>JAGSMZ010000010.1:0-2587500 GCA_029286645.1 Papilio protenor | reverse complement strand
ATTTCATTTATCTTAAAGATAATGAAGGGAGGGAGGGGGCTGCCAAGCAGTGTATTAACACAGAATAATGAATGGTACTTTATAGAAAGAGACATGAATACAGTTTAAGCTTTGTTATAATACTATTCTTTATAAGAGTGGGGGCACACCTTTGACTAAATTATCGCACAACTGTTGTGCGATTGTCGATTGTTTCGCCAATTCAACTGTTTAGTTGCACAACTAAACATCGAGTAATCATAGGAATCAAAGCTAAACAATTGTGATAATTAAGTCAAAGGCACGTAATGATTACCAGTTAGAACAGAGAACATAAATGTGTCAGACATCTCTTATGCAAGAATTCTTTTTTTTATAATTTAAGGTGGCAAACGAGCAAGCGGCCAGAATCCACCGAAATGGAAAGCGACCGCTGCCCATAGACATCCGCAATTGCAGATGCGTTGCCTACCCTTCATTGACGAAGGAGGAGATGCACATAACGAGGACATTTCCCCTTCCTATGCGTTTCCTCCACCGTCAAATCCACTTTTCCTTCCTTGCTTTCCTCTTAAGAAAAGGGTGGAAAGGGAAAGGGACTAAAATTAGGCCTCCGGCAACACACTCATCAGACGAAACGCGGAATTGCTTCCACTTCACGCCTGTTTTCTGTGTGGTCGTGGTATTTCACCGGGCGAGCCGGCCCTACAGTGCGAAGATGTTAAAGCGGGCTCTACCAATGTAAAGTTATAATTCACTTGATGAATGTTTTTTTTGGGTCAGGGGGAAGGAAAGGAGTAAAAGGTTAGTGTGGTATGGGCATGTTATGAGAAAGGATGAATCGCATGTAACAAGAAGGACGTTAGTTATGAATGTGGTACACCGGTAGAGGTAGACCTAGAAAGAGATGTATTGCGTGAAAGGAGACATGATGAAGGGAGTGATGACTGAGATGACGGATGATAGTGTTATTTGGAGGACGTAAACCCGGGGCGCCGACACTACGGGAGTAGGATAAGGTAGGGGAGATGATGATGATGAGGGGGAAATTATCTAAGATTTTTTTTTTATATCATAAAGTGGCAAACGAGCAAGCGGCCACCTAAATCCACCGAAATGGAAAGCGACCGCTGTCCATAGACATCCGCAATTGCAGACGCGTTGCCTACCGTAAATCGACGGAGGAGGAGACGCACATAAAGAGGACATTTCTCCTTCCCATGCGTCTCCTCCACCGTTAAATCCACTTTCCCATCCAATCCTTTCCTTATAAGAAGAGGGTGGAACGGAAAAGGGACTAAAATTGGGCCACAGGTACTAAGATGTTGTTACCAGCGGTATCCAGCCAGACGCTAACAATGCTGTCCCGCAGTATATCGTCAGGCACGTCTCCTTCCCGCACGCGAGCTCCCAGCGCGGTGCTGAAGTTGTGTGCGAAGTGCAGCACCGCGTACGTGGCGCGTCGCGCGAGAGCGCGCTGGCCCTCCAACGTACTCTTATACGGAACCTAGGGGATTCTTAGTATTAAGCACCATAACTGAGTAAAGGCCTTATCCATTCAGCACTCCAAAGTTAATAAAATATCTGTACATTTTTTTTTTAAATTTTTTTTTACACTTGCTAATTATGTATGTGCTTTTTGTATATTTGATTATTCTGTTGTTCTGTGTTTTTAACATGTATATGTTTTATCATTTTCATTCCATTAATCTTTTATCTGCTACTACTATGTTATATTCGTTCTGAATGGATTTAATGAGTTATTTTTTTTTTAAGTTATTTTGTCTCCATCTGGCTGGCTTTTATTAATAAATAAAATAAAATAAAATAAACATATTTTATATGTATACTTACATAAAATACTTATATAATAATAAAACATACTTAAATAATAAATAATAAAATACATAAATAATACCAGCCAGACGGGATTATTATTATTATTATTAGAGTATATCTTACTAATCTATACTAATATTATAAAGAGGAAAGATTTGTACTTTTGTATGTATTGAAATAACTCAAAAACTACAGGGCCGATTTTAAAAATTCTTTCACCATTAGAAAGGTAATTTAACTGAGGGTAACGTAGGCTATATTTTTTAATTTCACGCGGGTGAAGTTGCGAGCAACAGCTAGTATTATAATATAAATGCGAAAGTTTAGATGGATGGATCTTTGTTAGTTTGCAGCCTAAACTGCTGAACGGATCTCGACAAATGGTATAGATGTAGAGGATAGTCTGCAAGAACATATAGGCTACTTAGGCACTTTTGTTTTTTTTATTCCACGCGAACGGAGTCGCGGGCGAAAGCTAGTACTTAATATAATAAAGCGTAAACACATTACTTTGTGGCGTAAGATGTCAGCAATCACAGCATATTTTTGAATAATTCTTTCTTTAATAAAAAGCCCTTCACTTACGTCACGCTTTAGGCTATATATTTTCACGCTATTAAACTTAAATAAATTAGATAAAAAACCTAATGTGGGAAAGGGGCCATAAGATGCAAGCTGCCAACATCAAGGAAGTAAAATTGCAATGCGTTGTCATTCAAAGGGCAGGGTCGATTTCGACCAAAATTTCACTGGAGGGTAGCTGATAAAGACGGGCATATTGTAGGCTACTTTTTTTTGTCAAAGGAGACTGATACCTGAAAGAGCCTTCGTTTCTCCATCTCCTCTAAGAACCAGCAGCTCAGCATATACTGGTCGCAAGTATCGTCGTCGCGTCGAATTACTGTCACCAAGCTACTGTTCTTGCAAATATCTAATCCATCTGTAACGAGATTATTATCAATAAAAGATTTTTGTTAACAAAATATTAGTAGATTTTTGTTAATTTACTAATATTTCCGTTAACCATTCCAACGAAGCTCTAGGCTTGTGCTAGAGTATAGTTCAAGACAATAGTTGATTGGCTGAATTCGAACCCTCGACCTTACACAAAGATATTAAGCAGTTTTTATTTAAAGATAATTTAAAAGTCTCATATAATAAAACACTAGAATCGTCCGAGCCTGTGTACATTCAAGGCATTTGGCGGTGTTCCAATTTAAAAGCTGAAGATGTTTGAACCTTTTGTACGCATTAAGACGAAGTGAAATAAACCAATAAGATGCAGTATTTAAATGTCTACAAAAACGACCAGTGTACGGCTAATTTATTTTATTATACCATCATTTGCTATACTCACCTACCTTATTACAAGGAACATGGATTTTTTTCTGTAAATGCAACACAGAATTTCCCTAATTGTACTTACAAGGTGATGAAGCCGCTTCCTCGTTAACAACAGCGACGTGCAAATCCCGTGGGTCACTGCCTACCGCCATAAAGAATGCCACCGCTTGTATAATGGGGAACAGCACAGAGAATATTAAACCCCTGCAAAAAACATAATTCAAATCAATCAGAAATATATTAAAATTTAAAAAAGCGCCATCTAGTGTTCAGGACTATACATTTATTAGGATACTGTTGCTCGTGACTTCGTCAGCTTATAATTAAAAAAAACAAAAGTGGCTTCTGTGTTCTTCCAGATTATGCTCCTCTACATTTATGCCAAACTAGCCTTCGTCCGCGCGGAAATAAAAAACAAAACTGAGTAGCCTATGTGTTCTTCCAGACTATCTGTATCTGTACCAAATATCTATATCTGTACCAAATTTCATCGAAATCCGTTCAGCCGTTAAGGCTACAAACTCTAACAAACATCCATCGATCCATCCATCGATCCATCTAAACTTTCTCATCTATACTTCTATAGTATTATAATAAAGCGTAAACATACACTTTTTTGTTGCCTAAGATGTCTGCAATTACAGCATATTTTAGAATTTTTTTTTTTAATAAAAAGCCCTACACTTACGTCACGCTTTAGGTGATATATTTTCACGCCATTAAACTTAGGGGGTAAATATTTTGGATAAAAACCCTAATGAGGGAAACAGACCATAAGTTGCTGCCAACATCAAGGAAGCAAGATTGCCAAGGTTTGTCATGTCATGTCATTTTGACATTTTTTATTGATAATTTGACAAATGTTAACAATAAAATAAAATTTTCATAATTTCATGCGGATGTAGCCGCACGGAACAGCTAGTTTATAAAATATTAGTTATACATAAGTATGTTACTAATAAGTAACAAGAAAAATTATAAGTTACTGATGAAATTAAAACTATTGTATAATTTTAATTAGTAATCAGCACTATACGTTTAGTTCAGATGTCAGTATAATTTTCACACTTTCACTGAAGAGTGCTTTACATGCAATGCATGTGACATGTGCTAATTATAACTCTGTCATATTTTTAATATGTGCTCACATTTATTTTAGCTTTATATAGCCTATGTTACTAACTGATAATGTGGGTTTTTAGTGGTGTAAGAATTTTTGAAATTGGCCCAGTAGTTTTTGAGTTATTTCAATACATACAAATCTTTCCTGTTTATAATATTAGTATAGATTATTTTTTAAATCAACTTCTTAATTATTTGGTAGGTTGCAATTAAATTTAAAGTTTTATTGCATTTGCGTTAAATCAGAATCCATCGAAAGTATTAAATGCATTAAAATAACGGCGATGGATGGAGAGATAAAGGAATTTGATATTATTTTGACTAGCATTGCGATGCGACGGGTCCAGTTAGTCTAGTCATCTTAATAAATGTAATAATAATCAGATCACGTAGAACCCAGACCAATTTGGTAAGAAACGTGACATGGTTATGATTATCTAAATAAAGCCATCGTTCCTTATTCATTCAAACGTTTTAGGATGGCTTATTTAATATTAGTTTTGTGACATTTATGTATAGACTTACAAGGTACGAAGTTTTATTTTTAATCTCATTTACTAGTTGATAATCTTATTAAAGATGTTATCTTATTAATAAACTAGCTGTTCGCGTGCGGATTCATCCGCATGAAATTATAAAAACTTTATTTTATTGTTTACATTTGTTAAATTATCAAGAGCAAATGTCAAAACGACATGACATGACAAACTTTAGCAATCTTTCTTTCTTGATGTTGGCAGCTACTTATGGTCTCTTTCCCACATTAGGGTTTTTATCCAAAATATTTACACCCTAAGTTTAATGGCGTGAAAATATATAGTCTAAAGCATGACGTAAGTGTAGGGCTTTTTATTAAAAAAATAATTATTCAAAATATGCTGTAATTGCTGACATCTTAGGCAACAAAGAAGTGTGTGTTTACGCTTTATTATAATAGTAAGTAATAAGTATAGATAAAAATTATTAAGCGGTCTCATAGAAATTATGTACTTTTGGCCAGCTATAGAACATTGTCTGAAGATATTGTTATTTATCTATGGCTATTTTCTTTAAATTATACTAGCTGTGGCTCGCCACTTCGTCCGCGTGAAATTCAAAAATATAGCCTCCTCCTCCTCTTCATAATCTTCTTTGTAATATTAGTATATATTAACTATAATTTTTACTTACCCAGGATGTCTCGAGAACTGCTGAATGCTTTTAATAAAAACTGCTCTGTATCTCGCTTTGGATTTACTCGAACAGTTTGATGGTTTTTCTTTGGTATTGAGCATCTAAAATATTTAACAAAGGTTAATCAGATAAACGGTTTACGGCCTTCCCACCACTGGCTGATAGAGGCTCAGATAGCTTAAATGACGTCACTGGCATATAGTACCAAAATCCGATAATTGCATATTTATATCGCATATTTTACACGTTGGATTGTTATCTGACAATTTACATGAATTTGGTAGGACTGACTCTAAATAATCTAAACGGATTACGTTAAACAAGAATAATGTACGTAGTACAGTAGCGGAAATTTGCGGTGTTGCATTTTCCAAAAATGTTGATCAGCTCCTTGTCAAGACAAAATCCGTTTCTTATTAAATCAATAAGATGGCAGTGAGTTGCACAAATGATGGGATACTAGCTTTCGCCCGCGACTCCATCCGCGTGGAATTAAAAAAAAACTGCCATGTGTTCTTCCAGACTATCATCTATGTCTATGCCAAATTTCATCGAAATCCGTTCAGCCGTTTAGTTTACAAACTCTAACAAACATCCATCCATCAGTCCATCTAAATTTTCGCATTTATAATATTAGTATGAAGTATGATTAAATGCAATGACATTTAAAAATGGCGTCCTATTGGTTATTTTTCCACGTTATCTCAATGCGTTCAAAATGTAACGACTGTAGTTTTTAGTTGGAACACTGCGTATTTCCCTGACTGTACTTTTAACGTTTTTCATAATTTAGAGTTGGCGCACACCTTTGTCTAAATTATCGCACAACTGTTGTCGATTGCTTCGCAGCCTCCAACTGTTTAGTTGCACAACTGAACATCGAGTAGTGTGTAAATCAAAGCGCAACTAAACAGTTGTGTGATAGTTTCAGGTTCACGCTCTTAGCCTTACGAAAAGATGTAAAATCAACTCACATCAGTACTGCTGGTGACGATATTAAAGTCGTCCCGCGACTGGTAGCGGCTGTCAGGGTTACTGACAATACTGCTCTCCGGTATCACGTCAGGAGACGACGTCAGAGCTAAAATACATGAAAAATCATCGCGTATCCACGGAGTCTGTTTTAACTCGACAATGCAACTTTCGTCTTTCGGAGACATTGTTAACCCCTTCGTACACAACAAACTATAAACATTTGAAACATTGTATCCTTGTTGCGAGATTTTTTTACATCATAAGGCAAACGAGATTTAATCGACGGAGGAACGCACATAGAGGATATTTCCTCTTCCTATACGTTTCCTCTGTCAAAATACTTTCCATTCCTATCTCTTTATAAGGGAAGGGAAAGGGACTAAAATTTGGCCTGCGGCTCCCATTAGTTTGTACGCAGAATTGGTCCTACTTCACGGCTGTCGTAGTATTGCGGTGGGCGAGCCGGAGCTCCACTATTGTTTAATCGCGTAGCGATATCTCCCTACCCATGACAATGAATCTTGAATGCGATTTTTTTTGTGATTGAATTGCCACTGTCTTGAAGAGGTATTTACAGATTCACTGGGCTTGATGTTGCCGAGCGCAGATGATACGTAGCCTAAACCTCGTTTATGAGTAACTAAGCTCGAGGGCTCCCAAAGCCTCGGTACGGGCCGTTACTTCGTTATTATTACCGGATTGGGAGGCCACTGAGTTTTTAGATTGCTTCAGTGAACGCTGCATAGTGACTAGGCTCAAGGGTCCCCGAGAGGGGACCTCGGCTTGAGCTGGCACAACAACGCGAGTTTTCTATTCGGTCAGTGTTTTACGTAGTGCGCCTGAGTACGAATCTCTATAACATTTTATAGCGCGATTGACATCGCTTTGTGTACGAAAGGCCTTATATTGTTCAAAGATAACTTATATTCATTTAGATTTTACTCCCCTTAAATCAACATTACTGGATAGCTAAGTAATCAATATTATATTATTAGTACTATTTATTCTCATTTATTCATTATAATTAATAAATGAGATTAAATAGTATGCTCACTTGATCGCCTTCTGTTGGTGACTTCGTGCTGTCGCAGGGCCATCTTCAGGAAGGCATCTTCAAGCGTATCACAGTCATATTTGCGTAAGATCTCACTCGGTGAGTCTTCCGCTAGAAGTTGACCGTCACGGAGCAGACCTATCTGGAAATGTATTAAAGCGAAGCTGTAGGCTAGTCTGCTTCTTTGCAAATTGTTCAGCAACCCGGCGTACTAGTAAGAAACTGTATTACGGCACGGCAGTGCGGCCAGTTTACTGTTTGTACTAAACGTTGTTACAGTACAAGCAAATACACGATTAATGCAACGTAAATAAAAGTTAAATAAATAAAATCACATATTACAAAATATAAAATAAATGAGTATATTAGAGGAAGTTTGAGAGTAGCCCCAGTGGTAGAGAAGGTAAGGAGTAAAAGGTTAGCATGGTATGGGCATGTTATGAGGAGGGATGAATCGCATGCTACAAAGAGAGCGTTAGTTATGAGTGTGGTACACCGGTAGAGGTAGACCTAGAAAGAAATGGATGGATTGCGTGAAAGGTGACATGATCAAGAAGGGAGTGATGACTGAGATGATGTATGATAGTTATGTGAAGGAAAAAACCGAATGCCACGTACTACCCAAGGAATGAAAATTGGACAACCAAGAGCGGAGTTGTGAAATAAAGAATAAAACTTTATACCTTGTGAGCTTGTTTCGTTTCGTCGATGTAGTGTGTTGTGATAATCACCGTAGTACCCCCTCTCGCAAGCTCGGCAAGGAAGTCCCATATCCTGGAAATTCCAACGTCAACCTTACAGTTTTGTTATATTCAAAAAACTTAAATATAATAATAGCTAGGAGCTGAAAAAGTTTTATTTTTGACAACCCTATTGCACGTGGATACGATAGGGTTGTCAAAGACAAGTGTGTTTTTTATATAATAGAAATCAAATAAGTAAAAACTATTCTGTCATTAGGTGTTAAATATTCATTAAAATTTAGCATGCAATTTGGATTTGTTTAAAAAACTGTAGACAACAATGCTTAAATACAAGTATATTTTCACAATAAAATTGTAAAAACGCGTATGAATCAAGTCGAGAATCATTCCGTGCAAATATTCTTTAATCATATTAATTACAACTAATAGCAATATAAAAAAAAAACAATTGTTTATCAACATGAAGCTGTAACAATAGATAAATTATTGAGAATGACAATAAGTTGTAAAATATAAACGATTTCCTTCAGACATCGCGTGACTGGCGCCATTTTTCAATAATAACATAGTTGCGACACGCGATATCGTGAACATAATTTCATCCTAGACATTGTCATGTCACTCACTAAGGGCCTGTGCCACCACTGGCTGATAGAGGCTCAGATAGCTTAGATAACGTCACTGTCATAAAGTAACAAAATTCGATATTTCCATCACATATTTTACACGTTGGATTGTTATCAGACAATTTACAATTTGGTAGGACAGGTAAGAGTAGTAAATCTCCCTTAGTGTAGATTGAGGCCGTGGCTCAGGGATGCTGACGTCACAACCCCAAGACGTGGTAGCTATTAAACTTAATTTCCAAGGTCCCTGAGTGATTTTGCTTATTAGAGAGTGCCTTAGACAGACCTAAAATGAAAATTTACAATATAAAATAAATATTCTAAACTAACTGAATTTAAGAATTTTATGCCATATTAATATATTAGGCAGTGAAACTTTAAATAGCGAAGTAATTTCTGGCTATAGACTTTTATATATAAAAAATGTTCGTAATCGGCCTTATCATGCGATCTTCGTGTTTGCGATGTCACCGACAGTCACTCGAAGTGTTTGTTTTTGCAAAAATAATTAACGGTAGGACGAATTGAATTGTAATACATGTCGTGACAGTGAAATATCGCGATAATGTGGCTATAGAAATCCAGATACTAGAAATACCTTATGTAATCTATACTCTATACTATACTAATATAATAAAACGTATACACACACTACTTTGTTATGTAGGATGTCAGCAATCATAGCATATGTTTGAAGAATTCTTGTTATTATTAAACAGCCCTACACTTTTTTTTTAACCTAATTAGCCCTACACTTATGACACGCTTTAGGTTACATGTTATTATTGAACTAAGGTGGTAAACAAATTGGAAAAACCGTCATGCGGAAAAGGGACAAAAACTACAATGCTGCCAATAGCAAAGAATCAAATTTGCCATGGTTTGACATTTTTTTGATACTTGCAATTGAATGTTTTATTAAATGTAAATAATAAAATACAGTTTTTATATTATCATGCGGATGAAGCTGCACATGAACGGCTTATAGCTTCTAAAAATCTCATCGCATGCTTACAAATAAATAAATTATAATAGTAGAAGTCTAATTGGTTTTTACAACACTATTTATAGTAGACATACTGGTTGTCGAAAGGTAAATAAGACAACAAAACTGTCATATAGTTTTGAAACTTGCATTGGAGTTGGGCAAAGCAAAGATCAGTTAGAGACGTGCGTCATGAATAACAAAAAGATATAAAACGTAGTGCGTTTCTCAACGCATTGCAAGACGATCGGTGGTGTGGCAATGACATTAATGGCAAGTGAACTACTACATTTAAAAGTAATATTGAACATCTGGCTTTTATGGGAGAAAACAAGGTCTTTACAACTGTAGAGTCCTGTGTAGGGCATATTTGGGTTGGTTTCTTATCGCTCAATGTTGGCAACACTGAAATTTTCAAATAATTTTTCTTAACGAAAATCTTCAATCGATCTTCTTTGGATATATGATGAAATAGATAAAAAACAAGATGCTTTGACACTAGTTAATTTTTCTAGACCAACAATTCCAATTTGCTAAGCAATATACGAGTACAATAGTTTTTGTTGACTATTAGCCACGATTCTGTACTTGTTTCGTTAGTAGTTAGTCTTGGCATATTTATTCTATAATTATCTGTGTAAATTTCGGTGTCTGTAAGGTTGTTTACGTTTGGTTAAGTTGTGAAATATTTGTACCAGGCGTGTGCTTACTCCTTTATAAGGTCAAGTGTATTGTCCCTCTTAATGTTCTGTAAATCAATGAAACCTTACTTTAAAATTGATCTTTAAATATTAACAGAAGTTTAATCCTTGACACAGAAAAAATATTAAGATGTTATTGAGATTTTAAGATAGGAAAAATATGTTTATTTTATGTCTTTAAGTTGAATGTTGTTCTATATACTTGAACAAAAATAAACTAACTTTTTATTCGTATGATAAATAAAATAGCATTATATCATTATACGAATGTTTAGTACGAATTAATTTAACATGCTCAACATTCGGTTCGCGTTGTATCCGGCGTGCTTATTTCAAGGGAGTTCTGGGGAGGCTAGTCCTATCTCCAGAAGAGGAGCTGCTGCGGCGGCTAGCGCAGGCGGGGCCGCGGAGGAGTGCTGACAGCGTACCCGTAGCCCCACCATGCGTAGGAGAAACCAGAGTCGGTTTAATGGGTATGCCCCATGACTGGGAAAATCCCACATGACTTCGCGTCCCCTCGGGCGCGGAGTACGCATAAAGCATTCCCCACTATAAGAAAGGGTCTGACCACCTCGAGGACGTTTATAAGCAGCTGGTGATGATGATGATAACTTTATCTACCAATTTTAACTTTACTAAAGTCTAATATCGTAATAGCTGAGTATAACATTTTTTCACGGTTTCACGTAGCATACGTCATAGACAGATAGAAGAATAATAATTTTGTATCAACAGATCAGTTACTGTTATAAAAACTGTGGAATGTATGCTAAAGTCGAACAGAGGGCATATCTTGTTATTCGTGAGATCGTTTTCGTAATTCATCGATAAAATTTGTATTAGATTCGTGCAGCAGTCCTCTTCATCAACCTGACCTTGTCCCTACGGAGAGTCGGCACAGTATTTTTCCATACATCTCTTTCAGCCGACATATTCAGATATGACGGCTGAAAGAGACTTCAATTCACTTATTCCTTAAGTATATCCTTTTTCACACAATTCATCCATTCCTCGGTATTCCTCTAACTTTGGAGCCGTATCGTATAACTTTTTTGTTCATGTCATCATCTATTCGCATACCTTTTGCTACTCAACTACTGGTGTTACTTTAAAATTCTCATAAAAATGTCGATGACGTTACGAATACGTTGTCTCAACTCACGCAAGTATTCGTGATATACCCTCAGGTTTTACAAACGTGATCTGTTAAATTTATTCGCAAATCACGTGTTGATATGAAACGTGAATAATGACTATGACTACATTTTTTACGTATATTACAATTTTGTGATTGGTTCAATATGCAAACTACCTAGCCTTCAAAAGTTGCCTAGACAAATTACAAACCGGCAGAGTTTACAATTAGCAGGTGACATTCAAATTCTAGATTCGTAGACAGCCTAAATATAATTTTGTGTGTATAAAAATTTTAAATAATACATATTTATTATTTTTATTACTAATATAAATGAGTTCCTTTTCAAACGTCGTATATTTTTTATATCAATTCTTATCTTTTCATTCATACATATGTACATACGTATTTTATTTCCGTAACGTGACTTAAAAATATAAAATATATATTTTTTTAAATGTGACAATTTTTTAATAGTTTTTCCACAACTATAAGACTGGCATCTTACTAATCTTACTATTTAGGTGTATGGATGGATGATTGTTTATTATGGATTGTTAAAAGTACCAGCTCAATAACGGCTCAACGGATTTGGATGGAAAAGCTTTGGAAGCAAAAGCTTGTCTACAAATATTTAACGAGACAAAATACGCTAAGTTTTAAAATACTTTTTGACCGACTTCCCAAAAGAAGGTGGTACTCAATTCGTCTGTATATTTTTTTATGTGTGTTACGGCATAACTCCGCCGCTAGTAGACCGATTTTGATAATTCTTTTTTTATCCGAAAGGTAGTGCTTGCAGGTGGGTCCCATTTTGTTTGATTTTTGGAGTCAAAGACTACGATGTAGTTAAATAGTTTAGCTCAAAATCGCGCGACGAAATTTGGGATCTTTTTGCTTTATTTGCTTATTAAGTTAATAACGGTAAGGTGTGTTTCAAGTAATATTTAGGTAACTTAAGCCGTATTCCACTACAAAAGTCGCTAGTCACTTTTTCATTTATGTACGGTATATTTTTCCTAGCACTAGACTGCGTCAAACAACAGTCATGGTTTATTGCTTAGTGGAAATGGAGCTTACGTGTATTCACTAACCTTTCTCGTAGAACAGGATCCAGACCGACAGTTGGTTCGTCCAATATAAGTAGTTCTGGTTCATGTACTAATGCAGCTGCTAATGAAACCCTTCTTTGCTGACCACCTGACAATGACTTTATAAGTCGTCCACCACTGGGCAGGTCAAGTAGATTGGTTAGGAAATCGAAGCGTTCCACTAACTTCTTCATCGGCATACCGTAGATGCGACCAAAGTAGAAGACAGCGTCCCGTACAGAAAACTCCGCGACCAATGCTATATCCTGTGGAAGAAGTTAAAAAATTACGATGGCTCCGAGATAAGCTATCGTATCGCCATTTATAGATTTAGGGCCTGTCACACGATTCTTGTAAATTGTCAGATAACAATCCAATGTGTAAAATATGTGAGGGAAATATAGGATTTTGGTACTCCATCTGACAGTCACGTTAATTTTAAACTATCTGAACCTCTATCAGCCAGTGGTGGGACAGGCCCTTAGAGAATACCACCAATCTGTTAGATAGGAATATGATAAATTTTATACAAGGATACACGAGGTTGAGTTTCCCCATATAACATACTCGCTTTCACCCGTGACTCTGTCCGCGGAATTTAAAAGAAAAAGTAAGTAGCCTATGTGTTCTTTCAGACTATCTTCTACATCTATACCAAATTTCATCGAGATTCGGTTAAGCAATATAGACTACAAACTCTTACAGACATCACCATCTATCCATCCATCCATCCACCTAAACTTTCGCATTTATATTATAATATTAGTAAGATGGCCTTCATAAGGAATATAAATTGTCCTGTACCTAGTTTATTTAGATAGATTTATCTTGTCTAATCATTTACCTGTGGCATATATCCAACTCTAGGTCCAGGTACCCCGCTGCCCTTCTCCCCAGGTTTCCCCCCTAATACCCACACATCTCCCCCGTCTAATGACCGTCTACCCACTATGCAGGAGAGGAGCGTCGTCTTTCCACAACCAGAGGCACCCAGAAGACCATAACTGCAACAAATGATAGTTATTACCTAAAATTCAACTATGCAACAACTATAAAAGGGTAATTTCTTATCTTCCAACCAGAATTCTAGACAAAGAACTTGACCAGGTTTCTGGCTACCTTTTCTGTATTTTCTATCGATAAAAGACATTTTTAGAAGATATATGGTGAAAAAGTTTTTCTCACCTATAAAATTTATCACATAATTTTCACAAATTAACTCAAAGTAGCCATACTCGTATATGAAATCTGACGTACTTCTGAGAGCGCGCACACACATTTTGACTAAATTATCGCACAACTTTGTGGTTTCGCTATAATTCGTATGATCTTATATGGAGGTGCGCATACTACTCGATTTTTAATTGTGCAAGCAAACAGTTGAATGGGCTGCGAAACAATTGACAATCGAACAACAGTTAAGCGATAGTTAAGTCAAAGGTGTGCGCGCGCTCTTAGGCATAAAATTTTAGCGAACTGGTATCTTTTACAACACTTTGGATTAATAAAAATGTTTCTTATATTAGTCATTAACTTTTTTGTAAACAACCTGTTTTAATTTAATGACCACGAAAGGGCGAATAGATTTAATCATGTGGATATTAAAAACTTGAAATGAATACGTCATTTTAACTTAGGCTAAGGAAATACCATGGACCGAAATCTAAACAAGGATATAAACGGCTCAGAATTCATAATTTTTGCTTAACATAGATTTTTATTAACATAACATTACAATAATTAATTTGTTAATGTTATGACGATTGTGTCATGACGCATTAACACGCACGATTTTTTTTTAAATTAACATAAATACAAATACAATTTTCCTCCTTATTTAATGGGAATTTAGCAGTGTTTTAATTTTTTTTAACATAAATATCAAATGTCGTGACTTGCATAATAACATCGTTATCTTTTGTTCATGTTTTGTTTATGATAATATGTTTTACAGGTTATGACAGTGAAAACTCACTCTTAGACATGTTTCGTGTTCAGCAATATGACGATGACCGTGACGTAATCCGTCAGTTGCGGATCAGCAATATGCATTTCTTTTATGTACACGTTTTTTCAGTATTCAGCAGAATAGAAAGAATAGAATTAAATAATTTATTTACTTACATGATCCCTTTTTCCACTGTCATATCAAGGTAATTAAGTACTGGCTTGTAATCTGGCTTGTCCTTTTTGCCATAATACTTGTAGGCTCGCTCCACGACCACTGCGGCGGGACGCACCGCCATCTTGAATTTTGCTTCTACCCTCTTTAATGTGAACGCATCTTTAATCTGTGGGTAAAAGTGATTTTTATAAGTTATGTTCTGACAAGTAACTTTTTTTATAAAATAAGGGGGCAAACGAGCGAGAGACCATCTATGTAAATCTAAACCTAAAATGGACATCCGCAATTTCAGATGCGTTGCCTACCTTAAATCGACGGAGGAGGAGACGCACATAAAGAGGATATTTCCCCTTCCTATGCGTCTTCTCCACCGTCAAATCCACTTTCTCATCCATCCTTTCCTTATAAGAAAAGGGTGGAACGGGAATGGGACTAAAATTGGGCCTCCGGCACCACACTCAACAGACGAAACACGGAATTGCTTCCACTTACGCCTGTTTTCTGTGTCGTCGTGGTATTACACCGGGCGAGCCGACCCTTTAGTGCGAAGATGTTAAAGCGGGCTCTACTTCTGTTAAACTTGTGACAGATTTTTGACATTGACAAGAGAAGTAAAAACAATTGCTATTTAGTTTCACTTATGGCTGGTCAAATAAGTACTACCGATTATAATTTATTGACCATTGTATGGGAGTATGGTTAGGAAATAATTTATGATGAATATTATGACGTCACAGTGTATTTTAATATTATGTTTTAAATCGTTATGCCATAATGGTTATGCTTAGCAACGCAAATACATCATTTTACTCGTATTATAATATATGTATACATACATAAACCAGCTGTTCGCGTGCGGATTCATCCGCGTAAAATTATAAAAACGTTATTTTATTGTTTACATTTGTCACATTATCAATAGCAAATGTCAAAATGACATGACAAATCTTAGCAATCTTTCTTTCTTGATGTTGGCAGCAACTTATGGTCTCCTTCCCACATTAGGGTTTTTATCCAAAATATTTACCACCTAAGTTTAATGGCGTGAAAATATATAGCCTAAAGCGTGATGTAAGTGTATGGCTTTTTATTAAAAAACGAATTATTCAAGAATATGGTGTAATTGCTGACATCTTAGGCAACAAAGAAGTGTGTGTTTACGCTTTATTATAATAGTATAGAGATAGATATAGAAGTATAGAAGTATAGAAGTATAGATATAGATAGTATAGAGGTAGAGCCCGCTTTAACATCTTCGCACGAATGGGTCGGCTCGCCCGGTGTAATACCACGACCACACAGAAGACAGGCGTGAAGTGGGAGCAATTCCGCGTTTCGTCTGATGAGTGTGGTGCCGGAGGCCCAGCTTTGGTCCCTTTTCCTTCCCACCCTTTTTCTTTTGAAAAAGGATGGGAAGGGAAAGTGGATTTGACGGCGGAGGTGACGCATAGGAAGGGAAAATATCCTTTTTATGTGCGTCTCCTCCTCCGTCGTTTAAGGGTAGGCAACGCATCTGCAATTGCGGATGTCTATGGGCAGCGGTCGCTTCGCCATTTTGGGCGGATTCAGGTGATCGCTTGCTCGTTTGCCATCTTATATTATATAAAAAAAAAAGTATAGATAGATGGTCAGTTCGTTGCACATTATAAGGAAATGATTAATAGATTTATTGAATTGAAAACATTAGGATAAGCCGAACTGTTATATTATAATTATTGTTATTTGTGAAACTGGTTGAATGAGAATAAACTTGTTAGGTTCTCAAATAATGTTCCTGGAATTAAATGTTCAAGGCAAATGCAGGATTGGATTTTACAGAAATGCTATTAGCACAAATTGTACGCATAGCAAAAATATATATGTAGAAAATTAGAATATAATTAATGTCCTGAGATAAAGCCGCACTGGAAAAACTAGTAAATATAAATCTCCACACCGCTCTCCGTACAAGTACTTTATTGTTTACTAGCTTTCGTCAGCGACTCCGTCCGTGTGGAATTAAAAAAACATAAGTGAGTAGCCTATGTGTTCTTCCAGACTATCCTCTATATCTATACCAAATTTTATCGAAATCCTTTCAGACATTTACGCTACAAACTCTAACAAACATCTATCCATCCATCTAAACTTTCGCATTTATAATATTAGTATGATTATAATCTTGATGTTTTTCTTTTACTTTTAAACTATGACATTGCATTAAGAATTATGTTAACAATAGGAAGTGACTTGTGAACTACGAGTTAATCATAGCTTGTAGAAGAGTTGGCGTTCGTTGTTTAATTTATAGTTAGAAAATGAAATTCACAATGCTGCTTGATTGAATGTCGGAAATGCATGTAAATGTTTATGGGCAGCGGCAACTATTCGCGAATTCAGGTGGCCGATTGATTGTTTGCCGTATTATACTATAAAAGTGTCGAAATAAGTAGAAGCAATCCGTCATATGAATTCGCTAAAATAGCGAAGTGTGAATTATTTATTAACATCCGGATTTAGAATACAGATGCTAAAGACAGAGGAGAAAAAGAACTGAATTTTCTACCACTGGAAAAGGATGGGAAGGGAAAAGGGGGATTGGTCTCCGGATTGTATTATAGTTTGAACCCCTAATTTACTATTTTAATAGTGGAGGGGAGGGGGTATTATTTATTTAGCTTTGCATAAGTCCATACACAATTTTTTGGGGGATTGGAATGTAAAAAGTGTTGGAGTCAAATTCCTTAATTTTTTGCGATGTAAAAATCTATATCTTGTAAACTATGCATATTTTAGTATGTTTTGTGCGATAAAGTAACAGAAAGGGGGTCATACTACGGAGACAGTGGAACCTGTCTCTTGTCCTACAAAACTCTTTCCTGTACGCACACATACATGTGCATTTTTGCCGCTTAATGAGTGCGCAAGTGTGAGTACGGATTGTGCGATTTACCATTTGCACCTCATTGTCGACACGAAATCGGATATCAAGTGATTAATGTAATTAAGTCTTTCAATTCAAAATTCAAGAATGATTCACTATACTATGAATATGAATAAAAATGTTTTCAAAGAAAAAATAAAACGAAAAACGTCATAAAAAAGTTTTTTTTTTTTTTTTTATAGTAGAAGGGGGCAAACGAGCAGCGGATCGCTTAATGCTAGTTGATCCGACGCCCATGAACATCCGCAACGCCAAGGGAACTGCAGATACGCTGCCGGCCTTTAAGGGAGGAGTACGCTCATTTGTTACATACAAATTACTTTTTTGCAAAAGCATTTAATTTGCAAAAAATATCAGACAGAGTAAGTGATGATTGGCTTACTGGACGTACTAATGTGGGGTTTGGAGCCTATCCAAGTTAGTGGTGACTAGGTTTTACAAAAAGAAACTTAGAATGCCCTATATTTTTAAAGGGGTAAAGATTAGGCAGGTCGACACACATGTTCCAAGCGACTGGTAGATGGCGTTGGAGAAGTCTTTGGGTCGCTGCGCCAGCGGAGTGAGTGAGGGATAGGACAGTTTTGCCTTTTCTTTGTACAAAAATTAAAAACAAAACTTGTGTCGTGGTCAATGGAAACGTGTTATCTTGACGCAACTCGAGTTACGTGCGATCTCGGATGACCGGAACAGCGGAGTGTGAGCCAACCTTTGGTTGCGTCATCCGCGCGGCCTCGAAACGGTCGCCGGCGAAATTGTCCGCACAAGTGGGTAACGACCTTTATAAGTTTTGTATAATTGATGGAGAATTACATAGTTCGCTTTATAGTTTACTACATGTTGCTCGCGACTTCGCCCGCGTGAAATTAAAACAAATTAGTAAAAAAATAGCCTAACTTACTCAGTGATAACATAGCTTTATATTGGTGCAAGAGTTTTTGAAATCGGTCTATTAATTTTTGAGTTATTTCAATACATACAAAAATACAAATCTTTCCTCGTTATAATCTTACTAATATTATAAATGTGAAAGTTTAGATGGATGGATGGATGTTTGTTAGAGTTTGTAGCCTAAACGGCTGAACAGATATCGATGAAATTTGGCATAGATGTAGAGGATACTCTGGAAGAACACATAGGCTATTCACTTTTGTTTTTTTCAAATCCACGCGGACGGAGTCGCGAGCAACAGCTAGTATTAATATAAATAAAATCGATTACTGTTTTTTATTCGATAACATCAGTTTAATTTAAAAAGCTACTAGCTGTTGCCCGCGACTCCGTGCGCACAATTGGTAAAGGTATTAAAACATACGAAAATCTATTATCCCTCGGGACATTTCTCAATGAATAGTATTCCATGTGCTACTTCAGACTTTGGTTTGTATTTATACCAAATTTCAATAAGATATGTTGAACCGTTGCAGAATTATCGAATAAACACGAAAAAACAAAATTAACGTATCCCTCGGGAACCGTAACTAATTCCGAAATCAAAAGTATTTTATGTCTTCTTCCAGACTATCCTCTACCTCTACGCCTAATTTAATTGAGATCCGTACAGCTAAACAGCTATAAACTTTAACAAACATCCATCCAAACTTAAGCATTTTTTAACTAGGTGTTGCTCGCGACTTCGCCCGCGTGAAATTAAAAAAATAATAAAAGATAGCCTGTGTTACTCACAGAAAAATTACCTTTCTAATGGTGAAAGAATATTTGAAATCGCCCCAGTAGTTTTTGAGTTATTTCAATACATACAAAAATACAAATCCTTAGTATTAGTATAGACTAAGAAGATAAGATTTATTGCTAAACACCGGCTTCTGCGTTCCCGTTTTAATACAAATTTGAATGTTAGTAGGTGAAAGTATTAGTATTAGCCGAACATCAACGTTTGACACGGTATACATCTAGGTCATAGACCGCGAGTATAGCTGTTATTGCATTCTCAGCAAATATAAAATGTTATTTACACAGTGGAACCCCACCGCCGTAGCAATATTAAAAGTGACTCATGAAGTTGATGTTAAAGAACTAATTTTAAGACCATATAATGAGTTGTTTACGATAATTGTTGACAATTTTAAAACACCATTAATTAACCAAACGTGGGAACCAACCGTTATGTAGTTGAATATTTTATAAAGCGAGATACCGCGCGAAATTGAGATCCAGAGTCTCTGCCTACCCCTCTAGGTTACCGGCGTGAATTATGTTATATGCAAAACATAAACATTAAATTCTATAATACAAATAATTAAATAAATTACATATCTAAGTGCATTTTTTTCTTTTTTCATCATAAATATTAAACACTGCTTTAACGTTATTTAAAACAGGTTTCGCCCGTGACTGCCGTCCGCGTGAAATTAAAAAAACAACAACAAAAGCATGTAGCTTATGTGTTCTTCCAGACTCATCTATGCCAAATTTAATAGAGATCTGTTTAGCAGTTTAGGCTAAAAATTCTAATATCCATCCATCCATCTAATCTTTCGCATTTATATAATAATATCAGTATAATAAGATTAGTAAGTTATAGTAAGACTACTATGATAGATAAATTTTGTCAACAAAAGGTTAGCTATTGTATATTTTAAATAGATTTGAAAATATTTACTAGCAATTCGCTAAAATCGGAAATATTTCATGAACTAAGTCAAGGACACTTATATCTTACAACATATGAATTGCATCTGATAATTCATTACATTATCGCATAATGCGGCATTAAATATTCAGCAACAGTCGCTTTATGTATCTTATGTACTATTACATCACTTAATGGACTGACGGGCCTATTTTTATATATTTAAACTTAATATGAAGCAACGAAACCTCTTTATGGTAAGTATTATTTAATTTTGTTAGTACGCAATTCTATTGAGTTATATCAAGGCAATATGAGTGCTTGCGAATATCACTTAAATATTTGAAGTTCGACTTGATGATATCAATTTGATTAGAACAGTGAAAACCCACGACATCTATACTTTTATACTAATATAATAAAGCGTAAACACACACTTCTTTGTGGCGTAAGATGTCAGCAATCACAGCATATTTTTGAATAATTCTTTTTTTAATAAAAAGCCCTACACTTACGTCACGCTTTAGGCTATATATTTTCACGCTATTAAACTTAGGGGGTAAATAAATTGGATAAAAACCCAAATGTGGGAAAGAGACCATAAGCTGCTGCCAACATCAAGGAAGTAAGATTGCCATGGTTTGTCATCATGTCATGTCATTTCGACATTTGCAATTGATAATTTGACAAATGTAAACAATTAAAATAAGATTTTCATAAATTCATGAGGATGAAGCCGCACGGGGACAGCTAGTATGAGATAAAGAAAATAACTCTTAAATGTATTTGTAGTAGTAGAAATATATTTACATATGAAAGACTGATTGGCGCCTACAAAGTACGAGTACATTGTAAGAGCGGGTGTACACCTTTTCAAAACAATCGCACAACTGTTGTGCGATTGTCGATTATTATGCAGCAAATTCAACTGTTTAGTTGCATAACTAAAAATTAGTGTGTACACCTTCATATAAGCTCATAGGAATCAAAGCGAGGGTAAACAGTTTGTTCATGTTCATCAAACATTTTGTCAAACATCAATGTTTGTCAAATTATAGATAAGTAAGTTTTGATTGATGGTTTTCTTCATGTTTGATAAATAATTTGATCAAACAAAATTAATAAATAAAATAGGGGTGTCATAACCCATTATTTAGTGGTTGCTGTTTTAGAACAGTGATAGATTTGAGCAAATGTATAGTTTGAGGAAACGAGTTATGTGCCAGGGCTGTGCCAAATTGAAACATTAATCTTTTAAGTCGTAATTTTCTCTAAATGTTTTTATTGTTTTATAACCAGTTTTTTGCGTGTAACCAATAAATCGCGTGTTGTTATTTTTTGTATTGTCTAATGTATATTTATTATTAAGCATTTACAGTCTAAAAATAAACCAAGGACTTACAGTTTACAGATAATTAAATATGACAAACTAACTTTTAACAGCGAGTTTGCGCGGAAATATAAAACTTACAAAATACACTGCACGTTTTGTTCTTATTTACTATATATCTGGTTTGTACGTTTGTAATCCTGTATTCAATTATTTACAACCATAGACATTAAGAAATTTATAATGACACATTTTTAAAACCCATATTTTTATCTCTTAATACGTAGATTCAACCCTTAAAACATAGTTTGTCAAAAAGGATGTCAGATCTCAACCATAGAGTAACGGATTTTATAGTTCCGTTACACGCACTAGATATTTGATGATCGATTTGTTTAATATAGACAAAAAATATAATCTATGATTACAAACTTTATGACCTAAAGAATAAAGTTAAAAATACAATGTTCAAAAGGACACATCTAATATAGTGTTAAAGATACAGTTAAAGTAAACGTATATAACACTACATGTTGCTCGCGACTTCGCCCGCGTGAAATTAAAAAATATAGCCTATGTTACTCTCTGACAACGTAGCTAACAACGGTGAAAGAATTTTACAAAAAACCAGTAGTTTTGAGTTATTCCAATACATACAAAAATACAAATCTAGGAAAGATTTATAATATTAGATGTGACGTCGTGAAATAAAAATCATTGTTTGTTTGCTACATATCCGTTTCTATACCACTGCACAGAAGTTGATTTGATAAGATATTTTTAGGATCCTAGAAAATGTTTGTAACTAAATATGAAAAAATCAGAAAAATGTCAAATTTAACGGTATAACCGCAATATATTGCGCTTGTAGTTCGACATTTGATATTATTTTCTTATAGACTTTTTCCTTTGGTATTACAACGCTTGTCGAATTAAGGTAGAGTTTTTATATCTAAAATTATTAGTTAAATATCAGACAAGCAAAAACTTGATTGCAATGACGTCATCGGAAGAAGGTCACACAAGGGCATCTATCAATCTAAATGATTGATATAATAATACCTAAATATCAACCAAAATATGTCATCTATACATATAATAAAATTGTAGTGTTTGTTTGTAATATCAAAAAAAAAATCCAGATTTCGGGAAGAGATGCATTTGCGCCGCAGATAACGAAAATCGCATTTAAACATTATTTGTCTGTTTGTCCGCAACACGAGCGGACTTTCACTGAAGGGTAGCTAACATAGACTGGCATATTATAGGCTACGTTTTTATCTTAATATTGCATGGACGAAGTCGCAGAAAACAGCTAGTTAGGAAATACAACTTAGTATATATTCCTTCATTACTCACACGATAATTTCTAAATGTAGGTCACAAAATATATCACTGAATTAATAAAAATAATACACCAACATACAATTAACTTAGTAACACTTTAACATTTTCTATTTAGTATTAATAATTATTTATCGTAACAAACAATTTAATACACACGAACAGTTGAACAATCGTGCCTGAATGATGTATTTGATATTATTGACGTCAATATCATACACTTGGAAGGTTGCCACGATAAGTACGAATAAATTAAGGTAGTGATTAAGATTAAGGATCTGTCCCACCACTGGTTGATAGGCTCAGATAGCTTAAAAATGACGTCACTGTCAGATAAGGTACCAAATCCGATATTCTCATCACATATTTTACACGTTCGATTGTTATCAGACAATTTAAAATTTGGTGGGACTTGCCCTTAGATTCCTTTGGTGGTCAGGAGATACAGTCGGGGAAACTGGTGATGGTCTACCTTAAATAAATAGAGCGTCGGTGGATCAGGAGTTTAAGCACCTGATTTATAACTAGATGTTGCTCGCGACTTCGCCCGCGTGAAATTTAAAAATAATAAAAGATATAGCCTATGTTACTCACAGATAAATTATCTTTCTAATGGTGAAAAAAATTTTAAAATCGGCCCAGTAGTTTCTAAGTTATTTCAATACATACAAAAATACAAATCTTTCCTCTTTATAATATTAGTATAGATAAACAGGGTCTGAGTTCGAATCCCGCCATACCAATGTGATTTTAAAATGTCTTACGGTGAAGGAACATATCGTGATGAAACATGGTGGCTGTTTATAATTTACCTAGTCAGGTTGTAAAGTAACAAAGTTAACAATTTGTCGGTGACTTACAGTTGATCTAATGCGTTACAACACCGGAAGGATTTAACACAAGGAAGTGATGTTACTATGGGGCGTCTTGTGCGTATGTGCTTTATGTAAGCTAGTAAATGAGCTCTACAAATTCCTTACTTTAATCTTATCTTAAAATATCCACTACCGAAATAATGCCTGCTATACACCTCCAGTTAAAAAACTCCAGTAAAGAGATGGTGTGTTTATTCAAAAACATCATCCCATACACCCTTGTGAAATTAATGATTTTTGTACAAGTTACTCAGTTTTCTAACTTAATAAGTGTTATACATGTAAACCTACTTTCATTTCTCTTAAGCTTAAATAACCTAAATACGTGTTACATAATCGTTATTAAGAAAAAAAAGTTCAATAAACTTAAATCCACTACCATTTGCCAATTGGTATGCACGATCGAGTTTTTATATTCCATACTCGAATGTAGTGAAATTAACCTTGGGTATTACTTATTCAGCTCACGTGTGTAATGTGAGTGCCCTTGGTACTGTGCATTTGTAACGTACAAAATGGCGGATATGTATTCTAGAAGTGTGCAAGGAAGACGTGGTGGAGAGATGGAGATTTGCAATTACTTGGCACGTATTGTTACTGTTTGCAAATCGAAATGTTTCGTCTAAATCTGAAGCAACTTTTATTTACTTACTAGCTTTCGCCCGCGACTCCGTCCGCGTGGAATTAAAAAAAAAACAAAAGTGAGTAGCCTATGAGTTCTTCC
This sequence comes from Papilio protenor, assembly GCA_029286645.1. Taxonomy (NCBI): domain Eukaryota; kingdom Metazoa; phylum Arthropoda; class Insecta; order Lepidoptera; family Papilionidae; genus Papilio; species Papilio protenor. Next base: position 2,562,861 of record JAGSMZ010000010.1, on the reverse strand, counting down.
ATATTATCATGTACATCTATACCAAATTTCATTAAAATCTGTTCAGCCATTTAGTCTACAAATTCTAGCAAACATCCATCCATCCATCCATCTAAACTTTCGCATTTATAATATTAGTATGAAGTATGATTAGTATGATTTGCCTGGCATTCGTAGTAATTTGTGTCATTGAAACTGAAACACATTTTGACAAACCTCTAGCATTTTTAGAACAACCAACCGAAATTTCAATAGAATCTGTTCAGTTTAGAAACGTATAGAGGGAACACAAACGTTGGATTTAGAATTTTTGCTGCTTGTAGTATCTGGAAGCCTTTTTTGGGAAAACTGCTGAAAATTAGAGAATCGAAAAATGTTAAACACCTTCGAATATGGCCATAAGGTAGCTGTCGTCCCTACACCTAGTTATATTATATGCTGGCAACGCCTACGGTATAATCGCATCGAGTTTTTTTTTAATATTATAAGGTGGCAAACGAGCAAGCGGCCACCTAAAACCGCCAAAATGGCGAAGCGACCGCTGCCCATAGACATCCGCAATAGCGGATACGTTGCCTACCCTTAGTCGACGGAGGAGGAGACGCACATAAAGAAGATATTTCCTCTTCCTATCCGTCTCCACCACCATCAAATCCACGTTCCCTTTCCATCCTATTCTTATGAAAAAAGGGTGGGAAGGAAAATGGCCTAAAGTTGGGCCTCCGGCACCACACTCATCAGACGAAACGCGGAATTGCTCCCACTTTACGCCTGTCTTCTGTATGGTCGTGGTATTGCACCGGACGAGCCGACCCATTCGTGCGAAGATGTTAAAGCGGGCTCTACCACTGTTACTTCAAATATCCAACACTTCATAAATAATTCGTCTGATATTTCAAATAAATTCACTAGATGTCTTCAGTTTTATAAACAATTTGTGCGCGACTGTACGCTCAGTAAAAACGTGCAAACATCCGGACACAATGTTTTTCCTTGTAATCTGAACAATGGATAATTGACAAAGTTTGTATTGATTCGTCTCGTATCGAATTCAAAACCGGCTAAAAGTACCTATTGTAATATTTTAAAGACTCATACAATACCGGGTACGAAAACATTTGTTGCTAAATGTAGAGTTTATTAACTGGTCTCATTGCAATTTAAGAAGGGCTCGGAACCTTAACCAAGTTAGAGGTGACTTGCCCATAATAATCCACGGTGTGCTACTGTGCGTTGATTCACACGTTTTTATTAATTTCTTCACATATATGTGCAGATTCCATTATGAAGTTTTCCTTCATGTTGTAATGCTATATTTAAAATATCGACACTTCAACAATCGAGGTGTTTTCTACAAGTACTGTCACAGTTCGTCTAAGTGTAGCTGGAGGCCTGAAATTAGTTATTTTCTCTTACTACCTTTTCCTTATACGTGTGGGAAGGGTAAGTTTTTGGATTTAATGGAGGAGGGGAAGCATTGGAAGAGGGGATATTCTTTTACGTGTTTCTTTTGTGTTTAATGTTTTTTGATAACCCTAAGGTAAAATAAATGTTAACAAACATAAATAATAAACTCGTTTAACTCTTTTGTATGGCTGTGGAGATAACAATTTTTGACAATAAAAACATTCTGGTATTTCGTTACTTTTTATAGTAAATATTTCACAATCAAATTACATTAAGTGTTTTTTTATATAAATCATTTGGATGTATGATTATAGATGCGTGCTGTTTTTTTTTATTTTATTATATGGTAATTAGTATTAGCAATTCAAAGTTTCATTGCGATTTTATTATAACAATAATTATTGACAAGTCGCATTAAATGGAAAAAAATTAAATCTTTATCTGTATTAATGAATAAATCTATAATAATATTGTAAAGAGGAAAGATTTTTTGTTTGCATTTGTTTCACGTAAAATTACTGGCCGATTTTAAAAAAATCATTTAAAATTAGAAAGGTAATTTATCTGTGAGTAACATAGGCTTTTACTATTTACTTTTACACGCGGACGAAATTGCGATCATAAGCTAATAATCTTACTAATATTATAAATGCGAAAGTTTAGATGGATGTTTGTTAGAGTTTGTAGCCTAAACGGCTGAACGAATATCGATGAAATTTGGCATAGACGTAGAGGATAATATGCAAGAACACACAGGTTACTCACTTTTGTTTATTTAAATACCACGGGGACGGAGTCGCGGGCGAAATCTAGTATATGATAAAATTTAATACAAAAATCGATACATACTACTAAAAATCAATGTTCATATATAAATCTCTTAGACAGATTTTGAAGACATAAAATCAAATATTGCTGATGATTTTTAAAGAAGCCTGGTTAAATCCACTTATTTGTTTTCTGACAGAATTAACCGCGATTGCCTATTTCACTTGCCGGTCACATATAATTAGGTCTGTCAGTCTCAAACAGAGCGTCTGTAGCGGACAATTTTCGCAAAACATATTTACCTTAGACGAGAAATAAATAAAAATCAACAAGCAAGAATAATTGATGATGAATCTATACTATTATAATAAAGCGTAAACACACAATTCTTTGTTGCCTAAGATGTCAGCAATCACAGCATATTTTTGAATAATTCTTATTTTAATAAAAAGCCCTACACTTACGTCATGCTATATATTTTCACGCCATTAAACTTAGGGGGTAAATATTATATTTTGGATAAAAACCCTAATGTGGGAAAGAGACCATAAGTTGCTACTAGGATCAAGAAAGGTAGATTGCTAAGGTTTGTCATGTCATGTCATTTTGACATTTGCTATAGATAATTTGACAAATGTAAACAATAAAATAAAGTTTTTATAATTTCACGCGGATGAATCCGCACGCGAACAGCTAGTAAGTAATAAATATGCATGAATATAAATCATGGCGGATACCAACTATTAAATACATATTAATAAAAGTAATTGACTGAGCATATATAAGTGCAATATACTCGTAATAATGTAATTTATTGTAACTAGATGTGGATCATTTAGTTACAATAAATTACAAAAAAAGCAGCGTCGAAAGCAACACGGTGCAGAGGGTACCGGTGCGTTCCACTGGAGATCCCGGGACCCTCAAATCGCATCTGAGGGCGGCCACCGAGGGGGTTTTTAGTGAGTAGAAATCTCTTATAAAAGACAGGGTATCTTTCGAAGATTTCCCCCCGTTAACAAAAAAAAAAAAAGATGTGGATCATTTGCACATATGTGATGAAATTCAAAGATATGTGTAGTCCACCTGCATTTGACCAGCGTGGTTAACTATAGCCTAGTTAGCCTGTTTTAACAGTGGTAGAGCCTACTTTAACATCTTCGCACGAATTGGCCGGCTCGCCCGGTGCATACCACGACCACACAGAAAAAAGGCGTGAAGTGGAAGCAATTCCGCGTTTCGTCTGATGAGTGTGGTGCGGGAGGCCTAATTTTAGTCCCTTTCCCTTTCCCTTTCCCTTTCCACACTTTCCTTAAGAGGAAAGGATGGGAAGGAAAAGTGAATTTGATGGTGGAAGAGACGCATAGGAAGGGGAAATGTCTTTTTTTTGTGCGTCTCGTCCTCCGTCAGCGGCAGCGGTTGCTTTCCATTTCGGTGGATTCAGGTGGCCGCTTGCTCGTTTGCCACCTTATATTATATTATAAAAAAAAATAGTCACCCTTAACTTTAGATAGGTTGAAGATGTGTAAACGACAAAGAGTACTACTTACCTTCGTTCGGCATTAAATTTAGCCTTTTTGGACTGAATTGCCCCCTTGAAGAGGCATTTACAGACTAAATTGGTCCTTGCTTAGTGATTTTTATAATAAAAGGCAGACAAATAACGTCAAATCGTGTTAATTATAATAACTAGTGTCAAATCCTTTATAGAAAGAAGATTGGGTTTTGGTGATCAGGAAAATCGCTTTTTTTTGAACGGGAATTGTATCTAAATACATTTAGATATAACTAGCTTTTGCCTGCGACTTCGTCCGCGTGGAATTAAAAAAAAAACAAAAGTAAGTAGCATATGTGTTCTTCCAGACTATGTTCTACATCTATCCTAAATGTTATCCAGATCCTTTTAGCCGTTTAGGCTACAAACTCTAACAAACATCCCTTAATACAAAATTTCAACTGAAACGTAGAGGCCAACTCTGAGGTAAATTGGTTCAAATCTATAGCTAATAACCATTATTATAAAGCGTAGAGACACACTTAGACCTATTTACTATCATGATATTAAATTCTTAAAAAATACCCTGGGAGAAAAGGAACCGAATAAAAAAAAAAAAAGGTTGCTATGGTTATTTAAAATCTCACCCAATAGCAATGGCCTTCTTTGTCATTTGAGAATTTGAATTATGTCATTTGCAATTGAAAGTTTTACTGAATATAAATCATGCTAATCATACTAATATTATAAATGCGAAAGTTTAGATGGATGGATGGATGGATGGATGTTTGTTAGAGTTTGTAGCCTAAACTGCTGAACGGATTTCGATCAAATTTGGCATAGATGTAGAGCATAGTCTGGAAGAACACATAGGCTACTTGCATTTGTTTTTTTTAATTCCACGCGGACGGAGTCGCGGGCGAAAGCTAGTAATAAAATAAAGTTTTTATAATGTCATGCGGATAAAGCCGCACGGGTACAGCAGGTATTTTTAGCCCTGTTACTGATTTTTTAAAAGGCAACCTCACTTAATCGTTTCGCGTTTAATAAAACAGCATATCTTATGACCACTACCCATAAAAATCTTCAATAAGTTGCCCCTTTTTTATGAAAACAGGATATAAAAAAACAAAGGTAATTGATACCTTTAACCATTCCCGCACCCATAAAAATCAAAACAAGATAATCACGCCAATAATCTAAAGTGGTAGGCAGTCTACAGACCTGCATTTAGTGTTGCCTTATATCCCTCGCCTTTTCCACGCTCATGCATTATACATATACTAGCTATTGCTCGAGACTTCGTCCGCGTGGAATTGAAAAAACAAAAGTGAATAGCCTATGTGTTCTTCCAGGTTATCCTCTACATCTATGCCAAATTTCATCGAAATCCGTTCAGCCGTTTAGGCTACAAACTCTAACAAACATCCATCCATCCATGCATCTAAACTTTCACATTTATATTCTTTTGTTTAGAATTGTTTTTATATCTTAGTTAATTATTAAACCGCATTACGAAGTTATTAGATATAAGATTATTAAAATGTTAATGATGGTTTTTATTTTAATTGCAGCAAAATTACAGATTAAAGCGCAGGAATCCATTGTTAGATGCCAGAGATGGAAAAAACCAACCGTATAAAATAATTCTATCGCGGAAGACTGAAAAGAATGTTCATTGTTTCATCATCATCATCATCATCTCCTTATCCTACTCCCGTAGGGTCGGTCGTTCATTGTTTAATTATGGAAAATAGAATTTAATAATTCTGTTGACAATTTCGTTTTTTTGGAAGACGAGACAAGACGAGAACAACTCCGAGCTAATAAGTTATGGGTGACTAGGCCATAGTCAACCACGCTGCACTGCGGATTGACTTCAAACATATCTTTGAATTTTTTCACCCATATGAGCAGCTATCGCTTTGTTTTCCTTCACCGTAAGAACGTTATTTAAATTTTGTACATATGGAATTCGAAAACCGAAAATCACATTGGTATGTCGAACCCAGGTCGTGTGATTGCAAGTCAATTGCTCAAACCCTGAGCCACCGACGCTCTCATTATTTCTGGTGTGTTTTTTTAGTTTAGGTACTTTGAAATTACACGGAATTCTTAATGTTCTAGTGGTTAACGTTGGCAATAGTCAGTTATTGCAAATTTATATTTAATTGCAAAAGTAGGCAGTACGAAAGTGAACCCCAGTACCTGTTACACCAATCTTCACTACATGGTGAACAAGCTAGTACAAGGAAAGGTTGCCATGGTTACTTAAATTTCCAATTTTATCAAAGAGAATCACAATATAAATGCGATTCTGTTTGAAAATCCAATGTCAAGTTACTAAGTAAATTAACAACATTATATATGCTTAGTACTCTATAATACTTAATAACTTGAAGTATATTTAAAGAGGACTTAAAAGAAGTCATACGAGACCTTGGTCTATTTACATATGTACTTATATTGACCATATTAATGATATGACAAATAAAGTTTAAGAACTCTATTTTGCGCTGACATTAAAAAAAAAGATAAAAAAAAATAGTCGAGGATACGTACTTTTATTCAGTTTTACTTTTTAGTAATTAATAAATCATCTGAATGTATGTATGTAAAGTAAAATTGATTAATAATAATAATAATTAGGCCTTTATTGCTGAAGATTTTTTTTACAATTCTTTTTTTTTTAATATTTATGTACATTTTGTTAAATATATATTTTTTGAACCGGCGACTCTTATTCTTGATCTCCAGCTTGTCCTTGGACAAGGCCCTCCTCTAAAGACTTCCACCTCTGTCTATCCCTAGCTTCACGATCCATAAACGACCTGCAACTTTTTTAAAGTCGTCTTCCCATCTCTTTACCTGTCTTCCTTTGTTTCTCTTCCCATGTCGTGGGTACCAATCCGTAACCAATCTAGACCACTTTTCCTTCTTCTCTCTTATCATGTGTCCGTCCAACGCCATTTTGTGTCCTTATAGTATTAGTGATGTTTTTAAATTTTGTTATCTCTTTATTATGTTTCAGTGTTATTTTATCTTTAAGCCTTACTCCGAGTACACTTCGTTCTATAGAATTTTGACAGACATTTAATTTATTGAGATGTTTATTTGTTATTGCCCACGTCTGACATGCATACGATAGGCAGGGCAGTATGCATGTATTGAACACTTTTCTTTTATGTTTTAATTTTATGTGCTTATTTTTCATGACTTCCTTTAGTGACCAATACCTCTTCAAGTATTTGTAACTCTCCTCTGTATTTCTTTTAACAGTTTGCCGTCTGCTTGTAGAAATTAGATGTCCCAAATAAATATATTCATCTACGTATTCGATAGTCTCGTCGTTAACTGTTACTTGGTATTTCGTGGAGTTCGTGAGGATTTTTTGTTTTATTGGTGTTCATGGTGAGACCGACTTTGCCACTTTCGATGGCGAGTTCTTGTAGCATCTTCTCCAGTATTATAGGACATTCTGAAAACACGACAACGTCATCTGCAAACCTCAAATGACTAATCTTTACACCATCGATGTTTAGCTCTCTATCTCCCCATTCCAGATTTCTAAACACCATTTCTAGGACAGCACAGAAAAGTTTGGGTGATATCGGGTCTCCCTGTCTCACGCCTCTCTCTATTGGAAATTTTGGACCAATGCTTTCAATTTTTATTGCAGATTTGCAATTCAAATATAAATTTTGTAAGATTCTTATATATTTATTATCGACTCCTTGTAATTTCAGTGCAGTCCATATAGCTTCGTGTTCTAAAGAATCGAAAGCTTTATTATAGTCTATGAATCCGATGTAATAGTTCATATTGTATTCATTATATTTTTGGACAATTTGCTTTACTACATGGATATGGTCTATTGTTGAGAAGTTGCTCCTGAATCCCGCTTGTTCCTTGGGTTGGTGTGTATCTAGCGTGAAGTGATTCTTTTTAGTATCACTTTTGAAAAAACTTTATAAACGTTGGACATTAGGCTAATGGGTCTGTAGTTTCCTATGTCTGTTTTATTTCCTTTTTTGTATATAAGGGTGATGGTAGATGTTGACCAATCTGTAGGTATGACTTCTTCTGTTAGTATAGTGTTGAAAATTTTTTGTTAAAATTGGTACAAATGCACTTATGCCTGTCTTTAGCACTTCGTTCGATATGTTGTCCGGTCCGGTTGCTTTACCATTTTTCTGTGTTTCTATTGCCTTTTCTACTTCAGATGTAGTATTGCTGGTATTGCTTCTTCATTAGGGTCTGCGTGTTTCGATGTTTTACTTTGTGTTCTTTTATTCGAGCTATATAAATTTCGGTAAAATTCTGTAGCTGTTTCCAAAATGTCTTTCCTTTTTCCTGAATTGATCCCATCTTTTTCTTTAATTTTGTCATCCAATCAACTTTATTTTCAAGATGTTTAAATGCTTTATTTACTCCTCCACTTTTTTCTATATATGATGATATTATCCTATCTCTATTCCTTTTGATATCTTTTTTATTTGTGTACTTATGGTTTTACTTATATTTTTAATTTCTAGTCGATATTCTTTTCTATTCGAGAGCATTTTTCTTCGTTTTTCGAGTAAGACTTGCGTTTCTGGTGATAATGTGATTGTTTTTCTTTCATTCCTTCTTCTTGTTAGGTCGTTGATGGTTTTTATAAATGTTTCGTATTGCTGTTCTATATTATCTGTATCATTTGATGTTTCTTCAAATTTTTGGACGATACTGTTTATATCAGCTTCGTTAATGTTGAGAGTAGTTCGTGGCCATGGCTCTTTGTTAAAGTGTTTCCGAGATTGCTTATCTAATGTCGATTTCAAGGCTATTCTTACCATTCTGTGGTCTGTGTTAAAGTTTAGATTGTTAATGATGTTCATACTTTTTACTTTTTTAATGTTGTAGCATAAAATGTAGTCTATTTCGTTTTTATTTTTCCCATCCGGTGATACCCATGTCCATTTTTTTCGAGGTTTTATTTTAAAAAAGCTATTCGTAATACTTAATTTATTCTCCCAAGCAAAATTAATCAACTTCTTTCCATTAGAGCTTCTTCTTCCTATACCAAACTTGCCAATAATGTTTTCTTCTCCTATTGCTGCAGTTCCGACTTTTGCATTGAAATCGCCCATTACTATTAAGTTTTTATGGCACGTTTGTAGCGCGGATTGTAGATTCTCATAGAACAATTCTGATCTTGTTATGTCTTCTGGTTTACTAGAGTCGGTGGGTGCATAAACTTGAACGATGGACCACATCTCATGTTTTCCATTGTTTGTAGGAAGTTTGATATTTAGTATAGCGATCCTATCAGATACTCCTATAAATTCTTCTATATTTGATCGTAGATATTTTTTAATTAGAAAGCCAACTCCGAACATACCACACCTTTCCCCTTTGTAACAAAAATATGTAGTTTTTATGTTCTTCTATGTCTTCTCCTAGTCTTCTGACTTCACTTACTCCTAATATGTCGAATTTTATATGGTTCAATGCTATTTCTAGTTCTATTAATTTATCTTGAGTTTTAGGGACCTGACATTTAATGTAGCTATATATACTGAGTTTTTGGATTTTTGGGATTTAAGATTAACATGAAATTAAATAATATTTAAAATGAAAAATAAAATTATTATACGTGTTTCGCACACAAATTTCTATTGCTTTTTCTAATATTATATTAAATTGTTTTTTTTTGTTTCTCAAGAAAGGAATTAAATTAACACGTTTAAAAGTAACTCATTTGCCAATTTCCTTTAATTTATTTTGGTATTTTATTTACCTTCTTTTCTTTCTGTGTGTGTAATATAATGTAACGTGTAATTTCTTCTGTCAATGTAAATATCATATGTGTAATATCCTGTTACATGAGTTAAATAAAATTATTATTATTATTATTATTATTATTAGTATGTAAAATATTTAAACCGTTGGACAGATATGTTTTAAATAAACGCATCAACAGTTTATGTAAAAGCTTTTATTACACAATAACTAAGCATGACGTTAATTTTTAAATGAGACCGTGTTACTTAACTTTGACATAACACCGTTGTCAGTTTTTTAGCACTCAGAAATATTAATATCCTAGAAAGGAATTTATAACCTATAATATTAGTGCAGTTATTTATCTAATTGTATAAATAAACTATTAAAAAAAGAACTAGACTTACCAAAATAACTGCCACCGCCTTTTACTTTTAAAAACAACCACTCACAAACACTTAAATTAATAGTTTAATATAAAGTTCTTAATATAAACAATAAAAAAAAAATATCCAACAAGAATTAGAACGTCAAATTCAAATGGACGCGCGATTTGTCAATCGTTTGAAAATGGAACGTTGAACTTTTTTAAACACGAGAGCGGCGCGCGTCGTGTCCGAGTCCGAAACGAAACTGCCAGCAATCTGCCAGATCACTCTCTCTGTACCTAAATAAAGCGCAAAGAATTTTCAGATACGGCAAACGCCTCACGTAGATTACTAGACAATAAACTAATTGATTTATTACTTTATTTTGGTTGACCAGTACATTAGATTTTTCTAGATCGAAAAGACAGTAGTTTAGACGTCAACATTTATTTTCATAATGAAGCAATTTATACGTGGGATAGTGCCTCCCAAGAGATATATGGTTTAGTCAAAAATTCAAGTTAAAGCAATAAGTTTAAGTGTTAATTGCTATTTAATGCTCATCTATAGTGTTGGATTAGCTCTCGTCTTAAAATTTTGGCTAACTATAACGAAACGAGGTGAATTTAGCACATGTTTTAGTAGATTTTATTTTTTAAGTGTTAAATTACACAAACTGTATGCAATTTTCGTTTTATTCTTTTAGAAATATGAAAATATATTTTAACCATGTTGTAAATGTCCGTTCTAACTGTTTATATGTCGTGTAACGTTCGTAGTGACGTCATATAGAGGCGCCTTTCTCTGTCATTGTTTTGGAATGCAATGCATCGGATAATTTTTTCGATCATCTTCCTTTGGCATAGAATCGTTTTTGTCATTATAATATTAAAAAATAATTTAATAATAAAGCATTTGAGATTTCTAACTTTAACAGTTTTTGACCGCGACACAGTCCGAGTGAAATTAAAAAAACAAAAGTAAGTAGCCTTTATCTTTTTCCAGACTTTGCTCTAATCTATAGTAATTCATCATTAATCATCGAGGTTTAGGCGGTAAACTCTAACATCCATCCATTTATAACGTTAGAAAGATTAAATTTGATTTTTAAAAGCTAAAAAGCTTAGTAAAATGCGTTGACAATATCATTTATTTAAATTGAATACAACAATGTGACATGACAACATATTTTAGTTAAATTGTCTACTCAATAATAGTAAAAAAAACACTTCATTACATTATACTAGCGACATCTATTACAACTAGCAAACAACCTCGTACATTTAAACATAAAAACATCGTGGTACGTAGATTTTTACATAGATGGCACTCACTTATAACTCAAAAGCATTTATACAAAAGAAAAATGTAATTTAATTTTAATACAGTGCTGATCTTTAAAATATAAAAACCACAAAAAATATAAAACATAATTACAAAAATGTATTAGATTTTATGTATAACCTCTTTTAAGTGTCTATTATGAAGCCTACGCAATTACACGGCGTCATCAATCTTCAAATTAAAATAAGTAATTCTCAGATCTTATTAAGCAATCAGAACAGCTATTTCAGGTAATTAAAATGGAAGATTTTAGACTAAAATGTACAAAATGTATGTTTACTGCGGACTCAATGAAGTTGGGTCACATAATACAGAAAAATTTAGTTATAACTCTGAGAGAACTTGGTATCTAATAAGAATGTCGCCTGTTATCACTGTAATACCCCGGCTTTGACGTAAAATATAGGATATCATAAAAGTCTGCATTAAATCCAGTGTTTGTATCATGTCAATTGATCTTTATATCATTTTCTTTGAAAATAACTTGTTTGTTATCTTAGTTCTTACTAATATTATAAATGCGAAAGTTTAGATGGATAGATGGATGGATGGATGTTTGTTAGAGTTTGTAGCCTAAACGGCTGGACGGATCTCGATGAAATTTGGCATAGACGTAGAGGATAGTCTGGAAGAACACATGGGCTACTAACTTTTGTTTTTTTGAACTCCACGCGGACGGATTCGCGGGCGAAAGCTAGTTACAAATACATTTCTGCCCGGGTAATTTAGGTTAGAATTTAATGGTTAAAAGTCGTCTACACCTGACGTAGTTCAGATACAAGTCACGTGCGTCATTATTAGTGACCTATGTGGAACCACGTCGTAGGTAATATGTCCATGAATTTGTGGTAAAATATTTAATTTAAATAAAAAATTAGATTGCTAAGTTTTATATATGTAATTTTAATGTAATGTAGTTAGTAAAATGATAGAAATGAGTTTTAACACTTTTTTATAGTTTACAGGCGTCTATTCTTGTAAAAAAAATGGATAATTTGCGTTCGACGTACATCTAAATACGATTGGAAATGAACTGGATGAATTTATCAAAAATTTATTAACCGATCGAGATTTTATGAAATATGAGTGTAGGAACAACTCTATTTTTTTATTTGTGTATCTTCATGAAATTCGTGGTCACTCTACATGTCAAGTTGTTGCTCATGTATTCATGAATTTATTTATGAGTTGAAATAAGATGTGTAAACTTGGAATCAGAAAGTCCGTTGACATACCCATTACCTTATTTTATCCTTGACTGATCCCACATAATACAAATTTTGCAACCGTGTAAATATCTTTTTAAAATAATTTATAAAGCAAGTTTTTAGGCGCCTGTACAATTTAATAAGCAAAACAGTTCACAGATAAAATAACAAATATTTTAGTTTCAGGCGCTTTTGTACTATAAGTATGGAACAAGAAAATCTATTACTTATTTTATTTAAACAGATGAATAGTATTGTACGATGCAAGGTTGAAGATCATGGATGTGGCCTTCTTAGATGCTTACTATGCTAACCTTACTCGGTGTCATATTTTAACCTTACTTAGCGACTTGTGCAGAATGTAAGTCCATTGTTTTAGCACATCTACTGTGCGTCGTTTAAGAGTGTTTTTAATTTTATTCTTTAAAGATTATTGTGTACATATTAAGAAAGAATTAATTAACAATTAACATACTTATACTTTTTGTGAACATTTCATCCCCCTGCCAGAGTAAAAATAAAAACCATTACGAAGTTTAAATGTCATGCATTGAAATAAATATTTTTTTTTTCTATTCATAGAATAATTGATATGAAAAGTTTTGAAACCATTCTGCCGTCATAAAAAGGCGGGAAATTCACACAATGGATAAATTTAATTGCCATATCCGAAAATAACTAGACACGACTTTTTGTTTGCATTTATATTATTTTTGCTAGAAAAAATATATTAACTTTGTCCTGGTACATCTCTGTCTTGGTTTTTAATCTCTACTAATATTATAAGGAAAGATTTGTGTTTTTGGATTTTTGTATGTATTGCAATAACTCAAAAACTACTGGACAGATTTCAAATATTCTTACAACATTAAAAAGCTACGTTATCAGTGAGTAACATAGGCCTTATTTTTATAAATGTTTAAATTCACACAGATGCAGTCGCGAGCAACAGCTAGTTTAGAATAAAAGGGCAAAGAAGCAGCGGATCGCCTATTACTAATTTATCCGACGCCCAGATGCCCGCCCGGAATTTAAGGGGGGAGTACGCTCTTTTATTAGTTTAAACAAAATATTGAAATCTAATTGTTGAATAAGTCAATTGACCACCTTTACGACAAAACACAGTGGTAGAGCCCGCTTTAACATCTTCGCACGAATGGGCCGGCTCACCCGGTGTAATACCACGACCACACAGAAAACAGGTGTGAAGTGGGAGCAATTCCGCGTTTCGTCTGATGAGTGTGGTGCCGGAGGCCTAATTTTAGTCCGTTTCCCTTTCCACCCTTTTCTTAAGAGGAAAGAATGGGAAGGAAAAGTGGATTTGACGGTGGAGGAGACGCATAGGAAGGGGAAATATCCTCGTTATGTGCGTCTCCTCCTCCGTCAATTAAGGGTGGACAACACATCTGCAATTGTGGATGTTTATGGGCAGCGGTCGCTTTCCATTTCGGTGGATTCAGGTGGCCGCTTGCTCGTTTGCCACCTTATATTATTAAAAAAAAAAAAAACCGAAAACTTACTTCCTTGCATTGTAGTTCAGTAATCGCATTAAAATTACGGCTGTGAGTAATAATCGACTACAATTATCCAATAATAACGTAATTAAAACGAGTTACTGTAATTGACAACACTTGGAAGTGTTTCAGTTTGCAACATTGTTTAAAAGCGGATAATCTAACGGTAGGATTTCACTGACGAATTAACGACTGCAATCAAAATCTTGTTAATATTTTCAATGCGAATGTTCAGATGGATGGATATTTGTTAGAATTTACAGCCTAAACTGCTGAACGGATCTTGATGAAATGTAGAGCATAGTCTGGAAGACCACATGGGCTACTTACTTCCTTTTTTTAGAACTTTTAGTCCGTTTCTTTTATAACCGATTTGAAGATAACGATATAACATGTTGTTAATAATCTATACTAATATAATAAAGCCAACATCAAGAAATAAAGATTGCTAAGGTTTGTCATGTCATGTCATGTCATTTTGACATTTGCTATTGATAATTTGACAAATGTAAACAATCTTACTAATATTATAAATGCGAAAGTTTAGATGGATGGATGGATGGATGTTTGTTAGAGTTTGTAGTCTAAACGGCTGAACGGATCTCGATGAAATTTGGCATAGATGTAGAGGATAGTCTGGAAAAACACATAGGCTACTCACTTTTGTTTTTTTTAATACCACGCGGACGGAGTTGCGGGCGAAAGCTAGTAAAATATAGTTTTATAATTCCACGCGGGTGAAGCCGCACGGGAACAGCTAGTAATCTATAATATTTTTTTAATTTTGGGTTCATATAAAATAATTTACCGGATTTATTACAAAGTTTATATAACTACGTAATGAATTTGTATATACTTAAAGTAATATAGGTATGCTTTAAAAACTTGAAATAACCTTTACATCAAAAACAGCTGATACTAAATGTCATTGATAAAATGACTCAGTGATTCCAACAATATTAGCCAATGGCCGCGCGGAATTTTCCCGCGCTATTTGTAAACGAGGCCGATGGTTTTTCCGTTTTGAAACATTTATAATTTCAACAATACAATGGCATATTTAATTAAAGTAATAATAAAATTCCACTGGCGAAAGAATGACACAAAACTATAATATATTTCCATCTCTTTCTTTCACTATGAAAAGACAGAAATAACAATGTATTTGTCCGGGTGTTCTTAAAGACTTACAGCCTTACAAATAAACGCTATAAGTTAAAGTTAGGAATAAACTGAGTATAAGCAAATATTAGTACAAATTTTGCTAAGTTTATTCCTAAGTTTAACTTCATACCGCGTTTGTAAGGCTGATAGTTTTTAAAATGTATTTTTTTAGTCAAAGAAGGATATCTGGCTCAGTTAGGGAGGCGCTGCAATCGCATTTTTTGCAGGAAAAATTAATTAAAAGCCAACATATAGTTTGACTTACGGCTACCGGGATAGGTAGCTTTGTTCCTATTTTGTTGTTTTGTATGCTGCAACGAGCAAATGTTGCTTGGCTTTCAATCGAGGTCGGACACAAGATCGTGTGATTGTCACGTATGATAATCAGAATGTGTGAAAATACTCATGAGACCTTGACGGTTGTGACACGTGAAAGAGAAATAGCGCTAATACGTAATTTTTGAGAAACACTGACCTCTATAAATGGACAGGCTATTCAGGCGGTGATGGGTATTGGAATTAATATATAAGAAACGGTGTTAACAGGCGCATTTGAATGATAGAGCAAAAGTGATTATCAAGTAAATACCTGTCCATTTATACAGATCAATGCATTTCAATAACTCGTTTTGCGTTTTACTTGTTGATTACTTCGTCACGTAACGTTTTCGTTTAATATTTATTTAGAACAATTTATAACTTCGTTGTATCATTTAATATGATTAACTTTTGGTTAATAATGTTTCAGATAAAAAAAATATTTTTTTCTATCTACTAGCTGTTGCTCGCGACATCGTCCCCGTGAAATTAAAAATAATATAAAAATATATAGCCTATGTTACTCACAGATAAATTACCTTTCTAATGGTGAAAGATTTTTTCAAATCGGCCCAGTATTTTTGAGTTATTTCAATACATACAAAAATACAAATCTTTCCTATTTATAATATTAGTATAGATAAAGTTAATAAAATTAGGTTGTCTATATGTAATAGCCAAATAAATCCGTATTACGATAACATAATACATTTGAGTTGAAAAAAAAGTAAGTAGCCTGTGTGCTGTTTCAGATTATCCTCTACATCTGTGCAGAATTTCATCGAGATCCGTTCAGCAGTTTAGGCTACAAACTCTTACAAACATCCATCCATTTAAACCCTCACATTTATTATAGTAAGATGTATGTATTCATTGTTCTTTTTGATTGATTTGCCTTGAAGAGGCATTTACAGATTCACCGAACTTGAGGTGGCCGAGCACAAATGGCGTTTAAACCTCGTTTATGAATAACCAAGCTCGAGGGTTCCTTCAGGAGCCTACGGGCCGTTACTTCGTTAGTATGTATTCACGCATTGTCAATTTTATAAGAGGTACTAGCTGTTCCTGTGTGGCTTTATCCGCATGAAATTATGAAAATTATATTTCATTGTTTACATTTGTCAAATTATCAATAGCAAATGTCAAAATTACATGACATGACAAAACTTGACAATTTGCTTTCTTGATGTTGGCAGCAACTTATGGTCTCTTTCCCACATTAGGGTTTTTATCCAAAATATTTACCCCCTAAGTTTAATGGCGTGAAAATATACAGCCTAAAGCATGACGTAAGTGTACGGCTTTTTATAAAAAAAAAGAATTATTCAAAAATATGCTGTAATTGCTGACATCTTAGGCAACAAAGAAGTGTGTGTTTACGCTTTATTATAATAGTATAGAAGTATAGGTATATCTTAAAATTTAAATAAGGTAACCATACCGGTTTTAACTTAAATGGTAAAAGATCCATTTAGATTGATATCAAAGGTTTGGAAGTCATGAAAATACGTACGTGGTAAGATTTATGTAAGTTTTTTTAACATTGATTTAATTCTACGGAAGATGGAAATTATAGTGTAAAAAAACTCAATGTCTTTCCAACGACGTCAATGTAAGATACAAGGTGCTGTAATTTATGTGACCTTTGCTTAACGACGTCTGTTTATAATCATAGGTAGTTTTATAGGGCTGAAGTATTTGGGCTATTTTTAACTATATATAGCGCATTAAGCACTGATCATGTAGTCTAAGTACCTGGTTTCAGAGGTGTAATCATATGAAAAAATAAATAAAAATGGTGTAAACAAACCCACAATTGACTAGCGTGGTTGACTAATACCTAGTCACCCCTAACATTTGGTCCAGCACCAAGAGTATGATGGGTTCATGTAATACCTGGTTCACATTTTCCCAGTACGGTTTGACAGTAACACGCATGGCATAGATTATATTGATTCTGCACCACCTAGTGGTCGTATTACGCCAATTGATTACCATACCAATCGCTATTTTCCAACTGTATTGGCCAATTGTGAACCTGGCATTAAGCAAACGATGTCGTGGATTCAGTTGACGAGAATATACACGGTATGAAAAAAATAGGAATGTAGTCAAACATTTGCAGGCCCTAAGACTATGGGAACTGCGCCCTAATTATTATTAACTAGTTGTTGCTCACGACTTCGTCCGCGTGAAATTAAAAAATAATAAAAAATATAGTCTACGTTACTCACTGATAACGTAGCTTTTTTTTAGTGAAAGATAGATTGAAATCGGCTCAGTAGAGTTTGAGATATTTCAATACATACATACAAATCTTTATAATGTTAGTATAGAAAACGATAAAATTAGTTAATAACAATATTAAAATGATTGCGTTTTACGAAGCTCGTAACAGGAATAAGCAAAATGAGTGTACTTATCCGTCAAGTTACGACGCTAACTTGACAATGGTCAGTATTAAAGTAATTTGAACCTTATACCTTTGGAATGTGGTTTCTTTTTGTGAATTAACAGTCGAAGGCAAGCAAGATACGAACTGCGCAAGAGCATTCTTCAAGTTCAGTGTTAGGCAAGCTTGCGTGGTCGACGCACGTAGCTGCGCCATTTTCCAACGTTCCGAAATACGTCGTTTTAAAGTGCAGTGTTTTGTGATATTTTTTATTTAATTTTCTTGGATAGCTGTTGAATTATAAATAGGTAAGATATTGAGAAATAATTAATTATTTTTTTAATGATTTTTTATTACTATAATATTCTTGAGTCATTATAGTTGATTTTAATAATTAGTATAAATCGTGTTAAGGCCAGATTGGGATTCGTGTGGGAATGGATATTTTTTTTATTTCTTTTGTAGATATATGTATTATAATTAAATCGGAAACACATTACATATTGAGTTTTAGGTAACATTAATAACAAAAGAAATATCACTGTCTCTTATTGAATCAAAGGCATTTATGACCGGTTTCCTAGCTACGTTTACCCATTCGTTAGTGTTTTTGGTTCGATAACTCGATAAATCACAGAGGCTGCATACAGATGTGTGGAGGGCGAGGCAAATGGTTGTATTTAGCTATACGTTGTTATATTCTTCTTTTTTGATTTCTGTGTAAAAAATTTTTTCTTTAGTTTTTATTGTATTTTAACTATGTTTTTGTAATATTATGTATTATCACATAGATATAGTGTCACGTTAGATTTATTCTGTAAAGATGCTATATTGTCGTTATTAAATAGAATAAAAAAAAAACTTCATGAAATGCGTTTCCGAACTACGTAACTTGAGATTTACTGAATACTTTGGTACACCTTACTAATGAATCACTAGTTTACCATAAAATAAATGGAAACTTCAGCAACCCAGCATTAGTAACATATTTCTATTTAAATCTCTTTGATTTGAATATATTAAATACTAGCTGTTACTCGCGTCTTCGTCCGCGTGAAATTAAAAAATAATTAAAAACATAGCATTTGTTACTCATCGATAACGTAGCTTTTTAATGGTGAAAGATTTTTAATCAGCCCAGTAGTTTTTGAGTTATTTCACTACGTACGAAAATACAAATCTTTCCTCTTTATTCACATATATCTTTATTTCTTATTTTCTATATAATACATTTATATTAGTATAGACAATAATTTGTATACAAGTGTAATGGTAATTAACGGTTAACAATTACATTAATTGAGTCATTAAAATTAAATATTTCTAGTACAACTAATAGACTTAAATTATACGGTAAAGTATAATAATATTTTAAACTAGTTAGTAGAACAGGATCGAAACTATCTGTACAATAAAATTGAAATGTCTGTATATGACAAAAAACATCGACTACATTCATTTGGGTTCCTTATATATAATAAAGAGACAATTTTTCAAATTTTTGTGTCTATTCTCAAAGCGTTTGTTCCGGGACTTTTACTGGAAGTTAGCTGATGTTGCGGGGAGTAACTAAGGCTATTTTTTCATAAATTACAAATTGACGAAGTCGCGGGCGTAAACTATTATTTAATAGTTGAATTTCTTGCATTTGCAATACTTGATCATTAGTGATTATTTTTAGCTTGAGTTTGAACACAATTATGCCGCGATAATGTCTCGATGTCGAGAAATTCAGAAGCAAGAAGTTAGTGTGGTATGGACATGTTTTGCGACGAGAGGATGGGGACGTAAACCAGAAAGCGTTAAGAATATGGCTACAAAGGTAGAGGTAGACCGAAGAAAGAATGGATTGCGTGATAAATGTGTATGACGGCTGATAGAATTGTATAGAAGAGCAGCACATACTGTGCCGACCCTTCGTAGGGGCAATAGCAAGATGATGAATGTGTCAATTCTGTGACTGACATGAGTACGCGAAATAAATTATTTTAATTTTATTCATGATGTTGACCTTTATTTTTTATTACATTATAATAAATTCAAGTACGATTTTTATGTACAAGTAAAGTTTTTGTTACATGTAAGCTGTTTCTAACATTGATTAACATTTGTTATTCAAATCACTTAAGCAAAATTTTCACCTTCCATATTTCTTGTGAAAATTTTCTGTATAAAGATAAAATTTCGTAGAAAAACTTTTCTACGCGATTTAAATTCTACATTGAATTAGCAATGTTCGTGGCTTAACTTTGCGAAAACGAAGGGACATGCTGTCTCTGTTTTTTCAATGAGTACGAAAGGGACGACAAATTACGTCATACCCAAGTGAAGATTTTACTGAAAAAGTCCAATACCCTAATGGTTACGGGTATGTATTATACATCGAGTTGATGGTTCATATTCCATTTTTCGACTGCGTTAGTCATCCTAGCACAAGCTTAGAGATTTATTAGAATGGTTTAAATAAATATTAGTAAAAATGAACTGACTGACATTTTAATTTAAAAAAAACTTATATACCTCGCTAAATTGCCCGCAGTAAACTTACAAATTAACATATAAAATACACTATTAACGATAAAACGTAAATTAGATAAAGTAAACAACTTTATAAGAATAGAAGCGTTTTGCAACAGTCTTTTGTTTACCGTGTCTCCTAAACTATCGTTATCTCTTTTTTCTCAAAAAGAATAAGCGGGACAACTATGTTCTTGCACAGAAGATCTTTACGCCTCATTTCTCAGGCATAATCTTCGGTGATCACGTCTAGAGAATGTTTATTGTAGTTTATTGCGAGGTCGTTCGTGTTTTGCTTTACAATCTTTTAGTTCGGTGTTTACTATCACTTTGACTTTATTAATAAAAGGGCAACTATACACAGACATCTTCAGCAAAGGCTACAAGCATTCGACAGTTGACGATATATACACGGACCTGAATGTTCCTGGTTTTTACTAAAGATTGCAACTTTACTAAGACGAATAAATGATGGCAATAAATCTTCACCTAGGATAATAATTTTGACTAATACCTGTGAGATATATTACGTGGCATTGATTTGGTACGTCTAGAGAACATCTCTGCCCAGCGTACCACCTTAAGCCCACAAAGCAGGTTTAACTATACAGTTCGACTGTTGACTGGGGGTGTCAGAACATTTGAAAGAACTAGTGCACAGTGTAATTTATTTTTTAAGAGCAGTCGTTGTGTGGCTTCATCCGTATTAAATTATAAAAAACTTTTCCTTATTGTTTACATTTGTTAAACTTTAAATTGCATATGTCATAATCGAAAGGCACAAATGACAAACAAAGGCCTTTGCCATAACCTAAAAATTACTGTTTCTATGGTAATCTTGCTTCTTTGTTTTGTCTTGTAGTTTTTGTTCTTTCATAAATATAGGGGTTGTAACAGAAAAATGAATTATTCAAAAATAAGCTATGATTGCTGAAATCCTACATAACAAGTGTGTATTTACGCTTTATTAAATTAATAATATAAATTCCTTATTCTTTTGTTGACACAGAAAGTAAGTTTATACTTAACTCGACGGTAAAGTTGAAAGTTAAATAAGTTACCAAAGTCTCCGAGTTGGATAAGTTAGGGTTAAGTTTTGAATAAGGAACTAATCCTTAAGCTATGTGTTATGTTAAACTTAAGAAGGGTTTGTTGTGGTATACGTAAGTAAACAGTTCGAATATTACCGTGTATTAGTTTTGAAAACTTATATCTGGTTATTAAAAAAAAAGAAGCCACGAGTGGTAACAATGTCTGGTAAACTTTTTTATCTGTCTATTTGAACAAGTTATTCATCATCATCACCAGCTCACTATATGTCCCCACCGAGGCGCTTGGAGCCTACCCTAAGTTAGGGTGACGAGGCCATACTCAACTACGCTGCATTGCGGGTTGGTTGACTTCACACTTATCTTTGAATTTCATCGCCGATATATGCAGGTTGCATCACGATGTTTCCTTCACCGTAAGAACTTCGGGTAAATTATATACATATGATAATTCGAAAAATCGAAAATCACATTGGTACGGCGGAATTCGAACCCACGACCTGTAGATTACAAGTCAAGTACTTAAACCACTGAGCCACCTACGTTCAGTTATTCATTAAATGTCTAAAATATGGAAAATAATGCTAATTAGCAGCACGCTGTGAAATTATTTGATAAACAGGTAGAATCAGATAAAAAATTTGATCGACCAAACACCTAAAACTTCGTGTAGGTATTTCAGAATAAGATTCGATTACCAAAGAAAACATCAAAGTCGGTAAAAGCGACTATCTATACTATTATAATAAAGCGTAAACACACACTTCTGTGTTGCCTAAGATATCAGCAATTACAGCATATTTTTGAATAATTCTTTTTTTAATAAAAAGCCCTACACTTATGTCATGCTTTAGGCTATATATTTTCACGCCATTAAACTTAGGGGGTAAACATTTTGGATAAAATCCTAATGTGGGAAAGAGACCATAAGTTGCTGCCAACATCAAGAAAGCAAGATTGCTAAGGTTTGTCATGTCATGTCTTTTTGATATTTGCTCTTGATAATTTGACAAATGTTAACAATAAAATAACATTTTTATAATTTCATGCGGATGAAGCCACACGAGAACAGCTAGTTTTTAATACATTTATTTATACACACATACAGAAAAACTCTATCAGTAGGGCCAAAGGAAAGATGTCTTATATCAATCTTTTAGACTTGACGTAATTCTTTAAAATAATAGCCTTTTTCTTTCCAAATCTAAAGAAATTTAAAAATAATTCAACATTGTTCGAAAATAAAGGAAAATGCTAGGCTATTAAGGAATGCTTATTGTGCAATTCCCTCAGAGAATTACTTGAAACTACGTAATACTATTAAAGGATATCCTTTTAACTCTAAGGTAATGTTCATTACCGTATAATAAAGAAAGCTCATTGTTACAGTAAATTACACTGTAATGTATTGTTATCTCGTATATTTCAAATAGAGTGAAAGAGATGTCAATATATTTTCGTACAAGTGTTGTAGTGGAGACGTGTAACCGTTGGTTTCTACTAAATTAATTAAATCAATTTTAAAATGCGGTTTCTGTATACGGTCGTTAGTCTTTGAAAAATGAAATAAGTTTTTTTTTTCATGTTCTAGTAACATTTTTAAAGCCTTATATTATCAAAACCGGTTAATCTTGTATCAAAGATTTGCATTTTGTTTACAATAAACTAGTTAAAATAATCCTTGATTACAAAATAAAAAAACTTATTTTAAACCACTAACCACTAGGAAGTAACTTAAAGATAAACAAGTAATTTTTAAATGAACTTTATTGAACATACAAACGCTTATTATAATAAAATCGATTATTTAAAAAAATATACAGATTAAACAAATGGATGAAAACAAAAAGCGATCACGTTTATCACCAACTAGCTGTTGCTCGCGACTTCACCCGCGTGTATATAAAAAAGCCTATTTTACTCACTGATAACATAGCTTTTTAATGGTGCAAGAATTTTTGAAATCGATCCAGTAGTTTTTGAGTTATTTCAATGAATACAAAAATACAAATCTTTTCTCTATATAATACTAGCTGTTGCTCGCGACTTCGCCCGCGTGTAATTAAAATATATAGCCTATGTTACTCACAGATAAATTACCTTTCTAACGGTGAAAGAATTTTTAAAATTGGCTCAGTAGTTTTTGAGTTATTTCAATACTTACAAAAATCCAAAAATATAAATCTTTCCTCTTTATGTAATAATATTAGTATAAGTATAATATAATATTATTATAGTATAGATGAAATAATTACTAATTGTGTATGAAAATTCACATAACTTTAAAAACACTTAAACAAAAAGCTATATTTCAAATAGAATACACAAAATACTAAACATATTTGTACGTTTTAAATATGGCCGCCTACCATTTTAGAAGACGAGACATCCTTATAGTCAAGGACTGTTGACTCTATTACACGTATAAACAAGGTAACACACGTTAAGAATAATTCTAAGTAAAATATGAATATCCACTGTCAAACAAAAATCTTTAAATTGTAATATAAAAAATTTATATTGTCTTCGAAAAATCTGATTGAAATAATTGCTCGATTGTCACCTTATACAAAACAAGGGTACAATGTTGAATCATACTAATCATACAAATATTATAAATGCGTAAGTTTAGATGGATGGATGGATGGATGTTTGTTAGAGTTTGTAGCCTTAACTGCTGAACGGATCTCGATGAAATTTGGCATAGACGTAGAGGATAGCCTGGAAGAACACATAGGCTATTCACGTTTGTTTTTTTTAATTCCGCGCGGGCGGAGTCGCGGTCGAAATCTAGTATTTAATAATGCTATAAATAATGACATCACGACGACTGATTTGTACTATATCAATTAATAATATACTCTACGTGTATGTCAAATTTCATCAAGATCCGTTTAGCCATTGGAAACTCTTACAAACATCTATATTTCCATCTAAACTTTCGGATTTATAATAATTAACAAGAAGTAGTTAAAATATATTTCTCTAGCAACACCATATAAACTACTTAATTTGTATCATTTTTATTATACTTTTTTGGTTAATCAAAAGGAGTATTTTGTCAATTGAACTGACATTTTTAAACAGAAATATTAATTCGCAATGCTTGAAATTTTTTAATAAAGAAAATTTAATAAGAAAATGTAAAGATCTGATATTTTATTTGCCTTTCCTCAGTTCGGTATCTGAATAAATGTTGAATATTTTTTCGCAAACGTCATCTTGTATGCGGAAATTGGAGAATAGAAAGGGAACGAAAAAAATTGTTTCTTTTTTCATGTAAATTATCGATATTGGAATGTCAAGCCTTTATTAAGGAAATCCTTTCAAGTTTGACGCTACGTTTGATATTGAATTGTATACGAGAATTACGAAATAAATATACTTACGTACGAGTAGAACATCTAAGAATAAAATTAAAATATCGTTTTAAGTATAACCTATTATATAATACTAGCTTTCGCCCGCGACTCCGTCCGCGTGGAATTAAAAAAAAAACAAAAGTAAATAGCCTATGTGTTCTTCCAGACTATCCTCTATATCTATGCCAAATTTCATTGAGTTCCGTTCAGCAGTTTAGGCTACAAACTCTAACAAACATCCATCCATCTAAACTTTCACATCTATGACCATGACCACACAGAAGACAATCGTGAAGTGGAAGTTCGCGTTTCGTCTGATGAGTGTGGTGCCGCAGACCCAATTTTAGTCCCTTTCCCGTTCCACCCTTATCTTATAAGGAAAGGGTAGGATGGGAAAGTGGATTCGACGGTGAAGGAGAAGAAAGGGGAAATATCCTCTTTATGTGGGTCTCCCCCTCCGTCGATTTAGTCTAGGCAACGCATCTGCAATTGCGGATGTATATGGGCAGCGGTCGCTTCGCCATTTTGGCGGATTTAGGTGGCCGCTTGCTCGTTTCCCACTTTATTGTATAAAAAAGGTCTCGTTTCATATTCATTGGTGATTAATGTGTCCATGTTTTTACAGGTTTTTTTTTAGTAATAACTTATAAAAATGTTTAAGGTCATAGTTTTACTCTACATTGACTTTTTCTTTCTGATAATCTTGCCATTATTTTAAATGCGAAAGTTTAGATGGAAGGATTGATGTTAGAGTTTATTGCCTAAACTGCTGAATGTCTCGATCTCGATTAAATTTGCATTGACGTAGAGGATAGTCTGGAACAAAACATAGGTTACTTACTTTAGTTTTTTTTTCACACGTTCGTTGCAGACGAAACCTAGCCCTGTATAATATAATTGATGTTATAACAGTATTTGAAAATATTGCTAGTTTTTTTTTTTAATTATAAAGTGGCAAACGAGCAAGCGGCCACCTAAATCTGCCAATATGGCGAAGCGACAGCTGCCCATAGACATCTGCAATTGCAGATGCGTTGCCTACCCTAAATCGACGGAGGAGGAGACGCACATAAAGGGGATATTTCCCCTTCCTATGCGTCTCCTCCACCGTCAAATCCACTTTCCCATCCAATCCTTTCCTTATAAGAAGAGAGTGGTACCAGTACCAGTACCAGAAACATTATAGAATTCATTAGTCAAAATGTAAAATAATATTTTAACTATAGACAAACTGTGTCTATAGTTAAAATATTATTTTGACAAAAAGTTTTATAAACAGTCAACATTATTCTTAGTTGTGCATTTTGTAAGCAAGGGGGTAGACAGTTATGAAATATAGTATAACTTAAGCACAAATACTTCGCCAAAGTTAATTAAGTTCACGATACAAGTTAAATCGAAGTTGTTTTTTTTAATTATAACTTTGCGTCTGTATCAGTGCAGTGACCTTTGTATTGCAATCTGATACAAGATATTTTAATCTTATTTTCTTTGTAATAAGGTTTATTATTCCGTGTATGTTGTTGATAGAATAGTGGATATACCGTTATTTAAAAAATAGTTAAGAATTACGCTTCGTTACTTTACTATTGTATTATTACGTGTTGTTTTCACGTTCTATGTAAGTTATTAATTTGATAATTTTAATAATTATTAAATTAACTTAACATTTTTAAACATAAAATATAATTAACTAGCTGTTCACGTGCGGCTTCGTCCGCTTGAAATTATAAAAACCTTATTTTATTG
Organism: Papilio protenor; assembly: GCA_029286645.1. Lineage (NCBI taxonomy): Eukaryota > Metazoa > Arthropoda > Insecta > Lepidoptera > Papilionidae > Papilio > Papilio protenor. The sequence continues at coordinate 2,536,464 of JAGSMZ010000010.1, read as the reverse complement.
TTTACATTTGTGAAATGTCAAAATACAAATGCATAAATCACAACCTTGGTTGCCTTGATGTTGGCAGCTCGTAGCTTATAGTCTTTTTCCCACATTCGGGTTTTTATCCCATTTATTAATCCCCTAAGTTTAATAGCGTGAAAATTTATAGCCTAAAGCGTAACGCAAGTGTACGGCTTTTTATTAAAAAAAAGAATTAACTAGTTATTCAAAAATATTCTGTAATTGCGGACATCTTAGGCAACAAAGAAGTGTGTGTTTACGCTTTATTATAATAGTATAGATAGATTACGGCGTACAGGAGTTTGTGAGTGTAGTTGTTTTTTTTTTAGTTTTTACAAAATCCTAAAATGGAACTACTTCATTAAATTTAATAATAAATATACGTATAAGATTACTTTTTATACAAAATAAAATGTGCGTGTATTTAATTCCGATACAGCTGTCGCATGAAGACCCTTATTCCCTTCATGTTATTAGTAATTTCTGATTACCACTTTATTAATATTAATTTTCTCCTATTGGCAATAATTAATAAAGGTATTTTATTAGTGTTATTGATTATCTTTCGCCTTCGACTCCTTTTGAGTGTAATAAAAAACAAAAATATTTATTTGGGCTATTTGTCCGGTGTGTTCTTTCAGATTATGATTAAATCTAAAATATAAATAATAAAAATTTCAGTGTCAATTTGACTAGGATTGAAATGCGGGTTGTCTTGTCCATTACGGTCTGATAATATTTATTAGTACGAAACCTTCCGCAATACTATCATTGTTTCAACCATCATTATTAAGCCCTTTTCGCCACAGTATGCACATCTCTATCAGCTTCTACTTTTTACTATTATTTTCCTGATCAAAATCCATCCATAGTTCTGTCTTTATCTCCCTTTGTATCCTATTTCAACTATATAATAATAAAAGTTCAATAAACACCAGGTGCTGTAGAAACCTTCGCAAATGAAATGCACAATCGTTGAATAATAAAAAGGGATTGAATATAATGTAAACGGAAAATAAGAATAAATCTTTAAACGGGTTTTCCTACTTTATATAAATTAGTAGTTACCAATGATTTAAAAATAACTTAAGTGCTCAACATTGAACCAACTATTAAGTGTCTAAAGTAGGCATTCCTTTGATTTTTTGTACGTTTTTCCGTGTATAATAATATTATATCTTTCAAGAAGTTGTTTTTATAACTTTGTAATGGATAATGTTGTTTTTAATTAAGTTAAAAATGTGGGAAACATGGCATTCAACATTATTTTGCCTTCATTTTCTTTAGATAAGACTCAGGAGATTCGAAGAAGACTAGAGTAATAAATAACCTTCGTAACTTTTCCTCTTGCCACATAGATGTTTGCATTTATTTAATGTTTTATCCGAGTCACTTGCAGGGTTAAAATCGGTGAATCATTTTCTAAACATTTTTTATTAACTTGAAATATCTGTTTTGCGCAAATCTTGGCAAACGACGCCATTTTGAAATAGATGCGAGACGATGAGTTATGTAAAACTTTAAGTTTGTGTTACATCTTGTTACAAATTTCTTAAAAGTAAGGTAATATTGTACCTATTATCTATACTAATATAATAAAGCGTAAACACACACTTCTTTGTTGCCTAAGATGTTAGCAATTACAGCATATTTTTGAATAATTATCTTTTTAATAAAAAGCCCTACACTTACGTCACGCTTTAGGCTATATATTTTCACGCCATTAAACTTAGGGGGTAGATATTTTGGATAAAAACCCTAATGTGGGAAAGATACCATAAGTTGTTGACAACATCAAGCAAGAAAGATTGGTATGGTTTGTCATGTCATTTTGACATTTGTTATTGATAATTTGACAAATGTAAACAATAAAATACAGTTTTTATAATTTCATGCGGATGAATCCGCACGCGAACAGCTAGTATAAAGATAAAAAATCATTAACAATTGATAACATTTTGAATCTGTGGTAAAAGTAACTTTCGTCATCATCATCCCCTGCCTTATCCTACTCCCGTAGTGTCGGCGCACCGGGTTTCCGTCCTCCAAATAACTCTATCATCCGTCATCTCAGTCATCACTCCCTTCTTGATCATGTCACCTTTCATGCAATCCATCCATATCTTTCTAGGAAAAGTAACTTTGTTTAGAATACATAATGTCTTCCTGTTGTGCTTTATCGGCCAAGAAATTCAAAGATATGTGTAAAGTCAACCCGCACTTGGCCAGCGTGGTTGACTAAGGCCTATAGTGTGTCTAAATAATTTAGATTAGTTTGACAATACATTTCAAATTTAGTAGGGATGGGTTGTGTAAAATCAGTTATGAATCTTATCGATTTTCGATTTTTATTCTTATAGAAGTTGAAATCGATAGATTTATAGTTATAACTTATGAAATAAAAAAAAAACACAGTTTTCTCAAATGAATAATGACCATAACAAATAATGAGAGTATATAAATGTTTATTACTACTACAACCGCACGTAATCGAATTGGATTTCGCTATTATTTCTGTCATCGCTAAATTCTCTACACTATAATCAATACTAGAATTGTCCTTTAAATTAGTGAATAAGAAAATAATAATTTTAGTTGAGTTTGATAATTATTTAAACCGAATATCGATAGTTCAAAATTGTTCGCTATGTGTGTTTGTTCGTCACTACGATACCTGTCTATTAAGTATGGCATTTGCCTTCATACAAATTGAATTCGATACTTCATATGCGTCATTTATCAAACTAATCTATCTTATTTAGACACACTATAGTCACCTTAACTTAGGGTAGGCTCCGAGGCTATAGGGACGTATAGTGGTGATGATGATGATGTCCATTGCTTACTATAGACGCTAAGTTTTAACCGAAGAGACCGTTTAGAAATGTACAGTTAAAACTGCGCGTATTGTGCTTGATTGTACATTAAGTAGTAAATTAAATATGTCTTTTATTGAAGTAATTCTACAATGAAATTTAAAAAAAAGTTATAGTAAACTTTCGGTTTTGAAAAATATTTGAAAAATAATATTTTGTCTATTTCGATGCTTTATATACCTACATAAATTACTCTGGATCTTGAGGTTTTTTTATTGAGTTTTTTATGCGCACGCTCGATAGTCAGTATAATCTACATAACTCGATGGCCAGTGTTTCGAGAAAACTACGTTGCTATATCTATCAAGGTCATTTACTTAACAGACGAGAATGTCCATCTGCGATCTACGCTTAGTGTAACCAATGAATCAGCTAAACAAAGAATTATACACTCGATGTAAAATGAGGTGAATTTAAAAAATAAAACAGATTAAAAATTATATAAGATTTTTTTTACTTCTACTCCTAATATCGGCGTTAGGGTAGGAGCCTATTGTGCCTGGCCATGGCTACTGCCAGATAAGGGTACAAAAATTTTTCGTATTATTCCTACGTGAATTTTAAGTATCAACATTTAGCCTGTTGTCAATGAAATAACAAAAACTGTTCCTAAAAAATGCTAATAATACATCACCAGCTCACTATACGTCCCCGCCGAAGGGCTCGGAGTCTACCCTAAGTTAGGGTGACTAGGCCATAGTCAACCACGCTGGCCAAGTGCGGGTTGGTTGACTTCACACATATCTTTGAATTCCTTCGCCGATATGTGCAGTTTGCATCACGATGTTTTTCTTCACCGTAAGAACGTCTGGTAAATTATGTACGAGTACATATGAAAATTCGAAAAATCGAAAATCACATTGGTACATGGCGGGATTCGAACCCAAGACCTGTAGATTACAAGCCAAGTGCTTAAACCACTGAGCCACCGACGCTCTCAATTGTTAATATAATATATGCTAGTTAATAATATTAACTGTATAATATAGTGTGATAGTTGCAAGTGGACGTATAGACCGACGAGGATATTTGTATTGTTTGTGATATTTGGTAGAAGTCAAAATAGTGTTACAAAAGAGATCCTTATCGTCGCTTTTTCTTTTATTCATTTTATATTCCTGTGTAGGTTTCACATACTTTCTGACATAATTTACGATAGCAGCCCCTCTCAACGGGCCAGATTTGCTTGTTTGACTATAAGAAATAACAATGGAATTGAATTTAAAATCTTAAAACAATACTATAATTTCTTTAACAACAAATGCATTTGTTAATAAAAAAAAGTGCGACTGTAAAAAGTGGAAGTGGACCTCCTTCCACTGACGCACATGACATCAAATGAGATTTAAATTCACCTTTAGTCACGAAATACATAAATAAGCATAATTAAATTGAGAAAAATCACGGACGTTTCTAATAACGTATGCAAAATAATTTCCGGACGTACCAATGTCGGATACTGTATTTTTTTGAAGTATTACAATATTCAAATTGTACACGAGCTCGTGATGAATTGCAAGCAATTACGTAGGTAGGGCCCACTGCGGTTTAAAGAAAGTACGTATATATCAACCCAAACGACGAAAACAGTCACATTATCTACAAGGTACCTTTTTCATTGTATTAGTCTAACAAATTATATGTGCCACATTTATTGTACTCTCGTTCGAGATATCGAGCCGCCATAATGTTTGAATGGTATTATACATTTTAAGTTAATATCAAGGCTATCGACATATAAAATAGTGTCAAGGCAATCGATGTATGTTAAAATCGTATGATCAATAATTTGCTTATGGGCAGATCTGCCAAAAAATCTTTATCGTAATCGATCTCAGTATTGAGATCTTGTGTACTGATCTTGGGTACTGTCTACTACCAGTTTAGGCCGGTTACCAATCCTTTTACTTTCAATATTTTACAGGTTTGTTGGACCATATTTTGTTGAGTGTTCTGAGAGACATAAATAATTGAAATTAAAGGTTTATTTAATAACTAGCTGTCGCCCGCGACTCCGTGCGCATGGAATTTAAAAAAACAAAAGTGAGTAGCCTGTGTTCTTCCAGAGTATCCTCTACGTCTAATTTCATCGAGATCCGTTCAGCCGTTTAGGCTACAAACTCTAACAAACATCCATCCATCCATCCATCTAAACTTTCGCATTTATAATATTAGTATGAAGTATGATTTGTTGACTTTAAAATTTATCATAGATGTTTAACAAAATTAAAATGAACTTATGGCTTTTATAACCTTATCTACGGAAGGAGTTGTAAAAATATGTTGTTATTTTTAAAGAAAACTCACTTGTGCAATTTTAAAGTATCAGACATCTTTGTTCTGATTTAAAATATGTATTTTACACGTATTATACTGATAAATCTTTTCCCATCGGTCTCATAACCACAAATCTTTTAGTATAAAAAATTTCAACGGAATATGAAAAACGATCTCCATTAATAAAAAGGAAATATAAATCATATCGGAACGTAATAGGGTCGTATTTCGTATGGCAATTGATTTAAATCGTGTAAAAGAATAATATTCCTCTTATGCTAAACTCGACTACTTCTTGTATATGGCTCGTAAATCAAATGACAGTAAACAGATGACGCTTTTGCCGCGTTTTTTAAGGAAATGACGCTGTCGATAATCGACTCGTAATGCGGTAGATTTTTTATTCTAACCGCTAACCTTAGTTTTTCACGGTCAAAGCATGTAGAAAACAATATTATTGTCCTTTTCCATCCCTTTGCAAAAACAGAGATAGAAGATTTTGTATTTTTCAATGAAAGCCTACACTTAGACAATACTGTCCATCGCTTGCTTATTGATTTTCTTAGAACGGGCGCACACCTTTGACTAAACTATCGTACAACTGTTGAGCGATTGTCGATTGTTTCGCAGCCCATTTAACTATTTAGTTACACAACGAAAAATCTAGTAGTGTGCGCACCTCCATAAAAGGAATCAAAGCGAGACTAAACGGTTCTGCCATAGTTTAGTCAAAGAAGCGCGCGCTCTTATTAACTCTTACTCCTCTGGTAATAATGTTCTATGTTTTGTGATGACTAAGGGAGACCCTTATTGTAGCTTTAGTGTAACTATACGAGACATAGGGCCTGTCCCACCACTGGCTGATAGAGGCTCAGATAGCTTAAAAATAACGTCACTGTCAGATAAGGGAACAAAATCTGATATTTCCATCACATATTTTACACGTTCGATTGTTATCAGACAATTAACAATTTGGTGGGACAGGCCCTTCCTAACTATGACTGCGTGTGACTTATGATAACACGTATATTGGCGTAAATTTAAGTTAAACCGTATTTAAAAAAGTCTAAGTTTTGTTGTTGGAGAGTCTTTTTAAATTACACATGTTATGTTTATTATCATCTAAATAAATCATTGCGCTCTATTTCCATTATTTCGCAGTAACTTTACACTGTTGTAACTTGATGTTAGTGACGTAATGATGACGTAAATGCACCGTAGTTTGCGGAAATAAAAAAGTACAGAACAAATTCGCTACTTGAATGCTGCTTGCTTAACTGTACAGATACTAATCTACGAGTAGTTTGGTAATTTAAAACAGTGCCATCTATCGGTCAAAAAAATATCTTGTAAAATTTCACAGATATATTTCATTTTTTTTAAATGTCGTCTTATGTAATAAAGGCTGTCTAACAAAAAAAACAGTAAAATCATTTTTTTTAAATTTAAAGTCCAACTAACATTTTTTTTTTTTAAACTAACAAACTAAGTCAGAAACTTTTATATTACAAGATTGTCGTCAGATTATTTAATAGAATAATGTGCGAGAGAGATAAAACATTTAAATAAAGCAAGACGAAAACAATGTAAAAGTGGGACGAGGCATTAAGCATATGACTCAACGAGCGTACATGTTTCACCTTGAACGAAATTCACATAATGCAATATCCTATATGGTCAAACAATGAGCAGCCATTCGTGTGTACGACCAATTAAAGTACCTGTTAGTGGATACTATTTAACCGACTTCTTTGTATGTTGCCGTCAATGCCAATAGCCTAATGGTTTGGGGTACGGACTACCGATCGTGAGGTCGAGGGTTCGAATCCCGCCATTCGACTATTGTCGTGAACCATATCCTAGCACAAGCCTAATAATATTATGATGTATGTTAGAGTTTGTTGACTAAACATCTGAACGGATTTCGATGAAAAGCATAGATGTAGAACATAGTCTGGAAGAACACAAAGGCTACTTACTTTTGTTTTTTTCACGCAGACGGAGTCGCGGAAAAAAGCTAATAGTTATATCTAAAATACAAATACTAACTTCTCCATTATTTCAAACGTTATCCAAGTAAATCTTAACTGAAGTAGCAGATTTAAAGAAACATAAAAATTTAATAAAAACCTTCTCTTTTAAGATTTATAGATCTATTAAATCTAAGTGAAACGCTTTTAGAACAACTTCTGTCCAAGATAAATTGACCTCTGAGTGTAATCTCACAATTTATTGGGTATTTAAGAGTACTTACACGAATGTAAAGTGTGATAATATGTTGATACGGCGATTTATTTTTCATTGAAATCCACACCCTTTCTTATTTATCGCCGCTACCGTCTGGAAAAGAATAATTATTTATTTATATAGGCATTATAGAAGAAAAAAAAGTTAATTTTTCGCAATTTTATTGTTCGTTCGTTTATTTTCGTCGGATTTATAAAAAAAAACGTCTATTTTTTTTTCTTAAAATTGTATTACCCAATGTATGTTGTTAGTGTAATTAAATAAATAACTCAAATGATCGTTTATTAACTATTATTTATTGAGTATTTAAAATCATAAATTAACATACAATATGAAGTCTTGACTCAAGTTGATGTAAACATCTTTGTGACTAAAAAAAAATTATGAATACATTTTTCACAACTTACCTGTAATTTTGCATGGTAAGTGATTTTTACTGATATTGCGTCACGAACTGTCAAATACATTATGACGTAATCCGTCTTACGCAATCATGTTTTAATATTTTAGGACCTGTCCCACCACTGGCTGATAATTCGGTTCAGTTCAGTTTAAAAATGACGTCACTGTCAGATAAGGTAACAAAATCCGATATATCCATCACATATTTTACACGTTCGTTATTAGACAAGTTACAATTTTGTGGGACAGGCCCTTAGTCTTTTATTATTTCAATTATAAAGTGTACAAATATAATTCACACTAGCTGTTCCCATGCGACTTCATCCGCATCGAATTATAAAAAAATCATTTTATTGCTTACATTTGTCAAATTATCAATAGCAAATGTCAAAATGACATGACATTACAAACCTTAGCAATCTTTGTTTCTTGATGTTGGCAGCATCTTATGGTCTCTTTCCCACATTAGGGCTTTTATCCTAATATTTACCCCTAAGTTTAATGGCGTGAAAATATATAGCCTAAAGCGTAAGGTAAATGTAGGGCTTTTTATTAAAAAAAGAATTATTCAAAAATACGCTGTAATTGCTGACATCTTAGGCAACAAAGAAGTGTGTGTTTACGCTTTATTATATTAGTATAGATATAGAAGTATAGATAAAATATTGGAATGAAAATGTTGTACGCTTTTTTAATACTTTATTTATGACTACCGTCAGTAACGGCTTTAACACAGACTATATTCGTTATTAAAAAACGCAAAAAAAAAACACTCGTCAGATAAGATTTCCTGATAGAAAAAACAAAATGATATCATGTTAAGGTAATCGATGTTTTGTATATTAAACTAGCTATTGCTTGCGACTGCGTTTGCAAGATTTAAAACAAACTAAGTAATTTATTAGCCATTTTGGCGACGCTAGTATATTATTGTTTAATCTGTGGTAGTAACAATCCATACAAACTTTAATAATCAATATGATTTTTGTTAAGAAATATGACGAGGTAAGCTATTTAAGGTATTGATAGACGCTATTGCGTTTTATTTAATTTAATATCAACAGTTGAGTTAATAACCTTGGCTTCGAGTAAAGGCCAAGGTCAAAACTTGTATTGTGTGTGTGAAGAATTTTTGAATTCGGCCCAGTAGTTTTTGAGTTATTTCAATTCATACAAATATACTAACCTTTCCTCTTTATATTATTAGTATAGATAAACCTTTGTCTTGAATCACTCTGTCTATTAAAACTGCATAAAAATCCGTTTTATAGTTTTCAGGTTAATGAATATTGTCAAAAAAGACGATTTTACAAAATCACTTACCTGAGAATATTAGTTCTAAAGATCTAAGCACACATAGGGACAGACAGAGACCAGGAAGCGACTTTTTTACTATGTAATAAATCTAATTGTTTTTGAAATGTTTTGTCGTTTAATCTTACTAATATTATAAATGCGAAAATTTAGATGGATGGATGTTTGTTAAGAGTTTGTAGCCTAAACGGCTGAACAGATTTCGATGAAATTTGGTATAGATATAGAGGATAGTCTGGAAGAACACATAGGCTGCTCACTTTTTTTTTTTTAATTCCACGCGGACGGAGTCGCGGGCGAAAGCTAGTTTCACATAAATATAACAGTTAAATAACACCAACTAAATGTTTTAATGTATTTTAAAAATTACTTTGTATGTTTAATATTACTTCAAATAAAATACTCACGTAATCTATGTCATTGGAGGTTTTTCATTAAATAATCAATTTATTTTATTTCATAAAAAACTGACTCTCGTCAGCTAAGGTTGCTTGCTTTGTAATTATTGGTTTGAACTCTATTAATCTTTTGTGACAAAACACATCTTAGAGACTGTGTTTTTCCATTACCCGCGTACTTTGACCCGTTTCAATGTGATCCGCGAGATACGAAATGTTTTTTTTGCTGTCCGTAATGGCAATGACGTTAAAAGTTTTTTTAGTCTGTGCACGTAATGATGATTACAAGTTTTTTTTAGGTTAGTTTTTTAAAGTACGTTAAAATTATGTGGTAGATTGGTAACATAATGTTTTTTTTAAAAGAATTTAACAAATTGAACTAAAAAACTACTCAACTGATCTAGTTTTAGGTATGAACTAGCTGTTGCCCGCGACTTCGTCTGCGTAATATTAAGATAAAAAATGTAGCCTATAATATGCCCGTCTATGTCAGCTACCCTTCAGTGAAAGTCCAGTCGAAACCAGTCACAAGAACAAACGCGGCTTGCAGACAGATAGACAGACAAAAAATTTTTAAATGCGATTTTCGTTATTAGCTACCCAAATGCATCATTTTCATGAAATCTGGAATTTTTCTTTTGATATTACAGACACTCCAATTTCATTATATGTATAGAAGATTGCCATATTAGTTCTATAAATTTACAATAGATGGCGTTGTCTTGCGTATGCAATATGTAACCACGATATCGTTTAACACGTTTTACTTGTTGCAGGAACAATGCCGGCTTACGACAACGAGGGCGCCACCATATCTATGGAGGATGTACGGAACATAGATGATCCGATCACTATCAGTACAATTGAAGAACAGTTAAACGCTAGAAGGGTACGGCAGTTGAAGCCTCAGAAGTCGACTATAGCTTCGAGGAAACAGCAAGCGGTGTGCGTTAGACGAGCTCACAAGAAATATGGACCAACGAAGAATCCTAATGTTATACTTGACGGATTGAATATGACTGTACCTAAGGGAGCTATGTAAGTTTGTTTAGCTCATGTAGAATACGAATTCAAATTTTCATATGTACATAATTTACCCGACGTTCTTACGGTGAAGGAAAACATCGTGATGCAATCTGCACATATCGGAGAAGAAATTCAAAGATATGTGTAAAGTCAACCAACCGGCACTGGGCCAGCGTGGTTGACTATGGCCTAGTCACCCTAACTTAGGGTAGGCTCCGAGCCCCTCAGTGGGGACGTATAATTGGTGAGAATGATGATGATGATGTAGAATACAATATTCTAGCTAAGTGTACCAGCGGTATGGTAGGGTGTGGATGGGCGACTGGGCGCGGGACTTAAAGCCTGTGGCTTCCCTTTATTCCTTTGTTGGTTTGGGGACGACGGTAATGTTATAACCGGACCTGTAGACAAGATCCAAGCGACAATATTTTAAATAACACAGGCATTTGTTTCCTCATTGTATAAGTAATTTTTCATTAGGCTAGAATAAACTGCAGGCTACATTATAAACTCATTTAGTTTTAAGGTCGCACTCTGGTTTAAACTTAATTGCTCATTAGGGGAAATTTATACTTTATTTCTTACAACATTCATTTAAATATTAATTGTGATTTTTTTATTGTCGTAACATGTACAACATTCACAGGGGGAACAGATAGATTAAGAGCGGGCACACACCTTTGACTAAACTATCGCATAACTGTTGTGCGATTGTCAATTGTTTTGCCGCCAATTCAACTGTTTATTCGCACAACTAAAAATCGAGTAGTGTGCGCACCTCCATATATGCTCATAGGAATCAAAGCGCGACTAAACAGTTGTGCGATATTTATTACAATGTACTTTTATTTACAGTTACGGTCTCCTTGGAGCATCAGGTTGTGGGAAGACGACTCTCCTATCCTGCATCGTTGGCAGACGTCGACTGAACAGTGGAGAGATATGGGTACTGGGTGGAAAGCCAGGAGGACCGGGCAGTGGTGTGCCGGGGCCTAGGATAGGGTACATGCCACAAGTAAGTTGACAAACGCGTATGTAGAAACTGTAGACTTCAATTATTGAACGACATGTCACTGGAGGCTACAGATTCACATATGATGTCGAAAATATTGCCCTCCCATCAATCAATAAGAATAAAGGTCTATTCCGAGGTGACGAATCAAAATTGATTTCTTTTATAGTGGGATAACCTCTAAATGATAAGTCTATTTGTATTTATATAGTAGCTGCTCCCATGCGGCTTCATCCGCGTGAAATTATAAGAAAATTTATTTCATTGTTATACTCGTACATTAGTAAAAATATCAATTGCAAACGTCAAAATTCCAATGCAAAATTGACAAAGGCCTTTGATATTGGATAACAATTACCGTTATGACGGAAAGCTTCTTTGCTGCTAATGACTTATTTTTGTCCCTTTCCCGCACAATGGTTTTTTTCCAATTTATTTAATCCATAAGTAGCGTGAGCCTAAACAGTGTCGTAAGTATCGGGCTTTTTATGAAAGAAAGATTTTAATAATATACTGTGATTGCTGACATCCTACGCCACAAACTAGTGTGTGTTTACGCTTTATTATATTAGTATATATAGATATAGATTAAAGATGATATGCCTGGTTTAACATTGATTATAGTTGTAAGACCTTAGGTATTTCTTGATCATTATTTTGTCATTGTATTGTCTTTGTACATACGAGTACGTGTTATGTAGATATTGGTTGACTTCGACATGCTTGGTGAAGCACAATGATCTCTGAAGGTCATTGCGGTTGTATCGAATGCCAAACTGTGAAATTAAATTATATGTATAGAAATCTAACAATATAAATATATGAAGCATAAAATTTCCTGATACAAAATCTAGAATAAAATATTAATATTTTTATTAAATAATTTATCAGATTTTTCATGATTTACTTACTAGCTGTTGCTCGCGATTTCTTCCGTATGGAATAAAAAGTAGTTAAAAAAATTGAACCTGTGTTACTCAGTGATAATATAGCTTTTTAATGGTGAAAGAATATTTTAAAACGGCGTAGTATTTTTTGTGTTATTACAATATGAACAAAAATTCAAATATTTCCTCTTTATTGTATTAGTATAGATTTATTGTAATTACTCTAACTGAGCTCTAGCTTTGTGCTCGGACATGGAAAAAAATAATCCCATTGGGATTGAATCCAAGCAATCAACCGGCCCAAGGGAAAAAATTCCCAATAGATTTAACGATGAACCGATCGGTCGAATGGGAAACAACTCATTTAAACCCACTATGAGCATCGCGAAGCGGGTGTTTTTTTATGAATACGTACAACAGATTAAAAATCAAGTCTAACAGCTGTCTCGATCAATAAATTATTGCTAAGCCATTCAGTAAATTTCCACGGATGCCTGATTAACCATAGGTAAACTGGTTTATGCGTACAATGAACATCCGCGTGTAATTATAAAAACTTTATTTTATTGTTTACATTTGTCAAATTATCAATAGCAAATGTCAAAATGACATAACATGACATGACAAACCTTAGCAATCTTTCTTTCTTGATGTTGGCAGCAACTTATGGTCTCTTTCCCGCATTAGGGTTTTTATCCAAAATATTTACCCCCTAAGTTTAATGGCGTGAAATATATAGCCTAAAGCGTGACGTAAGTGTAGGGCTTTGTATTAAAAAAAGAATTATTCAAAAATATGCTGTAATTGCCGACATCTTAGGCAACAAAGAAGTGTGTGTGTTTACGCTTTATTATAATAGTATAGAGTTCTGTTCTTTTCTGTTCTAACCAATTAATCCTTGTATTTATAACTGAAAGAAAAGTTATTTATTTGTAGAAGTTTGTTTCACTAGTCTATACTAATCTATACTAATATTATAAAGAGAAAAGATTTGTATTTTTGTATGTATTGGAATAACTCAAAAACTACTAGGTCGATTTTGAAAATTATTTTACCATTAAAAAGCTACGTTATCGCCAAGTAACATAGGCTATATTTTTCAGTTTCACGTGGACGAAGTCGCGAGCAACAGCTAGTTTATTATATTTCAAGAAGTGTTTTTGGATTGACTAACATGTATTATGACAAATTTTCGTCGACAAAACATCGTGGCCTTTAACTTATTAAAATTAGCGTTAATTGCATTTCGCGTGATGATGCTATTTGCGTCATTATTGTCATATAAGGATAATAAAAATTTATATTATAACTTTGAACTGTCGTGGTTCTTACAAATATAATGTTTTTAAGATACGGGTGTCTTATCACGATTGGGTTGATTTAGCTCCCAGCTAATGACAATTTACTGTTTTTGACCAATAAATTGTTCAAGATACAACTTAAAATTCAATTGGTTTGACATATCATATTATTTTTTATTAGTTGTTGATCGTGGCAGTGTTTCGAGAAAATAATAACGACGTGTATTCTTAATATGGTTTTTTTAATTATTATTTTCTTTATTTCCGGCTGCTGTAGTTATTATTACATTATTTATGCATTTAATATTATTGCATTCTTGCTTGCTTGCTTGCTTGCATGCTTGCATAGTATTATTAATATGTTAAAAACATAAACAAATCAATGTTACAAATAACCTATATTTTTTCGGGATGAAACTTAACCTATGCCATATTTCAGACCTTTTTTTTTTTGTGACTGAATGGCCACTGTTTGCCTTGAAGAGGCATTTACAGATTCACCGGGCTTGAGGTGGCCGAGCGCAGATGGCGCTTAGCCTAAACCTCGTTTATGAGTAACTAAGCTCGAGGGCTCCCTCAGGTGCCTCGGCTCGGGCCGTTACTTCGTTATTATTACCGGATTGGGAGGCCACCGAGCTCTTAGATCGCTTCGGTGGACGCTCCATGGAGTGACTAGGCACAAGGGCCCCCGAGAGGGGACCTCGGCTTGGGCTGTCACTCAATACGCGTTTAGCATTCCGATTCAAGGGTGCCCTAGAGGGCCGAACCTCGGCTTGATCTTTCCATAAGTGATTCCACATAAAAAACTGACTGATCTACCTTAAAAACTCATGGGAAGATATAATCGAAGGATATATTTAACATTGGTAGAGCCCGCTTTAACATCTTCGCACGAATGGGCCGGCTCGCCCGGTGTAATACCACGACCACAAAGAAGACTGGCGTGAAGTGGGAGCAATTCCGCGTTTCGTCTGGTGAGTGTGGTGCCGGAGGCCTAATTTTAGTCCCTTTCCCTTTCCACCCTTTTCTTAATAGGAAAGGATGGGAAGGAAAAGTGGATTTGACGGTGGAGGAGACGCATAGGAAGGAAATATGTCCTCTTTATGTGCGTCTCCTCCTCCGTCAATTAAGGGTAGGCAACGCATCTGCAATTGCGGATGTTTATGGGCAGCGGTTCCATGTTCCATTTCGGTGGATTCAGGTGGCCGCTTGCTCGTTTGCCACCTTATATAATATTATAAAAAAATAAAAATAAAAAATGAGAGGGACAGCATTGCGTTTTGGTACAAAAGTTTGGGTTGTTCTAGAAAACGTTTGAATTGTGTTAATACAAATTAGGAAGCATTAAATAATTGCGTCATGGTTTTTCCCAGAGTCCTTATGGATTCAAAACAAGTTATGTGTAAAGGGACGTATTCAATTTGTTTGTAGTCTCGAATCAAGAGCAATGACCTTTACATTCGTGTAATATTGATCGTATAAACATCGCGAATTTATTATTCGTGTTTGGTATTTTTATAACAAACTAGCTGTTCCCATGCGGCTTCAGCCGCATGAAATTATAAAATTTTGTTTTATTGTTCACAATTGTCAAATTCTCAATTGCAAATGTCAAAATACAAATTACCGTACCATGGCAATCTTGCTTCTATGATGTTGGCAGCTTGTACTGTATGGTCTTTTTCCCACATCAAGGTTTTTACCAATTTATTAACCCCCTAAGTTTAAAAACGTGAAAACATGTAGCCTAAAGCGTGACGTCAGTGTAGGGCTTTTCATTAGAGAAAGAATTATTCAAAAATATACTGTAATTGCTAACATCTTAGGCAACAAAGAAGTGTGTATTTACGTTTTATTATAATAGTATAGAAATTATAGAATAATAGTATAGAAGTATAGATGTTGGGAGTAAATCGTTTTACAAATAGTAGATATGTTTATTTGTTTATAGTTTCCATTGTAACATCATGTATTTTGAACAACTAAATTTTTGCGACTTAACCAATCAATCTCTCCCTGGCATTATCCCATTCATGTTGTCGACTCATGTTTTTTGTAAACCTTTGTTTTGGTTTAATTTGTACGGCCAGTCGTAACGCTACTTGGTAGAGAAATTAAAATTAACAAGGAATTATTTCTTCACATCCACCGGTTTAAAATGTATGTTAATATAAGCGAATGATTAAAAAAATGTTACAGAAAAATTGTATTTTATTGTACAATAAAAATGTATAGTACAAAATTTAGGTATTTTAAAACATCCTGTACTCTGAGTCTTGCGTTTAAAAGTTTGTAGACAATTGTTTACTAAGGCTGTATCCTAGCCTCGTATTCGACTTGGACTTTAAACTTGTTTGTTCGTACAACCGGATTAATAGTGTTTGTTGTTAATTGACGTTGTCTCAGGTTATATAACTTACTTTACGCGTCATGATGATATTCCAAATTCAAATTTCATAAGATTTACGGAATTTCAAATCACGTTTAGTTAGAGCGGGTGCCTTTGACTAAACTATCGCTCAACTGTGGTGCGATTGTCTATTGTTTTGCAGCCAATTCAACTGTTTAGTTGCACAACTAAAATTGAGTAACGTAAGCTCATAGGAATCAAAGCGCTATTGAACAGTTGTGCGATAGTTTATTCATAGGTGTGCGCTTGCTCTTATACTGACAAAGTTCTCTAACCCGATGGGCATAAGACCAAATAAATTACATAGACAGCTAGCGCCTTCCTGTCCGTGTCGAAAACATTTTTACATGATATTTATTGTAATGTAACTATTTTGTAATCTTTTTTCTATGTCTATGTGGGTTTTTCTGACGGAACTAACCACGGTAGCAGAGCCTCGACAGTTTAGGTAACCTTAACGCACTATATGGAGGAATATAAATCATCTAATTTAAATAAAACGTGACCATTTTAAGACACCTCTGTGTTCCTGCCGCTCGTTTACTCCTTCACTTATAAAAAAAAATAGCCGCACTAAGTTTTTAAGTGTATGGCAGATACGTTCCGCGTTTTTTTCCTTAAACATTCGTGCATACAAAAAACTTACACCAGTCGCTTTAAATTATTAATATTCCAAATTTTAGTAATATGGATTAAGCGACAAAATATTTGAAGTACAAATATTTATCAATTTGCGCCAGAACAACTATGGAAGTAAAATCAATACGATGAGGTAAAAATAAAACAAAAGTGACTCGCTAATTAATTATTGTAAAATAATTCAACTGGCTCACTCAGAGTCATTATTCGGTCAATAATGAACTCCCTCAGTGTGTGTTTATCATCATAAAAATCACTCTAAGTCCGACTGAACGTAAAATATATAGTACTTCGGTGTCTGGATTATGTTAATAATTATACAGAAAATTTCAAAGAACACAAAAACCCATGGTTCCATGTTCCTTTTTATAGATCATTTGGTGTTGCTCGTAACGTTGTCTGCGTGAATTTAAAAAATAATAAAATTGTAGCCTATATTAATCACTCACGTAGCTTTTTAACGGTGAAAGAATTGTTAAAATCGGTCCAGTATTTTTTGAGTTATTTCAATAGATACAAAAATCCAAAAATCCGAAATTACTAGTATAGATGTCTTTTTATTCTTGCAGGAAATTGCACTCTTTGGAGAGTTCTCTATTCGAGAAACGATGATATACTTCGGTTGGATAGCTGGCATGGGCTCGAGGGATGTTGACGAAAGGACTGACTTTTTAATATCACTGCTGCAGCTGCCCAATCCTACGAGGTAAGGAAAATCACAGACCATAAATGCACATACGAGTACTATATTCCTTACAAACCTCATATGTGCGATAAGAAATTCTTGTGAAGTGAAAAAGTAATCTACCATTAGGTTTAATTTGTGATAAAATATATATAGGATGTCTAGGAAAGTGTACAATGGAGGCCTTTTTAATATCATAAGGTGGCAAACGAGCAAGCGGCCACCAGAATCCAGAAATGGCGAAGCAACCGCTGCCCTTAGACATTCGCAAAAGCCGATGCGTTGCCTACCCTTGATCGATGGAGGAGACGCACATAGAGAGGATATTTCTCTTTCCTATGTGTCTCCTGCACCGTCAACTCCATGTTCTCTTCCCATCCTTTTCATTTAAGAAAAAGGGAAGGGAAAGGGACTAAAGTTGATGCTCCGGCCTAATTTTAGTCTATCCCTAGGAAACGAGTATTTGACGGCGGAGGAGATGCTTAGGAAGGGGAAATATCCTTATGTGCATCTCCTCCAACGTCGATTAAGTAGGCAATGCATCTGCAATTGCGGACGTCTATGGGCTGCGGACGCCATTTTGCGGGATTCAGGTGCCCACTTGCATTTTGCCACCTTATGGTATAAAGACAACAGATTTCTTGTGGTCTACGTTCGTACACATTTTCCGGGACAGCTTGTATAGTAATGAATTTAGTCTCACGGTGAATTAATTAGAAAATACGTTCGCGATCCTTCTCTCAATGGAAACAAAGTTACGTCATCCTTACTTTTGGTCTTTTTTAATATATTTTTTTTTATTATTCTGACTAAATCTATTGTTACATTCAAATAGTTACTAATTTGAATATGAGTATCTAAACATCGTGGGAATTTGTTTAATCAAAGAAATCTTTATTTATTATGTGTAAATTGTTACTTACGTTTATTTTTTAAATAGCATTTGAATAGAAAAATGAAAAACGGAAATATTTGAGATTTTAAATAAACAAGTTGTTTGTATTAATAATTCTAATTTTCAACACTTATTGATTCTATGATCTGGGTTTATTTGTTAATTTAATTGTTATGCAATAATTAATAATTGATTTGCATTATTAACTAAATAGCTAATTGCTATGACTTATTTTTACTAAAAAAATATCAGTACATTTAGATAAGAAGCCAAAAGTATTCGATGTAATAATAAATTTTTGATTGACAGACAAGTAAAGAACTTATCCGGAGGGCAGCAGAGACGAGTTTCACTTGCAGCTGCATTGCTGCACGAGCCCGAACTACTGATATTGGACGAGCCGACTGTAGGGGTTGATCCAGTGTTGAGACAAAGGTATGATAGAGAAGATTATCTTGCACTTGTCAGCTTGAGCTAACTATGTAATGGTGGTTGTGGTTTCTTGAATCCGACTCGAAGGACCATATTTAGCACAATTAAAATTAATTATTAGAGGGGGCGCACACGTTTAAGTTAACTATCGCATAACTGTTGTGCGATTGGCATTTGTTTCGCAGCCAATTCAACTGTATAGTTGCACAAATAAAAATCGCGTAGTGTACGCACGTCCATATATGCTCAAAGCGAGACTAAACAGTTGTGCGATAGTTTAGTTAAAGGTGTGCGCGCGGTCTTACAATGCAAGTTTTTCGATCAAAATCCTTAAGATAAAGATTATGATGGCTTTGTTTAATGGTGAATGTAAAATTAAAAATATTTCTTTCAGTATCTGGGACCATCTAGTAGAGATCACTAAAGGCGGAAGGACAACTGTGATCATCACAACTCATTACATTGATGAAACTAAACAAGCGAATATTGTGAGTTTTTTAAATTGTCAAGTTGTAAAATGGGAATGAAAAATATTTTGTTTACTGCCAAGATTATACATTATACATTCGTTTATAAAAAAAAAATAAAAAACCAAAAGACTAACGTCAGCTTACTGCACAGGGAATTGATCCAGGGTCCCTGCACTAGACACAGCCTGTATCGCGAAGACTAATAACATACTTATGATACTTCATTTCTCTTGCTATTATCCTCTATAAGTATCTATTTAAATTTTTCATTGTATTTCTATCTTTTCCCCCTGTTGGTGATCAAAAAATCTATGGCTAATTGACCATAGAACCTGTTTGTTTAATTACATGTTCAAAATATATTTTGTTTCTAGATCGGTTTGATGCGCGGTGGTCGATTCCTCGCAGAAGAGTCTCCAAGTGAACTGATCCGACGTTACCAGGCCGAGAGTTTAGAAGATGTATTCCTCAAGCTGGCGGTGCTGCAGAATATGGGGAAACGTCGCCGCTCCAGCATCCTGGCTGGAGTGGTAGAGAAGGTGGAATTACCAGCGATACCGGTAAGAGACCGAAAGAGAATATAGAGTCTTAAATTAACAAATTGCAATGAAGAATAAAGTAATATCAAGTAAATTTTCTAATGTAAATATCAGGATAAGTGTAGCTAAGACAATTCTTAACAAACAAAAGTAAGGCTACTTACTTTAGTTTTTTGTTTTTTTTTTTCTTCTTCGTCTTCTTCCAGATTATTCTCTACATCCTTGATATTTAATCGAGATCCGTCCAGCAGATTAGGCTACAAACCTTAACAAACTTTTGCATTTATAATATTAGTAACACTAGTAAGATTTTCTAGTTCAATGCTCTTCATTTGTTAAAAACTTGTGCTTGTTGTACAAAGCAAAATGTGTTTTTAACGCCATAAATATGTTTCCAAACGGTTGGATGGCACAATAAACAAACAAATAACAAGCGATGCTTTGAGCCTATCCAAATGTTTATTTTCCGGGAAGGTAACTCGGCTTTGGCGATTTGAAAGCCGATATTTGTATATTTAGGTTTTGTAATGAAATATTTTTCTATCAATGTTTATTGTGTAAGGTGAATTTTAGATAATTTTAGAATTATCTTCTCTGTTATTTATCAAATATTTGTTATTTCTATTAGTTACTGCCTTGGAGATTTTAACGAAGTAAATAAGAGGCTTTAAAATTCACTGATTTTGTTTTTGTATAGCAATCTTTAGGCTTTATTTTTTTTATTAACAACAAATATTTTTGGCTTCAAAATAATATTAATTCATTGATCTTCTTAAGAGTATTGATACAGAGAATGTTTCTTTCTAGGACCCCGCTGCGATAGACTTAGAAGAGGCGGAAATCGGGGAGATTTCTGGTGAATTTGGTGACAACGTGTCAATGAGTAGTAAGAGTCGTGTAGTTGTAACACCTGAATTGATCGCACCGGTAGAAGCTTTGCCACCTGAAGAGAAACCTCCGACAGGTTGCTTGGAGCGGATAAAACCTATGAAATGGCATCACATGAGGGCACTACTGTGGAAGAATTTCTTAAGTCTATTCAGGAATTGGGGGTAAGTAACAACTCTATAGGATGTAAACATAATCTTTTTACAAAGAAATTGTACAATTAAACATAAATGAACTGAAATATTCTATTCGACGAAATTGTAGTATTACTGACGTTAGCAGACGTATTAAGCAGATCTTTTTAATTTTTATTTTTCAAACAATCGTGATGTTTTTTTTACAGTCTCATCGCATTTATAATTGGTCTACCGGTATCACAGATGGTATTGTTCTGTTTGGCAATCGGACACAATCCAGTCGGCTTGCCCATCGCTGTTGTTAACTACGAATTAGGACCCAACAGCTCGATGGCCGACTGTCATTACGACCCGAACCATTGCCCTCAAGACCCGGAGACTTACGAATGGAACTTAACGAGATTCAGCTGCCAGTATTTGGATTACCTATCAAAGAGGCAAAGCAATTTAGTAAGTGATCAAGCTCTTTCATACTTACTAGTATAGTCTATTCAATTTGTACAAATGTTGACAAAAATATCACTTCAGTTGTCTGCATGTTGCACTAAAATCAAGGTTATGAAATGTTTTATACTACCGACTTCTAAAAACAATGGAAACGTTTTCAGATATACTATCCGACCAAAGAAGACGCGATGCGCGCGGCGCAGCGAGGGAAGGCGCGTATTGTTCTAGTTTTTGCTTCCAACTTCTCTGAGAGTTTACAAATGAGGGTGACGGACCCGAGGCACGCGGATGACGGCACCATAATGAGCTCTGCTATGGAGGCGCATTTAGACGATACTGGTAAGAATATACTTCGATTAGTATTTTTTTAATATTAAAATAACAAGTGAACAAGCGGCCAACTTAATTCGCGGAAATAGTAAAGCAACTACTGCTCATAGATATCCAGAATTGGAGATACTTTGTCGGCCTTTAAGGTCCATTTACACGATGAAAGTTTCTTACGTAGCAAGAAACAGCACGGGCAAGACATATGCATCGTGTAAATGGGCCTTAACGCTACGGACGATAACTCCGTTTAAAGTGATATATTCTCGTTCGAGATGCTAGTAATATGCAAAAGACAGAATGTATGTAAATAACGATAAATAATAATATATAATTAAAACATACAATAATAAAAGTTTAGGCGCCAATAGCCTAATGGTTTGGGGTACGGACTACCGATCGTGAGGTCGAGGGTTCGAATCCAGTCATTCGACTATAGTCGTGAACCATATCCTAGCACAAGCTTAGTTGAAATGGTTAAAGGAAATATTAGTAAATTAACAAAAATCTACTAATATTTTGAAAATAAAAAAAACGTATTTATTTTGTATCTAGACAAGCAAGTTGAATGGATGCTGGCGCGGGAATTGCAACTAGCGTTTATGGCGACGACTGAACATTTGGCGGAGATATGTGGCTTACCTAAGAGTATTATGTCGTTGCCTGTTCATGTAAGTATGATAGGTATCATTTTTATTAGTCTTCTCAAAATTTAATCAACAAATTCTGCATACGACTTGAGGAATTACTAGTTAAATTTTGCACAATTCGTTTTTGTAACAGTTTTTAATTATTGATTCTATTATTTTAGTTCAACCAACCAATCTTCGGTCTTGAGCATCCGAACTTTACTGATTTCGCTGGACCTGGTGTTATACTTACGTGAGTATGGGTTAATTTTTTTTTTAATTTTTTTTATTAAAATATTACTAGATTTTTGTTAATTTACTAATATTTCCTTTAACCATTCCAACTAAGCCCTAGGCTTATGCTAGGATATGGTTCACGACAATAGTCGAATGGCGGGATTCGAACCCTCGACCTCAAGATCGGTAGTCCGTACCCCAAACCATTAGGCTATTGGCGCTTAAACTTTTTTAAATATTAATTTAATTTTTATACTTTCAGGATTATCTTCTTCTTGGCAGTTGCTTTAACATCAGGGTCTATGTTAGCTGAACGCAATGAAGGTATATTGGAAAGATCCCTCGTGTCTGGTATTACTGGTAAGTAAACTGTTATTGAAACTCAAACATTTTATTTTATCAAACAGTTTAATATCCTCATGCATTGTTCCCATATTGTTGACCGACTTTCCAAAAGGAGGTAGTTACTCAATTCCTCTACTTTTTTATGTGTGTTACCTCCGGCACTGGTGGACAGATTTGATTTTTTAAATTCGAAAGTTAGTGCTAGCAGCTGGTTCCCATCTTTGTTCAGTCTATCTAGCAATGCTCCAATTGTATGTAAATGTTATTCTAAATGTCTAAACTCCTCTAAATCCCAGATTTACCTTCATTTGTTACTTATTTTTCTGTCACCATTGCTATCAAATGTTTAACTCACTTTCTACATGAGTTTATTTCATTTTTCCAGGTACTGAAATTCTCTTTGCTCATGTGCTCGTGCAGATGATAGTAATGATAATACAAACTGCGATGGTGTTGATTCTCGGCTTTGTGTTCTTCGGGTTGACTATCAACGGCCCTGTTGGTTGGGTTATTGTTTTGACTCTCATCACTGGATTATGTGGGATGACGTTTGGTAAGTAAATATAAGTAAGGCTTCGTAATATTATAGTCAATGACGAAAGTCAGAATCTTGTATTATATTATGATTATGTTTAAATTCTTAAAAAACTAGACGCGAAGTACAACTTAGAGAGTAACAAGCAACTTTTTTAAGAGTTATTGTATGTAATTTAAAATAATCCTATTTCGCGAACGTGATGTTCGTTGCTTATAAAAAAAGTCCATCTTAAATAGCCTGACAAAGTCGCGGGCGACCGCTAGTAGGTAGGTAGTTACTAATAGAATTTCGATGAAGATAAGACAATAAATAAAAGACAATCAATGGTCTTTTCATAAAGTATTGGTAGAAGCAATACAAATTCTACTTCTTAAGGTTAATTTTAAATAACATGATTTTGATTTGATCTTTTTTTGCTTTGTTCTAGGATTCGTTGTGTCGTGTATTTGCGACACTGAGAGGACTGCGACGTATTTGGCGCTGGGTTCCTTCTTGCCTATGATGTTGCTGTGTGGTATTATTTGGCCTGTTGAAGGTATATAACTTTTACTTTTATAAAATTTGGTTCTTTTATTTAAATTCTATCCTACGAATATTTAATTCCTACACCAATATTTTCTTTCGTATCTTTACTATTATACAAAGATTAAAAAAAATCTTTACTTTTCTTTTTCCAATGTTTTTTATTTGTCAATTTTATAATAAGCAAATTTAATGTTTTTCTTTGTATTTTTTGTTTAGACGCTTACGAATATGTATTGCTCTTCACAAATGGGGAAAGGTATTGGCTCCTGCAGCTCAGGGGAACCTAGTGCAGGAGCCAAGGCTCTCATGAAATGTATATTTTCAAAAGGGAAATAATAAATTATTTATTTATTATTTTAATGATACTTATTTAGAAAATTTAATTAGTGCCTTGGCTCCTGAATTAGGGGTGTGCCATTATACCGGTTTCAGGGCCACTACCGCCTTGCGCAAATTTAATGGAAAATTTTGTACGGCTATAGTTTAGTAATCCAAATCTGTGCTATTTAAAATGATATTTCTTTTCAGGTATGCACAAAATCCTGCAATGGATCAGCTACGTTCTTCCTCTAACAAAGTCGACGGAGTCATTGCGCTCAATGCTCCAGCGAGGCTGGACTGTCACAGTACCAACTGTCTACTCTGGATTTGTCTCCACTGTGATATGGATCGTTGTGTACCTTACACTTAGTATATTACTTATTAAATTTAAAAAGGGATAAATAGGAAATAAGTACTTAATCTGATAGCAATAGTGGTGATTATGTATTCCTTAGTGTAATTCTTATGATGAACGTGTTGTAAAAAATTGTGATTGTTGTGTGATATGTCTGTTAAGTTTATAATTAAGGAGGTTATAAACGTAGTGTCTGTGGTTTTTTAGTCTATGTCCATAATGCAATTTAACTATAGATCAAGAAGTTAGCTGACCCGGTGGGCAGAAGTGAAACTAAATTATGATCACTAGCGCCCTCTTATGTTATTTCAATGTCCAATGTAGTTTTTATATATTTGTCAGAGCCAATATAGCAATGCCTTTATCGGGCTTTACGTGTTTGACTATAGTTGTACCTAAAATAATTTTCATACTTTAGATTAGAGGTTTGCTCTTGGGTTTTATATGGTATTATGATTTCATACATTCTTATTATTATTTAAATAGATTTGTTTCGAACGCTTTAATTTAATTTGGTGGACTGAAGCTATTATCTATTTAATTTTATTTACTTGTTTTATTTGAATGGAATGTTTTTTTTACGTTTAAAATTATGTGGTCAAAGGTGTGCGCGCTCTTACAATAAAATGATGTCACGACGGTTTAAAATTGATGAATTAATATTTAGTTCGACTCAAATATATTATGATATTTCTAATTTTTTATAAAAAAAACTGTTTTTTTTTGCGTCATAAATGATTATATGGGATAGTAATCAGAAGATATTTCGATTTTTCAATTAATTATTAGGTATACCCGTATTATGTTAATTAAGGCTACTACAATTTAATGCAATGTTTTATATGGTTTTTGGTATGATATACCGTTTGTACAAATAACTATGGTGTGCTCATTCATCAATTATGATGTGATAATAGTTTTTAAGAAAATAAATAATATTTTACTACGATTTGTGTTTTTTTTAACCTAAATTTATCATTTATGTAGTGTATGGCAATACTATTATCTACTGTTCTGGTGGCATTCCAGCAAGTCAGTCCTATCCGAGCTATCGACCACCAGCATATGTATATAGTTTTTTTTGAGTTACAAAGATAGCTTCTATTTAAAATTTAAATTAATGTTTAGCCGTCAAATTACAGTTAATTTTGGTACAAAATCAAACGTTTACTGCAATATTAAAAAAGAAAAATTTAGAAATAAAACGCCGATGGTACATGTTTAAATGAAATATATTTCAAGCAACATCGTTCTTGTGGTGCACAAGTCTACAAAAGATTGTTTATTCTTTGTTCGTCTGCACAACGAATAGCGTCGCAGCTTGTCGTTTACAAAAACAAATGCAATTCTTAGGTCGTTTGTTGTTTAAATATTTCTTACCGTTTACATAAGCTACTTTAAGTTACAGAACATAATTATTAACTAGCTGTTCCCGTGCGGTTTCATCTGCATAAAAACTTTGATTGTTTATATTGCGTTAAACGAGGCGTAAAATATTATTCCAAAACATGCTGTGATTGCAGACATCCTATGTAACAAATAAGTGTGTGTGAGTTACATTATATAAGGCATAGATTAAATTCGTTTATTACTTTATGATTCTAATTTTTGTCCGTGATCTCAAAGATAGGAATAGAAGCCTGTAACGAATGCAAGAAAGAGCTTCTCTATAGTCTTATTACTTTTTTTGGCATAGTTTAAACATTTTGGGCCTGCCCCACCACTGGCTGATAGAGGCTCAGATAGCTTAAAAATCACGTCATTGTCAGATAAGGGAACAAAATCCGATATTTCCATCACATATTTTACACGTTGGATTGTTATCAGACAATTTACAATTTGGTGGGACAGGCTTTAAAGTTCAAGATAACGTAAATCTATGGTCTATGGTCTTTCAAGTCGGCAACCATAGACAGCGGCGTAAATATCAGTTATGGTAAGTGAACAGGACGCCGCGTTGTTATGGTACTGCTGTTCTGCTACTCTTGCGTGTGGGTTTACTGCAACCTGTAACAAATTAAATTTAGTTTTTAAGTTCATTTAATCATAGACATTTAAAAAATATATATACATGGCTTTCTGAACAAAAAATTTCCACCGGTACTTTCTCTGAAAGGTACTATATCAGTTGTCAAGTGTATTACCACCTTGTATTGATATATAAAAACGTTTTATAACATTATAACAAGCTCCGTCTTTTGTTGTAAAGTAAACTGAACAGAATAACACATTTTGTGAAAAATGTTTCAAGTGAAGTGTCAACTAAATGTCAACTATGCCTCCTCTATATGTTTTTTTGAATCTTTTTGATATTTTCAACTAACCTTAAAAGTGTACTGTCCAGGTTCAACGTCTGTTACATCAACCCATTGGCAATCTATATTGTAGTGGTATACGTCAGAACAATTTACAGATACTCCTAGAAAAAAAAATAATAAAAAAAATATAGGAATCTATAATTAGTAAGGACATCTAAAACATTGGATAGGTTATGTTGAATCATAATGGATTTTGGGACCAATATTTTTGTAATGTACCTTGATCTCCATAATTTTTGCATGAATATTTCCTATCGATACCAGGTAAGCAGGTGTTGTCTTCTAAACAGAATGATGCTTTATGGCCCTCTGCTATCCTGGTACCTACTTCATCCAGGATGTCGAATGTTGCGAACACTTCCATACTATGATAGTGCCTGCAAAAGCAATTATCAATTATTATTATTATTATGAAACTATCTTAAATGTTCATAAAGAAATTAACTAGATGGCGCTGTTTTCAATTTTTTTGAAGATTTTAATATTAAGACTAAAAAATATGAATGCAAAACTGTGTCAGAAACATGGCAAAATTATGTTAATACATACAACTCCAAAAACATACAAAAACATTCGTGCAAAAAGGTCATCATCATATATTATACTTTCCTAATAAACCATATTTTTTATAAAAATGTTCCAATAAGCAACAAAAATGTTTACATACATATGACAGAGATGCCACTGCCACAAGTGCTTCGGTAGATAAGGTCGGAACTCCGCATTACCGATGTTCAACGAAGACGCCGTAAATCGAAGAAGACGACGAGTTTCATATTGCCAGTTTGAATTACTTTGTTGAATCTACAAATAGAAGAAACATATAAAATCAGAGATACCATATATAATAATATTTAAACCAAAATCCACGTAAATTTATGCAATAGGGCTGCCAACATATAAAAAGCATAGACCAGAATATTGTCGGCGGAAAAATACGAAGACCAGTTTCTGTTAATTCCCGATCGTGAGTAGATCTTAAACTAAAGATGAACTAAATAGAAGAGGCAGCCCTAATCATAAGTAACAGTAACGTAAGCTACTTTCCAATACAGTATTAAATACCTCGTAAGCTGATTTGCTCAAACAATTCTCTTCCATAGCACACTGGAGTTGATACATGGGTACGTCATGCAAGTGTGCGGTGCGTTCTATAGCTGTAGTGTCCAGAAGTAGATCTGCCAGCTGCTGCGTGCAAGCTACAGCTGCTACGTGTCCTGGAAACAAAAGAGATTAACCATACGTAAACAATTATGAATATTTTTTTTATAATATACGGTGTCAAACGAGTAATCGGCCACCTGAATCCACAGAAATGGAAATCTACCGCTGCCCATAAACATCCGCAATTGCATATGCATTGCCTATCCTTGACGAAGGAGGTGACGCATATAAAGAGGACATTTCACCTTCCTATGCGTCTCCTCCACCGTCAAATCCACTTTTCCTTCCCATCCATTCCTCTTAAGAAAAGGGTGGAAAGGGAAAGGAACGAAAATTAGGCCTCCGGCACCACACTCATCAGACGAAACGCGGAATTGCTTCCACTTCACGCCTGTTTTCTCTGTGGTCGTGATATTACACCGGGCGAGCCGGCCCATATGTGCGAGGATGTTAAAGCGGGCTCTACCACTGTTATGAATATGTAATTGTAAATATTCTAACTAATCATTTAAATCAGTAACTTTAATAAGAATACGTTTTCTCTCTAACCTTTTTCGCCAGGACACACCACTTGTCCGTCTGCACTGTGCTTGCACATAAAAAGGTTCGTCTCATTTCCTTCACATTGGACTCCACTTAGAACGATTCTAGATGAGCCGAAAAAATCAGTCTGTATAGCTTGCTCCGCATAACCAAGCGCTAAATGTCTGCAGACAGCTGATGCTTCGTAGAGCGTCCAGCCATCCGGACAGATGCTACCCCAGGATCCATCTTGATATATCTGAAAAAAAAAACAAAGTTAGACAAAACATTCCTTGAATAACTTTTATTTTACTTACTAGACGATGACTTATGATTTTATTTAATTATTAGGATTTATTAAACATCTGATATCCGTGAAGGATTTATTATTGTTTCAGCTCCATCTTTCGCTTTAGAGCGGGCGCACACCTTTGTCTAAATTATCGCACAACAGTTGTGCAATAGTTAGTTTCAGGTGTGCACACGCTCTTAAAATCTTACTTACCTCAACTCTTCCTTCATTAGAATGTCTTCCGCCTGCAAGACGTAAGCTGGTTCTTCGCATATCTAGCACATGACTAAGTGGTATTTTATTCTTCTTCAAAGTCAACGGTATAGGAACTTCTTCCTTCTCTCGACAAATGACACCGGCCGCTTCACCGCTGTCGCAGTCAGATGTTCCCCATCCAGAGAATATGCAATGAGGTAACGATCCCTCATTCCCTTCACATACTACGTCGTCCATCCAATATTTCCCTGGAATTAAGAAGCTTTAAAGTTATGGTAGGGATCAGTGAAATCGCACCGGTGCGTTCCCGGAGCCCCACTAGTAGTACTAGAGGATGGCCACCGAGGGGGTTTTAGTAGGTATAACCCTACATAATCATGTTCCAACCCGGGAACAAGGTATGTTTCTTTATTAAGATTTCCCCCGCGAAAAAAAAAGATTCAGTGAAATCATTCAACAAAAACAATTGTTTGAATAATGGATCCAATACAGTCACTGTTGATAATGATAAATCTACAACAAATTCCATAAAAGTTGTGATAGTAAATCTAAGAAGAAAGAAAATATTTGTTCATGCTCTAATAAAGATTGAAGAAGATTTGAGAATTTAGCCACAGATATTAGGAAGCTTTAAAGATAAGACCGAGATGCGAATAAACGAATTAGTCAACTCAAGTCCATTGAAAGGTTAAGGGAATGAAAAAAGTGTATACTTCTCGCTTCTCCGAATTGTCCGCCATGTGTTGGTACACCAGTTTTATTGTATGTTTTACAGACGACTAGCGCTGCAGCATGGTCCCACGAGTCATCACAAATGGCGCCCCACCGACCCGCGTGATAGATGTATACGTTACCTGAAAATCATTGAAGCCAATTACATGTTGATGTGTTTATCTTGACCTGGGTTGGTTATCTCTGTTTTTATTTTACTCTGTAGAGGCGATAAGGTCTTCTAAATTGATCTTTACATTTCTATCTTTTTTTAATGTCTCCTTTCTCATATTTCAACACTTCGAGGTTTTGTCATATAAGATTCATTTGTACCCTACATCTGTGTTCCCGCCGCTCGTTTGACCCCTTTTATTATAAAAAATTACTATCGTAAACCGTTTTTTGAGATAATGAGAAGCAGGATATATTTTTGTGTTTAGGTATATTGGAAGCGAAAATTTCACAGTAAATGTAAGTTTCTTTTTTGTAATTATAAAAATCTTAAGAGCAACATTATAAATATAAATTTCTTACCTTCAAATTCATTGGCACCTCCGATTAATTTCAATTTGCCCTCCAAATGTTTTCTTCGATTGATTAGTTTTTGTATAAAATTCGCTCGCGCGGATCTCTGGGCTTCGTCTAAGTCCCTACTTAATACTGATTGAAATAATAAAACAAGTAATATTCTTATATACATTGTTTCTAATGTTTACTTCTATTCTTTACATCTTGTTTGGCTCTAAATTAAATGAGTTTGATTTTTTCCTACGTTACTTTCAGATTCATCAAATTCTCATATTAATTAAAATCAATTTGTTTTTTGTCGACACTTTTTAATACACGAACAATTTTAAATATAAAAATAACCTCAAAGTTGTAATAAATTTGAAAAATTCTACAAACAACTTAACTAGAATTTCTCTTTATATATCAATTACTTATTAATTTATTTAGATTTTTTTTTGAATTGCCACACAATTTTTATTCAAATAACTATTCTACATAACAATAAAGGCAGTTAAAGTTCTGACATCAGCTACGCAACTGAATTACATACGCATTCTAATTGTTAAGGAACTGTGACTAGTTCAATGCCAATGAAATATACTTTTGAATTACGATTAAATGTAAAAACTTAGTTGTTGTATCTATACTATTATAATAAAGCGTAAACACATACTTCTTTGTTGCCTAAGATCTCAGCAATTACAGCATATTTTTGAATAATTCTTTTTTTAATAAAAAGCCCTACACTTACGTCAGGCTTTAGGCTATATATTTTCACGCCATTAAACTTAGGGGGTAAATATTTTAATAAAATCCCTAATGTGGGAAAGAGACAACAAGAAGCAAGATTGCCATAGTAAGGTAATTGGTATTTTGACATTTGCAATTGAGAATTTGATAAATGTAAACAATAAAATAAAATTGATTTGTGTGATAAAAGAAGTTAAAAATAAATATAGTTAACACAGTGATAATATGAACAAATTTAATTAAAAAGAGTAAAGAAAAGTAAAACCGTAATCGTTTCACGCAATGCTACCACAGTTCAAACGCAGAATTTTTATAATCTATGGCATTTTTGCAGAAGAATTTGTAAGTTGTCGAATTGAAATGTATTGTTAAATATGTAGGCTTACTCTATGCCCATGGCAACACCGAGCACTGGTGGGGCGGCCATTTTGTCATTCGTGAGTCAGTTCGATTTGAGTCGCGACGGAGTGCGCACGCGATCATGTGCTTTGCTTGGTAGACGTCAATACAATGTAGACGTCAATTCAATATCTTAATCGAAACATATCGTTACGATCTATAATTATTCCGTGGAAATACGGATTGTGATATTGAGAGTGAAATACCTGAGTACCGCGCCTACAACAAAATGTCAAATTACCCGATATTACCCGATGAAATCTTTCCGACTCACATCGGTGGTAAGTGTTTTATTAATTTTACATTTTATGTTATTGCTGAATAATGCATTCTTTTTTATTTGTTTGTATGTTTACAAATTTTTGCAAGACGTAACTGTGTATCTAAAATTTTCTATTGCAATATTCCAAAAAAAACTTTAGTTTTAGTTAATTTTCTATTGCAATATTACAAAAAAAACTTTAGTTTTAGTTAATATATCTATATCTATACTATCTATACTTCTATACTATTATAATAAAGCGTAAACACACACTTCTTTGTTGCCTAAGATCTCAGCAATTACAGCATATTTTTGAATAATTCTTTTTTTAATAAAAAGCCCTACACTTACGTCAGGCTTTAGGCTATATATTTTCACGCCATTAAACTTAGGGGGTAAATATTTTAATAAAATCCCTAATGTGGGAAAGAGACAACAACAAGAAGCAAGATTGCCATAGTAAGGTAATTGGTATTTTGACATTTGCAATTGAGAATTTGATAAATGTAAACAATAAAATAAAATTGATTTGTGTGATAAAAGAAGTTAAAAATAAATATAGTTAACACAGTGATAATATGAACAAATTTAATTAAAAAGAGTAAAAAAAAAGTAAAACCGCAATCGTTTCACGCAATGCTACCACAGTTCAAACGCAGAATTTTTATAATCTATGGCATTTTTGCAGAAGAATTTGTAAGTTGTCGAATTGAAATGCATTGTTAAATATGTAGGCTTACTCTATGCCCATGGCAACACCGAGCACTGGTGGGGCGGCCATTTTGTCATTCGTGAGTCAGTTCGATTTGAGTCGCGACGGAGTGCGCACGCGATCATGTGCTTTGCTTGGTAGACGTCAATACAATGTAGACGTCAATACAATGTAGACGTCAATACAATGTAGACGTCAATACAATGTAGACGTCAATACAATGTAGACGTCAATTCAATATCTTAATCGAAACATATTGTTACGATCTATAATTATTCCGTGGAAATACGGATTGTGATATTGAGAGTGAAATACCTGAGTACCGCGCCTACAACAAAATGTCAAATTACCCGATATTACCTGATGAAATCTTTCCGACTCACATCGGTGGTAAGTGTTTTATTAATTTTACATTTTATGTTATTGCTGAATAATGCATTCTTTTTTATTTGTTTGAATGTTTACAAATTTTTGCAAGACGTAACTGTGTATCTAAAATTTTCTATTGCAATATTACAAAAAAAACTTTAGTTTTAGTTATTTTTCTATTGCAATATTACAAAAAAAACTTTAGTTTTAGTTAATCTATCTATATCTATACTATCTATACTTCTATACTATTATAATTATAATAAAGCGTAAACACACACTTCTTTGTTGCCTAAGATCTCAGCAATTACAGCATATTTTTGAATAATTCTTTTTTTAATAAAAAGCCCTACACTTACGTCAGGCTTTAGGCTATATATTTTCACGCCATTAAACTTAGGGGGTAAATATTTTAATAAAAACCCTAATGTGGGAAAGAGACAACAAGAAGCAAGATTGCCATAGTAAGGTAATTGGTATTTTGACATTTGCAATTGAGAATTTGATAAATGTAAACAATAAAATAAAATTGATTTGTGTGATAAACAAGTTAAAAATAAATATAGTTAACACAGTGATAATATGAACAAATTTAATTAAAAAGAGTAAAAAATGAGTAAAACCGTAATCGTTTCACGCAATGCTACCACAGTTCAAACGCAGAATTTTTATAATCCATGGCATTTTTGCAGAAGAATTTGTAAGTTGTCGAATTGAAATGTATTGTTAAATATGTAGGCTTACTCTATGCCCATGGCAACACCGAGCACTGGTGGGGCGGCCATTTTGTCATTCGTGAGTCAGTTCGATTTGAGTCGCGACGGAGTGCGCACGCGATCATGTGCTTTGCTTGGTAGACGTCAATACAATGTAGACGTCAATTCAATATCTTAATCGAAACATATCGTTACGATCTATAATTATTCCGTGGAAATACGGATTGTGATATTGAGGATTACAAGTACGCCAATTATTAAAACAATTATTTTGTTGAAATACCTGAGTACCACGCCTACAACAAAATGTCAAATTACCCGATATTACCTGATGAAATCTTTGACTCACATCGGTGGTAAGTGTTTTATTAATTTTACATTTTATGTTATTGCTGAATAATGCATTCTTTTTTATTTGTTTGTATGTTTACAAATTTTTGCAAGACGTAACTGTGTATGTAAAATTTTCTATTGCAATATTCCAAAAAAAAAACTTTAGTTTTAGTTATTTTTCTATTGCAATATTACAAAAAAAACTTTAGTTTTAGTTAATCATTTATATTGTATTGCAGGTGGATAACGAGTCTCATGAAGTTAGTAAATCAACGTACAAATCGCGGATTCTGCTAAAAACGTAAATGATAATATGTAACAACGTAACCTCAAAGTTTGTTAATACATGCGCAGTTTTACAAGACTGTATAAAAATAATACACTATAGCACCGGATACTTCTTCAAGTAAAAAGGTAAATTATTTAAATTCAGAGTACTCTGTTGTTTATTGTTTAAATAAAACGTTTGTATGTAGTATTAAAATTTAGTAGAGAAATAGCTTTTTAAGTGAATGTTTATTCAGTTTTTGTGCTGTAAAACTATTTATTTTAGTTTTGATATTGTTTTTATTTACTTAAGGAAAAAGAAAACATTAGAACGTAATATTTAACTCCCTCCTGTAATGCCAAAAAAAACATTTAATTCTCCTAGATAAAACATAATGATTGTAAATAGTAAGTGCAAGGTACAAAATATTATGTTTTCTTTTCTAGATTTCAAGTTAATAAGAATAAAAAATAATCTGAAGAATTACCCCCATCTACTTCTATACTATCTATACTCTATACTATATGTATATTATATGTTTTTATATTTATTTTTTATTTATCTATCTATATCTATATATCTACACTATCTATACTATTATAATAAAGCGTAAATACACACTTTGTTGCCGAAGATCTGCCGAAGATCTGAGCAATTACAGCATATTTTTGAATAATACTTTTTTTTAAATAAAAAGCCATACACTTACGTCACGCTTTAGGCTACATATTTTCACGCTATTAAGCTTAGGGGGTAAATATTTTTGGATAAAAACCCTAATGTGGGAAAGAGAACACAAGTTGCTGCCAACATCAAGGAAGCAAAATTGCCATAGTAGGGTAAGGTAATTTGTATTTTGACATTTGCAATTGAGAAGTTGATAAATTGATAAAGTTGATAGAGTTTATTTGTGTGATAAAAGAAGTAGAAAAATAAATATGGTTAACACAGTGATAAACAAAATTAATTAAGTAGGGTAAAAATATGAAAAATGAAATCGTAAAAATTTCACGCCATGCTATAGGTAGCAAGAGGTAGGCCTCTTCAAACGCAAATTTTTTATATATATGGCAATTTGCAGAAGAATTTGGAAGCTGTGATTTTCAATTTGTCTTTAAAGAAATATAGAAAAAACTGCATTAAATGCTGAATAATGTGTTGTTTTTGCTTTACTAGAAGTTTACAAATTGCAAGACGTAACTGTATAAATGACTAAAAGTTTCTTATGCGATATTCTGTAACATACGTAGTGTAATTATTTACGTTCAATTACAGGTTATCTTCCTATGGACTTATTAAAACAACCTGTTTTATGTTTAATTCTTCCTTTTGTTCTGGAAATAAATGGGAACTTGCAAGTGAAATATGGTCAAATATCAAAAACTAAACTTAATGCAAGCATGACTTACAATATAACAAATATTTAATTTTTAATAGAATTTGGAGTTTAAAACTTATCATTTAAAACACTGTTACATATTGTCATTTCAGTATTTTTGGTTGATACAGATTAAAATTATTTTTTTGTTGACAGCATGCTAATAATGCTTCGGACATACTGCACATACTGAATTTTGAAAAAGTAATTTTTTTTTTTTTAAAGAAATGATATACAAAGTGAATTAACTATAAATATATTTATGTGATTTAATAAAATAAAATAAATTTATATTGTGTGTTTGTATTTAGTATTGATGCTTTATGTGCTGTATGTATATGGTTTCTTAAATATTTTCAGACATAAAATATTTTATCTATACTAATATTATAAAGAGGAAAACTTTGTATTTTTGTATTTTTGTATTTTTGTATTTTTGTATTTTTGTATGTATTGAAATAACTCAAAAACTACTGGGCCGATTTTAAAAATTCTTTCACCTTTGAAAGGTAATTTATCTGTGAGTAACATAGGCTATGTTTTATTATTACTAATGTTTAGGAACTATTAATAAACAGCGTGTTTCTGGACGCCGGCGTTAAAAATTCACTAAACTTTAACTTTTCTCGGCTTACGCTGCCTAAACCGTTAGAGGTATATAAAAATGATGTATGAAAGAATTGTAGATCTCAAAAAGTTCTACAGAAAAGTCCGCGATAGCATATATCTATCTTTAACGGTTTTCTTACAATAACCACTTTTTTGTTTACAAAATGAATTAAAAAACTCACGCTATTTGCAGCGTTCTTTTATTGGTTTCAACATTAATCCTTATCCAAATAAATGCGTTTGTTATCAGGAGAATTTAATGAAGAATAAAATTGTTCTTTACAGTATTTAAATTGGACTAATAGTTTAGAAGATATCGCGAACACAAACAAGAAGAGTAACCGAAAAATCAGCTTTCAAGCTACCGGGCTTAGAAATTTGGAATCTTGCATCGGTAGATTTTTGTTATTACCTACATAGATTACTACTAAGTTAATACTTTTGGTAATAGGTTGAAAAAAAGGGCGAACGTAATAGGTTATATTTGTAATTTCACGCGGGCGAAGTCGCGAGCAACGGCTCGTGATATAATAAACAAATAAATCAAAATTAATAACACAAATTGCAAAGAACAGTGTGTTTTATTTTAACCTTTTCCCACATACTACTATACATATATTCGCCTGAAATTTATAACTATATGTTGCTCTTTCAAGATCTGGTTGTAATGATCATCAATACATACTAATACCTCAAGGAAATTTAACAAAAAAATTTGTTTATTCCGAAGTATTTAAACTGACTATTTCTATTTCATTTTTGATCAATAATAAAATAGTACTTATATCCATGTTACGTGTTTAAATCAATGTTAAAACTATTTTACATCACACTAATAACTAAATGATACTATGATAATATTAACAGTTCAACGAAGTATTAACTAAGAACTCAATCTTAACTAAATGACGCGGACGAGGCCACACGGGAACAGCTATGTATAATAAAATTTTCTTAACAGTGTTTAAATTGGACAAATAATTTAGCAGATATCACAAACACAAACAATAAGAGTAACCGAAAAATCAGCTCAGAAATTTCTAATCTTGCATCGGTAGATTTCTGTTATTGCGTAGATTACTACTAAGTTAATACTTTAGGTAATAGGTTGAAAAAAGTTTTGAACTTTTAAATTTCACGCGGACGAAGTCGCGGGCAAAAGCTAGTCTCTTAATAAATGACTAGCTGTTGCTCAAGAATTCGTCCACGTGGAATTAAAAAAATAATAAAAAACACAGCCTATTTAAGCATTAAGGAAGCAAAGTTATTATGGCAACGATAATTTTGACATTTGCAATGGAGAATTTGAGAAATGTAAACAATAAAATAAAGTTTTTATAATCTCATGCGGATGAAGCCGAAGGAAGTTTGAAAGTAGCCCCAGTGGTTGAGAAAATAAGGAGTAAAAGGTTAGCGTGGCATGGGCATGTTATGAAAAGAGATGAATCGCATGTAACAAGAAGCACGTTAGTTATGAATGTGGAGGGGTACACCGGTAGAGGTAGACCTAGAAAGAGATGGATGGATTGCGTGAAAGATGACATGATCAAGAAGGGAGTGATGACTGAGATGACGGATGATAGAGTTCTTTGGAGGACGAAAACCCGGTGCGCCGACCCTACGGGAGTAGGATAAGGCAGGGGAGATGATGATGCGAATGAAGCTGCACGGTAACAGCTAATCTTTGATAATAGCCTTGTCAAAACGGTTTGTTTTTTTTTCTACTTACTCATTTTAGGTGTTTATGTCACCTTCTGTAGCCAAAGGACAGAATCTATATTTAATGTAATGTTGTGGGTAGTAGGTAGATTTATATTGTTTAAACTACCGTGAGTCATGAACTACTAGAATATTCAATTCGTATTTTCAAAAACTTTAAAATGCGTCTATGTCGTGATTAAAATGAAGAGGAATTATATGCCTAAATAAATTTGACATCGCATTTAATGAGAGCAATTGACGCCATGCAGTGTGGTCGATTCAATTGACACAAATAACGAGACGAATGAGATTGTTTAAGCAAGTTGCTGGAATTTTCATTTAATTATTCTAGTCTCGTAGGAAACATCTCGTTTAAACTAATATCGCATGTTACAGTAAGATTGTGGATATCTTATCTTACTAATATAATAAATGCGAATGTTTAGATAGATGTGTGATTGTGAGAGTTGGTAGCTTAAACTGCTGAACTGATCTCGATGACATTTGGTATAGAGGTAGAGGATAGTCTACTGACCTTTGTTTTTTTAATACCACGGAGACGGAAACTATGACTTTTATAATCTTTTTTATAGACATACTGGCTGTTCGCGTGCGGATTCATCCGCGTGAAATTATAAAAACTTTATTTTATTGTTTACATTTGTCAAATCCTCAATTACAAATGTCAAAATGACATGATACGACAAACCTTAGCAATCTTTCTTTCTTGATGTTGGCAGCAACTTATGGTCTCTTTCCCACATTAGGGATTTTATCCAAAATATTTACCTACTAAGTTTAATGGCGTGAAAATATATAGCCTAAAGCATGACGTAAGTGTAGGACTTTTTATTAAAAAAAGAATTATTCAAAAATATGCTGTAATTGCTGATATCTTAGGCAACAAAGAATTGTGTGTTTACGCATTATTATAATATAGTATAGATATAGAAGATATAGATATAGATAGTATATAGTATATAGTATATATAGTATATATAGTATATAGTATAGATAGTATAGATTACTGTGTATATGAATATGTATTTCCTTATACTTGTATATATTTTATTAATGGAGGAAACACGCAGAAATCACTAGCCAAAGGATATCGTACAATCTGTAACAATCAATCAGTGCAACGTATATTTTAATATAAGATCAGGGTTGTGATATTCCATATTGATTTATAAATGGGCAAGACCTTTGATATTGCCGTTTATTTAAATATAACGACCTTATTCCAATTTATAATAGGATAGAAACAAGATCGTATAACGCAATGGTTAATTTTTTTTTATTAAAAAAGTTTACTCCCCTTTTATTGTACTTATACGATATTCTTAAAAATATAGACAAACTTTGATATTAAAAAGCACATAATATGTCATCATCATCATCAACAACTTGCCCTTATCCCTACGGAGGGTCGGCACAGTTTGTGCTGCTCTTCCATACATCTCTATCAGCCGTCATATCTGAATCCACTCCCTTAAGCATACCCTTCCATACAATCCATCCATACTTTCTTCGGTCCTCCTCTGCCTTTGTAGCCATCCACATTAAATTTTAACAATATCTTATTTATGTCCCCATCATCTCGTCGCATAACATTTCCATACCACAAGATGTGGAATAATGCAAACCACACACGTTATGTTGTGCACGACATATCACATACATAATTGTGCAGTTTTGTTACGAAAATACGGGTTTTCGAGGTCAAAATTGTCATGTAAAAACTAACGTGTGTCGCCTCCATTATTAAGATAGTAAATTGTTTGTGCCTATACTACATACAATAGTGTAGGAAAAAAATGTCCTTTAAAACTGTTAAAGAAAGGAATAAAAGATATCTTAGCGTGTAACAAAGAGAGAAACGTTCTGATAAAAAGATTAGACCCGTAACACAATAGGGGAGGGCACGCTGGCCGTCACAGTGAAATCCAAAGCAAATATATCGTCTTTTAAAGAGATTTCGAGTGCGGTGCTCACGAAATAAAATGCGCTGAAAATAAAATACTTAAATGCTACGAAAAAGAATCTAGTATTAATCATGTTTTAAACTGCGGTGAAATTTAATTGTGTGTTTTTACTTGGTTGATTTAAGGAAAACCCTGTTTTTCGCATATGTAAAAAAAATGAAAATTGTGTTCATTTCAAAAGTATTAAAAATTATCTCTAACACTCGCTTTTTGAAATTACCATCACCGTCGTAAGTTTCATTCCAAAGAAAAGAGTCTCAACAGAATGGTTTTTTTAATGAAAGATTAACAAGTCTTTTATTTATTTAAGCATCTTAGTATTTTCAATTAATGAAATGTATCTCACTAATATTATAAATGCGAAAGTTTAGATGGATGTTTGTTAGAGTTTGTAGCCTAAACTGCTTAACGGATCTCGATGAAATTTGGCATAGATGTAGAGGATCGTCTGGAAGAACATATAGGCTACTCACTTTTGTTTTTTTAATTCCATGCGGACGGAGTCGCTGGCGAAAGCTAGTTAACTCACAATTTTAAACGACTCGTGACGCTCTTGTTTCTATCTATACGAGTTGGTAAGTATGAGAATATTCATCGTCACCGCTTGGGTGCTAGATGTACCGATTTTGATGTGGTACCATTCTTTTTTTTTCGTTTAAATAAAAATATTAGTATTTTTTTGTTAATGTACTCATATTTCTTTTACCATTCCAACTAAGCTTTATGCTGTTGCTAGGGTATGGTCTACGAAAATCGTAGAATGGCGGGATTCGAACCCTGGACCACGTGATCGGATATCCGTACCTTTAACCATTAGACTATTAGCGCTTCATTCTAATAGTGTTTTTAACTTAAGTAAAATAAAAAAAAAAACGTTTAATCGTTGTCAACACTACAATTATGAATCAAAAATAAGGAATTGAACACAAAATAATGAGAAACGTAGCTAATGAAATGAAAAAAAGAAAAGAGATATTTAAAATTAGCGTTGCAATGCTGACTGGATTGGGTCCTCGCTCAGCTATAAATGCTGGATGCTCCTAATTGAAGTACCAGCGCTGATCTTCCGCGAGAACCCTTGAGACCCTTGGGATCCCTTGGGATGGGAGTAGTAGTAGTAAGTGTCATAAGGGTCAATTTTATTAATATTTTGATTATCAAAAAGAGTTATTTAATACTGGTTACTTTATACTCCAAATGTTGTGTCTCCGCTAATTGTGTTATTTCGATGTCAGTTTAGAATTTGTGTTAATGCAAATTTAAAAACGAGTTTTATTTAACAAATAGAAATAATTGGAATTCTGATTTAATTTAGTTATATCGTCGTTCTTATCAAATCAAATTCTATGTAATTAAATAATTTAAACCGAAAATGTCTTCCTTAATTTCTAGGGAAAGTAATTCGAGTAATATTTTACGCGAAATTACTTTCCTTCCGTTTGTAATATAAATTAATTTACCGCTTTTAAACTCCGATTTAGGGACCTCTATTATTCTTGTTGGCTTGATTTTACTTGAATAGAAGGGAACTACTTCAAATTGTAATAAAACAAGAATAAGCAATAAAGTCTTTATTTAAAGACTAGCTAATCCCGATTCCCGTGCGAATTCATCCGCATGAAATTATAAAAACTCTTTACTTTATTTTATTGTTAACATTCTCAATTGCAAATGTCAAAATTACCGTTACCATAATAACCTTGATTTCTTAATGTTGGCAGCTTGTAGGGTATGGTCTACGAAAATCGTAGAATGGCGGGATTCGAACCTGGACCACGTGATCGGATATCCGTACCTTTAACCATTAGACTAATAGCGCTTCATACTAATAGTGTTTTTAACTTAAGTAAAATAAAAAATAAAAAATAAAAATATTATAAATGCGAAAGTTTAGATGGATGTTTGTTAGAGTTTGTAGTCTAAACTGCTTAACGGATCTCGATGAAATTTGGCATAGATGTAGAGGATCGTCTGGAAGAACATATAGGGTACTCACTTTTGTTTTTTTTTTTTTTTTTTTTTTTTTTTTTTTTTT
The DNA here is from genome assembly GCA_029286645.1 of Papilio protenor. NCBI lineage: Eukaryota > Metazoa > Arthropoda > Insecta > Lepidoptera > Papilionidae > Papilio > Papilio protenor. The sequence goes on along the minus strand of JAGSMZ010000010.1, from coordinate 2,494,652 downwards.
TTTTTTTTTTTTTTTTTTTTTTTTTTTTTTTTTTTTTTTTTTTTTTTTTTTTTTTTTTTTTTTTTTTTTTTTTTTTTTTTTTTTTTTTTTTTTTTTTTTTTTTTTTTTTTTTTTTTTTTTTTTTTTTTTTTTTTTTTTTTTTTTCGTTTAAATAAAAATATTAGTAATTTTTTGTTAATGTACTCATATTTCTTTTACCATTCCAACTAAGCTTTATGCTGTTGCTAGGGTATGGTCTACGAAAATCGTAGAATGGCGGGATTCGAACCCTGGACCACGTGATCGGATATCCGTACCTTTAACCATTAGACTAATAGCGCTTCATACTAATATTATAAGTGCGAAAGTTTAGATGGATGTTTGTTAGAGTTTGTAGTCTAAACTGCTGAACGGATCTCGATGAAATTTGGCATAGATGTAGAGGATCGTCTGGAAGAACATATAGGGTACTCACTTTTGTTTTTTTTTTTTTTTTTTTTTTTTTTTTTTTTTTTTTTTTTTTTTTTTTTTTTTTTTTTTTTTTTTTTTTTTTTTTTTTTTTTTTTTTTTTTTTTTTTTTTTTTTTTTTTTTTTTTTTTTTTTTTTTTTTTTTTTTTTTTTTTTTTTTTTTTTTTTTTTTTTTTTTTTTTTTTTTTTTTTTTTTTTTTTTTTTTTTTTTTTTTTTTTTTTTTTTTTTTTTTTTTTTTTTTTTTTTTTTTTTTTTTTTTTTTTTTTTTTTTTTTTTTTTTTTTTTTTTTTTTTTTTTTTTTTTTTTTTTTTTTTTTTTTTTTTTTTTTTTTTTTTTTTTTTTTTTTTTTTTTTTTTTTTTTTTTTTTTTTTTTTTTTTTTTTTTTTTTTTTTTTTTTTTTTTTTTTTTTTTTTTTTTTTTTTTTTTTTTTTTTTTTTTTTTTTTTTTTTTTTTTTTTTTTTTTCGTTTAAATAAAAATATTATAAATGCGAAAGTTTAGATGGATGTTTGTTAGAGTTTGTAGTCTAAACTGCTTAACGGATCTCGATGAAATTTGGCATAGATGTAGAGGATCGTCTGGAAGAACATATAGGGTACTCACTTTTGTTTTTTTTTTCGTTTAAATAAAAATATTAGTAATTTTTTGTTAATGTACTCATATTTCTTTTACCATTCCAACTAAGCTTTATGCTGTTGCTAGGGTATGGTCTACGAAAATCGTAGAATGGCGGGATTCGAACCTGGACCACGTGATCGGATATCCGTACCTTTAACCATTAGACTAATAGCGCTTCATACTAATATTATAAATGCGAAAGTTTAGATGGATGTTTGTTAGAGTTTGTAGTCTAAACTGCTTAACGGATCTCGATGAAATTTGGCATAGATGTAGAGGATCGTCTGGAAGAACATATAGGGTACTCACTTTTGTTTTTTTTTTTTTTTTTTTTTTTTTTTTTTTTTTTTTTTTTTTTTTTTTTTTTTTTTTTTTTTTTTTTTTTTTTTTTTTTTTTTTTCGTTTAAATAAAAATATTAGTAATTTTTTGTTAATGTACTCATATTTCTTTTACCATTCCAACTAAGCTTTATGCTGTTGCTAGGGTATGGTCTACGAAAATCGTAGAATGGCGGGATTCGAACCCTCGACCACGTGATTGGAAATCCGTACCTTTAACCATTAGACTAATAGCGCTTCATACTAATATTATAAATGCGAAAGTTTATTTCGATGTCAATTTAGAATTTGTGTTAATGCAAATTTAAAAACGAGTTTTATTTAACAAATAGAAATAATTGGAATTCTGATTTAATTTAGTTATATCGTCGTTCTTATCAAATCAAATTCTATGTAATTAAATAATTTAAACCGAAAATGTCTTCCTTAATTTCTAGGGAAAGTAATTCGAGTAATATTTTACGCGAAATTACTTTCCTTCCGTTTGTAATATAAATTAATTTACCGCTTTTAAACTCCGATTTAGGGACCTCTATTATTCTTGTTGGCTTGATTTTACTTGAATAGAAGGGAACTACTTCAAATTGTAATAAAACAAGAATAAGCAATAAAGTCTTTATTTAAAGACTAGCTAATCCCGATTCCCGTGCGAATTCATCCGCATGAAATTATAAAAACTCTTTACTTTATTTTATTGTTTACATGTGTCAAATTATCAATTGCAAATGTCAAAATTACCGTTACCATAATAACCTTGCTTTCTTAATGTTGGCAGCTTGTAGTTTATGGTCCCTTTCCCACATGTAGGTTTTTTCCAATTGATTTACCCCCTAAGTTAAATAGCGTGAAAATATATAGCCTAAAGCGTGTCGTAAGTGTAATCTTTTTATTAAAGAACTAGCTGTTCTCATGCGACTTCATCCGCATAAAATTATAAAAATTTCATTTTATTGTTTACATTTGTCAAATTATCAATTGCAAATGTCAAAATTACCGTTACCATAATAACCTTGATTTCTTAATGTTGGCAGCTTGTAGTTTATGGTCCCTTTCCCACATGTAGGTTTTTTCCAATTGATTTACCCCTAAGTTTAATGGCGTGACAGTATATAGCCTAAAGCGTGTCGTAAGTGTAATCTTTTTATTAAAGAACTAGCTGTTCTTACGCGACTTCATCCGTATAAAATTATAAAAATTTCATTTTATTGTTTACATTTGTAAAATTATCAATTGCAAATGTCAAAATGACATGACATGTCAAACCATGGCAACCTTGCTTTTTTGATGTTGGCAGAAATTTATGGTCTCTTTCCCACATTAGGATTTTTATCCAATTTATTTACCCCTAAGTTTAATGGCGTGACAGTATATAGCCTAAAGCGTGACGTAAGTGTAATCTTTTTATTAAAGAACTAGCTGTTCTCATGCGACTTCATCCGCATAAAATTATAAAAATTTCATTTTATTGTTTACATTTGTCAAATTCTCAATTGCAAATGTCAAAATTACCGTTACCATAATAACCTTCCTTCCTTAATGTTGGCAGCTTGTAGTTTATGGTCCCTTTCCCACATATAGGTTTTTTTCTAATTGATTTACCCCCTAAGTTAAATAGCGTGAAAATATATAGCCTAAAGCGTGTCGTAAGTGTAATCTTTTTATTAAAGAACTAGCTGTTCTCATGCGACTTCATCCGCATAAAATTATAAAAATTTCATTTTATTGTTTACATTTGTCAAATTATCAATTGCAAATGTCAAAATGACATGACATGATGTCAAACCATGGCAACCTTGCTTTTTTGATGTTGGCAGCAATTTATGGTCTCTTTCCCACATTAGGATTTTTATCCAATTTATTTACCCCTAAGTTTAATGGCGTGACAGTATATAGCCTAAAGCGTGACGTAAGTGTAGGGCTTTTTATTAAAAAAAGGGTTATTCAAAAATATGCTGTAAATGCTGACATCTTAGGCAACAAAGAAGTGTGTGTTTACGCTTTATTATATTAGTATAGTTAGACTAGCTTTTGTCTGCATTCCTCCACACCGAATGAGAGTTGTGCGATTGTCGATTGTTTCGCAGCCGATTCAACTGTTGTAGCACAACTAAAAATCGAGTAGTGTGCGCACCTCCATATAAGCTCATAGGAATCAAAGCGCGACTAAACAGTTGTGCGATAGTTTAGTCAAAGATGTGCGCGCACTCTTATGGACGGCAATATGTTTTTTGACATTTGAAACTCAGGGTTGCGAAGCTAATAAATGCACTTAACATGCTACTAAGTTGATGTTAAATGAATGAACGAACGTCGAGAATTAAAGCCGGACTATGAATGTGAACAAAGTCCATTATAACGAAAGTTGTTAAGCTGTGGCTACACTGAGCTCATTGAAGTTGCAATGCTACGTGCTTTGTTATCATACTTCATACTAATATTATAAATGCGAAAGTTTAGATGGATGGATGGATGGATGGTTGTTTGTTAGAGTTTGTAGCCTAAACGGCTGAACGGATCTCGTTGAAATTTGGTATAGACGTAGAGGATACTCTGGAAAAACACATAGGCTACTCACTTTTGATTTTTTTAATTCCACGCGGACGGAGTCGCGGGCGAAAGCTAGTATAAAATAATGTCAGTTGAAAATTCAATACTAGTTCAGTTTTGTATGTTTTGCTAGCTTTTTTATCAAGCATCTGCAAGTTAAATGGTTGTAGATGGATAATCTACATTTTAAACACAGCAGACGTAAAGAGAATATTTCCACTTTCAAAAGAAAAAATCTATATGTATAATGTAATAATGCAAATATTTCATCAGGGACATTGTAATTATATTGAAGAATCTATCATCTCTATATAATCATTGAAAAATTATATGTTTTTTTTTATTATTAATTGAATTTAGTTTTAAAGGTTACTTTTACGCAAATATACTTAGAGTAACTTACCGTAGTTCGATAAACTTTCTATTACTAAATCAATTTTCCAAATACCCTAATGAAGCGTGGAATTAAATTTGTTCATAAGTTTGGAAGAGATTCCACGTCATTGTCGAAACGGTTTTCAATTTAATGCGAGAATTGTTCCAAGCATTCAACCATCTTAATACTCGTGTGTTAGTTCACGCTTCGGAAAATATCATCGCAAAACAATTTAGAACGTTGTCTATTTAAGTACTGCTAAACCTTTTCAATGTAAGATTGTTTCTTTTTCGAAAATAACTTTACTTATAAATGGGATAGTTTAGATGAATGGATGGATGGATGGATGTTTGTTAGAGTTTGTAGCCTAAACGGCTGAACGGATTTCGATGACTTTTGGTATAATATGTATATATGTAGAGGATAGTCTGGAAGAACACATAGGCTTCACTTTTGTTTTTTTTAATACCACGCGGACGGAGTCGCGGGCGAAAGCTAGTTTTTAATAATATAAGTCAAACAGGTAAGCCACCTGAATTCGTCAAATAGCGTAGTAACTGCTACCTACAGATATCTGCTATAAGCTTGTAGATAGGTTCATGAACATGATCATCAGCCTTTATCTGCCCACTGCTGGACATAGGCCTTCACCAATGAAGTAGCAGATGGGTGGCCTACCAATAATTGATTCAGGATCACAGAATAAAGAATTCTTCCAGCCTGTGTGTCTCTCCCCATTCAAATACATTCTCCTTTTAAACCTTTCATATTAGATTGATTCTATAGATAAGGTATTTTTATATACGAAACTCGCCGAAAAATGTATAGCATTTCCTATTGTTTTTGCTATATTGTGTACAGAGCAATATTGTCGTAATGGTGTAAATCAGCCAACCAATTGGCACATAAAATATTGTCCCATGCGTCGAGTTTAAGGCCAATAAATGTCACCTTTAATCACGGGCAAAATAATTCTAATGCAATATAAAGGGAGTACCTTTCTTTACCTCACAAGATTAGATTTCCTTTCATAATTTCTAATTAAACACGAGCGTACAATCTTACTTATTAATCTTACTAATATTCGAAATTCGAAAGTTTAGATAGATGAAAGGATAAATGTTTGTTAGAAGGCATTAAAAAACCGTTCAAAGTATCTCGATGTTAAGCACATTTTTTTATTTATTTTTTATAAGAAAAGGGGGCAAACGAGCGGCGGGAACACAATAGTGGTCAACGACGTCCATGAACATCCGCAACACAGGAGGAACGACAGCTGCGTTACCGGCCTTTGAGGAAATTGTAGGCTCGCTTCTTATGTAGGACATAGTCTGAAAGAACAAGTAAACGGCGCGAAATAATTGTTAATTTTTGGACGATTAAAATTGCTATGAAAAAGTGACTTAGAGTACTGATATTATATGAGGTTCATCATCATCACCAGCTCACTATACGTCCCCACCGAGGGGCTCGGAGCCTACCCTAAAGTTAGGGTGACTAGGCCATGGTCAACCACGCTGGCCAAATGCGGGTTGGTTGACTTCACACATATCTTTGAATTTCTTCGCTGATATGTGCAGGTTGCATCACGATGTAAATAAAAAGGAGTGGCAGGAGCGGCCGATAAAGAGTGTGGGTTGAGGAAGTGGGGGTGTTTAGGGTAGACTTGGGGGCAGGGTATATAATAGTGGAAGGGGAGCACAGGGGGAGTAAGCAGAGTGATGTGGGGGGAAGTACGCGGGAGGTAAGGAAGGAACGAAGGGGGGGGAGGTGTGATGTAACGGGTAAGGGTAGGGAATGTTGGACGGGTCTGTAGGGGATAAGAATGTTGTTGAAAAGATGGGGGGGGTGGGAAACAAGAGATGAGGGCGGCGCATGCGGTAAGTGGAAAGGGATTCAGCGTAAGGGAGATAGTAGAGAGGGAGACAATGGCGGGGGGGGAGTTTCTGGATAAGAAAGTCTGAGACCGCTGGGGTAAAATCGGGAGAGAAGGGGGAGTTTGGGGCGTGCGAGGGGGGAGAGGGACAAGAGGGTCTGGTAGGAGGTGTGCGCGTAGTGAAAAAAAGGGGGAGGGTGCAACATTGATGTGCGCGAAGGAGTGCGGACGAGGCGGGGGGCGGGGGGGAAGGGGGTGGGGGATTAGCGATGAGTGGGTGAAAATGAGGGGGGGGGAAGAAAGTGATGAATGGTGAGGTTAGGCTAGGGAGGAGGGGGACGTAGGGGGAGAGGAGAAGCCGGGATGTGTATGGTCGAGATAGGAGGGAGATTGAGGATGGATAAGGAGATATGGAGGAGATATGTGAAGGTAGATTTTAGGGTGGAGGGGATAAAACGGAAGGTAGGTTAAGGAAGAAAGATTACTAGTGGGGGGGGGAGAGGGGAAGAGGGGAGGGACAAGGGAAGGGGCGATTTTGGGAGTCTGGAGATAAGGGGGTACGGGCGGAAGGGAGGGGATGGTGGTGAACCTAGGGGAGGAAAGGGTATGGAAGAGAAGAGGTATAAAAGTGAGGGATGTAAAGTGGAGAGACGATCGGATAAAGGGCTGGAATGGAGTGAGGGAAGAGGTGCGGGAGGGCAAGGGGATGAATGGTGTGGGGAGGAAAGATGCGAGAGGTGGGAGTATAGTATGAGGAAACATGTTGGAAGAAAGGAGGAAGACGGGCAAAAAAATGAAAGCAGGGAGAAGTAGTGGAGGTGTGTAGGGATGCGTAAGTTGAAGAAGTAAGGGGGGAGGAGGGCACAGTGCAAGGGAATGGTGAGCGGAGGGGAAGCGTGGGGTGATCGTTGAAAGGGATGTTGGGAGGAGGGCGGATAGGGGGTGGTAATAGTGGGAATTGGTGAGAAAGAAGTAAGGGAGGTCGGGGGAGTTGGAAGCGAGGAAGGGGGAAGAGTGGGTGAGGGGGACGCTGGAGTGGGTCGGGTGGTGTGGGGCGGGTGGTGGGAGCAGGGAGAAAGCGAGGTGGGAGGGAGGTAGAGGGCGGCGTTATTAGGAGAGGGGGGGGGAGCAGTGGTCGAGATGGGGGAGAGAAACAAGAGCTGCTTTGGGAGATGAAGATTCAAGCAGAGTAGGAGAGGGGGGGGGAGGAAGGTGAAGTTATGGAGGGGGGAGGAGTGTATTAGGAGGCCACGAGAAAAGAGAGAGGGTACGATGAAGTGAGGGGGAGAGATTAGGGGAGGAGTCGGCGAGTGGGGTAGAAAAGGGGTGAGGGGTAGTGGTAGGTGGTGAGATGCCCGAGGTTTGGGGTGTGAGGGGACGGGAGAGGATAGAAGGTGCTTAAGGAATGGGAGGATAACTAGAGTGGGCTGATATGAGGGAAGGAGAAGTGGGTATAATTAGTGGTGACACAAGTGGTGTTGAGGTATGGGCTGCCCCCCCCTTTCCTCCTACCATGGGAGACCCATACGCCTCATCCCCCTCCTTCGCCACCTTAGCTCTTATGCTCTCGCTTCTTACCACCGCCCTCTCGCCTCCAAACTGTCCCACTAGCCACCCCTGTCATAATCCCCTCTCCATCTCTCTTCTTACCCCTTTTTTCTTTCTGCCACCTCCACTCGCTCACACTCCCCGCTTCCCCCTCCCCACTTTACCTTCCCTCCTTCCGGCTCCCACCCCCAACTCTGCCCCCTACCACTCACCCCCGCCTACTGCCTCTCGTATTCATTTCATATATCCTTCGTCACCCCCCCCCCCTCCACACCTAACTCTATTTTTTCTTCACTTTTACTTGAAATCCCGGGTTTGTCTGCTATATTCACTATCAGCGCACACTCCTTTCACGGCACTCTTACTCTCCCCTTATTTTTTCTATTATACCCCTTTTAAATCATTCATCATTATATATCCTACCCCTCGAATGCTGCCTCCGTCATTCTCATCAGACTTACACACTACTCACAACTCTTCCCCCTTCCCTTTTCCCCCCCCATCGCCCCCTAACCCCCCCTCTCCGCCCATTATCTCCCCGAACAACTTCTACTTTGCCCCCTTTCATCGCGTTTTTTACAGATCTACGATCTAGTCCCGTAGCACATCACTAATCATTTTCTCATTGTCCGCCCTCCCTCCCCCCCCCCTTTTTATTTGCCTCCCTCCCGCTCCCCTCCTTCCCCATCTTTCAAAATTCTCCTCTTTCGCCTTTTCCCTTTTTCACCCCTACTTCCTCTTCTCAATTTCTCCTCCTCAGACCACCCTTTTATCCTTAGACGACCCCTCTTTTGTCTAGCCCTCTTTTTCTCCCCCCGCTTTTCCATCATCATCCACTCTCTCTCCCCCCCATATCTCTCTCCTCCGCACGTCCTCCACGCTTTTTCCTTCTTCTCTTCTTCGCCTAACTACCTTCCTTAGCCCGCATTCCTGTTCCCTCCCTGCCTGTTTCCGCTTTCCTTTCTCCTAATTCCCTCTGCTGACTTTCAGTATTTTCTCTACTCTTATTACCCCCCACTCCCTCCGCGTGAATGCTGCCATTCATTTCCAACTTTTTCGTTATACCTTTCGCCGCTTGTAATTTCACCTTCTTCTTTCTCCTTAGCACCATCTAATCTTTATTGTACTACATCTTCTTTTATTCCTCTCATTGTCGTCTTCGTTTGACTAAGTCCCCCCTTCTTTTCACCACCCCCCTCTACCCATACACCCTTTCCTACGACCTCCAATAAAAACTCCTCCAATCTTATCCCCATCCCCATCTCGTCACTCCATTCTGACCCCCATCCTCCGCCCTTCTAGTCTCATTACCGCCTAATTCCTCTTCCTTTTCCCCCCCGCCCTTCTTCAGCTCTCCCTCTCCCTAGGTACACCTCACCACTCCATTCTCTTGTTTCCCATCCCCACTTCCTCCTAATGGATTCAATTAAGGCTTGTACGGACACTGCTCTATTCAGCATCTTTTGAAACACTGCAGGATGTATTTTAATTGCATTAATTTATGTTGTCTAGATTCTATTTTTAGCTACCATTTTCTTGGTTTTTATAATCTTTGTTAATGTTTAAAAAATAAATACTTAAATATTTATTTAAAAATCTCTTAATACGAGACTTTTGAGCTTTTAATGAGTTTTAGTTTTCAGTTCTCTGCAATCTTGAGATACTGGTTCAATTAAGGCTTGTACGGACACTGCTCTATTCAGCATCTTTTGAAACACTGCAGGATGTATTTTAATTGCATTAATTTATGTTGTCTAGATTCTATTTTTAGCTACCATTTTCTTGGTTTTTATAATCTTTGTTAATGTTTAAAAAATAAATACTTAAATATTTATTTAAAAATCTCTTAATACGAGACTTTTGAGCTTTTAATGAGTTTTAGTTTTCAGTTCTCTGCAATCTTGAGATACTGGATTCAATTAAGGCTTGTACGGACACTGCTCTATTCAGCATCTTTTGAAACACTGCAGGATGTATTTTAATTGCATTAATTTATGTTGTCTAGATTCTATTTTTAGCTACCATTTGATTGGTTACAAATGTCTACATTGAATGGTTCTCTTATGGCTTTGATATCCGTCTTCTCAAAATGAACATTGTTAATAGAAGTTGTGTGTATTAGCTACATCTACGATTATGATAGTATGCTCTCTATGTAGGATTGACGATTTCATTTTAACAAAAAAAAATAAATACTTAAATATTTATTTAAAAATCTCTTAATACGAGACTTTTGAGCTTTTAATGAGTTTTAGTTTTCAGTTCTCTGCAATCTTGAGATACTGGGATTCAATTAAGGCTTGTACGGACACTGCTCTATTCAGCATCTTTTGAAACACTGCAGGATGTATTTTAATTGCATTAATTTATGTTGTCTAGATTCTATTTTTAGCTACCATTTGATTGGTTACAAATGTCTACATTGAATGGTTCTCTTATGGCTTTGATATCCGTCTTCTCAAAATGAACATTGTTAATAGAAGTTGTGTGTATTAGCTACATCTACGATTATGATAGTATGCTCTCTATGTAGGATTGACGATTTCATTTTAACAAAAAAAAAATAGATTCATAGCTTTTTTTAATATCATACTACTACTTAACTATGAATTACTTGGTCTTCTATATTTATACTATCTATAAAAGATTTGTATAATATTTTTGTATTTTTGGATATATTGAAATAATTAAAAAACTACTTGACCGATTTAAAAAAATCTTTCACCATTAGAAAGGTAATTTATCTGTGAGTAACATAGGCTATATTTTGAATATATTTCACGTGGACGACGTCGCGAGCAACAGCTAGTAATTTATAAACGAATATACAAATATCAAATATGGATTGCGGCCGGAGTGTCGGGTAAAAGATACGTCTTTTTCTAACTTTTCTCAATTTCATGTGTGTTTATCGGATAGTAATCTTTGTTAATGTTTAAAAAATAAATACTTAAATATTTATTTAAAAATCTCTTAATACGAGACTTTTGAGCTTTTAATGAGTTTTAGTTTTCAGTTCTCTGCAATCTTGAGATACTGGATTCAATTAAGGCTTGTACGGACACTGCTCTATTCAGCATCTTTTGAAACACTGCAGGATGTATTTTAATTGCATTAATTTATGTTGTCTAGATTCTATTTATAGCTACGATTTTCTTGGTTTTTATAATCTTTTTTACGAAGTTCGCAACTTTTGAAATTTGCGTTATTTTCTGTTATCAATTACTAACTGTTGCTCTCGACTTCGTCCATGTGAAATTAAAAAAAATAATAAAAAAACATAGCCTTTGTTACACATAGATAAATTAGCTAACAGTGAAAGAATTATTAAAATCTGCCCAGTAGTTTTTGAGTTATTCCAAGACATACAAAAATACAAATCTATCCTCTTTATAATATCAGTATAGATTGAGTAACTAATAAGTAGCTCATATATTGGTCATAAAATTCGTTCGTATGATGAGTGTTCGTGTCGTAGGCCTAATTTTTAATCTAGAGGATTTCTACCGTTTTTATACAAGGAAAGCATGGGCAGGGGAAAGATTTTATGTCTTTGCCTCTCCTTCTTGTTGATCAATGCATCTGCAAATGAAGATCACTACGGCAGCAGGAATTCCGGTGGCCCTACCTTGTCTGATATTTTTTTATAAAATAAATGGTATCACTGTTCAAATATTTCTAAAACTTTGCTTGTTGATTATATAAAAAAAATATACATCTGAATACGCAAATAATTTTTATTCAGCAAATGTACGGTATTTGTGAATTTTCAGAGATAGCTTTTGGAGCTTTCGTTAAAAAGGAAATGGCAATTTGCTTAAGCAACTTAAGTAAAATGGAAATTCTCAAGCCCGTGACAGCTGAATCAATGAATAGATAAAATACTTTACAAGACTTGTACATTTACAAATTGTAAGGTTATTTTTTTAAGTGGAATAAAGTTAAAAAAATTTAAAACATTTGTATCTATTTTTGGTAAATTCACCTGAAAAATCAAAGCACTAAAACATACTAAACTGATTGATGTACCGGATATTAACGCGTTATTTTAATGATAAAAGCGTGCATTAAAAAGTTATTTATGAAATTCAATACCATTTAATTAGTATGCAACACTGCGATTTACAATAAATAAAAACGTAATAAGAGCAGGCGCACGCCTTTGGCTAAACTATAGCACAAATGTGAGATTTTCGATTGTTTCGCAGCCAATTCAACTGTTTAGTCGCACAACTAAAAATCGAGTAGTGTGCGCACCTCCATATAAGCTCATAGGAATCAAAGCACGACTAAATAGTTGTTGGATAGTAGTCAAAGGTGTGCTCGTCTAAATCAATCGAGAATAGACACGTAACCAAGGGCGGATCCAGCTTTGGCGCCAGGGGGGGTCACATAGTCGTGGTCAAGTCTAGAGCTTGACAAAATATATTTACATATTTTATCAAGCTCTTGACCAACCAGCTCAGGGGGGGTCATGACCCCCATGACCCCCCCTGGATTCGCCGTTGCGCCTAACTTGCAATTTTTATTTGCGACCTGTGCATACCATATCATGTTTGTCAATTGATTAAAACAAAACAGAGGTAGGAAAACTCCAATGTGTTTTTAGCATTTAAAATATGCAAAACGGATGCGAACGTAAATCATAAACGTTAATCCCAGATAAATCAGTACTTTTGGGGTTCGAACGTAAATAATTTAATGTACATTGAAATGTTATAAACCTCATTTGAATATAAAATGAATATACAGAAATAAAATCAGTCCAAAACCACGTCTTTTATATATACTATATACTATATTACTATATCTATACTTCTATACTTATTATAATAAAGCGTAATCACACACTTCTTTGTTGCCTAAGATGTCAGCAGTTACAGCATATTTTTGAATAATTCTTTTTTTTATAAAAATCCCTACACTTACGTCATACTTTAGGCTATATATTTTCACGCCATTAAACTTAGGGGGTAAATATTTTGGATAAAAACCCTAATGTGGGAAAGAGACCATAAGTTGGGGCCAACATCAAGAAAGATTGCTAAGGTTTGTCATGTATGTCATTTTGACATTTGCTATTGATAATTTGGCAAATGTAAACAATAAAATAAAGTTTTTATAATTTCACGCGAATGAATCCGCACGCGAACAGCTAGTTTAATTTAATATTATTTACGAAATGGATGGATGGATGTTTGCTACTATGTATAACTAAAATGACGTAAAGGATTTTGATGAAATTTGGCATAGAATATAGTCTGGAAGAATACAAAGAGTACATATTAAGATTTATATTAATTCAGAAATGGTATTTACAAGTTATCTCACTAATATTACAAATGAGAAAGTTTAAACGGTTGGATGGACGTTTGTGAGAGTTTGTAGCCCAAACGGCTGAACAATTCTGGGTGAAATTTGGCATATATAGAACATAGTCTGGTAGAACACATAGGCTACTTAATTTTGTTTTTTAATTCCCCGCGGACAAAGTCGCGGGCAGAAGCTATTAAGCTAACCTCTTTGTACTTAAACAAGGTTCTTGTATAAAAGAGAATGGAATTTAAGAGTAATTAAAATGCACTATGCATCGTCAAAGTTAAATTGTCAATTACTACGAGTATAATAGTGAATATTAAAACTTTGCATTCGATTGTATAAAACAGATGTAGTGAATGAGTTTAAGTTTTAGAATTTAATCGTCAAAGGAATTAAACATATAAAAGGTTTGGTTAAATTAAGAAAAATTACAGGGTGAAAATACAAAAACTCGTATTCAGGTGATACGTCAGGCTGTCACGGTCGCCATTTTTGTTCATTGCAGAACAAAGGAATAAAACTTCTTTTGGAATAATAAAAACTTGTAATTTTGAAATAGAAAATTTTGACAGATTTTTGCTTCCGCGTCGTTCCGAGGTTGGGTTCAAAGAGGTCAGCGGAAGCGTCACCATAGATTACATTACAAAAAGTTTGTCACAGAGCAAAAATGCTGGAGTAGCACAGATAAAAAATGTCTCTGGTTCGAACAATTGGTAAGAATAATTCGAACACCATTATATGAACATTGAAAAGCCCCCATCGATCTTGCATTTGGAAATTAATTCAAGGTCAGATGTCTTATAAACGGATTTCCAAGTTTTTTTGGCAAAATGGTATTTTTTTATCATAATAATACGATTATAATATTCGTAAATGTTACAACAAATTCATTTTCCATGCCAATTAAAATCTTCATTTTAATAAGACAGTATGTAAAATGTCTATCAACACATAATGAACTAGCTATTGCTTATGACTCCGTCCGCGTGAAATTAATAAAAATAAATATATACCCTATGTTACTCACAGATAAATTACCTTTCTAACGGTGGAACAATTTTTAAAATCGGCACAGTAGTTTTTGAGTCATTTCAATACACACAAAAATACAAATCTTTCCTCTTTATAATATTGTACTATGATCTATACTAATATTATAAAGAGGAAAGATTTTTATTTTTGTATGTATTGAAATAAGTTAAAACTACTGGGTCGATTTTAAAAATTCTTTCACCGTTAGAAAGGTAATTTATCTCTGAGTAACATAGGCTATATTATTTAATTTCACGCGGGCGAAGTCGCGAGCAACAGCTAGTACCATATATGAGAAATTAAGTTATTTACTTATTTTCTTGCTTTATGTACTTAAAGACTTTAAGCATATAAACAGTTGCTATGGTTGCACATAAATGTTTATATCTGTTGTTTACGGGAAACATGTTTGTAATTGTGGGATTTTATGAGCGCTTCCAACGAGACCATTCCTTTCAGTTACATTTATGTCTAAGAGTACTAGATTATGTTATTGTTATCACATGTTATGTTTGAAATACTTTGTTAAATAGTTGTTAAAATTATAATCTAACGCTACATAAATATGAAAAACTAGCTTTCGCCCGCGACTCCGTCTGCGTGGAATTAAACAGCAAAAGTAGCCTATGTTTTTCCAGACTATCCTCTACATCTATGACAAATTTCATAGAAATCTGTTCAGCCGATTAGGCTACAAACTCTAACAAACATCCATCCATCTAAACTTTTGCATTTATAATATTAGTATGATTAGTTAATAATGAAAAGTCATATCAATGAATATTCATATAGTGAGAATTCATTGATGTTTGATTTGATCAATGTTTTTATGGCACATTATGCTTATTTCCTTAGACAAAATATTTTTGCAAAGACTTATTCTCTTTGTTTTTTTAACAAAGAGAAATAGGTTATGAAATTTTGCAATTGTACTGCAAATGAAAAAATAAAGGCATTAAATTAAAAACTAAAACTACTGAATTATAATTAAGTAAAATACATCGTACAAGTTTGATATAAATTAAATTAAAAGCCCATTACAGAAATATATCGCATTTATAATCAGTTTATTCTATTGGAGAACTAATCTTTAATGTATCGTAAAACACAAACCATTTAACTTACGAGCGATTGCATTTTTTAATCAACTTTATCTTAATAAGATATATTAATTTTCGTAAAAAAATATAGATAAACATAGCAATTCAAACATACTAATATTATAAATGCGAAAGTTTAGATGTATGGATGGATGGATGGATGTTTGTTAGAGCTTGTAGCCTAAACAACTGAACGAATTTCGATGAAATTTGGCATATATGTAGTCTTGAATAACACATAGGCTACTTACATTTGTTTTTTTTTAATTCCGCGCGGACGAAGTTGCGGGCGAAAGCTAGCTTAGAAATAATTTAATTCATTTTCGAACTACACTTCTCTATTTGGGATATACTTTAGACTATAAGAAACGGACTAATAAACGAGTTGACGTCGTGCTAAATAAAATCTGCCATTTTGTTAAAAAAAATTAAACGTCTTTGCGAAAGCATTCCTGTTAAAAAAATTACGCACACAAAACGAGCACATCTTCAAGTAAAGTTTAGAATTTACTGTATATGCTACAGAGCTTTACAGGTCCTGTCATTTAAAAGTCAAAGGCGATATCGCTCATCAAATGTCAATTTGTTTATGAGGTCAGGTCAAATCGTCTTACGTTGAGATCGGGCGTACACCTTTGACTAAACTATCGCACAATTGTTGCGCGATTGTCGATTGTTTAGTTCAACTGTTTAGTTGCACAAGTAAAAATCGAGTAGTGTGCGCACCTCCATGTAAGCTCATAGGAATCAAAGCGCGACTAAACAGTTGTGCTATAGTTTAGTCAAAGGTGTGCGCGCGCTCTTAAGAGCACTTAAGTTGTTTGATATTGCAGCGTAAGTTGTGGTCAGTAACTTTAAATATTCAGTAACAAAACTTAAACTTCGTAAGTTTAAAGAGCGGTCTAACTCGCCCAAGTTTTAAACTCGTAAGAAAGTTACATCCAAGTTTGTTGTTGCATTTGTTTCGAGTTGAGTCTTATTGTGTTGTTGTCTCTGTTTAGACAAAGACAATGTGTGATGTTATTACTTATTAATACAATTATCACTGTACTACCTTCCTCCCGCGACTCCGTCCGCGTGGAATAAAAGAAAACAAAATTGAGTAGCATATGTGTTCTTCCAGACTATCCTCTACGTCTATACCAAATTTCAACGAGATCCGTTAAGCCGTTTAGGCTACAAACACTAAAAAACATCCATCTAAACTTTCGCATTTGTAATATTAGTAAAATAGTATCTTTATCTTTTTATTGTCGACTAGCTTTCGCCCGCGACTTAGTCCGCGTGGAATTAATAAAAAAACAAAAGTGAGTAGCCTATGTGTTCTTTCAGATTATCCTCTACGTCTTTGCCAAATTTCATCGAGATCCGTTTAACTTACAAACTCCAACAAATATCCATCCAACCATCTAAAGTTTCGCATTTATAATAGTTAGATATACTACGTAACATGTTGCTATCTTTCTCGATCTCCTTGAAAAAGAATGAGATGAAGGTATGGTATGTCTTTTAAGAATGGTCATCATAATTTTTTCAACAACAATAATATGTTTAAGCTAAAATGTTGAAACAATTTCTAACTTTTGAGGTTAGACCTTAACATGTTTTTAAAGGAGCGCAGCAAACCGCAGCTCCGTAAAGCTTCCAATTTAACTTTTGTGAAAGATAACGAGATTGCAGTCTACTTTAGGATGTTTTAGTTAGGGTACTTACAGCGTTAAAAAATATTCGTTTATTAAGCAACAAAAGTTCGTAGATGTTTTGTTTCTTTTTTAATGTATCAAATATTTAAAAAATACAATTCTGGTAGCAGTTATAGAATCCCGAAAGGTTGCAACTGCTAGCTCCTTAGATTAGTTCAGTTAATTTCTCTACTTAAGTTGATATTTTTTAAAGATTAAACAGTTTTATATCTATCTATCTAGATATCCTACAGAAACACATAAATGTTTTGTTGACATACACCTTACTAATATTATAAATGCCAAAGTTTAGATGAATGGTTGGATGTTTGTTAGACTTTGTAGCCTAAAATGCTGAATGGATCTCGATAAAATATGGCAAAGATGTAGAGGATAGTCTGGAAGAACATATAGGCTACTTGCTTTTTTTTAAAATTCCACGCGGATGGAGTCGCGGGTGATAGGTAGTGTGTTATAACAGTGAAAACTCACGATGAAGTGATAGGAAAGAATGAGAAAATACTAGACTATTTTATGGCTTAAAGTAGTAAACACGTTAATTATATAACTTAATTATATAAATTTAATTATATCAAGCGCCAATAACCTAATGGTTTGGGGTACGGACTACCGATCTTGAGGTCGAGGGTTCGAATCCCGCCATTCGACTATTGTCGTGAACCATATCCTAGCATAAGCCTAGAGCTTAGTTGGAATGGTTAAAGGAATTATTAATAAATTAACAAAAAATCTACTAATATTTTTTATAAAAAAATAAAATATTACGTAATAGTTTTAAGCTTTCCAATCTAGGTTTAATAAAAGCTAGACTTTCTTAGAAGGCTAAATGTGGTGAAATTAAATGTCCAGACGAATCTAGAGTGAACAACACGCGAAATGGATTAAGTGCTTTCCGTAGATTTATTACGAGATTTGTATCCTGACAAAATTAACAACTCTATTTCTTAAAGATTAATAGGTAACTTACGGCCAAATTCTGAAACGAATCTTAAATACTTTGCTTCGTAAGTGCCGCTTACAATCACTAAGACATCAAAATTTTCATTAAATTCCAATTTTAAGTTTGGAATTATTTAAAAAGCTTTTAGATTTTTAAATTCGGTGTTAGTATTCCGCTGTTACACAACATTCACGCCCGTAACTCGGCGAGATAAGCAGAGATAACAGTTTTCTTATTTTATTTGAAAAAGGTCAAAACTAATTCCTAACTGCATGACTTACGATCGAACACTGAAACGAAAGTTAAATATAACAGCGTCTCAAATAAAACGGATATACTATTAATCAAATTCCATTTATATTTGTCGTCTGTCAGATTGTAATTGCGCTTGAGAAACGAAGTGTTTATAATTCGTTTCAATACAGTTGGAATTGATACATAGCTTAGAAAGGTAGGAAATGTTCAAAAATAATCTGTTTTCTTAAGTTTAGTTTTTTAATTAAATTAAAAGCGTTGCATTTATTAAAAATATTCTAGTGTAAGGAATATTATCCACTTTACTTCTAGTTGGATAATTTTAAAGTGCAAGTTTTTTTTTAATTCGTCGTGTTTTTAATGTTCTGGTTTGTAGCAGACTAGACTCGCCAATTAACTTTTTACTTAGGAAAGTTGCTTCATTTTTAATTTAATCTTCAAAAGTACCAAGAGTTAGAAAATTTAAACTGTTTGAAAGTAATTAGTAGATAAAAGTTATGGCATGAAGTTGTATAGAAGTCTAGTTTTTTTTTAAGTATTTGTCCTTGACCGCAATCTACTTAATAGATTAATAATATACTGAATAGATTTTATAAATGCTATTTTATAAATATCAACCCTAATAATCCAGGTGTTATTTTTAAATTGACGATTATTAATATTTTTTGACGTATAAAAAATATTTAACCATCGCACTTCTATTTAGAAGATCAAAAAAGCCTTGTAAATTTTCTAGAATTTTTCATTAACAACTTCTTTAACAACAAATCGTTACATCTCCAGTAACTTGACACTAATTAGTTAAGAGAATAAAGACTTTGTCTTTTAAAATTTAGTCTTCAAATCCATTAGCTATAGTGAAGAAATTTTTTTTACAATTTTTTGAAAACATCCCAAATAGCTTAAGGCACCAATTTAGTTTAGTTTAATAAAAACTATATCTAAATACAAACCACATCAAAAATGATATTAAAACAAGAACCATTTTTATCATAACCAGATATTGTCAATCGCGAGTTTCAGTATATAAGTAAAAACACAAGGATTTATCAATTTTACGTCATGCTAGCGTTTTCTCGGGACCCCGTTCGCACGAAATTAAAAAAAACAACTTAGCGGCCTATATCTTCCAGGCTATGTTTTACATCTATGCCAAATTTCATCCAGATCCATAGAGCAATTCTAGAGATATCTTCTAACACATCCATATAAACTATCGACTATAAGACTTCTTGCAGTAAGTAAAGATAATGTTAATAAAACTACATAATTATTTTCCTTATATATTTTTAATTATTTTATGTCTTATTGATCTCAAAGCTTTAATATAATATACTTTTCTAGAACGTCCCCTCTAACTCCACTTACTATAATCCAAGTGTCCAATCTGTGTGACCTAAAAACGCAAGACATAACATCAAAACTGTTCTGACGCGGGCATTAATTATTGATGCGAGTTTCTCTCGGACCAGCCATAGTAATATAACGATATGTATATTTATATAACAGAAAAGCCTTATAATAAAATTCAGTACTTATCTATTTGTTATCTATAAAGGTAAAAGAATTTTAGATTCTTTATAAAATCTTCTTTAAAGATAAATAAACAAATAAAATAAAATGCCAAACGAGCAAGCGGCTACCTAAATCTACACGCTGTTTGTAACTCCGAAGTATACGTAAAAATTCTTGTAAGTTGAAGAAGTATTATAATGTTAATAAAAAGATTTTTTTTCTCTTTCTTGTACAAGTGAAAATCTAATTTTTAACTTTATATTAAAATCACGAATTTCGATTTAAATTTTTCGCTAACTTTGAAAGTCGCTAAGTTGCCGACATTCTGTTCCATTCCATTAAGTATTCGAAAAGTTTCAATATAATTTAGACTTTGAATGCGCTGAGCATTGTATTTGAGCTTTTGTAATTAAAGCTCTGTTATTATAAATACATAAATTGATTTATAAATCTTGTACTTTTTAAACACAATCATATTGTCATATATAGATATTACTTTTACATTAATTATGTATGTAGTTAATTTTGCAAATTAACTACATAAATAAGTATATATCTGTAAATTGTACCTACCTAATCTTCTACGCAAGTTGAATTGTCTACGACGTAGCACATAGAACGCTACGCCGTTTAATTTACTACAACTTCCGCTTATATTTCTTAAATCATTTGTTTCTTTTCAACTAATTTGTCGATAGCAATCATTGGAAGCACGAGACACTTGCCAGGTTGTTACTATCTCCATTCGATCCGGTCATAACGTAGTAGGCCTTTCAGTCATATTGGTATCAGGAAACGAAGTTACGTACTCCTGAGTGCTTTTGTGTTTGCTGTCATACCTAACGTAGCTTTTAACATATTCCTTTGGCATTTGAACCAGCTCAAAATGTAGTTGAGCGTTCGATTGTTAAATTAATCTATACTAATATAATAAAGCGTAAACACACACTACTTCGTGGCGTAGGATGTCAGCAATCACAGCATATTTTTGAATGATTCTTACTTTAATAAAAAGCCCTACGCAGAAGCGTAGGGCTTTTAGGAAGCGTAGAAACGCTTTAGGCTATATTTTTTCTCGCTATTAAACTTAAGGGGTAAATTATTGGAAAAAAAAACTTCATGTGGGAAAGGAATCATAAACAAAAGCTGCCAACATTAAGAAAGCAAGGTTATTATGGTAACGGTAATTTTGACATTTCAACAATGGTAATTTTGACAATTTAAGAAAAAAAACTAAGTATATGTTCTTCCAGACTATCCTCTACACCTATACCAAATTTCATCGAAATCCTTTCAGCCGTTTAGGTTACAAACTCTAACAAACACCCATCCATCTAATTCGCATTTATAATATTAGTACGAAGTATGATTTATTAATTTTTCAATCTCATCAATCATAGCGAGAAACAGTGATTTACAATCATGTTTCTGTTTTCACGATATTTGGAATATACCAATCTAATATTAATATTGCATTCGGAAGTCGGATCACATTTGGTTTGCATACGTGTTAATATGTTTGCAATATGGTCGGAACACAGCAATAGTAAATATTTACCATATGCTGAACAATATTTGATATCACTTTATGATATTGGATATTTCGAAATTAATATTGTAACAATTAAAATATGCGTTTATTTTTAATACACGGCTAATTCACTACTTCCAAATCTCATGAATACACACTACATATTCTTATTTTTACAGGAAATGTATTTAGCCCTTCATTTATTTTTATACCTCGTATTAATTTGCTGGAAATATTTCGACTATATTAAACTTAAAGCTGTGTGAAATATTGAAAAAATGTCTTAATATAAGATTTTGAGTAATTGATCTAACATAACGTAGGTAACAATAGGCATTTAAAAACAATAATTTTATAGCAAAACTATTTTTTTTATATCCTGTTTATACAGGTTTGGTTAAATTTATTTATATTTACTTACAAATCAAATAGAAACTGAGAGGGCAATGACGTGTCTTTTTCACAGTTCAAAGTGTGAACTCGAGTTCAAATTATATTTGTATTGGAAATCTCGTTACGATCTTTACTCCAATGAATTGGTTCCGATTTTACACTAAATTAATATTTAAAACTATTTATTTTGATAGTAAAACAATATTTTGATAGTAAAACAATAGCATATCTTGATTACCTAATTTATTTATTCCTTAGTAGTAATTAGGATGTGCCGTGTTTTGACCTTGAAACTTGACTTCGTCTGCTCTTTTCTCTTTACCATAATCTTTCTTAAAACTTGACTTTAGTAAAGAAATAAAATAACTGCAAGCTATATTCACAACGTTATCCTTATTACTCACTAGCTGATGTTCGCGACTTCGCCTGCGTGAAATACAGCCTATGTTACTTCCGGATATATTATAATAGTAGGTTTGTAATGGTGAGAAATTTTTTTATATCGGTCCAGTAGTTATTTCCACGCAGACGTGGCGGGTGAAAGCTAGTTAATAATAAAGTTGAAATGAAATCTGACCACACTTTCTTGGTCAGATATTATTTTCAAGGGGGAATTCAATAAACATTTCCTATTATAAAGCTGTCAATAGCCTTATTATACGTCGTCTGATATGACAAGGGATAATAGACATGTACGGATATAGACATTGTAATTAATCTTAGATGAGTATTATAACATGACGTTAACCAGCTTCTATTCAATTACACAGTATAACTGTACAGTTCGCCTATGTCTACACACTTTGAGTTATAACTATGATTACCAATTTAAAAAATACGGCATAAATTACAAAGCGAACACTTCGCAAATAAGAAATTAACGGATATTCATAAATCTACATACATACTTGGATCGCAAAAATTATTAAGGGCCTGTCCCACCAAATTGTAAATTGTCTGATAACAATCCAACGTGTAAAATATGTGATGGAAATATCGGATTTTATTACTTTATCTGACAGTGACGTCATTTTTAAGCTACCTGAGCCTCTATCAGCTAGTGGTGGGCCCTTAACCACGTAAACATAGTCATTATTTTGTTTTCATTTTGAGTTTAAAATTATATAAAACAAAAGACAAATTGTATTAAAAATGTGTTCTTCATTTAAAATGTGCTCGAAAATTATCTCCTTAGAGCGGGTGAACATCTTTGATTAAACAATCGCACAACTGTTGTGCGATTGTTGATTGTTTCGCAGCCAATTCAACTGTTTAGTTGCACAACTAAAAATAGTAGTGTGCGCACCTCCATATAAGCACATATGAACTAAAGCGCGACTAAACAGTTGTGCGATAGTTTAATCAAACGTGTGTGGGCGGCCTTTGTATACAACCCGTCGACGTTTCCGCCACAATGTTGCGTACGGTAATATTTTATGTAGAACATGATAAGGTTATTTATGGCATAAATAAATAACATCGTATGCCTCTTTGTTTACATACGACACGATACTGTGTGATACTTTACATAAATAGTAAATTATCAAAACAATACGATTTGATTATAAAGACATGTTAAAAATATTTTAAAATCAATTCCTACTTTGAACTTCATAATGGGATACCTTTTTTGGTATCTATGTATTAAATCAGAGAGCGAAGTAAGATAAAAAGTACATAACAAATTATATACACATATCGCAGATCGAATGTATATAACATTATGTACCTTCACTGGAGAATATTAAAAATATCACGTCTTCAAACATTTGTCACGTACTGAGGTTATAAAAATCTTTACCAGGCATGTCTATGACGTAACAAGCCTGAAAATTTTCTATTCTAAAAATAGCCGGCAACGATATATGAAATGTTCCTGAAAAAAAGCTCTCGTCAGACACAACCACTTGAAAAACTAAGATATGTTTATTTCTAAAAATGTATGCTTGAACGTTATTTTAAGTATAGAGGTCAGATTACTTGAAAATTATACTGATATTAAAGAATGATGAGAACTTATAAACAACTTAATTTGACCTGGAACATAGAACTTAATATAAATTACTAGTTATCGCACGCGACTCCGTCGCTTGGAATTAAAAAAACAAAAGAAAGTAGCCTATGTGTTATTCCGGACTATGCTCTACATCTATGCTAAATTTTTCAACATCCTTTGAGCCATTTAGGCTACAAACTCTAACAAATATTCATCCATCCAAACTTTCGCATTTTACAAGTAGCTTTAGCCCGCGACTCTGTCCGCTCGAAATTAAAATAAATCTTTAAAACTAAATTTGACTAAAAAAAAGCCTATGTTCTTTATCGATATTTAGATTTTTGGCGAAAAAAACATCCATCCAAACTTTCGCATTTATAAAATTAGAATAAGTATGTTGGTATGATTAATTTGTGTATAATTTATAATCTGTGCTTCTTAGTTAAAATAAACAAATAGTCGAAACTAATAACGGAAATAGCTTCCGAAAAAAGATTTATGGTTGGTTCACGCAATCACTTGACTTTCGTCAATATAATTTTCTCGGGCAATTTATCAAGTAGGGTTGATACTTCCTTATCTTTTGAATTTTGGAATACGAAAATTCAAAAGCATAAAAAACCCATTACAAGTTACTTTAAATATGATATAGTCGCGTTTAATGTATTTTATCACTAGGCGTCATCCGAGACTTATCGCACAACTGTTTAGTCGCACTTCGATTCCTATGAGCTTATATGGAGATGTGCTTTCTACTCGATTTTTAGTTGTGCAACTCAACAGTTGAATTGGCTGCGAACCAATCGACGATTCTTTCACACAATCCATGCAAACTTTCTTGGGTCTTTTTTAAATTTGTAGTCTAGGCTAAAGTAAAATGTCATGAATAATGTACATATTACTGTATATAAAAGAAAGCCTGCCTTACACTGATGCAATAAAGCTAGTAATTCTACCTCTATTTCACACAATGATGTTGCTTTAACAAAACTCGAAACGTGCTTAGAACCATAATTCTTAGGGTTATCAACATATTTATAAATTTACATTTATAAAAAAATATTTAAACTCCCATTTTGAATCGATAAGTCTGACGAATTCTATTTTGATATTGAGGAATATTAAGAAACTAGCTGTTGCTCGCGACTTGGGCTGCGTGAAATTAAAAAAAAAATAATAAAAAATACACCGTGTGTTACTCACGGATAACGTAGCTTTTTTAATGGTGAATGAATTTATTAAATCGGCCCAGTAGTTTTTGAGTTATTTCAATACATATAAAAATCCAAAAATCTAAAAATACAAAAATTTCCTCTTTTTAACATTAACTAATATTGATTAACTTAAAAGATATAAATAGACATTTGAGAAGACGGAAAAGTGCAGGATTGTTAATAGTATTTAAAATACCAATTAATTCATCAAGACTTTTGCCATAATAAAGCTTTAGCTTTTTGGCTTACTATATTATTAATGCGAAAGTTTATATGGATGGATGTTTGTTAGAGTGTGTAGCCTAAACTGGTGAACGGATCTCGATGAAATTTGGCACAGCTATAGAGGATATTCTGGAGGAACACATAGGGTACTTAGTTTTCTTTTCTAATTCCATGCGGACGGTGTCGGGGGCGAAAGCTAATAAACAAATAAAATAAACGTGTGTACAACCCTATACACAAAATATTTCATTTTCGTGACAGGAGTTACTGTGCTTATTTCCCTAGACTCTTATTGCAAACGCAGTTTATACTTCAATCATGTACTAAACATACATAAAACCAGTCTTTTTGTTATTGCCTTGCGTTTATATCTTAAATTTGTAATTATACGGTTACGGTAAAACTGATAATGTATTATATAGGTTAAAATAGTACCAACAGTGGTAGAGCCTGCCTTAACACCTTCACACGAATGGGTCGGCTCACCTGGTGCAATACCACAATCACCCAGAAAAGAGGCGTGAAGTGGAAGCAATTCCGCGTTTTGTCTGATGTGTGTGTGCTGGAAGCCTAATTTTAATCCTTTGCCTGTCCCACCCTTATAAGAAAATGATGGGAAGGGAAAGTGTATATGATGGTGGAGGCATAGGAAGGAGCAATATCCACATTATGTGAGTCTATTCCTCCGTTTACTAAAGGTAAGCAACGCATCTGCCATTGTGGATATCTTTGGGCAGCGCTCGATTTGCGTTTTCGGTGGATTAATGTGGTCGCTTGGTTGTTTGCCACCTAATAATATAAAAAAATGTTTCTGTACATCCGTTCACAATTTCTATCAGCGATTTATTTGTTCGTAAAAACTTTTTCAATTTAATTCTTTGTTTCAGGTACTGTCTACAAAATAGCTTAGTCAGTTAATTTAATGCCTTTTGTCGTGTAAGGTAAGCGAGACGAGATAGATTACTTAGTCTTAGGATTTGCAAGTCACGACTTAGTTAAAAGCTCGTCGATAGATGGCGCAGCTTAGTGGTTAAAGCCTCCATCTAACTTTAATGTCATTTAATTTTAATTAAAAGTAAATAATTAAATCGAAGCCATGGTTTAGGTAAAGATACTTTTTGGAATAACGTCTGATGTTAGTTTAAATGGTTTGTCATATCTCGGGTTATACAAAAGAACACTATGTCTCCCGCTTTCTCTAACGCTTACTGTATCTTTCATCTCTATCGTGTAACGAAATATGTGTAAACGTGACGTTCTCTTATAATTATACTTTCGATTATTGTCATATGAGAAAACGTGTTATTATACTTACTTAAAAATAAACGCAAACACAGTCTTGTTAATCTAATCTTTTTTCATATATCGAAGATATTTTCTATAGCAAACAATCTAGCACTTTTTAGACAAGGCTTTTCCATTTAACTTTACTATAAGGGGTTTTTATTCATTCTACGTAAGTCTTGGAAACCGTTTTGTTGTAACAAGAGCTTGATGAAAGCGGGCCTTCATACTTTTATGACCGGTATAAATTTTATGTCAAAAATTTTAGTAATTCTGGATACAAGTTTGTCTGGAGTTGTAAAAAAAAAGATAATAAAAAAGGTATATTCAGATATCACTTTTTTAGTAGGCTAAGGTGTTTGAATATTTTTTTCATTGGGTACGTCATATTGAATGGGTTATTTAATTACTGTTGCTTCAGTTTTTATTATGAGCATCTTTGATAGATGATTTTCATTTGTTTTTTTTTATTCTGGAAGCGTGCAAGTACGTTAATAGTGTCAAGTATAATATAATCGCAATTAAAATATTCTTCTATTAGATATTGAACGCGATTCGAGCGTGCAGAATTTAAAACATTTAGTAATTCGAATATGTGTTCTTCAGAGTCACACTCACAAAGGGCGTCGGTGGCTCAGTGGTTTAAACCCTTGCCTTGTACTCTACAGGTCTTTGGTTCGAATCCCGCCATGTACCAATGTGATTTTCTATTTTTTCGAATTTTCATATGTACATAATTTACCCGACGTTCTTACGGTGAAGGAAAACATCGTGATGCAACCTGCACATATCGGCGAAGAAATTCAAAGATATGTGTGAATTCCACCAACCCGCACTTGGCCAGCGTGGTTGACTATGGCCTAGTCACCCTAACATAGGGTAGGCTCCGAGCCCCTCGTTGGGGACGTATAGTGAGCTGGTGATGATGTTGATGATATGTGTTCTTCCAGACTATGTTCTACATCTGTGCTATATTCCATTGAGATCTATTAATCCGTTTTGGAGATACGTTGTAACAAGCATCTATTCATCCAATATTTTGCATTTATAGACTTATCTATATGTGTAAAATCTAAGCGATAACATTTGATAGGCGACAATTTCCGTCTCACTAAATAACAGACTAGACAACTTGACAAATAACTAAAACACTTATACGAGTAAAAACTATTTGCACGCAAAATACAAAATAAATCGAAACAGGATCGGTCATCGACATAGGTCATTCGCAGCGAGACACGAACTCGGATTTAAATTAATTCGCAGTGACATTTTTAGTGACAATTCCCGTTGGCTTAAAGTTGATTAAAATCGAATTAACTACGATTGCCTCTACGGATATTGACCTAACCAGTATTAAATTTATTAAAAAACAGAATCCCAAAACCTTTTTTCAATCTTCTAAGAAATATAGATTTTAATTTTTATTATCTTATTTATTTAACACTTAATGCATAAAAGTTGAGAGCGTCAGTGGCTCAGTAGTTTCAGCGTTTGACCGCCATGTACCAATGTGATTTTCGACTTTCGAATTTAATATGTACATAATTTACCCGACGTTCTTACGGTAAAGGAAAACATCGTGATGCAACCTGCACATATCGGCGAAGAAATTCAAGGATATGTGTGAAGTCAACCAAACCGCAATGGGCCAGCGTGGTTGACTATGGCCTAGTCACCCTAACTTAGGGTATGCTCCGAGCCTCTCGGTGGGGACGTATAGTGAGCTGGTGATGATGCTGATAATATATAAGTATATTAAAACTAAGCTTAGCTACTATTTTTGTGTAAGGGCGGCCAATATAAGCATCTTTTGTTAGCTTTATTTTGGATAGATGAACAAATAAATGTTTTCAACGAGAAAATGGGGGGCATTTCATGATATTGATATTATATTTTTTTTATATAAGAGAAGGGGCAAACGAGCGACGAAAATTATATTCTATTCTTAAATGTAGAAAAGCCATGTAAAGCATAATTGAAAACCTTAACGACTTTATTAAAACCAATGAAGTGGCTTTAAAGTGGTCTAGACCCATAGTTCTCTCATATTCGATTCTTAATTCTATTTTTAAAATATATTACACATCATACTATCATAATTCATAAATACTATCATACTAATATCATAAATGCGAAAGTTTAGATAGATAGATGGATGGATGTTTGCTAGAGTTTGTAGCCTAAACGGCTGAACGGATTTTGATGAAATTTGGTATAGTTGTAGGGAATAGTCTGGAAGGACACATAGACTACTCACTTTTGTTGTTTTTAATTCCACGCGGACGGAGTCGCGGGCGAAAGCTAGTATTCAATAAAAAATGCAGATTTTTTAAAAAAAGGGAAAAAAACATGAAAACATACATCATGTTTCGTGGATACATTATTTACAACTTTCCAAAGATGAATATTTATGTAAATAGAAACGTAACAGAAATAAATAAAACTAAAAGTATGACAGATGACGGCAAATATTTTAAAACAAAGACAAACGATGTCTCGAACGACGAAAAATCTCTGGCGATTTTTATTTTTGTTTATTGTTAAAAAAGAAATTACATCTAGCAATAAAGAAACTAAGGTTAAAATATACCTAATATAGTGCAATCGTGCTAAACGAAAATGCGTAATATAGTCGATACGTTTGAAAGCGTGGTTATTTATTTGATGATGAACTAGCTGTTCCCGTGCGGCTTCATCCGCATGAAATTATAAAAACTTTATTTTATTATTTACATTTATCAAATTCTCAATTGCAAATGTTAAAATTCTAATGCACAAATGACAACGAAGGTCTTTGACATGAGGTGGTAGAGCCCGCTTTAACATCTTAGCACGAATGGGCCGGCACGCCCGGTGTAATACCACGACCACGCAGAAGACAGTCGTGAAATGGAAGCATTTCCGTGTTTCGTCTGATGAGTGTGGTGCCGGAGGCCTAATTTAAGTCCCTTTCTCTTTACCACCCTTTCTTATAAGGAGAGGATGGGAAGAAGAAGTGGATTTGACGGTGGAGGAGATGCATAGGAAGGGGAAGTGTCGTTTTTTGTGCATCTCCTCCTCCGTCGGATAAGGGTAGGCAACGCATCTGCAATTGCGGATGTCTATGGGCAGCGGTCGCTTCGCCATTTTGGCGGATTCAGGTGGCCGGTTGCTCGTTTGCCACCTTACGTTATAAAAAAAAACGTTATAAAGACATTTAATAACAATTACCGGTACCATAATAACCTTGCTTCCTTAATGTTGGCAGCTTGTAGTTTATGGTCCCTTTCCCACATGAGGGTTTTGTCCAATTTATTTACCCCGTAAGTCTAATAGCGTGAAAATATATAACCTAAAGCGTGTCGTATATGTAGGGCTTTATCTATACTACTATTATAAAGAGAAAAACTTTGTTTGTTTGATTGTAATGAATAGGCTCAAAATATACTGGGCCGATTTTAAATTTTTTTGCACCGTTAGTAAAGGTAATTTATCTGTGAGTAACATAGGCTATATTTTTTCATTTCTTTTTTATTTTTAAATTTCACGCGGACGGAGTCGCGGGCAAAAGCTAATATTGAATAAAGAATTATTCAAAAATACGCTATGATTGCTGACATCCTACGCCACGAAGTAGTGTGTGTTTGCGCTTTTTTATATTAGTATAGATATATTAATATGTTTTGTATTAATTTGCTATTGAAATTCACCCTGTGCTTACGAACATGTTTGTAATTAAATGCTATTGTTGTTCCGAACTGTATTTCTATGCGCGTAACCTAACCGTATGATGAATTGTGATATTGCAATCTAGACATCGCACGACCTTCCAACTAGGTATTATACACTAGCTTTCGCCCGCGACTACGTCCGCGTGGAATAAAAAAAAATCAATGAACAAAAATGAGTAGCCTATGTGTTCTTCCAGACTATCCTCTACACCTATACCAAATTTCATCGAAATCCGTTTAGCCGTTTAGGCTACAAACTTTAACAAACATCCATCCATCCATCTAAACTTTCGCATTTATAATATTAGTATGATTTTAAATATGTGCAGAATTAAAAAAAAATCTTGTAATAATAATAGCCTATGTTAGTCTAAAATAATGTAGCTTTTTAATGGCAAAAGAATTTTTAACATCGGTCTAATTTTTGAATTTACTTGTTACATACAAAAGTACAAAATACAAATATTTCCTCATTAGTATATAATAGATTACGAGTATAACAATATCATTTAAAACTATAGTTAGAGTTAAAATATACTAGGTTATAACTAACTTAAAAATTAAAATGTATGGTAACACTAGTTTTCGCCCGCGAATCTGGCCGCGCGGAATTAAACTTAGTATATTAACTAAAAAAGTGGTTTAAAATTAATGAGTAGCCTATGTGTTCTTTCAGACTCCGTTCTATATCTATGCAAAATTTATACGAGATCCGGTCAACCGTTTAGGCTACAAATTTTCACAAACATTCATCCATCCATCTTAACCTTTCCCATTTATAATATTAGTAAGATTAAATTACGTTTTTACACACGTTAGCGGATTCCAATGAAATAATTGTACGAAGTATTATCATTTAATAAACCTAGGCGGTAACACAAAGTAATTCAATATACAGATAAAACACACTTTAATATTCCGAAATTAATATTTGTTGCTTGTTGATTACTTTAATATGAAAATGTTAATAAAACAGAACAGACGGACATAATCTCTCTGAATTAACGAGTAAACCCGAACGATATTTTCACAGGTTTTATTACATTTTGTCATTTAAACTTGCAACTATAATAGATAAAGAGCAAACCGCCGGTTTAAAACAATTTATGTAGACGTAAAATATTTAGTTACAAAATTTTAAAGCAAGATTTTTGTGGTAAATATGTTTACTATTCATTTGACTCTACTAATATTATAAATGCTAAAGTTGTGATTGATGTTTGTTTGAGTTTGTAGTCTGTTGAACGTATATCGATGAAATTTGCCATAGATGTAGAGGATAGACTATTGTCTATGTTTTCATTTCTACGTAGACGGTGTTGCGGATCAAAGCTAGTATTATAAAATCCATTAAATAAAATAGAACATGAAATAGTTAATCTTACTTCTTACCAATATTATAAATGAATGAATTTAGAATGATGGATGGATGGATGTTTGCAGCCTAAACGGATGAAATTTGGAATAGATGTAGAGGATAGTCTGGAAGAACACATAGGATATTTCCTGTTATTTTTTTTATTACGCGCGGACGGAGTCGTGGGAAAATGCTAGTTTATTAATAAAATAACGGTTTCTTTTCCTTCGACATAATTAAAGTACAAAAGATGTTCATTGTTATACCGTGACATCTTTAGGGGAATCATATTTTATTAACTGTCTTATAACGTAAAGACCGACTTAAGTCGTAATCCCACAAACGCTATATTGTGAACCGTCTGCCCTATATTACAATTAGGATTGTTTTCATCAAATAAATTATATAATATTTTTTTTTTAAATTATAAGGTGGCAAACGAGCAAGTGGCCTGAATTCACCGAAATGGAAAGCGACCGCTGTCCATAAACATCCGCAATTGCAGATGTGTTGCCTACCCTTAATTGACGGAGGAGGAGACGCACATAAAGAGGACATATACTAGCTGAACTGATGAAATTAAAAATAAGCCTATGATACTCACTGATAACTTAGCTTTTTAATGGTGAAAGAATTTTTGAAATCGGCCCAATAGTTTTTGAGTTATTTCAATACATACAAAAATACAAATCTTAAATTATAATATTAGTAAAGACAAATCTTGAACATGAAAAGACATGATGTCTCAATTAAATTATAAAAAAAAAACATTATTTGTATAATCGCACTAGTTATGTTACTGGCAGTAAAATTTAATAAAAAAAAACCTTCAGAGCATAAGGATGGGTACTGACAGTACGGGGTGTAATGTAACATGTTACAGAAAATAGTATGAGTAACAGTGTTATTGCATGATGGCTCGCCGTGTAACATGTTACAGCTCGTAACGGTCAGTATACAGCTCAACAAGTCTACAAAAAAATATTTATTCCTCGATTAGTTCTATATTTATTGGTAACCTTTAATACAGTTATCTGAAGACGTCCGAGAATTTCCACTTTAATACTTTAATAAAAATATTTCTTTTTACTCTGCTTTAATACTTTGAATTTTTTACGTGACAACGCTTGAGGGTTCAAATACCTTACTAATATTATAAATGCGAAAGTTTAGATGGATGGATGTTTGTTGGAGTTTGTAGCCTAAACTGCTGAACGGATATTGATGAAATTTGGCATACATACCTAGGCTACTTATTATTTTTAACTCCACGCGAAAGCTAGTGAAATAAAATAGTGTGTTCTTATCATAAGAATGTTCAATCAAATAAAGCACCTTCAAGTAACATCACGTACGCAGTATGTCTATTTTATCTCGTATTAACAGCCATTTTACTTTTCTTTATGCGACCACATTTGAGTATGATTTATAAATGTTTTAAAATTTAAATATGAAGCTTTAAATTTTAAAATATGTAACAAGATCCATAACAAAAATCACTGACACATACGTTGTTAATTAGTCACTAAGGGACATCGAGATATACATAGTAAGTAGGTAGTAACAAAGTAACTATAGAGCGTGTGCACACCTGAAACTAAACTATTGCACAACTGTTTAGTCTCGCTTTGATTCCTATGAGCTTATATGGAGGTGCACACTTCTCGATTTTTAGTTGTGCAACAAAACAGTTGAATTGGCTGCGAACCCATTGACAGTAGACAATCGCCCAACAGTTTTGTGATAGTTTAGTCAAAGATGTATATGATTATCATCACGTATAATATAATGTGTGTAATACAATATGTCACCATCATCATACAACAGTCATCATTATGCCGACATCATATGCCGTTTGGGTATATACTCGTACGTTTTTTATTAAAAAAATTGAATTCCATTCAAGTGACAGTAAAATGGATAGGTATTTGAGAACCCGTCATCTCATTGTCAACATACTTAACCTTTTTCTGTAAATAGGTTAAGTAGAGCAATGAGGGTACGGCGATTTTACAAAATACCCATCTTGTTTTTTTTACGTCGTTCGAAAACATTGAATTCGAACAATGCCGAATTTATATTTTTAGACACGATAGAGATTGAGTGAGTGTTAGGAAAAATTAAAACGTTTTATTGAAAAGAAATATTGACTAAAATAGATTTCAGAATGTGTAGATTTTTGCCTATACGGTTGTTTTAGCCTATACGCGGTTACTGCGCAATTTTTTTATACGCAGTCTCTATTTTGGACAAGTTCGATGTTATTTTATTCCTATCCTCCAGAGCTTAGAGTGTTATTTAAATTACATCAACACTGAATACACGGCACAAAAAGTGAAGGTAGTCTAGAATTTCCAGTTTATCGAAAACAAAACAAAATCAATGTTTTAAAAGCGGTAGAGTCCTCTTTAACATTTTCGCACGAATGGGCCAGCTCGCCCTGTGAAATACCACGACCACATAGAAGACGGACGTGAAGTGGAAGGAATTCCGCGTTTCGTTTAATGAGTGTGGTACCGGAGGCCTAATTCTAGTCCCTTTCCCTCTCCACCCTTTTCTTAAGAGGAAAGGACGGGAAGGAAAAGTGGAATTGATGGTGGTGAAGACGTATAGGAAGAGGAAATATCGTCGATTAAGGGTAGGCAACGCAATCTTCAATTGCGGATGTCTATGGACAGCGGTCGCTTCGCCATTTCGGTCGATTCAGGGGATATAAAAAAAATCCTTATCCAAATCCTCATTTGTTGTCTAAAATAAAAATAGACTAGATCATAGAGTAAAATCATTTGGAACTTTGCTCAAGGTTTTTGACATTTGTAGAAGATATAATCTCAGTGCAGACACCTCTATAATAACCAATTACAGTTTCCATTATCCACGGTCGTGACGTCTACAAACATTTTTATTTATTATATTGCATCTATTTCTCTTATAGAATGTCAAATGAGTTTATTTATGTTTTTTCTCTTTTCAGTTGTTAATATTTATTTACTTTGACTCTAATTAATTGACCGATATTTTTCTAGTTTCTATGAAAATTAAAACAAAAAATCCTTGTTGGGTGTTTCCAGTTGGGTTGATAGAAAAAAGATCGCATTGGGCTAATAGATCGCTAGGCCTATTGGCCCAATGGAAAAACCCGTCTTTATTCAGTTTTTTTATTGGTCTCTTTAAGAAATCAAAAACCACCCTGTGTAATATTCCAGCTATAAACTAATACACAGGGCGGAGATTTTTGTAACATTTGATTAATACATTCAGGAAAGTTTTCGCTTTGAGTATAAAAAGCTTTTATTATTCGTCTACGGTCATGTGTAACACGTATCACGAAATTAATTTCTCATTTATATGTTTTTTTTTAATTCTTCCATAAATATTTCATCCATGTCTAGTTACTGGCTGACATATTCGTAAAAATAAGTATATTTTAACGGCTTTTGCATTTTTAATATCTTTTTTTTTATTTGTAAAAGGCTGTATTCTAAAGAGTATGATGAAAACATGCCAGCCTCTTTTATATTACATTTTAGAAAATCTTTAAATTCGCTTTCTTTTTAAAAAAAATAAAGGAATGTTTCCTTTGAACAAAAAGTATTTTTGAAATATTTCAACTACTTTCCCTTGGGCATCAAAAATGTCGCTTTCTCATACTCTAAATAGCTTATTCATCACTTAATTTAGACTTGGTGAATTTATTGTTTACTTGACTTTTGGTCATTCGATATTCGTGTTTAAACTTTATTATCACAAATTTCGCTCATTATTTCTCATCAAATAAAAATACAATTTTATAGGTTGTACGGTGTGTCCGTACATACGAAATAAAACACCGTAGTTAAAAGAGAATGTTGTGCTTTATTCCTACAACTACGGCTATGTATGGTTGTGAGCACACGCGAACGTGGTAGTGACTCAACGTGTACTAGTTTAATATGATCGTTCGCATGCGTTATAATGGTTCAAAATGCTTAGTCGGGAAAAACATGTATTATGTGATGTTTACACCGTATATAGGTAAATGTCAAATTACAGGTCACACAAGTAGAAATTACACAAATATTCAGAAAAAAAAAAAAAACTATTTAAATCTATACATATAATAAAATTGGAGTGTCTGTTTGTAATATGAAAAGAAAAAATCCAGATTTCGGGAAGATGATGTATTTGCGTTGCTGATAACGAAAATCACATAAAAAAAATTTTTGCCTGTCTGTCTGTCCACAAGCCGCGTTTGTTTCGGGTAATCTCCGTTACGGCTGGGCATTATTCGACCGGACTTTCACTGGAGTGTAGCTGACATAGACTAGCAGTCGCGGGCAACAGCTAGTATAACAAAAAAGAGAATCGTGTACACTGAATAATTAATCATAACTTAAATTGAAGGAGAGGATGTAACTGTAAGCAATTTTTTCTCGTTTTCATAATTAACAGACGCACATACGTTATATAAAAATTAAGTCAAAGTTGCATTCATAATTCTATTAAAGCAAACTATCAAAATAAGCTATTCTCGCTTTATCTGTTACATGCAGCGTATATTCCTTTATTCGAGATAATTCCGCACCGCAATCTCGCAACGCGACAATGCCGTATTCATAGGAGGGTGCAAATAGCTTCCGGTACACGAAATTCTACGCATTTCAGCTTGTAAATTGTCTTTTTGTAATTTCAAGTACACAGATTATGTATTTTACTTTCTTTAATTAGTTACTGAAGGAATTGTCTAATTATTTATTTTTATTCACGTTAATTTTAACACACTCGCACTTGAAACAATTGACAGAAAGTCGAAGTGTGTCATTGTTAAGGAAAATCTACAATAAGTGACTGCTTAAATATTATAAAGACTATGAGTGTGTTTAGAACTGACAAAAAACGTGTTAATTAAAGAATACTTTTAAAACAGGGCATTGTATTTTCGGATAACTAAAAACTCATATGTCTGAGGATTTATTTGAGCAAAAATTTCAATCCCGTATACATTTTCGTTTCTCATTTTTGTAAAGACTTTCATATTTTTATATGACGAAAGAAATAATTAAAACATACAACTCTGTGTGCGTTTCAGGGAAACAGAGCGGAAGGGATTAGGCACTATTGTTAGTTACATTGCCGTAACCCCATATAAAAACATTTACAAAGAGAATAAAAGACAGGAGGAGAAGTTTTTCTCCAGTAAAAACTTACCTAACATTTGGGTCTATTCACATTTTATGTACTGCTGCGATATCGGAGAAAAAAAACGAAATCCCTTATGTAAGATAAAGCGCCTAGATTAAAAAGAGTTGCAAAGTTGCGTAGTGAAGACTTATTGACCGACGTTAGGCGGTGTAAAGTTACGAAATGTAACGTGTAAGTGGCTCGTTGAACGCTTCTTTACCCGTAACTATTGTTAAGAAGAAAACTGATACCGTTTCAGCGTAGCCTAACCTATACCTACGGGAAGATCGACGTTTACGTCCAGTTTCTAAGACTGCTTTCAATGTTAATTACATGCTTACAAATTACAAGCACGCAATTCCTATCTGTGATCTTTAGAGCAGGCCCATTCCTTTGACTAAACTATGCAAAACTGTTGTGCGATTGTCGATTATTTCGCTGTCAATTCAACTGTTTAGTTGCACAACTAAAAATCGAGTAGTGTGCGCACCTCCATATAAGCTCATAGGAATCACAGTGCGACTAAACAGTTGTGCGATAGTTTAGTCAAAAGTTGTTTGATATGGTGTAAGGTTGGTCAACGCACCTTTACACGAAATTCACAAACAAATTGAAACTTTATAATATCTAAAGATTGTGAATTTCGACTATTTTTAAATCTTGTATAATACTTCGAATTCATACGAATCGCTTTGCCGTTACAAAGAGAGATGCAAATTCATCGAATAGCGTTTACGCATAACAGATAAGGGTTTACATTATTGCCAGGTTTCTTTTGTTATGGAAATAATATTATTTGCGCGTGGGACGCGCTTGAAACTTTTTAATATTAAACGACCATTCAAGCGGCTAGGAATCAACCGAGTGTAAGCTTTGAAGTAGTTATCGAGACACAATAACTAGACATGCTTTTCTATATCTATACATATAATAAAATTGGAGTGTATGTTTGTAATATGAAAAGAAATTCCAGATTTCGGGGAGACGATATATTTGCGTTGCTGATAACGAAAATCGCATTTAAAATTTGTTTATCTGTCTGTCCGGAAGCCGCGTTTGTTACGGGTACTCTCCGAAACAGCGGGGCCGATTTCGACCGGACTTTCACTGAAGGGTAGCTGACATAAATGACTTAAATGAGTTATTATTATTTTTTTTTAAGTTATTTTGTCTCCATCTGGCTGGCTTTTATAAATAATAAAATAAAATAAACATATTTTTATATATATACTTATATAAAATACTTATATAATAATAAAACATACTTAAATAATAAATAATAAAATACATAAATAATACCATTATTATTATTATTATTATTATTACATAGACGGGCATTATCGGCTACTTTTTATCGTAATATTTCGTGGACGATGTCGCGAGCAACAGCTAGTGTTAAATATTTAGAATAAATTGTATGTAAAGCTTACAATATGTACTTTAATCCTAATAACTTTAACCCGAATAAGTATGTATTTTAACCCTTAGTCATGGAGTAAATAACATTAATTATAACTTAAACTCAAGTAAATCAAATGATGTTATAACAAAGAATATTATTTAAGTGTTAAACAAACAGTAAGCGTACGTTCGCACGGGCAGACTTTGTACGCCGCGGTAAAATTCAAGGTCAGCAGACTTTTTACGCCCACGCGATAGGTGTTCGTACGAGCGTAAAAAATCCACTCTTGAATCGTATCTCGTGTCAGTAAGACGTGTAAATTGTTTCTGTTAAATTACTAGCCCGACCCGAAAACTGGCGACTGAATCCGAAGTCACGTAGTTAGAGAGCAAACTAAAAGTAGACAGTACATTTTCTTTAAAACTAACATTTGCTAATGTTTAAAAAAAAGGTTTTTTCTACACGCACTAACAAAGCTCTCATGCAATGTTTTATTTTATTTTCACCCGAATATTGATAAAAAGTGTTCTACTTGATACATATAATAAGTTTACATATTATATAGTTATAGAAATTTATTTATTTGATTTCTATTAATCAGTAGCGGCTCGTGGCTCGTGGGTCCTGGAACTAGTGGTGCACGATTTAAATTGTAGGAAATCAAACCAACTATATTCTTTTGATTTTACACAAAGACATTTAAGAAATATATAAGACTAAGCATGTTTTCATCGGTACTTTCTCTAGAAGGTACTATGTAAATCAGTTGTCAAATTTAATATGCCGCCTCGTAACCTTGTATTGACATCTGATAAAACATTTTACAAAATTATAAGCTCCATCTTTTATTGTAAAATAAACAGTATCACAAAATAAAATAACAAATAAATTAAATTACATATAAATATGATTTAGTGACACTTGCTGGCAATTAATTTAAATATAGTTAATTATATTGAGATGTGGTTATGGGGATCTATCAATAGACAACGGTAATGAGATTATGTGAAAAATGTTTCAAGTGAAGTGTAAACTATGCCTACTCTTTATATATTTTTAATCTCTTTGATTTTATACCACCAATCCCTAAAAAAAATTCAAGTTAATTGCCAAACTAATCATCCTTATTTAGACAAACTATAAGATAAACTTTATTTTTATTTGCAAAGGTCAATTTAGGTACTTAATTTAGTTATGTATGTTAAAGTATTAAAATTTTTGTCGAGTTAATTTCATGAAAGCGATGGTTCCAGTTGGATAAAACATATTACAGCTAGGGGTTGGGTCGCTTAAATTTGAAACGAATATGTAATAAAACAACTGTTAGCAAAATTATTTCAAGTCACTGTATTCATTATTTTAAAAACATATACAATTCGTGTTTTTAATTTAATAACATATGAAAAGTACACAAAATTCACCGCAATGACGTCACGCTATCACCATGACATTCATTGGTTACGTAAGGAATATAAGGCAGAGTCCGTGATAAATATCCAAATAACAGTGAGAGAATTATTATATTATCAGGGTCCAAAAACACACCAAGTTAATAGAAAAGAGGAAAATACGATCAGAAAATTTCTGACATTTTAGTTTCATTTACATTATTTATTTAATTAATTTTGACATGTGACATCATCATGTCAAAGCAGTAAAGAGTATGGTAGCTATTTATAGTTTGTCTAAATAAGATGGATTAGTTTGACAATTCATTTGAAATTTAGTAGGGATGGGTTGTGTAAAATCAGTCATGAATCTTATCGATTTTAGCTTTTATTCTTATAGAAGTTGGAATCGATAGATAGACTGTTTCCACAAATTAATAATGACCTTCAGAACTATTACAAATAATGAGAGTAAATAAATATTTATTACTACTACAGCCGTACGTAATCGAATTGGATTTTGCTATTATTATTGTCATCGCTAAATTCTCTACACTATAATGAATACTAGAACTCTCCTCTAAATTAGTTAATAAGAAAATAATAATTTTATTTAAGTTCGATAATTTTTATTTAAACCGAATATCGATAGTTCATAATTGTTCGCTATGCGTGTTTGTTTCGACACTACGATACCTGTCTATTAAGTACGGTATTTTCCTTCATACAAATTTAATTCGATACTTCATATGCGTCAATTATCAAACTAATCTAATCTTATTTAGATAAACTATAACTGACCGGTTACAAAGTTAAGTCGCCCTCTCCACTCCACGAGATTGCGCCACTGTCTATAGGACATTTTTATTCAATGATATAGTTTGCCCCTGTCACTCCCCTGATATCATCCTTGTCAGTCTATAGTTTAATGATCGAAATATTAACGAAATTCGTAAAAGATAATTTTTATTGTAGCTGTGCATTATAAGTTCTGCTGCCACATATTTTTCTGTCCCGTTTAATAAAATCCTAACTCCCATACAACAATTACTGATTGTCATAGAACGTCTGCCAAAGTTATAATAAGCTCTTTTTGTTAATTCGTATAAAATTAAAAGTATTATAAAAATCGTGTTTCGTATTGAATGTATTATATTTATTGCGTTAATTATTAGGACAAGAAATCAATGTGTCCGAAAGTCCGTGTATGTTATGGATAATCTCCGAAACTACTGCACCGGATGTAACAGGACTTTAAATGCAATGTTATAGGTAGCCTAGTCTTTATAACATGGTATATTCAATCCAATAACATAATTAGTAAATCTTATTGATGATCTTTTTTTGCCCCCCGCTATACTTAGAACTTTGGGATCTACAACCCACGACAGAGCTCTGATAGTACAACATGTACACTTGTTAAAAGTTTGCGATCCCTAGCACTAGTTGATATGTTTTTCAAATGTAACTTATCAAGTATAACATATTATTGCTTTACTTTAAGAAAAAAATGTGGTTTAATTTCCTATAAGACATTACATACATTTTTTACATGTAAAGATATGTTACAAAACAGATCAATTTTTATAGCTAGTGATCGAAAACTTGTTTTGATCGGTGTAAACACAAAACAAACATGTTCGACAGCCAAACGCGGCGTATTTTTATTAAAATGGACCAATAAAATTTATCGCGGCGTACCAAGATACGCCAAGTCGAAAAACGCCTCCGTATGAACGGCTTCATAGAATCCCATACGTTCCATTTTGACACATTATTTATCGCCCAGCGTTTTCACGTCCGTGCGAACGGCTGACAGCGCGTTGAGCGTTAAAACAATTACACTAGGCTCCAAAAATATTTGTCCATCTACATTTTGACTACATTCCCAAAAAAAAAAAATGTGGTTTAATTTCCTATAAGACATTACATACATTTTTTACATGTAAAGATATGTTACAAAACAGATCAATTTTTATAGCTAGTGATCGAAAACTTGTTTTGATCGGTGTAAACACAAAACAAACATGTTCGACAGCCAAACGCGGCGTATTTTTATTAAAATGGACCAATAAAATTTATCGCGGCGTACCAAGATACGCCAAGTCGAAAAACGCCTCCGTATGAACGGCTTCATAGAATCCCATACGTTCCATTTTGACACATTATCTACCGCCTAGCGTTTTCACGTCCGTGCGAACACTCGCTAACAAAGGCAATTTTATCAAGGATATTGTCCAAACGAATATAACATAACAAAACAAATGACTATAACGTGTACATTTTGATCTCTATTCATTCATGTTAGCACCATTGTATAAAAATTAATTATTTTATCTGGCCTTGTTAGGCGAATCCACAATTAGTAAGCCTAGTTTTAAACACTTTAGCATTTGTTTGAAAAAATTTCACCATTTAGTCATCTAGGAGTCAAGCTTAATTCCTTTTATAATAAATTGAAGTACATAGTTTTACTACTTTGTAAACCAAGCGATTTAAATTGCGTCTTAGCCTCGGTCTCAAGAGATATCCAGTGCCGTGAGTCTGGCCTTCTCCTGTTGCTGACTGCTTGAATGTTTTGAATCTCGCTCCATTGCGTCTTTCCAGCTGTATTTATTAGTTTATACTAATATTATAAAGAGGAAAGATTTGTATTTTTGTATGTATTGAAATAACTCAAAAATTACTGGGCCGATTTAAAAAATTCTTTCACCGTTAGAAAGGTAATTTATCCGTGAGTAACATAGGCATATATTTTTTTAATTTCACGCGGGCGAAGTCGCGAGCAACAGCTAGTATTTATATATAAGTGGTAATGTGTTTTTCTTTATTAGGAATTTCTCTTTCTTGCTCCGATACTGTTGTACATAAAATAACAGCTATCAGTTGACGAGGGCGAACGTGACAAGAGAAATAACAAAATTACTCGGATGCCATGTCGAATAGATTGATATATGACATTTCCTGTTATTGAAAAACTTTTCGAGAATTTCGATAAATGCCAGAATTCATTTAGATAACAAACTAGCAAGTCTTTGTATAGTTTGGAATAAAAAAATCATTATTTTCATAAACTGTGTAAAGTCCCTTCTTAACGATATCATATTAAAAGTTAAATACATAAAAAGACACCCTAAAATTTTTGCCAATCTTACTAATATTAGATGGATGAATGGATGTTTGTCAGAGTTTGTAGCCTAAACGGCTGAAAAGGTCTTGAATAATTTGGCAAAGCATAGTTTGAAAGAACACATAGCTCACTTTTGTTTCTTTTAATTTCACGAGGATGGAGTCGCAGACGGAAGTTAGTATACAATAAAACGGCAATAAATATATTTATTGGATAATAATCAAATAGAGCATGCCTAAATTAATTGCCCTTTAAGAAATAGGTATCGTTAATTGCTTAGATGTGCTACGAAGTTATTAAACATTGTGCTTAATCAGTCTAGATTAAGTGTATTTCTGTTTAAAGCTTACTTTTTGTTCTTCTTGTTATTTGTTGGTCTTCTACCACTAAAATTACTTTAAGAAGTTATTTCTGAAATAAATCAATAAATCGTAGATGCGGTGTCGT
Organism: Papilio protenor; assembly: GCA_029286645.1. Taxonomy (NCBI): domain Eukaryota; kingdom Metazoa; phylum Arthropoda; class Insecta; order Lepidoptera; family Papilionidae; genus Papilio; species Papilio protenor. The sequence goes on along the minus strand of JAGSMZ010000010.1, from coordinate 2,451,798 downwards.
AGCATTGTAGCGCCGTAGTCTTGTCGTAGCTCCGTAGCGCAGTAGTGATGTCGTAGCCTCGTAATTTAGTAATATAGTCTCAAAAAGGCTTACCAAAATAAAGAATTTCAATTCCATTTGTTTATGAATAGAGAATCAACAATTGTCCGTGCATTAGATCTATATTCCTACGATTTCATTTCGTTTAGCTGGAGTTTAAATATGAAATGCTATTTGAAATATCTTCATTTAGAAAAAATCTATTGATTAAAAATCGACCAGTATGAAGCATTATTTAATAACTTAAGAGTACAGTTAATAGAGCTTTATATATCATACAAAAAATAATAATGAAGATATTCTCAAATTGGGACTTGTTCCAGTAAAATCGCGCTCCCAGTTCGCTCGTAAGCAAAATTTATATCATAGTTGTAATACTTTACGAGCTTTTTATACTATCGTTATTTTTATATTAAACAGTTTTGATACTTGATTTATTAATCTGAGTTTTATGATATCTTTATATTGAAATGAAAATAAACTGTTTATAATTCTGGTAAAAATTGTGACTCTTTTTTAAATATCAAGTTAAAACATCTGTGCATATAAAAATAATTTGGTGGAGTGCTCTAAAAATTTCGTGTTCTAAAAATCCAAAAAGCTGTTAAAAATATTTTTATTACTTTCATACATATTTGACATGTTTTTAGTTTACCTACCATTAAAATATATACCAAAGCTAGTATTAGAAATATCTATCTATCTATATCTATATACTTATACTATATCTATACTATTATAATAAAGCGTAAACACACATCTTTGTTGCCTAAGATCTCAGCAATTACAGCATATTTTTGATTAATTCTTTTTTTAATAAAAAGCCCTACACTTACGTCATGCTTTAGGCTATATATTGTCACGCCATTAAACTTAGGGGGTAAATATTTTGGATAAAAACCCTAATGTGAGACCATAAGTTGCTAATAAAGAAAGATTGCTAAGGTTTGTCATGTCATGTCATTTTGACATTTGCTATTGATAATTTGACAAATGTAAACAACAAAATAAAGTTTTTATAATTTCACGCGGATGAATCCGCACGCGAACAGCTAGTAAGTAATAAAAAAAAATTAAACCGCTTCTATAATAAGCAAGCGGCTTGAAACTACAAATACTATTAAAGTATTATTGTGTAATTAATCTTTAACTTGAAGAATTAATCCAGGATTAGATGAAGATAACTTGATCCGATAACTTTGCCGTTTAGTATCACTTTAATTACTTAAGCAATTAGTGTCATTAGGATCTATAAATAATAAGTTAATCTAACTGAAAGTTTGTGTTACTCGAGAAATTAATTTAGTGTATTTTGGTAACGAAGTCCGGGTGGCTTTTTTATATCATCACCTCACTGTATATCCCCACTGAGGGTCTCAGAGCCTCTGAAATAAGAATGATCAGATCATACTCAACCAAGTTGGGCCACTACGCTTTGACTTCACACATTTATTTGAAATTCTTCGGGGATATGTGCACGTTGTTTTACCAACAAAATTAGATAACCGAAAAAAAAATCGCGAAGATCGAATATTCTAGAGTAATTAAAAACATTTTATATTATATTATTGAAAAAATATACATACAAATAAGTAAAAAGAAAAAGACAGACTTTACTGTCTCTAGTTTCAATTAAAGCAATCATTTCAAAACGGTGCAAAAAATGTTTCATGTTTCTAGACGTAGGTAAATTTAAAAATCCAATTTCATTGAAGCTCAGTTACGTGATATCGAAAAGCAATTTAGAAATTATCTTCTCAAATGCAATCTGGGGTCAGCTTTATGTTCAATGCAGTGGAATGTTTAATATTGTTAGCGTATATTTTTCAACATTCGTTTGTTTTTCTGCCGTCAATTTGTCCTATAGTTTTATGTGGTTAAAATATATGAAATTTACAGTTTTGTTGCAAGATTATTATTTATCTTTGTGTTGAATAAACTAGAAAACTACAGAATCGATTTCTAAATTCTCACACCATTGGATTGCTTGTTGTATATAATGTTTAAATAACTACAAATCGGGACCGACCACTAGTTTGTTTTCAAGCTTAAATTGTCGTTGACCACCTTGGTGTTCTCGCCGCTCGTTTGCCCCCTTTTGTTATAAAAAAAAATCAATTCATTATTAAAATTGTGCAGTAAGCATCGATGTTTAAAATTAAAAAGCTATTTAATGAAGCTATAAAACAGGTGCAAAATATTGCAACACTTTTTAATCTTTTAATTGGCAAACATGATGACACATTTTGACCCAAAAACTACGTCAACTAGAATATAGAACGCCTTTACTTAATACTAAATTAAATCGGTATTGCAAATTCAAAAGCAAAAACATATGTAACTGTTATTTATATTTTTTCTGATCTCATACCCCTTTTTACTATCTAAAGAGGATGGATAAAAGGAAGGAGTGCCCGGAGAATTAAACATAAAATGAATGAAAACACTTTACAAAAAGAAGAATAAAATTCACACTTATATTCTAACTAACTTTAGCCCGCGACTCCGTCCGCGTGGAATTAAAAAAAATCTAAGTAGCCTATGTGTTTTTCCAGACCATACTCTACATCTGTGCCAAATTTCATCGAGATCCGTTCAGCCGTTTAGGCTACAAACGCTAACAAACATCCATCGATCCATCCAGCTAAACTTTCTCATTCATAATATTAGTAAGATTACAAAAAGTATATAAAAATGATTGCTAATTACATCGCCAACACTATCATCTCACATATTTATACTAATTATACTATCGTCTGTCTTCTACATAACATAATTCAATAAGTTCATACTGTATCAAATAAAAAACCATTTTCTATGAATAGATTACAAAAAAATGTTTCGCCTCACTGACCGCGACCGCTTTGTCACATCTGTGTCATACGGATATTAGATGCGGTCGGCGGCAGCTGCATACGTTTTTAATTGGGATTCTAAAATTAACCCCTACGTCATAATATTTACATATATCATAAACTTTCCAGTTTAACATTAAATATGACTCCGATAAAATGCTACTGCTGATAAAAATGTTAATACAACTCTAAAGCCCGTGCACCGTCCGTTACTGATAAAAAGTTTTGGCAACTCTAAAGCCGGCGTCACACCGTCCATTACTGAACAGACGGACTAGCTAGTTAAAAAGTATATGCAAGATTTTAACTTCACTTGCACTTATCGGCAAATAATTCAATCTTATGTTAAGTCAATCCGCATTGGGCCAGCGTGGTTTAACTGGCCTTGTTACCCTGACTTAGGTAGGCTCCGAACCTTGGACTATAAAATAAAAAGTTAAATGACTTAAATGTGGCACTTCGATAATTAGAGCTGGCGCACACTCTTGACTAAACTATAGTACAGCTGTTGTGCGATTGTTGATTGTTTCACAGCCAATTCATATATTGAATTGCACAACTCATCGAGTAGTACGTGCACCTCCATATAATCTCATAGGAATCAAAGCACGACTAAACAGTCAAAGGTATGCGTGAGCTTGTAGACTAAGCGAAATGACTTCCGAAATAGTATATATAGTTCAGATTTCGTGAATAAAAGTATTAATAATACGAAAACAAAAGAAAGTAGCTTGCATTGTGTTCCAAGGGGCCATTTATATTTACGCAAGGTGATAATTAATCATGGTCCAATCTGACAAAACAAAGGTTCAGCCTTTATTCGGTCGGCGATAGGTTGGATACCCATGTTATTAGCTTACACATGTGTTGTGATGTCTGCTGAATTAATTTGCTTGACTAATGTATTTAGAAATACTTTTCATAATCTATTCATAGACATCTAGACTAAATTATCAATAAAAATACACGTTAATATCAAAACTTTTCAAACTACATTTCCTTTTTCTTAACCTTTCCATAAAGGTGGTTCTCTATATCTTCGCCTCTGTTTTGTCAATTCTATTTGTTATCCGCCAGTTGAAAAAGATGATTTTATTCCTACGGAGACGTTAAAAAGAATGGAATTTAACTAGAAAGAGAATGCGTGTTTAGCACCTGATTGCCCTTAATATGGCATCATCTGCACCTTCTTTAATATCCAGAATATCCACAGATGACTTAACTATTGCCTCTTCTATAGAAGTTCCTACCTATTCTGTTATGTTAAGGAAGGAACCTATGAGCAGCGGTAGCAACGAATTTTTTATCGACGCATCTACCAGAGGTACAGCAAATGCGTTGGCGTCTCGAAATAATAAATAAAAAATAAATAGGCTTGCTACGTGAAGAACTTGAAGGTCTTATGGCCGGTTTCCCAGATACTTTTAACCATTCCTTAGTGTTTTTGGTTCGATAGCCTCATGTAATGCGTTTCTGAACTACGCAACTTGATTTATACTCCGTTGAAACTACGTAACTAACACTATTTCATCAGTAGGTAATGATAAAAGGAAACTTCACCGACCACGTATTAGTTGTATATCTTCAATAATATTTATGGTAAATTTTCGGACAAGAAGATACATAAATTTCAATAAAGTAAACAAAAACGAAAACCTAACCAAATTAAGCGTCATTCCGCTAATGATTCCTATAAATTTCACCCACATTATTACAATGGTTGTTTGTGAAAGTGTCATTTTGTAGAATTATAATTCATAGCCTTTTTCCGCATTGTTTTACCTGTTTACCCAAATGTATCGCACAACACTGCTTGTTCTGTTTTCAGTTGTATTGTGTATGTTTTCACGATCTCGCTGTCATCCCACAGACGTACTTTCGTCCAGAATAAGCTATCATCTGTCATTTCAATCGTCATTCATTTTATAATTAACTTAAAGGAATCCATTTCTTACTAGGCCTGCCTCTAACCGTGTTTTGTTTTTACACATTGATTATACTTCTCTTCGTTACAGACGTTAGTTGCCAACATAACATAGATAAAGTTACATAAAGCTGCATTTATCCCTACGAAAAGTTGGCTATGAATTATCCTCACAACTCTATTAGGCATCATATCTAAATTTATTATTCTTTACTAGCTGTTGCTCTCGACTTCGTCTGCGTGATTTTAAAAAATACTAGAAATACTAAAAAGAATTTTTGAAATCGAACCAGTAATTCTAGAGTTATATATCAATAAATACAAAAATATACATTTTTCCTCTTTATAATATTGGTATAGACTGGAAATGTGAGAAATAAAATCAGATTGTTGTCATTTAAATCATTTAATTCTTTTATTTACAATTTATCACAAACCAGCAGCCCTAATTGACTTTGGTACGTATACGTTATCACTTACAAGTAATTAATCTACACTTACCGCTGCACTCGGAGTCTTTAATGGTGACTTAAGATCCCTATACTAAAGATCTTTTATTGACAATGAAGTGACTCTGCGTTGCAGTTTTAAAATTATCTACATGTTTTTGAGTTTTACAAATAACAATTTATTTAAAACTTTGGCATATATTACATATTGTATTATACATCTGTGGATGTTTTGACTATAATAAAATTATTTTTTAGAATTAGGAATGTATTAAATTATGTTAAAGATGCATAAAATATACGTAAAATGTTTTATACCTCTGACAATAATATTTCGAATAGGTTATGTTGACGACGAATATGTATACACCGTCGTGAGAAAAAGTCCAGCCATCGAATTCCAACGCGAAATAAAATGTTTTATGATGTCATTTAAAAGCACGGACAAAGAAGATTTTTTAAAGAGCAATAACAAAACGAACTGTTAAAAATAAGTACCAATATATTTTATGGTTTTAAACATTAAACAAAACTAAGATGCAATTTAAAACAATAGACAAAAGTACCTGCTCCGTGGGAACGACAAAATATTCCCAAATTTTATTGCACTTACGCCGAGTGATTAATATTTTAACAAACATAAATTTGTATATGTCATATTCATGAGTAGTCCAAAGTTTGGAAATATTATAAGTATAGGTTATTTTGTAATAAATAATTATTGTATACAAATACAATATTAATCCATAAGGATTATGTAAAAGTTTAATTGAACTCGGACATATGTTACGGATGATATGTGAAATTATGTTATTATTTTTTGCTCTGTGTAATACGTGTAAGTTTAGACTTTGCTAAATTATAACACGTCTGATAGTTTTGTTATAAACACATTTATGGTAATATTACAAACAACTTAGATTATTGTGTTCCGTTCGTATAATCACATGTTCTTTTATGTTCTTATTATTTCTAAGTTGTCTCTTTATGTGTGTGTTTAATTTGTGTATAATATTAAATAAATATTAAACCAACGGGTCAGTTTGAGCACCAGTGGTCTGAGCGTTACCGAACGTCTCTCGGCTTAAGCGCGCATATAATACAACGCCTTACGGCAATACAGCGAGTCGCAATTCAACCTTCGTCGAGACCACACGTGCTAGACTCACCCCGAGGAATTTCACCCTTACAAAGTGTTTTTCTTGGGCGACGTTTTTTCCGTTGTTGGTAGTAGCGGCTATTTTGACTACTTTTCTACGGGTCTTGGACCGGTGTTACCGGCGCAAGGTGGGGTCCGAGTCGCGTACCGCGAGGTACAAGATAAGGTCCTCCCTTTGTTTTCTACCACCGGTCACCCAATTGGGAGCTTGTCCCAGGCAGCGGTGGGCAGCGCCTTTTAGGTGTTGCCTAGCTTGTCGCAGCCGAAACAGCTGGTCCTTCGAGCCGGATCTATAGGCTGTATTTTACAGTCGATTCGGAGAAAAGTAGAAAGTGGACGAAAAATGCCAGTGAATCGGTCACAGAAAAATACACCTCTCCGGCCCACGTCGGTGCCCCCTACAAGGCACACGACGACCTCTGGCGCAAATATTGAATGGTCGGGAGGATTCTGCGCATCGGCATCGTCAGAAGATAAATACGCTGCTACGAAGAAAGAAGCACAGAAATCACCGTCGTTTCAATATAATATGTGTAACGCATCTCGTCGCAAAACGTCGCCGCTGTCTATAAAGCGCGCGGCGGAAGATACAAAGGAATGGGCGAGAGATGCCTGTACGACGGCAACATCACAGTATACCTGTGCTACAATGACAACGACGGAGGCAAGAAATAATGGTACGGCGACGTCTATGACATCCGTACAGGAAACAGCTACATTAAGCCCACCGACTCCATCGATACACGGTGTAACTACAGCCGCTGTGTCGATGAGGCATAGCTGTTGTTCTGGGTCCATAAAGACAACGAGTTCCTCGATAAAAAGCCGCAGGCTGGCGGCTAGGAAAAGGAAAAAAGCTAGCCAGAGTTGAAGTACGCTTAGCCCAAATAGAGCTAGAGCAAATACAGCTAGAGCGCATACAGCGAGAGTTGGCAAAATGTATTGGCGAGGACTCAAGAGAAGGCCCAGACGAAATTGATGACTGCGCATCGCTGCGAGATATATGGGACCAAAGTGACGCCCAAAGATGTCAGACGTACCTCCCAGAGGTAACAATAACAAATGGCTGTACATCGATACAAGACACCCAGCGATGTCCGCAGATAGTATTGGAAGATTTGGCAGTCGCGAGACAAGATAATGGCGATGCTTCGGGCGTTATAATAAGCCGAGCACCCTCTCCGACTGATACAAAACAAAGGATCAACCCTGCTCGGATATACAACTTCGAATGACAAGGCAAAGCAATGCAGGGCATCCATGGCTAGCAATATACATAGCGCTACTAGAAGAAATACACAGCCAGTGAAACGCGGTAAAAACAATAGGCAGCGACAAAAGCCAAGAAAAGAAATATGTCCGTTATGCCACGGAAAACATGCCCTAGTAAAATGTTCTATATTTTACAACAAATCTGTTGAAGAAAAATGGGCAATTGCAAAGAAAAATGGCGTTTGTTTCAAGTGTCTTTGGGGAAAACACAAGAAGGCGACTTGTCGACGGAGCCCGCCTTGCGGCATATGTGGTAGATGGCATCATACGATGATACATGACAAGTCGATTACACCGAGCACTATGAAACAGCGATTTACAAAGGAAGATAGCATCGAAGTCCCGCGTCCAACAAGAGATCTCACACGAAAAGTATATTCGAAAATGGTTCGTGTTGAAGTTTACGGAACAAAGGGTTCTAAAATAATTATGGCTCTGTTAGACGAGGGCTCTACGGTGTCGCTTATTAACGCCGACATAGCAAGAGAGATCGGCGCATCGGGAAACACAAAAGAACTATTATTGGGTGGCCAACGTGTAACAGAAACACACTCGCAGATCGTGAATCTCCAAATACGCGGAGTTTACATGAAAACTATACAAAAAATTAGCGAGGTGCACACCGCACATAATTTGAAGTTCGCACCACAATTTCTCGACAAGTGTACAATCGAGAAATATTCCCATTTGAAAAACATGAGCGACATCTTGTGTTATGATGCAGAACCTCCGCAGTTAGTCATCGGTCAAGACAACTGGGAGCTAATAATCACGCGAAAGTATAAAAAGGGCGAGCCCGGTCAACCCGTGGCTTCGAATACGAGTTTGGGATGGGTGCTACATGGTGTAGACATAGGTAGTGCTGAACCTATACACTACGTAAGCGCATGTGGGCAAGGAGATATAGTCTACAAGACAGCGGCCAATGATGGAAATTGTACGAGCGTCGCAAGAACACCCACGCCCAGCCAGAGCTCGCGAAATAAGAAAAGGCGGTCTAAACGTAACAGCGTAGAAAGAAAAAGTGCTTGCTTCGGGTTACGAGATAACAAACGCGAAGACATAGCTCCGAGAAGAGAGCAGCCGTCACTAACGCGAAAAGCGTGTAGTTGGCCGAAGTTAAATGTTATGGCCGGAAGATCTCCGGATGTTATTAAGCCAAAGAATAATTTATGGCGACATAAGTCGAATATGGAAAAATGTTGGCGGCCAGCGAAGCGACGTGTAGGTGAATACTACACAGATAGCGTTACTCGTAGCAAGCAACGAAGTAAACAAGGCACCGTTTCGAGCATTGTTACAGCCGAACGAGTGATACCGCAACGTTACGGACCGAGAAATAACGCTATGAAAAGCGAAGATTTAAGAAGTGCACAAGAAACATGCGTTACCTGTAAGCATCGTTTCTAAGGGGCAAGCGGCGGTACGAAAAAGATAATTATAAACCGATGTCGTTATGGAAAACTGAATACTTCGGCTTAAAGGACGAATCGACTCAATAGACGGCGTAACGAGGGACTACAAGCAGCCTATCGTGCTAGATAGTAAAAACAGAATCATACGTTTAATTATTGAACACTCCCACTGCCGAGTTAATCACGCCAATCATGCCACAGTAATGAACGAACTGAGACAACGATTCGATGATTATGGCATTAAGAAGATTCGTCGCCCGCAGGGGAATGCCAAAGATTATATACAGCGACAACGGAACTAACTTTGTATGTGCTAGCAAAGAACCACGTGATGCATATGGAAAGAAAATGACTGGACGATTTGATACAGCTGTATGAATTGAGTATCTGCTCAGCAGCCTAGGACAATGGAACGCTACGTGGAAAATGCTGATTGATAAAGCATAGAGACAACTCCTCCGAAGAATATGTACATGGGGCAGGATCCAGCGTGTACATCCTGCATCCGATGAGCGGTCAGGATAATGACATAAATTGAAAAGACAGCGCGCTGGACGGCCATAATTTCGAATACTGGTGGCAGAAGCGTCGCCAAGTACAAGAGGAGGTGTGCTACGACGACCAAGTTCTAGAATAATTATATAGGTGCCTACATCGTCGCCAAAACAGTGTCGGTGCTACGCACGAGGGGGAGATTGTTGACGACGAATATGTATACACCGTCGTGAGAAAAAGTCCAGCCATCGAATTCCAACGCGAAATTAAAATGTTTTATGATGTCATTTAAAAGCACGGACAAAGAAGATTTTTTAAAGAGCAATAACAAAACGAACTGTTAAAAATAAGTACCAATATATTTTATGGTTTTAAACATTAAACAAAACTAAGATGCAATTTAAAACAATAGACAAAAGTACCTGCTCCGTGGGAACGACAAAATATTCCCAAATTTTATTGCACTTACGCCGAGTGATTAATATTTTAACAAACATAAATTTGTATATGTCATATTCATGAGTAGTCCAAAGTTTGGAAATATTATAAGTATAGGTTATTTTGTAATAAATAATTATTGTATACAAATACAATATTAATCCATAAGGATTATGTAAAAGTTTAATTGAACTCGGACATATGTTACGGATGATATGTGAAATTATGTTATTATTTTTTGCTCTGTGTAATACGTGTAAGTTTAGACTTTGCTAAATTATAACACGTCTGATAGTTTTGTTATAAACACATTTATGGTAATATTACAAACAACTTAGATTATTGTGTTCCGTTCGTATAATCACATGTTCTTTTATGTTCTTATTATTTCTAAGTTGTCTCTTTATGTGTGTGTTTAATTTGTGTATAATATTAAATAAATATTAAACCAACGGGTCAGTTTGAGCACCAGTGGTCTGAGCGTTACCGAGCGTCTCTCGGCTTAAGCGCGCATATAAATACAACGCCTTACGGCAATACAGCGAGTCGCAATTCAACCTTCGTCGAGACCACACGTGCTAGACTCACCCCGAGGAATTTCACCCTTAAAAAGTGTTTTTCTTGGGCGACGTTTTTCCCGTTGTTGGTAGTAGCAGCTATATTGGCTACTTTTCTACGGGTCTTGGACCGGTGTTACCGGCGCAGGGTGGGGTCCGAGTCGCGTACCGCGAGGTACAAGATAAGGTCCTCCCTTTGTTTTTTACCACCGGTCACCCAATGGGAGCTTGTCCCAGGCAGCGGTGGGCAGCGCCTTTAGGTGTTGCCTAGCTTGTCGCAGCCGAAACAGGTACTTCATTAAACAGAATAAGTACTAAAGTAAACACCGCTATATAAATAAAGTTTCCATTGATGTTTGTTTTGTGAATTACTTAACTCTACGGCACTTCAAATTTAAGTAAATATTTTTCTATTGGATTCGACAACACAAATATTTGCTTAAAAACTAAAACCACGTAATTAAGTTTGTATTTCGAATATGGTTTTTCTACAAATATTACAGTTATAAGGAAAGCAGTTCAAGATAATAGACAAAATGGTCGTATAAATTACAGAGAAATACATTCACAATCACATCCTGTATAATTAACTATTCCAAACAACATGGAAAAAAGTGCAATAGGTGTCTGAATTGTGCTTTGAGATTTTCTATTTAAAAACATCAATCTATCCATAACTTAAATCTTTCACAAACCGACTATTGTTGTATACTGAAATTTATTCTATTACAGTTTAGCGTTTATTTCGTTTGCATTTCTTGAAAGTAAGTCTCCAAAACGCCAGCCTAAAATCTGGCGAATAAAATGCATAAATAAAGGGATTGATTGCTGAATTAAACCATCCCAACCAAGTCAGTATGTACATTAATACAGGATTCACATATTCTATCGATATAAATGGAGTTAAAATATAATATAAGAAAAATGGTAACCAACACGCAACAAAACCACCAACTACTAAGCTTAAAGTTTGAGCTGTCTTTGTCTCCCTCCTTAAAGAAGATACTCTATTATTTTCAATATGATCTTTCATAGAATGATTTCTATGTCTACCAGTATTTTTATATTTATAATTAGCCTTAAAAGTAACCTCATTGTAAAATCTAGATTCCCTTTCTTGGTTTAATTTGTAATTTTTCGGTCTGGACTTCTTCGCGGCGTTGAAACAGCACGGACATTTAGGTTCAGTTTGTGTTGAACATTCGCTTTGCTGAGTCGAATTCTTCGACGGCTGTTTAGATGTACTTTGTCTCAGAGACAACTTGTCCGAACCTGAATCCGATTCAGATTTCACGCAGGACAGTTTTCCTTTCTGCAAAAAAAAACATAAAGGGTCATAGACAAGAATCATTTTTTTATCATTGACCATAGAGATGTTTATAAAAGGGCACATCCAATTCTAAAATTAATTGCATCATTTAATGATCACCGAACGTTGGCTATGAATGTGGAGGGGTACACGGGTAGACGTAGACCTAGAAATAATAGATGGATTGTTTGAAAGGCGACATGATCAAGAAAGGGGTGATGACTGAGATGACGGATGATAGAATTATTCGGAGGACGAAAACCTTCAGGAGTAGAATGAAGTATGGGAGATGATGATCATTTAATGATCACCGAAACAATCTTTGTACCGTAGAATTTTTAATAAGATTTACAAGAAGACATACCTTACTACATTTACTAGTGCTTGATAGCTGCTGATGTCTTCTTGCTACCACGCAAGATATTCTGGCGTACACATACACCATCACAGCCATAGGTAAGAAGAATGAGCCCATAGCTGAGAAGACCACGTATCCCGGATTCTGATTGTATCGGCATACTCCTCCTTGATTGTGATCAGGTTCATACCTGTTGAATAAAATGCAAAATAAATATCACTAAAAAGGAAGCTAAACCTAATTAATACCCATACTATTGGTTTGACCACATGTAAACGATGAATATGTCCGATTTTTTAGAGCTCGATTAGCTAGAATTGTAAGATAACCTAATGTTACCTCTCTCTATCTCTTTGAAAATAAAGAGAAAACAATGTTTTATGCAGTTAGATGCGACAGCCATTAAATCCTTATTATGCACTAAGAATATATAAGTCGGCGTTTCCTTGGCTCTTCGACTATTCAAGGAGCTATGGACTTCTCTTGCAAGATATACAAGATAGTATTTAAAGAATATGTAATTAATTTTTACTCTCACCATCCAAACATAGGCGGACAAGTAATCGCGCCAGCAGATATCCACACAAAGAATATCATTGTAAGTGCTAGTTTCTTCGATCTTCGTCGTCTCGAATATGTCAGTGGCCGCGTAACTGCCAGATATCGATCGACACTGATCGCGCAGAGAGATAGGATCGATGCAGTGCATAGCAGTATGTCCAAGCTTATCCAAATGTCGCATAGAATCCAACCCAGTTCCCACTTACCTGTGAACAAATGGTTGAATGCACAAAGGTTCAAGATTCCTATCTCTTTGCCCTTGCCTTCGACGTCATAAATGAAAGTCAATATCTATACTTCTATACTAATATTAGAAAGATTTATAATTTTATATGTATTGAAATAAATCAAAAACTACTGGGCAGATTTCAAAAATTATTTGACCATTGAAAAGCTACGTTATCAGTGAATAATATAGGCTACATTTTTTATTTATTTTTCAATTTTTAGCGGGCGAAGTCGCGAGCAACAGCTAGTACATAATAATGAGCAAATGCATTTCTTTTGTCACCAAGCTAAGACTCAATGTGTGTAAATAGCAGATTTACATGAAGACGAAGAGTTAAAAAGTGTTAGTTAATATTAACGAAAAGACACTGAATTCCAAGGCAGTAAATGAAGAATTAAGAATTTAGCAAATAAATATCAAGTAACAGAATGGTTTTTAACTGATGTCCTAAGGCAGTTAGAATAAGGTTTTGTTTAGAGTATACTCACCAGTTATGTGAACTGCAATAGCTGGTGGCATTACAAATATGCCAACAAGAAGATCAGCGACCGCTAAACTGGTGACAAAACAATTAGTCACTGTTCTTAACCTCTTCGTAGTAACCACCGCTGATATTATCAAAGTGTTACCAATAACTGTTACTACTATTAGTAGAAATAATATTATTACTACAGCTATTTCAAAATTATCATATTCATTTCCATTACACATTAATTCTGTTATATCTGTATTATTAGTAATATTACAAATATCATTTGCCAATTTATTTTCATCTACATTTGTTACTATTTGGTAAACGTTTTTTGTTATATTGTAATTTTCTTCTGTATTTTCTATATATATTTCTGATCCTATATCTTGGGATTCGTTCCATTTTATATTTTCTATGATTTCAAAATCTGCTATGGATATCATGTGACTATTCTTTTCTTTTCGCAGCGTTATGTTGATTGAATGACATTTTCTGAAACAAGTTTTTGAGATTAACAAAGATGGTATTTAAAACCGTTACGGCGGTATATATGGTCAGTCTATATTGACTCTTTGGATTATATTCTTAACACTGGCCACCGACAAAGACAAGTGTAGTTAAAAAAGAATAATGTCAACAAGAAGAAATATAAAGCATGTGTAGACATTTTATTATGTTTAAATGATTTAAGTAAGAATAAAGAAGGGTTTTATCAAAAGCAATTGTGTTATTTTATTAATTACTAGCTGTTCGCTTTAGAACGCGGTCTCCTACCTTCTGCATAGAACTTCTCGCTGTACGTCTATGTTGGGTTTTTTTTTATATAATATTATATAAGGTGGCAAATGAGCAAGCGGCCACCTGAATCCACCGAAATGGAAAGCGACCGCTGCCCATAGACATCCGCAACTGCAGATGCGTTGCCTACCCTTAATTGACGGAGGAGGAGACGCACATAAAGAGGACATTTCCCCTTCCTATGCGTCTCCTCCACCGTCAAATCCACTTTTCCTTCCCATCCTTTCCTCTTATGAAAAAGGTGGAAAGGGAAAGGGACTAAAATTAGGCCTCCCGCACCACACTCATCAGACGAAATGCGGAATTGCTTCCACTTCACGCCTGTTTTCTGTGTGGTCGTGGTATTACACCGGGCGAGCCGGCCCATTCGTGCGAAGATGTTCACGGTCCATTCGTGGTCCACTTGATGGGAGGACGCTGACTCCTATTCCCTATACGTATGCATATGTTACATGAAATATATTGAAGTTTTGGTGAGGTATAATTTGTCAATGTTAGAAGTATAAAATTGTCGTATATTCACAACACTACGGAGATAGAAGTACCGAGTTTGTGTTAACCATGTTTTGATATGACAACGAATGTTATCTTTTAATAACGCAATGTGTTACAAAGTTCCAAGTCTGTATGTCTACTTTATTATTCTATTCACGTTTGTGTCGTAAAAGTGAAATGAAGTCATGTTTCTAAATGAAATATGTCACACTGATGTGATTCTGTGTAACATTTCTAATCGTATTTACTTGTTAAATAAAAACAAAAGATATTTTCGTTGCTTTCGTTACGTTTCTTATTACTTGGACTCTTCCAGAATAAAAAGATTATGTATGCGTTTTTCCTTTTATCTATACTAATACGAGTATTATAAAGTGGACAGATTTGTATTTTGTATGTGTTGAATTAACTCAAAAACTACTGGGCCGATTTAAAAATTCTTACGCCATTGAAAGGCTACGTTATCAGTGAGTAACGTTTTCTTATTTTTTTTTTAATTTAACGCAGAAGAAGTCGCAGGCAACAGCTAGTATCAATAAAAGTGAATACATCGCAACATGGCAATAAAGAACCAACTCAGCAAGAAGCTACTTGTTACTAATATTACGACTGTTTGGATGTATGTGGATATTTGTTACAGTTTGTAGCCTAAACTGCTGAATGGATCTTGATGAAAATTTAGATATAGAGTATAGAGAATATAGAGAATAGACTGAAAGAACACATAGGGTTCTTGCTTTTGTTTTCTTTAATTCCACAAAGGAACCGCGGTCGAAAGCTACTTTTCTTATAAAACAATAAGTCATTACCGGCCTATAATTCTCGTCATTTTCTTTGGTTCAACAAATTTACAACAGGGCTGTATTTAACGATTTAAGTAAGGTTTTATCTCGACCACACAGCGGCCTTTAGATTAACCTTTATAAGGAAAAAGTTACATTTTCTCAGGAAATGTTCAAATGAAAGTGAATCAACACGCAACAATGTAATCATAGTCCTTAACCAAAAATACATTTTGTTTAACAAACTGACCTGTCTAACAGATTGCGACAAATTGGCAATCACAATCAAACCGTTTTCATACCTAAAGAACTAAGTTATACTAAGTTATTACTGAATTAGCTATACTATGAACCGTAAAGTATCACTGGTAGTTTAGATTTTAAATAAATTTGTCTGTACAGTACTCTTTATTTAGAACTGTACAGTTATGTAGCTAACCTTATGAGCGGTTCCTGAATTTATTTTAACCTTTCTATATACGGTTGGATAAATTAATAAAATGAGCTTCCGAATTACGTAAGGTTTTACTCCAGTGCAACTTAAGTTAAGTTATTTAAAGCTAATTTATGCTGGGTTTCTGAAGTTTCCATTTATTTTGTTATTACCTATTGATTCATTAGTATTATGATGATGTTTCAACGGAGTTAAACAAGTTACGTAGTTCGGAACCGCATTTCATGAATTTATCAATTCAAAATAACTAAAGAAAGTTTAAACGTAGCTGGGAAACCGGGCATTAATCACTAGGTAATGACAAAATAAATATAAACTTCAGAAACCCAGCATTACTGATTTAAAAAGAAAAGCGAAGATAAATTAACAATATCCTGCCATCCATTGTTAGCTGAATTACAAAAACCATGTAAATGGTTTGGCGGGAACGACTAATGTAACCATTGTATAATTAAAACGAAAATTAAAACGGCTCAACTCACGTATTTATTATCCGGTGTCGGCACCGACTAGTTTCAGACCCTTCGGGGGTCCTTCTTCAGGGCGAGTATTAGTTAGCTTTTGTTCGCGGTCACGTCGCGCCTCGCACTGACTAACTAACTAACTAATACTCGCCCTGAAGAAGGACCCCCGAAGGGTCTGAAACTAGTCGGTGCCGACACCGGATAATAAATACGTGAGTTAAGCCGTTTTAATTTTCGTTTTAAAGTAATGTCTCACGATAGTTTAAACATTGTATAATTTTTTGGAAATAAAAAAATTAAAAAAAAAACAGGACATTGCTTTTAAAATATCTTTTACATAACAAAAGATTTACAAACATCTTTGATTTGATTAAACTAGCAATGTAATATTGGACAATGTAAGATTACCCTCTAATCCTGTAGCCGCCATCTTTGAACTGAAGGATATATTTTTTGTCCTTAACGACGCGACGTTAGGATGATAATGCAATAAAAATTCTTAGTATTTCCAGCATAAGACGACAGCTCCGTGTTCGTAACTCAAAACTTGTAATTTCTTTTTAAACACACGTTTTAGTGTAATTTACTAGAAAAATCTATATTATTATACATTCCATTTATAATCTCATAATATAAAAAAAATGAGATATGTGTAACAGTAGAGATGTTTATTAAATTGAAAAAGTACAAAAAGTATTATAATATTGATTAATAGGCGGTTTCCGAAATACTTTTAACCAATTGATAGTTATGTTTAAATAAATTCATTATGTTCCGAACTACATAAAGTGAGTTTTACTCCAATGAAACTTAAATTAACACTATTGATGACCATATTATTAGTTACTAGCTGTTGCTCGCGACTTCGCCCGCGTGTAATTTAAAAATAATAAAAAATATAGGCTATGTTACTCACAGATATATTACCTTTCTTATGGTAAAAGAATTTTTAAAATCGGCCCAGTAGTTTTTGAGTTATTTCAATAGATACAAAAATACAAATCTTTCCTCTTTATATTATAATATTAGTATAGATAAAAAAATAGTTACGCGTAAGGCATTTCCCCACGTAAAAAAATAAAAAAACGAAAGATAAAATAAATAGAAACTTCAGAAACTCAGCATTTATGAGTTACGACGTTTTACACAAGATTCGTCTAAGCTTAAGATGCGAAATATTAACTTTGATATTTTAAATCCTTTGATCATTGGATATCCAAATACATCAAAGATAGATTGGCCAATCAGTTAGATAGACTTTAATGTTGTATTGACAGCAACTTAATAATAAAAAAATATAGTTAATTCTTTATCGGATATTAAGGTCTGATTATAATATCTGTTTTTGATTATTACTCAACTGTTTACGTTATTCTAGCACATGTATCTTACTGATATTATAAATGCGAAAGTTGAGATGAATGGATGTTAGAGTAGCCTAAACAGCTAAGCGGATCTCGTTGAAATTTGGCATAGATATAGAGCATAGTCTCGAAGAACACATAGTCTACTTGCTTTTGTATTTTATTTTAGTTCAACGTGGACGTTGTCGGGAGCGAAAGCTAGTTCATAATAAAACAATTTTATCTATACTAATGTTATAATTGCGAAATGAAACACGACGACTTTAGTAAGTAAAAGACTTAATATTTATTCTCAATCCGGACGGAGTTGCGGGCTAATTATAGTTTTTAATATATTCTATATAATTTCAAGGAATAAAATACTCAGTTAAATTAAAGGTAAGAAACTCTTTTGAGTCGCATCAACTGATATTCCACAGTAAAAATGCAAATGTAAAATATTTCCCGAGGCCTAAGACGCATTACGAAGTAATTGGACCTTTCAGTCTTATCACTTACGAAATTACACTCTCGTTTTATATTAAAATACCTTGCGAAATATATTACCATCCCTCTCATTTTCTTGGTTGAAATAGAGATAGCAAATTGTTCATGTCACGTTATACGAAATTCACTGTGTTAAGTTTACACTGACGCGTCATGACGTGCCAAGCTAGCATTATATTTTCTCTACTTTTCCTGCTTATTTTCAATGAGACTTATCTTTGATATTCAACACTGACGGTATGAATCTTACTTTACTTATCAAAAAATATCTTTATGTATAAGATGTAGAGGATTTAATCGATTTTTTCTTTATTTAACTCAATTTAAATTTTAATTGCATTAGTTATAGTTGAAATGGACCCCCAAAGGGTCCGAAACTTGTCAGTGCCGCCACCGGAAAAATAGACATAGCCGTTAAATAATTAGTTATAATAATGTCTCACGAAAGTTTAAATAATTTAATTGAAATCATTTCACTTACTTTATCATAACGAAGATTTCAAAATGCACGTTTATAGTGACATTTAAAAAAAATATGTACAAATTGAGTAGCTGGATACTTCAAACGTATGAATCATTCTCAGGCTAGATTGTAGACACGAACAAAAGCATCTAAATCTTAATAAGAAAAACCTAATTCTTAAAATATGAAGTGAAGAAAAAATCTTAAAGACTTTCAAAGTAATCGCTTCCAAGACGATAATGGACCGTAACTTTATAAACGTTTTATAGGAGTCGGTTCATTTAACAAACCGGAAAGTAGAGAGAGATTTAATAAAACAATGTCTTAAACTCTGTTCGACTATAACCAATCTATACTAATATTATAAAGAGGAAAGATTTGTATTTTTGTATGTATTGAAATAACTCAAAAACTACTGAACCGATTTTAAAAATTCTTTCACCGTTATAAAAGTAATTTATCTATGAGTAACATAGGCTACATTTTTTTTTATTTTTAAATTTCACGCGGGCGAAGTCGTGAGCAATAACTATTAAATATATAGGTAATCATCATCATCAACTTGCCCTTATCCCTTATGGAGGGTCGGCACAGTATGTGCTGCTCTTCCATACATCTCTATCAGCCGTCATATCTGAATCCACTCCTTTCTTAAACATATTCTCTTTCACAAAATCCATCCATACTTTCTTCGGTCTTCCACTTCCTTTGTAGCCATCCACATTCATTCTTAACACTTAACAATTAAATATATAGGTATACATTAAAAAAATAAAATAAAATCTATTGTACCAATAATACGTAGTATCTTCATGAAAACCGGGACAGCTATTCGTAAATTATTTTATTAATTAAATTACATGTATTTTAGTACTTTTATTTCATAAGGTATGTATCTTTAAAATTAATTAGACCGAAAAGCCTTAAAAATTTGAGTCATGAAAAAAAAAGATATAGAGTTTTTTAACCATTTTAAAGAATCAGTTACCTATCTGATTTATTTAATTATTTATCTTAATTACCTCTTAAAAGGTTAAAAAAAATTAATCTAAAAGCTTAGTTGACAAAGAAACTAAACATTCTGGGAATTGGCATTGAAATGTATTTTCTATAAAATATAGGAACAAAGGTCGACTAAGTCTACATAAATAAAAAAGGTACAGTTAAATTTTTATAAAGCTTAACTGTTTCTGTTTTTCATTTAAATTACTTCAAAGACTTAGCGTAATTTTTCCTTTGTCTTGTACCTCCACAAGGGTAATAAAAATAACAATGGCCATTAACATTTCAATAATTGTGTGACATAATTGTAAGAAAGGGTTACAATAAAAAAGGACAATTTTAATAGAATTATTTGAATATTTATTTATTAAATAAAAAATCACGTTTAAGGAAAAAAGACTTAAATATTTTTTGTCTAATTTCACATGTTAGGTAGTAGTAGTTAGTTAGTTGCAAGTTAGCTAAGTGCATTTACCATTTTCGTATTTTAAAAAAAATAAAATAAAATCTATTGTACCAATAATACGTAGTATCTTCATGAAAACCGGGACAGCTATTCGTAAATTATTTTATTAATTAAATTACATGTATTTTAGTACTTTTATTTCATAAGGTATGTATCTTTAAAATTAATTAGACCGAAAAGCCTTAAAAATTTGAGTCATGAAAAAAAAAGATATAGAGTTTTTTAACCATTTTAAAGAATCAGTTACCTATCTGATTTATTTAATTATTTATCTTAATTACCTCTTAAAAGGTTAAAAAAAATTAATCTAAAAGCTTAGTTGACAAAGAAACTAAACATTCTGGGAATTGGCATTGAAATGTATTTTCTATAAAATATAGGAACAAAGGTCGACTAAGTCTACATAAATAAAAAAGGTACAGTTAAATTTTTATAAAGCTTAACTGTTTCTGTTTTTCATTTAAATTACTTCAAAGACTTAGCGTAATTTTTCCTTTGTCTTGTACCTCCACAAGGGTAATAAAAATAACAATGGCCATTAACATTTCAATAATTGTGTGACATAATTGTAAGAAAGGGTTACAATAAAAAAGGACAATTTTAATAGAATTATTTGAATATTTATTTATTAAATAAAAAATCACGTTTAAGGAAAAAAGACTTAAATATTTTTTGTCTAATTTCACATGTTAGGTAGTAGTAGTTAGTTAGTTGCAAGTTAGCTAAGTGCAATTACCATTTTCGTATTTTAAAATAAATTTATAATCGTTTACCGAGCACATTAGATGTGAGTCCAGGCTAATTAAATTAAAAAGAAAAATAAACTATTTTTAGTTTCGTGTATATAGGTCGTTCTTTCATGTTAATTCCATTGACTAGTAAGTGAAAATGTTCCCGATATTGAAATTTATTTTTAAACCTATGATCCGGTCAAGGTTACAATATCACTGAATGTTGAATTCGAAAAATCATTATTTTCAGTGATTTATGACTGATAGGAATGATGATTATGATCATCGTGATTATCACCAGCTCACTAAACGTCCCCACTAAGTTAGCTACCCCATACCCTAAGTTAGGGGTGATAATGATAACAACTATTAAATTGTTTTCTCA
Organism: Papilio protenor; assembly: GCA_029286645.1. Classification (NCBI taxonomy): domain Eukaryota; kingdom Metazoa; phylum Arthropoda; class Insecta; order Lepidoptera; family Papilionidae; genus Papilio; species Papilio protenor. The sequence continues at coordinate 2,430,376 of JAGSMZ010000010.1, read as the reverse complement.
ATAAAATATTCATAAAAATCACAAATTTAGGTTATTTTAGTAAAAAGATCTCATATCTTTTTAAAATGACTGAAAACACTAGATAAATACACTAAAAATTAATAATTTCAGTTTAAATACTTACAGATTTTAAATCAAATAAAATATCTCACAAATTAATACTATTTACTGACACTTCACATTCACTTATCAATAGTATTGTAAAGTTCAAATAAAGTTCGCACAAAAAAATGTAAAGTATTCGTTAACTGTTATTACTATAATAAACTATAGAAAAACGAATCGTTTAGTTGCGATCAGATAGGTACGTTCCCTATTTAACGACGACCGCTTTCGCCCAAAGCTCTAGCGATACTGAGGAGCTTTTAAGTTAGGCTTGCGTTCCAAGCTCACAAGTTCTAATGATAATTACAGTGGTACGAACCTAGAATCGATTTTTAAACTATACAGTATATTAAGTGAAGAATTTAAAAAAATAGTAAAAACTTTGTATTAGACTGCTTTTGATGTTTTTTATTTGATTTCGATTTTATGTTTCGGCTCTTATATATCAACAAAGGAAATAATAGGTCTTTTTCAACATGTTCTTATTGAAAAACCAAACACTATCTGCAGATTACATTACAATTTATGAACTAACTAGCTGTCGCCCGCGACTCCGTCCGTGTGGAATTAAAAAAAACAATAGTAAGTAGCCTATGTGTTCTTCCAGACTATCCTCTACACCTATACCAAATTTCATCGAAATCCGTTCAACCGTTTAGGCTACAAACTCTAAAAAACATCCATCCATCACTATCAGCCGACATATCTAAATTCACTCCCTTTAGCATTTCCTCTTTCACACAATCCATAAATATTTTATTCAGCCTACCTCTACCTTTGTAGCCATCCATATTCGATCTTAATACTTTGTTTTTCATGTCATCATCCCGCATAATATTTCCGTACCACGCTAATCTTTTGTTTCTTTTCTCCAATCCATTTCTTTCATATTTTTTTTAAATTGTTATAGTTGCATGAAAATATAATTCACCCTAACTTAAGGTAGGCTCCGAGCCCCTCAGTGGGGACGTATAGTGAGCTGGGCATAATAATGATAGTTCCAAAACAGAGAAAAACAAACACGTGCGTCTTGCAAAATAAATTTCAAATGATTCACTCTATACTAGACAATAATTTTATTCTAACAGAGACTTACTTATTCTAATTCACGTTGATACAAGTGCTCGTAAAATTGAAGTAACTACTAAAATATATCGTTATTTATCTATAAATAAATACATTTTAGGCGCAATGCCAGTCTACAGGTCTTAAGGTGCGTTTCCATTAAAAAATATAACGGACTAATGTTTTAATTTGTTAATTATGTAACATTTGTTACATGAATATTTAAATTCAACAAATACGAGGGATTTTTTTATCAATTAGTTTAATTACTGGAATATTAAATTAAGTGCAAAAAATGATTTTTAAAATGAACCATTTTTCCAAAGCGCCAATAGCCTAATGGTTTGGGGTACGGACTACCGATCTTGAGGTCAAGGGTTCGAATCCCGCCATTCGACTATTGTCGTGAATCATATCCTAGCACAAGCCTATAGAGCTTAGGTTGGAATGGTTAAAAGAAATATTAGTAAAATTAACAAAAATCTACTAATATTTTTATAAAAAAAAAAAGTCTACAGTTGAAAGAAAAAATAATTGTGATTAATGTCTTTGTCTATCAGGTAGCAAAAAAAAACAAAGAAATATTCCTTATAGAGAGAAAATACAATAGACCCAAGGGGCAAAGATAAAAGCAGTTTCTTATTACCGACATTGAATAACTTTATGAAATTTCTTTTGCTTTGAAATTCGAAACAACGGAAATATTAACAACACTACTAGCGGTCTACCGCGACTTTGTCAGTGCAGAATAGAAAAAAATAACCAAAAACATTTCCGCACACTTTAGCTACTTTCCAATCAAAAACCCGTCAAAACAATGCATCCGTTTCGGAGAATACACGACACAAACGCTGATTTGCGGATACAAAAAAAGATGCAAAAGTTCGTTTTTATCAGAAATTCTAATCAAGTGTGCGAAATGTGATTTTTTTCGATATTACATACAGACACAACGATTTCATTAATATGTGTAAATTTTTCAACGGCGCCTAGAATATGAATTACAATGGATATGGACCTTAACAATGTTTTTATGACTAAACGTTAATAGTGACTAAAAACAATAAATAGTTCCAATGTTACTTTAGAATAGAGCAGGAATTTAGTTAAATTGAATAGAATATGCTTGTTAAAATTAATTGATAATATTAGAAATAGAATACCGTGAACGAATATTACTTGAAACAAGAACACTTAACCGTGTATATGTTTGTTTTTTTTTTTTTTAATTTATTTGTCAATAATCCATCATGATCAACTCACTATACGTCCCATCAATTGGGAGCCTACCGGTACAGGTGTTGGTTAAATTTCTTCGCCGATATGTGCAGGCATCACGATGTTTTCCTTCACCATATGTACATACGTCGGGTAAATTATGTACATGAAATTCGACAATCGTAATTCACATGGGTTGAAGACGGGATTCGAACCCAGGACCCAGTAGATTGTTAAGTGTTTAAACACCTAAGCCATTGACGCTCTATAAAATCTGTTTACAAAAATTATCTATGTAATAATAAACAATAGATCAAATTCTATGGAATAAAGGACAGGTGACTTCATTTACTAACTTATGAAAGTGGATTTTTGTGCCAAGTTTATTGTATAGTCTGTGACAGTAATGAAAGTTAAGAAGTGTTTTGATTAATGATGCCTTTCTAACCTCACCGAAAATCGCCCTTTCAGCATCTTTTCAACATTTTTTTTGTCCTCAACTTAAGTACATTATTCAAAGTACTTTGTTAAACTTCGGGCTCTTTTTTATTTGCTTTATATCTTATATGATGAGTTGGCTATTTTAATTTTGAATTGATTTATTTACTGTGATTTAGAATGAAATAATTTTAATTAAATGATCTTACAAATATTATAAATGCTAAAATGTGAAAGGATCTCGGTGAAATTTGGCATGGCTGTAGAGCATAGTCTGGAAGAATACATAGGCTACTTACTAAGATTTTTTTGTAATTCTCGAAGTCCCTGTCGACAGCTAGTCAATAAAAAAAATAGTTAGCTATTAAATGTTTTACATTGAATTAATTGTGGCTTTCATGATTTTGTAAAATATATTTAGTTGTTATTGTTATTACGAACAGTTTAAACAGAACATAACGAAATGTTTTATTAAATTTATTAGCCACATTTCATAATAATATTTTAATTATATTAGAAAAGAAAATAACAAGAAAAGAAACCTAGTTCTATTTTTCCGGCACGCATTTTTATTAACATTTATTATCTTATTCAGAATCCAGTGGGCACCTCGATTGATATTTTAGTTCACGATAAATACATTATTCAGGAGCGATGTGTTTGCTTCATTAGATAAATCAAATACTAAGAAAAAAAAACACAAATCTGTTAATACCGATCTTAATTTAGTTACTCTGATTGTCGTTTTATCCCAAGTCTATTAATTATATTCTTAATCTGATAGCGTAACAATCAACAACACCATATGTAACAAGACGGACGTTAGTTATGAATGTGGAGGGGTACACCGGTAGTGGTAGACTTAGAAAGAGATGGATGGATTGCGTGGAAGGTGACATGACCAAGAAGGGAGTGATGACTGACATGACGGATGATAGAGTTATTTGGAGGACGAAAACCCGGTGCGCCGACCTTACGGGAGTAGGATAAGGCAGGGGAGATGATGAATCTGATAGCGTATATAACCTCGGGTCTATGTACATATTTAATTTAAAACAAAAAAACATAGTACAAAGGGATCGAAATTGGACTTATCGGGATCGGGAGTGCGCTCAACCACTGCGCGCCCGACGCTCTCATAATCTGCTATTAAAAATATAACAGTCTTGTATATCATTTACAGTCGCGAAATGAGTAAATAATGACCCAGAATATGAATAAAACTCCCATCAATGAAACAGCGAATATCCGCAATAAATAATTCACTAATGTATTATTTCTCAAAATTCAAGGAAGAATTCATTTCGCTCGTTTTGTATTACAGCAATCTTATTCTGCGTTCTTCTCCATTAGGCTAATAGTATAATGAAAATAAACTTTTTACATAAAAAGGATATTAAGGCATGTAGGCTGTACTTACGTTAAAATATATAAATAAGCATATTATATGGGTATTTCACAAATAACTTTCGTCTTGTCGTCTTATTATGAAAGTTTGTATGAAAAAAAGGAATTCTTTTATAAAAGTAATTATAAAATCTTTTCTGAAATTCGTAGTCATCTTTGAAATTAAGTAAACAATAACTTAAATGAACAAGTTTAATAGAATTTCTTAAAAGTTTTAACATTAAAAATAAAGATTTAAAATATCATATTCCAAGTTTAAGTTCTAAAATTCAAAGGTCATATGTAAAAGAGGTTCAGAAGTTCAAATACATTTAAATGAGTGAAAGAATAACATGCTATTATTATTCTATTAATAAATGTTTATTTTTGCATTCAATTTTCTTTATTTATTCTTTGACTTTTTTAAATGAGGATACAATTTAAAAATAAGACAGACCGGTCAATTGGTTAATGGGAATTGATTATAAAATATAATAGAAAATAAGTCAAACATACCATAAAACGGAGTTTTTCTAATACGAACCATCTCTCTTACTTAATTCAAAATCTAAAATGTAATTCGAATTTAGTAAATTGGAGTTTCAAATTAAACTACCTATTTGTGATAAATATTACAATTTGAAACACAGCACATGTCCTCTAATATAGGTTAAATTAAACAGCGGAAGTAACCACAGAGCATTTAACAATAAACAGGAATGCGGAAGATCTACTAATAATTGCTCTATGAGATAGACTACTCACCAACATAGCATATACTTCAGTATAAATATTTGTATAGGACACTTTACATGTAGCTATTAAACAAACATGTTGATTCTGTGGCAGCGTTCTAAGAAAATTATAATTATTAGTCACTTTGTATTAAATCAATACTGAAACGTTATTCTAATTATTAATAATTAACGGTAATTAATAATAGCTACAATCATTCTAATAATTAGTCGCTTGTGCGTGACGCCATCCGAGTTAATTCCAGTTAATATTGCTAGAAAATGTAGCTTCGCTGAAATAAATGAATAATTCAGTAGTTTCAGATTTAGTACATTACAAAAAACTTTCGTTTATTTTTAAAGTACAGATACATAAACAGATCTAGATTTTACTAATCATAAAAAATAATCTTTATCATTTTAAAAATAAGTACTAGAATTAAAAAAAAGTTTAGCTTTATTATTGAAATTTAATAATATTATCAAATAATGTAATACGGTGACAAGTTACGACTACATGAATAGGAAGACGTAGCAAGTGCTACGAAGGCTACGGTGTACGGCGTAGCTCCGCTACGGGTAAAACTTTGTCAATTTACAAACTTCAATATAGACTACCGTGTGACTCATCAAATATGAGGGACATAGAACATCGCTTGTTTCGGGAATTCACATTTAATTTCCCCTATATTCGATATAACTTAACAAGCTTTACCGAACAGTCTTACTCGCTAATCGGTGGTATTTCTTAACACTTCCCTTATTTTTATTCATCTATCATAATATAATAATTACTATAATTATAGAACACAGTCTTGAAGAACACAGGCTACTAATTATTTTTTATAATTTCACGCGGACGGAGTCACGGTTCAAAGCTAGTATTATATTTCGGCAACTATATAACTTTTGTTATCAATAAAACCGTTATGACGAAAGAATAAATTTCAATACCCTAGAATTATCCAAATTTAATATTTTATTACGGGTTTAAGCGTTTATATTTATTTCTTGTCATAAATTATTATTGCATTTTATTTATTTATACTTGAACATGGGGAATTAAAAATTAACATGTACATGTATTTAGTGTGTAGATAGCATAATTAAAAGGCATCATCATCATCATCATCTCCCCTGCCTTATCCTACTCCCGTAGGGTCGGCGCACCGGGTTTTCGTCCTCCAAATAACTCTATCATACGTCATCTCAGTCATCACTCCCTTCTTGATCATGTCACCTTTCACTCAATCCATCCATCTCTTTCTAGGTCTACCTCTACCGGTGTACCCCTCCACATTCATAACTAAAGTCCGTCTTGTTACATGCGATTCATCCCTTCTCATAACATGCCCATACCACTCTAACCTTTTACTCCTTATTTTCTCAACCACTAATAGGAGGTTCTTAAAACATCGTTTTTGCCTTTGAAATATAAAATGAAAACACACTAAACTATGTGAAAAATGTAATAAAACGAATTACTGGATACATAACGAAAGTAATAAAAAATCATTCAACGTTAAAATAAAACGCCTTTGTTATAAAACACGTAACTTTCTCAATAATATCGCGGACCTCAAATATCAATTGAATACCCGCCGAAACCATATAAAATTGCCACTTCGGTTAAAAGGGTAGGCAGTATTTCTTTATGAAATTATTGTAGAAATGAAACCATTCCAAGTCAAATAATGTAAGGAAACGGAAAAAGGGACATTCCGAGAAATATAAAATGAACGTATAACAGTGGTAACATAAACCTAATTTTTATCTAACAACTAAATTAAGTAGCAACTTAAAAAGAACTTAGTGGCACACTCACACTTTGTTTATCTTTCTCAAAGAATGTTTGTATAAAACTTAAAAGCTATGTAAAATTTCATATACAAGAAATTAATACAAATACGAGGTAACTAATAACTCAACAACCGCAGAGTTAAAATTTAATATTGTAAGAAGAAAAGCTCACAAAATTACACACACGAGGTTCTGCGCCATTTGTTATAAAAGCTGCTCTTAAAATAAATTGTTAGCAATAAACAATATCTGTTCTTACAGAACAATATAACTATAATTTATAACTGTTGTATACGGTCCCACTATCATGTTATTGAGAAGCGAAAACTTAATATTAAGCTCGCTAGAAACACTCAGTTTTAAATGACAGTTTTAATTGAACAGTCGAAAACTCTGTACATGTTGACAAAACTTTAGCTGTACAGTTTGACTGTTCAGTTATAAATGGATGTTAGAATTCGACGTCTGTCGCGGACTTTAAACTACTTTCTGCTGAACTCAGAATCATTTAATACTCACTAAGTGAATCCTTTGTAGATGTTGAGAATCTGTACTAAAAATATACCACGCTTAAATTGATTGTGTTAAAGGAACATTTATAATCTCTGCCAGGGTATACAGATTAAGAGCGTGACTATATACGTGTATATATTATAGTATAATCACATATACATAAAGTCTTCTGTAGCGTAATTATATTTACATATACAATACATGTTCTCTCATAATTACATAACACTGTTTTACGCGTTACACTCTCATAAATAAGCGAGGTAACGACTTAAGACCCTCTGCGTTAATGTTACTAATAATTTAAAGAGAAAATCTCGCCTACAAGCTTACACATTTGTTATAAAACCACGTTTAATAAAACTTATAACCAACAGTCAGCGATATTTCAATAGAAACGAGCGAGTATTTGTCGAGCGAACGCTTTTTAAAGCTTTGTTTTCTCCCCACTGTGACCTATATGAACATTATGAAAAAAACTGTATAACTCAGTTACTATTTACACAGGAAGTTGGTTCACTGTTATCTCTTGTAAGAGCGTGCGCACACTTAAAACGAAACTATCGCACGACTGTTTAGTCTCGCTTTGATTCCTAGGAGCTTATATGCTGGGCACTCTACTCAATTTTTAGTTTTGCAATTAAACAGTTGAATTGGCGACACGACAATCGCACGACAGTTGTGTGATATTTTAGTAAAAGATGTCCGCTCGCTCTAAACAGACTTCACTTTCGTTCAATTCAAGTAAATAAAAACATATTCAATGAAATGTTATAAACGAAATATTATTTTTTTCGTATAAAAGATTTATCGTTCGCATCATAAATCAATTAAACCTTCCCGCTAATTGGAGCTGGAAAAAGTTAAAACAACTTATGGTAATTGCGAATGATTAATGGGCTGATAAATTAATGATTATTTCTTAATAAAATTTTTCCAATTTTTAATCTAAAATTATCTTAAACACTTCGATATCGCCTAAGCTTTTTTTATTTTTGAGACTAAAAACATAAATTTTATAATTAACTAGCTATTGCTCGTGACTTCGTTCACGTGAAATAGGAAAATAGTAAAAAACATAACCTATGTTACTCAGCGATAACGATGCTTTTAAATGGTTAAAGAATTGAAATCGGTCCAGTAGTTTTTGAGTTATTTCAATACAAAAAAAATACTAGTCTTTCCTCTTTATAATGTAGTTATATACATACACGAGATTTGAATTTATAAGTCTTGCTTTAGATAACTTTATAAAAATGGATATTTAAAGTCGAAAAACTTAACACATATTTCATTTTTATGTCTCAACAAAGTCATTAACAAATGCGTGTTTCCCAAACAATTTAGTATCAAAAAACATCAACTGTAAATATTAAAATTCTTAAGGGGCTGTTAAATTGGTCACAGAATTGCCAAAGTTCGGTTGTTTATCAAATCTAAACAGCTGACTGTAGGCGTTTCGCGACACAGTTTAATGGAGATCTCTAAGTAAATGCTTCACCGCTATTAAAAGTTATCGAATAAATTGAGAACATATTCTAGAAATATTTTGTCTTCATCCATGAAAACGTTTTATTCATTTTTAATACAAGATTTTATTATACTCGTAGATACATCTAAATCTTACTGATTTTATAAATGCGAAAGTTTAGATGGATGTTCGAGTTTGTAGCCTAAACTGCTAAAAGGATCTGAACGAAATATGGCATAGATGTAAGGGAAAGTCTGGAAGAACACATAAGTTATTTACTTTTCACGCGGGCTGAGACGCAGACGAAAGCTAGTCTAAATATAAACATAAAATAGATATAGATTTCATTCCTTAAATACACTTTTAAAAATGTCGAAAATTTAACATGCTTGACCTCAGAACAAATTATTTTTAACATTGTATATTTCAAGTCACGGGCAAAGGTCGCTTGTTTGATTTCAATCCAATTTTTTAGGTGGTTCAGTTGTATCCACAAACCACTAATTGCTTTTTAAAAATTATCACGTCGGCATTATAAACAACACGTGCTATAATTAACTGATGCATTACAACGCATGATATTTAACAAGAATTAGTTTTTTATCATTGCATAATACATATATTTTTATATCAAATAGTGGCAAACGAGCAAGCTAACTGAATTCGCCGAAATAGAGAAGCGGCCACTACCCATAGCATACGCAAATGCAAATGCGTTGCCTAGTATTCAACGAAGGAAGGGATGCATAAAAGAGGATACTTCGCCTTGCTTTGCGTTTCTAATCCATCATATCCATTTCCCCTCCCCATCGTTCATTTAAAAGATAATTCTAGGAAGGAATGGGGATTAAAATTAGCATTCCAGCTCACACATAGAGAAGAAAGGCGGAATTACGTCCATGACGCCTGTCTTCTATATGGTCGTGGTTTGCATCGGGAGAGACGGGAAATTGTTTGGTGACGTCTATCACTAATAAAAACTGTCACTTATTTACTTCAAAACATACAAACCTTTGAAATATTCTTAGTGTAACGCAGGTTATCGCTTTAACTGATTTTTCAAACTGTTACAATATTTATGTCACGTTTATCAAACATTACGAAATGAAATTGTAATCATCAAACTTAAAAGCCTACCTCACCCTCACGTACAAAAGCGGTCTGAACAAATATACGACGCGTTGGTATAGTTTAATTAACGCTATAAATATTTGCAAAGCTCGCTTTTGCTTCTATTGCGAAATTTATAGAATTAAGTTTTAAAATAACTAAAGTCAGCAAGTGTTTAGATATAATATTTGTTTCAGCAACCCCATTCATATATTCTAACATAGTAACACACATTAGTTTTAGAATGACGGTTTCGACCTTGTTACATTTATACAAAATTGCACAGTTATGTGTACTATTAAACTTGATTATGCCTGCCGGTTAAGCCGTCATGTCGATCCAACCAAACCTAACGTGTATGGCCTGCATTAGATGTATAAGTTAAGCTAGAGCTCCACTAAAATGTAAAACAGAGACCTAGCACGATGCTTCGGAGAAAATATTGATAACGTCATCGTCGATATTTCTATATCATTTGTACTTTGTACTGCACAAATCTAGTACATATTTTGTCGATGACGCCGAATCTTTTCTAACAAATTTTCGTGCTGTACCTCCAGTTTTCAATATGTCTACTCAAAGAGCCTGTCCTACCAAATTGTAAATTGTCTGATAACTATCGAACGTGTAAAATATGTGATGGATTTATCGGATTTTGTTTCCTTATCTGACAGTGACGTCATTTTTAAGCTATCCGAGCCTCTATCAGCCAGTAGTGGGATAGGCCCTAACTCTCCAATTGCTACAATTAATTATTCATCATTAGGGGTGTCAGTGCCGATTTATGAGATAATGAACCCTTGTTTATTTTTAAAATATACTGTTTAAATACCCTGGAATGTCAACTATAACAATTTTTCTACCTTGTCATACTATAACTCCCAATGTAATTTATATCAGGCTTATTGGTGTACATGTAAATTCGTTCGAGATATTTTCCAATTTTAACAAATTAATATAAAATGTAACAGAATACGTGTGATAAATAATTAAGCCTTGTCCAAATGGGAATGACATAATCCGAGACTAAGCTTGGCTTAAATCTAAAAGATTATGTAACGTTATTAGGATTTTTTTGTCAAATAAATGACAGTCAACGTTCATTTGTTTTTAATAAAGAGATTTGAAAACTTTAGCTTGATAGACGTTTCTTTTCTAGTTTTATTATAAACTAGCTTTCGCCCGCTACTCCGTCCGCGCGGAATTAACAAAAAAACAATAGTCAGTATGTGTTCTTCTAGACTATGCTCTATACCTGTGCCAAATTTCATGGAGATCCGTTCAGCCGTTTGGGCTACAAACGCTAACAAACATCCATCCATCCATCGTAACTTTCGCATTTATAATATTTATGTGATTCAAAGGATAATAGTGTAATATACTCGTACAATGAAGCTATTTGAATTGCATTAGTGAACAATTATTTTTAAAAAGTTAACAGCGAGCTAGAGAAGTTATAATAAATGTACAGGATTTTTGTATTTTCAGTTTCATTTTTGCGAACATGGTAGCAATCAAAATCTGCTAACAACCTCACTCGTGCCGTCAATCCGCGGATACTTTTAACCGTAACTCTATTTTCAACGCTGGTATTGGTATCGATTTTACGTCTGTATATTCGGTTTCAATATTTTGGTCAAATGATTGTATCCGGAATTGTTATTTTATACTAAGTAACAAGAGCTTTGCCTCAGGGTTTAAGCACTTGACTTGTAATCTTTAGATCCTGAGTTCGAATGCCGCCTATACCAATGTGATTTTCATTTTCACATAATTTACCCAACGTTCTTAACACGTTCACTGCGTAACAGGCCGATATCGGCCTGACGCGGTACTTAAGCTGGTGCGGACGAAGAAAACTATGTGCCTATCGCTAGTGCAAAACGATTATTTCAGGTGTATACATTACATAAAATATATACATTATGTTTCCACAATTATTATAGTAATTTAATCTATCCTAGCGCTGGTGGGTCTAGAAAGGCCTGCCATGCACTGGCGGAAATATCATTGGGGGGCCTATTTTGGCCCACCGCCGCATCAGATGAAGAATTATGATTTTACTTGCCATAGTAAACGTGTTAAGGGAAACATCAGTACAACAAATAATGGTGAAATTCTGCATATTTATTCATAAAACTATTATATATTATAATATAAAGTTTTACAATAATGTAGATGCATCCTTTTTCAATTTTATCTAAAATATATGTATACGGTCACTTTTTAATTAACTTTAAAAAACAGGAAACGATTTCCTGATTTCCCTAAGGCATCCTGCGATTTTCCAGAAACAACAAAACATTTTATTTTTATTCAGTATTTTTACGTTTGTACTGATAAATGTGTTAACCACGTTTCTTTGAAAGGAATAACAAAGAGAAAACGAAATTAATATTAAAAAAGTCATACACGGAAAAAAGAAACGACTTTTATTGACCGACTTCCCAAAAGAAGGAGGTACTCAATTCGTCTGTATGTTTTTTTTTGTGTGTTACGGCATAACTCCGCCCCTGGTAGACTGATTTTGAAAATTCTTTTTTTATCCGAGAGGTAGTGCTTGCAGGAGGGTCCCATTTTTTTGTTTGATTTTTGGAGTCAAAGACTACGGCGTAGTTAAATAGTTTAGCTCATAATTGCGTGACGAAATTTGGTGTCTTTTTTTTATTTGTTAAAAAATAATGTTGATGAAGTATACGAGTACATTGGTAAACAAAGAACATAAAATAACAAAAAAATGGGACCCACCTGCAAGCATTACCTTTCGGATAAAAAAAGAATTATCAAAATCGGTCCACTAGCGGCAGAGTTATGCCGTAACACACATAAAAAAAAAAAAAAAACATACAGACGAATTGAGTACCTCCTTCTTTTGGGAAGTCGGTCAAAAATAGAAATGTTTAAACTGTATTCAAGGACTTCCAAGGAACCTAATACTTCAAGTAAATGATAGACTACTAAACACCATGTCCCTAAGAAACTGAAAAAAATATAATACATTACATCATGATGTGTGATTTTATACAAAAACGTAACATTTTAGTCAAGATCCGACATCTATTTACCATTTGGTAAATCTCAAAATAGGTGATTCAAATTCAACAATAAGAATAGCCAGATCTCTCCGACGTCAGCTAAATGGCATTTCCATGTCTGGAAATTCGATTGGACTTAGATTCGATATTATAGTTCAATAGGTTAGATCGCAACTGAATCCAATACATTTCCAAAGAAATTTAGAGTATATCTACAGTATTCTCTCAACCGTAAATCTACCACTACTACTAATAATGTTACTAATAAGCTTTCACCCGTGACTCCTTCCACGAGGAATTAAAAACAAAAGTAAGCCTATGTGTTCTTTCAGACTATGCTCTACATCTATGCCAATTTTTATCGATATCCGTTCAGTCGATTAGTTACTAAACTCTAACCAACATCCATCCATCTAAACTGTCTGATCTTCGAAACAGCTTGACCGATTTCGACCGTACTTTCACTGAAGGGTAGCTGACATAGACGGGCATATTATAGGTTTCTATTTTTTATCTTAATATTGCCTAGACGAAGTTTCGGGCAACAGCTAGTTTGTAATATTAGTAAGAACTCATAAACGTAGTTACACGTACTCTTTGTTCTATTCGTGTTGGTTTTAAAAGACTACATATAAAATATAACCTAATACAATGAGATCTTACAATATAAGATTACTTTAATAAAATAAATGAAAAAGAAAATCTTACAACAAACGGCGAACAAAGTGGTCTTTCCAAATAATAGTTATCCTTAGAGGCATATCCATTATCGTTTGAAATAAAATGCCGGCCTCAAAAATTATTCTTATCACGTCTTTATACCTCAACGACTTCAAATTAAATGTAAAAGATACATTAACCTTTCTTTCCTTTTATTGCTTTAGAAATAAAAATAAATAACAATACAAAGGCCGTAATGTAACACTCAATTTATTGCACGTGCAAAGTTAGTGTAAGAAATAAAATAAATGACGTGGGATTTAACTTGAAATTAAATCATTTGAGAAGAAAAATGACGATAATTGTTTAATTTCCCTTTTGTTAGTAATTCAATTGTAATATCGAATTCAATTTAAATGAGAAGTTATAACCAATTTATCCAAACCAAAATAATGTTCGTAGATACGAGTTTTTTTTACCACGATTAGGTTGTTTTAGAACCTGATATTTCGGCACAGTTGCATGCGCCATGTCCATGGGCTGATTGAACACAACAAAAACAAGGTAAGAAACACGTATCATACGAACATTATATTTGTAAAAAAACCAAGACAGTTTAAAGTTATTAATCTAGACAATATTAACTTTTTAATACTTTTTTAAAACAGAAACGTTTCTTCCATCAATTTAAATGAGAGCCTTACCAATCTGCCGATTGTATGATCTGTCCACGGCGGTATTTCCCAACGGTTACGTCTTAGGGATCTTCAAGAAGTGAGCCTATCACTTTCTCAAAGGCCGGCAACGTATTCTCCGGTATTGCGGATGTCTGGGCGTCAATGACCACCTCGACGTTCCCGCTACTCGTTGATCCTCTTCTGTTAAAAAAAAAAGAAAAAACATAAAAATGTGGACAGTATTATAAATATAATACATTTTACTAGAGCGTCGGTGGCTCAGTGGTTTAAGCACTTGACTTGTAATCTACAGGTCTTGGGTTCGAATCCCACCGCCATGTACCAATGTGATTTTTGATTTTTCGAATTTTCATATGTACATAATTTACCCGACGTTCTTACGGTGAAGGCAAACATCGTGATGCAACCTGCACATATCGGCGAAGAAATTCAAAGATATGTGTGAAGTCAACCAACCCGCACTGTGGGCCAGCGTGGTTGACTATGGTCTAGTCACCCTACCTTTAGGGTAGGCTCCGAGCCCCTCGTTGGAGACGTATAGTGAGCTGGTGAAAGAAAGAAAGAAAATACATTTTAAGTAAAACATACGTTAACCTGTGACTCTGGCAAACAGAAACGAACTTTACGAAATAAATCCATAGAAAAAAAATGACATTGTCAGCCAGTACTAATGTAATTACATATTTTTTATTCTATTGAATTCGACTATAGAAATGAAAGCATCTATGCAAACTGTTTATTTTATAGTCTACACTAATATTATAAAGAGGAAAAATTTGTATTTTTCGATTTTAGTATTTTTGTATGTATTGATATAACTCAAAAACTACTGTGCCGATTTTAAAAATTCTTTCACCGTTAGAAAGGTAATTTATCTGTGAGTAACATAGGCTATATTTTTTAATTTCACGCGTTCGAAGTCGCGAGCAACAGCTAGTAACTTATACATCTATATCTATTCTATACTAATATTATAAAGAGGAAAGATTTGTATTTTTGTATGTATTGAAATAACTCAAAAACTACTGAGCCGATTTTAATTATTCTTTCACCATTAAAAAGCTACGTTGTCAGTGAGTAACACAGGCTGTTTTATATTGATTTTTTTTAATTTAACGCGGACGGAGTCGCGGGCGAATGATAGTATAGCATATAACAGCACAGACTGGTGTATTTAACTCAATATATTTCATAAAGACTAAAAGCATGAAAATAATAATTGCCGTAGCAAATAGTTCATAATAAATTGACTTTAATGGAATTTTCAATATACATTATACGGTAAGTGGTCAGACGGTTTCCAGGCCATTACTGATGGTAAAATATGTTAATGAAAATGAATATAAGCATGTGTGCGTTGAAGTTAAAATAATTTCATGTATGCATTAATACTAGTAAATCTTATGTACCCCATCTATACTATCTAGACTATATACTAGATACTATATCTATATCTATATCTATACTAATATAATAAAGCGTAAACACACACTTCTTTGTTGCCTAAGATGTCAGCAATTACAGCAAATTTTTGAATAATTCCTTTTTTAATAAAAAGCCCTACACTTACGTCATGCTTTAGGCTATATATTTTCACGCCATTAAACTTAGGGGGTAAATATTTCGGATAAAAACCCTAATGTGGGAAAGAGACTATAAGTTGCTGCCAACATCAAGGAAGCAAGATTGCCATAGTAAGGTTATTGGTATTTTGACATTTGCAATTGAGAATTTGACAAATGTAAACAATATTTTTTTTTATAATTTCATGTAAATGAAGCCGCACGGGACAGCTAGTATATAAGATTAAAAACTGTGAAGTAACTGTATATGTGTGTGGTTTTTTTATGTACCCCCGTGGGGACCCTAATAGCACCTGCTACTATTGCTGCAGCAGCAACCTTGTGTGTGGTTGTTCTTAAATCTTACTGATATCGTACATGAGAAAGTTTAGATGGATGGATGTTTGTTAGAGTTTAGCGTAAATAGCTGAACGAATATCCATGAAATTTGGCAAGGATGTAGGGGATAGTCTGTTTTTTTTTTCACGTGAACGGAGCCGCGGGCGAAAGCTAGTAGACAATAAAGAATATATCAGTGATGTGTAAATATTATTTTCACATTTTCATTGAATTCGACATTATATGTTACTGGTTTGAATTGAATAGGCTCTGAAAATACTGAACCTATTTCAAAAAATCTTTCATCATTGGTAACCTACTTTATTACTGAATAACATGGCCTATATTTATCACTAGTTCTTTTTTAATTAGCGGACAAAAGCTAGTTATTAAAAAAAAGAAAATCACAATTTTATCACGACACAATAAAACTTGCTTGAACGAAGTCAGAGTTGTTTACTGGTCATATAAAAGTAATAATTAATGAAAACAACCACGCCTAGTATCTCTTCAATTTGACCAAAGATTACTTCTAAGCACTTTCTCTAATTTGTTTAATTTCAAATTATTTCGCCAGAGGTCGCTATTCGCCCGAAGTAGTCAATGTACCATTTATTTACAAAACAACTAAGCTCTTAAATTCTGCGACATTGACGTCCAAGAATACCCCAATTTACTAAAGTTTCCGAATTTCCTTCTAACTTTGGCCGCTTTTGTTCATAATTTATGTTCATTATTGTCAGCAGTAATTTGTCTCTTATATCATTGTTAAATACATTCTGCCCAAATGACTTTTTTCGAAACGTTAAGCTGGTTATGATGAGAAAAAGCATAATTAAGTCAGTTGTAGTTTTCCACGAAAACTTTTTATAAAAGATAACAAGGTTTAACAAGTAAAATAAAACAATTTTACATATACCAGATCTTATCTTACATCTATTTAATCTTGCAGTAACACTACTTAGTGTCGTTTTTTAAGAATTTTGTACAACTTTTTTTTTTATTTTTTTTTTATTTATTTATTTATTAAGCAAACAGTACAAAATACATAATTAAATAAAAGCGTCCATAAACCCAATTGCGGGTTTGTCCAGACACTTTGGGTACTACGCTATAAAAAGTAACAGTGGGTAAGGTTAGATTTTTAAATTTTTACAATAATAAGTGAGTTCGCTCATACCGACATATACAGGGTGCACATACGGGTTATAAATTTATTAGAATTAGAATTTGAGATAGTGATTTTTTAATACGGTTTTTAAGTTTTTATAGTTAATATTATTTTTAATATCGGAAGGCAAATTATTTATTAATGTAGGTATTAGATATTCTGATGTACGCATACCATAAACATTAGTATGCTCGGGAATTGATAATTTTTTATTTGTTATGCTTCTAGTTGTAAGTGTATGATTAATTGGAATCTGAATTTCAGTTCGGAAATATTGTTCTACTAATAAGTTATATTCTACTTTTTTATGTATTGGAATTACTTTGCAATATTTAAATAATTTTAAAGGATTTTTTGCATAGTTTTGTTTTATTTTGGCAGGTGTTATTAGTTTTAGTATTTTATATTGTATGTTATATATTTGATTTAGGTATGTTTTATAAGTTCGTCCGTAGCTACTTAATCCGTACGAAATGATACTTTCTACTAACGCCTTATACATGGTAATAAGTACATTGTAAGGAATTCTATCCTTTATTATATAAAATTTAGCCATAATTGCTCTAAGTTTATCACAAGTCTTATTTATATGCTGCGACCAGCTGAACCTATCATCGACAACCATTCCGAGATATTTATGTTCACGAACCTGCTCAAGAGGCACACAGTTAGATGTGCAGTTCCCATTATGGAGACACGTGTGACTGTGTGCTAAAATTTGTATGGTTTCATTCGGAGTGCATTGATTGTGGCTTGAACGTACATGAATAAATTTAGTTTTGTCAGCATTCGGTACTAAACCAGCATCATGTGACCATTTGCAAAGCGCTTCAAAATCGTATTGGATCTGGCGTACGGCTACCGTGACATCACTGTCAGCAGCCATCAAACACGTGTCATCCGCAAACTGGTAGACAGTGCAATGTTTGATGACCCTGGTGATGTCGTTGACATAGGTCAGATAGTGAAGCGGACCAATGACAGAACCTTGTGCAGTTCCTAAACTAACTTCAACGCTATCGCTGTACGAGGACCCAATTTTAACTTGATAACTGCGGTCATGAAGGTAATTTTTACACCATTGAAGCAGTTTTCCCCTGATACCGTTATTCTCTAACTTCTCAATTAATAAGTTATGTTTGAGCATATCGAATGCTTTGCTAAAGTCAATAAATACTAAAATAACATGTTTCTTCGAATTAAGGCAAGCATTAATGTCGTCGGTGAATTTAGATAACAAGAGAGTAGTACTTTTACCAGGTTGAAACCCATATTGCTTCTCGGAGAGGACTTTGTGAGACCGATAAAAATGTTGGATTATTCCGCTGACATGTTTTTCGACAATTTTGTCAATTACCGGTAATATGGTAATAGGACGATATTTGTCATATTGCAGGGTACTACCTCCTTTATGGATAGGCCGTACTATACCAGTTTTTAATTCTTTGGGATAAACGCCAGATTCAATACTAACATTAATTAATCGAGTAATTACGTTTTACAATTTTGTCCGCCAAATTCATGATATCGATTGCTCGAATTCCGTCCACTCCTGGAGCTTTGTTCGGGTTAAGGTTTTTGATAATCTTCCTAATATCGCCGTCCTTAGCTTTTTTAAAGAATACCGTTTTGTCAAGGGGTCTAACATACTCGCATTCATTTAATATTTTGACATTGCATTTGGGAATTAATACATCTACATTATTCTTAAACTCATGTGCGAATTTATCAGCGATATATTTGGTCGTACCATCTTTACTAAATGCTTTAATAATTACCTCGTCAACTGAATTGCTTATTTTCCCAGCCATATTATTTATTATTTGCCATAATTTACGTATATTTGTTTTGAGATTGTTTATTTGTTTTATGTAATACGCATTTCTTGTTTTTTGCACCATTTTATTCGTTTTGTTTCTGATTTCTTTATATTTAACCCTAAATTCTTTATTTGTTGGATCTTTAACGCAACGTGAGAACAACTCATCCCGATTTCGACAAAGTTTAACTATATTTTATTGACCCATCCGTAAACATTTCGCTTTGATTTACTTAATTTTTGTTTGTATTCAGCTTTGTTATAACAATTGGTAAAATTATCTCTCATATAATTGTATATTTGATTAGGACAATTCATATTTTGAGTGGGACTCCAGTCCACCTCATTTAAGCATGAGTTTAAAATTTTGTTATCAATCCGACGTATGTAAACCGGAGCATCCTGTATATGGGCATTTGCGCACAGTGAGACCGTCGTTAATCTGTGGTCGGCTAATACTATGCCGAGCGCAGCGGCGTACGCGTTTCCTAAGCGGGATCTCACAAATATATGATCAATACAACTTTTTGTAATTGTAGTTTTATATTTTTCTATTCTTGTAAAATCTGATATCCCGCATAGGAGGCCGTGTCCGCTCATAACATCCATATACAATTTTTTAACAGAATTTTGAAGTTTTATATCAATATTTATGTCACCCAATAATACAAGATCTGTGTTGTTATAATTTTCAAGTAACGTATCTAATTCGAATACAAATTGATGTTTGTTAGTATTAGGCGGTCTATACACTGCACACAATGTTAACGGTACTGATGATATAACTACTTTACCTAGTAAACATTCAAAGTGGCGAGTTGTTACATTCATATGCGAAAACGAATGATTATTTTTTATATACAATATAATTCCACCGCCTTTTTGTTTTTTTCTTAGTACCGTGTACATTGTATAGCCATTTATGTTGTAAAGAGATTTTATGTTATCACTAATATTTGCTTCTGTAATTATAAGAATGTCGATATCCGTGCCAGTTTCACTTAGTATCTGTTCTACCCTCCAAAAATATTTTATAGTTGATCGAATATTAACATGCGATATTGTTATTTTATTTTTACGAAATGGTATCCGTCTTTTATACTCAGAGAAATCTACACAATCAAAAAGTTCTATAATATTATTCTCGTCAGAAAAACTATCCATCATAAACAAAAGAAATAGATTATAAAATAGGTTAATTAAATGACGAACTATAAAGAGCCAAGGGTTAGCACGAAATGTTGTTAGTCGTTTTAGACAGAAGGGGTTGTATATCTTTAACTGTTCTTAATCTAAATATTTTTGAGTTTTCATTTTTTCGTGCTAACACTTTGCCGTCCTTAAACCAGATATATTTATAACTATCTTTAAGTTCTTGTTTAGCCTGCCATAATAAGTGCTTATAATACGGTGTCAGTGGTTCACGTATAAATATTTTTTCGGCGGCCGGGGGTCCCGTCAGGCCTGGCACGATGTCACCCGCAGTGAAGACCTTCTCGCGAGCCGCAGTAAGGAAGCGTTGGCGAGTGGCACCCTCCCGTAGCTTGACGACGACTGGTCTGGCTCCTGGCCTACGTGACGATAATCGTTTAATCGATATTATGTCATGTTTAGGCGCTTGAAATCTGTCTGCAATGTTTTGAATAAGTTCATTGAGTTTTAAGTCACTTATTTCCGGAATTCCCACAATCTCAACTGAATCCGCTAGGTGGTGTTGCTCGATTTCGGTAAATCTTTGTTCGAGAGCTTCGAGTTTAGTTTCTAGGTAGATATTTCTGTTTTCTAAATTTTTCTGTTTCTTCTCCACTTCTTTCGTCTTAGTTGAGATTTCGCCAAGCGCCTCAGTGAACTCATCAATCTTCTCACTGCAGTACTGCACTGCGTTGTTCAGTGACTGTAATTCGCGGGAGATAGTGTTACAAACTTCTCTTTTAATATCTTCCACAAGTTTTTTTATATTAATTGAGGCTTCCGGTATTTGGATGTGTTCCTCTTCTTCGTCGTCATCGTCTGGTAGCATAGCATATGATTTTCTACGTGAGCTATTAAATTGCAATCGCTACATGCCCACTCCAGATTTTCGGCGGCTTTAAAGGCATTCAATTGCTTTGCACTTAGTCCCGTACATTGTGTTACGGCGTGGACAACTTTTTGGCACCTACTACACTCCAAAATAGGGCTTTTTTTGTTCAAAATTTTATTACAACCAGCACATTTAGCCATAATATAAAAATAAAAAATAAAAAATAAAACTGAGGGTATTTGCGGGACACTCACTTAGCGCGGTGGGTTAACGTTACGACGATCGCGCGAGCACTGAACTATGTTACTAAAACAAATAGATAAATAAATTAGTTAAATAACCATTTAATGTTTATTTGAATATTGGTTTTGAAATGTCACTAAAAATTTTTCTGGAATACAGATTAGTCATATTTACTTACTAGCTTTCGAAACAAACTCCGTCCGAGCGGATTTTAAAAAATTTTGAATAGCCTCTTTTCCAGACTATCATCTGTTCCTAATTTCCTCGAGATCCACTCAGCAGTTTAGGCTACAAACATTCATCAATCTCGAATTTATAATATTCGTAGGAATTAAGATAATTTAGTTTCATTAACATTAAACCCTCACATATTCAAAACAAACGTAGCTAAACCAAACAGCTATGGAAATATTTAATTGGTCTAGTTTAATATTTAATACGAGTTTCAAAAGATAGTTCTAGTTTTTATTAAAAATGTAGTTTTAAAAACAAGCCGTGACTTTACTAGTTTTCATTTTCTTGACCTACATTTTTAATAATGATAAAAAAATATTAATGCTCACTTACCTACATTATATTTTACTACTCTTAGAGCAACTCTGATTAAACTATCGCACAACAGTTGTGCGATTATCGATTGTCGATTGTTTAGCAGCCAATTCAACTGTTTTTTTGCAAAGCTAAAAATCGTGTGTGCGCCCCATATAAGCTCATAGGAATCAAAGCGCGACTAAGCAGTTGGGCGATAGTTTAGTCAAAGGTGTAAGCTCTTAGACTTTAGACGAATTAAGTTTATGAACCTCTGGTCAATGAAAATTAACCTGAACGTACCTTATTTATTTACCTAAGAAAACATTATATAATTTATTTTTCCATAAATAACCTCTTGTACTATATTTATTTTGGGATACCTTACAATTCATCATTCGGACATACGGAATCTTGTAATAATTCATATTTTTCTTAGAGATTAATCAATCTACAAGGGAAGTTCATATTTTTCTTACGCCACTTTTACTACAAGCATCTGCTAAGAAAATATTATTTTCCTCTATTATAACTCAAACTTGTCAATAATGAAAATATGAGCCATTTTCTATGTTTTATATATTTCTGTGCGTTTTTACTGTAAAAACAGCGATGCAATTAAATTTTCTGTGTTATTTTTCTATACTAATATTATAAAGAGGAAAGATTTGTACTCGTATTTATTGTATGTATTGAAATAACTCAAAAACTACTGGGCCGATTTTAAAAATTCTTTCACCGTTAGAAAGGTAATTATCTGCGAGTAACATAGGCTACGATTTTATTATTTTTTAAGTTCACGCGGGCGAAGTCGCGAGAAACAGCTAGTATGAGATAAACTAGTAAAAGCCCCGTGAGAATCAGTCCAGCCGTTTCTGAGATTATCCGGAAAAAGCGCGGATTTGCGAACGGACAGACAAAAAAAAAATTTTTTACTAAAAAAAACGTAGTGGTAGACACTACATACAGACACTCCAATTTTATTCATTGTATAAAAAAAAACAATGTTTCAATATTTTTGTCATATATTTTACGAGTACAAACAAGCATGAATATTTTCGATTTTAATATACAGTTGTTGCAAGACATATTTGCTTTAAAATTTCGAATAAATATTTTAAATTTTTAGACGACGCAGCACAATGACACGAAAATATTCGAATGTACGAAATATTACAAAATCACAATTTCCAATAAGTGTTGCATTTTCCAATAATGACAGAGAATTCACAGCTGTTCACTGAGAATTTGTGTTTTTCCTTAGAGGAATAGAGAACTGAAAAATATACTCTATACTTTTTCATAATGCTTCTATTAAAAATAGGCCTTTATCTAAATCTTTTCTGGGTCACAATCAATATATTATAGCGACGACATTTATCATAATAAAAGCTTTTAATGTGACATAAAAACGAATTCCATTCCGCGACATATTCTGCAAATCCTATATTTTATTACAGATCGTGCAATATTTTAACGTGTCTACTTATTTGAATACTAGCTGTTCGCGTGCGAATTTATCCACATGAAATTATAAAAGCTTTATTGTATTGTTTACATTTCTCAAATTCTTAATTGCAAATGTCAAAATTCAAATGAACAAATGACAACGAAGGCCTTTGACATTGGATAACAATTACCGTTACCATAATAACCTTGCTTTCTAATGTTGGCAACTTGTAGTTTATGGTCCCTTTCCCACATGATGGTTATTTTTCCAATTTTTATACCCCTTAAGTTTAATAGCGTGAAAGTGTATAGCCTAAAGCGTGTCGTAAGTGTAGGGCTTGATATTAAAAAAGAGATTATTCAAAATTATGCTGTGATTGCTGACATCCTACGCCACGAAGTAGCGTGTGTACGTCTTATTATATTAGTATATAGAAGTATAGATTAGTACCTTGTATGTGTAAATCATAAATAATAGTGTACCTTGTAATGTCTGGAGATATTTGATGTGTAGCCACATCACTGTAAATAATAAGGTATCAGGCGACGTGTCATTAATTAATGTACAGTCGAAGGCTGTATTGACAGAGGTTAAACAACTCCAGTACCATCTCAAGTCAAAGCCCCTTACACCCAGTTTACATTATTCCAATTGACTGATCAAATTTATCGCTGGATTACAATTACCTGGTAAAAACCACTCTGGAACCTACCTATCATAAGTATAATCTAAAGATAAGTTATATAAACATAGTATAAGATTAAGATTGTATGAAAAAAAAAAGTGAATGCAAGAAAATTTTAATAAAGATAAAAAAGAATTTAGACTCCGTGTCCGAGGAAAGCAAGTGGACGGCGCTTAGCCGTTGAATAAAAAAACAACCTACCTATTAATTACTGGTAGATGAGGCTTAGAAAAAAATCAAAAACCTATATTAAAAGGCCTATTTTCAATTAAATAGTCACAGGATAGCCTGAAGGACTTATTTTTGGAACCTTAAAATGTTTGTAAAAAATACTAGCATTGGAAGAAATGTGAACGAGAAAATTATGCTTTAATACAACTCTCAATTACTTGTACTCTTACCTTCGTGAATTTAAGTCAGTTTACATTATGTCAGTTGTAATCCAGTGCTGGACTGGAATAATGTAAACTGAACATAAACCACAATACACAGTACTAACTAAAATACATTTTGAGATATGGATTAAGTACATATTGTTTGGACGTCATCTTTTGATGAGTAACAGAATTCATGTCCATCGAATATTCGAGCTGTTTCCAGAATGTTCTCTCGCAGCGACATCTAATAGCGAGTAGCGAAATTGACGTCCGTCGAATAATAGAGATGTTTCCAGAATGTTCTATCGCAGCGACATCTAATAGCGAGTAGCGAAATTGACGTCCGTCGAATAATAGAGATGTTTCCAGAATGTTCTATCGCAGCGACATCTGATGGCAAGTAGCTAAATTGACGCCCGTCGAATAATAGAGCTGTTTCCAGAATGCTCTATCGCAGCGACATCTGATAGCGCGTAGCGAAATTGACGTCCGTCGTATAATAGAGATGTTTCCAGAATATTTTATCGCAGCGACATCTGATAGCACGTAGCGAAATTGACGCCCGTCGAATAAAAGAGCTGTTTCCAGAATGCTCTCTCGCAGCGACATCTGATAGCACGTAGCGAAATTGACGTCCGTCGAATAATAGAGATGTTTCCAGAATGTTCTATCGCAGCGACATCTGATGGCAAGTAGCTAAATTGACGCCTGTCGAATAAAAGAGCTGTTTCCAGAATGCTCTCTCGCAGCGACATCTGATAGCGCGTAGCGAAATTGACGTCCGTTGAATAATAGAGATGTTTCCAGAATGTTCTATCGCAGCGACATCTAATAGCGAGTAGCGAAATGACGTCCGTCGTATAATAGAGATGTTTCCAGAATGTTCTATCGCAGCGACATCTAATAGCGCGTAGCGAAATTGACGTCCGTCGTATAATAGAGATGTTTCCAGAATATTTTATCGCAGCGACATCTGATAGCACGTAGCGAAATTGACGCCCGTCGAATAAAAGAGCTGTTTCCAGAATGCTCTCTCGCAGCGACATCTGATAGCGCGTAGCGAAATTGACGTCCGACAAATAATAGAGATGTTTCCAGAATGTTCTATCGCAGCGACATCTGATGGCAAGTAGCTAAATTGACGCCTGTCGAATAAAAGAGCTGTTTCCAGAATGCTCTCTCGCAGCGACATCTGATAGCGCGTAGCGAAATGACGTCCGTCGAATAATAGAGATGTTTCCAGAATGTTCTATCGCAGCGACATCTAATAGCGAGTAGCGAAATTGACGTCCGTCGAATAATAGAGATGTTCCAGAATGTTCTATCGCAGCGACATCTAATAGCGAGTAGCGAAATGACGTCCGTCGAATAATAGAGATGTTTCCAGAATGTTCTATCGCAGCGACATCTAATAGCGAGTAGCGAAATTGACGTCCGTCGAATAATAGAGATGTTTCCAGAATGTTCTATCGCAGCGACATCTGATGGCAAGTAGCTAAATTGACGCCCGTCGAATAAAAGAGCTGTTTCCAGAATGCTCTCTCGCAGCGACATCTGATAGCGCGTAGCGAAATTGACGTCCGACAAATAATAGAGCTGTTTCCAGAATGTTGTATCGCAACGCCATCTGCTCAATATAATCGAGGTACATTCATAAAAAAAACGATTCTTCTTTTTAAAGTCGGTAAAGAATTAGGTATATTTTAGTACCATTAAAATAGCAGTCATCCTTGTCATTCGTCTACACAAAATAGAGATAACAGTATTACTCACTAAAACAAAGTTAGCGACATAAAAAATCCACCAAAATAATTCTTGCTTCAAAAACATTATAACGAAAAGAATGATTAAGGTACGTAAGATAATTGATGCATTAAACTAAAGATGTACTTTGTTCGACAAATGGCTCGGCGAAATTGTCGCTTTCACAACTTTTATGGGCCCCCAACTTTTTGTACTGAAAGGTCGTATTTTCTGCGTTTGTGTTTTTAGAAATATCTAGACATTGATTTGGGGTAGTTTAAACGCACTCTGATGTGCCTTTTATGTTTTTTTTATTAATACTTATAGGTACAGTAAATTAAATTAAAATATACCTACGTTAATTCCTTATAATTTCTTTTTCTGTTACTTTTTTAAATACCACATTTGAATGCGATTTATTTAGAAATCGCAGTTACATTGTGGAATAAAAAAAATACTTACTACTAAACTACTAAAAAAATAGCATATGTTACTGTGATAACGTAGCTTTCTAATTGCAAATGAATTTTGGATAACTATCCAACTACTTTTGGGTTCATTCGTTACATACAAAAATGTAAATTTCTAATGTCAATGTTATAATAATGTCCGGTTTCCCAGCTACTTTTAACCATTCGTGACTGTTTTTGTTTCCGTAACTTCATGAAATCCGTTTCCGAACTAACTTGAGTTTTACTCCGTTAAAACTTAGCCCAACGAACACTAATGAATCACTAAGTAATGATTAAATAAATGGAAACTTCAGCAACCCAACATAACTAACTTGATAACTATTTATATTTTATGGCGAACTTTATACGGCTTTGTGTATCTCGGACCAAACGCCGACCCGAGAGTGATTTATGTTTCTCTTTAATTAATTGTTTTTGTTTAATTTTAAAACATACGTTAAACATTCAACTAAATTAATCAAATAGGTTTTGTAATGGCTTTGATATCATCCTTTTCCTTTTCCTTTTATGTCATTTTGACAATAAAACGACATATATATATATATATATATATATTTATATATATATATATTATATATATATATTATATATATATATATGTCGTGGTTATCCACGGGGAGTGTTCCGAGGAGCTGTTTGGAACGATTCCTGCCGCCGAGTTTCGTCATCGGACGACACGACAGACCGCCAGGTACCATCCTCACCATGTCGATGGCTGGCATTCCACAACCGTGCGGTTTTCGCGGAACTTTCTGCCCCGCACAGCCGCGGTGTGGAACGGTCTGTCCTCGTCGGTATTTCCAAACCAATACGACTTAGGGTCCTTCAAGCCTATCATTTCCTCAAAGGCCGGCGACGCATCTGTAATTCCTCTGGTGTTGCGGATGTCCATGGGCGTCGTTGACCACCTTGGTGTTCTCGCCGCTCGTGTGCCCCCTTCTCTTATAAAAAAAAAAAATCCATACTTCTATTTTCTTGGTATTTTTTTCCAAAGCAAAATGAAGACTGATTTTTTTTCCATGCGGTCAACATCACGGGTAATTGTTAAAGTATGCTAATGGTTATTAATAGTAGAATTTTTAAAATTTCTTTTCTCAATTTAATCGTTCAAATAATTTTCAGATTTAAAATGATTGAAATGCTATTTTAAAATCTAACCTTATCCAAAAGCAATATAGAAAATTTATTTTATTTCTTGTCTGGTTTTCCCAGACTTTCATCTATTATCGGAATAGAATTTCGTTGTTCGAGAATATTCGAAGATAATCCAAATAATATGTCATTTTATTGAGATAGATAAAGACGTTGCCAACTTTTTAATTTTACATGAACACTGCAAATACTTAAAATGGATCTTGTAAAGTATTGTTATATATTCATCTATGTATATCTATACTAACATTATAAAAAGAAGAGATTTGTATTTTTGGATTTTTGTATGTATTTGATTCACGCAAAACCTACTGGGCCGATTTTAAAAATTCTTTCACCATTAGAGAGATAATTTATCTGCGAGTAACATAGGCTATATTTTTTAATACCACGCGGGCGAAGTCGCGAGCATCAGCTAGTTATTTCTAAGATAAGAAAAACAATGTTAAGTGCTTTTTTATTACAAAACTTTCATCATTACACTCTCATTATAAAAAAGTCGAGAAACTAGGTTTAATTACTGAATAGAATTATAAAATACAAAATTAGAAATGATAATATTAAATGTACGAGTAATAGAGCTTCACCGCTGCCGTGTTGCATGTAGTACAGTTTTAAAATAAAAATTATATTTGAAATTAAAGAAAATTTATTATAAAGCCAAACTTTTTAAATATATTTTCCCAAAACGGTTAATAAGTTCGTAAGATTATTTAACACTTTATATCAGTAATTATATGCCAAAAGCAAGTTAATAAAATCCATTCAAGTCCTGAGCAACAAGTATTCGTATGAAAAACTAAAATATACAAAGTACTCTATCATTATCACTCTTAATAAATCTTATTAGAAGTTAACAAAGACATAAAGATACAAAACTGAAGTATGCCAAACTTTAATAACATATAACTAAACCACTATAACAACTCCAAGAAGATATAAAAGTGAATAAGTTTTGCGACTTCAGCTGCGATTGCTACGTCCCTTGACTTTTAAGAGACAGGATCTCTCATGTGCATATTTCCCTTTACCTAAAATAACAAACGTCATCATCCCCCTTTTCCTACTCTTGGAGTGTCGGCGCGTCAGGTTTTGGTCCTTCGCGTAATCTCTACCATCCGTCCTCTCAGTCATCACTCCCTTCTAGATCATGTCATCTTTCACGTAATCCATCCATCTCTTTCAAGGTCTCTACTGGTATACCTCCACACTCATAACTACCGCTCTTGTTACATGTCATTCATCCCTTCTCATAACATTCCCAAACAAAAAAACTTTAAATATTTCGGTGTGTTTTTAGAGTCAATATGCTTTCATAGACCTTTCAATTTTAAGTTACTGACATCACATTGGCAGAATTTATTTAGTACAACAGTAGCTCAGCCCAGTCCATTTCTCAATAGTCCAAAACTACGGCCAATACAAGAAAAGTTTTGCAATACCAACTGTTCTGAATTGTGATCACAACTTTCGTATGGTTACGAAGTAATATATGTGCATAGTTATTTGCACAAATAATTCCTAGGAAGTTTTATTTAGGCTAACAATCAGGCCACCAGATATTGCCTTATTTCTTAGTCAATATTTAAACAAACATTCAAAAATGTTCGTCAATAAATACATACAAAGCCTCGGAAATGCGAGATAATTAGTGCTCCGACACGCATACTCGTTAGACGTATTAATATTAACTAGAGGGCGCTAGTGAGGATTCATAATTTAGTTTCACTTCTGGGGACCGGGTGTATTAACTTTCAGGGTCTCATCATCACCAGCTCACTATACGTTCCCACTAAGGGGCTCGGAGCCTACCATAAGTAAGGGGTGACTAAGCCATAGTCAACCACGCTAGAACATTGCGGGTTGGTTGACTTCACAAATGTCTTTAAATTTCTTGGCCGATATGATGTTTAACGCATGATGTTTTCCTTCCCCGTAAGAACGTCGGGTAAAATATATACATATGAAAATCTAAAATCACATTGGTACAAGGCGGGATTCGAACCCAAGACCTGTAGATTACAACTCAAGTGATTAAACCCTTGAGCCAATGTCGTGAAATCGTATTTATTTTATGTTATCCATTTTCTTCTCTCCAATACAGTTTTCTTTTGTTAAAGTAATAAAACATAATGACAGCTACTAAAGCTATTCCTTTCGATGTAAAATAAAGCGTGGAGTTAATCAGGGAGGTTTTATGGCAGCTAACGACCCTATATGTGATACGGGCGTGATAAGAAAGCTCGTTGCCGACTTGGTTTTTATTCGAAATGATAATGGACCTGCTCTTTAGTACAAGCATTATGTGAACTTTCCTTCGGGTAATTGTTTTGAGTTTTCCTTCTCTTATTTTGATGACAGTTTTTGCCTTTTTAAAAACTTTGGCGTATTAACAATTATTTTTCTAAGTAATTATTTCTTTGTCTGAAACATAAAAACTGGTCGATTCTCACATAAAAACAATAATTAGTTAAACTCGAATTGTATCAAAACAAAGTAATTATTGTAACAGATGTAATTAAAATGCATATTTTTTTTTTTCAAGCAAGTATTTCTATTAATCTACTACTATGTAGAGAACTTTATATGCATCAAAATATAACCCTGGTTGCACAAACTGCGATATCAAAAACGACCTTGGATAGTGTGTTCTTTCACGTTTATAGCGCCATCTAGCGTCCTTAGATAATTTAAATATATTTTCAATTACGCAAAAAATAAATAAAACATAACACATATTTGTATCAAGAAACAGCTTATCAGTCGGCTTCTTCTATTTCTTCTTTTGTTTTCTTAGCAATATCACCCTGTATCTCTCCAAATGATTTACCCTTAGTTTCTGGTAAAAAGAATATAATAAACAGACACATTAGTATGGATACGACTGCAAAAGACCAGTAAGTAATCGCTGGACCGACTTGAGATATCAGCATTGGGAAGTATTTGGTCGTAAGAAATATTAATGTTGTGTTTACTCCTAAGTTTACAGCCACGCCGAATGCTCGAGCTGGACCGTCGAATAGTTCTGTTACTGTTACCCATATCAATGATCCGACACCTGGAAATACACAAACATATTATACCTTCGTATCCTGTAAATGCTTACGTATTGGTGAAAATAAAATAACAGAAACATTGTCATTATTGCTCAATGCAATTGATTTCGATTTTCCAGCCACATTCTTAATTACGTGAAAGAATTAAAAAAAGTTACTAGTCACAATTTAATTGAATCACACATGTTGAGGCTTTATACATGGTGTTCCAAAAACGAGTTTTAATAGCATTTATAAAGCTTACCAGCATTGTAACAATAAACGACGATCACTAACGAAATCAATGGAAGCATGTTCAAGAAACCGGAGACTGGTTCACTATTAGGTGGTTTCAATTTGAAGAATGTCCCTAAGCCAATCTGAAAATCGAAATTAACCAAACACATTGAATTCATCTACCAAGATTCAGAGGAAAAAATATTACTCGTTTTGTAGGGTAACGTTTTCGGTATATATTCCACTCCAATACTATCTGGTGGAGCATATACAACACTGATCTCTATAAATGGACAGGATACAAGACGTGCTACTTTGCACTTATTTCATTTTCGCGATCTTGACGCTGACCGTCGCTGTTGTGAGAGTGGTGAGGGTCGGAACTATTAATAAAGATATAATTAACTATCACATCAACAGGCGCTTTTAAAATAAAGACCTATCCATTTATACAGATCAGTGGATTAAAAGCAATATAAATCCTTACCAAGCCAATGATCATCCCAATGAGTGAGGATATTAATATAATCTTTCTACCAAATCTATCCGTTGTGAACATCGTCAGGAAACTTGAAACAAACTGGATGATTCCTATGACAACTGATGCTAATTCTGGCATTATTGATGTATGTGTAGATATTAATATCGTTTGCAAATAATACGACACAGCATTGTAGCCAACCATTTGACTACCTATTGAAAATATCACCGATATTAATAAGCTTTTTCGAACTGTTGGATTCTTGAGTACTGCTATTTTGTTAACCTTCTCCTGCTTCGACGATAATGTGTACTCTTCGACTTCTTGCAAAGCTGAATGCTCTGATCCGTGGAGGAATTTGAGAACCTTAATTGCTTCTTTTTCTTGTCCTGTAAATTAAAAAAAACAAGATAAGTATAAGCAATAATAATAACACTAAAGTAATCCAAAAAGTTATTTTGACATTAGGGATTTGGCCCAGTTTCTTTTGCCGCAGTCCTGGCACATCTCTAGCAAAGGAAAGTCAAGGAAAAATTGCTTTACTTCTTAAATTTCAAATTAAGTAACATTGTAAACTCACCTTTATTGTATAAGAAATATGGGCTTTCCGGTAACAATAGAATTGGTAATCCTGTTACTACTATTATAACCGCAAACATAATATTAAACTCTTTATATGATAGAAATGGACCAGCTGAAAAAGTCAATACAATACCCAGACTGGAAAATATTTGAACCAACGTGCAAGAGGCTCCACGTGTGTTTTTCTGTAACAAACAAATGACTTCAGCAAGCAAAACAATTGAAATTTCTTTTTTTTTAATAAAAAAATATTCGATCCCAGCACTAAAACAGCTGATATGCTTCTAAAAGTAGGCAAAGTAATGCGTTGATCACATCTGTCTAACTAAGGAAATCTGATAGAGAGGACAAACCTATTATACCCTCTGCATAGAAACTAGAAATGTGCATAGCTCTACAATGACGTCATAAGGAAGGTAGGAAGTGTCTACATATGATATGATATCGAGTGGATACAATTTCCTCAAAGGCCGGCAACGCATCTGTAGTTCCTCTGGTGTTGCGGATGTCCATGGGCGTCGTTGACCACCTCTGTGTTCCCGCCGCTAGTTTGCCCCCATTCTCATTATAAAAAAATCTTATAATCATGCAAGAAAAGGCTTAATGTACAGATTTAAGAAAACATCTTGGAATAACTTACAGTTGCAATCTCAGATGTATAAACTGGTACACTCATTAATATAAATGAGTCGGATAAACCGAACATTATTCTAGCCACTATCAGCATCCACACTTCAGTAGCCAAGATATAAATTGTGACACCAATAATTTTTGGTACACATCCCAATACCACGCAGTATTTTCTTCCTATACTGTCCAACAATAATACCACTATAGCATTAACTGGAAAATAAAAAGATCACATTAGAATGAGATAAAGCCACCGAAGGGACACCGTCTTCGAGGCCCTCAGTGTCCCCTTGTTGTCCAGTCGGTGTCCTGTCGGTGCCCTGAATTAGGTTTGTTCATATGACATGACTTTTTCAAAAATGCTCTAGTTTAGTATGTAGGCTTACTCTATGCCGATGGCGAACACCGAGCACTGGTGGGGCGGCCATTTTGTCATTTTGAGTCAGTTCGATTTGAGTCGCCACGGAGTGCGCACGCGACCATGTGCTCGGTGGACGTCAATACAATGTAGACGTCAATTCAATATCTTAATCGAAACATATCGTTACGATCTATAATGATTTTGTGGAAATACGAATAGTGATATTGAGGTTTACAAGTACACCAACTATTAAGGCAATTATTATGTTGAAATACCTAAGTACCACGCCTACAAGAAAATGTCATAAATCACCCGATATTACCTGATGTTAGTCGAAAGACTTCATCAGAAGTGGGATTCGATTTGACAAAATATCCTCTGTGAGTACAAGGCCTACTACTAGAAATCAAGAATATTTCCGATATTAATAATGTCGTAAGATGACAAATTATAACCCTCTGTATCTTAAGAATTGACCTCTAGATATCAGTTAAGAGTAAAACACACATTTAAGCATCCTGGAGTCAGTCATACGAACAAGATCTCTGCTGGTCCTTGATGAGTATAGCCTCTATTTCGGACTTCTTAGTCTGCTGCAGAACTTCAGAGTAAGTTAAACGATAATTTTGAGCTAGAACATTAAGAGTAAACAGTGCCTCGCAGGTATTCATACTGGTCCCGCAGCCAAACTGACTTTCCCCTAATTGTCGGAAACTAGAAATGTCTTGAGTACATGGCTCGTAAGACTTTGCGTGTGGTATTCCGAACATTCGTTGGCGTTACATCTCTTCGGGAGGGTAACGAATGTCGACTTCAGCTAGTCACTAGGAAGATCGTCTGATTGAACAGTCGCGCTTTAATATCCACATATCTGTCCTTCAATAGCTTCAAGATCTCAACGAGGAAGTTGTCAGAGCCCAACGCTTTTCCGGTTTTATCTGATCGTATTACTCGTTTCACCTCTGACGTGCGGGTGATCTAGTGTCATCAGTTATTACATCATGTAAACTTCTGGAAGTGTTAGCAAAGATGCTCACAATGTAATTGCGCAATGTATGTACATCTCTTACTCTCCGGATCAACAAGAAGATTGCATCAGTTGGCCGTCAGACTAGCGTGGTTTTCGAATGACCGAGAGATTTGATATCGATGTCGAAGTTCATGGAGAATAAAATCGAAGTTAGTCAAAGTTGTTCTTGAGTTTGACGAATGATTTGGTAGATAGTCTGGCCGAAAGGATAGTGACCGGTCTAGAATGTGTGGTTGTAAAGCTGATCGAAAGGGCCTCGCACGCCCAGTTCACGCTTTGGTATCAGAAATGTAAAGCAGGTCGAAAGGGCCTCGTACGCCCGGTCCTCGCTGTGGCAGTTGGTCGAAGGGGCCTCGCACGCCCGGGCCATACTGATAGTTGGTTAGTTAGTTAGTCGAAGTCGAAAGAGATAGGATCGAAGAGGCCTAGCAAATTCGTCAGGAAAAGCCGACCGTAGGGCAATTATAACGATGCGCACGAGGTCGTGCGATTGTCAGGTTTGGCCGTGTAGGCTTACTCTATGCCCATGGCGAACACCGAGCACTGGTGGGGCGGCCATTTTGTCATTTTGAGTCAGTTCGATTTGAGTCGCCACGGAGTGCGCACGCGACCATGTGCTCGGTGGACGTCAATACAATGTAGACGTCAATTCAATATCTTAATCGAAACATATCGTTACGATCTATAATGATTTTGTGGAAATACGAATAGTGATATTGAGGTTTACAAGTACACCAACTATTAAGGCAATTATTATGTTGAAATACCTAAGTACCACGCCTACAAGAAAATGTCATAAATCACCCGATATTACCTGATGTTAGTCGAAAGACTTCAAGTATTTTTCCTTCTCCCTCCTTTAAAGTGTTCTTAATTTGCAATTAGACGACGTCATTGCGTAACATTGAGGCGAGGAAAATCTTATTCTAGATTTATCTCATTCTAGATTTATCTCTGTTAATATTTGAAGAACAAATGGCACATGCAAACTCAAATCTAATCTAATGGTTAATCTTTTTATTTGATTTCAGAAAGATTTCGTTGATTTTAGTTCACGGTTAGGATTGTTGCTAGGCTAGAGGAAATTATGATGATCACATAAACAGGGAAGATTTGATGTGAAAGGTAGAGAAATACCGAATAAAGTATGGTTTTCTTGTTAGATATAGCCATATAGCCATTGCCAGCCAGCAATATACGAGTACTATGCCTCAGAGAGAATATCCTTAGATAGAGAGAAAGCGGGGCACCGGTGCGTTTCACCGGAGATCCCGGATCCTTGCCAGTCGCAATAAGATGGCTACCAAAGAGGTTTTAGTAAAACCCCACACAACCTTGCCCCCAAAAGTAGGGTATCTTTCTTAAGTTTTTCCCCCCGAAACCAATGAAAAGTTATGGCGATGGTAAGGAACATCTTGTAAAAAAATGAGACTTGCTCCATAGTAAATAGAATATTATACTTACAAATAAAAGCGAATATGAATTCGACAGACACTATCCAGGAACCCTCGTTTTCGTTTATAACATGTGACAGACTTGTCTCCGTTTCGTTGCTTAACTTGACAAGCATTGGCGATGACCAAACTAAATTCATGCCAGTTGTGAAGAGACTTATGTTTACTAAAAAAATGGCAGGATAACAAAAAAAATGTACTAAAACCTCACTAATCATACTAATACTTACTTACTAATATTATAAATGCGAAAGTTTAGATGGAGGAATGGATGTTTGTTAGAGTTTGTAGCCTAAACGGCTGTACAGTTCTCGATGAAATTTGGTATAGATGTAGAGGATAGTCTGGAAGAACACCCTATGTCTTCTAATCATTTTTGTTTTTTTTTTTAATTCCATGCGAACGCAGTCGCGTGCGAAAGCTATTATAATATAAGCATTGTGTCTGTTTAATTAACATGATTTTTGGACAAGGCCACAAAGGTTTTAACACCACTTTAATAACCGCAATAATCTTTAGAGTTATCATTATTTCAGTGCCGTCAAAAATGTAATGCAACGAAGCATTTGACATTTGAACCGATGCTATTGGTCGAAATTCGACCACAATAATATTCAAGTTTTTACGAATTTTTTATCTATATTGATAATATAAAGATGAAATATTTTGTATGTATCGGAATAACTCAAAAACTACTGGGGCGATTTCAAAAATTCTGTCACAATTTAGAAAATGTTCAATCAATGAGGGTAATTTTTTTATTATTTTTTTATTCCACGCAGATGAAGTCTCTAGCAACAGCAACAAATAAAAAACGTTTCCTCTTGTATCCTATTCAGTATTATATCAGATTTAATACAACAATACAAAATTAATGAAAGTCAGGTTTAGTTAATATTTTAAATAACTTACCAAGAATTACTACTGCATATTGTCTTATAATAGGTGATTTTATACATCCAAACATTTTAGCTACGTAACAGTTTCTAAAATAATTCAAGCAAAGCAAAACACTATGTACCTCTGTATTCTCCGACACATTAACGTGTGAAGACAAAATACGTTTACAATTGATAATTATTCAACTAAATTGTCTAACTATAGACAGACAAATATATTTGTCCCGGTAGGCATAAGACATATTAAGAAGTAAAATTTTAACCTACATAGTATTTTTGCATATGATAAAAGTAATCAATATTAATAAAAAAGAAAGATTTCTATTTTTGGATTTTTGTATGTATTGAAATAACTCAAAAACTACTGGGCCGATTTCAAACATTATTTCACCATTAAAAAGCTACGTTATTGTTGAGTAATATATACTAATATATACTATATTTTTCACAAGTGGACGAAGTCACGAGCAACAGCTATATTGAATGAAATTAAAATATTTTAGAGGGAGTGAATGGATGGGTTTAGGAAGTTGAGCGAGGCGATGAATAACGTAGATATGCCATGCCAATGGGTGGTTGATATTATACCATTGTAGTCATTTTCTAATTAATTTATCTCGTTAATTGATATAAAACTAGTAAACATCTCTGGAAATACACCTTTTCTTATTAAGAGAAGTATTAAAGATGCGTTTCAGTATTTTTATGGCTCTATGCAGCACTCTTGTTCCTCTAACATATTCGCATTTCAGTATTCTGCCGTTTGGCTTTTAAGCGGAACAAAGGATGAACGAATGTTTAAACAACAGACGATTGCTTTATTTACATTTCGGTTAAGATATAAAACCTATTTAAGAGTGCTGTCACAAAATAATACCGCGACAGCTCTCTCACCTGGCCAGATAGATCAGTCGCACTGTAACGCGAAAACAAAGATTATGTGACTCCATTCAGTAAACCGGACTTTGTCGTTTAATAATAGCCGTAATAGATTCGCGCGTTGAATTTTAAAAAAACAATATTTAAATTCTGATTACCATTGTATTATATTTTATTTCTTAACTGATTTTTATACAGTTTTCAAAATAATATATTTATTTCTGTGATAGAAAAAATGAAGTCACACGATGGCAATTTAACACATAATCTCATATTACTAATATTATAAATGCGAAAGTTTGTTTGTTTGGATAGATTTTGATATCTTCTAAACAGCTGAATTTATCTTCATGAAATTTGGCATAGAAGTAGAGCGCAGTCTAGAAAAATACTAGAACACGAGCACAAGTTTTCTTGATTCTGCGCGGATGGAGACGCGGGCAACAGCCAGTTAATAATATACTTTAAATCCCTTTCTACACGAACTGAGTCTTTTATAGAGCGGCCTTTTATAAGTGCTTGTGTAAGGAATTTTTTTTACTGTACAGTTCTACTGATCAGTTTTAACTGAACGTATGTAGTGGGTCTAATAAATAAAGCGAAAACTTAACTCAATAAACGCCCTTAGCACAGTCATCGTTTATGAATTAAATAAAGTAATTTTTAATCAGAAATATAATTATGAATTGTGGTCGAATTTAGACCAATGGCAACAGACAATGGCGTAGACATCGTAAAAAGAAGTTATTTAAAAAAAAAAGTAAACGAGATAAAAAATAAGAAATCTCTCTCCATTGACAATCATTTATTTAACATTTCTTGTATTTCAATCAATGTCTTTCCTTTGGTTTCGGGCACAACGGATATTCCGAAAATACAAGCGAGTGCACACATACTGGAGAATAACCAGAATGTGACGTGACTACCGAGGCCAGATATCATGTAACCGAAGACGGTCGTCAATCCGAAACCGAACAGCCAAGAAATA
Organism: Papilio protenor; assembly: GCA_029286645.1. Classification (NCBI taxonomy): domain Eukaryota; kingdom Metazoa; phylum Arthropoda; class Insecta; order Lepidoptera; family Papilionidae; genus Papilio; species Papilio protenor. Next base: position 2,392,005 of record JAGSMZ010000010.1, on the reverse strand, counting down.
GTCACACTGATAGTCGATCCAGTACTCCTTACATTCGATTGGAACATTTCACCAACCAATGTGCCCGGAATTACACCAAAACCTGCAATAAAATGTACGCTACAGTAACGTGTTGCGTCAGTAGTTAAAGAAATTTCTATAGCTTTCTATAAAGTATCTAATTGTCAAGACAAGGTTGTGAATAGACATGCAAGTAGCTTACACACTTGCATATAAGTTACTGGCTCGTGCCAGCTACAAGCATGTGTGAACGCAGCACGACATTTGATTCTGTGATAGCTACTAGTAAGTTGAGGGAGGATCGAGGAGTACGAAGTTTGACGATGACTCGTCTCTAACAATCTTGTCCCCACTTTATTGGCATATGTATTTTCATCTTAAAGTGACCTTAATTTGAAAAACAAATGAATTTGAAGAACAATACATCTAAAACTACAAAGAATAATAATCATGAAATCACACATCACTATTCAAAATCAATGAAGGCTTTTAGGCTACAAAAAATCGCATCGTAAAATAATTTTAATACTCACCAAAGTCATAAGAAAGGAAGAATATAATCAACGTCACTAATGGTAACCATTGTATTTTGGTAACTGATGGATGACTTATGTAGTCTAAATAGAAATATACACCCAACGTCGCCTGTTAGGACAATAAAACATTAGAATACTTTTAATCCAGATTTCGTAGTATCTACAGTCAAAAACAGACTAAACTATCGCACAACGGTTTAGTCGCGCTTTCATTCCTATGACCTTACTCGTTTATGGAGGTGCGCACACTCGATTTTTAGTTGTGGAACTAAGCAGTTGAATTGGCTGCGAAACAATCGACAATCTCACAACAGTAGAGCGATAGTTCAGTCAATGATGTGCGCCCGCTCTAACTTTCCAGCCTTGTCAAGTGCACCACTGTTTACATTTCTGCTTCTGTGTCTAGGATCACCAACTCGGTTATTACCAGTTGAAATATTAATTGAACTTACCAAACTTAAAGTGCATACTGTCGTTGAGTATATCAACAAAATTCTCCTTCCAATCCCTTCGACGAAGAAAGGTGTTAACGTGCTTGAAAATATTTGTGTTACACCAATTATTATTGTGGCTATATTCGGTTCTATAGAAGAACCAGCTAATTGGAAGATCGTTGTTGCAAAAAATGTGACTGCAATTATACCGCTGCCTTGTTGCAGAATTCCTAACGTCAGTGTTATAAATAATGCTTTTCGATTGCTCTTGACCGTCAGTACTTGCTTCCATTCCTCTATAACGCTCTGCTTTTCAACAGTAACCTTCATTTCTTGGTAAGCATGGTATTCTTTAGATCTCCCCAACTTTTCCATTACAAGACCAGCGGCCTCTTTCCTGTCTAAAATATGTACTACAATTAAAATGAAAATTTGCATAAAACAATAGATTGGCTTTGATGTTTATACGTTTGGACTAAAAGTCAATAAACCCCGGATAAAATTGTTACAAGAGTAACTAAAAGATTAGTTTCTACATACACTTATCATCAGGTTAAAATTTTATTGTACTCGTGGCCTTCAAGACAATATTAACTACTAACTATTTTTTCCTCGAAAAAAAACTCGTGGAATGTCAAAATTCTAGTTGTCAGCCAAATGAAAACTATCGTTATAAAAAACCAAACAAAATGGGACCCACCTGCAAGCACTACCTTTCGGATAAAAAAAGAATTATCAAAATCGGTCCACTAGCGGCGGAGTTATGCCGTAACACACATAAAAAAAAGACATACAGACAAATTAAGTACCTTCTTCTTTTGGGAAGTCGGCCAAAAAATAAAGCAATTCAAAAATGTATTACAAACGTGAAGTACCTTTTAAAATCAAATACGTTGGAGATTCTGGTATAAACAAAAGCCCCAGTAAGTACAGAGCCGTAATAGCCGCTGCAATATAAGACACTAACTGATACGAGACATAGGGGCCAACTGCATACACGATCAGTGTACCCAACGTGGAGAAAATTGCATTGCTCGTTAACAATATACCTCGAATATTGGTCGACCTGAAAATGTTACAAGTTTAAATTACTACTTGCACTCTAAAAACTATTTACTTCCCAAAGTATCAGAGATAGATAATGAAATAAAAAAGCGTAATTTGATCTTTACATACTTAGTTTGGATAATGTTTTTTATAACTATCCGATAATAAATATCTTTTTAACATTACTCGTTGACCTCCTTTACTCTACTTAAATTTCATCTTTCTTCTCTCTCGTGTAACAAAATGTATACTTAAACATGACGTACATTCATGGTTTGTTTAGTAATATTTTTAATAAGCTTTAAGCTTGTGCAAGGAATAGTTTTACGACAATAGTAAAATGGTTGGATTCGAAAACTGGACCACGTGATTGGAAGTCGCTTACGCATGGTACATCTTTAACCATTAGGCTATTGCGCTTCAGAACTTTAATTCAAACTGTAAATTTCTAATCACAGTCATACTTACGCTATTTCGCCGATGTAAATAAGATTCACAATCAAAATAATTCCTGTTCCAAATCCACAGAAAACTCTGCCAACATATATCATAGCCAAATTATTAGCTGTAGCCAGTAATATGAACGATAACAGAGTAACCAATCCTGCTAGAATGAAACATGGTTTACGACCAATCGCGTTGCACAAATACCCAGTTAGATAAGGCCCTGTAAAAGGAATTGTATTAAACAATGATGTCCAAATAACTTACAAACCAGACGTCCGACATTTCCTTTAAACATTTTTATCGTGGTCAATTCTAATTTATTTAGATCACATAGTACAGTCACGGAAATCCGTGATGTTCAAATTACGATAACCATGTTCATTGCAACGAGACGAACTACACCTCTTCTTACAAATACCGAATTAGGTAACATTGAGTTGCGCCAACGAGAGAATAATAAACACCGTCAGTTTCCTCGATTGTACATTACCCTCAATGCGTGTGAAGTGACATTTATTTGTTAACTAGCTTTCGCCCGCGACTCCGTCCGCGTGGAATTAAAAAAACCAAAGTGAGTAGCCTATGTGCTCTTCCAGACTATCCTCTACATCTATACCGAATTTCATCGAAATCCGTTCAGCCGTTTAGACTACAAACTCTAACAAACATCCATCCATCCATCTAAACTTTCACATTTATAATGTTAGTATGATGACTATTACGAAAGCGGTTTCAGGGTAAAATTACAATGGTCCGCTCTGTATATAATTTATTCAATCTGTTTTTAATTACGTATGTAATCTATAGCTTACCTAGGATAGTTCCTACATATAGAATAGAGCCCATTAACGATGTTTCCGTTTCCGTGAGTTTATTTGGCAATGGAGATGTTTTAGGGTCATCGAATTTAGGTATGATAGGTGCCGTCCATCCTAGACCGTAGCCAACTAAGATCTGTCCGATGTATACTGAAAATAATAATAATCATTTTTATTCAGCAATAATAAACTTATTAAGCAATTGACATTAAAAACAAAAACTAGTAAAACGTGAATACAATCATTTCATCCTCTCCTTTTATTATCGAATTCAAATTAAATGAGAAATAGTATTTACAAACTATCTAATAAAGTAATTTATTATCTACTAGCTTTCGCCCGCGACTGCATCCGCGTGAAATCAAAAACAGAAGTACCCTATGTGTTCTTCCAGACTGTCGTCTTCATTTATGCCACATCGAGAACCGTTCAGCAGTTTATCTGACAAACTCTAGCAAACTTCCATCTAAACTATCGCAATTATAACATTAGTGAAATAATAAGTAAGATGATGAGTTAAAATTGATGATACAAATATATCTGTTTTTAATAAAACTGTGATTACAGCCTTATAAAATTGTTCAGATTAATAGTTTTTTTATGATTTCTCGTTTCTATTTAATTCTTCTACAACCTCTAATGATTTGGTAAAATCATACTAATATTATAAATGCGAAAGTTTAGATGGATGGATGGATGGATAGATGGATGTTTGTTAGAGTTTGTAGTCTAAACGGCTGGACAGATTTCGTTGAAATTTGGTATAGATGTAGAGGATAGTCTGGAATAACACATAGGCTACTCACTTTTATTTTTTTTAAATTCCACGCGGACGGAGTCGCGGGCGAAAGCTAGTGCATTAATAAAAAGAAAGTTTTTCAACAAGTTAAAATAAAACTTACATCTTATAGTTATCCATACTTGCTGCTTAACATAATATTCCAACATTTTACTCACAATGTTCAATTATCAACACATTTCTAAACTGAAGCTACCATTTATTTTTTAATAATTAATTGCATTCGACTGCAATCATATCACGATCGACCTTCCACAAAAGTGATATTTTAACAAACCAAAAGTAAAATGAACTTTCTGCAACTACGTTTAAAATTCACAATCGCTTGATTAATTTTAATTTAGCGTAATATTAATACAAAGCATTCTGATACATGTTACTATTGCAAAAAGATGTAATTAAAATATTTTTTTATCATATTTGATTATTATAAAGTCGTTATCTACGCAGAGATAACGGAATCTTTATTATCTTAAATATCATGAAATTGTTACTTGGTACAGGAAACGAGTATTGCATTACTTGTATTTGACTAAAGAATCGCACAAATGTTGTGTGATTGTCGATTGTTTCGCAGCCAATTCAACTGTTTATTCCCACAACTAAAAATCGAGTAGTTTGCGCACCTCCATATAAGCTCATAGAATCAAATCGCGACTAAATAAGTTAGTAAAAGATGTGCCACGCATTCTTACCCACGACTTCGTCAGTTTAAAAATTACACATAAACTTTATTCAGAAATATTTATTGTTAACTAAAATCTTTGTACTAAAAAATGAACTACATTTACATATATCATATACATATTAAATAAAAATATACACCAGTCATTGTCTACCGAGTATTTCTTGAATCTCGTTTAATGTCTTCCCTTTAGTTTCTGGTACAAACTTCAAGGTGAAACAAAAAGCTACAACACAAGAGAATGAGAACATCCAGAACGTAACATCACCACCAAGGTCACGTACTAAGGACCCAAAGCCAGTCGCAACGCCGAAACCAATCAGCCAAGCCGTTGTCATAGCAACCGCGGAACCCGTACTACGGGCGTTGCCGCGGAACATCTCCCCTACTAGCGCACTCGGCATGGTTCCGAAACCTGATTAATAAAAATAGCAATTATGCAAATATAATTAATTGCACTCTATTTTTAAGTTGGCGCGTCGATTATAAGTGTATTCTTCTAATCGACGTGTCTACTTAGGCGCCTGGTTTACAATAGATATAAATCTTACCGATTTCGTATGAAAAGAAGTACATAATAAGCGCCATCAACGGGAGCCACCCGATGTCTGCTATCACCGGACTCTTCACTCGCGATAGATAAAAGAATGTGCCAAGGATCGACTGAAATTCAAAGAAAAATATTATAATTGATCCGTAATTAAAATCATTCTTTTAGCAGCTACTTACAAAAATATCTAATGAATTATTAAATTTGTAAATAAAGCAACTAAAACTAAGTGTAACTACCTAAAACATTTAATTGTTATTCAAAGTTCTTTACCTTAAGGAAAGGGTGTCCTAGTTATTGGGGGTCTTGCTACATCTACACTTGCTGTGTCTAAACTACACTATGTAAAAAGAAATAGCTAATCTTTGACTCAAAAATTAGTTATAAACATTAGTGATGTTCAATGAACAATAGATGACGTATTTATTGTGTAACACTAATAATAAAAAGAGGCGACGTTGTTCATTTCGTTAGACTACTTTATCTCTATACTGAATACTTACGAGACTCATAGCGCAGAATGCTGTTGATACAAGCAGCAGTATCCTGCGACCAGCTCGTTCAACTACTGTAGGCGCTATCAAACTTGCTACCAACCGTGTCGCGCCGATTATAATCGTTGCTAGATCTGGCCTGGAAGAAAAATAAATCAATGAAATAAATTTGGAGCAATAGCTCTTAATAAAGAAGAGTTAAATGTGATTTGTGTTATTTTTATTTAAATAACTTTCGCGCCCTTACAACCAATAAATTATTTTCAGTAACTACTTTTATGTTTATTTAAGAATTTGCTTTGACAATTTGAATAGGCGCCAAGAAAATAATAGAGTTTTAAATATCTCTTGCTGAACTTTGTTGAGAGATAACTCACAAATGAAATTGCTTGTACATTATTAAAGTTTGTATTAAAAATATAATAACCTTATTGAAGATCCGGCAATCTGGAAGATGGTCGTGGCAAAGAATAAAACCGCTGCCACGCCGCTTAACTGCTGCAGTGTACATAAACTCAACGTGATGAAAAGTGACCATCTATTCGCCTTTACCGTGAAGATCTTTATCCAGGCCTTCCAACTATGGCCTTCATTCGGATTCGTACCTCGCACAGACTCGAATACGTTCTCTAAGTCGTCTACGCGCCCTAGATACCGTAGAGTTTCCTTTGCCTCAGTTTCTTTGCCTAAAATTAGAGTATATAATTCATCCATAGAAGATATCTCACAATATTTCAATCAGAAGTTGAATATCATTTTTTTAAGGCTCATGAAAAACTGACAAGTAAAAATATTTATATTGTTGAATTAATTGACCTAAATCTTTGCTTTTTGCGTTTTATCTCTATTTTCATCTTAAAAAATTCATGTACAAAATCGTAACAAGTAAAAATTCTCCGTAACACTTCGCTTACCCCAAACAAATTAAAAATATCCCCTAACAGTATAAATTTTCATCGTCCCACACATTTGTTTGTTTTATAATCTTCATAAAGATTAACTTTATGGTTTTATTTTTCTTAATGTCGACTAAATGTAATACGTCCTTAGAATTTAAAAATAACGCTTTTCGGGATATGTTAATTTTAACTCTCACGGTTGCATTATTTTTAGCATAAGTTATTATTCACACTTTTGCTATTTTTTTTTGGCAGGTTCAACTAAATTATAGGAATTGATTGTGAGATTGCTTACCTTTAATTGCATAATAAACTGGCGACTCTGGTATAAACAGAATCCCAATAACATGGATTATGTTAACGATTAATGCTATATAACCCGTAGCCGCGTAGGAAACAAAAGGTCCTATGGCGTACGCCGCTAGAGTACCAAATATACCCACTATAGACGTCGATGTTAGAAGAATACCACGGATGTTAGTTGACCTGGAAATAAATGACAATCAATCAAAAATGGATACACTCTCGTATAATAAATAAAGTGTAGGGACCGAGTAGTTTTAGACCCAGCGTGTCATCGAGCGTCTCATGGCGAGTAGTTACTCGGCTTGATTTGTGGCTGAGTTCCGGAGTTACGAATTTCATTTTTCTTTTAAATAAACAAGTAACTGTTGCTCTTGATAAAAATATGTTAAAACCCCATGTTATTATTACACAGATATAAACGTTGGTTTGAAGGGTGTAGGATACAAAAGTTTACAAATATCATGTTTTTGTTTGTCGAAATTTGTATTAGATGGAGAATCAACATTATGTCTAAAATCGCATCGCATATTATGTGGCAACTAAACTGCGGTGGTTTTAATTGTTTACATTATCTTTAACTAGCTTTCGCCCGAGACTCCGTCCGCGTGGAATTAAAAAAAAACAAAAGTGAGTAGCCTATGTGTTCTTCCAGACTGTCCTCTACATCTATACCAAATTTCATCGAAATCCGTTCAGCCGTTTAGGCTACAAACTCTAACAAACATCCCTCTATCCATCCATCCATCCATGCCATGCCTTTTTTGTTTATTTGTTTTAAATAAATAAAAAAACTTAACTTCAAACGCCAGACCTATCTTTTGATATTGCAATTATATCGTCAATTTAACAAAAAGATAATTGTTAGCAAATATATAATGTTTACATTATATATTTTATTTGAATATTCCATGGCCATATTAATTTATTAGAGCGTGTGCACATATTTCACTAAACTATCGCACAACAGTTGTGCGATTTTTTCGCAGCCAATACAATTGTTGAGCTGCACAACTAAAAATCGAATAGTATGCGCACCTCCTTATAAGGTCATAGGAATCAAAGCGCGACTAAACAGTTGTGCTATGGTTTAGTCAAAGGTGTGCCCGTGCTCTTAATTGCTTTTATTACATTTCGTTTCTTCTTTTGATTAGGGAAAATTGTTTCTAACATCAAAGTTAAAAACAAAACACACTTGTTTTCTCTGTTTCTCCAAAGTGTATGAAAGGGACAAAGTTTTAATACAAATGATTACTTACGCAATTTCCCCAACGTAGACGAGATTACTAACTGTCACCATTCCCATACCGAGGCCGCTTATAATTCTTATAGCAAAGACCATCGCTACATTCTTTGTGGTCACAATGAGAATTATCGCAGTCAAGTTTAACAGACCTCCCAGGAACAAACATGGCTTCCTTCCAATTATATTCGACAAATAACTGGGTATATATGGACCTGAAATAGAAACAAAAAACAATTAGGTCCTGTCCCACAATTCTTGTAAATTGTCAGATAACAATCCAATGTATAAAATATGTGATGGAAATATCGGATTTTGGTATTCTATCTGACAGTGACGTCACTTTTAGCTATCTGAGCCTGTACCAGCCAGTGGTGGGATAGTCTCTTACTCTTTTATTTTAATTTAACCAATAAAAAAACTTGTTTTTGTCCGCGACTACAACCACGAAATATAATAAAATTAGAGAAAAACCCAAGCTCCTAGGTCCATAGGAAAAATAATAAATTTCAAAGGTTTCGTTATAACGCACAAGCTGTTGCTCGTGATTTCGACCATGTAATTTTAAGACACGCTTTAGGCTAACTTACGGGGTAAATAAATTGAAAAAAAAACCTTCATGTGGAAAAGGGACCATAAACTACAAGGTGCCAACATTAAGGAAGCAAGATTATTATGGTAACGGTAATTTTGACATTTGCAATTGACAATTTGAAAAAAATAAAGTAAAGTCTTATAATTACATGCGGATGAAGCCGCATGAGAACAGCTAGTATTAGAATATAGTTGCAAATTGAAGACCAATTTTGATGGAACTATTTGCATTTGTGAATACAGTTATTTTCTACTGTATCAAGTTTAACAAGCAATCAAAATAATTGCAGCTAACAATTTAATTATTCAATATTCAGGATTATGCAGACCGTGCCATTTTTAACGTAACACGAGCTACAATGCTACAAGCCCAAAAGTCGTATCTGTAAATCGTGGGTTTCTAATATAGAAACAAACAAATGTTGTAATTATAAAACGTTTTGTTGGCGCCTGTGTCACCTTCATCTGGATCCCTAATGATCGATTACGGACATCACTAGCAACAGCGTCACACGGACATCCCTATTGCACATTCATTCACTCGCTTGCACTTCGTCTGTCAATCTGCGTGGCCATGCATCGTATCTCGCGCTAATCAATTGATTGCTGTAGGAGTAAAAGTTAAGCATGGTATGGGCATATTATGAGGAGGGATGAATCGCATGTAACAAGAAGAACGTTAGTTATGAGTGTGGAGGTATACCGGTAGAGGTAGAGCTAGAAAAAGATGTGTGGATTGCGTGAAAGGTGACATGATTAAGAAGGGAGTGATGACTGAGATGACGTATGATAGAGTAATGGAGGACAAAAACGTGTTGCGCCGACCCTACGGGAGTAGGATAACGAGGAAAATGAAGATGTTAAAGAAATGTATGAATGTAGAATTATTGTTCTTTTATCACTCACCGGCTTATTGTTATTATTGTGCACAGACCCACAGACGTAATAACATTAACGATTCAGTGTCAAGGTTGCCTGGTATATTCCATAGACTTGTTATGCAAAAGTTTGGTTGTTTATTTTTTTTTAGCAAACGAGATTTAGGATGTGAATAAATTGGAAATTAGATATTATTTTTTTATAAATGCGAACAAACGAGTTCACCTGATATTAAAACTGCAATCATAGCATGCAAAAATACCCACATTTTTATATATAACTTCCTTCCCTTTTTAGGATATTAATACTAGATGAAAACAAAAGATATAATTACGTGTCATACGCGTGGTATTTTATAGTTACATAAACTTTTTGCCCACGGAGATGGAGAAAATGGCAAACACTTGTGAAAATAAACTAGTTTGGGACATTATTGAAACTGTATTTACTTTACTACTCAAGTATGTAGCGCGAATAATGAAGCAATAAAATTATACAAATATAAATGCATCTTTTTTATTTTCCATCGCTATAAATTGTCCGTAATTATAATCGGCGAAACATGAATTTCCAAACATTTTAATTTACAATTAAATTACAAATAATAGCAGGCAAAGAGCATATAAGTAAGAGTCGGGACTTAGAACAAAGAATGAATTCGGTCTGACACCTGCCAAACTCACTTCTCGTGGCAAAAAGTTACCAGGATAAAAATATTTAATTTCAATTTTTCCGACACAATGAAAAAACATGTGCACCAACCTAACAAAAATCATTAGTGAAGGGCTCTTATAATCGATACCTCGATATCGATATCGATTAAATGTGGGGTGATTGGGTGGCCCTTCTTAATACAATCTCATATTTCAAATAACTTTGCATTTAGGCTCAATGTAAAATTATTCGTAATGTAATTTTTCATTTACTGACATTGAACCTAAATTACCCAAAGGGAAGCAAATAAATAAAATAATCACCAAAATTACATTTATTTGTTTTATTTACAAGGCATCGCCAAGTAATATTTTAAGTATAATGAAAACAAAAAGAAATTTTTGTGAAATGATAATTGTCTAGGGTAACTGTCAAATAATAATTTTGTATACCTGGCTTCATTCCTAATAGACACATTAGAATTTACGATAAAACATTTTCCTTCCTTCAAAAATTTTCAGGTAACAATTTCTATCCATCCACCCAGATTCCGGTATTTTACATTTTTTTCCTTTTAATTATACGTTGACCTGTTTTTATATTCAAAATTTCAAGTTTGTGGGACTGCTAAAAGTACCTTAGAATTATGTTTACACGTGCGTTTCTGTAAAATGTGAAGGATTCAATTAACGGTATATACATACATGTCTCATTTTTTTTTAAAGAGAGTGTAATTCGTTTTTGAAAATGTGAGGGATATTAATGTTTTATACAAGCATATCGACAGTGGAAACTCCCCATTACATTGAGAAACAAAAAATATCGATAATAAAATTACAATGACAACTGTAAACTAGATACATCACTAGCACAAAATAAATTTTTCAAATTTAACTTTATACAACTAATTAAAACTACCATGATAGCTTTACATTTACGTTTTTTAATAATTAAATTATTAATAAATGATTACCGGTTCTCATCCAATGGGAATTGCGCCGTAAAATCTCTTTTTTGTCCTATTTTATTAAAGGACCGTACACTACAAATTTCACATTTTATAAATCGTTTCATGATCGACATTGTATATAAAATTTAAAAAACTTAACAGTTAAACGAACTATTCACAAATTCATCAAAAAATTATACATAATTAGTATTATATAATTAGTTTGTCCGTAAGATAGATTTTGACGGACTCTGACAAAGACCTTCAACTGAAATGACACTTGTGGTAGAAAAGGAACTCTTGACGATAGAGTGAGAAAGCATGCTCATAATGACAACTTGACAAAATTTAATGTCATGACATTAAATTTTGTTAAGTTTGCCATCAAAGAGTCCGTTAAACCATACAAAATATTTTTTGTTCGAAGTTTCGCTAGCCTGATAGCAGGTCATTCTTGACACCAACTTGACACTTTAGTGACATTCAGTTTAAAATGTTTCCATTGTAAAAACGAAAAACATATAAAACCTCTGCGAGAATTTGTTTTTGCACTTGTCACCCTATTAACTATAACTACGAGTATAACTATTACGATAAACGGCGACTCGATGCAACTCATCCTAAAATGTTTTAATAACTTTGACAACGATCAATATAAACGTTTACTTTATATGTCTGTCAGAAAGTCACGATTCTTTTGTTTTTAACACTGGAGTCAATTAAAGAACAGGCAATGATAAACCATAGTACTTTGTGTCTTATTGATTTGCGCCAATTTGTTGCTCACGGTTGCGATTAGTAGCGGTAGTGGGATCTCGAAATTAGAGACAACTGGCGCATTTATGTCGGAACGAAACAATCGCCTATCCATTTATACAGATCAGTGTTTTTAAAATCTTACTTCTTACTAATATGACAAAAGCGAAAGTTTAGATGGATGGATGTTTATTAGAGTTTGTAGCCTAAACTCGATTAAATTTGGCATAGACATAGGGGCTAGCTTAGAAGAACATATAGCTACACACTTTTCTTTTCTTTTTTCAATTACACGCGGATGGAGTCGCAAGCTAAGGCTAGTATTTAATAGTCAAACCTACCTACTATAGCACCGACATAGAGTAGGGATCCAATCCATGATACTTGTAGTTCTGTGATCACTTCAGGTAGAGGCGTTTGATCAGGATCTTGTAGCTTGGGTATTATAGGTGCAGACCAACCAACACTATACCCATCTATAAACTGCCCGATGTTAACTTAAAAAAAATGCTACTAGGTTAGACAGTATTTTTTAAATTAAATACATTATGTAAAATGTTTAATTTAATAATCTTTTGGTATTTTAAAAAAAAATAAAAGTGGTTAATTTTACGTTAAAGATGCATTCAAATAGCCGGTGAATTTTAATGCCATATTTGCATAGATACGTATAATGTATTATTAATTTGAATTAAAAACTTCGCTTAATAATTAATCCTATTAAGTAATAGTATTCATATAATAATTAACACTGGAATATGCAGTAAAAACTTACCACAAGAAACAATTAGGATTTGTGTTTTCAAATACGCATCCATGATGAAATACTTATTTAAAAAATAACTAGAATCTAATCTTGCACCTTTTCATTTAAACGGGTTAAAAAATATTCCGTGTACAATATTGTTTATTATCCAATTTTACATCCTAACCCTATAAAACATTGTTGCAAGTGTCACGAACTAAAATACACTAATGAATGTTGACAATGAAATAATAAAACCAGAAAATGAACGGTGGAATAAAAATAAAAACGATTCCTAAACACACATTCACTGATTTTATTTAGACTTAACTAGCTTTTGCCCGCGACTTCGTGTGAGCGATTTTCTTCCAGATTATGTTCTACACCTGGGACAAAGTCCAACAAAAATCCGTTAAGTAGTCCGAATAACATATCCATTCAGTTTTATATTTATAATATTGGTATGAGTATATTTATGCAAATAGAACGTTAGTTATGAGTGTGGAGGTACACCGGTAGAGGTAGACCTAGAAAGAGATGTATGGATTTGTGAAAGGTGACATGATCAAAAAGGGAGTGATGACTGAGACGACGTTATGTGGAGGAGTATGTAGGATAAGGAGAAAGATGATGATGATGAATTTAATAAATGAAAAGTTTTATTTGTAGTTATAATTTTTCCTTATAACTTGATTTCTCGTATAAATGCCTGCAGCTAGCATGTGCCAATAGCCTTCATACAAGTATGCTTGCTATTGGCCCATGTATTATACTTATGGCAAGTTTCATAGCGGTTCATTATATTTGTGTTCTATTTTAAACTTTACCGAATTCCATTCAAACGTTTCTTAAATAATCTATATCAATAATAATGATTATAGGTTAAAAATAAAACAACCACAATAAAACAACAAAACGTTTATTTGTTCACATAACAAAAATCTACACAAATCATAAGTATCATAGTTATTTCGTTATTTATTGGTAGTATTTCAATTACACTAAGGTAGAGGGCTACACTACTACTTTATTGGCGATTCTACAATAGTTAGACCCGTTTTTCACTAATCGATGAATCGCGAACTGTCTTTACCAGTTACGCTGCTAGCTACGTAGTGGAAAATGGGTTTTACTGCCACACTGAGACAATAACTAATCGTTACTTAAACAGTCCCTTAATGTATACACCAATCGACCTTAAGGCGACTCCTTTATTAAATATTTATAACAGTTAAATTATTCTAAACTAGCTCATCATCTCTTGTATTTCATTTAAAGTCTTCCCTTTAGTCTCCGGCACGAAGAAGTACGTGAAGAAGAATGCAACAATACAGGAACCCCCGAAGATCCAGAAAGTGACGTCACCACCAAGCGCTTCTATCATACTGTTGAAACCAGTTGTGAGACCGAAGCCGACGAGCCAAGTGAGGGTTATAGCAAGAGCGGAGCCATTAGCACGAACATTAGCACGGAACATCTCCCCGACTATCGCATTTGGTATCGTACCGAAACCTGGAACAAAAATTGTAACAAATGAGACTGATTGTGTACCACGGGCTCCCGAAAACGAGCCAGGTACACCTGCAAGAAGGAAGGAATATGTAAGTTTTAAGCAATCTTTTTGTAATTACAAATGAATTAATGATTATGCAATCTCATCTCACTAATATTATAAATGCGAAAGTTTAGATGGATGGATGAATGTTTGTTAGAGTTTGTAGCCTAAACGGCTGAATGGATCTCGATGAAGTTTGGCATAGATCTAGAGGATAGTCTGGAAGAACACATAGGATACTCACTTTTGCTTTTTTTACACTCCATGCGAACGGAGTCACGGGGGAAAGCTAGTAATAAAATAATAGACTCACCAGCTTCATATGAAAAGAAATAAATAATTAAAGCAACTAGCGGTAACCAGCCAATAGACTCAATAGTTGGACTCTTCACCCTGTCTAAATAGAAATATAGACCGAGTACACCCTGCAAAAAAAAACAAGAGCTATTGAAGCTATACTAAAAAGTCTACGAATATTAGAATTCGTTAGAGTTGAGTTTTACTTTACTTCGGAATTTCTATTTTTGCAAATTTCATTAACGATACAATATCATCGAATTAATTAAGCCTTTGAAATATATTTTAGAAAATGTAATCTATATGTTCATTATATCTGGAGAATAGTTTTTAGTAGTTTTATTTGAATATTTCAAAGATTAAAAGTACAATAGCACGAAAGATGACATTGAAGAGAAATAGGGAAGAAGATAAGATGACGGAAAATAGAATTATCTAGAGGATAAAAATGTGGTGCGACCCTACAGCAGTAGGATATGGACGAGGAGAGGAAATGACGAAAGCTGCATTTAACAAGAACGTCTTGGAAAATGTGAATATGTTCAGATGTTTTGTAAAATATTAAAAGAAAATTAAAAAGGATTATAATAAGAAGTTATAAATCGAAACACGTAATTAACAAGTAACATTATCGCAGTAGAGTGTTCGATAACAAAAATCACGACCACGTAAAACTCATATTGTTATTTAGATTAGATAAATATAGAAATTCGAACAATAACCGATTATCATTTAAAATACGTGATAATGAACTGCAATGAACTACGATGTCTATCTGAATGCAGTATAATATTATTGCAATCGAAAATCAGACTATTTCATCGAAATTCAAACCTTAAAAAAAGCTGGATGTTTTATACTTAACAATTAATATAGTAAAGGAAATATGAAATATTGTACTTACTAAACTAATAGCACAAGCTATCATAGACACCAATAAAAGAATCTTTCTTCCAGATCTTTCTACAAACGTTGGAGCGATTAAACTAGATACTAATCTTGTAACTCCAATAATAATAGTGGCCAAATCAGGTCGAATAGATGATCCAGCCAATTGGAAGATTGTCGTCGCAAAAAATAATACAACAGCCACACCACTTGTTTGCTGCAGAGCTCCCAAAGTGAATGTTATAAACAGTGACATTCTGTTTGATTTGACAGTGAAAATTTCAATCCAATCTTTCACTTTACTAGATTCACTTTTCTTATGTGCAAATGTATCTAATACTTTATCTAAATCAGCAGACCTTCCTAGTAAATTGAGTGTTTTCGCTGCTTTAATTTCTTGACCTGAAATAAAAAAAACAGAATAAAAAAGTCATAAGCTTGAACTAGATCTGTGTTCTTGATTTAACTACATTCATTTGTTTTGGCAAGAACTTTATGGAACAATTGGGCTTCTAATTATTCCTTCAACATAAATCTATACTATATTATAATAAAGCGTAAACACACACTTCTTTGTTGCCTAAGAGGTCAGCAATTATAGCATATTTTTGAATTATTCTTTTTTTAATAAAAAGCCCTACACTTACGTCATGCTTTAGGCTATATATTTTCACGCCATTAAACTTAGGAGGTAAATATTTTGGATAAAACCCCTAATGTGGGAAAGAGACCATAAGTTGCTGCCAACATCAAGAAAGAAAGATTGCTAAGGTTTGTCATGTCATGTCATTTTGACATTTGCTATTGATAATTTGACAAATGTAAACAATAAAATAAAGTTTTTATAATTTCACGCGGATGAATCCGCACGCGAACAGCTAGTAATTTAATAACATTAAAACTGACTGGGTTTATACCTATCATTGCGTAGTATACCGGTGATTCTGGCACAAAGAATAGACCTACTACATGTGCTATGCTCACAGCTAGTGCGATGTAACCAGTCGCTGCATATGACACGTAGGGCACCACTGCGTACACAATCAATGTTCCAGTTATTCCCACTATACCCGTAGAAGTTAGTAGTATACCTCTAATATTAGTCGACCTGAAAATATATTAGAAAAGACACTTATTGGTCAGAGAGCAAGTGCTACGCAGGAAGCTAACGGTTGCAGAAATAGAGGTTTACATCAACTTAACTGCTAACTTCACATCACATCACTAGCTCAGTTACGTTCCCACTGTGGGGCTCAGAGCGTACCTTAAGTAAGGGGGTGAATAGGCCTTAGTCAGACAACTTCATCACCATATCATAATCATAAAAACTTCTGAATTTTAAATTAGCACCGATTAAACAATTTCTATGGAAGGCCGAAGAAACGTTACTATTGATAAGATATAAATTTCAAGATCATATAACACTTAAGTTACAATGTATTAATCTTAAGAGACCATTGACTTAAGTATAGTGTTCACACACAAAAAATTTTCCATTCCGATTCCAATGGCTACGATGATGTTAAAAGCCGTCATAAAACTTACGCTATTTCACCGACATACACCAGATTGCAAACCGTAGTGATCCCCATGCCTAGACCACTCATCACTCTTAACGCCATCACCATCGCCACATTCTTCGTGGTGATGACCAGAATGTAAGACAATATATTTATGCATCCGCCAATCAGCAAACAGGGTTTTCGTCCAATCAGATTCGATAATATTCCAGTGACGTAAGGACCTAAAATTACATCAGAATCATTCGGAATTCCCTGCGTAACAATCTATTAAATAAAAATCACAAAAACCTAATTCATTGTGTAATCTCGGATTATTGTGATAACTAATCCTTTTAATACCAATATTAAGAGATTTAGTAATTAAATTTTAAAGCCGTTATCTTCCACTGCGATACACAAATTTCTTCTTTGCTTTTTTGTTATCAGTCCTCGGCAACAAACATTTCTTAAGTAACCTCAAAGTAACTAATGTTTTGCGTTTTAATTCTCCTACTTCATAAAGCACCATCAACCATCTCCTAGGGAAAGTCGGATTTCACTATGATTATATGTAATTTGGACACACTTCTTGAACGACTCAGTTTTACCGTGACATAGGATTTTCAAGCCACAACGTTTGTTTTTTTATTACGGCTTATAATATTATGTGTGTAATCAAATATTAATTTCGATAACGAAATCCGTCGTGCATAGGTCATGATTTTTTTTATCTAGACAATCAATTAATAATTTATTGTGTAAGGTTGTGTGAACAATATTCAAATTTAATAAATGTTTAATTAAGATTCCATTGAAATAACATAATGTAAACGTTATTATCTAAAAGCTATTGGAATTTGGAGTATTTCAAAAATTTATTAACCAAAACTTATCTAATAAAAAAGACTTATGAAAAAATTATAGGACAGGCGCGTAGAAATTTTCTACCACAAAAATAACTCGATACCTCGACGCTTAATTGACACTTTGAAATATTAGATGCACTTCTCTTCAATCATAGACATCAAGGATGCTATAATAGAATGAAAATATAGTCTATATTTTTCATTTTAACCTACATTTTCACCGAGAAATCTAAGCGACCGATGAACATAGACATCCGCAATTGCAGATGCGTTGCCTACCATTATTCAACGGAGAAGGAGACGCTCATAAAGACGATATTTCCATTTCCTATGCGTATCCTCTACCGTCAAATCCACTTTTCTATCCTATTCTTTCCTTAAAAGAAAAAGATGGGAAAAGAAAAGGGGACTAAAAGGACTCCAGAACGCACACTGATCTGTCTGTTGTCTTGTCTGTTTTACGCGTGGTCGTGTTATAACACCGAGCGAGCAGGCAATTCATACAACACAAAGAAAAGAAAATTGAGACTGGATTTGACAGAGGTGGGGTATGCGTCCCCGGAAGGGGGTCCTCTGTCAATCTGCAACGTATCTGCTTTTGCGAAAGTCTATAGGCAGAGATTACTTCTTTATTTCTGCAAAATGGAGGTGCCTTGTTGCCAACGGCGGATTCAGGGGGGGGGGGGGTCATGGGGTTGTCATGACCCCCCCTGAGCTGATTGGTCAAGAGCTTGACAAAATATATTTACATATTTTGTCAAGCTCTTGACTTGACCACGACTATGTGCCCCCCCCCTGGCGCCAAAGCTGGATCCGCCCTTGCTTGTTGCTCCTGTTCTACCTTATGATTTAAAATAAAGTAACGTTCACAAACACCATTACTTTCTGTAACCGATGAAATGTACTGTTTCACATTGTGTATGGAACGTTATTACCGAAGCTTAGAAATTAGAAAAAAAAACTGTATTCCTTCAATGGTTGTTTTCAATTCGGCCAATTGCCGTTTCGATCGATTGAACTTAATGTTTTCCCATTGAGCCGATCGAATCCAAAGAATCAATTAACTGAATGAGTTAAAAATATTCCGATCCGATTGGTCCGACGGTAAATATTCAGAATTGTTCATTAAAATAGAAAAACAGCATGAACGTTAATTACTTATTATCCTTAGTATTGAGTAAAATAAATAACCCAGAGGTAACTTCCATAATTTAAAGTAACTAATTAACTATTATTTTAAAAAATTCATTAAGGTTTTAACAAACAACTAAGTAGCCAATTCATTTTTATCCGTTTATGTAATGGTGCATTTTAGGTTCTGTAGAATCTTTGGAATGCGTTGAATCTTACCCATTTTTTTTTCTATTAATAGAATTGTGGGTATATTACGTTAATACTTTTAACTCACCAAATCACTTCTTCTCATTGTGTTCTACAATTTACTGACTGGAAGTAAATCCTGTTTATCATAAACTGCATTATAAATTTATCAAAATTGCATAGAATACGAATTAATGTTGATAAATCGTCTGCTAATAATCATGAACTCGATGCATGCTCACTGATTTATTATAAACGATAAACAAACGAGATCTTATAAATGTAATAATATGTTTATCAATGTCATCGAAAGGTCGTGTGATTTAAATAATAAAAGTTTTTGTTTATTATAATTGTATCTGTTAGTTTCCACAACAGGTACAACTATATTGTCATCTCTATCTTTTTAATGTGAATGACAAGGACGTTTATACTATTGTCATCTTTTTCATTTTCTTGATTAAAATAGAGACAACAATATATATTAATACAAGTCGAAAACTGGCATTTGTTTTATTCAAGACATTGAACAATGTTTAATTAAAACTTAACACAAACTGAATATGACCTCCCTGTAGATGAATTAACTCGTTTGTTCGGTCACACGAGTCACGGGTAGGTATGGAATAAAACTTGAATATTAGTTTGATTGGCAATCAGACTTGTACAATACGCAACAGCTGGGATACAGGGCGTCTATCACGAATGTTTGAGTTAAAATCGAGAGGACGTATTCGTAACGTTATCGACAAAATTCGTATGAGATTTTTTAATGTAATTCCCATACATATCGATGACGCTATGAATACACAAACATTCGTGGTAATACCTCTGCATCCTTATTCTGATCTACTTTTATATTTGTAGTTTCGTGTAAGTGTGGAATGAGGCACTTTCATAAATTCAAAGAAATTTAAAGAAAAGTATTTCTAATTATCGAAATATATTATAAACAATATCATTTTCCAATCGCAACGATCGTTCAGAATAAGCCTATATATCTCCATATTCAAGGGAACGGCTGCCAATATTCATGGTCGAGTTGTCTTGGATTGTTGAAAGGTATACGGTACACCTTGATGTTAGGAGTGAGATATGTACACGTGTATAAACTCTCTATTAAGATATCAATAAAATCAATCAATAACCCAAATTAACTTATTAAAACTTTCGTGAGACATTATACTATAAAAGTCGGTGCCTACACCAAAGGTTGTCACGTGAGTTTAGCCGTGATATAAATTACTAGCTGTTGCTCGCGACTTCGCCCGCGTGAAATTAAAATATATAGCCTATGGCACTCACAGATAAATTACCTTTCTAACGGTGAAAGAATTTTTAAAATCGGCCCAGTAGTTTTTGAGTTATTTCAATACATACAAAAATCCAAAAATACAAATCTTTCCTCTTTATAATATTAGTATTTAGATATAATAACCCAAATGGTAAAAATGTTGGTAATAAATAATTCCTAGTAGTAATAGTGTGCATTAAAATGGTTTAGCCATTGGTTATTTAACTGAAATTGATGACCTCTAAGCTGACGATTTGCAAGAGTGAAACAGATCAGTAACCCGATTTCCAGATCAGCTTAATTTATACCTGCTTAGAGTAATTTATCCAAGTTGTGAGTCAAAGTGCAATTCACGGCTCATCAGATCCACGATCGATCTAGATACACGAGACGTTAGTGTGCGTAACTAGATGCAGGCGTGGCGACACGTGCGGCCCCAATCTCCTTTGGCTTTCTGGTAACATTGCTAATTTCTGCTAGGCAACAACTCTGCATAATCTTGCCCTCTTTTCCACTGATTACGTGATCTTCAACGACCACGTACCAGCTTCTTGTTGTCATGGTCGTTCACACGAACATAGATTATTATACTGTAAATGTACTACATCGCATTGAATTGTGAGCTATTAATGCTGGGTTTCTGAAGTTTCCATTTATTTTATGACTAGCTTTCGACCGCGACTCCGTCCGCGTGGAATTAAAAAAACAAAAGTGATTACCCTATGTGTTCTTCCAGAATATCCTCTACATCTACACCAAATTTGATCGAAATCTGTTCAGCCGTTTAGGCTACAAACTCTAACAAACATCCATCCATCCATCCATCTAAACTTTCCCATTTATAATATTAGTATGAAGTATGATTACTTAATCTCCGTTAGTGTTAGGTTGACCTATGTTTTAAATGAGTAAAACACAAGTTACGTACTTCGGAAACGCATTTCATGAAATTATCGAACCAAAAACACTAATGAATGAATAAACGTAGCTGGGAAACCGGCCATTAGTTGATGAGCAGCCCCTTCACAGATCGAGGCGTGAGTTTTTTTTTTAATATAAGCAGATTTTTGATAATTTACCAATGTTACTCTTACCATTCCAACTAAACTCTAGGCTTGTGTTAGGATATGGTTGACGGGGTCGCGGACGAAAGCGAAAGCGTTCCCGTGACCCCGACCAGATGCGTTGGAGGAACCGAGGGGTTTAGTGGGTATGCCTCGCACCTGCGAGGAGAATCCCGCATAACTGCCGCGCTCCCCCGGGAGACGGTAGTATGCATAAAGCATTCCCGTCGGAAAAAAAAAACGATATGGTTGACAAGTCAAATGGTGGGATTCGAACCCTCGACCGCGGAAATCCGTACCCCTACAATACCTAGGCTATTGGCTTGAATTGAAGAATTGATCTTATTAACATTGGGGTTAGGCAGTAAAAAACACAAACGAAACGAATGTGACTATCGTTCGATTGTTATTCAGGTTCAGAGTTGACGCACGTCTACTGTGGTTACAGTTATTTCTGAAAACTCAGTTTAACTTCTTCCTATAAACAACTCTCATTCTAATGTAAACACAATTTGATTATGGATTATTTTACATATTTAATATTTAAAATACATTTTCAAAAGTCTTAAAGGTTAAAATTAAATATACTATTGTTCTTGACAAGAAGTAAAACGGAAGGTTTCAAACAACTATTTACTGTATTGAAAAAACGGAATTGATAAAGATATTATTTAGTTGGTACTTTCGTTCTTAGTTTGACATTACAAGGAACTTTTACAGGAATCATTTTTTGCGATTAGGGTTACCAGGGCAATGACACGGCTTTGGGCAATTCGGTTTCTTCTCTGTGGTTGCGGCAGGTGGCGGGAGGCATGGTTTGTTCTTTTCTTTCTTCATGCAAGACCCACCTCCTTCAGGTTCACTCACCACCTGCTTCATTTTATTCATCAAATGATTTATCTGGTTCGCCAGCTGACCTACAGTTCTGCACATTTGCTGTAGAGTTCCCAAAGAAGACAGATCTGCACGAGGATTTTTAAACGCATCACCTGACGGGTCGTCCGTACTGGGCGAAGGGTTGATACTTACTGACGATGATCTAGGTGCACATGGTTTACCAATAGGTGGCGCTGGAGCACTCGGTAGTTGAGGAAAACTATTCCTCTTGCAGTCTATACCACATTTAGTCAAAGGGCATGCTGGTATTAAGTTTGTAGATGTTTGATTTATTTTGTCCGGTGCTTTGTTCGATGGACATTCCTTGTTGTCACATTTTGCCGGACGGTTCGCCGGACACTTTATATTGGTACAACTGAACGGCGTGTCCGTACGGTATTCCTTTGGTTCACTCGTCTTGCAGTCCGGACAGGGGCACGTGACTTTGATTATACCTGTCTTTATATCTTTAATTTTACCTGGTGTGTAGTTTAGGCATTCGAAATGCATCCAAGTTTTGCAAGCACCTTTACATTGTAAACCGTTTTTCAAAGTGACGGGACCCAAACAAATTTTGCAAGGATTTTTTACCTTACTGCACTTGGACATTTTTGTTGAATGTTTAACACCGTTTCAAGTAAATGAACATGGTTGGCTATTTTTTTTCCATCCATCCATCCATCCATCCATCCATCCATCCATCCATCCATCCATCCATCCATCCATCCATCCATCCATCCATCCATCCATCCATCCATCCATCCATCCATCCATCCATCCATCCATCCATCCATCCATCCATCCATCCATCCATCCATCCATCCATCCATCCATCCATCCATCCATCCATCCATCCATCCATCCATCCATCCATCCATCCATCCATCCATCCATCCATCCATCCATCCATCCATCCATCCATCCATCCATCCATCCATCCATCCATCCATCCATCCATCCATCCATCCATCCATCCATCCATCCATCCATCCATCCATCCATCCATCCATCCATCCATCCATCCATCCATCCATCCATCCATCCATCCATCCATCCATCCATCCATCCATCCATCCATCCATCCATCCATCCATCCATCCATCCATCCATCCATCCATCCATCCATCCATCCATCCATCCATCCATCCATCCATCCATCCATCCATCCATCCATCCATCCATCCATCCATCCATCCATCCATCCATCCATCCATCCATCCATCCATCCATCCATCCATCCATCCATCCATCCATCCATCCATCCATCCATCCATCCATCCATCCATCCATCCATCCATCCATCCATCCATCCATCCATCCATCCATCCATCCATCCATCCATCCATCCATCCATCCATCCATCCATCCATCCATCCATCCATCCATCCATCCATCCATCCATCCATCCATCCATCCATCCATCCATCCATCCATCCATCCATCCATCCATCCATCCATCCATCCATCCATCCATCCATCCATCCATCCATCCATCCATCCATCCATCCATCCATCCATCCATCCATCCATCCATCCATCCATCCATCCATCCATCCATCCATCCATCCATCCATCCATCCATCCATCC
The DNA here is from genome assembly GCA_029286645.1 of Papilio protenor. Lineage (NCBI taxonomy): Eukaryota > Metazoa > Arthropoda > Insecta > Lepidoptera > Papilionidae > Papilio > Papilio protenor. The sequence continues at coordinate 2,367,923 of JAGSMZ010000010.1, read as the reverse complement.
ATCCATCCATCCATCCATCCATCCATCCATCCATCCATCCATCCATCCATCCATCCATCCATCCATCCATCCATCCATCCATCCATCCATCCATCCATCCATCCATCCATCCATCCATCCATCCATCCATCCATCCATCCATCCATCCATCCATCCATCCATCCATCCATCCATCCATCCATCCATCCATCCATCCATCCATCCATCCATCCATCCATCCATCCATCCATCCATCCATCCATCCATCCATCCATCCATCCATCCATCCATCCATCCATCCATCCATCCATCCATCCATCCATCCATCCATCCATCCATCCATCCATCCATCCATCCATCCATCCATCCATCCATCCATCCATCCATCCATCCATCCATCCATCCATCCATCCATCCATCCATCCATCCATCCATCCATCCATCCATCCATCCATCCATCCATCCATCCATCCATCCATCCATCCATCCATCCATCCATCCATCCATCCATCCATCCATCCATCCATCCATCCATCCATCCATCCATCCATCCATCCATCCATCCATCCATCCATCCATCCATCCATCCATCCATCCATCCATCCATCCATCCATCCATCCATCCATCCATCCATCCATCCATCCATCCATCCATCCATCCATCCATCCATCCATCCATCCATCCATCCATCCATCCATCCATCCATCCATCCATCCATCCATCCATCCATCCATCCATCCATCCATCCATCCATCCATCCATCCATCCATCCATCCATCCATCCATCCATCCATCCATCCATCCATCCATCCATCCATCCATCCATCCATCCATCCATCCATCCATCCATCCATCCATCCATCCATCCATCCATCCATCCATCCATCCATCCATCCATCCATCCATCCATCCATCCATCCATCCATCCATCCATCCATCCATCCATCCATCCATCCATCCATCCATCCATCCATCCATCCATCCATCCATCCATCCATCCATCCATCCATCCATCCATCCATCCATCCATCCATCCATCCATCCATCCATCCATCCATCCATCCATCCATCCATCCATCCATCCATCCATCCATCCATCCATCCATCCATCCATCCATCCATCCATCCATCCATCCATCCATCCATCCATCCATCCATCCATCCATCCATCCATCCATCTAAACTTTCGCATTTATAATATTAGTATAAGTATAAGTATTTATATTACCAGGACTCCATATATCTTATTTTAGTCCTTTATCGAGCAACGATTACACTCAAACTGAAAAATAGCCAAATATATTTCGTAATATTTATTAGTCAAATTATATACAGAAGTATTGCTAATATTTTCCTAAAACTTCATTACATTTTAATACAAAGTATGATTATCAAATCGCAGTATCATATTTACTATTAACAGTCGTCTTTTCGAAAGCTTCCATCATCCGACACATTAATTCTTTAAGCTGTCCAGATAACTGGCCGACTGTTGTACACATTTGTTCCATAGTGCAGTACAGAGATTTCTGCGTGTCGCGCGCTTTTGACAATTGGGAATCCGACGATGAAATATATTTAGGAGAAGTTTCTGCATCACGAGCTGGAATAATAAGAGATCAAGACTGTATTAACACCGCCTGCGACCTCGTACTCGCAGTATTTAAAAACATACGAACTATGAAAAACAATAAACTATGTATCCCTTGAGAACGCGACATTTAGGGATGAACTGTATCCCATGTTACTCCAGACTTTGTTTTGTATCTGTGCCAAATTTCAATAAGATATGTTGAACCTTGTTACAGATTTATCGAGTGAATATGAAAATTAATGTATCCCACGGGAATCTTAATTATTTCCGGGATCAAAAGTAGCCTATGTGTTCTTCCAGACTATCCTACATCTATGCCAAATTTCATCGTAATCCGTTTAGCCGTTCAGGCTACAAACTGAAATAATGTGTGTAAACCCAAAATAATTATGTAATTCAGCATCTTTGTAAATCACAGGTATCGCATATCCACAAAACCCTTGCTAATTTACATCTTTCGTAAACAAATTTTTAGTCTGTATTCATAATAATTAAAAAATTGTGATCGTTACCTATACTTCTTTTTGTATCTTTTTGTATCCAAGTTGCGCCGGAATCTGGAAATAAAGAAATGTATAAATCAAATCAGATTTAACATTAATACTAAAAGTCATTCTTTACAACTAAGGGTTAAAAAAGACACTTCAGATTTATATTTAAAACTGCCTTGTCTCGCCTCCTTTTGTATTTCATTTATCACAGTTAAAATTCGTAATAGTTTTAATGTAGGTACATAAACTATTGTATTTATGAATGTTTTGATACTAACCGTTACATACTGATTCGTCGACAAATGAACAAGACAGAGATCGTATCGGCGAACACATCTTATTTTTCACTTTCGAACAATGCGAATGAGAGCAATTCGATTGTTGACATCGATTTGGCGCTGGGAAGTAAGACTTGTACGTACTAGAATCGCATTTTTTTCTACAACTCGTACTTAAAGAGTTCGGGAATGACGAAGATTCCGGTGGCCAGTTCATAAGTACGGGAGGAGTTGCCGCGCGATCAAATCGCTTCACGGAACATCTAGATCGCATGTTAGCTGTTATGCTGGATGCTGATGGCTTAGGCAGAAGAGTCTGGTTTGTCAAATGGTACATACTAGGGCATTCCGTTGACTCACATATCGGTAGACTGTTGGCCGGGCATTGAAAGTTTGTACACGCATATGGGGAATCTAAAACTATTTCCTTTGGTTCTGATGAGTTGCAATCTGGACAAGGACATGTGATTCTTATCAAACCTGCTTTGATATCTTGAATTTTTCCAGGTGTATAGTTCAAACACTTGAAATGAGCCCATTTTTTGCAAACACCCTTACACTGGACCCCTGTTTTGGTCGTTACACTCCGGAAGCATAATTTGCAAGGGTTTTTCACTTTTGAACATTTATTCATTCTCCTTTTCTTCGGGTGTGAAAGTGACTCGAAAAAAATTCATTTTGGGTCAAGTCCTTTGTTCTCTTTACTTCATTATTTGAGAGTGTGGAAAATGAGGAGTTGGTAGCCGAATTAAATTAATCCTGAAATCAATATTGCAATACACTAAAAATTTAAGAAATCATTTTTACCACACTAGATTAAATTGACATGTCACAATATCAATGAAAGATGTCTTGAAAGAAAGAATACTGACTGGTTTGAGAATAGTACAATAAAAACTTCTTAAGATTCTTTTAGTTTTTTTTATTATTAGAAGTCGAAAACTGTTTTATGTGGCTCAATTATTTATTGTGTTTTACTTTTATATTTTCTATGCCTTAATAAAACAAGACAGCTGTCAATGTCAACTGTTACATGTCAATTTCTTTTAGGTTATTAAGTTAATTAATATAATCCAGAAATTGCTTAAAAATGCCGTTCATGAAAGGAAGAGCACCTATTCGCCGCACTTTGAACTACCTTAACGCTGGAAAACTAGTATTCAAGGATAAAATCAAAATATTTTCTGTCGCATACAATATATACGGCCAAAACAATAATGGTGCAAAAGAATTTGTTTTTTGGTATTTACCACAGATCCAATACAAAAATCCTGACGTACAGGTAGTTACTCTGAAGAATCTTACACCTTCGCCGTTTATTAAGTGTTATTTCGAAGATGGAAGACGTATTTTAGTCGACGTCGACAATAGATCGAAAGAAGATATTTTGGATCATTTATTGAATACAGTTGGTAAGTCGAAAGAGGTTTTGGAAGCGGAGGCTACCGCTGCTGAGAAGAAGGATAACCCTGCTAACTTCGGAGTCGGTTGTGAAAGGGCTTGTATTTGTGAAACTTATGGACAAGTTCCTTGCCCTGGTGTTGTACCTTTACCAAAATCTATGAGAGGGAAATATTTGAACCAACGCGATTAGAACTAAGAGAATTTAATGATAAGTGGTGTTCAAGTGTATAGATAGTGCAAGAGAAACAATAACAGTGTAAAAGATGTAGAATACTTTAGTTAAATAATTATGATTTCGCATTAATGAAAAGTTCATGATTGTAATATAAAATATAACATAAACAATATCGATTCTTTTAATAGTGTAAGACCTACAACTTAGCGTAAAATCCCCATTTAAAAACCAAAATTTTAATTTTTATTGGTAATTTCACTCAAGATACTCAATAAGGGTTCTATTAACAACTCTGTGAGTACATGTGACAAATTGTGAATTAAGGTTTGCTTTGTTATATATTTTTTTTTGATAAAACTTGTCACTCGATTTCATCAAAACAGCAAAGTGACCATTGCCCATAGACATCTACATTTTATAACTCATTTCATTAATTTTTAAATATAAATAAAAGAACACATTGAATTTCATCTCGTTTATTCAAAACACATGTCCATGTAGAGCTTTAGCCATCAATGCTGCGGCAATGTATTGCATGTTGTTAAATGCATTAAAAGTTCTTGCATTATTATGCATAAATAACTCATCATCAATCTCCGCGCCTTTAGGTAATGTATGGAAGAATATCCACTTGCTTATGTTATTGCATCTTTTTATGTCCTAGAAAATAAAAACATTATTTAAACATATTTATCTTGTATTAGCTGTTGCTCGCACCTTCGTCCGCGTCAAATTAAAAAATAATTGAAACCATGACCTATGTTACAGATAAATTACCTTTCTAACGGTGAAAGAATTTTTAAAATTGGCCCAGAATTTTTTGAGTTATTTCAATAAATACAAAAATACTAATCTTTCCTCTTTATAATATTAGTATAGATAATATACAATAATTATACAATTGAATATTGAAGTAATACATGGGTTTATGTTACATTTTCACATAACTTTAATGATTGACTTCAAACATTTTGTAAATTATAGTAAAAGATAAAAATAGCTAAAGCCTTTTAACCACAGAAAATATGTAAAGTAGACATTTTATAAAGCACAAATGCAAGTTGTCTTTGTCTTTCTGTGAACACAAATTATTTGATGGCACATCTGACTGCATTAAATAATTATTTAAAAAATTAGCTCATAAAAACCTAAAAGTTTGCCATCCCTGGAATAGGATGTACAGAACAAGGATATTGACTCTCCTATACATAGCCTCCTGCCAAATGTACTTCCCCTGTTTATTAGATTTGTCAAATTCTCAATTGCAAATGTCAAAATTACCGGTACCATAATAACCTTGCTTCCTTAATGTTGGCAGCTTGTAGTTTATGATACATTTCCCACATAAAGGTTTTACCAATTTTTTTACCCCCTAAGTTTAATAGTGTGAAAATATATATCCTAAAGTAATTAATTAAAATTTGAATAATTCTTTTTATTAAAGAAGGAATTATTCAAAAATATGCTGTGATTGCTGATATCCTACGCCACGAAGTAGTGTGTGTTTACACTTTATCATATTAGTATAGATGGAATTGTAGTTTATCGACCACTGCACCAGGAGAAACATCTAGCTAGCATACACACTGGAGGAAAACACTATCCTTAATGCACTGATCGTATTAACTTCACGCCTGTCTTTTTATATCATAAACATTGTTCTGTATTGTGGTCTAACCTGAACTCCAAACTTGAATTCTTTTATTTTCTCTTCCTTGTTAGTGGCAGGACCTGCGATGACCACGCAGGCTTGGTGTAGTACATCATCCTTGTGTTTACACTGCTTCATTGTTGTATGACTTTTTTCTGTGATATTTTCACTGGCTTTGTACAAGAGTGGACTCACAGGACATTTCTGTAAAGAAAAGGTTTTAAAATGATGAAATATTTAGTTTTTTGGTTGTGAACAAAGGATTCATAATTATTCTACTGTAAATTTACCTAGTAACTACATGATTTTAGCTATTTTTGTGATTTTGTACGATAATTTCATAACTCAAAAACTAACTGTATTCAAATTTTAAAAACGCCTGTCACAAATTCTATAGCAATATTATGTACAATGAAGATGATTTTTTCTAGGCAGTTTCATGTTAACAATATACATACTTCACAACAGCATTTAAACCTCAAGTTGGCCCCTAGCATCGGACACAACAGAAGATAAGAGTTAAGGACGGGATGAGGCTTGCCAATATACGCAACATTAAGATAATTCATTGAGCCGTATTCTTCCTGTAAACATTAATTTTTAAAAATTTCTATCTTGCAGATAGATTGTTTTATTTCTCATTATTATCCATACTCCTCTGTGGAAAGTATACCCACATTAGTTATTTCAACGACTTTTTAAGAACTTGGCTGAAACAGATTTTCATCTGAAAAGCGCCTGTCAGTACCTATTAGCAATGCCTAATGAATATTTTTTAAAAGGCGTTAGAACTTTTAGTTTCATTATTGTCAACTATGATCAGGCAAAACTGTACTGCTTACTATAATAGTCATGATGGTAGCCAGCGCTTGCAGGCTGGCGTGGGCGCGCGACCTGACGCACATAACTGGCACTGAAGACTGCTCGGCAAAGCGCGCCACGCACCCATGTGTCGATGTTGACACAAATATTATATCACACATCATAGAGAATACCCTGTTGAATATATAAACTTTTAGGGCCTGTCCCACTAAATTATAAATCTGATAACAATCCAACGTGTAAGATATGTGATGGAAATATCGGATTTTGTTCCCTTATCTTACAATGACGTCATTTTTAAGCTATCTGAGCCTCTTCAACCAGTGGTGGGACAGGCCCTTACTGATGCAATTTCGTCGATCTTTTTATGATCTCGCATGAGAGAAATGCCTCAGTAGGATACTATAATTTGCTTTGTAAATGCTAAATTCAAATCTCTCCGAATAATACTGTCATTTTAGAAATCTTTCTACTAGCAATAGGTTGTTTAATTTGTTCGTAGTATGACTTGCTTAAGCATAATTAACGTGGTGTTACCTGCCAACATAATCGTATTCCCAAATCAATTTGTCATTTATCGAGACATCAGTTGCACCCAAAAGAGATGCCGCTTTTGACACAGCCAAATTAAGAGTTGGTTCATTAATTTCTTGCAGTAACATCACTTTGGCATTTTTTAAAACGTTCTGTGCGAACAATCGTATCTTTTAGATGTAACTCGTGGAAATTTAAAGGAGGAATCAAAAGAATTAAATACACTAGTTGTTGCTCGCGACATCGTCCGTGTAGAATTATAATAGCAAAAAACAGAGCTTATGTTACTTAGTGGTTACGTATCTTTTTAATGGTGAAAGAAATTTTTAAATCGGCCCAGTAATTTTTGAGTTATCTCAATTGATACTAAATACAAATCTTTCATCTGTATAATATTAATATAGAAGAGGAAATTTTAAATTTGTTTTCGTACCAGTTTTTTAAAGTGTGTATCCCAAAGAGAAAATTTTAGGTTAATTGCACTGGTTATAATATCCTCCACCATTTCCGCTGTCCACTGTTTAAAACATATTAAATGCATAGGATTGTTACATCTAAAACAAACAGTATTTTAATTAACGCGCCCTGAGTTGCTTGAAAGTATAAAAAACGTACTAAATGGTCCCTTAAAACACAGAATACGAAACAAATGTCATTCTTCAGCCTTAATCTATACTAATATTATAAAGAGGAAAGATTTGTATTTTTTTATGTATTGAAATAACTCAAAAACTACTGGGCCGATTTTAAAAATTCTTTCACCGTTAGAAAGGTAATTTATATGTGAGTAACATAGGCTACATTTTTTAATTTCACGCGGGCGAAGTCGCGAGCAACAGCTAATAATTGCTAAAGCTGTTTAGTTTAAGGGTGGGACTATCATGGATAATGTACATACAAAAATAAAAACATCGGCGACTGATGAGTCGGCCAAAAGTAACCGTGCGTTTTCACTGTCGTGATATTATTCAATATTGCTATATCTGTATTTAAAATAGATTGAATGGGTTTATACTATGTTTTTACAAGTCGTTCGTAAGGAACTCGCGAAAACACCATGAAATAGTATTCACACTAACGGGGCACAAACAGTGTGACTTCTTGTGAGTGATAGATTCGTCGGTAGACATTTTATACGATTCATTCTTCTCTAATACGCTATAAGACTGAAGATTTTTATTGTGATATCTCACTGGAAGTAATTTTGCACAACGGTATAAAGAAATACATGACTTTTGTCCACTTTGTGCTATGGGATGACAGCAAGAAAGCAATGTCATGATATTGTCATTTATCATTTCATATTCTTTTTCAGTATTTTTAAATATACAAAAAGTATTTGTAATATGCTAGACAATTCTTACAGACGCATGAAATTAAAAACTAGGGAGCGCCTGTGAATATTGACTGAGTGAATTTACACTACTTGAAAACTGCTATTTCTATTGATAACTTTGCCGGTTAATCCTTGCAATTCTCAGAATGTTCTTTTGTTTTTTAACCAAACTAAAGTTACATACATTCTTTGAAATAAAATAGATATGAATCACAAACTTTTATTGAAAAAAAAAACTATTATCAATTTAAATCATTCTTTAACAAACATACCGCTTTTTAAAGCTTCTTGTATTTCACTGAACGTCTTGTTTTTAGTCTCTGGTATGCAGAGTAAAATAAACATGGAAAAGAACAAACAATTCGCACTGTAAAGCCAAAATGTCGTTGCGGAACCAACAAGTGATATCAACCCTTCGAAGTATCTGGCCAACAAGAACATTGTTAATGTCGAGAAAAACATACATATACAAATACCTATCATTCTCATAGATGTATCTAGAAGCTCGGAGAACAGTAGTAAATAAACGGAACCTATACCTGGAATTTAAAAAAAAATCGTCAATCAAAGTAAAATATTCCCCAGTAATGTTGTCATCTTGGATATAATTACGCACAATAAATTGTTCATTTTTAACTATGAAACATAGTTTATTAGTATATTACCTGAATTAAAACATAAAACTACAATCCCCAATGAAAGCAAGGGCAAATAATTTAATATTCCAAATATAGAGTTGGCATTTGTTTCCATTACTTTAAAGTATACGCCCAGCCCCATCTGGAAAAAAAAAGATTTTGTATATTGAGGATTTTACGCAAGAAAAACTTCTATAAGAAAGCGCTATATTTTAGCAGATAGCGACAATTAAAAGAACAACGGCATATATTTTTTCGATGGTCATGAGAGGGTTAGTAATAAAAATATTTTTTTTATTCCTTCAAGGTTATTTACTCACCATTCCTGTAGCCATTCCAATTGAAGTAAACACTAAAATAGGTTTCCTTCCAAATATATCAATAACTAAACTGGAAAACAAACTCCCTAATAATTGCAGTACTCCAATTATTAATGACGCTAAAGCTGGTTGCACACTCGTCTTTGTTGATTCCAATACTGATTGTAAATAATATGATACTGTATTATAGCCCATTAACTGTGTTCCCAAACCTAAGATAACACCCAAAATAGTCCCTTTAATAAATAATTTATTTTGTAACAAGATCCCTCTGTTAGTTTCTATGTTTCCTTTTCCATAATCATTCATTTCACTTAGCGCTAAAGTTTCCGAGTCACGGAAATATTTTAACACATTAAATGCCTCAATGTTTCGACCTGGAAATCAAATAGCATATGTTATTTGTATAGGTATACGTTACTAACTCTAAGAACGGACGCACCTTTGACTAGCGCACAGCTGTTGTGCGATTGTCAATTGTTTCGCAGCCTATTCAACTGTTTAGTTGCACAAAAAAAAGAGACTAAACAGTTGCGCGATAGTTTAATATCAGGTGTACCCACGCTCTTACAATAACTTACCTTTTGAATACAAGTAATGTGGGCTTTCAGGGAGCAGCAATATCGGCAAAAATGTTAACACCACGATAGTTGTAAATGTGAGATTGAACACAAAATAAGACACGTAAGGTCCCAAACTTAGCGAGATCAACATTCCCAAAGAAGATAGAACTTGAGATATCGTACCCAGAGATCCTCTTATTTCTTTCTGAAATAAAAATAGGAATATTAATGATGATTTTTTTTATTTAACAATATAACACGAACAGTGAGTATAAAGAACTAGCCCTCGACTCCATTCGCGAGGAATTAAAAAAAAACAAAAGTAAGTAGCGTATGTGTTCATTCAGACTATCGTCTACATCTATGCCAAATTTCAACGAGATCCGTTCAGCAGTTTAGGCTACAAACTCTAACAAATCGATCCATCCATCTAAACTTTCGCATTTATAATATTAGTAAGGTTAGGTTTTCATCACAGCTTATAATGATATATTTCAAAATTGAATAAGATATTTGGTATAAGTAAAATTCATACACAATTGATAAAACACTATTAAATATTTATATATTTTAAATAATTAAAAAAAATATACAAACATTGGCAATTTCAGCTGAATAAGGCGCAACGCTGTTTAAAAATAATACATCGGATATTCCATTTAAAATCCGTCCTGTTATAATCCACCAATAACTTGTAGCGAAGATGTATATGAAACCAGATAAAATTCTCGGCAAATAGGCGAATACAATCCACTGCTTCTTCCCGAATCTGTTTACAATGACACCCATAAGAACAGTGGCTGAAAAAGTAACAGATTATTACCGTAAAATAACGTTATTCAAGCGCGGAGTTTACTTTGTGTAATCAACGATCATAACCCATACGGTTTAGCATGGATGATACATATCTCGCTTTTTATCATTGTCTATATATGTTTTTTTTTATAATATAAGGTGGCAACTGAGTAAGCGGCCTGAATCCACCGAAATGGAAAGCGGCCGCTGCCCATAAACATCCGCAATTGCAGATGCGTTGCCTACCCTTAATTGACGGAGGAGGAGACGCACATTGAACTATGTACAATCGCGGAAACCTACAGTGTTCCACTTACAACAATTGCTTTATTCCTTGTAATGAAAGACTCCTCCCCTTACAAATAACCAAGCAATGATTTGCGGAGATTGGTTACTATTCCGTGTTCAAATGAATGTAGGTTTCAAAATCGCCAATTTCCCCGATTCTACATTATCAGCTGGCAATGCTTACAACATAGAATGACTTCGAACTTTCGACTTAACAATCGGGAATATATGAAATAGTTTAGTTTAGCTCTGTATAAATGTGAAAAAATACTTACTAAATACTGATGCTAGGAACGATACTGAGACAATCCAAGATATTTGATTGTTATCTAGTGTAGTATGAACAGGACTTTGATTCGGGTTTCTCAATTTTACTAACACCGGTGACGGCCATGTTAAACTCATACCAATTGTTAGTATACTCAAGTTCACTGAAAATGTCCCAATGTCATTAATAAATACAATTAAAAATTAATATACAAATCGTAGAATTTGATATTAAATCATGGTAAAAAGTCAAATAAATTATTAATTAATAAATAAATTTTAAACAATATGGGAACTAGTAGACTTTACATTTTACTAGCTGTTGCTCCCGACGTCGTCTTCGTGGATTAAAAAAAATAGTAAAAAGAAAGCCTATGTTACTCAATGATAACGTAGCTTTTTAGTGGTGCAAGAATTTTTGATTACGGTCCAGCAGTCTTTGAGCTATTTAAATTCATACAAAAATGTATAATACTAGTATAGACAAATGTATATATTATGATACTTTGCATTTTTTCTTATTTTTTATGCATAACCTGATACTATGCGAAATTTTGTATGGATGTTAGTTTGAAGGTATCTCCGGAACGATTTCATGGATCATATTTCATGGATCATATTGGCATAGATGTAGTACAATGTTTGGAAAAATAAGGCCAAAGTAACTTGTATAATAAAGAAAGTTTTAAAATAACATGTCTCTCAGGCAGTAAAAACAACAATAGTTACGTTTTATGTTCAACAAACAATTCTTTTGCGGAAATATAAAAAGTTTATAAGATTTATTTATACTGTAGTACAGTAGCTTCTGCCCAACTTCCGCACTGAATTTTAAAAAAAACAGCCTACGTGTTCCAGACTATGTTCTACATCTGTGCCAAATTTAATCGAGATCCATTCGTTTTAGTGATAGTAAAAACATCCATTCCGGCGAAGAAATTCAAAGATATGTGTGAAGTCAACCAACCCGCACTTGGCCAGCGTGGTTGACTATGGCCTAGTCACTAACTTAGGGTAGGCTCCGAGCCCCTCGGTGGGGACGTATAGTGAGCTGGTGATGATAATGAAAAACATCCATTGGAAACATCGCATTTCTAACATTAGTATGAAGATTGTGTTGTAACATAGTAATGTAATTCTTCAACATTTGTATTATAATAAATAATAAACACTTACCTATTATAATAACTCCATATTGTCTCACATTTGCACGTGTTATCTTGTACATAATTAAATGGTTACACTTTGAATATACACAGGATTTAAAACACCGTCTGATTGGATCGTATAAACACTAATAACGTTTTTCACTTTGGGCATGACAAAAGTACCTTCTTTGCAATATTTTTTATTATTCCATCACGAACTTGAGATGCATATTTCAGTAGCATTTAAAATGTATTTAAAAAGTATTGTAACCATCATTATCTATATTTTATACTAGCTGTTGTTCGCGACTTCCCCGCGTGAAATTAAAATATAATGCCTATGTTACTCACAGATAAATTACCTTTCTAACGGTGAAAGAATTTTTAAAATTGGCCCACGAATTTTTGAGTTATTTCAATACATATAAAAATCCAAAAATACAAAGTTTTCCTCTTTATAATATTAGTATATATATAGATTAGAATAGATTAAATAATTAAGGAAAGAGTACCTTTATATTTAAAGAAACCTTATTTTATTTTATATTAAATCTAAGTACCATTCTACTAATAAGGATACTTTTTATTAGGTTTCTTTATTCGACTATTCGTAAACACATACGTTAGGTAAAATGAAAAACATACGTTTGAAATATTGTCAATGTAAATTTATTTATATTAAAATGTAGCAATATCAGTAGATTACATAATTATTTAAACATCTTATATCACTTTTTAAAAACTAACACAAGTATTTGAAAATAGAATTAAATACTAATCTAAATAAAGCCATTTATATTCATAACTTTTAAATAATATAGTAGTAAAAATGCAAGCGGTTTAACTAGTGAAGTTGGATGTAATGTCGGTCACTTAAACACTATCCTGGCTTACCCGTCTATGGACGAGGCCGGGATGGTGTTTAGGTTGGCCGATATCTGTTTAAGAAAGCAGTTGGATAACTGAGTTTTGTAAGTTTTAGACTTATGGGGCGTTATCGTGGATTTGCGACAAAGCCCCCTGTAAAAATAAAAAAAACTAGTGAAGTAAAACCACTTATCTAAATCTGTAATGCCTAGTTCACACTAGGCATAATTTAGTCGTTATCGATTAATTTAGTAGCTAAAAATAATCTTTACTGTCTAAAATTCAGTCTATCTAGACAGTAGTGCGAACAACTACTGTCTCAGTATAGTACAGAAATAAGTGTTATGCAAAATCAACGTGAACTACGGATCGCGACTAAATTGTTTTAAACAATTAATATAATTGTAACTAGTGTTATTAATTTAAACACTGAACTAACGGTCCCGCCAGGAATGCGCGCGAATATCAATCCTTCTAATGACATTGACAGCTGTCAGCTAGGGACGTGACGTTTATGCCGATAAACTAGTGTTGCGCCAATTCTACTGCACGGTACTATTTTTCTTCTTAACAATTGAATGGCTCGGACTTATTTAATAGTTTAGTTACGCCGAAATAACAGAAAAATAAAGTTGAATCGACTAAATAATTTGCGAATCTAATCCAAATTTTCGTCATTCAGTTTCAGTCCTTTAGTTATTAAATTACTCGATACTCGACTAAATTACTAGCTTCGTGTGAACTAGGCATAAGAATTTTAGACTTGCAGATGTGTTGCCAAACGGCAAAACCATATCCTATACCAGGGGTAGCGAACCACTGGCACGCGTGCCATAAATGGCACACGACATAATATTTTGAGCACGTCATATTCATAAAAACACAACGAAAAAATTATGAAGTAGGTGCACCAAGGAATTGACGTAATAATCGCAGTCAAAATTATTCGATGGCACGTCAAATTGGCACGTTGATGCATAAATGTTCACCACCCCTGTCCTATCCTAACACTTAAGTAAATATAAAGGAGTTCGAACGAAAAAGTGTGAATCATCGTTCCTTGTGCGTACTACAAAGGATTGGAACATGTTGCCGGCATCAGTTTTTCTGTCCAAATACGACGTGGGGGCCTTCAAAAGGAAAGTAAACAGCTACTTATTAAGCTAGCGCGTACCATCTTTCGGCTGCATCATTACTTCCTTCAGGTGGGATCGTGGTCAAGCGCTAGCTTAACAAATAAAAAAAATATATATTTCCTAACTTTTCTCCAAATCCTTTTTAGTTCTATCCCCTTCAAAATATTCCTGTATCTCTCTAAAAGTTTTCCCCTTAGTTTCAGGTACGCAATAATGTATAAATATACAAGTAATAAAACAACAACCGCTGAACATCCAGTATGTCACCGCGGGCCCTAACACTGTTGTTAGTGTAGAGAAATATTTGGTGGTTATAAACACAGACAAAGTGTTAATAATCAAACTTATAGATACGCCAAAAGCTCGCGCTGGACCGTCGAACAATTCCGCTGTAAGAACCCAAATGAGAGATCCCATTCCTGAAAAGTTAAAGACATAAGAGTTATTTAAGGTGGAATTAAAAAAAAAAAAACAAAAGTAAGTAGCCTATGTGTTCTTCTAGACTATCCTCTACATCTATGTCAAATTTCATCGTAATCCGTTTAGCCGTTTAGGCTACAAACTAACAAACATCCATCCATCCATCTAAGTTTTTGCATTCATTTAGTAAGATAAAATAATAAGAAGTAAGATTTAAGTAATAAATGTTAATTTTGGTTTAACATCAGGTAGAGATAGAATTTTAAAAAGATTTTTTTTTTATTTTTTTTTTTATAAAATAAGGTGGCACACGAGCAGGCGGCCACCTGAATCCGCCAAAATGGCGAAGCGACCGCTGCCCATAGACATCCGCAATTGTAGATGCGTTGCCTACCCTTATTCGACGGAGGAGGAGACGCATAAAAAGAGGATATTTCCCCTTCCTATGCATCTCCTCCACCGTCAAATCCACTTCCCCTTCCCATTCTCTCCTGATAAGAAAAGTGTGGTAAAGAGAAAGGGACTTAATTTAGGATTATTCCTCGTTTTATATAATTTAGCCACTTAACTATAATAAACCTTGCGTAGCACTAAAAGTTTTTTTTTAGTTTTCTAGTATAATTATGCCTTATTCAAATTGTGATAATTGGATAAAACAATAGATAAGTTATGTTAAGGATAAAAGATATAACTAAAACGATTCAATAGTTGTTTTTAGATGAACCGACTTCAAAAAAGGGAGGTTGTTTTTTTGTTTATTTTTTTGTTTTAATTTTAGCCTATAACTGCGCATAAAAATAGTAAATAATATTATCATATTGATATTTACCTGCACTATAACAATATACTACAAGGATTAGCGATATTAACGGCAAATAATTTAAGAAGCCTTGCACTTCGGCGTACTCTCGTATTTTAAAGAACGCACCCAATCCCACCTGAAAAAAGCAGATAACTATTATAAGCATGATTATATGAGTAATCTAGTTTGAGAGTAAGGTCCTTATGGAGTAAATAAGTTTCCAATTTATTAACTTCATATGTTTAATAGCTTGAAAGTATAGTCTAAAGTCGTAAGTGTAGGGCTTTTATTTAAAAAAAAATATCCAACTAGCTTTTGTCCGCGACTCCGTCCGCGTGGAATTAAAAAAAACAAAAGGAAATAGCCTGTGTTCTTCCAGATCATCCTCTACATCTGTGCCAAATTTCATCGAGATCGGTTCAGTAGTTTTGGCTACAAACTCTAACAAACATCCATCCATCCATCTAAACTTTCGTATTTATAATATTAGTAAGAAGTAAGAAGTAAGATATTGTAATTGCTGGCGATCTACATAACTAAGTGTGTGTTTACGCTTTTGTATATAAGTATAGATATAGATAATAAATACTCACTAGTCCAATAAGCATTCCGATCAATGATGATATTAATATCTGTTTCCTTTTGAATCTCTCCATCATAACAGTGGTACAAAAGCTTGCAAACAGTTGTATAACACCAATAACAACCGAGGCAATTTCCGGCTTTACCTTCGTTCTTGTAGATACCAGAATCGTTTGCAAATAAAACGATACAGCGTTAAAACCGACTAGTTGCGAACCCGCACATAAAAGCATTGCTACACCCAAACTTTTAAGGACAACTCTATTCTTTAACAATGCTATTTTGTCAACTTTATTATCGGTCGATAGCGCATAACTTGCTATTTCTTCTTTTGCAAATTGATCATTCCCTCGAAGAAGTTTTAATACATTATGTGCTTCATTTGTTTTACCTGAAAATTATTTGTAATTAACACAAAAATAAACAATTGACAACGACGTCATTTGTTGGCGGTTCAAATGTACAATTACGTATGCTTTTGTAAATTCCATCCGTGAAGTACCATTTTAACACCTGAACAAAAGAATGCTGCTATCTTTGCTTTTTTTAAGATATTAGAATGAGACGGAACTATTCATATGGACAGTTGACCTTACGGTTAAGTAGACATATCCGGGATCCAGTACAGAAAATTGCCAGAAGCCAATTGTATCATCCTTTGTACCATCATCGACAATATTTGCACGAGATTTATAGGTGTACTTTACTTACAAATTCAAATGGCCATATATTTAAAAGACCTTTACTATAACAAAACATTTTCCTTACTAACACTTACCTTTTGCATATAAAAAGAACGGACTATCAGGCAGAAAGAGGAGCGGTATACCAGCGACTACATTAATCACAGCGAAGACTATGTTAAATATTGTATACGACGTGTACGGTCCTACTGATAAAGTGACCACAATACCCAAGGATGAGAATATCTGTAGAAAGGTGCCGAGAGAACCTCGCATTTCTTTCTGTAAAAAAAGGGAAATAGAACTCGTTAGGACTAATGGCTGGTGACCTAATCTTTGGACTTGAATCTAGCAATCGTAACCTTTGTAACCACAGTGTAGTCTAGCTACAGAGAACTATGCAGAGTGACCGCCCAGGTCACCTGACAGATAGGGGGCGCCACTTGTCTGCGTATTTCTTTCAAACACTCTCAACCTTACCATTTTTTTAGCTTGAACTAGTATAAATAGAATAAGAAAGCAATAAGAGTAAGTAGTAAGGATGTTACAATAAGTGTAGTCACATAACAACTGAAAGTTATACGTCCCCACTAAGGGACTAAGTTATCGTAAAGTTAGAGGTGACTTAGCAGTAGTCAACCACGCTGGCTCACAGCGGGTTGATTTCATACACATCTTTCATCACAAATCTGTGTTGGGTGCATTATTTACTACCGATCAATCATCATCTTCATTCAAAACTTGACATAATATCAATGTACTTACACTAGCTATTTCCGATGAGTAGATAGGCACGACAGTGAATACAAAAGAGTCCGTGACACCAATGAGTGCTCGTCCCAATATCAGCATCCATACATCAGAAGCAAATATGTAGATAATACTGACAATAATTTTTGGAACACAAGCTAGTATCACGCAGTACTTTCTGCCGATACTATCGATTAACATACCTAGAAGGAAGTTTGCTGAAAAAAGAAAAGAACTACGTACATAATGGTTTTTAAAAGACGAAATTGCCGACTCATCGGCAGACAGACCAAAGAGAATGAATTTATCCTTAATCTATGACAAACTACTCTTTGATGAAACTCTGTTCTTGATGTTTTGGAGGTTTTTTCCGTTCCAGTTGCCTTTGAAATTTTATAATTGTTGAATTGATCTAGACACTAACGGCAGCTTTATTGTTTGTTATGCTCTTTTCTTCTAATTTTTAGGAAGGAAATTTCTAGAACTACTGAGAATTAGACAATAAATAAGGGGTAAAAATCACTCACTAAACATGGTGCATAGAAATCCAATAGATACGATCCATGACCCCTCTTCCTCAGTAATTGTACGGTATAGAGGCGTCTCAGTGGCATTGGTGAGTTTGACCAACATTGGTGAAGGCCATGCTACACTCATGCCTGTCGTCAACACGCTTAGGTTAACTGCATAGATAAATCATTATATTAATACACTAGCGGATGCTTGCGACTTAACCCGCATGAATTTAAAAAAAAATATAGCCTAATAAAAATTTCATTTTTTCCTTTGTTAATATAGGAATAGATTCGTATAGATATAGATAAAGCAAGACATTTTCGTCCCTTTTAAAAATAATGTAAGTAAACGTTCGTACATTTTTTACAAAGTTAAGGTAGACAAGGATTTAAAAATTGTTTAAAAAAGCTGTAATTTCAAATAATTAGCTACCACTTGTTTCTATAAACTTCAATGATAATTCCTTTTGATGTTATTTATAAGGTAACTGGAAATGAAAGCTGCAATCTTTTACAAATATAGTCAAAACTGGTCTTAATACTGGTTTTCTAGGAAATCGATAGGACTGAATTGATTCCAATAGGAAATCACACATTTAAATAGAATAACAAAACGTCGGCAATAACGATAACAGTGTTACGAGTAAAATATTTTAAACACCACAAATCTATACATAACTATATCGAAACTTGTACATTTCTTCTCCTGTCCTGTATTTAAGTAAGTGAAGTTACAGTTTCAACGAAATAACGACTTGAGCTGAAGCTCCTGAGGGAGTCCTCAAGGGCCCATAAACGAGGTTTAAGTTAACGCCATCTCCGCTCGGCTACCTCAAGTCCCGTGAAGCTGTACTCGTAAATACCTCTTCAAGACAAACAGGAATAAATCAGTAACAAAAAAAATATCGTCTCTAACAACGACTTAATGCAATTTTTAAATAGTCACAGTCAATTTAATATCCCATTTATAGCATTTAATTTTAAAGTAGTAAATTAAAAATGCAAAATGATGTGCTTTAGTGTGAGAAAATCTTTTTTGATTAAAATTATCATAAATTCAAACTAACCCAGTACTTTTCCTCTAAAACTTGACTATTTTTAGAATACTTACATAATATGAAACACGTGAAGCCATTTTTTATTATTTCTTTGGATATTATCTAACTAAATAATAATATAAACAGTAATTAGTGCTCAACACTGGTCAGATTATCATCACTAGCTCACTATACGTCCCCACTGAGCCACCGACGACATGACAGCGTCGGTGGCTCAGTGGTTTAAGCACTTGACTTGTAAATCTACAGGTCTTGGGTTCGAATCCCGCCGCCATGTACCAATGTGATTTTCGATTTTTCGAATTTTCATATGTACATAATTTACCCGACGTTCTTACGGTGAAGGAAAAACATCGTGATGCAACCTGCACATATCAGCGAAGAAATTCAAAGATATGTGTGAAGTCAACCAACCCGCACTTGGCCAGCGTGGTTGACTATGGCCTAGTCACCCTAACTTTAGGGTAGGCTCCGAGCCCCTCGGTGGGGACGTATAGTGAGCTGGTGACGACGAACGACGACTGGTCAGATAATTATATTAATTGTAACAGCCTTACAAATAAACGCGGTATAAAGTTAAATTTAGGAATGAACTGAGTATTAGCAAATATTAGTATTGGTTTATTTCTAAGTTTCACTTTATACCGCGTTTACTTGTAAGGCTGTAAATATGTACGCACTTGGTGTGGAAGGAACTATAAAATGAATCTTTCGCCTTCTAAGCGATGGTAACTTGGTTGCTTTTGCAATCCTTTCATCATCATCGTCACCAGCCCAGTATACGTTCCCCCTGAGGGGCTCTGAGCCTACCCAAGTAAAGGGTTGTAATTATTTGGTTAAAAATCAAATGGATTCAAAACTTTAATTAATAAAAGCTTAATTTTTAATAATAAATGGAAATCGACTTTACCAAACACGCGAAAAAGAATCATAAAAATACGTTGATTTTTTTTAAATACAACTAATATTCTACATTCTATTATAATATTCCTGCGTACATCAGCAACCTTTCTTTGAAAGTTACGACAAAATCAATCCGATCCTAACGGAGATTATCCGGTAAAAGCGCGGTCTAGTGACAGACAGACAAAAGTTTTAAAACCAGGATTATAAGTAACGCAAACACATCATGTTCTTGATATATGACTTTATTCCATATTACGTATAGACAGTCATTTTTTTAATATGCATAGTTTATTTTTACCGTACTTAATCCTTTAACAATGCATGAGTCTAAAGTGAGGCACGTATTGTGTGATATAATATTAGTTACATTGTAAGTAATTTAATTGACCTGAGTTATGTAATAGAGGTAAATAAAAGAACACGTGAACTTGAATTCTAAACAATTTTTATGATTATTGTAGACTAGCTTTCGCCCGTGACTTCGTCTGCGTGATATTAAAAAATAAAAGCAAGTAGTTTATGTGTACTTTCAGATTATCCTCTATATCTTTGCGAAATTTCATCGAGATCCGTTCAGCAGTTTAGCCTACAAACTCTAACAAACATCCATACATCCATCTAAACTTTAGCATTTATAATATTAGTAAGATTATGTAATATTAATTATTGCTTCTAAGTCACGTTTTTTCTAAAGCCCGCAACATACGCTCAGTTCTAACAGTTTTAACTGAACAGTTTGACTCTTCAGTTTAAACTGTGCGTGTGGAGACATAAACTTCAACTGTTCAGCTGACAGTTCAGTTTATGTTCAGTTAGAACCAGTACCAGCGTTAAGGTAGTACGAGGTGAGGCGACAGCCCAGGGTGCCAGACATGAAGGGGCGTCACAGGCGACATGGGTACCTGTGGTGCACCTTCATACCTTTTTTGTATGGGTTTGTATTACGGATAAGGCGCGCCGTAAAAATCTCGCCCAGGGCGCAGGGAATGCAAAAACCGGCCTTGGTTATAAATATCAGAACTGAGGCCTATCTGATGTTATCGAACTTAGTGTATCCAACCTTAGTCGTCAAAATATAAGCTTCCACTGGTCGACGAATATCTAGTAATAGGATAGATTAGAATAGATAGACGAAATAGATTTACTCTACGGAAGATTTACTATATTATTTTGCGCCAAAACGTTGCAATGTTTCTTATTCTGACCTCGTTTGAATGGAACAGAGGATTAAAGTTTCGAAGAAGCGGCAACGTCTTCGTTAGCCACTTAATCTTTGATTTTATTTTGTCCCTACTTCCAACTTCCAAGTATTAAACCTGTAGAGGGGAAACCTGTTATTTTTGTTAGCAGATAAGTTCAATATTCCCTGGATATTTAAATAAATTAAGTGAGGGCCAGAAAGGAAAAAAAGGAGACTAAATAAACAGTGGGCCCATGGCATAATTAAAAGAAACGCTTGGAAAATGTTTTTAGATTTTTTCTGTTTTTTACTATTGGCAATTTATGGAAAAAACCAAAATATAACCAATTGAATATAAAAGAACAGACAGAAATAAAAGAAAACATTATTTAATTTATGGTTATGTACAATTTGTAAAATTCGTTTACTCACCGAAAATCACCACTGCATATTGTCGTAGAACTCCTGGTTCGGGGGAAAACAAAAGTTTCCGAGATAATAACATTTTTGAATCACATATAAAACCTTTTTACACTTTAAAAAAAACTCTACTTCAGGGTTTCTTTTTATTTTATTTTTTCAAATGAACATTTCCAGCCAATACGCAATTTTTACGAGCGACACTTCTGCACGCAGCAAACGTTATTCAACATTGCAACAGACTCGGCTATGGTCCTTTCACTTGTGCCGTAAGTTTGCACTGCCAAAACCCACATATAAAAAATCTGATATCTCATTTATTTCAAGGAGAATGAGTGGGACAGCATTTTATTTTTACACGAGTGAACACGCACGGTTATATTGATACATGGACAATGAGCATCACACGTTTCTTAAACGGCAATCAAACTATGACATAAGTTATTAAATTAGAATAACTGCTTAGAACATAAGTTAAAATTCCGAATTGAGTACAAACTTGTTTGACGGTCAATTAATCTTGGACTTGACATTTAACCTTTCCTCAAATCGTACTAGAAACCTTCAAAAGAAGACGGGTTACCTACCTTACTGTTTTTTGAATAACTAGCTAAGACTACGCCAACTGAAATTTATAGAGGATTAATTAAATAATTTTGTTAGATTCGGATATACTGAAAAACTTTTGAAATTAATTTAAAAATGCTTCACGGATACAAAATTCAATAAAAATCATTTAGAATGTAATTTTAAACGAACCTCACTATATTATTCGTAAATTTAAATATAGACATGTGTATTAGTAGACGAGTAATAAAAATTATTATTACTTTTGATAAGTGCAATATGTCACGAAAAAATCACATTTCTATGATCAATATTTTTATAACATGATGTACATTTTACAATGCGAATAGAAGTAAATTAGAAACGACTCAATCCAAAAAAACCTATAAAAGTTTATTCGAATTTCGAACCTAAATCCTGTGAAATAACGACAAAATGATATCTTCACCTTGACATTCCAAGGTCGTTAGTTAAGCCATAGTATAAACCCATTGCAATAAATAAGTGTGGATTACACTTACACAACGAACGCAAGAACGATATTCAGTTTTAGAGCAATAGGCTAATCCCTAATACAAATATTTCATAAATGTGTGTCAATGACATCTCATATTAACTCGGTTAGGTTTACTATTGCTAAACTGATAATTATTAATATTCTTTATTCATACAATCAAAAGGTAGTTACTAAAACCAAAAAATATTTGTTAAACTTATTAATGATATAGTTTATCTTGCAAGTACATAAAAGGTTATGTAACAATATCCTTGCCAAGAAAAATATCAGAAATTAAACTTAAAATGTGTTGAATTATTGGTATAAATTAAAAAGTTTTCAAAATGTAGGTTTGAATTTGGCGCTTTTTTGGAACGCACACTTCCGTCTTTACCGTGCAAAAGCGATCCCTTACTGTACGAGTGAAGGGATGTGATTTGGTTTATCACATTAAAGGTAAGAACCTACGCAAGTTTCAGTATTTGAATTGAAATCAATTGTTATTAAATTAAAACTTTTATTACAATTTGATTAATCCATGTTCGCAAAAAATTAACAATTTTTAAACGTTGCCGTCAGCTGTCAATGTATGATATGTCAAATTTTGGTGTTTATGTTTATATTTATAGTTATTCCAGTTATTCTTAAAAAAACTAAATACCATTAGATTTTACAACTATAACTTTCAAAATGGATGATGATGATTACTGGAATACCAGTGAAACAAAGGCTAAAGCGTTTAGTTTTGACGATGATGTAGTAAGTGAATTTGGTTCAAAATTTAATTTGAAAGTACAATGTGTATACCACATTCTTATACATTTATACGCTATGTTTTCAGCTTTCTCCGCAAGAGATATTAGCCATTGGACAGAAGCCGTATTCAGGATCTGGCGAAGAAGGAATACTTAATTCAAATATTAGCAATATTAAACCAGCTTTAGTACCAATATCAAGTTTAGTGTCATCTAAGATCTTGGATCTACGTAAGTTTCACATTTTCATGTAAACATTAACGGATCTTTCTGAAATTTGGCAAGGACAACATAGTTTGGATGAACTCATAGTCTACTACTTATAGTTTGTTTCTATCATGCGCAGACAATTGTGGACAGCTAGTCTATCTATACTATTAATACAAAGAGGAATGATTTGTATCTTTGTATGTTTTGAAATAACTCAAAAACTACTGGGCCGATTTCAAAAATTCTATCACCATTAAAAAGTTATGTTATCATTGAGTAACATAGGCTGTATTTTCTATAATATCTTAATTCCACGCCAAAGGAAGTCATAACCAATACGACTTAGGGTCCTTCAAGAAGCGAGCCTACAATTTCCTCAAAGGCCGGCAACGCATCTGTGGTTCCTCTGGTGTTGCGGATGTCCATGGGCGTCGTTGACCACCTCAGTGTTCTCGCCGCTCGTTTGCCCTCTTCTCTTATAAAAAAAAGTATATAAATAAAGCGTCATCATCAGATTGTGTCAGTCAACTGGTAGACATAGTCTAAGTCAAATGCCTACCATAGAAGATCACACCACACTGCATCAAATAACTTTCCACACTAGCTGAACAGCAAGTTTATAATTTTCAACAGTGGTTCTCGCACAATCCGGGAAGGATATAAAAGATATATCTGAGCAAGAAGAAACAGTTGCCATAACATTAAAAAGACTTGTTCTTGGACGTAGTTGTGCATTACATGTACACAAAAGTCTTAAAAGTAAAACTGAATTGTTAGATGGAGCAGTTGCTATCGGAGATGGTAATGCCATACTTACTGTGAGTATCATAATCTTATTAATATAAATGTGTTAGTTTAGATGGATGTTTGTTAGAAGGTAACTCTAGAAAAGCTGAACAGATCTCCATGTAATTTGGCATAGAAGAACACAGGCTACTTAACCATTTTTTAATTCTGTGTGGATGGAGTACCCGACTCAACAGCTAGTAATGTTAAAAATCTAAAAGTTTGGATGGATGGATGTTATTACATATCCAGGAAATAGCTTAATGAATTATAATGAAATTTGGTACAGTTTTTTTAAGTTGCAGGTAAAAGCTAATCATACTAATATTATAAATGCGAAAGTTTAGATGGATTGATGGATGTTTGTTAGAGTTTGTAGCCTAAATGGCGGAACGGATTTCGATGAAATTTGGTATAGATGTAGACGATAGTCTGGAAGAACACATAGGCTACTCACTTTTGTTTTTTTTTTAATTCCACGCGGACGGAGTCGCGGGCAAAAGCTAGTATAAAATAAAACAAGTTATTTCTCATCTGTTCATTAAATATTTTATTGCTATTGAAAACATAGTTTTATTGTATAATACAATATACATAAATATATTAGCAAATAAGCAAATTTATTGTTAAGTTATCCTCCCTTAGCGGTGGAACACGCAAAATACGCGCTAGCCTTGGAATTGCGGGAACCGTAGCCCCTACTACTACTACTAACCTACCTTTTTTAAACAAGGTTGTTTTTACTTCGATTTGTAAGCTAATTATAAAACACTATAATTGTATTTCTTAGTTACGTAAAAATTACATTGGACATTAATTGTTTTTTTTTTTTCAGATTGTATTATTTCTAATACAAACATTAAACAAGAAACTTGTATATGAATTATTATCAACAAGACCTTTAGCGCTCAGTCATTATATTGGTAATCTTCAATCAGAGGGAAAGATATCTGAACTCACAGACTTGCTAACGTAAGTTAATTATTGCTTTTTTAAGTACATCTAACTTAGTGCCTGTCCCACCAAATTGTAAATTGTCTGATAACAATCCAACAGGTAAAATATATGATGGAAATATCGTATTTTGTTACCTTATCTGATAGTGACGTCATTTAAGCTATCTGAGCCTCTACCAGCCAGTGGTGGGACAGGCCCTTAATATTAAAAATATTAAAGTTTATATGAATTTGTACATATACATGTATGGATGGATGTTAGAGTTCACAGCCTCAACAGTTGAATCAATGTCAATGAAATTTGGCATAGATGTAGAACATAGTCTGGAAAAACACAAAGTCTACTTACTTATTTTTTAATTCCTCACACACGAAATTGAGGGCAAAAGCTAGTGAATCAGTAAATCGCCGGTTGGGGTAGACCGATGTCGACTGGACTTTAAACCATTATAGGTAGTTATTTTCTTAGTTCAGCGATGTCAAGCGACCACTAGTATAGATAACTGAATTGTTTCAGAATGCTGGGACGGAGTTCGGATTCAGCTGTAAGTATGATATTTTTCATATTTCATAGACAATTCATGTTTATAATTGTTTTTTACATTTGGTCAACTTGACCATACATATTCTACCAGTATTGGTTTCTGCATGATTTCAAACACATCAATAAGCTGTGGTTGTTGTTTTTTAATACATTTTTTAGAATAAAAATGTTTTATCATCAGATTTATCAATTTCAACATACAGTAAAGAGTCAAGGCAACAATGTGGATAGCTTGCTGAGGAAAACTAACAATTTGTTAGCAAATCACTTCAACCAGCCCGGAGTTGATGCACACCATACAAAGATGGTTGCGGATTATGTCAAATTATTAGGTTAGTTAGTTTTTTCACAGTAATTAATGTTATAGAGTTCTATTTTGATTTTTTCTTTACTTCTGTTTTATTGTAACAAGTTAGAAGTCTCATTATTTCGTTGAGATGTCGAACTTACTGCTGCCCATAGACTAGTTACAATGTCCTTTTGTTATCTGTCATTTTATTTATTCGTTACCCTACCATAGACAAAGTGTTGCCAACATCAATACAACAAATAGTCACAGATGCTCTCTAGCATTTAAAATTAATTATTACTAATAATCAGTAGCATATACTATAATATTTCCATTGCTGCTTAGTACAACAAAGAAAATATTTTATTTCAGTATCTTAATAGTGGTATTTCTTTTTGAATAGAATTTCTACTCTAAATTGCCAGTAACAAGAATATCAAGATAATCGCCTATCTTTTTCTATCTACACTAATATTATAAAGAGGAAAGATGAGGTAACATCTTACTAATATAACTGCGAAAGTTTAGATGGATGTTTGTTAGAATTTGTAGCCTAAACAGCTGAACGGATCTCGATGAAATTTGGCATAGATGTAGAACATAGTCTGGCAGAACACATAGGCTACTTACTTTTTTAATTGCACGCGGACGGAGTCGCGGGCGAAACCTACTAATTTATATTTCTAGAATGGCAGTGTTTCGCTAAGAAGAGTGAGTTGAACAACAAGTCGTCACTGGAGTGCCTCGCGCACTGCTGCCGGCTGCACTGGACGGAGGGCGCGGGCAACATGATGTCACCTCTCACCTTGTGCCAGCGGCAACAGGTAACCACCTTCTGGTTCACCTTCACCTTATTGACTGATAGTATTGTTGTCTTTCATATTCCCTTTGAAAAAACTGAAATAATAGGTCTATTTAAAAGCAATTGTAAAGGAACTTTAAATATTTATTAGGTTTTAAATAACAAGGAAGGCACTTGCCATTGGCTGAGAATTCAATTGACCTTGTTTCTTTGTCGTTATTGGTTTGTTTTTTCCCTTTCTCGCATAGCATTTTTTTTCCAATTTACTTATCTCTTAAGTTTAATAGCTTGAATATATGTAGCCTAAAGCATGTCTTACATGTAGTGCTTTTTTAAAGGGATAATTTTTCAATAATATGCTGTGATTGTTGACATCATACATAATAAATGTTACCCTTTATTTAATGAAAATAAATTGTAACATAGTTTTAGTTATAATATAAAAACTAGCATATTTTTTCTGTATATGTTTTGTTGCAGATCAGCCCTCTTCAGTACGAGTGGGTAGTATTGAATGTGCAAGCAAATGCTAACAAGTGGGATATAGTTGAATCTC
This sequence comes from Papilio protenor, assembly GCA_029286645.1. Taxonomy (NCBI): domain Eukaryota; kingdom Metazoa; phylum Arthropoda; class Insecta; order Lepidoptera; family Papilionidae; genus Papilio; species Papilio protenor. The sequence continues at coordinate 2,340,359 of JAGSMZ010000010.1, read as the reverse complement.
TATTCACTAAAAAGGTATGATCAGCTATTTAAATACTAGCTTTCGCCCGCGACTCCGTCCGCGTGGAATAACAAAACACAAAATCAAGTAGCCTATGTGTTCTTCCAGACTATACAACTATGGCAAATTGATCGAGATCCGTTCAGCCGTTTAGGATACAAACATCCATCCATCTAAACTTTCGCATTTATAATATTAGTATAGATAGTTTTACTACGGGATTGGTTTTTTTTATTATTTTAAATCAACATCTACAGACTCTTGGTCCGAATTCTTTTTTTCACAGTTTATATCTTTTCTTTTTTTTTTGTTGCGCAGTCCTTGTGCTATTATACATAATGAGTTCCTTTTTTTATATTTATATATGCTTTCGCCCGCGACTCCGACCGCATGGAATAAAAAAAAACAAAAGCAAGTACCCTTTGTGTTCTTCCAGAATATCCTATACATCTATACCAAATTTCAAAGAAATCCGTTCAGCCATTTAGGCTATAAACTCTAACAAACTTCCATTCATCTAAACTTTCGCATTTATAATATTAGTATGATAGTATCTATACTTCTATATCTATACTATCTATCTACATATAGATATATGTAGATAGTATAGATAAATACTAATAGTATAGATAGATACTATTATAATAAAGCGTAAACACACACTTCTTTGTTGCCTAAGATGTCAGCAATTACAGCATATTCTTGAATAATCCTTTTTTTTTTAATAAAAAGCCCTACACTTACGTCACGCTTTAGGCTATATATTTTCACGCCATTAAACTTAGGGGGTAAATATTTTGGATAAAAACCCTAATGTGGGAAAGAGCATAAGTTGCTGCCAATATCAAGGGAGCAAGATTGCCATAGTAAGGTAATTAGTATTTTGACATTTGCAATTGAGAATTTGACAAATGCAAACAATAAATTTATAATATGCGGATGAAGCCGCACGAGAACAGCTAGTTGTTATTATAAGATCAGAACTCCATCAAATTTACTTTTTCCATAGTTATTGTAAATGAAATACCCAATTAATTCAAGAAAAAGAGGAAGAAGTAAAGTTAAAAGGACCCATAATTAATAGTTCAACGCGGCTATAATTTCACAAAGTTGGCATCACTGCCTAATGACAGTTAGAAGCGCGCACAAATTCCAACATGGCCGTCGCAATAACGAAATGATGATGCGTCTCGTAGTGATATATATTTCTTTTTTTTACAGGACTGGTTGGGACGTAGCACGTTATCAAGTCACATTCCAGTAGAGCGGCTGTTGTCGCGGCTGAGCGCGGTGCGCGCGCGCGGCCTGCTCGCCGCCGCGCTCGCCACGCTCACCATCGACGAAAGACTGAGACTAGCATATAAATATAAGGTCTTCTCACTATTACTTTTTTTTTTAACCTAATTAGATCACAAAAGGTGTGGAGTGTATCGCTGATCCTTTTTTTGGACGACATTCCACTATTTGATACGGAATGTTTCTCACTAATAGCTGTCGCTCGCAATTCGTCCGCATGAAATTATAAAATATACCCTATATCACTGACAGATAAATTACCTTTCTAACGGTGAAAGATTTTTTAAAATCTGCCCGGTTTTTACGTGAATCGAATAGATACAAAAATACAAATCTTTCCTCTTTATATTAGTATAGTTTTATTTAAATTTGGCATATCAATTTTACATAGATTTCTTTCTTGCATTAATAATAAAGATAGAATAGATAAACACTTCTTGTTTTAATTACATACATGCATAAACAACGACTACAAAAAATATACAATACTACTTCTTTATTACCACTGATTCTAGCAATAGACAGGCTATAAGACTTAGTATTTCATGCCTAACTAATTTTGACCATTTTAGTGCTAACAGTTGCAGTATTTCAAACTAATTATAGAAAGAGAAATAACTGTTGATAACATCAACAGTCATTTTAATTTAAAGTCCTATCCGTTTATAGAGATTAGTGACTGCATACACTTGAATTGTTATAATAGCAGTATTCTTTAGAGCCACAGCTTTCGAAAGTCAATCCCATAGTATGTGTTGACTTAAAATATATGAAAAATGGTATTTCAGGTACATTCCGTGGTAATAGAAACCCTCGCTAAACAAAAAGATCGCACAGCGCTCACCAACTACAAAATGACTCTCAGTCCGCAGACTGAAGACTACATTTATGCTGAGAACACTTTGAGAGACACAGTAGGTTCCACATTTAAATAAACTGTGGAATTGCCAGCAGTAAAAAATATAAGAAAACAAGAATCTGTTTTAGAAGTAAAAATTATTTTTTTAATTTAATTTGTATGATTTTTTCAGTCTATAAAGTGGAAGAATTAACTTGATTGAAACCTCTATGAAAAATTGGACAATCCTACAGCTTGGAATGATTAAAATGTGCTGGATTATTTTTAAACTATGCAATAGAAGCACAAGTTATTATAATTAAAAAAATCTTATTATGCCTTGAAATCATTTATATGTTATCTATATCTATACTAATATTATAAAGAGGAAAACTTTGTATTTTTGTATTTTTGTATTTTTGTATGTATTGAAATAACTCAAAAACCACTGGGCCGATTTTAAAAATTCTTTCACCATCAGAAAGGTAATTTATCTGTGAGTAACATAGGCTATATTTTATTATTACTAATGTTTAGGAACTATTAATAAACAGCGTGTTTCTGGAGGCCGGCGTTAAAAAAATGCTAAACTTTAACTTTTCTCGGCTTACGCTGCCTAAACCGTTAGAGGTATATAAAAATGATGTATGAAAGAAATGTACATCTCAAAAAGTTCTACAGAAAAGTTCGCGATAGCATATATCTATCTTTAACGGTTTTCTTACAATAACCACTTTTTTGTTTACAAAATGAATTAAATATCGCATGCTATTTGCGTCGTTGTTTTAATGGTTTCGGTATTAATCCTTATCCAAATAAATGCCTTCGTTGCCAGGAGAATTTAATGTAGAACAAAATTGTCCTTTACAGTATTTAAATTGGACAAATAGTTTAGAAGATATCGCGAACACAAACAATAAGGGTAACCGAAAAATCAGCTCACAAACTACCGGGCTTAGAAATTTGGAATCTTTCAACAATAGATTTCGGTTATTACGTAGATTCATCATCATCATCGTCACCAGCTCACTATATGTCCCCACTGAGGGGCTCGGAGCCTACCCCAAATTAGGGTGACTAGGACATAGTCAACCACGCTGGACCACTGCGGCTTGGTTGACTTCACACATATGTATCTTTGAATTTCTTCTCCGATATGTGCAGGTTGCATCACGATGTTTTCCTTCACCGTAGTAGTCCATTACGTAGATTACTACTAAGATAATACTTTAGGTAATAGGATGAAATAAAGGGCGAACGTAAGTTTTGAACTTAAACTCCACGCGGACGAAGTCGTGGGCAATCATAATTCATACTTAAATACTATGAATTTTAAACTTTTTTTAAAAGTTTAGATCTATGGATGTATGTTTGTTAGAGTTTGTAGCCTAAACGGCTGAACGGATCACCAGGAAATTCGGCACATATGTAGAACATAGTCTGGAAGAACACATAGGCTACTTTTGATCCTAGAAATAGTTACGGTTCCCGTGGGATACATTAATTTTGTTTTTAATGTTTACTCGATAATTCTGCAACGGTTCAACTTATGTTATTGAAATTTGGCACATTTATTTAACAAAGTCTGGACCACAGTGGGATAAGGTTCATCCCCGAAAAATGTCAGGTTCCCGAGGGATATGTAGTTTTTTTTTGTTATTTACATGTTTACACGATTAGTCCGTAGTGGCTAAACTACTTATTGTGATTTTGTATAGATACAGACCATAGTGTGGTATTATATAACACGTGGAATCCTTTTCTACCTCGAAAATGTTAGGTTTCCGAGGATATGTGTTGTTTTCTTATTTACATGTTAACGCGTTAACCCGGCAGCGGATAAAAATATTTTACCTAAATTTAGTACAGATATAGAAAATAGTCTGTAATAACATGTGTGATACTTTTCATCGGCGAAAAATGTCGGGTTCCGGAGGAATGTGTAGTTATTTGTTATTTACGTATTTACTCGATAATTCCGCAATGCCTTGACTTATCTAATTGAGATTTTGAATAGTAATAAAATATAGTTTGGAGTAACGCATGGACTATGTGGTTGCGAGGGGTTGCAGAAAAAAAAGGTTACATGTCACTACAAGAGAATGCAGATGGTGTCAGGCCTTTGCAGTTAGATTCTGGTGGATTAAGGGAGTTGCAAATGTTAGTAGGTGCTTGAAGGTAGTAACAGGTGGTTCACCTCAGGTTCAGGAAGTTGTAGGTTAAGTACAGGTGGATATAAAGGATGGCAAGGAGATCCTATTCAATTAAGTTGGTTTCTGGTAAATGTATCTGATTTGCAAATGAATGCAACTGGAAGCAGGTATAAACAGAATATTTCCCCTTCCTATGCATCTACTCCACCGTCAAATCCACTTTCCCTTCCATCCTTTTCTTATAAGAAAAAGGGTGAGAAGGAAAAGGGACTAAAGTTGGGCCTCCGGCACGACACTCATCTGACGAAACGTGGAATTGCTCCCACTTCACGCATGTCTTTTGAGTGGTCGTGGTATTGCACCGGGCGAGCCGGCCCATTCGTACGAAGTTGTTAAAGCGGGCTCTACCGCTGTTGTTCGCTTAAGTTAGTTTTTGGTGGTTTTGGATGATTTACAGCTATAGACTGTTGGCAACCGGTGAAGCAGGCGGTTATCTTTTTATTCAAATTTTGCCAATTTAATTATGTACTTCGTGTCTTTTTTTTTTATTTTAATGCTGCGCTGACGAAGTCGCGTGAAACAGCTATTATGCATATAGCACGAACCACGCCAAATGAAATTCTATATGTACATATAATAAAATTGAGTGTCTGTTTGTAATATCAAAAGAAAAATTCTAGATTTCGGGAAGATGATGTATTTGCGTTGCTGATAACGAAAATCGCATTCAAATTTTTTTTGTCTGTCTGTCTGTATATCTGTCTGTCTGCAAGCCGCGTTTGTTCCGGGTAATCTCTGAAACGGCTGGGTCGCTTCGACCGGACTTTCCCCGAAGGGTAGCTGACATAGACGGGCTACTTTTTCATCTTAATATTGCGTGGACGAAGTCGCGGGCAACAGCTAGTATTTTATATTTGTAAATAAAAATATTAATAAACATTTATAAATTATATTTTTTATTTTTCTGAACTGTTTTTTCTCTAGAAATTTTGAACTAAAAGTCACCCTGCAACTGACACCCTATAACTTTTTATTATTACTATTATCCCTTCATTTCTAATCAGAAATGTATTTCTTGAAGGAATGGTAAGGGTAAGAGACGAAGATATCCTACTCTGTTATTCGCTAATTCAATGTAAAACAATTCAAACGTATAAAATGAATTTTAATAATCATCAGGATTACAGCAGTCACTGTCCTCTACACCACATAACCTTAGCAAGTAAACGCATAGAGTGATACAAAGTAAACATCTGATGCACCTCATACAACTTGGTCCGCAAATGCAACACATCGCTGCTTTGTTTCTGAATTTTAGTACGATATATTCCTTTTAAATTCACATTCGTGCAAAAAATGCACCAATCGCTTGAAAAAACATCGAATTTCTTGAAAAAAATGATTTGTACGTACACTCAAAATCTTTTTAATAATATAGCATCAAAATTAACACCAACTCTTCAATATTAAGTCATCTATCGGTGTAATTTGCTGCTTTCCGATGATAATTTTTAAAATATCAGGCTAGCGAAACTTCGAACAAAAAATATTTTGTATGGCTTAACGGACTTTTTGATGGCAAACTTAACAAAATTTAATGTCATGACATTAAATTTTGTCAAGTTGTCATTATGAGCATGCTTTCTCACTCTATCGTCAAGAGTTCCTTTTCTACCACAAGTGTCATTTCAGTTGAAGGTCTTTGTCAGAGTCCGTCAAAATCTATCTTACGGACAACTAATTATATAATACTGATTATGTATAATTTTTAGATGAATTTGTGAATAGTTCGTTTAACTGTTAAGTTTTTTAAATTTTATATACAATGTCGATCATCAAAATGTGAAATTTGTAGTGTACGGTCCTTTAATAAAATAGGACAAAAAAGAGATTTTACGGCGCAATTCCCATTGGATGAGAACCGGTAATCATTTATTAATAATTTAATTATTAAAAAACGTAAATGTAAAGCTATCATGGTAGTTTTAATTAGTTGTATAAAGTTAAATTTGAAAAATTTATTTTGTGCTAGTGATGTATCTAGTTTACAGTTGTCATTGTAATTTTATTATCGATATTTTTTGTTTCTCAATGTAATGGGGAGTTTCCACTGTCGATATGCTTGTATAAAACATTAATATCCCTCACATTTTCAAAAACGAATTACACTCTCTTTAAAAAAAATGAGACATGTATGTATATACCGTTAATTGAATCCTTCACATTTTACAGAAACGCACGTGTAAACATAATTCTAAGGTACTTTTAGCAGACCCACAAACTTGAAATTTTGAATATAAAAACAGGTCAACGTATAATTAAAAGGAAAAAAATGTAAAATACCGGAATCTGGGTGGATGGATAGAAATTGTTACCTGAAAATTTTTGAAGGAAGGAAAAGGTTTTATCGTAAATTCTAATGTGTCTATTAGGAATGAAGCCAGGTATACAAAATTATTATTTGACAGTTACCCTAGACAATTATCATTTCACAAAAATTTCTTTTTGTTTTCATTATACTTAAAATATTACTTGGCGATGCCTTGTAAATAAAACAAATAAATGTAATTTTGGTGATTATTTTATTTATTTGCTTCCCTTTGGGTAATTTAGGTTCAATGTCAGTAAATGAAAAATTACATTACGAATAATTTTACATTGAGCCTAAATGCAAAGTTATTTGAAATATGAGATTGTATTAAGGGCGACCCTATCACCCCACATTTAATCGATATCGATATCGAGGTATCGATTATAAGAGCCCTTCACTAATGATTTTTGTTAGGTTGGTGCACATGTTTTTTCATTGTGTCGGAAAAATTGAAATTAAATATTTTTATCCTGGTAACTTTTTGCCACGAGAAGTGAGTTTGGCAGGTGTCAGACCGAATTCATTCTTTGTTCTAAGTCCCGACTCTTACTTATATGCTCTTTGTAAAATATTTGGGAAATAATTTAGTGACACTCGAATGTTATTATAAAAATCAGAGGCATTGTTTTATTACTTTTAATAATTGTTTCTCCTATAAACATAATTTTGTTGCAACACCAAATATGTTACGAATGTTATAAGCTGTATTCAATCTTGTTTACCTATGATTTTTTATCTGTTGGATTGGTTAAATACTCTATCTTCTCTATGACATGACGTTTTGACGCCTGTTAAAAATCGCGCCTTTATTTTTCCAAATCAGATAAAGGGTTTAAACTTTAAATATGTAGTTTGATATTGAGAATTAATTTTCACCTGTGTTTATTAACTTCACTGAAGATTTATTCGCATCTAAGCGTTATTTAGATGAAAATTGGTAAGTTACACCATTTACTGTTTATATCAGGTAAACATTGATTACTAGATATACGTCTTTAGTTTATTTTTAAAAATCTATTTTTACTAATAAATAATCGAAGATACTGGCCCATATAAAATTAAATAAAATAAGGATAGCTCATGATGGTATTGAGTAAAACAAATGTATTTGGTATTATATTTTGAATGAAAGAATGATACATTTTAATGTGTAACCTGTACAGTTTCCGTATAAAGTTAAGAAGTTTATTTGCTGAATCCTTGCCTTTTGTGCTGAATGCATAGGTAATACGAACATGTGATTTCTCCTTCCGCTAGTAAACTTCTATAAACTGAGAAAACCTATCTAAGATTTGGCAGATGTGGCAATGTTCCATACTAATTGTATGGAACATTAGAACACATAGGAAGTTCCTTCTCACTATGAGGGTTACCCTATCAAAATGATAGTCTGATAGAAAAGCAAACATTAAAAGTAGGTACATTATTGTAGGCTCGACATATTGTAGGGCCAATATTAAATACTGTATGCAGATATCATGAAATTTATTCTACGTTTATGGATCGTGTACTTCTATGATTACGTACGTTTTGAAATTAAAAATGCCTTCGATAATTAATACTACTGCAATTTAATTCTCTGTCGAAAATATCGTCGTCGATTTTGTCGTCGTCGCCGCATTTCTGGCAGCCGCAGATGCGGAAACATCCCAAGCAGTAACCAATACAGTACATCCAATTCACGACCTTCTCCCAGAAGTTGCAACAACAGAAACACATTGTCTTCAAACACCGACCATTCGATCATCGACTCCGCGATTTCCGAGACATCTCTTACGTATTTATAAATATATCCATAGAAAACTGTAGGAATATATCATTTTCTAAATCTCTTTTATGTGTATCAAAAAATTTGACATTGTCAAAACAATAAATGTCATCAAACAAAACAGAATTTGGGACAGAAAAGGTATAGGCGATATGTCATTAGTCTTGTCTTTGAAATGTTATACCAACGAACCTCCACCGTCTGTCAAACATACACGTGTCTAGTGGTGATGAAGACCACCTCAGCCTATAAAAAATATTCATTTTTAAGCCCCTTCGAGACTCCATCATTAAAAGGTGTCCACTAGCAGGAACAACTCTGTCTTTCCCAAAGATCGCCACAGATATTCTCCCTTGTTTTAAGCTGAATGCCCATTAAACAATAACAACAGTCAGTAATAACAGTCTTCAGAGAACAGCAAGAACGACTCTGGGAATTACTGTCTTGGAATAGCGTTACGGGCGACTGCCTCAGAGTTGAAAGAGATTCTCATTTCGATTTATGTCAATTTATAAATTCGGATTCTAACAACCCTAATAATTTATGACAGTAAACGAAAATTACTATAATCGTAAATTAAATTTATTAACCTTTCAAAACCGTGCCAAATAGTTGCCTTGTGGCAATCACAATGTACTTTATATTCTCTTTGTGTCCTTTCTCCATGGGGAATGAAATCCGACTTCACGAAACAATTGGTCTTTATCATCGCTGTCCAACTTTAAGGATGACTGCAAAAAACGGAAATTATATAAAAATAAGAAAACATAGGCAAACTTTTTTTAACATTGACTAGATGTCATAGAAAAAGATTCTCTTTGTGTGGCCGATTATAAGTTACGAGCACATAAATGGTAAGAGCTGCAAGGGTACAGAAAAGACTGTGCATGGAGAAAAGTTCGCACAGCACTTGTAGCCCTGACACTATTAAAATCCGTCGATATATCGAAGTGCTAACTATAAAGTTTAGACGGTATTGACGTTTGCACAAACTTGGGGGCTAAGAACATACTACAAGTCGCTGCGCAGTACAAAATTGGTGTAGCGTGACGTAAAAAGATGCAAAGAGAACTGTAAAGTGCGCAGTTGGATCTACCAAGATATTTGGAAAGACGGATGATGAAATAATTACATCATAATATGTTGCCAATATAATTAAGCTGTCGTCGTCCTCGTCGTCGCATTTCTGACATCTGCACTGAACTCGGAAGCATCCCAAATATGAGCCGATACAGTACAACCAATTAACGACCTTCTCCCAAAAGCTGCAACAACAGCAACAGCACATTGTCCATGAACACCGAACATATGATCACCGGCAACACGATCTGTCTGACATCTTATCACAATTACGATAAAAAACTGTACAAATATTTATTCTAAATCTCTTTTACGGATATAAAAAAATTGACAATGTCTAAAAGCTAAATATAATAACAAAACAGAGAAGATAATAAAAAAAGTAAAGGTCTCATCAATATTGTCTTTGTTTAAATGCACAGACTACCAATTTTACATAAATAAAAATGTATATGTCAATCCACTTTTTTTTGACGAAAGGTAGGATTTTTGGGATACATTATGCTTGATGATACTAAAGTATGTACAAGATAAGAAGTACGCGGCCGTAAATATCTTATATACTTATATGCTCTTTGGTAAATATCGAAGTCGAAAGATCCTTTCCATGGTGGTCACTAGGCAGAAGGGACAGTCGCCGACGGTGCCTAGAGTTGAAAATGTAATAATTAACTTATAAATTAATTTAAGGTACCTGTTAAACGCATAAACTTGCTTATCATTTAAAAAAATGGATTACGTTTTGATGTCTTTGGAATAAAAAATAAACTAGCGTCCCCTTGGTCATTGGTCTGACCCTTCCCTTATTAAGTAGTAGTAATTCTATTTAGTTACATATAGTAACGCAAGGTTTAATATGGAAGGGTATATGATGGCTTAACCCCGAATGCAGTTAAAATAAAACAACCATGTATTCAAGAGTATGTATTTATGTTTTCTTCGAGTCCTGTCTCCACTGGGCATTGAATCCTGTATCGCGGAATAGCTGGTCTTGATCTTCGCTGTCCAATTTTAGAGAGGACTGCAAATAAAAGAGTATTAGTCACCTTAGTATTAAACTACGAATTCTACATTTACTGGCACAGAGTAGTTTGTCACTAAGTGTAGATAGAATCGGAGAAATCTACGCTAAGGAAACGCAGTTCACCTGCATGTAAATAGGAATATGACTGATGTGATCGATTAAAAATATGCTAAACTCTAATTACCTAATATTCTCTTATTTTTTGTATGGATAGCACTATTTTCAATCTTGTTTTCCCTAAATTAGATCAGGGCAAAGATTTTCAAATGCTAACTTCGCTTTTAAGATCTTGAATTAGAAGAATATAAGCTACCATTATACAACGTCCACTTCAATATTCAATAATTAAATCTTCGCCTAATAGCAAGTCATGTCTTCTAACGTTTGTAAAGGCGCGGAAGTTATCGTATCTTTCTTCCTTGTTCTGCCAAAATTGAATAAAACCTTTATCAAACTAAACTGATTCGGGCCGTAAACATACCTATTAATTACATACTCGTATCATGGCTTACCACAACCTAAAACATTTTTACCAGAACATATTCTTTGTTCCGTTTTTATATGAAAATGAGAGAGACAACAATACGTTTTTGTATAAATGTCATAGCTGTGGAATCGGTTACAGTAATACGGATACTAACCGCTGTTGGTTTCATTGCTTTTTCAGGTACTTTACTCAGCAGTGCATTCGCTCCAGGTCTGAAAGTGTCCAAAAATTAAATCTACTTTTAATAAAAAAAAAAAAAAACAATTATTTACATTTGATTGCCGGAGATCAAAATCCAGCAAACATGATTCAGAAACTCATAATGGATAAGTACATAAGTAACAAAAAAACAGACCTTTGCGGACGTTCTCTTGTCGGCTTCCATCGTTGTCTTTCAGTCATCTCCTACGAAAAAATAAATAACAACTTTGTAACGCTTTATAAATCTATTTATTAAATTTATTACTGAAGAATTGTGACGCCCATGAAACCCTACTTTTAAAAACAATGGTCCTCAGAATTGCCAATTATTTTGACTCTCATATCTATATTAGAACCAAACCCCCTATTTTTAACACAATACTGCTTAAACTCACAGGCGTTGTGGTATCCTCCATCCTAGTAGCATGGTAGAGGTCGTCATTGATCACTTCTTCCTCAGGATTTGATTTCATTTTTCTAATCTTCGCAGTCGTCATTTCTTCTCCACTCTCCCAGCTCTCGTTACTAAACATTGATTTACTTGATTAAAAATGTGAAGTAAAAAATCGAACTTTGGTATTTCCACAGCCGAAACTAAACTGTACAAAATCGTTTTGTGATCTCTTTCGTTACTTACAATAGTAAGAGGAATGAAGATATTTTTACGAGTTTTCAAGAGCACCTTATAAGCTAACTTACGGGTAATTAATTGGTGTGGTCGAACGCGATCTCCAGTCAAACATTTTGTTTAACGTCACCTTTTCTTTCTTATTATCGACTAGTTCGCGCTGTAGTTTCTCAACAATCGTTGTTGTCACTTTCTCTGGAGCTAGAAAATAATAAATTTCTAATTATGTCAAATGCAAACCGCTGCTTATTAACCATAGACCTATGACCTATGACTTGAAAATGGTTATGTTATGTTATGGCGCCCAGGGTTAAGGATTTAGCATTCCTTACCATATTACACCAAGAGGAACGTCATACGCGCACACCAATGTTTCTATGTTCTCAATTTTTAATCGTGCCTAACGAGATTTTCAAATTGGTTCTAAATCTTAAATCTTTAGCTTGTTAATCTCTGCTTATTCATTATTCATCATATAGTATAAAATAATATATGAATATCAAGGTTTACCTTTAAAAGCCTGTATTGGACTTTCTTCATCTGGATCCAAACTGAAGTCCTCCTTATCGATGAGCCTCTCGTACTGATCTGGGCGGTGTTTCTTCTCTAACCTGGGCGCTGGCAGCGGCCTCTGTGAGGTCCGTCTGTCCTTGATCGTCGTCATACCTTCGTCGTACACGTCCGGGTCGTCTTTCTCCATATCGTCGTACTGCGTATCGTCGTTCTTGTCCCCAGGTTCATCAGGCTCAGCTAGATGATGACGTACCTGTCAAAGACAACGTTAGTGATCATGTAAAAAAGATTAGAACGAACCAAAGAGTGAACAGCACACTGGAATCGGTAGTGCACTGACTGATCGAAACACACGAAGTTTTTATGAACAGCTACAACAGCAGCGAAACATTTCGTGTTCGATTAAAAGTTGTATCCAAAAATCAAATACAAAACGGCTCTATGTGTACACTCACCGGTCCACAAAGCAAAGGATACGGTGACCTCGATCTTCTTGCAGTATGCATGGGACAGGGCGCCATAGGTCCAGGTGTTAGCGTGCGCTGGCCGAGCATGTTAGTATGTGAGAAATCGCAGACAAGCAAGAGCCGCGGGTGTTCCGCGCCGTGTCGTACCGCGCCGCAACCCACCGCTTGCAGCGTCCATACGGCGATCTGACTGAAGTGACCCCAAACCGTTCCCCTGCGAAGGAACATTATGCATTTCACGTTAATACTTTTGAGATAGCCTTGGATGACATGCGTTAGTAACTTGAGATCCAGTTACCCGGTTAAGTTTTGTTTCGTCTCCAAAAGTTGTTGGTAATCACTGCCCTGATAGTGTTGATATCGCATACTAAACCTGTACGAAGGTCACTCTTAACGATTCTAATTTCAGCAGTTAGTGCATAAATGTGAAAAGATACTTACTTAGCAGTAAGTCTGAAGGGCATCGTAAGCTGTTTGGGTTGCACGCGTCTTCTTTCGCCCCACCAGGCGTCAAACACCCGTCGTATCGCCCGCTGTGCGCTCAGCTCATCCGATTCGCTGGAGCGTCTCCAGCGCACCTCGCCTACCGTCTGCCCCGCGTATGGGTACCGCACTGGAACCAAGACTAGTTATGTATTGTCTATTCCTTCTGATCTTTAACATAAAGCTTGAAGGATGTTGGAGAGTGTGAAGGCTTTCCAATAGTTCCCCAAGTTGTTCACTATAACATTAAAGTATTCTACAAGAAAAGGAATAAAATTTCACTACGAAAATTAAAGTACCAACCAGTCGCTCGACAATCATCGTGCACAAAGTGACACTGGTCTGCCAACCTTTGTGCCAGGAGTGCTAACTCACGATCCCACGCCTGGAAACAATACTCGCTTTTAATTATAAATTAAATACGGTTTCATATCGAATTCAAAGATACCAGATTTTTTTATATCAAGGTGGCAAACGAGTAAGCGGCCATCTGAATCCGCTAAAATGGCGAAGCGACCGCTGCCCATAGTCATTCGCAATAGAGAATTCCTTAATCGATGGAGGTGGAAACGCACATAAAGAGAACATTTCCCCTTTCTATGCGTCTCCTCCAGCACCAAATCCACGTTCCCTTCTCTTCCTTTTCTTATAAGAAAAAGGGTGGGAATGAAAAGGGACTAAAGTTGGCCCTCCGTGTAAATTTAATTTTTTAATTAAAAATGACTTTACAAAAAAGGTACAAAGTTAGACTAATCAAGTTTGTAAACTGATCTTTTGAATATACCAACCACCATCATCATAACTTCCGGTCTTGGCAGGTGTGTTCCGCCTCTCACTCGTTCGTTACCGGACGCTATTCTTTGTCGACGTCTGCATTCCATAGAAAAATAACAAACAATCAGTTCTACAGTAACAATGACTGTAAAGGACAAGGTCACCATGTTTTATATACTCTCACTGGAAAGTGTAACAGTAAATATGAGCAATTGGCATTGAACTGTTAAACTAAGAGTCGAACACTTGAAAAAAAAGAATGTAATGTCATCGGGGACTAAAGTTTCCACTACCATCATCTTTATTCCATTACTAAGACTGATTGGAGGTCATCTTCCTCCTTATCCTACTCCCGTAGGATCGGCGCAACAGGTTTTAGTCCTCCACATAACTCTATCATACGTCATCTCAGTCATCACTCCATTCTTGATCATGTCACCTTTCACGCAATCCATCCATCTCTTTCTAGGTCTACCTCTAACAGTGTACCACACTCATAATTAACGTTCTCCTTGTTACATGAGTTTCGTCCCTCATAACATGCCCATACCATGCTACCTTTTACTCCCCACTCCCCACGTTCTCTACCACTGAGGCTACTTTCAAAATTCCTCTAATATACTCATTTCGTATCTTATCCATTGACTGATTGGAGATAACCTTTAGGTTTTAATTGCAAAGGCGTATAAATTCTTACCTGTTAATGTAATGTACAATGAAATGCTTCAGTTCACTTGTGAATCTAATTTGTGTGTAGTTACGACATGACATGCCCGGTCCCGGCTGCAAATTCAAATATAACAGATATATACTCTTCATGTTTTAAATGTTAACCTTAAATGTATCATATTACATCGGAAATAAAAGTAATACGGATTAATCATAGAAATACTTCCTTTGTCGTTTTGTTTTCAAACAAGCAAACACAAAACAAAACAATAATAAAGCAAATAGATGAAACAATAGGAAAATATTTACATTGCAGAATTGTGACTATGTGTTCTAGATGTTAGGTTATATGATTAAAATATAGACAGATGAAATAAATACCTATCTATCTCTATTAGCTTAACTTTAATAAGATAAAGATAACTGGATGTCGTAATTCTGTATTAAAATAACTTAATTCTGATGACCTTGAAAAATACTTACAACAGGAAATTGACAGGCGACATGACGACCCTTCCCTTGACATAGTCTTCGGTACCTGACCGCGCAGTATGGCTGGTCGTCAATGAGCACTGACCACGCGAAGGAGGCACAGAAGAACGTTGCCAGTAACCTTGACAGCATTATTGTCTGAAACAAAAAAATATTCGTAAATTGGATTTATTCTGCTGTAAAAATAAGACTATTAAGAAAAAAAAATCCAGAACTATCTAGCTTCTAGCCAGAAAGTTCTGGAATAAACGCAGTCAATGTGTCCATAGTCGAAGGTAAACGGTCCCCAGTAATGCAATGACTTGGGACTCAAGGATGGCCTCCGAGGTGGTTCCATTGAGTCTCATATGACCTTTATAAAGATTGATACCAGTAAAAGGGTACCTTGTATCGATTTCTATTTGAAGAATAGCTGTCGTTGACGTCCGGGTGTAGTCTGTTCGTAAGTAATGAACACTAACGGTTATACATATTTTAATTGTTAGAACGTTTGATCTATGATCAATATTGTTGTGGCTATAATAAAAACAACAGCTTGACAATGTCGGTTTGAGAGATGCTCCGATTGAAGGTTTAAAACTATAAAAAGCGACTCGCTGCTAATGATGTTTTTTGTCGAAGGAGACTTAAAAGACTGATAGGAAATTATGGTATATGAATAAATATTAGTCCTGTTCGTGTGAATCCGAATGTACAGTAATCAAAATATATCCAAGTTTACATAATATAATGAAAATAATTTTTCATTATATTATGTAAACTCTCAAGAAGGATCTTAACAGCTTTTACGTTTTGAAACCAAATTGGTTGTGATTTTAAATATATAGTTATGATTCTTCAAATATGATAGTACGATATTATTTTAATGGAGAGAGGCTGCTGGTTGAGGCAAATCTGTAGTTATTTAGTTCTACCCTCTATCTTAAAATGTATCATTCTAATATCAAAAACCTATAAAAACTCTATAAGATTTTAAATTTACTTACCAATTGTACATCTATTCACATCACAAGCATATCCAAAGAGTATTTATCACAAACAAAAAAGTTCAAAATTTATAGACAAAACACATCAAAATCAAAATAAAACGTAGAAAAAAATATTGAACATTATCAAACAATTATGTAACCATAAAGAACTGTTAACTGGCTGTATGACATAAAAAACTGCTATGTGCTTTAAAAAAAAACTGAAATTGGCGCGTTTCTTTCACGTTGGTGTTGCACCCAATGCCACTGAGTTATGTTTTTAAAACTCTGTGAGTATTGTTTGTGATATTCGATTGTTTTATGCGACGTGTTCGCTTATTGGAAGTCAAGAGAGGAATTAAAAACATCATCCAAGACAATTACTCAACCCCAAATTGTTATGGACATTTTGTTTTGGTAAAGCATACATTTTATTTGGTACCTTACATCATCTCTGCTTACAAAATAGAAGGTAGTTTATAAATAGACAACAATATTTATTTGTTACTAATTTTAGATTAATTAAGCCCTCTGACTTGATGTAGAAACATGTATTAAAATAGATTTAATATGAATATTAAATGCGAATTACAGAATCCTCTTGTCGTTTTATTTAAAACTAGCTTTCGCCCGCAACTCCGTCTACGTGGAATAAAAAAAAACAAAAGTGAGTAACCAATGTGTTCTTCCAAAGTATCATCTACATCTATGCCAAATTGAATCGAGATCCGTTCAACCGTTTAGGCTACAAACTGTAACATCCAACTATCTAAACATTCGCATTTATGTTAGTAAGAAGTATGATTAGCGCTCGTCGGAAAAAAATCCGGTACTTGAGTAAATATCTCAATAGATATAGCTTTAAATATAAGCTAATCAGATTGAATCTTAAGGTGTCACTTTATCGACTCTAAGCTTGTTGTATATTTTCATCAGGAATCACGGGTGCTTGAATATTGGAATGCAGGAAAGTTGGAAAGTTGAAATAGTTAATCGACGAGTCCTTGCGTAAAAAATAGGAGGGATGGTAAAAGTTTAGGGGTGGGAACATCGGCGTGGTTAAGTAGCCAATAATCATTCTTGAACTTTGGGTAAAAGCTGGCAAAAGGTTCCGTAAAGTAACAAAAATTTGTTAACCCAACCTTATTTAAGAGCGGTTTCCATCTTTACGATCGGCTTTAATGCTTATATCTTTGATATTGCTTTTCAAACTTGGTTAAATTAAAAATATAAATTTAACTTACCTAACATATATTAGAAAATTAAAACCACATATCAAATAAAATACATCGAAAATCTTTAAAATGTCTAAAAAAGTAAATGTTTCTTTATAAAATAAATATATGTATCAAAAGGGTAATTTCACTGAAAATATGTCAAAATCTTCTGTTATAAATTGTCACAACAAAGAGGACAGTTTTAAGGAGTTTTATCGAAAAAAAAATAATAATTGCAACTCTTTGCTCGTTGCGGGTATATACGAAACTTACCGTCGACCGCGTGGTCATTCCCCTTTAACCACACTGATTTCGCTTCAAACACCATATACCAATTTTCATTGAGTCATTTCTTTGTTATTATCTTCAATGTTCGAGCATGACGCAAACGTGTCTATTGTCTAGCTATATGTGAAGTCTAACTCGCCAAAATTATACATTCAAAGTTATGAATCCTTCATATTGAATAATAATCCTTGATATTTGTCTATAATACGTAGACTAGACCATTGAAATTGTTATCGTAAAGCTTCTATTAAATCTTTATGTTCTATGCATTTACTTCCAAACCGAGATTTCGTTCGAACGTTCTCTTTCCATATTTGGCTTGGCTTTTATTATGAACTAGCATTCGCCCGCGAGAAAATAAAAACAACAGCAAATAGCCTATGTGTTCTTCCAGACTATGCTCTACACCTACCCAAATTTCATCCAGAACCATTCAGCATTTTAGGCTACAATCTCTAACAAACATCCATCTAAACTTTGGCATTTATAATATTTGTAAAATTGGCTTGTAAAAGTCGACAACTTTTACTTCACTTTGATAACTCAAGTCTCATGGATCATGTGATTTATTTCAGATCAACGGAATGTTTCTATTTTCCTTTAGTTGGATATTTAAAAGAGGAATCTAACATTTGATGCCATGAAATGATAATCACGAGAATATATCATAGTGCTGTGTTTTCTCAAACGCAATCTGTAAATCGTAGAAATAATTCTTCTTATTGGAAAATTTAGTTGGTATGTATAATTTGTAATTGGTAAAATAAAACTAGAATAACTGATCAATTTTTATTTTATTATGAAATACAATAATTTATATGACAGGATATTTACAACGTTTGATACACGTCTCATTTACGTACTAGCGTTACAACTATATGTCAACAATATCCAAGCTGCAATAGACTATACTCGGAAAAGGGCTTTATTTTCATTTACTTCAATAAAATGCATGCAACTAATTGAAATGTAGATTAAAATATAATTTAAACAAAAGTTACAAATATTTTATTGCAAACATTTATTCTTATGGTCAAAATGACCAAAGCTTTAATTGCCAGTTAAAGGTAAAAAAAGTCGGTAATTATATTTAAAGGGTTTACATAATACTTAATTAGAAAAATATTAAATACAATACTATGTTGAAACGCACGCGTCTAATAAATTTAAACTCAAAAATATATTTTTATATTCAAATTCAGTACGGATGATGTTCCTTAACGATTTTAAAATATCGCCGTCTCTTTCTTTTTTCTCGAAATGCCAAGAGATAATAAAATCATTTTCTTTTTTTCGACAGTGGAAGCTACCAGTTACATTACTATCTCAACTCGAGAAAAAAAGTTAAAATAATATCTTAAATTGAAATTTCATATAAATTTTATTTTCTCTTTAACAAAATTTCCTTTAGAACCAATTCATTATATAGTCATTTGTAAATACATTCATTACGGTATTGCTATATTAAATTTAAAATAAATCATAGTGCAAAATAGCTTGAGAATAATAGATGCTTAATTATTGCATATATTATTTGCTTTTAAAAATACTGTATATGAGATATTAATACATAAAAAGTACTATAAATACTTCGAACATAAAGACTGCCTGATTATTTTAAATCTAATACACCTTCAGTTTTAACTAAACAGACGGACTGTCCAGTTTAATCTTGTATACAAACTGTACAGTTTAACTGACAGTATACATTTTGTTTACATAACTTTTAACTGGACAGTCCAACTGATCAGTTAAAACTGAATGTGTAATGGGTTTTACAAATCATAATGATATAAAATGTGTTTTTGTTCTAATAACATCCATATGTCAAAAATATTTTACAGGTTTAAGAAAATTACGAAATACTTTTTCTTATTAAAATATTTGCAATTCATGTAATTCTATTTAATTTTAGTTGATAATAGATATTCTCAATATGTTTTAACATTCAACAATTTTGAAATAATCAAATTCAACAATCCCAAACAAGTTTTAATTTAGTTTGAGATTATATTCAAATAAGATATTCAATGATTTAAATATTTAAAAGAAATTGCTTTTTAAATGAGCAAAGATACAATGAGGTAGTTTAAAGAACAAAGGAATGATTGTAAAATTGACATTCTCATTAGTGGCCACCGAAGACTGACAATTATAAATTAAAAATCATAATTCAAAAACTAACGTTTATATTTTTACTTTGTGAAACAATTTTTGTAGAACATTAGTTATTTTTTTTAAATCCATTTTACCTCTAAAAAAGGAAAATATCAAATTTACAAGTAATATTAAAAATTTATCTTATTGCATACAAGATTGCTTGTATTGAAAATATTACTAACAAAAAAAAAACACATAAAAAGGACAAAACAATACAAAGGACATTAATGAGATTTTGTAACATGCAAAAATCTATAAGAAAAAAGAAATTAAAAACAGGAGATTTCAAAATTCAAAAAAATACATAAAAGCAGGAATATTTTAGCGCGAATTGACGCAATAAAAAAGCATTGCAATGAAATCTATCTTTTTCTATCAGTACCAATTTTTCACAAGACAAAGCGAATTGAAAATTTATGGTATTTAAACCTATTATCACGCACACGCTTTTTTCAGCAATATTTTATAATTCATAGACATTTTTTCAATTAACAAAAGCAACGAATGAGCCGTAGTACTATAGCAATAAAATACAATATTATTTGACACAAAGAGGTTAATAAAATTAAGGGAACACTGGTTAGAAAAACTTAATGTGAGTAAGGGCCTGTCCCACCAAATTGTAAATTGTCTGATAATAATCCAACGTGTAAAATATGTGATGGAAATGGATTCTGTGACTTTATCTGACAGTGACGTCATTTTTAAGCTATCTGAGTCTATCAGCCAGTGGTGGGACAAGTCCTAACAGTTGAAAAAAAAAACATGAGTGCGAAATAAACAGGGCTATCAAAATATAAAATTATGTAAACAATAAAATACAATAAATCAAAGTTAATTTCAATGTTTTGGCACAGATTAGTTGGTGTATATTTTAAAAATTGTGATAAAATATTGAACACGTTAAAACGCCAATCTAATCAACAAACATCTGTATTCAAAACCTGGTCAAGATAATAAGAACTATGGGTAAGACATTTTTTTTTAGTACTGGCAACACTATTTTAGTAACTTTTCTAAGTCTGAGGACATGAGATTCTCAACAAAAATGTACACAATTGTTATGCCCGACCAGAAAAATAAAACCCTCAACATATTGCGGAATCTTATCGAACTAACTTTGTGTGCAACAATAATCTTCCGAAACGGCTGGGCCTATTTCGACCGGACTTTCACTGGAGGGTAGCTGACATATTATAGGCTACTTTTTTTTTAAATTTCGCGCTGTCAAAATGATGACCGGACCGCTATCTCTGGAATGGGTGGACCGATTTGGACGGGACTTTGACTGGAAGGTAACTGGTATAAAGTAGATGCACGCAGGAATGTTATAGACGACCATTTTTTAGACAGCTCGACAGCTCGTAGATAATAAAGCGATTGAAGCGCCCTTAGGCTAGAATTTTAAGATTCCTGGTTAGGCTAAATCGTGAAAAATTGTATTGGCACATATCCTAGTTTTGTCAAATTATAAAATCTATACTAATATTATAAAGAGGAAAGATTTGGATTTTTGCATGTATTGAAATAACTCAAAAACTACTGAACTGATTTCAAAATCGTTGCACCATTAAAAAGCTGTTATCACTGAGTAACATAGGCAATACTTTTTAATTTTACGCAGGCGAAGTCGCGAGCAACAACTAGTATCTAATAATTCAAATGTCATTACAGTCGAATTCTGGAATAAAAATGAATGAAATACATCAACTTTACCACACAGTTTCTTATTTTCCTGACCAAGGTTTAGGCTAAGTTTTATATGAAAATTATATTAAAAACTAATACAAATTGACTGACATTAGCTTAAATGTTACGCTGGCAGTATCACTAAATAACTAAATTCTGGTTAAGAAAAGAATACGTTCTCAAGCGGACCTAATTACAATACGACTTACAACTAATTACTACTATAATACAGATTATAAATACTTACACTAAAAACTGTTTTGATGTTGTGTACGAATTACGATTTTTTAATTAAAAATATCTGTTTAACTTCTCAAACTGAATTTGTATACATAAAAACATCAAAATCTCCATCTAAATTTATTAACACATTCCACCAAATTACACGAATTTATTGCTATTTTATTATACTCAACCATAACTTTACCAAAAAATAATGAAATTTTTTTAATTTTTTTATGCACTTTCTACACAAAATTCGACACAACATCTAAAAAAATAAATGCTTTTATATGAAAAAAAATTGTATACATATGACTTTTTACACGATTTACATATCAGTCGTAAGAAAAATATCAATAGTCTTGTCGAAGCTGAATTATTTACAATTACAAATAGTGATTGTCACTTTTCACTTATAGTTCTACAAACTTATCTGGCCCGGAGAGCGGCTTGTCGAAGTTTTTTCAGAAAATGACAGAAAAAGGCGGCAATTTTTCACCACCGGGCCAGATAATTTTGCCGCACTATTAGTCGTACGAAATACTATACACTATAGTTAAAAACTTTTGCTTACAGGCGAAAGATTTTTAACATTCCAATATTCTTGCTAACTGTACAAGGGTTGCTAGCGTATGCTACAAAATTAGCTCAAAAATGACTAAGTCCTAGGGTAAAAAAAAAATGGAAAATTCTCGATCATTCCGTACATAGAAACTACATTGTGATGACAATTATCACATCGTTGTAATAAAGACACGAATTGCTCTGGCAATAAATTGGACGTTAAATACTATAGTATTGCTTATTAATTCCAAACAAATGACAATATCAAAGAAATTAAAATCGCATGACAGTGGAAAATGGAAATAAATTAATAAAATACTGTTGGAAAATAAAGCGGGAAATTGTAATTTAAATGTAGCAACACTAACAAACTTCATTTATGGTCAACAGATAAAAAAAATAAACTAAACCATAGACTAATCAACTGAAAGCACCTAGAATAGTAAATATTTGTCTTCGAATAAATGATTTAAAGCAAACAAAATATTGTGATGATTGGTAAAAGTAATTATAACCTAAAAATAAATATAAAAATATCTTTTCTTACAACATAAAATAGGGTAAAAAAAATTATGACATTTCTATAATGCCCATTTAGTCTTTTAAACATTATCATAAAAATATAAGAGATACGATTCCTTCGACATACAATGTTTAGAAGTTCAATAACTATGGACTTGAATTAAAAAACAAAAACCTTTACAAACCTGAACAAAATATTTATTCTACTCGTATTTAAAAACAACTGTTCCTGTCAATTGAATAAAATATCAAGACATAAGAAACTCAAAATAATTATAAATTGCATAATTTAAATAATTCATGAAACGGGTCGTAGCAAAATTAATTTCACTTATCTATACTAATATTATAAAGAGGAAAGATTTGTATTTTTGGATTTTTTTTGTGTTGCAATAAGTCAAAAACTACTGGGCCCGATTATAAAAATTCTTTCACCGTTAGAAAGGTAATTTATCTGCAAGTAACATTGGCTACGGTTTTTATTATTTTTTAATTTCACGAAGACGAAGTCGCCAGCAACAGCTAGTCTCTACCTATATTATAAAGAAGATTGTATTTTTGTATGTATTGAAATAACTCAAAAACTACTGAGTCAATTTAAAAAAAATCACCATTATAACTAGATTATCATTAAGCAACATAGGCTATATTTTGATTACCTATTAATTTCACGCGGGTGAATTCGTGAGCAATAGTTAGTTTCTTATAATTTCTAAACCCATACTATATTTTACATTGATTGGACTTAGATCGTAATATTGACATAAATAAACATTTTTAAATACGAGTAGAATTAATTCCAAATGTTTTTTGTAATTCCGATGCCATAGTTATAAAAGAACCATAGACTATAGATGTGATGTCAACAATGAGTCACTCGGCCGCCATCTTGTCAGTCCGGTCTCGTGTGAGTATTAACGAATCAAACTTATCAGTTTGTGAACACTATGTACAGTACTTAATACGCACTTATTTACATTGGTGTTCATCTGTAACAAATAAAAACATTTTCTTTAGTAAAAAAGAAGAGAAACAGAAAAGTTTACTATCAAACTATGGGACAGGCCCTTAGAGTCAGTCCTATCAAATTCTTGTAAAGTGTTTGATAACAATTCAACGTGTAAAATATGTGTTGGAAATATCGGATTTTGTTTCCTTATCTGACAGCGACGTCATTTAAGTTATCTGAGCCTCTATCAACTAGTGGCGGGACGAGCCCTTAACCTATATATATAATAAAAATTGGAGTGTCTGTAATATCAAAAGAAAAATTCCAGGTTTGGGAAGATGATGTATTTCCGTTGCTGATAACGAAAATCGCATTTAATTTTTTTTTGTCTGTCTGTCCGCAAGCCGCGTTTGTTCCAGGTAATCTCCGAAACGGTTGGGCCTATTTCGACCGGACTTTCACTGAAGGGTAGCTGACATAGACGGGCATATTATAGGCTACTTTATTTTAATTCTGCGCTGTCAAAATTGCGACCGGACCGCTATCTCTGGAACGGAAGAAAAGAAGAAGAACAATAAGCGAGCATATCATTTCCTCAAAGGCCGGCAACGCATCTGTAGTTCTTCTGGTGTTGCGGATGTCCATGGGCGTCGTTGACTACCTTGGTGTTCTCGCCGCTCGTTTGCCCCCTTTTGTTATAAAAAAAAAAAAAACTGGTGGACCAATTTGGACGGGACTTTGATTGAAAGATAGCTGGTAGAAGGTAGATGCACGTGGGAATGTGATAGCTGACTTTTTTAAATCCGCGCTAACGAAGTTTTTTTTTAAATCCGCGCTAACGAAGTTTGCGGACGACAGCTCAGATATATGAAGTTATACTGACAGTGATGTGGTGTGTGTGGTGTCAGCGGTGCCGCGGTCTCTTAGCTGGCGGTGCGTGGTGGTGTCCGAGGGTGACAAGCGCGGAGGCGACGGCCAGCCCGCCCAGCGGCGGCGCGCGGCCCGTGCCGCCCGTCGGCAGCCGCACCACCAGCGACAGCACCGCCGCGCGCCCGCCGCGGCACGGCTCCAGCGCCACCGGCGCCGGCACGCCCGCACCTAAACACAATAACACCTTAATAACTGGGTTTTTTTTTTCTTTCTTGGAACAACATATAGCCTATGTTACTCAGTGATAACGTAGCTTTTTAATGGTGAAAGATTTTTTCAAATCGACCCAGTAGTTTTAACGCGAATCAAATACATATAAAAATACAGATCTTTATATTATTTTACTAGCTGTTGCTCGCGAAGTCCGCGTGAAGTTAAAAAATAAAAAATACAGCCTCACTAACAGATAAATTACCTTTTTAATGGTGTCAGAATTTTTAAAATCTGCTCAATAGTTTTTACGTGAATTAAATACATACAAAACAAATATTTCCTCTTTATAATATTAGTAGATTAGTATTACATTAGCTTTTACCACTAAAGAACTTGCTTCTGCCACTAATGGACGGTTCATATTTAGCCAGTACAGTTGAATAGTCGCGCTTAATATTTGAACTGGCATTATGAACTAACTGGCGCCAGTGAGTCTATACAATTCGTTCCTTATCTTCATTAGGATATGTTAATGTTAGTTATGCTATAAAATGAATTGTCTCAAGCAGAACTGAATATAAAATTTCATTAAATGAAAATCTTTAGCACAAATACGAAATAATAATTCACCTCCACCTCCTTTCTCCAGCTCGACGCAGACCTGGCTGAAGGGTCTGGAGGCCATTTGCTCCATCTCCACGAACAGTCGCTGTCGCCGACGGTATATGTCATACTTCTGTAATTAAAACATACAAATCATTAATTAAATTTATTATAGTCACGATGGCAAATGAGCTAGTGACAACTGGAATTCGCTAAAACAGCGAAACTTCAGCCCGTAGACATCAACATGTGGATACGACCGTAAAATATGCCATTTTATTTAAACCCCATCCCAAGCCATTCATATTTATATTTTCTAAAATATTTTATAAATGCGAAAGTGTGGATGGATGGATGTTTATTAGAATTTGTAGTCTAAACTTCTAAACAGATTTCGATGAAATTTTGTACAAATGTAGAGTATAGTCTGGACGAACACATAGGCTACTCACTTTTATGATTTTTAAACACGCTGACGGAGTCGCGGAAGCTAATCCTATATAAATAAACAAAAGTGTTTAAGCGGTATTGCTTACCTGTTTGATCTTCCACAAAGCAGCAGCAACGAGCAACAACAGCAGGAAACAAGAAGAGAAGGTGATGAAGAACTGCTGTAGATTTAATTTAGGATACTGCGAGAAGGAGATCTGTATCCAGAGCGGCGGCCGGAAGTCGTACACGTACACGAAGAACGTCGTCAGAGTCACGTTGTCCTCTACGCCGAAAGCGTGCTCCGACTTCGCGAACCTATAGTGGAACGGCCTTGCTATATTATTTAAGTGTATTTCTTATATATTGATATAACCTATATACATTTATTAGCTGAAGGCGCGACTTTGCTTGCGTTAAATTAAAAAAATAATAAAAAAACAAAGCCTATGTTATTCAATGATAACGTAGCTAGTAGTAGCTCTAAGAATTTTTGAAATCGATCCAGTTAATCCTAAATAATCGATCCTAAATAGTGAGTTATTTCAATACATACAAAAATACAAATCTTTCCTCTTTATCAGTAAGTAACATTGACTATCTTTTATTATTTTTTAACATAACGCGGACGAAGTCACAAACAGCCAGTAGTAAATATGGTCCTTCGCTATATAACTTTAAACTGTCGTGTTTTACAAACCGCACCTTTAATGAAAAGAATTAACTCAAAATGTAGTTTTTTTTTTTGGTGAATTGCGTTTGTAATTTGTCATGTTTACAGGAGATTTGAGATGACAAAGATCTCTTTTGTTTCATTCTATTATGACACGAATTAAATTATACATATTCTTCTCGAGAAAATAATGTCGTTTATAAAAGTATAAAAAAAAAACAAATACTGAGATAATTCTTTTCATGTACAAGGTGCGAAATGGTCCTTCGAGTCGGATAAAATAAATAAATAAATCGTTTATTATTTCACTTTTGAAAACATTTCATGAGAGCCTTGGCTCCTGCATTAGGTTCCCCTGAGCTGGAGAAGCCAATCCCTTTCCCCATTTGTGAATAGCAATACATGTTGGTGTCTAAAAAAAATACAAAAATGTGTTACTTATATCTGAAGTTGGTGCAGTTGAGGTCGCTGAAGAGCGTGCGCTCCGCGGGGTCCGCGCGCGTGCGCACTGTGAGGTTCATGCGCGCGTGCGCAGAGCACGTGATGCTGAAGTCCGCGTCCACGTCCGGCTTCACCGGCGCGTTGCGGAAGTTGATCGCGGACAGGTGACGGTCCTCCTTCTTCGATAGATTGAACGTGAACTGATAATCCACAGCTAGATCGTCTGAAAATATATTAATACTAATATTACTAAACAGTACATCATACTAATCATACTTAATACTTAGGCCCTGTCCCACTACTGGCTGATAGAGGCTCAGATAGCTTAAGTGACGTCACTGTCAGATAGAGTAACCAAATCCGATATTTCCATCGCATATTTTATTGGTTGGATTGTTATCTAACAATTTACAAAAATTGTGGCCCTTATAATATTTTAAATGCGAAAGTTTATATAGATGGATGTTTGTTAGAGTTTGTAGTCTAAACTACTCAACAGATTTCTATGAAATTTGGTATAGATGTAAATGATAGTCTGGAAGAACACATAGGGTACTCACTTTTGTTTTTTTTTAATTCCACGCGGACGGAGTCGCTTGCGAAAGCTTGTGTATCATAAATAAACCGAAAATGTTCCATACAAAATGTATTTTACTAGCTTTCGAATGCGAGGAATTAAAAAAAAAGTGAGTAGTTTGTGTTCTTCCAGATTGTCCTCTACATCTATGAGATTTCATAGACATCCATTCAACAGATAGACTACAAAATCTAACATCCATCCATCTAAACTTTCGCATTTATAATATTAGTAAAATTATTGAATACTTAAAATGATACGAAAAAGATATCATAAATAGAAGGAGACAGCTTGTATTTCATACTTCGACGAAATATAAACGTACAGATTGCTAAATTTTCTAGTCTACAACGCGATTTGAAGCCAATGATCTTTGTCAATCGAATCTGCGTCATAAATCCGTCAAAAAAAAGTAAAACAAACCACTTACAATAACATGCCCCCTTGTTATATACATCAGCGTGATAATGATTGGTGTTATCACACTTATCACAGCGGTCTCCTGCCAGCCCTTTAGTACTGCAGTAACAGCGGCCCGTGTCCGCCGCACACGACACCGCTTGCGCGTTACACGAACACGCTGTAAAGTATAAACATATAAATTAACAAACACACAATAGTTTAATCCTTATTTTGTACTAGCTTTCGCCCGCGACTCCATCCGTGTGGAATAAAAAAATACTATATATTCCGCTACGATCTACATCTATGCCAAATTTCATGGTCATAAGTCAGCTCTTTAGGCTGGAAACTCCATCTAAACTTTCACATTTATACTATAAACTAGCTTTCGCTCGCGACTCTGTCCGCGTGGAATTAAAGAAAAACACAAAAGTGAGTAGCCTATATTTTCTTTCAGCCTATCCTCTACGGCTATACCAAATTTCATTAAAATCCGTTCAGCCGTTTAGGCTACAAACTCTAACAAACATCCATCCATCCATCTAAACTTTCACATTTGTAATATTAGTATGATTAGAAGTAAATTAGTTGCGGATGAAAGGAGATTGCATGTGGCTGGATGTGCTGGTTGCGTAAGTTAAGATGGATGTGTGGTGTGACAAGAATGGATAAAGTTAAGAATGTGTATATTAGAGGAAGTTTGAAAGTAGCGCCAGTGGTGGAGAAATTGAGCGTGGTATAGACATACGCGACAAGACGATAGGGGACATAAACCAGAAAGTGTTAAGAATGGTTGGATGGCTACAAAGGAAGAGGAAGACCGAAGAAAGTATGGATGGTTTATATAAAAGAGGATCTTTTTTATATTAAGAGGGGGCAAACGAGCGGCGAGAACACCGAGGTGGTCAACGACGCCCATGGACATCTCGGCTTGATTGCTTCAATTTGGCATCCTATGCATATTGCCTATTGTCTTGTTCATTATCATGTTAATATGATGTAAACCCACCACCACGCATGGCCCCACCGACCCTCAGGTCATACGGGCCGAGTCGCGGGAGCGCACACGGTCTGACCGCATGCACCTTCTTGACTCCCTACAAGTTATATTGTCTACTAGCTGTTCCTGTGCGATTTCATCAGCATAAAATTATTTTATTGTTTACATGTGTCAAATTGTCAATTGCAAATGTCAAAAAGACATGACAAAACTTGGCAATCTTGCTTCCTTGATGTTGGCAGCAACTTATGGTCTCTTTCCCACATTAGGGTTTTTATCCAAAATATTTACCTCTAAGTTTAATGGCGTGAAAATATATAGCCTAAAGCGCGACGTAAGTGTAGGGCTTTTTATGAAAAGAATTATTCAAAAATATGCTGTAATTGCTGACATCTGAGGCAACAAAGAAGTGTGTGTTTACGCTTTATTATAATATAGTATAGATTTATTTGTGACAAGTCTCCCCCTAATGGGTATGACGGCACAATGGACACGAACATGTTCGCCGTCGGGCATCCACACCAGCGCCCTACTCCAGTCTATATCTTCGCTGATGCCAACGATGCGCAAACTGCAAACTTAGTACAATGTAGTAGAGATATTAGCAAATTAAAGAAAATGTGAACACTAACGCTGGCAGAGGCCGCCATTGAGCGGGCTGCCCCAGTGCGCGGGCGCGCACGTGTCGCAGTGGTCGCCGGTGGCGCGCGCGCCGCACGGCTGCACGCAGCGCGCCGCCGCGTCGCACACCGCGTGCCCGTTGCACTGGCACAGCGGGCAGCGCGTGAAGTGCCATCTGGACAAGTTACAAATATATTTATCCTTCGCCCGCGACTCCGTCCGCGTGGAATTAGATAAAATGCCCATGTGTTCTACCTGACTATCGTCTACATCTATAGCAAATTTAATCGAAATCCGTTCAGCCGTTTAAACATCCATCTAAACTTTCCCATTTATAATATTATTTATCATATAGAACATTCACAGCAGGTATGGGCAACCTTTGACATGTCGAGGGCCAAACGTTCGCGGGTCGCAACATCAAAGGATTTGATGTTTGCCGCCTCACTGGCACTCCCTGAGTATAACCTAATGTTTTTGTTCTAAATGGTTTGTTTCTAAATGTCTCACGGGCCGGTTGTTGCCCATATATGATTTACAGCTTAATAAATATAAGTAACTAGTTGACTAAAAGCACACCTATGTTGTGGACAGACGTGTGGTTGATGCGGCCTGCGCTGTCCGCCGGGCAGGCAGGCGCCGCGCCCCCCGCCCTCGCCGTCGTCACACCACCCGCACGCCGGCTCCGCGCGACACGCCGCGCAGCCCGCGTGCGCCGCGCACCCCCCGCCGCGCCCGCCGCCCGCCGTGCCCCCCGCACCCCCCGCACACGCACCCGTCGACCACGCCCGGCACCCGCCCAGCGGGAACGACGCTCCGTACGCATTCTACAAACAAAACAGAGTTCAATAAATCTTAAACCAATGTATTAATAGACAGGACAAAATGAATCAAAAATCAAATCTATAGTAATAAACCAGAGACATTTTGGAAATATATAGACTAGGCATAATGAAGAAAACTTTTTCAAAGGTACTTTCTCTGACAGGTTTAATACGCCACCTCTTGTCCTTGTATTGACATTTTACAAAATTATAATAATGAATGGAGCATCTTTTATTATAAAATAAACTAAACAGTGTCACAAAATCAAATATAAACATTTAAATATTATTTAATGACATGTGGTTTAGGTTTAGGATGTCTATAGATAGTCTCGCATCACTAGATGATTATGTGAAAAATATCTCAAATGAAGTGTAAACAAATTATGCTTACTTTAAATATTTTTTAATCTCTTTGCCATTTACTAACAATTATGATAAAAATATTCGCAAACATTTCTGTCCGGAAACAGATTTAACATCTTTGGTACAGGCAGCACTTCATGCGTATTGTAGAAACTAGTCATCACTACTAGATGGCGCTTTTTCATGTTAAAAATGTTTTAAATGATATATATAATTGATATAATTACAGTGTTATGACGTCATATGTCACTATACCTTGTCTACACATCGTCCGGCCGAGGCGCACCAGATGCACTCCTCGGCGGTGCAGTTGGCGCACGTGGTATGCGTGGCGCACGGAGCGCTGCATCCGCCACTTGACACACTCCTGTAATAATATATTAAATTCATTGAAAATACACGTGATGGACTGCGGTTAACTGAAATTAGCGTATCTTGAGGTTTATGTCTATGGGCAGCGGTCGCTTTCCATTTCGGTGGATTCAGGTCGCCGCTTGCTCGTTTGCTACCTTATATTATAAAATATATATATAATAACACCTAACACTGTTTTTAATTGTTTGACACAAAGTCAAGACACGATCTCGCGACCATAGAGAAGTTTATGTTTATACGCATTCTGTCGCGTAATGCGAGGCATCTGAAATTCGCGTTATAATGAAACCGAGCGTAACGGGGTCGCGCTAATCGGGGTATTACTGTACTATATTATTATTATAGATATTCAAATATATGTACCTTATATCGTCCGTGGTATTCGCCGGCTTACATTTAACAGTATCATAGTCCCAGTAACAAGCACGTTGGTTTACATCTTCTATCGCCTGGAAATCAAATCATACCAATATTATAAATGCGAAAGTTTAGATGGATGGATGGATGGATGTTTGTTAGACTTTGTAGTCTAAACGGTTGAACGGATTTTGATGAAATTGGGCATAGATGTAGAAGATAGTCTGGAAGAACACATAGGCTACTTGCATTTGTTTTTTTTTTAATTCCGCGCGATCGGAGTTGCCGGCGAAAACTAGTATTTACATATATATATTTACACGCTATTAAACTTAGGGGTTAAATAAATTGAAAAAAACCTACATGTGGGAAAGGGACCATAAAGTACAAGCTGCCAACATTAAGGAAGCAAGGTTGCCATGGTTGTCATTTGTGCATTTGAATTTTGACATTTGCAATTGAAAATTTCACAAATGTATAATAAAAGTATTTATAATTACATGCGGATGAAGCCGCACGGGACTAGCTTAGTTAATACTAGCTGTTCCTTGCGGTTTCATCCGCATGTAATATATTCTAAAGCGTGTCGTAAGTAGGCTTTTTATTAAAGGAAGAATTATTCAAAAATATGGTGGGATTGCTGACATCCTACGCCACAAAGTAGTGTGTGTTTACGCTTTATTATATTAGTATAGATAGTATAGATACATACATGTGCGTGGTGGTGTCTATGCGCATGGCAGGCCGCACACGAGTGGTATCTCGCGCACGCGTCGCGCGCAGGCTCGGACGCCGCACCACCGCACTCCTCCAGAGACAACGCCATCTGGATACAAAAACAAGTTTTATAGACATCCTAACGTACAATTGATGAACCATCTAGAACAAAAAAAACATACAGACGTGAGTACTTCCTTCTTTTGTGAAGTCGGTCAAAAATGGTAAAAACAGATGATCGCTAGAAAATTAGGGGTCTATGAAATTTTTTTTATTATAGTAACACTGAAATGAACGTCAAACATTAATCAATACAAAAATCAACACATTTCTTTTTTTGCTCTGTTGCGAACTGCAACGCCGGCGGAAAAGACGCAAGGGGACCTCCGGGCCGGTCGTCCGTCCCCCGCTAAAAAAAATACGTCTCTATCGTAACCATTAAAACTTGTAAATGATCCACAAAGTTGTTTGACAGAAATGTACACATGTTGTATTATAATTTAGAAAAAAAAACATAAAAAAAAGTTTCCGAACCCCTGATATTAATACTTTTAGACAACTTATTTAATTGATACTGTAGCTTTAAACTCAGAGAAACACTTCTCGTCGTGACTCAGGATGCGCGCCAATATCCATCCTTCAAGTCACATTGACAGCTGTCAGCTAGGGATGTGACGTTTATGCTCTAATTAGTCTTACTCTAATTAGTTTTATAATCTAGAGTTGTGCCATTTCTATAGCACGGTACTAATTTTGTTCTTAACAATACAAATGTTAAACCTGTTGTGTATGCCTAAGACAGTACTGCGCGGAGGGGTAGCAGGCGCCGCACCACGCGCAGCCCGCGGCCGCGCACGCGCCGCACCACTCCGCAGCGCCGCAGCGCTTCTCGTCTGCACAACACATTGAACATTCCACTTACTGGCATACACAGGACAGTGATTTTATTATCCATTATCTATACTTCTATACTATTATAATAAAGCGTAAACACATACTATTTTGTTGCCTAATATGTCAGCAATTATAGCATATTTTTGTATAACTCATTTTTTAATAAAAAGCCCTACACTTGCGTCACGCTTTAGGCTATATATTTTAACGCCATTAAACTTAGGGGGTAAATATTTTAGTTAAAAACCTTAATGTGGGAAGAGACCATAAGTTGCTGCCAACATCAAGGAAGCAAGGTTGTCATCATGTCTGGTCATTTTGACATTTGTAATTGATAATTTGACAAATGTAAACAATAAAATAAAATTTTCATAATTTCATGCGGATAAAGTCGCACGGGAACAGCTAGTCTATTCTAATATAAAGAGAAAAGATTTGTATTTTTGTATGTATTAAAATAACTCACAAACTACTGGACCGATACGAACAATTGTTTTATCATTAAATGTTATCAATTAGTAACATAGGTTACATTTCTTATTACTTTTTAATTCCACGCGGACGAAGTTGCGAGCAAGTTAGTTATAAATAAAAAAGCGCTTGAGCACGATCCCACCTTAATTTAACTATAGTTTGTCTAATTAATTTAGATTAGTTTGACAATTCATGTCAATTCATGTGACAATTTAGTAGGGATGGGTTATCTAAAATCAAGCATGAATCTTTTCGATTTTTATTCTTATGGAAGTTGGAATCGATAGATTCATAGTTATAACTTATGAATTTTTAAAAAGAACAATGTTTTCTCAAATTAATAATGACTGCAGAATCAGTACAAATAATGAGAGTAAATATATATTTATTAATACTACAGCCGTACGTAATGGAATTGGATTTCGCTATTATTTCTGTCATCGCTGAATTCTCTACACCATAATCAATATTAGAATTGTCCTCTAAATTAGTTAATAAGAAAATACTAATTTTAGTTGAGTTCTATAATTATTTAAACCGAATATCGATACTTTATAATTGTTCGCTGCGTGTTTGTTCGTCACTACGATACCTGTCTATTAAGTACGACATTTGCCTTCATACAAATTGAATTCGATACTTCATATACGTCATTTATCAAACTAATCTATCTTATTTAGACACACTATAAGTGAAGGTGAGGTCTACTAAGTGACATATATGGACAAAATTGTAAAGAGTCTAGGTGCAGGCGGAGCCGAAACTGGTCAAACCACGCCCCTGCTAATATACAGCCAGTGGTGGATTAGAATACTGCCAAAATGGATTTACACGTGCCAGTAAAATATGACATCGTATGACACTTTTCGGTGTATCTTAGCTATCAAAAAATTAATTGTGCTAGCTAATTGCATGCCAGTGAGAACTCACATATGCTTGTAGTTGGCATGCGTAAAGTGTATGCAAGTCTGCCTGT
The DNA here is from genome assembly GCA_029286645.1 of Papilio protenor. NCBI lineage: Eukaryota > Metazoa > Arthropoda > Insecta > Lepidoptera > Papilionidae > Papilio > Papilio protenor. Next base: position 2,305,724 of record JAGSMZ010000010.1, on the reverse strand, counting down.
ATGTTGCATACAGGTAAAGTATAAAATAAATAGGTAATTTTATGTAACATTTTATCTTAGTAACTAACTGCTTAGTAATATTTAATAAACTTGCCTAAAACTGGTTCTACGGCGCACGTTTTCACTGTACCATCGAAAGACTTCGCCCAACCGACTTCTTCCAACTGTAAATAATCATTATATTACATATGTTTGTGTCCTATACTCTGGATTTTACAAGTAAATTCTGCGTGAAATCGTATTATATTACAAATGTTATAAATGACAAAGTTAAATGGATAGATATTTCTTAGAGTTTCTAGCCTAAACTGCTGAACGGATCTTTAAAAAATTGGCATAGATGGCAAAGAACACATAGTCCTACTTACTTTTATTCCTATTACCACAGACGAAGACGCGAGCAACAGCTAGTAATAAAACATACTAACAGCGACACACAATCTCTCCCGCGTCCTCCAGGCGCAGGCGGTGGCGGCGTGGCGCGCGGCGGACACGCACGACAGCTCGTCCGAGTGCGTCGCGCACGCCGCGCCCGACACGAACACGAGCGCGTCCGACCGCAGCCGACCGTCGAAACTGAAATTATACAACTTCGGAATTTAAAAACATATGTCGTCTTCTAAACTATGTTTCTGTGTTTATCGATGCGTTAATTTTGGAGATAAGTAACATTCATCCATATATTTGACCTTCGCATTTATATTATTAGGGAGATTTTAAATACATTTACTGGCTCTACCGCTGTTAAAAGGCATTTACAAATGTGAAATTTGATATAAACATTGAACATAGTCTACAAATACATTGACAATAAGTAAGCAAGGTTTTAAATTCTGACCAAGTTTGAAGCAAAAGTCATGCTACTAATATTATAAATACGAAAATTTAGATAAATGGATGAATAGATATTTCTTAGTTTTCCGCCTAACCGGCAGAATGACCTCAAAGGAACACATAGGCTACTTTTGTTTTTTTTTTTTATTTATTACCATGCGATTCAAGTCGCGGACGGACCCAAATTAATAAAAAAAATCTATATCTATATATGTATCTCACCCGCCATATATGATAGCAGCCTTACGTCCGCGGTGCGTGGTGTGCGCCGCCGCGTGCGCAGCGCGCGCCGCTCCGCGCGGCTCCGGCGCAGCGTGCCACACGCCACATCTGTACACATTTATATAAAAAATAGATAAAACAACATTCGGAGATTTTAATCCCCTTTTATAAGGGGGTGGACAGGCAGTACATAAGTAATAAATGTCACATTTCTATGCGTCTGTAATTATGGATATTTATGGGGAAATCGCTACGTTATTACTGTGGATTCGGGGGACCGCTTGCTCGATTGTCACTTTATAATATAATAGCTGTTCCCGTGCGGCTCCATCCGTATGAAATTAAAAACGTTATTTTATTGTTTACATCTGTCAAATTCTCAATTGCATATGTCAAAATACCAATTACCTTACTATGGCAATTTTGCTTCCTTGATTTTGGCAGCAACTTATGATCTCTTTCCGTCAATTGTTATTTCATCCAAAATATTTACCCAGTATGTTTAATGGCGTGAAAATATATAGCCTAAAGCGTGACGTAAGTGTAAGGCTTTTTATTAAAAAAAGAATTATTTACGGATGAAGCCGCACGTGAACAGCTAGTTTCTTATAAAGAGTGAAAAGGCTCAAAATGTGTCGTAGTATGACGTCACAGACCTGACGTCATACAGCATGGCGGCGGCGGAATAGCACTTGGAGGCGGCGGCGTTGGCGGGCGCGGCGGGTGCGCTGTCGTTGTGCGCGTTACCACCGTACACTAACATCACACCTGAAACAAGACATAATTCATTTATATTTAGATTTCCAGCGTGTCTGTCCGGATTTAAAAAAAGTACGTAGCCTGTGTTCCGAAGACTATCCTCTACATCTATGCCAAATTTCATTTAAATCCGTTCAGTAATTTAGGCTACAAACTCAACATCCATCCATACAAAGTTTCGTATTTATAATATGATTAATATGAAACTATTTTTTTATTCCTAGTACTTTTTGCATTTTTTAAATCTATGTTGTAACCAATCTGACTAGATATATATAAATCGACATATTGATGATAAATCGTCACATCTAGGAAATCAATTACAAACAATTATATTCCAAACACAGAAAGTACACAATAGACAATATTTCCGAGGGTCGGTCGAGGGTTCGAATCCCGCCATTCGACTATTGTCGTCAACCCTAGCACAAGCCTAGTATTAGTTGGAATGGTAAAAAAATAGTAGTAAATCTACAAAAAATCTAGTAATATTTTCTTTAAAAAAATCAATATGTATATTTATTATACCTGGAGATACAAATATAGCTGTGTGTAGATATCTAGGGGTAGGGGCAGAGGGCAGCGGCCGCCACACGCGGCTCTCCACCTCGTACTCATACAGCGCGGCTGACGGTGCCTGGAATACACAACATATCTATTAAATAAAAACAACAATAACTGTTAATAAGATGTATAGTCGTGGAAATGTACTGTGAACTACGTTTAGATTTTTTTTTAAATTATACAAAGGCAAACTTGCGAGCGGCCACTTGTTCACCGAAAAGACAAAGCGATCTCTGTCCATAGATCCGCAATTGCAGAAGCGTTGCCTATCCCTAATTGATGGAGGAAGAGAGAAATAAAGATGATATTTTCTATGCGTCTCTTCCACCATTTCACTCCTTTCCCATCTAATGACTAAAGGGACTTAAACTAGGATTCCGACACAAAATTGCCTTGTTTCTTTCAACGCGACAAACTGTGTCTTTTATAAATAATCAATTAAGTAGTAAAAGTTTTATTTTATTTATTTTATTTACACTTTGTAAACAAGGAAAACAATTTACAATAAATATACATGTTGAAAGTTGGTTGCACAGGTGAGCATAACTCTAAAAGAGTTTTCTTACTGCTAACCATGCGATATAGATTAGAGGTTAGCAGGTAATGACAATGTGCAAAAGTAAAATTAACACTTGTAACAAATATTCGCTGCAACCCAGTTGTTTCACGTACAAAATAGATTGCGCCACCTGTATTTAGAACACGATATGGTTTTGCATGCGCCTTAGCTTAAGTGATTTTTATGTATATTACGCAAATAAGGGGATAACAAATATTGTCTTCTCGGTTAGTTCCTACGACGCGATTCTGAGTATATTAGCTTGCTGTCTTGTGACTAATTTTACTCAGAACTTGCACAGTAGTGTAGCCGGATTAGGTTGCTTGCGGTAGTGACGGCCTAATTCGGCAGATAGCCGCTTGCTGTACTGTGACGGCTATCCGATGTTGTAAAATCTAACATTTTTTGTATCTGCGTGTGGTTCCCAACCTGGGGTCCGCGCGCAGACCCGACTACATTGGTAATTCAGCAGGTAACCGCTTGCTGTACTGTGACGGTTACCCCTGCTCTCTTACAATCTGGCGCCCAACGTGGGGCAGGGCGAATCAGCGCAGGACGAGTCAGCCGAGAAACAACACAAGACCAGGACGAATCAGCCGAGAAACAACAGAAGATCAGGACAATGGCACTAGTATTGACGTTGAAGTTAGGTTGCTTGCGGGACAGTGACGACCTAATTCAGTAGATAACCGCTTGCTGGATTGTGACGGTTATCCATAATTGTATAGTGACACAGCATTTAGGTTGCTTGCGGGATAGTGACGACCTAATGCAGTAGATAACCGCTTGCTGGATTGTGACGGTTATCCATAATTGTATAGTGACACAGCATTTAGGTTGCTTGCGGGACAGTGACGACCTAATTTCAGTAGATAACCGCTTGCTGGATTGTGACGGTTATCCATAATTGTATAGTGACACAGCATTTAGGTTGCTTGCGGGATAGTGACGACCTAATGCAGTAGATAACCGCTTGCTGGATTGTGACGGTTATCCATAATTGACATTTTTTAGTAACAATGAATTTAGGTTGCTTGCGGGATAGTGACGACCTAATTCAGTAGATAACCGCTTGCTGGATTGTGACGGTTATCCATAATTGTATAGTGACACAGCATTTAGGTTGCTTGCGGGATAGTGACGACCTAATGCAGTAGATAACCGCTTGCTGGATTGTGACGGTTATCCATAATTGACATTTTTGTAGTAACACTGAATTTAGGTTGCTTGCGGGACAGTGACGACCTAATTCAGTAGATAACCGCTTGCTGGATTGTGACGGTTATCCACAATTGACATTTTTGTGTAGTGACATTGAAGTCAGGTTGCTTGCGGGACAGTGACAACCTAATAACCGCTTGCTGGACTGTGACGGTTATCAATAATAAACATTTTTGTAAACAACGTGGAAGGAGTCGACCAGTCACTACAATCTGGCGACCAACACAGAAGCTGTTCCAATTCAGGGGGAGGATGAAGACGACTACGTCAACAGAAGGATGAATCTTCCAGTTTCATCGTCGGGACGACTTCAGAAACTGAGGGGGAGATTGTAACAAATATTCGCTGCAACCCAGTTGTTTCACGTACAAAATAGATTGCGCCACCTGTATTTAGAACACGATATGGTTTTGCATGCGCCTTAGCTTAAGTCTTTTTATGTTCATTACGCAAATAAGGGGATAACAAATATTGTCTTCTCGGTTAGTTCCTACGACGCGATTCTGAGTATATTAGCTTGCTGTCTTGTGACTAATTTTACTCAGAACTTGCACAGTAGTGTAGCCGAATTAGGTTGCTTGCGGTAGTGACGGCCTAATCCGGCAGATAGCCGCTTGCTGTACTGTGACGGTTATCCGATGTTGTAAATATGTAACATTTTTTGTATCTGCGTGTGGTTCCCAACCTGGGGTCCGCGCGCAGACCGTTCTCATTGGTCTATCCAGTAGGTAACCGCTTGCTGTACTGTGACGGTTACCCCTGCTCTCTTACACACTTAAATAATAAGCTTAACAAATGTAGACACAATACATACATATTAACATAAATATATATATATATATATATACAGAACAAATATACATACATACATACATACATATATATATATATATAAACAATATACATACAGAAATAGGAGAAAAGGATAAAAAAAAAACTTAAAGTGACATAAAGTGTTCCTTAACATGAGCTTTGAATACTGGCAGCGATGTGCATTCACGTATGGACGGCGGGAGGGAATTCCACAGCGTCACAGCACGGACGGTAAAAGAGTTTGCAAAACGAGAGGAAGTGTGCGAGGGGAATTTTAAAAGAGTAGATTTATGAGATCGAGATGATTGGTTTTCGGGCACGAGAAAAGTAAAGCGATCACATAAATATTTAGGGGAATTTGGGCAGTGTAGGATAGAAAATAAGGAGGAGAGGATATGACAGTCTCTTCGTAACCGTATAGGTAGCCACTTAAGTTGTTTGCGATACTCGGTGACATGATCATACTTCCGCAGGCCATAGATAAAACGGATACACATATTTTGTAGTCTTTCCAATTTGTCAAGGAGGACTTCATTGCATCAAGAAAAACAACATCAGCATAGTCAAGCAGGGGAAGAAGAAGTGTCTGGGCTAAAATTATTTTAGTTTGAAATGGGAGAAACTTTTGGAGGCATTTAAGAGAATGGAGAGAGTAAAAAAACTTTTTACTTATGAAGTTAACGTGACAACTCCAGGACAGATGGCGGTCGAATTGAACACCTAAGTTTTTCACCGTATTTGTATAGTTAATATTGCAGCCATCATACAAGACAGGTGGCAACAAATCATGATTAAGACTGTTTACTTTATACGAGCTGCCAATAATTATAACTTGTGACTTATTTGGATTCACTAAAAGACCAAAAGTCTTGGCCCAGTCAGATATACGTTTTAAGTCAGCATTGATATGGTTAATAGCTTCTAAAATGTCTTCTGGTTTAAAATGATGGTACAATTGCAAGTCGTCTGCGTACAGGTGGAACGAGACGATATTACGTTAGTAAGAGCATTTATGAAAATAGAAAAAAGTAAAGGAGACAATACTCCACCCTGAGGGACGCCAGCCTTAACATTACACCAGTCCGAGGAATCATCATCAAGAAACACCGACTGAGAGCGGCCTTCAAGATATGACCTAAACCATCTAATTACCGGAGGAGAAACATTGAGAGAAGCCATAATGGCAAGAAGTATGTCAAAATCTACGGAGTTAAAAGCACTGCTAAAGTCTAATAGAACAAGTACAGTCAGGAGCCTATTTTCAATAGCTAGACGAATTTCTTCTGATACATGAACGAGAGCTGTTACAGTACTGTGATTTTGGCGAAAACCAGACTGGTAGGTGCTCAATAAGCCATTTGAGGAAAGGAAATGCGATAACTGATTCCGCGCTGTGTTCTCGAGCACTTTGGATAAAATTGGCAAGATAGAAATTGGACGGAAATCAGATGTTGAAACAGGGATAGTGATTTTAGGTATTGGTATGACTTTTGCCTTTTTCCAAATAGATGGAAACGAACCTGATTCTAACGAGTAATTAATAATGTGAGTAATGATAGGAACAAGTTCGTCTGGTATTAATTTAAACATTTTTAAATTAAGGTCATCAGCCCCAATAGCCTTGTAGATATAGAAAAGAGAGATTTTCGAACAAAATCCTCAGTAACTACATCGAATGAAAAAGCTTGGTGAGAAAAAATGTATATATATAAATATAGGAAAAAAAAAACAGAAAATATGTATATATATAAATATAGGAAAAAAAAAACAGAAAATATGTATATATATAAATATAGGAAAAAAAAAACAGAAAATATGTATATATATATAAATAAGTAATAAACAACCCTTAAGTGCACTAACACTAATTACTTTATACATCTAACTATGATCTTTACAGAGTAAAATTAGTTAACTTACAATTATATAATATCTAATCAAAAATTAATAATAATGAAAAAAACCATGACAACTTAATTAACAGGTAATCATTTGTATATAAAAAAAATAAAAAAAAATAGGAATAATAAACAAAACGTCTAACTAAATTTGACGATATAGTTATTACACTATTGAAAGTAAAATTGACTAAATACTAGAACAATAATATTACATATTTAGATAACTTGCGTTAACTAAAAAAAAAAAATAAAAAAAAATAGGAATAATAAACAAAACGTCTAACTAAATTTGACGATATAGTTATTACACTATTGAAAGTAAAATTGACTAAATACTAGAACAATAATATTACATATTTAGATAACTTGCGTTAACTAAAAAAAAAAAATAAAAAAAATAAAAAAAATAAAAAAAAAAATAAAAAAAATAAAAAAAAAAATAAAAAAAAAAATAAAAAAAATAAAAAAAAAAATAAAAAAAAATAGGAATAATAAACAAAACGTCTAACTAAATTTGACGATATAGTTATTACACTATTGAAAGTAAAATTGACTAAATACTAGAACAATAATATTACATATTTAGATAACTTGCGTTAACTAAAAAAAAAAAATAAAAAAAATAAAAAAAATAAAAAAAATAAAAAAAAAAATAAAAAAAAAAATAAAAAAAAATAGGAATAATAAACAAAACGTCTAACTAAATTTGACGATATAGTTATTACACTATTGAAAGTAAAATTGACTAAATACTAGAACAATAATATTACATATTTAGATAACTTGCGTTAACTAAAAAAAAAAAATAAAAAAAATAAAAAAAAAAATAAAAAAAATAAAAAAAATAAAAAAAATAAAAAAAATAAAAAAAAAAATAAAAAAAAAAATAAAAAAAAAAAAACAGAAAATATGTATATATATATAAATATAGGAAAAAAAAAACAGAAAATATGTATATATATATAAATATAGGAAAAAAAAAACAGAAAATATGTATATATATAAATATAGGAAAAAAAAAACAGAAAATATGTATATATATATAAATATAGGAAAAAAAAAACAGAAAATATGTATATATATATAAATATAGGAAAAAAAAAACAGAAAATATGTATATATATAAATATAGGAAAAAAAAAACAGAAAATATGTATATATATAAATATAGGAAAAAAAAAAAAATAAAAAAAAAAATAAAAAAAAAAATAAAAAAAATAAAAAAAATAAAAAAAAAAATAAAAAAAATAAAAAAAAAAATAAAAAAAAAAATAAAAAAAATAAAAAAAATAAAAAAAATAAAAAAAATAAAAAAAATAAAAAAAATAAAAAAAATAAAAAAAATAAAAAAAAAAATAAAAAAAAAAAAACAGAAAATATGTATATATATATAAATAAGTAATAAACAACCCTTAAGTGCACTAACACTAATTACTTTATACATCTAACTATGATCTTTACAGAGTAAAATTAGTTAACTTACAATTATATAATATCTAATCAAAAATTAATAATAATGAAAAAAACCATGACAAATTAATTAACAGGTAATCATTTGTATATAAAAAAAATAAAAAAAAAAATAAAAAAAATAAAAAAAAATAGGAATAATAAACAAAACGTCTAACTAAATTTGACGATATAGTTATTACACTATTGAAAGTAAAATTGACTAAATACTAGAACAATAATATTACATATTTAGATAACTTGCGTTAACTAAAAAAAAAAGATTTCGTAACAATCGACGTATCGCTATCCCTCTCATTGTCATTTAAGTAAAACAGCGATAATAATTCAAGCAGCCCGGTTTGCCACGGCTGCGCGTCGCACCATCCTACCTACATACTGTATTGTAAAAATAATGTAAACAAACCACCGCTGTGATGCGAGCTTTGACTATATAGAAAATAGACTTGGCAAAAACCACCATCCCAGCCGTTGTACTATGTAAAATATGCCACAACTTGAAGGAGGAGAGGTAAAGGTTTAAATTGCACAAACAAACATATTATTGAAAATGTAATAACTTTGTAATCGCACACTGGTCTAACCTATTACAAAAAATAAAAAGCACTTATACGCTAACTTAATTTGAACACACTAGCAGGTCATTTAGGAAATCATTGTTCTTTTAAGTGCTGGTACAATATTATATTATTTGTTGTGTATTACATTTCATAAAGTAGAATGAACACGCTTGACAAATCCTGTCTTTAATAGTCAAAGTGTGCGAAGATTGTTAAATACAAATATACCGTCACTTAGATAAGGAAAAAAAAAAAAAAAAAAGAAAAAAGTTATATAACAAAACTAAGAATAGATAAGAGACAAACTTAAACATGATTTAGTACTTGTTTATGTAAATTAATGAAACAATAAAAACATAGTTATATATTATATATATGTAAAAATTAAGATGAGGTAGCTTATTTTCAGAACATAAAGAAGAAAAAAAAAAAACATACGCGATTACTTTGGTTTGGGAAGGCGTTTAGAGCTAAAACCAGTCTTTTCGGCACCTCGGTACACTGCTCGTTGCCTTTGACGAATCCTCCACCGGAGGAGTTGGATGTTGGGACATCAGGGTCGCCAATTCGGCTTCTGTCTCAATTTTATGCCGTAATTTATTTGGGAGGAGGACGACAATACGACCATCTGATGTCCAGCAGCGACGAATTCCGAAATGTTTTCTTGCTTGCATAAACACCTCTTGCCTCGGCTTGTTAGGAACTCCGATAGGGTAATCTTAGAACCCTTGAGAGACGTCTTTCCACTCCACACTAGGTTACGAAGCCGACTGTTTTGAAACCGTACCAGGAGGGGGCGAGGCTTACCGGTACTATGAGTGGCTCCTAACCGGTGACACTTTACGATGTCCTCAGCTGCGACCGTCGACAATTTCATGTTGGTGTTCAGAGTATGTAAAATGAGAGATTCTTGTGTCACATTGTCTTCTTCTGGTATCCCATGGAATAGCAGTACCTTGGAACGGGAGGCCATCTCGAGCCTGTCCAGGCCCAGCAGCACCAACTCCATTTGATCTTTGAGTGTGCTCACAGTTTGCCAGATGAGGTGTCGGAACTCCATGAAATCCCGTGACAGGCCAGCAATAGTCTTGTGGGCACTCTGTGAGTCACCTGTCGCAGCCATCTTCAGCTCAGACTCGTACTGAGTCATACGAGACTGGAATAGTGTTTCAAGTTTGTTCATCGACTCGCTCAACTTGTTGTAGACATCCATAGTTAGTGTTTATATACGGAGATAATTATTGAATTTAGTGCACACGGGTTTTCTTATCACATTACACTACTTTTAGTCATTCAATATGACGTTATAATAATTTTAAACACAACTTTTGTGACTGAGCAAAACAAAAAGATGTTTACATTTCAAACTACCCACTTAATTTGTACAAACAACGGATTTGTATTGTACAAACGATGTAATAATAACGAAAATTGAACATCTATCAGATTGATAGCGGCATTTCATATATAATTAACAATTTATTATGTTTAAGTTTATTACCAATTAGACAAAAATATTCAACAATTACATATTTAAGATTCGTTTCAGTATTTGGCCTACTCTAAGTCTGAGGTCCGGTCCCACCACTGGCTGATAGAGGCTCAGATAGCTTAAGACGTCACTGTCAGGTAAGGGAACAAAATCCGATATTTCCATCATATATTTTACACGTTGGATTATCAGACAATTTACAATGTGGTAGGACAGGCCCCTAATATCCAGTTACCTGTGCAGCTTCAGACTCGGAGACGAGTCCCGCGTGCACGTAGACGCGGCGCGACAGCGGGTCCCAGGCGGCGGAGTGGCCGAAGCCCGCGCGCGCCGCCCACCCCCTAGTGGGCGGAGCGGACCACGCCCCCTCCTCTATATGGTACTCCTACAAAGTATATAAATATTAAATTCATGTACACGTTAACTGAATATTTCCGTTAATCTATTTTACATCATACTAATATTATAAATGCAAAAGTTTAGATGAATGTTTGTTATAGTTTGTAGCCTAAACTGCTGAACGGATCTCCATGAAATTTGTCATAGATGTAGGGGATACTCTGGTAGGCTACTCAAGTTTGTTTTTTAATACCACGCGGATGTAGTCGCGGGCAAAAGTGTAGTGTACTTATACAGCAAATAAAACAATGAGTATTAGTACAGTTAATCAAATTGGAGTGTTTGTATGTAATATCGAAAAAAAAAACATATTTTATAAACTTGATATATTTGCGAAACTGATAACGAAGATTTGATTTATAAAATGATTTGCTGTTTGTCAAACTGCCTTTCTTCCAGGTCTCTCTGGAATGGCTGAGGCGATTTTGACTGGAATTTGTCAGAAAAGTAGCTAATGCATTCAGGAATATTAAAGACAACATTTATAATAGTTTAAATCCGCGCTAAGTCGCGGGAGACCACTAGTTTGAATATAAAAATACAAAGAAATATCCTTAATGACATTTTTTTTTTCTTTTTATTATTTATAGGTCTTTGATTCCTTAGAACATGTCAGTCCCATAATATCTTATACAAAATATTGGTTTGCTTTAATTAGCTCACCTGTACAATATGCATGTAGCCGTAATGTGGCGAGTGGCCGAAGAAAACCACCATAATTGCCTTCTGTGTGGGCCCGATGTGTGCGAGCACCGCCGTGTGCCCCGACAAGTGTAGACCTCCTGGGTAACAAAAATACATATAATGTACTCAGATATGCTATTATTCCTTTAATAAAAAACCATACACTTACGACACGCTTTAGGCTATATATTTTTACGCCATTAAGCTTGGTGGATAAATAAATTGGAAAAATGCCTTCATGTGGGAAAGGGACAATAAACTACAAGCTGCCAACATCAAGGAAGAAAGATTGCAATGGTTTGTCATCATGTCATGTCATTTTGACATTTGCAATTGATGATTTGACAAATGTAAAGAATAAAATAAAATATTTATAATTGCGGATGAAGCCGCACGGGAACAGCTCGTATTTATTAATATTAACCGCAATGTTTGAAGGGCGGGGTCCTGTGCGGCGAGCAGGCGGTGGGCGTGGCGTTGCTCCAGATGACGGTGTCGTGCTGCACGCGGCCGCGCCACACCTCGTTGGTCACCTCGCCCGCGCGCCCCTCCAGCCCCGCCAGCCCGCCCCTGCAACACACATACAACAAACAAATCACACACAAATATAAAAAAAACGCATCTCTTCAGAACTTAACCTTCTTCAAGGATAAACCGTATCACATTTAACTCCAGACTTAAGTTGATTGTAAAATTATCGAGTAAACATGAAAAAACAACAAACTAAATTGCATTCCATGGGAAACATAACTATTGACAAAAGTATCGTATCTTCTAGACAACCCTCTACATCTATACCAAAGTTCATCGAAATACGTTCAGCAGTTTAGGCTTCAAAGTCTAACAACCATCTTAACTTCTAACTTCATCTTAACCATCCATCTTTCACATTTATAATATAACTAGCTTTCGCCCGCGACTCCATGCAAGTGGAATTATAAAAAACAAAGGTAGATAGCATATGAATTCTTCCAAACTATCCTCTACATTTACGCCAAATTTCATTGAGATCCGTTCAACTATTTAGGCTGCAAACTCTAACAAACATCTATCTATCCATCAAAGCTTACGTTTATAATTTTAGTAAGAAGTAAGATTAATAATTTACCCTCTTTCAGGTTCATCAGAGGCCACAACTCCTCCATACACAATGACTTCATCTCCATACATGACGGCGGAGTGCGCGAACCTCGGCGCCGGGCTCACCGCGCCCTCCTCTATAGCCTTTATAGGGTACCATCGGTTCTCTGCCGTTTTATATCTGCAAATTAAAGACATTAAGGGCCTGTCCCACCACTGGCTGATAGAGGCTAAGATAGCTTAAAAATGATGTCACTGTATCACATATTTTATACGTTGGACTGTTATCTGACAATTTACGAGAATTTTACAGCTGGCTCTTATTTTGTAATATTACCTGTACATGAAGTCAGCATGCGAGAAGGTCTCCCCTCCCACTCTGAGCAGGTCCGGTCCCGCGGCGAGGAGAACGTGGGCGGCGGCGGGGGGCGGGGCGTGCGCGGGGGCGGGCAGCGCGGGGCGCGCGTCCCCCGCCTCCCGCCACCGCCACTCCCACCCCGCGGCCGCCGCGTCACGCCCACACGACGCACCCGCACGCGACGTCGCACATTCACACCCCCCGCGTGTACACTCCCCCGCACCGTACGCGGCGTTACAATCCTCTATACATTGGTCGAAATGAGAAATCTATACTAATATTATAAATGCGAAAGTTTAGATGGATGTTTGTTAGAGTTTGTAGCCTCAACTGCTGAACGGATCTCGATGAAATTTGGCATAAATGTAGAGGATAGACTGGAAGAACACATAGGCTATTCACTTTTGTTTTTTTTTAATTCCACGCGGACGGAGTCGCGGGCTAAAGCTAGTAATCTATATCTATACATATAATAAAATTGTAGTGTGTTTGTAATATCAAAAGAAAAAAATCCAGATTTCGGGAAGATGTATTTGGGTTGCTGATAACGAAAATTGCATTTAAAAAAATTTGTCTGGGTAAACTCTGAAACGGCTGGGCCGATTTCGACGGGACTTTCACTGATGGGTAGCTGACATTGACGGGCATATTATAGGCCACTCTTTTTTAATTCCGCGCTGTCAAAATGGCGTGACGGGTGGTCCAAAGTTATGCTAACGAAGTCTGCGGACGACAGCTCGTTAAAAATAAAATAACTTCACTGACTATGAGCTATAATCACAATTTACCTGGACAAAGCGGCTCGTCGCAGGCCACACCCACCCAATCCGGCTCGCATCTGCACACTCCATCTTCACATTCTCCGTGATCTAGACAAAAAATAATTTAAGAAACTATCTCACACACAAAATAATAATCATAGTTTATTTATACTCACTTGAGCAGTTGGTACGATGATCATCGGATGGACAAGAGTACGCTGCATATGTGACATTAAAGCCTTCCATAGCGTACGCGTCGTCAGAGAAGAAATGAAGCAACGCACTCCCAGACCGCGCTATCACTTGCCGCGTCCATCCGAAGTCGCCGTCGTCCAACACACCACTACAAAAAAAGGTCACTTATAAACAAAGACATTAATGAAATATATAGACTAGACGTAGGGAACATTTTTTCTCCGGTAACTTCTTTGAAAGGTACAATGTTAGTTGTCAAGTTTAGCATCATTGTATTGACATATTATAGAACAATTAACAAAATTATAATAAGTTACATCTTTTGTTATGAATTTTATTTAATGACACCTATTGCCAATTAATTACATTGACATGTGGTTTTGGGGACCTTTCAATAGATAGCGTTAGTGGATCATGCTAAAATTGTCCCAAGTGAATTGCCAACTATGCTTTTTTTTGGATTCTCTTTACTTATAAAGACTTATGTTAAACTGTTACAAGTTAAATATTACCTGAACACAGCTAGTAACCGCTCAGCTCGAACGCTATCTCCGTCATAAATATACAGATGGTCCCAACCGCACTCGGTAGCAAAGCTCTCGAGTCGGATGCGTAGGGGAGGCGGGCCCGGGCCGAGCCGGGGCGGGGCCACCAACCACGAGCATGCCGTACTCACGCTGTAGTTCCCGGGACCGTCTGTTATCACACCACTTGCGGCACTGAGTCTGGAAATAAAGAATGGTCGAAATTAATATTTAATCTTAAAACATATTTACTTATCAGCGATATTAACAACGATGGACGAGGACTAGTAAGAAATAGTTACCATTGCTAGTAATAATTTATAATTTATATTACACTAGCTGTTGGTCGCGACATCGCACACGTAAAAAAAATATAGTCTATGTTACTGGTAATGTAGCTTTTTAACAATGAAGATTTTTTGAAATCGCCCCAGTAGTTTTAGAGTTATTTCAATACATACAAAAATACAAAGATTTCCTCTTCATAACTTTAGTATTGATTCAGATATTACGAATACAATGAACTTATGTATTGGGCAAAGCCATGAGAAAGTTACGAAACTATGGAGACCTTTGTATAACGCCTACATTGGTTTACTTTTGGTCTAATGTTTGTCTTTCATTACGGTATGATAATAAATACCATTATAATCATACTGAAGTCCTGGAAGTAAGATTAAATATTTTTTACATCATGATTTAATTGCGTACATGACGAGTGCGGGGATATTTTATTGATTGTTACATTGCCAGCAGCCTTGCATGTGCGAACAGCTTATCATATGCAATCACTACATACATTGATACAAATTGACGCCCTTCAAAAAGACAAAAGAGATATCATGTTTCCGTATATTTCCACATTGCCATTCGTTTACAGGAAAACTATTGATGCATTTTACATGCACCTACGCCATTTATACCTAGAAATATTATAAAGAGGAAAGATTTGTATTTTTGCATATATTACAATATCTCAAAAAAAACTAGGCCGATATTAAAAATTCTTTCAGCATTATAAAACTATTTTATCCCTGGGTAACAAAGGCAATAATTTCAAAATTTTAATATCCATATATAATCTATACTAATATTACAAAAAAGAAAGATTTGTATTTCTGTATGTATTGAAATAACTCAAAAACTACTGGGCTAATTTCAAACATTATTTCAAAGTCGCGAGCAACAACATAAATAAATAAGAAAAAACCAATAAACAATGTCCACACTGAGGGGCTTAAGCCTTCCCTAAGGTAGAGAGTGACTAGGCCATAGTCAACCACGCTAGCCCAGTGTGGATTGGTTGACTACACATATGTTTGAATTTCCTTCATAAAAAAGAAATAAATGTACAGTTCCGGAAACTGTAGTTTCACTAACAAAATATTATAATTTAGTTTTTCAAGTTAAATTATTTACTTTGACACCTCTCAAATGTGAAATAATAGTTATGTTACATTTCTATAAATAGTAAACATTGCTTTATTATTTGTCTAATTTCTCGATGACTATTTGCAAAGACTATTGAAGTGCAAGATTTACAAATAAGATAATACATTTAATTTTCATTATTCCATTATTATAAGACACATTTATACATTTTAGTAATGTAACAATTAAAATTCTAAAAGAAGAAATCCACTCTACCACCACAGTCAAAATGTACAATAGATGTCAAGGACACAAAATACAAATTGAATTGTGTAAAATGATTTAATCACATGTTACACAAAAGGCATTAGCAATGCTCTGTAGAGATAATAAAACGAAATATATATCCATTTGACATGCAGATTTGAACATTGTATTAAAAATTCATTCATAATGTACTATAACATTGGACACATTTTTGAATATTTAATAATGAAATTTGATACATTGGGTAGTGTTAAAACATATTCTTTGCTTAATGCAACCTTAAATAAAATAGATATATTGTTTTCCCCTATATAGAAAGAAGACTGGTGTGTAAACTAGCATATAAAATATAGCTGTTGCTTGTGACTTTGTCCATGCGGAAGTAATGTTTTTAGCCTATGTTACTCAGTGATAATGTTGCTATTTATTGATGAAAGAATTTTTATATTGGTCTAGTAGATTTTGAGGTATTTTAATAAATACAAAAATACAAATCTTTCCTCTTTATAATATTTGTTGTAGTATTTTATACTTATTGCGGAGATTGTTTCTCATTCGGTCAAATGGCCAAATGGTAATCCTCTTTAGGCCATTTGACCAATTATTTAATCAATTGGGAAACACTCTTTGCAGCATTCACAGTACTTAAATGGTCACTAAATCTACCCGCTAAAGAGACCATTATACAAATAAATAGTAGTATTGTAGAATATATGTATCATCTCACTTAAAATGAGTAAAAATGTCACATTTCTATTCTATAAAGATACTAGAAAACAGGTTTTACAAGTTTCAAACTCAATTAAAATTAAGGAAATCAAGTTTGGCAAATGCTGACTGATAAGAATTTATCATGCATCTTTATAATGCAAGAACTCAATTCATTATATCACTAGAATAATTAAATACTTACAATTATAATTTTTAATTATATTCTTTATAATGAGCAAGCACCCATCTGAATTTGGAAGACTTTCAAAGTATATGCTGCCCATAGACATTCATTTATAAAAATGTGTTGCTTACCCTTAATTGACAGGGAAGGGGATGCACAGAATGAGGATATTTTCCTTTCCCCAGTGCATCCCCTTCTTCATAAGAGGATGCACTGTAAGGAAAAGATCTGAAGGTTATTTTTTAAATAGCTAGTAGTTAGAGTTAATTTAAAAAGTAACCTTCAGAGTTTAACATAAAAAGTTCATATTAAATCTGTAATTTATCTGTTCACAAGGTACTGTTTTTTGGAAAATACAGACTATAGGCAGTACTCCATAAATCAACAAATTAAATAGTAGGATACTGCCCTCCAAAACATATTTGATTACCACAGACTATGTTTGGTATTAAAGCTCTTTTATTTTCCTATTATCTTTATTTATTTGGATGATAAGGTTAACTAATGCATGTATGTTTGCTTGTATACAGTTTAAAATACAAATGTATCCATCATCATTGATTACATTTTTTTAGTATTAAGTTTTCAAATGTAAACACCATTTTTATCACTTATTCATAAAGTTTACATGCAATTTAGGTCTATTATTTGCCAAATGTTTGCTAACTCACGATGTTTGCTATTAAAATTACGGAAAGTGCACTTTTATGTATAACATTCCAAGTTGACACGGCCTTCGCAGGCGATCTCAAGAGGAAGCCGAGAAGCCAAAGAAGGTAATTGGATAATCCGTTATAGGCTTTTCATGCAGAATCTACATGGGAATGCCTCCTGTCAAATAGGTCACTGAACTGAGGTAAGCAAATTTTCGTTTTAACGCAAGAATATGTACTCACTTTATCTTCCCACCGCAATGCTGACATTCTGGACCCTGCCAGCCTTCGAAGCATACACAAGTCTCGTTCCTACATTCACCGTTTATACAGTTATGTTCACTACACCTAGATAGAACATCATGACAAAACAATAACACTATGAGCACTGAACACAAGAACGGTGAGAACCATGAGTATTTTCGTCTGTATTTCGATTTGAAGAGGAATAAGAACATTTGTAGAGATTCTACCATTTTGATGTATGCATTTTCAACGAGTTTTGTTAGCTTATCGCGGACTTAAAAGCGGCCGTGCGTCGTGTAGTTTCCGTACGGTACTAAATTTAGTGTTGTCATATCAAGGTTCAAAATTAACCATTTAAAAAAGCAAACAAAATACACCAGATGAGGGATTTTTAAGATGTTTTAAGATTCATTAACTAAGAATAAGCTCTTATAAGAAATTCATTGTTCATGTCTGAAGTACTTATACTTAACTGTTTTAAAATCTGTCAGTTTCTAAACTGAGGTATTTATGTTTTCATCGTAAGCATCTTCAGTTCTACAAAACAATACTTTCAACATTACGATGGAAAAAAATGATTACAATTTTTATTTTTAATGGAGACCAAAAAATGGAAAGTGCCTAGTTCATAGGGAAGTTAATGTTAAATGTAACACCCGATTTGACATCTATTCATTACCCTTTTTAAAAATAATTACGACTGCGTTCAAGTTTTATTTACGAACGCCCCTTTCAAAATAAAAACTAATAAAACTACCTTTAACAACTAATGCATAACTATTTTAGGTTAAATTATGATTCTCTGATTGTACATAAGTTCTTCTTAATTTATCACAAATCGGTATCTTATAGTTTTAAGCAATCTTCGAAGATAGAGAATTTTAGTTCCTCAAGAAGAAATGCCAGTCCAAACATTTTTATTCTTTTAGTAAAAGTGAATATGGGGACAGATAAGTAGAAACAATAAGTCTTGTGCTATAAAGTGATGCTGCTTTAAAGAAAAGTAGGTATTAAATTAATATTTTCTAATGGCAGTGTTACTGTCATGACAAACGTCAAAATAGTTTGTTTTCAAAGTCGTGTCAAATGTTTACAATATTTTTTAAGTACTTACTTTAACATTAAAATAATTGAAAAAATACGTTAAAGACTTAATAAATCACCAAAGAACTGTACAATTATAATGTGTGTGTTAAGTCTATGCAGAAACAGTTGGAAATAAAGTGGGATTTTGTACTTATGGTAGCTGGTAAGAACCAATTTTTATTACTGTTTGACAATTTTATTTCATATGGACGTAAAATTAATATTTTGAGAAAAAACAAATTATAATACAAGAAAAATCAAATTAATGTTCAGTATTAGTAGTAGTTAGTAGAAGCAGCAGTAATAGTAATAGATGCACCAAAAATTTAAAAACAAAAATATGCGGGGGTATTTTGAAATTTCACGATGACTGATCACGTAATGTAATTGAATGTATTATACTAAATATGTATATATAAAACCTTGGTGAGATTAGTGTTTTCCATTAATTTTGTAAGTGATTACACGGTATTGATTTCCTGTAAATCAAAACTTACGTACAAAACGACGCGAGCGTTATTTTATCATACAGTTCTTTTTTTGAAATGTAGATGGCGCTAGTTTCATTGCTTTTGTTTACATTTTTCATTAATATAATGCTACTTAAAGGAATTTGAGTGTAATAAAATTAATGTAATTGTAGCTCTTGTTCACTTGCTTTTGAAATGTGCGCATTTTTGGTTTCATTTGGTTTTATCTTGGTTTCTCCAGAATTCAACAGCGCCATCTAGTAACTCAGTAGGAAAGAAATGATGGCATTTCATTTCTTACTGCTGCATATGTTATGCAGAAATAATATAATAAATCTTTGCTATTAAAATTTCAACTAGTTTAAAATTAATAATTTTGCTCTATGAATTTGAACGTTCACATAGATACAATACTAGATGGCGTTAAAAGCAAATGAGGTTCTTAGAAATTGAATGCGACCATGCGACGCTATTATGCTGATAGTATTAGTACTAATAGACAAACACTATTATTACTGTGTACTTTTTGTTTCATAAATTTTGTTCATATATCTTCTCAAGAGATATAAATTTTGTCACTATTTTTATAAATTTATCCCCATAGTTATTAGTTACGGGTGAACGTGGAAAACGCACTCTTGATCTGAATTCTTCAGGTTTGCATGATGCATAATTCTGGGTAACGGTTCTAAAAGGGCGTCTTCTGTTAGTGGGTGATTGAAACAATTCACTAGATGTCGCTTTTTTCAAAGTATGGATTAATAAGATTAGAGTACCGGGATCCTGGATGGAAATCCGTAAACTCTAGTGTACAATATGGGTTAATTTAAGAATAGACTATAAATAGTAAGTTAAGAAATAAGATAAATCTTCTTAATTCTTACTGATATTATAAATGCAAAAGTATAGATGGATGGATGTTAGAGTTTGCCGCTTTAACACTTGAACATTGGCATACATCTGGAGCATAGACTGGAAGAGGTGTAGGTTACTTACGTTTGTTCTTTTTTTTTTATTCAACGCGGATGGATTCGCGGTATGAAAACTAGTATATAATATAATAGAGATTAGGAAACTATCTTACTAATATTATAAATGCGAATGCGATGAAATTTGGCTCAGACGTAGAGGATAGCCTGGAAGAACACATAGGCTACTTACTTTTGTTCTTTTAAATTTTACGCGGACGGAGTCGCGGGCGACAGTTAGTGGGTTATAAACCTATGGTAATAACGTACAGATATTACGATTTAATTATAAAGAAATTATAAAAATGTCTTGATTTTCGATAAAATATAATTCACATCATAAATTTTATTACAATAAGAAACATTTAAAACAAAAGTAGTAAAATGAAACTTCAATCATTTCTCTACAATCTTCACATTAAAGTTGAACGGAGTGTAAAAAACTGTCGGAGCAGAAGCCACTTCCTCGTTCTTTACAAAAGAAAAATAACATCATCAAGTGTTCTTTTCTTTATTGAAACAATGTTTTTCTTTTAATAAATTAATATCAATATGATATGTATAATAAATTAGAAGATTAGAAAAAAACAAAGCAGGTCTTAGCTTCTTTCTATTGGATTGTCTTAAGATTGTATGGAATACGATGAATGGAATGTTTTTTTCTAATAAACGCACCGTATCTTTTATTCCTTAATAGTACATTAATAATTATCATCTTTGTATAACATAATCGTGTATATCCATTCTATACAAAAAGATGTAATGGAAATTTTTCTTATGATTTTTTCGTCAATGGAAACCAACGTCAAGATTTGTATTTATCCCACTCACTTAGGGTCAACGTACTAAGTTTTTATAGATATATTTTCCTTCATTCGTCACGTAGTTGTAGATATTTTTTTGTTACTGCATTCATACTTAAATTAAAAAAATACATAAAACGTATATACGTTATTATGTAACATTCGGGTATAGAAGTACACCAAATAATAATTTATTCTGGTGGCAAAACTCAAGCAGAAAAAAGGTCTTATGGGCGGCCCTAAATTGACGGTAGGTTGGCCCCTAACCCACTTTAACCAATCCGCATTAGGGCCATATGATGAACGACCTGTTTTTTTTACCCTCGTCCGTAAAATCGTCTTGTATTGTGATTTATAAAGGTTCAGGTTTTAGTTTTTTTTGACCTTCTAACTGCTTAAGGTGGGTAATAATTAGGGCGTTTACCTTAGAAGGCTTTGAAGAAAGTGTTAGGCGTGGTTTGATTTTTTTTTTGCAAAACAATTTAGGGACTAAGGTGTAAGGAGCTTAGAATGACAGGAAGAGTTATATAAATTTCTTATAAGCATTTTAAAAAGCTATACTCAAGTTTAATTATTTGTTTTTTTAGTTGACTTAATTAGGATGAATGTTAATACTTTTGTGAATCATGTGAACTGTTAAATAAAAAAAAAACATAAGCGGGGCACAGACTAAAAAACGCCCAATTCTGATTTTTCGAATTTCGAACGCTCGAACTTAAACGTCTGTACGCACGCAGCTGCGTTGGCCAAGGTCAGTGCTATTGTCCCAGCGGAGGGCAATGCCCAAACTGCACGCGGCGAAAAATACACGCACACACACAAGCGCGCGTGCATCGCAAGAGCTGTGGTCGTGCCGCCGACAAAAAAGTATCCGAATTGCGCGCCATAGACTATGAAAACATGATTTTGTTTTTTTGACCGAAATCCTTGTAGTTCTAAACTGCCAGTGTTTCATCTCAATTTTAAACTTTTTGAATTGACATCGTCGTCATTTAATGTCAAAGTAAGACATATTAAAAAACTTGAAAATGCATTCCCAAACATATTTGATATTTTAATATAAGATAAAAAATAGTCTTTATTGAAATTGAAATCAAATGTTCGATGTATGTAAAGTATGAAATAATTTATTTAATCTGTCTTCGTTACTTAGTCTTTGACGGATGCATTTACAAACAAAAATACGAGGAGCGGCCAAAGTACCTACCCGAATTGCATCGAACGCACACAAGCTTGTGCACCAACACAGCGACGGTAAGTCAAGAGCAACTGAGTAAGGTCATGGTAACTCTTTTGGCCGTTGATTCGGCTGTTTTCGGTGGACTTCGTAGTCGCCTGCGCTCGAGTTTGTTCGCGATTTTTTATATGCCAATTCTGGTCCTTTGTAGCTTGTCGTGAATTTTACGTAATGTATGTTCGTGTTTATATTTATATAAATTTACGTTTATGTTTACGTCTTACTGTACATAATCATCTCATTCGAATTTCTCATGTACATCGTATCGCTTTTTATGGGATGGGTTATTTAAAAATATGATGATTCTTTAAAAAATATAGCCTCATTACTTGAAGTATAAATAGGGTTGTTAATTCATCTGGCTGACTGTTCCAAATATTAATTTTGTGGTATAATGGAGTATAATAAAATGAACGTTCACGAAGAAAATATCCGCCAAATTGTAGCCGCCGGGGCCCAGTTGTTTTCTTCTTTTCTCGCGTACGACGATATTATTTCGTCGACGCCATCTTTGCCTTTTCAATTTTAATAAAACCTTGACCTTGGTAACAAGTGCTCCGGTAACAAAGGCACAGTCAATTCCAAATTTGAAAAGGCAAAATTTAAAAATCGAATTCATGCTGTTATTTGTGGCTTTTTAAAACGCCTCGAGCTCGACTATGTTTGGTAACTCTTTCGAAGTTTTTTTTGTGACCTGTTTCTGAACAGTGGCATTTGGCCGATGGGAACTGTCACATTATGGTTCGTTTTTTCTTGTATATAAAATTGGGTCGAGAGTAATTGTATCCAATTATGTCTCCTTTATCGTTCAACAGTATTATTAAATGGGGATGTGGTATTAATGCTTGAATGGGTCTATAATAACATGTCAACATTGTTATAAGTTTTTAACTTGTATTACAATTTGTTATAGTTTAACATTTTTTATTATGGAATATATATTTTTGTTACTATATTATTTTTAACGCTAATCTTTATAAGCTTTAAACTTACCAATGATCCTGAAATATAATTTTGTCTTGGGTATAATAACTTCTAATGCATTAGACACATTGTAATGTTTGTTTATATAATAAATACACACTACTATGTGGCGTAAGATCTCAGCAATTACATCATATATTTGAATAATTCTCTCATTATTAAAAAGCCCTACACTTGCGACACGCTTTAGACTATATATTTTCACGCTATTAAACTTAGGGGTTAAATAAATTGGAAAAAAAACCTTCATGTGGGAAAGGGATCATAAACTACAAGGTGCCAACATAAAGGAGGTAGGGTTATTATAGTAACGGTAATTTTGACATTTGCAATTGAGAATTTGACAAATGTAAACAATAAAATAAAGTTTTTATAATTTCATGCGGATGAAGCCGCACGGAAACAGTTAGTCTACTTTAATATAATTGCGAAAGTGTGGATGGATAAAAGTAAATGCAGAGTTACTACTTAACAAAACGGCTTAACGGATCTCGATGTTAAGTACAGATGTAAGACATAGTCTAGAAGAACACATAAGCTACTTTTTAATTTTAATTTTTTATTAATTCACGGAGAAAAGCTACATAAGTATTGTAGTGTATGGCCACACTGTTTACTTGTGTCATGGTGTCATGCCAGCAGTACAAGTATATAAGTACTACTAAGAACATATGCTGAGTGGCTTCAAATAAATTTTAAATAAATAAATTTTTAATACTCTACTGTCACAATACTTGTACACGAATATTCTTCCCTTAAAAAAAAGTGAGAAAACGAAGTGTGTTTTAGTAGTGGGAACTAAGGTAATAGTGTTTTTCGTCTTTCTGTATGTACCCTCCGTCTTTTAAAGGTAGACGCGTCTGTTATTGCAGAAGACTATGGGCACTAGTTGATTTGCTATTTCGGTGAACACAGCTGGCCGCTTTCTCGTTTGACACCTTATAATATAAAAAAGGTAAAAAAATGTACAAAATGAAACAAATACACTTTCAACAAATGAAAGAAATTTATTGTATACAGGTTTTAAATATCCTCGCACATTCTTACACCTGCTTCACCAGCCACGTTATTAAGATATTTAACGTAAAGATACAAAGATCTTATAGATAAAGGACATTACATAATATGAAAAAATTTCCACCTTCAAATGATTCTACACAAGTGATACATTAGTTAATATGTACGTAAGAAAAACAGCTCTACAATACATTGTGTACAATTCCACAATTTCAAATCAACACATTTTTCTTTTATTTTTAAGTCGCCTAGCGACGTTTCTGGACGATATTTTTAACATTTTTTTAATTTTTTTTTCTACCAAAAAAATGTCAGTCGAATCTGTTCAGCGTCACGAATTAGTTTTTTTCGTTTTCATAGTTTAAAAAATTTGACTAGAATACATTTATGTTGTGCCAATTCACTGTTTTTTTCAACATCGTTTTGTCGCCAATTATCTTTCCACTATATTACGTGTTTGTTTTAACAAATGTGAGTAGTAAATTAGATAAAAACCTATTAAACATCACTTTTCTTACTGAGGAAGTGAATAATATATATTATCTATAATAAAAAAATAAATTGAATCGCTTAAATCAACGCGAAATCATCTGTAGTGACAATTAAACAATGATATAATAATAATAAAAACTAAAGGAACAAAATAACAAAAATAAAGAGGCGAGTAAGGTATATTGAAAAAAATATTCCATTAAAACTTGTACTCAATAATTAAATAACAATATTATAATTTGATCTTGTCAGCTCCTTTAGCAGTTTATATATTATTAAAAAAAAAACATGAGCCGTTGGAATAATTGATTAGGAATTAACAGCGTCTATACATTGGTCCATTACCTAATTTTTTTTTTAAACCAATCACAACTAAAACCTTTTCTTGCGTAGACAACACTCTCAAAAATAAGATATGTTTCCCCAGCGTGTGACGTCACTTTACATAAGCATTATAACTCTTTAAATAAATACACCATGAAAATATTTTCATCAAATTTCACATTAATTAATTAGTTTTTTTTATAAAGATAACATTATATTTAATGTCTAAAATTAAATGCTTCGTGTTGTACATATTTTTTTATAAATGAACTCTTGCGCACTGCTTAGCAAGAATAAAACAAAATCGCATCTTGAATACGCTATTCCCTTCAATGATAATTCTTATTTAATAATAATAATAAGTCAATTATTGTAATAATAGTACAATAATTATAATCGTTAAAAATTAATTTTCTAGAAGTACATACGAGTTGTAAAAAGGAAAACAAGATTATTGACAATAAAGGTGAAACTTACGTTTAGAAAAATTGTATAGAGTAGACTTTGAACATCAGAAGACAAGGAAAACAGACACTTCCATGTCTCCTGTTGTAAAATGTTCGTTTATATACAAGGTTACAGACACACAAACAAACAACATGTGTTGTGAATGTTACCTGTGAATTTCGACCACCGAAGAACAGGTCAAAAAAAGTTAAACTCTATTTTTTTGTACATGTTTTTCGGTAGTGGAAATTGACAGTAAGAAATAAGAGGTGGCGACGTCTTTGTAAAAGTCTGTCGCGACTTGCGCTATAAATTTCGATATGTCAAAAGTCAGAGTGACAGATCTGTCCATTGCGCGGGAAGTCGGCAACGTTCCGTTTGAAGCGTTATTTGATTTCTACACAAATGAAAATAAGTAAAATAGATGTGATTACTTAAATAAAATAAAAAGTACCTATCAGTTTTTGATTGTAATTCCATAAGGGCAATTGTAATTGGTAAATATTACTTTAACCAAATAAGAAAAGTTACCTTTCAGTTAACTCGTGTGGTGTTAGATTATACTGTTTTCGACGTGCCAAAATGAATAGGAATATTGTTAAAGTCGCGACAGTCAAATATTTTTATTAATTGTGCATACCGTATGAATTTTTAACTTTAAATTCATTAAAGAAAATCTTCGATGATCCTTTCCGTACTATTTAGCACTATCAATGTCGACAAACTGTTCACATTAAACGTGTTAAGATTGCAAAGAAACGGTTAGCGAGGCAATAAGTAGCAGTAATCTACTTTTATAACTTGTGAATTTCCACTGTCTTGATACTTGTATAGAAACACACACAAGCATTTACTGTCTCTATTTCTGCAAAGCGAATGAGAGAGACGATTTCTTTTTAAACAAGTGTTTCAACAATGGAAACCCACAGAAAAGTTAGAGAGTAATCGCGGAATAATTTGTTATTACTTGATGAAGCCACCTTCAAAAGTTATATGAATTAAAAAAGAAAAAATAGAAGAAAGTATTGAGATTTCATACATATAAAACACATTCAAAACATCGTGCTGTTATCTTTTATTAAAATTGTTTTATAGAAAATAAAATGCAACTGCCCTTCATTGTCTTTTTTTTGTTCCCGGACCAGTAAAGGACCGTTCAATACTAATTCTAAATCTTACGGAGAATTTATTATACAATTACGAAAAAAAAAAAATTAACAGAATATTAAAGAATTACTACCGCCTACCTAATAATGAAAATTAACCTACAATATTAACTAAAATTCTTAAAACTATGTGGAAAAATGATCGAACAATATACAATAAAAATGATTCACTAAAAAACCAGTGATCTCTCCAAAAAGATAGGGTGTTAAGCTTTGTGGTTTCGTAGGATTTTGTTTTTCAAGCCAATAATGTGTTAAAAAGAACCAAAAATATTATCTGACTGTGTTAAAGAATTTATCTCAGTCCTAATGAAGTTTTTATAATTTTAAGAATGTGAAAAAGGTTCCAAGTTGAAACTGTGTTTGTGGCTAGTTAGGAGATCACTGTCAATAATATTAAACTTGTAAAGGCGGCTTATACCATTTGTACAGACCGGCGCAGTGCTGGGCACTTGGCAATTTTCTACTACATATCAGTCGCAACTCTCTTTTTATACCGGGAATTGAAACCCACAAACGCTTTGCACAAAAACAATGACATGTTTAACATCTCAATATAATATAATCCATATATAGGGTTATTTAAAAATAAAGCGACTTAAAAATTAACTAACGTTACAAAATAAGATTAAAACAACATAATGATTTGTTCCCGACGCGAAAAATATTTCATATTATAATTATAAAAAAAATCTAATAACATTCTAAACGGAATGTTTAATAGCTAAATTCTCTTTGCAATTTGTCCCATCCTATTATTTCTGTACAAACTTACACAAAATAACCATTTTTTAAGCTAGCAACAATGTCAGGCATAACACACAGATTTGTGTACGTATTTTTTAAAAAGAATTAAATGTTGTTCGATTTTTAAATTTTTGACGTTTGAAATGCGGTCTGGTGGGGCGTTCGACACGACAATGGAATTTAATTGTTTTTTTGTTCAGTACAAAAGTATACATACATCAAAGATTTCAATACATATAGAGACCAATAAATTAATATTATACTCCAAATATACAAATTTACAAATATTCCAATTTTAATGGTTCAAATTAAATATTAATTTCACGAAAATCACGAAATATCTGACATCATTTTTAATACTTACACATAGTCGTAAGTATAATAGCGAAAGGCCAATTTATGTATTGTAAATCTTTGATATTTATAAATGCAATAAACATACACAAGTACTAAATGCTTAGATTAAAGATAGTTCAATTTTTACAAACAGAAAGCAAATAGTAATGAGCAACATGCTATCGACTAGTTTAAAATTTCGAATATAAAAATTTTTGTTTTGTTATCTTTTAAACTTGCATTTGACATGACGTCATTGGATATGTATTTTGATTTGAATATAATTTATTT
The DNA here is from genome assembly GCA_029286645.1 of Papilio protenor. NCBI lineage: Eukaryota > Metazoa > Arthropoda > Insecta > Lepidoptera > Papilionidae > Papilio > Papilio protenor. The sequence goes on along the minus strand of JAGSMZ010000010.1, from coordinate 2,277,528 downwards.
GTATAGATATTTTATTTTTGGTAATTTAAAAACCACAAAATCAGCTACGTCCATATTTGTAAAATAAATCGCGGTTAATATATTATTTATCTGATGATTAAGAAAAATCGAGAAATTTTAAGATTTTTCCTTGCTCTAAATTTTATTTTATACAAATTGTCTTTTTTCGCGCAGTCTACTCGGTATAGAATTTATGTCGGAATGTCGAATGCAAGCCATACTAATGGTCTCTGAAGAGAAATGTACGACAATAATCTTTTTAACTTGTATATAATATATGTATATTTTAATTACATACACAATACAAAGACTTCTTAATTTCCATGAGGCGTACATTTACACGTAACTTACAACATTTAATCGTATGATATTTTTTATCCAAATAGTTTTTACCTAAAGTTAATCTGGGAGAGCGTATACATTTTTTTTTTAATTTCATATCTCCGTAATATATTTTCGATTGAACACCAAAAAATTCCACAAATTTGAAGATACTTTTTTTTTGAAGATTTTTGTGCTAGTTATAATTTTAAAGTCGACAAGAATATAATAGTGATTATCCATATTTTTGTATAGTCGATAAAACATTTAAAACTTGGACCATGAAAAATAAGAATATATTTTCTTAAGATACAATAATAGTACATAAAATATATAAGTTTACTAGATGTACCGATGTACGTCCGTGTATATACCATGGTGGGGCCGAAGATGCCCTAGGTCTAGAAGCAAACCGCATTTATAATACCTAAATATCACATTTAGTAATATGGAAATCCACGTGTTAGCTTAGACACAGTTTAAATTACTATTTTTTTACAAAATAATAATTGCACATAAGTCCGAACATATCGATACGAGGCTCTGCAGACATCCGCGCATCCCTACTGTCGCCGTCCCGCTCACTCGCCCCACGGCAGACGGGGACAGAGATAGCCCCGAACAGCTAATCATTTCATTCAATATATTACCTATCTAATTATAAAAACACCGCACAAAATATGCGATAGTTCACTTAAAAATCGATAACGTTACACTCATAGCTAGCGTATAATTAATTTGTTACAATTTTTTATTACTTAAAAATATTTAAATAGTTGATTTTATAACATTAACTTTTGGTTGTCTTTCACTTAAAAACAAGGTCAAAAATCGAGGCTTTTCGGATTTTGGGAGAAATTTTGGACAACCTTCTGTCGGTTACGCTTTTAGTGGCATTCGTTTGATGTCTCCCGTTTCTACAAATAGGCGCTAATCTTAGTTGTATTTTCTGATTTTCTCAGCCTAAAAACAAGCTGATAAAAGAAATCTTGTACAAAACTTGGAATAGAGTAATCTGAAAGCCCTATTGAACCGATGTTATTGTAGAGAAACGAGAGACGCAATAGGAATGGCACTAGAAGACGCAAGTGACGTCATCCCGAAGGCCAAAACGGCATGGGTATGGGGTGTAAAGACTATTTTACTGTGATATTGCATTAGTAAAGCTGTGGTTATATCGAACCGGTCGTGGGTTAAGGTAACTATTGTGATATTTGGTGATATGTACGTATCGTGTGTGGAGCGGTGAGAGTCGCCGGCCGGCGGCGGCGGGAAGCTGTCAGGGGGGGAGGGGGAGAAGTGAGCAGTGAAAACGAACGCAAACCAAAACCGGTCGAGTCGGATAAAACTATAGTTATTGTCACTATAACAGTATACACGGAAACTCGCAACTATTGCACTAAAGCCATAATGGAGGCACACCGACACCGAAGTTGCGACGCGTCTCGCCAACGGAATGTACTTTATAGTAATTATCACAAAGACTGAGGAGATCGCGGCGTCGCGGCGTCGCGCGGCCCGAGCCCGCGGGCCCGGCGCCGGCCTCGGCTGCAGTCTACACGTGATCGGGCGGCGCGGGCGGCGCGGCGGGCGGCAGCGGTGGCGGCGATCCGGCCGGCGGCGTGGGCGTGCCATTGCGCGGCCGGAGCTTGTCGGCGCGCAGCCGCTGCACCGCCTCGCGCATCTCTGCTGCCAGCTGCCGGTCCGAGCTGTCGATGCGCGGCCGACGCGCGGGCGGCGGCTCTTCGGGCTCGCCAGCCAGCCGCCGCAGCAGGCTGGGTGCCTCGCTCGTCGCCATCGGCGCCCGTGGCTCCGCCAGCCGCTGGATCAGCGGTCTCTCCAGGCTTGACCTAATGATACCCTCGAGGAAGGATCCGTTCGCAGGCGGCGCCTCGTCGCGCAATCGCCTCATCATGTGAGAGGCGTAGAGGTCTGGCGTCGGTGGAGGGGCGAACCCCCCCGCCCAGAACGGGTACCCCGAAGGGTAGGCTTCTGGCCCATTGAGCCCGTTCGTGAAGGGTTTGGTGGGAGGCTTCGGCTGCGGTTTGGGTTGCGGCTTCACTTCCTGCTGCGGCTTTGGCTCCCTTTTTCTCGGCCGCATCAGATGTCGTTCCTTTACCTTGTACTCCAGAGTGGAGTGGGGCACGCCGTAGTAGGAACCCGCCCTGTGCACCGACATCTCCCCCCGCTGCACAGCCTTCACCGCCTCAACGAGGCTGTCCCTGTCGTAGTTCCTGTATTTGCCTCGTTTGGGGCGCGTGCCCTTTCCGCCGGCCGCCGGTTGGCCGTTGTTATTGGTGGCGGCGCGCGAGTTACTCGGCACCGGGTAATTCCTCTGGTTGTCTGGTGGCGTCTTTATGACCGACACGTGTCTGTCGGGAGCACGCATGAAGGGCAGATCGGGTTGCGGCGGCCTCTCCAAAGGCTGCTGGAATTTCTGGCTTATACTTTTAGCTATGACGTCGCTGAGGGACGTAAACAGATGTTGGGTGGAAGGTGGATCGGCGAAGACAGACGGGAGAAGAAGTTGTGAGGCCGGGTTGAGCGTCGGCTGCGGCGGCGGTAAGAGCGGGGTGATGGGGGTGACGGGCGTCGCGGGGGACGGGCTCTTGTCGTCCGGTGGCGGGAAGGTGGGTATCTTGAGTATAACGGAAGGTGGCGAGTCGGTCCGCTCGGGCTCGCTGTCGGGTTCGGAGTCGTGCGACGGGTCGGTGGGGATGCCGCACTTGTTGATCTTATTGCGTAGCGTGGAGCGCGGTATCCTGTAGAGGGCGGCGGCGCGACGCGTGCCCAGCCGACCCGACTGGATGTCGCGCAGTGCTGACTGCAGCTCCTCCTCGGAGTACGTCCGCCGCGACACGTTGTTGGCGTTGTCCGTCGCCGAGCGTTTTAATCTGAAACAAATGGGTATTTAAGACCAAAATTCCCTGTGAGAGGCTAAAACTGAGTTAAAAATTTCGTTTAGTTTCGAAAGCTAAAATAGTTGTAATCCGTGTGTTAATGTTATGGAGACAGAAAAAACTTAAGAATTAACCAATATAAACCTTAAACGTGTCTTGGCTTAAGTATGTTAGGCATCATTCACAGAAGCTGGTATTGTCTGTGTCAATTTGATCAAGATAAATAATTAAGAAATCAGGTCTGTAGTTCTTCAAAAATAGAGTAAAAACATCATTATCGTTAGTAGCAAATATTTCGCGACAGGGCAAACATTTTCCTAATCTTATCTAAGGAACGCAAATGTTACGTACAGGCTGAGTGAAATGAATCAGAAAACAATCTAGGTCAACAGCCGGCAATCGGGCGGTCGTCGAAACGCGACGTTTCAAAACGGTCTGTATTAAACCAGAGATAAGCGAAATGCGAAATATTTACTCTTGGACTCACCGATAACGGACTGGCTATGAATGCATCTTTATCTTTTCCTTTCGTCTTTTATTTCCCGACATTGATTTTTCAAAACTAAACTTTATGATCCGCAAAATACGGTTCAAAATGAATTGTCGATCGGCATTCGTCTTTAGTTTCATCTTAGGTTTTACTTTCTTATTTTTCTATATTATTGATACGGTATTGCAGTCTTTATTGCATGGTGGTAGAAAATATTTTCGCTTGGTGTGGTCAGGGTCCGCGGCGAGGATGCAAGGTCGATGCACCGGGCGACTATCGCTGCATTTTTATTTGTTTTGGCGAGTCATGCGACCCACATCGCGGGCCCGTCGAATGAATTTATTCAGTTATCGATTGGGCTATCGTGTACTTATAACGACGATGTTGAGACATTGTTCTTGATGACGTAAATCGTTTTGTAAATGTTTTATTCAGCGAAGTGTTGGAAGGATTTAGAAATATCCTAATCTTCCGATGTTCAGAACATGATTTGAGCATGTAAATTGAACGATATAACTACGTGGAATCACTGATATACTCTTTTAATGCAAAGATATGTAAATGTTACAATGTTAAAAGTGTTGGAATGGTATAGTGTGATTTGGTTATATTAACCTATGAGGTTTCGATTTGTGTTTCTTCCTTGCGCATCTAATCTGGCTTATTTTTTTAATTAACTATTACTTTTTAATGTTTACAATTAAACGATCGATGTGATGTTAATGAACTTTACTGATAAAAAGTCTAACCGATCCCTAATAATGAATCATAGTTTACAAATAAAAAACTCGCCTGTGTCTGTCAGATAAGTTAACGTTTTCTTTCGCAATTTGTTCCATAGCTAGGAGCATTGACATTGTTCGATACACACGAGTTCTTTGACATCAAATATTATATTTATGAATATAATATCGAGTGGCTTATATACATAGATAAATACAAATAGATAGGTCGTATTTGGGTAATGACAATTTTGCTTCATGTCGACTTAAACGCACTGTTTGATGTTAGTTCAAAAACTTTAGATAAGGTCCTTGCTGACCAACTAGTTTAGAGTAGTAAGATGTATAGTGCAGGCATTAACAATGGAGTTATTTCTTAATGTATATAAGCAGTGGCTGTAATGGTATGCGTATATGCACTACATAAAAACATAACACCGAGTGCCATAAAACATTACAATCCATCATGGCGCCACCTGTCAAAGGTGCATTGACCCCGAAGTCGATCGCTCAGTTTCGTTTTCACAGTTTAATGGGTGCGTTCACTTGAGCATTGTTTGTATAATCCCAGTGCTATGTTACAATAGGAAGTTTGAACGCGACCATTTCAAATGTTGCCATGTTATGGGCAATATATGGTCTATGACTACTGACCATGGAGAATTGTGATTTCCCTAACAAACGCATTGCTTATTGCAATGATTCTGTATCGTTATCATAAAATCTTTGTTTTACTTCGATTGAACAACTTCAATCGAAGTGAACATACGGAAAAGGAAATTTAAACGATATTGAAACATACGTTCAATAAATATATGACGTTAACCTCAATATGTTAATGTAAAAGTATATATTTTAATAACAAATCGAAATTCAACAACATAAGGTAAAAGGTAAAACTTGACAGCGATAGTCTTTGGGTTAATACTCGTGTTTAGTTAAACAGTGTTCAGCTATATTTTAGGAGTAATACAGATAATTTGTTTAGTTTAGTAAAATAGTACTTTTTAGATAAGTTTTAGCGTCAATGTTTGGTTTATTAAGGTTAGAATTTCGGTCTAAAATGGGAAACTTTTTATAGGAGAAAAAAATATTGGTGGTCAACACTACATTATTAATTTAAAAAATATGAAGAGTTTTATACAACAAAGAAATATTGTAATACTATTTGTACATTTCTAACCTCAATTAACGGCTTCCCCGGCCGTTTCGCGGGCGAATTTCTGAACAAGGGAGAGAAAAAAAAATAGGGAGGTGCCTCAAAAGGCCTCAGGCGAAACTGCCTAATGAGCATTATGGAAGGAATACTGCGTCAAAACCTTCCCTAATAAAAACAAAAGCAGATAATTATACAAATGCTAACCGACAGCCCTACTCAAACATGGCGCCTTTTATTTGTTAGTTTCCTTTTGAATAGCTACAGCATTAATGCGATATGTGTTGATAGTTGATGCCCCCGGCTACCAGGAACAAAGGCCCTCATTACCTTCTTATACCTTCTACTAGGGACATTGTTGATATGAAATGATACACTAATTCTGGCTTATAGGTTTGACTCAAATCGACCGTGACTTCGACCTCAAGTGGTCTCGAAAGGTTAAAGTACAATAGAGAGTTACGGTGCCGTGATTTTGTGTATATTGTCATCCCTTTCATACTCTTTGACAAAACAAAGATAGCAATATGTTAAATTAGTACTGCGCTGGAGGATTGGTGCAACACTAGATTATCGACAAAGACGTTCCGTCCCTATTTGACAGCTGTCAAGGAATAGCGCGCCGTTCCTGTCGGGATCTCTAGCTCTGAGTGTTTAAGTTAATATCGCTAGTTAATATTATATTAATTGTTTAAAAGTATTAACACAAATATTGACTGTAATGTTTTCTGTGACTGTACGTAATGTTACATTTTGTATGCGACTGTACTTTACTCTAATTGATAAAACTCATGTAAAAACAGAAGGACGCAGTCATATTGCTTTTAATTTAACTTAACTTTTGCTAAATGGATTGACCATTAGCAACGTGTGACCTTAATTTGATGTAAATTTCACCTACCCACGTTCGTATATCGGCGAACCGCATCGCCTAATTTGCTATTTCGTTCCGTTTCTGTGACCGATATATTTTGCTAAGTTTAAATTGCAACAAAAAGAGGTTTAATTTGAAAATAAATTTAGGTTACTAAGACTTTAGTCACGATAGTTTATTTCAGTTTTTATCGTTCTATATTAAAAATTGGATAGCGTATATCAGTACAAGTATTATAAGAATCAATCTTTGTGGCAGCTCGGGGTTATGTCAGCGCATGTTGCCATATCTATGTGCCTATTAGATCCACTGAGCATTATCCTTTGCATATGTCGTACTTATGGCAATAGCTAAGTATTGCGAGCGATCATAAAGTTTGGATATTATAATATATTGTCTCACCTGGAATTATCCAAGTTGTTGTGGTCCGGGGGCGGGGTGCCGCTCGTGCTGGACGTGGACTTTGCGCTCAGGTCTAAGGGTTGCTCGGCCGATATCGGCGATGAGGTCGGCGCTGGCGGCTTGTCGCATTCAGCCAGTCTACAAAAATACCAGAGTTAGGAATTATCTTTACTAATGTGAGTGCACACACTCAAACTAAACTATCTCACAACTGTTTAGTATCGCTTTGATTCCTATGAGCTTATTGTGCGCACACTACTCGATTTTAGGTGTTGAACTATACAGTTGAAGGGGCTGCGAAACAATCGACAATCGCACCAGTTATGCGATAGTTTAGTCAAAGATGTGGGCCTGCTGTAAGCCAGCCAGACGGAGACAAAATAACTTTAAAAAAATAATAATTTATTTATTGTCTCTTTAGTTATACATTTCACGGAAGTCTTGGCTCCTGTTGTAGGTTGCCCTGTGTCACAGGAGCCGATTCCTTCCCCAATACTTTCTTTCTTTTCAAATAAAACAATTATAATTAACAATTAGATGGTTTTTTTTTTTCCAATTTCTTTCCCTTTTTCTTTTTTGAATAGATTGACATTATGACAGTATTTTGACACCATTAAAGTAGAATTAAGGTATAAAACATGAGTATCTCACACAAATAGAGCGTGCAACAGGTTTTCGATATAGCATTTCGAATACGCTTCTGAGATGTTTGTTCTCTTAAGATAATGGTTGTATTCTAGATTCGCTCAACAATGTACGTCTGGTCTGAATCTGAGAGACATTGTATGTCTTCAGTTACGTCTACGTACAATATTCTGATACCGATGAATAGAGATGTCGATCAGGAATATCTTGGTACAATTAATATAGGAATGTTGCAGATGGAGTGTAATATTTAACCAATATTAATAAAAAATATTTTTTATTATAATGAAACCTATAAATAAAGATACCAAATTTTTCTATCTATTCATATTTCTAGGAATCAAACCTTTATCGTAATTTTTATTGGATAAATTATTATGTCTTGAGAAAAATGCGTTAAGAATTAAATTAGACGCCGTCGTCGTAATTGTCAGATTAGTGGAATATACACGTTTTAGGATGTAATTAACTCACCCTACCTTAAATCTGACACGCTCGAGAATTTCTGATGGTCAATTTTTTTTTTACTAATCAGATCCTGTATCGTTCACGGGCGGCCTTATATATGGGCCTCATGTTTTGTGGAGGTACTTAACCGGGTACAAGGTATCCCCCTGTATATTAATCTGCCGCGCTTTTGTAAATCTCGAAATCCCCGCTTGGGCTCCCCTACTATAAGTGATTCAAATGAACAGTTTTTGTTAAACAATTTTACCTATAGTTTTTAATATACTTGCATAATTTCTTTCTATGTTTACTTTTTAAATAAAATTAGAGCAAACATTACGCAATTCGTAATTAAATGAACAAAACTTTTACCACGTTATTTCCATTTGCATGTCTGAATATATCTTTGAATTTGATTGTTCAAATATAGTATTGTTTAAATGTTCTGTTTTGAATTTGCAAACCAAACGTATTTCAATAGTGTGGAAGCCCGACGGCAACAAAAGGCGCGAAACACTATTGTAGACTCGTCTGCTTCTTGCGACATGTTCTGTGTTTGAAATACAAGTTATGCAATTTCTTGTACAAACAAACATATTAATGTTCTGAGATGTTACGTTTTACCAAATTAGGTTTTTCTTTTTAAACTTGACTCATTCGAACCATGATTTATTATTAAAATCATATTTTTCTTTGAAGTGAATGAAGTAGTGAGATTTAGAAGTTGTTAATAGTCAAATTATATAGGACGGTTTTTTATTGTTTTTTTCACTAGCTGTTCTTCCCGACTTAAATCTATCTATCTATATCTATGCGTAAACACACACTTCTTTGTTGCCTAAGATGTCAGCAATTACAACATATTTTTGAATAATTCTTTTTTTAATAAAAATCCCTACACTTACGTCATGCTTTAGGCTATATATTTTCACGCCATTAAACTTAGGGGCTAAATATTTTGGATAAAACCCTAATGTGGGATAAGTTGCTGCCAACATCAAGAAAGAAAGATTGCTAAGTTTGTCATGTCATGTCATTTTGACATTTGTTTTTGATAATTTGACAAAGGTAAACAATATAATAAAATTTTCATAATTTCATGCGGATGAAGCCGCACGGGAACAGCTAGTTTAAAAGCTACGTTGTTTGTGTGTCATGCATCTAGTGTTAATAATTTAAAAGTATTAAACCACTTAAATATAATAAAAAATCAATAAAATACCCATAAATTATTGTAGATTTACGTCTTCATTATATTTAAGAGATTTACGAATACCATATCAATGTCTCAGTCCATTTAATTCTCCAATAATATAGTGAACGTCTCTACAATACCCGCTTTCTTACCTATAAGGCAGGTGCACAGATATCGTATAGTGATACCATAAGTTATGATTTTATACGAGACTTTCCATAAAATAAAAATGAACAATGTTTATTCCATTTGAACATAAAATCGACGAGATGTTTATTGTATAGAAACGTAACTTCACAATTCTTGTTCAAAAAGTTCGATGTCGTAGAAAATTTTAACAAGCTGTAAATATAGAATTGTGTATCTTGTGTGGAACAGATACTTGTAATGGAAAAAGTAGAGTAAAGTGGATTTGTTTTTTATTTAATGATATGTTTTTATGATAACAATAGCTGGTGCAATAAAATTACACCAGTATTAATAAAGACTGACAATTTGATTTTCGATTTTTCGAATTTTCATATGTACATAATTTACCGTTCTTACGGTGAAGGAAAACATCGTGATGCAACCTGCACATATCGGCGAAGAAATTCAAAGATATGTGTGAAGTCAACCAACCCGCACTTGGCCAGCGTGGTTGACTATGGCCTAGTCACCCTAATTTAGGGTAGGCTCCGAGCCCTTCGGTGGGGACGTATAGTGAGCTGGTGATGATGATGATGATGATGATGAAAGACTTTAAGGAATTTATTTAAAAAGTAGCTGTTGCTCGCGACTGTTTCCATGGTAGGATTAAAAATAGCCTATGTTACTGATAACGTAGCTTTTTAATGGTGCAACAATTTTCTAAATCGGCCCAGTAGTTTTTTTCAATAAGTACATCAAAACGAATCTTTCGACTTTAAAATAATAGTATATGAAAAAATAAATGATTTGTTTACTAAGTGAGAAAAAAAAAGATTCATGTTTAATTTTGTAATTGAATTAGTTATTCTAACTACACAATAGTTACACGTTTATGTAATTATGAAAAATCAGTATATATTTAAACAGATTTCGTTTATTTTATCTACTCAGCTTACAATTCAAAATTCAAATCAATCAAAACGTATACAGTATATGAAAAGCATTTCTTTAAACAAAATTAAAATAACTTCAAAGCATAAAAATATTAAAAATATTAAAATAATAATTGGCCTCTTTAATTAGTTGCCATTTATGTCCTAGAAAATCTCAAACTATGGTCAACGTGTATGACGATTGTGCTTTCTCTACCGAGGCAAAAGGAGTGAACATTATTTATCCGAAACACGGTTCCCTCCAGCGGATCTTAGATTGTCGGCGCATCCGCTTTGAGAATCGGCTGCAAGGGGAGAGGGGGGTGAGATCTGTACACGTGTAGTTTGCACTGAGCCGCACTGATTGCTTTCAATGAAACATCTGTTTTGACGAATGCTATAGACAATAACCGATACTAGTCAAAGAATTAAATTCATTCCCCATTTAGTATTAAATGTCTTACAGATAATGTTAAGAGATTTAGTCCTTATTGAAGTGTCAGTGTCAAATGACAATTTATTTAAATGGGTAGGAATTTAACTTTCTCGACGATATTTTGGAGGTCATACAAAGTTAGATATGATTACGAATGAGCAAGTTCGTACGATATAAATTGATGTACGAATTTTGAAAAAGAAAACATAAAAAAAATACAGACGAATTGAGTACCTCCATTTGGGAAGTCGGTCAAAAAGCAGTAGCATTTAGATTGTGTGGCTAATCACTACAGTGTACAGTGGAAAAAAGGTCTAAGCTTGGCTTAACTAAGTATTTAGTGATGTTATAGTTTATTTTCTTGTATGATCATAAAAAATATACATTACTTTTAATAGTAATTACATATTTTACATTAAATCGAGATAAAAAGTATGCATGAGATGGGACGTGAAAAGTACATTTTTTTTTATAATATAGGGTGGCAAACGAGCAAGCGGCCACCTGAATCCACCGAAATGGAAAGCGACTCCTGCCCATTAACATCCGCAATTGCAAATGTGTTGTCCACCCTTAATTGACGGAGGAGGACACGCAAATAAAGAGGATATTTCCCCTTCCTATGCGTCTCCTCCACCGTCAAATCCACTTTTCCTTCCCATCCTTTCCTCTTAAGAAAAGGTTGGAAAGGGAAAGGGACTAAAATTAGGCCTTCGGCACCACACTCATCAGACGAAACGCGGAATTGCTTCCACTTCACGCCTGTTTCCACAATATTTCAAATATATTAATTCCATTTAATCTTTTAGAAAGTCACCATCGTAGATTTGCTTCGTAACTAGCTTTAGGATGTCTTTTCTCTTGACTTATTCAATTGTAATAAACCTCCTAATACATCAAATTTAATGTTTAAAATTATTATGTAAAGAAAGTTACAAAATTCCTTTCACTATTGGAATGCTGTATAATGTTAGAATAACATTGCCATAAATAATAACGCTTAAATATCTATAAATATTGGATGGCTTGCTATCTATACATTACTAGCTGTTGCTCGCGACTTCATCGTATATATAACGCATAGATAACGTAGCTTTTTAATGGGGGAATACATGTCAAAATTGGCCCAGTAGTTTTTGAGTTATTTCATAATTGTTATTTTTATAATATTAGTATAGATAAAGATATTGATGAGGAAAGATTTGTATTTTTGTAACCAATTTCAAAAATACGTTTTCCATTAGTAAGCTACATTATCACTGAGTAATATAGGCTATATTGATAACAGTTTTTTTGTTATAATTCTTCGGGGACGGACGCGAGCAAAAGCTAGTCTACACATAAAGTACATGCGAGAATTTTTACACATAGTGCTACGAGTATAGGATACTTGTATGACCCGAAATGGTACAATGAAAACAAATGAAAACTCACTGATTGTAATTATCGCCGCGGTGGCATTGGCAAGGCGAACGGAACAATGGCGACGTTTTCGTATTTAAATTACAAATTGACGCTAGTATTCGTATGTGTACGACTCAGTTCCACAACCATTGATATTTTAATGATTATATTGTTTCAAAAATATGTCAATGGCTTATAGTTTTGTTTTACACGAGTTTTGATATTACAAACAGACACTCCAATTTTATTATATGTATAGATGTATCCATTCTTTGTTACACGATGTTCTGTTTCAGAATGCTAGAAGGAAATAAGACCGGATTCCTAAGTATGTAAAAACAGAAAAATGAGGCGAGAATAAGAGTCCTAATAAAAGGATAGAATAGAGAAACTCATAAGAAGGGGAAATTACCTGTTTCTATGCGTCCTTTCCGTCGTTTAAAGGTATGCAATGCATCTGTTATTGCGGATATCTAAGTGCAGAGGTCGCTTTTTCGACGAAATTCGGTAGCCGCTACCTACTTTTTTTTATTAATTCCACGCGGACAAAGTCGCGAGCACCAGCCAGTGATAAAATAAATGGAAACTTTAGAAATCCAGCATAAATTATTTAAACTTTTGACATTATCAAAAACAAATTAATGATCGTATCTCGTGTAATTCGTGTATCTACGTGTAGGTGATGGCGTCGGTGACGGTTAATTAAATTATGCGAAAAAAACTTAAAAACTTTGTAATAGTAATCTTTGTTATTGATACAAAAATTTAAAAATTTATCCGACATATTGACTTAGAAATTGAAAAAGTTTTTTACAAGCAAACGGGCTTCATAAAATGCTAACAACCAGCATTGCAGATTCGTTGATAATCCGAAGGTTGGTATAGGGAAAACTGTTACACTAAGCTACGTTGCGACGTAATTTTATTTACAGGCAATTTATGAAAGAACTAACTAGGTATTTATTAATTTGACTGGCGAAGTCGCAGCATGAGGTAATGAATAGGATGAATACGGGGAACGAATTTTTTTTTCACAGTTTTACAGCGACACTTGTAATTCTTGAGTTATAAATGGGCAGACATGATTCTGGAAGCTTATAGAATACGTTATATTTTTTATGTATACATGTATTTCTGCCAGCGCTAGCGAAAAAAACTCGCGAATAGAAATGCTGGAACTGTAGGAAACGTGGAAATTGTGGTTTTTGCATAACATGATATTGAGTAGAATGCCTTTAAAGATTTTCATACCTTAATTACATGATTAACCAGTTTTATTTACTTTATGAACAATATTAGTACGTTAATTCAATGAGCAGCATTTGATTCTGACGTAATTTTAAAAGAGCACTTGATTTATGATAAGAAGTATCTACATAACACGTAAATTGCAACAGAAACAATTTGATCTTCTCTTAAACTCTCAGAGCGAAATGATGTTATTAGATTTATTGTCCTAAGTATGGGTAATACTGACAGTTTAAAGCGCTCAGTCTAAGTAGCAATGTTATCACTTTATGTAAAATACCATCGATTTATTATCGATTTTACAAGGAAGCCCCATTTGAAAGATGTCGATTATTCACTCAATCGAGTCAGGTCGACATAGGTGACAGCCGAGAGCGGTCCGAACCGGTTCAAACCGGTTTTATATAAGGACAAATGCGGGCTGCGTCTAGTTTTGTGTATTTTAACTAGGGCTAGGTCTGCATAATAAAATAGCTTTAAAACTCAACGTTTGGAAGGTCAACAACTAGACCGCAAACAATAGATAGAGCGAAATATAAGAAGGATTGCATAGAATCCGACATTCTTTTGAATTGCTTTGTTAAGATGCAATAAAATATGCACAACACGTAAGTTATAGTCAGAAAGCAATTATAAAATGTATTAGTACCTAATATCAACGAACTTTGATTCTCGCAAAACCGTAAAAAGTCTTTATTATCCCATAAAATACTAAAGAATGCTAGAAGTGACCAAATATCTACATTGCTCGCTTTCTCCTACTTTAAACTATATGTTCTATCTCTTTCATATAACGAACTAGCTGTTCCCGTGCGGCTTCATCCGCAGGTAATTATAAAAACTTGATTCTATCAATTGCAAATGTCAAAATGACATGACATGAAAACAATCCATGGCAATCTTGTTTCCTTGATCTTGGCAGCAACTTATGGTCTCTTTCCCACATTAGTAATTTTATCCAATTTATTTCCTCACTAAATTTAATAGCGTGAAAATATATAGCCTAAAGAGTGACGTAAGTGTAGGCCTTTTTATTGAAAAAATAATTATTCAAAAATATGCTGTAATTGCTGACATCTTAGGCAACAAAGAAGTGTGTGTTTACGCTTTATTATAACAGTATAGAGTATAGATATAGATATAGATTACACGAAACGCGTCATGTTCTAAATTCAAAACAGACAAAGAAGTTTCATTTCAAAAATTATATTTAATGTCTAACGTGTTACGGAAGGAGCAATGTCTTTGCCATGCACATCTGCTGAAGTCATCGACCATAATTGCCCCCTTGTTACATTGTAACCATGTGTTTGACCACATAGCCTTCTCATAGGTATCATTATGGAGCTAAGGAAAAAATAACAAATTAGTAAGGTGGATTGTTTGTTATATTTTGTAACTGATTTGAAAAGCTCCAAGTCTTTGATATGTTTTGTATATTTTATTTTAAGGCTTTTTGACATGAGTAATTTTTTAAAGGTCTATTTCTGTGTGTTTAAACGGAGCGATCTTTACTATAATTACTAGCTGTTCGCGTGCGGATTCATCCGCGTGAAATTATAAAAACTTCATTTTATTGTTTACATTTGTCAAATTATCAATAGCAAATGTCAAAATGACATGACATGACAGACCTTAGTAATCTTTCTTTCTTGATGTTGGCAGCAACTTATGGTCTCTTTCCCACATTAGGGTTTTTACCAAAATATTTACCCCCTAAGTTTAATGGCGTGAAAATATATAGCCTAAAGCATAACGTAAGTGTAAGGCTTTTTATTAAAAAAAGAGTTATTCAAAAATATGCTGTAATTGCTGACATCTTAGGCAACAAAGAAGTGTGTGTTTACGCTTTATTATAATAGTATAGATAGTATAATATAGATATTTAAAACATATTAGCAATCGGTATTCTACCGCATGTCGAAAACAACAGGATGTCTTCCATTTAATCAAAACAAAATCTAACAGATTTTACTATAAGAAGGCAATGCCTTTTGCGTCTAACACTCTTTTTATATTGATTATTACACCGTGTTTTGTTTTTAGTTTTATTCCTTTTAATTCTATTTTTCACGAAATATTCAACACCGAACTGAGAAACGTTAGACGCAAATCAATCTTCGTATACAATTTAAATGGCTGATGAGTTAGAGACATACATAGACGATATCGGATAATAGTCTCGGGCTAAATATAGTCTATACTAATATTATAAAGAGGAAAGATTTGTATTGTTAGATTTGTGTATGTATTGCAGTAACTAAAAACTACTGGGCCGAATTCAAATTCCTGCACCATTGAAAAGCTATGTTATCAGTGAGTAACATAGGCTATATCATTATTATATTATTTTTATTACAAATAAAAGGGGACGCATTAGATATCTCGTCCAAGGCGCTGTTTAGTCTAAAACCAGCACTAATGTGTACATACCTGTCTGGTTGTTGCCTGGTCTGCGCGAGTCGTTGTATGAGCCAGGCTTGCGGCAGCGGCGGCGGCACCAGCCCGCTGCCTAACGCCGCCAGCGCCGCCAGCATCTGCTGGAACTACAAACACCGATACATGTAGCCAGTCTTTTTTCTTATAATATAAGGTAGCAAACGAGCATGCGGCCACCTGAATCCACCGAAATGGAAAACGACCGCTGCCCATAAGCATTTGCAATTGCAGATGCTTTGCCTATCCTTAATTGACGGAGGAGGAGACGCACTTAAAGAGGACATTTTCCCTTCCTATGCGTCTCCTCCACCGTCAAATCCACTTTTCCTTCCCATCCTTTCCACTTAAGAAAGGGGTGGAAAGGGAAAGGGACTAATATTAGGCCTCCGGCACTACACTCATCAGACGAAACGCGGAATTGCTTCCGCTTCACGCCTGTTTTCTGTGTGGTCGTGGTATTACACCGAGCGAGCCGGCCCATTCGTGCGAAGATGTTAAAGCGGGCTCTACCACTGTTAAAGTCTTTTCTAATACTTGTCACTTTTTTACAATGATTTTTAAAATGAGTAGCAAACGAGCACTAGGACCATCAGAGATCAAAGATATCCCCAATACTGGGGTAGTTCCCCTGGGGTTTTGGGTATCTGATGAGTTAGATGGTTTTATTTATCTTGATCTGTTTGTATGGATCAAATCTATTAATTAAAATTAAAAAATGGTTAAAAACCTGACATTACAGTTCTGATAAGAGAAATAAACCGTTTGATATTCTTAATATTTTTGCAGGATTTTTATTAAAACTTAAAATTGTTAAAGCTAATTATTTATCGTTGTAGGGAATATTAATTGTAAGAAAATTCAGACACAAGTTGCACTGATTGTGCATATTTGTGCATTTCCTAAACAAAAATGATCAGTTTAAAATCAAACGAGCGCTGTATCAAGGGTGTGCATTGGAGTGGCCAATCGCGCCACAGTGAATGATGAAAACATTTAATGTGCGCTGGCGGTGCTTTCAGTTCATCTTTCAGCTATAGAATCAAAAGTAGCGCGTAATACCACTTTCTGATTCAACTCTTTTTCCTCAGACACCCCCGTTCATACGTGTCATCAGACAAAGAAGGGTTAGAAACGCGAATGCCTAAGTATTTGCGTTAATGCTTTGTGCTCTGCCATATGTTTTGTAAATGACACATCCTGGGAGACCCTACTGTATGTGCTTTTGCGATTTTATAATTACCATATACTGGTACATGGATATTTGTTATTTCACAAGAATTTATGACATGTATGTTAAATGTTAGTTTGTTTTTCTGTTGTAACACATTTTCAGAAGCAATCGTAAATATGTTGCTTTTAAACTTTGATATGCTGGGTAGATTGAAGTTTCTAAAATTCATTGATAATGTGGATGTGATTACAAATTAGTGAAAGAGTTCAGATTAGATCTGGTAGATGAAAAATATAGAACGACTCTGCCGCATTTTAAATCAATAGTGAAAAATTTAACGTAAACTAAGTGACTATAAATGCAGCAGAATGGTGAGCAGGCTGGATATTGCAATAAGGATGAATGTTCGTTAGTATAAAGACAGATAAGTATGTAATGTTACCTGGGCAATGGCCTGCGGGGTCTGTGCCTGAAGCTGTAACTGCAGCATTTGCTGCAGCAGCGGCGGCGCGGCGGCCGGGCTGCGAGCGCCCGACACTGAACTACTATCCGACTCCGACGCTGGACTCTGTAACAAAACTTTGATATTTCAATAGCGCAATAGTTAAGGCCCCTTTCTGACTATTGGATGTTGACATTTCATTTCCCGAAATACCATACATAACTATAGCTATCTCTGTTTTTTCGAAGATGATAACGTCACGACAACTTTCATGTCTTGAAAAGTCATAGAATTTTCCCTAAACTGAATGTTTCTTCATTGAAAGATTTTTTTGCCATTTCGTTTATCGATTACATTTCTTAATATTTCTAAATATAATGCAGTATTAACTGACTTCAGTCACTCAATAGATTTTAAGGGAGCCCTTAAAATGCCCTTAAGATTTAAGGGGACTGTTATTAGAGTAAGGCGTATTATGAGAAGAATATTATAAGAAGCTTTGTAAATACAGATGAAGGATTTTTGATTTGGCACTTTTTAAGATTTACGAACATATTTCGTCCTTATATCATACATTTTGAGCGTTTTCGAAATCACTGCTTGTTAGAAATGGAAAATGACTTTCACAAAATATAAATTAGTGACCCTAACATGTTAAAAACGTGAAAACACTTAAGCAAAGAAAATGGTGAAATGAAATTTATAAATATACCGCTCAACATTTTTTCAGGTGCGAGATATGAATAAAAAAATCTTTGGCAACGAAATTTTGAAAGCACTCAACCTAGATTCAGCATATAGTAATAAAGTGCTGGCGGCGTGTAGACTTTCTACATCGGAGCATGCTCGTAATTAGAGCCTCTGTGGTACACTGGCAATGGTCATAGACTAAATATGTTTAGATTTTTTTTTAATCAACAATTCGGCGACTTCTTTCCAGCCAGTCTTAAGTCCGTAGAAGTTAATGAATTTCAACATTAAAGTTTTATTTTTTCTCTCCTTTGTTTGTATCTTTTTTAATGAATTAAATTCATTGAAAAAGATACTTTTTTAACCTAATTTATTAGTAATTCAGTTGTACAGTTTAAAAACACGACTTTTAGATGATAGATTAAAAATGAACACGTGTGTAATAAAACATGTCAGTTATCAGAAAATAACTGGCCATAACAATAGTTGCATGCGAATAATATAATTATTAAAGTAAAAAAGAAACAAAAAAGTATGGTGACACGTTTGATGAGGAAACATAAATAGCTTTTCAAGGTGAGTTCCGTGTCAGGGGAAATTTATGTGATGCCATTTTATATTCAGTTGTTGTCTGTCTTTTTTTGAAAATAGATAACAATGCTAATTTAATAAGAACATTAACAAAATTACATAGAAATCAACGAACCGCCCAGGTTTGCGCCCAATGCTTATATAAGAAACATTTAAAATTAGCTATTAAAATTATTGGGTAGTCCTGATCTACATAGTGAACTCGTCTTTGAGGAGCTGGTCATAATTCCTCGACATTATGTCCTGCCTAACACTATAGACAACTGACTGTGTTACAAAAATACTATCAGTATTTCTCTACTATAGTAGACTTTGTTTTGTACTATCATCATCATCATCATCACCAGCTCACTATACGTCCCCACCGAGGGGCTCGGAGCCTACCCTAAGTTAGGGTGACTAGGCCATAGTCAACCACGCTGGCCAAGTGCGGGTTGGTTGACTTCACACATATCTTTGAATTTCTACACCGCTATGTGCAGGTTGCATCACGATGTTTTCCTTCACCGTAAGAACGTCGGGTAAATTATGTACATATGAAAATTGGAAAAATCGAAAATCACATTGGTACATGGCGGGATTCGAACCCAAGACCTGTAGATTACAAGTCAAGTGCTTAAACCACTGATCCACCGACGCTCTACTTTTGTACTATGTAGTGATTAATTTACTTGTGAACATTCGCTTTAATTCTCAAGTTAAATAGGAACTTGTCATCAAGTTAACTTGATGACGTTTTTATTAAACCATCAGTGTAAAGGATTACTTCGCAAATTAATTTAATGAATATTCGGATAGTCGTACATAATTAAGAAATTCGTGTATTTTTATGTATTTGTTTTTATTAATGAAAGTATATTTCAAAGCATACATAGTTATTGTAACTATTACATTTTTGAACTAACTAACAACTGAACACAGCTTGTCAAAGAATAGTTATGTTAATACAATTATTAAAAAAATCTGTTTTAATATAAATCTTCTATTTAATCTGTATTACGCAATTCAACTGTCATTTTCATCATCGTGTATTGAAGGTTAGTTTTTTTACTTGATTTAATTTTCCTGTCGTTTCTCGAAATGTTTTCCGTTTTACAAATACTTACGTCAATAATAAGGAAAACTTCTTGTTTTGAAGCCAAGTGAGAAAATTCATATTCGGTTACTCAAGGAAATACTTTATTTTATAGTCTAATTTAAAAACTGATTTACCAGCCAGTGCGTTATAATATTTACAAGATAGAAGGCTGGTTTATTTAAAACGAAATTCAGGCAAAGGTTTTTTGTAGTTGTCATTTGAATGCATTAGTATTGTTTGAAATATGCTATCATAAATGTAGTCCAAGTATATTTGTTACTCATAATGTTATAAAGTTTTTGTTTGGATCATATTTTTTTCGACGACGACAAGAGAAATTGCAAACAATATTATTGTTTGGTGTGGAGGAGCGTATGAACAGTCGCTGTTGCGTTCCCTATTTTAGTAGGATTTTGTATAGAGAACAAATTTTCAGTTTTGCATCAGAGCATAAGTTGAAAGAAGAAGGGACAAAGGCCTACATCCCTTAATGACTGTATGTAGAAAGTCACATATCTTTTAAAACCCGTAAAGGCCACAATACTTCATATTTTATTAAAATGAAAATCTTTTTTTTTTATAAGAGTTTTTACTGGCAAACGAGAATGATATCGAATGTTAAGTTAAATTCTAGAAAATACCGTTATATCGTAGAATACGGATTTCTAAAGATTTTTTGTAATAATACAAATATCGGTTTGTCTATACGTTATATATTTATACGTTAGTTACCTATTTATATGAGGTTTTTCGTTTAGAAATATATTTCTAAGTAAACTCTTTTTACTTATTTCTTTACGTCTCAATACTTCATAGAATTTTTATTATGTCATATTAAAAAAGGAGTATAATGTAAACAACTAGCTGTTGCTCGCGACTTCGCCCGCGTGAAATAAAAAAACATTATAGCATATGTTATTCACTGATAACGTAGCATTTTAATGGTGAAAGAATTTTTGAAATAGGCCCAGTACTTCTGAGTTATTTCAATACATAGAAAAATCCAATAATACAAATCTTTCCTCTTAATAATATTAGTATAGATAATATAAATATTAGTATAGATATAACTGGCCACTTACATCACTACAAATCTAAAAAACAAAGTACATATAACAAAAAGTACACCGGAGCGACTAGTTAGGCTCACCTTGACGTTTTGCTAATCACGTCCACCTTGAATATTAACTAACAGATTGTTTAGCCGCCACGTGATTTAAACTAACTATATGTAAGGAAACAAGATGCACAATTGCGCACTAACGAATTGACTCGAATCTATGTGGGAAAAGGCATAGATGGAAATATATGACGCTAAAAGCTAGATTTTTAGCAACATTTTGGTAAACGACAAATCGTTAAAGTTCTCAACACGGATGTCAAAAATAGCAATTTTTGATAGAGAAAAATTTTGTAATTTTTTAAAGTAACTAATACATATTTGTGTATACTTAATTTTGGTTCTATGTAATGTAAAATACGTGTTTCTAATAGACTGAAACGATGCGTCTTCCGATTCTCTAGCGAATGGGCATCAAAATGTCAAAATAGCTAAAAAGTGACTGATGTGGTTTAAAAGTTAACATTTGAACTCTTTTTACGATATTTTACTTTTTTATTAATGTCATTTGTGAAAATTTTGAACACGTATATTGTGAAAATTTTAATATTTTTCAAGTTGCTGTAGAATTGCTAAAACACTAAACTAAACAACAATTTACTCACTTAACTGGGAGTTAATTTGGGTTCTCTATTGATTTTTTTGAAAACAGAACAATTCGTTTTTCAATTGTTACAAAATTTTTGAGCTGATCTCACATACATTTTAGTAGAACACAGATTGCGAACACAGATATTTTAGTCTACTATTAAAAATATCGCTTGTTTTACAAAAACCGGAACAACAGAAATGCTCTATACAACTATTGAAAATGCGATTTTTTTCGGTAACTACACAAAGGAGACTTTTATGTAGAAAAACAATTCTATAGGTTTTGTTATATTCTGTAATTTTTGTTGGATTAAGAAGAAAAACATGATGTAATTTTTAAAGTATTTCATGGAATTGTAAATGAAAAACTACACAAAGGTAATTGATTAACAAAGGATATGGTAAATTATAGTTTATGTATCAGTACGAGTTATGAACAAATATGGTAGTAGTTAATTGATTTGGTATTACAGTAACGAATGGAAATTCTGACATTTTGCGAGCGAAAAAAATGCTGTTAGAAGAAACCTGCGTCTACTATACGTCATCCGGGGTATTACATTCCATAAAAGGGAACAGGAAAAATGTATCTTATTTGATGAACTGTAGAGTTAAATAACGTGCAATTCAATATGTTAACTGTACAGATGTGTTGAAATAATTTTGTCAATGTTTGTCGTGTTGGGTCCTTGTTGGTTTCTAGAAATGGCTCTACGATTGGCGTTTTTACTGTGATTTTTGTCTTTTATGCTCATGGCATTTGTAGTAAAATTGTTTTCTTTTTACTGTTAGAAGTTTTAATAGTATGTTTAGGAAACTACACAATTTGAGATCTTATATTTCTACTTGTTTAATTTCTTTAGTAGATAGTCTGACTTATTAGTCACATAATAGCTAGGTTTTAATATTTCTTGGAATGGAAACATTTTCATAAGGGGCGATCGATTATTTAAGGTCTACAGATTATGTCACCTCATGGTCTTTGGCCAAATATGACATAAATTTCTGCCAGGAGTTCAGTAGCTGGTAATTTTCCTTTTTTTTCTAATGTCATTGTTAACGGCCGATGACGACACGAACAGCTGCTACCATTATTTGAGCTCATTTAAAAAACGGCAACATAATTTGCCGCTCGCCAAATGGTGGGGTCTACACATTCTAATTCTAAGCCGTGGCCTCGACCAATGGCGGCCGCGGACGAGCAACATGGCCGCCGTGGGAACCGGTTAATGGGCCGTTTGAATTTAGAATAGAATTTTTATTAATGCGTTTTGTTACAGAACAATGGTGTTTTTTTGTCGTTTCGAATTCCTTATGTGTTAGATTGGAGAGGTCGAGTTAGGGGGGTGAATAGGAATTAGTGGGGTACGCAGATGCAACATAAATATGCTTACAGGGGACTTGTCAGGCAAATGTCAAAGTCACCATGATTATACTCTAACGCTTTTCACGTTCTAGTTTTGTAGCATTCTTATGTGTATTTAATCACAGAGCTGAATATCCGTTAGTTACGCTCAGTTAATAAGCATGAGAGCATGAGTTGTTACCCGATTAATTTTAAACCCATTTCTTACGTAGCTTGATCTTTTGGGTCATAAATTAATTAAATGCCAGGAAGATGAAGAGGATCGAGGAAATTTCCACAGTCCTTAACGTCAAACACCATGAACCTGCTCTTGTTCCAACGGAGGGTCGGCACAGTGCTGTTCCTTTCATCTCTATTCAGTCATATCTGAATTCAAGCCTTTCTTAAGTATATCCTCTTTCACATAATCCATCTCTACTTTTTTTTGGTTTTCCTCTATCTTTGTAGCCATCCACATTCAATCCTATATCTAAATCTGGTCAGAATTTGCCAAAATTATTTTGACGTATCCAATGAAAGAAGAAAGATGAAGCCTTTCGCATATTAGTTGTGTTTACAAATATGATATTCCTGTAATATTTTCTTGAAAATTTGTTACCATACCTCTTTAAAAGAAATGGTAAGTCTAGGCGCTCATTACAAACTTTGCACAACGGTGAAAAAACGCAGTTTTGCAACAAAGGTTTTGAATTGCGCGCAAGAGACAAAAATCAACGCAGCGGCAAAAGTCTGACAAATTACAATTTGTTTGCAGTACGGTGGTTGATCGTCTTTTTGTAACACGTCATCAAACAAAATCTCGATGTATGGATGAAAATGTTTTTCTTTTTTTGTTGCATGTGGAAATGTTTTCGTGCGATGAAAAGTGTGCATGTTTGGCAAAATGTTTAAAGTTATGTGCTTTTTTATAAATTTTTTAGTAACATTTTTAAATGCTGTTTGAAAATTAATAACAGTTTTTTATTTTTTTTTTTTAAGATTTCGTTAAAGTTGGATACAATTATATAATTAACCAGAAAGATCGACTAAAAACAGCCTTCAAAATAGAATTACAATTATAATGTTCCAATGGTCTGTTAATACTATGGTTAATTGAAATTTTATTAAAAAAAACTCCAAATCTTTCTAAAGTTCTATATGGTTTTTTCGATTGCTATTATAAACACATTCATGCTATCCTTGTTGTTTTTTACTATTATGTATGGTTTGATTATGAATTAATGAATATTTATAGAGTTTTTTTTTTAAATCTTGATGTAACAATGACTCGGATGTTGAATCATTTGGGTTTTCAAAGTGAATGTAATGATTCTGCGAAAATGTTTTAACCTACCATTGAAGGCTGTAACTATTCTTTTGACTTTTATGAAAATAATATACTGTTTGTAGCTGTAATACGAAGTATTTTATTACATTATTAAAAAAAACAGTAAATAATGTAGCCTATGTTACTCAGTGATAACAGAGCTTTTTAATGGCGGGAATTATTGAAATCGTTAGTAGTTTTTTAAGTTATTTCAATACATACAAAAATCAAAAAATACAAATCTTTCCTCTTTATAATATTAGTATAGATAAAGCTAGCTGTTTATAAAAGAATAACTAAAAACTGTTTATTTTAAAAAATCATTCTTGTAAGAGTTTGCTAGTTTTTATAACGATTGGTTCAATGTTAATAATCAAATGTTATTCATATGATTTTAATCCATGTTAATTATTTAAGGTTATATTACTTCTATACTAATATTATAAAGAGGAAAGATTTGTATTTTTAGATTTTTGTGTGTTTGATTCACGTAAAAACTACTGGCCCGATTTTAAAAATTCTTTCACCATTACAAAGTTAAATTATCTGTGAGTAACATAGGCCATATTTTGTATTATTTTTTAAATTAACGCGGGCAAAGTCGCGAGCAATTGCTATTTCAAAATAAATCGGGATAGTAAGTCACGAACGTTTTAACAAATCTAAAAAATTGCTTCGTAACTCTGGAGAAAATATTTAAAAATGGTGAATTATTCTAAATGGTAAATGGTATTTAGATAAAATAGCAACATTAATTATTTTTAAGATTTTCAGAACATAAAGATATTAAAATTAACTAAATATGTTAATAAATAAATCTGTCATAGTGAAATTATTACAGATCTAATTATTGTATACTATTTAATAATTAGCTTAGTTACTAGTCCACTATTTAGTAACTTTAGTTTGATTGTTAGTGTTGTAAATTTAAATTTAACAGTTCTTGTTGTTATACATTCTACAGCCTTATCTCAGGTCTCTAATACAAATCAATCTTTTTTTAACAAAGTAGTCAATAACTTGGAGGATAAAAAGGAACTAAATTGCCAACTTTACGACTAGATATCCAACTAACCATGAAATCGCCTCATGTTCTTTTACCGGCCATTTTACACTCGAAAAAAATTACACAAACGCGTTTGATTTCACAAAAACTTCACTTTTCATGTATACATTTTATTTTTAAGCAAATATAAAAGTGAAAAAACCACGTATAGTTTCCAAATCCGGTGATAGATTTAAAATTAAGATTAAATAACAATTAATTTTACTTAAATAAACAACACTTTAAATTTTCTAGAACAATATCCAAATGCATTTCAATTATAATAAAAAAAAAAAACAACAAAAACCTTTGTGAAAATAACTAACACTGACACTAAAGGAATTTGAAAATAATAGTTTTATTTCATAACGCGTAATGTAATTTTTTTTGTTGAATTTTTATTCCTGGCAATAAAGTTCGCGTCACGTGACCAGGAATCGGAAAAATAAATAACGAACGTCAACAATCTATTTTCGAAAATGACGTTTGAAACGTCAAAAGCGCGCGGTGTTTTTTTTTAGGAACGGCAATGATTAGTAAAGGCGTTCGTACACTGAGGCTATTTGGCGGCACGTGTTGCCGAGGGGTGGGCCTTGCACGTGAATTTTCCGAGGTTTCCACCCTCTGCGGACCGCCCCTATAGGCTTTTCTGTCCGGCCTATGCTGTTAAACCGATCGCCTAAGAGAATGCATGGAGTCGATGATATTATTTCAAAAATATTTTAATTGACTAAAAAATAAAATTATTTTACCATCATGTGGAATTGCTTGTTTAAACCGTTAAATCTTGCAGACAGAAATTATAAGTAAAAGTAAGATTACAAAAATAATTATGTACGGTAAAATAAATTTATTTCATTAAGTTACTTTAAATTGATACAAGAAGCGCTAAGTGGCTGGGAGGCCGACGTAATTGTTTTCCCAAAGATCCATCGTATTAAAAATCTAATTAGCTCATTATAACGCATGGCACTTCCTCTTTGCAATAACATGCCCATGCCACTTTTGAATCTATAAAGCATGTAATGATCGGTTAAGAACGCGGAAAGCGAACTGGTAATTAAGAACTGCAACTCTGAGAGATATTGAAAGGTAATTTAATTTAATCCATAAAATACAAGTCTAAAATATTTTTAACATTGATGTATTCTTCGTGATCTAATATAACTAAAAGAACATTGAATTTTATAAAAAATGTTCTTGAACATTAAAAAAAGTTAAAAA
Organism: Papilio protenor; assembly: GCA_029286645.1. NCBI lineage: Eukaryota > Metazoa > Arthropoda > Insecta > Lepidoptera > Papilionidae > Papilio > Papilio protenor. The sequence continues at coordinate 2,251,164 of JAGSMZ010000010.1, read as the reverse complement.
GCAACAACTCAGAACACTTGAATTATCATAGTAGCCACTTATATTTTCCGCGTGAAAACATAAAAAGCTACGAACCCTTCCACACAAAACAATGAAAGAGACAGCTTGTATGAATTGTGAGTTACATAATTAGTTTAAGTGTCAAATTAAAATTAAAAAATACAGCATAAATAGAATTAGAACAAAGTCCACTCCACTCGTTGCTCTGTCCGACGACTGCCTACTTTTCATGCTCTACGCCTACACGCTCAGTATTTCAGTAACAAACATCACCATTAATGCAAAAATCAGCCTTAAAACTCGACAACAGGGTTGGAAGTCATTCGTAACACGTCGTCAGGCACCCCATCTCTTTCCCTCGTATTAATCAAAATAGGAGTTTTCTACTTTGACGTGGAATCGTAGCAAATGGATAAGGTATTGTTTCGTAAATTGAAAGTATGGTTTGTCGGGCGTCCAGTGGTGGTTGAGCTCTAGCGGTTCTAGCGGGTAACGGCAGTCGTTCGGCTCATACAAGATCGGATAGGTCTTCGATGTTGGACGCTTCAAAGCTTGATTTAGACAAGGCATATAATTGCTATTGTCAGCTAAAGGGTTTACTATAAACTGCAATTATAGAAGACAATGATTAGAAATGTTTATATGGTCCCGTATCGCTTATATTCATTAAGTCCGCAAAGCCTCGACCGCCAGTCGACGACAATATTTCATCATAGATTATGGAACGGCGGATATTAAAAGGGAGCCCTTTTTATTAATTCTCATAGAGTAAATATACATAATCCGCAAGTGGACCTCATAACATGATTTTTTACTTATATCCTTTATTATGAAAATGAAAATTAATCTAAAATTTTCTTCATAAAAAATAATTTGAGCTTTCAAAAATTTTTTTTGTTCAAAGTAAATTTAACAAAAAGCAATAGTTAAAATTTCATTTGTACTCTTTTTATGTGAAATTTATTTTTATATAAATAAAAAAATAAGATGTACCTTTGTAACTTAGATACCTTCTAATTTTGATTGATTAAAAATGTTCATACATTTTGTTTTCGGACCTTTTTTGTGTCCATATTCCATACATTTTTTGAATTTAATAAACATTTTAAAATACAGTTCATCACAAGATTTATAAAAGTTGTTTGTGATGATTTAATAATTACGCAAAAATTCAATCAAAGTAAAAATAGCTCGATTTTTATTCATATGCCTTAGAATTCAGAAACTAAAGAAACCCAAGATCTTAGTGAATGCAGGGATAGTAGAAGGAATACAGAAAAAATGGGAATACAAAAAGAGGCTTTTATAACGTAAAGAACAAACGTTTAGGAGTTCATCTCAATAAAATGAGTCGCATTTATAAAAAGTATGCTTTATACACAGAATATACTATTATAATAATAATATTACATATATATTTTCACCATATTATCCGTTAATGATAGAACCCAATAATTAATGTCAAATTGGCGTTTTTATCGTTGATGCTTTGTCTGTGTATAGGTAGTTTCTAGTTATTTGATAGCTTTCGCCCATGACTCCGTCCGTGTGGAATAAAAGACACAAATATGTTTACTATCCTCTACATATATGCCAAATTTCATCGTTCATTTCTTTAGTCGGTAAACTCTAACAAACATCCATCTAAACTTTCGCATTTATAATTAGTAAGATAGGATACTACTTTTAAGTATTTCGCCATATTATTTTACACTAGCTATTGCTCGCCACTTCCTCCGTGTTAAAATTCAAAAAAATAGTAAAAAACAGCCTATGATACTCACTGATATCGTAGCTTTTTAATGGTGAAAGATTTTTTAAAATCGGCCCAGTAGTTTTTGAGTTATTTCAATACATACAAAAATACAAATATTTCCTCTTCAAACTTTAGTGTAGATTCACTTTTAAACAAATAGACATTAATCATAAGAGTTTTCGAAATACCACGCGGTTTATTTTTGTAATGAAAATCTCACCAATCAAAATAACAATAATACAAAAAAGGTAATTTACGAAGCAATTTGCGATGTTGCCAGCTTCTAAACATTGTAACAAAGATGTCTCTGTTTCACGTTGCGTTGTTTTTTCGTACTGGCAATAATTCGTATACGATTGTGTGGGAATCGTGACAAATACTCGTACTGTTATAATTTTACCGTTTTAAATTGAAGTGATACGTGTTGTGACGAAAAAGCACGTAGAGTATGAAATGATAGACATTTTAGGCGATAATGTGATATTAATGACTTTGTAGAGTAAAATACTCGTTTATTTAAAATTAGCTGTTACTCGCGACTTCGCCCGCGGTAAATTAAAAAAATAGTTAAAAAAATAGGCTATGTTACTAGCTTTTTAATGGTGCAAGAATTTTTGATATGGGGCCAGTAGTTTTTGAGTTATTTCAATACTTACAAAAATACAAATCTTTCCTCTTTATAATATTAGTATAGGAGAAAGAGAATTTTTTCGTGAATCTACAATCCACTTACACATTTCTTGTTTGCAAATAATGTAATTTATTTATACGTACTAATGTAAATTTTTTTTTTGAATACAGCTTATAGATATTTTTGACTTTATTTGAATTTAAAATGAAATATGTGAGTGTTTTAAAAAACGTTTCTTTTTTTTTTCAATATAAATGCAATAAAATCTAACATTCGCCCACAGTATCTAACTTGCACAAAATTGCGTCATTTAAATAATAATAAAAAAACAAAAGCACAGATAATATTGTCGTCAGTAGTATTTATAACGAGATATAACATGCGCTCACTTTTCCCGCGTATAATATTCCGCCATTTTCCAAAGTTGCGGCGCGGCTGTGGCGGCTTTTTTAATTCGTGGCCAAACATTGCCCGGACACGGAAAATTCTAAAAGCCTCTCCAAGCTTTGTACTTATATGATGTAATAACGTACACAGATATCTACACATAGGATATTTTTCAATATAGAAAAGAACAAGATTATGTTTTTCGATTCTTATCGCGTACTTTTACGTCGCATGTTATTGGATAAGAATTATTGACTAAAATATCGGGGATTATAATGGTCCAAGATTGAATATTGATTTCGGACGTAATAGAGTCGGCAAACCACATTTTCATTCTATCTACCTTCATCTTAGACACCTTTCTTGCTTATGTTTTTCCCGCAATTCATTTAAGTTTTCCCATCATGCGGATTATGCTTCTACATTCATATCTTACCGTGGCTTTTTTCTTCATAACTACATCTAAAGTACTAACCTGTTATTAATTTTATTTATCAACTACTTGTTAGCTTATTTTACTGTTTTGATATATTCTGTATTCTTAAAAGTTATTTGTTAATCTTATCTTTAGTTAAAGCAACAATATTGCAACAATATTCAAAAATATTAGAAAAAGGAAGGAATAGTGGGGGTAGTTTTATAAAATACTTGGCAAGGAGTGGCTCAGGCTCGCAGTCGCAGTCTCAGTCCCTCAGTCGCCAACAAGCTCAGTATTTTTCTAGTCGTCGCCACGGAGCGTTCGATATCTTTAAGTTGTCTGATATAGAATGTTTATACTCTGTGAATTTTCTGCCGAAGAACCTATTCGAAATCATATTGCATCTCTATCTTTAGATCTATACTATTATAATAAATATTAAAAAACACACACTTCTTTGTTGCCTAAGATGTCAGCAATTACAGCATATTTTTTAATAATTCTTTTTTTAATAAAAAGCCCTTCTTTTACGTCACGCTTTAGGCTATATATTTTCTCGCCATTAAACGTAGGGGGTAGATATTTTGGATAAAAACCCTAATGTGGGAAAGAGACCATAAGTTGCTGCCAACATCAAGAAAGAAAGATTGCTAAGGTTTGTCATGTCATGTCATTTTGACATTTGCTATTGATAATTTGACAAATGTAAACAATAAAATAAAGTTTTCATAATTTCATGCGGATGAAGCCGCACGGGAACAGCTAGTAATACATAAAGGCGGAGGAACAATATGATAATATACAATTAATACAAAACATGGTTTCTTCAATAAAGATATTTAAATCGTCTTTATCCTTTACATCTAAGAAGTACTGCTTTATTAGAATAGTCTAAGCACAAATAATTCCTTTCAAAGTTCATGGTCTCTATTAGAATGAGCGAAGATTTTAACTATTACAAGTTTTAACTGGATGCATTTGACTATATCAAGTTTACAACTTATATAGTTTAGTTTAAATTAGTTACAGCGTTTTTAAGTCCGTTATTCCATATGAAATTAAATCTTAGTTGCAAGAAAGTGTACTCATATTACGTATTTTAGTATTAAACATAGTTACTATTTCGAGGGGTTTAACAGAACTGCTTGGATTAAAACAATTAACATGTAGTCTAAACAGTTAATAAAATATTAAAAACAAATGACTGAAGCCTAATGAGGACGAAGACTCAAATCACCTCGACATTCAAATTAAAGTCGAGCCGTACATATACCCACGTAACTCTACAATTAGTTGGAAAAAGATTACTATCTCCATATATCCTTTATCTGAATTGTCAAAATTAAAATGCACAAATGACTATGATGGCCTTTTAAATTGGATAACAATAGCCGCTACCATGTTTCCTTAATGTTGGCAGCTTGTAATTTATGGTTCCTTTCCCACATAAAGGTTTTCTTCCAATTTATTTCTAGGTCTTTTTAATAAGGAAAGAATTATTTAAAAATATGCTACGATTACTGACATCCTACGCCATGAAGTAGTGTGTTTTTACGTTTTATTATATTAGTATAGATACCAACATTAAACTCTAATTAGATCTGTCGCTTGTCAAACACAAATTATTCAACGTTTAAAGTATTCTAATAACAGTGTTGTTGCATTCACTTGTTTACAACAGTTAGTTTTGACTGACGAAACACTTGCATAAAACATTGTTATACATGTTTGTATATCTTTAATTTAAAAATGTAAACAAGAGCAAAAGCTCCGAGCTGAACATTTAAAATCTAATTACAATAAGCTTATTGATACCAATGAAGCTTTCTTTAAACCAAAGCATATATTTAAAATTGCCATTTCTCGAAGAAGTGTTGATTTAAAAATTTCCTTAGATATTATGGTCGATACTTAAATTTGATAAGACTCTACGGAGCGCTACGCAGAAATAAATATGTAGCATATATTTGGTCTTCTTTTCATCTTCTATTCACTGTAAATGTCAAGAATCATTCGTATTTTTATTCTTGTAATTCCTCGTTGTTTCGTCCAGTTGTTTTCCGTTTGAATAAAAAAAAAAATAACAAGAGTACATACCGTGGGCGCAGCTCGTGAGTCGACTGAAGGCTGCTCAGCCCCGTCGACACAGAAGTAACACTTCTCCGGGGGCTTCCAGTCTGCCGGCTCTTCTGGCAGCTCGAGCTTGGGCTGCGTCGCTGGCCGTTTGATGAGGCTCTCCAGTATCGTCTCCGGCCGGCCGGTCTTCGCTCCACTGTCCTCCCGGGTTCTCGTCTCGTCCCCTGCCCTGCTCTCGAGCCCAGCCCTCGTCTCCTCCCCTGCCCTGGTCTCGTCGGGCGCGTTGATCTCCTCGATGGTCTTTATCTTGAGAGCGGGCGGGGGGTCGGTGGCAGGCGTGGTATCCTCGTCGCTGGACTGTTCCCCGTCGCTCCGTTTTGGTATTAACGCGTCCTGATATAGTTTCCATTTTCTTCGACCCATCAACTCCTCCGCCACCCGTTCTAGACCTGAAGTAATATTGTAAAGTTAGTTAACAACAATTTTTGAACAAACCCTTTTTTCCACGACTGTCTACTTATTTTTAATTCCAACTTTAAAAAGTATTATAGATTGCGTTGTGTGATCCACAATGATTGAATAATATGGTACTAATCTTTGCGATTTTGTTCTTACTCAGAGAATCCTTTACAAATATAGGAAGTTAGTAGATATAGAGTGGATAAGCTGTTCTGTAAGGGATACACATTATCCCTAGACGCATACAAATTGAACAAAACCAAACAAACTTGACTTCAACATAAACATATCGAATGTGAAAACAAAACACAGATGGTGTCGTCAGCGATAACAGCGGACGATGACTTGTTAGTTTTTTTATTACGCTATTAAATATTTATGTTGCAAATAAAGTAAATAGACGTTAACTAATACTGTTACTTTTATTTGAGAAAAGATATACTACTCGTACATACTAATATTATAAATGCGAAAGTTTGGGTGAATGGATGTTTGTTAAAGTTTGTGGCCTAAACGGCTGAACGGATTTCGATGAAATTTGCTATAGATGTAGAGGATAGTCTGTAAGAACACATGGGCTACTTTTGTTTTATTCAATTTCATGCGGACGGAGTCCCGGGCAAAAGCTAAACTGTATATAAATATCAATTTTATTCCACCGAAATAAAAAAAGTTTTTCTATAGCTTGCGTTAATTTGACTGTGAAAAAGGTACTAATAGCTACGTAATATATAAACTTTCTATATGCTGAAGTATTGACTGGTAGAGTTATCATGTTTTCGTACCGAGTTAATAATTATCGAATATTAATTGTCAATATTTATTGCTGCGCGATAAACTTTCTTCAATATGGCCTTTTTGTGTACGAAGCTTCGTTTATATGTGTGCGTGTTTCACTTGTTCACAAGACTGGGTTTGCTAATGTGTGCATTGGTTTTGTTTATGTGTGCGTAGATAGTGCTGCCAAGGCTCGAATTACGGTTTTAAATGTATTTTTCTCTCGATATCGAGTATCGGGCGAATGATTAATTGCGTCGATACGAGGGCCGTCGCTTTGAGATGTTCAACGTTCGTGCGGAGTTAGAAATGAGTTTTGTGTTATTTTTTAATTGAGTATGAAATGGGGAGAGGATGGAGGGCCTAATTTACTATCCTCTCTTGTGCATGCTCATATCGTGGCCAATCAATTTGTTTTGATGTTCATTGAATAGGAAGATAACTAAGTTATAACTGTAAAACTGTTCATTAGGTTAATTAAAGATTTATGATGCTCTTCGTATAGAAGAGGAAAATATCTTCAATTGAAGTATGTATCGTTGACTAAAAGAGGATGTTTGTACTCGTAGTTGTTAAAAAAGACGCTAAGGCGACCTTTAAGTTGGTCAGATCTCGATGAAAATTTGGAACTACTTTCTGAAGAAGAGTTGAAGATTAAAAAAATTCTTTACCAAGAAATATGCTTGCACTATGACATTATTTGAGGCTATTTTCATTTTGCCATTGCAACTTATACCAGTTTCAACTAATCTAGTAAAGAAAATCTAATCTTAGATAATAAAGAATCCTTATAATGGCTATTAAGAACAATAAATAGTTGTGTTGAAGGTTTTACGAAGGTAATGATTTTTTTAATGCAAATAAGAAAAACCGAATAGACTTTTAAATGTAAAACCCATTAAAGAACTAAGATTCTCACTGACAGTGAGTATAAAGTTGGTAGCACAGATAAGATAGGAAAACAAAAAAAAATGTTGAACACCCCTGCCCAGCAGGTGCAGACAACTACAAAGAGCAGTACGAAAAGCATCAACCGTTAAGATTTGTACGGCAATCATAAAATCGCATACATTAGCATACGACGCGGTAAAAACTCAGACTGCCTCTATAAACAGGGATCGTCAACCTTTTAGCAATTGGAATAAAACGCCGTTATTTTATGAATAAAGCATCGATAAAATAGTTAACGGTTTTAGTGCAACTAACGTTGATTTACACCCCTTTTTAATAATTTGACTATAATTTTTTATAACGTAGATTCTATTAAAATAATAATTAATGAAGTAAGAATCGTGTATTCGTGCAACAGATGTTATTGCAAACTTTAGGACTTTTAGTTATTTGTAATATTTTGCTTGTTTTTTTAATTGGTGGGCGCATATAAATTTTAAAACATGCTACACTTCTTTAGAAACGACACAAATAGCTCGTATCTACTGTTAATTACAACTTGCAGGGAAAATAAAAAATTCAATAACAGATGAATAGATACGGAGTTAAAAACAAACGCAATGTTTTGCACATTATAAGCCAATGTCCTGTTGGAAGCCAGTGTGTTCACATCTGGCCAGTTAGATAGTGCGGTGGCCAGTTATATATTGTATGGACTCACTAGTGTTAGTTAACGTCCACACTGTGCCAGTTGATTGCCAGTCCAGTGGTTGAGCGCTTCTGACCAAGTGTACTGGTCAAGTGTGAACCCTGCATTAAAAATATAACTAGGGACAGGTGAATTTTCGAATTAAGCAATTACGTATATTGCTAGATGAGCGACATGAACACGTTGCTATTTATTATGAAGGTAAAGGTCAAAAAATATCTTCTGCCCACGTATTAGGATTGTGTTACTAACTTGTCATACAAGTTAAGTTATACAAGTATACTTAACTATGGTGTGTTGAAAAATCGTGTAAACTATCGCGGTTTCTGTTTTTATTGGTGTTTCCATAGCAGAAACAGTTGTATGAAACATTTTTTTGTTTTTACAAAAAGTGATTAGAATCGAAATCTTTTTGTAAATTTATTCTCGATGAAAACCCACGGGATATAGAGGTACAACGTTAGTGTGTTACTAAAATAGACAGGGAAGATATATTTTTTGTATATAACGAATAAACTTTAAAACTACTACATCGATTTTTAAAAGTCTTTCACCATTAATAAGTTATTATCTTTAAGTGACATAGTTATGTTCATTACTAAATTCCATACAATGAAAGACATATAGATATCCATCAACACGATAACTGTCGAAATAACATGAACAGTTTTCTATCAATCGCTTAATTTCGTAGTGATCTAATACAGGAAGATTGCTTCTTAATTTGGATTAAAAGACATTTATAGAGTAGACATAGTGAACAACATTTTTTCACCGGTAACTTCTTTGAAAGGTACTATGTTAGTTGTCAAGTTAAATATACCTCATGTCCTTGTATCGAAATGTTATGAAACATTTTACAAAATTATAATAAGCTTCATCTTTTGTTATAAAATATACTAAACTAGCTGTTCGCGTGCGGATTCATCCACGTGAAATTATGAAAAACTTTACTTTATTGTTTACATTTGTCAAATTATCAATAGCAAATGTCAAAATTACATGACATGACATGACAAACCTTAGCAATCTTTCTTTCTTGATGTTGGCAGCAACTTATGGTCTCTTTCCCACATTAGGGTTTTTATCCAAAATATTTACCCCCTAAGTATAATGGCGTGAAAATATATAGCCTAAAGCATGACGTAAGTGTAAAGCTTTTTATTAAAAAAATAATTATTCAAAAATATACTATAATTGCTGAAATCTTAGGCAACAAAGAAGTGTGTGTTTACGCTTTATTATAATAGTATAGATATAGATATAGAAGTATAGATAATAGTATAGAAGTATAGATAGCGTTACAAAATAAAATATTAACGTTTAAATATGATTTAGTGACACCTATGGGCAATTCATTTAAATACAAGTATATTGATACGTGGTTTTAAGGATCTTCTAACAGATATTGTTAGTAAGGAACATGTGAAAAGTTTCTCAGGTGAAGTGTCAACTATGCTACCTCTATATATTTTTGAATCTCGTAATTAGGATAAATGTTTAGAGAACTTTATAATGTTAGTGTACTAAGAAACGTAGTGGAACTGAGGCGAGACCTTCGCCAGTTAATATTGTAATTAATGTGATGGCGATGAACTCCCATGGTGAAGTGTAATAAAAAAATAATTACATGTCAGATCCGCTTCCAAGTAAATCGGACAGCGCGGGGTTGGCAACATTTGGTTCGAACTGACAATGTGTTCATTTTTTTTCTTAAATTTAATTTGTAAGATTTTTATATCGTTATTTAATTATGTTTATTGCTAAAGTTATAGCTAGGAGTAAAATGTAAGTCCTTCAATGTTATTATTATTTTTTATTTTAGTTTAATAGTATAATACATTTTCTTTTGTATAGATAGTAAGTCCGTATTTAGAAGCAAACTAGACAATCATTTTGCAGTGAAAAAATATTAAAACTCAAATGTATGGCTTTCCAATAATAATTCTCATGTAACCTCAAAACGCTTCCAGGCATGTGCAGCAATTATTTTCACTGGCAATGCGAAATATATTCCGACGATACAGTTTTTAGTAACTAAACAATATACGCAAAATAGGAAAGTTAACAAAAAAAACACAAATTTATTTTTAAAAACCACGCACCATAAGCATTGTTAAGTTGAAAATTAAAAAAGTTTCAAAAGAAAGAAGTAATCAACATTTTCAGCGTAGGTTCATACGAGGCTAAAACTAACTCGTATGTTATTTGCGGAGGAAATTCAGATAGAGAATAGAAAGATAAAATGTTTATGAATTTTAAATGAAAAGTCTTAAATGTTTTTTATTTTTATTTTCACCTGTGCATTGTAATTTACCGCTGTAGCAAAAGCGGCTTAGATTTAAAACCAAGATATATGACTATAGTCCAGTTTGATGGAATATTTTTTTACATACTATCTACTACTATTTATAAAGTGCAGTACAGTTATAAAATATTTTATTAATTTAATGCCTATATATTATTTTCATTGCTACTGTCAAAGATCAACAAAACAACTCGCATATCAGTTTCCTTCAGTATATATTATCTACCATCTCTTTCGTACACTGCAACAAATCGAATAAAAGACTATCAAAGCTGTTAGAATCGTCAACAAAAAAGGTCATTTTTAACAAAATGGCGTGACAAACCAATGATAACGAACAAAGGACAGTGCGGCAGCGTGTCCTGACTACTGATTGGTTAAAACTGCGATTAGACGGTCTATTTGAAGGTCGCCTTGAGTCAGATGCGTTTGTGTGTGCCTGCGCGTTAGATTGATCAAGTGACAAGAGGAAGCGGGAGCGATTTATGCTTTTTGGATACGATGTCAAATCGAAAACTATTATGTTCAGATTGTATTTTCGACAATATCACCTTGCATTGAAGTTTGCAAACGAATAAGCTGCTTTACATGTGGCATTGCAAAATAAATATTAAATGTGATTAAAAATGGCACAATGTAAAACACTTAGGACCTGTCCCAGATTCTTGTAAATTGTTAGATAATAATCTAACGTATAAAATATGTGATGGAAGTATCGGATTTTGGTACTCTATCTGACAGTGACTGACTTTTATGCTATCTGAGCCTCTATCAGCCAGTGGTGGGACAGGCCCTTAAATTAATATTTTCATCTTTTTATGATCATGCCAAGCCGAAATTTACAAAACAGATTTCACTTAATAACCGTTAAAGATGTTAATCCATACGAGTAAATAAGGGTAATAAATACATTTGGATCTCTTCACCCGCTGTAAGTATCGCTGTCCGTTTATCACTTGTACATCACTTAAGTGATTCAACACGGAAACGCGCGATGTCCTTGTTTGGCACATCGCGAATGTGCGCATAGAATTGTCGACATTATTCGCCGTTAATTATCATTATTAAATGTCCTTCTCGGGACCGGTTCTAGGAGTTTTTTTCATCTAAATTTATAGCGGGATGCCATTCTGTGCGCGCCAAGGAAATTATGAGGAGACGTATCCTTGGTTGATTACGTAATCTAATGGTTTTCTTAGCATACTGTTGTTTACACTCTGCTGTATTAAAGTTTGTTCGTTGTTTATTTAATCTTAAACAGCAGTAAAATAACAATAGATAATCTTTGAAAATGACGTACCTTAACCACGCTTTCTCAAGATTGATTTTGTGGGTTTCTACCTCAATTCTACTGTTAAATACGATTAATACAGAATTTTAGAAGCTGTCCAATAATATTTAGTTTTTGCATAGTTGTGAGGCTTATATTGACTTGTAATAACAATCAATAATACTGTTATGATATAATTCAGATACCTAATAGGCAAAAGTTTGAACAAGGACGTCTTAGAACACATAAATAAAAAAACATTCCAATTTTAGGTTTAGCGCTCATTGACAACAGTTCCATGAAATAGAAATACACTAAGAAACATAGTTTTCTTTGTACAGAAAAATTACAAAAGGGCAAATAGTTTATTTTATTTTGAATGGCCAAGAAAATTCCTCTTTCGTAAGGTCGAATTCTTGAACCACGAACATATTTCTATTGAATTCAATGTTAAAAGATATCTGACATATCGACAGTTGGTCAGTAACAAGGCCATTGTTATTTGCGAATAAATTTACGTACGTTATCACCGCGTACACAACATCAAGGATGCGTTGGCTTGTGAATCAAATCAGGGCACGATTCTAAAGGACAGACATTCTCGGCTAAAAGGCAAACGTCTTGATTGGATTAAGTGGGTCAATATACACGTATTCTACGAAATATCTTATCTTCTCACTTTTATACATAGTTTTCTGGCGCTCCCACTATAATTTAAGCTAGGGTCTTTTTAATAATTTTTTGTCCCAGTAGTCACTTATTTCTTTCTAGGTGCTAGTACTATATTGCTATACTTGTCATATATTGTTCTTATATAATAACATACTCCAACTTAATGTTAACGAGTTGCCAATAAATCTATACTAATATTATAAAGAGGGAAGATTTGTATTTTTGTATTTTTGTATGTATTGAAATAACTCAAACTGCTGGGCCGAATTTAAAAATTCCCTCACCGTTAGAAAGGTGAGTAACATAGGCTATATTTTTTAATTTCACGCGGGCGAATCGCGAGCAACAGCTAATACTATATAAAATTAAAAAATAATCTCAGATGTCAACATTCGTCATATAGAAGCTTTTATTTTTAGTGACTGTCATATTAAATGTAAATTATTTACTTGTATAAAAAGGGGGATAAAATTCTATTTATAGTGACTTGAACCTCTAAAAGGCGGTCAGAGGTGTGGCCAAACAGGATTGATGTTACCCGATCCCGTAGTTAAATCTCAGGAGACAATGCGTGGCCGGATGCGACGGCCGACCTCTACGATCTCGGTCACTACAATCGGAAAAATTATGACTATAACACGACTGATTGCGAGAGTCATGCGAGATAAAAGTGTAGCTTACGGAATAGTTGAATATCTTGTATAACAGTTTAAATTAGCACTATAGTCACTAACTTACGGTAGGCTTAGAAACCGTACATTTAGGGACTGCTTAAGAAATAAACAATTATTACTATTTAGAGCCAGATAAACATGTTTGTTAGAAAAAACATGTTATTTTAAATGATGTAGTAAATCAAATATGAAGGAAACGTAAATACCTTTAGAAGAGATCAGTAAACAAGTTGTTTTGAAATATCGAAATGCAAATAAACTAGTATAATAACTTCACAGTTAACTATGCTAATATTTAGAAGAGTTATGTTCACGCTTGAATCATGGTTAAAAAAACGTATACTAAAAAAAAATCTTTGAATTATTGTCGTACAAAAAATTAATTATTTAAAATTAAAATTAATTCCAACAATTGAGTAGTAAGCTTATATTACAGTATGTTTCTTATGGATGTGAATTACGTAATAAAAATCAATTCTCATAGAACATCATCGCCATCACCCTGTTTACTATGATATAGGTTCAGTCTTAAAACCGTCGGTGTTCAATAAAAACTTTTTATTTAAATACCGTGAAGGTAAACAGAAAAAAACTTAATTAAAGCTTGACGTATAAACGGTTACGCACCCCTGGAATTCGATAGTTCGCATTTGAATAAGGAATTAGAATAAGATAGCAAAAAAATATGAGCATTAGAAAGAGCGCAGTAATCGGTGTAAAAGAGACGCACTATATTACAAGTTCTCGATTGGCTGACCGCTTTTTATGCTTTAGTTCCCCTAATCTTCGTTCCGTACAACATCTGCCGGGTGAATGTTCATTCAAAATAGTATTTTAACTCGATAATCGTAGAATCTAATTTGCTTGGGACGCACCTTGTCTTCTATAATTTTTCTCGACTAATCTTCAGGTCGATGCACGCGAGTTGTTATTTTCAATTTTTAATACATCTCCCATCGAAGCGTACTTTTAAGGTCAGTTGTTTATTACAAAAAGGGTTAAATTATACTAAGGTTCTTTTTTTCATTTGGCTAGCGGTAGTCAAATGAAAGAAAACTAATTTAAAGGTCGAGTTTTTTTATATTATACTTAGAAGATGACACGAATTGTTAGGATTTAAGCACATTTAATTTTTTTTAAAACACTTTATGACCAAAAACTTAGATATATCACAGTATAAAATACTAGCTGTTCCCTTGCGACTTCATCCGCATGAATTTATGAAAAGTTTAAGAAAAGTATTTTATTGTTTACATTTATCAAATTATCAATTGCAAATGTTAAAATGACATGACATGATGATTAACCATGGCAACCTTGCTTCCTTGATGTTGGCAGTAACTTATGGTCTCTTTCCCACATTAGGGTTTTTATCCAAAATATTTGCCCCCTAAGTTAATGGCGTGAATATATAGCCTAAAGCGTGACGTATGTAAGTGTAGGGCTTTTTATTAAAAAAAGAATTATTCAAAAATATGCTGTAATTGCTGACATCTTAGGCAACAAAGAAGTGTGTGTTTACGCTTTATTATATTAGTATAGATTATTATAGTACTAGAGCTGTATATACTATTAATACCGGTAATTATTTTAAATAATGACGTCCCTTCAAGACACGAATGTTAAACGCCATGTGTTCGCCGAAACAACGCACAGCTATGTTTGCAATGCACTATACGGTATAACGCTAGTACTGCGCAGGGTGGACAGTTTAAATATCTATTGAAAAAAAAAAATAGTATCCACTACAATAGATAAAAGTAGAAACAAATGTAAGCATAAATACATTTGTAGTTAACCTTTAAATAATTATTTCTAAATATTACTGCTTAATTATCAATAATTACTTTTAAGAAGTATTGAAAAAATCTTGATTAAGTTAGGATATGCAATAATGTATTCATTATAAAAGTGTAAATAAGGTTCATTCATATTATTCTGTATGTATAAAAAGTACCTACAAATTGAGACTAATAACAATTATGAATTTTAAAAAAAAGTTCAAAGGAAAAATGTTGGCAATCCCTGATATACCCTGTTTAAACCTTTCTCAATAAGCGATATCAATATTACAAAAACATGAAGAAATTATAAAAAAAAGTATAATGCGTACTTAAGAATCGAAACTACAATGTTCGATGGAATAAATCAATGCTGAATTTAAAAAAAAAAAACATGTTTTTCTATCATATATCATTGTAGGTAGTGCTTTTCTCACGGCTCCCGATCCGCTTTCCGCTCCGCTCATGCGTAGCACGCAGCTTATTCCGATTCGACGAAACACGTTTTTGCTATCTCTTCCAATCATGCCTGAGCGATTGATGAGACGTACAATGGAAAATTAATTTTTGAGGGTGCATTTTGATGTTATTCTAGTAAAAAACGAAGCATTTAATCAATTCAACATTCTGTAACATTTAATGGCAAATAAACCATGTTGCGAGAATTTATCAGCCATATTAATTTTTATGTTCCTTGGTTAACGTATAAACATTTCGTATTTACAATTCTATAGCTGTGTATACTCTACAAGGTAGGGTTTTCTGGAATATACATATTGAAAGCCTGTGAAGAATTGCTTTATCTATACTATCTATACTCCTATATCTATACCTGCTAATATAATAAAACGGAAACAGGCTACTTCGTGGCGTAGGATGTCAGCAATCATAGTTCATACTTACTAATATTATAAATTCGAAAGTTTAGATGGATGGATGGATGTTTGTTTGAGTTTGTAGCCTAAACGGCCTGAACGGATCTGGATGAAATTTGGCACAGATGTAGAGCATAGTCTGGAAGAAGTTTTGTTTTTTAAATACCACGCGGACGAAGTCGCGGGCGAAAGCTAGTGACAACATATTTTTGAATAACTGTTGTGCTATTGTCGATTGTTTCGCAGCAAATTCAACTGTTTAGTTGCACAACTACAAATCGAGTAGTATGAGCAGACACAAGTTCATAGGAATCAAAGCGCTACTAAACAGTGCGATAGATAAGTCAAAGGATTGCGAGCGCTCTAAAGATAAAAGTTGTGTACATATAGCTGTTCAAAATAAGCACGTGTGTAAGTAATTTCGTCATAGTTTTAATCGTAGTTTACAAAAAAGTTAAAACAATAAAGTGCGTGGATGACTGAGTAGCAGGTGTACAAAATTGCGCAACACTGAACTATGGTCAAACTATTTTAATATAAGCATCGATTGCACAATGAGAAACTTATGTAACGATATACACAGACAAGTATTCCGATTGGAATTGTTACGGCATTTAATGCACCCAGCGGTTTAAGGGTTGGAGGGTTTGCGGTCATATGCACTGATATTAAATCTTTAATGTTGCATGTTCGTATCGATGTTTGAATAAGTGTTGCCAACATTATAATAATTTGATCTATACTCACTAAAACAATTACTTTTTGTTTATCTTTGCGTTTTGCAAACTTTCAAAACCTTATATCTCTTGCTTTTAAAAGAGGATAATGAAGAGTAAGAAAACTCATTGGCTCTTTAAATATATATTTCCTAGTTAGGATGTCGTTACAACACTGAAATTAATTAAACAATGTGTTGCGGATAGACTAGCAGAGATTTAATAATTTGATTAACAGTATTCACAAACATCATTCACCTCTAGGATCTTCTGAATATTAATATGATTAATACCCTTATTGTTAAACAAAATTACTTTTTCTATAGTTATTGTAAATGAAATACCCAATTAATTCAAGAAAAAGAGGAACAAGTAAAGTTAAAAGGACCCATAATTTAATAGTAGAACGCGGCTATAATTTCACAAAGTTGGCATCACTGCCTAATGACAGTTAGAAGCGCGCACAAATTCCAACATGGCCGTCGCAATAACGAAATGATGATGCGTCTCGAATCACACAAATAAACTTGAAGTCGATGAGAACTTGCGAAATGCGAGAAATTTCTATTTCTAACTCATTATCTCCCGTGTGGCAAATTGGAATCCATCACTTTTCGAAATCTTTCACTTAAACAAAAACTTAGAAACTATTTTGTTCGCTACTCAAGTAAATGTATTGTTGATTAATTTTATATTAATTTAACAGCATATCATAGCCATGCTTTACTAAAGACTTAAATGTTGGTTTTCACAGATAAACAAAAATCGTGTCGTCTTTTTTTAAATTTCTTTGATAATTAGACACAACAATAGACTAGTGTGTTCCCGCAGTTAAAACAAAGTAATTGTAAATAATAAATTAATAAATCGAAAACAATTTAACATTCTATAAATACGATAAATTGATAGTGTGTTGTCAAAGATTAAAGGTCGAGGGAATACACTTTCTACCTAAACAGAGAAATTATATACATGATACCGGCCACTGATGTATGCGGTTGTTTAAAACTTGTATCTTTCTCTGAGAGGCTTCGAATTATCTTGCTACTATCTTTCGCCGTGACTTCGTCCGCGTAGAATTGAAAATAAAATAAAAGTGAGTAGCTTAGGTATGTGTTGTTCTATCATATACATATTTACCAAATTTGGTCGAAATCCGTTCAGCCGTTTAGGCTATAATCTATAACAAACATCCATCCATCTAAATTTATGCATCTATAATATTAGTATGATTACGGAAATTCTGTTTACTGACCGACTTCCCAAAAGGAGGTACTCAATTCGTCTGTATGTTTTTGTTGTGTGTTCGCGAGATCTACGGCCCTGGTGGACCGATTTGTATTATAGTCAAACAATGACATTTGGCCCGGTGAGAGAGGGATACTTTCGGATGCTAATGACAGAAAATATGTAAAGTCCACATAGATATAGAAAATGGCATAAAAAGAGGGCGAGGTATCATAGTTTAGTTTTTTTTATGTAAGTAAGTTAGATGAAATTATAACATGCAATAAGGTTTATTAAACCTTTTTATGTTATCTTTTTCTAATTATTAAGGTATACATTTTTGGCGTTTTAATACTCTCTACCTACCAAATTTTTTTTCCAGTCGTTTAGAATAGTTGGGTGTATAGATAAATTAACTAAAAATTAAAGTGATAAAACTGTAATGTAACTTAACTACGACTATAAGCACATTCCGTAATATGATGATCATTTCGCGTAATGCATATGAATTTTTGTGATTAATCCCGTTCCTAAAATATTGCGCCGCTTGCCATTGGTTCGCCACTCCTGGCCAGGTACTGACATAGTAGACACCAAGTAATAAAGATTTATTACAAAAATTGAACGCAGCTGCGAAAATTACAAGCACTTATATGACTATGATACGAAATAACTAAATATAGACACGAAAACTAGATAAGTACGTGTATATTTATATATGTAGGTATATGTTTTATGCGCGGAATTGTATGTCAGGGTCGGCGCGGGCGGCGTGCGCGAAATGCGACACCCAGTCGTATCTAACTGCTATACGCTCAGCTGATATTTGTGACGTGTACTATATGTATGTACAAACATGTATAGAGTTTTAACAATTTTACGTAATTGTAAAATTTAATTCGGACGTTCACAAAGCGATTTAAACATTATAAATTAAATCCTGCCAACACATCGATTCGAAATTTGAAAATTGAATTCGATTTTTAAAAACGAAATTCAACATTTTAAAAATCAAATTCGAATATAAACAATTGAATAGCAAATTGACAAAGCATATTTAATTTGGAAAGGCCTGTCTTCTTGCTTCAGGTATAAAATGATGATGGCCAGTGAATTCTTGGAAAATTTCTTTTTTAACTTACAAAAACTGTTTAAAATGCCAATCGACCCGAACATAGAATGAAGGAAATGAACATTAGTCGGTTTCTATCACGAAGCCTTTTATAAAAAACATTGTAAGCAAATAATTTTGTTGATTTGTTTATTCTATTTCATAGTTACTAAATAAATAGAGGAACGAGCAGCTTTTAAATGCTGTGTAAAGAAACTATAGCTGCGTTTTGTAGGTCGACATAAAAACCTCATTGGGAATTTTGTTGACTAATAAAATATTAGCTCAATAAATTTATCTAGATACCTATTTACTTTGTTGGTCATTGCTGACGGAACGAGGTAAATATTTCATGCCTTATAAAGTCTAGGAACATATAAATAATTACATTTAACCTGTCTTATACAATAAAGTTAACAATTATTTTCTTCTCAAGAAATTCTTCTTAATTTTTAGACGAAATTAATATTTTGACCTTGTCAAAATGAGACAAAACTTAAACTAATTTAAAACACTTTTGTACGACCATGACCAAAGTCAGATTTCATAATAAATGTTTTTTATAAGATTGAATAGTGAAGTTAGTAACATCATTGTGTGGGATTTCCCTGTCGAAATTCTCAATAACATTTTCATATTGCAAACTTTATCCTTGAAAAATAATGCAGTGGAATCTTACTTTAAGAGTAACAAAATGATTACTGACATCAATATTGTTACGTCATAGTAAAACTAAATAGACAACCTCTTATGTGAGCTCACCTGAAGCAGCACTGGCAGCGAAGAATGTCGAAACGGAGAGAATTAAAAATTATCGATTTAAAACAGTATTGAATTAACCCGGACGAAGCGTGCAGTTAAATGTCAA
The DNA here is from genome assembly GCA_029286645.1 of Papilio protenor. NCBI lineage: Eukaryota > Metazoa > Arthropoda > Insecta > Lepidoptera > Papilionidae > Papilio > Papilio protenor. The sequence goes on along the minus strand of JAGSMZ010000010.1, from coordinate 2,231,558 downwards.
ATGTTCAAATAAAGTTTTGCCACTGAATATTAATTAATGTATATCTATTCGATGACTACTATATGTAGGTATATCGAAGTATGACGCACACGAATCATCGTAATTGCGGCAACGAACACGCCCAGTGATAAAAAAAAACCCGCCAATTTGTTCCGCCATTGGCCGAAAACGTCAGAAACAAATGATGGTTGTTTTATTTGTTCTAACGTTTACCTTATTTCTAACTTGTCCTTATTGTGGCCACGTGTTTGCTGTTTTAATGGGAATTGATTGACCATCATTTTGTACACGTAATGGGACATGTTAATTTTTTATTGTTTGACAGATGTGTGTTATTTTAAATTTAATATAGTTAAAAGTCGAATTTACGTAGGCAATGCATGGCATGCGATGTAATTGCGGATCTCTATGGCGGCGGTATCTTTAGGTGACCTCTTGCTCGTTTGCCACCTTATAAAATAACAAAATGTTTTGATGTTTAATTGTAGATTTTTATTTTTAACAAATATCCTGAAATCGCTAGTGGTGCAATAGTCAATTACAGGAAGATCTATATCATTTAAAATAGTTGTAAACGATATTTTTGGTAGTAGTTATTTTTTTATTATAAAATAGTAACATTTTTCATTGCAACCGATTCACTTGTGTAGTTTGACAAGGATTGATATAATTTAAAAAAAAATATAGTTTTCTTACCATTCTATGGCGATATTCACCAAATCGTGCTCCTGTGCCTAATTTTTGGATGATGTAATTTTGGACCAAACCGAGGCCAAGACCACGAGACCGCGAGACCATAGAGCAGTTCAGCTCATCTCTACGCACCGTATCTAAACATACCACTAAAATGGCGCTGCGAACACAAATCACTCGGACGTACAAACTATTGTAGCAACGCCCATTTTATCATACCAAAACCGACCAATGCCATGTCAAACTACAAATTATTCAAGCGCATGCAATAAAACACTTTATCACTAATACCGAGAGGTTAGAATGGCGCGGGAGAAACGTCTCGCTAATGTTTTCCATTCCCGCACACAAACACGGACGCACACATGCGCGCGCGCAACGCGAATGTCACGAAATCTAGCCGTTTCTAGGTTAGAACATGCGCGGGCGCTTTCAAGGTGACCACGCCGCGGTTGGAATTCACGGGATATCCACAATAAAAAACATGCTATCAAATATAAAACCTAAAATACAAAGCTGTATTTTTTTTATAATAATAATATCAAAGTCCGACTTCACTGTATCACATCAAACACTCAAATGTTCAGAAGTAGTCACTTGCGTAAACACTCGCTGGTAGCACTAATTAGTCACAACTAATAAAGACTTTTGTTTGGATTACTGAATGGCAAAGTGACTATAGTATTAAAAAAAATGAATTAAAACGAAGAATATTTTTTATTAGATGACTAAAACCACTTAACTGATTTTAACACGTCAATATCCGTAACAAACAGCTGTTTTTGTTAATATTTAAAACTGATCCAGACAAAGCCGTATAACAAACACTAGTCATTACTACTATTTTAATGAGATGACTTATTCTTGTTGTGTTATTCATTTAATTCATATAATATTAGTATTGAGATTTATTAGTTTTAATAAATATGAAAAAACAATACTTTATTGACCATTTCTACCGCGTCTCCTTTATAATTCATCAGACAATGGTAACAAAAGGGACTGTTCCTTTGGTAAATGAATCTATAGAATATTATTAACAAGGAAAAGTGATGCAGTTTTGTTATTTAAGGACTATACGTGATTAAATGCAGGAAATCCTTCAAAAGTTCACTGTTATATGTGTTATTTAAAACACATAATAATTTATCTGTGGTAGATATTTAGGTTATAGCAATTAAAGAGTCAAAACCAATAAACGGATGAATACAAAAGGAAAACCGCGAAATAAATTTCGAAGTACAATTTACTAATGAACATGTTTTCTATATGCATTATAGCTGTCGCTCGCGACTTCGCCCGCGTGAAATTAAAAAATATAGCCTATGTTACTCACAGATAAATTACCTTTCAAACGGTGAAAGAATTTTTAAAATCGGCCCAGTACTTTTTGAGTTATTTCAATACATACAAAAATACAAATGTTTCCTCTTTATAATATTAGTATAGAGTGTAGATAGAGAATGCATAATGCTTGCATGCTATTACAGTTTATGTCTATACATATCTAGATTCTGTGGATATAGCCCGATTTTTCGATAGTATTTGATTTGAACAGTCTAATGGGCAAAAAGAGCACCGAAAACAAATGCTTTATCGCTTTTGCTAAGGCGGTTTAGGCCTCGAGACAAAGTGACTTTTTATTATCACAGTAGAATCGACAAAATGGGTCAAAATGTACAAGACTAAATATGTGACAAGCACGTGACTTAGCGAAAGTTATTGTCAGTTCACATTTTTTATTTGTCGATCAACAATGGCGATAATCGAATGCTACTTTGATTAGGCGGGCTGGATAGATTGCGTAATTATTACTATTACATAAAGATGATAAATGTCAACAAGATAAAAAAATATTTTTGGAGACTGCAATTAAACATTGGAATGGATTCATTAATCAAAAAAACAGTCAAATATATCTATTCCCTGGTGAATCTACTATTATTTTTGCATCTATAGGAATGTTAGTCAATGTAATAAGGACTTGTCCATGATAATGTTACAGCGTGGTGTCTACATTAGTAGTGACCTTGTACCAGCGCAGCGCGGCCTAGACACGGCGAATAACTTTATTTGATTCGCTTACCGCACCGACGCCTAACTGTTTCGCACACATCCACTTACATACAAACGAATTGTTTATTTGATATTTATTATAAAACGGAATGTCACGGAATATCACTACGATATTAGAAGGTTTATAATAGTAGGTTTTCACTGTAGTAACACCTTTAAAATTATTATATAAATATAACAAATTACATAAGTGTTTTGTCACTGAAAATCCACGATCAGATTTACTCTGAATATTTTTTATTTGGTAGATTTGTAAATCAAGTTTAAATTGAAAATATGTATAGTTGCAACCTTAAGCAAAGCCATCAAGACAAATTTAACTAGCTATATTGTTTGTTATGTTAATAGTCAGTTAACAGGTCGTAAAATGCTGCACACAATCCGTTGTTACGTTGAGTAATGTGACGCAAGCTATTCACTCGGGATAGACGATGGACTGTGATAAAAACGTTCATACGTAATATGTTACTTCAAGTACAAGGTCCTAAAGTATATATAATATAACAAAAGAACGTCGAATAAATATTTTATCCTGCTGATAAACAGACACTAGGAATTAAGACACTAATTTTTGTTATCAGAACACCATCAGAGGAAAGTGTAGCCTATGGTAGATTTCTTTTTTTATTAATAAAGTAAATATAATATAAGCTATTGCTTGATCACGATTCCATCTAATGTTAAGTTTGCCGTCGCACTTGAGTGTGTTAAATGAATAGAAATGTCACATACGCCGCTCTTTTAACCAAAAGATAGCATATTTTTTAAGATCCCCCCGGTACAAAGGTACACATTTAAGTTCAGACAATTGCAGTAAACCTCCCTATAACACGTTTGATGGTTCCGCGTTATAGGAATTCGTGTTGTAGGTTTCACCTGCATAACACGTTTTTGAACAATTAATATTTTTAAATTAATTATTCATTTATAAGTTGTTGAGAATGTTCGCGTCATACGGGAGCGTTGTAGGAACATTTACTATACATTTTTATGTACCAAAAGAGAGTAATTTTGGCTTGAATTGGAGTAGGAATGAATGACTTTAGCCTCGTTAATTTAGATGTTGGTAAGTAATTGAATACTTGCGTCTATATAATATAGATATATCTGGCTGCAGTAGGGCAAGGTCGCGGCCGTGCAGATTGTCTTATATTTCTGTACACAATGTTTATTAGTTCACGACATTTACAATAATGACCTAAAACTTCTTATCTTAGTTCTTACTAATATTATAAATGCGAAAGTTTAGATGGATAGATGTATGTTTGTAGCCTAAAATGCTGTACGGATCGCGATGAAGTTTGGTATAGATGTAGAGGATAGTCTAAAAGAACACAGGATACTTACTTTTGTTTTTTTACTTCCGCGGGGACGGAGTCGCGGGCAAAAGCTAGGTTTATATAATCTAGATTCAATGTATTCATAAACGGAGTAAAAGCGACCGTCAATCATTAACTTAAGATGTTTTCAATTATAAATAACTAAATGCTCACGTTTTCATCCGTGCGGAAATATTTTTTTGTTAACAAATATTGCCTATGTTACTCAGTGATAACGTATAGCTATTTATTAGTAAAAGAATTTTCTAAATCGGCCAAGAAGTTTTTCAGTTATTTCAATACATGCAAAAATATGTCTTCTTTATAATATTAGTATACATATAAATAAAAAGAATTTTAGCTTAAAATTGTTTATGTCTAATAAGTAATTCTGAAAGATATAATGGTTGACTTTATCTTTAGGAATTTGAGCATTTTTTGCTAACTGTACTAATTTGTTGAGTGCCACTAAACTCGTGATGACGTCATTCAGCACTCGATTTGCTTTCGCTCCTGACATTGAGTTATGATCCCGCCAGCTCGCCTGTCCGCGTGATGAACGATCTATAATTGTACGTTTTATTTGTTTTTGTTTATACATAGATTGATTTTTAGTGAAAACTAATTTGTTGTTTGACTTGTAGCTAGTCTATATCTATACTATAATATAATAAAGCGTAAACACACACTTCTTTGTTGCCTAAGATGTCAGCAATTACAGCATATTTTTGAATAATTCTTTTTTTAATAAGAAGCCCTACACTTGCCTCATGCTTTAGGCTATATATTTGCACGCCATTAAACTTAGGGGGTAAATATTCTGGATAAAAACCCTAATGTGGGAAAGAGACCATAAGTTGCTGCCAACATCAAGAAAGAAAGATTGCTAAGGTTTGTCATGGTCATGTCATGACATTTTGACATTTGCTATTGATAATTTGACAAATGTAAACAATAAAATAAAGTTTTTATAATTTTATGCGGATGAAGTCGCAAGGGAACAGCTAGTGTAACAATAAAACGCAATAACTAATTTAGTAATAAAGATTAGTCCGACTATGTGTCCTTTTTAAAACTGTGGAGTATGACATTTCACTCTTCAAAATTGGTCAAGCTGTTTTAAAAACTCGACAGAATTTTTTTTGAAGTCTGTACTTTTCCAGCGATTTCGACAGATGTAGGTCATTTTACTTGAGACATATATTTTTTTAATAATCTATCTGTACTAACATTATAAAGAGGAAAGATTTGTATTTCTGTATGTATTGTAATAACTCAAAAACTAACAGGCCGATTCCAAAAATTCTTTCATAATCAGAAAGCTACGTTATCGTTGAGTTACTATATTTTTGATTTTCATGTAGACGAAGTCGCGATTAACAACTATATTAAATCCGTAAAATGATAGATAAGGCATTGATTCATACAGTCATTGAGACAATCTGTACATACATACTAGCTTTGTATAGATACGTTAATAGCGGGGCACCTGCTTCCGCCGCAAACTGGATTGCTAGGCTCCGAGCTACGTGACGTCACAGACAGGGGTTTACAACCTTTCTGTAACCGTAATCTTGTAACTTCCTTACTTTACAATCAAGACTATTCGACGGATGTTGAATTATATTTATACTTCATCATAGACTAGCTGTTGCTCGCGATTCCGTCCGCACGAAATTAAAAAAAAAAGAACAAACGTAAGCAGTCTATAAGATCTACCAAGCTTTTTATTTCCTTAATTATTAAACGAACATGTTGGATTAATTTCAACAAAATTAATTTGTTTTTATCATAACCAAAAGGAATTACTTTTTCAAGATAATTCCTTAAAAAAATATTCAAAGCATCGCGTTTTAAGTGCACTAAAGATAAAATATCAAACAATTAAAAACATAAATACAGACTTATATCAAAAATATCAGTAATAACAAATTTCCTTAATGTTAAGACGTGTTAACGTAAGGCTTTGTATTTGTTACCTGTATTAAAAAAAACAACCTCTCTGGTTATAAATTCCCATTTCCATGATACAGAGTAATAAATTCGTGTTAAATAAGCTTAACTTAGTCCAGCAATCAACGTTTATTTATTAGTTAAACTTTATATAGTAATGGCCATTAAAAATAACCACTCGAAAGCAGAAAAAACCGGCTTAACTGTGAAAATTAATTCAAACTATACCTTAAGTACGTCGCTATCTAAATTCGAAAGTCCGATAAATATAATGAATTGCGAATTTAATATACTGTTAATACCAATGAATATTCATGTTTCGCTTTCATTGGTTGAAAAACGTAAGAAATAAACAAGCTAGGTGGCAACGGAAATTCTTATAAGCAATAGGTGCGGACATTTTGAACGTGGCACGCGAATGACCGCGCAAATATATCTGCAGATTATTAAAAGTAATGTAGATTATAAAACAAAAGTGTGTGACAGTTCAGAGAGCTCACGCGGGCCACAGCATTAGCATAGTGTACACTTGTGGCCAATAAACTTTTTTTTTTTTATATAATGTAAGGTGGCAAACGAGCAAGCGGCCACCTGAATCCACCGAAATGGAAAGCGACTGCTGCCCATAAACATCCGCAATTGCAGATGCGTTGCCTACCCTTAATTGACCGAGGAGGAGACGCACATTAAGAGGACATTTCCTCTTCCTATGCGTCCCCTCCACAGTCAAATCCACTTTTCCTTTCCATCCTTTCCTCTTAAGAAAAGGGTGGAAAGGGAAAGGGACTAAAATTAGGCCTATAAACTTGGGACTGTTATTACGTAATCATACTTTTTTATGTTATAAATGCGAAAGTTTAGATGGATGTATAGATGTTTGTTAGAGTTTGTAGCCTAAACGGCTAAACGTATCTCTAAGAAGTTTGGTATAGACGCAGAGGATAGTTTTAAGAACACATAGGCTACTCATTATAGTTTATTTTTTAATTTCGCGGGGACGGAGTCGCGGGCAAAAGCTAGTTTTGTTTATATATATTTAACTGAGCAGTCTTTATGCAGCGCTCAGTGGTTGTTAAATGTTTACCAACTTACCAAAAGCCTTTCTTACAGCAGATTAAGTAGGAAAATGCTAGACATTATTATTAGACTTGTCATAGATCGATAGTTACTAAAATGGTCCAAATAAAACTCTTGAAGTCCATGGAAGAGATGGCGGGAGAGTAAGAGGCTAGAATAGTCGATGGTTTAAAAGTGAAAGAATAAATGTAGCAGTAGGCTGAATCTCTGTAGATTACTGGCTATGGCCAGCGGCTGTCTGCGCGAAATTAAAAAAACTGTAAGTGTCACTCTCTTTCAGTTTTTACGTCAATTTTCATCCAAATCTGTTCAGTCGCTATTGGGTTATCTGCTAAACCATTTCGCATTCATAATATTAGATAATAAACATAATATTCAACATTGTCTAATCCGTGTCAGATATCGCATCGCGATTTTACGACCAAACAGCATATAACTCAAACGTTTATCGTCGCTCGCTGTAAAAAGGAATAAGGTGACATAAAATAATAAAGCCATGCCTATCAGTTTTAATTTTATTAGTGTCATTCAGACGGCTCTATCTGCACGATACTGTATTCATACCATCGTATGTGGAAAATTTAAATCGCTAAATCGTGTGTGCTAACCGCATATGTTATGTCAATTGTCATGTATGACAATATGTTATGTATTGAATACTAGCTTCCCCTGCGACTTCGTCCGCGTGGAATTGAAAAAAACAAAAGTTTGCCTATGTGTTCTAGACTATCCTCTACATCTGTACCAAATTTCATCGAAATCCATTCGGCCGTTTAGGCTACAAACTCGTAACAAACATCCACCCATCTAAACGTTCGCAATTATAACTACCTATAGTAAGATTGTCATCCCTAAAGAAATGCCTGTGGTTGTGAACCCTGGAAGGTAATCGTAACTATCCATCATCAACTTGCTCTTGTCCCTACGGAGGGTCGGCAGTATGTGCTGCTCATCTATACATCTCTATAAAGTTCATATCTGAATTAACTCCCTTCTTAAGTACATCCTATTTCACACAATTCATTCATACTTTCCAATAGAAAAAAATGTCAGTCTTTAACTAACTAATATGTAAGGAAAGATTTGTATTTTTTATGTAATGAAATAACTCAAATACTACTAGGTTAATCTTACTTCTTACTAATATTATAAATGCGAAAGTTTAGATGGATGGATGGATGGATGTTTGTTAGAGTTTGTACCCTAAACGGCTGAACGGATCTCGATGAAATTTGGCATAGATGTAGAGGATAATCTGGAAGAACACATAGGCTACTCACTTTTGTTTTTTTTTTTAATTCCACGCGGACAGAGTCGTGGACGAAAGCTAGTTTGAAATAAATTTCATTATAAAGCTACGTTATCAGTGAGTAACATAGGCTATTTTAATTTCACGCGGGCGAAGTCGCGAGCAACAGCTAGTTTGTTAATAAATTGAAATACTAAGGAAAGGACAATTTGAATGACATCTCACTCGTTAAAATTAGTTCATTTGGTTAGGCTTTAGGTGTGTCAGTTAATATGCTTGTCAGTTGATAAAAAAATATCCCATCCCTACATTTTTTAATTACAGAGAAAACAATATTTGTATAATACATGTAACGATGATCCACAAAACTTGCCCATCACTAAAACCAATTAAAAGCCACGTTAAAATTAACGTTTACACGCTTAACATTTGAATCCTGCGTGATTAATATTGTGAAGTATAATTGTAAAGAAGTACATTAACAATCAAATGTAGATATTAAGCAAGCCTTTTGATATGATAAGACTCTTTTATGTTAATTCAAATGTCTTGAGATAACAGATAATGGATTGATAAGGGTGTGCACATATTAACAACGGTTTTGTATAAATAAACCAAATACAACTCAATGATAACAAAAACCTTGAAATGTTATTTTCTTCCTCACTAAGAATTAATATTTACTTGTTGCATTATAATTATTAGAATACGAACTTTCGCCCACGCCCGTGGAATTAAAAATAAAACAAAAGTAAATAGCTTATGTGTTCTTCCAGACTATCCTCTATATCTGTGCCAAATTTCATCGAGATCCGTACAGCAGTTTAGGCTATAAACTCTAACTATCTATCCATCAAAACTTTCGCATTTATAATATTAGTAAGATATTGTTATCTCTACTTCTTTCATAGAGAATGAAAAGGACAATTTGTTTATGTACACAGATATTTGGGCAAAACAAACCAATTTAACATATAATCTAAGTTATTTTAATTAAAATTTTAGTCTATTAACATCTTTAAACGATTTTAGTATCGCAATGCAATTGAAAACTTTGATCTATTAGGGAATACAAAAATATCTTATATATTGTTTAAAATCATCATATTTGAAAGTATGGATGGATTGTGTGAAAGAGGATATGCTTAAGAAAGGAGTGGATTCAGATATGACGGTTGATAGAGATGTATGGAAGAGCAGCACATACTGTGCCGACCCTCCGTAAGGGATAAGGGCAAGTTGATGATGATGATTGTTTAAAATCATCAAGGCATTATTAGGGATAGGGTTCGACAGTAATTGTCCTCTATAGACACAAATTCGTGCGAATTCAACACATACGGAACATATATATTACATTCAAATATACCTTGAATTACCCAAGAATTTCCTTTGTTCCGTTACCTTTTTACCATGCGAATAATTTTCACATTTACAAACAATTTGTTCATTATTTAAAACTCCTAATCGTAATTGTCGTGAAGGTTATCAAACGCAGGAAAACAATGTAAATTGCTATTATATTATGACATCAGCGTCCGTTAAACTATTGTACTCAGATAGAACTAAAAGATATAGTGCAACAAACTTATATGACCCGGTAGACTAAAATGACTATATCTATACATATAATATAATAATAAAATTGGAATGTCTGTTTGTAATATCAAAAAAAATAATTCCATATTTCGGGAATATGTTTTTGCGTTGCTGATAACGAAAATTGCATTTTTTTGTCTGTCTGCCTGTCTGTCCGCAAGCCGCGTTTTTTCCGGGTAATGTCCGAAACGGCTTGGACGATTTCGACTGGACTTTCACTGAAGGGTAGCTGACATAGACGGGCATATTATAGGCTACTTTTTATCTTTATATTGTGTGAACGAAGTCGTGGGCAACAGCTAGTATACAATAACTACCAAATGTATAAAAAAGTGCCACATGATATCTATTTGAATTTTCTTCTTCCACAGTTTTCTCGTAAGAAAAGGAAGAAACGTGGATTTAACTTGAAGATGAAATATCCTTTCTGTGCGTCCCCTCCTCCGTCAGGTAAAGGTAGGTAATGCATCTCCTTTACGAATGTCAATGGACAGCAGTCGCTTTACTATTTCAGCGAATTAAGTTGCCCGTTTGCTCGTTTGCCAATTTATGATATCAAAAAATCTTGTTGCATTGTGTAGTTCGAGAAAATTTGCTGACCCAGTGCAAACTGAAAACAAATTACAATAGTTCGATAGCGCCCTGTAATGACCAAAAGTTCTCCATCACATTTTAACACTATAAAATAAAATAAAAAAATATACTATTCAGAGGTTAATGTTTGCGCCATCAAGTTCCTCTATAACTGTTTATAGATAATTCAAGCTTAATTTAATTCAAAAGCACATTAAATTACTAACATACGCGGAATTACATTGTCGCCAACATAATAAAAATAATGTAATTTGAAATTAATTTCAAGATGTCTTCCGCGATGTCAACTGTCTTCAATTAATGATATTGAGTGGTCATTAGAGTATAAAGAGACGGACTAGGAAAATTCACTGTTGTTCTGAACTCTGTCACATTTAATGCTGATACTTGCGTAAAATAAAAATGTTTTTATGAACGCCCATGACTTAAAAATTAACACGCTTATACAAAACGGGCAATCAAGTAAGTTCAGAACTTATTCGATATTAATTGACAGACAGCGTGCGCGCTCGACATGTCCAGTCTCTTAAAAGTCAAAGTACAGTCGGTCTATTAGCTATTCATTTCGTATACGGAAATACAAACCTTGCTTAAGACCTTGGATTCGTTTAGAATACTAGATAACTAAATAGGTTTTTCCTTAGTTTTTAATCGTTACTAGAATATGGAATTTATATTTCGAAACTGGTTTCGAAACCTTGCTAACAAGGAAGGCAAACCAAACGTGGAACCAGCGCGGTTTGAATCCACATTTGGAGAGCTTACTGATTAAAGGAAATATAGAACTATTATTTAATTAACAGAAATATTGTATTTATTTGTTATACTAACGAATAATGCTGATTATTTTATCCCGTTCAGATATTGTTATACCACAAACTAACTAATTAGGACTGTTAATATGACCAACGCTTGTGTAAATTCATAACGATCATTTTCTTTGAAAAATCTGACTATTGTGGTCGTGTAAACCTATACTAAGAAACTTCTTAATCCTGTAAATAACGCATCTTTTTGAAAATGTATTCATCCATCACTGTATCTATAGATTTTTTAAGGGGAAATCGCAAAAAAAATACAGAGTTTATTGTTGCAAATGTTGAACAGTACACTAAGTTATTCTTCTATATCTATACTATCTATACTATTATAATAAAGCGTAAACACACACTTCTTTGTTGCCTAAGATGTCAGCAATTACAGCATATTTTTGAATAACTCTTTTTTTAATAAAAAGCCCTACACTTACGTCACGCTTTAGGCTATATATTTTCTCGCCATTAAACTTAGGGGGTAGATATTTTGGATAAAAACCCTAATGTGGGAAAAAGACCATAAGTTGCTGCCAACATCAAGAAAGCAAGATTGCTAAGGTTTGTCATGTCATGTCGACATTTGCTATTGATAATTTGACAAATGCAAACAATAAAATGAAATTTTTATAATTTTATGCGGATGAAGTCGCAAGGGAACAGCTGGTTTAATATATAAACCTTCCAATTTCGCTACTACACTTATGATGTTATGTTTCAAGTAATCACAGCATTTTAGATTAATTTTGTTAGCAAGTTAATTTGTGGATATTTTTCATAGAAATAGATGAGATTTTATAACATTCGAATTCTCTACAACATTCATAAGTACTAAGTATTAAGGAAGGGTCAAAATGTTATTATAAAAATTAAAAAGAATAGAACATAAATCTAAAAACATATAAATAAAGATTAAAAAACATGACAGCCGATTCCCGCGGTCGCCATATTGGTGTTACGATAAAAAAGGAACACGTAGTTTCCTTATCGTCACCAAAAGTCAACATCGTTATACGGAAAGCACTTTAGTTGCGGACCGTTTGGGCCGTTAGGTAGCCGTGAAAAAAATAACCCAACGCCCACCTCGCTTGCATTACGGTATTTCGAACGAGCGACAGAGATAGCTGGCCCCCTATGGTGGTACATTAGAAAGAGTGCACACGTTTTTTCCTGTTTCGTCATAAAGTAGTTTGGCCTAAATGAAGGTTTTATTACATTAATTGTCTATGGTATCTTCTTGGAAATGAGTTACCGTTTTGAATGGTCAATTGGAGTTGAGTTTACTATAAGAGGGAAAACTAATTATTGCAAAGGAAATTAGCATTACTGGTTTTACTTAGTTGGAAACATTAATTTTAATACATTAAATTTTTTAATTAATTTAGCTCAAAGTGTAAGAAGTTGTTAAGAAGCGAAGTGTGTTAAGAAGTTTGAAACAAGATCGAATTTGTTTTTGAAAGTCGCTAATTTAAACAAAAACGAAACGATCAATTGAATTACTTGACTAAGGGCCTGTCCCACAACTAGCTGATAGAGGCTCAGATAGCTTAAAAATGACGTCACTGTCAGATTGAGTAACAAAATCCGATATTTGCATCACATATTTTACACGTTGGATTGTTATCTGACAATTTCCAATTTGGTGGGACCGGCCTTGAATTTACACACACAATAAAATTAATCATGAAACTTACTTCCAATTAATACATTTCTTTTAATTTACAAAACATTTTAAATTCAACTAATATGAACTGAATTTACAGTCAGTTCCTTTTTAAATTAAAGTGTTTTTTGTATAATTAAATTAAAAATTTACAATTGAATTAATTTCCTTGAATCTCATTTCGAAATAATAAACGTATATCTATTTTTAACTAAATGAGTAACAAAAACAAAATTCCCAACCAGTTTATTTTTAACTTTTGTTAATTTTTTTCACACCAAAAATTATTTTTAATTTTCCGAAGGTCTGGCATAATTGTCGCAAGTTTATTTTTGAAATCAAAATAATTAACCTTTTTAATCAATAATGTATATTTATAAATATAACCTTAAAAATAAATACAGGTACTTGTGTTCAAACAATATCCTTGAAAAAGTAAATGCGGCCAATTCAATGATATAAACACTTGTAAACACGTCATTTTGTAATGGTAGGATTATGTACAATGAGTAAGCTTTTGGCTGATAATTTATTGATAAAATGTACTTCGATATCCGTATTCTTAAGTCAGCTACAGACTCAAAATGAAGAGTCGAATTGTTAAAACTTCGTGTACAGACAAAGTTTTATATACGAGTATCACCTGAATAAATTTGACTCTTCAGTTATACGAGTAACTGTCACATCTGAGAGTATGTTAAAAAGAGACACTCTATGACGTGGCCAATTCCCAAACACAAAAAGTGATGCTACTTAAAGTGGCAGTTTGGTTGAAATGGGAGCCCCTTAGTCAGAAATCTAACTAATATTATAAATGTGAAAGTTTAGATGGATGGATGGATGGTTGTTTGTTAGAGTTTGTAGCCTATACGGCTGAATAGGATTTCGGTGAAATTTCGTACAGATCTAGAGGATAATCTGGAAGAACACATAGGCTACTCACTTTTGTTTTTTTTAATTCCACGCGGACGGAGTCGCGAGCGAAAGCTAGTCGACCATAAATAAATCAAAGATTTTTTTCATGATTCTTAATAGTTTTGTGCACTTGATGTATACATAACTTTAAATTTTCATCCGGTGCAAATTTTTTAAAAATGGATGTAAATATATTTTTTTTAATTTGATATATCCCAAATAATTTCATTGTGGCCAAATTTCGATTGCTTACGTTGAATTTTAAAAAGATACGTAGTCAACTTTAGTCGTACTATTTTTTAATTGTTTTAATACTTATTCGATTTAATTCTATAATCAAATTAATATGATAAGTAGAATTTTTCGAAAATGTTAAGGTTAAAAAAATGGCCAGATAAGCTCAATATTTTATCGAATGAAAACATTAAAGGAACCAGTTTGTTTTGTTGTTTACAAGTTTTATTGTTGATATGCGAATTTATGAGATCTAAAAATAGTTTTTGTATTTATTTTTATGAGTGTTTAATTTATAAATTGACATTTAAAAATAAACTTTAAAAATCGAAAAAGGACATTATAATGTGCATTATGTTTTATAAGTACGTGGTGACGCATTTAATAACAAGTATTAACAATTAATAAATTGACTATTAGTATTTACACGTAATTAAAAAAATAAAGTTACTTCCTGCTTAGGTTCATAAAGAAAAGAAAAATATCAAATAGTGACATCTATGGCATGTCTATAGACGTTTAAGATGACTAATAAATAAACATAGATGGCGCTTTTAAGTTGCAATGCCTTTTGGGCTAAAGATGGTATAATCTTGTTTTTCTCTTTTTACGAGGCATAAAGAACAAATGAAATGTAAAGTATTGATTTATCTATCTTTATCTTTACTTCTTTACTATTATAATAAAGCGTAAACACACACTTCTTTGTTGCCTAAGATGTCAGCAATTACAGCATATTTGTGAATAAATCCTTTTTTAATAAAAAGCCCTACACTTACGTCACGGTTTAGGCTATATATTTTCACGCCATTAAACTTAGGGGGTAAATATTTTGGATAAAAACCCTAATGTGGGAAAGAGACCATAAGTTGCTGCCAACATCAAGAAAGAAAGATTGCTAAGGTTTGTCATGTCATGTCATTTTGACATACGCTATTGATAATTTGACAAATGTAAACAATAAAATAAAGTTTTTATAATTTCACGCGCATGAATCCGCACGCGAACAGCTAGTTTTAAAAATTATACAATGTAAATTAATATTAACCTATATAGAAAATAAAATAATTTACTCAAAATGTCAACCCTTTAAATGCCTTTGGTATAAATTTTATTGTCAAAATCTGGTTTTTAAATGTCTCCAGTCGGACACGTGAAACTCAAAATTGCAAACTTCCTCGTACATATAAGACAAAAGTTCACCGTCTTAAAATGTCTTAATTATGGCATTTCCCTGACTTGATTACCTTGTACAGTGTTCGATACGAATTTATGAAGAAACGATTCCTTATTGTACATTAGTAACGACGAAAGATTCCGAAGGACTTAAACCTAAAGCTCTGATGTTACATGGGATAAAATCAAGGGGATGATGAACAGGAGTCATGTCGGTTACCCGAAATTACTTCCCAAAGACATCCGCATTTGCAGATGCGTTACCTTCTTTCAATAAACAGAGGAGGGGACATCGATAAAGCATATTCCCTTAGCTGTGCATCTCTTCACCAGTCAAATCTACTTCTTCCTTTGTATGAAAAGAGTACAACTATAGGAATACACTGTCAAGGGACTTGCATAATATTCATTATCACCATCATCATCTTCCTCCTTATCTTACTCCCGTAGAGTCGGCGCAACAGGTTTTTGTCCTCCACATAACTCTATCATCCGTCATCTCAGTCATCACTCCCTTTTTGATCATGTCACCTTTCACGCAATCTATCCATCTCTTTCTTTCATAATATTCTCAAAAATTATATATTTTTATCACTTTCATTCTTCATAAAAAATAGAGACAACAATATTTTTTTGCTACAAATAATAAGCCAGTGGAATTTCAAGATTATATAACCGTCCATGATCGTCTTCAGCTAAAAAAATTCTAGCCAGCCAGTATTAAAATAACAATTAAAAATAGCGTTACGAAAAAACTATAAACAGTTACAATTCAGTGATGGTTACAATATAATTGTTACTGGACCCAAAGTTCATTGTCGGGTATTCATCATTATCGAAATAATTGCACGGAAATCGGCCGCAGCGACAATACCGGCCTTGATTTGTTTTTGTTTAAAAGTTAACTGTGAACGATAACGCTGTCGAGTTCCACTGCAAATGCATTTATATTGATATATATTGTCATCCTTTTCACTCCCTTTGTTAAAATAGAGACGAAAATATACAATACAAGTGTGAATTCTACTGTTAGTGAGGCAAAATGTGCGTGACTATTTCGTTGTGCTATATGTTATATGCGTAACCGGTTGGAGCGAATTCATCGTTTCATATGTGTTTTGGATTAATATACTAAGCTATACACGTATTCATTCAAGGACATTCTTTAAGCTACAAGCAAATATGTGTGTTCCGTCAACTGTTAATCTCTCAATGACTGCTTGAATCTTTTAAAATTTGCCTTAAGCAGTCTGTGTTTGGTGGCCCTTAAAAAATTAAAACAAATGACTATAGTCACAAAAGTTTTGGTTTATTTTGAATTGATCACGACTATAATCTGACGAATATCGTGAAATAAAATCAATTAACTCTTGATTCCTAAACAAAGTTTTGAAACATTTCCTAGTTGTTGAATGTTTGTCGAGTGGGTTGTTAAGGGCATTGGAAATTGATGCTTATTTTTTAGTTACATTTTTTTGTAAAAAGTATACAATTTTGTTAACGAATCTCTCAGTTATTTTCAAACCCTAAAGTTAAGGGAATTTGCTGCTTTCAGTTTTTTTTTAATCTTGCTAATAATATAAATGCGAAAGTTTAGATGGATGGATGTTTGTTAGAGATTGTAGCCTAAACCGCTGAACGGATCCCGATCAAATTTGGTATAGATGTAGAGGATATTTTTGAAGAACACAGGCTACTTACTTTACTATTGTTTTTTAAACTCGCGCACGGAGTCGCGGGTGATATCTTGTGAGTAAAACGAGAATGTTTAATATAATACATAAAATTAATGAGACTTTTAAAATCCTACCGCGGCATACGCTACGGTATCACAGAGGATTGCACGGTTCGTTAACGCGCTAGCGTTTGTACTTCAAACTGAGATGTGATATTGTTCAAACAAATCTGTCCTAACCTTTTACCAACGATGTCACCCTAATGCGTATCGTGTGTCCCGAATTCTGGTAAAAGTTAGGCATCTGCATACGCATGACTATTTGCAGCGCTTTGTCATTTTGGAGAATTCCGCTCGAACGTCTTGTCAGTCACCTTAAATCTTATAAAAAAGATATAAACGTTCTTCTATACTTAGAGGCCTGTCCCACCAAATTGTAAATTGTCTGATATCAATCCAACGTGTAAAACATGTGATTGAAACGTGTAAAACATGTGATTGAAATATCGGATTTTGTTACCTTATCTGACAGTGACGTCATATTTAAGCTATCTGAGCCTCTGTCAGCCAGAGGTGGGACATGCCCTTAATATTACAAAGATTTGTATTTGAGTGTATATTGAGAAGACTCAAAAACTACTGAACTTTTTTTAATAAATCTTTCACGATTAAAAAAAAACATGTTATCGCTGAGTAAAATAGGCTAGACAAGGCTATAGTATTTCCATTTTTTTTTCACGTGGACGAAGTCGCGAGCAACAGCTAGTTAACAATATGTTTGTTTCATGTTTCTGTAAATTAGTACATGTTCAATTTAATTTCAAACAATATCCCCAAACACGTCAATAACAATAGTAAAGGTAACTTGTATTGCTTCTGGGCCCACCGGGTCATTACGAAGCTAGCATTGAAGGCTTGACTAATTTCATTGGATCAGAGATTTGCGCGTTCCGTTGGGAATTTGCACCGCCTTAATTGTACGCATTTAATGCTGTTAGCTAACTGTAATGGACGAATGTTAATAGGATTTTAAAGTGTTTGTTCTTTTGTGGTTTTACTCTTCCTATAAAGGCCTACAAAATACAACGAACATTTTCGTGCTACACAGAGGTCTAAGGTCTCTAAGAGTAGATTAAAAAATATACACTAAACTGTTTAAGTTACCAATAAACTATTAAATATGACGGAGAAAAACCTTTCTTATTTATTTATTAATATTTGAAAGTACTGGCCATAGACATTCACAGATGTCAACAAAGTTCGTTTGACAAATAAAGGCAAAGGTTTTCTGTGCGTAAGTCCACATTTTTTTTTTAATTTATGCAAGTCCAGTGTTAAGAGACCTATTAATTATAAACGTTAGAGTGAAAAAACATAACAACCAATTGTCATTTGAAAGAAAAAATAGCAAACTAGCTGTTTACGGTAACTTAGTTTCTATTAATAAATTATATATACTTACGAGAATTATCAGAGCGTGCAATGTCGCTATACGTTTACACTAACATATAAGCGTTACAATTTGAACCTTGATTGTATGAAATTAGAAAAGAAAATGGCTTGTTCATACATGGCTTTATGACTTTTTATGGTTGCTTTCGAGTGCTAGTGTTACCATGGCACTTATTACTAGATTTTTTAAATTTCGAACGGACAAAATCGCGGGAAAAGATATTAGTATAAAGTAAGATTAATGTTTTGTATGGCTTTGGATTTCTGACGCACTTATAGCCGGTTTCCCAGCTACATTTAACCATTCGTTAGTGTTATTGATTAGATACATTCATTAAATAAGTTTCCAAACTACTTAACTAGAGTTTTACTCCGTTGAAACTTAGTCAAACATTATGAATCACTATGTAATGATAAATGGAAACTTCAGCAACCCAGTATTAGAATCATTTAATGGTCACTAAGGGCCATCTTTAGTGTGTGAAATATAGCCTAAGAGAATGTTCAAGTAACTATTAACATTCAATCACTTATACGAGTACACGTCTGTTGTATGAATGATGAATATATGAAGTAACCTTGGTTAGTGCAAACCGCATCCGTAAGCGTTTATCATTCGAACCTTAAAGCTTTTGTCAATATCACTGTGGATAAGAATTTGGTATTGAAAATATCCTGTTTAATATAGATATGGCACTTCCCAGATGTACAGTTTTATTACTAGCTTTCGCCCGCGACTCTTTCTGCGTGGAAATAAAAAGTGAGACTATCCTCTACATCTATGCTAAATTTCATCGAGATCTTTTCAGTATTTTAGGCTACAAACTTTAACATACATACCATCTTAAATTTCGCATTTATAATGTTAGTAAAATTAATAAATAAAATAACAGGAATTTGAACCTCGTTTGTGCTTTTTCGCGTTCTTCATTACTTAAGGTCCTAATTTTGAAGTTTCTTCACTGGGGTGGCCACAACTTGTCTCCTCACTGCTTCCTCGGTTTGTCTCATGGCCGTTGGTATGTCGAGTCCCAATATTGTTTGAACTTGGTCAGACAAGTGGGTTAAAAATTATATACATTTTATAAGACAAAATTAAATTGTACAATTTTCATCTGTTTCGCAAGAATAATCTTTTAACTTTTCAACAATAATAATCGTAACATAAAAAGTCTTTCGTGTTTTTCCTTAATAAATTCTAAAAATTTCATGCAATCTTTAGCTTGTAGTGTATCCATATTTTAGCATGTTTTTAATTTGCTTTAAAAAACTAAGTATATTTCAAAGAATAAAGTACGGTCCTAAAATAAACATGGTTACACTATAGTTCATATTGCATGCACGCATTTTGGGTTCGGACAAAACTGCGGTTGTGCACTTGACTTGCGTTATCAGTAGTTGATAACAGCCCATATTAGCTCCTTATCATATGTGCCGTTATCACCTACTAACATACATGTTCATACATTATATAGTATGACGTCATTTCACACTTGAAGTCAATTTATTTTAACTTTATCTATAGCGTTAACACACACTTTGTTATGTAGCATGTTAACGATCACAGTATATTTTTTTTAATAAAAGGCCATATACTTACGACACGCTATATATATTCACGCTATTTAATTTAGGGGGTTAATGAATTGGAAAAAACCGTCATGTGGGAAAGGAACAAAATCTACAAGCTGACAACATCAAAGAAGCAAAGTTGGCATGGTAACGGTAATTATATCCAATGTTAAAGGCATATGATTTCCCGCGATTTCGTCAGCACAGAGCCTATATTTCCTCAGCTGCTAACTTCCCGTCAAAGTCCTGTCAAATACAATCCATCCGGTTCTGAGATTACCCGGAACAAACGCGGTCTTGCCGGTAGACAGATTTTAAAAATTGATTTTTAGTTATGAACGACGAAAATAAATCATGTTAAAAAATGTGAACTTTTTTTTTATTTTACATAGGGACACAAATTTATTTTATTTAAAGATATTGTCACGTATTACGTATACTTTGAAAAAAAAAAACAGTTACAAAATGAGTTGATGTCAAAGACTGTTTCTCAGATTATAAAATTGAAATTCGAACACTTAACTAAACATCTCATATAAAGGGTTAATAAAAGCAAATAATATAATAACTGTACAATGATTACTGTCGCTATATTTTTTAAATTAATTAAACAGTGTAGTTAATTTATACTAAGGAATACTATAAGACTCTGAGTACAGTAATGGTACAAATGAAACAATCTTCTAAACTGTAAATTATTCTCTAATACATAATTTACAATAAAAGTCTAAAAATCCCAAAGAAAGAAACAAAAATCTAAACAAACGTAATAAAAACATGAAACGGTTACATTTTGCGAAATTTAAAAACGTATAAAACAATGTTAAAAACTATTACGGCATCAAAATAATGCAAAATGAAAAACACGAACGGACACAAAAACAACGAGCGTCAGAGCGCAATACATATGAAATGAGTGCAGAAAGAAATCACTTTATAAACGCAAAGCTAGCTATCCTCTAGAAGCTAAGCGATAGCTAATAATGTTATATAATTTAAAGAAGTTTTAATTGTTTAAGAAATAAATGTCTTTTGGAACTATTACTTTATAACAAAAATATTAAAAATGTAATAATGAACGAAGTCAAGTACATTTGAGAAAGTGAAGTAAACTGATGTGCTGAGTATGCAATGGTTAATTTAAAACACATATTCGCAGCTATCTTCAATGAAATTCCTTAATCGATGTGATATCACGTGTGCAACGTGAGTGTAAAGAACTGGTATAAATTTAATGTTGGTAAAACCGTTCTTGAGTTTACAACTGATATAACGATTTCGCCATAAACATGGTAGATTACTGTTCATCTTTAAAGCCGTATAAATATTATAGCATTGAGTGGTCAACATACTGAATGCATCTTGTCTGTCCGTGAACTGGTCGTGGCGTTGGGTGAGCCCCATTTGTACGAGTATATGACAATCTTCTGTTTGACATCGATTTTTGAGTCACATATGAAACTTAGAGTATTACGTAATATTGTAGACGAACTGCCGCTTTGAGAGTCGTTTAGCGGTTAAGCTATCTCTTAGTAGACGTGACTATGAAAAGACTCTGAGTGCGGATTTCTTTTATTCTATTTTTTTTACGTCATATTTTAGTTTGTAGATTTTTCATCAAAGTCAAAACGTTATAGTGTTTTAATTTAATTTAATTACAATTTCGGCGTTATTTTTATACTAATCAATAAAAAATATATGTGAGTTGAGTAATAACCTTTTGAATATTCTAAGGAAAGTCTTTTATCTCTTCCTCAGACAAATTTGATGATGTATTTAAGAGTGGTTTTTTTTTATAAAAAATCTTTGTAGTCGATTCTATTATACTTTAATATTCTTTTCACCTTTAAAAGTTGTAAGAAATAAAACTAAATCAAATATACAGTGGTTTTCTTCACGAACAAACCTTAAAGTAAGTTACAAAAAGTAGCAAAGTAACACCTACGTGGTCGGCGCTGGGGAAGAATCTAGAAAAATGTCTGCGGTGCGAAATGAACTTTCTTAAAAACTAAAAGTCGGACCTACGAAATTACTTTTCTCGGACAGAGCAATAAAACTCTTTGGGGTAAAGGCGAGTCCCTAGTATCAGCGATTTTAATTTAATATTTTTTTAATAAAAAAATAGATCAACTTATGGTCATTTTTCGTTGTCATAAAATGCCATGTAATTGTCAAAGTGTCAAGTTCATAAATACAGTCATAAATCTGAATACATCGAATGATATTTTTAAAGCACTTCAATATTGTATTTATTCTCAAGCGTTGGTGATTTCATTGTTTATCTTAAGCATAATTTTTTGTGAATATTAAAATGTTCAGACAAGAAAAATGAACAAAAAATAATTAATGTTACAAACACAAGGGAATAATTAGACTGCCCGCTGCTAAACGGGCCCCACCCGAGTGGGAGACGGGGCGGCATGAGGCGGGGTGTAGGGGGCAAGGGGGAACGTAATTGGGACTTTTTCTTTGGACTTTAGCCTTTTGTTTTGCAAAGCGACTTCTTTCTTGCCCCGCGACAGAATCGATGGAGGACGAAATGAGCTGCCTTTGATTCCGCACAGGTTATTGAACGAAATAACTAGACGTTACTGTGACGCAGTTATTTGTTTTTTTTTTTAAAATAAATTAATAGCTGAAGTGCGATTTTCTAAATTTCAATTCTTTTATCTTTGTAAGAAAAACAAACTAAAATTCTCTCGATTTGACAATGTATTTTTTGATTTTACAGTTAACTCACGCATTTCACGTTGGATATTAGGTAGAGATCGTTATTTCACTTGTAACACGATCCTGAATATATTAATAGAAAAATAGATCAACTTATGGTCATTTTTCGTTGTCATAAAATGCCATGTAATTGTCAAAGTGTCAAGTTCATAAATACAGTCATAAATCTGAATACATCGAATGATATTTTTAAAGCACTTCAATATTGTATTTATTCTCAAGCGTTGGTGATTTCATTGTTTATCTTGAGCATATATTTTTTGTGAATATTAAAATGTTCAGACAAGAAAAATGAGCAAATAATAATTTATGTTACAAACACAAGGGAATAATTAGACTGTCCGCTGTTAAATGGGCCCCACCCGAGTGGGAGACGGGGCGGCATGAGGCGGGGTGTAGGGGGCAAGGGGGAACGTAATTGGGACTTTTTCTTTGGACTTTAGCCTTTTGTTTTGCAAAGCGACTTCTTTCTTGCCCCGCGACAGAATCGATGGAGGACGAAATGAGCTGCCTTTGATTCCGCACAGGTTATTGAACGAAATAACTAGACGTTACTGTGACGCAGTTATTTGTTTTTTTTTTTAAAATAAATTAATAGCTGAAGTGCGATTTTCTAAATTTCAATTCTTTTATCTTTGTAAGAAAAACAAACTAAAATTCTCTCGATTTGACAATGTATTTTTTGATTTTACAGTTAACTCACGCATTTCACGTTGGATATTAGGTAGAGATCGTTATTTCACTTGTAACACGATCCTGAATATATTAATAGAAAAATAGATCAACTTATGGTCATTTTTCGTTGTCATAAAATGCCATGTAATTGTCAAAGTGTCAAGTTCATAAATACAGTCATAAATCTGAATACATCGAATGATATTTTTAAAGCACTTCAATATTGTATTTATTCTCAAGCGTTGGTGATTTCATTGTTTATCTTAAGCATAATTTTTTGTGAATATTAAAATGTTCAGACAAGAAAAATGAACAAAAAATAATTAATGTTACAAACACAAGGGAATAATTAGACTGCCCGCTGCTAAACGGGCCCCACCCGAGTGGGAGACGGGGCGGCATGAGGCGGGGTGTAGGGGGCAAGGGGGAACGTAATTGGGACTTTTTCTTTGGACTTTAGCCTTTTGTTTTGCAAAGCGACTTCTTTCTTGCCCCGCGACAGAATCGATGGAGGACGAAATGAGCTGCCTTTGATTCCGCACAGGTTATTGAACGAAATAACTAGACGTTACTGCGTCAATATTCAATTAATCGTATTTTTTTTATAATTAACTACTTTAATGTATTTAAGTAAACGTATATTTTATCTTTAACTGAATAGAGTTCAGTTGATCTTTTCGTAATTGACTTCATAAAGTTGACTCTAATCAATTTAAGAGAGTATTTTATATATTTACTTACACCTTTTTGTCTGTTTTGGGGTGGATAGAGACGATAATCATCTTTAATAAGCTAACATGAAGAAACAAAATTATTCTTCACAGTTATTTATAAGTAAATTATGTAACACTAGGTTATGCGTTTCCTTTAACACTGGCACATTTCATCGTTATTTTTTTAGTAATTCTCACTAAAGCCAGGGTTAATTATAATTACACATGCCCATTGCAACCCTTAACTGGGATATGGAGGCTTTATTTCCATTGTCTCACACACATAAAATATTTCTCGAGAATCCACACGGGCTCAATTTAGACGACCTGATCTAATTAACAAATGCCAATTTAGTGAGACTTGGATTAATGGAATACAAAGAGTGGCTCACCTTATACATTTTTTAAATAGTAAAAGAATTTTATGTGCCAGTTTTTTATTTGACTTAATAGAGGGGTTATTCGTATGCTGTATGTATTTTATTGTTTCAAATTTTCTTACAATTATTGAAATTCCTTATCTTACTTTAACAAACTACTTCCTTCACATTCCAAGTATTTGTTTCGAAGTGTCTTATGCTATTTTCGGAAAGCAATGACGTAAAAAGTATATGTCTTATTGCTTGTAATTCATCCACATTCGCCGTTCTTTTGTTTTATCAGTTGAGTCCTTGACAAAAGTAATTTCAGATTGCTGTTAATTGTCAACACTGTCGTCAATTTTAATTTGCTCGTTCTATAAATAAAGTTGAAATGTTTTCGTATTTCATTATCAACAATTAAAACGTCACGGAAATAAGCGAATGAAATTAATGAACGTGCGTTGTGAATCTTTGCCCTTTACAAAGATTTACATTATAATTCTTGTACAAGTTTAAAGTGGGTAGGTAGTTTTGATTATGCCAATTAATTTAAACATTGTTCTAGTTTTACATCTCGTAAGTTTTAAGAATTGTTTTAAAAAAATAGAGCATTTATTTTGTTACATTAGTTAGTGAGACAAAAAAGAAAAAATTAATGCATCTCCATATATGCTCTTGTCCTACTTCTCAATACCTCTTTTGTTGAAGATATTTTAATTAAAGTTTAGGATGGGGTATTACGGGCGTTTTTCAATTTATTGATTGTACAGTGACCACACGATTAGAAACTTTTTCTCAATACTTTAATATTATTTGACTGGTAACCTGTTAAACATAAAATCTACGTTATTCGATTTTTGTGGCCACGTCGATGTTCGTATATTGAAACATTGTTAATATTGTAGATAAATTAGTTGTTTTTCCTCGTGCCCTCGCTTTTTGGTGGACAAAATGGCGGATTTACCAATGGCCTCATGACACGCGACACACAATCCATTATGGCTGTTTCACGTGAGGGAAGTGACGGCGACAATTTCGGACACTAATGTGGTCAACATTATAATTAAAATTTGTTACTTTGTACAGTGGTATATTTATTTAGATTATAGTCTATTGTTACGAATACATGCACTGTGTATTATTTTATATGTATATATGAGTGTAAAATTTAGTATTGAAGCATAAGTTTAGTTAATATATATCATGTAGTGTAAAAATGTAAACTTATATTAGCGTAGTGTGTATTAGAGTTATTCGCTAACCCTAGGTTTCCATTGCAAAACTTGTGTAATTTGATTGTACTTTGACTGTTAAGAAAAAATGGGAACAATATATTTTCGTAAATGTCCGGCATTGGAACTCAGGGTTACAATAGCGACCGTCTAAGTAAGCATCCTAATATTAAATTGTATAAAACGTCAGAGAAACTACCCTTATTCCCTGTTACCCTAGTACCTCGGTCACCGTTATACGATATTACGTGACATGTGACCACTGTACGTAAATCCCATAGACAATGTTTTCGACAGCATTTAAAAAAATAATAAAAAAAGCTTGGGATTTTCGTTCTGTTTACGAATCGAGGTCGCGCGTGCTGTATCGTCTCTCGACGGGTTTTACACGAATTCAACGTGTTTTTGCTTCGGCTTTAATTTCATTGTGATATTGTTTTCTTTCGTGTTGTCGAAATTAAAGTTTTTAGTTGTTTAGTGTAATTTTAAGTGATGAGGTCTGTGCAACCGGACATATGGACATGATACTGCCATATTTTAGTATTAAAATATGATTTTAAATGAAATGAAATTAAAATTGCTTTGATATAAAACACTGGAATCGCACCTTTGTCGCCGAATCTTATTTTGTCCGTAATAATCTGATGTGAAATGGCGATAATGGTAATTATCTACCCTGGAAGTAACTCATCATCATCACCAGCTCACTATACGTCCCCACCGAGGGGCTCGGAGCCTACCCTAAGTTAGGGTGACTAGGACATAGTCAACCACGCTGGCCAAGTGCGGGTTGGTTGAATTCACACATATTTTTGAATTTCTTCGCTGATATGTGCAGGTTGCATCACGATGTTTTCCTTCACCGTAAGAACGTCGGGTAAATTATGTACATATGATAATCCGAAAAATCGAAAATCACATTGGTACATGGCAGCAGGATTCGACCCAAGACCTGTAGATTACAAGTCAAGTGCTTAAATCACTGAGCCACCGACGCTCTAACGGAAGTAACTAACAATATTTAATTATTTTTAGGCTAATTAAATTTATGTATTGTTTCGAAAATTGAAGATATTCCATTCGAATTAACCTTTGAAATGTCCAAGGGTATGTTTTAAGCCCTTTTTTAATTGTTTGTTCACGTATTTGGATGACAAAGGAGTAATCACATGGTTTGAAGGTAATTAGGGCGGTTTAATCATTATTTTTGGGGGTAGATTACATCGATAAATTGTGCGTTGAATTACCAAATATCGGCAGAAATGATTGACGAAATTTAATGCAGGTGTACTCGAAATTGTCTGTAAAGAGCCCACAAGCATTTGTAAAAGTCCTATAATCCTTGCAAAAATGAACTTTAACGCCTAACGTAATGCATCATGTGTTATTTATAATTTTCAAATTGACTTAGTGGTTAGAATTTCAAATTTGTTTATAAACAAACTGTTTCGTATTTGGTCTATCGCGTTATGCATTTGAAAAGTGTTCTAATATTTTCTTCTCAAGCAAAATTAGTACAGATTGTAATTATTAATAATGTTTATTTGTTACAAATATAATTATTGCGCTAGTAAAAATACAACGCACTATAGGATAATTTTCATTCATAATGTAGTAACGAAAAAAATTAAACGGGCTTCAAAAGCATCTCAGCAATGAGCCAGCTACGAAAAAAATCGATATTTAATTAGTACTTAAAGGTACTACACAAAAGTTGGAGCACTCAAACACACGCACACACAAGCGATCACGCACACAAAGTTGATACGCACACAAAGACAATTGTAGTAACCGCGTTATCTATGTAATAGTACACCCTTGCAGTTTTTCGCCTAGGTCCCTGTCTAGGTCTGTAACGAACCTAGGGAATAGGGTGCGCCTAGATAAAAGTACGGTCAGCACATACAATTAGAGTTAAATAATTGAAATACAAATTACAGTTTATTTGTAAAAGAAAATGATGTTATAATAGCTAATATCTTAAATGTAGATGAAGTGTAAACTATTGGAGTGTTATTTCGTTACATCATTAAGTGACTTTGGTTATTCTTGTCGTATTATTGTCAAAATAATTTGTTTATGTAGATAAATCGTGTTATACGTGTATTTTCAAAAAATAATCCAGAATATTAAAGTGTGAAATTGTAACCGAGCTTTTTTGAACTTTAAGTGAAAATAAGCTGTCAAGCACTATAAGTATGATTATTTATGGTCAATGACACCATATTTTGTTCTACATAACTTCTTAAAACTCCGGCAAGATTATTTTTTAATGATTCAATAATGACTTAATGAGGAATCATTTGTTTGTTTTGCTGACTCTACTTTAACCGAACCCTCTCTACCAACGATTTGTTTTAGAGGTCATCGCCCTCTCTCTGTCCCTTTTTATCACTATACTACGCACATTTTGCCTCTCTTTCGCACACGGATGGGGAAACACGCCTACGGAACTCTGTAAAGGAAGGCCTTTGATTTTTTCCACTGAAAAAAAAAAGCCGGAAGTCCGTATTTGGGAGACATTTTGCAAAAAAAAATTGGGATTTTTTCATGTGCATCCGTTTCGATCCAGATTTTTATTAAAGGTCCAATTAAAATCTATTCAATTTATTTAAAAACTAACAGTTTCCGTGCGGCTTCATCCGCGTGAAATTAAAAAAACTTTATTTAATTGTTTACGTTTGTCCAATTCAAATGCACAAATGACAACGAAGGCCTTTGACATTTGATAACAATTACCGTTACCATAATAACCTTGCTTTCTAATGTTGGCAGCTTGTAGTTTATAGTCCCTTTCCCACATGAAGGTTTTTTTTAATTTAAATACCCCCTAAGTTTAATAGCGTGAAAATATATAGCCTAAACGTGTCGTAAGTGAGGGGTTTTTTTTAAGAAATTATTATTCAAAAATATGCTGTGATTGCTGACATCCTACGCCACGAAGTAGTGTGTGTTTACGCTTTATTATATTAGTATAGATAATGCCGTTTTCAGAGTTATAAAAGGTGTCGCTCCATAGTTTTTTTTTCTTTTAACAATACAAAACAGTTTAATCTAGTAAAGTAAGTTGTGTAGGTGTGTCTGGTCTGTGTTTCTCCATAGGTATAGCTCCATATCGTCAAAAGTCGATAGATTGTGTGTTTTGATAATGTCTTAATACCATACTTCATATATTTCTATCACTCTTTACTCGTGGCAAATTATTGTTTAAAGTTTTTTATTTATTTTGTCATCATCATCATCATCATCATCATCTCCGTATAATAACCCAAACATACACCAATTAAGAAAATTAGAAATAAGGTCATATCAAAAAATGAAGACGCACTGACCATTACAAATGGACAGGATATAAACTGCCGCATTTTGCGTCTACTTGATTTTCATCATTTTGCCATAGCTGGTTGCGATTACTTGCGGTAAAGTTTCCGAATTAATAATAGTGAACTAGACTTAACTATCATTAACATTAAAAGCAGCGTTCACGTGGCAACCAAGCAAAAGCTGTCATTTGGAAACAATTGCCTATCCGTTTATACAGATCAGTGTGAAGAAATAAATGATGCATCCATAAACTAAAAATGCCGTACCTGATAATCTTTATTTAAACGAAAAATATCTGTCGTTACTAAATCATCCTGAACTTAATAAACAATCTCTTCTTACTTCCTATTTAATGACATGCTTTTATTGTATTTTTTTAATTATTATCTCAGATTAACATTAATGACTACAAACGCACGGAAAAGATCGTTACAAGTTCACAAACGAAAAGTTACAGACGAAAAAGTTTTGAATCGTTTAAGACACTGGCCACTTAAAAAGGGAAAGTCGACGGGCTTTCAAGAAATAAAAAAAGTGCTTTATAAAAGGATCTTTGACGTAGGTCAGTGACCTAGCCGTCTTTCATTCCAATTTCAAACTTGGAATTCCGAGCGAAGAAGCCAAACGTGCCTCACGCACACGCACACAAATTGGGGCTTTAATTTGTATTTATGTAGAACACGCACACATTGAAATGGGTCGGCACACTGCGTAAAGGCTCTTGCACACGGCGCCTGCGTTTCCTTCAGACGAACTTAAATATATTTTATGTCTCATTTATAAATAATTTGTACAGGTGTTATTACGTGGCAATAAGTTTTAGACAAAAAATTCTAACCTAAGCCGACGTAAGTTATTTCAATATAATTGAATGTACGCTTCATCCGAACGTATGTTCAACGTTTTTGCTATTTTGTAATTATTTCAAAAGGCATGAAGGTATATTTGTTAGGGCTAATTAAAATGCATTTGAATGAAAACGCAATGTGTTAGTGCCTTTCAAATGTTTGAAAACGAATGTATTGCATACGAAAGCTGTTTTTTTGCTTTTGTATATCGTGGAATAATAAACGATATCTATAATAGATTAAAATACTTTGAATAAAACAGCAAACTATAAAAAAAAACGTCGATTACATCGCTTTTGACAAGGCTGAATTGAAAAAAAAAACTTAAATAAAATCTCTTTCCACAAAATAGTGGCAGCAGTGGTCGACGACTCGAATAAAAAAGAACGTATTCGAATAAAGAATCGAATGACAAATCGAACGCCTCGAAGTGGCACGCACACAGACGCATCGTGTCCGCACACACACAAGGACTGCTTGGGGTAGGTTAGGGAACGGAATTGGGGGACCGCCGCCGAATCATTCTTGGGTTAGGTCCGGGATAATATAGTGAGTACAACACAAATTGGCTCCTAATTTTATAATTAACATTTTACATAAATCGAATTTGTGGTGATGATATTTTTTTAGCTTGAACGATGTAGCCAGTGTCATTCATCGATATAGGTTATTTTTTTTTTAATGTACAAAATATGGCTTATACAAAGTTTGTCCCTATTAAAAATAAGAATGGAGTCGTAAATATATATCGTCAAACTTATCTTTATATGTAGTTAATTTGTTTTAGTAGCTATAACAAATTAAATAGTCGTAAAGGATCTGTCCCCATTCACAGTTCACTTACCCATACGATTTCATTCTTAGCTCGTATTTGGATGTGAACGCACCAGCATTTATACAACTTAGCGGTATCTACTGGATGAAGAAAAAAACGTCACTAATACCGGTTTACGCCGGTTAAGGGGAACAAGGTTGGACGTTTTAGCATTAGTTGGCATTGCAAGTTTAAGTGCGTTCGACTCCGCGAAGGTTGTAATGCTAATCGACGTCTAAAATAACGGCAAAGCAAATTGTACCAGTTTAATACCATAATAGGCAATTCTTTTAAACAAAAAATGACTCAATGAGATTATAAAATCAGGTCAAAATACACTTGAGATTTATAAAGAAATTTAAATTTGAGATGAAATTGTAATATTCTTTTTTAAAATAAAACAATTTTGGTTGTTAAATTTAGAAATTTGAGTGCAAATTTAAATCTTTTGCAGAATATTTTTGTTATCAAGCTCATCTTAATAATATAAGATCGCGTCTTTGGCTAAAAGCAACTTGTAATTGAAATAAACGGGACGTGAAAAACGAGTTGAGCGGCTTGCGAAACAAAAAAAAATATAGGCACTGACATCATATCCCTATTCCCACAGTACACGGCGAGTTGAGGTCGGGTATCAACAGACGCGATCGAGTGAACGATCTTTCGGAGTTTGCAAAAAAGAAATAAAAAAAAATCACCATCGGCCAATGCACCGCGAGATCAGTACGCGGTGCGGCTGCCTGCGTTAGCTCGCAAAAAACACTGAGGTTAATGACCTCGCGGCGTGTCCTTCGGCAGCGAGGATGTGTGAGTGAGTGCGTAACACGTACACACAACTAACGACGTTCGCATTTTTCGTGCGCGCATTCGCGACGTGTTAGTGTGCGTGACGTGCGCGCTCGACGGACGTGTTAGCACGCTGTTTACGCAAAAAAATGTGCGTCGTTTGCCCCCGTGTGCGCGACGCGGACGATCTGCGAGTGCGTTAACACGCTGTTCACGCAAAAAAATGTGCGTAGAGCGTGTTTGTGTGTGTGTTGCGTGCACGGGTTACGCATTTTGCTCTTAATTTTGTCATTAGGCGGACGTCGCGGTCGAAATCGCCGGCACCGCGGCTCTGATTGCCGTTGTTTTTGTGGCGCGCTTCCATTTTCAAAACTATGCCCCGTGAAAGCTGTAATTCTATTTAATGGCGTCTTTTTAGACGTGCTCAGTAATTTGTTTTCGCTTCTCGGACTTCTACAAAGACGCCTCTTGAAATAGAGATGCTTATTAAATTAAGGCGAAGTCGTATTTGTTACTTATTATAATAAAAATAATCCGCTTTACTCTTTGCTCTTCATTTTAAAAGTAAAAAAAAAACAAATATGACGAAAAGTTACGACTGACAAGTGACCTTTTCTGTTTCACAGATAATAAATCGTTGTTTATACAAAAATACATAAATCTTTATTAATTGATAGGTACTTCTTATTTTATCAATTTCGTAATTAAACTAAAGCTTAATTGAGTTTCCATTTGTAGTAGTTATTAAACATCAAAGTGTTTTGCGTTTATTTTTTTTAATTTAGATAAAGACCATTCTCTGTTATTGAAACTTGAAATTGCGAATATATTTCCCGTTCCATATTTCTTATATTCTATAATAAAATATATTCTACGAATAACATATTCAGTGATCAAGTTCATTGCCTTTTCAATTCAATGAAATGCTTCAAATAATCTTATTTCAAGATAAAATTAAGATAATTAAATATGGCGAAATATTGTTTTTATAATAAAACAAGCTTTTGTCCGCTATTAAGCTGAATCGAAAAAAGAGATAGTAAGCCTAAGTACTCTTCTAGATTATGTTCTATAATACATCTGTGTCAAATTTTATTATCCCTAGAACTGTTCAGGAGATACTTTCTATGGGTTACAACTTAGTGAATTTGATAGAAACAAATATTGTATTGAGATTGTATGAAAGATAGCTGTTCCCGTGCGGCTTCATCCGCATGAAATTATGACAATTTTATTTTATTGTTTACATTTGTCAAATTATCAACTGCAAATGTCATGATGACAAACAATAGCAACCTTGCTTGATGTTGGCAGCAGTTTATGGTCTCTTTCCCACATTAGGGTTTTTATCCAAAATATTTACACCCTAAGTTTATTAGCGTGAAAATATATAGCCTAAAGCTTGACGTAAGTGTAGGGCTTTTTATTAAAAAAAGTAATTATTAAAAAATATGCTGTAATTGCTGAGTTCTTAGGCAACAAAGAAGTGTGTGTTTACGCTTTATTATAATAATATAGATAGTGCCAACCTTACGGGTAAGGTCAGGTTAATGATGAGATCAAATAATAAGTTTGCTTAAATTTATTTATTTAATTAATTGCAATTTAAAAATAAAACAATGTCTTACAAAACTATGTATGGTCTGACTGTAAGTTCGATTTAATTTTACGGTAACTTGTCTAATAATGGTATTTTTTTCAACACATATTTCTGCAGGTAAACTGGTGTATACCTAGAGTACATCTTTTTCTAAGTGATCTATCGCCATTTAGATATCTCACTAATTCTACACTGTTACTGCACATCTCGTTTGCAACAAGCGTGAATGTGTACTATAGGGCATGCTTTAAGAATCTATACCATTATAATAAAGCGTAAAAACACATTTCTTTGTTGCCTTGAATAATTCTTTTTTTAATAAAAAAAACCAATGTCTTACAAAACTATGTATGGTCTGACTGTAAGTTCGATTTAATTTTACGGTAACTTGTCTAATAATGGTATTTTTTTCAACACATATTTCTGCAGGTAAACTGGTGTATACCTAGAGTACATCTTTTTCTAAGTGATCTATCGCCATTTAGATATCTCACTAATTCTACACTGTTACTGCACATCTCGTTTGCAACAAGCGTGAATGTGTACTATAGGGCATGCTTTAAGAATCTATACCATTATAATAAAGCGTAAAAACACACTTCTTTGTTGCCTTGAATAATTCTTTTTTTAATAAAAAGGAATACACTTACGTCACACTTTAGGCTATATATTTTCACGCCATTAAACTTAGGGGGTAAATATTTTGGATAAAAACCATAATGTGGGAAGAAACCATAAGTTGCTGCCACCATCAAGCAAGCAAGATTGCCAAGGTTTGTCATGTCATATCAGTTTGACATTTGCAATTGATAATTTGACAAATGTAAACAATAAAATGAAATTTTCATAATTTCATGCGGATAAAGCCGCACGGGAACAGCTAGTATAAAATGTAATACAAAATTGCAACGATAATTTCCATGAGAAATCTTAAGACGGAAATGTCATTAAGTTGGTTGACTTTTGGAGATTTTATCGTTTTTAAAATAAATTTATTTTTACCTCGAATGAGTCACCTTATAAAAGGGGCAGTGGACATAAAAACAAGTGAATCATTGTGTGATTGTGTATGTTGGTTTGTCCTTGAACTCGGAAATACTTCGTATACCTTTAGTACAGTTAAGGCGGCATCACACGTTGGCGAAACGGAGTGGTAGCTGTCACATAGCTACTGGAATAATGCGTTCACACATGATAGATAAATGTCATCGAGATTGTATGATAGGTGAAGTGACAGTGTGAACTTTCGTACCTCCCGCGAGACCCCCCCATCAACTTGCACTTAGCTGTAACTAAATCATATAAAGTACTAACATGCATGCCAGGTACCAGCAGCTCTGTAGCGGCACGTGAAAGTAACTGGCATACAAGTATGCCAAGTAATTTAACTACAAAAGTATAGACGGGACATCAAAAATTAACACTTTACAACGTGATAAAAAGTCTAGTTTGTTTAAGACGTCGCTTCTATTCAAGATTGTGATTACGACTTTTGTTGTACGTCCTTTCTATACGGTACTTTTACTTTTCTAAGGGGTTATTACAAGTATTCGTGAGTATGTTTTCGTGGATGACAAAATTTATATTGGAATTGCAGCGACTCTACCTAGCATAAAGTATATCAACATATCTCATACTTTGACGATGTCGTTACAAATGCCTTTTCGCAATTTTCACGCTAATATTCATAATAGACCCTCTGTACTCAAATGAACAAAGATTCAAAATCGCTCTCAAACAACGTATAAAGCAACACGAACGTTCTTTTTTGAAATCTCGCAAAACCGGATAAAAGCAGAGAAAAATTGAGTAAGGACAAATGATCCAATTGCGTAGAAGCGTCAATTAGAGATAAAGGGCAGCGCACACTCAACAAACACGTGGTGCAAATAAAGGCGCGTTCACACGACGCGACGCTCGGGGCGCGGCTACGTGTTTATAGCTGACGACACGATGCCGGGGACGTGACGACTATTTTAAAAGACGTGTTTATAGCCGACGACACGCAGCTTGTGACGTGACGACCGTGTTAAACTAGTAGTCGACCATTTGCGTCGTGTTATTGATCTTTTATTGAACTTCGAGTGTCGATCGTACGATTTATTGATCGATCGATTATACTGTTGGACACTGTCCACAATATTAATGAGAAAGAACACTATGCCGTTGGTTAAGTCTTTTTTAAATCACGTTTTAACGCAGCATCTGATTAAGATAATTTAAACAATGTTTAAGCCTTGATGTCGAACGTTTGCATATTGGATCTAGCAGTGAATTTTCACTGCCAAAATACTAAAGCTGTTGGCATCCCTTTCGAATGAAATTTGATATCCTCTGATATAAAAGAGATAGTTATGTTTTTGTAAAAGTATTTCTGCACTTAAAACTCATAGAAATAGTAACTCGGAAACATTTTAACTTGTCAATTGAATTAGTTAAACAAGACCTTGGTTACTTAGTTAATTGATTCGTAAAATACACGCGTTAGTAACATTTTAACCTGAGTAATAATTAAATAATGTTTAAAGGGCTTCACTTTGGTACAATCGATTATGCTTCGAGTTGAAAACAGGAAAACCTTGTAAACTGCACTTTGCTTATCCAATAATGGCACTAAGGGCCACATTTGAGACGCAATTACTAATTAGTTATTAAATAAACACGAAGTTCAATGTTTTGTTATGTTCTCGTATGTTAGAGTTAAGTTTTCAGACTTAATTGGATATTATGGGTATTATTAACATAGATTACGTATACTAAATCTATGCTAATAAGAACGAATTACTCAGAGTACGTTACAAAGTCATGTGCGACAGTAATCATACAAAATTACCAAAAATTTGTCTCGAAACCAATTCCATTATTTGAATAAGTAAATCTCTGAGACTTTTCATCATCTGGCCCTATTATTATTATTAAATAGCATGTCCGTGACTTCGTCCAGGTTGAATCAAAAAAAGAACGTAAAAAAATATATTTTTGACTGAAATAATCTGTTATTATGCCAGCATTGTGTAGCAAAGGTTTCGAAAACATTGTCCACAATGCAACAAGTCCGCCCCTGTCTTTGTACGTACCGACAGTAAAGTAAGCGCTTTGATATGCTGAAATTTTTTTGCGACGAAATTTTTTCGACCAAACGAAAAGCTTTTCCGTGCAATAACTAAAATTCGGACGCACGAATTCGTTCCGAGGCATATAAACACAAAGCCATGTAATTTTGAATATTGTCTACTTTACGCTTTTGTCCTTTTTGTGCTTTGTCGAAATTTTGCCGACCCTATGAACGTGGATTTTTCTACGCATATGCTTTTGTAAGGGAAACTTATATGAAAGAGTTAGTTGAGAAAGAATGAATATGAGATTTGACCGAGGACTACTAAGTTCATATTGCTAAATTACTCAAATGGATAGTATCATTCATCTTTTTCTTGAATAACCGGAATTACAATACACTTTAAGTAAGTTAAGCTAACAGTAAATCATCATCATCATCATCATCATCTCCTTATCCTACTCCCGTAGGGTCGGCGCAACAGGTTTTTGTCCTCCACATAACTCTATCATACGTCATCTCAGTCATCACTCCCTTTTTGATCATGTCACCTTTTACACAATCCATCCATCTCTTTCTAGGTCTACCTCTACCGATGTACCCTTCCACACTCATAACTAACATTCTCCTTGTAACATGCGATTCATCCCTCCTCATAACATGCCTATACCATGCTAACCTTTTACTCCTTACCTTTTCTACTACGGGGGCTACTCTTAAACTTCCTCTAATATACTCATTTCGTATCTTATCCATTCGTGTTACCCCACACATCCAACTTAACATTCGCATTTCTGCCACATGTCCTTTCATCCGTTCCTTTTACTGTCCAACATTCAGATCCATACATCATGACAGGTCTTACGACGGCCATTAAGCTTAACGGCTAACAGTAAAGATTTTTTTATTTTCGTAGTATTTTAAACTATTAGAAAGTTAATTATAAATCTATAATTTAACTCTTAGAGATTTTTTCTCCAAAAATGGCTTTTTCCTTGGGTTCTGGTTTACAGAAAAAATTTAAGTCAAATTTCATATTTATTTTTGCACTCTGTATACAAGATTTTTTTCTGAACTACATTTATAAAATTTACATTATTTAAAATTTATCTTAGTTAAATGCACTATGTTTTTACTGTATCAGATTTCTTTGTTTTATCTGTATTTTTAACATAATACACGACTGGTTGATTAACCTTTTTATAGAAGTCAAAGAATTCTTGATAATTTAAAAAACAAATTGTTCAAACAAGGAAACGAAAACGTTCGAGATAAAGAGCCATAGCTAACTGGCATATAAAACTAAAACGGTACTCTTTAAGAAATAAAAAAAAAACAATTCAAACATCGCGTCTACGCCGTCCGAAAAAAAGAAGCCGAAAAACTATTCGAACGCCGGCGCGGCCGAAAAAAAAACAGTTCACGAATCTAACGCGTCCGTCATCAGAAAACGGAACGTTCGTAAAAAAAAAACAGATAAAACCGTCGTCATTGTGTACACGAAGTCAGCGGAATTGAGAGGCCCCGCCCGCGCACGCCATTGGAGGGCCCCGCAACTCGAAATTTGAACAAAAACCCCAACCTAGTTCCGCCTTCTAAAATGTTTTTAACGAACCAAAATGGCCGCGACCGCTCTATTTGTTTTGGGCGCTAGACTCTACATTCGGCCCATTGTTCCGCGTTCGACTTCGAATTATAGACGCGGCGTCCCAATTTCTAGTTTTTTTTTTTTTAATATCGATGAGTTCTTTTGTGTTTTTTTTTCGTCTATGGTTGTCATTGTCAGCCAGCGACTAGAATTTGTAATGGGGACAAATGCATTTCATCACTTTTATATCGAATGCACTTAAAACAAATTTTTATTATTTTTTGTTCAACCGATAGTGTTCGACCAAGTTATTGTTTGGTGCATTTAGGATATTACAAACTTTTGTTTTGTTCCATTTTAATCTAAACAATTCAAATACAGCATTGCAACAACCCGATAAAAACTTTTGTAAATAAAAAATAGGCTTCACGAATATATATAGATTGATATAAAAATGATTGCAAAATATAGATTGATGTATCTTGAAATAAAAAAATAAGGTCACATATGAACAGAATCTAAAAGAAGCTAACAAAACACTTACATAAATAGTTACTGGCTATACATATTCACAAAACTAATGGAGTTGTAGAAATGTATTCCCTAGACTGATTTCCATCTAATATATTAAAAGACTTATAGGTTGAAAACCTTTACAAAAGCAATCATTTATCTATGTCTATATCTATACTAATATTAAAAAGAGGAATGATTTGTATTTTTGTATGTATTGATAACTCAAAAACTACTGGGCTGATTTCAAAAAATCTTTCATCATTAAAAAACTACGTTATCGCCGTGTAACAGGCTATATTTTTTTAGTATTACGTAGACAAAGTCGCGAGGAACAGCTATCTGAAATAATTTAGGAGTTAAAATATTCAAGACAATACTTCTGATAGATAAAAATAACCTAAATATGAAGAAATATGTTGTAAATAAAAAATAGGCTTCACGAATATATATAGATTGATATAAAAATGATTGCAAAATATAGATTGATGTATCTTGAAATAAAAAATAGGCTTCACGAATATATATAGATTGATATAAAAATGATTGCAAAATATAGATTGATATAAAAATGATTGCAAAATATAGATTGATGTATCTTGAAATAAAAAATAGGCTTCACGAATATATATAGATTGATATAAAAATGATTGCAAAATATAGATTGATGTATCTTGAAATAAAAAATAGGCTTCACGAATATATATAGATTGATATAAAAATGATTGCAAAATATAGATTGATGTATCTTGAAATAAAAAATAGGCTTCACGAATATATATAGATTGATATAAAAATGATTGCAAAATATAGATTGATATAAAAATGATTGCAAAATATAGATTGATGTATCTTGAAATAAAAAATAGGCTTCACGAATATATATAGATTGATATAAAAATGATTGCAAAATATAGATTGATGTATCTTGAAATAAAAAATAGGCTTCACGAATATATATAGATTGATATAAAAATGATTGCAAAATATAGATTGATGTATCTTGAAATAAAAAATAGGCTTCACGAATATATATAGATTGATATAAAAATGATTGCAAAATATAGATTGATATAAAAATGATTGCAAAATATAGATTGATGTATCTTGAAATAAAAAATAGGCTTCACGAATATATATAGATTGATATAAAAATGATTGCAAAATATAGATTGATGTATCTTGAAATAAAAAAAAAAAAACAGTTCACGAATCTAACGCGTCCGTCATCAGAAAACGGAACGTTCGTAAAAAAAAAAACAGTTCACGAATCTAACGCGTCCGTCATCAGAAAACGGAACGTTCGTAAAAAAAAAAACAGTTCACGAATCTAACGCGTCCGTCATCAGAAAACGGAACGTTCGTAAAAAAAAAAAAAAAAAAAAAAAACTACTATGACTTAGTGCGGGTGCACGCTTTTGACTAAACTATCGCACAACTGTTTAGTCACGCTTTGATTGTGGAGGTGAGCACACTACTCGGTTTTTAGTTGTGCAACTAAACAGTTGAATCAGCTACGAAACAATGGACAATCGTACAACAGTAGTCAAAGGCTGGCAAAGTCTCTGAATATCCTCTAGGATTGCGGATGTCTCTGTATTCCCGATCTTCGTTTGCCCCATATTCTTATAAAAACTAACAAGTTCACTTTCAATTCCCAAACGTCGAAGTTTCTGCACTAATTGGCTGGCTTGCCCAGTGCAATACCACGACCATACAGAAGACAGGCGTGAAGTGGAAGTCATTCCACGTCTCGTCTGATGAGTGCGAGCCGGAGGCCTATTATTAGTCCCTTTCTCTTCCTATCATTTTCTTATAAGGTATGGGTAGAAGAAATATATTTGACAGTGGAGGAGACGCTTAGGAAGGGAAATATCCTATTTATATGCGTCTCCTAATTAAGGGTAGGCAACGCATCTTCGATTACGGATGTCTTAAAGGAGCGGTCGCTCGGCTTTTTCGGCGAAATCAGTCGGACGCTTGCTCGATTGCCACCTTATAATATCAAAAATGTACAAAATGATTTTGTACGGATACATCAATGAGAACCCACGGTATTATGGAATACAGAATTATTATCAACTAAAGTTGTTAGTTGTAAGTTTATCTCCAAATAAGAACAAAAGTTACAAAAGGAACTTGAATGACAAGTAACTTTATTCGTTAAATGAGGCTTCTATTGCTAACGACTATTTAATGGGCCAGGTGTATTTCATTAACTCAAGGTGCCAGTAACATTAATGTAAAAGATATTAAAAACAACAGAAAAATATCCGTTTATATTTTTTTATGATAAGTCAACTTGAAAATAAAGACTCTAGTTCTATTATATTCTTAATTATTGGTTATAAATTTTTTTTAGAAATGTTTTGCATAACAATG
This sequence comes from Papilio protenor, assembly GCA_029286645.1. Taxonomy (NCBI): domain Eukaryota; kingdom Metazoa; phylum Arthropoda; class Insecta; order Lepidoptera; family Papilionidae; genus Papilio; species Papilio protenor. The sequence goes on along the minus strand of JAGSMZ010000010.1, from coordinate 2,190,877 downwards.
TTCACTAAGTAACGCTTATGGCCGGTTTCCTAACTCCGTTTTACTATTCGTTAGTGTTTTTGGTTCGATAAATTCATGAAATGCGATTCCGAATTACGTTGAGCTTTACTCCGTTGAAACATAGGTCAACCTAACATTAATGAATCGTTACGTAATGACAAAATAAGTGGTAACTTCAGAAACCCGACATAAGTAGTAAAACTCTTAGTTTATTAATTTTAAAATACTTGTTCAAAACTACATTTGTTTTGTACTCTAAATCTTTGAAGTTTAACAGTCTTACAAAAAACGCGGTATAAAGTTCAACTTAGGAATAAACTGAATATTAGCAAAATTTGTACTAATATTTGCTTATACTCAGTTTATTTCTAAGTTTAACTTTATACTGCGTTTTTTGTAAGGCTGTAAGTGTACAATAATCTCGTTTTCCAACAGTATAAGGCATGAAAAGTAAACTAATAAATGTAGTCTTTTAGCAGTGTAATCCCACGGTTAGAATGTCAATCAACAACCAAACAGTTCCACTTGGCGTTTGTCCAACTGATACTGGACGGAGTAATTCCCTCGACTTTGCACCAAGCAAGTTCATATGTTTATATTATCAGACTAGATTCTTGTTGAAAAAGCTACAATGTTTTTTTAAGCAGTCAAGATTTATTACTCTGTTGACAAGTAAAGATGTTTCAACTAAGTAAGGTTAGATTAACATTTTTTATTCTAAAAGCTTTTTTTACAAAGAAATTTTGAAAAATATTTAATAATACAAGTTTGTAGAAAATACAAAGAGGAAATGTTTGAATTTTTACATTTTATTAATAGATGTTGCTCGCGACTTTGTCCGTGTGAAATAAAAAAAATAATAAAAAAATATAGCCTATGTTACACACAAAACTACCTTTCTAACGGTGAAAGATATTTTAAAATCGGCCCAGTAGTTTTTACGTGAATACATACAAAAATACAAATCTTTCCTCTTTATAATATTAGTATACGAGTAAGTATACTTAGATAGTATAGATATGTGGCGATGGAACTGGCATGCGTAGATTCGACTACGCATGTCAGAGATCGATGAGAAAAGGAATGTCAGTAGATTAGAAAACTATAGCGAGTAAGGGAATGATGTAAAATAAAGATATTAACATATACGTCTTTAGTGGTGACCCCGACGTGATCAGATTTCGTGACGTCATTTAACAGATATCATATTACATACATTTTTAATGATTAAAAAAAAAAGATATTTCTAATAAAATGTTATAGCAAATACGCCTCTGTCCAATGTTTTTATATTTCAAACTAAGCATATCAAATTGTAGCTTGTTAAATGTGCTTAAATTTGATATGTTGGCACTTTCACCATTCAGTTAATTACTCTACGTTCTGTTGACTTTAGGCAGTTTATTATAAGCCTAGTCGGATTGCAAATAAGCCAAGTTCACAATTGTTCAGTAACATATAAATATTGCGATATTCTAAGGTAATATTTATTGTCTTTATTTTTAAAAGATTAGACGAAATTGTGTAAGAATTGAAACACATTTAGATGTATTTAATTTAACTGATCGAAATTCTAGTCAACATTGTGAGACGTTACAATAAATTTTCTCCCAATGGGACCTGCAAGCGTCTGGAATGTTTAAAGCTCTCCAGTGCAATTCGCTCACGGTTAGGTCTAAGACCAAACGATATGAATCGACTTTTACTAAGACCTAAAACAAATTGAAACGAAGAACAACTTGGCATTATTATAAGATGAATTTGATGGGTTTATAATCGATTTCAACATTATTATCAATTAAGTAAGACAAATTACGTTATATGAAGTCACAGTGGTAAAGTTTGATTTCCAATAACACCATACATCAACGATGAAAGAATTTTTAAAATCGGCCCAGTAGTTTTTGAGTTATTTCACTACATACTAAAATACAAATCTTTCCTCTCTATAATATTAGTATAGATATAGATAACATATCAATAGACAGGACATTACGAAAATAACAACACTCAAAAATATGTGCCGTTGGTATATTTTTGGTTCTCAAACACGACACATGTAACAGATAACGGTTCTGACGAATATGTGTGATTAGGCTTATAATTAGTGAAACGTAATGTCCGTTCTATAATTAGTATTAGATTTAAACATCTTTAATTGTAGTCTTTGATGGTTCAAAGAATATGAGATAGGTGACATTCAACTGTTTCAACAATGTAAACCTACACTAATCGCGAGAGATAGCTTTCATTTTGAATTCAATAACAGTGGAGACGATACAAAAAGTGTTCATGTCGACGGACACTGATCAATAAAGTGGATTCGGTCGACCTATAAAACTGCTATCAAGACGCAATAGGGCGGTGGCGTTAACCGTGGATAGCTTGCCCCGCACTTTCATTACTACTGTCTCACATCTTAGTCTGGAACCGTTTTCATTGTCACTCCACTTGTATAAGGACAATTCTATACTTTTAATACGAGTGTTTTAAATAACATGATGATTTATTGGATACTAGCTTCCGTTTGCGACTCCGTCCGCGTGGAATTAAAAAACAAAGGTGAGTAGCCTATGTGTTCTTCCAGACTAAGCTCTACATCTATACTATTATAATAAAGCGTAAACACACACTTCTTTGATGCCTAAGATGTCAGCAATTACAGCATATTTTTGAATAATACTTTTTTTAATAAAGAGCCCTACACTTACGTCACGCTTTAGGCTATATATTTTCACGCCATTAAACTTAGGGTGTAAATATTTTGGATAAAAACCCTAATGTTGGAAAGAGACCATAAGTTGCTGCCAACATCAAGGAAGCAAAGTTGCCATGGTTTGTCATCATGTCATGTCATTTTGACATTTGCAATTGATAATTTGACAAATGTAAACAATAAAATGAAATTTTTATAATTATATGCGGATGAAGTCGCATGGGAACAGCTAGTCTGTACTAAATTTCATCGATATCCGTTCAGCCGTTTAGGCTACAAATTGTAACAAATTTCCATCCATCCCTCCTAACTTTCACATTTACACTATTAAGTACTAGCTGCTGCTTGCGACTTCGTCCACGTGAAATAAATAATAAAAAACATAGCTTTTGTTATTCAGCAATAACGTAGCTTTTTAATGGTGAAGGAATTATTGAAATCAGCTTAGGAGTTTGAATTATTACAATACATACAAAAATACAAATCTTTCCTCTTTATAATATTAGCATAGAGGGATTGACGCAAATAAAACGCTTTACCTAATAGAGTTTGATGTATGCAAATGTACGCACTGACTAGAAAGGTGGATGATATCTAGATATATGAATCTATTAAAAACGATTATTAGTATCTCAAAGAACGACATGTTGTCTGCTCAATTTATGCAAATATGTATCTTTGAATATGAACTACAACGTTATAAATGCGGAAGTTAACATGTATGGATGTTTGTTAGTAAGAATAACTATAACGACTAAACGGATCTCGATAAAATTTGACATAGATGTAGAACATTGTTTGGTACAGCATATAGGCTACGTACTACATTTAATAATACCTCGCGAATAGAGTCGCGGGCTACAGCTAGTATTATTAATATGAACTTAAATTACAAGTCACTCTAAGGTGAAGTTTCCCTTTTCCGTGTCTTCTTCGAAGATTGAAGATAATCGCATCTAATATCATAAACGCATCTGTAATTGCAGACACTACAGACAGAAAATGTTAAATCTTTTTAATGCAGACGACATACGAATTTCTTTACTCAAACTGGTAATTGTATAAAGAATTTCAGCTTGTAGTTCGGACATGCGGGTAGTTAATAAGAAAATATCCTCAAGATGTTCAATAGACATGTCTAGTAGACGTGACGCGCGTCGTAAGTATTTTTCCATTGCTCGCTACATTCTCTGGGGTTGACGACCGCGTTTTGACAACGTCAATGACCAGACGATATCAATTTGATAGACATTGTATAGGTTATGTCCAGTATTATCTTTTTACGAGATATTGGTAGGGAATTATATTGATTTACGGCCGAAGATTAAAACGACATTTAAATGTGTAAAGGCGTTTTAAATGATGATGCCACCTTTTAACTCTAGATTCCTTTAAAATTTAACAATTGTCAGATTATTGGCAATTACAAAGCGAGCTGTTTATTTTTCGTTTCAATACGATTACTAAAACGAAATTTTAACACTTCCCTTTCGCCGTTATTTCATTAAATGCTCTTTCTTCGAACGAACAACTTTTCTTTCGTATAAATGTATTTTTGACCGAAGTAATAATAATTGTACAATATAGATATAACAGCTACAATAAAGGAGGTTTACATGTTCAAGGAAATTGTTTCGTTACTTTTTAGTGTATTCTTTTTTTAGAACATGTCGTTTTTAGTGTATTTTGTTTGGAAGTCGGTTTATTTTTTAATGTGGATTTGTAAGGACGATAGTCGTACTGAAATTAGTAAATGAAACCATAAGGAAGAAAATTAAATCTATTGGAACTTATTCAGATGGTAAGAGTATTGCCTAATTTTGAATGATACAGTGCAAACAGCCTAAATTGAATTTTAATTGTATGTATTACAATACTTTTCTACAACAAATCTTTTTGATTTAATTCTTTTTAATCGATTAATATTTTAATCGATATCGTTACTTGATAGTAACATCACTAGATCTGCCAAAGTTTACCTCAAAACAAATAGTTCAGGCCGCGCCAGAGGCAAACTAAAAGCAAATTACCACTTCCAGTTTCATTTAGTGAGAACAGCGCCGGGCCTCAATGGGAAAGTGCTTACGCTGTTGCAGCGAATCTTTGTGATTAGTCAACTTTGACTAAAGAGAAACGGACTAAGCAAAACCGTTGAACTAAATACTGAAAATCGCGGGCGAATAAAAGTCACACAACGATTAATGTTAAGAAGTAAAATTTAAAGATTTTATTAACATATACTTATTTAAAAATTAACAAAATTGAATGGAATGAGCACACAAGCAAGTTATTAGAACATGTTTTTATACGACAGAGATTTTCGCGCTTGACAAGTCCTGTCCGATTTTAAGTACCTCGGTTCTCTAGTCCAGTCCGACGGTGGCGTTGACCGGGACGTGAAAAGCCGAATAAATGCAGGTTGGATGAAATGGCGACAGGTTACTGGTGTGACTTGTGATCCAAGAATGCCTCTTAAGCTTAAGGGACAGATCTACAAGTCCATCATTAGACCTGTCGTATTGTATGGATCTGAATGTTGGGCCACCAAAGTTGCGGATGAAAGGAGATTGCATGTGGCTGAGATGCGTATGTTAAGATGGATGTGTGGTGTGACAAGAATGGATAAAGTTAAGAATGTGTATATTAGAGGAAGTTTGTAAGTAGCGCCAGTGGTGTAGAAATTGAGAAGCAAAAGGTTAGCGTGGTATGGACATGTTATGCGACGAGATGATGGGGACATAAACCAGAAAGTGTTAAGAATGAATGTGGATGGCTACAAAGGAAGAGGAAGATCGAAGAAAGTATGGATGGATTGTGTGAAAGAGGATATGCTTAAGAAAGGAGTGGATTCAGATATGACGGCTGATAGAGATGTATGGAAGAGCAGCACATACTGTGCCGACCCTCCATAAGGGATAAGGGCAAGTTGATGATGACAAGTCCTGTCTTTAAATAGTCGAAGTTAGGAAAGAATCGTTCTCCAAGTTTAAAGGCCCCAAGAGATCGTTGCTAATAGTTCAATTCACTTATTAATAAGATCCATAAAAAGTTTATTGAACTGATAAAAATAACGATTTGACCTCAAATAATAATGGCAGGAAAACACATTTGTAAACCGATAAACAATAAATAGAAGCATTGTTCATAGAATTGCAAATATATTTCATGCAGTTTTATTTGTTTGTTTATAACTTTTTTTCGTTTAATGACACTTTTATCTTTAATTATAATGACACGTGTTTTATTTATGATTAAACGATTTATTACTAGCATTATTTGACCTTATAATGTTTATATGAAATACATTTGTTTAAAAGGAATTCCTTAGTCTCAAATATGATAAGTTTCCGTACAAAGAATGTTCAAAGAGTGAAACGAACTGTTTTTAAGTAAGAAAAACTTAACTGCGTGGAATTTACAAAAAACATATTGGACTGTGGTCTATATTTGTGCCAAATTTTCTCAAGATCCTTTTTAGGAGATTTAATAATAAACGTCCATCCATCCCAACTGTCGCATTTATAATATTAGTATGATAGTATGAATAAAAGAAATGAAGGTATATTTTTGTTTCATTGGACAAAATTAGAAGTTCAAGCTGAAAATAAATGGTGAAGATTTGTTATTTTGATTTTGGAAGTCGCAGAAAACATGAAAAGAAATTCAAAGTTGAATTCATTTTATAAAAAAAAACAAAACCGACTTCCAAACAAAATACACTAAAAACAAAATATACTAGAAACAAAATCTTCTCAAAAAAACAGTACACTAAAAAGTAACGAAATAATTTCTTGAAAATAGTAAACCTCCCTTATTGTAGCTGTTATGTCTATATTGTACAATTATTATCACTTTGATGTCGGTGTCAGCCGAGGTATATGCAGTGATATTTCTACGTAAGGTTTTCTACATTTTTACCATAACAATTGACAATTGAAAGTATAGTAACGTTTTTAGTAATGACTGACACCGACTTCAAAGTAATAATAATTGTACAATATAGACATAACAGCTACAATAAGGGAGGTTTACTATTTTCAAGAAATTATTTCGTTACTTTTTAGTGTACTGTTTTTTTGAGAAGATTTTGTTTTTAGTATATTTTTGTTTTTAGTGTATTTTGTTTGGAAGTCGGTTTTGTTTTTTATTAAAAAGTTTATTTATTTCTCGATTTTTAGTGAATCTAGACATCGCAGTATGATAATCACTAGCTTTCAAACAAATAATGAGTTATCTAAATCGATTATCTAAGAAATTAAGTAAACAACTAATACATCGTTGCGATCATTCACTCATAATTCGGTGCGGCCGCGCGCCGTTGTTGCCCGTGAGTTTTAATATTTTGATAACTTCTAGAATCTTGCACAGAATTACATACTGTAAAAGGCAATTACGATCTACATATAATACTCTATCGTGAAAACATATTTATTTGGATAAGGATTCATACCAAATAAGAATAAAAGCGTTTTAAATAAAGTCGATTGCACTTATTTGACGGTTTTCTCGAAACAAACGGTTATTGTGCGACAACCTTAAGAGATAGATATATGCTATCGCAGACTTTAATTTAGCTAATTGAATGACCTACAATTCTTTCATATATCATTTTTATGTAGGTCTTATAGTTTAGGCTACGTAAGCCAAGAAAGCAAACTTTGTTACAAGTTGGTATTTTTTTCTGCGACTCGTAATTTGCTATTTATGATATCTCCTAAACTATTTATCGGAATTACACAGTTCCAAGGGTATTTATAATCTACATTAAATTCTCTTGATGATGGACACATTTATTTTGATAAGGATTCATACCGAACACGAGTAATAGCGTTGAAAGTGGGGTATAGATTTTGATCGAAATTTTAATGAAAAAAGTGGTTATTGTGCGACAACCTTAATAGATAGATATATGCTATCGCGGACTTTTATTTAGCAAATTTAAAGGGCTACAATTCTTCCATACAAAATTTTTGTGTAAGTCTTATAGTTTAGGCTACGGAAGCATAGAAAGCAAAAAGGACACCAAATTTCGTCACGCAATTTTGAGCTAAACTATTTAACTACGCCGTAGTCTTTGACTCCAAAAATCAAACAAAAAAATGGGACCCACCTGCAAGCACTACCTCTCGGATAAAAAAATAATTTTCAAAATCGGTCTACCAGGGGCGGAGTTATGCCGTAACACACATAAAAAAAAAAATATATGGACGAATTGAGTACCTCCTTCTTTTGGGAAGTCGGTCAATGACAAAATTTACAGCTAAAATAATTTAGTAAACTAAATTGTCAGTTTATACGTAGAACACTATCGAAAATTTGGATCTATTTGCTTTGAGAAAAAATGTTACCTTTTGGAGTGCAATGCCCTTTAACAAAATGTAATTTCCTTACTATCTTATTAAATAGCCTCTACATTCTCTATGCCCTAAAAATACCCTAAAAAATTAGACTAAGTAAACAGAATTGATCTATATACATCTAAACAAAGTTATCTAACTTTTTAATAATATTTTAAAAGTTTACATTGATGGATGTGAATAAATGTAAACTAGTACCATATAAATTCTTCTTTATTGATAAAAATACACTATTTACATGAATTGATAAATTGCATTTTTATAAAAATAAAATGTTATTCGCTTGCGTCACATTTTTCTCTCTAATTCAAATTTTGTTCTGTTTCTTTTTAAGTACAATACTTTTTTCTAATGCTTTCTTGGCGGCCAGCATGATATATAATTAATATAATTATTGCTTAACCAGGATGTATGTTTGTTATTATAAATCTTCAGAACGACTAAACTGTTCTCGATGATATTTAACACATAGAACGTAGTCAGGAGGAACACACTAGATACTAGATATTTTTTAATCCTCGTGAATGTAGTCGCCAGCAATAGCTATTACATAATGAACTAACTAAGGCACTCTATGGTTTTACATAATTTAACCTCACACACTAAGCTACTCTATAAAGATAAAACATGATCGATCGCCATTTTAATATCGAGCAACAAAAACATTATAAAGATCCTAATGCACGAGGCAGAATGACTTGCGGGCTTGTGGCCGAAGGAGATGGAATCAGAAAAAGAAATAAAAAAAAGAAAGATATCGACGACGCCCACAATTCAAAAAGAGAACGCATCTCAAAAGCTGTCAAACTGCTCGAGATGACGCCGCGAACCTGCCCTGCCTCAACCGACGCGGTCGTTCACCGGACAATGTATTTTGTTTTTTACCCGCATACAAACTAAATGCACACACGTATAAAGACGTAATAAGTGCGTCGTAGATATAAATATAAAGCATAACTTTCGTATCTGACGTATGGAACTGGTCCGTAACTGGATTCTCATGGCGTCCAGGGTTGTCGCTCTTGCATTTTAAACACACGAAATACCAAGTTTTTAGTTGCGAAGCACTTAAATATTTTATTATCTTTTAAATTATAAGGAATGTAGACAAGATAATTGTGGTGTTCATTGCTTAAATTACAGGTATAGTATAAGTTAACGATTATGCTAGTTAAAGTAGAAAACCTAACCGTCATTTTTTTTTAATTCTTAGTATGTAAGGGAACTTGAAATTAGTCCGTACAATAAACACTTGAGAAATAAATTGAATACTTTCTAACCTAAGGCTGTAACGACCTAACCTTTTTATATATTAATTTTACTCGTGTTCTGGATGTAGGTATGGTATACCATGTTCTACTTTACAGACTTCGATGGAATAATTTAAATTTATTATTTAGTGTCTATTTGTCAACCCTATGTGTGGTATGTTACGTTCGGTAGCTTTAGGCCGTTGAGATGTTAACGCTCTTGTATGGCATTCTAAGAAAAAATTACTTTTATATGCAAACGTTAACAGATATGTGGAAGAATTATGGTAAAACTATCAAATGTTATCTTAAGATAAATTTATATATCTCTTGTAGAAAATATTTAGTAAATGAAATTCTTTATAAATGCATGCAAAATGTTTTTATACTGTTATAACAAAAAGCTGAGTTGAGCGACACATAATTTTAGATTTAATATTACGCAATATTAAATAATAAAATATTAAAACCTCATTTGTCAATGTCATTCTGCACATACTGGCAGGTTCATGTCTGATGTGGAATGTTTCGAAAAAAAAAGTTAAGCATAGACAAAATTAAATGGCAGCTACAAATGATAGGTCGTGTGGTTGGAACGGGCGCGGATAGCATCTCGGTGGTTTTTGTCATGTCTTATTTCTCGTTTTAGCTTCGAGACGGATGAGGTGCATCAGTTTTTACTTGGGGGAATTTATTTTGCTGGCTGCCATTCGATAGATAACCTGATCTTCGCCCGCGGCCGCCATTTTGATTTTAGTTCTTTGCTACTAGAAATTATTGGTTGCGTCGATGACTTCTTTTTTTGAAAATTATATTTTAACCATAAACCTACCAGTTAACAAGTAATCATGTTATCATACTATTATTATAAATGCGAAAGTTTAGATGGATGGATGGATGGATGTTTGTTAGAGTTTGTAGCCTAAACGGCTGAACGGATTTTGATGAAATTTGGTATAGATGTAGAGGATAGTCTGGAAGAACACATAGGCTACTCACTTTTGTTTTTTTTTAATTCCACGCGGACGGAGTCGCGGGCGAAAGCTAGTTTATAATAAAAGAAGTAGCGAAATCTTTTATAAGCATGAAATATTAATATAATAGTGTTACGAAAAGGTTTCTGTGGGAGTTTTATTTTAGAAATGTGCGTGGGTTTTGTATAGCCTCGTCTGATAGAGCAAAATTATTTTATTACTTCTTATTACAACTTTATTTATTTCTACTATTAAAATCTTTATTACTGTGAAACCTTAAATAAATCTAAAAAAGAAGCAAGGATTACGCAGAATGCAAAGAAAGCGTTTGATTATGAAAAAAGCTTTATTTTCTCTCCTTTTCTGAAAATAATTTAAAGTAATCGTATATCTTATTGGACGTTAATATTTTTCAATAAACAGATTACGATAGCTACAATTTTAATCTTAAAGCCAAAGGAATAGTAAATTTTTGCTGTCATGAAAGCATCGAGTTTTCTAGAATTTTTCCTAAATTTCCTCTTCCCATTAATTTTAAAATCTGAAGATTTTAATGTTGTGTCAATATGACTGATGATTTAATTCAGGAGAAAAAACTCTAAAGGATAGAAATAAGATATTAGTAAACTATAGTAGTATTATAAAGAGAAGAGATTTGTTTTTTTTTGTATGTATTGAAATAACGCAAAAACTACTGGGTGGATTTCAAAAATTCTTTCACCATTAGAAAGATACGTCATCAGTAACATAGTTTTTAATTTCATCCGGGCGAAGTCGCGAGCAACAGCCAGTTTTACTATATTTCTAGGTTATTACTGTTATTGTTTTAGTCTTATGTTTGATTACACACGCTGTGAGTAAACTGAGTTGACAAATAATATTTCGCTACTTGTTACGATACAGAGAATGATATTTGTATGTTTACATTTTACTTCCTTATTTTGATAACAAACATTTAAAACAAAAATTTTAGTCATACAAAAATAATGAACATTGCTCTGCAATGATTTCCTGACTTGATTCATTTCTTTCGGGGCTATATGAAATTCGTTTCTAATTGTTTTCTCAAATTAAATATAAAATGTTATTAAACTATGATTTATGCTTCAATAATATAAATTAAATTTTATTATAATGTTTATGGACAGTATTAATTGATCTCTGTTCAACTAATCTTTGAATATCTACTCTATGACACTTGCACTTCGAAATTCAAATTTCTAAACGTCACAAAAGCCGTGCTATTTTTGGCGCGGATAACGCAATGCAGTCACGTTGAAGACAACAAAGACGACAGAATATCGCGAAAGGAAAATAATAAAATAAAAACTGTGCCGAAAATGAGGTCATTCAATTTCGGGCCGGGCCGGCGGCGAAAGCGGGCAGCGTGTTGCTTTTTTTATTTTTTTTTTTCATTTCATTACTTTCGTCTGGAGGACGCGGTCAATGTGCACTTATTGTTGTCGCCAATGTAAGGATGCGTTCACAATAACTGGCACTTTATCATAGTTAAAAATGGTAGGAAATAAATAAAATGGGGTGAGAAAAATCAAATTTTATAGTTAAACAACAAAAGAATGTTTATTATTCTTTCAATGATGATAAAATAATTACTGCCAATTAGATGTCTTTAAAAATAACATTCATTTAATTTTTATTACACTGAATCATTATCTCAACAGCCGTTTACATATTGTGATAAAACTGTAAATATTAAATTTACAAACAAGTTGAACGAATTGCCGATACATTTTTTAGATTAAGACACACGACTTAAAAAAGCACAGGTGTGTCACCTGCTTTAATTGAAGATGACATTTTTTTTTAAAATTGATCAGTTTTTAACTTTTCCATGAGTTTCTGCCAAAACACCTGTACAAACACATATTACTTACTGTCTCCACTTTTTGAAGAGATTGAAAGGGATAACAATGGGTTTTTTAGACAAGTGTCGTGTCTGCACTAAATTCCCACTCAATTGTTTGCTCTATGTATTTTATTTAACTACATAAAAATTTGAAAAACGTGAAGAGAAATACGTTTTTGAGCAAGTGTTACGATTTGTAATAGTGTTTTTCTGAGTTATTTATGTTCTTGGAGTTTTTTTTATAATTTATGTCATAGCAAGAATTGAAAACACTGATAATTGCACTTTTTTGTGCAAATTTTAAACTCAACATGTAAAGTTAAAGTTAAAGTAAGCTGTCGGTTGTTTTAAAATAAATTGTATTGACTCAGCAGATGATTCAGTTCAGTTCAGATACTAAATTATTAAAGTTTAAAATTGTTAATATTTGAGAACTGAGAATTGTATTTATTGTTTACATGTGTTTATCTGTAGAACCAATTATTGGTTATTTTAGAGTACAATTATACAAATTATTCGAATGTCAACAAAAAAATAACATAAAAAAATTATTGCCAGTACTGGAAATTTGATTTTTTCTATTTAACTTTTACTGATTTATTTTCTTCTCAAACAACTTATTTTTTATTATTAGTCATTTTTATAATTAAATTATGTTAATAATATTGTTTGAATAGTGGATGATAAGTACTAGGACCTCAGAACTCTAAAGTCTACTGTAAATCATGTTTGTATCAATTAATATGAAATGTTTATGGAGTTGTTTTAAAGGTTTTATTTTTGTGTCATTGTGCACACGGCTTTACAGGATGTAACCGGGGCAGATGTTTTTCGTACAAATTGAGTTATGACTCAAGTCTACACTCATACGGACTCCCTTTTAATACCGAACGGGACATTTAATTTAATTCTGATTACGCAAACTTATCAGTTAAATTGAAATTAGTATAGATTGGACTGTAACCGTTTGTGTTTGTAGACCAATTCTCTTTATAAATTCGTATTCATTTGCCCGCTCCATTAGTGATTATGAAAGGCTATCTCAAATGAGTTTTTTTATAGAAATTGAAATCGAATCTTTTTTGAACACGCATAGAGTTTGGATTTAGAATGTTGCGTTTTAAGTTGATAGACATTTTAGTTATAGGAGTGTGTTTTTAATTTTCATCAAACGTACTGCAGTGCAGTAATAGATTTACATTTTGTACAGCCACAGAAGTATACAAATCTTTTTTTTATTATAAACAAAGAGATTCAACAAAATATAGAGTAGGCATAGTTAACACTTTACATGTCAATATAATTGTATTTAATGTTATTGCTGTGTTAAATAGTATTTAAATGTTTGTATTTTATTTTAGGACGCTTTAGTTTATTTTGTAACAAAAGATGGAGCTTATTATAATTTTGTAAAATGTTTTATTAGATGTCCATACAAGAACACGAGGTCCCACTATACTTGACAACTGATGTAGTACCTTTCAGAGAAAATACTGGTGTAAAATTTTGTTCACTATGTATAATCTATATATTCCCCTTAAATTAAAGGGGAAAATTTACAAAACCATCGTAAGACCTGTCATGATGTATGGATCTGAATGTTGGGCAGTAAAAGAGACTGATGAAAGGAGAATACATGTGGCGGAAATGCGAATGTTAAGATGGATGTGTGGGGTAACACGAATGGATAAGATACGAAATGAGTATATTAGAGGAAGTTTGAGAGTAGCCCCCGTAGTAGAGAAGGTAAGGAGTAAAAGGTTAGCATGGTATGGGCATGTTATGAGTGTGGAAGGGTACATCGGTAGAGGTAGACCTAGAAAGAGATGGATGGATTGTGTAAAATGTGACATGATCAAAAAGGGAGTGATGACTGAGATGACGTATGATAAGAGTTATGTGGAGGACAAAAACCTGTTGCGCCGACCCTACGGGAGTAGGATAAGGAGATGATGATGATTTCCTTAATGTCTTTTATTGTAATCTAAGATATATCAAACATAATTGTAATCGATATAGTTCTCTCCCTATTCCGTTTGTTTATTTTTCTTACAGATAAATAAATATATTGTAGATTCTATAAGCGGCCAATATCCCCGGCGTCAAGGCATTTAGCGATATAAGCTATCTGTCTAACGACCAGAATAAAATACAAGATGGCCGCCGCGTAACATTGACCGTTTTGTAGCTCGGCTGCCGCTACGAATAGATACCTTAATATTTTATGTTTTAAATGACAATATGTTGTTTTGGTTCTGTTTGTTGTGGAAAGAATATTAATACGCATTGAGATATTGATTTTTATACCTAATGGTTTTTTCTCTCTGTACCTTATTCTGTGGAGAAATGTTTTTTTTGGAATTTAGAATAGGCTGTATAAGTTAGCTGTATGAGGCTTCTAATCTAATTAAGTACGTATTTTTAATAAGCATAGATTTAGTGTATTTAAAGTAATATATTTGAGTATCTTAATGTAGCAATTAAATTAGTTTTGTTTTATATAAGTAATTTTCGCCATTAAAAATTTTCTTTTTAAACATCCAAAAAATCATTAAAAATATGAGTTACTTAATATTCTTTCTCTGGGTTTATACAAATTTTGGCTTTAATAGTAATTTTTTTTTAAATTGAACTCAAACTGCATATTGAAATTCTGCATATTTGATACTAGCTACCGCCCGTGACTCCGTCCGAGTGAAATTTAAAAAAACATTAAAAATATAGCCTATGTTATTCACAGAAAAAATACCTTTCTAACGGTGAAACAATTTTTAAAATCGGCCCAGTAGTTTTTGAGCCTATTCATTACAATGAAACAAACGGAGTTTTCCTCTTTATAATATTAATATAGATTTGAAATCAACGGAAGAAAGATCTATTTATGATGTATACTAGAGGTTCAATTCCATCCGACCATTAACCGCACATAGACATATCTGCACATACACACACAAGCCGTGACATCAATATTGGCCACGCAGCTTTCGAAGTCGCTCCGATTTGCTTAGATTTGTATCTCGCAGCGACGACGTCTTTCAATTCAAATCGTACCGGATTTAGATTATAAACAACCTGTTTTTAGATGTATTTTGAACCATTCATTTTTACATTAGATAAATACGAAAATAATCTTACTAATATTATAAACTAGCTGTTCCCATGCGACTTCATCGGCATGAAATTATAAAAAAATCATTTTATTGTTTACATTTGTCAAATTATAATATTAATTGCAAATGTCAAAATGACATGACTAGTGTCAAACCATGGCAACCTTGCTTCCTTGATGTTGGCAGCAACTTATGGTCTCTTTCCCACATTAGAGTTTTTATCCAAAATATTTACACCTAAGTTTAATGGCTTGAAAATATATAGCCTAAAGCGTAAGGTAAGTGTAGGGCTTTTTATTAAAAAAAGAGTTATTCAAAAATATGCTGTAATTGCTGACATCTTAGGCAACAAAGAAGTGTGTGTTTACGCTTTATTATATTAGTATAGAGCATAGATGCGTAAGTTTAGATGGATGTTTGTTAGAGTGTATAGCCTACGGCAGAATGGATTTCGCAATTTGACATATATGTAAATCAGTCTAGAAGAACACATGGCTACTTTTTTTAATTACACGCGGGAGGTGTCGGTGGCGAAAGCTAGTAGATATACAAATATTATATTCGAAACGTAATATGTTTTGTCTTAACTTGGTTTAAATAAAATTAATCTTAATTTAATTAAAAAGGCACAAGAAAATTGTGTGTTTTACTTCCTTTTATGTAAGAAAGTAATTTCAAAAAGCCTCAACTCAATAATAAGTCTATAATTTCCACAATAGAAATAAAACTATTTTAGAATTAAAACGACGTATTTATTCTTATCGCAATTATATTACACAGCATTAACAGCTTAGTTATCTTAGATCTTTAACAATCTAACATTAACAATGCAATATATTTAATACTAAAATTATCATGTAAAGGACTTCGCGAGATATCGTTTAATCTAAACAGTTTAAAACTTGTATAGAAATGTCGCGTACACTAAGTAAAACATTAGCCTTCAAAACTAGTCCTAAAATAAGATGGCGGCGGTCTACCGACTGACATGATTCAGGGTTACCATTACAATTATTTTTAATAATTTTCTTTTAATCTATGTGGAAAAATAAACACAATATTCATTATAATTAAAAGTAATTAATAGAGCTTGTAAAATTATAAATCAATTACTTTTAACGTTTTAAAATGTTTAAATGTAGTGTAAAGCTAGAACGTAATGTTTAAATGGGTAAATGGAACGGTAGCTATAATAAATGGTAACCCTAGTGCAGCGGTTGTAGGTTATGTAGTAACATTGACAGTCGCCGGAGTTGTGTAAGCGCTCGCCTTGGCCGAGCGCATGCGCAAGGACTCGCGCGCGCGCCGCTCGAATTTCGAATGCATTCGAGGGCGCGCACTTGAACTTTTTGAATTTGGAACTTGTTTTTTAATTCAAAGCCAATGTCACAAGCTTTTGTCTCATACTGCCAGTCATATGGTAATTTTAGTTGAAATTATAATACTTTTAACAATTAGTAATAGGATATTAAAACACATACTTCATGTATTCTATATCTTGTTTATTTTTTCATTGAGGCAATAGGATATTCATAAAGTATACGCAAATGAAATGAAAACCAAATATGGTATGAAAATGCAAAGAAGTTTAAATACAACGTGCCATCGTTCATGTGCGAAATTAGAGTTATTTTTAACTCAAACATTTAGGTTACAGACGCAAGTGCATATCATACTTCCTGTGAACATTCGTGGCCTCTTTACGTTTTAAACAAATGTTTAAAGATATGTTGTATCATTCAAAAATATAATATCATTTTTTAGTCTATAACATTTAATAAAAAAAATGTAAAAACAAAATTAATCATTGAGCAATGTGATTTCTTTATATTTTGTATAATATTTTGTATAATATGTAATAATATAACTAAACAAATGTATTGAAGATATTACGAAGTTAATATTAATAAAAAAATCACTTTAATATAATAACGATATTTTTACTTTCAAATTGTTGCATTTAAATAATATAAAATTATAATATATTTTTAGCATTCACTGTTATGTAAAGTAATCAAATGAAAATATATTTAAATTGTTGAATAAATCATAAAAGGATAATTAAAACGCCCTAATTTCTCTTCGCGGTAAAATTATATTTATGGTATTACACGGAAAAAGTTCCGACGGTAAAATTTTAGCCTACGAACTCGCGTAGACGCGTAGCTGCCAAATTTAATTAAATGTTTCATAATAAAAAAACAACGGTTTCGTGTTTAAAAACATTGAATTTAAAATTAAAAACATTTTGTTTTTATGTGTAATGATTAATTTGGATTGATTTATTGAAAATATTTCAAATTAATTAATTTGGAACTTATGTTTTCTCAGAAGTGATTTGGTAAATATTGCTTTATAAACAAATTAAATGTCTGTATTAAATTATAAATTCATTAATATTCCTCCATTAATTTATATTCGATCATAAATATAGGTTGCAATTTGTTAACCCACACATATTCACTTACGCACACATAAGTTCGTAGCCATGGTAAAAGAGTGGGACAGATAAACGATAAAGAGTATAGGTGGGGAGCGATGGTGGGGGTTCGTAAGAAAACACGCGAAAAAAATGTGCGTGAACAACCCCACACATGCATGCGTAACCCCTTACACACGCACACATACGCACACCGAGTTATATACAAAAAAAGCACTATAATTCACCTCCTTTGTTATCAAATATATGTTTTTATTGTTTACTCACATGCGTCAGAGGTGGCCTGTTCCTCCTCGGTCCAGTTTGACACTTCGGTGGTAATTTTCGTAGCAGAAAATATAATGCAAACGCAAAAAAATAAAGTTTCAAAACACAAACGGCGTCACCTGGTCATATAATTCACTCACAAATCCATGGAATAATTCGCCGCCAAAACACCGTCACTGATGAAATAGCACATAACGTCACTACACAAAATATTCCTTTATTCAATATTTGAACCTTGTTTTTAAAATGACAAAATATTGTTCGGGTCCTAAGTTTCCATTTGATATGTCTCGTGCATCGCGGCAACGTTATTTTTATTTATTTATTCCAAAAAACTCGGTAAACGAGGTTAAAAATATATAATTCACTAAATCGCCAAAAATATGTTCTTTCGAAAACCACTACGCGAATGATATGAATATAATTTTAATTTTGTACAAAATATAGTCTGATGTGAAAAATATTTTTTTTTCAAATTTCGGATTGTTTTTCGTTTGTTATTATTTTTATTTTGGAGGTTTTTAGCGGTTAGGTCGCGTGTTATGGTCGAGTTGTGTGGTGAGAACGGAAATGCGACTCTCTAGCGGTTGTGCATAGGCGGGACTGCACTGGCGGCTGGTGGCGGCGCACACTGCACTAGCGCCGTGCGTACTTATCCATTACCTTGTATTTACTGCGAGCGAGAGCGAACGATCGCCCCGTCTTGGTCCGCTAACGGCGGGAACTTAATAAAATAAATTTTCATTTCTTTTTACACTTTTTAACTTTGGATTATTTTAATTTGCGGTAGTTATTTTACAGATCATAAATTGTACTAATTAAATATCAAAATGTTTAAAACAGGATGTTTAGACTTGAACGAGAAAAATTATGCGATTAAGTTGGGGTATTGAAACAATGAACGAAGAAAGAGTAACAAGACAATTTTTATGTTAAAAAATGAGTTGAAATGTTGAGCAATATCTTTCACAAAGTGGTTCTTTAAAGATTTAATGGTGTCATTTTAAAGTATTTTTTTTTAATGTCAAAGCCAAAACTGATATCAAAATTACTGTTCCATGTTTACAAGACACTTCAATTTTATCATCAGTTCTAAATACAATTTCTCGCACAGAAAAAAGTATCAATTAATTTATATTCTAATATGAAACAACATATTCTTCGTTGTTTTGTTCGCAAACGATAATAATGTTAAGGGGTAAGGATTAAAAGTGGGCAGTCGTAGTACACCCTTACATGCGCGGAGTGCAATGTCGTGTTACTTAGGGGCGCGGCTGTGTGAGTGCCCGCGCTCGTACAAACCTTGAGCATTTTAGTTTTACTTATCTTATCCTTTGTAACGATTCAAACTGCATCTCATTAATAACGCTTTGTATAATTTACGATGCATTTTTTTAAGAAACGATCGCGAAGCTTAAATTTTAGATTTTCAAATTTTGAAAATAGAACGTCATTATCTTGAAACGCTTGTGTGCAATTCGATTTGCGTTTGTGTGGGTGTGTTTTTTATCGTTTTTTTCTCGGCGTGTGGGTGCGTTCGATTGTGTACGGACTGCTGTCGCTGTGTGGGTGTCAATCGTTACACGTTTTTTTATGTGTGAGTCTTCTTGTAAGAAAATGCTACGGGTTCGGGTGGTGAAAAATTTCGTAGGAACCCAAATAGATGGCGTTGCATCGATGCGAATAGCAAATTTCGTCAAAAATTATATGCTTGTGTACAACGATGCCTTAATATCGTCTCTATTAGTATGGAACTTAAGCAACAAAATTGCATGGATTGTGTTTTTTATTTCTCGTCTGCGATATCTACAGTATTAGGAAGTTATTTTATTTTTCACAGTAGTAATTACTGTTATTAGATATAATGATTTGCAGATTAAGAATATTCGCGTTCTCGTATCCGGAACTTGTCGCGACTTGTTGTGAATTTAGCGAAAACAATTGCAATTTTGCACGCGATTCTTTTTACTTTTTAATTGTTGTTTTTTTAGATTCTTTTATTGTTGTTGTATCTTTACATCTTATACAAGTTTTATCAAGTCTTTGTAGAGATTTAAGGCATTCAAACTAATTTTCCACTAAGTATTTTTGGGTACTGTATTTGGTCTTGTAAGAGTAGTGTAAAGCTTGCTACATACGCAGTTCTGACAGTTTTGAAAACAGTCGACCTGTTCAGTTGAACTGACGGATCTAAACGAATGTAGCGGGCTTTATTTAAAGAGATATAGAGAAGGTTACATAATAATTAAAACTTATTTTTGTGTAAGTTTTAAAACGGTATGCTCATATTAAAAAACAATTTGAAATTGTTTTTAAAGAGGTTTGTATGCAAGATATTGTATTTATATAATAATTTATTGTGTCCATACTTGTAGACTAATTAAAGACAACATAAGTTGCGCTCTCGCTTAAGCAGTTAAGTGATAATTTTCTCACTTTACCACTTGGAGTGTCAATGTTCTTTACATAACTTAGTTGGTTAACTGACTTACTGCACATATTTCCTACAGTAGTTTAATGTTCATAGATTTGACTTTATTTTTTTCTATACTTTATAATGTAAAAAAGCGTAAACACGAATTTCTTTGTTATGTAGGATGTCAGCTATCAGAGGATATTTTTGAATAGTTCTTTCATTTATAGAAAGTTCTAAACTTATGTAATGCTTTAGGATTTTTTCACGCTATCCAGCATGCAGGGGGAGGGGGGGGGAATAATTGGAAAAAAAGTGTCATGCGAGAAAGAGACAAAAACTACCAAGATGGCCATGGTACCTGTAATTGTTAACTAATTATAAAGGCCTTCCTTGTCATTTAAGCATTTGAATTTTGATATTTGCAAATGAAGTTTTACGAAATTTAAACAATTAGATAGATATACGTTATGCGAATAAAGTGGTATAGGAACAACTAGTATGATAAAAGCTATACTAATATTATAAAGAGGAAAGATTTGTATTTTTGTATGTATTGAAATAACTCAAAAACTAATGGGCCGATTTTAAAAATTCATTCGCCGTTAGAATGGTAATTTATCTGTGAGTGACATAGGTTATATTTTTTTTGTTTTACGCGGATGAAGTCGCGAGCAACTAGTAGTCAATAAGGTGGCAAATTGAGCTCGCGTGAGCAGATAGAAGTATGCAGGCTAAGGTCATACCGCGATGGCCAAGGCTCCATTCTAGTCCTTTGAGATTTATTTACATTACATAATACATTGTTACATTACATTTATGTAAACAATTGAAAAACGAAAAAAAAACGTTTATAGAATATAATAACCTAATTTTTTTATAACACAGTAAAAACATAAAAAAAATGTATTAAAGCGACGCTGTAGGCTGTTTTATTGCAATTGGACTTCTTTATTACAATTTTTATAAACTTAACTAATTAGTTAGTTAGAATTAAGGATTCGTAAAGTTCTGACAATAGGTTACTCTAATTAAAATATATAGCTATCTCTGTCTTATTACAGTTTACAGTACACAGTGAAAGGCATGGAAATATGTTTATGTATAAGTATGTAGTAGAAACTCATAGTTGGAGGTTTGCAATGTTAATCATCTAGGGTAGTTTACACGAAAAGGTTTACTGCCAGTTTACATTATTCCAATCCAGTTATAGAATCCAGCACTGGATTACAATTGTAATAATGAAATGTAAGTGTATTTTTACCAGTATTATATCGCTGGATTCGTTAGCTGGACTGGATTGATGTACACTAACCAAACAAAACACGGCCTGTGATAATTCTATTTTTTTAAACGATACATGTGTAAATCTTAATAAATACTATTCTCGTGCAAATTATTACCGATATTAGTCTAATTGTAACATCAATAATGTTAGGTGGAGTTCACTCGCCGACGGTATACCGCGACCTCGAAAACTTGAGACTTGACAAGTTCGACTAATACAAACATTCAAACACACCGCAAGATAACTTTACACTTGAACTATTCTATTGGTATTAGAAATAAACGTAGACACATTTCAACCATATTAGCTGGCTTTCGCCCGCGTGGTATTAAAAAAAAATTGCCTATGTGTTCTTCCAGACTATCCTCTACATCTATGGCAAATCATCGAGATCCGTTCTTCAGTCCGATTCAATCCGAAGCTTTGGTACCTTTTAAAAAATTATATATCACTAGCTGTTGTTCGCGACTTCGCCCGTGTGACATTAAAAAAAAGCCTATGTTACTTACAGATAAATTACCTGTCTAACGTTTAAAATTGGCCTAGGAGTTTTTGAGTTATTTCAATATATACAAAAATACAAATTACATTATAGATATAGATTGCGATAAAATTGTTCCAATAGCCTGCAAAGTTGATAAGCTACAAATTATGTGAAATCCCAACTCGAGAAGTTAATTACGAGGTAAAACTCAATCAAATTAATTTATGTTTCGTAAGTTTACATTTAGAAGTTGTAGGGTTCGTTGACCTATCGATAGGTTCGCAAAGTTTACTGTCGATGAAATACTTTCAAACAGTAAAGGAAACTGGCAATTAATGTTTAAAAAGTTATAATATAGTTACAATTTAAATAACTATTACGCAAGAGTGTAATGGCCTGTCCCACAATTCTTGTAAATTGTCAGATAACAATCCAACGTATAAAATATGTGATGGAGATACTGGATTTTGGTACTCTATCTGACAGTGACGTCACTTAAGCTATCTGAGAGTCAATCAGCCAGTGGTGGGACAGGCCCTTAAAGTTACAATTAAAACTTTACTGTTAAACAATTGTGTTAATCGCCGCTGATGGTGACAAAGGAATTAAAGAATACAAAAGTAAGTAACCTGTGTTCTTCCAGACAATCCTCTACATCTAAGCCACACTATATCGAGATCCGTTCAGTAATTTAGCCAACAAACTAACAAACTTCCATCTAAACTTTCATATATCTGATGTAACATTGATTAAGATTGCATTTGCATGCATACGCATCAAATAAGCCGCCGGGAGCTAGTCACGCTCTCTAAGTTTGAACCCCTTAGTAATTTACTCTGTTTTTAAAAGAAAGGGATTGAATGTGGTATTGGATTTAGAAAGGATAAGAAGTATGTAAATGTAAATATAAAGAGGAAATTTTTGTATTTTTGTATGTATTTGATTCACGTAAAAACTAAAAGGCCATCGGCCTTCAAAAATTCAAAAATTCTATCACCATTAGAAAGGTAATTTATCTGTATCATAGACTCTATTTTTTAATTACACGCGCGTGAAGTCGCGAGCAACAGCTATATATACATTCTATACATTTAAAGCAATTTAAACCCTTTCAACTTGTAGATGCCAAAGCGATGGTCATTTCCCTACGTTATGGATACCAAGTGACCGTACTAAGTCACTGATAATAAAGCAGATATAGACGGAAATAAATATTTTTAACAGGAAAATGTTATCGAAAAATTCATCATACAATGTCTAATACAGGTATTTTCGTGGGAAGGATTTAAAGACGGATCTGTCAAAGTCAGTCTACCCACGTTATCGAACCCCGCGTCGGACGCCGTTTTTATGACGCACGTTTGTTCAGTATTTTTGAGACTTATGCTTGAAGAATTATGACAATCGCAGACCCAACATTGATAGATATTATTATTTTATTTATGGTACGAATTAGGTTCATGAACCATGTGTAAGTAAATTTGAGCCCACGGAGGAGCTTCCATCTAGAACTTGGCTGAAGATTTTCGTCAACGATCATGCTATCAAATATTCTAAAACTACTATTGCCCGCGACTTAGTCCGTTATTTATTTGTAGCTCATGTCTTTTATCAGATTATGGTCTATATCTATGTCTAATTACATCGAGATTTGTTTAAATATTCCGGAGATATGTAGTAATAAACATCCATCTATACTAAATAAATTGGATAAAAACCCTAATGTGGGAAAGGGACCATAAGCTACAAGCTGCCAACATCAAGGACGTAAGATTGCCATGGTTTGTCACCATGTCATGTCATTTTGACATTTTAAATTGATAACTTGACAAATGTAAACAATAAAATAAAATTTTCATAATTACATGCGGATGAAGCCGCACGAGAACAGCTAGTACTTCTATAAAGTGGACCTTTCAATATTCACAATACAAAAATCGTATAAAAAAGGCAAAAGTAATAAAAACAGTGTATAAAATCGGGTGACTTTGCATTGTGCAGTCAAAATGGACGCCATTCATTCGAAGTAGTTTATTGGTAAGGATGTTTTTATAAGAACAATCGAATGGAAAATATATAAAATGCTGTGATAGAATGGCTAAGTTTTTTAATAATAAGATTGAATTCCAGGACTATGTTAAATTTATCATATATTTTGTAATATTTAATATAGTAAACCACTAAATAAGAATTTTAATTGTCCAGTTATAATTGTTACTACTGACATTTTCCTCAATTGAAAACGTAGCAATAACAATTGTTGGACTTTTTCATAGATCCGAAATTTCTAGGTTTCAAAAAGCCTTTTGTCTTCAAATCCAATCTCAATGAATTTAACTTGGTTTGTATTTGTAAATCATTTCAATGAGAGGTTTTCATCCTTATTTTTACTTTTAAAATCATTAGCATCGATTCCAAATTTCGTTATCCATAGATTTAAAGTTAGTTCAGCTTTCTGTATATAATTAAAACAATACGAGCTTAAAAGAATAATCGAATGAAATGTTTGTTCAACAAATTCGATGTCGCAACAACGAAAACCTGTGCGAGTGTATCGGCTGAAAACAAAATTGTTTAATCTCGTTACATTTGTATCGACTATCTGTTGCATTCTATTTTGTTGAAATACGATATTGCCTTTCTACGCAATTATTACCTTAGTATTATTACCATTTGATAATCAGAAATCACGAAAATTCCAAGTATTGGATTAATATTAGTTGGTTTACTAAACATCAAATTATCTTGAACATTATCTTGTTCTTAGTACGCAAGTAACTACAAGTTAATTAGTATAAATACGGATGTGCGATTGTGTTGAAAAATGAATTACATAATAACCGGAAATAAAAATCGACCCAAATTCTTAAGGAGCTAAACTAGAACAAAAACCTCTTATGGTGGCCGCCATGACAGTTTTTTTGTCATCGACCTAAGATGGCGCGTGACATCAGAAGCCGTCTAAAACAAAAGAAGTGTGACCGCCCCACCCAACTTCGCCAACTAAACATTTTAAAGCCCAAAAAATGCCCAAAAAACAAAAGAAAGAGAAAACTGCAGCGTTAGCAAATTAAATTCGAACGATTAAAAGCCAAAAGGGGAAAAGTCAACACGGACGATGTCCCGTGATTTGGTGAATTCCCGAATTGTCGGTATGAATTCGGGCAGTAACACGTGCGATATAGAGACAAGCTGGCATGCTAAACTGCAAAGTGGCACATTTACCGTGGCTTGCATCAGGCGACCACTTGTTGCACGGCTCCAACTTCTCGCTTGCGACGACGAACTTCGTTTATTCGAATTTACCTCTAACTTACAATTTAAACTCCTATTCACTTTTAAACTTTAAAAAAAATACTAAACTACAATTACTTTTTCAACTAATTTCAGTTAACTTTTAAAGCGATTACAGCATTCAACTACGAAATATAATTTTTAAATCGTAAATGTTACAAAAATTTAACACAATCGATAAAGCACTTATAATCCGTCACATCCCGGCACTGTCTTAAAACTCCTCCAGACGTTTGAACGTAGCGTAAGAAAACCGACTTGCGAGAGAATTTCCGATTCTATTACCGAGACACTTTTTACTTGGTACAGTTATTTTTTTAATAATTTACCTAATAATATAACGTTGCACGGAATAGTTTTGATGTTTCAAATATTTATGATTTTATCAGTGATAAGAGGAGTTGCATCGGTGCACGCCGGTCGAGTTGCAACAGGTTGTTTGGCGGAGAGCCGAGCTCGCGCATGCGCCCTAAGAACATCCAAATGCGCTATCCACAATGGTCACAAAATATACGGACGATATTTTTCTATCTAACATTTTGATATTCAAAATTATAACAATGTTAAGAATGAAATAAATTCATGACATTGTTTAATTTACACATTCAATTCTCCTATGAATATTATAACATCCGTTAAAATTTCTATTATATTTATAATTGTTCTCACATGTGCTATTGAAATGAATATCCTATTATTGTTTTATCACAATTAAGTCACACTAACCTGTTACAATATATTATTAGGAACGTGGACTTTACAATCAATTGGGTGGTGAAACTAAACATTTATATTCTATTATTATAAAATATCTCCTCTTACCTCTATTTAATACCAGAAAAGAAGGATCCATTTCTTAAAGTGAATATCTTAAGTTAAAATTTACTGGTAAATTCTAAGATTGATTAGGAAAATATTATTATCCCTTTCTGAAGAAACGATGCCTTTTGTATGAAGTATTTTGGCAAAGGAAATATATAATAATATTTACAAAATACGATTCATCAAAGATCATTGTATTGAGTTTGAGTATTATAAGTATCGCTAGTGTTGATACAAGTCTATGTAGAAACTATTTTATATTTTAAATTATAGTACAAGAAATTGCAAAAAAATATTCATCAAAATTGATTATAATTAACAAAATTGTGGTCATTGTAGAACAAGCAATGCAATCGCCCCTCAATGCCGGTCGGAATTAGGCGCAACGCGATCTAGCCTTTATCCAAGCTAGGACCAAATCGAGGCAACAACGCTATTTCTCGACATACACAAATATCGACTCACTTCTAGAAACAACGGAAACTTAGTACGGTGAACTTTGATGGAAGTTCCAACCTCTTGGAAATCCTACAGCGTAAGCCTTAGTTTAAGAAAGATAAACATCCTATAGATATCAAGTATAAGTATCTAAATAGATACTATTAAGAAATTTGATAGTACTATATTTTCGAAATTTATTTCGTAAGTAAAGATGAAGATAAAAAAAGAATTGATTTTGCATAGTTAAATAATTGCATGTAGCGTCAGTGCGGCAACTTGCGCGTCCTAATGGAGACTAAATGAGTTAAAGGCTATTTGAGAAATGCAGCCGACCGGATGACTGATCGCGACAGCACCTGCTTACCGACTGAGGGGTGCTGGCTTTACAATCAAAATCATATGGATTATACTAAAACTAGATGATTTAAAATCAATATTGACGTTGAAAGATGCATATTACGGCTAATAAAAAAAAGACATTTAAAATTTTAAAGTTACAACTATTTAGAAAGTCAATAGCATGATTATAGAAAAATAAAGCGACATCTAGTGACGAAACATTAACATTTGTACAATCTTTAGTTAAAACAGTAAAGTAAATAGGTTGAAAATAAAATCATTGAACTATTTAACAATACAATTATTTTTACAAAGTCAACAGCGTGATTGAAGAAATGTAAAGCGACATCTATGGGCGAAACAACAACACCTTTAAAACTGCAAGTCAATTATTTTTAACGAAAATTTCAAATCAAATTCTGTCCAGTAATGCATTTAGAACAATATTCCCCCGTGCGTAGATAACATCGCGAAATTCAAACTCCACTGTATCCACCCCACAATATGAGATTTAATAACCAAAGCTCCAACGGTTGGTTTGTTTGTCTTATACGCTGGAAGCAACGGAACCTCGTTTTAGGGTTCCCTAGTAAAACAAAACTTCGCTCGCATATGAAGGAAAGGTTTTATTGCGTAAAGTTGGCGGAACTGAAAACATTTTGGAGAGTCCGACAACTTTACGTCTGGATGGAAATGCGTAGGAAATTGCCGTGTATACAGACTAGATGATTGCAGTATGATAATTAGGATACCGGAGTGACGGAGTTTTATTTGTCTGTGACTTCCAGCGCAAAAAAAATTCGTAAAACGATCAGCATTTAAAATACATCCTGTATCTCGTCGTTTATATTTTTTGTCTTTTGATTTATTTATAATAATTACAGATTGCTAATAGATATTGTAATAACCGTCTGTAAATTTATTTAAAACTGGCTGTTGCCCGCGACTTCGTCCACGCATTATTGAGATAAAAAAGTAGCCTATAATATGCCTGTCTATGTCAGCTACCCTTCAGTGTAAGTCCGATCGAAATCGGTACAGCAGTTTCGGAGATTGCCCGGATCCAACGCGGCTTGCGGACAGACAGACAGACCGACAAAAATTTTTTAAAAGCGATTTTCTAATGTAAATTTGCCAAAAATTCGCACAGAACAGTCTTGGTATAAAATGGGTTAATAATTAATAATTAAGCTAAAAGTGTTTAAAACACTGTTTTAGTTAATTATTCTGATTTTGTTTACATCTAAAAAAATATTATCCTACAAAATGCACTAAAAATATATCCTTTCACCGTTTTAAAGTGTTACAAAAACCATTTAAAAGTGTGACTTAAAACATCGTACTTAGTCGACAAAAGAACTAAAGGTGTTTTTAATTATGGACCCCAACCCTAATACTTAGACCTTGCCCTTGAGTATAACACTTTCCACTTCGGTTGCTGACGAACCATTTATGTTGCCACTCTACCACAGATAATAAATAACCTTTTTCGTCAGTAAAGTTTTTTATAACGTACAGATTTTTTAAAATTTTAAAGTCCTTTTTCGCGTTCAAAAGATGATCCAATTAGTGGACGTTCTATTCATAGTTTTAAATTTTTTATATGTGAATCTACGACACATTAAAAATATAGTAAATATGGTTTAGTTCAAATTTGATCAAAAACTTAAAATCTATCAATGTATTTATTGTTTTTTTGTCTTAGTTGACAATTTTGTTGCTTTAGATTATTCGAGCAAAAGGGATGGTACCTAAAAGACACTTTCTGAATGGCGAGCAAAAGTATACCTTTCACATTTTCATCGCTCACCGAATAAAAAAAGCAGATAACATACAATAAAGCGCTTAAATTACTCATAGAATATGTTACCAACAGGTATGTTTTATAATAAAGCGCTTGAATCACTCACCTAGTATGTAGACCATGTTCTTTGTCCAGCGCTGCAGCTCCTTGCGTATGGCGCGACGTTCCTGCTGACAGCGCGCGAAAGAGCACTCCGCCATGGCATACGAACGAACCTGAATATAAACACAATAATGGTACAAAATCCATCGACATAAGATGTCAAGGGTTGTCTGTTCTACCAGAACATAATCTTTGCCTATTACATTCAAAACATCGAAGATAGTGTTAGATAGGTCTTCCAACTGAAAGCTGATATGACACCAAAACAATGAGCCAAAAAGGCTACCAAATATAATATAAAATATTGACAAAATAATATTGTGTTGAATTTGTATTGAAGTCAACTTTCTACGTCATCTTGTATTAGGTAACGTATTTAACCTTATCATGTCAAAATTAAAAACAGAATGTAAAAACTCGCGTAAAAAGTATAAACGTCGATGAACAAATTGGTAGTCCGTAATGCAATTCAAATGTCTGTTAAATTCCATTGTCGAATACAGCACAAAAAACATCTCGAGTCGCTATAAAGACGAACAAAAGGTTAACAAGAATTCAAAACGTAGGTTCAATATAAAACAATAAATATAAGCGGGCGGGCGTCTGCGCGGGCGTGCAAAGAGCGGAATAAAAGATCGAAGAACCTCCAATTACTATAACATTCATCGGGTATCGACGCCGCCGGTCGATGCCCCCGACCTAACGAAATTCCACGAAAAACCTCCGGCCTCATCAGGAGATCCCGTCCCACCCCGAAACCTCGCCACCCGATCTAAACCCCCAAATTCTTATTTCAAACTCCAGACGAACGGGGGCGTAAGGCGAGGGGGGCCTCAGCATCGCGAAACTATTCTTATTTGAAAATCTCTCTCCACGGAATATGCCACGAAAGAGGTTCTTATTTTAAAAATATCACGCTCCACCGAAAATTTCGTGTCCGTTTACACCGACCTAGCCGCGTTGTATCGATCGTTCTTTGAATTAACTCAAATTATGTTTAAAGTTATATTATTATTAATTAACTACAAACATATATCTCATATTTTAATTTAACTATTAACATCTAGACGAAATTAGTCTTTTTTGCCTTTAGTTAACATTCTTGAAAAATACTAAATTAAAGTCTTTGTTTGTTTTATTCAGTACTGAGATATAGTGTGTGAACAACATAAGTTGTGGATAACCGAATCGAAATATAGACGCGTTTAATAAGAAATCAATATGAGACATTGGTTGAAAATGTTTCTTTTTTTTAATAATTAATTTCGTTCGGTAGTCTGGCGGTGTAGACGCACACGAAATTTTCTTATTTTAAAAGCCCGAGGGGTGGGCGCGAACGTTCTTCCGAAATCCACCCCGCGCCGAGTGGCCAGTTATGATATTCTTATTTTAAAATCGCTCGCAGCGTTCCGATTCTGTTATTAAGATGCTGGCTGGTGTGTGCTCGTTTTAACATGAACGCGGTTGTTTTTTTTTAAAGCTTCGCCGTTTTTATAAGCCTCTTTAGTCGGTAAACGTTATAAGAAAAAGATGAGAAACTGTTCGGTGCGCCGTTTTAGTATTATTGACATTTTTTTTTATTTTAATGTGATTTTATTAAGTTCGTAAATTTCATTTTTGCTTAGATATGTTTTGTATCGAATTACTTTAGGAGTATCACAAACTCACAATGTTGCGTGTCATTTAGAAATGACTCAAATAGACAAATAGATGAAATAAAACGGAG
Organism: Papilio protenor; assembly: GCA_029286645.1. Lineage (NCBI taxonomy): Eukaryota > Metazoa > Arthropoda > Insecta > Lepidoptera > Papilionidae > Papilio > Papilio protenor. The sequence goes on along the minus strand of JAGSMZ010000010.1, from coordinate 2,160,183 downwards.
TAGTTAATATATCTATTTAACTAATAGTTTATTCTCAGATGGTTACAATGGAATTGATATACATAGAAACAGACATGCACAAAACCTTATTTTTCTAGACACGAATTGAAACCCTTCTGAGTCGGTCCGACAATGTTAAGGCGGCAACACACCATCACATTAGTTATAGTTTTAACCATTTAATGTGTATAGTTAAAACAAGAGATGTATAGCTGGCTTTACAAAAAAAATTAAAGTCGTCAATATAAACAAACATTGATATGCTAATAAAAAGAGCGGTAAACAGATCCTAATAAAACAAACGAAATGGCCCACGTCATCTTCCCTGACCTACGTGACCCAGTTACCAAGTTTACGCACCGAGGGGTGGGGGTGCCGAATTCGCTTCCTAAGCCTCGCCCTCAATACACCCTGACCGAGAGAATCAGCTGATATGTTTAACCTTCTTTTCCCTTTAAGGTCAACAACCTTTTGACATATACTATTGGCTTCTTTTGACGCAACTTTTCAAAAGCGATTTTTTTTTTCAAAATTTCGTTTGTTTTTTATTAATATGTGAATTGAAATAGATAATGCCATCTAATGAAATATCTTTGAACAAAATTAGGGTTAAATAACGTAATCTATTAATTTTAAATAATGTTTTATTCTGTTAAATATGTCATGTTAGTAGGTTTATATGCCAAATCTTAGAATAATAATGTCGTACAAATTTGTACCATTATTTTCCCACTCTACATCTATATCGCCAATCCGGTCATTGACCTATGTCTCGACCGTCTCCACTCGATTGAAGATACTAGTTATCGTTTCTACGTACGTACGTTCTTTAAATTTCTTCGTATTACATTATTCAATTTTATTACTTTCCAAAATATTTTACTACTGAAATCAATAGAATTTAATTGCTTAGTCTGACAAGAAATGTAATTTAAAAATTCAATGCCAGCATTAGTAAAACCTTCACGGAGCAGAATCGAATGCATGCTAATTTCAAATTCGAATAGAAAAAAAAACAACATCGAACGCCCGAGCAAGGCAACCAATAATCTTTCCCGCCAATTTCCATCGCTGTCAAATTTGGAAGCGCGTCGCCGCCACCCCAGAGCCCCCTCGGCCCGGATCAATTTACGATAACTCGGTTTGAGCGCTCCGTCCCGCTCCACCTTAAGACACCCGGCTATGCCCGTCTCCCCCCGGATAACTTCTAGAACTATACAGCCGGTATAGCGGAAAGTACCATAACTAAGAATTTTAATTTTTCTTTAAATTAATTAAAGATTTAAGTCTTCATCAATTTCCATGTTAAATGAACTTTTATGTTACTTACGTAAAACGTTACATTATTGAATTCGAATTTCTAAACATTAAGTTGAACGTGAAATTTTTAAATCTATCTAATATGGTTACATTTTAACTTGCGACGTTTATTTAACTAGTTTTCGAAGGACAACTAAACAAATGAATGACATTTTTGAAACAGTAATATGTTAATAAAGAAAAAGTGTACAATTTTAAAGTTATACCAGTTCTCGTAGTGCCTCTGAAGGGACCATTCTCTCACGCGGATATGGGCCGAGACTTATTTTTAACTGTTGTGTGCGTCTTACGTGGCCATGTGTGCACGGGGGCAGGTTTACGCGTGTGTGCGTTTATTTGAAATATTCCCCCGTACGGTGGCGCGCAGAATTGATGTTTTTAATTAGTTTGAAATACATTTCGAAGGTGGCTTGTATTGCGTTTATATTTTTTTCTACATTAGAAGATATCGGTGGCGGTAATTAATGCGCTGTGGTTTTCATATACGGGTTACTTCGCCTTTTTAATATATATTTGTATTTTATATACGTTTCTTAAATTAGTTTTGTTAGTAAAATAGATTATTAGCTGAAAAATGATTAGAATGCATTAACAAAAGCGTCGAGTTAGCAGTTAAAAGTTTAATCGAATGCCCTCCATTCGCGTTAAACAATTTCGTCAAAGTTACACTTTAAATGTTTTACATTTCGCTGCGAAGCTACGTGGCTAACCCGTGTAGCGTTTCCTGAAAACTTTCCTTTTGTAGGCGAAAATTCAATAGGCGGGGAAGTTGGTTCCGTCACAAACCGCATCTCATTGTCGGTAGGTTAACTAACATTTAAAATTTATTCACGCAAAAGCAAAAATAACTAAAGCAAACCAAATCATAAATCCAACGCAATTTCGAATGAACCTTTTTTTGAAATACAAAGCTCATATAACTTGTTTTTTTTTTCGAACACAACGCCGATTCTGAATTTAAATTTGGAATATCTTCCGAATCGCTGGAATTTCATTTGAATACCGGTACATATATCGCCACAGAGCAGCAGAGATAAAGTTTATCTTTTGCGCTACTGGCTAATGGTGGAAGTTCGGAGTTGGATCCGCGTTATCTGTGGGTCGTTCAAAGTTAGTTCGCTGTGCACGTGTATATGGGCCGTATATTTATTGTAGGTTGGAATACCTGTTGCTCGCGCCGAGGCTTTTGTTTTTGTTGATCGTTCACTAGTTTTGGCGAAGCGCCGTCGGTTTCGAGTTGAAACAACTTTATTAAAGTCATGTGGATGGCCACGTAGAGGCTTTTCCGAATAAAAGTCCGATGTTTCGTGTTTGTGTTAAGTCAATTTTGTTAGGAAACTTCTATTTAACTGGCGAAATCGAATCGACTTTAACGTAGTGTTGGATTTTCTCACTGTAGTACTGAATTATTTTTGTTAACTTGCTGACTGCACATTAAATTGTATTATACATTAAAACCAATTGGCAATGTTTGAATGATACATTCTTGTCCCTGTTTACCCCATTAGTGATAAAAGGTGTGATGGTCTACGTTTAAAGTTTTAAGCGCACATAGTTATAGTACAGTTCATTATAAGTTCTTATAACTCCAATCACTGTAGCGTCGGGGTCCCGAAAAAAATCTTATTCCGTTTATCCCAAGTTCCGTGGGGGCTCGAGGAATGGGATGGGTCGCCGTGAGGGGGCCTCCTCCGCGCCTGTGTGAAAGAATGCCGGGGAATCAATACAGCGGTGCACATTAAATTGGCCTGGGTTACTGTACAAGACTTGACCCTGATCTTTTTTTGGCTGGATATTTTTTCGAGTTTAAGTAATTTTATGTTATAAAAAGGTTTCAATTAATTTGTATGAAATGAAATCTAAATATTATTCGTACGCCAAATAAAATATGTTTTTAGAATATTGTAATCTTATACTAACTAAATTAACTATCGCAACTCGACTGAGCAAGCGTTTTGTATAGTAATATTTTTCATACAAAGTAATTTATAAAAATAGTGATGTGAACTATTAAGGTACATCCCTAGAGCAGATAATCCTCGACCCATTTACCCCACTGCGGAGTAATCGTCGCTGTGATGGCGGACCGAAAAAATTAAAATAAAAAAACCATAACGCACAAAGCGAAAATGTTATCCCCAAGATTTTCCCCGCGAGCGTCTTAAACAAAAACTTCAATGAGAGACAGAAATGAGCCATCACTGGTACAACAATGGAAGTAAAAACAGTGGGGTAAAATTGGTCATAATGAGTGTCACCCGCCACCCCATCTTCCCCTTTGGGTCAAGCGGGAAATAAAATTTTAAATTGAAGCCGTGAAAAAGACAAAACGTTGAGACTGAAGAATAAAGGCGGTTGCACACTACACTATTACTTTAATAATTTCATAATTATTTTAGATGAATTAAATTTTAATAGTAACTAGTGTGAACTATCCAGTTAGATGAAACGCCTCTACATATGAATACTCGATAAAATCTTTTCACTACTTTTTTAATATAAGAAATTTTAAAATTGAATTTGTGCTTTGTATACGTTATTTTTTATTTACAATACGGATGTTATTGGTCTATGAGTCAATTAGCAAAGCCAAAACATTTACAAACCAAAGGAAATTAAAACATAATAAAACAAACAATTCTGAACAAGAACAAACAGAAAACGGCAATATAATAAAAACAAATGCATAACGGTAATAGTGTGATCATGTATTCTTTATTTGAAACAATAAATCAATATCCTATTTTTAATTTTTCCATGTTTTATACAAATAAACAATTGTCACAATCAGGTAATTACTCAAACCTTCACGCTATTTTAATCAAATCAGAGTAAACACAAATAACAACTCAAAGTTAACATCTTCCAAGACCTTTGATTGTCATAAAATACGACCGTGATATTATAACGAAAAAAAAAAATTGTTTTTGACAATAGAAATAGATTACAAGTTAGAATCTATATATACGAGTATATAGAATTTAACTCGGGTATTTAATTCCTCCGTCCTAAATAATTCGGTAGCTGTTTCTACCAGGACCACATAGATATGTATGTACATATCTTTGTCTCGCGCTTGACCGTTATATTCGTTGAGAAAATCGATTCTTACGAACCCTTAAGATGCTATGAACTCTTGGTAGTACAAAATATAATTTATATAAGAAATTTAATCCAAAATTAACTTCTTTATTGTCTTAAGTCTTTTAAATTGAATTATTTAAATTGGTAACTATAGAGCATTTGTTTTTTTTTTTTAAATAAAAACAGACTCAATACAATTCTAATTTAAAATTATCTTTATTTATGGAATATCAAGGAGTTGAATAATCAAAAAGATATGAGAAAATAAATAAATGTAAATAACTAAATATTTCACTACTAAAAAGAAAATTAGGAACTAAAACTAAGTAGTTTTAGTTCCTAATTTTCATAGTAAGTACTATGTAAATAGAATCTCCTTACATATACGAGTAATTATTGTACAAATATTTTACAAGCCAACGTTATCGTTCATCTTTTATCAAGAAAAGTTCGTTCGGGCGTTCTCGATAAAAAGTATCGATTGAGACATAACGGCCTGATATGGACTAAGTTATTTCAACTCTAGTCATTTTAACAAGGACTTACGAAAGCCGTGTAAAGAACTAAAGAAGTTTAACATTATGGAGTTTTAGAATATTAACAGTGCCTATTTCCTAAGTCTATTTAACGCAATGATTTTTAATTTTAATATTTTCTTCGACTAGATTTGTCTTGGTCAATGTTAGAGTAAATAATGGAATTGTGCGTTACTTGTAAATAATTCTATATGCATAAAAAATATAGTAAACTAGCTTTCGCCCGCGGCTCCGTTGGCGTGGAATTAAAAAAGAAAAAAGTAAGTAGCCTATGTGTTCTTCCAGACTATCCTCTACATCTATGCCAAATTTCATTGATATCAGTTCAGCAGTGTAGGCTACAAACTCTAACGAACATCCATCCATCTGAACTTTCGCATTTATAATATTAGTTAGATTTTACAACATTTGGTTGAGAAAAATACAATAAATGAGAGGTTTTCGTCGGCGAAGCATTAACATCTTTTTCCAGCTCGAAACTCGAAGCGCAGCAAAAACATTAACATGCTAAATTACTTATATAATTTGTTAAAAACATACATCGCACCCCCGAACCACCCTATTGGGCACACAACTCCATTTTAGAACGATAGGACGCTATCTTCGGAACACACACAAACTAATAATTAATCATCCAGCATCTTCCCCACTTTTCTTCCCACCCTGCGCCCCCCCCAAGTTTAATTCCTGGTGCAAAACACCCCCCCAACCCCGGTTTTTTTCCGGAGCATGTTTTCATTTTGTACGTCTGGAGTAAGGAGGGTTTTTTTCTGAACGTGCAAATTGAATTTTGTGGTCTTTCTGAATATTTTAGAGGCGGAGAGGATATTGGGTGGTTTGCTCGCTCCCTGTACTAACATGCTGTACTAATTTATTTTTTTCCATTTGCAACTCCTTACAGATACTTATTTAATTTCTGCTGTGCTGATTTGCGGTTACGTCTATATCGGATTACGTTATGAATATATTTTTTCTTTTCTGCAAGCAAGTGTTTTATACCAAGTTATTTTGCGAATTTAATTTTTAAATATAGAGAAGATATATAAGCATGTTGAAAGTAATTTTGTAGACTGTGGCTAAGAGTTTTGTGAAGTAAATTGGAGATAAGAGCGCGCACACGTTTGACTAAACTATCGCACAACTGTTTAGTCTCGGTTTGATTCCTATGAGCTTATATGGAGGTGCGCGCTCTACTCGATTTTTAGTTGTGTAACTAAACAGTTGAATTTTCTGCGTAATAACCGACGATCGCACAACTGTTGTGCGATAGTTTAGTCAAAGGTGTGCGCCCGGTTTAAAGTTTATCGCGTACTGTACCCGCGAGCCATTGCTGTATAGTATTGATGAAAAGTTTACAAGTGCATTTTAACCTTAAACAAGGATATAATTAAAATTTGCTCAAACGATTGGTCGCTTGACTTAAAAACAAATCCAATCATATATTTTAGTTCTCTAACAAAATAAACCGTTATTCGTCGAAGTGTAGTTACTCTTCTCGACGATTAAACTGTACTTTAGTGGTTTTTGTATCAGAAAAATATTGTCAAAAACATTTCTAGTCGTACATTTATGTTAAAAGTTTTGTGACTTTTTCTAGAGGTTGTGAACAGTTTGCCGAAAAATTTTCAACCCTTCAAAGTTTTACCGAACTTAAAACGAATTGCTTGAAAATTACGAATTTAGTAAAACAATTTATTCGTTGTGGATTTTTTTTATTTAAATATAAAATCATGAAACTAAAAAGACTAAAGTTTTATCTCCGACATTTAAAGAATGTAGGCCTTTTTCAGACAGGCTTTGTCTCGGAGCTTCCTTTCGCTGCGGGTCGAAAACAAAAAAAGTTTCACGGGAAGTCAAGTTCTGACCATAGTTTAGTAAGTGGACCATTGATTGAGATTCCTTTGTGCTGGGTCTTATTAAAAAAAAGTTTAGAACGATTTTAATTAAAGCGAAAAACAAGGTAGACAGCAGCATATATTTCTCAAATTAAATTTACGCTAAGGGCGTCTTTAGTGACATTATCCATTAAACTTTTATTAAGGTAGTAAGGCCGTTTGCAAATGATCTAAAATCAATGGAATTCCTCTTTTAATCAAGATACTCTACGCATACAGTAAATGGGTTAAAAGGGCAATGACTGAACCTTTACGCTTTATGACGTCATTCCTTCATCCATTCCTATGTTACGTCATTATATACGTTGTTACCTAAACTAATCATACTAATATTATAAATGTGAAAGTTTAGATGGATACATGGATGTTAGAGTTTGTAACGTAAAAGGCTGAGCCGACTTCGATGAAATTTGGTATAGATGTAGAGGATAGTCTGGAAGAACACATAGGCTACTCACTTTTGTTTTTTTTAATAACACGCGGACGGAGTCGCGAGCGAAAGCTAGTTATTAAATATACTATAAGAAGTTTATAAGCAAATAGTTGTTAATGCAGTACTTCTAAAGGGTAAGTTAAGGTTTTATAGGCACGAGTAATAGTCTTTTTTTTACAGTTTTACCCAAACACGTAATTACTCTTTTGGAATATCTTTAGTACCAATATCAATTTATGTTTAGTAGTTTAGTCAATATATTATGGTTTCTACGTAAATTATTACATGTTCGAAAGGCAAATTTTGCTACATATAAATTTTAAACATTGATATTGAATTATTAAAAATTACAAATAAGTAGTATTTACTGAGTTAATTTAGAAATCTTCGAACAAGGTGTAAGTCGTAAAATTGTAGCTTACGGTAGTTTACACAGGAGCCTAAGGTTTTAACAAGCTGCAGAAGGGTTCTACATATTTTGCTGAAATTTGTCAAAGGTTTAGTGTCTGGAAAAATGTAAAGGCTATTGATTTCGTTTTTTTTTTTAATTTAACAACAGTTAGTTATGTATCGATTCGGGTCTAGACTTACTCCGCGAGTAAATCCGAAAAATAGCATATCCAAAATCTAATTAACCGTTGCACCAACAAAGAATCCTTTGTAACATCTTACGTTGGTTGGGGGCTGGGGGGTTAGAGTCCACGAGAAAAATGCACTCCCCCACCCCGTGCGCCGGGTGGGGGGGCGACCCACTCCCTAGCGAAAGGGTGGCTGTATACATTTTTTCTTTTCCTTTTCTTAAGACGAAAATTTGTTACGCTTTTTATATCTATATACTGGGGGTGGTTCGGGGCCCGATCAATAGTGGTGGGTCGCCCCCTTATGGCCACCCTTTATCAATTTTTCGTTCTTTAGTTTTTAGCTATTATACGTTCGCCATAATTAATTAACAGGTTAGCGGGGTACGCGTTAGATTATGATATAGGAATATGGACCTTATTATCTTGAATTTAGGCCTGTAGCGTTTTATCCCATATGTTGCGCCCCTGACCCAATATCTTGGCTGATGGTCAATTGTCTGGCGCGCGGCCAAATATCACAGGTGATTCTCGGCTCGGTCTAGACATCGCTAAACTTTTCGCAACGCTATCTTTTGTTTGACGATTCAAAGGTTATGTTTATACACATTAAAGTTGTTTGGACATTTTTTACACAAACATTTTTAAGTCCAACTTTTGTGACTTAAGGCCTGTCCCACCAAATTGTAAATTGTCTGATAACGATCCAACGTGTGAAATATGTGATGGAAATATCGCATTTTGATTACTTATCTGACAGTGACGTCATTTTTAAGCTGAACCTTTATCAGCCAGTGGTAGGACAGGCCCTTATTCTACTACTTTTTAACGTTTCACAGTAGAATAATAACGGCCGAATATTGAAAGGGATCTTAACAGTGATTCGTAAATCGATGGCAACGTTTTTATGTGGAGTTTAAGCGTGACTTTATCCAAATATGCTTACAAATTTAAATGGCGTTTCAATATCCGACCCTAAAATATTTGTAGTAGAGTATGATTTGAAAATCTTTAACACAATTTCTATAAGATGACATTTTTTTTAGAAATAAAAGAAAATCACGCTTTGTATTTTCACATTTCGTCAAAATATGACACGAATAGAGTAATAGCCATATGAATTCACTCCCTTGTTACGCATATCCTCATTCACACAATTCAAACTTTCTACGGTATTCTAGAAGGTCCAATAAATTGTATAATTTCACTGGCAGTAGATGACGAATATATGTTTCTGTTTACGCTACTACAGTGGAATTCTACTGTAATATCTCTCTTCCCTTTATAAAGGTTGAATTTATTCGGTTTCGTTTAGGGTATCGCAATTTATCTTTAAGCATCGGGTGTGCTTTGAGCGTAAAGTGGTGCATCTTGTACTTTTTTCAACCGCTCTCCTACCTTATCCTTTTGCGACGCTATTAAAAAGTCTCCGGGGTGAATTATAAAGACATTTTACTTTTAACCAACTGTTTAAAGATGAATATTCATATTAAACTAGCTGTTCCCCTGCGACTTCATCCGCATAAACTTATGAAAATGTTATTTTATTGTTTACATGTGTCAAATAATCAATTGCAAATATCAAAATACCAATTTCCTTACTATGGCAATTTTGTTTTCTTGATGTTGGCAGCAACTTTGGTCTCTTTCCCACTTTAGGGTTTTTATCCAAAATATTTACCCCCTAAGTTTAATGGCGTGAAAATATATAGCCTAAAGCATGACGTAAGTGTAGGGCTTTTTATTACAAAAATAATTATTCAAAAATATGCTGTAATTGCTGACATCTTAGGCAACAAAGAAGTGTGTGTTTACGCTTTATTATAATAGTATAGATTTGTTTGATCTGTGACTTCGTTTTACAAATACATAGATCGGCGATTATCGGAATTCGTTTATGTTTAGATGGATGGATGGATGAATATGTATGTTAGAAGGTATCTCCGAAAAGGTTGAACAAATCTCGATTAAATATTTCGCAGATATAGAGTATAGTCTGGAAGAACGTATAGGCTATTTGCTTTTGGTTTTTTTATTCCGCGCGGACGAAGCAGCGGGCTAAAGATTGTATAAAAATTAGCAGTTTATGATACCACACAGCAGCTTTTGTAAACAAAATAGGGAAGTTTTGTGTTCGAAGTATATTTTGATATCGAGCTATTTAATGAACGAGAAGTTTTACGAGCTTTTATGCAACTTTTAGTTGTACCCGCCGGTTTGTTAGTCGGTCTGTTGGTGAAATCTTGTAAACTAATTCGAACCCACTCTCGATACTTTCGATATCCCGCAAACTTCTCTCATATATTTCTCATATTAAAGTACAACAGACGTGCTCGTATTATGAAACTAAGAATTATGTTCGCAAACTTTAATTATTTTAGAGCACATAATGAAGTAGTTTTGTACGTCGTATTTTGATTTTATATAATCCACCATTCTAGATATTTCACAATCGTTATAAAGTTGTTCTTACGAGGAAACCGTCGGAATTTAACAACATCCTTACTATAAATATACCTACTTAATAAATCTAAATACAATATTAAAATTCAAGAGTTGTTCTACTTCGCGTAAAAACCAAATGCACGTTCAGAAGAAGGGTCCATCAATCGTATTCGAACACGAACCAACACATAACCTTAAATGGACATTTACAACGGAAAAACAGCAGTACGCCTCATCAAACACGTCGAACGCAGCCGCTAAAATGCAAATTAACCCATTAAAGACAGAGGCAATGGGAATTTACATTAGAACGTTTGAAAAACGCACCTAAGCCGGTCATCTAATTAGTAGAAACAATGACATGTCGGTTGCGCGGGAGCGGACGCCATCTTGTTTCGTCAGCCAATCGCGTGCGCGTGCTCAAGGTCGTGCGCAATGTCAAAACTCGCTTCCTAGCAAATTGTCTAGGTTAGCTTGTTGCTACGTTAGATATCGGTTCGGCAGCCATTTTGTTTTGATGCGCTAGTATCTTTTATCGTTTGCGCAATGGAGTTCGTGGCGCCCCGATAAGCGGAGCAAACATTGGCCTTCGTGTTAATGACTTAAAGTTAAGGTTGATATTGCAATATGTTGCGTTTGTTAAATAATAGGGTATGAAATAATTTTCTAAACTTCCTACATGTTGGAAGCACAAAATGTTAACGCTAATATTCATTTTCCACTACAATTAGGAGTCGCCCGCAAGTCGCTTGTCCTGCCCTACGCTAGTGTGGACGCGACAGCTATGCAAAAGGACAGGCGCGTGAACGTGCACCTACGTGGAATTAAATTGTTCGAGTTAATTTTGTTTTTTGTTTCAAATATTTCGCTTATCATCACAATTCGAAGTTATTTTGTCTTTAGAAGTAAAACTCAACACGTGTTTGCTAATATGTTCGTCATGGATTGTTAGATAAATGGTACGTATTTGTAAAAAATGCCAAACGTAAATCTGGGTTTGTATATTTACTGATTCTAAATTTAAAACACGTTACACACCTTTCTCACTTTTGCCTTCACAGGTCGGCATAACTCTATACATTTCGACTGTTCAGTTAAAATGTAAAGTGTGTAGCCAGTCTTAATTCTATAACATATCAAGTTGTTTCGCCCATTTTAACAGACACTAAGATATTTGTATCAAAGTGAACTCGAAGGGCAGCGGCAGTGAATGTGTTAACGATTAATGAAGGATTATTAAAAATAATTAGTTAAATAAATAAAAATAATAGTTTTAATATAATTCAATTACTGCTAAATATGTAAGAAATAATTGTGTGTTTTTCAATTTCTTCCTGATTGCGAAGTGTCTACGATAGCTTAATCAGGGTGACCTTTGATTATTTGTAGGTCATCCGCCACTCGAAGTGAACTCAATTAGAGAAGTCTGAAAATCGATTAATAATTACATTTCAAACAAGGTTGACGATTATTAATAATCGAGAATAGATTTGAATTGATGGTCGTTTGAAAATCGTTGCTAAGAAAGGTGACGAGGTTTTTATTGGCATTTACGAGTCTATGGGCCTGTCCCACCACTGGCTGTGAGGCTCAGATAGCTTAAAAATGACGTCACTGTCAGATAAGTTAACAAAATCCGATATTTCCATCACATATTGGATTGTTATCAGACAATTTACAATTTGGTAGGACAAGCCCTTATATCTATTTAAAAATATAAACAACGTGTTTAAAATGTACTTCGACGATTGTTTATTGGTTGTTAAAGCTTTTCTAATAATTTTGGGTCGCAGTACTTCTCTGGCGTAATAACTATAAATTCTACAACAATTCATTACATGAACGACCCTGGCCAGTAGTTTCTAAGGTCGAGAGGTTAAGCTTTCACTTAGTTTGGGGATAGATGTGAGCCAAATAGAGATTCGAATGGAAGGTCGTAACCTCACAAAGCTTCTATACGAAAGTGTACGACGACTAAACATTATTGATATTTATAAAGACATTTTAATAATATATAGACAAGGCATAATGAACTAGAATTTTTCACCGGTACTTTCTCGGAACGGTAGTATATCAGTTGTCAAGTTTAGTACCACATGAGGTCCTTTTATTAAATGACATTGAAATGACTATTTGAAATCAATTTAAATACAATTAACTATATTGATACGTGGTTTTGAGAATATAGTAACAGGTAGCGTTAGTGATGATTATGGGAAATATGTTTCAAGTAAAGTGTAGGCTATGTCTCCTCTATATAGTTGAATCTCTGTAATTAAAGACCTTACTTGATATTGCCAATATTTCCATAATTATATTGCTATCATGCTTTCTTCAAAGACAATGAGAGGAATGAAAATTTATTTTTGTATGACTTTCGGCAGTGAACACTGACAATAAAAATGTTCTAACATTTTTGTTCAAAAGTTTAACAAAAGTACAAAAGGAAACTACAATATTAATTCTAATTAGAAAATTACATATGAAGTAGCACATTAACACTAATTGAATTCTTATTCAAACGCTAAGCGGTTACCGAGCGAACGTTTTGTCGTTGCTAAATAAATTGTTTACACAGACTTAAACTGAATTCCACAAAGGCTGTTTAAATGTTACATAGCTGTAAAAATCTACAAGCTTATAAAAACCAGCTGTTGCTCGCGACTTCGTCCGCGTGAAATTAAAAAAAAAACCCTATGCTATTGACTGATATCGAACCTTGTATTGGTGAAAGAATTTTTATATTCTGCCTACTAGGTTTTGAGTTATTTCAATACTAAATACAAATCTTTTCTCTTTATAATAATTGTATAGATAAGCATTATTCTTTAGAATTGGTACTGTCTAATTTTTTAATCAGTACTAATAATTGAATGGCTTTATAATCTACGTTATAATGTAATTATGAAAAGGTTTATAAGATAATTATCTAAAAATCCGTATAACTTCAATGGTGCCAGAAGTGTTAAAAAGATGGTATAAACGAGATCGTCTTTATTGTGGCTTAAGGCAACAGACTTTTCTTAGTTTAAAATGCGAAAACTTGAATGGATGGATGTTTGTTAGAGTTTCATGCTTAAACTGTTGAACGGATTTTGATTAAATTTGGCACAGATATAGAGCATAGTCTAGAAGAATACACAGGCTACTTGTTTTTGTCTTTTTTAATTCTACGCGGATGAAAACGCGGGCGAAAGGTAGTACTTGGTAAGTCTCAGGAGTACAGATGTACTAGGGAAACAGTAATACCGTAGAGATGTTTTCCAAATCGCGTAGCAGCAAATTGCTACGGCAAGTTATTCGTGGATTAACCCGATCGACGGCAGTTTGCGTTGGGAGAGACGAGGCTTCCTACACCTTAGAGATGTGTATGTATCGATATGAGATCCTGGTATTATCATTTTAGTAGTTTTTTATATAGGCGTTGGATTTGATTTAAGTAGGTATTTAAACACGTTAATGCTAAACTAAGTCTACGAGTTTTATTAAAAAATATTTAGTAGCACAAAACGTGTTTATATAGTAACTTACAAGCTAAAATAGTAAAAATAACTTGGCGTCTGTCTAGAAATTTCGAGATTATTATTCTAAAACAATGTTTATATTGTTTTGTTGTATAGTATTAAAGAATAATTAATATAGACAGTTAAACTATCGACTATTTGAAGTCGACAACGTCCCTATTTATTTTAAATTGCGTTATATTACAATCAGAGACTGCGACGCTGTGGTGTTTCCTACTCTGAAACTTTCATCGGAGGTTACACAAAGAGTTTTCAGCCAATATAATCTCACGGGAAAAAGAACCTTAGATCCTTACGATACCTACTGGTTTCTTCTGCCAAGACGGTAAAGTTTTCTATGTTGTTTTCGGATGCAACTTATTTGTGAAAACAGGAGCGAGTGAAACGGCTGTATGCAGGTTTATTGTAGGTAGAAAAGAGAGGGAAATACATTAAATTTACGAAGCCACAGGTGGTGCACCTCGAGTACAGGCGGTGGCAAAATTGGACCTGCGTTTTTCTACGTATTTTTATTTAACTATCGAATTTTTACAAGTAGTGTAGTTTTAAATATTACTGTAATCTTTAGAGATCATTTATATTTTGTAGACGTTAAGCCCGCTACACACGTGCAGTTTTATCTGAACATTCCGACTGTTCAACTAACTGAGCGTGTGTAGCGGGCTTTATTCTTATTATTTTCTAGCATCTTCGTCTATGACAAACTGTCTATGAACAGATATTAGTATGATATTGTTTTAAAACTTACAATAACAATTACTATACTCAGAGTTGTTTAGAGTTACTTTAGCAAGTCCTTAGTTTAATTTATTTTTTAGTGTTCATAAAGTGAACTACAGTAAATATTTTATTGTCAGTACGGCTTCAAGACGAAGGTCTTGTGGAAAAGAAAATAAATTCTATTTAAGGCACTAACAGAGTCAATCTTATTGCTATGCTGACCGACGCATTTCTGGTTGTCCTTGCTTAGCTAGTCAGACAGACTAAAAATAAACTACACATTATTTACGCACTTAATTTTTTTTCTACCTATTGTTTCTAATCTCAGTTATTTTATAATAATGAAAAATGTTTATTATCTGCTCAATATAGCTAGCTTACTTATGAAATAATTATTAATATGACTGTTGCCCACGACGTTGTCCGCGCGGAAAAATCATAATTAGTAACCTATCTCTACTAATCTATACTAATATTATAAAAAGGAAAGATTTTTTTATGTATTGAAATAACTCCAAACTGCTATGCCGATTACAAAAATTATTTCACCATTAAAAAGCTACGTTATCAGTGAGTAACGTAGGCTGTTTTTTACTATTTTTATTTTGAAGCGGACGAAGTCGCGAGCAACAACTAGTATGTTACATTACAAGTACAAGATAAGGTCAAGTCGTATTAGTTAAGACCTTAGCAGAAACATTTGAGCGAAAGTAAATTTTACAATGTACTTTACGCCCTGTACTTCCAAATTTGATTTTTTTCATATATTTTTTTTTCGATTGCGTTACGAGTACCTACTTTCGCAAATTTTCGTAGTAGAACCTTTAATAGTTTTAATGTTTTTAAATTTTTTTGTCTGTTATATGAACACTAGCTGTTGCTCGCGACTTCGCCCGCGTAAAATTAAAAAGTAATAAAAAATATAGCCTATGTTACTCACATATAAATTACCTTTCTAACGGTGAAAGAAATTTTAAAATCGCCCCAGTAGTTTTTGAGTTCAATACATACAAAAATACAAATCTTTCCTCTTTATAATATTAGTATAGATTAGTATAGATATAGAATTATTTGAACTTCAATAACTAATTTAACTTGTCATAAAACGGATATTCAAAACTAAGCTGAAAATACAGTTACGAAGAAATCGCCGAACCGTTTATAATTGAAGACGTCGAACATCTAAAGTCGATAGCTAGCGAGCTCCAACTCGGGGGTAATTTTGAGCAGTTGGCTGACTTTCCCATCATTATTAAGGAATAACTGCATTCTTATAGTATGTACAGAAACACAATTTTAGATACATTTTCAGTCATCGTAAGGTCGAAATTTGAATGAAATTAACTTAAAAGTACCATATTATTAGTAGCCATATTAATAGTTTGTTGTAATTAAAATAATTTATATTTAATACACTTTTTTGTGCCTTTTGGAATGACGTTATCAAAGGAAAATTTATTCAAAGCTAAGGAAAAATAAAAGAAATTGGTTTTGTATTTTTTTTAATTATTCGTTTAATGGTATAATGGTAAAAAAACAGTTATTAATTAACACTCTGAAACCTTAATGGATATTTAAGTTACATAATTAACACATACGTCTAAAGATAAGATAAAAATCAACAACTAAGTGATGATCATTTTTCAAAAGAAAGTTGGACATGAAAATGTCACTCTTGACCTGTTTCCACAATAAATGATCCGCGATTCGGAGGTCGTATAGTCCTATAATTTGTCATCGTTACTGTACGCGACTGTACTTTGACAGACTGCAGTGCGCGCGATTGTACACAAATGCGAAACTATAGCTAAAAGTGTACCAAAAAGGTACAGTGCCGAACAGTTACTGCGAAAGTTATGTAATAAATGTTTTTGTCGTCTACACATAAGTGGTCTTAAATCATTGAATAGTTTGATATGAAATAGATACTTCGTACACGAGGCTGTAAAGAAAAAAGGCGATTTTAATAGAGAAGACTTGCACCAACAATGTATACGGTTTAAGATAGTAAGGAAAGTTCAGCAGTGGAGAGACAAATGCTGATGATGACGGCAAATATTACTTCCATTTTCATAAAACCAATCTATATCTTCAGAGACATATCATCATCATCTCCCTTACCTTATCCTACTCGTGTAGGGTCGGAGCACCGGGTTTTTGACTTCCAAATAACTCTATCATCCGTCATCTCAGTCACCACTCCCTTCTTGATCATAACCTTTCACGCAATCCATACATCTCTTTCTAGGTCTACCTCTACCGGTGTACCACACTCATAACTAACGTTCTCCTTGTTACATGCGATTCATCCCTTCTCATAAGACATATGTATTCAGTATATTTTTCACACGTTCTACTGTAAACAAAACATTATGCTATATTATAGTTGGCAATAATTAAAAAAAAACGAGCATTTTTAATAACATTAAAATGGAAAACGTAATTTGTCCATAACGACATAAGTTACATTTAATGATAACTAAGGCTGCTTTTATAGGAAAACTCATAAAGTATTCAAAAGCGATGTGAAACTGTGGACAGTCTAATAATATAATTGTTACTTAGAACTTTCAGAACTGACGATGGAGGAGTTTTATTAAGTCGTTGTAAATAAAAAGATAAGGTAGAAAAGTTAACTGCATTAAAATAATACGAAATAACCTACTCGTTTGAAACCGAAGAATAATTATTAATAATTACTACAGTTAGACATTATTACGTTTTTTGACAACCAAAATAAATTTTGATTTTGGAATAATAATAATTTTTTTAACGATTTTTCCATTAATTATACTTTAAATTCGCAAGTGTCTATATTAAATTAAACACATCTTAAAACATTCTATTATTTCAATTCAATTAATTCACATACTTTTTTTTTTTTTTACTTCTAAAAAATGCTATTTGCTTACATAAAACATGTTCATAAACTGAAATACATCCTTTCGATGTAAAAGTTGAAGAATAATAAATAGAAAATCGATTACTATACAGAATTAAGTCAACGTGGGAACTGAAACAAATGCCCGAATCGTCTACAAGCCATTCACTTATAAACTCATTATCAATTATTTTATATCTAGAAAAGTATAGTGGAGTTGGCCTTTTTACAAATTGTCGATGTTCTAATTGTTACATTCTTGATAAAGTAACCTAATATGGGGCAAACGACCAGCGAAAACCAGCAATACCAGAGGAACTACAGATGCAACAGGCCTTTGCAAAAGTAGTATACTTGCTTGATCAAACTTATCCAGAATGATGATGTTTTTTTATTACCCAACTAATTAAGATGGTAATTTCGTAAGTATGTGAGTTGGCATATATGTAAATTCCATTGTGACGACCTACAGCTTCAACAACTGAACCGATTTTGAATGATGTCATTTCGTCTTCTTCACCGGAATGTTATAGGATTTTTGTACTGTGGCTCTGAAAAGCGAAGAGGAGGCCGTAACCACTGGCGAAGGTTTTTGAGCCAAGACATCCGTCGGACATTGCTTGCCTTGGATCTGTTGTATGATGAGCTAGTATTTTGCATTTCTCATTATGTGTCTTAAGTAATCCATCTTTACTTAATATCACTGAGACATTTGAATTGCTAACTTTCAAGGCTATCAACGTTCTAACTCTAATTCTTTTCATATCAAATAATGTTAGGCGACATGCTACGTTTTCGCGTATAATTTTTTTTTGCTTGTCGACTTTGGTGTCGTCTTCGTGGTTTCTGGTCACCTCTAGATATTGTCGTCGTGATAGTTTTCTGTTGCTATATAACCGGGGATAACAAGGTCCACAGCAAGCGGGGCAACCTTGACGCATGCGTGAGCACTGCCATTGGGCCGATGCTAATACTGCGAAACTAGGTCTAATTAAATTTCAAAGCGGTCGACAGGGACAGATCGTATACATGTATGCAAAGAAATGTTGTTTACAATAAGTCGATTATATTAATATTGTCTTCCGAGTACTCGTTTGAAAATTTATGAAAAAAGTAATAGAGACATTCTAGAACTGTAATTGGAAACATGTGGAATATCATGACCGGAAATTGGACCGTCAAATGTCAACAATCTTTATGTTTTAATCAAAATTAGCACAATTTGTTTTGAACTATACCTTTCTTTTAAAACTCAAGTGTTCTCCTACAGCCAGCCAGCCAATGGGAGGAGAGGAAGCTAAAAACGAGTTACGATATCATGGAAAATTGCATCACATGTTGATAATAATTTATTTTGGAATAAAAATAGATCAGTTGGAATTGCTCTAGGATAATTAAATTTTTACTTTTATATATTTTAATAAAACGCAGTTCCATTTCTTGAATTTATTCTAAAGACGAGGTTCAAGCATTGAATTGTCAATTAAAATCATTTTTAATACTCCGATTAAAATTTTAATCAGAGGTCAATAGTTACTATAACAATCCTTTTTAAATCCTACAATGTATTAAACTTGTATAGTACATATTTATGGTATATTTTACTATTTAAGAAAAATTCCCTAGTTCCAAGATTTCAATCCACTGTACACTAACTGTTGCTTCTCTGGCTACATCTATATAGTGTACGGACAGACGCGCACGTTAAAAACTCTTCCATTGTATTGATTTTGCTCGATTCTGACCGAGGAGGACGGAAAGAAAGCGCCCAAGACAAGCCCGCTCGGTTTATATTCGACACGTATGCGCTTTTATTTGTCATTTTTTGAGTTCCCAATAACACAATATTTGTAAAAAATATATTCTTATAAGATAACAGTATACTATACATGTTTTGGTGTAGGCATCTACATATATCTATACTAATATTATAAAGAGGAAATTAGTATTTTTATATGTTTTGAAATAACTCAAAAACTGGACCGATTAAAAAAAGAATCACCATTAAAAAGCTACGTTATCTGTGAGTAACATAGGCTGTTTTTAACATTATAGCTAATTCCACGCGACGAAGTCGCGAGCAACAGTTAGTAATTGATAGATTAGTATAAACGTATGTCAATTTACACTTCATAAAACATATTTAGAACACAGTGAACAGTCTATTTATTAATTGTATTTATATATAACTAAGTTATGATTACAATCCAAAAGAATAATAACGACAAAATAGTTTGTAGTTAGCTATACTTTACAGTTGCAGTTGCAGTGAGTTATCTATACTACTATAATAAAGCGTAAACACACACTTCTTTGTTGCCTAAGATGTCAGCAATTACAGCATATTTTTGAATAATTCTTTTTTTAATAAAAAGCCCTACACTTGCGTCACGCTTTAGGCTATATATTTTACCGTCATTAAACTTAGGGGGTAAATATTTTGGATAAAAACCCTAATGTGGGAAAGAGACCATAAGTTGCTGCCAACATCAAGGAAGCAAGGTTGCCATCATGTCATGTCATTTTGACATTTGCAATTGATAATTTGACAAATGTAAACAATAAAATAAAATTTTCATAATTTCATGCGGATGAAGTCGAACGGTAACAGCTAGTTTTGAAAATAAAAATGTTATGCATTAATTATCTTTAAATTACTAGGCGAAGTAATATTATTTTTGATCTGTATTACAATAAACAAAACTTGTGTCTGTTTCTAATTTTCAACCCAGTTTAGCATCTAAACCGACAATAAAAATTCGTTGAACCTCCTTCCCCATTGTCTCAGTGTCGACAGTCGACATTTTAAAAAGGGGGGGTAGTGGGCGAGCGAAAGTGGGGCGAACAAAATCAATAGAAGGTGCCCGCGAGGTGGGAGGGGGTGCTAAGTGAGTGAAACAGATCGGCCGGGGGAATGCTTGCTGGACGTACTTCGGATGTTTTTTGTCAATTTCATCATTATAATCATGTTTTATTGCTTTGTTAGCGTTTGGACATCACTATCTAACTAAAGCCCGCTACTCGCTCAGATTACGCAAAACTAACAAATGAATAGGGAACAGTTTTGTTAGATTTATCTGAACGATCAGATTGATCAGATAAGACTGTTAGATTACACTGAGCGTGTATAGTGGAAGGAGTCAGTAATAACAACATAAACCTCCAATGTAAGTAATCTTACTGCTTACAAATCTTACTAATATAAATGTGAAAGTTTAGATGGATGAATGTTTGTTAGAGTTTGTAACCTAAACGGTTGAACGGTTCTCGATTAAATTTGGCATATATGTAAAGCATAGTCTAGAAGAACACATGGGCTACTTACTTTTTTTTTATTCCACGCGGACAGAGTCGCGGGCGAAAGCTAGTCCTTACTAATATTATAAAGAGGAAGGATTTGTTCGGGCATACTAGACTCTGAAACTACTGAACTACAAAAAAATCTTTTGCCATTAGAAAGCTACATTATTACTAAAATGCTATTTTTTACATCAACAGGAAAGGTATGGATGACAGAACAAATAAAACAATAGCGGAACTCAAACCCTGTACTCTTAACTTAGTCTATTGGCGCTTGGCTACAAAGTAACAGGATAGTGATGTGTGTCATTCTAAAATTAAAATGTGAATATTTAATTAAAACTAAATTAGAGTTCGTATTCCGGCGACTATCAGCGGATTCGGATATCCGAAGCGGGCGGATTATTAACCCGGCATTATCCGGTCGTACGCATTGCTTTAGACTCAATTTCCACTGAGTTAAATAACATTTCTCTAGAAGTCCCTTGTCTCTTCACAGGCGCAGCCACACCTAACTACAAAATGAATGGTTACATACAGAATTGGAAAAAGGTAGTAATAAATCTGTCCCAATTTTATTAAAGGTCTAAATACTTTAACTATTTTTAGTAATTCGGACGAATAGCGAAACGACATTTAAATATGTGACAGTGACTTAAATGATATGGCCTTTACTTTAAATTTTATTAAAATATTTTCGTGTATTGTATTTCGATTATAAACGACGCTGACAAAATAAAGTGTTTATTCGTTTCGATATTCGGCCGTAAATGACATTGTACATGAACCGAAAAAGACACTTTTTTCCACAAAATAAAGAACTAAGTAAAAGAAAGTTATCCTTTGAGTATTAATTCCGTTAAACGTACGTTAAACTTTGGCTGCGAAAAATAAAATAAAAAAAGAAGAAGTTAAAGTCCTACGCGGTTTAGTTTACTTACCAACAAGGATTCGGTTTTGTTTCTGTTTATATTCAAGTTGAAATAAATATTCTTTGCCAGTCGAATATGTATCTTTTTTTAACTAGCTTTACCACACGACTTCGTCGGTAAAAATAAACTTAGTAAGTAAGCTGTGTTTTCCAGACATGTATGCCAAATTTCATCGACATTTTTATGCCGCTTTGAAGATAGATAATAACATCCATCCATCCAAACTTTCGCTTTTAATTTATTAGTTTTACCAAATATACTTACGGAATGGAGTATTCTACGATTTCGATACAAGAAATTCAAAGATATGTGAGAAGTCAACCAACCCGCAGTGGGCCAACGTTGACTATGGCCTAGTGACCCCTTACTTAGGATAGGCTCCGAGCCCCTCAGTGGGGACTTATAGTGAGCTGGTGATGAATAAATGATGACGTATTATAATACAGTTTGTTTTACTTGCCCAAGTAATGAACTTTTGTTAGTTTTTTTTTAAATCAAGGTTTTGTTTTAATTTTACTAATATTATAAATGCGAAAGTTTAAATGGATTGATGGATGTTTGTTAGAGTTTGTAGCCTAAACGGCTGAACGAATTTCGATGAAATTTAGTATTGATGTAAAGGATAGTCTGGAAGAACTCATAGACTACTCACATTTGTTGTTTTAATTCTACGCGGACGGAGTCGCGGGCGAAAGCTAGTGTAACTATGTTTAAATATTAATAGTACAAATATATTATTTGTGTGTCTGTGTGCGATCGTGTAACTTACATCACGTTACCGATGCCAGTCTGAATCAACAAGTATGAATCTACAGTCGCGAATATGTATAGTGCGGTCCAAGTGTTCACTGCCGACACCTGTATTAGAAATATTGTTATCCTTTTCATTCTAAGGAAACATTACCATGTTTTATTTTATTGTGAAATTTGTATTTGTTACATTTTTTCTATTTTAAGTCATATTCTAAATTTTTGACATCATATAGGCGACTAGGTTTTTTAGGTTGTTTGTTTTTATAGTTACTCTAGGAAGGGAACAATTGATATTAAATTGCTATTACGAAATGTTTTTCAAAATACATTTTAAGTTCATACAAGGGTTGGAAAATCACATCACTTTGTCTATTAAAAATCGTATGACAATAATCATAAAAATTACAATTTTTTAATTAAAACGCTTAACATCTTTCATATACAAATGGATTTTGATTAAGAATTTCTATAATTTTAATATGAAAAACGTGTGTTTTAATGATGACAAGAAAATTAGTCTCGGTCTATGAATGCGGCCGTTCACCCTTGGCTGGCTACACGCACGCTCACATCCACGGCGCTATATTGGATTTTGTTTATGCAAAATGGCTTCCCTTTGGTCCTTTACTTTACGAGAATTTCTAATAAGACTACGTTTTGCACTGTTTGTTTCCTCTTTACTAATCCTCTTTAGTTTGAAATCTAAGAAAGTCAATACCTTTTTGTTGAATTTCCACGTTTAAGTTAGTAATTAGTATTAACTACTTTAATTATTTTAACATATAAAAGCAATTATCACAACAATATCTTATCGTATCCTATTTATTTGTCAAGTGTTTTAGTTAGCCTACGTTCTAGAAATTACCAAATTTAATCATACTAATACTCGTATTATAAATGCAAAAGTTTAGATGGATGGATGGATGTTTGTTAGAGTTTGTAGCCTAAACTGCTAAACGGATCTCGATGAAATTTTGCATAAATGTAAAGGGTAGTCTGGAAGAACACATAGGCTACTTGTTTTTTTTTTAATTCCACGCGTACGAAATCGTGGGCGAAAGATAGTAATATTATAAATGCGGAAGTTTAGATGGATGGATGTTTGTTAGGGTTTGTAGCCTAAACGGCTGAACGGATTTCGATGAAATTTGGTATAGATGTAGAGGATGCTGTGGAAGAACACGTAGGCTACTCACTTTTGTTTTTTTTTATTCCACGCGGACGTAGTCGCGGGCGAAAGCTAGTTTTTAAATAATGTTACTTAAAGACCCTTGCAGTAACACGTTGTTGTCCCATAATATTGTCGTACTCAGAATTATTTCAAACCGTTACCCCGATTACTGAAACGACATTTAAATCAGTAACCATCTTAAATGATAAGGCCACGGTTAAACTACAAATTGTAATAAAATTTAGTCATCTGACAGATTGTAAGTGGTTAAAAAGCGAAGTGTTAAAGATTCGTTTCAATATTCGGCCATTAGTGTGTTATGAGATATACACTAAGGGACTTTAGCTGACCATTAAATGACTGATGGCATTCCAGCTTTTATAATCATTCGTTAGTACTTTTGGTTCGATAACTATCTATACTAATATAATAAAGCGTAAACACACACTTCTTTGTTGCCTAAGATGTCAGCAATTACAGCATATTTTTGAATAATTCCTTTTTTAATAAAAAGCCCTACACTTACGTCACGCTTTAGGCTATATATTTTCACGCCATTAATCTTAGGGCGTAAATATTTTGGATAAATACCCTAATGTGGGAAGAGACCATAAGTTGCTGCCAAAATCAAGAAAGAAAGCTTGCTAAGGTTTGTTATTTTGACATTTGCTATTGATAATTTGACAAATGTAAACAATAAAATAAAGTTTTTATACTTTCACGTCAATGAATCCGCACGCGAACAGCTAGTAATATATAAAATGCGTTTCCGAACTATGCAACTTGAGTTTACTCTTTTAAAATTTTGTCAACTCACTAGGTAATTAGAAAATAAATGGAAACTATAGTAACCCAGCATGATTGTATTTTTCCCTTAGTGACTTTTTAATTAGGACAGACAATATGTGCCCATCCCAATGTGTTGTGAATTATGCCCCGTGGCTGCGGCGCGGCTGTCTACAAACGGCTATTTTTACACCGATGACATCGTTTGTATAGCGATCGTATTACATTACCGGCACTGATTTTTATATTAGTGCGTTGTATGAATTTTTTCTCCTAGGTGTGGCTGTGTGTGTTCTTCGAAATGTTTTGAGTCGATTGAATGTTTAGGCAAAATTTGTCAGAATAGAGGCTACCTAACAGAATTCATTGTATGGTGCATAGATATAGAGGATAGTCTGGAAGAACACATAAGCTTTTGATCCTGGAAATACATTAATCGTGTTTTTTTTAATGTTAACTCGTTTTCCGTGAGTGTTTTGTATATCGTATTGTAATTAGGACAGATGTAAAACAAAGCCTGAAGTAATACTTGGGTGTATGCAAGAAATATAGCAGGTTTCCGATAGGATATTAATACTGCAAAAATAGTTGCCGATAATACAAATGAAAAATGGTAATTGTAATTGATTAGAAAAAAAAATAGTTTTAGTATCTAGGCATTTAGTATTAATTGTAATCAGAAAAGCAATAAAGGCTATTTTTTTTTATTTATTAATACTGCGCAGACGAAATCGCGGGCAACTAGTTATCCATACAATAGTCTATCTCTACACCTAGCCCCCCTTGTCTGTTCGAACAAAGATTTTTTACACGTATGACGTCGCACAGGTCATTTACTGCCATCGGATGTTTTATTAAAAACAAACCATTATAATAGATATTCGATCGCATAACTTTTCGACTAGACACCAAAACAAAGCTGTCTATTCACACGATACTAGATTTAAAAACAAATATCCACTGTTCTACGACCTCCTATATAGAATAGGTCATGTTTTAGTATTAGTGGCCGAGCATTGTCTCCTCGGTGGTACAATGGATACGGGTAACATTAGCGTTTGTAAACTTCATATTTTTGTTAACTCTAAATTTGACCAATCTATCTAACTTCTAACTAATCTAACTAATATTATAAATGCGAAAGTTTAGATGGATGGATGTTTGTTAGAGTTTGTAGCCTATACGGCTGAACGGATTTCGGTGAAATTTGGTACAGATCTAGAGGATAGTCTGGAAGAACACATAGGCTACTCACTTTTATTTTTTTTAATTCCACGCGGACGGAATCGCGAGCGAAAACTAGTAGTTAATATTGTTAAGAGGAAATATTTGTATTTTTGTGTGTATTGAACTCAAAAACTACAGGGCAGTTTACAAATATTCTTTCACCATTAACAATCTACGTTATCGCTGAGTAATATAGACTATATTTTTTTACTATTTTTAGTTTCGTATGGACGAAGTCGCGAGGAACAGCTAATCAAGTATGAAGATATTACGCATTTCAAATATCTTGACGGTTCGAGATTTTCTATGACATGCACGGTGATCTCCCCTCGTATACCACACCTAAAATTCTATTCTGCGCTGCGACTTACGTGAAAGTTAGAGCTATATGAATACTATGATACATGTTATTAGTGCTTAGTGCAATAGTTGTCAGATATGTCGGCGGCTAACTTTGTGCGAGTTGTTGCGTAGAACACAATTTGGAGCGGCCAATATATTTTAAAAGAACTATACTATTTTCGACACAAGTTTCCATTGCCGATACATTCGGACAAAACATGATGTCTCAGTTTTATAGGAAAATTAAATGGATGGTAACATATTTTCGTACAATCGATATGGCATTGGGTACATATGTTAAATGTCTTGAAAAATGTAAAAAGTCTACATTGGAAATTCAAATCTGCTATGACTAAACTGAATCTGACATGATCGTAATTCTGTCAAGGTTATAAAGGTAGCAACACATTACAATGTTTTTTCTACCTTATTTATGTATGAAACAAAAACAAACCGCTCTAGTGTATGGCTACCTTAATAAAAATATGGAGTTTATCAGCCTCGTACAAAAAATATGACCCACATTTTATTCCAGTTTCCGAATTAATTCTAGATATTTCAATAATAAAAGTCTAAATTATTTCATGCAGTGCCAAAGTGTTTTTTTGTTCGATTTAATGCAATTCTCTTATTATTCGTCTAGACGAAACTGCATTCGAGGTCGTTGTGTGTCGACGATTTTTTAAGAATTGAAGATTTACATTTATCAAAAACAATGCGTAAGAGAATAAGCTGTTGTTTTGCTAACACTGAGTCTTACCACGATATGGCCGTCCCTTTTATAATCATTGATTAGTTAATTTACTAATATTTCCTTCAACCATTCCAACGATGCTCTAGGCTTGTGCTAGTATATGGTTCACAATAGTCGAATGGCGGGATTCGAACCCTCGACCGCAAGACCGGTAGTCCGTGCCCCAAACCATTGGACTATTGGTGCTTTATTTTATGCTAACTGTTCCCGTGCGGCGTCATCCGCATGATGTTATAAAAACTTTATTTTATTGTTTACATTTGTCAAATTCTCAATCGTAAGTGTCAAAATTCAAATGCAGAAATGACAACCATAGCAACCTTGCTTCCTTGTTGTTGGAAGCTTGTAGTTTATGGTCCCTTTCCCACATGAAGGTTTTATACAATGTATCCCCTAAGTTTAATAGCGTGAAAATATATAGTCTAAGCGTGCCGTAAGTGTAGGGTTTTTTATTAAAGAGATAATTATTCATAAATATGCTGTAATTGCTGACATCCTACGCCACTAAGTGTGTGTTTACACTTAATTATATTAGTATAGAAGTAAAGATATATTTTTCGAAACATCGATAAATTCTGAACAAGAATGTTTTAAAAATGGGAAATACCAACAGAGCATGACTCGGACAATGAGGAAAGGATTACGAATCAAGGACGTATTTAAATGAAGTGCCCAAACGTATGAATTTAAACATTCGTCTTTGTTTACAATTCTTAATACCTCTTACCCGCAGCCAGCGAGAACCAGTTGGATTTATTTATTGAAATACAACATTTCGTATATCATAAGCATCAAATCATACTAAGCTTCAAATGTATTATAAAATTCTCGCAAATGTAAGCTACCGATAATACAAAGGTTTAATAAACAAGAAATTCATCATCATCATCTCCTTATCCTACTCCCGTAGTGGCGCAACAGGTTATTGTCCTCCACATAACTCTATCATACGTCATCTCAGTCATCACTTCTTGATCATGTCACCTTTTACACAATCCATCCATCTCTTTCTAGGTCTTAATAAACAAGAAATTATAAGAATTATATTATAACTAGGTTTTGCTCGCGACTTCGCGATATAAAAAAAACTTAGTACGTAGCCTATATGTTCTTCCAGACTGTGTTCTACATCTGTGTAAAATTTTAAAATTCACGCATTTATAATATTTAGTACTAGCTGTCGCCCGCGACTCCGTCCGCGTGATAAAAAAAACAAAAGTGAGTAGCCTATGTGTTCTTCCAGACTATCCTCTACATCTATATCAAATTTCATTGAAATCTGTTCAGCCGTTTTGGCTACAAACTCTAACAAACATCCATCCATCCATCCATCCATCCATCTAAACTTTCGCATTTATAATATTAAGTATTGGTATGATGAAGTAGTCGATAGTGTTTTACATATCATATTTTTACGGACCTTTAAGATTTAAAATGTTTAGGCAAAGGTTCGCAACATTGCAATAACGGTATATTGCAAAAGAATCAAACTCTCTTTAAACCTAACGTGCTATAACAATAGCCGGATTTTAAATATTATAACAAACTATTCGTACAATTAGATAGAATGTCAATAAAGCAGTACTAGAAGTACTTAACCTACTAACTCGTTAAATTGTTGAAAGTCCGAAATGTAAGATATAGGGTTGCCACTTTTAATGATATGACCCTAATTTTTCTTTTACTTGTCAGAGTTTTGACATCGTGGTCTTCAGAGTGAGTGATGTAAAAATGACTATGTCTTTCATCATCTTGCCTTTTTCTATAATAAAGATCATCACAATATACATTCCATCCTATTTACAATACATCCATACGTTCTTCGGCCTTCTGTAGCTATCACTTTATCTAATTAATTTTCTGAAGATCTAACGTGGTCGTCATTTGTTTTGTTTGTTTTGAAGTCAAGGGTTTGATGGTCTGTACTCGGTTTTTCCAAACCAGACTTAAGGTGCTTTAAGAAGCGAGCCTATCTCTTTCTCAAAGGCCGGCAACGAATCTGCAGTTCCTCGGATGTTGATGTCCGTAGGCGTGTGTTCCAACCACAGGTTTTGTACCACCTCTTATAAAAAACAAATCGCCATTTGTTTTTTTTGTCGTCTGTATTTGATGAAGTTTGTAAAGTTGGCAGCCCTGCACATAGGTGGAGTTATGACACGTAATGTCTCACCCGATGAGTCAACGCGCTCGTAATCTTCGATAAATCAAAGCTGACCCCATTATAATACATAACAGTGTGGATATGACAGCATCTACTACCTTCATACAACCTCGTTAGGAACTGACCAAAAAACATTGACCAGAGACTAATAGTGGCCTTTATGTTTAGAGCATGCGCACACTAAAACACTAAAACTATCGCACAACTGTTTCCTTTTCTACTCAACTCGCTTTGATTCCTATGAGATTATACGGAGGTGTGCACACATTCTATTTTAGTTATGCAACTAAACAGTTGAATTGTCTGCTAAACAATCGACAATCGCACATCGATTGTTTAGTCAAAGATGTGCGCCCGCTCTTACTCTATATAGCTATAGTTAAAAGCATAGAAATAAAATGTTCTTTTGTATAACATCATCACCAAATTAGTATACTTCATCACAGGGGTTCGGAGCCTACCCTTAGCTAGGGCTAACTAGGACAGTCAACCACGCTGGCCTACCGGACCTACTTCACACATATCTTTGACTGTCGATATACATATGCAGGTTGCATTATGATGTATTTCTTCACAGAACGGAAAATTTAAGTACATATGAAAATCGAAAATCACATTGATACTTGGATTCGAACCCAGGACCTGTAGATTACAAGTCAAGAGTCTAAATTCTGAGTTATTGACGCTCTGCTGCTTCTGTATAAGTTATTACTTTATTGCTTTTCTAATATAAAGTATTTTACAAGCGTTCGTCAAGAGAATCTGTATCCACAGGTGGTGCAAATTGAAATAGTTTGCAACAGTTTGAAACTAAGCGATCAACGAACATCCCAGTTTTAGGCGCCTCTATCGAATACCAATAAGTTGTTTATTGTTGACAATAGTTTGGTAAAGAATGTCTATCAATGTTTTGTAATCTGTGACAAAGCTTTAAAACCTTATTTTACTATTACTATTGCTATAAATGTGAAAATATAGATGGATGGATATTTGTTAGAAGGTATAACCTGAACAGATCGCCTCAACGAATCTCGAGGCACATATTTAGAACACAATTTAGAAGAACACATAAGCTACAATTCTTTTTTTAATTTCCACGCGGATAGAGTAAAGTGTAACAGCTAATTTATGATATTATAATATATGACACACTGCATTTCGTAGTAGCACTATTTTTTCGGATTAGTTTTGTTTCTGCTGACTGTATTCTACATTCTACGGTCAGCAAAACATTTAGGGGTTAGAGTTCAAATAACCTCAAGAGAATAGGGTAGTGTGTGTTTCTAATTTCGTGTTACATACAAGCTTCTTGGCGTAGTTAATAGGTATAAAATATTTGTAACGTCAAATCAGAGGTCAAATTTCATGCGAAATATTTTTGTCTGACATTCACACGATGGTGTTACGTGAAACCATACTGTCATTATCTATGTCCACATCTACTGTGTCAATATTAAAAAAAAACAGCAGCTAAGCTATTATTGAATACCATTTAGGACTAGAGATTTTGAGCCGTCTGGTATGACTTTAAAGTTCACAAGCATTTAAAACCATCATCATCTCCCCTGCCTTATCCTACTTCCGTAGTGTCGGCGTACCAGGTTTTCCTCCTCTAAATAACTCTATCATCTGTCATCTCAGTCATCACTCCCTTCTTGGTCATGTCACGTTTCACGCAATACGTCCATCTCTTTCTAGGTCTACCTCTATCTTAACAATTTATTAATAACTTAAAATTTGGTAAGCTCAAAACGAGTTGTTTGTTGTTGTTATATGTAAAATTATTATTGTTTTATAGGTTTTATATGATGTAATAAATTAGGTTACTTTTGTTTGAAAATTGATTGAATACATGAAAAATTTAAATCGATTGTTAATAAATAATTACGTAATATACAAATAAAAATGTTAGTATCAGCTAGTTACGTATAACCTAGATAGAGTGTTAGGTACCAAAACGCTCTAACGACCTAGATCCGGTCTGACCTTGTGCTCCTTTGTGCTACGTATTGGAGAGGACGATTTGATTTTATACAATTTACTGTTTCGATGTTTCTAGAACGTTTTTGTTTTTAAATACGTCACTCTGTGTCCTTGAAAATTATTGAATAAATTTGAGGTTAGTTATTAAAAAAAAAACATACAGACGAATTGAGTACGTCCTTCTTTTGGGAAGTCGGTCAAAAAGGGTGTGCGTTTGACGAAAAATCGATGTCGTCACTGGAAATCCGGTACTATCTTCCAGTGAGATAAGGACGGAGATATTAATGTAGCTGCTAATTATCGTCTATTCTTATTATATAATACTTAAATTGTTAGAACTGCCTTAAGTTACGTTTTTGAATTCCAATTTTGAACTAAATTTATTAAAGGAATAGGTGTAAGTTTGAGAAGTTTTACATCTTTGAGAAGCAAAAGGTTAGCGTGGTATGGACATGCTATGCGACGAGACGATGGGGACATAAATCAGAAAGTGTTAAGAATGAATGTGGATGGCTACAAAGGAAGAGGAAGACCGAAGAAAGTATGGATGGATTGTGTGAAAGAGGATATGCTTAAGAAAGGAGTGGTTTCAGATATGACGGCTGACAGAGATGTATGGAAGAGCAGCATACTGTGCTGACCCTCCATAAGGGATAAGGGCAAGTTGATGATGATGATGATGTATATTATTAAAGGAATACGTACCGTGCAGGAATAGAACTGCGTTCGCTAGTTCTGGTGGCGTGCCAACCACCATGCAGTTTTGGCGATCTGGTAAACAATAAAATTAATGACAATTAGTAAAATGTCAGTAATATTAGTAAATATAACAAAAACGTAAGGTGCCGGGTCTATGCAAAATCAAAATCAGTTGTCTATGTTGAGCACAGACTCTACGGGAATAAAACAAAGACGGGCTGATGAATAATCTAAGTTTATTCGATTAATTGGAATTTTAAACTTTGGCGAATATAATAGAATATTAAGGTTGTTCGTGAGATTAAATAAAAATATTTAATTTTCCAAACTATTATAATAATCTGGTGAAATTTGCACGTAAGCTTTACAAAGTGTACATCAAAGTTTAGTTGCAAAAGGCACGCGAACCGATTATTTGGACGAATTAACAAACCTCAGAACGACGATTATAAATATAACACAAATATTATTTCCTGACCCTTCCAGCAAATGAAATGTAGGTTACCAAGATTAAATTGACTAAAATTAGACGTCTTTGTTTAGTATAGTAAGCCTTTTGGTGTTTTGAATGTTACATTATAATAATGTTCACATTAATTTCTATTGGAAATTATCTATAGAAGAAGGAAAGAATCTATAGAAGCTAAGGGTTTCAGAATCAGAGGCCATAGCAAGAAAATTTGTGAGAAAGTGTGTAAAGTGCACCAAAATAGATCTCATACAGAATTTGCCGCTAATGTTAAGAATACTTTCTCGCAAAGTTTTCGTGCTAGGTGTTGTATTTATTTAGCACAATCGACTGTCTCATTAAATATACATCTATGCATATTACTCTAGGTTTTAGTATGAAATGACATGATTGTGAACGAACAAAGAAACGTCAATAGCTGATCTGATAAACCGTTAAAACAACACTTGTCATATTTCCAATCACAACCGAATTCAAAAACGATGCGTACCCCGAAAAACGAACAAAAGTCAGTCAACATTTTCAATTGCGGGCCCACTTATGGTGCGAGGTAAACGAACGCAGGCGTCGTTTTTCGTCGCACCTCGTCGTTTTTCGCTATTCGTTGTCGATTTGCGTAGCTTTTTTGTTCACATCTCTAGATCTAGACCAAGCAGCGGCCCAGCGGCGGCCGGCGTTTTGTTTTCCACGAATTTCACCCAGCCTGCCGGGATTCACGAAAAACGTTTTGCTGGACAGAGAAAGATGTGGAGATGAATGAGCAATTTTAATTTGATAGGATTCTTTTAATATAACTGAATTATACGACGAGTTAGTATTTGATCATTAGAAACAATGGCAATAAGTTATAGAAGCGTAGTCAGTATTTGTGACGAAAAGGAATACATGTAAAAAGAAAAGTTTGAGAGTTTTCGGAATATATAACGATTTTGTACAACTTTGTTTACTAATATAAGGTGAAGTAATTAGTCGTTAAGAACATCTTAACCTAATTTTTTTGGTATTATGCAAACATTTTTGGCTTTCAGCAAAGTTTCAGTCTTTTTTTATAATCAAATACTCGATAGATGTTTATGTTCAGATCTATTTCGGCTAACTAGTTATTACGAGCGATCGACGGACATTGTACGGAGCCGACACGACGCGGGGACGCGACGATTTCACTTTGTTGAACAAAATGCATGGGACTTTTTTCAAAACGTAGCATTCCCTTTACATGTCGAATAAGCCACGACTAGCTTGATGTTTTTTCAATTGATCTTCACACTTTGGTTTGGTTTAGAATTATGATATTTTCAAACAATATTAAAATGACAAATGCAATTAAATTGTGGTTTCTTTTTTTTATTTTAGCCCATGTTTAGTTCATTTGTGACATGAAGTTTGCCGTCTCTTTAAGTCTTGTAGCTACTCTTTACTTTGTAAAACATAATAATGAAACTCTCTATCTGTTAGTTATACTATACAAGTTTTGTATTGAGTTGGAGTTGAAGCATTCTCTCCATCAGCACTAGAACAAAAGCGATCTCATTCTTTAAATCCACGAAGCGAGTTTGATGCTATACGATTAACTGGAAAAAGAACGAAACAACAAGTACAGATTGGCAACCCTATCCTAGATTATTTAGCTGTACAACCCTTGTCTGGCATTCGCAGTGTTCAACGTTTTTTTTCAGACCCCTTTTTTGGAAACTACACCGTTTAACTCCCCCGCCCAAGTGAAATTACACTATCCGTAATTATCTTTTAAAAATGGACCGAAATACACGGGATATTTCGTCCGTTTCTGCTGAAATAAAAAGACACAAACGAACTAAATGCTCTCTTACATGTGCCTTTACGTCAGATACTTTGAACTGTGTTTTTGTGATAAGTACTCATGTGAAATTTTTTGTTAAAAAGTTGTAGTCAATTAGTAACGAATGTTAACTCTAACCGGTAGCTTTCACTGCCTTAACTCCTATAGATTTTGTATACAAAGTCAGATTTCTATCTTAGTTTACTCAAAAAAATGACGTGATAACATGATGTTGAGTTTGGCAGGTGAAATCAAGTCACATGTCTCATTTATCTTACTAATATTATAAATGTGAAAGTTTAGATAGATGATTGTTAGAGTTTGTACCCTACGGCTCTACGGATTTCGATGAAATTTGGTACAGATGTACAGGATGTTCTGAAAGAACACATGGCTACTCACTTTTGTTTTCTTAATTCCATACGCGCGAGATTCGCGGGCGAAAGCTTTAATGTAAACTAAAATGTTTCGGTTAGTGATAGACTTAGATGTCGGTTGTAGCGTTTGTTACACGGCCCGGTGACAGTTAGCCATTTAGTTTCGGTTCGATTCCGTGTAATCTGGCAGATTTCACTGGCGTAGTCTCAGCGACGCCTGCTTCTATCCCATTGGTACGGTTAACAAAACAAATCGAGAATGTACTATAAATGAAAGTCAATGTTTTTTATTTGTTAGTTTAAATTTAGATGATTTTTATTTATTGTTTTAAATAACAATCAAAGTTGAAATAAGCATACAAAGTATAATAATTCGATGGACACTCTTGATAATAGTGGGTTTAGTATTTATAATATTTTATATTCAATTCTTAATATGTACGTTGTTGTTTAAAGTTCCAAAGTCTATGCTTTTCGATAGGAAATTGTAATTTATTTAATGAAAATTCCTTTTGTTAAACTACAAGTATAGAGTAAGGCAAAGTTACGAGTATATTAATACAGACAAAGGAATAGAGTTATACATATGTACATACGTTTTGGACGCAAGACATCAGGCGTCGTATAATTATATTC
The DNA here is from genome assembly GCA_029286645.1 of Papilio protenor. Taxonomy (NCBI): domain Eukaryota; kingdom Metazoa; phylum Arthropoda; class Insecta; order Lepidoptera; family Papilionidae; genus Papilio; species Papilio protenor. The sequence goes on along the minus strand of JAGSMZ010000010.1, from coordinate 2,125,379 downwards.
CTATGATAAAATGTTATACTTGATAATTTTTATATTCGCAGTTGTTATAATGTATTTTGACCTTACACCTTTAAAGATATTTGACTTGTAAATTTCTAAGAAGAAATTCGCTGTTTTCTTTGATTCAACATTCTTAGCGTGTTTATTAGTAAGTAGCGCCTGGAGTAATGTTTAAAAATTAGCTAACATATTTTTTAAAGTGTCAATTAATCAAAATATTTTTCACTAGCTTTTTCCCGCGACTCCGTCCGCGTGAAATTTAAAAATAATGATAAAGAAATGAAAAAAATATAGCCTATGTTACTCACAGATAAATTACCTTTCTAACGGTGAAAGAATTTTTAACATCGGCCCAGTAGTTTTTGAGCCTATTCATTACAATCAAACAAACAAAGTTTTCCTCTTTATAATATTAGTATAGATGTAAAATGATTTTGCTGACGGTGGATGCGCTTCCGCGGCGCCTGTCGCGCGGAATTCGACGCTGTACTGCATACAGCCGGCGTTTTGCATCGGTTTAGCTTTGAAGTGAGCACGATTGTGCGAACTTCGATATATTTTTCACATTCATATGAATGTAACATTTAGGTACTTCTCAGGTTTCGACGATATAACATTTGTGATATGATAACTTTGTGTTGTTAACTTTAAGTTAAAAAGGTAAACGCTTAGCTCGTTTAATCGATGTTTACAACTGCACCCGTGTGAAATATTATCTTACTAATATTATAAATGTGAAAGTTTAGATGGATGGATTAATGGATGTTTGTTAGAGTTTGTAGCTTAAACGGCTGAACGGATTTCGATGAAATTTGGTACAGATGTAGAGGATAGTCTGGAAGAATACATAGGCTACTCACTTTTGTTTCTTTTTAATTCCACGCGGACAGAGTCGCGGGCGAAAGCTAGTTAAAAATAAAAATAAAAACTATAGCCTAAGATACTCACTGATAACGTAGCTCTTTAATGGTGAGAGATTTTTTGAAATCTGCTCAGTAGTTTTTGAGTATAACTCCATACATAAAAAATACAAATCTTTCCTAATTAATATTAGTATACATTAAGGTGATTATAATAAATAATGCGTAGTTAATGATCTAAAATTTTTTTTTTAGGTAAAAAATTTTGTCATGTCATAATATGTTTATTTAATCGTCTGTGTTGGGGACAGATTTCCTCGAAATTATAAAAAAAATATCGAACTATGGTCTACAAAAGTCTGCTAACATCTGAGCTATAGGGCATGTTAAAACAGGACACGTAACATTTCATACAAGCGAGCGCAAATAATTGAAAATGATTAAACAAATGCATTGTCCAACGATCGTGCGTCACGACTACCGGGCGTTAGGAAATTAAAGTTCCGTTTACATTGTCCACTGCGTTACGCGTACGCGTGTCGCTACACATAGCCAGCACGCAATGGATATGCAAATGTATGATATATGTTATTTAACGCGAGTTCTATAATACTTTTATACGTTTACTCTTTATTTCCAATCTTTGGTATTTCTGTGCTGTTTTTCTTTGTTTAAAGTATCTACTGCTGATAAAGAGGGTTTGAAATGTTTTTCTTTGAGCCAGAAGAATGTTTTTGTTCTTCAGACCTCAAGAATAGTATAGACCAGTTATTTCCAAAGGCCAAAAAATTTTTTAGCACTGAAACACCAATCATACTTCATACTAATATTAAAAATGCGAAAGTTTAGATGGATGGATGTTTCTTAGAGTTTGTAGCCTACACGTCTGAACGGATTCCGATGAAATTTGGTATGGATAAAGAGGATAGTCTGAAAGAACACATAGGTAGTCTTGTTTTTTTTTTTAATTCCACGCGGACGGAGTCGCGGGCGAAAGCTAGTTTGTAGAAAATTTAAAAGTGAATGAAATGTTTATTACACAACAAAATGAACAACCGAAATTATTAAATCTTTTAAAAAAGTCGTGTAAAAGAAGTTTGGGAACCTCTGTCTTTAGACATTTCGACAGTTGTACCGGAAGCTATGATAATGGTATTCCGGAGGGCAATTTGCCATTTCCAGTGTCGGGAAAGCGGCGTCGCCTTTCACCGGATGCATTTCATCTACTATAATTATTACTCATTCATTACGACTACGATTTAGATAGATCTAACATTTATTTAACAGCGTGCAAGGTAAGATTCAGCAAGAAGCAGAGCGTCGGTGGCTCAGGGGTTTGAGCACTTGACTTGTAATCTACAGGTCTTGGGTTCGAATCCTGCAATGTACCAATGCGATTTTCGATTTTTCGAATTTTACTTGTACATAATTTACCCGACGTTCTTACGGTGAAGGAAAACATCGTGATGCAACCTGCACATATCAGCGAAGATATTCAAAGATATGTGTGAAGTCAACCAACCCGCAGTGGGCCAGCGTGGTTGACTATGGCCTAGTCATCCCTTGTTAGGGTAGGCTCCGAGCCCCTCAGTAGAGACGTATAGTGAGCTGGCAACGAAGGTAAGATTCAAGGAAATCATCTACTCAAAGACGAACATCCTGACTCAAAAGTTACGCCAGTGGTTCGAAAAGAGCACCATAAAAAATCTGTGGCTTTCATCAAGACCAGTTAGCTGTTCCGGAGATAGTAACAAACATACATCCATCCAAAGTTACGCATTTATAATCATATACTTACTAGTTACTAGCTGTTGCTCGCTACTTCATCCGCGTGATATTAAAGAACAATAAAAAAATATAGACTGTTACTCATTGATAACGTAAGTTTTAATGGTGAAAGATTTTTTTTTAAATCGGCCCATTAGCTTTTGAGTTATTACTATAGATACAAAAATACGAACCTTTCCTCTTTATGATATTAGTATTACGAGTAGATTAGGAAGTTTGGATGTATGGATGTTAGAACTACATATCTCTAAAAAGGCTTAACGGATCTCTATAAAGTTTAACACTGATGTAGAACTTAGTCGGGAAGAACACAGGCTACATAATTGTCTTTTTTTAACTCTAGCAAATAGGCAATAGCTAGTTTATATTTGAATTTGAGTTACGTTTCGTTTTAAGTTATAAAATGAAAGGGGTTACGAATTTAATTCCCCAAAGACCGGGACAATTTATGTAACATACTTAGATGCTTACGGTATAGTTAGCAGCTTAGCTGGTTTCACGGGATGCGAGTCGGTTTTCTATAGAAATCCTAATTGCTGCCTAACCACATTTTAAATGGACACGGGAAGTCTATTTAATCAAGTTATTAAAGTTTGTAACTTCTGCATTGACCTTAGATCTTAAACAAATTAAGAGAATTGAAAATACTACAGTATCTTCTAAACCAGGGGTGGTAAACCTCTAAATATTGACGTCCTATTTGAAAAAAAAATTGACTTGTGATGTCGAACGTTATTTGTTTCTTATGCGTTCTTAAATCATTTAACAGGTTATGTTCAACTTTTGGTAAAACGATCAACAAACCAACAAATTCTGTAACGCCAATGTTTGGCAAACATTTTCCTTCGAAGTTAACCGGTTCACCAAACTGTAGACGAAACTCCATTACACATGACCAATTTATCTTGACCTGGACAAATGTTCGATAATCGTTTTAACTATCAAAGCATGTTTGATGTGACCAACATCCCGCTCAAATTGGGTTAATGGGCTACTGAAACAGGGTGAAAGTTGCAGAATTTAGTGTTCATTTACGGTGAGTTTCCACTCATATTTTGTGTGTAAACAAAAGATACGTGTTACTTATCACCTCCTCTTCCTATCTATACTTAATATAATAAAGCGTAAACACACTACTTTGTGGCGTAGGATGTCAGCAATCACAGCATATTTTTGAATAATTCTTTCTTTTATAAAAAGCCCTACACTTATCACGCTTTAGGCTTTCACGCTATTAAACTTAGGTGGTATATTGAAAAAAGACCTTCATGAAAGAGACCATAAACTACAAGCTGCCAACATCAGGTAAGCAAGGTTATTATGGTAACTGTAATTTTGACATTTGCAATAGAGAATTTTACAAATGTAAACAATAAAATAAAGTTTTTATATAATAATTTCTTGCGGATGAAGCCGCACGAGAACAGTAGGAAATATTTGTATTTTTGTATGTAATAAACTTTCAAACTACTGAATGTATTTCAAAAATTTTTTTGCAATTAAAAAGCTACTTTATCATTCAATAACATAGATTTTTAATAGCGCAGACGTAGCCGAGAGTAAAACCTAGTTAATACAACTGTTTAAATTGACGGTAAGCTTTTCGTTGATTACAATTTACATTGTATTTGTAGGTGTCCAAATAGAAAACAGATTAAATTCAGTCAACGTTAACTTGTAGAACGAAATACTTTAACAAAGTTCATTCAACGTTGTATAACAAAGGGATATACAAGTTTAAGCCAGGCCGGGCCCGAGTTTAATCTAATTATGTTAAAAGGCTCACTCGCCGTCTGAGCCGAGTACAATCGGCAACGTACGTTAACTACATACTTTTTAGCCCACCCATTATTTGTATACTAACTCCCGTGCGGCTTCATCCGCATGAAATTACAAAACTTTTATTGTTTACATTTGTCAATCTCAATTGCAAATGTCAAAATTACCGTTACCATAATAACCTTGCTTCCTTAATGTTGGCAGCTTGTAGTTTATGGTCCCTTTCCCACATGATTTTTTTTCAATTTAATTACGCCCTAAGTTTAATAGCGTGAAAATATATATCATAAAGCATGTCGTAAGTATAGGGCTATTTATTTAAGAAAGAAATATTCTAAAATATGCTGTGATTGCTGACATCCTACGCTACAAAGTAGTGTGTGTTTACGCTTTATTATATTGGTATTAACTCGCTTAATTGAAACTTTGTAATAGTCTAAAGAATATTTCCATATATTTTTCATGTAGACAATATAGCTGATGTGGCTAGAGTGACCACACTGATAGTTACAGCAGTTCTATCCGAGACTATATTCATCAATATAAAGTATAGATTCCTTTGTAAATTCGGCGGAAATTTCGGTGAACTCCACTGCGTCATACAATATCATTCAATTAGTGAAAACTGGCTAGTGTACTCTCACCCTAAAAGCTTAAAAAAATATTAGTTATTCACAAAATACACTTTAAAACCGTTATAAAAGTTCCTTTCTATTAAAACTAGTTTTTATTAATTTATTCCGGGCCTATAATGGCTAGATAGTCAGCAATTTAATTAAACGACTCAATTAAGTTTGTATGCCAGTCGTTTAGGGAAATACCCAATTACATAACACTAGCGTAATGAACTGTACTGATAAAGTTACATTTTGTTAGAACCTATGTGTGAAGTATTATTAAACTGGTAGCTAGTACAGTCAGCTGCAAAAATATGTAGACATTTACAAAGCATTCGTACGCTTCCGACCACTAATTCATGATTATATAAACGTTACATACACATTTATGGAGCTGAGTGTACAAAGTGCTATTTAAGCTAGGTATTAATTAATGCGTCATCGATGATATTTAGGCCTGTCCCACCAAATTGTAAATTGTCTGATAACAATCCAACGTGTAAATATGTGATGGAAATATCGGATTCTGTTTCCTTATCTGACAGTGACGTCATTTTTTAGCTATCTGTGCCGCTATCAGCTAGTGGTGGGACAGGCCCTTAGTGTTTTTGAGACTTCCCCGTTTGAAATGATGCAATTATTTAATGGCTAATTTGGGTGTAACACCGTTATGGTTTTATCTTTATATAATAATTTTGTTACCATTAATAGACCTATTTTCTACGGTAACCTACATTGCTTTGCCCTCTTCCTATTTCAGGTGTAACTGAACGTGTTACTTATACCATACCTACAACAGTCATGGAAAAAAGCAAGTAGTCACTTGAGTTCACTAAAATAGCAAATTGACCTCTGCCCATAAACATCTGCATTTTCAGATGCGTTGTCTTTAAAACTTTTATCGACTCGTACTTCCTTTCACGCATACCAACTATACTTTTTTAAAGAGAAATAACCAAGTCGTAATTCGCTTGTTATAGTACAGGTACAGATGTTCTTAGTTATTGGTAGATGATAATACTAGATAGCCTTTTGCTCTTTTTCTTACAAAAACATACAATTTTTACGACTTACACGTGTCCATCTCGTTTTAGTGTTCGCTAAATCGTTGTCGCGCGTTTCGCCGAAAGCATTCTGCGCCGTCAAACAATGGCTCGAGTGTCCTTCCCGGAGCGGGCGCGGAAATTTTTGTTATCTTTTCGTGTTCGCCGAACGGATTTTAAATTGAGAACACGAATGTTGCGGCGCTAAAATGTTGCTGTTTCGTACTTATTATTCAAACGCTAATACGTTGCCTTGATATTTTGAAAGGATACTAATATGCATTTAATCTTTTTGAAGTAATTTTCAGACGTGATTGTCTGTTATGAGATATAGAACTGTGTGTTATTGCTACAAACTTTTCAATGTCATTCAAAATTATAGATATCCTTTTTCAATATTTGCATCGCTGTATCTTCTATCTCACTCGTGTAACAAAATGTGCAATGTGACGCGTCAAAGTTTTTTACTTGCTTGATTCAATTAACGAAATATTCCTTGAGATGTTCAGAAACTATTTTTATATCATCTTTGACTAATTTATGGTTCTTTTACAATTGTTTCTGGGTACTTGAAAGCATACTTCAATGTAGATTATCGTAAAGATAACTTGTAATTTAAAGTATTTTGTCCTAAAGAAATTTCGAACAAATTAGTGCCTATCGTTCTAATTAGCACAGACATTATCAACATATATCAACTAATTACGGCTTTGGACATAAGAACAATTAGTGTGTCAATTGGCGTACGAATATGGCGTCACAGCAAGTCGGGTCTTTATTTACCCATTTGTACAATTTATAACCTAACCTTCATATTTTAAAACAAAAAATAACAACTTACAAATTGTAATAGATGAACATAACTACTTTGAAATATCAAATAAGATCATGAGATTAAAACTCGGTTTCATTAATGTTTTTAGACTTTCATTTCTCACGTCAACTGTAGCTCTTATCTGCCAACGTATCATACCTTATGACACTTTGAGTAAAGAGACCAATCGAATGACACCTCACTCGTCAAAATCGGTTCAGTCATTTTAGCTCTAAGCCGTCACAATGTATACATACATCCCCATTTGAAAAACATTACCACCATTTTCAGTCAGATAAAAAAATATATCATAAAATCATTTCTAATTAATGTCAATGGTTCTGGAAATATTCACGCCAAAATTAAAAGGAAATAAACAACGCCACCTGTACTCAATTGTACGCAAATTGATTTAATATTCATGAAGCTAGCCTCCACGTAATCTTGATAGGAATGCGTTGAAGGACTGTTGCGTAAGCGATACTGACATTGCCTTGTATGCTTCAGAGAATTGAGCTTTTACTAGATTCTTACTTAAACCCTTTTTCCAATGGCAGCCAGTCGTAATAGAGCAAACGCGACAATCATAGCCGATTTGTTTCTCTATGACTAATGTATCATTTCCACTAGAGTAATCAGAAATTGTAGTAACTATGCTTGGGTTTCTCAATTTTTTTCACCGATGAAATGTTTGGAATAAGGACAATTCTACGGTAAATTTTGCACGGACAAAAAGCCTTATCTATCATGCTCAGGAAAACCGGTTTTTTTTTTTATAATATAAGGTGGCAAACGAGCAAGCGGCCTCCTGAATCCACCGAAATGGAAAGCGACCGCTACCCATAAACATCCGCAATTGCAGATGCGTTACCTACCCTTAATTGACGGAGGAGGAGACGCACATAAAGAGGACAATCAAACAAATTTTTTCTGTGTAGATAGCATATATTTTTGTACATGGGTCTCGGTAGTAGTAACTCACGTTTAGATACAAAAGTCAGTTCAAATCGGATAGATTCTGATGCAATAAATCACACTCGGTTACCAGTATAGTAGATTACTGACACATTATTTTAACTGCATTTATTTTACTCCTTTGTTATGTGTTGTAGTTCGTTTATCGTACATAGTAACATAATAAGCTTACATTGTGATAAAACACTATAAATTCGAGCCAGTAGTGGTATTGGAAAAGTTTAGGCAATGTAATGTACTGATGTTAACCCTAATATACTGCCAAGAACTGGAACGAATCTTAAATATTTCGAAAACAAATATGAATAAAAGATCAATTGATTTTAAAACAACAAAAAAAGTCTACGTATACTTTCTTAAGTTACAGACATATGATAGCATGAGCAAAGCCGCAAAGGCGAAAAATAGCAAAGGAGATAAGAAATAAAACAAATTAAAAATAACAAGCAGAAACTATGGGATGACACTCGCAGGAACCGGATTAAAAGGACCACGTACTGTATACACCTTTGACTACATAACTCTTTGGTTAAAACCTTTTTTTTTAATAACTAATGTAAGCCATTAACGGCGTTCAAATGTTTACTTAACAAACTGTGACACCATAAAGACAGACGTGAAGTGGGAGTTTTCCGCGTTGCCCGGACGCCTAAATCAAGTTTAGTCTTCTTCCCATTTTCTTATAAAAAAAAGCATAACAAGGGGAAGAACATTTGACGGATGCGTGGGCGCATAGGAATGGGTAATATCTTCTTTCTGTGTGTCCCCACCTCCGTCGATTAAAGGCAACGCATTTCGGTGAATTCAGGTTGTTCGTTTTCACCCTATACTATTACAGAATGGACACGGCAGAGGAAAGGGATCAAAAATAATATTTTTAAAATGTAACGTTCATTAAGTAAAATATTAAATGTAATAGAAATATGTAGAAGTTTTTTTTCAATTTTACAAGTGAAAGCAGCATTTTAGCTCTGCAGTTTTGTATTGTGTGGCATAATCGCAGTGATAAGAGCGCATTGTTGTAAAATAGGTTTCGATTTTCGACGTTTCTCGATACACGACCGATGGATTTTCGTAACTGATTATTATTTTTCGTTTGTAAACGAAATTGGCGTGTAATAAACATCATATTGCCGAAGCGGTTTCAGTATTGATTTTTTTTTATTGATTTTAAAATGTTTGTTTTGCAGCGTTCTTGCAAACGGTTTCCTAACAATATTAAATTTTAGGTTCAATTATTAACTAGTAATTTCAACAGGTTAGAACATAAGCGGCCAAATTAATTTGCCCAAATAATGAAGCCGTATTTGTGATAGGAAAAGAAGATGCGCTAAAAAATATTTCCCCTTCCTATTTGTCTACTTTGCGAAAATAACGGCCCCTTATCATTCCGTTTCTTATAATAAAAGAGCTATCTCTTAATTGGTCACTAAGCGAGTCAGTGCATATTTAGATTTAGAAATCTACACTCAACGACTGCTAAAGTAACGATTAAATAACTGTGAGAACGACAGTTCGAGAACTTTGTTTATCGTGATATCTTGGTATAATTTGCTTGTGTTGGTCAGTTTCTAATCATCTAAATATTCTATGCACACGTCTTGAATAAGCAACAATACGTAAAATCATGTGACCATGCGAACCAAGCGACCAATCAAAAGACGCAGTACAACGACCGAAGAAAAAACGCCTATTACCGGGTACCCTAGCCTCTTATTAAATAGCAATAATAGCGAATTGAACACATCCGTGAGAATAACGCATACGAACGCATAGCTAAATGATAGCTGGGCATCGGCAAAACATCGGGAGACGACGAATTCAATGTAAAGATCAAGACCTTTTATTACGACCAGCGTAAGAAAATGACAACCGTCTGCGCGCCATTTACGAAGCCAAATTAGATAGATCCCAAAATCAAGCGAAAATAAACCTTAACTATATTAACTTTAACAAGGTTTAAGATCTGTATTATGCTGGTTTGTTTTAGAACGGTTGGAAATGTCAAACCTTAACCTCAAAACCGTGACGCTTACGACCGCCATTTTAGACGCGTTCGGCGAGATTCGGCCGCGGTCGGCACACTTCGATTGACCACTTTAGCTCAAACTCCCGCGCATTCGAGCTGTGAAACTATTTTTAGTGATACGCCTGGGAGTTATAGGTCATTATAAAGTGGTTATTGCTCTAGTCAAATAGGGTGGCATTGAGCAGATAAGGCGCCTTGTATCATGAACTATCAGATGGCACGCAGTATGTACTATTTGAGACCTTGCAATGAAGTTAGATTGACGGCCTTATCTATGTTTAGATTTTTAGTTTGTCAATTCATTATACTTTGAATCTTTTTGTTGTAAACATAGTGATAGAGGATGGTAATTTGACATTGCCATAGATTCATTCCACTATTCCGCCTCAAATGTAAACTTTTAATTTAAAATATATAGATATAAGACCATATTATATTTAATGACAGTCTTAAATATAGATCATCCTAATTAAGAGTCGATTGAATCGAAAAAAACTATAAGGGCAATGTTTTAAGTTTAGGTTCATTTCATATTAGTTTCTCGTATTATTTTTTGTCTGTATCTAATACTTATATAACGTACGTTTAATGTAAAACGCACACAAATAAAACATACTTTCGAACGATGTCATTGCTCACAGCTATCTATGGAAGGGGAATGTGGTGCTGTGACGAAAATTCCTTTGCCTCGAACGTATACTACTATAAATCGACAACTCGCGCGCACGAAATCAGACTTTATTTTCTGAAAAACAAGGTTGTAATTCTAACAACTGCATACGTCGTTGCGTCGATTCGATTCCAAATTCAAAAATGACTAGTCAGGCCTAATGACAAGGTTAAGTGCATGAAACGCAAAGAAACTGGTTCTAAACATTCGCTTGGCCGTTAGAGCATAGACAAAAAAAACGGCGGCCATCTTGGACGATGGCGGACGGATGATGACTTTTCTTGCTTTTAAATCGCTTCTGAAGATGTTACCTGTCTAAGAAATATTCACATTTATAATTCGTAATCTATCTTTGAAATACGAAACAAGAAATATAGACTTGGTTAAATTATTTTACACAGTTTTCGTGTTAACTGTACCTAATGTCGGTTACCTCTGGAATGTCATACATGAACCTTGTACGAATAATTTCCTTCATTTTATGTTGTGACCAGAACGTGAGGCACTTCCGTGACAAGTTCTAATAGCGGTTAGGGTAAAAAATTCAACGTAAATGAATAAATACCCGACCGAAAGCCCCGAATTGCAAAGCCGATAACGTGCTAGCGTGAAACGAAATACATTTTTTATAAACTGGACACAAACTAGATAGAACAATGAAGCATTAATAACCCAATGGTTTTGAATAATTTTCGTGTAATATAATTTTTTATACTTTTTTTGTTGACCGTACCAGATGTACTTAAGTACATTTATGGGCTCTGAAAGGAATATAATTAATAAAAAACGATTATTTCTGTCTTTAAGAATAGTTTAACAATGCCTACGCAGTTAGGATCCTTGGCCTAGTAAAAGTAACGACTTTTTCCCTATAAATTGTATAAATAAATAAAGAAAACGTGTAATATTGTTACTAGAAAGATCAACAGAAAAGAGCGTCTGTGACGCAGATGCGTTTGACTAGATGAGGCCATAATCTGTACGTCCAGGTTTGATTCCCGCCATGTACCAATGAGTTTAGATTTTCGAATTTTATATGTAATTTGGTGAAGTAAAACATCATGATACTATCTTCCACCAAATAGCTCTGGGCCAGCGTGGTTTACTAATACCTAGTTATTCCTTACTTAGGGTAGGCTCGGTGCCTCATATTGAGTGAACTAATCCGTTAAACCTTTAGTTAAAATTGCAAGTATAAAATACAGTTACAATATGAATCTAATTAAAATCGGTCACAGCCGAAAGTAATGTTTCGCGTGTCCACGTAGGTCGCGGATCGATAAACAACCACCAAACGAAACACTTTAATATTTAAAGGAACTAAATTCAGAGTTCGCGAATCGATGTCCGCGAATTCATGTCAAATGACAGCATATCGTAACGTAAGAGTGGACCTTTGACTAAATTATCCCACATCTATTGTGTGATTGTCGATTGTTTCGCAGCCAATTCAACTGTTTAGTTGTACAACTAAAAATCGAGTAGTGTGCGCACCTCCATATAAGCTCATAGGAATCAAAGCGCGACTAAACAGTTGTGCAATAGTTTAGTCAAAGGTGTGCGCATGCTCTAATATTGATTTTTTTTAAAGGCTACAAAAATGTATCGAAGGTGACATTCAATATTATCCGGTATTTCGTGTATTGACCTTTCTTGTATTTACGGAATCGAAATTTACTAAAGTAAGAAACGAAATATTGTTGTAAAAGTTCCCACAGTATCGACAGTCGGTTGGTATCAGTTTATTGACACGTTTGCCTTCGAGATTAAGTTAGGTTCTTGTACTCAAAATTAAAAAATGCAGCGACATTTCAATAGACTAAGATTGTAATTAATTCTATTAATTTAACTTCATAATGATCAAACAGAAAAATTACGTGAAAGTTTTGTATGAGATTTGTCGGTGTCCTTTAGCTGTAGATTGTGTGAAAGAGAATATGCTTAAGAAGGAAATGAATTCAGATATGAACTGAGAGTGATGTATGGAAGAGCATATACTGCCGACCCTTTATAGTTTTAGACAACTTATTTAATTGATACTGGAGCTTTAAACTCAGAGCAACACTTCTCGTCAGGACTCAGGATGCGCGCGAATATCCATACTTCTAGTGACATTGACAGCTGTCAGCTAGGGACGTGACGTTTATGCCGATAATCTAGAGTTGTGCCATTTCTATAGCACGGTACTAATTTTCTTCTTAACAATAGGGACAAGGATAACCTGCTCTGATAGACATATTCATCTATATCTATCAGTACATATTAATTAGAGTGCCTGCATGTTCTTTAACAAAAAGAAAATTTTTGTTTTCTCACAAGTCCACTTTTGTTCCGGGTCATCCGAAACTGCTGGACCAATTTTTGTGGGACTGTTAATGTAAATTACAGTATGATAGGCTTTTTTTATTTCATTCTGACAAAGTCGAAAGCAATAGCTAGTACAGGTCAATGACCTAATCACATTTATCATGATGACACATAAAATATAATAGACAGCTCAACAGCCGTAATTTCATTGTCTTAAACTTTACTGCATTTAAATATAGTGTTATCTTCTCTTATCTTTTAAAAGGGAATACTATTTTTGCTTCTTTTATACATATAAATGTAAACAACCGATTAATCTTTATAAAATATGGATAGACACAATAAATATTTTTCCTCTGATCTGTCTAAACGAGATAAGGACTACGAGATTTTCACTAATAAGCACTGTGATTCATAAGATTTTGGTTTATTATTATTTCAAAATATACATTCTAATTAATAATCAAAAAGGTTTTTATCCATCGACTAGCTGTTCGCGTGCGGATTCATCCGATTCTTGATAATTTGACAAATGTAAACAATAAAATAAAGTTTTTATAATTACATGCGGATGAAGTCGCATGGGAACAGATAGTGTTTAGATAAAGGAAATTAACAGACAAAATAAGTTTAAACCGCGTGCTTGATGTAAAGGCAATGAAGTTACCTAGTAAACAATAACATGATAAAATTCTCATACTACGTCGTAGGGATTTCATTGCCCTCAGTAAATTGTCACATGAATCACAAGCTGTTTTTTCCCTAAAACAGATTTCACGCGTCATGAATTAACTGTTAAAAACAATGAGCATAGTCATTGAATGAGAATAATTTGGGGAAACTTATTCCAAGGAATTATGACCAAAATATTCGTTATAAAACCCGATTTTCGCAAGTCATTTGTAACGCAGGCGCGGCAGCGGATATAATACAAACGCAATCGCTAGATGTGTGAGCTCTGAACCGGTCCAAGAGATCAGTTCACATAGTCATTGAGCGGATCATCTAAGCTGATCTGCAAACCAGTACACTGATCTGCTTCATACGATTTCTTAGCTGATCTGCAGTTCAACAAGCACTCGCAGTGGCGCAGACCGCGCTAATGGAAAAACTGTCTTACTGCCACAATGAAAAACGTTTAATGATTACTTAAGCAGTTCTATAGTTTGAATTTGATCACTAAATCAACACTAAGGGAGCACTTTACTTAAATGTGTGAGTGCAACATCTATTCATAATTGTTTTTGTTGTAGATGTATAAATGTTGTGAGCGAGGTTTGTCAGATAATTGGTCTTGTGGGGAGGGGAAGCTGCCCCCCCCCCTAGACACTCCGAAAATGTAAGATGGATACAAAAATGATTACAAATAAGATAATGTTAAAAGAATCTGCGCCTATTAGACTTAACCTAAATTGAAGACGCCCATGTTCCTGGATAGCGCCAAATGGAAGCCTATGGTCTCTGCTTACCCCTCTGTTAAGGATGTGAGGTATGTTTTTGTTGTAATCTTTATTATTATGTTATGTTATGGAGTTCGAAACTTTTCGCAGTTGGTTTTCCTAATAAAGGTGTTTACATAAATTTCCCGGTTTAAATAATTAATCGTGCATGAGAACTTTTCCTAATTCTAAGCATTGGCGTTGATGAGGAAAAATTTATAAAACAATAAAATGTATTAATATAAAAATTCTCACACTAATTCAAACAGGGAAATGTGTTAGAAACAAAAGTTTGCCCAAAGTTTTGAATACAGGCAATGAGGAATTTTTAAAAACACTTTAAAATATTATCTACTAGTGTGAATTTTCCACTAGTCTAAGATCGGAAAATCGGCACAGTTTTAAATTACTGTCAACAATAGCGTATACTTACTAATGTTTTATTTTAATTCCGTGTCGACAAAGTCGCGGGGATAAGCTAGTATATCAAGTATCTATATTTAGTCATATATCGAGCTTCATTTGTTATTTCCAATAGGAACGACATCTTAACAGTCCATGTGGAAATGGAATACCATTTCAAATGTTTTCTAGAAGTTCGTTGTGTGTTCTGCCAATTGGATAGTTTACTAATACACATAATTATTGATTTACTGTAACCTTAAATTTAACTATAAATTGTGTATCTGTTTAACTAGCTACATGTATTTCATTGCCACCTGCACATTCCAAACAGTTTAACCTTAAGCAAGACATAACCTAAGCTTTGTTATATAACTTGTATAAAACCTGTTTTGTTTCACTTCATACGTTCAAAATGTACCTATAATTTACTTAATAAATATCATAGTTCGATTTGTTATATAGATATACTCGTAGTTGTATTTGATCTGGATTCAACCTACATAGTAGTTAACCTAGACACAGCTTAGATCGCAATGGTAATGAATTAAAACTATCATTGGAGCAAAGGACTATCGTATATAAGCAGCAACTACGTCTTGCAATACGAAAATATCTCTTTAAGAAGTTCGTCAACCCAAAAGCTGCGAGCTCATACGAGTTTCCTATTAAAAACTTGTGAAACAACACGTAGATAAAGGCTAAAATCGCTTGGCGGCGCACGCGAGTGCTGTTGCACCGACTACGAATGCAGTTAGCTCGCAGCTAGCTTCACACCATTGCAATCAAGTTCATAGATTAAGATTGGCGTTCCATTGGAATGAATTAACTTATAACTGTAATCAGTACATCACTGGCTACGCTCATTCTGCACTTACCTTGTTATACACGACCAGTATTTGTCCATAAGAAACAACAATAAAGTACTTTTGGTCCCACAAGTCTCTTGTACACTTACACTACGAATAACTAAGTCTATCTTTGCACTATGTCATCACAAAAAATCATTTACTTTGTACGTAGAAGGCACTTTATACGTCTATCATCACAAAATTGAGCAAAGCGAATGAAGGTTTCACTTCATGAGGTCTACAAAAGCGTCTGCGCCGCTTTTGAATAACCAACGTTTGGTCCACATTCACGGATAGTCCGTAAATTGAATTCGGCGCGGATCGGCGCATCGCTGTCCATTCGTCGGTTTTTCGGCTTTTCGTTGCGGATGCGGCGCAAAGCGCGTGCGGGGCGGCTCGCGCGCAACTGAAGATTGTCGTAGGTTAAGTTTCGAAAAAAAAAAACACAGCCACACACATACACCGCTAGTTCAATTTTCCGGCTCACGATCCCGCCACAGTTTCTCCGCGCCAAAAACACATCGCTTCCTCGCACATCTTTACCGATAGCGAGGTTATTACTATTGTTTTGACAGCTCCGTGAGTTGCAAACATGTGTACTATGCCGATATAGGACACGTGTAGATGGCGCTGCCGACGCGAAGAGATGTGGGAATTGAATATTATAAAAAAAAAACAATCCAAAAGCCACCAACCAAACAAACTAGCAACGCGCGTAAACACAACGAAATTACTGAATGCCACTTTTCATTATTTTATTTCGCTATGCACCGGACGACGTCACCGAAATAGCAGACGCGGGGAGTTACGTCCGTCTCTTTCCCGCGCACTACGTTTCGTTTTAGCGGGAATTGCATAGAAACTTATGCATTCGAGGGCTTGTTTTTGTTTTCTTAAAAAATATTTTTTTTCGTTTTCACGTATCGTTTGTCGGCCGTCGATAACTGTAGAGGCGTGGGCGCGCGTCGCATAGATCGTGTACACACGTCCGCACAACTGCAGTTACACTGAGCCTAGATGACATTCGCACAGGCTTAAACTCAAGTTCATACGGATGCGGCGTCAATAAACTGGCCGGTGCTATGCTTGTAATGCGACCGATTTTGTTCATACATGTTACGTTGGAGGAAGACTATAGTTTATTATAACCTAATAAACTTTTAACACCTACAATGCGTTTACACGTGCTATGTCAACGCGATTTTGCATTTTCAGTCACTAAAGTCTAATATGCCATTGGCATAACTTAACCACCTTTTATTAGTTTGAAAACATTCTGGCCGTTTGTAACTTTTTTTTTAGTTTTTAATTATTATCATAAAAGGTATTACAAGTGTCAAACTTAGTTACTTAAAATATAGTTTGCAGGAAACTTTATTAAGTCGGTGTAAACTGTAAAAGTAGCTTTTGCATTATATTTAGTAGTTAAGTTTATTTGGATTAGAAAAGTCTTTTTGATTGTTATATCGTATTACAAACAGTGGGGTATTGACATGTCACAATAGTGGCCAAAGAAAATGGGTGCGTCAAGTATAGCCATATGACTGAATGAGTCAGTTTACTCTCATCATAATTACAATATCAGATTAGGTCATCTAGATAAATAATAATCATAAATAATTATGTTCAACTGATTTTACATGTAGCATAGAAACTTAGGGTCTTTCTAAAGTATCTCTTTTTCTATGGCCGGTAACGGTACAATTCCTCTGATGTTGCGTCCATAAACGTCAATGAACTAACAGTTAGGGTCCAATGATTTGAACCCTTATCGTTATAAAAATAAAACCAGAATAACTTACTAATGTTATAAATACGAAAGTTTAGATGGATGGATGGATGTTTGTTACAGTTTAGCCTAAACAGCTGAATGGATCTCCTTGAAATTTGGCATAGATGTAGAGGATAGTCTGGAAGGATACAAAGGCTACTTAATTTTGTTGTTTTTTTTTTAATTCCATGCAAACAATCGCGGGCGAAAGGTAATTTACAATAAAACATAACTCGGTAATTTATAACATTATAGATAAATGAAAATGTATATGAGATAAGTTTTAACAAAAAGTTATGTTTCCGCCCGGGATCGAACCGGGGGCCTTCTGCGTGTTAGGCAGATGTGATAACCGCTACACCACGGAAACGTGGTCTTTAGTTAATAAATAATCTTGCTAATATTATAAATGCGAAAGTTTGGATGGACGTTTGTTAGAGTGTGTAGCCTAAACTGCAGAACGGATCTCGATGAAATTTGGCATAGATCTTGTTTTTTTTTTTTAATTCCAGGCGGACGGAGTCGCGGGCGAAGGCTAGTACATTATAAAATAACCCTCTTCTTAGTAGCATATTAGTAGCATATTATTTAGTTAATAATAGAAAATTCCTTATAGACGTAGTAAAAACAATTAGACAGTTCAGATGTATGGATGGATGGATGGATGGATGGTTGTTACCACGTATATCTAAAACGGCTTGATGACATTTAGTACTGATGTTGAACATAGTCTGGGAGATAACATAGGTTACTTGTAAAGTGTCTTTTAATTCCTCGCGGACGCAGTCGCGAGCTGGTTTATAATAATTTATATTAATACAAACAATGATTATGTTTACTTTAAATTCTTGTAAATAATGTTGTCTGTAAATTAAATCTCCTGTTAAGATGTTATTAGTTCAATGTGACCTCACCCACAGTAATAAAGCATTTCATCCAATAAAGAGAAAAGTATAATCAATAAATATAACAAAAGTTTTGATTCCTGCTTTTATTAAAAAGCATAGATAATAATAGAAATAAACAATAGTTGTCTACAATTGTGAATTTGTTTTTATTTCATATTTTATATACAAAAGATTCATTTAACAAAAGGAAATGTGATTACAGGCCGGTTACAAAAAAAAACAAAAGTCATAAACGTCAAAGGAAGCATCTCTTGACGTCGCATACAATGCATTCGAAAATTTAAATTTTGAACATCGAACATGCGATGCGTTCGATTTTTAAAACGCTCGAACGAGAGCTGATTCGCATTCAGCGAAAGTAATGTTTTTTTTTAAAGGCCCGGAGCCCTGCCAAATGCACCGCGGCCTCGGCGCCGGCCGTGTCAACGACCCGACGTATTGGGCGATGCATTAAGTTGGGTAAGGTCAGGTTTGTGTTTGTGAACTTTATATGTGTGTGTGCGCTTTTACTTTCGACGCGTTTCGTTTCAATTTCGAAAATCCTGTTCTCTTTTCAACTCTTTGTTTCAACGGCCAGGAAGCGGAATTCGGTTATCTTGTTGGCATAGTAACTGGCAATGTTTTCGTTGTTTAACATTGAACTATAAAAGTCATAAATCAAACTAAATTAAAAAATCTTTAAAGAACAAATATAGGTTTCATTTTACTTGTTGCAGCTCATCGAAATATTCTTCGAATTTTCCTTTTTGCTTTATTTTAACGGGCAAGAATTTTTGTCGCTTTACAGGTTGAACAACAAAAGTCCTTGCATTCTCAGTCACAATACACTTACATTTAATCACATAATTTCTGGCTAGTAATTAACGCCTTATAAAACAAAAGTACTGGCCGAAAACATCTACAGTATAATCTACACTCTACATTCCAAATGTTTAAAATGCCAATCTTATGTCATTTGTCTTTGGTAATTCTAAAACTACCGAGTTGTGACAAAATATTACTTTTAAAATTCGATTCTTTTGTTTCCAGTTCGTTGTTTCTCGTGTTGTTACTAGAAATAATTTAAGAATACTCTTGATCCATCAATCAAGGTGATACGTTTGATTCTTGAAGGACTGTAAATCGTCGTTGGAGATACCTCCATGAAGCCCATTTTACAAGGAAGCCAAATGGAAGGTTAAGAGCCTGTCCCACAAAATTGTAAATTGTCTGATAACAATCCAACGTTTAAAATATGTGATGGAAATATCGGATTTCTCTTATCAGATAGTGACGTCATTAAGCTATCTGAGCCTTTATCAGCCAGTGGGACAGGCCCTAAGATTTATAAACTGCACGGATGATGATTACCAGCCAGGAGATGGTGTGGAACCAACGAACAAATCTGACATGAGGGTAGGGGTCATTATGCAATAGGTTAGTAAATATTTTTTTCCTAATTTTTGACCGACTTCCCAAAATAAGGAGGTACTCAATTCGTCTGTATGTTTTTTTATGTGTGTTACGGCATAACTCCGCCGCTAGTGGACCGATTTTGATATTTTTTTTTTATAATATCCGAAAGGTAATGCTTGAGGGTGGGTCCCATTTTTTTGTTTGATTTTTTTAAATATTTCGTAGTGACATTTTGATGATGTAACTCAGCATGACACATTATGATAAAACTTTTGTGCCTGCACTCGAATTGTTATTATTTCAATACGCTCAGGAAAATCACCTCAATTATCATATTATTGTAATTATACGTGCGGTGTTTTTTTTAATTTTATGACGCAAATTGTTTGATTATTTTATTAAATTTGGATAAAATATTAATATACGTGAAGGTATGATCAAATGCCAATTTAGCGTGTTATTTTATATTTATTACTTGTTTTGTTTGTATCAACATGTTTTCTCTGTGTTCTGTCATTCAAATTAATTCTTATCTTTTTAGGAATTAACTTTTACATGTTTCAAAAACACTACGTAAAAACATTTTATAAAGGGCTTGTTCAGTGAAACTTGTTTATTAATATAGGGAATATTCTTTGATTTTACCCTTTTTCTTGAAAAATACTCAGAAGTGAAAAAAGACACTATAGTCTGTCTAAATAAGATTGATTAGTTTGATAAATGACGCATATGAAGTATCGAATTCAATTTGTATGAAGGCAAATGACGTACTTAATAGTCAGGTATCGTAGTGACAAAACAAACACGCATAGCGAACAACTATGAAATACAAGCTTTCGCCCGCGACTCCGTCCGCGTGGAGTTTAAAAAAAAAAGTAAATAGTCTATGTGTTCTTCCAGACTATATATATATGCAAAATTTCATCCAGATCCGTTCAGCCGTTTAGGCTACAAACTCTAACATCCATCCATCCATCAAACTAAACTTACGCATTTATAATATTAGTAAGATCGATACTCGGTTTAAATCAAATTTATCGAACTTAACTGAAACTGTTATTTACTTGTTAATTAATTAAGGAGAGTTTTCTAGTAATTAAGATAGTGTAGAGAAAATAGCGATGACAATAATAATAGCGAAATCCAATTCGACTATGTACGACTGTAGTAGTAATAAATATTTATTAACTCTCATTCTTTGTATTGCTTCTGTGGTTCATTATTGATTTGAGAAAACAGTGCTTTTTTATTTTAATCCATGAGTTATGACTATCAATCTATGAATTGCCAAACTAATCGCCCTTATTTAGACAAACCATAGTAGACTTTAATGTTAGTATCTTAAAGTCTACTATGGTTTGTCTAAATAAGGACATTTCATATAGTATGAAGTGGGTGTTTTCATGTCTATAGACATCAGATAACTTATAAATGTTTTGGTATTCTGTATTTTACTCGTTTTTATTTTTCAATTTCAAATTAAAACAAAATTGCGACCTTATAGAAGAGAAATTTGAAGAAGTTCCCTATTTGGTTTTAAAACCAGGAATCGAAAAACGTCAATAATCTATTCACGATTTTGCTGTTGTTATTTTGCAGTCATATACAAACAATGAAACCTAATAAATGCATTCTTTGTAAATCAAACGAATTAAAAAAAAATGCAGGTGTCCAAATACTTTTGAGCGGTAGTGTACGTGTTCACCAAGTATGTCACAGAATTTAGCTATTATAGAATTTGAAAACAAACACACATTGTACATTCTCATAATAATATTAAGTATATTCAAAATAATGTTCGCTGTTCACCCGAATTTCATATCTTATCGTGGTTATCATGTCACTGACCTGCCAATTCTGCACGCCTTGTCTGAGGTCATGGTACGATCGGCCATCTCCCTCGCACATACCTTATCGTCTATTCCCATCTCACTCCATTATTATACAATGGTTTGTTGACACAGGTGAATTTCGGGCTAAATGTGATTATTATTTGCTAGAACGACATTTATTACTGCGGCTTAGTGTAACGTACAGTTTCATAGTAATCACTGCTTTATTCAAATAGGAATAGTGCCGAAATTGCGTTCCAGAAATTGGGAAACAGTGGGATCATTCGGTAATTGGACGCTGATCCTTGAATTAAACGTATTGTTGTGTTTGTAGTCACGTATACACGTTTAATAACTGTTCGAATAAAAAATATATCTTAACGCTTATTTTATGAAACTGGGCAAGCAGTGTTAAAAGCATATGTGTTTATATATGACATATTTTTGCCGGCAACTCAAAAAATCACTTATTCTTGTTTATTATGATTCAACAAAAATGGGTTAGAATTCTGATAAGTCGAGTAAGTGAAGAATAAATTAATATTATCTACTAATTAATTTTACATCTGTTTATTGGCTCTTTAACATTTTAATTTCCTCAATATTAAAAAATATATTATTGATCAAAACAAGTATAATTAAATTATAATTTTGGGCACCTCTTGTTGTCTGACGTAATTTTGAGAAAAAAAAAATATCAACAATATAAAAACAAAATTTTAATAACAAGGTCAATCCGAAGAAATCCTGTAGTTTCAACTTTCTATAAAACTACCACTTCCTATAAAATTGTAATTCACAATTAAAAAAAACAATTGAAAAAACTAATTTAAACATGGTGTTTCACTGCCGAAACATATTTCATCTTTTACATAAAAATATGTAGAAATAACGATACGTTTTTCTACGTGTTTCGGAAAACCCAAGTTCAAACACTCTCACATACCCTTAACCCACTACCCCTAGTCATGGTAAAAAAGATGGCGCCGTAGAAATGCCTAGGATAGTAAAACTACTCGTTGCCCACGATTGTTGAGTCATTAACGAGCAAAAAGAATAGAAATCTTACTGCGTACAATATTAAATGACTAATCTAAAATTCGGAAATTTGCTTGTTATCATATCAGGTATAAAACAAGGAAACAAGCTTCAAGGTTTATTGTCGCCAACAAATGTCGGCTCATTGCCAAGGGCTTCAGTATACTTTTGAGTAGTTTTCTTACTAATATTGTAAATGAAAATTTAGATAGATGGATATTTGAAGACATCCCAAGAACAATTCAAGTAATCTCGTTGAAATTTAACACATTCTGGAAGAACACATACGTTACTACGTTTTTGTTTTTAATTCCGCGCGGGCAAGTCCAATGGTTTAAAAACGTATGAAAATGTATTCAACAAAACAGTTAATAACCTCCAAAATTTGATATCACGTATGCAAAACAATTATAAATGTTATTGTTAATATTTCCTTAAACTCAAAGCGATACTCAGAATTATGAAAAATCAAACCACAAGTTTGGTCATTGTACGTAGATTTTGGCAGAAAGACGCACGTTTACAGAAAGACTTTACAATGATCTTCCTGTTATTTTATTTAATAAATTATAATTATTATTGTTAACTATTAAATCTTAAGACAACATAATATGAAGGAAGCTGACAGCATTATTGTTTTGTAACACTTTCCTTTTCCTTATTTACAAGGAAGGTTGGTATTGGCTATACTTAACAATTGGCTATAGTCTATTCTGTACAAAGGCGAATATTTATGAGACCGTTTTCGTAACATCATGGACAAAAACTCTCAAATTTTCGTGATAAACCCTTTAACACATTTAGTACAAAATCGTAAAATAAACATGCCCATTTTATCCTGGAAGTGTCATACACATTTGTTGTGAAATATCAACCATGTTGACGTCCATAATTAAACAGTGTCTAAATTTTTTGAGGTAATACATATTGTTTATTAAGATTTTGTCACACCAAAACAAAAGTAGATTACTAACGAGAGTCGTTACTATTTGAAAATACCATTTGCCCCTGACGTCGTCTGTGAATTAAATAACCAAAGTAAGCAGCCTATGTGCTCCAGACTATCATCTACATCTATGCAAAATTTCATTGAGATCCGTTCAGCAGTTTAGGCTACAAACTCTAACAAACATCCATCTAAAGTTTTGCATTTACAATAATAGTAAGCAGTAAGATTTTTATCGTTCATATTCAAGGTTATGATGATTTTGCTGAACAAATAAATTTGTGTCAGTTGTGGGCGACGTCTCCTACGACATTGGAAACAGACCGCACGACAGATAAGGCAATTTTTATCATACCGTCTGTTAAATCTACTGCATTTGACCGATAGTAGTGAAACGTGTTTGTACAGGATTTGCGAAATTTAGATAAAAATTAATCACAATTCATATTAATTCTTTTGAAAAATGCCGTTTGCACGTGATCTTTGGTATGATGGTAAAAACATTTATTAACGACGAAAAGGGTAGATGGTTTTTTAACTTTAATAAGGGAGAATCGCAAATATGTAAAACCTACCACAAAAGGCATAAAAGGGCACTCATTACCTATTATAATTTAGTCATGTGCAGGTACAACTTGTCGGTCTATAAGGTTAAACTAATAAAGAAAAATAAGTATACACTAAAATGGCCTGGTCTCGAATGCAAATTACAACAACACAACAGTGCCATATTGTGATATCTCAAATGGCAATGAACCTGCCTATCAGTCCCCTACGGCCGCGGCTGCCAATCAATTTGCAGAATTAGGGCTAAATTGGAGTTTGTAATTAATATTATTTCGATAAACGGACGTAGGACGCATTTCATCAGTCATTGGGCAGGTCAGTGCCGTCTACTTATCAATAGCACCCCTACTATTTGCTAACTCGAATCTCGTAAATGTTACAGGATATGGCGAATGAGGAAGAAACTCGATTGATGTTTCGTCATCACCAGCTTACTATACGTCCCCTGACAAGCTCGGAGCCTACCCTAAGTTGGGTGAGAAAGATTGATCTTTACTGAGCATAATCTTAACACCAGTATTTATAGGTGAGTTGTTATTATTGAGGAAAATTTATTTTATGTCTATTTCTAATTACATGGATACATTTTGATGGATTGGGATTGTGCGTTGACCGCTGAAAATGTAATGTTTTTTGCGATTGATTACATAGGTTACCGCCAAGGTGCGAAACTAGAAAATTAAAATTAAAAGACTAATACATTATTTTTATTTTTTTTAATTGTTTTATAATTGCAATAAATACGATACATATAATAAATAAAATTTAATTATCAACGAAAGGAAAGTCAATCGTATCTCGAAAGGATCTCACGTGGCTCTATCGAAAACAAATGGTAGAGAAATTTGGTGCGACATATCCAACAAACGTCGTTCATTTTGTGGTCAAACCATATTTAGGTCGCCGACGTTAACTGTATTCATTATTATAAAGCATACTTTACACTGCTCGCATTATTTTACACATCTATACTAATATTATAAAGAGGAAAGCCTTGTGTTTTTGTATGTATTAAAATAATTCAAAAACTACTTGGTCGATTTCAAAAATTCTTTCACCATTAAGCTACGTTATCAGTGAGTAATATAGGTTATATTTTTTATTATTATTTTAATTTCACGCGAACGAAGTCGCGAGCAACAGCTAGTCTTATATACATAAGTATAACATTAATTATTATTGCATTCCAATAATAGGGAGATACGAAAAACTGGTACATCTCTTTTATAGAATTCAAATTGTCAATGTGTATGTAAAAATTACCAGACTATGAAAAATAAAAAAGAAGAAACAGTTTAATTGGACATCGGGTAATGATATTCATCGCTTCTTGCGATCGAAACGGTAAATTCGAAAACTCCATGTAAATAATAAAATATCGGCTGCAAATATCTTACTTCATTTCTTTTTACTTCTTACTAGTATTATGAATGCGAAAGTTTAGATGGATGTATGTTTGTTACTATGTATGTCAAAAACACTTAACGGATATCGCTAAAATTTTACATACACTGCCGGCCAAAAGTTTGAGACCACTTTGTACACAGGTTGTAATTTGCAAAATGTTGCAAGATGTTGAAGAACACATAGGCTACAATTTTTTTTTAAATTCCGCGTAGGCGGACATGCGGACGACAGCTAGTCTTTACTAATATTATACACAGGAGAGATTTGTATTTTTGTTTGTATTGAAATAACTCGAAAACTGCTGGGCCGATTTCAAAAATTCTTTCACCATTAAAAAGCTACGTTATGAGTAAGTAACATAGGCCACATTTTAAACTTTTTTTTTTAATTTCACGCGGACGAAATCGTGAGAAACAGTTAGTCGATACAATGGCTGAATAGTGTTGGAAAGTTCGATGTCATTATAGTCGGTATCTACTTTATTTAATAACTTCCATTCTCTCTTATAATAATTAATGTTCGAGTTAAGTTTAAATTGCAAGTACGTGTGAATTTTGTGTCATTACATATTTCAATGTTGCGATGTCTCATCAAAATGCGAGGTCATCGACCCGTGAATCACGGCATCTCGCCCATAATTTTATTTGTATGTTTCTGTCACCCTTCCTCTTGTGTTATCTGGTGTTACCCCGTCCCTTTCTCACATACCCGTCATCCGATTTCGGCACTTAAGGGATCAGTACACAAACAATATGGGGGACTTAGGGAATGTGTAATTATTCTATTTAAATACT
This sequence comes from Papilio protenor, assembly GCA_029286645.1. Taxonomy (NCBI): domain Eukaryota; kingdom Metazoa; phylum Arthropoda; class Insecta; order Lepidoptera; family Papilionidae; genus Papilio; species Papilio protenor. The sequence goes on along the minus strand of JAGSMZ010000010.1, from coordinate 2,099,147 downwards.
TGAGGGCTCTTTGGAATACAACATACCAACAAAACTACAACAAGAAGTCAAGATATGGACTTTGTATTGGGCTTAGTAAGAGATGGATTGAGTTTGGTAACATGATTAAGATCAATAGAAAACGTAGTAAAATAGGTCCTTGTACGTTTGGGATAAGTACAGTGGGACAATGGAGTTTGTACTAATCAAATATCTCGTCTAAGATGTACAGTCAGCTTTTTTTTTATATAGCATAAGGTGGCAAACGAGCTAACGGCCACCTGAATCCGCCAAAAATGGCGAAGCGACCGCTGCCCATAGACATCCGCAATTGCAGATGCGTTGCCTACCCTTATCCGACGGAAGAGGAGACGCACATAAAGAGGACACTTCCCCTTCCTGTGCATCTCCTCCACCTTCAAATCCACTTCCCCTTCCCATCCTCTCCTTATAAGAAAAGGGTGGTAAAGAGAAAGGGACTTAATTAGGCCTCCGGCACCACACTCTTCAGACGAAACACGGAATTGCTTCCATTTTACGCCTGTCTTCTGTGTGGTCGTGGTATTACACCGGGCGTGCCGGCCCATTCGTGCTAAGATGTTAAAGCGGGCACTACCACTGTTACAGCTACAGCTACATAAATATGCATGCAGGTGTTCACCAAAAGTATTTATTTAAGGTGAGTGTATTTACAGACGCATAAATCCATCAATATTCTTCAAACCTAAGGCAAATACAAATTTCTGAAGTTTTGTAAATTTTTGTTCTCTAATTATGCAAAAGATTAAATGGATGTTTTTAGACTTTGTAACCTAAACTGCTGAATGGATCCCGATGAAATGTGGCATAGATGTAGAGGATAGTTTGGAACAGGCTACTTACTTTTTTTTCTTTTTTAAAAAGTTAGTATATACATGTTTATAGAGCTCACTGTACGAGTATAGCTTTTGGGTAGCGAAATAACAAAAAATAAACCTATAGTTCCTAATACTTTAGTCAGCTGTAAAAGGTTAAAGAATTGTGCCATATAGAGTTTTAATTTTCAGGAAACAAATATATCTAGATATAGCTAATTAATCGAGATATTTCGATATAAAAACCTTTACTTTGTCAATTTCTACTTTCCTTTTAACAAATCGCTCACCTCTGTGTTCCCGCCGCTCGTTTGCACCCTTCTCATATATAGAAATATGACGTCACATAGCATACCTTTTTTACCTGAGCGTTTAAGACGCTCATTTAACAAAACTATCGCACAACTGTTTAGTCTCGTTTTGATTCCTATGAGCTTATATGGAGGCTCACTACTCGATTTTTAGTTGTGCAACTAAACTGTAGAATGGGCGAAACAATCGACAATCACAACAACAGTTGTGCGATAGTTCAATCAAAGGTGTGTGCCCGCTCTAAATAAAACATTCACTGTATCAAAGTTTGTCATACGACGCAAATAACATGTGCCAATGACCGGACACTGATAGTATCTAGGTGTTGATTTGCCAAATATTTGATCAGTTGTTGGCTCAAATGTTAGACAAAAACCAACACTGCGACTTTGTTTTTTCACTAGTCTATCAATTATAGACTAATGGAAGATATCTATTAGTCTATTACCTAATTTATTATTATCAAAGCAGTTCTACGAACAGTAGTTGTTATCTTGGTTTTACTATATTTTAGAACTTTTTGGAATGAACTCAGAGATTTTTTAAAGTTAAAAACCAATTATCTCCTTCATATTAACGTTAAAATAAATCGAATGGTCACTTGCTCATTTGTATAGGACAATTTGATGATGTCATATCAAAATAAACATGTCCACAAACAATACAGCTTTCGCCGGCCATATTTGGTACAAAGTGCGGCCGTGCTTCCGAAATATTTGTGCAGCGTTCAAGGTCGCGGTGAGCCAGTGAGGCAGGTCAGCGCCGTGACGTCACCGGCGCCCTCCAAACCGCGAGGTCAACGACCGCGCCGCCATCGCGGAAACTGTGCTGCGCGCGTTCCGAATTCGAATTGGGGCCTTTTGTTTGTGTGTGCGATGGATTGTGCGTTTCTGTGTTGTTATATTATACATGTATCGTTGCACATGTGCGTATGTTTGTGTGTGTTGCGGCCAATTTGGGGTTTTGTTGTCGTTTGACAATCGCTTTAAAAATAGTCTCCCCTTCTGACAATGCTTGAGTGCGTTTTGGTCGCATGCTTGTCGCGTTTGCATCGTCTCATTACGCATACAATTATATTGTTAAAGTACACAGGCTAGTGCAAAAATAACAACAGAGTTTTTTTTAAGCAGATAGATAACACACAGATACAGTGATTATAGTTTTTATAGACGTTGAATGTGGAACCAAGTGGAAAGAAAGCATGTTTTAAACTCGATTATTTTAACATGAATTGCGTCAACTTTGTCTCCTCTCATCAATTATAATGCTGTATATACACCGTGCAGAAAAACCGTGTTTGTTTTTTCGCACAATTAATAGTTGCCAACAACTGTTTATGTAAACACTAGCGATTCCGCCTCAGCTACGCCTGGGTGGCAAAGAATGTAAGTCTCATATCATTTCTGTCCTTCCCGTTAATATTAAATAGCGTATGTTACTCTGTTCTAATGGCGAAAGAATTCTTGAAATTAATTCAGTAGTTTCGGAGCCTTACCTTATTTGTGTACATAGATGAGTAGAGTAGGTTTTCATATGTTTTTAATTTTTGATGCAATTGTATCGGATTCAGTTAGCTTGGCTCCCTTTGTCGTGATTCGGACGTTTTATGAATTTTAAACAATTCCCGGTCATTACCTTGATTTTCGTGCTGTCAGTCGGATTGTTTAATTGTCCGTGCGTGTTGCTCAGTTGATATTAACGTAGACGTCCACTGTGTTGACTCTTGTATTAATATCTACTCCCATCTCTTTTTTACCCTTTACCAAAACAGAGACAACAGGAAGTATCAATATAAATGTAATGCAGTGAAGATGTGCGGTTAAACATCGCTTTAAATTCTTTTGTCCTTTCATTGTTTTTATCTGTCTTGGCCAAGGCCGTTTTTAATTTCATGAGATGCTTTGATTTTAAAAAGAATTTTGATTCGCCTTAATCATTCGTTGGATGTAAATCTTGCCAGCATTTTTTTATATGCTTTTGTTTTAAAATATTGTAAAAATTGTGTTTATTTTCTTATCCATTTTTGGTTGACTGCCAGAGTAAAGCCTAAATTGACGCTAAGTTTTGACAGTTATATCCGAACAATTCGACTGGTCAGTTAAAATTGACAGAACTAAGCATATGTAGCGGGCTTGACGTTTTTTCAAGATATAATATCTAGTTTTTTTTAGAGAAAATATCTAACAAAACATCGTCCTAAACAAACTACATATTATTAAAATAAAAAAAATATATAGACATATTGCTAAAAGAGGTACACAAAACATTGTACGAACTCCAAATTCCCCTCTACTTGAGACGCCATCGCTCTATCGGCCATTTACAATGGAACTAATGCCATAACCGGATCGACCAGTTTCTAACAATAAAAAAAACTACGGCACACCAACCCATGTCAAAATGGCGGCCAATCATCTAACACGCTTCAAATTTCGGATGCAGAGGGGCGATTGTTAGACGCACACTAAAAAGTTTCAATGTAGTAGTATGTCTGTCACTTTGACGTTTACATAAGCGTTTTTTAGTCTGTAGAAAATTTTATTTTAATATAACATATTCTGTGATTATTAAGTATTTTATGCACAAATATATTTATTTTACTTGTTGTATGGCTCTTGATATTAATACAGTTCTTTTTTATAAAAAAAATTTTAAAAAAGACAAAAAATATATATTTTAAAAATGTTGTTAGAAAATTTTTTATTTGCTTTTGTTGGTTAGTTGAAAAAAACTCTTGCAAAATTGTAATGCGCCTATTACTTTAACATTATTCGAAATCACTTATCGGAAATTGCTATTTAAATTGATTTATTGTAACGTTTTCTACTGATTTTATACTAAATTTTATTGAAGCAAAAAAATTAAAACTTGCGTTAAATATTTTAAAAGACCTAAAACACGTGTTATTAAAAAAAAACTACGTGTTTTTATACTATTTCGTATAAAACTTGTTATATTTACATAAACGTTTAACAGACATCAACTAAAACTTTTCTATTCGCTGTTGTACGTACCTTCTAATCGTCGTTTTTTTCTAACCTCTAAACAAGCCAATGGCGCGCCGAATTTAGAGGATGCGCGGGAGTGGCCAAACAAGCTATAGTTAGACGCACACACACGCGTAGTGTAGTGTGTTTAACGTTTATGTTATGGTTGTGTGTTATTAGCATTTACTGAATAGATGTGATACGAAATGAATAATTTATCATTTCATTTTGGCGGTTAAATACAATAGGGTAGTTAGTACAATGTGTTATAAAATTATAATCATATAGAATATGTTATATGGACTATGGATTACCTATTAGATTTACTTATACGTACTAGCTGTTGCTCGCGACTTCGTCTGCGTAAAATTAAATGTATATCACAGAAAAAATTACTTTTCTAACGATGAAAGATTTTTTTTGAATCAGACCAGTAGGTTTTGCCGTATTGTAGTACATATAAAAATACAAATCTTTCCTCTTTATAATATTAGTATAGATTTCTTATGCAAATTTGACCTCGGTCTATTTGTACCTCTGGAGATGGTCTGTATTGATGCGCAGTTAGACTGGCTTGCTGTCTATCATAGCTGCTTGCTTTTACTGATATTATCTTACGAATTTATCCTGACCCTAGTTGTTTATTTAAAAAGTTAATATTTTGATTAGTTCATACAACGTACATATGTATACGTAAATTATCATACAATTGTTTAATCTCGCTTTGATTCCTATGAGCTTATATACGCACACTACTCGATCTTTAATTGAACAACTAAACAGTTGAATTGGCTGCGAAACAATCGACAATCGCACTGTTGTGCGATCGTTTAGTCAAAGGTGTGCGCCTGATCTAGTACATGTCTTTTTTGTCTCATATTATGTCTTATAAGTCATATGACTGATTCAGTATTGTAGTTTTAGTATATTAATACTTTTTGTATCTACCCTCAACAGATTAAAAACAGTACAATTACCCCGCTCAGTGGAACGAGGTGTAACGAACAGCAGATGCCCGGTCCGTATCGCCGGCGCCTCTCCAACTTCTAGTTACGAGTGTACACTCAGTGGAAACAAAAACGGTACACACTTATAATATTTTTTATTTAATCATGTTGTTTTAGATTTGAAATTGTTAATGTTAGCTGTAACTACGTAAATGGTTAATAAAATAATGTATGTGGTTAATTTTATTTTTTAAAATATCGCAAATTGATTTCTGATAGATTGATAGATGATAGAGTGTTTTTAAGGTTTTTATACAAGCTGTTAAATTCGTTAAGAGTTTCTTTTGATTTTTTTACTACAACTATTTAATCATATAAGGCGTAAATTATAATTACTTCTTAATATTAAGCTACATTTCTAAAAGATTGACAATGTTAACATTCCATTTACTTGTTTAACCTTATTTTTTTTTAACACTTGTGTTACTAATTTTTGTCCTTAAGTGTACAAGGGTGGTGTGCTCGCAATTTTTAAGACTAATTACCAGCGTCCGTCAGTGTCGCGCGGCGACGCGTCGCATTTGTCGCGCGACTGTACTTCACCACCCCATTGTGATACATTTTATACATTTCTTTTTATATCACCAACTCGATACATTGAAATTTTTTAAACTATGTGATTTTGTCATGTTAACTCTCTAATTTTTTTTTAAATTAATTGGTATTGATATCATCATGTATTATCCATGTCCCAACTATTTAAGTATTTGCATGTTTATTAGTGTTGATGACAATAATCGTTTTTTTGTGAAATAGCTGTTACTCGCGACTTCGTCCGCGTCAGATTAAAAAATAATAGTCGTAATAACGTAGCTTTTTAATGGTGAAAGAATTTTTGAAATCGGCCCAGTAGTTTTTGAGATATTTTAATACACACAAAAATGCAAATCTTTCCTTTTTATAATATCAGTATAGATGAAAGTCTACTTGTAATATATCTCAAGATTTTTCTCTGACTAGTGCAGAATATATTGGTTACTAATACAGTCGCGTACGAAAAATATCGCGGTTTGGTCTCTCGCGTATTCAATTTCGACTGTAAATACAAAAATGCTGTTTAATCGTTTGCGAATAAATATTGCTATCCCTGTCATCCTCTTAGAACTAATAGGGATATGTGTTTTTTTGTTTCGGGAGTGGAAACACAAAGCGTAATTTTTCCACTACAACTTTAGTATACCGTTTTGGTTAGAGATTTCGATCATTAAAAAAGTAATAAGCTAAAAGGCGAGGCATCGAGGTCCTAATGTGAATGTCGAGGCAGTAGACGATTGCCGCCGAAACCGTCCTGATGTAACTCTACGGGATTGCTGGGAATTGCTTAATTAACTTAAAAGCTTCAATTTGGTACAAGTCACAAGCTGATGTCGACCTCAGTTTTATTATCTCACTGTAACATTAACGTAATTGTATTGGGAAATAGTGAAATAAACTGTGGTTTCAAAGATGATGTTGTGACTATAATGAGAAAAACGTGCTTTTTTTTTATATAATATGCGGTGGCAAACGAGCAAGCGGCCACCTGAATCCACCGAAATGGAAAGCGACCGCTGCCCATAAACATCCGCAATTGCAGATGCGTTGCCTACCCTTAATTGATGGAGGAGGAGACGCACATAAAGAGGACATTTCCCCTTTCTATGCGTCTCCTCCACCGTCAAATCCACTTTTCCTTCCCATCCTTTCCTCTGAAGAAAAGGATGGAAAGGGAAAGGGACTAAAATTAGGCCTCCGGCACCACACTCATCAGACGAAACGCGGAATTGCTTCCACTTCACGCATGTTTTCTGTGTGGTCGTGGTATTACACCGGGCGAGCCGACCCATTCGTGCGAAGATGTTAAAGCGGGCTCTACCACTGTTAAAGCACTGCTTTGTTGGTTTGGATACGAAAGAAAATAACGAAGGAAATCTATGACGCGATAGTTAGTGACAATATTATCCAGGGTCGTCTCCAGACAGGTTTTTGTACTGTATTGTTAAGAGCAACCGAAACCATAGATGTTGTATATAGAAGAGGCGAGATAGAACAAGAAGCAGCAAACAATAATTTTAACATTCGTTTTCCCATCCTGTTTATTTGTACTCTAGTGTAGCACTGCCCGAATTAATTTCCGCTTAAAGTTTGTGAATAGGACTTGCGTTTTATCGTTCCGAGCGAGGACAGATGTTGATGGGGTGAAAACAAACCAAATTAAATAACAATATGCTTTATAACAAATAATTAAATTAAATAAAATACCAATATGCTTTATAACAAATAATTAACTCTTCGCGAAGCGATGCTTTTGTAAAAAGCCTACAATAAACGAAATTAAAAGGTTACCGAGTGAAAAATTAACTTTTAAATATGACAAAGTAGAATTTTCAAAAGATACAATTGTGCCATTTTAAAAGCTTGCTCTTTTTGTTTTTAATCTTATTTCTTACTAATATTATAAATGTGAAAGTTTAGATGGATGGATGGATGTTTGTTAGAGTTTGTAGCTTAAACAGCTGAACGGATTTCGATGAAATTTGGTACAGATGTAGAGGATAGTCTGGAAGAACACAGGCTACTAACTTTTGTTTTTTTTTTATTTCCACGCGAACGGAGTCGCGGGCGAAAGCTACTACAAATAAACTTTAAATTTAACAGAAGCGCTGATCTTCTCACTTTCGATCAAATTGATAAGACAAGAGCGCTGTATTATCCCGGGAATGCAAAGATTGCAGGGCCACTGGATATACCGCTTTTTGGACAGACTGATTCCGGATTCAGGCACCGAATATAGTTAGAACTATCCCAAGCAATGTTGTAGTAAATATTTGATATGTAGATTTAAAACTTTAATGAGATTATCCCTACAGCATCCATTAACATGGTAACACTATTCACAGCAGGAGAAAGTCGTGACAGGGCAGGCCAATTAATCCGAGTGACGCCCGCGTTAGCCCGCGCACTACGAGCGTTCGCCCGAACATTACTCATTTAAGGACGAATGAATATTAATAATTCTGTATTGGTAACACAGTGGTAGACATGGTCAGATGTAACGTTTTGTCAGTTTCTTTTCAGTCTAATACTAAGTGTTTATTGCTGAAATATGTACAAAAACATGTTATTTTCTCAAGGAGTGTAGAGGATACGTTTTGCTATTCTTTTAATTAAAAATTTACCTAAACAGTTTATTGAATGTAACTGTTCGTGACTTTCTTGAGCTTAAATTACTTGACTGGTTTTGAAATGTGATGAGATACATTCAGTAGGGTATATTCGTTTTTTTAAGTTACTTACTCCTTATAAAGAGGCTAATAGAATTGAAATATTTCTTAACTGGCTGTTGCTCGCGACTTCGCCTGCGTGAAATTAAAAAATATAGCCTTTCTAACGGTGAAAGAAAATCGGCCCAGTAGTTTTTGTGTTTATTTCAATACATCAAGAGTAGGGTGAATCGGCACTTATTGAGCTAGCGCGCTCTATCCTTCGGCAGCGTCTTCACTTAACTTAGGTAGAGTCGAGGTCAAGCGCTGGTTTATTTACGTTAAAAAAAAAAAAACATACAAAAATACAAATCTTTCCTGTTTATAACAATAGTATAGATAAGTTCTTATAAGTCCTAATTCATGAATAGAAACAAAGATTAATCTATATCTATACAAATATTATAAAGAGGAAAGATTTGTTTTTTTGTATGTATTAATATAACTCAAAAACTACTGGGCCGATTTTAAAAATTCTTTCACCATTAGAAAAGTAATTTATCTGTGAGTAACATAGGCTATATTTTTTATTATTTTTAAATTTCACGCGGGCGAAGTCGCGAGCAACAGCTAGTCAGTAATATCCAGACAGTTCAGATCTGAAACATATTAAAAACCCTAACAGAAATATACCAGTTTAATTGAATGTTAAAGCTATTAAATAATAACCTAATTTAACTTGAATTGTTTGTATTCTCTTTGAAGAAAGTTTTACTTGGTACATTTAATGTCTGTCGAGACCTTTTGTATTTACATAAAGAAGCGTGTAGTTAGTGTACGGCAGACTTTAAACAAAAACCCCAAAAAACGTTCTTTGTAAAGTTAAGAGCTGTTGTGTCAACAAAGAGGAGCGCGCACAAAAGAACAAGGAATATATTTAAGGAATACTTTGACTCTGCACTTTGTAGTTTTTTGTTTATCTCTATTAGGTTTTAACTTTGCTACGAGAACCTTTAGTTTTTTAGACAACTTAATATAGATAATTACTATATTAGCTTTTACCATTTTTTTCGTCCTCCAGATAATTCATACGTCATCTCAGTCAACACTCCATTCTTGATTTCATCTTTGACGCAATTCATCCGTGTCTTTCTAGATCTACCTCTACCGGTGTACCTCCACACGCATAACTAAAGTTCTATTTTTTAATGAAAAATAGATCGAAAATATGATCCAAGTTATAACATTATAATGATTCAATAGTGTTGTTTCTGTTGGGCCTATAGAACTACCGATCAATCGGCCCAATGGCAAAAATCCATTCACCCTCGCAAGCCACTGAGGGGAACTTTTCTTTATATTTAGTTTAGAAAATTATATACTAAAGAGTAGCTTAAGTAACCCATAAAGTAGCTTAAGTAACCCATAAAGACTGAATAGAGCTGTTCAAACGTTTGAGAGAATTGAATGATGTGATTTCATATCGCAAGGAACAAATCATAGGCCGAAAGCTATTTATAATGCAGTCACGCATACGCCAATTTACCAATTTAGAACATTAAAGTGTTGTCTAGTATGAGACTGTAGGAACGCAACAATTTGACAGGAATGCAATAGACGATGCCCACGCGATGCACTCAGATCAGAGAATTAGAACTGGTACGAATCGGTCATATTCTAAGTTTATAAGAATAATTTTACCGCGAATTTACACAACAAAAGCAACCCTACACAGTAGTTTTGTAATGTCTAGTTTGCAGTAAGTAGTCATTTAGATTACCGAGTTAGTTAGTAGTTAAGTTGCCTTCTGTATGATTTGCTAATCTAGTGCTAAGATTGAATGTGGATGGCTACAAAGGTATAGGAAGACCGAAGAAAGTATGGAAGGATTGTGTGAAAAAGCATATGCTTAAGAAGGGAGTGAATTCAGATATAACTGATAGAAATGTATGGAAGAGCAGCACATACTATGCTGACCCTCCGTAGGGACAAGGGTAAGTTGATGATGATGATATGATTTGCTAATCTACTCGACTAAATTATCATTGTTCAGATAGTTTAGTAATTAACATAATTTAAGCACAAAAGAAAGTGGGTGATGAAACAACAATTTGATTGTAACCGCATGTAGCAATAATTACTGAACCGATTTCGACAAACGAGATGTCATTCGATAGGTAACCTACCCCTGATTGTGATAGGATTAAGGTTAATCGTGGTTTTTTGTTTTTTAAGTAACAAATGGCGTTTTTCAGTTTATCAGTCGAAATGTCAATAGGAATTCCCGTGGTCCGTGTAAGCAATACGTCTGCATCAGCGCAGTTAGCATTAGCGGCATTTTTACGGCTTCATACACTAAGTTAATTTTTTCGCCAACCGAAGCTGGTAGCTTTACTTTACTGGTTTATATAATTAAAGTAAACTACACCACCTTTATGTAGTTTTCAAGTGGATTCTTGCTTAAATAACCTACTTCGCTAAATTTCGCACCACTAGTAAAGTAATTAATACAAACACGTATTGTGATTTCAGTTGATCCAAGAGGAATGAGAGAGATGACAACATGTTAACGAGCCTTTCGACAATGGAAATCTACGGTTAAAGCTACAATGAAACGGCAGTGGATCACAATAAAAAACGGTAAAAAACATTTTCGAAGTAACTCAACAGAATAATTCATGCGGTTCGTCTTTCTGCTTTAAAAACTGTTAATTATACCGCTATATGTTATTGAGTATTCTCAAACATTAGAATATGTAAGCATGTTAAATGATAAGGCCACGATTAAACTACAAAGTCTATTTAAGTTATGACATCTGTCAGATTGTAAACGGCGATTGTATACACTGTTACCCTTAAAGCCTGTTACACAGTTTTAAATGCACATTAAGTTTTACTTTCAAAGGCACTTCTTCCTAAAATAAAAGAACAAAAGGCCGGTTTCCCAGCTCCTTCTAACCATTCGTTAGTGTTTTTGGTTCGATAACTTTATGAATGTTTTTCCGAACTTCACGTAGTTCGAAAAGAATTTTGAATTTTACTACGATGAAAGTTAGATCAAACTATCACTAATGAATCTTTAAGTAATAAAAGAAATCAAAACTTTAGCAACCCAGTGTACATTTTAAAGTTTAACCGAGAATCGAATAGCAAACCGTTTGCGATGCTATCAGGAACATACTGCACGTGCGCTATTTAGCTGTATTTTGTTCTAGTAAATCTTATTATACAACGTGTTGGGACGGCGCCACGCTCCGGCCAGGGTTTCCTTACTCGATCGATTGCACTTTGTTCAACTAATTAGTTACGACTAACTCCAATACAATTTGCTATGAATTAGTTATTAGTTTGGTTACGTATTTGTACTGTAAATGTACAATTTCGTTATTAATACCTGGATTTTAAAGTTTTCATTGCGTGTCAGAACTACTTTCTGTCATTATAGCATACTAGATTTCGCCCGCAACTCCGTGGATTGAAACAAAAAACAAAAGTGTTTAGCCTATTTGTTCTGCCAGACTATCCTCTACGTCTATGCCAAATTTCATCGAGATCCGTTCAGCTGTAGGGTACAAACTCTAACAAACATCTATCCATCTAAACTTTCGCATTTATGATATAAGTCAAATTAATTACATACTCGTAAGATACAAAATGTAGCATTTGTTTAACAGGATATTAATGTTAAAAAATGGGGACTAGTTTAGTTGTGACGCTTGCAAGTTTGTTTTAAAAAAGTTTTAAGTTTTGAATTTTGTCATTTATAAATGATCGTTATTTTTCATATGAATTAATGAAGCAAAGGTATTAAATAGTTCTTTCGTACAACAGATAGGAAATAAAACAGGTGTCGATATGTATTTAATATTGAATGCGCACTCGGACCGGAGAACGTTGATCTATAGATAATGGAAGAGATTTATCTTTCTGAAAATGTTTGTTATCTATACTACTGCTACTACTACTACTACTCAGCCATATAACGCCCACTGCTGGGCATAGGCCTCACCAAAAGATCGCCACATATCTATACTATCTGTACTTATATGATAAAGAGGAAAGATTAGTAATTTTGTATGTATTGAAAAAACTCAAAATCTACTGGACTAATTTCAAAAATTCTTTCACCATTAAAAAGCTAAGTGATCACTGAGTAATATAGGATATTTTTTAATTCCACGCGGTCGAAGACGCGAGCAAAACCTAGTAGGAAATAAACAAAGGCTAACAGGCAAAAGAACCCACGACTTAACAATTACATTTCGCAATCTATAATTGAAATAATATTTATAATTCACTGACCCATTTAAAGTGATTCCAATCTTCTTTTTAGATCTTCCTTATTCTAGAATTTACTGATATTGGTGTGGTTAGCTTATTAAATGAGCCAATTGCTCGTTTGCCTCCGAACAAAGAAAACTATATTTATGGTCGTGTATCTTCTAGTAGTTTTATATCTATGTCATTTCGTTGCTAGAAAACCCATAGTTTCGCGGTGGCTATTTTCACATGGACATTATCGTCGCCTGTCGGATGTCGTCGCGGCCAACTTCGTGCGTTCCGCGCCAGGGGGTGGGGGATGATGCCCACAGGGGGATGGAAGCCGGACTAATAAACGGTTAATATTTTTGATGTCATCATGCCTCGTTAACTTTAGTTTTAAATAGACCTTTTAGATTAATTTGTGTTTGGAGTTGATGGCAGTTTTATTTTGGTAAAATATATGAAAGGGACGACTGAAGGGTTATTTGGACTGAGGGTGTTTTGTTTCTTGCGGCAATGAAAGAAACAAAACAGCCTAAGTAGACTTGATCGTCTTTTCTTTGGCATGTTAATACTCTTTCAATTTGGTGCTAACGATGAAAAATTTAGTAAATATTTTGGAGATGAACATTATGTTTGCGTTGTATATAAAAATCTGTCAGTCGGTACACTCAGCTAGTGGAGCTGATCTAAAAGAAGGCAATAAACAGTTTATCCTTTCTCTTTATCATCGACTCCCCACTTTTAGAATGTTACGGCATAAACCGGGGAACGACATCGATCCTACCATCTGATCTCGAATGGAAATTGAACTTCTGTTAGATCACAACGTTTCGATGCTGCGTAAAAATTTAACAATGGCCATCTAGAACATAGCGCGATTGTACTATTGGAACTCGATCTGAATACAGAAGTAATAGTCGTTCTTTAATCAATGAAATGTACATGAGCTGTCAAAATTACTGTTATAATGAAAGCTGTTGGGAGTACTTACGTTTAGCAAAATTTTTTTTTTATAATACAAGGTGGCAAACGAGCAAGCGACCACCTGAATCCACCGAAATGGAAAGCGACCGCTGCCCATAAATATCCGCAATTGCAGATACGTTGCCTACCCTTAATTGACGGAGGAGGAGACGCACATAAAGAGGACATTTCCCCTTCCTATGTGTCTCCTCCACCGTCAAATCCACTTTTCCTTCCCATCCTTTCCTCTTAAGAAAAGGTTGGAAAGGTAAAGGGACTAAAATTAGTATTAACTAATATTTTCGAGATTATATATCCGATGGGTATTCCCGCAACTTTTAATGTATTTACCCTGTCGAGCCAGGACAGATTTAGATGGAATTTTAGTAGGGTATACCTGAGACATTAGAAAACTTCCCAATAATATCTGAAACTTACTAATCTTATTAATGATTGGATCTCGATGAAACTTGGCATTGATGAAGGAGATAGTCTGGAAGAACACATGGGCTACTTACTTTTGTTTTTTTTTTATTCCATGCGAGCGGAAGCTAGTAAAGTAACCTTATTATTGTAGCATTGTATTGACTATTTATCTTTTTACGTTATTTTTGGTATAGAAAAATATGCGTTCTTATTAATTATTAAATTTCCATAGTAAGAGCTATGAGACAGGCTAATGCCAACGCAGTTACGAGCACTCTCTGTTTATGGCGGGCATAAACGGAGAACGCTCAGTCGCACCCAAGGAACCCCCCTTCCCCCTCCTGGTAACACCGTTATTTGATGGCCTCAAATGTATGCCACATGGTTATACTAAATTTCTGGCTGCTTGACCCCATTGTATTATAATTACAGTCTATACTCAGTGATACAAAGCCTTGATCAGTCCCATAGTATTTACAAGTACAGATGTCAAAAGAAGCGTTTGTTATTAAAATGCAAACTTCAATGAAAGACAAGTAAAAAGATGTTCAAATCTTTTGTGACTACTAATATTTAAAACTAGCTGTTGCCCGCGACTTCGTCCAAGCAATATTAAGATAAAAAAGTATTTAGCCTATAATATGCCCGTCTATGTCAGCTACCCTACAGTGAAAGTCCGGTCGAAATCGGTCTAGCCGTTTCGGAGATTACCCGGAACAAACGCGGCTTGGGGACAGACAAAAAAAAATTTAATGCGATTTTCGTTATCAGCAACGCAAATACATCATCTTCCCGAAATCTGGAATTTTTCTATTGATATTACAAACAGACACTCCAATTTTATTATATGTATAGATAGAAGGAAATTCAAAAACTCGTGAAATCCCTACTACTTTTGCAGTCAGTACCATTGAAGAGGAATAATGAAAGCTATAGAGTGAAGATTAGACTAAACAAATTCGTCTGCAACAAGTAATAAAGCGACCCAGTGTAGGGATTAGCACCGCTCTGTTCTATCCTACGCTGTGCTCTTCATTAAACAGTACAGATTAATCTTGACTATTAGGAAGTTTCATAGACGGATTGTAAAGGATTGTGTTTACGACGGTACCGTATAATTGAATTGACATTCATGTAGTCTTTTAAGTTGATTTAAAAAATGTTTTGTTTTGCTGACGCTCTTTCGATTTAAGAACTGTGACGTCACAATTTAGAGTGAGACCGTTTATACTTATTTGTAAAATATATTTAATTTAAATCTTTTATATGCTTCTGTGATTGATAACTCAATGAACATATCTATCGAAATCGGGCAGCAAAGCTCCTTACAGAAGGTCGATGACACCGCCACCGGTGTACGCCGAGCCTCAACGAACAGAAGCACAACATAAGTGTGGCGACACACCGCACACAATGATAATCATACTAATATTATAAATGCGTAAGTTTAAATGGATGGATGGATGGATGTTTGTTAGAGTGTGTAGCCTAAACAGCTGAACGGATTTCGATGAAATTTGGTATATATGAAGAGCATAGTCTGGAAGAACACATGGGCTACTTACTTTTGTTTTTTTTTAATTCCACGCGGACGGAGTCGCTGCGAAAGCTAGTTTAATTATAATACGAAAAGTTATTCCTTGTACACCAAATCCTATATTACTTGTAGTAACTGCCTTCTTACACGAATTATCTTCAGCACCTCCCTAACTCAGTGGCAGGAATGTTTAACTCTCGATGACGTCTGTATTCTGTAAAATATATTTAAGCATAGGAAATAACAAAAGAAAAACATAATAAGGCTATTGATAAAATTATTTTCGTGGCACAAGTGACTTCTTGACAAAATAAGCATTTAGAATATAGTTACATTTATAACCACCAAGTCTAATAAATTTGTCAAACTATATTTAAAGGGCGTATAAACAAATACTCAAGTATTTTTCAAGTCCATCTTTTTTTTTTTTAAACTGGCCTTACCAAATTTTAGCTTATTATACAAGCAACAATTTGATATGCATAGTTTGAAATATAAACAATTTAATCTGTAGTGTGTTTTCTTTAATACCCTTCGTATTTTGTTAGAGGTGGTGTGTCAATGTCCTTACAGTGCAGAGTCCCACGCCCGATTTGGCCAGCGCTGGGCGTAGATCCGTGAACACTGTGATCAGACTGCGGCAGATAATTGCCCAATCGGTGCTTCCATTCCGGCGCACATCAATGTTGGATGGTCCGCACGACACACTACACTGGCATAAACAATTAACCCTTTTTTTATATTATAAGGTGACAAACGAGCGAGCGGCTACCTGAATTCGCCGAGAAAGCGAAGCGACCCATATTCGTGATTGCAGATGCGTAGCCTACCCTTAATTAAAGGAGACGCATATAAAGAGGATATTTCCCCTTCCTATGCGTCTCCTCCACCGTCTAACCCCACTTTCCCTTACCATACTTTCTGTATAAGAAAAGGTGGGAAAGGAAAGAGACTAATTTAGTCCTCCGGCACCTTTTATTGATCGAAATCTATACATATAATAAAAATGGAGTGTCTGTTTGTATATTACAAAATTCCAGATTTCGGTAAGATGATGTATGTACATATTTGCGTTGCTGATTACGAAAAGCGCATTTAAAAACGATAGTTGACATAGTCGGGTATATTATAGGCTACTTTTTTATCTCAATATTGCATAGACGAAGTCGCGGGCAACAGCTAGTGTTCAAGTAAAGATTAATCAATCCCATCTGTTATTTGCAAATGTTTAAGAAACATCGTAATTAGCATAAGGGGCTCTGAGTTTACCCTAAGTTTTCGGAAGCCCAATGATGGTGGATTAACTTCACATATATCTTGCGGGTTCTTAATTTAACATTATTCTTACTAATCCTTACAATATGACTTTTTGTTCTGTCTGTACAAACGTGTCGAACTCTGGTGAATCCACTGTCTGCAAATGTGAATGATTTAATTAACCGATGTGAAAATATCTACGTCACGGTGCATTAGAAATAAAAAAAATATCAGGCAACGCTCCTCCTTCAATATTAAACGTTATCCATACAGCTGTTTGTCATAGATTAAAATTAATTGTACTTATTTATTTCTTTCGTTGTTAATAGATGACCGTTATGTTACAATGTAAGAGTTAATCGATTTGACTGTTTAGCTCTATTCTTCATGGTCATTTGTATTCTGTCATAATGAACATGTAAGGTCAGTAAAATATAGACAGACGAAGTTATCTGACTTAATGGACATAAGTCGAACCTTTAGCTCAATAGCGCCTTATAAATGTAAAAAGTGTCACAATATCTTTATTGTACTGTAACTGTCTAAACTTTTTTAAAATGTCCGTGTGAAAACACTGCCGTCAGCACGTGAACATGGCGCATGCAACTGTGCCGAAATATCGGAAGCTAAATCAACCCAATCGTTGTAAGAAATCCGTATCTTACGAACATTATCTATACTTCTATACTAATATTATAAAGAGGAAAGATTTGTATTTTTGTATGTATTTGATTCACGCAAAAACTATTGGGCCGATTTTAAAAATTCTTTCACCATTAGAAAGGTAATTTATCTGTGAGTAACATATAATTTTTTTTAATTCCACGCGGGTGAAGTCGCGAGCAACAGCTAGTAAGTTATATAAATCCTTTCTTTTACATATTTTCTAATAGAACCAACAGATAGCAGCGACATTTTGGCTAAATTTCGACATAAGACATGATTAGTTACATTTATCTCTACAAGGGGCCTATCATGAAAATTTGAGAGAAAGTATTCGTAACACCATCGACAATTTTATTGCATTATTTCAGTGCCAATATCATCATCATCATCATCATCATCATCCTTATCCTACTCCCGTAGGGTCGGCGCGACAGGTTTTTGTCCTCCAAACAGTCATCACTCCCTTTTTGATCATGTCACCTTTTACGCAATCCATCCATCTCTTTCTAGGTCTACCTCTAGTGCTAATATCAATTAAAAGTATTTAAAAGCTATTATTTGATATTTTTTTATAATTTCACGTCAAATCGCGTAATGTTTTGTTCTGTAGCCTTGGTATTGGAGTTAGTTTAGCCTGCGTCCATATTCGGTGCGGACCGGTCTAGGACATCTGCGCCACCTGCCACAGGTGCCCTAGGTTTATAGCCTAACCTAACGGCGAGTTAGATGTCCTATCGCTCGATTACCATTGCCCTTAAAGTAAGCGTAATGAAAGGGCGTGTTTGTAAGTTTACGCTATAAATTCTTATGATAATTTTATATATTCTTATTATAAACGGAAATAGTATGTAACCAATGATGGATGTTTTTTGATATGACAAGGACGTTAGTATTTTGTTAGAAATTTTAGATGTTAATTAAGACCTAATTTAAGTCCCTTTCTCTTTACCACACTTTTCTTATAAGGAGAGGATGGGAAGGGGAAGTGGATTTGACGGTGGAGGAGACGCATAGAAAGGGGAAATGTCCTCTTTATGTGCGTCTCCTCCTCCGTTAATTAAGGGTAGGCAACGCATCTGCAATTGCGGATGCCTATGGGCAGCGGTCGCTTCGCCATTTTGGCGGAATCAGGTGGCCGCTTGCTCGTTTGCCACCTTATATTATATAAAAAAAAAAAAAAAAGTATAAATTTGTACTGAATGAAAAAGTTTGTATATTTGTTAGTTTTTAGTATGCGAATGCGTCCGTGTAGAGTTAAAAAAAAAACAAGTTTTTTTTTTTTTTTATAATTTCACGTCAAATCGCGTAATGTTTTGTTCTGTAGCCTTGGTATTGGAGTTAGTTTAGCCTGCGTCCATATTCGGTGCGGACCGGTCTAGGACATCTGCGCCACCTGCCACAGGTGCCCTAGGTTTATAGCCTAACCTAACGGCGAGTTAGATGTCGTATCGCTCGATTACCATTGCCCTTAAAGTAAGCGTAATGAAAGGGCGTGTTTGTAAGTTTACGCTATAAATTCTTATGATAATTTTATATATTCTTATTATAAACGGAAATAGTATGTAACAAATGATGGATGTTTTTTGATATGACAAGGACGTTAGTATTTTGTTAGAAATTTTAGATGTTAATTAAGACTGTATAAATTTCTACTGAATGAAAAAGTTTGTATATTTGTTAGTTTTTAGTATGCGAATTCGTCCGTGTAGAGTTAAAAAAAAAACAAAAGAAATTAGCCTATGTTTTCTTCCAGACTATCGTCTACATCTATACCAAATTTCATCGAAATCCGTTCAGCCGTTTAGGCTACAAACTCTAACAAACATTCATCCATCCATCTAAACTTTCGCATTTATAATATTAGTAAGATCGATAATGCTTTATGTACAAAGAGCCTAAGTGAGCAATCAGTAGTTACACACAAAACTGCTACCATAATTGTAATTTTTTTTAATTTTATCCGCAATCAGTCTTTAAAAATTGGAACTCAGTTTTTTTTTTTTTAATTTTATCCGCAGTCTTTAAAAATTGGAACTCAGTAAGTAAATAAATGTAGTTTTCTACTTATTAAAGAAAAACGCTAGCTTTCGCCCGCGACTCCGTCCGCATGGTAAAAAAAAACGCTAAAGTGAGTAGCTTATGTTTTCTTCCAGACTATCCTCTACGTCTAAGCCACATTTCGTTGATATCCGTTCAGCCGTTTAGGCTACAAACTCTAACAAACATTCATCCATCCATCTAAACTTTCGCATTTATAATATTAGTAAGATCGATAATGCTTTATGTACAAAGAGCCTAAGTGAGCAATCAGTAGTTACACACAAAACTGCTACCATAATTGTAATTTTTTTTTTAATTTCTATAAAATAAAATATAAAAATATTGTCATCACCATTCCTTAACTAACTGGTCGGCCATTATTTGAAATTCGAATGTAGAAAAGTAAAGTTTTTTTTTTATTTTTGTTTTTCACATTATTTATGACACTGTCTCAAATTAATTCATCTATCCAACAATTCTATTATCAATAAAACTAATTTAAGGCATCTAAGATGTACAAATATAATTTTAAGATAGAAAAAACTTAGTGCCAACATTAAATGCAGATTAAAAATAAAACCATGACCTATCTCGATGGTTGGAAAAAAACGCAATGTCAATGAACTGCACATACACACACACATACAAAAGACGAACGGTAACTCATACACCCGCGACCGTACACGGTCTTGAGATATTTTGATATTTAAATTGGGTTTTTGTATGAATTTAAATTGCCCTTTTTTCTTTCCGCTCGATGTTGACTTGGAAATTTTTTCGCTTTTTATTGCGCTCTAGTAACAGGGAAACATTTTGTAGAGAATAACACACAAAGAGTAAAGAACAAGCAGTTATGATTATTTTTTACCTATAGCAAATATTCACTGATCTCTATAAATAGATAAGCGATTGCTTGGCAGTGACAGCTTTTGTATTGTTTTTAATGTTACTGATAGGTAAGAGCGTGCGCACACCTTTGACTAAACTATCGCACAACTATTTAGTCGCGCTTTGATTCCTATGAGTTGATAAGGAGGTGCGCACACTACTTGATTGTTAGTTGTGCAACTAAAAAGTTCAATGGGCTGCGAAACAATCGACAATCGCACAACTGTTGTGCGACAGTTTGGTCAAAGGTGTGCGCCCGCACTAAGTATCTGATAATTAATTTGAATCCTCACGACTGTTGTCAGCACGAATATGGTGAATAAAATAAGCACAAAATACCACGTTTTATAGTCTGTCCATTTTTAGCGGTCAG
Organism: Papilio protenor; assembly: GCA_029286645.1. Taxonomy (NCBI): domain Eukaryota; kingdom Metazoa; phylum Arthropoda; class Insecta; order Lepidoptera; family Papilionidae; genus Papilio; species Papilio protenor. The sequence continues at coordinate 2,078,410 of JAGSMZ010000010.1, read as the reverse complement.
TGCAAATATCACATTGGCCTAATCGAAGTTCGGTATAGTGATACTACCAAGGGCCTTGTTGGCTTCCTACATTAAGAAGATTTTCGAAATTCGAAAAAGTCAACTTTTTATTCTCAAAGTCACACAAAACAAGTTTTTTATAACTCAAAAAAACATTAACAACTTTAACATTTTCAAAAATCACACTGGTTTGTAATACAAAATTTTTATTATACAAATTTGAAAAATCTTCAATTTTTCTGCATTTTAGTTGCACAGAGATATAATCTATCCTATTTATTTGCTGAAAAACCGAGATAACTAACAATTTTGTGTGTGTGTATTAGTTGTGGAACGCAACAAATTTAAAACCAAAAACAATTGCGCGAATTGTTTACTAGTTTGCTTTGTTTTACTGTTATCTTAAAGTTACACGGCCGAATAATGAAACGACATTTAAAAATGTAACAGGGTCTTAAATGTTTACGTCTACGCTTAAACTCTAAATTCTAACTCATCATCACCAGCTCACTATACGTCCCCACTTAGGGTCTCAGAGCCTAACACTAAGTAAGGATGTCTAGGCCATAGCCAACCACGCTGGCTAAGTGCGGGTTGATTGACTTCACACATATCTCTGAATTTCTTCGCAAATATGTGCAGGTTGCATTACGATGTTTTTCTTCACCGTAAGAACGTTTGTAAATTACGTTCATATGAAATTCGAAAATCGAAAATTACATTGGTATGTGGCGGAATTCGAACCCAAGACTTGTAGATAACAAGTGAAGTACTTAAACCCCTGAGCCACCGACGCTTTTATAAATTCTATCTATCAGATAGTACCTAAACGACGCTTACGAAACGAAGTGGATTCGTTTCAGAATGCGGCCGTAAATTGTATAAAATATCTTTTACGCATTCATATTAATTTACACTTTGTCCTCATATCTAGTGACAACTTTTATCTTCATCTGAGAGTTTTGTTTAAATAAAGTTATTTGTAACTTTACTTTTAACTTTCCGTTCTATTTATTGTCATAAGCAATTATGTATAACTATTGTTTATTAGTAAAGTAACTAAAAATTAGTGTTACAAATAAAATTAATTAAATTCTAAGTTCAAAACCCATTGGCAACCTACTCAGATAAAAAAAGAATTATATTCTTACTGGTCAGTTATTAAACAAAGAGGTTTTATAAATATGTTTAATATTTTTCAAAAATCTTGATATAACAATGTGGCCAGTTTGCGGGTAATTTCGAGGCGACCTTGGCAACGGCCGGCGACCGAGCCTCGCGCGAAACGTGCAGTCTCTGCAGTTATTTGAAAGAAGCATTCTCATCATTCTGTAATAAAAACGTTGATTAAAAATCATACTATCATACTAATATTATAAACGCGAAAGTTTAGATAGATGGATGAATGTTTGTTAGAGTTTGTAGCCTTAACGACTGAAGAGATTTCGATAAAATTTGGCATAGTCCTAGAGCGTAGTCTGGAAGAACATATAGGCTACTCGCTTCTGTTTTTTTTTAATTACACGCGGACGGTGTCGCGGGCGAAAGCTAGCTATGAATATGTCCGAAATAGCTGTCATTTTCTTAATAGGTACAGAAAGACGTTGCTGGCGTAAATGATTACTCTTATAAAAAAAATGAAGACCCTAAATAAGTCTTGACCACCGCCACAAGACTGTCAACCGTTTAGACCTTACCAAGGCCCACTGAAAAGTCTGTTTTTCGAAACGCCTCGTTTACTTTCTCATCTTTAGTAAGAATTCATAATTAAAAGGGTTCCTGATAAGCCTTTATCAATAATTCACAAAATTAATTATCTGTCACCAGATAGGCAATTCTTACGAAAAATAATTATAAATAAATCCTAAACATAATATTAATACAATGATATTCACAGGAAGTAATTATTTTAAAAACGCGCAAATAATTTAGTGTAATTACATTACTACTTTCAATTAAATTGTAATTATTTATTTTAATTATTTTGGATAAAATATCATAAAAGATAATATGCGGTCAAATGGTATGGTGCAAAAACGCAACTGCCATTAAAGTGTAAGTGCTCAATAAAAAAAAAAAAATCAACAGTCCAAACTGCGCGTACTGTGAAGGTCAACGGCCTTAGAAGCATCATTCTTATATCGGACGCATTTTGGCTGAACGAAACAGGAAAACTATCACCGTCCCGTTCTATCACCCGACAACCCGCACATTTTGTGTGCGTCATGAATACCGATTATCTCATTCGGCGCGTTCGCTTTTTGAATTTCGGCGTATGTGTGTGCGTGTGTGACTCGAAAATTATCTGTTTAGTATGAATGCGAATCGTCTCGTCTTGGGTATGTATGATGAATTTTTTAACATAACATAAAATTCAATACGCAAGACGAATTTAAATTTTTATTTCTCATTCGCTGCTTTCGAGTAGACAGTTCGAGAATTCATTTTTATGTAACGTTCATTTTGATAAGGCATGTTGCGGTAGGTCCGTCGGATGTCGGTGTGCGTGTGAGCGTGCGCATACGTGTTTCGATTTCGGCATTCTAATTTCAAACTGGATCCCGCCGGTTTTTTTTTTTCGTATCACCGGCCTGTTATTGGTTGTTAGTTAGAAACGTTTTTATTGGTTTTCGACAACGATAGAGGTGAAAATAGACGGCCGTTAGAAACCGGTTCGAATGATGTATAGTTTTATATACTTTTTTAATTCTTCGAACGAGAAAAAGTATGGAAGCGTCGTTTCGAATTATAATTAGTTGTTCGTTGTTGTTTTTTATGGACAATCGATACATTTAGACATCGACATGTTGAATTTATATCGTAGTTTAAGAGACATTAAACATTAAATGATGCAACGTGTTTGAAGAAGAATCGGTATGTCTATATTTTTTTCTGTTCATCGTTTGAAAGTAGGAATTGTAGCGTTTTGTCATTATAAAATTAGGATTCGTTTAGATTTAGATATTCTGATACTTTTGACAATAATTTACACTTACAAATAAATTAAGAATAACAACAAAATAATTGTTAGAGAAGTAACCTTTTTCACATGTTAATTTTACATTCGTCGTAGTAATTTATTCGCGTATTTGAAACGCTTGATAAATATCATCATAAAACGAATTTGACCATCGGAATAAAGATTACCGTATTTTACACAGCATTTTATAGATCAAAACTCTCTCATATTTTAAACCGATTGTCCAATATACCGTTGGACAATAATAAAAGGGTTGTAGAACATAAAGCGGGGTACACACTGGTCGCTAGAGGTGTTTGACCCTGTTGGTGAACAAGAAGAGACTCACATCCCGTCACCTGCTCCGCAAAAACCTGGTCTTGCGGTGTAGAGGCGGGCACCCATCAGACCGGTCCGCGCTTGATTTAATCATATGACGATTTTCAGATTTTAACTCACAACGCTCGCTCGCATACGGTGTAATTAATGCGAACGTTAAAAATAATTTTAAAAGATGTATCTCGGTACAGTTATGTTCGGCTAAAATTAGCAGATTGAAAGCACCTGCCTAAATACATTCCGCAATCTTAATATTTGGAAGATTTGCAGTTGAAAACATATGTTGTAGGTTATAAATATAATATTATTTACATAATTAAAGTTTTTTTCCAAATTAAATCACAAATAGTGTTGTATTTGATTTTAAAAAAGGATCCCATTTTAAAATTCTTGCTTAACACCCTCTAACGCCACTAAAGCTGTAGTGTTGCCATTTTGAGATTGTTATAGTGTTTTGTATCGCTGTATTGTTTTGAGATATCACTATTTATATAAAGTAATCTAGATCTTGAAAATAAATCGCTTTTTACATTTATCTTAAGTTATTCAGCCAGAAAAAATAATTTTGTTCAAAATTTAAACTAATATAATAAAGCGTAAACACACACTACGTCGTAGCGAAAGATGTCACCAATCACAGCATGTCTTTGAATAATTCTTTCTATACTATTATAATAAAGCGTAAACACACACTTCTTTGTTGCCTAAGATGTCAGCAATTACAGCATATTTTTGAATATTTTTTTTTAAATAAAAAGCCCTACACTTACGTCATGCTTTAGGCTATTATATATTTTCACGCCATTAAACTTAGGGGGTAAATATTTTGGATAAAAACCCTAATGTGGGAAAGAGACCATGAGTTGCTGCTAACATCAAGAAAGAAAGATTGCTAAGGTTTGTCATGTCATGCATGCATTTTGACATTTGCTATTGATAATTTGACAAATGTAAACAATAAAATAAAGTTTTAATATTTCACGCGGATGAATCCGCATGCGAACAGCTAGTCTTTAATAAAAAGCCCTATAACTAAGACACGCTTTAGACTTTATTTTCACGCTATTAAACTTAGAGGGTAAATATTGGAAAGAACTCATGTGGGAAAGGGACCATAAACTAGCTGCCAACGGTGATTGCTGTAACGGTGATTTTGACATTTTCAATTGAATATTTGACAAATGTAAACAATAAAATAAAGTTTTTATAATTTCATGCGGATGGAGCCGCACGGGAACAGCTAGTTTAATAAATGTATGATAAATGCCGAAGGGGATAACTTGTCACTAGCTGACGTAGAAACTATCTTAATAGGTCGAGGACCAATTAGTTGGAATTAGCTGCAACTATCCCTACCCTATATAAGGCAGTCATCTAAGCCAAACCACCCCCCGGCCATTACCCTATGGACTATAGCCCCTAGATTAGCAGTGGGAAAAAGCTAAAATGGCGTATTGTTTTGCTTAAAGCACTGTTGGCACAAAGGGTGGCGTTTCATGATTTCAGTAAAGAAAATGGCAAGCCTCCGCCAATAGCCGACGACCCCGTTTACGATAGATAGGGGATGCGGTCTATCACCTAGCGGTTAGCGCTTCATAGATAAATACATGAAGCGCTTTGAATTATTATGCATTTAATTTAAAAAAAATAAGTTTTTTTTATTGTGAAAAAAAAAACACAAAGAACTGGTTAATTAACATATTTACGTTTAATTTTAGTGTAATTAAAATATTTATTTGAATTTTAACAATATGAAATTATCAATAGAAATATAGTCTTGTGTTGTTGATTTTATTTTTAAAAATCTAGCACAATGAGTGCTGTTAAAAATTGTTTAACATAGATCTATTAAGCGCTTCAACGCTGGATTGTCTGAATCGTCCCCTACGCATCTAGGAGGCATCCCGAGCCTCAGTTTACCCACATTATTACAGTTTGATGAATTACCCAGCGTCCACAAGGCTCGAGCCGAGCGGTCATTCAACTTGCGAGCGGGAAAAAACTACAATTCATAATGAATTCTAGCTATACCATTGCTCTATGGTTCAGTGTTGCCATCGATATTGCTTTTAAACTATAATTGCCTACGCACTTACTTGCTTTTAAAGTTAATTAAAGTTCGAAATTAAAAAATAAAGGTTTGATGAACGATTTTAGCCTTTAACTTATTAAAATTTTAGTCTTGTTAAATTGAACATTTTTTTGTAGCGAAATCGTAAATTAATCTATACTAACATTATAAATAGGAAAGATTTGTATTTTTGGATTTTTGTATGTATTGAAATAACTCAAAAAGTCCTGGACCGATTTCAAAAAATCTTGCACCATTCAAAAGCTACGTTACCAGAGAGTAGGTTATATTTTTAGTATTTTTTTATTTTCACGCGGACGAAGTCGCAAGCAAAAGCTAGTGTTTTATATTTTAATATATGATTTAGCTTTGTAAAATTTAGCGATGGTTATAAATGATTGATTTATATTTTAGACATCTAGCTCTCCTGTTTTAAAATAGCGAAGTCTTGTAGTGTAAAAGTAATAGACTGAAATATTTTTATTAAATTATTTTCTTAATCGACGCGAAGCGACTGCGAAGGAAGCGAATTAAGAATTCGCGCTGAAAATGGGTCCGATAGGTCCGAACCTAGTCGGTGCCGTCACCGGAAGATCATATGTGATTTGAGACGTCTTTAATTCTAAGATAATGTCTCAGTAAACTGTAAACAGTTATTTCCAGTTATCGTCATTTTTACTGTAGGTAAGATATTTGTAACGTTACACCTTTTTTATATTATAACGTGGCAAACCAGCAAGCGGCCACCTGAAGCCGCCAAAATGGCGAAGCGGCCGCTGCTCATAGACGTTGCGTTGGCTACCCTTAATCGACTGAGGAGGAGACGCACATAAGGAGGATATTTCCTATTCCTATGCGTCACCTCCATCGTCAAATCCACGTTCCCTTTTCATCCTATTCTTAGGAGAAAAAGGGTGGGCAAGGAAAAGGGAAGTTAGTTGGGTATATGTTATATAAAATATTATAAGGGTGTCATAATGGAAATAATGTATTAGTTCAGTAAAGTTGAGAAAATTACATGCAAATGAATATTCAGTGGTGGCTTATAAGAATATTTAACTTTCACATTATCTGTGGTAAAAGTGAAATGTAAATACAAGTTTCAAAAACCCATGAGGACGTAACTCCCGACGTGTAATGAGTGATTCCTGAGTAAGAGAGGGCTTTATGCGAAATCATCCGGCGCCAACCCCAAATGTTGCAACCCTCCGCGAAAATATTAAAGCGAGGAACTATTTTTTTTTCCGTAATTAGAAATCGTCATTGAATATAAAAGTTGTTTTGGTTACCAAACATGGCCGTCGGCCTCGCCCCAGGTGACTTGAAGCGCGATTTCAAGATGGAGTACACTTCAAAACGGCGGGAAAAATTGTTGACAGGTGTCAATCTATCTTTTTTTTGTATAGGCAAAGGTTTTTAATTTTTATGCCACTGTTAAGTAGTTAATTATTGTTGTTTTTTTTATTTACGTTACAACTTTTGTTATCATTTACCTTTATTGTTTTGTAATGAAATTTTGAAACAAGCCTCAGAATTGGGGTTTAAGCTAATTTGAACTAAAAGCTCGTAACATTAACTATAAAACAATCATCTTGCTAATCTATACAAAGTAGCTATTCTTGAAATTAAACAAAAAAATAAGAAAGTACACTAGTATTTTTAAACATAACACTTATCTACCGAATAATATCGCTTTTTTTTTCTTTAAAATAAGGTCGAAAGTATGTTTTGATATTTCGAGAAGTGTAAAGGAAGGGTAAGGCACTATCAATATGCCAGGAAAGACAATCTTACTAATATATACTATTATAATAAAGCGTAAACACACTCTTCTTTGTTGCCTAAGATGTCAGCAATTACAGCATATTTTTGAATAATTCTTTTCTTAATAAAAAGCCCTACACTTATGTCACGCTTTAGGCTATATATTTTCTCGCCATTAAACTTAGGGGTAAATATTTTGGATAAAAACCCTAATGTGGGAAAGAACCATAAGTTGCTGCCAACATCAAGAAAGCAATATTGCTAAGGTTTGTCATGTCATGTCATTTTGACATTTGCTATTGTTAATTTGACAAATGTAAACAAAAAAATTTTTCATAATTTCATGCGGATGAAGCCGCACGAGAACAGCTAGTACTTATAATAAATGTTAAGGTGGATGGATGGATGTTTGCTGCTGAACTGATCTCGATGAAATTTGGCATACATATAGAGGATAGTCAGGAAGAACACATAGATGTCTTTTGAGTCCGGAAATAGGTACGGTTCCCGTGAGATAGTTTAGTATTGTTTTTTCATGTTTCCTCCGTAATTCTGCAACGGTTCAATACATTTTATTGAATTTTAGCACAGATAAGAACAAAGTCTGGATTAACACATAGGATACGGTTCATCCCCGAAAAAATTAAGGTTCTAGAGGAATACGTAGTTTTGTTTTTCGTATATTTAATACTGCGCGGACGAAGTCGCGGCCAATAGCTGCTAGTCATATCATACTAATATTACTGCGAAAGTTTGGATGGATGTTTGTTAGAGTTTGTAGCCTATACGGCTGAACGGATTTCTATGAAATTTGGTATGGATGTAGAGGATATCCTGGCAGAAAACATAGGGTACCTACTTTTGTTTTTTTTTAATTCCACGCGGATGGAGTCGAGCGAAAGCTAGTGTTTAATAAGAAATATGCATATACCGAAACGTATGCATCGAAAGTGCATAAATGTCTTACAAACTGAGGAAGCTTCAACTTCCTGCGGGCGTTCAGGATACGTTGATAGTATTTTAAAGCATTTCTTGTCACTTACCTACGGCAATGTGTCGTCTTATATCGATGTGTGCGTCTGTACATATTAGTGTGAGTGTGTGCGTGCATTTCGTAAGTTCATTCACCCTGCTAGTTGGGGAAGTTGGGACTAGCAGAATGAATAGAGTCGCGGTTTCAAATGTTTGTTTTGAGACGCTTTGAAGACTTGTTAAAACTTGTTAAATTCTTTTTCTTTTTTCTTAAAGGAATGTTGGTAAACTGTTTTGAATCTATAATTGTGATTTTCAACCTCATACATTACTAAAGTGAGATTCAAAAAATAAACAAGCGCGGAAACGCGAGTTTAAAAGTTTTACGATCTTAAAACATTTCTAAGTTGTAACTTAAGTCAACTTGAATAGTTTTACCCATTTTGCGTTTTTTAAGGGATTGATACACAATCAAATTGTTTTAATCTTACTTCTTACTAATATTATAAATGTGAAAGTTTAGATTGATGGTTGGATGGATGGATGTTTGTTTGAGTTTGTAGCCTAAACGGCTGAACGGATTTCAATGAAATTTGGCATAGATGTAAAATACACTCTGGAAGAACACATAGGCTATTCACTTTTGTTTTTTTAATACCACGCAGACGGAGTCGCGGGCGAAAGCTAGTTATAAATAAAACATAACCCAAGAACAAACAAGGAATATCGTGACACAACAATTTCAAGACAATAAAAATATCGGATTTAATTTTTAATATTAAGAATAAATATTTAATATAAAAAATCCACTCCACTGATTTCCTTTACGTCCGATATTTAACCAAGTCGCGGAGTTGCATTTTTGCCACGCACGCACTACACGCACGAATGTGTACGCACACATACAAACGCTCCTCATTACGTAGAAATAGCCCATAATATAAGAGCAAGTGCGTATGGTAAACGCTTTTTTAAACTCACGTACGACTCGCGTTAAAATTCTTTTTGAGGTAGGCAGAGTCTTAGAACGCGGGAAATGTTTGCCTGTAAATGCTACTATATTGTATAAACCTTTTAACTTTGTTAAAATCGGCGTTTACTGTACTCAAGCCCATTAACCCCTAATTTCATAAACTTGCTACAAATTACGAATTTAATACTGTCCTATGGTTGAAGCCAATAATTAATTATGGAAGGCCAGTACTAAAATAGTGGTAGAGCCCGCTTTAACATATTCGCATGAATGGGTCGGCTCGCCCGGTGTAATACCACGACCACACAGAAAACAGGCGTGAAGTGGAAGCAATTCCGCGTTTCGTGTGATGAGTGTGGTGCCGGAGGCCTAATTTTAGTCCCTTTCCCTTTCCACCCTTTTGTTAAGAGGAAAGGATGGGAAGGAAAAGTGGATTTGATGTTAGAGGAGACTCATAGGAAGGAGAAATGTCCTCTTTATGTGCGTCTCCTCCTCCGTCAGTTAAACGCATCTGCAATTGCGGATGTTTATGGGCAGCGGTCGCTTTCCATTTCGGTGGATTCAGGCCGCTTGCTCGTTTGCCACCTCATATTATAAAAAAAAATGGAAGGATAAAACTCATCTAGCTTTTATCTATTTTAAAAGCAAATGGAATATAGACGTTATGTAAAATAACATAACTAAACCAATAATCTATTCAAGATCGATTTTACAGTTGATTTGATTTACACAACTATCTTTGTCTCTAGCCACCCCTATTAGATTTTAACGGTCGTTAAACATTTCTATAAAACTTCCAAACAATTGAGCGAACTAAAACTTAGTTATGCATATGTACGTTATACTAATAAACTATTAAACAAATTTTTCGTCCCCTTAAACTTGGATTGGGATAGAATCGAACCCCAGACCTCGGCGAATGTCCGCACGATTTGTCGACGTCAATATGTCACCGGTTGATCGTGAATTCCGACCAATTGTGAAACGACCAGGAAATATAAAACACTCCAAAAAGTCACAATATTACCCGTAATTTATCTGCAACAAAGTCTCATTCAATGACACTGCAATTGCCAAAGAAATTATTGAATTAACTCATATTGTTGGTTCTGTTTTTCCAAAGAGAAAATAAAGGATGTTAATATGTACACTATAATAACGAAGTATCGAAATATATCATATGTGAATGAATTTATTCGATGTGCAATTTGCCGAATTTTTGTCAAATCTAGGCAATTTACAAATAGGCGACATTCATGATCTGTCGGTGACATGGTGAGTGGGGCTCTTGTAAGCTAAACCCCTACTGATTGAGCCTCTTAAATAGCGAGTTATTTTATATGAAATTAGGCACAATTCAATAGCCCGTAGGTAAACTGGACAAAGGATTTTTACATTCATCCTCGGACGTTTATTTGAATGGTTTTGGAATAAATTTGCATGAATTATTAATTGGAATGATAGTACTTTATATTTGATTAAATCATTTTTTGAAATAACAACTAAGTTTACGCTAAGACCGTGTAGTAATAGTCGAAGGCCTATTCTAGACATTGAAACCTAATTTTGTTTTAGTGTTAAAGAAATATGGAAGGAGGCTGAAATTAATCGATGTTTCTAGTAATACAATATACGATACGTAAAATCAAGAATAAATAAAATAATAATATTATACTAAATGAGATGTAATAGCACCCGTGAATATTGTCATTTCTATTATTGTTTTTTATTACTGTTTTATTTTTCTAAATTGAGATAAAACAATAAATGTTATCTATACTATATACTATACTTACTATATATTATAATAAAGCGTAAACACACACTTCTTTGTTGCCTAAGATGTCAGCAATTACAGCATATTTTTGAATAATTCTTTTCTTAACAAAAAGCCCTACATTTACGTCATGCTTTAGGCTATATAATTTCACGCCATTAAACTTAGGTGGTAAATATTTTGGATAAAAACCCTAATGTGGGAAAGAGACCGTAAGTTGCTGCCAACATCAAGAAAGAAAGATTGCTAAGGTTTGTCATGTCATGTCATGTCATTTTGGAATTTGCTATTGATAATTTGACAAATGTAAACAATAAAATAAAGTTTTTATAATTACACGCGGATGAATCGGATGAATTAAGGAATAAAGTAACTTAGCTATTATTGTTTTCTACTGTGCTGCCATCTATTATCGAGCTTTGTACCATCCGTTAGAAATGTGGTCGATAACAGTTGAAAATTCTTTAAAAAATTAAAAACAAAAGATATATTATATTAAACAATGAAAGTGGCTAATTAAATTAAATTCAGCTATGAAACCAACTGGCAGTTTTGCCCAACGTCCACCAGTGGGTAAGACGCCCATGTAGATACCAACATAATCGAAAAAAAAATCTTTGTCCCCTATAATTAGGACGTGTTGAGTGATGCCTGCGATTCGAGACGAACGAAACATTGGTTGTGGTCCAAGTTGAAAACGATTAGCGGAGAAATCAATACTTATATTTATTGAAATACTAGTTTAGTATTTACCCGCTACCTCCATTACCTTGGTGACGTCATTCGGGTCTCCAGCCCCCTGTATTTGGGCGCGCATCGCCCTCGTATTTTGGTTCCAATTAGTACCGCCGTCGTAATTGTGCCGTAAAGCGGACTTAATGAATTCCTATACTTTACCCGTTGTTTGATGTAATAATACATTTGTTTTGACTACTAACGCCCTCTAACTATAAATGAGAGAAGATTTTGAATATTAATATCACTACAGCCGACCCCCTTTTGACATCAGACACGGTTGTTTGAAATAGTTTTGGTGCTCCATATGGTAATAAGAAACTGTTATGCATAATCCATAGGAATTAAACTCAAAACTCTTCAAAAATCTTCCAGTAGAAATCATCTTCCTGTAGGATGATTTGTATAAATGGATAGGTATGGACTTGAAATGAAAGTCGTTTCTATAAATGGCAATGAAGACAATAAAATAAAAAAAAAATAAAAAAAACTTGATCCATCCGTTTGACACGTCATGTCAAATTGCATTGCATTAATATATTTAAATAATTAAATATTATTATTCGTTGTTTTAAAGATGACATCACATAAGATAGAAGTATGCCACTCCGCGGATCTGAAGAAGCTGTTGTTGGAGGCGGGTGTGGTGTGCGCGAGGACTGTGCCTCAATCAGAGGACATTTCGCTTAGCTCGGAGGAATCTGTCAAAGATGGTATGTACACTTTTAGGTCTTTTTGACTAAACTATTCCACAACTGTTGTGCGATTATCGATTGTTTCTCAGCTAATTCAACTATTTAGTTGCACAACTAAAAGTCGAGTAGTGTGCGCTCCACATAAGCTAATAGAACCAAAGCGTGACTAAACAGTTCGTTCTGTACTCCGTCTTTTGTGTTTCATTTCTCTCATTATTTTGTCTTCCTCTACTCATTCGCCTGTCACTTTCCTGCATTCCATCTCTTCTAAGACCTTTACATTCGTTTTCATTAGTTAACTGTCATTCGAAGATATCTGTTATGCTTAAAATTTATCTTCTAAACTTCAAAATGGTAGTTGTTATTAACCATTTTTCCAATTGCCTAGAGCCAGTTCAAGAAATAGAAGCAGAACATGAACAAGTAATATTAGAAGAAGAACCAACGTATCCCACTGAAGAGGTGGCGGAAGAACAGCCTGGAATATTTCCTACACCATCTCTAAGGAAAATGTTACCCGAAAAAATAAGAATGATCGAGAAACATAATCGAATACACGTTCTGCCAGATGTTTTCAAAACTGATATAGACCCTATGAAGATTCCCAGGATATCTAGCACACATCCTCAGAAGTATATAAACGAATTGGCAGAAATCACAGGTTGTAAGAATTACATGAACAGTTTAGCAGAGTTCTGGTTTTTGGATACGTTAGCTAATTTGTTGAGACGAGCTCAGGAGGACGGTTTTGAAAAAAGTAAGTATTAATATAACTAGCTGTCCCGTGCGGCTTTATCCGCATGAAATTATAAAAAATTATTTATTGTTTACATGTGTCCAATTATCAATAGCAAATGTCAAAATGACATGACATGACAAACCATGGCAATCTTGCTTCCTTGATGTTGGCAGCAACTTATGGTCTCTTTCCCATATTAAGGATTTTATCCAAAATATTTACCCCCTAAGATTAATAGCGTGAAAATATATTGCCTAAAGCGTGTCGTAAGTGTAGGGCTTTTTATTAAAGAGAGTATTATTCAAAAATATGCTGTAATTGCTGATATCCTTGATTGATCGATATGAAAATTCGCACTTCACCACTATCCCATCTGACGTAATGGTTATAATAGTACCTAAATATTCACTCTACTCCGATGGGCTCGAGTATCATACTTGAAGTTAGAAAGTACATCTACAGAAAAATATATTTGCAGCTTCGCAGATTGTGCTCATCCAATGGTTTTGCGAGTGGATGAAGGAGATTCAACATTTCGACGCAGCGACGCGACAACGCATGCTCAAGAGATTTAAGGTACATGAAAGACAGAACTAATAAAAAAAAATTAACCATCAACGAAACGACTTACTATGAGATGTTATTGCGGATTTTTGTGTTGGCTTAAAGGGTAGTTGGTAATTGGCACACATCCTCACGAGTGAATACTGTGTCGTCAGTCATTACTCTCTTAGCTGCCGTCGCGAGCGGACGTATCGCGTATCCCGCAGCACGGAGTTACAAGCTACGTCATATGTCGTTTTCGCTTGAATATAGGTAGATGTGCACTCATCAATAGAATTCCATATTAATTCAATAAAACTATTGTTAGTTTACCGGAAATAGACATTTTTACTGATACTGCGTCATCATTTCTAAGAACATTCTGCATTTTTTTCATCAAAACCGCTTAAATAGGTTTTGTTTGTTTTTTCTGGTTTTATTTAGATTTGTTACTAGAGACTGTAACTTCTTAGATGTAAGGTAATTGTTGTTTGCACATTTTATTTTGTTTTTTTTTTTTTTTTAATAAAAATATTAGTAGATTTTTGTTAATTTACTAATATTTCCTTTAACCATTCCAACTAAGCTCTAGGCTTGTGCTAGAATATGGTTCACTACAATAGTCGAATGGCGGGATTCGAACCCTCGACCTCAAGATCGGTAGTCCGTACCCCAAACCATTAGGCTATTGGCGCTTGATTTGTTTGTTTTTTATGAATATTTTGTTTGTCTAAGGATGAAATATGTTTATGCTTAGTTTTTTAATTTTTTGATATAAATGCGAATAATATTTGTTAGAGTTTGTAGCCTAAACGGCAGAACAGATCTTGATGAAATTTGGTATAGACGTAAAGGATAGTCTGGAAGAACACATAGGCTACTCACTTTTGTATTTTTTAATTCCACGTGGACGGAGTCGCGGGCAAAAGCTAGTCAAAAAAATAAAATAAAAGAATACCTTTTGCAATCCCTTGTTACCAGGATATTATACTGCTAGCGGCAGGTTACCTGGCGCAGTACGACGAGCTGCCCGCGCCCGTGGATGTAGGTGTGTCTTACAAGCCGGAGGAGACGACGGGCGCCAGCCTGCCCCCCACAGCGTCTACTTCCAAGCATGTAGTCACTTTTGAAGACTTTCAATGCTGTCTCACTGATTTAACGAAGATAACTCATTATATTTTCGATTTGTAAGTCCATCTTGATCACTTAATAATAAATGGTGACAATTAGTGTAGACGAGCTGTCGCCCGCAATCTTCGTTAGCGCAAATTTGGACCACCCGTTACGCCATTTTCACAGCACACAATTTTAAAAAAAGTTGCCTATAATATACCCGTCAATGTCAGCTACCCTTCAGTGAAAGTCTGGTCTAAATCGGCCCAGTCGTTTGGAGATTACTCGGAACAAACGCGACTTGCAGACAGACAGACATTTTTTTTTAAATGCGATTTTCATTATCAGCAACGCAAATACATCATCTTCCCGAAATCTAGAACTTTTCTTTTGATATCACAAACAGACACTCCAATTTTATTATATGTATAGATAGAAGATATAATAATCAACTGTTTTCAATGTTTCAGATTCAGTTCAGATTTCCAGTACGATTTGATACGATCAGTGTTCACGTTCACGCCGGAGTATCGGATAATAGATGCTCCGCACACGCTGCAACAACCGAGGCGATTCTACACTCAATACAAACCCAAGCCCAAAGAAAAGGCGCCCAAGAAGGAGAAGGAACCAAAAACGGCCAAAGGAAAGAAGAAAGAAATCGAATCTGAACAATATTTACATTTAATCCAGGTAAGGAATCTTAAAATATGGCACAAAATGAAAATCTTAAACATTGATTTGTCTAAAATAATAGCGCCTAGAATAATAAAATAGCAAATTAACTATGACTTCGTTGTATTGGTGAACGGTTTTTGTCATACTATAAAAGAAAATTATGCAACATGTCCAATGCAGGCATTTTAGAGATAATTTTCTGTCTTGTATTTCAGCTTCAAAATGAAATAGAGCGCGAGAAAGAAGAAGAACTCGAGAGGGAGAGAGAAGATTGGCACAGACGCAGTCATTTGCTGCCGCTGGCGTTTGCGATCACGGACGAGTTCTTCGACAAGTACTGGCCGCCGCCGACGCCCGAAGTCGTCTCCATACCAGAACCCGAGCCTAAAGCTAAAGGAAAGAAGAAATAGATCTACATTCTTCTAAGCCGACTTCAAAAAGAAGATTCTCAATTCGATAGTTTTTTTTATGCATGTAAGGGAGATTAGATAGTTACGATCTTTACAGACGGAGTCGCAAAATTTTAGTCTACCAAAGACTTTTACAATTTTTATGTAACAAAAAAGTTCAACAATTACATAATTCCTTAAATTTCATAAAATAAATGGATTTTGGGTGATGGGTTACTTAGATTTATTTTGTTTGATGCGGAAAAGCTACTAATTTGGTCGCACTTTTCAAAATTAAAAACTATCCAGTTTGTTTTGAAGTCGTTTTCTGATATTTTTTGTTTCAAGCATGTAAACTGTTAAGGTGATTTTGAAAACAACGCCATCTCACGGTGGTTTCGTGAACTAATACAAAAGTCATTTAATGCACTAGATGGCGTAAGTTGGATGTATTTGTTGTGAAGTTAGCTGAATGTTTTTATTTGAACAACACGTTATAGGAATAAAAGACACAACAGTTGATTATATTTATTTATTCGTACATATCTATAGTTAACTGGAATTATAGAATTATTATAAAATACTACATCGAATACTAAATATGACACATTTATTTTCACATCTAGATTTTGTTCGGGAAATTAAGAAAAAAATCTTTCGTAGCTAAATTACGATAGGTTTAATCGCAATAAATTAATTTGATATAACTTTTAAATAAATATATTAAAAATGCATTATGTTTTGATTATTATTCCTTTTATGTCTTTAAACCTTAAATTAATTTTGTCAACATTTCGGAATGGTTTTTCATAATTATAAATTGTACAAACAATACTGGCCACAAATTTCTAAATCTTTTTACATCTTTGAATTAAAAATAGCAAAATGAAAAGATACATTGAGCATATTTACTTAGTCTAATTTACTTTTAAAATGACTTAGTTGTAAGCACATTCTGTATTACTATTACTTGGACAGTGGTAAGAAACATTTTAACTATACTCAGAGTATTGGCTGGCGAGGCCATCCTGTGCTACTCGAACTAAATCTATTTTTAGGGTTGTCATAGCTGATTTTAGTGTTTTATTAAAAATGTATTTTAAAACATGAATATAAAAAACTTGACCAATGGCAATCAGCACCATAGATTTTTTTACAGAAAAAAAAAAAACATTTTTTATAGCAAATACTAATTTTGAGCGAAAATATTAATAGAAATAAACGACTAATTTACATGATTAACTGCAACACAAGTCATAACTGTAGTTTAACACTAAGTGCTGACTCTGAGTGCAGTATTTACACATAGATATGCTTATACAGATTGATTAAATTCCTTACAACTAACACAATATTTGGTTGTATTTTGAGTAACATACCTTAATTAATGTTTAAGAAATATCTGCAAAAATATGTTCAATAATTCACTAGATATCTATCTATAAAGCACTTATCCGAATAATATAAAAGGGTAGGCAGGGATATAGATTTCGACTTTGCGTGGTCCTAACTCTTACATTATTTACATATTTCTTACATAATAAATTAAATAAAAATTCAATAGAAATGACAAATAATATACCAACCTAACAATTTTTACTGTATAAGACTGTAATCATAGACTTAGAAAACAGACATATTTGTATCAACAAATTAAATACTGAGAATGTATAAAATAAATCCATAGACAATAAAAGATATTGTCAACCAGTGACGTAAATTGTCATTTTCATTGAATTCAAGCATAAATACTAAGGGCCTGTCCCACCACTGGCTGGTAGAGGCTCAGATAGCTTAAAAATGACGTCACCGTCATAAGGTAACAAAATCCGATATTTCCATCACATATTTTACGCTGATTATTATGAGATAATTTACAATTTGGTGGGACAAGCCCTAAATCTAGCATACAGTCTTAAGTTATCATAATATCATTTTTTATACATACTACATAATCGAAACACAGATGGATGTAACAAGAATGGATAAAGTTAAGAATGTGTATATTAGAGGAAGTTTGAAAGTAGCGCCTGTGGTGGAGAAATTGAGAATCAAAAGGTTAGCGAGGTATGGCCATATGCGACGAGACGATGGGGACATGAACCAGAAAGTGTTAAGATCAAATGTGGATGGCTACAAAGGAAGAGGAAGACCGTAGAAAGTATGGATGGATTTTGTGAAAGAGGCTATGCTTAAGAAGGGAGTGAATTCAGATATGACGACTGATAGAGATGTATGGAAGAGCAGCACATATTGTGCCGACCCTCCATAAGGGATAAGGGCAAGTTGATGGTGACATAATCAAAACATTAATGCTATGTTAGTAAAGAATCAAAAAGATATACTAAATGAATCTGCAAAGTTAAGGAAAAGAAATTTAACTTAACATAAACTTCAAGATATGAAAATTATCAAAGATTTAAATCTACAATTAACACCATAAAATTATAATCAAGATAAAATATATTCTTGATTAGTGTATACAATAGTACTAAAAACTATATTTTATAATACCTAATTACACTAGTACTTTATTGATATAAATCGATATATAATTCTTATTTTAATTTGGGGCATTTATTTTCTATTTCTTGAAGTTTACATCTTATAATAAAAAAATAAAAACTATAATTAAACATATTAATATATTGCACTGTATGTGTGTTTCAATAGTAATGACATTTACTGACAAATATTTGACCAATGGCCAAATTAAGTGGCCAACTGTCAAACTAAATTGACAGTTGGCCACTGTCAATGTCAAAGTGTCAAAAGTAATTTGTTACATATTTATATGGATTTTGGGCTTCGTCGCCACCCCAGTATTTCTTGCCAAAATTCGTGTTTGTGACCATTCCTTGTGTGAGTGCGGTTTGGATGAGGGATCCTTAGAACACATATTTTTCAATTGTCCGAAACTTAAAGCTCATTTATATGATATACTTCCTGCTCAAATCCCCAGACCCATTAATATTCCATTCTTGCTAACATTGGTTTACAGTCCCCTGGTGAAGGTTTTGTTTAAATTTTTAACTACTAATAATATTAAACTGTAATTAAAAATATATATATTTTAGTTAGTGTGTAGTATAGTATAATAACATTTGTGTTGTCCTATTTCAGTGCCTCGATTGATATCATCAGCTACCGGTCATTTGTCAATCACACTGGATTCCGTCTATCTAGTTAGCTGCTATTCAAAATTTTAATCTTGTTTTCTATACTTTCAATTATCTTCAACCTTGACGTTGGCGAAATCATCGAAATAACGATGGGGCCCAATATTTATTAAAAGAAGAAGAAGAAGATATGGATTTTGTCACTGTCGAAACCCATAGTTAAAAATGGAATTAACTATTAAATCATGGAATTAAACATTACAATAAAACATTTGTTGTATTTTGCTGCGGTTTGCATTGGGGATACATTTTTAAAATTAATTTCTTGTTTTTGAAAAAGTTAGATTAAAGATTTAGTTTTAATAATCAAATTATGATAAATAAAGAAAATTAATTCATCTTGCAAAATAACTGGGTTTGAATTATTAAAATGAAATGAGAAAATATATCAAGAAGTATGAGCATTGTAAAAATGTTAAATCTATTAATTTCACTGAATCATGGCAACACTCTAATAGCAATATATACATTTTTTGTACCTATAAATATCAATTCTCTAATTAAAAACTTAATTAGACTAGAAAACTTACCAAATCTAAAAAAGCAGCACAGAAAATTCTTATTATACACATTTAAGCATGGAATACACAAATCTTGACAGCTGTCAAAATATTTTGACACTGTCACAAGCAAAAATACTGAGTGTACATTCCTCTGACTAAACTATCGCACAACTGTTGTGCGACAGTTTAGTCAAAGGTGTGCGCTTGCTCTAACAATATGGCTTACTGATCACTTATCTATAAAAAACACTAGCACAGAATATAAATCAACAGCTGTCATGACAATGACAACTGTCAGATTCTCTAGGCTTCACCGATCACTGTCTGGCTCACTGTACACTAACACTTACCTATGTCATTGTTCATGAACACTTGTCTTGCTCAGTATATACTGACAATTGCATGTGCTTCAGTTTGAGTTGACACTTGTTTACGGCTAAATATTCCCTAATACTTGATTATGGCTAAATATTTACTAACACTTGTATATGGCCCAGTATACACTGACACTTGTCTGTGGCCCAGTATATACAAACATTTGTCTGTGGTTTAGTATACACTAACACTTGTCTGTGGTTTAGTATACACTAACACTTGTCTATGGCTCACTCGTCATTGACACTTGTCTATAGTCCAGTGTCCAGTGTCACTTGTGGCTCAGTGTAGACGAGTGTTGCCCTACAGATGCAGGGCCGCGGTGCCCGCAGGCGGGCGAGGCTACAGCAAGGCTCGCCTCGACTCGTCGCGGTACGCCCCCGCGTAACCCCTATTTCATGTTTGCCATCTGAAAACATAAAGATAAATAGTTAATTCAAACATCTCCCTCATTTTACTAATATATATGCAAAAGTTTAGATCGATGGATGTTTGAAGCCTAAACTGCTGAACGGATCTCTACGAAATTCGGCATAGATGTAGAGAATAGTCTAGAAGGACACATAAGCTACTTGTTTTTGTTTTTTGTCTATGCGGACGGAGTCGCGGCCAAAAATATTAATTATATATTTACTAAAATTACGAATTTCAATACATAACATTTGTTTTAGCGCTACTAGCTGCCCTAATAGATTTTGTAGGCTTATATATAAGACAATGTGATTTGCAGATCTTGTCGCCTCTCTATCCAGTATTACGGGCGGTCAACAAACGCGTCATAACGCTGGCACTATTACAAAAATGTATGCCCTATGGTATAGATGGCGTTGCAATAAAAGTACACTTTAACCAAAAGATGGCGTTGCAACCAAAGTTTACCTCCATCAATAGATGGCGCTGCAACAAAATGTGTATTTTTAATAGATTTCGCTGTAGTTACCTGGCTTTTTGCAACTCAATCTGCCCCTCGAGCGTCTTGGCGAGGTAGATGACGAACAGCTGCGAGAGAGCAACACCGAGAGCGGCACACGCGATCATATATAGATTGCGTTCAGCCCATAGACGTACTATTTCGATACAGCCGCTTGTCCATACACGCTTGCTAGCTTCCGCAACCTGCAACACATATATCTTAGTAATATTATAAATGCGAAAGTTTAGATGGATGGATGTTTGTTAGAGTTTGTAAGTTCTAAACGGATTTCGATGAAATTCGGCATAGTTGTAGAGGATAGTCTGGAAGAACACATAGGCTACTTTACATTTATAGTTATATATTTTTTAATTTTAACTGCGTAATTAACTTTAAATTTTTGTTTTCTATCATATTGGTAATTGTTAACCAATAGCAACAGCCTTTGTTGTCATTTGTGCTTGCAATCTTGAGATTTGCAATTGAAAGTTTTACGAACAATAAAATACAGTTTTTAAAATGTCTGTCAGCTAGTAATAATAAAATTAAAATACAAAAGTTTACGCAAATGGATGGATGGATCTTATTGAAGATATCTCCGAAACGGTTCAACGGATTTCGATAAAATTTGGCATAAACATAGAGCAGTCTGGTAGCAATTTGCCAAATTTTTTTTTATTATACATACCACATTTAGTATTACAAACACAAGTAACAAGTTACCGGTGAGTTCTGGACGCCGTATCCACACATGATGTTGACGAGCCCTGAGGAGATGTCCGTGGCGTTGATGCAGCAGGAGAAGGGGACTCCACAACGTTCCACTGAGGGTGAGGAGCAGTTGAAGTATTCATTCTTGGACCAGTCCATGTAACCATCAGAGGTCAGTCCGCAGCACTGGAACTGAAGGTGTTGTTATTAAACTTTTTGAGTTATTTCAATACATACAAAAATACAAATCTTTCCTCTTTATAACATTAGTATTTTTAAATGCCAATTAGGATGGCATTTTGTTACTGCATATTAAGAAGCACTTTTATAAAATTAAACTACATGCATTTAGTTGACTTTCATATTAAAATTTAAATATGTGACCTGATATTTGTACTAGGACAGTATAGATAGTCACATTTTGTGTAAATGCAGTTTAGCAGAGCAATTTAACTCTTAAATGCATGATTTTTTTCTTGAAACGAATAGTAAATTGAACATAGATTAAGGGAAAATAAAGAAAAAAAAGAGTTTTTTTTTTTCAAAATAGTCTATTTTTTTTGTTTTAAAAAATATTAGTAGATTTTTGTTAATTTACATAATAATATTATTACATTATTCTATTGGGTAAGACTGATGTATAAATGCATCATCATGCATTTAAGGGCTAAGAAATAAAATTCACTTATAGACTAAGAAGTTCTGTCCCTTATCCCTTTATGAAAACAAAACATAGCTAAGGGACTTTAATTCCCTACCCACTGTAAGCAGTATACTCACATCACTCTGTGCGAAATCAATAAAGTTCTGCAGATCTGGGTCGTCCCTGTATGCGTGCACGACGCGCTCCGTGAAGCTCAGCTCTAACAGCCCGTGCAGGCTGCGGGGGAACACGAACCCGCACACCGCACCACCCATCTCCACCAGGAACAATATCAACAGGCAGAGGGAGTACTGGATGGTACAGAGAATAAGACAAGCTATTACTATGCCTGGTTCCACTTGCAATAGTGTCTACATAATAGTACTATAGCAATAGAAGTCCACGGTTACGAAGTTGAGATGGGTCGGAAATTAATTTCCTCCGCCATAACATAAAATTTTAATTTTTTCAGCAAGTTTATTACATTATTACACACCATGCGACATATCTATACTATTATAATAAAGCGTAAACACACACTTCTTTGTTGCCTAAGATGTCAGCAATTACAGAATATTTTTGAATATTTCTTTTTTTAATAAAAACCCCAAAACTTACATTAGGCTTTAGGCTATATATTTTCACGCCATTAAACTTAGGGGGTAAATATTTTGGATAAAAACCCTAATGTGGGAAAGAGACCATAAGTTGCTGCCAACATCAAGAAAGAAAGATTGCTAAGGTTTGTCATGTCATGTCATTTTGACATTTGCTATTGATAATTTGACAAATGTAAACAATAAAATGAAATTTTTATAATTTCATGCGGATGAAGTCGCAAGGGAACAGGTAGTAGTATATAATAAATAATACTTACAAACTTCAACAAGCACGTATTCTCTCGCAAAGCACCGACGCAACCAGCGAAGCTCACTATAAACACGACGCCGCCGAGCAACGCGATCAGCAGACTTATATTCAGCATCACATCGTAAATTGTATCCAACTGGAACATAAAAATTTTCCATTGACTAAAAACTTACACAAAAACATATCAGTTATAAAGTTAACCTCGCTATGTTTTGACAGTTTAACTCAAGAGTAAGGGCCTATTCCACCAAATTGTAAATCGTCTGATAATAATCTAACATGTAAAATATGTGATGGAAATATCGGATTTTGTCCCTTATCTGACAGTGACGTCATTTTTAAGCTATCTGAGCCTCTATCAGCCAGTGGTGGAACAGGCCCTAAAACTGTTAAATCAAAACTGCGTGTGTCGACAAAATCTTTACTATCAGTTGGACTGGTCAATTAAAGTTTTTAAAAAAAGTAAAAACTACTCACGCACAGTTGGACCGTCTCAGTTGAGACAATTGTAATTGATCAGTACAACTGTTACTTTGAAACTGTAAGTTCGAACATAGCGTGTGTAGCAGGCATTATGTGTGTTATTTGGCATAGAAAATGATAACAATACTACATTTTTGTGTAGGAATTTTAACATTGATTAAATACATAAAACTTCCTTTATTTTTAAATTTTTTATCTCATCCAGATGATTATTTAAGCTTATTTTTACAATTCACCGTCGAGACGAGAAATAACATAAAATATGACTGCATAGAATTATCTATACTAATGTTATAAAGAGGATTCTGTATGTATTGAAAAAACTCAAAAACTATTGGGTCGATTTCAAAAATTCTTGGACCATTAAAAAGCTACGTTATCTGCGAGTAACATAAGCTATATTTTTAATTTTTTCGTAAAAATTCGTGAGCAACAGTAATTAATAAAATCAATATGAGAATAATAACTGCAATATGGTTACAAAATTAACACAAAAGACCTCGATCTTATATTCATGTAAAGAAAAAGTAAATATTAACGATGTATATAGGCGCGAATGATGTCATGCAAGTCGACTGGCATACCTAATAAAGTCGAGAATCAGAACAACTTTCCATGTTATGCAAAAACCTGCCTTGTGATATAATTTAAGAGCAACGATCGCTTACAAAGAAAGACAAACATTTTTATCATCTTACTAATATAAATCCTAAGGGCCTGTCCCACGAATGGCAGATAGAGGCTCAGATAGCTTAAAAATGACGTCACTGTCAGATAAGGTAGCAAAATCCGATCATCACATATTTTATACGTTGGATTGTTATCAGATAATTTACAATTTGGTGGGCCATGTCCTAATTCTTACTAATGGAGAGAAGGATGTTTATTAGAATCTGTAGCCTAAGAGCGGGCGCACACCTTTGACTAAACTATTGCACAACTGTTGTGTGATTGTCGATTGTTTCCCAGCCGATTCAACTGTTTAGTTGCACAACTAAAAATCGAGTACTGTGCGCACCTCTATATGCACATAGGAATCAAAGCTAGACTAAACAGTTCTGCTATAGTTTAGTCAAAGGTGTGCACAAGCTTTAAACTGAATTGATTTCGATGAAATTTGGCATATATGTAGATCATTGACTAGAAGAACAGATAGAATCCTTACTTTTTTTTTATTTAATTCCACGCGTACAAAATCATAGAAGCAGTCATATAGTGACATAGAAAGAGGAAAACAGGCATAATTATAATTATCGTTGATTAAAATTACAACATGATAATCGACAGGCCAAGTATAAGTTCTGTGTATTAAAATTACCACATTATTACTATTACTATACAAAAATACCTACCCAGCGTTTATCTACCTACCACAAAAACGATAAACGGGACAGCAATACTTGTGTCAAGGTCATGGAGTTCTATGTTAATATTGTTCCGTATATACGAGTATATGAAAATTTATTCACTAGATATAGCCCGTTTGTTTAATATACTTTGTTCGCGCGGAATTAAAGAACTAGACGTACTCTACGTGTTTCCAGACTAGATATATTATACACTAGCTGTTCCCATGCGGCTTCATCCGCATAAAATTATAATTTTTTTATTTTATTGTTTACATTTGTCAAATTATCAATTGCAAATGTCAAAATGACATGACATGATGTCAAACCATGGCAACCTTGATTCCTTGATGTTGGCAGCAACTTATGGTCTCTTTCCCACATTAGGGTTTTTTTCAAAATATTTACTCCTAAGTGTAATGGCGTGAAAATATATAGCCTAAAGCGTGACGTAAGTGTAGGGGTTTTTATTAAAAGAAGAGTTATTCAAAAATATGCTGTGATGCCGACATCTTAGGCAACAAAGAAGTGTGTGTTTACGCTTTATTATATTAGTATAGAAGTATAGAATTATAGATATATATTATACTAAATTTCACTGAGATCCATTAAGTCATTGTAGAGATATGTAGTAACGAAAATTCAGCTCCCAAGCTACCGGGCTTAGAAACTTGGAATCTGGCATCAGTAGATTTCTGTATTACGTAGATAACTACTAAGTTAACAAGTTAGGTAATAGGATAGAACAAGGGTCGAAAATAAGTTTTAAACTTTTAAACTCCACGCGGACGAAGTAGTGGGCAACACCTAGTATAGTAATAAACGTCTATCCATCCAAACTTTCGTTTTTGTAATATTACTAGTAGCTTATTATCACTTATCACTCGCGACTCCGTTGAATCAAAAAACCTTAGTAAGTAATCTATGTGGTCACAGACTATGTTGATCATCATCATTCTCAGCCTGAGGTCGTCTACTGCTGAATAGGCCTCCCCCATTGATTGCCACAATGCCCGGTCCTGTACCGCCCGCATAGAGTACACTCCCGCAATCTTGACCAGGTCATTGGCCATCTTGCGGGAGGCTGCCTACGCTGCGACGACCTATGCGTGGCCGCCACTCTAGGACTCTGGCCCCATCGGCCCTTGAGGTTTGCAATTCTTCAGGCAATGTCAGTTACTTTGGTACAATGTTATTTATCTATGCATAATTTCATAAGCATCCATTAAAAGATTCTGGAGATAACTTCTAATTAACATCCATCCATCCATCTAAACTTTCGCATTTATACTATCGGTAAGTATTGTTAATTACCTTTATTAGTCCAGTTGCTTGCCATTTATCGATGAATGCGTAAAGTCCTACAGCTATCATCAGACCTCCAAATAACTGAAAAACAAGTTTAGTTGTCATTTGTAACACATCTATACTAATAATATAAAGAGGAAATATTTGTATTTTTGTATACATTGAAATAACTCAAAAACTACTGGGAATATTTCAAATATTCTTACACCATTAAAAAGCTATGATCAGTAACAGCCCAGAGGCTATATTTATTATTTATTAATAAATGTTTGTAAGCATGTTTAAATGTAGAAACAATAGAAGTGTGTGAGAACCACACCAAAGCCTGTGGTCTCTGCCTATCTCTCTTGGTTGCATATGTTACTTTGCGTCTGAGTAATAGATAAAGTAAACCTTTTTCTTTAATTAATGTTACCTAAATAAAAACAAACTAGGAGTGTGCATAGACATTTGGCTAGACTATAGCACAACTAAACAGTTGCGCTTTGATTCCTATGAGCTTATATTAAGCTGAGTGAGGACCCAATTGGGTCAGCATTGCAATGCTTGTTTTAAATATATCTTTTTTCTCTTTTAATTACGTGTTTTTTATTTAATTGCTTTGTTTTTTGTTAATTTAATTGTATTGTAGCGTTAATAAGGATTGAATATTGTTTTACTATCTGTTGCCCGTGACTCCGTCCACATGGAAAAAAAAAACAATAGTGAATAGTCTATATGTTCTTCCAGACTATCCTCTATTACTTTACCAAATTTCATCGAGATATATTCAGCCATTTGAGCTACAAACTCTAACAAACATCCATCCATTCATCCATCCATCTAAACTTTCGCATTTATAATATTAGTTAGAAGTTAGATTTTATTTTATATGGAGGTGTGCACACTATTCGATTTTTAATTGTGCAACTAAACAGTTGAATTGGCTGCAAAACAATTGACAATCGCATAACTGTTGTGCGATAGTTTGGTCAAAGGTGTGTCCGTTCTAAAGATCATTGCTATATGTCAATTTATTAAACACTTTTTGTTATTGTTTTAACTACAAATATAACTTATGGTATTGTTCAAACATCATTGAATCTAAAGTCATTCTACACAATGATGTTTTTATTACCATTCATAGAAACCTCAATGTCATATTTTATAACCAACTTTTGAACTATGGGCATTGCCAGGGGGCCGACTATGCCCCCGCCCTTAACCTAGTCTAAGAACCATAAATATATAACTTGCATGCAAGAAAGACATCTTATATGCAATCCAAATTAACCATAGATAAACTGCAAATTTTCCTAAACCTAAAAAAAACCTAATTATTTTTAATTAAAAGGCAAATATCAGTTTCTATGTAAATTGAAATTTTTCTGTTTACTTCATTCTGGCTTTGAATAAAAATGATCGATAAAATGGGCTTAATTCGTTTAGGGTTTTTTTTTCCTTTGGTTCACAATTTTTTAATTGTTGTAATGTTAAAATACTATTAGTTAGTAATTGACTTATATAGAGTATGTACAACTTTGTACTAATTTACATACTAACAAATAAGTAGTAGTAAATTAATTGTAAAAATTTTGATATGGACAACAAGGCTTTATTATTATTGTTGTTAAAATTTTTTGGCTCTTTCTTTGGGATATAGCCCATTCCTTTTAACCATTTTCTTGTTCCTTGCTTCTGTAGTGTTCACTATATTTACTTGTTTTAATTTGTCTTTTTAGCATGAAAAAATATAGTATTTGAGTAGGCATTTTAAACATTACAGCATTATTACACAGCCATAACAATTTCTATAATAAATAAGTTTTTAACCGGCAGTAAACGAACAAATTCAAATTGAAATCTAGCTGATAACAGCTATAAGAATTATTTTTTAGCAATCGCTAACACATTTGCTTTTTAGTAAATTTATTACAAAATTAACTGGTGATAGTGCTGTTAGGGTCAACGATAAACAAAACGGAAGCTTGTAAGTTAATGACATTATTATAATGCGTACACTGATGCTACAATATGTATATGAATGCAAATACGATGAGAAACAATGAATCACTCCTGATTTGAACAATGGACGAGATCTAACATTATGTTCATTTCAGATGAGGAAAGAAACGTTTGTAACTTAATAAATTCATTATATAGTAAAAAATAAAATATAAGTGCAAAGAAACTTACCCAAAATATGAAATTCAAAATAAAAATCATATATTTCACACATCCGCTAACATAAGTAAAATTCGGACCTCGACGCCTATGCATTTTTATAAAATATTTCTATCAACACTTACAATCAAATTAATACTTATATTTTTAACTGAATGATAAATGTATTTTAAATATTTATATTTTCATTACTAAATAAAAACAAATACAAGACAAAGTTCGACCCCGCCTCCGCACTGCTCCGCACACTAATAGTCATGTTAATGTAATTGTAAATCAGCTCTCAACGGCTCAAACTTCAGGTCACATTAGCGTCGAAGCGTTGAGCTACCACTCAATAACCAAATTGAGAATTGCCAGCTCGACACGATGTATTGCCATTCTAGCCGATGAGCCCCAAGCTAACCGGTGAGTCTCAGAGCGACCACGGTTTGTTAAATTGCATGGTGACGCGCACCTCGAATCTAATTTGAGCTGATCTACAAACTGGGTAACTGATCATGAGCTGATCGGTAGGTGATCATTAATTTTATATAGTTGAGTACATCCCTGTGAAGCAACCATAGACTTCTCTGGTGGAGTTGCCATTGCACAAATCTGTTCATAGTCAATTGCAGTCTATTTAATTTTTGGGCTGGCTACATTATTTCTACGTTATTGAATCGAATACATAGATGTCTCTTTCGCTTAAAACGTGGTCGACTAAAAACTAAATTTAATTTTATTGTTTAGTACTTAAATTATATAATAGATGGCACTACTGACTACGGTTTTTATGTTTATGACCATGGTTTTTTATAAGTGAAGGAAGAAAAAGCCAATGGAGAAAAGGAAATGTACTCAAAATGAAGACTTTTTACTGGGATAGGATCTAACAATAATTGTATTTGTTGTAAAAATATGTTTAAGAGAATGTTCTTATAAGAAAGAGTTTCCTAACTAAAGTAGACTGTTCTTTAAAATTTAATGCACGACGTGTTCTCTTCCAGAAATAAATTTAATATACGAGTTTGGATCTCAGAGCTCTTTCTTTATTACTTTAGTCAGTTTGTGCCTCGCAAGCCAATGTCTTCAAGTACGATCTTGACATGCTTTTAAAATAAATACAAAAAAATATTTTGGCTTTTTAATATCAAAAAAGATTCATTGATGCGGGAAAAATTCTTATAAGAAAACGATGTAAATATATGATCATTTCATTTAACAGTAATTACTTTGTTAAATCGATTGACATTAATAAAAAATAGTTAAGCTAGTGCCAAAACGATACTAAACATTTTATTTTCGTAATAAATATCTCACAGCATTCAGGTCTTCGAGAATTAGTTTCATTATTTGGACTGAATTGATTACGTGCCTCGATTGAGAAGATAAATATAAAAATACCAGAGCGAGCGGCCAGAACTCACGTTCCAATAATTTATTTTACATTCCTACATAACAGCTATTTCAAATAAGAAATTAGAAAAACACTAGCTTTCGCCCGCGACTTCGTCCGCGTGGAATAAAAAAAGCAAAAGTGTGTAGTCTATGTGTTCTTCCAGACTATCCTCTACAGCTATACCAAATTTCATCGAAATCCGTTCAGACGCTTAGGCTACAAACTCTAACAAACATCCATCCATCTAAACTTTCGGATTTATAATATTAGTATGAAGTATGATTATTAATTATTTTACAAATGTTTTTGTTAGATACAGAAATTAATGTGGTAATATTTGTTTTTAAATTAACGTATTTTTTTCTAATCTAATCGATTTAATCTAATCTTATCATGTTTTACCTTATCAAATGAGATTGATTGTACATGAATCCGCGCCATGTTGTGACGTAATAGCTGTCAAATCGAAAAGAGCTAAAATCCACAGATAATAGTAATATTTACGTGATTTTTGTAATTAAAAAATCTGTTTTATTAAGTACTAGCTTTCGCCCGCGACTCCGTCCGCGTGGAATGAAAAAAAACAAAACTGAGTAGCCTATGTGTTCTTCCAGACTATCCTCTACGTCTATGCCAAATTTCATCGAAATCCGTTCAGCCGTTTAGGCTACAAACTCTAACAAACATCCATCCATCCATCCATCTAAACTTTCGCATTTATAATATTAGTATGAAGTATGATGTTTTTTTTGCAGACCTAGTTTATTGTCTAAATTATTTTTCTTAAATAAATTACAAACATTAATGTTAACTATTGTTAAAAAGTAATTTGGGCACAATCCTTTGTTTTCATTTCAATTGTTAATGCCCCTATTTTAGAGATAAGGCGGACACTTTCCCGCGGGAGCAGTCCGAGTTTAAAGTATCGTTCAAACTCGAACTTTTGTCATTAGATATCGAGAAAGTATGGAAAAGTAATTTTAAATCCTAAACTTTTTGTTTATCTTTGCAGTTTAATATGAATTTACGAGTAAGTGCACCCGTCACTGGCCTTTATAATCAATAGCTGTTGCTCGCGACTTCGTTCGCGTGAAATGAAAAAATATAGCCTATATTTCTTACAGATAAATTACCTTTCCAACGGTGAAAGAATTTTTAAAATCGGCCCAGTAGTTTATGAGTTATTTCAATACATACAAAAATACAAATCTTTCCTCTTTGTAATAGTATAGACTAGACAGGCTACATTTTGTACGTATTTGATTTTCGCCATTTTACCGCTGATGGCAGTGACTTATCCATGTTTATCTAAGTATACTAATATTATACTCGTAAAGAGGAAAGATTTGTATTTTTGTAGATATTGAAATAACTCAAAAACTATTGGGCCGACTCCAAAAATTATTTTACCATTAAGAATCTACGTTATCAGTGAGGCATAAGGCCATATTTTTTTCATTTTCATTCATTTTAAAAATTTATAATTTTAAAATTTTAAAATGAATTTATAAAAGTTTGACGCCCAACGTGGGGCTCGAACCCACGACCCTGAGATTAAGAGTCTCATGCTCTACCGACTGAGCTAGCCGGGCTGGTGGATAACACATTTAAATCAACCATTCCTAGCTGTTTCTGTGCGGCTTCATCTGCATGGAATTCGAAAAACTTTATTGTTTACATTTGTCAAATTCTCAATTGCAATTGTAAAATTAGCGTTTTTTTCCAATTTATTTACCCGCTAAGTTTAATAGCGTGAAAATAAATAGACTGAAGCGTATTGTAAGTGTAGGGTTTTTTTATGAAAGAAAGAATTATTCAAAAATATGCTGTGATTACTGGCTTGCTACGCCACGAAGTAGTGCGTGTTTACGCTTTATTATATTAGTATAGAGTATAGATAAAGATTAAAACAAAAGCTTCATAGTACAGAAAATACGCTAATATTATAACCTCAAATGTGAAACTATCCGAAACGTATTGAGTTTGGGAAAAGGGATGTTTAAAGTTAGTTAGAAAATGTTAAAGTCTATCAGAGCGTAAATAAAGTGAATTAAAGCGACGCTAAACGAAGAGAATTGAACAAGATTGCATTGAATTGAAGCGAAAAACGAAAGCAAACGAACCAAATAGTCGAATCGTTGCTTTATATTTACTGAAGCGTTCAAAGTAGGTAATAGTTCATTAAATGAAATTCAGTGACATACTGAGTCTAAGAGTCTGCGTAAAGACTGATCGGCAGATAGAAACTTAACTAAACTATTTCTAAGTACATTTAAAATCCATATATAAATTAATTACTTTTTCCCTTGATGTGGACCGAAATTGCTAAAACTTTTTTGTTGTGTTGGTTATATTCTTCTTAAAGTGTCATCTTCTTTCGAAGTTCGGCGATCATTAGGGCAACTTGCATTCTTGACACCGCGGCTTTAAAAAGTGAACGGGTGCTCTTCCCAAACCACTGGTGTAGGTTATTGAGCCATGATGTTCTTCGGCCTACACTTCGCTTTCCGTGAATTTTGCCTTGTACTATGAGCTGCGGTCTGCGGTACTTCGTAATTTGCATTTCTCTATTAGTTATATTAGAAACTTTTTTAGTCGAAGTCACCAGCAAAAGTTGATTACTAACTCCTCTATTTTTATATAGCTAGCAATCTTACATATATTTTATTATAAAAAAATAGCCAGATATTTAAAATTGCAAATATGCGATAATGTACGTCAATTCCTTATATATTTATTTTCTTCATCGCACACACAAACTCACATAAGCTTACATAACAATACACAAATACACACACACACATGAGTGCAATGATGGCTTATATCTCAACTGCCCCCTGTATCATAAACTGGCTGAAAACCAGCGCGGCCTTCAGTGACCAGCTGGAGACCGCATCAGCTGAGCCTTCTCTTTTTAGCCAAGAATTTTTCTTTTGTTTTTATTTCATTAAAATGTTTTGTAAATTTTGTTTTTCTTTTTTGTGATTTTTTGCTCAATAAATAGTGTTTTATTTATTTTATTAATTCTTGATAATCCTTAGTTTATAACTTAACGAGCAGTTGCTCGCGACTTCGCCCGCGTGAAATTACAAATATAACCTATTACGTTCGCCCTTTTTTTCAACCTATTGCCAAAAGTATTAACTTAGTAGTAATCTACGTAATAACAGAAATCTACCGATGCAAGATTCCAAATTTCTAAGCCCGGTAGCTTGAAAACTGATTTTTCGGTTACCCTTATTGTTTGTGCTCGCGATATCTTCTAAACTATTAGTCCAATTTAAATACTGTAAAGAACAATTTTATTCTACATTAAATTCTCCTGATAACAAACGCATTTATTTGGAAAAGGATTAATATTGAAACCAATAAAAGAACGCTGCAAATAGCGTAAGGTTTTTAATTCATTTTGTAAGCAAAAAAGTGGTTATTGTAGGAAAACCGTTAAAGATAGATATATGGTATTGCGGACTTTTCTGTAGAACTTTTTGAGATCTACAATTCTTTCATACATCATTTTTATATAGCTCTAACGGTTTAGGCAGCGTAAGCCGAGAAAAGTTAAAGTCTAGTGAATTTTTAACGCCGGCGTCCAGAAACACGCTGTTTATTAATAGTTCCTAAACATTAGTAATAATAAAATATATTTACGCCTATGTTACTCACAGATAAATTACCTTTCTGATGGTAAAAGAATTTTTAAAATCGGCCCAGTAGTTTTTGAGTTATTTCAATACATACAAAAATACAAAAATACAAAAATACAAAAATACAAAAATACAAAGTTTTCCTCTTTATAATATTAGTATAATATAGTATAGAAGTATAGACTAGCTGTTCCCATGCGACTTCATCCGCATAAAATTATAAAAAATTTATTTTATTGTTCACATTTGTCAAATTATCAATTGCAAATGTCAAAATGACATAACATGATGTCAAACCATGGCAACCTTGCTTCCTTGATGTTGGCAACAACTTATGGTCTCTTTCCCACATTAGGGTTTTTATCCAATTTTTATGTTTACCCCTAAGTTTAACGGCGTGAAAATATATAGCCTAAAGCGTGACGTAAGTGTAGGGCTTTTTATTAAAAAAAGAGTTATTCGAAAATATGCTGTAATTGCTGACATCTTAGGCAACAAAGATGTGTGTGTTTACGCTTTATTAAAATAGTATAGAAGTATAGATATAGATAACTTTACTGGATTAATAAAATGGGTAGGGTTAGGACAAATCTCTGGTAAAAGTAAATCCCACGAGTCACCCTAACGATATAAAAGAACCGCTTAAACTAAAAGTTTTGCCATTATGACGTTGAAGTATTTTCATATAATACCCCAAGGCTTACATTTCTTTTTTGATTAATGTTTACATTCTGAGTTAAAAATTGTAGGTGCTTTGAAGACACTGGAGTTTAATTCCAAATACAACGAAATGCTTGCACAATTTAAGATAACAGACAGATAATAGTGATAAATGTTTGTCTATACTAATATAATAAAGAGGAAATATTTGTATTTTTTTATGTATTGGAATAACTCAAAAACAGCTGGGCTGATTTAAATTCTTGAACCATTGAAAAGCTATGTAATGATGACGACGACGTCACGATCAACGGCTAGTAACAAATAAACAGAAAATCTACGGTTCAGTATTTCTAAAATTCTTCATAGATCACTAGTTACTAGGGTTGTAACGGAGGCCATTTTAACAGAAGCGGAAGTGGAGGTTACTAATAAAATGATAATTGCGATTTATTAAAGAAATAAAAACTAAAACTACGTTAAATTCAAAATACAGATTGGTACATAATTACAAGATACAGTTTATTATGCAAATATAATGTATTTTTAGATATTTCGATACAAATGTAGTATAACAATTATAGTTAGTTCACATATCACGCCCGCGCGGGCCGCGTAAACGACACCTAATCGCCCCACTCGCGTTATAGACGTAAATTAACCTCCGTTATAACTCCGCATAAGAAATAACGGAAGCGGAAGCGGATGCGGAGTTATCATTTCTAGCGGAAGTTCCGCACTTGCGGATGCGGAACTTCCGCAAGTGCGGAACTAGAACCTACTAGTTACATTATTTCTGAGTAACATCGACTGCATTCAATAATATTATCCAATATGTATAAAAATTTCTAACCGCCCGTTTTTATATAACTACATAAAGCTAACCTAAATAACATCTTAATAAGTTATCTGTATAAACATCAAACTGGGAAAATGTGAAAATAAATCTGAACGCGTCCATTCGAAAGCGGAAATGACGTAGTTACAATTTCGCGTAAGCTCGGATTTTGAACTCACATCTTGCATTGCCGACCTACATATGAATGACCCACATACACATCATAGAGACTATAAACAAATAATTTTATATGTAGAAATAACTTCTACATTCTATGTAGACACAAGAAGCATAATCCTAAAATTACAGGATATAAGCATAATAATATTTAAGTATTAATAGCAAACATAGATTCAATCCTTTAATTCAATTTCCCCGGTGACCTGTCTCTTGACTAATCAAATCTTTTCAACCCTTGAACGTGAACAAATATAAAGAAAACACGTCACATCGGGTTTTCACGGACATGTTCAAACTTCGAACGATGACGGCACGAAATCCGATGTCAAAATGTTGTGGTTCGACTTTGTAAAGGTCTATTCAGACGTTTTTGAAAAGGACGCTTCGTGAGTTTGGTAAAATAACGAGGTCAAGGCATTTTTTTTGTATGACCCGGGCCGATAACTTTGCTTTTTGTGTTATAGAAAGATTCTATAATAAAATGAATACGTAAAATTAATTACCTAATTACTAAGGGAGTAGTTAATATTGATTTAGCTTGTCGATTTTTGTGTAACCTATTTTTATGCAAAGTTTATTTTTAACGCTGGAGGGTGTTTTGTCGTTTACGGGTATATTCAGCTTATAGCTTATAGTAGATAATCCCAAGCAAATATCCCGTGCTCGGTTCACACGAAATTGTAGCGTAGCAATTTCCGCTGCAAAATGACCAGGAAGCGATTGCGATCACGGATTAATATCATGTTTGTTTTTGCATGAAAAGCAGGTCAGGTTTTTCATATGGTTGCATATATGTGTTAATACTTTCTGCCAAAGTCATCTACTTTGTAAATCATTGGTACTTTTTAGGTTATGCGTGTAGGTTTAACTAGAATCTTTTAATATGTAATTTTAAATTTGGAATGTGGTTCCATAGCCCGGCTAGCTCAGTCGGTAGAGCATGAGACTCTTAATCTCAGGGTCGTGGGTTCGAGCCCCACGTTGGGCGCATTTATTTTTTAATTTAAGATTTTTGATTAAATTTTGAAATTTTAATTAGACAAACTTACCGTTGGCGGATTAATCTGAAATGGTAATTTTTTTAAAACTTAATTCACAATGTCTATAATAGAGTTAAACATAATAACTAATTTAACAAGATGGTAATGGATTGAATAGATTTTTCCCTCATTGCACAGACATTGTAAAAACTTCAATACAATTCTTGCATTCATAATGCATCTTTTCAAACGAGGAGAATCCTAGAATTAATGATGTCACATTTCTAAAAGCAGCAACGTTTATGCGTCTATAAATTTTTTATCAATACAATTTTATTTTAATTTTAAATTTCAGTAACAGTAACGATTGTTACTAGCGAAAATTGAATTGTATAATAATTTTTGAAATACGTAAATTACATTCATAAACTATCTCATCCCAAACTGTTGAGCTTTAAATGACATTTGATAAATTGTTGTAGAGTCTGTGGCTGCTTAGCGAGACTCGGCAATATTTGTATTTTACAATTATAGAACACTAGCTTTTGCCCGCGTCTGCGCGTAATTGAAAAAAGCTAGGTACATATGTAGCCTTTCATCGAGATCCTTTCAGCTGTTTAGGCCACAAACTCTAACAAACATCCATCCATCCAAACTTTCGGATTTGTAGTGTTAGTAAGATTCAGTAGATAGTTTTAAACTAATGTTCACAGGAATTAAATGTAGCCTTTCAGCTATACTAATAATATAAAGAAGAAAGATTTGTATTTTTGTATGTATTCGATCCACGTAAAAACTACTTGGCTGATATAAAAAATTCACCATTAGAGAGGTAATTTATCTGTGAGTAACATAGGCTATATTTTTTTGTTATTTTTTAATTTCACGCGGGTGAAGTCGCGAGCAACAGGTAATTTAAGTTATATATTTAATTGTTTCAATATTCGGCCGTACCCGGGTCAGATTAGTTGGTCGGACTATAAATACATTTTCTATATTGATTTCAAATGATTCGTATAATTAAATGCTCATTAAATTTTTGCAATGTTCCGTGTAACGAAGCTGTCGCTATAAAATAAGATTAAGCGGCAAAAGTTATGTTAAGTTAACATAATGTTATTTCGTTTAATCCACACGGTTATAATACTTCTTGTTATTAAACGTGAGTTTTATCTATACTAATATTATAAAGAGGAAAGATTTTTATTTTTGTATTTTTGTATTTATTGAAATAACTCAAAAACGAAAAGAGGGGTAATTTATGTGTGAGTAATCATACTAATACTAATATTATAAATGTGAAAGTTTATATGGATGCATGGATGGATGTTTGTTAGAGTTTGTAGCCTAAACGGCTGAACGGATTTCGATGAAATTTGGTATAGATGTAGAGGATAGTCTGGAAGAACACATAGGCTACTCACTTTCGTTTTTTTTAATTTCACACGGACGGAGTCGTGGGCGAAAGCTAGTATAGACTATATTTTTTAATTTCACGAGGATGAAGTCGCGAGCAATATTTTAATGAATTGTAACTTTTCGTTGTTTTGTGGGAATATTAAGAAAGATACCCTGCTTCTGGGACGCAGGATTGTATGGTTTTACCCACTAAAATCCCCTCGATGGCATGGATGGTAACTAAGAAGGGTGCGGCTCCGAGATCCAGGGTGGAACGCACCGCCCTACTGCACTTAGTTTGTGCACTATCAAGTAGAGAAAACGCACCCTTTCCAGTTACGGCAATATAGACCACACGATGCTACCATCTTCCCGGGACTAAGTACCTAAGCAATTAAATTATAGAAAAAATTTCAAAACTATTAAAAATAATTCTAATTATTTTGATTTATGTTTCAGATTTAAATTGTCAACGAAGAATCATTAACGGTAAAAAATTGGAAAATCTAAAGAGTTATTTGGTATGATAATGTTATTTTTAATTTTCTCCTTAACCTACTTGTCTCACTATAAAATAATAGTTTAGATCAGTAATTTTTGAAATTCGAACCGAATTCATATTTTGGACGGCTATGATTTTTTTTAAGTTAAAAAGGTGCGACGCCTACAAACCACGTATGGTTTGGCGGGAATGTGTTACGTAACTTTATTGCAATATTTTGGAAATAAAGAAGTGAAAAAAAAAACTTATTGGCATTACTAGACGGGCTATTATTATATGATAATATAACCAAATAAGATACGAAATAACTATATTAGAGAAAGTTTGAGAGTAGCCTCAGTGGTAGAGAAGGTATGGAGTAAAAGATTAGCATGGTATGGGCATGTTATGAGGGATGACTCCCCTGTAACAAGGAGAACGTTAGTTATGAGTATGGTACACCGATAGAGGTAGACATAGAAAGAGATGGATGGATTGCGTGAAAGGTGACATGATCAAGAAGGGAGTGATGACTGAGATGACGTATGATAGAGTTATGTGGAGGACAAAAACCTTTCGCGCCGACCCTACGGGAGTAGGATAAGAAGGAAGATGATGATAATATAAGCAATTTGACTAACATTTTAGGTATATTTTATACACTCGGATCATTCTCCACATAGTTACAACGGCTGGACTTGCGCGGGCGCTCTTGTACATGCACTGTTCATAGTGACAGCCGCAGCCTGTTTAGA
Organism: Papilio protenor; assembly: GCA_029286645.1. Lineage (NCBI taxonomy): Eukaryota > Metazoa > Arthropoda > Insecta > Lepidoptera > Papilionidae > Papilio > Papilio protenor. The sequence goes on along the minus strand of JAGSMZ010000010.1, from coordinate 2,039,849 downwards.
GGATGTTGAAAACCTATACGCTATGGCCGGATATGCGAAATTGATACCATACGAACATCTTCATACTGACCAATGTACTACTCATGCGAAAACAGGGAAAAACAAAGTTATCTCTACTTGTATACCAAAATGTAAGTTTTGATAGGTTACAATAATCTTAGTAATTAAAATGCAAAAGTTTAGATGGATGGATGGATGGATGGATGTTTGTTAGAGTTTGTAGCTTTAACGGGTTAACGGATCTCGATGAATTGGCGTAGACGTAGAGGATAGTCTCGATGAACACATAGGCTACTCACTTTTGTTTTTTTTAATTTTCTCCTTAACCTGCTTGTCTCACTATAAAATAATAGTTTAGATCAGTAATTTTTGAAATTCGAACCGAATTCATATTTTGGACGGCTATGATTTTTTTTAAGTTAAAAAGGTGCGACGCCTACAAACCACGTATGGTTTGGCGGGAATGTGTTACGTAACTTTATTGCAATATTTTGGAAATAAAGAAGTGAAAAAAAAAACTTATTGGCATTACTAGACGGGCTATTATTATATGATAATATAACCAAATAAGATACTAAATAACTATATTAGAGAGAGTTTGAGAGTAGCCTCAGTAGTAGCGAAGGTATGGAGTAAAAGATTAGCATGGTATGGGCATGTTATTAGGAGGGATGACTCCCATATAACAAGGAGAACGTTAGTTATGAGTGTGGTACACTGATAGAGGTAGACATAGAAAGAGATGGATGGATTGCGTGAAAGGTGACATGATCAAGAAGGGAGTGATGACTGAGATGACGGATGACAGAGTTATGTGGAGGACAAAAACCTCTCGCGCCGACCCTACGGGAGTAGGATAAGGAGGAAGATGATGATAATATAAGCAATTTGACTAACATTTTAGGTATATTTTATACACTCGGATCATTCTCCACATAGTTACAACGGCTGGACTTGCGCGGGCGCTCTTGTACATGCACTGTTCATAGTGACAGCCGCAGCCTGTTTAGAGGATGTTGAAAACCTATACGCTATGGCCGGATATGCGAAATTGATACCATACGAACATCTTCATACTGACCAATGTACTACTCATGCGAAAACAGGGAAAAACAAAGTTATCTCTACTTGTATACCGAAATGTAAGTTTTCGTAGGTTACAATAATCTTAGTAATTGAAATGCAAAAGTTTAGATGGATGGATGGATGTTTGTTAGAGTTTGTAGCCTAAACGGCTGAACGGATCTCGATGAAATTTGGCATAGACGTAAATGATAATCTGGAAGAACACATAGGCTACTCACTTTTGTTTTTTTTAATGCCACGCGGACGGAGTCGCGGGGGAAAGCTAGTCATAATAAAATTAGTTTCTATAATAATTTAATATTGTATAGCTTATGAACTCGATTACGCTAATGTTGAAAAGTGGACGTCGATTGATATTGGAGTTGCCCAAGTTGAAAATCGATTCAAGCATTCTGAGTTATATGAAAAATATTGCACTCACAAACCGTTAAGGGTGCCAATCAGTTTTAACCCTGTGTATCAATCCCCGGGTATGGACGCAATTGTTATGGGCTGGGGGCACCTCGACAATTGGAGGACGGTAAGAATGATTTACATAATTTTGTTTATTAACTTTCCCCTTGGGCAGGGGACTGGTGTCCAAGCTAGGGTGGTGCCCTGTGTAATGGATCACCAGGATTCCAAAAGGAGGTACACACACCTTTCGACTAAACTATCGCACAATGTTGTGCGATTTTCGATTGTCGATTATTTCGCAGTCAATTCAACTGTTTAGTTGCACAACTAAATATCGAGTAGTGTGCGCTCCTCCATATAAGCTCATAGGAATCAAAGCGAGACTAAACAGTTGTGACATGTGTTTAATTTCAGGTGTGCGTACTCTTAATTTTAATTAATTAATAAATTAAATAAAATAAAATATGTAATTGTGATTGAAGTTCGATCAATCATATTTATTATAAGTGAATATTAGTCATAATATAACGACCACAGTAAAATGGAATTAAAGGTGTTGCTTTTTATTTAGTTGACTAGCTATTGCTCGCGACTTCGTCCGCGTGAAATTAAAAATATAAGTGTAAACGGCTTCAAATCAATATATTTACAGCCAGGTGATGAAAATAGTTATATTCAAGAATATGCGCGATTCGCATCAGTACGTATAATGAACAAAAAGAAATGCAAAGAGTATTACAAAGATTATCCGGAGCTACAAAAGACCATAGACAAGTATATGATATGCACTATGGAGAGAGGGAATGTTGACGATGCGGGCGTCGTCAATAGGACTCTTCCCGAATTAATAGAGCAATGCTCAGAAGATGTAAGTAATTTTTATAAAAAGACAAAGCTTAAAGTCAAACTGTTTTCGACTATAGGTTCCCAAACTCTTTTCTTATATTTTCCTTTCAAAGTTTTTCTGTTTCAGTGGACACCCGTTTTGCTGTCCAATAATTCCAATTAGATATTGGTAGTAACAGAGCATCTATGTATGACACTTCCTTGTTCGAACCCAGATTTTTCGTGAACATTTACTACTCGTGGAATTCCAAATTCGTTTCCAACTATCGTAGACCCTAGCTGGTTGTCTCGAACACGCCATCGATATGGCATAGAAGTGTATTTTATAAATTAGAATGTCTTTAAACTGCGCTTTAATTTGTAAAAAAAATAAGTTGTAATATTGTTATAGAATGGTGGTCAGAATTGTCGAAGAAATTTCGAGGAAACTACGCATTGGAATATTTCAAGCGTAAACGGACGAAGACAAGGAATTTGTCAAGTATGTATATTTTACTAGCCATTGCTCGCGACTTTGACGGCGTCGAAATAAAAAAAAATGCAAAGCTTATGTTACTCAGTGGTTACGTAGCTTTTCAATGGCGCAAGTATTTTTTAAATGGACCCAGTAGTTTTTGATTTATTTCAATACATACAAAAACACAAATCTTTCCTGTTTATAATATTAATAAAGACAACTTCTTTTTTTATTAAATAAAAGGGGGCAACGAGTGGCGCGAACGAGGTGATTAACGACGCAAAAAGAACCAAAATGAACATATTAACCATTATTATATTTTATTCCAAAGATGTGACTGGGATGACAATATGAGCATAAAATATGCATTCTGCGACACAGCCCGGCTAGCTCAGTCGGTAGAGCATGAGACTCTTAATCTCAGGGTCGTGGGTTCGAGCCCCACGTTGGGCGGCAACTTTTTGTTTATAAATTAGTTTATATTTTACATTTTTTTTTAATTAATTTACTTGTATTTAGAATGACCACGGTGCACCGCTGATTACGTGGATTGGTGGTAAGGAGCATCTCATTGGCATTGGGTCCGTGTTTCGAGTTAATCAACATGGAAAATGCGCGGGGCCGTATCTATTCACAAGTACATATTGCAACGGGTTTTTTTTGAACTGCGTACTTGAAGAACATTTGTACAAGTAAGACATGTTTCTACTTTATCCTACATCTCTGAAAATATCAATATGCACAATGTAGTGGCGGGATTCCTGTCTAACTTCTTAGGCTTTTTATAACTATGTTGGAGTGACGAGTTTTGTAGAATTCAATTCCGAAGGTAGATCATATACACGGTAATTGTACTCAATTGTAGGCGTGCGTATGTCAGAGATAATGAAATAACAATCGCGTTATATTATAAACACTATCCTTAGTTGACCACCATCTTAATTGATAACTTCAAAATACACTAATCGAATTGCAAACATTTACAGAGGTTAATCAATTGATTTTATAATAACAAATCACATCATTCCACCATTCAATGACAACTGTCATCAGTCATTCGATCGCCGCTTGACATCTATATGGCACATTCAGCCAGTACTCAAAATTATTAGTTGCCAGTTACTTTATTCGTTCAAAAAGTATCAATAATTTCACCCCGTTGCTGCGTTGCTCGCGACTTCGCCAGTCTGAAATAAAAAAAAAAATAAGGCCAGTGTTACTCACTGATAACGTAGCTTTTTAATGGACAAAGAATTTTTGAATGGAATCGGCTCTGTTTTTGAGTTATTTCAATACATACAAAAATACAATTTTTTTTTATAATATTAGTGTAGATTAGCAGTTTTAGCCATCAGACTTGATACGGTGACCGAAAATGGAAGGAAAGCTGAATTTTTTTGGGTCCCAGGTATTACGGTATTAATAATATATGCTAAAAACATTAGAGATTAAACATTTTGTTAACTCACTGAACAACATACATTTTTGTGTGGGCCTAAATCTCATACCAAAAGTAATATTTTTTTAATAGTTTACTAGCTTGCTTCGTAATGGTTAATTTATAGGTGCCATTTAAAAATCTAAGGGCCTGTCCTACAACTGGCTGATAGAGGCTCAGATAGCTTAAAATGACGTCACTGTCAGATAAGGTAACAATATCCGATATTCCCATCACATATTTTACAAGTTGGATTGTTATCTGACAATTTACAATTTGGTAGGACAAGCCCTAAGTAGGTTCTCATATTATTTTCTGGCAGAAATAACCGTGTTACCTCTCTCTCAGACCCAAATAAGTTTGCGGTACTATACTAAAATCCCTCGTGTCTGACACCAAGACGCGCTTTAGGTTTCTGCACCAATAATAAGTACTATAGTATTGTTTTTTGGCTTACAGGGATGTAAACGACCGTCGAAGAAGTTCCATATGCAACCAGCCACCAAAACAACGAGGTTTTGATATGATATACAGGCATGCAAATTCAATCAATCATTCGTTCAATCAAACACATATTAAAAGGTAAGTGGTATACTTCAGTTGGCACGTCGGTAGGACGGGTTTCTATATTCACGGCGTGCCAAATTATATTTATACTCATCACCAGCTCACTATACGTCCCCACCGAGGGGCTCAGAGGTTAGGGTGTCTAGGCCATAGTCAACCACGCTGGCCTACCTCGGTTTGGTTGACTTCACAGATATCTTTGAATTTCTTCGCCGATATGTGCAGGCATCACGATGTTTTCCTTCACCGTAAGAACGTAGGGTAAATTATGTGTATATGAAAATTAGAGAAATCGATGGTACATGGCGGTACACATTGGTACATGGCGGGATTCGAACCCAAGACCTGTAGATTACAAGTCAAGAGCTTAAGCCAATACTGTATGAACTTAATAATTATTCATTTACGGTATTTGGCAATGCGTAGTAGTTTAGTAGTTCCATCGATATGAGAGTTATTGTATTGTGTTATGAAATGTGATTATGGGATATATTTTTTTTTCAGAAAATCAAGAAGAGGACGTACGCAAACATTTAAACGAGTTACTAAACACAGCATTCGAAAGACAACAAGCATGTAAGTAAAGGAAGATTAATTTATAAATGTAATGTTCGTAAGATACGGGTTTCTTAGCACGATGTGTGTGTGTTTTTTTTCAAACTACCGCATCACTTCAGTCAGCCCGTGAACATGGCGCATGCAACTGTGCCGAAATATCAACAATTCAATCGTGGTAAGAAACCCGTATCTTACGAACATTACATTTGTAAAATCACGACAGTTTAAAGTTATAATTTATAAATGTTTTAAAACAGTACATTTCATTGAAATAATTTTGTTTTCAGACATATCCTCAACGAAGAAGTACGAATACGACCTCAAATTTCTATTAGACACTTCAACCAAAACCAAACAATTTTGACTAAAAATGTACACATTTAAATTGATTTGTTTGTAATTAATGTAAATTATTTTTTTAATGTCGTTATAATTTTATTTTGTTAAATAAATAAAAACAAATCAATACGTCCGTAACTTTTTCTTATGCTATATAATTTCCAATGCATAAATAAATAGCGCAGGGATAAAATAGAGATGTTTGTTTGCAAGTGATGTTTGTATAGTGCGACCAACTTATCTGACCTGGGATAAGCGCACTTAGTTCTTCCTTCTGCTAGAATATATCTATATCTATACTAATATTATAAAGAGGAAAGATTTGTATTTTTGTATGTATTGAAATAACTCAAAAACTACTGGGCCGATTTAAAAAATTCTTTCACCGTTAGAAAGGTATTTATCTGTGAGTAACGCGGACTATATTTTTTAATTTCACGCGGACGAAGTATCGAGCAACAGCTAGTGAGATATAAAGAAAAACAAGACGCAACAAGACAGTTACCGTCAGACAAGAGTCGTAATACTGTTAAAGGTTAGTTTAAGTTATGCTTACCGGGTCAGATAACTTCGCCAGACTACATTTCATAGCTGAGTGACAAAACAAATCTTAAGGATTACGCTTGCAAAATTTATACAAGGGGATGAAAATTTACGATATCTTTTAAGAGTTGTAGCTTCGTTTACACGTCGGGCTTTGTCGCGGGATTTGAATTGTTCATCTCTGTAAAGGTGTGTTTCTACTGTGCTTGGTTCTGTGGATAGACACAGACTCCGACAACATCCAGTTAAACAGTGGTCTAAAGTACTCAATCCAACCAATATCCAATACGATTAAGAGTACGGGTACAAATCAATCGTTTCCAATTTATTTTTGTTTGCTATTGAGTTTCATTTATGGTTTAAATTTGCAAAGCAAATGAATGGGAGTGATGAATATGAACACTGTAGATAAACAAATAACAATGCTCGCTTGACAAGTCTTGTCTATTAATAGTCAAAGGTTCTAAGAATCACGAACCGTGGAACGCGCCTGCGTTATTAACGAAGATTTTTCTATTTTTTTTAAGGCAAACATTACATATTTAATTACGCAATTGAAAACAAATCTGATTAAGGGAAAAATGTTACAAGCAAAGAACCACACATAAATATTTATATGTATAGGTACACACATTAGTAAATATAAAAGTAATGAATTTTTTTTTACTATGTTTGCTATGCTGAATGGATAAGGCCTTTACTCAGCTAAGTGCTTATACTTTATAGCAATAAGCGCTGATGTTCTGCAAAGGCCCTTTGTGACAGTACGTCAGTTGCAGCCTTAAATAAATAAGATGATAATCATGGTTATAAGTGAAATGGAAAAGAGAAATTAAAAAAAAAATTAGAAGCTTTTCTAGAAATACGTAAATATAAGTGTTAGAAAAAAATGTTGAAAAACAATTGTAAATGTTATGCTTATTGATACTGTAAATGATCCAAGAAATTAGATAAGCTTTATGATTTGTTGCTGAAAACCGACAGAGTTAAGTATATCGCCGTAGTATGTATTTTATTTGTACACTTTTAAAATTCTGTTAATGTTATGGGATTTCATCGAACTATTTATATGCTTCTAATAATTATTGTAATAAAAAGTAAGTTTATTACGACGTTAAACGATGATTTCTTACAATAATTATAACAATCATTAAAACACTATACTTCAATGTTGTTCTATAATTAAAAAGAAAAGAATACTTTTAGGTACATTCAGATTTAATTATTTTTAACGATTTCTGTTGATTTTAGGTACACAGTCTCAAAGAAGAATACAAAACGGAAAACCGTTGGGTGGTAGACCAAAGCTATATGCGGTGAGTATTACATAGTTAATACAATGATTTTTTTTTATATTATATGGTGGCAAACGAGCAAGCGATCACCAGAATCCACCGAAATCGAAACCATAAACACCGCTGCCCATAAACATCCGCAATTGCAGATGCGTTGCCTACCCTTGACTGACGGTGGAGGAGACATACATAAAGAGGATGTATGCTAGGCGATCAAATTATCGCAGTCAGATTTTAATAGCTTAACAGTCGCTTAGTGTAGATCATACCCTACAACTGTATTCCCCAAAGCGGGCAATACGCCTGCTTGTGGACACGTGAGGCCTAAAAGGAGGCGGTAGGTGACAGAATAAATTATGGAGCACAGTTGATTATTGCTTTTTTAAGCCTACCCTTAGAGCGTAATATTAGCTAAACTATCACACAACTGTTCAGTCGTGTTGTGATACCTTTGAGCTTATATAGAGGTGCGCACACTACTTGATTTTTACGAGTAGTTCTGCAACAAGAGTTGAATTAGCTGCGAAACAATCGACAATCGCACAACAGTTGTCCAATATTGGTTCAGTATGAAGAGGAAAATACAACTTATGCATTCTGAATTCGATAATAAAATAATGTTACTTATTTTCATTGATTACAGGTTTATTTAGTAAGGTCTGAAGTATCTACTGTCAAATATACTGACTGGGTGTGTGGTGGGGCGCTCGTTGCTAAACTTTTCATCGTTACCGCCGCTGCTTGTTTACTAGATGTCAATTATTTATATGCCATTGGTGGGGTTAAAGCTGTTGTTGAATTCAAAGATCTTGATAATCACACGTGCACAAAATGGTACAAAAGGAAAGTAGTATACACATGTGTGCCGAGAGGTACGTCAATGTTTGTGAAATGTTTTAAGCACCTTCCACAATTATCACTATAATTTTTTTAAGAATAAACTAGTCCTTCATCATGATCAAAACTGCTCGAAAGATACAGTCGCGGAAATTCGCAGTGTACCACTTGCAGAATTACCTTTTTTCTTACAACAAGACAAATTCCGCCTCCTTTTACAAATCTTAATAATATCATAAATGGGAAAGTTTAGATGGATGGATGTTTGATGCGGACGGAGTTGCGGGCGAAAGCTAGTAACCAATAAGCAAAAAGCAATTACCCGCGTAACACTGATCGACTTTTGTCGTATAGACACATTTAAAAGGTGCGTCATATTGGTTGTTGTTCCGCGTCTCAATGCGTTCGAAATTTTCAAGGGACTGTAGCTTTTAAGATGAAAGTTCGCCAGTTTCCCCAACTGTTTGCTAGTTAAGTGCCTATTCATTCTTAATATTGATGGCACCTCATGGTTGTATGTTTTCATTATCTATTTAAAAGGAAACATTTCCGTGAAGTTCCAGAGTTCGTTTGAATGACATTAAATATTGAAATCGTACAATGTTGACACCCTAAAATTTGGATAACGTTGTAAACAAAAGTTTTATAATTTTTCATACTTTATAATTGCCTGGGTTTTAGCTTACGATTTTGATTACGCAAAGATTGGAAAATGGTCAGCTATCGATATTGGTATAGTGAAAATTGATCGTGAGTACAAATTTGACCGAGGCTATTGTGACTACGACCCTGCACCTATCCCTATTAACTACGATCCTAGATTTCAAGAACCAGGCACTGACGCTATAGTCATAGGTTGGGGACACAGCGAAGTATGGAAGCAAGTGAGTTGATACATCGTCATCATCATTACGAACATCTGAATATCATACGGTCTCAGTCATTCGAATCCTGTCATGGGATTGTTGTCTTGAATCGTATCCTAGTAAAAACTTAGAGCATTTTTAAAATGGTTTGGAGAAATTAAAATAAATTTGTTTCAAGCCTGGCGATAATCAACGTTTGTTACAAAAAGAACCTCATTACGCATCGGTTTCTATTACAAATAAAAAGAAATGCAAAGAAGGTTACAGTGATATACCAGAATTACAAGATATAATAGAAAAATACATGATTTGTACAATTGAAGCGGGAAATCTGGACAACCAAGGTAATCTCATGACCACATTGAAACCAGATGTCCAAGGATGTCCGATAAGTAATAGTTCGAAGGTATATCGCTTGAATTTTCATTTACATAATAGAACTTTTATATTATACACAATTTATAAAGAACGAAGACAACAATATTACACCGTTTTTTGCGAGTAACGAGTCAGAAAGAGATTTAAATATAACATAGAGAGACATGGAACCTAATTTCCTTTAGACAGTTTTCGTCTAATTTTCAGTAATCTGTCAGTAAATAGTCCAAAGCACGTAACAAAATGCTTATATTCCACACTATGATCGATGATAGAATAGAAATAAGTTATTGAAATAAGGTAAAAGTTATAAAATTGCTCATTGATTTTTTTAAATCAGACCTTTCAATTTTTCTTGTCATCAAGATAAGCATATGTGGGCTTGGTGTTAGCCACAAATCTTCTAAAAGTTGCAGAATTTGTTTGGTATATTTTTTCCTTGCCTAGTCCGTTTATGTATAGTCAAAGAGTACAAATAGTAGAAACACCAAATCATTATTATGTTACATTCAGGGCGAATGTCGAAGAAGTTTAAATGACAAAACTAATATGGACTCTGAGGCTGAGTTTGTACCGAGCAGGAGAAATGGCATCTGTCAGGTATTACGTTTTAATTATAATATAATAAATATATAAAATCAGTACCTTGTGACTTGTTTTAATGAGTCATCACTTTCATACCCTTAAACAAATCAGACTATCTGTCTCTTTGCATCGTTTTCTCACGTAACGACTTCTCTTCTTAACCATCTCTCGTAGAGTATTTTTCGTTTTTGTACGGTTCTCAGACGAGACTAAATTAATATGTATTAATTTAAGTATTAAATATGAATTAATAAGTAAAATGATTAAAAAAAGAGAACAATATCGTGTTCTTCTGAACTTAAAAGGAATGGAAGAAGATTTTAAAGTGTTATTTAAATAGCGGTTTTTTAGAACGATCACGGAGGGCCGCTGGTCACATGGATCGGTGGTAGAGAGTACCTCATCGGCGTCGCATCCGTATTCAGAATCAATAATGAATCGAAATGCGAAGGACCATATCTATTCACAAGTACACAGTGCAATGGTGCCTTTTTAAATTGTATTCTTAACCCGAAGAAATCAAGGTAAGCTATGCCATTTTATTTAAGTTTAACCATGAGTTTTGACAAATGTACAATCGGGGAATTAAATTAATTATAAAACTACAACCGTCAAAAAAAAAAGATAAGATAAGATAAACCTTTATTCTCTGACATTTTTTTTTAATTATACATAGATTTAACTTTTATATATGGTATACAGAAAAATAAAAGTATTAAAACAAAAAAAAAACAATATGTATTTATATAAGTTATTTTCAGCATCCAGTTGCATTGTCAGGTTGTCCTTCGACATAGGCCTCCCAAGGATTCTTCCATAATTCCCTGTCCCTAGCTAGGCATAGAGAAGATGCGGGACATTAACTAAATAGAGGCAGCTTTAAATATGCCTGTACGAAAATATCGGTCAATGGTACACGGCTAACTGCTTTTCATTATCATCCCGTCGTTTGCGCAATTCAATACTACCTAATCTATACTTCTATACTAATATACAAAAGCGTAAACACACACTACTTCGTGGCGTAGGATGTCAGCAATCACGGCATATTTTTAAATAATTCTTTCTTTAATAAAAAACCCTACACTTACGACACGCTTTAGGCTATAAATGTTCACTCTATTAAACTTAGGGGGTAAATACATAGAAAAAACCTTCACGTGGGAAAGGGACCATAAACTACAAGCTGCCAACATCAAGAAAGCAAGATTGCCATGGTACGGTAATTGGTATCCAATGTCAAATGCCTTCGTTGTCATTTATGCATTTGAATTTTGACATTTGCAATTGAGAATTTGAGAAATGTAAACAATAAAATAAAGTTTTTATAATTTCATGCGGATGAAGCCGCACAGGAACAGCTACATTGTAAGAAAAGGTGGCTTGAGTCGTTGCAAGGAATATAAACAACAGCACTGCGTATTTCAGGGACTGTACAAACTGTTGTTGTTTTTAGACGCGCTAATTCGATATGTAACCGGCCAGCAAAGGAACGAGGTTTCGAAATGATACACAGGCATATATCATGGGCTGATCATCCAGATGGGTAAGTTTGCGTTAAGTATCAAGACATTGCAACACAAGTCATAACAATAGTGTTCCACTGAGACATTTAGGATCCATCATTTTATTTCATTTAATTTACAGGCCGGCTGAAAATGAAAAAATAAATTACAGACCTCTCATACCTTTACGCAGTTTACATAATAAGAGAAAAAGAACGAAACATCGTGGAAGATGAGACGTTGTTTTAATACAATTTTGTTAAAAAAAAACAATATGTATTTATATAAGTTATTTTCAGCATCCAGTTGCATTGTCAGGTTGTCCTTCGACATAGGCCTCCCAAGGATTCTTCCATAATTCCCTGTCCCTAGCTAGGCATAGAGAAGATGCGGGACATTAACTAAATAGAGGCAGCTTTAAATATGCCTGTACGAAAATATCGGTCAATGGTACACGGCTAACTGCTTTTCATTATCATCCCGTCGTTTGCGCAATTCAATACTACCTAATCTATACTTCTATACTAATATACAAAAGCGTAAACACACACTACTTCGTGGCGTAGGATGTCAGCAATCACAGCATATTTTTAAATAATTCTTTCTTTAATAAAAAACCCTACACTTACGACACGCTTTAGGCTATATATTTTCACGCTATTAAACTTAGGGGGTAAATATATTGAAAAAACCTTCACGTGGGAAAGGGACCATAAACTACAAGCTGCCAACATCAAGAAAGCAAGATTGCCATGATTCGGTAATTGATATCCAATGTCAAATGCTTTCCTTGTCATTTATGCATTTGAATTGTGACATTTGCAATTGAGAATTTGACAAATGTAAACAATAAAATAAAGTTTTTTATGATTTCACGCTGATCAAGCCGCACGGGAACAGCTAGTTTGTAAGAAAAGGCGGTTTGGGTCGTTGCAAGGAACATAAACAACAGCACTGCGTGTTTCCGGGACTGTACAAACTGTTGTTGTTTTTAGACGCGCTAATTCGATATGTAACCGGCCAGCAAAGGAACGAGGTTTCGAAATGATACACAAGCATATATCATGGGCTGATCATCCAGATGGGTAAGTTTGCGTTAAGTATCAAGACATTGCAACACAACATAACAATAGTGTTTCACTGAGACATTTAGGATCTATCATTATATTTTATTTACAGACCGGCTGAAAATGAAAAAATAAATTACAGACCTCTCATACCTTTACGTAGTTTTCGTAAAAAGAGAAGAAGAACGAAAAATCGTGGAAGATGAGATGTTGTTTTAATACAATTTTGATAAAAAAAAACAATATGTATTTATATAAGTTATTTTCAGCATCCAGTTGCTTTGTCAGGTTGTCCTTCGACATAGGCCTCCCAAGGATTCTTCCATAATTCCCTGTCCCTAGCTAGGCATAGAGAAGATGCGGGACATTAACTAAATAGAGGCAGCTTTAAATATGCCTGTACGAAAATATCGGTCAATGGTACACGGCTAACTGCTTTTCATTATCATCCCGTCGTTTGCGCAATTCAATACTACCTAATCTATACTTCTATACTAATATACAAAAGCGTAAACACAAAGTACTTCGTAGCGTAGGATGTCAGCAATCACAGCATATTTTTAAATAATTCTTTCTTCGATAAGAAGCTCTACACTTACGCTTTAGGCTATATATTTTCACGCTATTAAACTTAAGGGGTAAATAAATTGGAACAATCGTTCGCGTGGGAAAGGGACCATAAACTACAAGCTCCCAACATTAAGGAAGCAAGGTTATTATGGTAACGGTAATTTTTTCATTTGCAATTGAGAATTTGACAAATGTAAACAATAAAGTAAAGTTTTTATAATTTCACGCTGAAATCTAATATTAACTACATTCATTTGTTTATAAATGTAGATTGTCTTTGAATTCGCTTTACCGGCATTATTTGATCAGGAATTGGCAGTAATTTTGCAATATCCTTGAGAGCTAACGAGGTGTAGACTGCTTCCCGAACGGTGTTCACGACGAGATTGCTTTTTAACAACGTTAACGTTGCTTTAAACCCATACCTTCACACTGTGAAAAAGACAATAATATACACGGTTATAGCCTTCTTACATTTTTATAGTGACTTGCGAGATAGTCCACTTGTAAGTAACCTATGTAATTTTAACTCTCTGTTTTTACTAAACTCTATGTTTAGGCGCACCAAGTATTCGTCATTCATTCATTTAGTCGTCACTCGTCTTTTTAACAGTGGTAGAGCCCGCTTTAACATCTTCGCACGAATTGGTCGGCTCGCTCGGTGACATACCACGACCATACAGAAGACAGGCGTGAAGTGGGAGTAATTCCGCGTACAGTCTGATGAGTGTGGTGCCGGAGGCTATAATTAATCCCTTTACTTTCCCACCACTTTCTTATACGGAAAGGATGGGAAGGGAAACGAGATTTGACGGTGGAGGCGACGCATAGGAAGGATAAATATCCTCTTTATGTGCGTATACTTCTCCGTTGAGTAAAGGTAGGCATCGCATCTGCAATTGCGGATGTGTATGGGCAGCGATCGCTTCGCTTTCTCGGCGAATTCAGGTGACCGCTTGTTCATTTGCCACCTTAAATATAAAAAAAAAACTCCCTCACGCATTCCATTACACTGGTTTACACTTGGCCAATACAGTTGGACAGTATCGCAGGCAGGCATTTTTTGTATAGCTAGCACCAGTAACTGGCCACTTGCTCCTTTATCACCTTATACTGTAAATGAAGATTGTTGATAATTATTTCGTAAATCAATTCATCATCATCATCCTCCTTATCCTACTCCCGTAGGGTCGGCGCAACAGGTTTTTGTCCTCCAAATAACTCTATCATAGTCATTTCAGTATCACTCCCTTTTTGACCATGTCACCTTTCACGCAATCCATCAATCTCTTTCTAGGTCTACCTCTACCGGTGTACCCTTCCACACTCATAACTAACGTTCTCCTTGTAACATGCGATTCATCCTTCCTCATAACATGCCCATACCATGCTAACCTTTTACTCCTTACCTTACCACTGGGGCTACTCTCAAACTTCCCATTCGTAATTCGTATTTCGTAAATCAATTGCAAATACAAATATAACCTTATATTCATTATGTTGAATGAAAGAAACATAGACTGAGATTACTTTAAAACTAAGTTTTGTTACTTAAAATATTAAATTGAAAATAACGTTTATTGAAACAGTAAATGAGCCGAGAAATTACGTTTTGATTTGTTGCTTTTCATTTGAACAAACACAAGCAAACATGTCACCGTGTTGTGTTTTTATTATTTTTTGAGGATTATTTTGTATATAATATGATATTGCGTAGATTATTACATTCGCTACTTGTGTTTAATGTATTAAACAGTAAGTTTATTAGTTATAATTAATTTTGAGAATAAGTATGTCTCAAAGCACAGGTTTCATTTAAAGCCTTTATCAAAAAAAAAAAAAAACAAGCCTTCATCCTAACCGGTTGGATTCGCCTTATTTTTTTACTTTGTTTTATTTTATTTTAAGGATTTCTCTTGATTTTAGATTCTTGGTGTCAAAGAAAGATCCGTGATGGTATACCTGTAGATAAAGAAGAAAAGAGATATATGGTAACAAATTGTATTATTTACCTATATTTACATATAATCAATTTGAAGTGTCTGTCGTATTGAAAAAGATTTCACTAAGGAATAATATGTTGGCGTTGCTGATAACGAAAATCGCATTTAAAAACATTTGTCTGTCCGCAAGCCGCGTATGTTCCGAGTAGGGTTGTAATGGAACTCCGGTTCCGCATCCGCCAGTGCGGAATTTCCGCAAGAAATGTTATCTCCGCATCCGCTTCCGTTATTTCCTATGCGGAGTTATAACGGAGGTTAATTTACGTCTTTAACACGAGTGGGGCGATAAGGTATCGTTTGTACGGCCTGCGCGGGCGTGATATGTCAATTGTTATACATTATATTTGCATAATAAACTGTATCTTGTAATTCTGTACCAATCTGTATTTTGAATTAACGTAGTTTTAGTTTTTATTTCTTTAATAAATCGCAATTTATATTTTATTATTGACCTCCGCTTCCGCTTCCGTTAACATCCGCTGCAGAGGTGCATCCGCTTCCGTTTAAATGGCCTCCGTTACAACCCTAGTTCCGAGTAATCTCCGATACAGCTGAGCCAATTTTGACAGGACTTTCATTGGAGGGTAGCTGATACACGCGGGAATGTTAAAGACAAACATTTTATTTTAGTTCTGCAGGCGATAGCTCGTTTCATAATAAAATACTTTTAGACTCCAGTCATATAGACCGGGGCGGAGAGCATAGCAAATTTTTATCGCAAACAAAATTGAACTTTATGCGATTGATACAAGGTTTATATTATTCAGGTATATTTTGTGAAGTCTGAAAAATCTGCAGTTAAATATACAGATTGGGTGTGCGCGGGCGCGCTGGTCTCCAAACTGTATATAGTAACCGCCGCCGCCTGCTTAGAAGATGTCCAATATTTGTACGCTGTCGCCGGATTAACGGTGCTAGTGGAACATCAAAAAATCAATGAACATCTATGCACAAAGCTTAATAAGAGGAAAGTTATATATACGTGTATACCAAAAGGTATGATTTACAAAATGTATTTTTTACAATAAGTTTTTATCGCCCTTCCTTATTCTACTCACGTCTTCGAACAAGGTTTTATTTTAATGGCCGGCCTTCTTGTAGTCCATAGTAGTCCATAGACAACCGCATTTGTAGAATTATTATTTAATTACCAGAGGAGTGGACGGACAAAGAGTTTCACCGTATCCTAAATCTACTTGCTCTTCTCATCATTTCCTTGTACGAAAAGAGTGGGAAGGGAAAGAGGACTACAATTAGACCTCCGTCTCACATCCTCATCAATTAACGCGCAATTGTTTCCACTTCACTCCTGTCTTCTGTACGGTCATAAAATCGGGTGAGCCGGCACGTTCGTGCCAAGATGGTAAAGCAAGTTCTACCACTATACGAGTATTTTACATTATTGTTTAGTCACGCTTTGGTTCCTGTGAGCTTATATGGAGGTGCGCACACTACTCGATTTTTAGTTCTGCAGCTAAACAGTTGAATTTGCTGCGAAATAATCGACAAACGCACAATAGTTGTGCGATTATTTAGTCAAAGGTGAGCTCTAAATGGATTGTGATTTTATGTTTCAGCTTACGAGTTCGATTACGCTAATGTTGAGAAGTGGTCAGCTATCGATATAGGCGTAGCGAAAGTCGATGGTGAATTTGATTTTGCTAAGGGTGATTGTTCATTCAGACCGCAGGCTATAGGCATTAATTACGACCCCAAATATCAAGCACCTGGCGTCGATGCGATTGTCTTGGGCTGGGGACATAAATCAGTATGGAAACAAGTACGTAGACCATTTTTATTGAGTGTCAATTTTTTTAGTTATTAATCTTGCGATAATATAAACCGATAAGTAGAAATCAAATAATGATAAATCATTTCGTCATTTATATGAGTACACTTGTATGTACAGTGGCGGAAATCTGCGGTGTTTCACTTTAGCAAAAATTGCCTTGTTCATTACAACGAGACCAACTCCGCCTCATCCTAAAAATAACTAATTAGATAGTAGTGTGATGTAAATGAATGAATAATAATAAAAAAAGTAGCCGTGTATCACTAACAGACTTTTTTATACAGACACATAAACTGCGTTGTATTGATTTTTGTTTGCGTCTCGTTTTAATATGTTCAAACGAATTAGCTTTAAAGTCGGAACCTGCAAGTTTTCCCGGCTGTACTTGTAAGATAGATAATTAAGAATTGCTACGGTGGTAACACTTGACGGATTATCATACTAATATTATAAATGCGAAATTTTAGATGGATGTTTGTTAGAGTTTGTAGGCTAAACGGCTGAACGGATTTTGATGAAATTTGGTATAGATGTAGAGAATAGTGCGGAAAAACACATAAGCTATATTGACTTTTTTTATTTCCACATGAACGGAGTCGCGGACGAAAGCTAGTGAATCCATAAAGTACAAAATCTGATCAAACAATCGGGATACTAGTTATATTTTTAATAACAAATGATTCCCTTTGAAGGATATTGTCAAAATTCAGATACTACATTTTAGCCTGGAGACGAAACACGTCTTGTACAAAAGAATCTTGATTACGCACCAGTGACGATTATAAATAAAAAGAAATGCAAAGAAGGTTACAAGGATATTCCAGATTTGCAAGTTGTGATAGAGAAATACATGATTTGTACTCACGGAAAAGGCAACCTCGACAGTGGAGGTAACATTATAGCTACAGTGAAGCCAGATGCTGAAGGATGCAGTAAATCCGAGGTAGAATATTACTACGATAAATTATAACTCTTCTAACGGTAAACAATTTCTTTGACGTAAGGAATAGTCTTAATTTGAAATTATATTGTTATTGTGGTGGATACTAGTACATATGTGAGAAGAAGAACGTTATAACTAATACCAAAATTATCTCAGATTTATCTAGGAAAATCAGACGACGGTTATCTTATTTACAGGACAAGGAATGTCGAAGAAATGTTGAAAAAATGACTACACCTGTACCTCCTAATACAACCCAACTTGAGTGGGTTAGGAGGCAAGGAATATGTCAGGTAACTTTTTCTTACTATAAATATCCCTTGCCCAAACAATTACACAACATAGTATCGTCCTTGTTTTTCTGTATAGAAAAAACATAGATAAACGTTTTTGGATATCATTAGTATTATAATACGACTCCGATCGCGAGGAATTAAAAAAAAAAACGTAAGTAGTCTATGTGTTCTTCCAGACTATGCTCTACATGTATGCCAAATTTCATTGAGATCCGTTCAACCGTCTAGCCTACAAACTCTAACAAACATCCATCTAACTTTCGCATTGATACTATTAGTGAGATAGTAAGATTCAAAATAAAAAGGTAAAAAAATAGTTTTCTTTCCCTTTCCACTCTTTCTTAAAAAAAATGGATGGAAAGGTGGAGTGGATTTGAAGGAGGAGAGGACACAAGATGGGGAACTATCCTCTTTCTGTGTGTACTCTCCGTTGATTAAAGGTAGGCAAATGCGTGCAATTGCTACTATGGGCATCGATCACTTCGCTATTTGTGCTAGTTCAGATGGCCGCTGGCTCGTTCGCCATCTTATGACATAAAAAGTAACATCAATTAATTTACTTGGACGACTTTATCTTTTTAAGAACGATCACGGAGGACCACTGGTAACATGGATCGGTGGTAAAGAGTACCTCATCGGGGTCGCGTCCGTATTCCGGGTAAATAACGCATCGCAATGCGAAGGACCGTATCTATTCACAAGTACACAATGCAATGGTGCCTTTTTAAATTGTGTTCTTAACGACAATAGTACAAGGTAAGCAACTTCAACACTTGATAATCATTCACGCCATATATCTATTGGTATATTTACAACAAAGATTGTAGTTTTAAGCAGTTACGAGGTGCACAGCACTTGTAACTGCAATACCGCGAAAAAACAGTGGTAGAGCCCGCTTTAACATCTTTGTACGAATGAGTCGGCTCGCTCGGTGTAATACCACGACCACACAAATAACAGGCGTGAAGTGGAAGCAATTCCGCGTTTCGTCTGATGAGTGTGGTGCCGGAGGCCTAATTTTAGTTCCTTTCCCTTTCCACCCTTTTCTTCAGAGGAAAGGATGGGAAGGAAAAGTGGATTTGACGGTGGAGGAGACGCATAGGAAGGGGAAATGTCCTCTTTATGTGCGTCTCCTCCTCCGTCAATTAAGGGTAGGCAACGCATCTGCAATTGCGGATGTTTATGGGCAGTGGTCGCTTTCCGTTTCGGTGGATTCAGGTGGCCGGTTGGTCGTTTGCCGTTTGGCGGTACTACACCTCAAAAGCTTAAAGTTGCTTGAACGTTTTGTCGCATGAAAATAACGATGCTAAATAACAACCGATAGGAAGTAACTTTTAAATCTGTGTACAAAAAAGGTCGGTCAGTGGTACTACTTATTTTTATTATTTCGTAGTTTGCGCAACTCTTTGACTCGTTCCAAGAAACAAGGAAACATTTCTTTAATCGGAACACTGCAGATTTCCGTGAATGTACATTTTCATTATTGGTACTAATTATTTTAGACGTGGTGATTCCATTTGTGATCTGCCAGCAAGGAAACGCGGCTTTGAAATGATACACAAGCACATATCGTGGGATAATCATCCATACGGGTAAGAGTTAGAGGGTTATCAAAATAAAAGAGGCAAAGTAATTTGAATTTAGAACTTTTTACTGTTTTTTTTTAGAATGGCAGAGAATGAAAAAATTAAATACAGGCCACTTTTGCCTTTACACAGTTTATACGAAGTCAATAAATAATAAGATTTTTAATGAAGTCAACATCTTTCTGTGTCCCTAATTTATTTATTTTATTTAAATATTGTGTGATCTGGATGTGAGAGTGAATACAATATTGTGTTATTTAAAAACAATAATTTAATACATAAAAGTAATTTTTTTAATGTTTCTATTTTTTCATCAGACTTAAAAGACAAGACAAGACAAGACAAGTACATAAATAATTTTAATCTGTGGCTAGTATATTAAGAGTGTGCGCACACCTTCGACTAAACTATCGCACATTTTTTAGTCACTCCTTGGTTTCTATAAGCTTATATGGAGGTACGAACAATACTCGATTTTTAGTTGTGCAACTAAACAGTTAAATTGGTTGCGAAACAATCGACAATCGCACAACAATTGTGCTATAGGTTAGGTAAAGGTGTGCGCCCGCTCTTAGTATCAGCAATAGATATATTACGATATAGTTTCTTTAACTGAATTAAAACTTCATAGCATATTTACTGTCTACCTAGAAATACTCTCGTAACGTTGAATTTTTGATATGACTTAAAAAAAAAACCTTTTTATTGCCATCAAAAAATATATACAGAGTTACACAAATAAGAAACATTTATGAAAATTACTAACAGATGGCAAAAGGGGGAGGCTCAGCTTAACCGATACTGGTTGAGATCCAGTGTCGAGCTGGTTTTCAGACTTATTAGTCTCTTTCTTGAAGAGGCGTTTACAGCTTCACCAGGTAACAGCCAGTGGCCAATCGCAGAAGGCACTTACCAACCACCCTTAATTCCAGTGATCCAAAAAGGTGTATTTAACTTGTACAGATAAAAATAAAACTGCGAGCTATTGCTACCAAATCGTGATTAGTAGTTTAACAGTGGTAGATCCCGCTTTAACATCTTCGCACGAATGGGCCGGCTCGCCCAGTGTAATACCACGACCACGCAGAAGACAGGCGTGAAGTGGGAAAAATTCCGCGTATCGTTTGATGAGTGTGGTGCCGGAGACCCAACTTTAGTCCCTCTTCCTATCCACCCTTTTTTATGAGAAAAGGATGGGAAGGGAACGTGGATTTGATGGTGCAGGAGACGCATAGGAAGGGGAAATATCCTCTTTATGTGCGTCCCCTATTTCCGCTATTGCGGATGTCTAGGGGCAGCGGTCGCTCCGCCAGTTATCCGCCTAACTTCTCTAAGGTTGCTCGTTTGCCACCTTACGATTAAAAAATGTCTTTTCCAAATAAACCCTTATTTATTTATTTAAATACATGCCAAATAATTTTAAAAGCTTAGATTAGTCAAAGTAAATCCATACAATTTTAAACTCAATTTAACTGTTGGCCGTGACAAATTGTATTTTGACCGTCGTCAAAATCTCAAGTGGAAGTCACTAACAAAGTTTTTTGACAAGGGACGATTCTAATACATAATTGGAACATAGCATTAAAGGAACGATTTCTTATGCTTACATGCAATGTTTATTTAAACTTCTATATCTATTTATCTATACTATCTATACTAATATTATAAAGATTTGCATTTTTGTATGTATTTGATTCATGCAAAAACTACTGGGCCGATTTTAAACATTCTTTCACCATTAGAAAGATAATTTATCTGTGAGTAATATAAGATATATTTTTATTATTTTTTAATTCCACGCGGGCGCAGTCGCGAGCAACAGCTAGTCTATACTAATATGATAAAGAGGAATGTTTTGTATTTTTGAATCCATTAAATGACTCAAAAACTACTGGACCGATTTCAAAAATTCTTTCACTATTAGAAAGCTACGTTATCGCTGAGTAACGTAGGCTATTTTTAAATTTCACGGGGACAAAGTTGCGAGCAACAGCTAGTAACAAATAAAGTTAGTTTCATACTTTATAATTAATATAATATCTACGAGGCTCTAAAACTTAACGATTGGATTACATCTTAACACTTGTACTACAATATCGCGGACCTCGGAGCCCGTCTCCTAATTTAATTACTATACTAATTATATAAGCAAAAAAAACATGTAGACTTATTTATCAAAATTGTATTAAAACAACTCATCTTCCATAATTTTTCGATCTTGGTCTGTTTTTATGTAAACTTCTTAAAGGTATGAGAGGTCTGTAATTTATTTTTTCATTTTCAGCCGGCCTGTAAATAGAATTGTGTAATTAAGAAAGATTCTAAATGTCACAGTTGAATTCTACTGTTAAGTGCAATGTCGCAATGTCTTGATACTTGACGTAAGACTTACCCGTCCGGATGATCAGCCCATGATATATGCTTGTGTATCATTTCGAAACCTCGTTCCTTTGCTGGCAGGTCACATATCGAATTAGCGCGTCTAAAAAGAATAAAAAACATTTGTACAGTTTTATCTAGTTACAATGTTCCTTACAACGACTCAAACTCCGCCTCTAGTTACAAATAACCAATTAGGTAGCAGTGATTTGCGCAAACGACTGGATAATAATTAAAATAAATTAACCGTGTACAACTGGCCGACATTTTTTGTACAGGTACATTTAAAAGTTGCGTCTTTTTGGTTAATGTTCCACATTGTCGTCTTAATGCGTATAAAAGTTTAGACAACTGCAGATATTAAAGTGGAACACCGCCAGGTTCCCCGATTATACATGTGTCAAATTCATAATTAAATGAAATGGTATAGGTTACCTTGATTTCTTCGGGTTAAGAATACAATTTAAAAAGGCACCATTGCACTGTGTACTTGTGAATAGATACGGTCCTTCGCATTTCGATTCATTATTGACCCTAAATACGGATGCGACGCCGATAAGGTACTCTCTACCACCGATCCATGTAACCAGCGGCCCTCCGTGATCGTTCTGAAAAAATCGTTATTTTATAACTCTTCTGGTTTGTTTAAGAGAACGAAAAAGATAACAATACGCCTTAATATAAGTGACAAGGCACCGAATTTTTATAGTGTATTATATTAACAAAAAATACCTGACAGATGCCATTTCTCCTGCTCGGTACAAACTCAGCCTCAGAGTTCATATTAGTTTTGTCATTGAAACTTCTTCGACATTCGCCCTGAATGTAACATAATAATTATTTGGTGTTTCTACTATTTGTAATCTTTGACTATACATAAACGGACTAGGCGAGGAAAAATTATACCAAACAAATTCTGCAAGTTTTCGAAGATTTGTGGCTATCACCAAGCCCACATATGCTTGTCTTGATGACAAGAAAAATTGAAAGGTCTGATTTAAAAAAATCAATGAGCAGTTTTATAACTTTTACCTTATTTCTATTCTATCGTCGATCATAGTGTGGAATATAAGTACTTTGTTACGTGCTTTGGACTATTTACTGACAGATAGGATTACTGAAAATTAGATGAGAACTGTCTGAAGGAAATTAGGTTCCATGTCTCTCTATGTTATATTTAAATCTCTTTCTGACTCGTTACTAGCAATAAACGATTTAATATTGTTGTCTTCGTTCTTAATAAATTGTGTATTATATTAAAGTTCTATTACGTAAATGAAAATTCAAGCGATATACCTCCGAACCATTACTTATCGGACATCCTTGAGCATCTGGTTTCAATGTGGACATGAGATTACCTTGGTTGTCCAGATTTCCCGCTCCACTCGTACAAATCATGTACTTTTCTATAATATCTTGTAATTCTGGTATATCACTGTAGCCTTCTTTGCACTTCTTTTTATTCGTAATAGATACCGATGCGTAATGAGGTTCTTTTTGTAATAAACGTTGGGTATCGCCAGGCTTAAAACAAATTTATTTTAATTTCTCCTAACCATTTTTAAAATGCTCTAAGTTTTTACTAGGATACTGTTTAAGACAACAATCCCATGACAGGCTTCGAACGACTGAGACCGTATGATATGTATGTACCAGATATGAGATGTATATATACCAGATGTTCGTAATGGTGATGACGATGTATCAACTTACTTGCTTCCATACTTCGCTGTGTCCCCAACCTATGACTATAGCGTCAGTGCCTGGTTCTTGAAATCTAGGATCGTAATTAATAGGGATAGGTTCAGGGTCGTAGTCACAATAGCCTTTGTCAAATTTGAATTCCCCATCGATTTTCGCTATGCCAATATCAATAGCTGACCACTTTCCGATCTTTGCGTAATCAAATTCATAAGCTAAAACACAAGTAATGAATGAAATATAGTAAAATACTTTCAAACTTTTTTTAACCCCGATATCTTAATTTTAGGGTGTTAGAATTGGACGATTTCAATATTGAATGTCATTCAATCTCACTGAGATGTTTCCTTATCGACAGAAAATAATGGTAGGAGGAGAAATGGTGGAGGAGACGCATATCCAGGAAATATCCTGTTTATGTGCGTGTCCTCCTCCGTCGATTAAGGGTAGGCAACGCATTCGCTATTGCGAATGTCTATGGGCAGTGGTCGCTTCGCCATTTCGGCAGATTCAGTTGGCCGCTCGCTCGCTCGTTACCTTATGATATAAAAAAAGGACTAGTTTATTGTAAAAGCGTTTTGATAATTGTGGAAGGCGATTTAAACATTTTATAAACATATTGACGTACCTCTCGGTACACATGTGTATACTACTTTTTTCTTATACCATTTTGTACATGTGTGTGTATCTAGATCTTTAAATTCAACAACAGCTTTAACACCACCAATGGCATATATGAAGTCGACATCTACTAAACACGCAGCGGCGGTTACGATGAAAAGTTTAGCAACGAGCGCCCCGCCACACACCCAGTCAGTATATTTATTAGTAGATTTTGAAGACCTTACTAAATATACCTGTAATCATTAAAGTAACTTTAGGAGAAGAATCGAATTCAGAGTAGCTAAGTTGCGATTGTCGATTGTTTCGCAGCCAATTTAACTGTTCAGTTTCATTTTAATCTTGTTCTTCAACCTCGACGTTGGCGAAATCATCGAAATAACGATGGGGCCCACTATTCGTTAAAAAAGAAAGAATAGTGTGCGCATATGTATAAGCTCATAGGAATCAAAGCGAGACTAAACAGTTGTGAGATTGTTTAGTCAAAGGTGTGCGCGCGCTCTAAATATTCGTCGTATTATAAAACTATGTAAATCTCACCGCATATAGCTTTGGTCTACCACCCAACGGTTTTCCGTTCTGTATTCTTCTTTGAGACTGTGTACCTAAAATCGACAGAAATCGTTAAAAATAAGTAAATGTAAATAGTTTTTACATAAGTATTTGTAACTTTTTATTTATAGTACAACATTAAAATATAGTATTTTAATTATTGCCATAATTATTATAAGAGATCATTTTATAATTGTCATCATCTAATCGAGTATTTTTACTTTACTTTTTTTTTAATCGAAATTATTTAAACTTTCGTCTTTATTTAGTCTTTGACATTGAAAATAATGCAGGTTTTAGTAACGTAAAGTGAATACATATAACATACTAGCTTTTGCCCGCGACTCCGTCTGCACGGAATTGAAAAAAACTTTGTAGGTATGCCTTCTTCCAGGATATACATTTCACTACTTCTGTGTTAAATTTGAATGAGATCTGTTAAGCCGTTTTTTGTATATACTCAGTAATAAATATTAATCCATCCAAACTTTCACATCATACTACTATCATAAATGTGAAAGTTTAGATGGATGGATGGATGTTTGTTAGAGTTTGTAGCCTAAACTGCTGAACGGATCCTAATGAAATTTGGCATACATGTAGAGGATAGTCTGGAAGAACACATAGGCTACTCGGTTTTGTTTTTTTTAATACCACGCGGACGGAGTCGCAGGCAAAAGCTAGTTTATAATATTACTATGATATAATTTCATTATAAGTGAATAGATTTGTTTTAATAAACTTACTTTTTATTACAATAATTATTAAAAGCATATAAATAATTCTCTGAAATCCCATAATAATAACAAAATACACTTCAAAAAATTTATTACATACTACGCTGACATACTTAACTATGTCGGTAAAGTCACAAATCATAAAGCTTTTCTAATTTCTTGGATCATTTGAAATATCAATAAGCATAACAACATTTACAATTTATTGCTTTTCGACATCTTTTTAACATTATCATTTGCGTATTTCTAGAAGAGCTTCTCATTTAATAAAAAAAGAAAGTAGAAAAAAAAATTACTAGAGCGCGTGTTCCACGGTTGGTAATTCTGTAAATCTTTGACTCTTAATAGATAAGATCTGTCAGCAAGCATTGATAAACAAATATTAAACTACTAGTTTTCGCTCGCGACTCCGTCCGCGTGGAATTAAAAAAAAAAACAAAAGTGAGTAGCCTATGTGTTCTTCCAGACTATCCTCTACATCTGTACCAAATTTCATCGAAATCTGTTCAGCCGTTTAACCTACAAACTCTAACAAACATCCATCCATCCATCCATCTAAACTTTCACATTTATAATATTAGTAAGATAAGTTCTAAATTTGTTTTATTGTTTGTTCTTATGTCTATTATTCTCATTGTTCCTTAATCTCCGCGAAAAAATTTAACGCAGAATTTATATATCTATTTTCTTAAGCTGTTATTAAAATTAAAATACACACCAAATAATATTTAGTTAATGCCAGTTTGACACGAATATCGAACTGTGAAGTAGAGCAGATAATGCAGTAAAGAAAGCACAAGCCGAGGCGAAATAGTACTTATTTACATGAAGGTTACAAATAAGCGTGCGTTCAAATTATTGCAGTACTGTATTGTCCACTTCTCTGCCTTCGTGTTCTACCCTCGTGTGAAACACCCGTGAGGGAAATTTCGATAAACTGCTCTATATCTTGTTCAGAGCTGACAGCTGACAAGAGGGTTTCGGTTAAAGATTAATTCTCCGAATGGGCGTTATCTATTCCAGCTTAATCCTTGTTTCAATGAGAACTAAATGGCAATCGTCTAACTAATCAAACATTGTTTGTATGGCAATTGAAGTGAAGCATTATTGAAATAATACAACTACAAATTTAAGCAGAATACTATGTAATTAAAACTCTAGTCTAATCTATCAGCAAACAGTATTAGATATAGACATAAAATAACTCATTTAATGGCCGGTTTCCTAGATACTTTTAACCAATCATTAGTTATTTGTTCGATAACTCCATGAAAGGCGTTTCCGAGAGTTTAACTCGTTTGAAACTTAACACTAATGGAATGGAAAATAAATGGAAACTTCAGCAACCAGGCATGATATAATTTTACAACCATTATTTTTATCTTAAAAGGTGACAATCGAATAAGCTGTCACTTGAATTCACCAAAATAGCAAAGCGACCGCTGGCTATATATAGACTTCAGTATTTATAGAATTGTTACCTTTTTTTGACGGAGGAGAGGACGGACAGAAAGAGGATATTCCAACTTCCAATGCGTCTCTTCCTCCGTCAAAACCACTCGGATTTTTAACAGAAAGCAGTGTGGTAAATATTTATATTAAAACATGTAACCGCATTGACGTCCATATCAATCGTCGGCGATTAAAGTTAAAACACGTGTTTAGCTAAACATTGTCTTGTAACTGTAATTTATACGAGTATATTAGGTGCGCAACTAAGTTCTCACTGTTTGTCAGTAGATGGCTCTAGCAGTAAGAGCTGGTCGATTTTGACATATCCAAAACGTGTTTAGCTAAACATTGTCTTGTAACTGTAATTTATATATTATAATAACAACTAGTTTTCGCCCGCGACTCCGTCCGCGTGGAATTAAATAAAACAAAAGTGAGTAGTCCATACTATTATATCTTCCACACTATCCTCTACATCAATACCAAATTTCATCGAAATCCGTTCAGCCGTTTAGGCTACAAACTCTAACAAACATCCATCCATCCATCTATCCATATAAACTTTTGCATTTATAATATTAGTGAGATTTATTTGTAAATAATCTAAATAATATAGAAAGTTATATTATGAATAGTGAATATTCGTTTTAGGAAAAACTAACGCAACATTCATTTCGTATTTCAATTTTAGATTAGAGCCGACGTTAGGAGAACCAAATTGCTTTTCTGTTTTATAAAGTTTTTATATTTATTCATTTTGATTCACTTGATGGAATATTTCGTTTATGTTGTGTTTTGATATTCGAAAAGTTACATTTTTATCGATCAATTGCCTGAGTTATTTTGTAATATAACATGTGAATATACTAATATACTAATATACTTATACTATAATAATATTATAAATGCGAAAGTTTAGATGGATGGATAGATGGATGTTTGTTATAGTTTGTAGCCTAAACGGCTGAATGGATATCAACGAAATTTGGTATAGATGTAGAGGATAGTCTGGAAGAACTCATAGGCTACTCACTTTTGTTTTTTTTAACTTCACGCGGACAGAGTCGCGGGCGAAAGCTTGTACTACCATAAAAAGGACAATGTAAGAGGCAATTTTAGATGCTTGTGTGAATTTAAAACTCAGTTTTTTATTAGTAGTGTGCGGTGATTGTTTAAAATTCGACCAGAATTATTTTATGTTTAAGGTTCTTTCAATGAATTAAAGAATTTGAAAAAAAAAACTATATGGACTTCTTCTACACTTTACTTTGACTATAGTAAAGTATTAAAGATTATCAAAAGTGTTTACCATGCAAAAGTAAGGACAAAGTTAATTAATTGTTTAACAAAAGGATACTCAGGATAAGCCGTCTATCCTAATTATAACTTTGCTGTCTTCGAAACCTTGTCCCTAACGCCTATTACATCGTCCCTTGTCAAAAAACATCCAAAGTGATTTAGAACTTTGTAACTTTGACGGAGGTCATTTTATAATTTGTGATGATGTGGACATTTGAATTTGAACGAGTAACCTGGAATTTTTCACTACTTTATAAATTACCTACTACCTGCTGTGGGCATCACATCCATGTTATGCTTAAATAAAATATAGTCTTCTTTATCTCTTATGTTTTCTTCCAATTTTCACTTAACCTTATCAATATGGCCGTCGTGTCGTCGAGCTAATGCCATCCTTATTTTTGACATCCGACTACTATCCGATTATTAACATAACAAGCAGAATTACGACATTTTAAAACCATGACATAAATATTTAAATAATGTTTTTGGATCACAATTACAAAGCTTATATCGTTATTTCAAATTATGACAAATACAGAATACATCAAAATAGGTAAAAAGCTAACACTACCTACCTACTTACTCTTCATCCACTTGCCCTTATACCTTATGGAGGGTCGGCACAGTATGTGCTGCTCTTCCATAAATCTCTATCAGCCTACTTACTCTTGTCAACGACAAATCGCGATCGTCTATGCTATATGTAAATTGTGTATAAAACGCATATCAAAAGAATTTAAAGTGATAATTCAGCAATCTTTTACGATATGATATGAGCGCCTTTTGCGTTGTACAGGAATTTTTTTTTCATCTTTTTTTTAAGAGATGGGACAAACGAGCGGCGGAAACACAGAGGTGGTCAACGACGCCCATGGGTATCCGCTACAAAAGCGGAACTACAGATACTATTCCATATGCAATTTACGACTCTTTACAAATTGCTTAGAAATATCCCAAATTGGATTCGTGATTTTCCGGTCTCATACATATGCCTATCGTAATTTTTTATAACGTAACACTAAAATATTTTTTAAACTTTATTTCAAGTAGTAAGTTATTAATATGCAAAATGAAATGTACAATTTAATTATGATTTTCGTAGGGCATTGTGTTTAACTGAAGGGTCATACGGTCGACATAGAACGTGTCTTTTCAAAGGTTATCGCTTCTACAATTAAAGTGGAAAGTCTATTGAGAGAGCCTTTGTTTAAGATTCTTATTTTTATTTTTAGGTTCGTTCATAGAAAACATGAACTTTGACATGACGTTTTTTATATGAATTTAAACGCTTTGTTTCCCCGAAGTTTGAATAGGAATAATAAATCAAATAAAATTGTTAACTCGACAAATATTTTCATAAACGGCTTTCTAAACGGCTGAACGGATTTCTATGAAATTTGGTATAAATGTACAGGATATTCCGGAAGAACACATAGAATACTCGCATTTGTTTTTATTGATTCCTCGCGGACGGTATCGCGGGCGAAAGCTAGTATGAAATAATTGTATGATTTGGAGTTTCATTTAATATTTCAAGTAGTTTGTAATTGGTAAATGGCATTGGAGGTAGTCGATAAATCGTAGAACTTGGGTGTAAAAAAGTAGGCTACCCCTGCTAGAGCTAAAATTAATGTTTATCTTATATTTTTTGAAGTCTTTTAAAAATCCTTACTGTAATTGACACTTCGTTATATTTATAAACCAAAAAATCAATAGAGTCATTAAATTAGAAAATAGAGTTATTAAATTTTTAAAAACATTTAATTTGTTTAACCAATCATTTTATCTGTTACACCTAAAACGCATTTATTTACGATAGAATAAACATAAACCGTGTCGCTGTAAAACGTCTGTGACGTATTATAGAAGCCTTACAGAACACTGAACCGAAAACTTTAAAGCAAATAATTGTCAGGCGAAGTGTAAAATAGAATTAAAACGCATAAAATATGCGGCTCTTGGATTATCATTGTAAAAACATAAAAGTTACAAGTTGTACAACTGTAACTAAGATATACCAGTAATATTTATTTTAAACTAGCTTTAAGATAAACAAACAAGCACATATCAGTAAACTATTCACGTTTTATTTTCAACTAGTTGCCTCCGACTTCGTCCACGCAATATTAAGATAAAAAAGTAGCCTATAATATGCCCGTCTATGTCAGCTACCCTTCAGTGAAAGTCCGGTCGAAGTCGGAACAGCCGTTTCGGAGATTACCCGGAAAACGCGGATTGCGGACAGACAGACAGACAAAAAGAAATTAAATGCCATTTTCGTTATCAGAAACGCAAATACATTATCTTCCCGAAATCTGGAATTTTTATTTTGATATTACAAACAGACACTCCAATTTTATTGTATGTATAGAAGATTTCATTATCTAACATAATATTTATTATAATTTAATTAGCATTCTATCACGTAAAACGTGTATAGGTAAATTAATGAATAAATTCTCAGAATACTTCAATATATCAGTGGTCATTGCAAATTGATCACGAATTGAAAGCGAACCACAAATACGAGATCCTCGAGCAGATATGAGGTATAAAATAAATTCTATCAAATAGAGAATATTGAATTTTATGATTTATATGAAAATTTATTCAGTTCAGAGTTGGTACGTCGCTGCAGAAAATCTACTTATGATAAACTTGAATAACATCTGACCGTACCAATAAATTATTATTTTATATTTTCTTCGAAATCCTTAGATACCGTACTAAAGTTTTGCTATAAACTGTCACTAGTTTCGGGAATGTATAGAACACATACAAGTTTTTATTTAATCATCATCATCATCACCAGCTCACTACGTCCCCACTGAGGGGCTCGGAGCCTACCCTAACTTAGAGTGACTAGGCCATAAACAACCACGCTGGTCGATGCGGGTTGGTTGACTTCACACATACCTTTAATTTGTTTATTATTTCTGAAGCTGATTATCAACGAAAATGCACTAACAACAATTTAAACGATTTAATAATCGAAAATGTTTCGGTTGAAACAATTTAAATCCATCGAAACTCTTTTATACTTTTTATTTGAATTGTCCAAAAGAGCGTATGTCACGCCGGTCAGCAAGCGTCGAATACATTTATTGAAATTCTTTTTTGCTGGCACAGAATTTTTTATAGTTCATGGAATGTCCAATTATTTTTGAAACGTTAGTCTAGTAAACAAAACTTTAGTTGTATAGGGTCTAAAGATATAGCTAAGTAAGAATTTTGTAATAACATCATATTACATTTACAAATTTGAATCTGTTTTAATTAAAATCTACTAGCTGTTGCGCGCAACTTTGCCCGCGTGAACTTAAAAAAAAAACAGATAGCCTATCTCACTCACTGATAACGTAGCTGTTTAGTGGTGAAAGAATTTTTGAAATCGGCCTAGTAGTTTCTGAGTTATTTCAATATATACAAAAATACAAATCTTTCTTCTTTATAATAGTACTAGCTGTTCTCGTGCGGCTTCATCCGCATGAAATTATGAAAATTATATTTTATTGTTTACATTTGTCAAATTATCAATAGCAAATGTCAAAATGACATGACAAAACTTAGAAATCTTTCTTTCTTGACGTTGGCAGCAACTTATGGTCTCTTTCCCACATTAGGGTTTTTATCCAAAATATTTACCCCCTAAGTTTCATGGCGTGAAAATATGTAGCCTAAAGCGTGACGTAAGTATAGGGCTTTTATTAAAAAAAAATTATTCAAAAATATGCTGTAATTGCTGACATCTTAGGCAACAAAGAAGTGTGTGTTTACGCTTTATTATAATAGTATAGATAGATGTATTATACAGATTTTCCTGATTCAAGAATATTTTAGAATATCAAGAGTTAATTAAAATTTACGTATATTCTTAATTAACATTACAATACGGAAATTAAAGGAAATCTTTGTCGTCGTAGACAGGTGTATTGTTTGCTTTAAGAACAAATTAACGATCTCTGTTCCTTCGTTTGGAAACTTTCCGTGCCGATAAATCTTCTCGCTCGAGTACACAAGAATCTTCTTTATATTTACAAGCTATTTATGGATCGCTTTTACACTTCTATATATAATACGGTATACCAATATTACAAATAGGAAACATTTGTATTTTTATATGTAATTAATAAACTCATAATTGACTGCTGCGATTTTAAAAAATACATCATCATTTAAAGCTTTAAATACGTAGCTACGTTTAGGAACCATTAATAAACAGCGTATTTCTGGACCCCAGCGTTACTATATTTTAACTTTTCTCGGCTTACGCTGCCTAAATCGTTAGAGGTATATAAAAATTATGTATCAAAGAATTGTAGATTTCAAAAAGTTCTACAGAAAAGTCCGCGATGGCATATATCAATTTTTACCAGTTTTCTTACAATAACCACTTTTTTTGTTTAGAAAATGCAATTAAAAATCGCAAGCTATTTGCGGTAGTGTTTTGTTTTTGTTAAAAAAAATTATTCTCACAAAAACCATATTTTATCAATTAAATTTTAATAAACGCTTCGAATACCAGTGTTTGAAGGCTCCACAAATTGTTTCTCTTGTAAGCCTATATTGCGTTTGATATCACTGGATTGATTGTTTTAACGAGCTTTTTCAGTGGTGTTATTTTTATACTATTATATAAATGCTATATACTAGTTTAAGTAGTAAATAACAAAAGTTCTTTATTAGCTTACGCCAGCGACTTTATCCGCGTGGAAATGACTGCGGTCTATTTGCTAGAACACAAACATCAGA
The DNA here is from genome assembly GCA_029286645.1 of Papilio protenor. NCBI lineage: Eukaryota > Metazoa > Arthropoda > Insecta > Lepidoptera > Papilionidae > Papilio > Papilio protenor. The sequence goes on along the minus strand of JAGSMZ010000010.1, from coordinate 2,006,400 downwards.
TTATTAATTGTTATAGAAATTTAATTCGGATTTCACATGTTTATTTGAAAAATAACTGGTTTACTAAACTAGTTTCTTTTATTCAAGATTCGTGAAGTCATAATACAGAGCGGTTTTGTACACTTAGTCTCTCTGACTTTTGTATTGTTGTCTCCATTTCGTTAACGAAAAAGTGAGGGATGCCAACATGTGAGCTGCTCAGCGCAACAGTGGCCCAACCTTATAAAAGTCATATTGAAATAAAGGGCATAAAAAAGACCCGACTTTTGTTTTATTTTTAATAAAATTTTGGTACAAGTAACGTTTTAAAAGATTACAATTACGTAATTATGTAGGTAAATGGTCTCTTATATTATGTTCAAATACCAATACAAAAAGTAGTTAACTAATTTATAGTGATTTTGTGGGTTGGGCCGTTATTGCGCTGAGCAGCTAATGTGACAATACAGAAAACTCAAGTACATCTACCCTGAAATCGTATTGCGCAGTTTGGCGCAGTTAACGAGCAATTTTGTCAAGCTTTCGCTCTAATGACCTGCATTTATCTTGCCCCAAGCAATCGACTGTATCTACTCTCAAACGCTACTTTCACCTTTAAAATAAATTCATTTGAAGTCAGCACTTCAAAGGGAACGAGGATTTGAACAAAATAACCATTCATTCGTTCATCCATTCATTCATTCGTACATATAAAGTTTTGATACAACATCCATAGTAACATTATAAAGGCGAAAGATTTGATTTTTTATCTCCGAAAACTGAACTGATTTCGAAAATTCTTTCGCCATTAGAAAACTAAATTATTGCTGAGTAACATAGGTTATGTTTTATTACAACTAAGGTTTGGTAAATAGTATATTTTTGAAACTCTGTGCTAAAATTGCATAGCATTTGACAATCCCAGGAAAAAAATACCAATTTGACATAGTCTGGTGGTGGTTACAGTTTCTGAAAGACCACGTCTAACCCGTTACGGTACAATATAAATATATAGCTTTCGCCCGCGACTCCGTCCACGTGAAATTTAAAAAAATAAAAGAGTATCCTATGTGTTCTTCCAGACTATCCTATACAACTATATCAATTTTTTAGGTTTCTATATCAATTTGTTAGGTTTTGACTTATTTCAACGGAGTTTTATGATTCACTATCTTTCGCCCGCAACTCCGTCCGCGTGGAATTAAAAAAAAAAAAAGTGAGTAGCCTCTGTATTCTTCCAGACTATCCTCTACATCTATACCAAATTTCATCGAAGTCCGTTCAGCCGTTTAGGCTACAAACTCTAACAAACATTCATCAATCCATCCATCCATCTAAACTTTCGCATTTACAATATTAGTATGAAGTATGATAGTTCGGGAGCGCATTTAATTAATTTATAGAAACAAATACTAAGGAATGGTTAAACGTAACTGGAAAGCGTCATAAGTTAGTGTTGCAATCATAAAACGCAACGTTTCTACAATATCGCTGTTACCAAAGCTTCAGTAGTGAAGCAACAATGATAACTATAACAATATTCATGTCCCACACTCAGCAAGGAGACACAATGACAAACTGATTTGTATGCGAATAAATTTGCGTATATATGAGATTCCAAGCTGACATATTCATGTTTGAGATGTCGACGTAATGAATGATACTTGTTACAGAGCTTTTGATGTCTTCATTACTAGATGAAACACAAAATAATTTTAACTAAAGGAATATGGCGTGAGTACTAGCTGAACATAGAATTATAAAATTTCCTTTTTTTTATCTATGAGTATACTAATGTTATAAAGAGGAAAGATTTGTATTTTTGTATGTATTGATATAACTAAAAAAAAAATGGGCGAATATCAAAAATTCTTTCACCATTAAAAAGCTACGTTATGAGTGAGAAACATCGTCTATATTTTTTATTATTTTTTAATTTTATGCAGGCGAAGTCTCGTGCAACAGCTAGTTTTAAATAATGTCATATTCTTACTTCTTACTAATATTATAAATGCTAAAGTTCGGATGGATGTAAGAGTTTGCCGCTTAAATGGGTGAACGGATCTCAATGTACTCGTAATTTGACATAAGCCATGATTATGTCCTTTTTTAAATTCCACGCGGGCGGTGTCGCGGGTGAAAGCTAGTACAGTAAATACTGTTAAGTCTAAAACACGAATAATAAACGGAACTTTGCGCCTGGCTTGTTGCTGATAAAGCTACAATGACGTATTTGACAGGGCACTTTCTTAAAGCGAGGGTGATTTTCTTTTGAATTCCGTTAAGTAAAATACTTTAAAGGCTTCGTTCTATATGGGAAGTGTTTCTTATAACTTTGTACTGTAATTGCGGATTCGAGTAACATGTATATAAGAAATTCCACATTTCATTAGAAAAATAAAGGCCTAAATATATTTTAATCTATCAATCTATCTATACTATCTAACTTGCCTAAGATGTCAGCAATTATAGCATATTTTTGAATAATTATTTTTTTAATAAAAAGCCCTACACTTACGTCACGCTTTAGGCTATATATTTTCACGCCATTAAACTTAGGGGGTAAATATTTTGGATAAAAACCCTCATGTGGCAAGGGGACCATAAACTACAACCTGCCAACATCAAGGAAGTAAAATTGCCATCGTTGTCATTAGGCAATTGAATTTTGACATTTGCAAGTGAAAATTTGACAAATGTAAACAATACAATAAAGTGTTTATAATTTCACGCGGATGAAGCTGCACGGGAACAGCTAGTATATATATATATATATATATATATATATATATATATATATATATATATATATATATATATATATATATATATATATATATATATATATATATATATATATATATATATATATATATATATATATATATATATATATATATATATATATATATATATATATATATATATATATATATATATATATATATATATATATATATATATATATATATATATATATATATATATATATATATATATATATATATATATATATATATATATATATATATATATATATATATATATATATATATATATATATATATATATATATATATATATATATATATATATATATATATATATATATATATATATATATATATATATATATATATATATATATATATATATATATATATATATATATATATATATATATATATATATATATATATATATATATATATATATATATATATATATATATATATATATATATATATATATATATATATATATATATATATATATATATATATATATATATATATATATATATATATATATATATATATATATTTTAATCTATCAATCTATCTATACTATCTAACTTGCCTAAGATGTCAGCAATTACAGCATATTTTTGAATAATTCTTTTTTTAATAAAAAGCCCTACACTTACATTACGCTTTAGGCTATATATTTTCACGCCATTAAACTTAGGAGGTAAATATTTTTGATGAAAACCCTAATGTGGCAATGAGACCATAAGTTGCTGCCAACATCAAGAAAGAAAGATTGCTAAGATTTGTCATGTCATGTCATTTTGACATTTGCTGTTGATAATTTGACAAATGTAAACAATAAAATAAAGTTTTTATAATTTCACGCGGATGAAGCCGCAAGGGAACAGCTAGTATATATATATTTAATTTAAACACTAGTCTCATTAAACAGTGAGTCCTTAATTTGTGAAATAAGCAATATTACTTCATTGCACTGGTATTCTGTGAGTATTTTTAAATATACGTGAATTTGTATGGAAGTGGAATTGAGACTGCATGGAATCACAGATAATACATTATTATAACCTTAAAAACGAAAAATTGGATTTTATGGCTTTTTAATCGTGTTACTTGACTTGTACAGTCGCGGAAATATGCGGTGTCCCAATCAGAAAAAAATGCCTTGTTAATTGTAACAAGACAATCTCCGCCTCTTCCTACGAATAAATAATTAGATATCAGTGCTGAAGGGATAACAACAAAAAGTAACTAGCCATGTATCACTAAACGACCTTTTTTATTGGTATAGACACATTTATAAGCTACTCTAGCTCAAAAAATTACGCCATTGGTTTGGAAAGAGCACTCGTTCACGTTTTGGAGCCGCGGTGTCGAATGCTTATGATCACCGAACTTCGAAAAAAGATGGCACTTTAAGAAGATAAGCTGCATTGTATTGGTTTTTGTTACGTGTCTCGTTTCAAAATGTTCAAACGATTGTAGTTTTAGAGGGGGAACACCGCCAGTTTCCTCGATTGTACGTGTGCAGATTGGGCAGCGCTGGTGTTTAATTACACTGACAATAGCCGACACCGCGACCGGAATTCCATTAGTCGTATGCCTTTGTATCGCTTCCTTGGTTATACAACAATGTAGGTCTGATTGAACGCCTTACGTATACATTATTGTATTGAATGACAACGGCTTGTGGATAATGCAATCGTAATGCCTAGTAATTTATAGGAAGAATAGGGACTGATAAATTATATATTGTACTAGCTGTTCTCTGGGTTTATCCGCGTGGAATTATAAAAACTTTATTTTATTGTTTACATTTGTAAAATACACAATTCCAAATGTCAAAATTCAAATGCACAAATGACAACGAAAGCCTTTGACATTTTATGACATAACCTTGCTTCCTTAATGTTGTCAGCTTGTAGTTTATGGTCCCTTTCCCACGTTAAGGTTTTTTCCAATTTATTTCCCCCCTAAGTTTAATAGCGTGAAAATATATAGCCTAAAGCGTGTCGTAAGTGTAGAGCATTGTATTGAAGAAATCATTATTTAAAAATATGCTGTGATTGCTGACATCCTACGACACGAAGTAGTGTGTGCGCTTATTACTATGTCTACGTACTATACTATATATGTCTATACTACTATGTTACTACTAATGTCTATACTAATATAGACATTGTATCTAATGAGCTTTTTACTCGACAGATAAGTAATGTATTTCGCGCGTTATATTTGTTTTTATGAATGCAGGTTTTTTTGTATGTATTCCATTGTGACCTGGACCCTGAACATTATCAGCATTGACAGTAGGCCGGCACTGACTACAGAAGTAGGATAAAGAAGGTGAGATGATAAAACAACCAATGTAAGATTTTAGCGTGAACTAAACATCAAATATCCGTATCAAAGACTCACGGAGTTATACAAAGATATTGGAATTTCATTATCAATGTATCAAATGATGCGTGAAATTATAACGACTTTATAGTTTTTGTAAACATTTCTAAGAACATAGTGATTTTTTATTTTAAATTACATTGCTGGTTTTTTCAATATGATATTGAGTCGGCATTTTAATTTTCTTGTTTTGCTTTGCGTTTTAAACAGTAAGTTTGAACGGTTTATTGTACAAACCGAATAATTGTTTATAAATCGACTATTCTATCTTTGTTATTTCGTTAGTGTCTTAATAATGTTGGCAAATTAAAAAAGCAGACCCTTTAGCAGACCTCATAAGTGTCCCTCTTAGTTCATCATTATTAGATTAAAAAAAAATAGTGATTTTAATCGTAGATTCATGGTCCCAAAGGAAGATTAATGGTGGATATAAACTGGAAAAAGTACAGAAAAGATATATGGTAATTATTTACTCTTAATAAAGTTTTATTTTAAAATAAATTTAATAGACCTCAACAAAAGTAAAAAATATCGTCGATCGATGACTTTAATGAACGAAAAACCAAATACAATCAACGTTTTAACGAATTATTTTATGGCTATTACGTCTATTTTTCTGGTGGTGTCACCGACTATTTTCGGACCCTTCGAGGGTCCACCTCGCATTCACCCGAGGCGCGACGCGACCGCGAAACAACCCCAGTAACACCCTGAAGATGAACCTCTAAAGGGTCCGAAACTAGTCGGTGCCACCACCAGAAAAATAGACGTGAGTAATAGCCGTAAAATAATTAGTTATAATAATGTCTTAAAAATTAAATAATTTAACAATCAATATTATTTTACAGGCTTATTTTGTGAAATCAGATGAATCTCGTAAGCCATATGATAATTGGGCTTGTGGAGGTGCGCTGGTCGATAGATATCATATTATAACTGCCGCCGCGTGTTTAGAAGAGATACGTTTCCTATATGCGATTGCCGGATACAATATTATGGTAAAAACAATATCTTCTGATCCGTGCACAAAATGGTTTAGAAAAAAAGTCACACATACATGCACACCAAAAGGTTTGTTAATAAAATTTGTATAAACGTTCAAATTATAAAGTCTTATTAGTATTATTTATAAGTATTATTAGTCAATAATGTAATATTTTTTAAATTGGTATTTTAGCTTACGAATTTGATTATGCTAAAGTTTATAAATGGGCAGCCATGGATATAGGTATAGCGGGCCTTGAATCTCCATTTCAAATAAAAAACGGTTATTGTTCATATCCTACGGAATTCATACCAATAAATTATGATCCTAAATATAGCGGAGAAGGCATCGACGCTATTGTTATGGGTTGGGGACACTTTACATATTGGCGACGCGTAAGTTGAATTTTGTTTATATCGAGATAATTTGACATTAAAAAAAACTTCTCAATTTTGAAGGCATCTACCAAATGATGCGACTTTGGCCAGAGGCAAGAAAGTGGACAAAAGCTTTGGTACCCTTGTTCAACTGTTTATCTACGAAGCAAAATCAAAACTTAATTCAATTGTTTTAAGCCTGGAGACACACAACGCATACTAAAAAAAGAACTTTATTATGCACCTGTATCAATAATTAGTAAAGATAAATGCTGTGAATATTTTAAAGATTCACCTGAAATGCAAGAGATAATAAATCGCTTCATGATTTGTACGCTCGGTAAAGGTAACTTCGACAGCACAGGTCATCTTCTAACAACAATCAGTCCAAAATATGAACGATGTGGGAACTTGAAGGTGCAGTATGTCTTAAATTCTTAGAATGATAATATTTTCATTATCATACTGATGATATCAACATCATCAATTTGCCCTTGTCCCTACGGAGGGTCGGTGCAGCATGTGCTGCTATTCTGTATATTTCTATCAGCTGTCATATATGATTTCTTCTTAAGCTTATCCTCTTTTACACGATCCGTCCATACTTTCTTGTCTTCTTTTACTTCTGTGGCCCTGAATTCAATCTTAACATTATCATCTTGATATCACTAAAACACTTCAACTCATATAAAATTACAATCGCATTAAATCAAACAAGTGAAAAGGAACTTCTCGTATGGACTATGAATAAAGTATGTTAATTCGACCATTGTTTGTGAAATAACTAGTTTTCGGCCGCGACTAGTGCCGCGTGAATTAAAAAAAAACCAAATGTAAACAGACTATGCGTTCTTCCGGACTATGTTCTACATTGTGCCGATTCCTCGAAATCCTTTGAGTAGTTTTTACAAATTCTAATAAATATCTATCCAGACTTTCGCGTTTACTTTAATAAAATTAAAAACAAAAAACATATCCTACCAAACTCTCAATTTGTCTAGGATGGTAAATGTAAAGAGAATTTGGAGAGCAAAATGGAAGATGAATCTCCAAATATAGCTGACCATGAAACAGGCCGGAGACAAGGAATCTGTCAAGTACGTACGTATGTAATGAGTACAAAACCCACAGTGGTAGAGCCCGCTTTAACATCTTCGCAGGAATGGGTCGGCTCGCCCGGTGAAATACCACGACCACACAGAAGACAGGCGTAAAGTGGAAGTAATTCCGCGTTTCGTCTGATGAGTGTGGTGCCGGAGGCCCAACTTTAGTCCCTTTTCCTTCCCACCCTTTATCTCATAACAATAGGATGGAAAGGGAACGTGGATTTGAGGAGACGCATAGGAAGAGGAAATATCCTCTTTATGTGCCTCTCTTCCTCCGTCGATTAAGGGTAGACAACGCATCCGCTATTGCGAATGACTATGAGCAGCGGCCGCTTCGCCATTTTGGCGGATTCAGGTAGCCGCATGCTCGTTTGCTACCTTATGATATAAAAAAATAATACACTACGTTTGAACAACTCCAACTTAAGAGGTGGAACACCACCAGATTCCCGATAGCATCTTAGTTTTTCATATTTAGAGTATTTTTTCAAACTTACACGCAGCTAGTGTATTGAATGATCGGTTGATTTTGAGTATTTAATTATAGTTAAAATTTCTAGAATTGAAAAGACAATATTTTTCAGAACGATCACGGAGGGCCGTTGGTGACGTGGATAGGAGGCAAAGAGTACCTTATCGGTGTAGCGTCCGTATTCAGAGTAAATAAAACTACTTGTGTAGGACCATTTTTATTCACAAGTACACATTGCAATAGTGCTTTCTTACATTGTTTTTTTTATAAAAGACGATCAGGGTAAGACGTGTTTTTGATTATTTTTTTTCATAGTGACCCAAATCGAATAGGATAAAGAAGGGAAGGTTGTGAGTGAACAAGAAATGAATGATGAATGAAAGGAATGAGATTGAATGACGAGGTTAGACAAAGACCGAAAAGTATAGATGAATTGTTGAGAGATTATACTTAGGAAGGAAGTGAATTTAAATATGACGGCAGATAGAGATGTATTGAAGAGCAGTGCTTGTTATGCTGACCCTCCATAGGTACAAGGGCAGGTTGATTTTATATTTTTTTCCATAAAGAACTGCATTATTAATTGTACTTTTATAAATTAAATGGAAAAACGTGTGTTTAATTTTAGGCAAGACCCCTCAATTTGTAATATACATACGAAGGAGCAAGGTTTCGAAATGATTTATAACAACATATCGTGGATTAACCATCCCGACGGGTGAGCATAATATTATAAAGAGAAAAGATTTGTATTTTTGTATGTATTTGATTCAAATAAAACTGCTGGGTCGGTTTTAAATATTCTTTTACCGTTGGAAAGTTGATGTAACTGTGAGTAACTTAGGCTATATTTTTTAACTTCACGCGGACGAAGTCGCGAGCAACAGTAAGTCATTAAGAACATGACTTATTCAAAAATGTATCTACCACTCTACCACTGTTATATAAATAAATATTATATAACAGTGGTAGAGCCCGCTTTAACATCTTAGCACGAATGGGTCGGCTCGCTCGGTGTAATACCACGACCACATAGAAAACAGGTGTGAAGTGGAAGCAATTCCGCGTTTCGTCTGATGAGTGTGGTGCCGGAGGCCTAATTTAGTCCCTTTCCCTTTCCAGCCTTTTCTTAAGAGGAATAGATGGGGAGGAAAAGTGGATTTAACGGTGGAGGAGACGCATAGGAAGGGGAAATGCCCTTTTTATGTGCGTCTCCTCTTCCGTCAATTAAGGGTAGGCAACGCATCTGCAATTGCGGATGTTTATGGGCAGCGGTCGCCTTCCATTTCGGTGGATTCAGGTGGCCGCTTGCTCGTTTGCCACATTATATTATAAAAAAAATACAATGTTACATACAGATTTTAAGGTTATATAATTAATTTTTTAACTTCCAGACCAGCTGACAATGAAAGAGAAGTTTCGGACAGTGATTTTACAACACCCTACTAATGAAATCGTACTTACATATTATACATATCATAAGATAAAGAGCAAAAGAATAAAAAAAAATATTTTTAACTTTATTAATTTATAGAGAAAAAATACATTTTGCATTAAGAGCACGCGCACACTTTTGACTAAACTATGGCACAACTGTTTGGTCTCGCTTTGAGTCCTATGAGCTTATATGGAGGTATACACTACTCGATTTTTAGTTGTGCAACTAAACAGTTGAGGCTGCGAAACAATCGACAATCGCACAATTACGCGGTAGTTTAGTCAAAGGTGTCCCTGCTTTATGAATACATAAATCGGTGTTAACAAGTAAAACTGTGAGGAGCCAAGGAATTTTACATGATATTCCATCAATCAAAGAACATTTTTCCGCGACTGCGATGCGTGCATGTATAGTCTGTGATTGTGTTTGTTCTCTTACTCCTCTGTGAGTATAATATTTAATCCTAGTCTTCAATTATTTAGCTTAGTTATGGTTACATTAGAGGCATGTTTGACCAAGAGACAACAATAGATTTGAATTTGAAATTCGAACATCATCGACCCCTAAATCGAATGAAGATTACGCGTCAAAATCAAAAAGTTTGCATCGAAATGTACAACATGGTTAAGCAATAATTAATATCATGCTGGCCGCCAAGAAAGTATTAGACAAAAATTTTATTTAAAAGAAAAAGAACGAAATTTATATGTTGCAGAGAAAAATATGACGCGGGCGATGTAACAAAATTTTATTTTGTAACAAATGCAATTTTAGCAATTTCTGTAAAAAGTGTGTTTTTATCAATAAATAAAGAAGAATTTATAACATACAAATTCATGTGAATATTTGTAAACCAAGAAATAGATTACCTTTCTGCCAGTCAAAATGTAACAATACAATATATTTCTTAATAAAAGTTCGTACAAACAAAATATTTCTTTTTATTGAACTTTCAAATGCAATATTGGACAGAGAACGAAACAGTTTCAAAGTCGACGTTGGCAGTGATCGTCCATTTTTAGCGGTTTTATTCAATTTTCTTTTGATCAGAAAAATTCAAAACAAGAATATTGTTGAATAGGAAGTAGATTATTTTTACACGAGGGCAAAAGGGCATCGGATCGTCTAAAACTAATTGACCCGATGACCTTGGATTATACTTAGGACATTTCATCCAAATTGACAGGTTTTTTTTAAATATTTTACAAATAAATCTTGTATCTTAGATATATCGATGGTCTAGGAGATTTTCTTGTAAGTTTTGTTTTGCGAAACAAGCTTGTTATCGTAGGATAAGGATTTCAAAATATATGCTGCAGCATTTTGTCGTTGAAATCTTTTTTGTTCCTTATAAAGTTTTGTTTTCTCGTATATTAAAATTACAATGAAGTCCAAAAGGTTTTCTGAGTATAGTAAGTATTTGTATTAATTTCTAGATTATAATTAAAGTATCTTTTTATACTAAAATAAATTGTAAACTCACAATTTGTTATCGGATGTCAACATTCACAGCATGTTTTTGAATTAGTTTTTTAAATATATTTTACAAATAAATCTTTTATCTTGGATATATCGATGGTCTAGGAGATTTTATTGTAAGTTTTGTTTTGCGAAACAAGCTTGTTAACGTAGGATAAGGATTTGAAAATATATGCTGCAGCATTTTGTCGTTGAAATCTTTTTTGTTCCCTATAAAGTTTTGTTTTCTCGTATATTAAAATTAAAATGAAGTCCAAAAGGTTTTCTGAGTATAGTAAGTATTTATATTAATTTCTAGATTATAATTAAAGTATCTTTTTATACTAAAATAAATTGTAAACTCACAATTTGTTATCGGATGTCAACATTCACAGCATGTTTTTGAATTAGTTTTTTAAATATATTTTACAAATAAATCTTTTATCTTGGATATATCGATGGTCTAGGAGATTTTATTGTAAGTTTTGTTTTGCGAAACAAGCTTGTTAACGTAGGATAAGGATTTGAAAATATATGCTGCAGCATTTTGTCGTTGAAATCTTTTTTGTTCCCTATAAAGTTTTGTTTTCTCGTATATTAAAATTAAAATGAAGTCCAAAAGGTTTTCTGAGTATAGTAAGTATTTATATTAATTTCTAGATTATAATTAAAGTATCTTTTTATACTAAAATAAATTGTAAACTCACAATTTGTTATCGGATGTCAACATTCACAGCATGTTTTTGAATTAGTTTTTTAAATATATTTTACAAATAAATCTTTTATCTTGGATATATCGATGGTCTAGGAGATTTTATTGTAAGTTTTGTTTTGCGAAACAAGCTTGTTAACGTAGGATAAGGATTTGAAAATATATGCTGCAGCATTTTGTCGTTGAAATCTTTTTTGTTCCCTATAAAGTTTTGTTTTCTCGTATATTAAAATTAAAATGAAGTCCAAAAGGTTTTCTGAGTATAGTAAGTATTTATATTAATTTCTAGATTATAATTAAAGTATCTTTTTATACTAAAATAAATTGTAAACTCACAATTTGTTATCGGATGTCAACATTCACAGCATGTTTTTGAATTAGTTTTTTAAATATATTTTACAAATAAATCTTGTATCTTAGATATATCGATGGTCTAGGAGATTTTCTTGTAAGTTTTGTTTTGCGAAACAAGCTTGTTATCGTAGGATAAGGATTTGAAAATATATGCTGCAGCATTTTGTCGTTGAAATCTTTTTTGTTCCCTATAAAGTTTTGTTTTCTCGTATATTAAAATTAAAATGAAGTCCAAAAGGTTTTCTGAGTATAGTAAGTATTTATATTAATTTCTAGATTATAATTAAAGTATCTTTTTATACTAAAATAAATTGTAAACTCACAATTTGTTATCGGATGTCAACATTCACAGCATGTTTTTGAATTAGTTTTTTAAATAAAAAACCCTATACTTACGGCATTGTAAAAGTTACGAGTATATTTCAAAGAATATATTTCAAAGCTATTTAATTTAAGCGGTGAATATTGAAAAAAAAAAAAGTATGGCTATATATCTTGATCTGAAAAAAGCCTTCGATACCGTCTCTGTTCCCACCCTGGTAGAAAAACTAGAAAGAATTGGAGTTAGAGATATTCAATTAAAACTTATAAAAGATTACCTAACTAACCGTACGCAAAGGGTGAGAGTAGGGAATTACACAAGTAACGACTATAAAATTACTTTTGGAGTCCCGCAGGGAAGTGTCTTGGGCCCGACGTTATTCTTAATCTATATCAATGACTTATGCAATATGAAATTAGAAAATGGACATGTAATCTCGTATGCAGATGACACCGCTGTAGTATTTGAGGGGGCAACCTGGGAGGAGGCACACAGTGCTGCGGAAGCTGGCATGAGGAAGGTCTCAATGTGGCTGAATACAAATCTCTTAACTCTAAATACGTCGAAGACTATTATATGGCTTTCATTAATAATCGTTCACCCACACACACACACACACACACACACACACACACACACACACACACACACACACACACACACACACACACACACACACACACACACACACACACACACACACACACACACACACACACACACACACACACACACACACACACACACACACACACACACACACACACACACACACACACACACACACACACACACACACACACACACACACACACACACACACACACACACACACACACACACACACACACACACACACACACACACACACACACACACACACACACACACACACACACACACACACACACACACACACACACACACACACACACACACACACACACACACACACACACACACACACACACACACACACACACACACACACACACACACACACACACACACACACACACACACACACACACACACACACACACACACACACACACACACACACACACACACACACACACACACACACACACACACACACACACACACACACACACACACACACACACACACACACACACACACACACACACACACACACACACACACACACACACACACACACACACACACACACACACACACACACACACACACACACACACACACACACACACACACACACACACACACACACACACACACACACACACACACACACACACACACACACACACACACACACACACACACACACACACACACACACACACACACACACACACACACACACACACACACACACACACACACACACACACACACACACACACACACACACACACACACACACACACACACACACACACACACACACACACACACACACACACACACACACACACACACACACACACACACACACACACACACACACACACACACACACACACACACACACACACACACACACACACACACACACACACACACACACACACACACACACACACACACACACACACACACACACACACACACACACACACACACACACACACACACACACACACACACACACACACACACACACACACACACACACACACACACACACACACACACACACACACACACACACACACACACACACACACACACACACACACACACACACACACACACACACACACACACACACACACACACACACACACACACACACACACACACACACACACACACACACACACACACACACACACACACACACACACACACACACACACACACACACACACACACACACACACACACACACACACACACACACACACACACACACACACACACACACACACACACACACACACACACACACACACACACACACACACACACACACACACACACACACACACACACACACACACACACACACACACACACACACACACACACACACACACACACACACACACACACACACACACACACACACACACACACACACACACACACACACACACACACACACACACACACACACACACACACACACACACACACACACACACACACACACACACACACACACACACACACACACACACACACACACACACACACACACACACACACACACACACACACACACACACACACACACACACACACACACACACACACACACACACACACACACACACACACACACACACACACACACACACACACACACACACACACACACACACACACACACACACACACACACACACACACACACACACACACACACACACACACACACACACACACACACACACACACACACACACACACACACACACACACACACACACACACACACACACACACACACACACACACACACACACACACACACACACACACACACACACACACACACACACACACACACACACACACACACACACACACACACACACACACACACACACACACACACACACACACACACACACACACACACACACACACACACACACACACACACACACACACACACACACACACACACACACCCAAACGCACATACATACACACACATACATACACACTCATGTATAAAAAACATAGTAATAACGCCCGTGCATAAATATTATATATTGCACATAAAATAAAAATAAAAAATATATTTAAACTAACATTTATTGTACACAGTGTGAACTGGTCCTTATTTTCGTACATTCAAAGCGAACACCTATAATGACTCACTGAACCATTGAACACTTCTACCCACTTGATTTGTTAATTTATTTTTACTAAATTGTTTAATTGTATGGTTGAAGTGTTATTTAAATTATTAAGTGTAATTATGTTATGGAAGAACGGAGTATCCTGTCACAGGTATTTTATACTTAAAAGGATGCTCCAACAACTGTTTAAAACTTTTGTAAATGTATTTTTCAAATAAACGAATTTATTATATTATTATTATTATGTTAAGATGTTATAATTACTGAAGGCTTACATAAATCTATTTTATAATTATGTACTCGCCTACACGAGAGCGATAAGAACACTCGAGTTAATTGAATGTCATGTCTAGGATAACGTATGTCTACGGCTTATTATAAATAAGGACACTTAGTTCACTCAACTATACTCGCGGCTTGCGTGGAATTAAAAAAAAACTGAGTTTTCTATGTTTCATATTTCCAGATTCGTCCATCCGCTGAGCAGTTACGTTGCAACAAACTAAACAGTTGAATTGGCTGCGAAACAATCTCACAACAATTATGCGATAGTTTAGTCAAATGTGTGGGCTCGTTCTAAATGGGAATACAATTTAATTCTTTCACTACAAGATGGTAGTGAAAGCCATTAACACAGTTTAAAGGCAATCTCACTCAGTTTCCGGTAAATTAATCTCCCCTTAATTTGTTTATTGCGGCGAGATCGTGTACACCTGACAATTTCAATTAAAACTGAATTATTAAAAATACGATCATCTCCCTCTACTTATCCAACTCACGTAAGGTCGTGCCTTACCAGCTTTTAGTCCTCTACAAAAAGCCTTTGAAAAGTCTTTATTGGACCAAAATCTATATCGATCTGTTCGTCATCTCAGTCATCATTCACTCAATAAATTAAAACAGTAAATCACTTCCACGTTCCTCGGTGGCTCAGTGGTTTAAGCACTTGACTTATAATCTACAGGTCTTGGGTTCGAATCCCGCCGTGTACCAATGTGATTTTCGATTTTTCGAATTTTCATATGTACATAATTTACCCGACGTTCTTGCGCTGAAGGAAAATATCGTGACGCAACCTGCATATATCAGCGAAGAAATTCAAGGATATGTGTGAAGTCAACCAACCCGCACGGGGCCAGCGTGGTTGACTATGGCCTAGTCAACCTAATTTAGGGTAGGCTCCGAGCCCCTCGATTGGGACGTATAGTGAACTGGTGATGACGGAACAAACGCGCATTGCGGACAGACAGAGAGAGAGACAAAAAATGCGATTTTCGTTATCAGCAACGCAAAAACACCATCTTCTCGAAATCTGGAATTTTTCTTTTGATATTACAGACACTCCAATTTTATTATACGTATAGATATCAATATTATAATTGACATTTATATGTATCCTTTAACACAAAATTATGCTAATTAAACAAACAACATATTAATTTAATATTTCATATCACTTTCTGCTTTGTTCAGTAAATTACAAACTAATTAAATGTTTGACACTGTTAGTGAATTTATTCTGTTGTCTGTGGTTCCTTTCAACATGTTGTATATTTATTAAATTACTAGCTGTTCCCATGCGACTTCATCCGCATAGAATTATAAAAAAATCATTTTATTGTTCACATTTGTCAAATTATCAATTGCAAATGTCAAAATGACATGACATGACATGACAAACCTTAGCAATCTTTCTTTCTTGATGTTGGCAGCAACTTATGGTCTCTTTCTCACATTTGGGTTTTTATCCAAAATATTTACCCCCTAAGTTTAATAGCGTCAAAATATATAGCCTAAAGCATGACATAAGTGTAGGGCTTTTTATTAAAAAAAGAATTATTCAAAAACATTCTGTTATTGCTGACATCTTAGGCAACAAAGAAGTGTGTGTTTACGCTTTATTATAATAGTATAGAAGTATAGATAATATAGTAAAACCTTGATAAAATAGAACCCAAATTAGAAACGGGTAGTAAGTAATTTAATATTAAAGTTCTACGTCCAAAAAGGTAAAGGTTTATTTCATTTATTTTTAATCCGCTTCCAACGACAGCCCAAAACCCAATTGCGAAGTCAATTATTTTGCACAATAGAGCGTAAATCGAAACACAAATGTTTTATTTAAATACCAAGGGATTATTTTAAAAAGAAACTTTTTAATTACTGTCAAGAGAACTTTTAAAATATTTTTGTAGATGCTAATATTTACATTTTGATGAAAATGAGTTAATTGAAAAGAAAAAAATACTAAAACAATATTTAAAATATTTAAAGCCTGCTTTAGACGCTTTTCTGTCTAACTGTTCAGTTAATACTGTCAGCTAGAACTGAGTTTCTGTACCGTGCTCAGCGATATTTTCAATAAATTTGTCGTACAAAAAGTCCTCTTCCTAAAAGTCGATCATTCAATTCAATAGCAAGAGCTATTCGTGTTCAAAAGAGCATGTAGAAAGTTTTATAAAGTCTATAAAACTAGTTCATTATATTTTCTTCTTCACGATATTATAAAGTGGTTCAATTTTAGAACAGTTTTTATTTGAATAGGTCCATAAGTGAGAATCAAATTGTAAGTTTTATTATGTTTTTTTTTATAATATAACGTGGCAAACGAGCAAGCGGCCGCCTGGATCCGCCAAAACAGCGAAGCGACCGCTGCCCATAGACATCCACAATTGCAGATGCGTTGCCTACCCTTAATCGACAGAGGAGACGCACATAAAGAGAATATTTCCCCTTCGTATGCGTCTCCTTCACCGTCAAATCCACTTTCCCTTCCCATCCTTTCCTTATAAGAAAAGGGTGGTAAGAGAAAGGGACTTTAATTAGACATAAATGCAAAATCGTAAAAAAAGTAAAAAAACCATACGATAAAAGAGACTCGGCTACACGAATGACGTCATAAGTACGCAACAGGGTTGTTAAATTGAGTAATTTTATAATTTAATTGAGAGCGGGTCAACCGGTACGCGGCGATCTAAATTTATTCATTGGCCTACCCAAGGCTTTACCGAGTTTAATAGACGACTTAACAATTAGGTCAGAGGCTTGATACATACCTTATAATCTTTTTTATAGCATAAACAAACATTGATCATACAAATCAAGCAGTATTAACTGTTCATTAACTATTATTTAAATATACACGAGTAATACCTGAACTGGGATTTGCATGGCGGCTGGCGCAGGTGAGACCGCGGTTTGAATGCGTTATTATATTCCCTCTAACATTGTATTTCGAACATAGTGTGATTTTAGTCAATGCAAGTCTAAGATAAACCCATCTTGTTCCCGCAAGGGATGCCTTACGTAACGTATACATTTTTCTATATATTAAAAAAGGACGTTTATGAAGTAACATAGTTCTGTTATTGAAATCCGTCGAGCACTTTAGTTAGAAATTCAGATAGGAAATAAAAATTCAATTAAACAAATTATCTACCCTATAAAACGATACCTGTAAGCTAAAGCCTTCGTTTCCATTTCGCCTTTCATCTAGATTAAAGTAACGTTTTACATCTAAATAAGATCAATAAAATCATTTTAGCTTTCGTAATGTTCAATGGTTGATTGAATTTGAAATTGATCACAAATATAGGCCTATTCGTTAGGAGTATAAACTAACAATTTGGTGAATTGCAAGCCCACTAATCGACTATTGTGAATACCATCTTAGCAGAGTTTATTTTGCAATAAAATAATCAAAACTCTTTATTTGACCAAAACAATTTTGTAAAAAATCGAAGAGACTATCTCCTGAACTAGAATACCCGTGTTTCAGGAGGCAGGGCCTTCTCTTACCATCTAGCGCTATTTAAAGTAAATTGCTACTCTATCTATATCTATACCTATACTAATATAATAAAGCGTAAACACACACTTCTTTGTTGCCTAAGATGTCAGCAATTACAGCATATTTTCGAATAATTCTTTTTTTAATAAAAAGCCCTACACTTACGTCACGCTTTAGGCTATATATTTTTACGCCGTTAAACTTAGAGGTAAATATTTTGGATAAAAACCCTAATGTGTGAAAGAGACCATAAGTTGTTGCCAACATCAAGAAAACAAAATTGCCATAGTAAGGTAATTGGTATTTTGACATTTGCAATTGATTATTTGACACATGTAAACAATAAAATAAAATTTTCATAATTTTATGCGGATGAAGTCGCAGGGGAAACAGCTAGTAAATAATAATTATTAAAAGATATAATAATAAAATATTGTCCAAAAATATCTTCATACGCGTTTGTTTTCTTCTAATATCCAATATGTCTGCAACAGTTATTTCTACCAAGGCTTTTATTTTCATAAGGCCACAATAAACAATAGCTTGACGTCTGGGGAGATGTCGATAACGTTATAATGAGATATTGTGGCGGACTTCTCATTATGTTGCGGCCCCGCTTACGCCTTACGAAATTATTGTTCAAAATCTATTCCTTTATATTCACACCTCATTATTGTACGGAAATAAACAAAGAGTACTCATGAAATAAAGTGCGTAAGTATTACTAATGGCCAGTTTCTTAGCTACTTTTAACCATTCGATAGTGCTTTCGGTTCGATAACCTCATGAAATGCGTTTCCGAATAACGTGACTTGAGTTTTACTCAGTTGAAACTTAGTTCAACCTAACAAAAATGAATGATTTGGTAATCTATATCTATTCAAATAATATAAAGAGGAAGGATAAGATTTATATTTTTGAATTTTTGTAAATATATTGAAATAACTCAAAATCTACTGGGCCGATTGCAAAAATTCTTTTACCACTTGAAAGCTACGTTAACGCTGCTTAACATAGGCTATGTCTTTTACTATTTTTTTAATTTCACGCGAAAGAAGTCGTGACCAACAGCTAGTGATAATATAAATGGAAACTTCAGAAACTCAGCATAAAGTCCATATTCGAAACTATGTTAAGATACTGTTATGTTTTAAAATTTCAAGAGCCAAAGTTACTTATAATCTCCATTAAAGGAAGGCTTCCACACTTTAGTGTCACATCTGGTTACATAGCGGTATACTTAACTTATTACATAATTTAAAAGCGTTTCGTTTTACAAAATATATTAACAAATCTTCTAAAGAGTTCATTTCCGTGTCCTTCGAGTGTGCCGTTGAAATAGCATTCTTTATAATATCATTTTTTAATAAGGACAGGGTAAAAAAAAAGAAAAGGTAATAATTTCCAGTTCATCAACTTCCTGCTTTTGAAATAAAGGAAACGCATTTTCAACCATCTCAATAATGCAGATAAGCAAAATCTCTAAAAATGCCAATCAGTCTGCGCACGAACTCGTCTACCAAATAAACTGACAACGATTCGAAGGGCCTGTCCCACCACTGGCAGATAACTTAAAAATGACGTCACTCTCAGATAAGGGAACAAAATCCGATATTTCTAATATATATTTTACGCGTTGGATTGTTATCAGCCAATTTATAAATTTGGTAGGACAGACCCTAAATGTTACTTAAATTTCTATATCAATGATCGATTTACTGTAATATTTAGTATATATAGAATAACTAGCTGTCGCCCGCGACTCCGTCCGCGTGGAATTAAAAAAAAACAAAAGTGAATAGCCTATGTGTTCTTCCAAACTATTCTCTATATCTATACCAAATTTCATCGAAATCCGTTCAGCCGTTTAGGCTACAAACTCTAACAAACATCCATCCATCCATCTAAACTTTCGCACTTACTCGTATACTATTAGTATGAAGTATGATTAGTATGATAGTAGAATATTCCAGTATTGGAGTTATAGGTGTATAAGGAATGATCTAAGGAGAGCAGAATTACGGACTTAAGCATCGAGAGTGCCGTTAAAACTTGTTCAGACTTGAAGTACCCTTACCGATTCTTACTCGTCGCTTAGCGATCGCTTTCAGTGAGCGATGCCAGACGATAGAAGTTTGATCGTAACTAGTACTACTATACAATTAAAGTTCATTGCTCCGTATTCTAACCATTATTTATCGGATTGTGGCTCTGTCTTCACTGTCGTCTATGCTTATCTAAGGAAATTATGACGAAAGTTTTTTTTTTAATGGTTGATTCAAAATTTTTTTTACAAAACAATTATTAAGCCCACTGTTGACGTTAGTTAAAACTAAGTGTGTGTGGACAAACATTTAATTTCGAGTTGAATTTTACAGATATTTTCAGTTAAGTTTACAGAACTGTACGTCTGCAGTGGGCTTTATGTAATCGATTTTGTTGTGTGAATTGTTATTCGGATTTTATTCTTTATGAAGTATAAATATCGATTGTCGGAATTATTCCTAAAAATGTATATCTTTAATTAAATATCTTTATACATCGATGAGTTAGCTAAAATTTTCAACGTAATGATGAATTGTCTACCGTCAGCAGTTTTAGTTGTTTCGAGTTGTGTTAATTTCTTCGTAATGAAAGCGAAAATTAACTTCTCGTTAATGGAAAATATCAATTTACTTTCTTCGGCCAAAATTTATCCGAGCAAAATAATTGATTGATATTGTTGATGAAACATTAGTCAGATAATTAACCAATTTGTTAAAGCGAAACTTCTTCGATAATATTATTTAGTAGTAATACAAAAATATTAGGAACGTTTTTATTCTGATCACGTGATTTTTTTAAGAAACACCAGTATTATTGTTGTAACCATGTAATAAGTGAAAAGTAAAGAATTTCTTCAATTAAAAACTTTTTTTTAATGAAAAGAACCGGAAAATTAAGCTTCTGTCCAAGCGTTCGGAAGAGCTCTAGAGAATATTTCAAGGTAACATCTGCTTTTTATAGCACAAGGTGACAAAAGTGTAATAAAAAAGTGCCATAAAAATTAAATGAAATCAAACTTTCATTTGTAACTTTCGCTCACGTTTCCGTCTTCTGGAAGTAAAAAAAAAAAAAGAAAAGTAGCCTATGTGTTCTTCCAGACTATCCTTTACATCTATGCCAAATTTCGTCGATATCCGTTCAGCAGTTTAGGCTACAAACGCTAACAAACATCCATCTAAACTTTCACATTTATAGAAAGACGTATAAACAAGCTTTCTCCAAGTTATTGTGCTTATTTAAATTAAATTAAACTTAATTTAAGGAATGGAACAAGTTGCCGGCCTCAGAGTTCCCGTCCAATTATAACGTGGGTGCCTTCAAGAGCAGGTGAATCGGCACTTATTGAGCTAGCGCGCATCTATCCTACGGCCGCGTCTTCACTTAGTTCTTAGGTGGTATCGTGGTGAAGCGCTGGTTTATTTATGTTAAAAAAAAACCAAGTTATATTTACTTTGAAGATAGAAAAACTATTGAGGCGTATGATCAATTTTCCTTTATTCACGTGAATGAATCGACCATCAATCTATCGTGCGTCAATTTAATTTTCAGAGTTTAACATTTTTCTCCATAAATTTGTTGTGCCATTGAAAGTCTACGTTATTGTTTAAAATACGTAATAAAAACCAAGTTTTGTAGTTATTTTTTCCTAGTATACGTAATCAATTAAGTTATTATTATCTTACTAATATGAAATATGAAAGTTTGGATGCATTTACGGATCTGGATGAAATTTAATAGAGGTGTAACGTAGTCTGGAACATTTTTTTCAATCCTGAGTGTTTTTTTATATTTCAATATTAGCTGTTTTTTGTTTAAAACTCATATTCCTTTTACCATTCTACTCGTAGATAAGATGTACTCGTACGCTTGTCCTAGGTTTAAGACAATTGTCCAATATCGGGATTGAAACCTTCGACTTTACAAGTTGGATTTATTGCGTATATGTAAGATAATTTAATTTAAATAATAGTTTAATTATCATTATTTAATAGAAGGTATTTTATATTTTCTTATTTGATATTGATGTCACGTTTTATTAAGCCCAGAGTAATACAGTCTCCGCACTTTACGGAGCACCGAGCAGATAAATTGAAGTGTAAATTGTGAACTCAGCGTAAAATTAATACAAAAACAATTTACATTGATAACATGTATTTTATAATTTTTACTAAGTACACAACTGTAAGAGCGTCGGTGGCTCGGGGGTTTAAGCACTTATCTTGTAATCCCAGTTGTAAGCCAGCGCTGATTTAGAGTGCTACTGGGCTACTTTACTGGCTTAATGTAAACAAAGCATAACAGATGCAATTCTGATTTTGTCTCCGCGTTTGTAACACGCACACAACTACGCATATGTTTTTGAAATCACTTATTTACATCCAACACCGCATCTCTACTTCATTCATAAATATATTCTACTAGCGGTTACTCGCGACTTCGTCCCCGTGAAAATAAA
This sequence comes from Papilio protenor, assembly GCA_029286645.1. Classification (NCBI taxonomy): domain Eukaryota; kingdom Metazoa; phylum Arthropoda; class Insecta; order Lepidoptera; family Papilionidae; genus Papilio; species Papilio protenor. The sequence continues at coordinate 1,982,937 of JAGSMZ010000010.1, read as the reverse complement.
AAATAATAAAAGATCTAGCCTACGTTGCTCACAGATAAATTATCTTTCTAATGGTGAAAGAATTTTCAAAATCGGCCCAGTACTTTTTGAGTTATTGCAATACATACAAAAATACAAATCTTTCCCCTTTATTACTACTATAGATAATGTAAGCTGTTTTGTCCGCTGTATAGGAACACTATTAAAGTAGACTTAGCCAAGGAGATCTAAACAAATCACATTGTACACACAGCTTTACTTTTAGAAGTGACTAGTTTCGTATTCTACTCAAGTTCTGTATAAGAGTAGTGTTTGTTTCCTAATCTTGTTTAGGTGTGCAGTGTGTCCACAACCTTAGTTTCGTAACAAGACAGGTCGTGCATCGAATGTAACCTAATTGACAAGTCAAGTGTGTGATATGGTCACCCTAGTTTACACCATTGAATTTCAGTTTGCGCGGAAGGTTAAGTTAATCATGTTATAGGATTATTAGTAATTAGTCTTGAACTGATAATGTTTGTGATCCACAATAAAAATATGACGAGGAAAAGGCAAGAGGAAAGATTTGTATTTTTGTATGTATCGAACTAACTCAAAAACTACTGAGCCGATATTAAAAAATCATCCACCTTTAGAAAGCTACGTTGTCTCTGAGTAACATAGGCTATATTTTCTAATTTCACGTGGACGATGTCGCAAGCAACAGCTAGTATTTTATAAATTCTTTACGTGTCATAATATCAAAATCGTTCTAAAATAATAGAAAATGTTCAACAAGTGACGTCGTGTACAGCTGCCATGATCGCTCGAAAGTCCGAGTACAGTGACCCTTATAGTTATGGATTAAAACGTCAGAACTAAACTACATGATTGATTATGACGTGTTACTTGTACAAACATATTAATAACTATGGTAACAAATTGTACAACACAAATAACTTTTTCAAGGTGAGTTAAATAGCAAATATATTTTCATCTATACTAATGTTATAAATAGGAAAGATTTGTCTTTTTGTATGTATTGAAATAAGCCAAAAACTACTGGGACGATTAAAAAATACTTCCACTATAAAAAGCTACGTTATTAAAAGATAAACTAATTAAAAAAATACTCACATTTCTTAATTTCAGGCGGGCTAAGTCGCGAGCAACAGCAAGTTATAAACGAGAAAGTTTGAATGAATGGATGATGATTACTATGTATCTTCTAAAACCGCTTAATGGATTTAGAGAAATGGTACTTATCTATAACATAATTTCGAAGAACACATAGGCAAATTGCTATTTTTTTTTAATTTTTTTTTTGTATGTATTGAAATAAGCCAAAAACTACTGGGACGATTAAAAAATACTTCCACTATAAAAAGCTACGTTATTAAAAGATAAACTAATTAAAAAAATCATCCACCTTTAGAAAGCTACGTTGTCTCTGAGTAACATAGGCTATATTTTCTAATTTCACGTGGACGATGTCGCAAGCAACAGCTAGTATTTTATAAATTCTTTACGTGTCATAATATCAAAATCGTTCTAAAATAATAGAAAATGTTCAACAAGTGACGTCGTGTACAGCTGCCATGATCGCTCGAAAGTCCGAGTACAGTGACCCTTATAGTTATGGATTAAAACATCAGAACTAAACTACATGATTGATTATGAAGTGTTACTTGTACAAACATATTAATAACTATGGTAACAAATTGTACAACACAAATAACTTTTTCAAGGTGAGTTAAATAGCAAATATATTTTCATCTATACTAATGTTATAAATAGGAAAGATTTGTCTTTTTGTATGTATTGAAATAAGCCAAAAACTACTGGGACGATTAAAAAATACTTCCACTATAAAAAGCTACGTTATTAAAAGATAAACTAATTAAAAAAACAAAAGTGAGTAGCCCATGTGTTCTACCAGACTGTCCTCTGCATCCATACCAAATTTCATCGAAATCTGTTCAGCCGTTTAGGCAACTCTAACAAACATCCATCCATCCATCCATCTAAACTTTCGCATTTATAATATTAGTAAAGTAATGAATATGTTATCTGTAAGGATTCTACATTTTAAATAAAAGAGCAGAAGTCAAACGCTAAGTTTAAAGTTCATTTTAAATTAATAAATACTGTTCTTCAAGACGAATAGCATGAGAAAGTATTTTAGTTCAAGGATTTTGTCCCATAGTTCACGTCACTCAAACAACATACGTCACAAGTGATGTAGACTTGGTGAATAGAGCAAACAAAGATTTATGAAAGACACCCGTCAATAACAGAAGCGTCGAGTTCAATAGATAACAAAGCCTCTGGTTTTATTAAACATCAAACGGATTTGTATAGAGAATGTGGTTATTTTTATTGAGTTATTCCTCTAGTACTCTTAGGAATACAATAATAGTAAGAGCGGCCGCCTTTGACTAAACTATCGCACAACTGTTTGAAGTTTGATTCCGATGAGCTTATATGGAGGTGCGCACAATACTCGATTTTTAGTTGTGCAACTAAACAGTTGAATGGGCTGCGAAACAATCGACAATCGCACAACTGTTGTGCGATAGTTTAGTCAATGGTGCGCGCACTAAATTATCGAATTAACTTTTACTATTTGTTTATTTTTACCTAGTTTTTTCTAGTTTAAAAATAGCTAGAAAGAGAACATTTTCGTAGGAATTAAATAACGGAACTATTTAATGATTTATATGTTTTTTTTTAATATCTACAGTTTTTATTAAATAGATAACGATTTATATAAGTATACTAGCTTTCGCCCGCGACTCCGTTCGCGTGGAATTAAAAAAACAAAAGTGAGTAGCCCACGTGTTCTACCAGACTATCCTCTGCATCCATACCAAATTTCATCGAAATCTGTTCAGCCGTTTAGGCTACAAACTCTAACAAACATCCATCCATCCATCTAAACTTTCGCATTTATAATATTAGTAAAGTAATGAATATGTTATCTGTAAGGATTCTACATTTTAAATAAAAGAGCAGAAGTCAAACGCTAAGTTTAAAGTTCATTTTAAATTAATAATTTAAATGGAAAACAACTAAATTGTTCGCATTTAAATTAATTAAACAATATAATTATTTTAAACAAAGTAATTACGTAAGTTTTAGATCGCATAAAGCACAATGGAAGCTTTGAAGCTTGTAAAATTCCGTTTTCACAATATTTAATCATAACAAGAAACAAAAGAGGCCAAAGATAGAAAAAAATAATTGAACAGAAGATTTTCCTTCTCAGAAATCATTTTAATTAATAATTATTATTATTATTATTATTATTATTATTATTATTATTATTATTATTATTATTATTATTATTATTATTATTATTATTATTATTATTATTATTATTATTATTATTATTATTATTATTATTATTATTATTATTATTATTATTATTATTATTATTATTATTATTATTATTATTATTATTATTATTATTATTATTATTATTATTATTATTATTATTATTATTATTATTATTATTATTATTATTATTATTATTATTATTATTATTATTATTATTATTATTATTATTATTATTATTATTTTTATAATACATGCACGTAAATGCATTTTAAATTTCTTTTTCAGGTTTTTAAAATATTTTCACCGAAGGTTTTCCTTTACAATTTACATAACAATAACAAGGCAAAGGTTATTTATACGTTGTTTTTACAACTTTCATAAGCGAAGTTCGTTTTAAAATTCAGCATTTTCTTTTTACTCATACTAATAACCTATTTCACTGTTCACTGAAAATGTTCAGTATACCAGTTGCTCGCATGATAACGTTTGTATTTTTTTCAGAGTAAGCCTCCATTGGTATGGGCGCTTTTATAACGCGCGTTAAAAAAAAACATGAAAACTTCCATATGTTTAAACGGCAACGCGACGTTTTTATATCGCGCAGTATTGATTTTTGATCACTGAACGAACGATATAAGAGCTTTTAAAAGCATTTGTATTAACAAGAGCGTTAAAAAAGCGCCCTTTAGAATTATTAATAATTATTATTATTATTATTATTATTATTATTATTATTATTATTATTATTATTATTATTATTATTATTATTATTATTATTATTATTATTATTATTATTATTATTATTATTATTATTATTATTATTATTATTATTATTATTATTATTATAATACTATATTTAAGTCCTTATAGAAATCCCTGTGTAAGTACTCGTACTTTGTTCTTTTGTGTCAAAGGTCAACTTGTCCGCACCGCTGACTAATGTACCCTTTCTTTTCTTTTATTGTCAGCAATTCGTTCATACTTACGGTTTCGCGCACACAATCTTAGCCAAAACAGTAAAAACAAAACGGAGATAGATTTATATTTCTTACTTATATTATAATTGCGAAAGTTTAGATGGATGGATGTTAGTTTTTAGCATAAACTGCTGAACGGATCTCGATGAAATTTGGTATAGATGTAGAGGATAGTTTGGAAGAATACATAGGTTACTTTCTGTTGTTTTTTACAATTCTATGCCGATGGCGTTGGGGAGAAAACTAGTTTTCAAATAAAATGATAACAAAAGTGAAGTTTAAAATCTTTTACAATAAGTGCTAAAGTTATTTTGTTTGATATATAAAAAGCTACTTAACAGGTACTACAATTAATTTAATTATTGCTTGGAGTTTAAACAATCTGTTTCGTTTATTAAAGTGATTACCTGAATTACACAATTAATTTTGTGTTACCGCTTCGTTTATGTTCACGACCGTAATTTAGAGTTTCGTTGTTAAATTTTCTGGGATGTTGGTCCGAACAAATTTATAAATAGAAAAAAAAAAAACAATGACCCTACACGAAAAATAAGTTAATTCCTATTTCCGTGTATTTCACTAAGAATATAATTTAAAAAAGTAATTTGTGCAATGGAATTTAAGACATTAGCAATTGAAAGTTTTACAAAATGTAAACAATAGAATACGGTTTTTATAATTTCATGCGGATGAAGCCGTACGGGCACAGCTCATCTATACTAATATTATAAAGAGGAAATGTTTGTATTTTTGGATTTTTGTATGCATTTGATTCACGTAAAAACTACTGGGCTGATTTTAAAGGTAATTTATCTGTGAGTAACATAGGCTATATTTTATTATTCCTAATGTCGATAAACTATTAATAAAATGCGTATTTCTGGACCCCGGCGTTAAAAAATCACTAAATATTAACATTTCTCGGCTTACGCTGCCTAATCACTAAGAAATATTAAGTCGTTCATGTTCGCCTCATTTTAGTCCTCCCCCCCCCCCCTTGATGTTTTATCATTTTTTGGGAACCTTTCCTTTGGGGATTAATGAAACCAAAGACTTTATAGATTCATATATTATAAGTTTATTGATGTTGTTATAATTTAATTATTTACAATGTAGTACTTTTGAGCCTTGAGGCGCGAAATAAACACCTTCAGCCGTCATTCATCGGACGGTAAATAATAAGCCCGGTTTACAAGCCTTTGAAGGTTCACAAAGGTGTTCGTTAATATTACTTTCACCCCAGAATTTCATCGCACTATTACTATTTCGTCTCATCTATTTTCTTTGATAAAACAGGGACAACAACATGTTAAAACAAATGACTGCAGTCGAAACCCGTAGTCACATTTATTTATTAAAACATGCAACTGTTTTTCTTGAAATCCAAGAATATTCATCAACTTACTTTACGACCCCACTGAGGGGCGTGGAACCTTACCTAAATCAGTGGTGTCTATTTGTTATATTTGATAGTATTCTTATTTTATAGACAAGCTTTCGCGTGACTCTGTCCGCGTGGAAATAAAAAAATAAAAAGTAAGTAACCTATGTGTTCTTCCAGACTATCCTCTACATCTATGCCAAATTTTATCAAGATCCGTTCAGCAGTTTAGGCTACAAACTCTAACTAATCCATCCAAACTTTTATAACATTAGTAAAATTGCCACATGAATTTGCAATAGATGTTACTTTGTAGTAAATTGGTTTGATAACGTCGGCTTGTCATGTTCGTCTACAATATAGGCTTGATTGGTATTTGCTCGTGTCATGCAAACATTTCGATAGAGTTGAAAATCCTTTTGTGACAAAGATGTGCTTATTGTCACTATAATGAGCTTTTGTCGCATAATGGAAAACGTGTATTAATTTAATGTCTACACCAAATAAGGTTAACATTCTTTTGTACGTTGGCTTGTGCGTGAAAGCTTTTATAATATTTCATTGATTAATTTCTTAAATTATCTTGTATACGAAAAAGCACTGACATCCTTATGAGATTAATCCTTTCGTTTAATTCGTTTCCTTGATAATCAATGTTGATTTATATAATCTTACTAAGAACATAAATGCGAAAGCTTAGATGGATGGATGTTTTAGTTTCTAGTCTAAACTCTGAACGGATCTCGATGAAATTTGGCATAGATGTAGAGGGTCGCCTGAATCAACACATAGGCCACTTGCTTTAGTGATTTTTTTTTATTCCACGCGAACGGTATCGTGGAAAAAAGCTCTATTTTATAAGGAAAAATATACTGTTACCTCCAGCGTCATCAAAATAGCCTATAAAAAGTTTTCATTTGTCTAAAAGTGGGCGCACACCTTTGATTAAACTATCGCACAACAGTTGTGCGATTGTCGATTGTTTCGCAGCCAATTCAACTAAAAATCGAGTAGGGTGCGCACCTCCATACAACATCATAGGAATCAAAGCGCAACTAAACATTTGTGTGATATTTTAATGAAAGGTGTACGCCCGCTCTAAAGTTTCATAAAACAAATGTATATTTTTTCAAAAGATTAAAATAAAATCAATATATGTGTGTAGCATATTTCGATGTAAGCGTAAGTTTACATAGTGAGCGACCTCCTTTAACTTATGAAAGGGAAACTTTGAACTACGTAACATGCTCGTCTTCTAAGAATTTGTAATAAAGTTCCCGACTATGAGACATCTAGTACCGGCATAATTTAGGAAAAGTATTTCATACAACGAATACAATGCACATAAAATGTCCATGAGCATCTAAATTGTCGTGGTCACGTTTCGACTTGATTAGTTAAATTTGTTCAAACTTGCAAACTAAATTTCAAGTAAATTGAAACATACACTAGCCACACTCAGATAAATGATTGCTTAAATAATCACTGAGTGACGATTGCTCATATTATAAAGTACACTAAGTGAGCGAATTAACGTAGTAATTTGCAAAACAAAAAACCTTTTTAATATTATCAATAATATTTAAAAAATTAAAAGTGCAAACGAAATCATATTTCAAACCTTCGATTGCAAATAAAAACTCCAGCAAAAGGTTTATGAAAATGTTTGCATAACCCAACTATCCAATACGTATGCCTTTTTCTATCAATAAAACTCGATTTAAAGTTGATTAACAAGTTTTGATGTCAGTCTATATTGATTAACAGATGGGACTAACGATAACGACGCACTATTTGTATTGTAATTGTTAACACAGGCCACCAACAAAGACAAATTAAAAATATAATAAAAAAAGTAAAGTATGATTTTAGGCGCAAAACAAAAGAGTGCAATATGTGATACGAAGCAATTAACAACGTAAATGTGAGCACTTGTAATAAATTGTATATTTTGTGAAAGTATTTATAAAGAAGTTATAAAAACATGATGGTACTTAGTTTACATTTATTCAGAGAGTAACACATTTTATACGCTCAAACTTTTTAAACGATTGTTTAAGGTACTAAAATATAATGAAAAAGTAATATTAAATTATAGAAAAGTATATTTACTATTGATAGATTGAAATATATAAGTTCCTTTTCCAAACCCTTGGGGACTCCCTTGAGGCTTATCGAACCTCTTTAGAAACGCTTTTATAAAAGCCCAGATAAATATTGTATTTGCTCAAGATATTTTATAGTCTTTGAGAATTTTTACACACTAAATATTAAATTGTACTTCAAATTAGTTACTAGCTGTTCCCCGCGACTTTGTTCACGCAATATTAAGATAAAAATCGTAGCCTATCGTAGCGAATGCCCGTCTATGTCAGCTACCCTCCAGTTAAAGTCCCATCGAAATCGGCCCAGTCGTTTCGGAGATTATACGGAACAAACTCGGATTGCGAACACACAGACAGACAAAAAAAAATAAATTAGGTTTTCGTTATCAGCAACGCATTAATCTTCCCAAAATCTGAAATTTTTCTTTTGATATTACAAACAGACACTCCAATTTTATTATGTAGATAGAAGATAGATACAGATATAAAGAATAATCAAATAGTCAGGCTAACAGAACGATAATAACGGTGCCGGAGGCCTAATTTTAGTCCCTTTCCCTTTCCACCCTTTTCTTAAGAGGAAAGGATGGGAAGGAAAAGTGGATTTGACGGTGGAGGAGAGGCATAGGAAGGGGAAATATCCTCTTTATGTGCGTCTCCTCCTCCGTCAATTAAGGGTAGGCAACGCATCTGCAATTGCGAATGTTTATGGGCAGCGGTCGCTTTCCATTTCGGTGGATTCAGGTGGCCGCTTGCTCGTTTGCCACCTTATATTATAAAAAAAAAAAAATACAAAAATGCTTACCTACCCGACAGTCGGGAAATTAAAAATCGATTGTCTGCAGTTGGTCCAATTTAATATTTGTCGGAGTGACGAGCGAGCACAAATTAATTCCGAAGGTAGACATGGTAACTTTCACCCTTCATTATGGGAGTGCGTATGTCGAAGATAATCAAATAACAATCGCGTAATATCAGAAATACAGTCCTTCAATCTTTAGTGAAAACTGCACAACACTACGTAACCGGATTGCGAAACTTAACAGAGATTCACCAATTGTGTATACCGTAACCCTTGGCCACTTATTACATTTATCACTACTAGGGTTAAATTATTAATAAAAACCGACAAATGTGATTAATTTATCACTTTAACCTCGACTTTCGGTAATTATTAATAATAATCGAAAATTATTAATAATTTTCAATTATTTACTCTTACCGTGACATATATACTTGTACGTGCGGAAAACTAGAGCGTATTACATTACACGACCGTCTAATGACAACTGACATCTGTCTTTGATCGCCGCCATCTCATCTATGAAATTATTCGGTTTTACCCGCTCAAAAAATTAAATTACAAATATTATAGTAACTTTTGTTAACTCCGCCTCGTTATATATTTTAGTTGTTTTGTGTACAAAAAAAACACCTAAATATTAACTTTTTGAACAATAAAGGGAGATATTAAATGACACCCACAGATAAATGAGGTCGTTTCCAACATAATGACCCGTCGACCACAATAGCTCATTATCCGTTTATCAGTATACTTCCAGGCAACGTTTTGTTTATAATACGGATATTTCATAATTATAATAGACTAGATTTTGATCGCGACTTCGTTCGCGCGAATTTAACAAATGAACTTAGTAAGTTAGTTTTCTTTTTCTCGTTTGTATTTTTTTTTGTTCAAGTGTATTTCTTGTATTATTTTGCAATGTGTTTTGGAACTGATTAAATGTTTATTATTATTATTTCATATATCATTAATTATTATTATTATTGATATATATCTTTAATTTCTTATTTTTATATATAATATATTTTACATGATTTTATAAAAAAATATATTATTATTATTATTATTATTATTATTATTATTATTATTATTATTATTATTATTATTATTATTATTATTATTCATATATATCTTTAATTTCTTATTTTTATATATATACTTATATAATAATAAAACATACTTAAATAATAAAATACATAAATAATACCAGCCAGACGGGATTCCTCGGCAGGGGTGACCAAACGGCCGAGGGTTAGGGTGAAAGGGAGAGAAACCGGCGGACAATTCGGGCGGAGTCCAGAAGCACCGCTTTCTGCATTTGAGCTGAGAGCACACCGTCCCGGAGTCCCAGTCGCCTCAGATACCCGGATAGGCTGACTGGGATTAGCCCATTCGCAGAAACGACTACCGGGATAATCTCAGTCGACAAACCACCCCAAATCTCGGAAACCTCATGAGCCAAGTCCAGGTATTTCCTTTTCTTTTCTGTTTCTATATTATTAATAATAATAATTATTATTATTAAGTAGCCTATATGTATGTTTTTCCAGATTATATTCTACATCTGTGACAAATTTCATCGAGATCCGTTAAGCCGTTCTTAATACTTTCTAACGAACATCAATCCATCGTATTAGATAAGTTTTTATATAAACTTCACTCTTCATTCCCTTGGAAATAAAACTCCGAAAAATCTTTATTCAATACTCGCTTCAAGGGAAAGCAGTCATGATTCTAGGCCCTGTAATTTCACTTACTAAATCAAATATGTACAGACAACTGCATAATATGTACAGACTAACAAAACTTTATAAACTGTCTGGTAAAAAACTGTTTATAAAAAAACATAGTCGGTAGCATGCGGGTAAATGCATATATATATATTTGAAACCGAAGGGGTGTTCTGCATTCTGGGGCTTTCTAATTGTATATATTTATCGAGCTGGATGTACTTAGTCGTAACAACTCGCAATGTTACTTGACCAGTCTCTTAGTTTAGATTTATCAGGTAGAGGACCTCAATTAGGGCCTGTCCCACCACTGGCCGATAGAGGCTTAGATAGCTTAAAATGTCACTGTCAGATGAGGGAACAAAATCCGATATTTCCATCACATATTTTACGCGTTGGATTGTTATCAGACAATTTAATATTTGGTGGGACAGGCCCTAAATCTCCGATTGAATCAGTAGTTAGTTATACAGTATCATATTAATATTATGAATGCGAAAGTTTGGATGGATGGATGTTTGTTAGAGTTTGTAGCCTAAAGGGCTAAACAGATTTCGATGAAATTTGGCATACATGTAGAGGATAGTCTGGAAGAATACATAGGCTATTCACTTTTACTTTTTTTAATTCTACGCGGTCGGAGTCACGGGCGAAAGCTAGTTTTAAATAAAATAAAAAATCATATTTCTAAGTATTATTTGTGTGGTTTACCTGAATATATTATCCCGGAACGCGGCCCGGATCCGTGGATCGTCGGATTAACTTATAAAATCCTACACGTGTTTGTCGGATGTTTTTTACAAAACATTTGATTGCGGTAGACAGAGGTATCCGTGAAGCGTTTAAATTAAATCTCATAGGTACTTCATAGGAAATTCGTTGAATCATAGTAGACATATTGACGTCTTTAATTTGTGCAAAGAGATGACAATTATACCTTTTTTACATGTATCTTATTAATCTATACATATAATAAAATTGGAGTGTTTTTAATTTCAAAGGAATTCAAAAGAAGAAAGACTAATTTCAGAAAAAATCCAGATTTCGGGGAGATGATGTATTTGCGTTGCTCATAACGAAAATTCCTTTTTTTTTTGTCAGTCAGTCTGTCTGTCTGTCTGTCTGGTAATCTCCGAAACGGCTGGGTCGATTTCGACCAGACTTTCACTGAAGGGTAGCTGACATAGACGGGCATATCATAGGCTACTTTTTTTATCTTAATACTAGCTGTTCTCGTGCGGCTTCATCCGCGTGAAATTATGAAAATTTTATTTTATTGTTTACATTTGTCAAATTATCAATAGCAAATGTCAAAATGACATGACATGGCAAACCTTGGCAATCTTGCTTCCTTGATGTTGGCAGCAACTTATGGTCTCTTTCCCACATTACGGTTTTTATCCAAAATATCTACCCCCTCAGTTTAATGGCGAGAAAATATAAAGCTTAAAGCGTGACGTAAGTGTAGGGCTTTTTATTAAAAAAAGGATTATTTAAAAATATGCTGTAATTGCTGACATCTTAGGCAACAAAGAAGTGTGTGTTTACGCTTTATTATATTAGTATAGATTATTTAACGGCTATTACTCATGTCTATTTTTCCAGTAGCGGTAAAGTCTTGTCAGTCTATAAATTTTTCAAATTCCTTCCTCTTTTAAAACTTCCTACGTCATTTGAAAGTCGTTAGGCAATTTACCTATTCCATTTATTAACATCGCCGTACAAATTACTCAATTATTTATGTAGCAGCTTCATTTTATCTCTGGGATCGTAATTTAGGGTCGCGTTATTGAATTTTATGAGATTCTGGCCCGAACAATTTTATAAATAGAAAACCAATGGCGTTGCCGATAAAAATGGAAAACGAAGGGTGAATTACGCCACGTGAGGTTACGTTCTTGAAATTATTTATATTTGATTTTTTTTTACATATAAAAAAAATTAAAAATTTCACTTCATTTCATATAAAAAATTTTATTTCTCGCGACTTCGTCCACGTGAAATAAAAAATAATAAAAGACAAAGCCTATGTTACTCACAGATAAATGACCTTTTTAATGTTGAAAGTATTTTTTGATATCGGACCAGGAGTTTTTCAGTTATTTCAATACATACAAAAATACAAATCTTTCCTCTTTATAATATTTCAAGAACGTTGTTGGTAATTTTTGTAATGTTGGCAAAAACTACAAAATATTATGTTTGTAAAATAAAATCCCTAAGGTTTTAAAAACGCTTGTAAAATTAAAATAGGACCTTGAGGTTCTTGGTTGAAAAAAAATCTGAAAAACATAGGAACAATTTTAAAAAATCGCAATTCACTTCATCAACACTAAAAATATTCATAAAAATTTAGTCTACGACAACGAATTCGAATATACGAAGGGTAATGCTGGCCAAACACGTTAGGTTTTAACTTCCTTACATAATTTACTGATAAAACTGTAAAGGTGGGTACTATAAATTCTAGCTATGCCTGTTATTTCTGACGTCATAAAAATCTAACGTGTATAGCCTGCACAAGAAATTGAGCGCAATGCACGCAATGTAAGGAATGCGAGCCACGGAGACCCGCTTCCTTTTTAATATACGTTCATATTTTCTGTATTTCGGTTATTATTGAAAATGTTTTTGTTCATATTTCTCATTTTCATATTATAAAGGGTGATGGTAAAACAATTCATCTAATATTATTAACCTACTGAAATGTGACTCTTTAAATTTCGCTGAGTACTTTATATACATTTTCTTAAGAGACTAGACTAGAACTTGCAATATATCTCATAATTAAATGTATTTAGACTTAGTTTTCTAGAGGCGGAATAAAAATCTAAATGTATTTTTAATATAATTATCAAGTAGTTTTGGTTACAAACTTGTTAGATAATTTTAATAGCAGTAGAAGAATATAAAAGCCATGTCTTACATAACTTTTTAGTTTAGACACAAACACACACAAAAAATGTTACACTTGAAATCCATTATGTAAAACAATTTCTAACCTGAAAGAAAGAATAGAGTATAGGAATACAGAGGGATTTTAGACACTAACATTTAATTTGGCACGTCAAAAACATTAACTTTGTTCTGTCCGACGTGCCAACTCATACGCCACATAAAAGATTACGCCCAAAGATAATCTTACACTTCGTACAAATATTTCGATGAACTAAAAACGTGTTCGACCTTTTTTATGAATTTAGTTTTATCCGATACATTCAACCTGGGAATATGATAGTGGGTTAAATTTATTTTGTAAGTAATTCGTGTTTTTCTTTAGCCTCCGACATTTAGGGCTAGAAGGTTAAGCGTTTTTATCTTGGGATGGATTTAACCGAAAGTTAATATACGTTACATGACCTAGATAGAAACGAACGATAATATTGTTAAAGTGGATGATTTGAATAATTTGTTTTTGTTTGTTTGCTAATATTTTATGTACTATTTCAAATGTTTGGTACAGACGCAACGGGTTCGCTATATTCGTTGGCGAATGTATAGTTTAAATTTCACGGTCCTATTATACAGGTTTCTTTTATTTTATTTTCGCGCACACGAGGGTAGATTTAAATCCTTCTCCGATTTCGGGCGCAGGTGGAAAACCAACCCGTCTTGTACGGCACACCAACTAAATTGTTGGCTTGTGCGAGGAGTGGTACACGACACTCAGCCATGTGGTTGTAAATCCCTTTACCCATTAGACTATTTTAATTGAACTCAATATAATTGAAATTAAAAATAGAATAACTCATAAAAAAAAACTTCCAGAATATTTAGAAGGAAGCAGAATATTAACAATAGCCCAGGTAACGTTTATTACAATTCCCACAATTGTTATACAAATATGATTCTGAATATTGAAAGAAATTCACTTCCTCAAATATACATTTTTCTGCTCAATTTCGAATTTCATCGCTTATAAAACGAGGGAATTCCAAAGCGAATTTTCCATGACCTGATTTAACTTCAAAGGTATCTCAGAGAGAATGTTTTTAAGTCAAAAATTCAGATTTGAATTGAATTTTTAATAATAATAAACCTAATAGAATCAGTCATACGAGTACAATAGAATAGACTCATCTACTAGCCGTTGCTCGCGTTACCGTACGGAATTAAAAAAATAATAACAAATACATGTTAATCAGTGATAACGTAGCTTTTTATTGGTGAAAGAATTTTTGAATCCGGCCCAGTAGTTTATGAGTTATTTCAATACACATAAAAAAATCCTCTTTATACTCGTAATATTAGTATACTCGTATATAAAATAGTATAATCCCTTTTCCTTTCCACCCTTTTCTTGGGAGGAAAGGATGGGAAGGAAAAGTGGATTTGACGGTGGAGGAGACGCATGGGAAGGGGAAATGTCCTCTTTATTTGCGCCTCCTCCTCCGTCAATTGAGGGTGGACAACACATCTACAATTGCGGATGTTAATGGGCAGCGGTCGCTTTCCATTTCGGTGGATTCAGGTGGCCGCTTGCTCGTTTGCCACCTTATTTTATATATAAAAAAAGGTCGTATAGACTTAATATACGAAATTAGAAAGAAAACTTTTATTCATTTCAATTATAAAACTCAAGCAAGCGAATAGATGCTGCATTTTATACAACATGAATCGTGCTTGTTCAAAGTCGAATTCTATAACTTCCTACGAATTTATCGGAGCGTGATATTTTCCGCTTTACAAGGCCCTCTATTTCAGCTGCAAAGAATATTAGAACGGGGGAAATTTTGAATCTGTACAAATAAATATTTCGGTTTACTACGTTTTGTTAGCTTTGTAACTATTTTGATGTATTCTGTATTCTTCAAGGTTATTTAGTTTGTGCTATAAATCAATACCATTTATTTTTATTTAAAATAGCAATATAAACTTTGTAATTGTGATCCAACGCATTATTTAAATATTTATGTCATGGTTTTAACATGTCGTAATTTTGCTTGTTATGTTAATAATCGGACTGAAGTCAGATGTCAAAATAAGGGTGTTGCATTGGCTCGACGACACGACGGCCATATTGGTATTGGCGAGCGTTGATACATGGTTATTGGTAAGGTTATTCTGTGCAAATTGGAAGAAAACATATGAGGTAAAGAAGAGTATATTTTTTTTAAGCATAACATGGTTGTGACGCTCATAATATGTTCATAATTTACCCGACGTTCTTACGGTGAAGGTACACATCGTGATGAAACTTGCACATATCGATGAAGAAATTCAAAAG
The DNA here is from genome assembly GCA_029286645.1 of Papilio protenor. NCBI lineage: Eukaryota > Metazoa > Arthropoda > Insecta > Lepidoptera > Papilionidae > Papilio > Papilio protenor. The sequence goes on along the minus strand of JAGSMZ010000010.1, from coordinate 1,967,415 downwards.
ATATGTGTAAAGTCAACCAACTCGCACTAAAGCAGCGTGATTGACTATGGCCTAGTCACCTCTTACTTAGGCTAAGCTTCGAGTGAGCTGGTCATGATGATTAAAAATATGATCTGAAAAATAAATGTTGTGCTAACTTCCCATTGAACTATTTTAAACACCGTGCGGTGGAAAAGCACGTTTAGAATGGTTCGTGGTTGAATGCCGAAATAGAGCCGAAAACATACATAAACGTACGTTGTAACATAAATTCGACTCCACCTGGTATATTTCATTCCCTTACACGATGTGACGTAAAGCTCGTTAATTAAAATTTATGATTACCCCACATTTAGTGTACAAATTGAGTTCAAATGAAATACGCGGGTAATACGAGTGTAGAATTTAGAAACGGGTGTCGTAATAAAATCTATTGAGAGAGCTACTGTATTTTTATTGTCGCGACGTCATCTATTGGCGAGTAGCAGAATTCATATCCGGGGTATCACAATCGAGCTGTATCCGGAATGTTCGATCGCTTCGACATTTGTTAGCGAGTAGCAAAAATATATTCGCGAAAAGGTGTCTGGAATATTCGAAGCTGCATCGAGAATGTTCCATTGCAAGATGTATGTGATTCGACAATCGAGAAAGTTCTGGAATAAAATGACAAATGAATAACGCAAAGATCGAAATTTGGGGTATATAAGGGGAGTCGGACGTGACTCGGGGAGTCTTACGGTGGAAAGTGAACTGTGAAGAAGTCTTAAGTGAATTGCGAAGAAGATAAGGTGACTGAAGTGATAGTGCTAGTGTTATAGTCAGTGGTGTTTCGTAAAGTGCTCAGTGCTAGTGAGCAGTAGTTGTGTGTGTGGTGCAGTGTTAACGGAGAATTGTACAGTGCAGTGAATCCCAGTTACTGTAAGTCGATAATAAATTATAGAGCGATATAGATATAGTAAAACATGAAGCGGGTTCTTTGCATTAGACTATAGTATTAATTTTCACTATACTGAGAAAGTTTGTTAATTGAAAGTTAAGCTCTAAGAAACCTTTTACTTAAGTTAGTTTTACTGAAGCTGCATATGTTACTTTTTACTTACATTAGCGAAAGTTTAAATGGATGGATGTTTGTTAGAATTTTCCGACAAATCTCTTTTTCCCCTAAGCGGCTAAACTGAACTCGATGAAATTTGGTATAGATGTAGAGCATACTCTGAAAGAACACATAGGCTACTTACTTTTGTTTTTTTAATTCCACGCGAACGGAGTCGCTGGTGAAAGCTACTATACTTTATTATGGCTGAATAAGAAAAGTTTTATTACTCTAGAGTATATTTTTGTTGAAGTTTCACTTACACGGTATATCATTAGACGTACAAACCACTAACGACGTCTTGTTTCTGTTAGCAAGTAATTAGCTCATTGTAGCACTAAATTGTGGTCGCTAACGAGCGAGATACGTTGCCGATTTCTTTTATCTTACAACAGGTGCGATGTATTTAAGTATACATTTTTACAGCGGGTTTTATTACTTTGACAGATGTATACAGTGGTAGAGCCCGCTTTAACATCTTCGAACGAATAGGTCGGCTCGCCCGGTGCAATACCACGACCACACAGAAGACAGGCGTGAAGTGGAAGCGATTCCGCGTTGCGTCTGATGAGTGTGGTGCTGGAGGCCTAATTTTAGCCCTTTCTCTTTCCACGCTTTTCTTAAGAGGAAATGATAGGAAGGAAAAGTGGATTTGACGAAGGAGGAGACGCATAGGAAGGGGAAATATCCTCTTCATTTGCGTCTCCTCTGTCAATTAAGGGTAGGCAACTCATCTGCAATTGCGGATGTTTATGGGCAGCGGTCGCTTTCCATTTCGGTGGATTCAGGTGGCCGCTTGCTCGTTTGACACCTTATATTAATAAAAAAAAACATAATGAGATGACCAATGTATACAAGTGTCATATCGGAGATGTACAAATTAATTTAGTTATTGATCCTCTAGTTATCCGATTCTAGGTTTAAATAAATTAATATCTCATTAGCGCTGCTCTTTAATGTTAAAACTGTCAGATTATTTTCGTACTGTAGATGTGTATATGTTTTTTTCTTCTATGCCATTTTCTGTTTCCATGTAGGTATTTCAATGTTTAGACAGAACCAACTGATAGAAGCGATTCTCTCCTGGCTATAATTATTTGTCTATATTTATCTCGCAATTCAGTCAAATCGAAATCCAAAGCTTCGTCCGATTAAAATACATTTGACCTCTGAAGTTCATTAGGTAAATAAGTGAAAGGTAAACCAGCGTAAATATACATTTTTAAATATAGAGTTTGGAATTAGAATTTATTCTGATGAATAAATGTTAAAAGTAGATTTATAATAAACTAGCTTTCGACTGCGACTCCGTCCGCGTGGAATTTAAAAAAAAAACAAAAGAAAGTGGTCTATGTTTTCTTTACAGACTATGCTCTAGATCTATACCAAATTTAATCGAAATTTGTTCAGCCGTTTTGGCTACAAACTCCAACAAACATCCATCCATCCATCTAAACTTTCGCATTTATAATATTAGTATGAAGTATGATTGTACAACATACTATTATAATATAGTTAAATGACACAATTAGTTTGATTTTCTTAGGTTATTATTTGGATATGAAAGAACTTTTGTGCCTTAAATCCAAAATTACTATTTTAAATTATCTTTAATGCTTGTACTGGCATTATTATAGAGAGTAATGTTTTTCTTTATTAAGACATTTGATTTTTTACACAGTTATCAAATAATAGAACACTAAAATTAAATTTAGCCGCAAATTGAAGTTCTTGACTACGAATTCACATTAGAGTTTTGAAATAAAAGTTTAACAAGAGAGAAAAGAAAAATGAAGGAATACGAAACAAGTTTCCGCAATAAATCTTGAAAAAAAAAATTATTACGTCCCCAGTTCCTTGCCGAGGCAAAATTTGTTTAAAAAAGTTATGACTCTTTACAACAGAATTAAATGTTCTTACAAAGTTCATTTATAGGTATCGTTATAATTTACCTTCATATAATTTACTACGTAATTGAATTAGGGTTGTCGCGACTGAGGAATTGTTGGTAATTAAAATAATTTGACAGTGGTAGAGCCCGCTTTAACATCTTCGCACGAATGCGCCGGCTCGCCCGGTGTAATACCATGACCACAGAATACAGGCGTGAAGTGGGAGCAATTCCGCGTTTTGCCTGATGAGTGTGGTGCCGGAGGCCCAACTTTGGTCCCTTTTCCTTCCCATCCTTGTTCTCTCATTAGAATAGAATGGAAAGGGAATGTAGATTTGACGGTGGAGACGCATAGGAAGGAGAAATGTCCTCTTTGTGTACGTCTCCTCCTTCGATTAAGGGTAGGTAACGCATCCGCTATTGCGAATGTCTATGGGCAGCGTTCGCTTCTCTATTTTGGCGGATTCAGGTGGCCACTTACTCGTTTGCCACTTTATGTTATAAAAAAAATTGCCTCTTCTGTATTAAAATGCAAACAGACACTTGTATACACCGAAATAGTGAAGTGAACGCTTCTTAATTTTGGGTTTCCATTCCCGAAAGTCTTTTACAAAAACATTATCTAACGATGAATGTAAATGTAAATGTAAAATGTAAAATGTAATATTTTCCCACTTATTATCAACAAAAAAGTAATTTAGTTACTTGTAATTAATTTTAAAAGTTAGGTATTAAGCAGATGTCATTAAAATTTACATGAAAGAACTTTTCATATCAAGCGATGTTTCCACGACATGCTTAAATACTTCAAAACATCGCTCATTAATGTTCTTTATGTTGATGAATTTTCGAGTTTATGTTCGCGGGAATTTCGCTGAATACGTATTACATTTGTCATTTCAAAAAGCGATGTATTAAGAAGTTTGATAATATTCCATTAAAACGAAAGTTTTTGACGCTGTCTTAATCTGTTTATTGATCGTATAAGAGTGAGTTTACACTAAAATACATGTGTACATTATTCAAGGACGAAGACACACAGAAGACAGGCGTGAAGTGGAAGCAATTCCGCGTTCCTTTCCCTTTCCACCCTTTTCTTAAGAGCAAAAGGGGATTAGACGGTGGAGACGCATGGGTAGGGGAAATATCATCTTTATGTGCGTCTCCTCCTCCGTCAATTATGGGTAGGACACATCTGCAATTGCGGATGTTAATGGTTAGCGGTCGCTTTCCGTTTCGGTGGATTCAGGTGGCTTCTTGCTCGTTTGAAACCTTATAATATATTATAACTAGCTGTTCCAGTGCGGCTTCATCCGCATGAAATTATGAAAATTTTATTTTATTGTTAACATTTGTCAAATTATCAATAGCAAATGTCAAAATGACATGACATGATAAACCTTGGCAATCATGCTTCCTTGATGTTGGCAGCAACTTATGGTCTCTTTCCCACATTAGGGTTTTTATCCAAAATAATTACCACCTAAGTTTAATGGCGTGAAAATATATAGCCTAAAGGGTGACGTAAGTGTTGGGCTTTTTATTAAAAAAAAGGATTATTCAAAAATATGATGTAATTGCTGACATCTTAGGCAACACAACACAAGTGTGTGTTTACGTTTTATTATAATAGTATAGATATAATATACCCGCTACACACCTTTAGTTATACACCTGTCAGTTTAACTGTATATTTCGAGTTTTCAGTTCAAACTGTAGGTGTGTAGCTTATATTAAGTGATTTGACAATGGATATCCATTTTAATATTGTATCTCATTAAATGAAATGTTTGTTCAAAATACGCTTTTACGATATGAAAGCGAAACAAAATATAATTTTATTACGACAAATAAAATTTAATGAAGAACATTGAAAGTTATTCGGGTAACAATTTCATTGCAACTTTAAGCTTTCTTGTGAGTTTACACCGAAAACATGTTTAAGAATGGCTTGCGTAATATTTCTGTGAAATCGCTGAGTAGTTAGCCCGTATCATCTTTGATGATTGAACAAAAGGAGGATGGTATTGATATTGACTGGTTTGCGTACACGTGTGAATAAAACTCGTTTTGAATAAAAATAAATGACGGTTGGGTTACTATAGTTATATTATCATCGAGAGAGCTCGACCTATTTTATACTACGTTTCATACCAATAAATTAACAACAATTCAAGCGAAGAGGGTTTGCCGATGACTCCCACTCCCTTTAACAATGAACGCTTTCGGTGCTTAACGCGTGACGTCATGAGATCTTCTGCAAAGCTGCTGTGTACCATAGTTTTGGCCGTTTTCGAAAATGAGTTCTTACTAATTCCTTCACTTTTGAAATGTGATATAATGATCCATGCAGTATTTTGTAAATAAAACAAAGAGAATGGTTTACTAAAGATTTATTTCGACTAGAAATTCTTTTTAATACACAATGTTGCAGCTTTAATAAACCTCCGTAGGCGCGTTTAACAAAGCTACTCAGTACATAGTAAGAAATGTTATATAGTTACAATGTTTTATGTATTTTAAATAAGTATTACATACGTTGGATTTGATTTCTATATATCAAACGAATAATAGTGAATGATTCTGGATTAGCAATTGCATATTTTTTGATAATATTGTTTTTCTTATAATTTCGGCCTTAATAATAATATTTACAGCGAAAAAAGTTTTAACAGTTAGAAATATACAGTTTCTATTATAATATTTGATTAATATATATTTTTATTCAATGAAATAAATAGCTGTAATTTAATATGGCAAAGAATCGATCCTTTGGGATCGAAGAAGGGATTGGGAATACTTTATTTTAGATTAAAATTTTGATTGAAATAAACTATTTAGGTTATTTAAATATCATAAAAATATATGTTACGGGTAATATTCAAAATGGACTTCAAAAAAGGGATAATTAATAATTTCTTATAGTTCTAACAATTGCTTTTAATTTTCAGTCTTTAGAATACAAAGAAATTGGAAAATTCTTTACTGTTTCCTTTGCCGAAACACACGTGTAAAAACATTGTTATTTCAGTTTTTTTTAATGGAAAGGGAAGGACGACAACATGTTTTTCAACGTGTATTTATGCAATGGAAACCCATAGTTATATCAATAAAGATGAGAACTGATTTTGAATTGATGTGAATAAGTAAATAATTTTGTTTTGAAACACTTTTAGTTAAATGTTTTGTTTTATTTTCTATATAAGAAAAGATCTCTATAATAATGTTTTAGTATTTACTAATATATTGATATGCATACTACAAATATAAATAAACTATTATATTATATATTAATCTAATATAACTATTTACTTAATGCTATTCTAATAAAGATCATTAGCGCTTTTCCCCATTAATGTTATTTAAATACTATATATTTTATAGATTAAATCTAAATTTGAATTAATAAATATATTTATTTAAATTTTATACAGAAATTCGTAATATTTTTATTCGTATTTGAAAATGTGAGAGTAAACAATGAAGTACTCTATTCCATAATATTTATAGTTATTTGAACTACTAGTTATTTTATAAATATTTGTTAATATTGTAATTTAGTTAACTCATTACTTTCTCATTCCTGTCTTTGACAAATTAACCTTCATACAAACATCACTCATCTACTCTTTCACACAATATTATATTCTCATTATTTACAAATCTGTTTACAGCGAATGGATAGTAATTATATTTTATAACGTTAATAAATATGATTTTAAATTAACAGTAAAACATATGTGAGTCACAATAATTATAATTAATTTAAAAAAAAATCAACGGCTAAACTTTGGTTTAATTTTGTGAAAAATTTATTATTGAATATTTGTGATGTGAAAAATAATTTGTCAAAATTAGAATTAATATTGACCCAAAAGTATATCCAGATTGAAAAATTGCACAGAATTAATTATTAAGTTTATTTTTTTCATGATAACGATGTTAGACGATAGTTTTAATAAAGCTCTTTATTAAAAATTATTTACAAAAGTATCACAGGAATTATTAAATTATAATCAATGCCAAGTTTTATTAATAAAAATACATTAAATGTCATGTTTATTTTAGTTATTAATAATATTGCGTTTGCGCTAACATGTAATTAAGGGAATTGTCGATATTGTTTTGTTTAAACCCGTTTTTTCATCTCTAAATAGGAAAAGTGGATATTTTATTTAGAAGTATTGTAGTCTAGTTAGGTTTTTGTTTTAAAATACATTTTGAACAACCTACTCGTAACCAGTTAATGCTACAAATTCGCTGGTAACATTTAATATTAGGAATTGTGTTGATGAATATGCTTCTAAACTATAACTCTTGGTTAAGGTAACTATATTACACAACATCACTTTTATCGAGTAGCCCGTTATTGCTACTCCCGTCTTCCTGTCAAATATGATATTCTTTTAACGGACGAACAGATTCCGCGGACGATCTGGGAGTGGGGTCAACGCCCGACAGACCTAAAGATCCACTTCTTCTTACCACTAATGTCTTTGTACCGTAATCGGTGACAAAGTTATCGTTACGTGTTGGAGTATTGGCTCTTACTGTTTGATAGCCGCAGCAAGGAGGGTACCTTGATGTTAGAATCTTCTTGAAAGCTTCGCGGAATTCGGTGTTGAAGATCGAATAGATGATAGGATTGAATGCTGAGTTAGAATATCCGAGCCATGTTAGTATCTTGAATGCTAAATCTGTAACAGTTTTTTGTTTTTTTTTTATAATTGCAATTTTTTTATCACAATGTTATTATTAATTAACGAAAGAGGGCACTGTGACTATTTTCCAATTGTCTTTGTTTTACGCCTCAGCCGAAAGATGGCGGTCATCGTATACACAAATCGCACTTTCGGAATTTAAAAAGTGAACAGATTTGTGCTTTTGATTTTCATGTGCGTGTAATATTCAAGCATGAATATAAATGTAAATCCATTATCAACAGTGTCAAGTAATTTTCATTTCGTCAATTTCAATGTTCATATAAAAGGCACGAAAACGACTCACCTGGTATACAAGTTTTACAAAAAGCCGCCACAATGTTAACGCAAAAGAATGGCACCCAGCACAATAGGAAAACGCCCATAATGATTCCGACGGTGATGGCCGCTTTATGGTCGGACACGTGGTAGGGGGACGAATGGACGTGGGTATGCACCCTCGTCCGCACCGACTTCGTCCGATTGTCTGGCAATTGTACCGTGCGGGTGACAGCCTTAATTGACTTTACATGTTTCTGGGCGTAGCAGTAAAGCCTACAAAAAATGTTCTGTTATTACTCTGTGATTCATGTTTCATTTTTTGTATTTGCTTTTACATTTCGTTTTTTATTTTAGTGCCGAGTCGACTAGATAATTGGTGCCGGAATTTATTTCATTTTTTCGACATGTTCGATTCCTATTAGTTGAATATAAAAGTGTTAAGCATGTTTCGGAAACTTGGCTTAAATTTAATGTTAAGTACTAAACTCACCTGCAATATATACTGATCATAACAATGCAGGGTAGGATAAACGATATACAACTGGATACGATAGCGTACGTTGGTGTTAACACTAGTGCGCAGGTTGGATATCTGGGCGGTTTCTCCGTCGCCACCGACTCTTCAGGCGGTCGATGTAACCCCAGCGATATAGGTAGGAAACTTACAAGTACCGCCAAGAGCCAGATTAAGGCAATCGTTACGATGGCTACTTTCCTTGTAACCCATCGACCATACCTGACAACCAAAAGATAAGTTTAAAAACAAATGGGATTTACTGTCATACCGTTACCGTCTAATTGTTAGTAGCCTATGTGTTCTTCAATTCTATCCCCTACGTCTGTGCTAAATTTCATCGAGATCCGTTCAGCAGTTTAGGCTACAAACTCTTAACAAACATCCATCCATCTAAACTTTCGCATTTATAATATTAGTAAGATTGCTGAATGTGTGTGTCATATTATAAAACAAATGACAACGCTACCTAATAAGACAGTAATTAAAGGAAGGAAATTAATAAAGGAAGTCGTAAAAATACGCTGTGAAATAAGAATAACGATATCAATATGTTACAAATTAGAAATAGTTTTATTCTGTAGTTTTTAAATAATCTCAGTAATATTATAAATGCGAAAGTTTAGATAGATGGATGTTTGTTAAGAGTTTGTAGCCTAAACGGCTGAACCGATTTCGATGAAATTTGGCATAGATGTAGAAGATAGTCTGGAAGAACACATAGGCTATTCACTTTTGTTTTTTTTTTCAATTCCACGCGGACGGAGTCGCGGGCGAAAGCTAGTATAATATAATTTGAATTTATATAAATAGATGGCTGTTCACTCTCCTTTTGAAGGCCCCCACGATTATTTAAGATTAACATAAAAAAAACCTTTAACTGAATCACATTACTTAAAAGAACGTTTTATTATTTGAATCCCGAGAAGCATAGAATATGAACAACTTATAATATTATATTTTAAAAACAGTTTCATCAAATTATTATAATTTACTTTTAAAGTTATTTAAGTGTAAAGTTTTGATAAATCTCACTTTTCAACATAAAAGCTATTTGATAAAGTAACTTTTAAAGCTTCAATCGTCTCGCGAAAACTTGTAAGGAGTCTAAACGACCTGCGAGATTCAATATGTTTTCAACTATTGTGTACTATGTACATTGTACTGCGTTTGCAATTTGCTGTTATATTGCATGCATATTGATATATGAAATGAGAAAGAGATCGATTGCGTGAAAGATGACATGATCGAGAAGGAAGTGATGACTGAGTTGACGGATGATAGTTATGTGAAGGACAGCAACCTGTTGCGCCGATCTTACAGTAGTAGGATAAGGAGGAAGGTGATTATGTATATTGTTGCAAGAAACAAGAGTTGGGAATTATAGTGTCGCAAATAGTAGTAGTCCTGGTTGACGAGAATATTCCGATCAGTAGTGATCTGTAAGACGATATTAAGAATGTCTTAAGAAATTTTATGTGGTTAGATGTGAAATAGAATAACAAAGAATTTAGTAACAGGTGATTCTCATCATCTCCCTACCTCATTCTAGTCCCGTAGGTTCGGCATGCCGGGTTTTCGTTGTCCAAATAACTCTATAATCCGTCATCTCAGTTATCACTTCCTTCATGTCACCTTTCACGCAATCCATCCATCTATTTTTATGTCTACCTCTACCAATGTACCACACTCATAACTAACGCCCTTCTTGATTCGTCCTTTCTCATAACATGCTAACCTTTTACTCCTTAATTTCTCAACCACTGGAGCTACTCTCGAACTTCCTCTAATATACTCATTTCATATCTCATTCATTCATGATACCTCAAGTAACAGATGATTCGATGATTGTAAAAGAGTCGTTCTCTTTTTATTCTTATAGGTAGTTATTAGTAATACCTGAGTGGATCTTTGATGTGTATGTACCTATCTAGTGATATAGCACATAGATTCAAGATGGACGCCGTAGAGCACATGACATCACATGCCACCCATGTGTCGCAAAACTGTTCACCGAAAACCCAGTACCTGGAAAAAGAAACATACTGTATTCCGATGAATACACACTTATTACCTTAATGGCCGGTTTCTCAGCTACATCATTAGTGTTTTTGGTTCGATGAATTCATGAAATGCGTTTCCGAACTACGTAACTTTAGTTTTACACTTTGAAACATACCAAAGGCTAATGGATCGCTAGATAATGACAAAATAATTAGAAACTTCACAAACCTGGCATAAAAGAAACAAAATAATTTAAATGTAAGGTTTGTCATAGATTTGAAATATAAAGAATTTTAGCTGTAAAAAAAGAATTTTTAAAAGTAAAAAAAGAATTGTATCATAGTACATATAAATACAATTATTGTAGGAACTAACTAATTAAACGTGGACTTGTTTACTAACCCTAATAAATCATTAACTCCAGCAAACGTCATCACAGCTGCAGCAACTAGCATGTCAGCGATAGCCAATGACGCTAGAAATAAATTTCCAATACGCCGGAGTCCTCTGTCGGTGTAAATCGCTATACAAACTAAAATATTGCCAGCAGCGCTTACGAATATCAACAAGGATAGGAATATACCTGTAAACAAATAATCCGTTAATTCCAGTAGAATTCAATGGAAATGAGAAATTTTGTTCTGTAATTTTCATTATTGATTTGACTTTGAATAACCAAATGAAATAAAAACAATGTCTTCTATTTTTATCCATAAGATTTAACCGTGATTTGTCAATTCCAAATTCTATGATAAAAATCGATAAAAAGATTTATAACTAATTTTACACAACCCATCCCTACTAAATTGTCAAATGAACTGTCAAACTAATCACCCTTATTCAGACTAACTATAGTTCCATTAACCAAAGTACAGTCGAGACAATCCACGGTATCCAAGTTTCATAAAAATTGCGTTGTTCCTTGCAATTTAAATGCCCATCTTTTCCTACAGATACTCAAATTGATTTTCCTACAAGTTAAAATTGAATATTATGTACAACTTGATATATCTAATGATCCATTGTTTAAGGACGAGTAGCAGATATTTTTCTATATGTTAAAGCATATAGCTGGTTGTTATTCCGTATTGTTACAATGAGTACAATACAAACAACTGTATCTATAAAGGATCACCGTGAGTTTCCCCGATGATACTCCATGACCTTTTGTTACAAAGGTTAACGTTTCATAAGATGTCAGCTTATAAACTTACCGACAAGGAGTATAGATAACAGCGTGACTGCGTCTGGGTCCTCGGCATTATCGTATTCGACCTCCGTATCGTTCGGCACGACTGCCACCTGTCACAAACATTTGAATTATTCAATTATTCCCTCGGGAAAGATCGAAATCACTCGACCTCAAGTAGGCATTGTTGTGGGAATTTGAAGGGAGGGCTCAACATAAATTATAAAGCTAGTAATTTTACAGAGAATTGTTCGTGTATTTGATTAAATGCGTTGAAAACCGAGCGTTGGTTTATCAAACATTTGTCAGAATTAGAATTTTATTATTGTTAATTTCACAAAGATTTTATTAACTTGATTAATTTCCTTTTTAAAAGCTAAAAATAGATATAGAACATAGTATTCTTGTTAATAATCTTAGTCTACAATAAGGCTTCTGTCATACTCAGAGACGTTCATTCAACTTAACAAAATACTAAGTGTAGCTTTGACACTGTATAAGTAAAGGTAGGAATGTGGCAAGTATAACTTATCTTACATAAGTTGGTATTATAAAGGTGGACTCCATGTTAGCGAGTACTTTGCATTATTAACTTCAGGTTTTAGTATCCGCTTTCAGTAGGAAGCGTGTAGCGCGGTGGCGCCTTCGCCTCGCGATCTGTATTGTCGCCATGCTCACATCACGCCTGCAACAGAATACTAAATTAGCTCGTTATGTTCTGCATATTGTATTAAAAAAACAACTGACATTTAACTGGAATGATAAAGTGCAACGATCTTCTCTAACCCGGTGTGTAAAAAGAAACTCAAGTACCCGTCTTGTTATCTCTTGTTTTAGTCATACATTCAAACACATTTTTCCCATTCAAACCGGGCCAGACGTATTTGTGGGTCTATAATATGTTTTTTATAATAAAATAACACATTCAATACTTGTAATATTACGCAAGTTTTTGTCTTTCTATACTAATGTAATAAAGAGGATAGATTTGTATTTTTGTATGTATTGAAATAACTGAAAAACTACTGGATCGATTTTAATTCTTGCACCGTTGGAAAGATAATTTATCTATTAGTTACATAGGCTATTTTTTAATTCTATGCAGGCGAAGTCGTGAGTAACAGCTAGTAAAATATAAACCGTTGAAGTTTTTCGTGTATTGTTACGTCAATACTGACTCGATTTAAATAATAACCATGAAGCGATATTATCTAAACAAGGTCATCATTTGACTTTTTTAGTAATTTCAGCACGCTACTATAATTTTTCATGATACAAATTGAAACATGGTTGTGCGTGTCGGTAAACAACAGAAACTTTAGCATAGAAAAAAACTAAACATGCGATTTCAGAGTTCATTGTTTTCAGCTGTCCAAAAATAAATGACCGTGATTTTTATTTCCTTGATATAATTAGGTACTACATAATTCAAACAAATATCATAAATGCGAACGTTTAGATGGATGTATAGATGTTTATTAGAGTTTTCCGCCTAAATGTCTGAATAGATCGATGAAATTTCATATACATCTAGAACATAATCTGGAAGGGCACATATGCTATTTACTCTTGTTTTTTTTTTAATTCAATCGGGTGGAGTCGCGGGTGAAAGCTAGTAATATTGTAAACAGAATTTATATAAATCCAATAAGATTCTTAATGATCTATAAGTATATATATAGATTAGATATCTGTATAGATACTTGTAAATAAATAAATAAATTAGGATTAATAAAATTATAAACGCGTGCTAAGTAGATATAACTTAAACTAGATAAACCAAATCATAAATTAAAAAAAACAACTGTAATAAATAAATTTTTATCGCTGTCAAGTAACACTACTATATAAATCATGCTTTACAGCTATTAATTTTACAAAACTACATATACTATTACGCTATAGCTACGTTTCAGCTGAAATAAATTGCTAAACCGCAGACCGCTACGAGTATCAAAACGCCAAGCGCTACGAAAGCTTCGCTATGCTACGATAGCTACGATTTGCTACGCTAAAGCAAAAATAAATTTGATCTAAAAATTGCAAAGATACATGGCAAGGAAAACGAATGCCCCAGCGTATCCAATACGTATCGGGAACACTTCCGGAATTGTACAACATATGTGACAAATCACAAGAACAGGGATAAATGTCGACATATTGTTACATTTCGTATTTTTAGACCGTAAGATATTGTAAAATGTTAAATATGATGTAACACCAAAAATGTTAACTTATGTTTTTCGTTACTGATTCCAAAAAACTTAAATTTCATAACTTACGTGTCTACTTACAATTTTTACGTGTTAAATTAAATACATTATAGGCGTTTCGTTATCATACTAATATTATAAATGCGAAATTAAATTGAATGGATGTTTGTAAGAGTTTTTAGCCTAAAAGGCTGAACGGATCTGAATGAAATTTGGCATACATGTAGTACATAGTCTGAAAGAACACATAGGCTAGCAACTTTTTCTTTTAATTCCACGCGGACGGAGTCGCGGGAAAAAGCTGGTATTTTTATAAGAAAATGTCCTCGACTGTAATGTTTAATTTTGTGCTTGAAGCATTTAAAAGCTGAGTGGTTTCTAAACACAAAAGATTTGTGTTACAAAGACGTTGTATTTTTAAGAGCTTACATTTTCTGTAGAGACACAGTACTTGTACTTTTACAAAATAAAGTATTCTTTTATATGAAAAATGAGACGAAGCAACTCAACGAATGTTATACCACCACCTCTGCACCGTTAAATATGAAACAACAAAGACACGGCGATCGTTCTATTTTCAAAATTGTTAAAGCTAATTAATTTACTTTGTTTGGAATTCATGAGATTATTTTTTTTTTTTAATAAAAATATTAGTAGATTTTTGTTAATTTACTAATATTTCCTTTAACCATTCCAACTAAGCTCTAGGCTTGTGCTAGGATATGGTTCACGACAATAGTCGAATAACGGGATTCGAACCTTCGACCTCACGATCGGTAGTCCGTACCCCAAAACATTAGGCTATTGGCGCTTTTAATTAATTTAATGTATGGAGGAACAAACAATTAATTATTTGAATGATAAATATAGGATGGAAAAATGTTTGATTTACTAAACATCAATACTAATATAATAAGTGTTAACACACACTTCTTTGTTACTTAGGATATCAGCAATCACAGCATATTTTTTATTATTTCTTTTCTTTTAGGGAAAGAGTAAATTGGAAAAAATCTCCCTGCGAGAAAAGGACAAATATTACAATCCAGTAGTAGAAAAGCAGCAAAGTTATTTAAATTATCAGCCAATGGTCCTTCATTGTCATTTGATCATTCCAATCTTGACATTTGAATTTTTTTTTCTGAGTGTAAAGTAACAATAAGATATTTTTTATATTAACGCGCGTATTAACACATGGGAACAGCTAGTATACTTAAATGTATATGTGCACGATGATAACGATACATCCGTTGCCACCGACAACTGTAGTGCTAGTATAAGTAAAAATTCTGTTTTGTAGCAGTACAATTGTATTTATGAAAAAATGTACATTATAAAAAAAAGGAACTCATTAGTGTTATAAGGATTACGCAACAAAAAAAAAAAGAAAAAGAAAAGTAAAACAAACTGTGCAAAAAAGAGTACGGATCAAGAGTCTGTAGAAGTTGATATTAAAAATAAAAAAAAAAGTATATGTGCTTCAAATTCAAAGATATGTAAAGGCAAGCAACTCGCAAACACCAGCTTGGTTGACTAATTTCTAGTCCGCCATAACTAAGGGTAGATTCGGGACCCTTCGGTGGAGACTTATGAGCTTATATTTTACACTAGCTGTTGGCGTGCGGATTCATCCGCGTGAAATTATAAACTTTATTTTATTGCTTATATTTGTCAAATTATCAATAGCAAATATCAAAATGACATGACATGACATGACAAACCTTAGCGATCTTTCTTTCTTGATGTTGGCAGCAACTTATGGTCTCTTTCCCACATTAGGGTTTTTATCCAAAATATTTACCCCCTAAGTTTAATGGCGTGGAAATATATAGCCTAAAGCATGACGTAAGTGTAGGGCTTTTTATTAAAAGAATTATTCAAAAATATGCTGTAATTGCTGAGATCTTAGGCAACAAAGAAGTGTGTGTTTACGCTTTATTATAATAGTATAGAAGTATAGATTAATTCTGCCTCAAATATGTTTTAATCTCAGAGTAGAAAGAGCTATTTTAATTTTTAAATAATAGTATTCACAGGCTATGTTGCTAAGGATTTTATTTACCTTCGTCGCAGGTTTCTCTTATTAAGTATTATTTTCTAACGCGGCTGTGCCGGTTCTCGCTGCGAGCCACTCAGTGGAAACACTTTCCGTTCTACTTGATTTTCTCGCCCAGTTGCACCGATTTACTTTGAACTTATTTTCCATGAGGGGAATTTGGTTTCTTTGCATTTCGAATTACGTTCCGTTTTCACAAAATTTTGGACGTTTTACGAACGTTGTAGTTGGGTGCTTTAAGGTGTTTGTTTCTTTATATTTTTTTTATAAAAATATTAGTAGATTTTGTTAATTTATTAATATTTCCTTTAACCATTCCAAATAAGCTCTAGGCTTGTACTAGGATATGGTTTACGACAGTGGTCGAATGGCGGGATTCGAACCCTCGACCTCAAGATCGGTAGTCCGTACCCCAAACCATTAGGCTATTGGCGCTTTAATAATATGATAAGTTGCATTTGAGAAGTATAAAGTAAAATTTTACATTTAGAAAATTAATATTTTCAATATATTAAGCCAGATATAGCTTCTAGTAATAAACGTTTTCAAATAATTTTTCTATCTCCAAATTTATTTAGATTTAATGGACTAGTATTTTGTACTTTTTTCTTAAAAATATAACAAAAAGATACAAAACAGTTACTATAAAACATTAACCAAACCACAATAGTGTTAAAAAGGATTTATACCGTAATATAAAACCATAATGTACGATCGTGCGAGGTTTTCCGAATGTTTTTAAATAAAGTGTTGTTCTGAAAGTAGTGTAGTATCTCTCAAGAGAGCTATCTGTTGGATTTTAATTGAAGTATTGCGCGCAGATAAAAAATATTCCCTATATTCAGTTTGAAACGAAAACAATCGCATTCCAGTTCTGTTTTTATTTTAATCATAGCGTCATTAAATTTTGTGTAAGTAAATTTGTGCTTAAGTTATAAAGTGTGTAAATTATTACACAACTATTCTTAAATAGCATATTTGGTATATCTATACTCTATACTAATATAATAAAGCGTAAACATACACTTCTTTGTGGCGTAAGATGTCAGCAATTACAGAAAATTTTTGAATAATTCTTTTTTTAATAAAAACCTCTTCACTTACATCACGCTTTAGTCTATATATTTTCACGCCATTAAACTTAGGGGGTAAATAAATTGGATAAAACCCTAACCTGGGAAAGAGACCATAAGCTGCTGCCAACATCAAGGAAGCAAGATTGCCATAGTAAGGTAATTGGTATTTTGACATTTGCAATTGAGAATTCGATAAATGTAATCAAAAAAAAAAAGTTTTTACAATTTCATGCGGATGAAGCCGCACAGGAATAGCTAGTTTTTATATAATACTAGCTGTTGCTCGCGATTTAATCCATGTGAAATTTAAAAATATAGCATATGTTACTCAGCGATAACGTAGCTTTCAAATAGTGAAAGAATTTTTGAAATCGGTAAAGTAGTTTTTGAGTTATTTCAATACATACAAAAATGCAAATCTTTTCTCTTTATAATATACTAGATGTTGCTCGCGACTCCGTCCGCGTAAAATTAAAAAATATAGCCTATGTTACTCTTGGATAAATTACCTTTCTAACGGTGAAGGAATTCTTAAAATCGTCCCCATAGTTTTTCAGTTATTTCAATACATACAAAAATACAAATCTTTCCTCTTTATAATGTTGGTATAGAAGTATAGATTACTTTATTAATTATTGTAGTGTGTGATGCGAGTTAATACTAGCATATACAATTATTTTTCTTAGTTATTTGAAAAGCAAATACAAATTAAATGTATACGTGTAATCAAAGACGTATATTTATATCTTTACGACCTTAGAGTTTGAACACGACACAAATGCGAAGGAAATGACCTCCATTAACAACACGGCTTGCTTATTTTTCCTTTTTATTAAAGTTTCAAACAGGATCTTAGTGACATCTATTAAAAAAATACTTGTAACAATTAAGTTATTAAAACTTTCGTGAGACATTAAATATAAATTATGACACGGCTAAACTCACGTGACAACCTTCGGTGTAGCCACCGACCAGGTAACAAGTTCAATGTTTTACAAAGTTAATTTATATATCATACTAATATTATAAATGCGAAAGTTTAGATGGATGGATGGATGTTTGTTAGAGTTTGTAGTCTAAACGGCTGAACAGATCTCGATGAAATTTGGCATAGACGTAGAGGATAATGTGGAAGAACGCATAGGCTACTCACTTTATTTTTTTAATTCCACGCGGACGGAGTCGCGGGCGAAAGCTAGTTTTTTCATATAACACTAGTTCAAATTTTATCAGTAGCAAATGGACTTTCCATATTTTTTTATATTTCCTATTTTTATATATGAATTAAACTTAATAAGTATCATTTATCGGGAGCACACTTACACTAGAATAGATCCAAAAAGCAAGAGGCGGAAGTCAAAGAAAGAGCGAGACAGAAACATTAAAAGGAAACGTTCAGAAATGAGTTTAATATCTCACATCTATTTTTATTATATCAAGAGAAAAAAAAATTTACATTCCAACCGATTGTTTATCTCGAGGTCAAAGGTAGTGTAAAATAACTTCTCTTAACCCAGCTTTTATCAGAGCTTAAATTGACTTTTAACGTCTTCCTTCGTCTTTGTTCCGGTACAAGCTATCCCGTAAGGAAGCTCCCATTTTATCAGTTAAGCGTGTGCTTTGAATCGCAGCCTTTTCTTGACCAGATAATCCCGGGTTTAAAACTGGCTTAGTTTGTCAGGTTTATGTCGTAGCGTTTAATCTAAGCATGAAGAGGAAACATTTGTTTGGATTGTAGTTTGTTTTTGTGAACTCTAGAATCACTTAATTTATTTTTACTTCATTTGCATTTAATCGTGTTTGTGCATTACAGGTACACGTTTTTTTTTTATATAACAGGAAAACTAAACACACTTAGTTTTCGCAAATGAACAATAAAAATGGTAGGTAGTAGTAGTATGTATTTAAATTTTTTTGATTACACTTACAGTTTTAATAATATATACATTTTTAAAAATCACATGTAATTCTTGGCTATTACAAAAACACCAATAAAATTTCCTTTGTCTATAATCACGTTTTGTTTTATAATCTTCACTATTTCATTTTACAGTATATTATAAATTACATTAACAACTGACTGATAGAAGCTCAGATAGCTTAAAAATGACGTCACTGTCAGATAAGGGAACAAAATTCAATATTTCCAACCCATATTTTACACGTCCGATAGTTATTAGACAATTTACAATTTGGTGGGAGAGGCCCTTAAAATTGTAAACTACAAATTCACTGAGTAAAGACTATGCAGCAAATAGATAACTCAATAATATGGAAACTGGTCGTCGTTAGTGTTTATACATGCATTTATGAGCCGTGTATCCATTAGTGCCATCGGAGTGGAATTTCAGCTAATGCTATTTATACAACGCGTAGACGATCGATTGTCGATGCTTTAAAGTGAATTATCCCCGACTGACAGAAGGGTAAAATTTTTCCCAGCCACTGAAAAAGGGAATTTCTTTTTTTATGTCCATCCTTTTTTATCTATATCTATACTATTATAATAAAACGTAAACACACACTTCTTTGTTGCCTAAGATGTCAGAAATTACAGCATATTTTAAAAAAAATCTTTCTTTAGTAAAAAGTCCTACACTTACGTCATGCTTTAGGCTATATATTTTCACGCCATTAAACTTAGGGGGTAAATGTTATGAATTAAAATCCTAATGTGGGAAAGTGACCATAAGCCATAAGTTGCTGCCAACATCAAGAAAAAAAGATTGCTAAGGTTTGTCATGTCATGTCATTTTGATAATTTAACAAATGTAAACAATAAAATAAAATTTTCATAATTTCATGCGGTTGAAGCCGCACAGGAACAGCTAGTATAATATAAAGTGATAAACGAGCGAGTGGCCATCTGAATTCGCCTAGAAAGCGAAGCGATCGCTACCCATATACACCTGCAATTGCAGGTGCGTTGCCTATCCTTAATCAACAGAGAAGGAAATGCACGTAAAGAGGATATTTGCCCTTCCTATGTGTCTCCTCCAAGGTCAAATCCATTTTCCCTTCCCATCCTTTCCGTATAAGAAAATGGTGGGAAAGGGAATCCTCCCTTCTGTTCATTAAGGAAAGTGTTAGTATTTTAATAATAGATTTAAATTGTTAGAGTCTGCAATTCATGGATAATGCTTTATTAGAAAACGAAGTTTCAGATAAAGTTGGTTTGAAATATTAACTAAAATTTGAAGGCGAATAAAAAATTTGCTTAACAATTTTTTTTAAAGGTTTTCCTTATTTTTAATATAAGCGATATGCCAGTAACTTCGTAATATTCGTTATACATGAGACAATACCGTAGAAGTTTCCGTCTTGTAAGTCGTTGAAGAAAATTACATGGAAAGTAAAATGTCATACCAAATTTGTGTAATAACGCGATCTGGCAATGACTGTGGTCTGGTGCGGTCTGCGGCAACAGATGTTTGGACGACATTGTTTTGTTGCGGACAACCACAACTACTCTAATTAAATGTGAACGTAGCGTTTGTTTTTTGTTCTTTTCGCCTAACTTTTAGACGGGTTGTTCACCAGTAACCTTGAGTTTAGCCGTGTTATAATTTATATAATATAATGTCTCACGAAAGTTTTAATAAGTTAACCTTGATATACTTTTGTAGCAAATGTATTCATAGTTTGATCTAATATTTCAAAGAGAAAAGAGCCATGATAATTTGTTTCGTCATCCTCCATTCATTTGTAATCATCTTCAGAAAACGCATTTTGTATTGTAAATGACGAACACGAAGGGTTTTTAATTCTTACAAAGACGATCTTTTTTAGGCTACTTTTGATCTCCGAAATAATTACGGTACCCTTGGGATACATTAATTTTTTCATGTTTACTCGGTAATTCTGCAATAGTAAAACATATCTTATTGAAAATTAGCAGAGATATAAACCAATCCTTAGTAATATATACGGATACAGATTATCCATGAAAAGTGTCAAGTTCCCGAGGAATACGTAGTTTTTTGTTTTTCATAGTCCGTATGTTTCTTTTTAATAATGCGCGGACGAAATCTCAAGCAACAGCCAGTAGGTTATAAATTTATGCCCCTAGCATAGTGACCTGGTATTGCTTGATCGATTTTGAAGTTGAAATTGTCATTCATGGCGCAGTCATTACTGCTCTCAGTAATTACTCCGTTTGATTTTAATTAATGAACAACACACCACATGATTTTTTTATGTTATAAAATATTCACAGGTTTATTATTGAGCTATTATTGCATATTTAATTGTTCTTTAATCAATGATATTTTAACCCACTAAAACCAAACTTAGTGTTCAATATTTTATTGCGATATCTACAATAGCTGATATATACAGTACGTTCATAAATTCAGTCACAAACTAATCTCAACTACAATCCTAATGCAGACCACACACGATAGGGTTTACTTGACTGTATTAACCTTACATATACAACCTAGAGAACACAATGTAGTATCACAAATTCGTGTATACAAAACTCAAGGAAAGCAAGGAGTAATCGTTATATGCAACCTAACGTGTGTAGTTTGCATTAGTCGAGCCAAGAGTTCGAGTATAATCGTGTGAAGCCGCTGGCAGCCTTGAGCTTGATATCGCTCTATTCAGACTGGTCTGTGACGTCACAAAGCCTTGTTCTTAGTCCATTGATTATGAATTTACACAGCGTTCTGTGATGTCTTTGTAATATTAGACGAAGTAGCTTCACAACTGAAACACATTGGTTCCAATTTTGTTTACATAACGTTATTTGAACTATAGACATAAGATGGTCACGTCTGGTAGTTTAAATTCCCTTTAACATAAAAGTAATTAGAATAAAATCTTTGTCTTTATTTGAACGCATCACCAGCTCACTATAAATCCCCATTGAGTGACTCGGAATCTACCCTAAATTAATAGTGACAAGGCCTTAGTCAACCACGCTGCACTGCGGGTTGACTTCACATATATCTTTGAATTTCTTCGCTGATATGTGCGGGCATTGCGATTTCCTTCACCGTAAGAACGTTGGGTAAATTACTCGAATCTAGGAACTGTAGATTACAAGTGCGTATTCCCCTGAGTCCGAACATTGTTTGAATGCAGGAAACCAATTGCCATCATCAGTGTTTCCGTTCAATTATGTCATTAAGTACTTCGTTACGTAAGTTCAATTGAATAGGCCAATGGTAAACGGTGTAATTTAGGAGATACAGTGATTTAAAAAATAACATCAAATATATAATTATTCCCTTAATTACAGTCGGTGCTTTATTTATGCTTTTCTACTCTTATTGATTGATTAAAACGACAATAATCTACTATACGAGTATACGTGTCTATAAAATGTATGGGTTTTAATACATTATCGCTTAAACATGGGTCAACCCTTTTGTACCGTGACTTTAGTACTTGGCGCAGATTTTTGACATATCATGGATATTAAAACATTGTGAAGAAAAGGCTTGTGAAATTGAATCTTGGCTAATAAGTAATAGCAATACATACATTATGAAAAACGTAACTTTGAATTTTTTCGTCCATAAAATCAATAAGCTTTGGTTAGTCGCCTTACGTTGGTTAAGACCCTATGTTTACAATAAGCGTTTGGTAAAATGTTGTTCAAATTGTACAGAGTTTAATTAAACAAGTCTTAAACCACAAGTTCACAAAACAAGCATTCTTTAATAGCATAGAGTACGTGATAGCTTAGAATTAATTGTGGCGTCCAATCCCGCGGGAGTCGTAAGGACTCTGAGAAATGCCCGTAAAATCTTACGGCTTCAGTAAAATGGGAGATTAAGTAGCTTACTGAACTATAATGTGGACAGACTAGAATTATCCATCTATCAAATACATTGTTTTTATAGTTTATAGCTTTCGCCCGCGACTTTGAACGCGTGGAATTAAAAAAAACAAAAGTGAAAGCCTATGTGTTCTTCCAGACTATCCTCTACATATATACCACATTTCATCGAAATCCGTTTAGCAATCTAGGCTACAAACTCTAACAAACATCCATCCATCTATACTTTCGCATTTGTAATATTAGTATGATTCCAAAGCAAACCTTGAAATTTGTAAATAAACCGTACGTACTATATAGGCTATTCTTGATTTTAAAAAAGTTACCTTAAAAAAATCTCGAATGATATTTTAAAAATAAAAACAACAAGTGAAAAGTCACTGTAAAATCGAAGTATATACAAGCTTCAATCTTTTTAATATGATCGGAAAAGCCTTCACGTACTATCAATACACCGGCCGAGCTTTTGCATCAAATTGTAAATCGGATGAATCTATAAAAGCTTTATTAATTGCATTGTATAAATAACCTATTTGGTCAATTATGCGAACGAATGTGTCGACGGGATTTTCGAACGCAATATTTCTTTTTTCATACATATATCCGTTTTATTTACAGTATTTAGTGTTGATTTATTATGATTACTAGCTTTCGCCGGCGACTCCGTCTGCGTGTAATTAAAAAAAAACTAAAGTAAGTAGCCTACATGTTCTTCCAGACTATCCTCTACATCTATGAATTTTCATCGAGATTCATTCAGCTGTTTAGGCTGCAAACTCTAACAAACATCCATCCATCTAAACTTTCGCATTTATAATATTAGTAATATGATAGTAAGATTATATTTCTGGGTTATGATTTCCATATATGAAAACATTCTTACTAACGAAGTTAATCTGTATTATTTTAGCGTAGGACTGGTCTATCGAGTAATGAAAAATTGAAAAGCTTTAGAGACGATCCTTAATTAAAATCGATTTTCATTAATCTAACGAGCTGTGTCAAAGAATTCAAAGACGTCTATTTGTTTAACTAACTCTGACGAAGGTTCTAAAGAAAATATCAGTGAAATTATTATAATATTATAGATAAGTAATATCTTTTATAAACTTAGTAGACACGACTACTGGAATTCTAAATATTACTTAAATGTTATCTTAGTTTAATAAATTAATTACCTAAATCATTTTTTTTTCTTATACTAAAAGATTTAAAGACATTGAAAATTCGTTAATGTAATAATACTCGTAATACTTGGAGTTAAGCCATTTTACTTAGTAAACAAATATCCATCTAAATTTTCGTTTTTATAATATTACTAGCGTTTATCCGCTACGTCTACGCAAGGAATTAAAAAGTAGCCTATATGTTTTTCCATACTACGTTCTACGTCTATGTGAAATTTCATGAAGATCCGTTATTACGTTTTGGAGAAATATGATGTAATTCGAACTTAAATTCAATCGTTGGACGTACTCAAATTGGCATCAGTTCCCGAGGGATATAATTTAGACCTAAATTGCGGTCATGTTACAGATGTCCACCAAATAGTAACGTAGTTGTGGAATAAATTGTTTAAACCAATCTTTCGTTTAGCAGATGACAGTATTAAATAACTGTTTGTAAGGATGATTCTAAATGGATCAAAAACTATGTGGAAGACGTTCCCAGCTATCGTTGAAGTCCAAATTAGGTTCCGCGATTTTCTGTAATTCTTAAGATTATAAAAAATTCCTGCTATTGAGATCCTTTACGTTGTCAAAGCTTTTGATCCGCCTATGAAGTATAACTTGTATAAGACAAGTTAAAATAATTATTTGTTAATTAAAAATAACACTGTAACCTAAAACATTCAGTTGAAGAATACTATTATAAAAATTGTTATTTTATTCATATAATAAAAACCCTACGCTTCTTTTTTACCTTCAGTGTCAGTGTGGTAAAAAGATTACTAGTGTAATCCGTTATCGCGGATATATAGATAGCGGTCGCTTCGCCATTTTGGCGGTTTTAGATCGCCGCTTGCTCGTTTGCCACCTTATAATATAAAAAAAAATCATGTCCTCGCCGTTATCATTTATTTCAAGACACTCATATCTCCAGAATGCATATATCTGAATAAAAATTGGTACACATATAACATTGGAAGAACACATAGTCTACTAAGTTTTTTTTTAATTTCGCACGGACACAGTTCATCTGCAATTTTTAAAGATTTATGTGAAATTATCGTGTGTCGGTAACTCTTTCATGTTTCATTAATACAATTTAACTTGTGAATGCAGCAAAGCGAAACGTTGATTGTTAGAAAATAGGTTATTTAATAATAGTCGTTTGTGCATCTATTTCGCAGTATAACCTGACCTAGATGTATTTATATTCTAGGGAGAGCATGGTGTATCATATATTGATCACTTTCGATATATTTGTATTATGTTATTGTTTTAAGAATGCAGTCAATTTGAATCTAAGCTTTAAGAAGTCAGATATATTAACGATTTTAGCCTACAGATTATTTTGACTTGATGGATTTTTTCTCTACATTATGTTAATTTAGAATACGTTAAGTTAAAATATAATCGTAAAATTATGCTGTTTGTATTATTTGTATTTTTAATAAACATTTTTGTCGTTGACATTTTTTTGCCGAATTATTACTATGGTACTAGTGTTTCAATATTATTATTTTAAATATTATGAAATGTCATAAAATGTTTTGACTAGAAAAAAAACATTAGGTGTTTTAGTAATTTCTCTGAGTGCATTTTAAGAATGATTGAGATTGAATAAATTACGTTTAAATGATTTTTATTTGTTGGTTATTTATAAATTATGTTTTTGTATTATGTTTTAATTAATAATTAATTAAGAAAATATTGAATGGTAGATATCATTTCTTTAACCTGCTAAGCATTTTCCCTTATTTATTGATGGTCACACTAATGCGTAAATCTCGGAGAAAATCATATAAAATTATTAAATTTCTCTTTTCAATAATCACTACATTAAATTAATTAAATAAAAACTCAGTTCCAAATGACACTTCGCCACGGGGCAAAGTCAGGTGCGACTTAGCACAGAATCCAAACTTTTTTAATTAAGACTTAATTATAAATGCCCAAAAAAACAAGACGAAAACAGAAACGTAAGCTTACTTACCTAGAAAATTTTTTATCAACTTTACACTTATAATATATTTCTTTCTGAAATAAAATCACAAAACAATTGTTTCTTCTATTTTACACTTCAATTTTTTAAGAAAACTTTTTCACGAAAAACTGCAAAATATTACTCGATTTTTAAATTACAGCTACCTAAGCTGTATGGTTAAGTTATTTATTAGCTAAGTACGGTTGACGAACTTGAACTTAACGCACTCAACTGGTGGGCGATCTATGTGGCGCCTCGCAGTCTACTGGCGTTGGTAGCCGAGCGGGTACTACGCCGCTACATAGCACCCTCTACGAACGTGCTACGATGGCGCTACGGACTATTGTATTTCATATTTCTAAATATTCTGCTAGATTATTTCTATAAATCGATTAATATAAGATTTAAATATATATTTTTAAAGTGTAAAAGAAAAATGTTTTTGCGTTGAAGTAACTGAAAACAATTTATGTTTTTTTTTGTCATAATTGACTTGTCAGGGTTATTATTGTACAATTTAATATATTAGTAAAGTAAAAATTTAATATATAATATTTTACTACTAATATATTAATTTTATATAATATATTAGTAGTAAAATATTTAGTAAGTATAATAGTATGTAGTAAATTAAACTGAAAAGGCTTAGGTTGACAATACTAATAATGTCATTTACTAAATTTTAATCCACTTTGCTAACGACGTCGTGAAACCTTCAGTCTCTATTTTAGAATTATTTTAACGACATTAAAAATCATATTTACACGGTTTGACTTTAAGAAATTTAATTAATTTAAAAATATTTAACTTAACGTCTAATTTGAAATAAGATTAAAGATAAAAAACCTATACCAACTCATAATAAGTAAAGACAATTAAAAGACGATAATGGAAAAAAGCAAAGGTTAAAAATATTTCTATTTGAATTTGAAAATATCTTTTTCATTTCTTAATGATCAAACTTTGACTAAAAATACCTACTACTAATAGCTTATATAATACGAAAACGTTTTCAAATGCTAAAAGCAAAGCTTTTTTCTATACGATATGTTGTTCACTAGTACAGTACAGTATCATATAGTACAGTGTTAGTACTATAAATTTCTAGAAAAAGCTTTTAAAAAAGCTTGAAATATTATTTTTATTTAATTTTTCACGTACGATAAAGTAATTTTAACTATACGCCAAATTGTTTGTGGCATTCAGTTAGCATTTAAAAATCCAATTAGGATTTTCTTTGTCGCGTACGAGATTGCATCGCCACGTTCCGTGTATGCAATTTCAGATGCTCTATTGAAGCGAGCTCATAATTCCCAGGTTTAATTCCTGCAAACTATTTTGACGCAGTCTCAGTGAAAATGAAAGCACACTGGAATTAGACGGAATCGTACAAACTTGATAATGACGTGATTTTTGTTTTGAATTGATTTAGTCGTACGATAAGTTTATCATAAGCTATTGAGGGACTCCCCTGAGGGACTTGAAGTCTACCCTAAGTAAGGGGTGTCTAGACCTTAGTCAACTATGTTAGCTCACTGCGGATTGAATTCACATATCTTAGAATTTATTCATTGATATGAGTAGGTTGCATCATGATGTTTTCTTTCACTGTAAGGTCGTTTAAATATACATATGAAATTATAAAAATACATTATTCTGTGGTATGCTTAACAACTCAAAATAAAATTTAGACCCAGTAACAGTTTAATAAATACCTATTATTAAAACAATCTCTTCGAAAACCTACCTTTGGCAACAAGACAAAGCATGACATACAAGAAGGACGAATGTCCTGCACATTTTGGTGTAACTAAATGTTAGGTGATAGCTGTTTCCCAATCCGCTGAGGGAAAGCCATAAACAAGAAATAGAATAGAATAAGTGATAGTTGCGATTTTCCTCATTTTTGGATAGGTCGAGGTGAAACTTCAAAATATCTTAATTGTCACTTTAATATTAATTGTTAATTATTTGGACAGATAAATGATGTTTTTATATTGTAAAATAATCAGTGTTTAATGGTTTTTTATAAATCCGAAGAAAAAAAAGAGTTATCATTGATAGTTTTTTTAAATAAATTTTTAAAGTTGCAGTTTCGACTGATTTTGACAAAATCGAAAAATGAAGATTACTCGAAAATGGTTAACTTTTGGATAATGCATATAGGGATCAAAATTATCACAAATGTTCTCCTTTATTACCTCCTAACGGGAATACGTCTAATTACCAATAACCCTGTATATGAGCGGGCGCACACCTTTGACTGAACTATGGCACAACTGATGTACGATTGTCGCTTGTTTCGCAGCGTATTCAACTGTTTATTTGCACAACTAAAATCTAGTAGTGTGCACCTCCATATACGTTCATAGGAATTAAAGCAAGACCAAATAATTGTACGATAGTCAAATATGTGCCCGCGCTGTTAATCAAATTAGTTAATATTGAATCCCATAAGACGTCGGAATCGATAGACTGACGATGTCAATGAAGCGTGCAGAAGCATCTTGCATACAACATACAAGCACATAATACCTGAGAGTTTTGCTTTGTGATACGTTACCTGTTACAGACTATAAATTCCTGCCTGCGAGCGTCGGTGGCTCAGGGGTTTAAGTATTTGGCGTGTAATCTATCGGTCTACATGAAAGTGATGATTGTTTTCATATCTTACTAATATTATAAATGCGAAAGTTTAGATGGATGGATGGATGTTTGTTAAAGTTTGTAGCTTAAACGGCTGAAAGTATCTGGATGAAATTTGGTATAGAGCATAGTCGGAAAGAGCACATAGTCTATTTACTTTTGTTTTTTTTTTTTTTAAATAAATTTTTAAAGTTGCAGTTTCGACTGATTTTGACAAAATCGAAAAATGAAGATTACTCGAAAATGGTTAACTTTTGGATAATGCATATAGGGATCAAAATTATCACAAATGATCCCCTTTATTACCTCCTAACGGGAATACGTCTAATTACCAATAACCCTGTATATGAGCGGGCGCACACCTTTGACTGAACTATGGCACAACTGATGTACGATTGTCGCTTGTTTCGCAGCGTATTCAACTGTTTATTTGCACAACTAAAATCTAGTAGTGTGCACCTCCATATACGTTCATAGGAATTAAAGCAAGACCAAATAATTGTACGATAGTCAAATATGTGCCCGCGCTGTTAATCAAATTAGTTAATATTGAATCCCATAAGACGTCGGAATCGATAGACTGACGATGTCAATGAAGCGTGCAGAAGCATCTTGCATACAACATACAAGCACATAATACCTGAGAGTTTTGCTTTGTGATACGTTACCTGTTACAGACTATAAATTCCTGCCTGCGAGCGTCGGTGGCTCAGGGGTTTAAGTATTTGGCGTGTAATCTATCGGTCTACATGAAAGTGATGATTGTTTTCATATCTTACTAATATTATAAATGTCTAAGTTTAGATGGATGAATGGTTGAATCTCGATGAAATTTGTCACAGATGTAGAGCATCGTCTGGAAGGACACAAAAACTAAATACTCTTGTTTTTTTTTTTATTTCACGCCGACGGAGTTGTGGGCAAAAGCTAGTAAATATAAAAATAGATATGTTTCATGAAAGTGATTGATTATATTGGATATGCGTTTATCCTGCAACTAAAACGTTTTATAAATATTTAACCACTTTAATCCTAAAAAGAATGGTTATTACTCTTTATTCATGAAGAAAAGTCTGCATAAAGCTATTACAAGTAAAAAGGTATAAATAACATAGAATAGAAATAAATTTAAAACTAGTCGAGACAAGGAGACAAGTTTAAATTAAAACTCAGAGAGAAGAAAGTTGGGAGTAATTGATAAAAGAAATATAGTGGTTCTAAGAATAAAATTTATAGATAAATGATTCTCTGACGACAATTCTGAACTTTTTACAGTATTATAAAAATATCCTTATATAGGGACAAATACTTTATGAGGAAGGAAAATATTTCTAATCGTGATAGAATTTTCACATAGGTTCAGTCATTTTTAATGTTTATTCGGTACAAAAATACAAATCGTTCTTCTTTGTGATAGGATAAATATACTAGATGTTGTTCCTAACTTCGTCTACGTAAAATCTAAAAATATAACCTATGTTACTCAGCGATAACATAACTTTGTAATGGTATAAGAATTTTGAAATCAGCACAGTAGTTTTTGAGTTATATCAACACATAAAAAAATACTAGTCTAATTATTTTACGGCTTTTACTCACGTATACTTTTTTCCGGTGACGGCACCGACAGTTTCAGACCCTGCGGGGCTCGACCCTCGCAGTGCGAGGCGCGACGCGACCGCGACACAACACCATTAACCCTCGCCCTGAAGAAGGACCCCCGCAGGGTCTGAAACTGTCGGTGCCGTCACCGGAAAAAAGTACACGTGAGTAAAAGCCGTAAAATAATTAGTTATAAAATGTCTCGCGAAAGTTTAAATAAAATAAATAAAAACTCTTTATTGATCCAAAAACAGTTTTGTACAGTTAGTGGGACTCTGTCTCCTGAGCTAGTAAAAACTGTGTTTCAGGAGGCAGGGCCTTCTTTTACGATTGTCTTGCGCAATTTATAATACATTGTTACAAAATAAGATGAGTTATACATAAAAGATAAATTAAAGGTTAAATAATTTAAATACTAGTCTATTCTCTTCATAACATAGATAGAACTAACACCCAAATATATGTACAAAATAAGGTAGAAAACTTGGTATACTAAATAGGATACAAACACGTTAAACATTATTAGAGAATTTCTGTCACAAGTGGGTTGTAAATTAAATTATATACAAGGATTTCAGTTAAATCTTCACGGAACATGAGAAAGCATTTAACTTGTGCCCTTCAACATTTCCTGAATGCAAAGCAATTTGACTGATTATTCAATAACAATGAACTTATGTCTTGATTGCTAACAAGATATGAATGAAGGGGGACTATACACATCGTGCTAGTTAATTGTATCAATCAATTTAAACCGACCTTTATTGTCTGTTCATGAATGATGCTAGTCTATATCTATACTAATATTATAAAGAGGAAAACTTTGTATTTTTGTATTTTTGTATTTTTGTATGTATTGAAATAACTCAAAAACTACTGGGCCGATTTTAAAAATTCTTTCACCATCAGAAAGGTAATTTATCTGTGAGTAACATAGGCTATATTTTATTATTACTAATGTTTAGGAACTATTAATAAACAGCGTGTTTCTGGACGCCGGCGTTAAAAATTCACTAAACTTTAACTTTTCTCGGCTTACGCTGCCTAAACCGTTAGAGCTATATAAAAATGATGTATGCAAGAATTGTAGATCTCAAAAAGTTCTACAGAAAAGTCCGCGATAGCATATATCTATCTTTAGCGGTTTTCTTACAATAACCACTTTTTTGTTTACAAAATGAATTAAAAAGCCTACGCTATTTGCAGCGTTCTTTTATTGGTTTCAAAATTAATCCTTATCCAAATAAATGCGTTTGTTATCAGGAGAATTTAATGTAGAATAAAATTGTTATTTACAGTATTAAAATTGGACTAATAGTTTAGAAGATATCGCGAACACAAACAATAAGGGTAACCGAAAAATCAGCTTACAAGCTACCGGACTTAGAAATTTGGAATCTTGCATCGGTAGATTTCTGTTATTACGTAGATTACTACTAAGTTAATACTTTTGGTAATGGGTTGAAAAAAAGGGCGAACGTAATAGGTTATGTTTGTAATTTCACGCGGGCGAAGTCGCGAGCAACGGCTCGTCTATACTAATATTATAAAGAGGAAAGATTTATATTTTTGTATGTATTGAAATAACTCAAAAACTACTGGGCCGATTTTAAAAATTCTTTCACCATCAGAAAGGTAATTTATCTGTGAGTAACATAGGCTATATTTTTTAATTTCACGCGGACGAAGTCGCGAGCAACAGCTAGTCACTATATAAAAGGACAATTGACTTCTTTGTGAATCAATTGCATGCAAAATAAAATATCAGCGTATAATCGAGATTTTTTTTAATATATTACAAGATGACAAACGAGCAAGCGGCCACCTGAAACCGCCGAAATAGCGAAGCGACCGGGTGGCCATAGACATTCGCAATAGCGGGTGCGTTGCCTACCCTTAATAGACGGAGGAGAAGATGCACATAAAGAGGATATTTCCTCTTCCTATGCGTATCCTCCACCGTCATATCCACGTTCCCTTTCCATCCTATTCTTAGGAGAAAAAGGGTGGGAAGGAAAAGGGACTAAAGTTGGGCCTCCGGCACCACTCTCATCAGACGAAACGCGGAATTGCTCCCACTTCACGCCTGTCTTCTATGTGGTCGTGATATTGCACCGGGCGAGCCGACCCATTCGTGCGAAGATGTTAAAGCGGGCTCTACC
The DNA here is from genome assembly GCA_029286645.1 of Papilio protenor. Taxonomy (NCBI): domain Eukaryota; kingdom Metazoa; phylum Arthropoda; class Insecta; order Lepidoptera; family Papilionidae; genus Papilio; species Papilio protenor. The sequence continues at coordinate 1,935,067 of JAGSMZ010000010.1, read as the reverse complement.
ACTGTAAAATTTAGATATGACGGCTCATAGAGATGTAAGGAAGAGCACCACATACTGTGCCAACCCTCCGTAAGGATAAAGGCAAGTTGATGATTATACAAAATTGATATTCCTCGTAATTACGAAACTATAAATCAATGTAACAATTCCTAATTGACGGTATTTAATTAGTGTTCATGACACTGAGTTAACAAAACTTATGCTAAGCGTTGAGAAACTTCGGACAGGCAGATATGTCCCAGTTTAACAGATAGACGGCTTCAGACTTTGACATATAATCATTTTAAGTTATTCATGCTATTAATCTTGGAGCGGGCGCACGCCTTTGACTAAACTATCGCACAACTGTTGTGCGATTGTCAATTGTTTCGCAGCCCATTCGTCTGTTTATTTGCACAACTAAAAATCGTGTAGTGTGCGCGCCTTCATTTAAGCTTATATGAATTAAAGCGAGACTAATAAACTGTTGTGCGATAATTTAGTCGTAAAGTGTGCGCGTGCACTTATACTACCATCTATCAGAAGCTTTAAATATTTAATTACTGCAATACGACATATTTTCATCTATCTAAATATATGTGAAGAAGTAGTTAAAACAATAAGTATTTTCGGCGGTGGAAACTAAAAGCGAGTACATACTATTTACAGCCCAATGTTTCTAGTTTATATTTTTTTATTGTTTCAAGTTTTGTGCTTGTACCGATAGATGTCGCTGTATAAGAAATACAATACAAATTACGTTAATCAACGATAACGTTTTAGTTATATTTATTTTAATTTGGTTTAAAATAGTATTAAAAACAATAGTTCCATTAATTTAAAAAGCACGTCTTTTTAAAGCTTTTAAATTTTGATTTAAATGGAAAATTCGCAAGTAAACTAAAGCGCTTTAACATTTTTAAATTTATAAATAGAGCGGTTTGTTTTGAAATTTAAAAGAGCGTCGTGTTGGTGTCGACACGTTCGGTGAATGAGCAAAAACTGGTTTCAAGCGCTCGGGATTATACACTTTAATTAAAGAGCTCATTGTATTTAATTTTAATACAAGCCAAATAAAATACAGCGGTTTTAAGGTAACGCTTATTAATTAAAATTTAATTTTAACAATCACGTAAATAGATTTTTTTTTATAACATAAGGTGGCAAACGAGCAAGCGACCACCTGAATCCGCCAAAATGGCGAAGCGACCGCTGCCCATAGACATCCTTAATTGCAGATGTGTTGCCTACCCTTAATCGATGGATATTTCCCCTTCATATGCGTCTCCTCCGCCGTGTAATCCACTTTCCCTTCCCATTCTTTCTCATAAGAAAAAGGGTGGGAAGGGGAACCAAAGTAGGGCGACCAAAGATAATCCTAAATTTTATTATAACAGTTGAATTAAAACAAAACATTATTGAAACACAAGACACTTTTGTTTCTTACCACGATTATGTTTTAATTCTCATCATTGAGGTTTATAATATAACTAGCTGTTCCCATGCGACTTCATCCGCATAAAATTATAAAAAAATCATTTTATTGTTTACATTTGTCAAATTATCAATTGAAATGTCAAAATGACGTGACGTGATCAAAACATGGCAACCTTGCTTTCTTGATGTTGGCAGCAACTTATGGTCTCTTTCTCACATTAGGGTTTTTATCCAAAATATTTACCCCTAAGTTTAATGGCGTGAAAATATATAGCCTAAAGCGTGACGTAAGTGTAGAGCTTTTTATTAAAAAAATATTTATTCAAAAATATGCTGTATTTGTTGACATCTTAGGCAACAAAGAAGTGTGTGTTTACGCTTTATTATATTAGTATAGATATAGTAAAATTATTCATATTTTAAAATGAACCTGCTGAATCCTAATACAAGGAAAATGTGTTCAATAAAACCACTCAAAGCTTTGTCAATAATTCAACAAAACTTAGTTCGTATTTTTATTTTCATGGATATTATCGACAAAAACAAACTTTCAAAGAAATTTAACGAGTTTTTTGTCATTCTCTGTTATATGTTGTATTGTATTTTACGCTTATTAATCCTAGATAAAAAATTCTGGAATGTTAGTTGTTTTTTGGTTTCTTAAACATTTTTTTTCCAAGTTAGGAAATTAACATGACAATCAATGATTATATATTGTTTCCTTAAATAATATGAAATATATTATACGAAATGATGCAAATAATATTAGAACTCGTGTAACAAAGTTTACGCTACAATCTGCTCAGAACGGGGAATCTCTCAATGTGTAGATAAGTTATAACTTACTAAATGGAAATTCAAATTTCGAATTTAAAGGGAAACGTTGAAGTTATCGTTTGAATTTACATTGGAAATTGTGATTTTCAAACAAAACTTATTACAACTGCATATTAAGTAAACTTTGATCCCACAAAAGATATAAAATTTAAAAATCTACCGTGTGTCGCTTCCCCAACAAAAATATATTAAACTACCTTTCGCCCGCGACTCCGTCCGCGCGGAATTAATAAAAACAAATTAATGAAAGTAGCCTATGTGTTCTTCCAGACTATCCTCTAAATCTATGCCAAATTTCATCGAAAGCCGATCAGTCGTTTAGGCTACAAACTCTAACAAACATCCATCCATCCATCGTAACTTTCGCATTTATAGTACTCGTATTTATATAATATAATGTCATGTCAAACCTAGTTAGTTTAGTAAGTGTCTATTATGAAGCATTGGCAATTACACGGCGCCATCAATCTTTAATTTAAAATACGTCATTCTCGAGAGCTTTGCCAAGTTTAGGTAAGGATGGGATAAATAGCAAGTGGTTTACTTTCGAAATGAAACTTCCCCAGCATCGCTCGCATTTTTTTATTTCTATTTGTTGTGTTCAACAAATAGAAATAAAAACATGCCCAAACTGAGTTGAAGCAAGCTAAACAAGTATAACATTTTTAATATTTCGTAACGAAACTGTCGAAAAATTATGTGGACTGGATTTTTACTAATTTATTAGTAACTGACTGTTGCTTTCGACTTCGCCAGCGTGAAATTATAAAATAATAAAAAATGTAGCCTATGTTACTCACTGATAATTTAGCTTTTTAATGATGAAATCTTTCTTAAATCAGCACAGTAGTTTGAGTTATTTCAATACATATAAAAATAAATCATTCCTTTTTATAATATTAGTATAGGTCTGAACTTTTTTATCTCTTAAAATAATCTAATAAAGAAAACTTGTTACAAATATTAGAAGTAACATTGAGCCCAGATGTTACAAACAGCCAATTTAATAACGGAGTGCATTTTTCAAAGTGCAATTTCAACAAATGTAACACGAAAATACAAAAAGCTAAAAGAAAGTCCGACATAATGGATCCTAGCAACGAGTTTATCAAAAAAAAGGCGAATAGTCATCAATTGCTGATTTTGTAGAATCCTTAAGAACGTCAAGAATTAAAAATATTACGAAAGTAAAGCTTTTTTTGGAGTTATACTCGTATTTGAAAAACTCCATCTATCGGACAAGCTTTCATGTTTGCTTTTATTCAATTTTTATAAATAATATTCTTGTAATAATAATGTGTATCTTAAAATAGATTACCTATGCCATAGAATAAATTAAGCCATCCACGTCTTATTTACCATGAAAATCGTCAGTTATTTTTATATGATACTAATATTATAAAGAGGATTTATTTGTATTTTTTGTATGTATTGCAATAACTCAAAAACTACTGGACCGATTTTTTGCGCCATTAAAAAGCTATGTTATCACTGAATAACATAGGCTATATTAATAATTGTTATTATTTTTAATTTCACGTGAACAAAATCGAGAGCAACAGCTTGCATTTAATAATATAAATGCGAAAGTTTAGATGGATGGATGAAAGAAAATTTATTATATCTGCAGAATGGCCCAACCGATCTAGATGACATTTGCCACAGATGTACATAGATCATGGTTTGGAATAACAAATATTATACTTACTAAGTGTTTAATGTCGCAGGCAAAAAAGAATATTTACAGTAAAGAAAATAGTTTTGTACGTATGTTTTCGTTGAAAATTCACCGTTATATTTTTAGAATATACATTGTAAAGACAGTTTAAAATAGAGACATCTTTAAATTCATTCCAAGACTGAAGATAGAAACAATTTGCCATTCTAAAATAAAAGCTATTTGCAACTTGCAAACACTAATTTCGACTTGCGTCAACGGAGCAAAGTAAATTCTGCTTCCATTAAAATTCTCGTATTCTTATTTTCTCAATATTTTTACGTTGGAAAATACGAAAAATGAAGTTTATTATATAAACGAAAATGACAGGTATATCATAAAATATTGTTATCTTTATTTTTAGATAAAGGATGAAAGAGACGATCTGTTATTGTAAAATTGTTTCCGCAGTGTAAACGCACACTAATAAAGCTGTGATAGGCAATCACTTTGTAAAACAATCAGTGCGTAGCCGGCTTTTGTTTATTCAATACAAGTTGTAACATCGCTCATAATGAGGCTTTTAATCAAAGTAATAAACAAACGTAACGTTGTACGGCTTATTTGGAGTGTTATAAATTGAAATAGCCTCGTATAATACAAACGAATGCAAAGTTTAACAGTGGTAGTGCCCGCTTTAACATCTTAGCACGAATGGGCCGGCACGCCCGGTGTAATACCACGACCACACAGAAGACAGGCGTGAAATGGAAGCAATTCCGTGTTTCGTCTGAAGAGTGTGGTGCCGGAGGCCTAATTTAAGCCCCTTTCTCTTTACCACCCTTTTCTTATAAGGAGAGGATGGGAAGGGGAAGTAGATTTGACGGTGGAGGAGATGCATAGGAAGGGGAAATATTCTCTTTATATGCGCCTCCTCCTCCGTCGGATAAGGGTAGGCAACGCATCTGCAATTGCGGATGTCTATGGGCAGCGGTCGCTTCGGCATTTTGGCAGATTCAGGTGGCCGGTTGCTCGTTTGCCACCTTATGTTATAAAAAAAAAAGTTAAACTTTAAAAGACATCAATATTTTGTCTATGGAGTTTGTTGTATGTTATTGTTTAGTGATGTTATTACATCGATGTATTCGTTATAATATCTTGATTAGAATTATAATACAATTTTAAGGTTTCTAAAGCACCAACATATTGCAAAATTAGACAAATAACGAATATAAAACAAACATAAAAATCATGCGTCACGTTAAATGCATGATTGTCCCTAAATCTGTAATTTAAAGAACCACAGAGAAGTTTAAAGAATGAAATATACAAAACTTGTGATTCAGCAGATGATATAAAAGTATTTGCTTTAGAAGATTTTAAAAAGAAAACCAAGTGCCATTCAAATTAATGTCCGCGGGGAAATCACTCAAGACAATAACTGGGATATTTCAATATCTAACTTTTTATTTAACACCATTCATGTTTTTTTCGCGTAATACACGTGTATTGTTTTTACTTTTGATTTCAATAAAATTGTTAACTTACGCCATATTGTCAAAAAGTTATAGATCAACCTATGGTGGTTACAAGCTGCTTGGCGAGCATGAAGCAAGTTGATTGGCGTTTAAAATTTGTCTTGAGAATAGTATGGTAAAGGCGTTTGTACTTGCTCGACAGCGAGCAAATTTATCGAGCATGTACTTTCGTGTGTATCTACCACAAGCTGGTCCCGTGCGGCTTCATCCGCATGAATATATATTAACTTTATTTTATTGTTTACATTTGTTAAATGTCAAAATTCAAATGCACAAATGACTACTATGGCAACCTAACTTCCTTGATGTTGTTAGCTTGTAGTTTATGTTCTCTTTCCCACATTAAGGTTTTCCAATTTATTTGCCCCTAAGTTTAATAGTGTGAAAATATATAGCCTAAAGCGTGTCGTAAGTGTAGGGCTTTTTATTGAAGAAAACATTATTCAAAATTATGCTGAGATTGTAGACATCCTACGCCAAGAACTAGTATGCGTTTACGCTTTGTCATGTTAGTATAGATTAAAGTGTGTTTAGGAAATTTTATACGTTTTATAATCTTCAAAAAATAATCAAAGCGTTTTTATAAATGTTCTATTTACAGTGTAATTAGAAAGTGTGTACTTTAAGAATGTTCAATGTCTCAGAATTAAATATTTGCCCAATTTACATTCCATTACGCTCCACCGCGCTTCTCGCTAAAGTGTTTGTTGATTCTCTCTTTAATATTTTAAATATTCGTTGTATATTACTTTATCAAAATTATTCGTTATTAAAATTTCAGCATTTATTTCCTTCATTCGTACATTCAAGTAGGAAGGAAATTAATGACGGTTTTTAGTACGAGGTAAAACGGATATCAACATTTTCTTATATATGCTATATTACGAATAATTAATGGACACTTTAAAAATCATCATCATCATCACCAGCTTACAATATGTCCCCACCGAGGGTCTCGGAGCCTAACCTAAGTTAGGGGTGTAGGCCTTAGTTAACCACGCTGGCCAAGTGCGACTTGGTTGACGTCACACATATCTTTGAATTTCTTTGCCGATATGTGCAGGTCATCACGATGTTTTCCTTCGCCGTAAGATCGTCGGGTAAATTATGTTATGAAATTCGAAAATTGAAAATCACATTGGTGCGCCGGGATTCGAACCCAAGACCAGTAGATTACAAGTCAAATGCTCAAACCCCTGAGCCATCGACGCTCAAGAAATTTTTAAGAATAATAAAAATATATGAATTAAACTTTGTAAAAAAAAACGTCTTATATAATAATATTTAATAAATACACTACAATAATTGTAAAAATACATGACTTCAGATATCCAGCACCACTAACTTCGTACGGATTAGGATTGAAATCCCAGTCAATAAATCTACTGCTAATAATTTCTTTATAAACCAGCGCAGATTTTCTCGGAATCCTTTCCTTTTCGGGATCGTTTATATCTATTTCGTAAAGCCCGAACCTTTGCCTGGAAATAAATCATCATTTAAATTATCAATACTGAAATCAAATAGTTCCTAATCTATTTACAATATTGGTATACTGAACACGCCGAAATAAGAAAGCGACTGCTGCCTATAGACATCGGCAAAAGGAGATACAACACGAAAGAAGTTGCTGAAAACCTCTTATATTCCGCATTCATACAAAAAAATATGTGTGTCAGTTGCAGCAAACAGCTTAGAACGTGTGTGTGTTCAAGACTAGGCTTTTGTCAACCCCGCTAACCTAGTGCATATTGGTTGACTACACACTGATCTTTGAATTTCTTTACATGTGCAAAATTCCTAACAATTACCTTGTCATGGATGGTTACAAATCGTGTCGTTCCCCTTAGTAGTACCCTTAGTGACCAATGTAGGTAGAATGTGAAATTCAACTTACGTATAGCCCATTGCCCATTCAAAGTTATCCATTAAACTCCATGCGCTGTAACCACGAACATCAACGCCCTCTGCCAGAGCGTCCAATAAAGCGGTTAAATAATTCCTGAAATACTGAACTCTTCCTGTGTCATTCAAACCAGTAGAAGTGGAAAAACCATTCTCAGTTACATAGATTGTCGGATTATTGTATGTATTCTTTATATACACAAGAAGGTTATGAAAGCCTTGAGCATGTTCCTGGAATATAAAGTATTACTAATATTATAAATGCGGAAGTTTAGATGTATGTTTGTTAGAATGTGTAGCCTAAACGGTCAAACTGATGTAGATGAAATTTGGCATAAATGTAGAGTATAGTCATCAGACTATCTATCAAGATTGCATAGGCTACTTGCTTTTGTTTATTTTTAAATCGAAGCGAACGGAGTAGCAACCAAAAGCTAGTTCGTTAATAAAATTAAGGCACATAAGATGTTAAGAGAAATCATATCAATGAAACCAAAATATGTCGTTTACTAGAAGCCAAAAGATGTCTGTTTTTTTTTATTTTGACGAAAATATACATACCCGTAACCAAGTACTGGCGCTGACTGGCCAGCTGGGATCTTTATAAGTTATAAAGCCGGTATCATCATTGAAAGAGGGTGCTTCATACATTCCTATAACCGATGCGTTCCTATATACAATATCGCTGGTATAATGATTCAAAGCTAGGAAGTCGGATGTGCCTCTCATGTAATCTATTTGTTCCTGACTGAAGGGACGGAGTCTTGAAATCTGGAATCCTTGACTGCTGCTGATGTTGGCAACGCGATCGATGAGGCGTTGAGGGTAGTTTCCTTCGATAGTGAATATTGGATTGGCGAATATTCCCAACTGTAAAGGAGAATGAATTTTATCATAGTCACTGTAAGTACAATTTGTTAAAACATATGATTAAAATTTACAAAATAGCAGAGTATATGATTTTATTTACACTAGCGGAAATTTTAACTAAGAAATAAGTACATGTAGTAAAATTTATTTAGGGCACAATTTATTTTCAGTCCATTTAATTTCTTCAAACGGCTTTCTTCTTCTTCTTTATATTTAAGAATAAATATATTATAATATAACTTATCTAGTTTTTTTTTTACATTCATAAGGAGTTATTTCCCTTCATCATCATCCCGTAGAATCGACTCACCGAGTTTTCATCATCTGTCATTTCAGTCATCACTTCCTTCTTGATCATGTCACCTTCCACACAGTCCATCTCTTTCTATGAACTATCACTTACATGGAACGCGAAATAATCCAAAACCGCTTCAGCATCATCTATTGAATGACTATCAGGATACGCCCAATCCATGCTCAATACTATCCCAACTTGTCCACCTTGCGATTTAAATTCATCCTGATAGATATGATAAGCCTTCGCATGCGCCAATAGTATATGCCTACCGCATTCATAGAAACCAGTCGCTGGCTGATGTACTCTAGGAGCATGACGTAGAGTGATAAAACCTTGATAGCAATGAACATACGGTTCGTTAATCGTCAACCAATGTTTGACACGATCGCCAAAATGTTGGTACAATACTCTCGCGTAATCGCCAAATATATCCACTAAACCTTCATTCAACCAACCACCTTGCTCGTTCAAATTTTGAGGCAGATCCCAATGATACATCGTTACGAACGGAGTTATCCCATTAGCTAATAACTCATCAATCAGTGCATTGTAATATGCGATGCCGTATGGATTTACATAATCCGCTCGACCGTAAGGTAATATTCTCGGCCATGATATTGAAAATCTGTATATATCAACTCCCAAATCTTTCAGGATTTGAACATCTTTTTTATAATAATGATAAGAATTGGCGGCTACATCTCCGTTAGTATTGTCAGCTATAAATTCAGGGTCCGTACGAACTAGATGATCCCACATCGACCATCCTTTACCTGATAAAGGGTTGAATCAATAAATATTATTTTAATTTTAAACTTAACACGTAAAATCGAAATGAACATTAAATCTTGAACTATTTTTGTGGCATTTTTAATTTATTCGGTTCTTAAAAGGTCAAAATTCCAAGCAGCACAAAACATGGCAAGCAAGTAAAAAATTTCTTGCATAAAAGTGCTAATCAGATAAGTTTTAATTTTTACATACCATCGGAATTCCAACCACCTTCGATTTGATAAGCCGAAGTCGATACGCCGAATTTAAAATCCGGTGGAAACATTTTTGACGCATACTGCATTCTCCCATTGCCACATGTTCCATATCCAGTAGAGAATAGACTTAAAAAGATCAATATTAAATACACACCCTTTCATCGATTTGTATACGTTACAACCGAGCTTCAGCCAACTGAAAATTAGTATCAGCCCAGTAAATCTGAACTGTACGGTTTGACTTCAAATATATTTTTAATTTCCTCTTATGCATGCATGCATATGCAGATTGTATTACTAAGACCTTCCGTAACTTACTAATATTATAAATGCGAAAGTTTGGATGGATGAATAAATGGATGTTTGTGAGAGGTATCTTAAACTGCTGAATGGATCTCGGTGAAATTCGTAGAGGATAGTCTGGAAGAACACATAGTCTACTTGCTTTTGTTTTTTTTTTAACTCCACGCGGACGGAATCGCGGACGAAAGCTAGTAACTAAATAAATCTCACGTTTTGATTGTGTAGACAAATTGGTTTTGATTATTTCCCATTTTCCTATAGAGTTATACCTCCATACCGCTTTTGTAGAGCCATTTCTAATATAAGGGTTTATTGATTTAAAATGAATTAGTACATATTTACCTGGATATTGCCAAAAATATTGTGCTAATTTTCGTCATGACACCGCAAAGAAGCAGATTAAACTGTTTTTACTAACATATAATAAACATTACGTTATATCTTATCTGGACTCCTATACATGTACATTAAAAGATAAAGATAAAGATAAAGATAGCTTTTATTTTCCCTTTACACAGTTTACAATTAACAATATTTTTATTTATAAAGTACAACTAAAAACTGATAAGAGTAAACAACTATTATATATTTTACAGATATTTACAACTAGATCTAAAGATAACATATCTTGTTGTGTGAGTTGTTAGTTAATTCACTTAAATGTTTATATTAAATTAGTACGGTTAGCATCACTCGTGATCTTCTGTGTAAGGGCCGCCTAAATCGGTGAAAGCGTCCTCCAGTTTCTTTCATGTGGTCCTGTCGGATGTCAGTTTGGACCAGCAGTGGCTGGCGATCTTTGCTACATAGTTTATAGCAAACTACTGCTACTTGTAGCAAAGATCGCATGTAGATTACTTATCGGTAATTAACAATATAATTAAGCTTAAATACGCATATATCAGCGGTTTAAGCAATTGATTTGTAATCTTCAGGTCTTTTGTTCGAATCCCGCCATACCAAAGTGATTTTCGAATTTCATTTGTACATAATTTACCGGACTTTCTTACGGTGAAAGAAAACATCGTGATGCCACCTGCACATATCTGGTTAGAAAGTCATGCGTGAAGTCATCCCACAGTGGGTCAGTGTGGCTAACTATAGTCTAATTACCTCTAACTTAGGGTGGGCTCCGAGGCTTTCAGTCGGGACGTACAATGAGCTGGTGATGCAAAGGTCTTAGTATAATCCTGAACAAAGTAGAACTACACATATCGGCGAAGAAATTCAAAGATATGTTGAAGTCAACCCGCAGTGGGCCAGCGTGGTTAACTATGGCCTAGTCACCCCTTGCATAGGGTAGGCTCCAAGCCCCTCAGTGGGGACGTATAGTGAGCTGGTTATGATGAAAGGATGACTAACATTCTCAGAGATGGCAATAAATCCCTACTTTAATATAATATTAAATACTAGTTTTTACCTGGGACTTCGTCCGCGCTTAAATAAAAAAACACCTAATAATTATTTTAACAGACTATTTAACTGCCATACATTAAAATCCGATGAGCCTTCTGGAGATACCTTTTAACAAACATCCATCCATCTACACGTTGGTATTTATTATATTAGTGAGAAGTAATTTATTAAGATTATTGTTTACAAAAATGTAACATTTATTAAAATACTAGCTTTCGCCCGCGACTCCGTCCGCATGGAATTAAAAAAAAAACAATTGTGAGTAGCCTATGTGTTCTTCCAGACTATCCTCTACATCTAAACCAAATTTCTTCGAAATCCGTTCATCCGTTTAGGCTACAAACTCTAAAAAACATCCATCCATCCATCTATCCATCTAAACTTTCTCATTTATTAAATTATAATATTAGTAAGATATATAATTAAATTATAATAAATAATATTTATATGATTAAATTAAGTATGAAGTATGATTAGTTTGATATCATTTTATTCCATTGCGATAAGATCAAGGGCAATTTTATCACGTATAGAAATACATCTTTACTACTTCTTATATTATTATCGATAGCGGCATAATTAAGATTATTATATCGGGTAAAAATATTAAACCGAATTGATATATTTTTTGATCGTTTTATCGCAGGTAAAAACTATGCTGGATTTCAACGGCAGTCACTCACTACGCTTGTATTCATATTTCTGTTTCTATATTATAAAAAAGTATATAATGTCAATATCTGTCAATACAAGATTTATAGATATCAAACACTGATCTGTATATATGGATGGGTTTGAAATGACAACTTTTGCTTCGTTCTTACTTAATCACGCTTGACGCGACTAACAATTAATTCTATCTCTATTATTAGTTTAAATCCTAACCATCGCTGAAAATTTAATAGACACAAAAGACCACCTGTGCTATACCATTGTTTGTCCATTTATAGAGGTCAGTGGTGTCGAAAGCTATAGTTGTAATAATAACTAGCTTACGCCCGCGACTCCGTCCGCATGGAATTAAAAAAAACAATTGTGAGTAGCCTATGTGTTCTTCCAGACTATCCTCTACATCTAAACCAAATTTCTTCGAAATCCGTTCAGCCATTTAGGCTGCAAACTCTAACAAACATCCATCCATCTAAACTTTCACATTCATAATATTAGTAAGATTATTGAATGTGTTTTTTGGCAATTATGACAAATGACAGACGAAAAGCATTTTTAAATTAAAAATGTAGAGAATTAAAATAGGCTCTAAGATCGAACAAGTCATTTAATTGTTTTTCTTCTTCTGATTATTATTGAAGTACAATATTTTTGACTCTTTTTAATTAATTATAGGTTTATAACTTTTCTATTGCAGTTAAAAGTATGGAAACAAAGAAATATTAGGGAACAAAACTTTCCCAACGCTACCAATCATTGTTGTACTTTAACTTCAGAGCAGCGCATTTCACGTTTGTAATTTATTTTAATTACAATTATTAGACCGGACAATCTGTTTAAAATTAATCATCATCATCCTCCTAATCGTACTCCCGTAGGGTCGGCACAACAGGTTTTTGTCCTTCAAATAACTCATCATACGTCATCACTCCCTTTTTGATCATGTCACCTTTCACGCAATCCATCCATCTCTTTCTAGGTCTACCTCTACCGGTGTACCCTTCAATGTGTCAAAAATAATAAACGAAACTGTCTAAAACAATATTTTTTTTAAATAATCACTAATGTTGTAAGCAAAACATTTTATTAATGACTACATTTGGGAAATTCAAATGTACATATGTACATTTAATTCTACTCATTCTTACAACAGAAACATCAATTTCTACAGCGTTTGAAGGTAGAACAAACATTAAACTATATAAATAACTAGCTGTTCCCATGCTACTTCATCCGCATGAAATTATGAAAATTTTATTTTATTGTTTACATTTGTCAAATTATCAATAGCAAATGTCAAAATGACATGACATGACAAACCTTGACAATCTAGCTTCCTTGATGTTGGCAGCAACTTATGGTCTCTTTCCCACATTACGGTTTTTATTTAAAATATTTACCCCCCTAAGTTTAATGACGTGAAAATATATAGCCTAAAGCGTGACGTTAGTGTAGGGATTTTTATTAAAAAAAATAATTTTTCAAAAATATGTTGTAATTGCTGACATCTTAGGCAACAAAGAAGTGTGTGTTTACGCTTTATTATAATAGTATAGAAGTATAGATAATAGGAAAAAGATGAGAATGTCCCTTCTATATTTATATAAGTCTAATAGTGAATCTCCATTAGCGAACGTTGTGACCTGCTCTATGAGATAAGTTTCACTAAAATGCTAATGTAAAACGATCGCATGAAAATATCTTCATTATACAAGTCACCTACTTTACATACTATATCATTTAAAACAATACCTAATCTTTCTAGAATACTAAATTCCGTCATCTCAGTCCTTATTCAATTTTTAATTATGTCATCTTACACGCAATCAAATGAGAGCGTTGGTGGCTCAGTAGTTTAAGCACTTGACTTGTAATCTACAGGTCTTGGGTTCGAATCCCGCTGTACGATTGTGATTTTCGATTTATCGAATTTTTATATGTACATAATTTACCCGGCGTTCTTACGGTGAAGGAAAACATCGTGATGCAACCTGCAACATGTCTGCGAAGAAATTCAAAGATGTGTGTGAAGTCAACCAACCCGCAGTGGGCCAGCGTGGTTGACTAAGGCCTAGTCACCCTAACTTAGGGTGTAGACTCCGAGCCCCTCAGTGGGGTCGTACAGTGAACTGGTGATGATGATGATGACACGCAATCCATCCATCTCTTACTAGGCCTTATCGATGTGCCCCTCCATATTTACACCGAAAATATTATGATTTAAAACAATCTTTTGTTCTTCAATGACATTATTTTCATTTAATCTCAACAGTACAGAAAACATATCATTTTGTTGTTTCATAAAATATTTGATTTTGTGAATATTTTCAATCATAGTCTTATCTTTTCGGTTTGGCCGAAATATAATACGGCAATGTGTTTTAATTATAATAAAAAAACATTATCTTGTCTCATGATGGAGCAATCCTAAAATACCTAGATCAGTATAGATTGAAATTGTTGTAAAATTGGACGCTGTCAGTTAATGTTTTTTTTTAATATCTTTATAACAACGTCACACTTTAAGTTGGAATAAATTTTGTTAAGAATACTATAACACATTTAGAATGTACGCAAAGACCAAGGTAAGGTTTTATTTAAATACTCGATTATGTGTAAGCACACACATTTAGTTTTAATTGCCCAATATTAATTGAATAGTCGGATTTATTTGCACGTAACTAAGCATTCAGTAACTGTCAGTTGAATTTTACAGTTATCAGTTTTAGGTATACAAGCAAAGATATGTAGCCCGTTTCATGTGGTATTAGACTGAGAGTCAAAATTTTAATACAAATTTTGTCGATGAGGTTACGAATATTTCTCGAAAATTTTCGTGAACGACCTCTTTTTTTGGCATATGAGTTATTCGATTCGTCAATTTAAACTTTTGCATAATATTAGTAAGATTATTAGAACTATTTTAAAATTAATGTTTTGCGAAATCTTTACTTTTAATATTGCTGCCAATTAATTCTAACGATTTTCTTTCTTTTTTTTTTCAGATTAATGTGAACACATTTTTGCTTTTGATATGGACATCTTTTTTTGCTATAACAAACGCCAAAATATCCTGCTACTACGAAGATAATCTTAAGTCTTATTTATTGTGCACCGCAACAGAAAATAATAACACATTAAAAAAAGATGATCTATTTAAGAAACCAGATGTTGTCAGCATAATCCTTAAAAAATGTCAAATATCAACCATAGAAGTCGATACGTTTCAAACAATGAGATTTTTTAACACGCTCGATTTATCGCGGAATCGATTAACAGATTTACCTTTAGGTTTGTTCGAAATGAATACACTTTTAAATTCACTGGATTTGTCTCATAATTTACTGACAGATTTACAGCCTGGTATATTTAATAATACAGAACTGAAGAAATTATATTTGAATGGCAATCATTTGAAAACTATAAAGTCAGATGTAATAAACATTTTCCCATATTTATTTCAATTAGATTTAAATGATAATAATCTAATTGGTAAAAATCTATATTCTAATATATTATCAGATGTGATAGAGTTAAATTTCTCTGGGAATAACATGACTGAAATGAATTTCTTAACAAGAATTTCCAAACTTACTATATTGATTATGAAAAACTGTTTTATTAAAGAATTTCCGAATTTTCTGGTCAACAGAAACATGCAGAGATTACACGAATTAGATATATCTCATAATGAATTAACTTCTATAAGTAAATCATGGACTTTTGATAATTTAATTGAAGTGCAAGTTTTTAATTTATCAAACAATCTTATAGAATACATTCATATGCGAGCATTCTCAAACCTTATATATCTGAAAACACTCGATTTAAGTAACAATAGATTAAGATATATAACTCAGGATATGTTCGAAAGAAATAGAAATAGTTTAAGAAACCTTGATTTATCTTATAACTTTATAAGAAATATTCCACAAAGAGCCTTTGATAGGAGCGCATTAACAACATTTAAATTTTCTAATAATAATATAACATTCATGTATGAAAATCAATTATTAAAAATGTCAACGAAAGTGAATTTGATGAATATATCATTTGGTAAAAATCCATGGCAATGCGCATGTTTGAGAGAATTCCTACGCGAAGTGAAACAATTAAATTTAGAATACGATGTTGTTTATTTTAATGGCTCGAGTCCAGTTTGTGTGACTACGGATGAATTTGTTTGTATGAGAGATGAATCTGTTAATGATTTATTTATAGATATGTATAGAAATATTTTAAAGTAATATTTAAATGTATCGTGCGTTCCAAACTTAGCTGCAGCGCAGAGTACAGTTTTAGTTATCGGCGGAGCGTAAAGTGATCCGGGGGCGTTTTCTCCGTACATACGTCTAACTGCACAGATTCTAACATCTAACTACGAGCTAATAAGTTTGCATTTTGTAATACTTTCACTTATTTTAGTGGCAAGACTTTTAAAGTTGCAATATAAACTATGTGAACATTTAAAAAAAAAAAAAAGACACATTAAAATAATAAAAGTCATGTAATAAATTTTTTTCATTTAATTGAGTGTAATGTTTTTTTTTGGAAGATAATTAAAGAAACGATTTTTTATTTTTTAATTAAGATTAATGCATTTAAATTGTAACTAAATTATATGTATGTAACTACTTTAATAAATAAATAGTACATTGTTTTTTAAACTTTAATCTCAATTCTAGCAGCAACGAAAAATGATATTGTAGAGTAACATAACACCAACGATATTTCTCATGTAACGCGAACTAATCTTACAACGTAATGAGTTGCGACAGATACGAATGTTACCCGAAAGAAACTTGATTAATGGAAATAAAAATAATGATGTTATTTTCATTATTCATTAATCAACCTTTATTCCCAGTTTTACTGAGAGATATGATAACCATTAAAACGGGTGAACTATAAACATTAGTCCTTATCCCACTGAAATAAGGTCCAATTTTGCCAGTTTTTCGTCATCTATATCGTTACTCTCTTCTCGATCATGTCACCTTTTACATAATCCATCCATCTCTTCCTTTGTCTATACCTTTTAGTGTACTCCTTCAAATTATAATACTGTCTGTACTAATATTATGAAGAGGTTGAGAATAGTATTTTTGTATTTAATGAACTCAAAAACTACTGGGCCAATTTTTTTAAATGTTTTCACCATTAGAAAGCTACCTTATCACTAAGTAACATAGGCTATTGTTGATTACTATTTTTTTAATTCAGCGCCGACGAATCCGTGAGCAAAGTAATGAGGTAGTTAGTAAATATGAAAATGAAAGCGTGACTTATAAATATTTTTTATCCATTTAATTGAACTAGTGGTACGTTAACATTGGTCGTGTTAAATCCTTGTTAATGTGTTTAATTCCTATTATTTAAATTTATATTTTTGTAATTTAAACATTCAAGAATACGTAACTAACGTAACTATATACAAATCTAACCAACCCTCATTTGAATTTTGTCAACTTTCAACTTAATTTCCATTCAAATCAAATCTTTCCATTAGGAATTTAATGCTGTTTGTTTATTCATCAGTTAGCCATATTTTGACCCCCATCTAAAAGTGCCACGCTTTATAATCTATCGTTTTATAATTACAAATGAAATCTTTTTGGGAACATTGTATTTTCATTAAAGTGTTTTCATTAAAATATGTGTAGTTTCATTTAAATAAAATTGGGCGTTTTAATTTACTTTTAGAGTCTACTAGACTAAAGTCAAAATAGAGTTTTACGTTGATCCTTAAGAGACCATTAGTGTAGAAATCTATACTAAGAGTGTCTAAATCTGCACTAAGAGTCACCACCACAGCTTGCATAAATATTTTAGTCATAAAGTCACATTTTTTTTATAATTTATTTAGTTGACATTTTAGAACTCAAAACTTTTCAAGGGTCCCAAAAACATCTACCAAAATTTTATTAAAACAGATCCAGCGTTTTGAATCGTTTAACAAACCAAAAATGATAATTTTACACGTGAAACACGTAAACAATAGAAGCTATTAAAGAATTTTATTTACACAAAACGTCTGGGGACGGAACGCAACGCAAATTGGACAATATTGACACTATCAGATTTGTTTTCACAAGAACCACTTTCATCCGTTTGTTCACCCCTTCTGTTAGACATTACACGTTTTCTCATACTAAACAATGTACATTGTAAAATGCTTTTCTGTATTCTTTTGTTCAGTACGCAATGAACATGTAAATTAATATTGTCTTTGCCTTCTGGCAACACTAATTTTTAGTATCTATTTACGATCGAAAATTTCGTTTTTCTTCTTTTTTCTATCGATTTTTCTTCGAATTCCTTCTTTCGGTAAATATTATTGATGTTTAGTTAACTAGTCTAATGTCTTAAGACAGAATTGTCATTCGAATTCTACACTAAAGTGTTATGACGTCATAGTTGGTCGAGAATATTAATAAGTAATAGATTAAAAAAACTTTCTTAATAATAGTTAATATAATTTTTAATAATAAAGTTCTAAAACTTTATTTACTTAAAAGATGCGATTATATTTGTCGTTATTAAGTCTCGAACGTTTAAATTACAAAGCCACAAATTAATTGAAATTTTGTTATTAAGCATTTACCAATATGTCTTTTACTTTGAGATTTAAACTCTGTATTATGAAAGTTTATTCTTGGTTTACAAAGTAAATGAAACTCGTATCTTTAAATACAAAGTAGTTTATTTCGAACACTTTACGAGTAATATATGAAAACCACTATCCTTTCAGCTTAGATTTATTACTCCTTATAGGATAAATATTATTTATCCATTACCTTAAAATCGTAAAACTATAAGAGATATAAAATTTTTGAAGAGTTAATAACATTCTTTAGTGATGTTTTTATTAATATAACACGATTTTTTTAATAGACTACCTTAAAAACCCACACATTAAAACTAGTGTAAATATCGAGTTACACTTTTTTTAATGAAAATAAAAAATATTTTTTTCAAATTGTCTCACAAGTATCAAATTTATCGAGTCAAGTTACATTAAACAAATTATGATAAAACACAATTTGGTAAATCTTCGCATCGTTGATCAAAGCTGTTTTATCGACTTTGAAGATATTACGAAAACACCATGACCGTGTTTTAGGTAAACATTCATTAGCTTGAAGCGTTCAACAAAGTTGTAACATAAACAAAATTGTCGAGACCTGTTTACGAAACGACTGTGCTGGTTATGTTTTTATTAAGTTTGTCAATCGGAGGCAACGGAAACAACGAATTACAGCTTTTCATTACATTTAAAAGAAGCTGTTGCTCGCGACTTCGCCCGCGTGAAATTAAAAGGTAATAAAAAATATAGCTTATGTTACTCACTGAT
The DNA here is from genome assembly GCA_029286645.1 of Papilio protenor. NCBI lineage: Eukaryota > Metazoa > Arthropoda > Insecta > Lepidoptera > Papilionidae > Papilio > Papilio protenor. The sequence continues at coordinate 1,915,815 of JAGSMZ010000010.1, read as the reverse complement.
AACGTATCTTTTTATGGTGAAATCGACCCAGTAGTTATTTCAATACATACAAAAATACAAATCTTTCCTCTTTATAATATAGCTGTTCCCATGCGGATTCCCAATTTATTTTATTGTTTACATTTGTCAAATTCTCAATTGCAAATGTCAAAATTGCCGTAACCATAATAACCTTGTTTCCTTAATAATGGCAACTTGTAGTTTACGGTCCCTTTCCCACGTGAAGGTTTTTTTCCAGTTACCCCCTATGCATGCATGCAAACATGCATATTTTTGAATAATTATTTCTTTGATAGAAAGCCCTACACTTAGGAGACGGTTTAGGTTATATACTTTCACGCTATTAAACTTAGGGGTAAATAAATTGGAAAATCTCCATATTGGATAATAAACTACAAGCTGCCAACATTAAGGAAGCAAGGTCATTATGATAACGGTAATTTTGACATTTACAATTGAGAATTTGACAAATGTAAACAATAAAACAAAGTTTTTATAATTTCCGAAGCCGCATGGTAACAGCTGATGTTAATTATTATTGACGGATAAACAACTGTGTGTTTAAACAAATCGAAAGATGATTTATGATGGAAGTGACATGACTAGTGGCACAGATGTATTTTATCGATCAGTTTAACGAAAGATTGGAATTAGGTCAAATTGGTGCGAGCGTGCGTGAGTAGATTCACAGATATGGATGGAGCAGTGTCATGTGTCCAGTCTAAGCTATTATTCTGTTTGGATTTCCATCGCCGATATACTTTTACAAAGAAAAGAGAAATTCAAAGAAATATAATGATCTCTCGCGGTTTGATTTTTGCATATGTCTTATTGGTCACTGCCATCACAGTTAACTAAACTAAATATTTACATCATTGTATATAGATTTGTTTACTTACTTTGTTCCTTTATTATTTTTTGCTTTAAAACGATTCAAAATAATCTTACTAATATTGTAAATGCCAAAGTTTAGATGGATAGATGTTTGTTATAGTTTACCGCGTAAACGGGTGAACTGATCTCGATGAAAGACATAGATAAAGAGCATAGATTGGAAGAACACATAGGCTTCTTACTGTTTTCAATTATTTCACGTGGGTGGAGTCGATAGCAAAAGACTGGTTACGATTATTTGAAACATTTTCTAGATGGTTTAATAAATCCAGTAGGAGCAACACCAAATTGTCTACGTTTTATTTTCAAAACAAACATCACATTAAATTAATTATTTATCCATTATTAATAAAATTATTCATAAAAAACATTAGGCATTTTTCTGTTAAATTGTGTAAAGAATTTACTGATGTTATTTATTTTCCATTAACGAGTATTCACGTATACCAATAAATAAATAATGAAACCTACCAAACGCGTCATATGTCCCAGAAGTTAGAAAATACGATCGCTAAGAAATAATAAGTTTACTACCTTTCTTCCAGTTTCGAAGTCGTAAATAGCATTACCTTTTTATCTATAATTTTGAAGTAGGTAACACTTTTATACATAAATAAAAACGTCTATGTTACTCACAGATAAATTACCTTTCTAACAGTGGAAGAATTTTTAAAATCGGCCCAGTAGTTTTTGAGTTATTTCAATACATACAAAAATACAAATGATTAGTATATAACATAGACTTAATGGCGGTTACAGTAAGTAAAAAGATGTATGTAAATCAATATCTTACAACAAACTACTAAACAAAATACCATAAAATTTTAAATAATTTATTTTAGGTTATCTGAAGACATCAGAGGTTTATTTCTTAATACATATAAATATGTACTAACTTTCGCCGTGACTCCTACCGCGTGGGATTGCAAAAAGCAAAAGTAAGTACCCTATGTATTCCATATTATGCGCTTCATCTATATCAAATTATTGACATCAGTTCAATCTTTTAGGCGGCAAACTTTAACAAACATCCATTCCTTTAAATTTTCGCATTATATTAGTAAGATTAGATAGACCTATATGTCCGACAATGGACTGTTCATATAATATTACAAAAAAGACATAAGTAAAAATGTTTTCTTAAAGTGCTTCTGAAAATATTGAATAATTCGTAGCACAAGAACGGGCACTTTAGCTTTTCTTTACGAAAATTTTATCAGATAAAGTGTTTCGAATTACATTTGATACAGAGAATATTGTATTGACTTATCTATTGTCGGGGTCGTATTTCTTTGTATATCTTAAAATATGTAACATAACGTAATGTTATTACTATTTCAACGTTTTCTTTGCCAATAAATCATATGTCGAATATCGTTTTGTATTGTATCAGATATATTTTATTGGTATGAAAATATGATGTTTCACAAATCGTATATTTAACTCAATAATTTAATTTTACAATGAAATGTCCGATATGTACAAGGAAAATAATTTGGTTTAGTCTTCTGTATCTTTTGTTCAATAATTATGTAACTACTAGCTGTTAACCGCGACTTTGTCCGCGTGAAATTAAAACATATTAAAAAACATAACCTATGTAACTGACTGATAACGTAGCTTTTTAATGTAAGAATTAATGAAATCAGCCTAGATTTTGACTTATTTCAATGCATACAAAATACAAATCTTTCCTCTTTATAATATTAGTATAGATGTATAGAAAAAAAAACGTTTTTTTTCTTTTCCAGACATACTTTTTTTTTAATTTTTCAGCATCAAAACTCTACCGTTTAACACCCACGTCTGTTTACGTTGCGACACGGCAATCTCTACTTCCAACTTGTTTCCGAAGCTTCGAGAGGCGTTGGCAAACATTAGAGACCGCAATTTACCCTGCGGAGTTTAGAGGTAGGTTTTCAAATTGATATAGAATAAAACAGTGTTATTTTAGACTTATTATTTATTATCCTATCTTACTAATATTATAAATGCAAAAGTTTAGATGGATGGCTGGATGTTTTTTAGAGTGTGGCCTAAACGGCTGAACGGATCTCGATAAAATTTGGAATAGACATAGAGTATAGTCTGGAAGAACACATATGATACTCACTTTTTTTTTCATCTCCTTCGAACGGAGTCACGGGCGAAAACTAGTTGATATATAAATTACACATCAAGTACATATATAAATGAGAATAAAAATAATTAAACGTCGGGTCTGTCGACCGATAGAATATAAATCTTTTTAAGAATTAATGCTGGCAACAAATTAATTTAAAAAAAAAACGTGTATGTTAAATAAATCAATTCGCATTTAACAATTCTTGCATTTAAATTGGAACATTACAAGCCGTTTTAATTTATTAATGCGATCCATTCCATTTCATCATTGTTCGGACGAATATAACATTATAGTAACATGACATTAATTAAAACGGATCATTTACGAATACATTAATAGTAATTATTACAATTGAAATAGAGGCATAATATCAAATATGTTTAAAGCCAGTTACACACCTTCACACCGTCTTTTAACTGTAAAACCTTAACAGACCGACTGCTAGCTAAGTACTTAGTTTTGCTCGAGATATAGCCCGCGACTTCTTGATTAAAAAATCTATTAATAAATATAGCTTATGTCACTCAGTGTTAATATATCTTTCTAAATACTTACTGCGTTGGCACAGCGACCCAAAGTGGGTCTTGGCCTCCGACACGAGAGAGCGCCAGCGTCGTCTGTCCTGCGTCGTCGCCTGCCAGCCGATAGACTCTAGCTCACCCAGGTCTAGCTCTGCGGCGTCTCGCCAGCGGTATCTGGACCGGCCGACGGGTCGGTGGCCAATCGGTATCTTTCTAATTGGGGGGAAAAATTGAAATCGACTCAGTAGTTTTCAAGTTTTTTTATTACAGACAGAAATACAAATCTTTCCTCTTTATAAAATTAGTTTAGATATAACGTACATATGTCTGTATGCAAAATTATAACTATTATTTAAACTGCACTGCTCTCAATTTTTTCTATGCACGTATATTTTTACTGAACAGATTATCACTTAACACTGGTGTGTCGCTGGTATAATAAGCTCAATTTATATTCTTTTTAAAAAAATCCATCAAGTCATCTCAAGTCTCACTGGCTGTTCACGTGCGGCTTTATCCGCATGAAATTATAAAAACTTTATTTTACTGTTTCCATTTTTAAAATTCTCAAGTGCAAATGTCAAAATTACCGTTACCATAATAACCTTGTATCCTTAATTGGCCGATTGTAGTTAACGGTCCCTTTCCCACATGAAGGTTTTTTTCCAATTTATTTACCCCATAAGTTTAATAGCGTGAAAATATATAGCCTAAATCGTGTTGTAAGTGTAGGGGTTTTTATTATTCGAAGAGTTATTCGAAAATATGCTGTGATTGCTGACATCCTACGCCACAAAGGAGTGTGTGTTTACGCTTTATTATATTAGTATAGATATACTCGTACGTACGTATAACTTTGATGTTATTCGAGAAAAAGATAATAACTACATCCAGGCAACTTTAAGCTATTGTAAATGTTACTTTAAAGTACTGAATAGTTTTGAATGAGAGATTAATCTTCTTTTATAAAGTACCTCCAGTCTCTACTTAAGGTAAATTAAAATGCAAAACTGAATCAAAAGAAAGACAAGTTTAAATCTGTCTTTGTAAGAAGAAAAGTGGATTTACAAGCTCGTAGCTTAAATAGAACTTGCTTTGAATAGTTTGTTTTATTATATAAAAAGACTCCATTTTAAAATGGAGTCAAATTTATTAGGCAATGTGTCTTTACCCCATTTAATGGTGACAGAGAAGATATAAGACATATTTAATGTTATAAAACAATTGAATATTGACAATTCATTTTGATTACTAACGTTATTGTTTACCATAGTTTTGTAAACGATGTTTTTAAAAACCTTATTGTACCTAATCTATACTCAATACTAATATAATAAACCGTAAACACACACTATTTCGTGGCGTATGATGTCAGCAATCACAGCATATTTTAGAATAATTCTTTCTTTAATAAAAAGGCTTACACTTGCGACACGCTTTAAGTTATATATTTTCACGCTATTAAACTTAGGGGTAAACAAATTGGAATAGAATCTTCATGTGGGAAAGGGAACATAAACTACAAGCTGCCAACATCAAGGAAGCAAAATTGCCATCGTTGTCATATGTGTATTTGAATGCAAATGTAAAATAAAGTTTTTATAATTTCACGCGGATGAAGCCGCACGGGAATAGCTAGTCATAAAATAATCAATTAGGGCTATCTAACGAATTGAGCTAATCATGCTAGTTTTTAATTCTATTCTTACTTGGAATCTCTTCTCAGAGGTACTACTTAAGCTTAACCTTTAATTTATATCAAACCTTTTTACTTAATAATAAGAATCATATCATATCATACTAATATTATAAATGCGAAAGTTTAGATGGATGGATGGATGGAAGGATGTTTGTTAGAGTTTGTAGCCTAAATGGCTGAACGGATTGCGATGAAATTTGGTATAGATGTAGAGGATAGTCTGGAAGAACATATAGGCTACTCACTTTTGTTTTTTTTTAATTCCACGCGGACGGAGTCGCGGGCGACAGCTAGTGTTATATAAATGTGTCGTAATATTTCTGTTAGTCTCTTCGTGTCGTCCGTGCAGGTCCTGTTGAGAATTTTAAATGAACTTTTTTCCTTATAGCACGCAACTGCAAACGTGTTCCCATAACAAAGGGGCATTATTTTCCTCGACGGAAAATGTAAGAAAGTTTTTCCTTAATAAAATAAGATTTGTTGACAGCTCTATAAATTGATAATGACATAAAGAGAACAAAACACAGTTACCTTTTTAAAAAACTAAAAATTTATGCCTAATTTTAGTCCCTTTCTCTTTCCACCCTTTTCTTAAGAGGAAAGGATGGGAAGGAAAAGTGGATTTGGCGGTGGAGGAGACGCATAAGAAGGGGAAATATCCTCTTTATTTGCGTCTCCTCCTCCGTCAATTAAGGGTGGACAACACATCTGCAATTGCGGATGTTAATGGGCAGCGGTCGCTTTCCATTTCGGTGGATTCAGGTGGCCGCTTGCTCGTTTGCCACCTTATATTATAAAAAAAAATGTATGAACTGCATATGGCTTTTGTTACATCACATCTATGTGGTTGAAATTTGGTACGTGCTACGTCAATACGTGTACACTAATATAGAAACGATTCACAGTAGATTTAAAAATCCTATTAATGACATGTATGAAATTAAATTTTCCTCTTAATTTAATAGAAAGCGTTAAAGACTATTTAAAATAATTCTCGGAAAAGCTTAAGGCAATGAAAATACACGTATATTATTCTACATGATTAAAATTCTGAAAATCTTTACTAATATTATAAAGATTTGTATTTTTGTATGTATTGAAATAACTCAAAAATTACTATACCGATTTCAAAAATTCTTTCATCATTAAAAAGCTACGTTACCACTGAGTATAGTCAGTGTTATATTATTTTTTATTTTCAAGCAGACGAAGTCGCGAGCAACAGCTACAATATTATGTAAAAACTTTCTTACTCATATTTGGTTGTCCCTTTTTTAATCTATAACAGCATAAAAAATAACCCAAATCAATGTAAAAGTGGGAAATAAAAAGTGAAACAAAAAATGAGTCAATTTTATAGGAGAGTCGTGCAGAAATTGTGAGCAAAGGGAATAATGGTACTGGTAAATGCAGGTGGCCCATTGTTTTAACATCGTTTGAATGAACAAAGTACTCTTTATTTACACAGTGTATCGTACTTGTTCTTTTTAAACGTCGAACTGTTAACTAGGGTAATAGAAATCTCTTTCATAAAGCAGAGAAAGCCCTGCAATTATATTAAGAGAATATTCAAATGATATTTAGCTTTTTAAAACAAAAAGTGTAATAAGATTTAACGAACATTTTTTCATGATTTTGGTGTGTATTTACTATGTTTCCATTTTTTTTTAAATATTGTAGTATATTATTGTAGAATTAACTGATACAATCGATACTAACGGAATTTACATTAAAGGACGCACTTAGTTAACTAATCTATACTAACCTTTTAACTAATCTATACTATTATAATAAAGCGTAATCACACACTTCTTTGTTGCCTATGATGTCAGCAATTACAGCATATTTTTGAATAATTCTTTTTTTAATAAAAAGCCCTACACTTACGTCATGCTTTAGGCTATATATTTTCACGCCAATAAATTTAGGGGGTAAATATTTTGGATAAAATCACTAATGTGGGAAAGAGACCATAAGTTGCTGCCAACATTAAAGAAACAAGATTGCCAAGGTTTGTCATGTCATGTCAGTTTGACATTGCTATTGATAATTTGACAAATGTAAACAATGAAATAAAATTTTCATAATTTCATGCGGATGAAGCCGCACGGGAACAGGTAGTCTAAAATAATTGAAAATCTTGAGAAATTAAAAATGTTAAATATAATACCTGGAAAATTTCCATTTCATTTAGTAAGTAAAGTAAAAAGTAAGTTTACGAGTAAAAAGTTGTTACTCTACTAAATCATTCATAGTGATTATTCAGTTTTCCTCTCGTACAATCAATTACCCTTTGAAAGGGATTGGCATGTCTATTTGTGTTAAGGCCGGTCAATAAAACGAAGCCTTCACAAAAAAAGATAATTAAGGCTGGCCTCCGAGTTATAATGGAAGAGGGTTTCTGCGCAAATTAATGAAAAAAAAATTCGACTTGCTTTTTTTCAATCAATTCCGATATCCGAATGATGAAGAGGCTACCGAAGATTGAAATTCGAATATCTAGTTGTATCCCATAATTATTGGCTATTATGTTATGTTATTACAAACAGCTGGATGACTATTTCATATTGGTATACTTACATATAAACATTTTTTTTTAATATAAAGAGGTGTTTGCTAAAGGTTACTGGCAAGACGGTGAAATTTTGTCGAATTCTGTGAAGGCACGAGGAAGTATTTTCTGACCCCAGAAATCGCACTTGAGAATACCCACTGAGGGGGTTTTTTGTTAATAGAATCATAACATAACCCTGTTCTTAAAAGGCAAGGTATCTTCCACAGAGTAAATAACTATTTCCAAAAACCTTTGATAAATTCTGCAACATCTGACTTCACCAACCAAAGTATTTATTATAAAGGTAGACGCTTAAATACAAAGAAATGGCAAAGAACATTTATAAGAAAATATTAGGAAATCTATTACGACGAGTGAAAGAAAATGCCAGTCACAGTGTACGCATAGAATGGTTCCTTTGTTTGAGATCACAGTGGAATATCTTTGTACAAACTAAAGCATGTTGTTTGCTATAAAAACTCATTGTAAACGACATTTCACCGAAATGGATAGGAAATATATTTCCTCGACTATTAAGTGTGCCTAATTTTTATTCAATACGACAGGAAGGACCATGTTCACGATAAGGAAAAAAAAACAGTGGAGTATATTAAATTTAATATGCTAGCTCGACCTAGAAAGAGATGGATGGATGAAAGGTGACATAGTCAAAAAGGGAGTGATGACTGAGATGACAGATGATAGAGTTATTTGGAGGACGAAAACCCGGTGCGCCGACCCTACGGGGGTAGTATAAGGCAGGGGAGATGATGATGATGCTAGCAGGGAAAATTACAAGTAGATGTAGTGACTAAATTAATGGCGGTAGTCCGTAGCACAAGTCTTATTGGCAAGTTGATATTTTGCAATGTTGCCAGTTAACTGTTTTCGTCGGCTTGCTTGTTGCTACAAAAGTAACAGATAATAAAATACTCTTAGGTGCTTTTGGTTAATTGAATTATTTAAGGTGTTATAAAGAATGACATTTGTAATCCTATGAGATTCTAATAATTGATATTTTATTTAAATTGATTATAAATTATAATGAATCCGCTTAGCGCTTATGGTAAGCATAACTAATGAAGCTATTTGCATTTAATCTTATTACGGCCGCTGGGGAAGCCAATTTAATTACCAGGGTTAGTTGCATGGGAATTACCTTTTAATTTATGATTTCATGGAATAAAGATTCACATTTAATGAGGAACTCATCAAATCTATAAATTTATTTATTAATGAAAAAAATATGATGGGGATTTCCAGACCGATTTTGTTCTTCAGAAAATATTACATAATATATTATATTTGATTTGCTTTTACTTGCTGTTTCGTCTATGCAGAATTAAAAAAAAATCTGGTTTAAATAAAGACTATGTTACAGTGATAACGTAACTTTCTAATGGTAAAAATAATTTGGAATTCGATTTATTATTCGATTTACAGTAACTTATTAGTTTTTGAGTTTATTTTTTATATACGAAAAGAACTTGTTTAATCATACTAGTTATAATATTATAAATGTGAAAGTTTAGATGGATGTTTGTTAGATTTTGTAGCCTAAACAGCTGAACGGATCTCTATGAAATTTGGCATAGATGTAGAGGATAGTCTGGAAGAACACCTAGGCTACTTGCATTTGTTTTTTTTAATTCCGCGAGTACGGAGTCGCGGGCGAAATCTAGTAATTATATAATACATTTGTCAGAGCATACATAAAACTCAAATATTTAAACTCGATTTTTTAATTATCAAGCTGTAACATATATCATTATAATATATAGACCATAACTATTGGTTAAAGTTCGTTTTAATTATATTTTCCACTCGTGTTCAGATTTCAGATTTCAAGTCATTAAATGCACATAAACTCTAACTAAATATTCTTGCAAGCAATTTCCGTATTTACGAAATATCTTTCGCAAGCTAAAGTGTAATTTCCGCTGTTGATAAAATTAATTTTATATTGCACATAACACCAAATATTCAGATACATAGTTATGAATAGATATTAGTTATTACCTAACTATTATATTTTTTACATACATATATTATCTAGTCTCTATCTCTATCTCTATACTAATATAATAAAGCGTGAACACACACTACTTCGTGGCGTAGGATGTCAGCAATCACAGTATATTTTTGAATAATTATTTCTTTAATAAAAAGCCCTACACTTACGACACGCTTTAAGCTATATATTTTCACGCTATTAAACTTAGGGGGTAAACAAATTGGAAAAAACATTCTTGTAGGAAAGGGGCCATAAACTACAAGCTGTCAACATTAAATGGTAATTTTGACATTTGCAATTGAGAATTTGACAAATGTAAACAATAAAATAAAGTTTTTTATAATTTCATGCGGATAAAGCCGCACGGGAACAGCTAGTTATGAATAAAGGTGCTATATACTATGAATTGTACATAATGTTTAAGCTCGGTTAAGCAACATACAGGTAACATGTGTAACGTGTTCAGAAGCACGACTCTGCGGCCAGTTTGTGGCGAACAATATTGTAACTGAATTACCGTCCGCTTAACTTGGAAGGAAAACCGTAATTGAATATAGTCCCTCTTACAAATATCCATTTTCTGTTGCGGCTTTATAAATTTATTTGATCCTATTTCCTTATCAAAGATTCATGTATTTTATTACATAGCACAGAAATTCGCTTCTCGCTGTCTCTATCCCTATGTATGCTTATATATATACATCTATACTATTATAATAAAGCGTTCTTCTTTGTTGCCTAAGATGTCAGCAATTACAGCATATTTTTGAATAATTATTTTTTTTATAAAGCAATCCTAAGGTTTGTCATGTTATGTCACTTTGACATTTGCTATTGATAATTTGACAAATGTAAACAATAAAATAAAGTTTTTTTTAATTTCACGCGGATGAATCCGCACGCGAACAGCTAGTTTTTAATATTACGCAACGGATTTTGATGCAGTTTTTTAATGCAGTGTTTGAGGAAGGTATATTATTACATGTATAATGTAGTAAGGAAATTACTGATAATTTTTGAGGTTTCTAATGTGATGTGAATAAACACATTTTCGTACCTGCACCGGATGCGTGTGAAGCCGGGTTGTATGCTAGTTTTAAAACATACATGCAGAACAAAACAAAAAAATTAAATTAAAACATCATCATCATCATCATCATCACCAGCTATACGTTACGTCCCCACCGAGGGGCTCGGAGCCTACCCTAAGATAGGGTGACTAGGCCATAGTCAACCACGCTGGCCAATTAAAACATGGGTACATTCAATGCAAATCTCTTTTGCAAGAAATTATATATCTTCTATCTCATAATCATTCTTATAACATTGCTTTCAACTCTTAGTTATTTTTTGGACAAAATTATTCTGTTAAAAATAAAATATATCTTGAGAATAAACAAATCCCCAACAACTAAGAGTTTTGTCGAACAGATGTGCAAAAATACGTCATCATGCTAATTATCTTTGCAAAAATGTAAACATACTGTGTTGTACTATTTCTGTAGTGAGAACTTACTTTGAGTTTATTATACTACGTTTGTGATAAAACTTTACATCTCACTGCGAACTCGGAACAAATTTTAAATTAAATCCCAACGTAAAATACGAACCGAGCGCTCTGATTGCGAACTTTACGAAATATGTGCCTTTACGTGTTGGAAGCAGTATTTACATTGCCAACATATACTGTTGCCTGTATTTATGTTCGAAATAGATCGTACTCGTAATATCTGCGGAAATGAATTACTAGCTTTCGCCCGCGACTCTGCCCGCTTGGAATTGAATAAAAAATGAAAATGATAATGTTTATTATTAACACAGTAAAGATAACAAAACAAATAACTTTTGACAATAACTTAAAATTATACATGACAGAAAATTAAACATAGTTGTTATCTTAATCTATTTATGGTTATTCGAGTTAATCTGGTGATGGCCACACTAGACAATGCCTGTATCGTGGCCACCAAAATTCATATACATATGCTATCCGTATCCATACACAAAATTACAGAAACCCACACTCAGGGCAGCGTTATAGCATTTAATTATAAGTTACTCATGTTCAAATTTAACTATAACTAAAATGTAAGAGAAAAATATGTTTATAAATCATAATAAAGGGGATATAACTATATATAATATGTGTATGTAAATATATATGGTACGAGTATATTAATAATATGTAAATACATCACAATATAATCCAAGTTTTTTATAGTAGAGAGTTGTTATGAATTTATCTTCAAAAGGTTCTCGGTATTAGAGTAGTTTAAAATGAGCAGCCAATCCAGTCAATCCAAATCATGTACCCTATATGTTCATAATAACTATTTTCTATATCTGTGCAAAATTTCATCGAGATCCGTTCAGCAGTAGGCTACAAAGTTTTACAAACATCCATCCATCTAAACTTTAGCATTTATTATATTAGTATGATTCCGTTGACATTATTTATGTGTTCAAAGAGTAAATTAATTGCTTTTTAATTTATTGTTTTTGTTCAACATAAAGCAATGACAAATTAATACATTGAATTGTGAGTATATTTTTCTATTCTAAATTTGTTCAAAAGTTTGCAGTTGTTTTTGTATGATACAATGGTACAGATAAATGAAACACATGATAAAATTGTCTGCCATTTTTCTGTACATTTGTGAAATAAATCTATGAATTGTTTATCAAAATTTAATATGTATAAATCCATCATTTTTGAACTTCGACACTTACACTTAGAGTTGGAATGGTCACTAACGGCTACGTTTAGTGTAGATTTTTGTAGACAAAGAGCAATCTTATTTTCCCTCTTCACATGAAAATCATAAAGCGAATGTATCTGATAACATTATAGAAAACAAAAGATTCAATTTCTGTTTAAAACGGTAATTGAACGGTGCTGTTAAAACAGAAAACACTCACCCAATTAATTTACAAAGACCATTGAATTAATTAATTATCTCAATCATGAAATCAAATTAATAATGGGATATTTTCTCTTAAATGTTTTCGCAAAAATATATTCTATACTAATATTATAGAGAGGAAAACTTTTTTGTTTGATTGTAATGAATGGTCAAGCGCTTGTTTTTTGTGTTATTATAAAAAAAAGAATAGGCTCAATAACTACTGGGCCGATTTTAAAATTCTTTCACCGTTAGAAAGGTAATTTATCTGTGAGTAACATAGACTATATTTTACAATGATTTTTTTTAATCCACGCGTCGATTTTAATGATGGCGTCGCGGGCGAAAGCTAGTGTTAAATAAAATACTAAGTATAGAACATGATTTACTTAAGATACGCTACATAATGTCATGTTTGTACCGTATGTATGTAAAAAATAAAAGTAGTAAATAGACTATGTTTTTCTAAACTTTGTTCTACATCTGTGCTAAACATCGAAATCTGTTAACCCATTTTGGAGATGCGTACTAACATACATCCATCAATCAAAACTTTCGCATTTATAATATTAGCATGCTTTGTTTTTTGCCTAACGAGCTGTCGCCCGCAAACTTCGTTAGCGTAAATTTGGACCACCAGTTACGCCATTTTGACAGCGCGGAATTAAAAAAAAAGTAGCCTATAATATGCCCGTCTATGTCAGCTACCCTTTAGTGAAAGTCCGTCGAAATCGGCTCAGCCGTTTTGGAGAGTACCCGGAACAAACGCGGATTGCGGACAGACAGACAGACAGGCAAACGTGTTTTAAATGCGATTTTCGTTATCAGCAACGCAAATACATCATCTTCCCGAAATCTGGAGTTTTTCTTTTGATATTACAAACAGACACTCCAATTTATTTATGTCTTATTTTAATTTTTTTTATTAAAAATAACATGTAGAAATGTTTCTAAGCTATACCGTTTCCAAAAGTTATTGTTTTCATCTTTGTTCAAACATTATAAGAAACGTTAACTGAAATGCTTGTCTTTATTCAATTTACTTGGTCGGGGTAGAGGCGAGTGATGTACAATTTTCCTTACGTATAACAATATCGAATCAAAAATTTACATTTTTATTACCTTACGTGTTGAAAATAGTCTCTTATGATTTTATGATATTGAAAATAAAATTTTATTACTTAATTTAATGCTAGCTTTTGCCGCGACTTTGTTCGTTTAAAAAAATTAAAAATTAAAATGAGAAAATCTATGTGTATTTCCAGATGTCTAAATCTATGCCAAATTTCATCGAGATCTGTTCAGCCGTTTAGGTGGCTAATTCTAACAAACATCAATCTATCTAAACTTTCGTATTTATATTAGTAAGATAATCATACACAAAATAGAACTATACGGATGTTTCCATATTTTATTATTTGTATACAATTGATTTCTTAACTTAAAATCAATTATATAAAACAATTGTTAAATAGTTAAGAAATCATACTTCATACTAATATTATAAATGTAAAAGTTTAGATGGATGGATGGATGGATGGATGTTTGTTAGAGTTTGTAGCCTAAACTGCTGAACGGATCTCAATGAAATTTGGCATAGACGTAGAGGATAGTGTGGAAGTACACATAGGCTACTTTTTCGCGATTTTTTTTTACTAGAGTCGCGAGCGAAAGCTAGTAAGGAATATAAGAAGACGAATCTATATAAAAATCCGGATTAATCTCTCGTAAAACATCCACATAATCTGTGAAAGTTAATAACACTATAATGATAACCTTTAAACAATACGTAAAGGTCATCATCATAAAGTGATACCTTAGGTAATCTAGAATGATTTGAACTGTAACATCTTATATTATAAGAGAGGATAAATCTCATGCCATTTGTAATAAAACGTTACGATATGCTTCCATTTGTAGCAGGCTTTATAGCACATAAAATAGAATTGCTTTAGAATGACATCACAGCGGTTACTAAGCTAAGAAAAACTTAAACAACTAGACCTTTATATTTACTGAATTTAGTACGAAATATCTAATAATCATTCGTTAAAATTAATAATGGTAAACAAAGCGCCAATAGCCTAATGGTTTGGGGTACGGACTACCGATCTTGCGGTCGAGGGTTCGAATCCCGCCATTCGACTATCGTCCTGAAACTGAACGTCCTAGCACTAGAGCTTAGTTGGAATGGTTAAAGGAAGTATTACTAAATTAACAAAAATCTAATAAGGTTTTTTTTATAAAAACAAAAAAAAATGAGTTCGTAGCTACGTAGCACCGTAGAACTTATAATGTGCTACGGTGCAGTAGCAAGTGCTACGAACAAATAAGTAACAGTAATAGGTCGTTAATAACTATTTCCTACGCTAAGTTAAGCGCTACTAAAACAAAAGTTTCACCACGAACGCAACTTAGTTATGCGATTTCTTATAACAAGCCAGCAACTTTTGCTTTGTAATTTGTTTAGAGGTTAACAAAGCTTATTGCATAAGCTAGATTATATGTGAATAACTATAATTTTATCTCTGTTATTATTTGACATACGAATTAAAACTTGTAAATGTGGATATTTAACTACTTTAATCAAGTTTTTATCTCCCAATAACTCTATCATCCATCATCTCAGTCATCACTCCCTTCTTGATCATGTCACCTTTCACGCAATCCATCCATCTCTTTCTATGTCTACCTCTACCTGTGTACCTCCACATTCATAACTAACGTCCTTCTTACATGCGATTCATCCCTCCATACTTTAATCAAGTATTTTCAGTATTCAAAAATACGGTATAAGTGAATATAGAAGTTCACTAAAGTGTGAAGAAAAAATGAAAGCTTTCAAGCTTATACAATGATATCGTCAAATCAAAAGCTCGCAACAAAGAAAAAGCCCAAGGCATTTTGTCTGTTGGCAATGATTTACAATAAAATAAATCACTTGTCATATGTCTAATGAAAGAATATTATTTTCATGTAAAGACTAGGAAAAATTGTATTTCTATTGTTAAGTTAAAACAAGATATGATATGGTGAATATCACCAAAATAAATTAAATCTAAAGGTGCATAGTGACGTAATGCGGTCTAATGTAACGAGTTACAACGTTCCCCATAACAATACGTAATTGAATCAATGCTCGCCGTGTGACATATTAGATTACATTACGTAACGTCGATCAGTATCTACCTTAACAACTACAAGTACTCGAATGGTGAAAATCATTTCGAATTAATGTATTTTTGACACAGCGTGATTTTAATTCAAAATATGACTATCACCCTATGATCATTATTAGGAGAATAAAAATCGAATAACACTTCAGACTGCTGGAGACATAGCACGAAAATTTACGAGACAACATTTGTATTATCGACAAAATGTATGAGATTTGTCAGTGCACATTACAACCGATACTAACACAAATCTAATAAGAAAATTAGTCGAAGACGTTATAAATACTGTGTCTCTAATTTTCGTGCTAGAACCCCAAATTATAATTATAAGGACATACATATTTGCAAAAAACATAAGTGTCGGTCAAATATAAAATAGTGTATGATCTAAGTTAGATTAACAACAATTTTTATGTGACTAATAACTTAGAATAGCTTATCTTTATGACATCCTGCGGACGTCGTAACTGTCAAGTAGATAGCCCAAGTCTAGTGCACTTACAGAATGTACTCAATAACTATCTATTAAACAACTATATCTAGATATCTAGTATCGGTATAAATAAAATCAATTGAAAAAGTGTGTAAACGCTTACCTTAAGTGATTTACTTATTTGGCGATTTTTATTGTATTTATTAGCAATTTTTTGTTTCACAACACTGGGCTATGTCTTGGTCCGGGCGAAATCTACAATCGAACTTAGGATCTTCCAAACTATGTTCTTCATCTGTGCCAATTTTTTTCGAGATCTGTTAAACCGTTTTGGAGATACCTAGTAAGAAAAATCATGGATGGATATTCCAAACTTTCGTATTTATGATATTATAGTAAACATTGTATAAAGTACGATTATGACAATGTTTTCCTGTTCATTGTTTATTTAAGAAAATATGTCTAATTTTATTAACATTTTTTTTAAATTAAAAAATAATAAAAAAAACATAGCCTATGTTACCAACAAAAAAATAACCTTTCTAATGAAAGTATTTTCAAAATCGGTCCAGTAGTTTTTGAGTTATTTCAATACATACAAAAATACAAATCTTACCTCTTTATAATATTAGTATACGCTATGCTACGACTAACCATAGCTAAGTTAATCTCCAATACTGATAACAAAGTTCTATAAGCGTTAATCGCCTATTATTCCTATTTTTTGTCGTCAGATTATAATTTTAATATAAAAGTGTTTTAACATTTATAATTATACAAATATTTACAAAGCACAATGACACTGAGTAGCTATTCCCCTAATTTTCACATTTAGTATAATACATTCACAATTACTGTAATTAGCAAATAAACAAACACATTAAGAGCCATTCGTTTTCGGTTATTAATTTAGCTTTTAATTACAAATGCTGTTAGAACGTGTTATTCTAACAGCATTTGTAATTAAAAGCTAATGTTACATAGTAATTAACGCCCGCGATTTGTTTTAGCAAAATATATGAAAACCGTCCCAAACTTAAGTTTGACTTTTTACCTCCTATTCCTTTTTGTCTTCAAAAATAACAGGAATTTGTAAATTTACACTGTCAGGGTAAATACAACTTTATCTACTTAAGTGGGCTAAGTTAAAGTAAGTTTAATTCTTACTACTATGTCAATGTCACCTAAAAGGAAGGCAGCGACTTAATAAATGGTAAAAATCACGTAAGAGAATAAACATTTGTTTAAAAAAAAACTGTACATTATTTGTTTATTAACCTTTTTAATATTTTTAAACTTTACTTCTCATGTAAGGTCTTATATTTTTCTTCGGACGCCATCATCATCTTGTCCTTCTTACGAGAGGTTATAACCTTACTATCTGAAAAGTTTAGATGGATGTTTGTTAGAGTTTGTAGCCTAAACTGCTTACACGGATCTTGATAAAATTTGGCATAGATGTAGAACATAGTCAGGAAGAACACATGTCTATGTCCTACTTCCTTTGGTTTGCTTTTTAATTTCATGCGGACGGAGTCGCGAGCGAAAGTAACATAGTACTCTTACATATATCTCTATCAACCGACGTACAAGGTCTTACTACCTGCCTACATATACTCTATCTCTTAAACATGCAGACATATGGAACTTCTTTACATGTTCACATTTGTTTATTTTTATTTCAGAAGGGACCAAACGAGCCCACTGAGGTGATCATCGGCGCCCTGACATCCGCAACACCAGAACAACTATAGATGCGTTGCTGGCCTTTGAGAAGGTGATAGGCTTGATGTACGTTTGTTTTTTTTTTATTTAATACTCTGTACTCTGTACTGATATCATAAAGAGGAAATATTTGTATTTTTATATGTATTGAAATAACTTAAAAGGTTCTGTGGCGATTTCAAAAGATCTTTCACCATTAAAACGCTACGTCAGTGAGTAGCATAGGCGATATTTTTTTTATTTTTTTTTATTTCACGCGTGAGAATTCGCGTGCAACAGCTAGTTATATGAAATCCTTAACATTGACAAAACGCAACTGAATTTACTCACTTCACAATGTAATAACAATGTCGACATAACCTAAGTATACCGAACGTCTTTGTCCTACATAGCTCAAACAACAAGGGTCCCAAGAATTTCGTTCAAAGTTATTGCAGTTTGCATTACAGTGAAATAGATGGCGCTGGTAGTTGAGATAGTTTGGTGAATTTACCTACCATATTCAAATAGCAAGCACAATACGCATATTTGCTAAAAGATTTACCACAAATTTACAGTCGAGGACATTTATATCCTACCCACAATGCATTCAAATTAATTTTAATCTTCATCTATATCTATATCTACGAGTATACTAATATTATAAATAGGAAACATTTGTATTTTTGTATTTTTGATGTATTTAAATAACTCAAAAACTACTGGGCCGATTTTAAGAATTCTTTCACCGTTACAAAGGTAATTTATCTTTGAGTAACATAGGCTATATTTTTTAATTTCACGCGGGCGATGTCGTATTTTATAAATGCAAACAATTTCATTGGTAAAACTGATAGAAACAGGGACATTTTTTTTAATTACTAAAGTTCTAAACTAAAAAGAAATAAAACATGATTCAACCTTAGTTAAAACTTTTCTATAGTGACAAAGGAAGTAAGTTTTCTTGCTTAAGACTTCATTTTACTGTCCACTGAGAAACGTTTTAATTGCAAAGCAAAAAGTTAACCGTGATGGGTTCCACTGTTAACACAAGTACATATTCCGATCTCGTTTATTCATAAAAAAAACTGAGATAACATTACGTTTTTTGTTCATATAAGGAGAAAAAAAGAAAACCCTTTTTAATTAATTTATTTATTAAAACACATAATATTCGTGCGTATAGAAATATTTTAATAACTTTTTTTAACTGAATGTTAAAAATATATAGGTATTTTTAGTTACTATTTACTAGCTTGTACTCGCGACTATCCGCGTGAAACTAAAAAAAAAAGTAAGTTGTCTATGTCTTTCAGACTATTCTCTACATCTATGCTAAGTATCATCAAGATCCGTTTAGTACTTCAAGCTACAAACAAACATCCATCCATATTAGTAAGATCATACATGTTGTTTTAGCATAAGTGATTATCTAGACACGGTGTGTTCCTTATATACAAATATCTATTAAGGCGTACTGTTTACTGATAGCTCTTCCGTTATTAACATCTCCGATGTATTGGTTTAATTAACATGGTACAAGAGGCGTGAATTTATTGTTCTTGTATTAATTAACTAGCTGTTCGCGTGCGGATTCATCCGCGTGAAATTATAAAAACTTTATTTTATTGTTTACATTTGTCAAATTATCAATAACAAATGTCAAAATGACATGACATGACATGACAAACCTTAGCAATCTGTCTTTCTTGATGTTGGCAGCAACTTATGGTCTCTTTCCCAAATTAGGGTTTTTATCCAAATTTAACCCCTAAGTTTAATGGCGTGAAAATATATAGCCTAAAGCATGACGTAAGTGTAGGGCTTTTTATAAAAAAAATAATTATTCAAAAATCTGCTGTAATTGCTGACATCTTAGGCAACAAAGAAGTGTGTGTTTACGCTTTATTATATTAGTATAGATAACGAAAATTCAGTTCCAATTACTGCTATCATTATTGCTGTTTTCTCTAAAGAGGCTTGGCAGAATATGTACTCTTCCATACATCTAAAAAAAATGTTTAATCCTTATCAACACTACAATTATGAATAAAAAGTAATTAAACACAAAGTAATGAAAAACGTAACTAATAAAATGGAAAAAAAAATATTTAAAACTAGCTTTCGCCCGCGACTCCGTCCGCGTGGTACTGAAAAAACAAAAGTGAATAGCCTATGTGTTCTTCCAGACTATCTTCTACATATATGCCAAATTTCATCGAAATCCAGCCGTTTAGGCTACAAACTCTAACAAACATCCATCTATCCATCCATCCATCCATCTAAACTGTCACATTTATAATATTAGTAAGAAGTAAGATTAGCGTTACAATGCTGACTGGATACATCTCTACTCGTATTTTCATTACCTTTTTACGCATTTCCTCTATCAAAGCCATACGTAATGTTGCTGGTAGTCGCCCACTACTCGAACTCCGATCATAATTAACAATCAAAGATTTATTATTGAATTATGCACTTCTTTAAATTAACTCTGGGATTTTTATGTTCGTGTAATTTACTTAAAAATGGGCACAAAGTTTTAGCTTCACGTATAATTTAATTAAACATTTAGGTTTAATTCTTATTGTAACTAATACTTTACTATTTACTAGCAATCCGCCAGAGCTTCGCCTGTATGGAATAGAAATTACTTCTAACATTTCTGTCATATATTCCCTTTAAAAAAAAATGTTCAAAAAGATCCTACATTGTTAGTGTATATTTTATAAGGAATCAATAAAGCTTTTCTTTCATTCCCTTTATCATAGTTATTATATTACATTATAGACCAAAGCCCACAGACTTCGCTGGCTGGGCCACTTGATGAGAATAGGGGGGATCGTGGAGCCAAAAAAGCGTATCGCAGAACAACGCATGGCCGCTGACCTGTCAGCCGACCCAGATACCGTTGGCGAGACGCCGTAGAGCCGGACCTGCGACCTAGAGGCGATCGACTGGCAGGCGAAGACGCAGTACAGACGACGCTGGCGCTTACTCGTGTCGAAGGCCAAGATCTAATTTGGGTCGCTGGGCCAGCGGAGTAATGAGTATGTATTTATTATGTAGCTGTTACTCAGTGATAACTTATCTAATAGTAAGTAATAGTAATAAAAATGCACTTGACTATATTTCAAACTTACCTAAGTACGTGTGTACGAAAGCCATAGTACACAAATGTTTATCTTGTCTAATCTCAAGTTAAATTTGTTGAAAACATAGCAATCATCCCTTGTTAACTTCGCCCCTAAAGGGATTAATTTAAGGCTTTTCGGTATGTTCGGCTTACGGTCGAACATGTCTGTGGTCGATCCCTAACTTTTCCAATATGTCTTGTTTTGATATATCGTTTAACTCCTCGATAACAAATTGAAATTGAATATGGAATGATATTGTTAGAAAATATAGCATATTTTTTTAAGTTTTGCGTATCGTAGAATTTCATTGTGGGAACATAACAAGAATTCTAAGGTTAGTACTGTCTTACAAAATATCGTTTCTGATTATTGTTAACGTACAATATAGTTACATGTATTAAATTCATTATGTTTTTATATTAATTACTAGCTGTTCCCGTGCGGCTTCATCCGCAGGAAATTATAACAAACTTCATTATATTGTTTACATTTTTCAAATTCTCAATTGCAAATGTCAAAATTACCGTTACCATAATAACCTTGCTTCCTTAATGTTGGCAGCTTGTAGTTTATGGTCCCGACCTGAAGGTTTTTTTCCAATTTATTTATCCCCTAAGTTTGATAGCGTGAAAATAATAGCCCAAAACGTGTCATAAGTGTAGGGCTTTTTATTAAAGAAAGAATTATTCAAAAATATGCTGTGATTGCTGACACGTCACGAAGTAGTGTGTTTACGCTTTATGATATTAGTATAGATATAGGTAGATAGATAGAAAGGTGATTTAAACCAACTTTGCGTTTTATTACTACGAAAACATAATCATTAGCGTACTAATTAAATAGTAATTTCTAATGAAAGTTCTTAAGTAGTTTACTATTTGCATCAACTTGCCAGGCAATTGGTGAATGTTAGAGACGTGTCAGAAATTTTCAGGGAACTTTGACGCGAAATCCATTAAAGTTTTCCCGCGCTCATCCAAAACTTGTATAACACATTCTGTCTTTTGAGCTGTTAACCTAATTGATTAATCTTTTATAGGGTAACAAATGAGGTTAAATTTGTTAACCGAGTAACCTAGTTTCGTAAAAACAAACTTTTCTTATCGTATGATTTTTAAATTAAAATATCAACACTATTGAATCGACCTATGGCTATAAACTTTAAGCATTTGCATATGTGTTGCTTACCTTTAATCGACAGAAGAAGGGACACACAGAGAGCATATTTCCCTTACCAATGAGTCACATCAACCACCATCCACTTCTCTTCCCATCATTTTCTTGCATTGAAAGGGTAGTAATAAGGTGACTGAATACTGTTTTTCATGAATAGATATTTAACTTTTAAAAGCACTTGAAAGTTACTCATAAAGGTCTTTAGAGATATAAAGTGTCCGTTGTGGCGATAAACTTTTCCCACTTTGTTTATATTTCTATTCCCCCGGAGCAGTGCGACGTTGATGTATCGCCCGTCATTTGTCTTCGGCCGTTGTTTGTTTCACACTTGATGCTAAATTGGCTTATTCTTATCTAGTACTTTATAATAGTAAAGAAGATTACTGTTTATTTGAACTCCTAACTTGTTTTTAAAAACAAAATTATATCGTAGACTTGAAAGAAAACAAAATTTTACTTAAGAACTTAAGAACTTAAAATCAGTGAGATTTTTCTAATTTTATATACTTGTGGTTTTTAGTACCGACGATAGGGTATGGCGAAGAGGGGCGACCGCCCTGGCCGGTGGATACAATAAGGCATCATGGGCGCCTTTTTCCTATGGGTTTAACTTGCAGTTAACAACGCTAAAGTAATCTCACACAGGGCTCCGGTTTTGTCAAACGGGTCCTGGTTGTTTATGTAAATAAATCGTCTAAATTCTGAGACTAAATGATTATCTTTTTCATTAAATTTCAGAATAAATCGGAAGTAAATGTAATGAAGCATTTGAAGGTAAATCAATTAGGTTAAAGGGTTACGATAGGTAAATAACTGAGGTGGAAATGAGAAAACTTTAATGAAATTCACGTCAAACTCGTCAGGGAAATATATTTTTGATATTACGTTGAAAATACCCCTGAATATCTT
The DNA here is from genome assembly GCA_029286645.1 of Papilio protenor. Classification (NCBI taxonomy): domain Eukaryota; kingdom Metazoa; phylum Arthropoda; class Insecta; order Lepidoptera; family Papilionidae; genus Papilio; species Papilio protenor. The sequence goes on along the minus strand of JAGSMZ010000010.1, from coordinate 1,892,570 downwards.
CTAAAACTTTCTTAATAAACCTATAAGAAAAATAGATAAAATATCTTAATAAAATTCATGATTGTCTTAATTTCAAAAACTAAGTATTTATTTACGGTCTAAGAATAGTTCTTAATCATACTAATATGTAATAATGTAATCTAAACTTTCGCATTTATAAAAATGCGAAAGTTTAGATGGATGGATATTTGTTAAAGTTTGTAGCCTAAATGGCTGAACGGATTTCTATGAAATTTGGTATGGATTTAGAGGATATTCTGGAAGAACACCTAGGGTACTTACTTTTGTTTTTGTTAATTCGACGCGGACGGATTCGCGGGAGAAAGCTAGTTATTAATACAATACTTAGTTATCTTTAGTGTTGATAGAAATTCTAACATTGAACATGTTAGAATAGAATAGTTCTTTATTTCACCAAAGAATGCAAATTTTTGCACACAAGCATGCAACTACTAGAAAATTAGCAAGTATGTCCCCGTCCTAATAACTGTAGCTTATTTAAAATCTCTCTGACACTTAAGAAATATCCACATAATGGAGATAGTCATCATCATCATCTCCCCTGCCTTATCCTACTCCCGTAGGGTCGGCGCACCAGGTTTTCGTCCTCCAAAGCACTCTATCATCCGTCATCTCAGTCATCACTCCCTTCTTGATCATGTCACCTTTCACGCAATCCATCCATCTCTTTCTAGGTCTACCTCTACCGGTGTACCCCTCCACATTCATAACTAAAGTCCTTCTTGTTACATGCGATTCATCCCTTCTCATAACATGCCCATACCACTCTAACCTTTTACTCCTTATTTTCTCAACCACTGGGGCTACTCTCAAACTTCCTCTAACATAATGGACATAGTATTATTGATTATTAAGAGCTACTCCAAATTGTTAACGTTTCCCTCAACCACTTATCTCTGGTGATTTAAGCAGCAATTTCTTCCTCCATTAAAAATTAAGTTAAGTACTCTGAGAGTATTTTAATCAAATCTTTTCTAACGGTCTATTACCATATCAAAGCTTAATTAATATTTCATGAACGTTCACTTTGATGCTGTTAAATTTTAATTAACTTCCACTCTCCAGACTTTAACATTGTAATCTAAAAAACTTTTAAAACAGTACTAGAGTTTGTTGCATCCCTGCATTTTTATCGCTACCGACGAAAGAATCTTTTTAATTTTAAATGCTTTTCGAACTTGCCTTATACTTTTGAATGGGAAGAAAATTTGTCAGTTGGACTTCTTCAGTTTAATTAATAGTTTTTTCCGGCGACTTTAGTCATATTAAAAATACTTAGGGCCTGTCCCACCAAATTGTAAATTGTCTGATAACAATCGAACTAAAATATGTGATGGAAATATCGGATTTTGTTACCTTATTCAGATAAAAGATAGAAGATAAGAAAAAATTACGTCACTGTCAGCAGTGACGTCATTTTTAAGGTATCTGAGCCTCTATCAGCCAGTGGTGGGATTGGCCCTTATTAACTCATATTTTCTTCAGATTGTGTAGTAACAAACATTCATCCATTTAAACTTTATTATTTATAATATTAGTATGAGTACATTTTAATAGGTAGTAATATTACATACTAGCTTTTGCCCTCGACTCCGTCCGCGTGGAATAATAGAATAGAAATGTGTTCTTCCAGACTATACTCTACATGTACACCAATTTTGATCAAGATCCGTTCAGCGGTTTAGGCTACAAACTCTAACAAACATCCATCAATCCAAACTTTCGCATTTATAATATTAAGTATGTATGATAATCTCACCCTTTTTTTTATTATTATTTTTTTAAGAGGGGGAATGCGTTACACATCCCAGGTGCCTTGGGGAAAGACACACAGGGTATGTGGGACTCTCTCCACATCCCTGCCCAAAAGGGAAGGAACGTGGAGCCTACCCAATAAACCCCCTCTGGTTCCCTCGACTTCACCGTTCACCGGGGCATGGGCACATGATAATATTCATCACACACCCCGATGGTGATGGTTGTGGACCTCCTCAACGATCGTTCAGCGTCTGTTATGCGCGGGAACCCGTGCGCGCCCTCTCCATCTCTTATTGGATGGGGATCTCCCATTGTCCCTCACCCGAGACTATCTATGGGGGAAAGGCTAGAGCATAGGCTAGCCTTCTCCTCCCGGTACGGCGTTGCCGAGCTGGGTTTTCGGAATGATAATCTCACCCTAACTTAGGATAGGCTTTGAGCCCCTCGGTGGGGACCTATAGTGAGCTGGTGATGATGATAATGATGATGATGATGATGATGATAATGATGATAATCTTGAGGGATTTTCACATTGCCTCATATATTATTTATTTAAAACGCTTGTTGACTTATTTGGTTATGACAAAGAAAACTACCGTAGGTGTTAGTTAAAGTACAAAATTATGCTAAACTATTAACATTATAATCAAAGTTTAAACCAGCATTATTCACATAAGATAATCTATGGATGAAAGCAGGATAATACGTAATTTGAATATGTATCCAATGCTTTCACTAATTTAAAGTTACCTGTCATAAGCTTTTGTATTAACGCGCGGGTTTGCTACCAGATTTAACGACCTGAAGGTTTATTGTTGGTGATAAAACTAAACGTGTGTTGCCACTGGTAAAACGTATTTTATTATTACGTATGTTAGCTTTTTAACTATTTTGATGTAGTCTGTATTTCTTAAAGGTTATTTAGTATGTGCTATAAATCAATACCATTTATCTTTATTGAAGATAACAATATAAACTTTGTAATTATGATCGAACGCATTATTTAAATATTTGTCTCATAATTTTAAAATGTAAGAATTCTATTTGTTATGTTAATAATCGGACAGTAATCAGATGTCATAAATAAAAGTGTTGTATTAAATGGGTTACACGACGGCCATATTGGTAGTGGCGAACAGGGCATGGTGGATACATGGGAAAACGGTTTTATTGGTAAGGTTATTCTGTACAAATTGGAAGAAAACATAAGAGCGAAAGAGGACTATATTTTATTAAAGCATAATATGGCTGTGACGCCCATAGCTATCTCTTTTATACGTTTAAAAAAAACAAAGTAGGATATGTATTAGTAAAAGTTTTTAGCATTTAACGGTAACCTAGTTATGTCTCAACATTAATAGCCACAACAACATTACAGTGGTAGTGCCCGCTTTAACATCTTAGCACGAATGAGCCAGCACGCCGGTGTAATACCACGACCACACAGAAGACAGGCGTGAAATGGAAGCAATTCCGTGTTTCGTCTGATGAGTGTGGTGCCGGAGGCCTAATTTAAGTCCCTTTCTCTTGCTACCCTTTTCTTATAAGGATGGGATGGGAAGGGGAAGTGGATTTGACGGTGGAGGAGATGCTTAGGAAGGGGAAATATCCTTTTATGTGCGTCTCCTCCGTCGAATTAGGGTAGGCAACGCATCTGCAATTGCGGATGTCTATGGGCAGTGCTCGCTTCGCCATTTTGGCGGATTCAGGTGGCCGGTTGCTCGTTTGCCACCTTATGTTATTAAAAAAAAATACGTGACAGAAAGTGAACAGTTAATACTGTACGTGTGTACATGGGTAGATTCGATCGTTTATTTAAAACTGTCGAACTGATCAGTTAGAACTGAGCGTCTTATCTTACTTTATGTAAATCTTGAGTATCGTAACACTTGTATTAAGATAAAATTGTTATCCTTTTACTCTCTTATAATAAAACAAAGATAACAGTAGTATTGTTATAAAACTGTATTTGCAATTTATTGTTTTTTATGCCATACGTGGTTAAATCGATGAAAACCTTATGAAATAAGAACTTCGTTAGATTTTCAGAAAAACAATTTCATACGTAAAAATATATTTACAAAGTAGGAAAAAACTAACGGAGGTATTACAGAAAATTAAAATTACTAAAAGTACTAAACAAGAAGAAACTCTGACCAAATTTTCAATATTAATAAAGAGAGAAAACATACTTCGTAATCCCACAAATTTCGTTGTTTACTCAAGTTTGTAACATATCATAACATACATTGAGAAAGTTATAAACCTAACCGCATGTCCTGACCCTTGGACCGAAAATACCGAATCTCGTACCTTTATTAATACCTTTAAACCTTTCGAGGGTTTACGATCATGTTTGAAGCAATGGTTAGATATTATTTCACAATAAAGAGACCTAAAACTTTATAGACAGACATAAAATTATATTCATAACTATCTGAACAGCTTGATTTGCATTACCAAGGTTAAAACAACGTGAATCTTACTTATATTTTAAATCTGCAAATACAGATAAATCTATAGATGTCTCGTATACCAGTAACTTAAAAATGGTTAAACAGATCTGGATGTATTTTAGAACATAGATAAGATCGGTAGAACAGCTTCCTTTCACTCCTAGGATATTGCAAAATTGTAAAATTGTAAAATTGTAAAATTGTAAAATTGTAAAATTGTAAAATTGTAAAATTGTATAATAAAGTTGTAAAATTGTATAATAAAGTTGTAAAATTGTATAATAAAGTTGTAAAATTGTATAATAAAGTTGTAAAATTGTAAAATTACACAAAATTTCACAAAATTTATTTCTTCAGCGACTATCTTAGACCACAATTTTATGACTAATATGTAAATACGAAATAATATGTGAATAGTTCTAATTAATCGTGTATGAAGATTTGTCTTGTATTTGCGTTTCAAACATACGATAGTGTACGTAGGAGCCATTGAAATGTCTGTACAAACAAAATTATTCAATAAAATTGGAAAAAGTTCCTTGTTAAAAATAGAAAGACTGGTACTTGCTTTAATAGAAGAACTTGTTTATTCTACTAACCAATTAAAACAGGATCTCAGTTCTCTGTGAAAACCTTAATACAGTTAACTTCTGTGACAAAGGAAAACTTAAATAAGATGCTTTACGTTTTTTCAAACAATTCGCTTCTAGGTGTGCTTGTTTAAAAAATGTATTCATAGCTTTTTTTTACATGCCATCTAAGAACGGGTGCACCTTTGAGTAAACTATCGCACAAGTGTTGTGCGATTGTCGATTGTTTCGCAGCCAATTCAACTGTTTAGTTGCACGATAAAAATCGAGTAATGTACGCACCTTAATATAAGCTCATTGGAATCAAAGCGCGACTAAACAGTTATGTGATGGTTTAGTCAAAGGTGTGCACGCGTTCTACCACTATTAGTAGATAAATAAGTATTCGAATTAATAATAGATAACTGTCATTAAAACCAACGAATCAAAAGCATTTATAACAATGGTCAGGAGATTATTAACAAATGTTGTCATCTTTCTCACTCCCTTGAAAAAAAATAGAGAAATACAATACAGTTAAAACTATTGATTACTATAAATGTTACTAAGTACAAAGGTAACTTTACGAGGTCTGCTTTATATTTTATAGCTCTTGGATCCAAGCTTGTAATCTTGGTAATGGAAACAATGATCTTAGCCACAAGTCGAGATAAACGTTAGGTATGTTACGATTTATAAGACCTAGCATTATAAGGATAAAATTAAAACACTTGTTGAAAAATATAATCAAAGAAGGGATGACTTCTTTTAATGCACGTAAAAAACTGAAATATTCTTAATAATAGAAGCAAACATTCTGAAGTGGACTTTTGCTATTTTTATAAGATGCCAGGTCTAATAGTGTTTTTTTTATTTTTACTAAAAAACTAGTTAACTTACAGCTGTCTTTTATTTTTATAGATAAGAAACTAGCAAGAAATATGTTGGTATAAAAAGTGACTTCCTTTGTTATATTCACTGTGAGTTCAGTTACAATTGAATCTGACTTTGACAGAGTTACACCAGTTGTGTGAGCCAGCAAGTCATTATTTATACACTTTTTTACTTAGCTGTTTTCGTATATTTTTTCTTCACGTGTGAAAAATATCGGAGAAAAATCTAATCGTGAAATGTGAATAAAATACTATCGAAAATCTATTTTGATTGAACTTTAACGTCCTAATTTAAGCTCGATTTTGTAATTTTTAGAAGCCTTGGAACGGTTTAAATTAAAAAGCATTTTCTTAAATATTCCGCGAAAGCGATTAACGAATTTTTTGCGAAAAATAATGAATTCGTTATTAAGGAATACGCTGTAATTTTCATTTGAGATCTGTGGAGATTTTTAACTCCAGAGCTTTTAATAAAATTTTGTAATTGAATAAAAGTAATTTGGTAGCTAAACAAATTTCAAGCTTTACTGTTTGAACGGCGGAGTATAACGAGTAATAAAATTTAATATTTTAACTGTTAAAGAAGAAAATGAAAATAATTTATGTAAAAGTATAGCAAAGATAACACATAAAAGTTCATTTTTTATGAAAAATATCAAATTGTAGTATTTTAAAAGCTATTGAACTTTATACGACCCTACGGTTTAATAACTTTTATATAGTTCTAGCTTTCGCCCGCGACTCCGTCCGCGTGGAATTAAAAAAAACACAAGTAAGTAACCTAAGTAAGTAACCATAATTGATCTGAGATTAGATGTGCATCAGTTTAATCATCATCAACTTGCCATTTCCCCGACAGGTCGACACAATATGTGCTGCTCTTCCATACATTTTTATTAGCCGTCATATCTCAATCCACTCCCTTTTTAAGCATATCCTCTTTCACACAATCCGTCCATACTTTAATCTTTTACGGAATTGTATAAGGTTTTGCCAGTCATTTCGTCTTCGATTTTCTAGTAATATATCTTTTAGTGATATTATAGCTTTCTAAGTAGAAAAGCATTATCGAAATTTTAGTAGAAAATAAAAATCTTTTTTATTAGTGTTGGAGTGTACATGTATTGTTTCTGCTTGCATATTCCGCAGTAAAACAACTAAAGTAACGAAGAACTCCGAGATCCAAAGTTGTATATGAAATTTATTTCTCGAAGAAAACATATTTTATATCAGAGTTGTTTAGTAATGAAACTTGTTAGAATTTCTGCATCTCTTTATGAGACATGCTTAACAAGATACATCTAAAACATTCTTTAATTTTAATGTAATTTTATATAACATTTATATTTCTTGAAGTCGTTGAGTGTATTTTCATATGTTTATCTGTCTGTTTATGACATTACTAACATTTACTCGCGACTCCGTTCGCGTTGAATTGATAAAAAAAACTTAGTAAATAGCCTATGTGTTCTTCCAGACTATCCTCTACATTTATGCTTAATTTCATCGAGATGCGTTCAGGGGTTTAGAGTGCAAACTCTAACACCCATCTATCCATCTAATCTTTCGCATTTATTATAGTTAGTAAGATTGTTACCGTTATTCGTAATTATTGTAGGAATTTAAAAAGCCAATTTTTTTTTTCTTAACATAAGGTGGCAAACGAGCAAGCGGCCACCTGAATCCACCGAAATGGAAAGCGACCGCTGCCCATAAACATCCGCAATTGCAGATGCGTTGCCTACCCTTAATTGACGGAGAAGGAGACGCACATAAAGAGGGCATTTCCCTTCCTATGCGTCTCCTCCACCGTCAAATCCACTTTTCCTCCCCATCCTTTCCTATTAAGAAAAGGGTGGAAAGGCAAAGGGACTAAAATTAGGCCTCCGGCACCACACTCATCAGACGAAACGCGGAATTGCTTCCACTTCACGCCTGTTTTCTGTGTGGTCGTGGTATTTCACCGGGCGAGCCGACCCATTCGTGCGAAGATGTTAAAGCGGGCTCTACCAATTCAGGCATATGAAGCGCTGGCCTGTTTATAAAATCAGTTCAATGGTTAATCACTTGACTTTTAATCGGTAGGTCCTGGGTTTTTAAATTTTCGAATTTCATAATTTACTCGATATAATTACAGTGAAGGAAAACATCGTGATGCAACCTGCATATATCGGCGAAGATATATGTAGTCTTCCTACCCACAGCGTCACCTCTGCGTTACGTTTGAAGTAGGCTCCGAGCTCTCGGTCTGGACCTTCAATCAATAATGTTGATATTTGCTCGAAAGTGTGGACGTATAATGTGCAGTTAATGAAACGAGAGTTGTTGAATTAGACCGAAAATTTATTGTAAAATAAAAAACGTACATTAAATAAATTTGGAAAGTTGACATTTTATCGTAAACTAGCTGTTCCCATGCGACTTCATCCGCATAAAATTATAAAAATTTCATTTTATTGTTCATATTTGTCAAATTATCAATTGCAAATGTCAAAATGACATGACATGATGTCAAACCATGGCAACCTTGCTTCCTTGATGTTGGCAACAACTTATGGTCTCTTTCCCACATTAGGGTTTTTATCCAAAATATTTACCCCCTCAGTTTAATGGCGTGAAAATATATAGCCTAAAGCGTGACGTAAGAGTAGGGTTTTTTTTAAAAAAAGAGTTATTTGAAAATATGCTGTGATTCCTGACATCTTAGGCAACAAAGAAGTGTGTGTTTGCGCTTTATTATATTAGTATAGAAGTATAGATTGATTTTAATGCTTTTTGATATTTCTTAAATGTAAGAGATAAAATTATTGGATAAATTTTATTGATACTGGAAGTGCATTTCTCCCTGAGAGCTTTTAAATAAGTGAATCAGTCGAGCTGCAGTTCACAAGTTTATTTGATAAAGGACAACTAGAAATTTTATATAACCTTAAAAATTTATTGTTATAAAGAATTGTTAGTACAATATCGTAATTTTCTTATGATACGAAAATATTCAATTTCGTGTCGTTAAACATGTTGAAAAACTAGTCTAAAAATATTCTCCAAAAAAAAAGTTTTCCACTGGGCTGATCGGCCCCGTTAGAAATTTTTTAGACCAAAAAATCTTGTAAAATAAACTTTCAATCCGAAAAAGACAGTGATTGGAATATATGTTTAAAAATTGTTTTGACATTAGTTTCCGATCCCCCTAATCTTTTTTTTTTTACTATTTTACGCTCTACACATTCCTATTTCAGTATTTGTTTCAATTAAAAATATATAATGGATGAATAAAATAAAATGTAATAAAAACATTAATGTGCCCAATTGAGATGATTTAATGATATTTTTTTCCATTTTTAGGTAAACTACTGCAAGTCAAGCATACTGGAACTCACCTCAAGGACAATAGTAGATAAATAAATATGTAATAACATTAAATTTGTTTTATTTTTTTTCTAAAAACCTTTTCAATAAATGCATTTATCTATCCTAATCTTATTTTTTAAGACGCGCGACGCGGCGTTGGCGTGGCTTTGTATTTTAATCAAACATATTGTAGATTTCCTTATTTATTAGATTTCTTAAAATTTTCATAAATTGAAGCATGTTAATATTTTGATGGTATTGTTATGAACTTTTAATTCCTTTTTCTTCTTGCTATCATATGTATGTATGTAACACGCCTTTTTTTATAAAATGTCTTATTATATTCAACTTTTTAGTTCATTTTATGAATTGGTCGGTAGACCGACTGATGGTTGGTCGACCGACCAACCAGTCGGTCGACCAACCAGCCAGTCGGTCGACCAACCAGTCGACCAACCAACCAGTCGGTCGACCAACCAATTCATAAAATGAACTAAAAAGTTGAATATAACAATAAGACATTTTTTTAAAAGGCGTGTTACATACATACACATGATAGCAAGAAGAAAAAGCAATTAAAAGCTCATAACAATACCATCAAAATATTAACACGCTTTAATTTATAAAATTTTAAGAAATCTAATAAGTTAGAGTTAATTTATCTTTGCCTTTTTAGTTCATTTTATTAACAATTAATTAAAGATGGCTAAAAAAGGAACGATAATCAGGAAATCTACAATATGTTTGATTAAAATACAAAGTCCGCGAAGGAATAAACGAAATGTAACTAGCTGTTGCTTGCGACTTCGCCTGCGTGGAATTAAAAAAAAATTAAAAACGTAGCCTATGTAACTGATAACGTAGCTTTTTAATGGTGAAAGATTTTTTGGTAATCGGCCAAGTAGTTTTTGAGTTATTACAATATATACAAAAATACAAATCTTTCTTCTTTATATTAGTATAGGATTGTTCCGGTCTTATGTTCTAATCTATTCGACAAGATTTGGGGAAGATGTGAGAAGGGAAATATTTTTTATCCCCTCTGTCCATCAAAGGGAAGGGGAAGGATGCTTTGTATGTGTTATAAATGAAACTGCCAATATTCTATCATACATTTCCTTTATGTGATCAAAAATATTAACAATATTTAGCAATATCACTCAAACATTTGTGGTCTCGGAAGTAAATATGCTATATTTACCATTTCATATATATATAATATACAAAAAGCTATGTAACACATGCTAATTGATTACTAAAATAGACAACATATATACTAGCAATTACCTTTACAAAATTTACATACATCTCAATAACATTAGACTTATGATAAAAACCTAACTAACACCGTTAATATTTAAAAAAGAAAATATGGAATTTTTAAAAAAGTTTTTTTTAATTAAATCTATTGTAATTTAATATTGAAATATTAACGTTAAAAATATATAAACATTAAATTTCAATTCTTAAAATATATATTTCTATCATTGAGAACCCTAATTTAAAAAACCGATTATTTGATTTCGGTTAATTTTTTCAATCTTATTTTTTTGCAAAGAGATCACTTTACCCGCGTCCACTAACAATTCAAATTCGCAAATATTTTTTAATTCATTTTCAAACATTTAAAAATAACGCTTATTATATTTATGTCCAAATTAAACTAAAAATAGTATCTTTAAATGTTTTTTCTTAGTTATTTTTATTAGTAGCAAAACAACATAAAATAAAAAAACAAGAATTTAAGACACTATTTGAGATGCCAGAACTATGCCAAAAATTTGTTATATCTGTCTACCCTTCTAGGCTCAGGATAGTTACTTTTCTTACAATTTAATAAGAATACAACTTGGTGAATACGGTGAATATAGTATTTTTTACATAAAAAAAACCTTACAAACAAAACAAATGTTTCATAACTGAGTTTCCACTGCCGAAACACGTACTCAAAGAATATCGCCATCTCTATCCAACAATAGGAAATAAAAGAGATGACAGTAATTATAATGACGTCACAGTTTTTTTATTAATACATTTTTTTTATTAAAAGATATGTTAGAAATATTTCACTAAACACAATTCAATCCATTCTCAGTCACGAATAGATTAACAAAATACATTTTTCCTTAAAATGATTGTAAAAAATGTTTTCTAAATTAAAGAAAAAATCGTCAATTCTTACATAGTTGAAAAAAGAAAAAAATAGTCGATTTATAGGTTCCTCTACTTTTAATTAACTCTGTGCGTGAAAACAAAGTATTTTGCAGTTAAATTTCAAAATAACAAAGAAAATGAAGACAAAACACATTACTTAGAGAGCTACCAATAGTAACTTCATAATTAAAACTATTCATAAACCAATTTTACATCAATCAATAAAAAAAAGAAAAAATAATTACATACCAAAAAAAATTACGATATTCGTACAAAAACATGAAACAGTCACCGTGACGTCACAACTACGTACAGTATGCAAAAAAGTTGACATCTTGAAATTATATAGCTAATGGACACGTTTAGAGTGTGGAGACCTTTGACTAAACTATCGTACAACTGTTGTGCGATTGTCGATTGTTTCGCAGCCAATTCAACTGTTTAGTTGCACAACTAAAAATCGAGTAGTGTGGGCACCTTATAAGCGCTCATAGGAATCAAAGTGAGACTAAACAGTTTTACGATAGTTTAGTCAAAGGTGTGCGCACATTCTTATCTGTGTCGCTTGTCGTACACTAGCACGTAAATATGCGAGAAAGTATTAGTAACGTCTTCAAAAAAATCAAATACATTTTTTTTATTTAGTTGATAAGTTTAAAAAAATCGTGCTAGCGTTGATCGAATGTCATGACGTCACAGCTACGTAGGTTATAATGACTATTGAACACAATAGGGTATTAACCTTAGTGACTCTATACACAAGTTTCATTTTTTTGTACGTGTCAATAATATGGGTTAAATTATGAATCAACGTCAAATAAACAAAAAATACATATATGAAAATTGTATTATTTGTATCGAATTTAATTTCCTAGTCGTTTTTCATCAAAGTAGAAATCATTCTATAAATTTATAATTTTCGGATAACTTCAGGTACAAAATTTTAATGCAAGCTCTAATTTTGATCAAATTTATAAAAACTGAGGCGGATATCTATTCGTTGAAAGTCACAAAAATATTAAAAAAATATTGTCTGTGGACAATACATGTGACGTAACATGAAAAATCACCTTTTCTTTTTTCTATGCTTTCTTACACATTTTTAATTAATATAATAAAATTATAGAGACGCAGAGATTTAAAACATTTTACCCACAAAATAACATTAAGATAAAAGTTGTTGATATTAACTTCTTAATTGTGTATTTTAGAAGTTTGTGATTTACATGATTTAGAGTCTTTGGATATAACAGTGATGTTTACTTTTTAACCTTTCGAACTTCAAATATTTAACCTGTTGGTTCACTATGGTGTGTTACTGCCTTTAACCAGTAACTTATAATTTTACTCAAGTTGCTTCGCAGTATTGTAGTCAAAGACATTTAAGAAATATATAGACTAGGCATAGTGAACATTTTTTCATCGGTAATTTCTCTGACAGGTAACAAATCAGTTGTTAAATTTACTACGCCATCTCGTGTCCTTGCATTGCCATTTTACAAAATTATATTAAGCTCCATCTATTGTTATAAAAAAAACTAAGCAGTGGTACAAAATATTTAAATATTATTTAACCTATTGACAATTAATTTAAATACAACTAATTATATTGACGTGTGGTTTCGAGGCTGACAACAGTATGATTATGTAAAAAAAGTCTCAAGTGAAGTGTCAACTATGCCTACTCTGTATATTTTATTGAATATCTTTGATTGTAGTACTATATTTAACCTATTGTTGTTGATTCGGTGTGTGTTACTGGCTTTATAACCTGTGTGGCGTTAACCTGTGTTACGTTAACCTGTGTGGCGTTAACCTGTGTTACGTTAACCTGTGTGGCATTAACCTGTGTCTCACCGATGGCGTCGTGTACTCTGGTAGCACTCTTCGCAGACACGAACAGGCTTCATCTGACCGTACCGAGGCAGTGGGATGGAGTTTGAACTGCACGACGCGCAAAACACTTTACCTGTGAATTGTGAATTAAATATTATCAATTACTTGTAAATGTCAAATCGTCGAATAACAGCGAAAGCTCGTGCCATTGGCTGAGAATTATTTATGAGTAACCATGGCAACATTGCTACTTTGCTGCTAGTAGTTTTTGTTCCTTGTTCGCATGACTGTTTTTTCCAATTTATTTACTGGTGTAATATTTTTTGAGTTATTTCTTACATTCAAAAATCCAAATATCTTTATACAATATTAGTATAGAATTTTTTTACTATAAGGTAACAAAAAAACTAGAAGACGCCTTTATTTGCTAACGCGATTGCTGATAGGTGACGTCAGTGGTTACTTGTGACGTCATCATATCACAGCAACAAAGTACCATTACAAGTAGACCTCTAAACAGGATCACATTACATACTGACCGCAGTTCCTGCAATGGTGGCGCCTACGGAAGGCGGTGAAGTGCGCGGCGCAGCGCATGCAGGCGGGCGCCGCGATGTCCGGCACCCACTCGGGCGCGCGCTCCACGCCCCCCGCACCCCCCGCGACACCGCCCACCGCGCCCCCCGCACCCACCGCCCCCCGCTCCTCATCTCTGAAAAAAAACATATTATTAGTATGTAATCAAAGATATTCAAAATATAAATGTAATTAATTGTATTTAAATTAATTGCTAATAGGTGTCATTAAATAATATATTTAAATGTTTATTTTTATTTTATAACAGTTTTTTTTTATAAGAGAAGGGGGCAAACGAGCGGCGAGAACACGGAGGTGGTCAACGACGCCCATTGACATCCGCAACACCATTGGAACTACAGATGCGTTGCCGTTGTTTATTTTATAACAAAATATGGAGTTTATTCTAATTTTGTAAAATGTTTTTCTAGAGTCAATACAAGGACACCAGGTTGCACTAAACTTGACAACTATAGTATCTTTCAGAGAAAGTATCGGTATAAAACTTGGTTCACCGCTTCCTCTATATATGCGAAGCGGCTAAGATATTTGATTACGCATATACCTGTACGCTGTGAGAGCGTCGGTGACTCAGGGATTTGAGCACTCCACAGGTCTTGGGTTCGAATCTAGCTTTAACAAGGTGATTTTTGATTTTTCGACACATTTGTTACACATTGTGATTTAGATAAAATTGAAATGTAAATTAGGTTTTAACTTAAATTTACTAATATTATAAATGCGAAAGTTTAGATGGATGGATGGATGGATGGATGGATGGATGGATGGATGTTTGTTAGAGTTTGTAGTCTAAACGGCCAAACGGATTTCGATGAAATTTTGTATAGATGTAGAGGACAGTCTGGAAGAACACATAGGCTTGTGTTTTTTTAATTCCACGCGGACGGAGTCGCGGGCGAAAGCTTGTAAAGTAATAAAGATAAACCCGCTCGACATGACTAGAATATGTGTTAGGGGAACGACAGTGCGGCATAGAGCCGCTATACTAAGGCTTTTTTTATTTTTTACCCTAAAGTCCTCCTCTCCTCCTCCTCTCTAAAGCTCCTCGCCTCTCAGTTGGGACGTATAAATTGGTAATACCTGTAAGTTAAATCTCCAGTGGACACAGATGCCTGTAGATTGGTGCCATCTAATGAGTTGCGTCTCTCTCTGTCCCGTGGGGCGGCGACCGTGTTGCGTCGCGCGAGTCGCGCGCTACTCTCCGACGGCGAGTCAGAGCTATCCGCGTACACTTCCTCCGCGGAGTACACGCTGTCGAACGAACTGCCTGCAATATCGATACAATATCGATACAATATCAATACAATATCTATACAATATCGATACAATGTCGATACAATATCGATATGACATCGATACAATGTCAATGTCATCTAGAAAATCATATTTTGACCAATGTTTTTGAATAATGTCCTTCTATATCTATTATCTATACTAATATAAAGAGGAAAGATTTGTATTTTTCGATTTTTGTATGTATTTGATTCACGCGAAAACTACTGGGCAGATTTTAAAATTTCTTTCACCGTTAGAAAGGTAATTTTTCTACGAGTAACATAGGCTATTCTTTTTTTAAATTCACGTGGGCGAAATCGCGAGGAACATTTTTTATAAATTTCATTATGGTCTGTGGGGCGGGGTGATCCATCACACAGGGTGGTAGTTTGGACACCAGTCAGTCTCCTGCCCAAAGGGGAGATTAATAAAGTTATTTTTATTTATTTATATTTTGACCAATGAGAAAACGGCAATTGCACGGGTGAATGCCATTTTTCATAATTTCGAAATTATATATCGAAAAAATTAACATAAATATAGTTTAGTTTGCGTTTGTTGTTTGTTTGTTGTTGTTGCGTTGTCAGAATTTTTAAAGAAGTTTGCCACTTTTTGCTTACTGCTAAAAACTAGCAGGCGCCCCCTATCAATGTCAAAAAACTGCTGTGAAAGGTTTTTTTTTAAATCGACCCAGGTTTTTACGTAAATTGAATACATACAAAAATACAAATCTTTCCTCTTTATAACATTAGTATAGACTACATCTCTTTAAAATGGCACAGAGCTAGAATACAGTCTGGAATTTAAATAGTAAAACGTGTTAATTTAATAAATATCTCACCATTCTGTATAACCTGGTCTTCGGAGACCTCGTATTCGATGGCATTCGCTTTGTCTGAGGGGTCGCAGGTTTCTGGTTCCTCTTCAGGCGGGTCTGGGGTCTGGTTCATGAGGAAGACTGATTTGAGGATGTTCCTCAGGTCTGCTGCGAAGTTGGTCTGCAGCTGGTCAGCTACTCCAGCGATGCAGACAAACAGACGGTGGATCAGGTCTTCACTAGATCTGGAATACATTAATTAATAGATACAAACTCTAGTAATAAATTTTGTGACAATATTTTAAAACTAACCATCGCGTAGGAAGGGGAAATATCCTCTTTATGTGCGTTTCCTCCGTTGATTTAGGGTAGGCAACGAATCCGCTTTTGCGAATTTGTAATACCACGACCACACAGAAAACATGCGTGAAGTGGAAGCAATTCCGCGTTTTTTCTGATGAGTGTGGTGCCGGAGGCCTAGCTTTAGTCCTTTTCCCTTTCCACTCTTTTCTTAAGAGGAAAGTATGAGAAGGAAAAGTGGATTTGACGGCGGAAGAGTCGCATAGGAAAGGGGAATGTCCTTTTAATGTGCGTCTCCTCCTCCGTCAATCAAGGGTAGGCAACGCATCTGCAATTGCGGATGTCTATGGGCAGCGGTCGCTTCGCCATCTTGGCGTATTCAGGTGGCCGGTTGCTCGTTTGCCACCTTATGATATATATAAAAACAAGAGATGGATGGATTGCGTGAAAAGTGACATGATCAAAAAGGGAGAGATGACAGATGACGTATGATAGTTATTCGGAGGACCAAAACCTGTTGCGCCATCCCTACGGGAGTAGGATAAGGAGGAAGATGATGATGATGATATATATATAAAAAAACTCACTTAAACTTGCCCCTCGCCTGCTGCCGCGCGGCGAGCTCCTGCGCCTGCAACGCCAGCGCTATCTGCTCGTCGTCCGCGCACTCCGACGTGCACGATGTACCACTGGGACATACAATCTTAATATAAATGCGAAAGTTTATATGTATGGATGTATGGATGGATGTATGAAAGGATGGATAGGTGTTTGTTAGAGTTTGTAGCCTAAACTAAACGGATGTTGATGAAATTAAGTATAGATATAGAGGATAGTCTGGAAGGACACAGGCTCGCTACTACTACTACTCACTTTAGTAATTTTTTAATGCCACACGGACGGAGTCGCGGTAGAAAGCTAGTCTTAATATAAATGCAAAAATTTATTTGTATGGATGGATAATTTTAGTATAGATGTAGAACTTAGTCTGAGCGATAGGATATCAAGTAGTTTTGTTTGTTAGTTTGTTGCCTAAACTGCTGTGCAGATCTCGATGTAATTTGGCATAGATGCAATGGATAGGAAGAACACATAGTATAGTTAGTTTAGTTTATTTTTTTAATTAGGTGTCGCGGGCGAAAACCAGTTAATATAATAAATGCTAATATTTAGATGGATGGATGTTTATTAGAAAGTATCTCCGGAAAGACTGAACTGATTTTGATGAAATATGGCATAGATGTAGAATATAGTCTGGAAGAACACATAAGCAAATTAAGTTTTTTAATACGGCGCGGACGAATTTGCGGGCAAAATTTACTTTGTATATATAGTAGCTTCTGCCCGCAACTCCGTCCGCGCGGAATTTTAAAAAATAATACCCTATTAATTGCCAAAAAATACGATTTTTTCCTTACTTCCGACTTTCTACTTTTCTTCTTCAAGAGTATCAAAAAAATTATTCAAATTATGTAGTTGGTCGAGACTGAAAATTTTATGTAGGCATTCAGAAATTAAATAAAAGTTTACCTTTCATCCATAATATGGTCCAAATTCAGTCTCAAAGGATTTTGAACTTGAGTATTCCGATTGTCCAATATCACAATACCGGGCGGCCACATCTTCTTCTTCTTCTTTGAACTCTTCCTCGATTTCCTCTGTCTCCCGCTGTGTGTCGCCAACTCTGTCGAACTTCTATTCTCTTCTACGGTTTTTACTTCTGAACTCCGTCTCAATTCTTTTATCGAATCCTTTGAAGTCTGTTCTGTATTAGTCCAATCTAAGTCTTTTACATTCGTCGCTTCGTTCAAACCATCTTCTTCTGTGCTTATTCTATCTATTTCTATATTATTTGAAGGCCCAGCTTGTTTGATAGTATCATCCGTAGAGAAAGATCTTTCTAAATAATTCTCGATCCTATCTTCTCTTCTCTCTTCCTCTAGATCTTTCATTACCCTGTTCTGCATGAAGTTGTCTTTACTCTGATCTGTATCAGGTGATCTGTCTAGACTAGTATTTTCCGTGCTAACACCTGAATCTACCGGAGATTCATGTTCACTGTCATATCCTAGCATGAATTTGACTCTTTCGTCTCTATCTAGACTCATTTTTGCAGAATGAAAACTCGCATTATCTCCATCTATGTCATTATCGACGAAATTCTGTCTAAATTCGTCATTCGTTAGTAATAATGATGATAGATTTGCGTTTGCTATACAAATGTTTGTATTGACTATCTCAGCTTCGATGTTATCAGGCATGATAAGTGGTAAATCGGAGTTTAGTATAGCACCTGTCACTTCTTCGTCTTCTTGGTTGAAAACTGCAGAGTTATTATGTGACAAGGACGCAAGTACGACAGGTTCCTGACTTATCGCGTTAGGTATAAGATAGCCATGACTGGTTGAAGGCATACAACTTAAAGGCTCATTTCTGGGCCCCGAAAACCCAAAATCCGTCTCATTTATTAGTGTTGGGACATCGTTTGTCGATAACGAATGCGTCTGATTGTGCTCTTGGATATCGATGTCTGTCGCTATCGATGATAGTCTGTCCGCTATTTCTGTCACTTGCTCGTTTAGTGATGTGACTAAATCGTTATCTGGGAGTTGTCGATTTGTTTCTGCGGACGTGGAGGCGGACACTGCGTTTATAACTAAAGGATCGAACATCATTAGTCCATTGGTTGATAGATTTCTTAATGAAGATAGATCGTTTGTTTCCGTTCTGCTTGTTTTTCTAGATTTTTCTACGTTACTGTCGTTTGTTTGGAATGTATCAGTGCTAGTGGTGTCCGAGTAGTGCTGGTTGTTCTTGTCGATAGTTTCGTCGTCAGTTTGTGTGTCTTCGGGGTCTTCAGTGAGACGTCGCAGTCCATCAATAATTGGAGTCATAACTTCTATATTATCAGGGAGGTAGTCGGCGTCTGTTATTGTTGGTTCACTTGAGCTGGAAAAGAACAATTAACTAATTAAATCTCCGATTCTCTAGCTGATGGTAGAACAATTTTATGATATGAAAAAGATTTTAATATAAACCTCTGTGTGGCGTAGAGGTCGCGGCAGTGAGCGTGGTCGGCGTAGAACTTGGATACAAACTCTCCGATATCCGGATAGTGGCAAGCTGAGTCCGTCATACTTTCTGCATCTGGAAAATATTAATAATAACACTTTTAATACACACTTAAAAGAGTAATTCAAATACAAAATATTTTATGCTAATTACATAAATAAAATACTTTACTTTCACATGTTAAACTTGTGAATTCCAAAATATTTTTACCAATCTTATTATCTTACTAATATGTATTATAAATGCGAAAGATTAGATGGATGGATGGATGTTTATTAGCCTGAACAGATCTCGATGAAACTCGGCATATATGTAGAAAATAGTCTGGAAGAACACATAGGCTACTTACTTAAGTTTTTTTACAAACAGACTGAATCTTGGGCTGTTGCCCAATCCAGTATCTGTAGATAATCTCAATAGAAAATGTTAATCACCGCGATGTATTAGCGAATTTGATAGTTCCTCTAGTTTCAAGATAAACATCGTAATTGCTGCGAAGTATGAAATTAATGGTTCCTAGTTTTAGGCAATGAATATAATTGTAACTAGCGTAATTAACTTAAACACTCAGAGCTACTGATCCCGCCAGAATGGCGCGCTATTCCAATACGTCTGAATGACATTGACAGCTGTCAGATAGGGACGGGACGTATATGCCGATGTGTTAGTGTTGTCCGATTGTCTTCTAACATAAATGGGCTATTATAGTGTATACTCACTCTGCGGCAGATGTAGAGCAGCGAGGTTGGAGATATCCTCGTTGGTGCAGAGCAGCCGCTCCAGCGCCAGCAGCTCGCGCCGCTCCAACGTCCACAGGAGCGACCTGATCTTGTGCAGCAGGGTGCGGAACGGACGGAACATGTCCGACATCTCTTCTAAAACATTCAACACATATATATTAGTGGTAGAGCCCGCTTTAACATCTTCGTACTGTAGGGCCGGCTCGCCCGGTGCAATACCACGACCACACAGAAAACAGACGCGAAGTGGAAGCAACTCCGCGTATTGTTTGATGAGTGTGGTGCCGAAGGCCTAATTTTAGCCCCTTTCCCTTTCCACCCTTTTCTTAAGAGGAAAGTATGGGAAGGAAAAGTGGATTTGACGGTGGAGGAGACGCATAGGAATCCTCTTTATGTGCGTCTCCTCCTCTATCTATTAAGGGTAGGCAACGCATCTGCAATTGCGAATGTCTATGGGCAGCGGTCGCTTTCCATTTCAGTCGATTCTGATGGCTGCTTGATCGTTTGCCATCTTATATTATAAAAAAAGTAGTAATTGCAGTGCAAAAAGAATTAAATAAATGAACACATTTAACCATTCTTCTTTACGGTCAGTTGGGAAGGCAGATGGTATAGAGCCACTGTCGATAGTTAGTGTTAACACTGTGCCACTTGATTGTCAAGCCAGTTAATGAGCGCTACTGACCAAATATACTAACGAGGTGTGACCCCAAATTGTTGATTCTAAGAGCGAGCACCTTTGACTAAACTATCGCACATATTCAAAGCCAATTTAACTATTTAATTGCATAATTAAAAATCGAGTAGTGTATACCTCCATATAAGCTCATAGGAATCAAAGCGAGATTAAACAGTTGTGTGATAGTTTAGTCAAAGGTATGCGCGCGCTCTAGTAGGATACAAAAGTTACACATATTCCTACGCAGTAGACAAATGACCATCATATTCTTATAAATGTGACTGTCTATTGTCTCCCTTCTGCCTCTTTAATGCTTTCCTAAACATGGTCCTTCATACTATTTTTTTTTATTTACTTTTACAGGGGGCTTTTTCGCGAAGCGACCATAACGCCCCATAAGTCTAAAACTAACAAAACTTAGTTATCTAACTTCTTTCTTAAACAAATGTCGGCCAACATTTCACGATCCTGGGCTCGTCCGTAGACGGGTGAGCCAGGATAGTGTTTAAGTGACTGACATTACACCCTTAAACCTTAAAATAATCAAGTATAAAACGCTCCAAACACACTTTCATACAATTTTGTTAACAATTATGGATTATCAGTTAGTTTATTCTATTCACCTAAAGAAAAAGGTAACTCACCAGGTGGTTTATCAATACTGAGTGGTCCACTGGAGTATATAAGCAGACCGCTGACTATAGCGAGGCGAGGCACAGCGAACATCAACGCCGGGTCGTAAGAATCGACCTGAAACAAAAGCATAACATCTCTATTTTGTCAAAGAGAATGTAAGGGACAACAATACAAATATCAAACGTTTGTCGATACTATAATGATATAAGAGCCGCATTTTACATTATTTTCATTATAGAGTATACCTGTTCTTGTGTTAGCAATCCTTGTTTCAAAGCTCTGCGAAGACTCTCAGAGAACAGGACGCAGATCAGTTGCTGCGCCTCGAACTCGTGGGGGGTCTTCACATTCACCATGGCACTGACGTAACATAATTCAAATTCTGCAAACAACCTGCAAACAATATTATATTAGCGAAAAAACAAAAGAAACAGTCATCTCGTAAATAAACTTCTCTACGAAATAGTGTCATTTGTCAAGTTACATTAAACTGATTCCAAACAACTTTAGACCACTAATTTAAAGTAGCAGTAAGATTTATGCCCTGAAAAACTTCTGATGAATACAGCAGGCTATTTCAAAACAGGGACGATAAACTTCCACAGTTGTTATTACGAAAAACCTGTATAAAATAATTATGAATATAAACAGACTTCTATCTATCTCTGTCTCACCTATCAAATATTCTCAGACTCTCATGCAGCATATCGTCGTGTGGGGATAGGGCCAGGTCTCTGGAGCGCAGGCACTGCTCTCGGAGCAGCGAGCGCACCGTCTCCAGGCTGCGGGTGAGGGCTTTAGCGAGTGGTCGCATTGCTGCCGATTCTTCCTCACGGTTCATTATCGATGAACCCGCCGCCAGGCACTGAAAAGGTTAAGTTTTTAGATACCTGTTCAAAACATCACGAGTCGCTGCACAGAATGAGAGTATGTACCTCTGCGCCAAACCACAGCTGTCCCGCGAGGTTATCCTGTAGAACATCTTCAGGAAACTTTACTCGGAAACCGCGCGCCACACGCTCCTCGCCCAGCACCTCGTCCATAATCTGGCTCGTCACGTTCAACACACGATCCTAGAAACAAGTTATTTGAAATATAATATGCGTTATGAGCATTAGAAACCAATTTTCTTTAATAACAAACATTGAAAAGCCGGTTAGAAAACAGGTAAGTCGATATTAAGGAAATCTCGTTACAAACAGCCGGGTGAATGTAAACAAGGCAATTATCGCGGCGAGGGCGTAGTGGCTAACGTTTTTATAGCATTACCTTGGCCAGACTACCAATGACATGGTCCAAAGTATCCCAAAGAACAATTCCAGTTGCAGACTTATTAATAGGGGACAAACGTTATTGTGTTACAGTGTAACTAGAACCGACCTATCTGTACTCGTAGTTGACCAGTCGAATATTATCAAATAAGGCAAAAATACACTAATAAAGACGTTTCAGTGACCTTTAAACCACTCTTAGTAGCACAGTTAGAACTGGAAATAGCACTAGCTTTAAAATGGTATAAACTAGTATAAAGCGGATTTAACCAGACATGGTTTGGATCACACTGTTAACGATAGAGGAAAACTCTTTATGTGTTCTAGAAAAGCCACAATTCATTGAGCAGTTAGTGTTATTGTCGTACTAATTGTTATAAAGATGTTCACAAGTCACGCATCACCTTATAATGTACAAGAAGTCCAATAATGGAAACTTCGCAAGATTCTTGGTACTATAAAACTATATTTGATTTGATATACAGCATGTAACAATTTATTGGAACACTCTCTAAATTACGGAAGCATAACATATAATATCACCATAATACTTAAAAACAATGTCATAGAACAAAGAAAAATGCTTTCGATAACAAACAAATAACGTTCAAGCATGTCTAAACGATTAACCGATAAGGGTATCGCCACATGCACGTGCGTGACTGTAGAATATAACCACGTGCGTGTGTTTTACGATCAATTCTTATACCAAAAGTCACTAGCCACCGAATTAAATATTCAATCCTTTACATCGATCCGAAAATGATCCGAAAATAATAAGAAAAGAAAGTACAGCCATCTTATATTGCTCTTAGAGCAGGCGTACAGCTTTGTCTAAACTATCGCATAACTGTTGTGCGATTGTCGATTGTTTCTCAGCCAATGCAACTGTTTAGTTGCACAACTAAAAAGCAAGTAGTGTGCACACCTTCATATAAGCTAATAGGAATCAAAGTGAGACAGTTGTGCGATAGTTTAGTCAAAGGTGTGCGCTCGCTCTTAATAATCATGTTTGGAGTTATATTGGGATGTTTAACGCGTTTAAATTCCTTCCGCGAATCTCAGGTAACCACGTTTCGAGTGATTTCGCAACAAAAGTAACAGACCATCTGTGCACATACTGTGTAATGTTTTATAAATGATTCAGATTGTCACGATTACTAGTGACGTGTAACTGTACTTGTATAGACATCGATTTTTAAAGTATATGATATTCGATATTAAAAAAAAATGTTTCTCGTTAGGTGAAATGTATATTCTTAGAGAAATATATATCTTAACCACAATATAGACAAAGATTCAATTATTTAATAAGACAAGTGTCTATAAATATCTTCAATTGCGATTTCACAGTTCGATTCTATTTTTTTTTTTAATTCATAGTTTATATTATTATAATATAATACTCCAAAAATACCCAACAATGTAGAAATCTGTGAATGTGTTGAAATTTACCAAACTAAATTTGTATGTAAAAATTGCTACCAAAATGTATCAATTAAAATTTCATCGATATATTTAGGCACTACATGTAGCGCGCACATCACTATACACGATGACGTCACTGCGCACGATCGTTCTCTCGACGTGACTCATATAAAACAAAATCGTCTCGAACTCAATACACATATAGTAGGTAAATTTCCATACAACTAAATTCGCCTTCACATATTTAGCGGCAATTGCCGATAAGAACTTCGTAAAATAATGCTACCGTTAGTAAAGAAATAAACAATCTAATCTTACTAATAAATGTTAGATGGATGGATATTTCTTAAGGTTTGTAGCCTAAACTGGTGGACGGATCCCGGTGAAATTTGGCATAGATGTAGAGAATAGTCTGGAAGAACACATAGGCTTACTTCGGTTTTTTTAATTCCACGCGGGCGAAAACTAGCAATTAAATTATTACACGATACAATCAACCATATCACTATAGTCCTTTGACGTATTTTGGTAAACATTCCTCAGCGTAGTGTAATCTAGTTTCTAGTTATGGGTTCAAGTTGAAATTTTACTAGACTTCGGGTCTTACTTGTTGATTTTTCCATATTCTAGAATCATTTTTCACAACAAAGCAAAGACTAGTAAGTATGATATAGGGCAATATCTTGTATTAACATCGTTTTATTTTATTTTTTTTAAATAATAGCTAGAAAAATTTAATCTATGGTGGATTTCAAAATATTTAGAAACATTATGTAATATTGCTTATTAAATAAATGCATAGCATATATGATTTACCAACATATGCACAAAACACAGCACCTGCAGAACAGGTTTTTTAAACCAGTCATTCTTTTAAAGGACAGGACCAAATTCAAAAACAAAATTCGGTTTCAAGGATCATTATTTTATTAACGTGTTACGATAATATTATAAAACTAGCTGTTGCCCGCGAATTCGTCCACGCAATATTAAGATAAAAAGTAGCCTATAATATGACCTTCTATGTCAGCTACCCTTCAGTGAAAGTCCGGTCGAAATCGGCCCAGCCGTTCCGGAGATTACCCGGAACAAACGCGGCTTGTGCACAGACAGACAAAAAAAATTAAATGCGATTTTCGGCATCAGCAACGCAAATACATCATCTTCCGAAATCTGGTATTTTTCTTCTGATATTACAAACAGACAATCCAATTTTATTACATGTATAGATAGATAAATTAAAGGAAGTAATATAATAAAGTTATACTAATCGACATAAAACCACAAAAGCATCATACTAAAGGATTGTGAATGAGGACATGATAATTTTTGGTCTTAATGATTGGCCTACTGTATTGAGTGACGATGGATCTGACAGCCTTTATCGTGGTCAGTCTTCACTACAGAAAAACAAAACTAATTGACAATGTTTACATTGTAAAAGAAATTCGTTTTAGTTTTTCGTTCATAATAAAATCGATCCAGACGTCACCTCTTTTGCCACAAGCCATTGAAATCAATATTGGATGCGAGATCAGTCCAAAAATTATTTCAAATTCGTGGCATCACGTCTTGGAATTGGGATTTTTCTTTCGATCAAATATGAACTAAGTGGCAAAAATGTTGCATAAATAAGCAAAAACTGTTCAGACAGAACGATTATTCTATGCAATGAATAAGTATTATAACAAAACCCGTCATATAAATTCGCTTAGTAGTTGACATTTCGAAGGACGCCAGGTGGCTTGCGAACACCGACCTTGTGTGCATTACATTTTTATGGGTTCACCATAGAGGGCGCGGTCGACGACCGTAGGGTCTTAATTAAAATAAAACAACATTTTTCTTTGTAAAACCTTATCATTCGGCTGTCGTGTCGTGAACTCGTTTTTGTAAATTAATTCAAAGGCAAAGAACGCAATTTTGATGTTAATCAAAGTATAAATATCGAGTTCAAAAGTTTCATTTAATTTATAAAATAACTAGCTTTCGTCCGCGACTCCATCCGCGTGGAATAAGAAATAAAAAACTATCCTCTACGTCTATGCCAAATTTCATCCAGATCCGTTCAGCCGTTAAGGCTACAAACTATAACAAACATCCATCCATCCACCTATCTAAACTTTCGCATTTATAATATTAGTAAGAAGAAAGAAGTAAGATTTAGATCTGTCACATTCAGAGTTGTTAAATGTCCGCTAAGAGATCCTCTTAATTAACGTTTATCCTGAGTATACTAGCGTTTGACCACGGTCCTACGTGATAAGTTGAGACAGTAAATTCCATAGATTCTAGGCAAAGCAACTTCGTTTATAACTGTTACATCATCCACAATTACAATCATTCTAAGATTTACCTATTACGATAGCGTGAACAGTCCAGTGTCAAGACAATTACTGTCCAATAACGTTCAATAACCCATTTTTTATGTTTAAAATTTTTCGCAACAGAAGTTATTCCAACCGTGAATTTCTACTACAAAATACTGGTATAGGTGTTTTATAGAGGTGTTTCTGCAATGGAAACGCAAAGCTACGTTTAATATCCTTTAACAAGCATGAACAAAAGAAGAATTTAAAGAGAGTGTACAGAGCAAGGAATGCGCCACCTGCGTATATTTTTATATGCCTCATTTAAAGCGGGAGTTCGCGGATACCGGTATACAGCGAGTTTCCACTTTCCAGTGAGCAAACTGTACAAAAAAATACTATCTTTATCTTTCAGTGTGCGAGGGAGACAACAATATGTATTGAAAATTTTCAACAATTAAACCAGCTCCTTGACATTCATAGCTATTATGAAAACTTTATGTAATAGTTACTGTTCGTATCTAAATATAAAAACTTCTTAAAAAAATGACGATAACACCTTAAAAACGACTGACTCAAACGATATTGCATACTACGGCAAAAATATATCTATTACGTCATTCCAATATTATCAGTCGTCAGTTATCTGCATTTAAGTTCCTAGATAACGAATGCATTTTACTCAATACTTAATAATACTTGATAATACTGCTGTTGCTCTTGACTTAATCCGCGTCAAATTAAAAAAATAATAAAAAACATAACATATGATACTCACTGTTAACGTATCTCTTTAATTGTGAAAGAATTTTTGAAAGCGGCCCAGTAGTTTTTGAGTTATTACACTACATACAAAAATCAAAAATCATAAATCTTTCCTCTTTATAATATTAGTTCAGAATTACAAATATAGATTAGGCAGACGCAGCCATAATAATGGCAACATTATACCTAGTCGGTTTATAAGCACCAAATTTGATCTATCTGTTTTACTGCTTAGCTCTTTAATTTTAGCTAAGTTACAATAAACTAGCTGTTCCCATGCGACTACATCCGCATAAAATTATAAAAAAATCATTTTATTGTTTACATTTTTCAAATTATCAATGGCGTGTAAATATATATCCTAAAGCGTGACGTAAGTGTAGTGCGTTTTATTAAAAAAAGAGTTATTCGATAATATAAAAAAAATTCTTTATTGATCCAAAAACAGTTTATATGCTGTGCTGTGTACAATATGCTGTGATTGCTGACATCTTAGGCAACAAAGAAGTGTGAGTTTACGCTTTATTATATTAGTATAGAAGTATAGATCTAATAGTCACATAGACCTTTGTTTACCGGAGATCAATAGAGTGGTCCTAATATTATCACAAAGACCTAATTCACTGTGCAATGAAAAATTCACAGTCTGATAACCAAGAATACTTCCAACAACCGACAAAGCGATGCGTAACCCATGACATAAGGTGCAACCTTATACAACCATTAGCAATGGACCGCAACTCAAACATAGGTTAGCTTAAACCTTCAATATAAAATCGTAATGAAACCACACCATTTACAATGTACAAAACAATTTTCAACTTTAACGCTTGGTTATAGATTTCAATTTTCAATACACGTCAAGTTACGTCAACTTCCGTGATTTCAGTGAGGTCCCTTGGTATTCCTTTATTACAAAACAGAATAGATTCCATTGTATGATATTAATTTCAATTATAATATTTGAATAACAAGTGAAAATATCATATCCATATTCTTGGCTTACATAAACAGAATACTTGCAACACAAGCCACCTCTTTTACGACTTTACCCTCGTAAAATTAAAAAAATATTAAGAAAACATAACCTATGTTACTCACAGATAAATAACCTTTCTAATGGTGAAAGAATTTATACAATCGGCCAAGTGGTTTTTACGTGAATCGAATACATACAAAAGTACAAATCTTTCCTCTTTATAATATTAGTATAGAAGTATAGATTTGTATAGATGTACAGCAGAGTTATAGTGTGAATATAAAGTGGTTATTGGTCTACCAATATCGTGAAACAACTAGCAATCAGCGAATAAATCCAAGCATATGTGATGTGAACTAAACGGTGTGGGCCAATAGTTGACTAAGGCATCTCATCTAGTCAATTCTCTATTAGAGATACAGAAGGTAATGACGACTTCCTCTCACTTAATTCTTGACTGTCTTCTCTTACCTGTGCGAGTCGTAGCTGTGTAACGAGTGTGGAGCACCTCTCCGGGTCCTTGCGGCCATCGAAGGAGTCCAACTCTGACGCTATGATGTTGAGCGCGTCGTCCGCAAAGAAGAACTGAGCCAGTAACGATTGGTCCTCTCTCTATAACAAGGATATGTCATACTTAATATTAATATTATAAATGTGAATATTTAGATGGACGGATGGATGTTTGTTAGAGTTTGTAGACTAAACGACTGAACGGATTTCGATGAAATTTGGTACAAATGTAGAGGGCAGTCTGGAAGAACACATAGGCTAATTCCACGCGGACTGAGTCGCGGGCGAAAGCTAGTATAAAATAAATAAAATATTTCAGAAACATAAGTTTTTTTTGTATAATATAATTTTCTGTTAATATTTCCAACAATTTTAGTTAAACCTAAAACAAAATCTAAGTTAACTTAGCAAGAATTAAAGGTTGTTTAAATGCCACGTTCTTCCGTAACTTCAACTAGTCTCAACATTTCTATACAAAACTCTTATACTTATAGTGCTTGAGAACTAAGTACAAAACGTTATGAATAGGTTAATTAATTCCAAAAGACTTGGAGGAGAGCTCAATACAAGTCAATAGAAAGTGAAATTGCCGCGACGTAACGCCTTGCCCCATTTGAAGCCGTATCCTTCATACAAAACAAGCTTTAATGCAATTAAGTTACACAAAGACGGCAATAGCAGAGATTGTTAGTACTCAATCAAGACATATTAATTAGATTTTTTAAAACTAAAACATGTTTAAAACATAGGTCTAGAAAACACTACGAACGAATGTGAAAGTAGACAAAATATTTGATATTAAATTTTGATTTATATTAATAAAAAGATACTACGTCCAGTTTAAATAGAGCTATAAGGTAATAAAGTTAGCTTCACAGACAGTCCTTGAGCAGGACGATTCGGTCGACGGGTCGGCGCCGCACTATAATACGTAATACATGCTATGTTTACTTTAATCCAGTTCACTCGACTGCCTTTATGTTTATTCACTTTTTATTTTAATTTTGCATGTTTAAAAACAAACAGACAAATGATTAATACGTGTATAAAACAATTAAAAGATCATTTAACAACTCACACTTAAAACATTTACACAAAAGATGTTATACTACGCAGATCTTATGCTACACATAGTATTATGCAAATGATTCGTTATTGCGTACTCGAGTTAAGACAAATAACAATTCACAAATTAAAAAACACTGCCAGAACTTGTCTACTTTTCTATATAGTAATCTATACTATTATAATAAAGCGTAAACACACACTTCTTTGTTGCCTAAGATGTCAGCAATTACAGCATATTTTTGAATAATTCTTTTTTTAATAAAAATCCCTACACTTACGACACGCTTTAGCGAGTGTTCGCACGGACGTGAAAACGCTAGGCGGTAGAAATGTGTCAAAATGCAACGTATGGGACTCTATGAAGCCGTTCATACGGAGGCGTTTTTCGACTTGGCGTATTTCTCTACGCGCACTGTTCCATTTTGGGCATTGGGCGTTAGCGTAAAAATAAAATGCAACATATGGAACTTCATACAAGTGTTCGCACGAGCGTAGGAGAAATCACGCGTTACGCTACACTACTTTCCAAAATTATTTAGACCATCCAATAATAAACATTTAAAAAAAATCTGAGAATGAAAAAATATCGGTAGACTTTAAGCACTTTATATAATGCGTGTTTTCTAGTCAAATGACATTAGATAACTACTGTAGAAATATTTTTAGTAGTTATTCTATATTTTACTTGTTTTAATTTCACAATAGCTAAATTAAAACAAAATTGCAGCTTCAAAAATGAACATCATACAAACTAGGAAACATAATAAATTGTCTTTATAAAATAATTTTTTTTTGGGAATGTAGTCAAAATGTAGATGGACAAATATTTTTGGAGCCTAGTGTAATTGTTTTAACGCTCAACGCGCTGTCAGCCGTTCGCACGGACGTGAAAACGCTGGGCGATAAATAATGTGTCAAAATGGAACGTATGGGACTCTATGAAGCCGTTCATACGGAGGCGTTTTTCGACTTGGCGTATCTTGGTACGCCGCGATAAATTTTATTGGTCCATTTTAATAAAAATACGCCGCGTTTGGCTGTCGAACATGTTTGTTTTTGTGTTTACACCGATCAAAACAAGTTTGCGATCACTAGCTATAAAAATTGATCTGTTTTGTAACATATCTTTACATGTAAAAAATGTATGTAATGTCTTATAGGAAATTAAACCACATTTTTTTCTTAAAGTAAAGCAATAATATGTTATACTTCATAAGTTAGATTTGAAAAACATATTACTAGTGCTAGGGATCGCAAACTTTTAACAAGTGTACATATTGTACTATCATAGCTCTGTCGTGGGTTGTAGATCCCAAAGTTCTAAGTATAGCGGGGGGCAAAAGATGATCACCAATAAGATTTACTAATTATGTTATTGGATTGAATATACCATGTTATAAAGACTAGGCTACCTATAACATTGCATTTAAAGTCCTGTTACATCCGGTGCAGTAATTTCGGAGATTATCCATAACATACACGGACTTTCGGACACATTGATTTCTTGTCCTAATACTAACGCAATAAATATAATACATTCAACACGAAACACATTTTTATAATACTTTTCATTTTATACGAATTAACAAAAGGAGCTTATTATAACTTTGGCAGACGTTCTATGACAATCAGTAATTGTTGTATGGGAGTTAGGATTTATTAAACGGGACAGAAAAATATGTGGCAGCAGAACTTATAATGCACAGCTACAATAAAAATTATCTTTTACGAATTTCGTTAATATTTCGATCATTAAACTATAGACTGACAAGGATGATATCAGGGGAGTGACAGGGGCAAACTATATCATTGAATAAAAATGTCCTATAGACAGTGGCGCAATCTCGTGGAGTGGAGAGGGCGACTTAACTTTGTAACCGGTCAGTTATAGTTTATCTAAATAAGTTTAGATTAGTTTGATAATTGACGCATATGAAGTATCGAATTAAATTTGTATGAAGGAAAATACCGTACTTAATAGACAGGTATCGTAGTGTCGAAACAAACACGCATAGCGAACAATTATGAACTATCGATATTCGGTTTAAATAAAATTTATCGAACTAACTAAAATTATTATTTTCTTATTAACTAATTTAGAGGACAATTCTAGTATTGATTATAGTGTAGAGAATTTAGCGATGACAATAATAATAGCGAAATCCAATTCGATTACGTACGGCTGTAGTAGTAATAAATATTTATTTACTCTCATTATTTGTAATAGTTCTGCAGGTCATTATTAATTTGAGAAAACAGTGATTTTTTAAAATTCTTAAGTTATAACTATGAATCTATCGATTTCAACTTCTATAAGAATAAAAGCTAAAATCGATAAGATTTATGACTGATTTACACAACCCATCCCTACTAAATTACAAATGAATTGTCAAACTAATCCATCTTATTTAGACAAACTATAAATAGCTACCATACTCTTTACTGCTTTGACATGATAATGTCACATGTCAAAATTAATTAAATAAATAATGTAAATGAAACTAAAATGTCAGAAATTTTCTGATCGTATTTTCCTCTTTTCTATTAACTTGGTGTGTTTTTGGACCCTGATAATATAATAATTCTCTCACTGTTATTTGGATATTTATCACGGACTCTGCCTTATATTCCTTACGTAACCAATGAATGTCATGGTGATAGCGTGACGTCATTGCGGTGTATTTTGTGTACTTTTCATATGTTATTAAATTAAAAACACGAATTGTATATGTTTTTAAAATAATA
The DNA here is from genome assembly GCA_029286645.1 of Papilio protenor. Taxonomy (NCBI): domain Eukaryota; kingdom Metazoa; phylum Arthropoda; class Insecta; order Lepidoptera; family Papilionidae; genus Papilio; species Papilio protenor. The sequence goes on along the minus strand of JAGSMZ010000010.1, from coordinate 1,860,341 downwards.
AATACAGTGACTTGAAATAATTTTGCTAACAGTTGTTTTATTACATATTCGTTTCAAATTTAAGCGACCCAACCCCTAGCTGTAATACGTTTTATCCAACTGGAACCATCGCTTTCATGAAATTAACTCGACAAAAATTTTAATACTTTAACATACATAACTAAATTAAGTACCTAAATTGACCTTTGCAAATAAAAATAAAGTTTATCTTATAGTTTGTCTAAATAAGGATGATTAGTTTGGCAATTAACTTGAATTTTTTTTAGGGATTGGTGGTATAAAATCAAAGAGATTAAAAATATATATAGAGTAGGCATAGTTTACACTTCACTTGAAACATTTTTCACATAATCTCATTACCGTTGTCTATTGATAGATCCCCATAACCACAACCCCCCCCCCCCCCCCCCCCCCCCCCCCCCCCCTCTCAATATAATTAACTATATTTAAATTAATTGCCAGCAAGTGTCACTAAATCAAATTTATATGTAATTTAATTTATTTGTTATTTTATTTTGTGATACTGTTTATTTTACAATAAAAGATGGAGCTTATAATTTTGTAAAAATTTTTATCAGATGTCAATACAAGGTTACGAGGCGGCATATTAAATTTGACAACTGATTTACATAGTACCTTCTAGAGAAAGTACCGATGAAAACATGCCTAGTCTTATATATTTCTTAAATGTCTTTGTGTAAATCAAAAGAATATAGTTGGTTTGATTTCTTACAATTTAAATCGTGCACCACTAGTTCCAGGACCTACGAGCCACGAGCCGCTACTGATTAATAGAAATCTAATAAATAAATTTTCTATAACTATATAATATGTAAACTTATTATATGTATCAAGTAGAACACTTTTTATCAATATTCGGGTGAAAATAAAATAAAACATTGCATTAGAGCTTTGTTAGTGCGTGTAGAAAAAACCTTTTTTTTAAACATTAGCAAATGTTAGTTTTAAAGAAAATGTACTGTCTACTTTTAGTTTGCTCTCTAACTACGTGACTTCGGATTCAGTCGCCAGTTTCGGGTCGGGCTAGTAATTTAACAGAAACAATTTACACGTCTTACTGACACGAGATACGATTCAAGAGTGGATTTTTTACGCTCGTACGAACACCTATCGCGTGGGCGTAAAAAGTCTGCTGACCTTGAATTCTACCGCGGCGTACAAAGTCTGCCCGTGCGAACGTACGCTTAGGCTATATATTTTCACGCCATTAAACTTAGGGGTAAATATTTTGGACAAAAACCCTAATGTGGGAAAGAGACCATCAGTTGCTACCAACATCAAGAAAGGAAGATTGCTAAGGTTTGTCATGTCATGTCATGTCATGTCATGTCATTTTGACATTTGCTATTGATAATTTGACAAATGTAAACAATAAAATAAAGTTTTTATAATTTCACTCGGATGAATCCGCACGCGAACAGCTAGTATTTGATACAACTCTGGAAGTCTTACGATATGAGACAATGAGTACTGTATTATTTATTTCTTTAAAGATGCTATAAATTTTGTTCGACTCTTAAAATAAAACTATTCAATGCGCTACAATCATACTTCAAGCAATATACATATAATACCACTGACTTAAAACTTGTACAAGTGACGAAGGAAATTAAACGCGCCTCCTACTGTCCGGACGACACGCTCCCAATAGCAGAAACAGCGTGTCGCCGGCATCAATATCAATTTGTGCAACTTTTCTCTTTGCTCATTTGCTACATCTATCTGGTTCAAAGTAACCGTAAGCTACCACAGCTGATACTCGTAACATATTGTCTGTTGTGTCAAATAGGAATTAGAATAAGTACGTATTTTTATGGTCATTTAAGGTAATACAACAGGCAAATAACTATTAGACCGGGCGCATACCTTTGACTAAACTATCACACAACAGTTGTGCGATTGTCGATTGTTTCGCACCCCATTCATCTGTTTAGTTGCACAACTAAAAAAGGAGCAGTGTGCGCACCTCCACCACAATAAGAATCAAAGCCAGTGGTAGAGCCCGCTTTAACATCTTCGCACGAATGGGTCGGCTCGTCCGGTGTAATACCACGACCACACAGAAGACAGGCGTGAAGTGGGAGCAATTCCGCGTTTCGTCTGATGAGTGTGGTGCCGGAGGCCCAATTTTAGTCCCTTTTCCGTTCCACCCTCTTCTTATAAGGAAGGGATTGGATGGGGAAGTGGATTTGACGGTGGAGGAGACGCATTGGAAGGGGAAATGTCCTCTTTATGTGCGTCTCCTCCTCCGTCGATTTAGGGTAGGCAACGCGTCTGCAATTGCGGATGTCTATGGGCAGCGGTCGCTTCGCCATATTGGCGGATTTAGGTGGCCGCTTGCTCGTTTGCCACTTTATGATATAAAAAAAAAAAAAAAAAGCAGGACTAAACAGTAGTGTGATAGTTTAGTCAAAGGTATGCGCGCTTTTAAAGAATAATAGTAACAAGGAAAAGTTTAATAGGAATAATGACTAAAAATCGAAACAAACGAATAAACAAAAAAAATATTGCGAGTGTCATTTGTTTTTAGAAACTACTTCAAAGGAAAATCAACCAAAACCGAACCATACAAGATGTAAAGTCTTTTAGCATTAAGACCACATTGTTACGCAAAGAGGAATGGTCGAGAAATTTTCGACAGCACATACAATAGCTTATCCATACATAATACATACAATCGGTTTATCGCGAAATTGGTTCATGAATCATATCCTTTGTTAGTTTTATTATCTGCTAGTTGCTAAATCGAGTGTGTTATTGTTAGGGGACGACCAAGACGGAGATAATGGACCAGACAACATTCCTACAAAAGTGATATTTCTAAGTAGTAATATTACAACTACTAGTTCTAGTAGTTGTAATATTACTAGCACTAGTATTAATTATAGCAATATGTACAGATACGAAATGAGTGTATTAGAGGAAGTTTGAAAATAGCCCTAGTTGTAGAGAAATTAAGTAAAAGGTTAGCATGGTATGGTCATTTTATGAGGCATGAATCGCATGCAAGAAGGAGTAGGAGTTATGAATGTGGTACATCGGTAGAGGTAGAACTAGAAAGAGATTGCGTGAAAGGTGACATGATTAAGAAGGAAGTAATGTTTGATGACGGATGATAGAGTTATTTGGAAGACGAAACCTCGTGCGCCGAACCAACGGGACTAGGATAGAGTAGGGGAGATCATGTTTTGCCGTTTCTTTCTCTTTTCTTGTCCTACATTCCTACATTTCTTAATTAAACGTCGGTGTTAACATATTTGCATTGCATTACGGGAACAAAAGAGCATCGCGTTAAGATATTTAGTGGCATACTAGTACAGAAAAACCTTTACTACCTACTCGTTGATAGAAATAGTGAATTTTACCAACTTGTTATTGAAAGTTAGTCATCGATTGTTATACTAACAAGTCTTGATACTTGTAATAAGTGTTTAATTATTACCCATATCATAAATATCATGACAAAGGAAAGAATGTGTACTTAGTATAACACGCATATCATTATAATAATACTAGAAAACATACATGTTGGTAAGATTACTAGATCGTTGAACATAAAAACAATCAACAAGTCAGTGGTACTTAGAACTCGTAGACGCTTGTAAAGTTTACATACTAATATAAATGCGAAAATTTAGACGGATGGATGTTTGTAGCCTAAACTGCTGAATGGATGTCGATGAAATTTGGCATGGATGTAGATCATAGTCAGGAAGAACGCATAGGCTTCTTGCTTTTATTTTTTTTATAACTCCACGCGGATGGTGTCGCCGGCAAAAGCTAGTTTAATTATAAATAAACCAGTTTAAATAATTAGCACCCGAAACCGAACGGGTCATTTATCGCAGATATCCGCTAAACGCGCCACTTCATCAAACAAGTTATTAAGAAGAAAAAAAACGCTAAATTAAACACCAATTTTACAGTCGATAGCATACATTTTTAAAACATTAATTACCAAGTCATTTGAATATACCAAGACATCTCGGGCATTTAATAAACAAAATTCATAAGTTTACTTGCGATTTATGAAGAAACATGTTCCAATAGTTTTACGGATTATGACGGAACATGTTCCAATACTTTATCGGATTATGGCGGCATTAATTCTTGTACCGTGACTGGATTAACTTGACTGATATTAAAACAATGTAGTGTTACGATAGTATATTTTACTAGCTGTTGCTCCCGACTTCGCATGTGTGCAATTAAAATTTTTGCCCATGTGATTCACAGATAGATTATCTTTCTAGCGGTAAATTTTAAAATCGGTCCATTAGTTTTAGAGTTATTTCAATACATACAAAAATACAAATCTTTCCTCTTTATAACATTAGTATAGATATAGATTTATCACGTTCGTTAGCAATTGTAGATCCGTCACGTGCTTTGTGCGTCGCTATCGTAATAGATGACTTTTCTTCATAGGATTTAAATTAAAATTAATAAAGAAACATTTTACCACACAAAGTAATATTTCGCCATTAGAAATACTCTGACCCTGTGTTTAGTCTCATATTGATTTCTATGAGCTTATATGGAGGTGCGCACACTTCTATATTTAGTTGTACAACCAGTTGAATGGGCTGCGAAACAATCGACAATGGCACAACAGTTGTGCGATAGTTTAGTCAAAGGTGTGCCCACTCTTATTATCAATGTATTCCATAAAAAAATCTTAAACCAAATCTAACAGCCGAAGTCACAAAAACACTCAATAAGGCCGAATTTTAACTCAACTATTCTATTGTAGTTTTTACACGGCAATTGAATTTATTTTAAATCGAACGAAAGTGACAATGGTATTAGGTGAACGTCTCGGTACAAGGTGATGCATTCACATAAATACCTTGCCCTATAAACAGAAATGACGAATATAATTTGGAATATCTTGACCCTGGTCCGCCTTAAAATATACGAGTCATTGTCAACAGATGTTACACTAATGAGACGAATAAGAACGTGTCATAAGGGTGAGTTTCCATTGACGGATAACGACATGCATTGTATCACCAAAATATTGACATACCTCCCATTTTCTTGGAAACAGACAACAAATCACGACCAAATTGCCGCGGTCCTAGTACACCATTCACATTTCTTTCTACGCATTCTTGTCAGTTCTATGTGTTCTTAATACCACTAATCTGTCGGTACAAGCCCGTCTAGAACTACGACGACTCCTATCAACAAATACCAGCAATTGTAGCACTGGTAATCGTTGTTTTTTATAACATAAGGTGGCAAACGACTAAGCACAAGGCACCTGAATCCACCAAAATGAAGCGTTCGCTGCCCATAGATATATGCAATTGCAGATGCGTCGCCTACCCTTAATCAACGGATGGGGAGACGCACATAGACAGAATATTTCACATACCTATGCGTCTCCTCCGCCATCAAATCCACTTTTCCTTCCCATCGTATCCTTTCAAGAAAAGGGTGGAATGGCAAAGGAAATAAAATTAGGCCTCCGGCACCACACTCATCAGACGAAACGCGGAATTGCTCCCACCTCACGCCTGTCTTCTGTGTGATCGTGGTATTGCATCGGGCAAGCCGACCCATTTGTGCCAAGATGTTAAAGCGGGCTCTACCACTGTCAAATCCATTTTTTATAAGGATGGGAAGGGAAAGGGACTAAAGTTTGGCCTCCGGCACGCAAATGCTTCAGTGATCCTTTCAATATGTCTTTTATCGGTTAACTGTTTGATAGCAATTTGTTTATGTTTTCATACTTGATGTCGAAACCCAAAGTAGGACAAGTTTCGTAATATTCCGGCAGTACTTGACCTTCCCCACTTTCAGACTGTGTTCTCTAAATCCAAAGCAGTCTGTAGGTAAACGTACTAGTTGGCAAATAGCCAGGCCATCTCTATCCCGGAAAGATAACATCGTTTTAATATTTATTTTACAACCATTTGTAGTTTATCCATACATTTGGCTGTCAAAATATTTTAATAAACTTTTTGTTAAACATCAAATTCGTACCTAGTTTTCTTAATTTTTGATATTAAATTGTAATTACGATGAGATAAGTAACTGTCCTTGTAACTTTTTTAATGATCAAGAATATAAAGCGAGCTATAACATAAGGAAAACGGCGGGAACTTCCCTCGCGAAACGCTCCTATACCTGTTTAAGCACGTATTCAAAAAACACTGTTTTAAAAACAAGTTCTTATGTCACCTTTTATATTTTTCTCTAAAATAAGTCGGTCTCATACATTATAATTATTTCAAAATCTATACTTCTATGCGAATATAATAAAGCGTAAACACACACAACTTCGTGGCGTAGGATGTTTAACAGTGGTAGAGCCCGCTTTAACATCTTCGCACGAATGGGCCGGCTCGCCCGGTGTAATACCACGACCACACAGAAAACAGGCGTGAAGTGGAAGCAATTCCGCGTTTCGTCTGATGAGTGTGGTGCCGGAGGCCTAATTTTAGTCCCTTTCCCTTTCCACCCTTTTCTTAAGAGGACAGGATGGGAAGGAAAAGTGGATTTGACGGTGGAGGAGACGCATAGAAAGGGGAAATATCCTCTTTATTTGCGTCTCCTCCTCCGTCAATTAAGGGTGGACAACACATCTGCAATTGCGGATGTTAATGGGCAGCGGTCGCTTATCATTTCGGTGGATTCAGGTAGCCGCTTGCTCGTTTGCCACCTTGTATTATAAAAAAAAAAAAAGTTTTGAATAATACTTTAATAAAAAGCCCTACACTTACGACAAGCTATAGGCTTTATTTTTTCACATTATTAAACTTAGGGGGTAAGTAAATTGGAAAAAACCTTCATGTGGGAAATTGACCATAAAATACATTAAGGAAGCAAGTTTATTATGGTAACGGTAATTTTGACATTTGCAATTGAATTTGACAAATATAAACAATGAAAAAAGTTTTAATTTCATGCAGTTGAAACCACACAAAAACAGCTAGTAAAATCTAAAATATACATTTAAAAAACACACGGAAAGTACGTTACTGTCAAAAGAAGTATTAAAACATTTTACTATCATATACTAACAGTAGCTAACGAGATATTGTTATACTCGTATTTATTATGTAAATATTGATATCACACTGAAGGTTTAGTCTAGTCGCTGTATTTTAGTGTGTTCTAGATGGTTTAAATGTATGCTTTTTCACTGTAAAATCAAAAGAACAAATATATTTTTATTATTGTATTTATTAAGAGACTGCTACTCCTGACTTCGTCCGAGGGAAATAAAAAAAAATAAAGTATTATTACTCACTGATAACGTAGCTTTGTAATGGTGAAAGATTTTTTGAAATCGGCCCAGTATGAATAATATGTATTGAAATAACTCAAAAACTAGTGGACCGATTTCAAAAATTCTTTCACCATTGTAAAGCTACGTTATCAGTGAGCAACATAGGTATATTTTTTTAATTACACGCGGGCGAAGTCGTGGTCAAATGCAACCAGGAAGTAAATACAATCAACGTTCAGACAAAATTTACAGGAACTACGGCTGTACAATACCAGGATAGCATGAAGATCATTAAATACATTATAATATTGAATGCGGGCATTGATAACTATAGAAGGGCATTGGTAGGATATTGTTATTCCTCATTACCAGCGCCATGTCTACAGAGATATAACTCTACGTGCAAACGCGCGCTTGAATACTGAGCAGTTAGAATTATTATATTAGCATTATTATTCAAAGCAGGTCGGCGACTAGGCCTAGACTAGGCATAACAGCTTAGTTTCTAGTGTTAGGTTCAACAAATTTTATTGACAGTTTACAAACAGTACAGTTAAGCTACCTAAATAAAATCATTAAGTGAAACCACCTTTTTAGAAGACAAACTCATACGAGTCCATACGAGCAATTTCGTTTTATATGAAAGTACAACATAAAAGAAGCGATCATTCATAAGACCTTTTCAAGGCTTGTTTATAAATATATTTGAGAGTGGATGTTATGACGTACTATACATACATACAACCTTGACAGAGATTATTTTGTCAATGACATTGTACTATGACGTCATCAATTGATGTAGATATAAACATATTCTATATGTATCTTTATCAATATCCATATCGATTCATTACTTACAACAAACAAATTGATTTTTTTCACATTAAAACGCTCTGTTGTGGCTGAGGCCCAGTTTGGGAAACTATTTACTAGCTATTGCTAGCGTTCGCCCACGTGAAAATAAAAAACAAATAGCTAATATTATTCACTGATGACGTAGTTTTTTTAATGGTGAAAGAATTTTTGCAATCGGCCCAGTAGTTTTTGAGTTATTTCAGTACGTACACAAATACAAATCTTTCATCTTTACAATATTAGTATACAGGGTGATTCTTATTAAGTTATTAATATTATAACTAAAACTATAGAAAATCGGGCAACATACTTTGCACTTAAACGATAGCTAATGAGGTTCTCTACCTCCACAAAGCCGTTGTTCTGTCCGTTAAGAATCACCCTGTATATTAGGACAACACGCCAACAATATAGATATATATTAAACTACAATTTCAAAACAAAGTAACTACAGCACAGTATAACAATCAAACTAAAGTCAGACACTCGAGAACGTAAAATGTGCATTTTAAAAATTGTCTGGGCAAAGATTATTTACAGCGGCAGAAACGTCTGTTTGTACACGATCTTTATTTGTAATAGAATTAGGTTAGATTTTATTCAACATACTTATAATACACAGCTAAACACGTCTAGGAATTCCTGGTAACTAATCAGGGCATATGGTAAATCATGCGGGCTATAAAAATCAACACATACGCATATATCGCTAACCGGTATAAAACATGATTTACATCTATACCCTGATAATATTATTCCAGTCCAGCGACCGTAACCAACACTAAAGTCTACATTTACATTTTCCAGTTGTAATCCTTATCTGATTGATCGCTGGACTGGAATACAGTAAAGTGGAATTTATACATACTGTTGCCGTGCGGCTTCATCCGTATGATGCTATAAAAACTGTATTTTATTACGAAAAATCTCATTTGCCAATATCACAATTTAAATGTTTAATGAAAACGAAGGCCTTTGCCACTGGCGAATTATTACCGTTACCATAGCATTCTTGTTTCTTGATACTATTGGATTGTAGTTTTTTATCCCTTTCTCGCGAATGTTTTCCAAATTATTTACCTTCTTAAATAACGTGATAATAAATATAGCATACTACCTTTCGCCCGCGACGCCATCCGGTTGGAATTTAAAAAACAAAAATGTGCCTATGTGTTTTTTCAGACTATCCTCTACATCCATGCCAAATTTCATCGAGATCCGTTTAGCAGTTTAGGCTACAAAATCTAACAAACATCCATCCATCCATCTAAACTTTCGCATTAATAATATTAGTTAGAAGAAGTAAGATAGCGTGTCAATGGTGTTGGTTTTTTAATAAAGTATATTTATTTAAAAATATGCTGTAATTGCTGACATCCTACATAACAAAGTGTGTTTACGCTTTGTTAGTATAGATATAGTTTTATTACTGTCATTACAATGTAAGGTTTCTGATAACAAAACACGTGTTAATATAATGAAGTAGATATTTGATTCATACTGATCCATAACCCGTCTAATCAAAATATAATAAAACATACGATTTTGTTAAATCATTTCATTTATTTACTTAATTTCCTTGTTTATTTTACGAGATTGAACTAAAAATACTTCGGACTGAAATATCTGTATAAGATAAGGAAGCGATAATGATACAAAGCTTTGTAATATTTTTATTGTAATTAAGAATTTCCTGCAAATTTTAATAGAAATCATTCTGGATAGTAAAGCCTTGAAAACGAACAATTAAAAATGCCATGCCCCGGTTACTGTGACAACAAATCATTTGTATTCAAATATGTCACTATGAAGAGAGTAAGAAGGACGACTAAATATCATCATCATCATCATCACCAGCTCACTATATTCCCCACATAGATATACACACATATCTTTGAATTCCTTCACCGATGTGCAGTTTGCATCACGATGTTTTCCTTCACCGTAAAACGTCGGATAAATATCAACGTAATGAATACAGACAAACTTCTAGAGCGTCCGTTTATAAAACGGTTATCTTACTAGACTTTCAAACATAACTCTACAATAGATTTGTTGACAGACAGCGCTCAATATGTATTGATGTGACATAAATAGATGACATCATACAGTTCTATGACATTTACGTTTGCACGCGTTCCAGATAGCTACAAAGTAACCATACTGTTATAATTTTATATAATACAATATAAAAGTCCACCGTTAACCGCTTCCTTATATCTAAAGTGTTGTTTAAAAACGAAACAAATGATCTCAAAATAATGGGAATAATGCGAAAGTTTAGATGGATGGATAGATATTTGTTACGAGTTTGTAACCTAAACTGATGATCGGATCTCGATGAAATTTGGGATTATACCCCACCGTCACCCCACTCTGTCCGCACGTGGAGACAGATGAGAATAAAAAGTTTCATCCGTCCCACCTTTTGGGACGAGGGGACGGTTGGAACTTATTTTATTTCATAACGGTTTCATCTGTCACCTTATTGGTGATAGTACGACTAAAAGGTGGGACGGATGAAACTTTTTATTCTCACATGGGGACAGAGCGGGGTGACAGTTGGGAACAATCCGAAATTTCACACAGAGGTATAGGATAGTATAGAAAAAACAATCATTCAGTAGTCCTAGTATTTTTATTTACTTTGAACGATTGTAACAATATCAGTAAAGTTTTATTTTGATGACGTTATTAGTATAATAGTTATTTTATGTAGTATCAACTCGTAATTTTTTGCGATTTAGCGATTGCAGGATAAAATATAAATTTCCACTTCTTTCGTCGCTACAGAGAAAATGACAGCAAAAGCGCTTTCCTTTTTCACTTCTCACAAATAGTTCTTAATTCGTTTGTATGTTTTTAAAACTATTATTACACTTGTGTTCTTATAAAATTACACAGTAAAATGTAAAACAACTATCTAGCTGAAAACCACACTTATTTTAGTTCGTTAAATAGTAACTCTCAATTTTTTTTTTATAATATAATGTGGCAAACGAGCAATCGGCCACCTGAATCCACCGAAATGGAAAGCGACCGCTGCCCATTAACATCCACAATTGCAGATGCGTTGCCTACCCTTAATTGACGGAGGAGACGCACATAAAGAGGACATTTCCCCTTCCTATGCGTCTCCTCCACCGTCAAATCCACTTTTCCTTCCATCCTTTCTTCCAAGAAAAAGGTGGAAAGGCCTCCAGTATTTATTCGCAATAAAATAACTAAAACACAAACAAAGAACTCTATTATCCTTGTATGATTACTGCAAGTTCTATGTAATACTTGGGGAAGTACAAGTCATTTTTCCGCTAGTATAAACTATGTTGCATGCAATTATTCTTGTTGGGTTTATATGACCGCACTTGAATGCATGATTCGTGCTACGCGTCGACAAAAACATAATACCGAATTACTCATAAACGAGGTTTAGGCTAAGCGCCATCTGCGCTCGGCTACCTCAAGCCCGGTGAATCTGTAACTGCCTCTTCAAGGCAAACAGTGGCCATTCAGTCACAAAAAAAATGATACCGAAATGTAACGATCACATGACAGGTTAAATATGCAAGTCTTCTTTAATCGACAACCCTATATTGAAAAATCATCAAATAATTTTAATCAACAAGGATTTTTGCCTTATACAGTTGGCGCAAATCCTGCAAAGCCATACAACGGTTCTGTTAGGGTTGTCACAAAAAACTGTTACTTTATTTCTTTGAAAGATAGACGATGGACTAAAGAAATTTTATTAAACTAAGCTTTCGCCCGCGAGTCCGTCCGCGTGGAATTAAAAAAAAACAATAGTGAGTAGCCTATGTGTTCTATACTATCCTCTACACCTATACCAAATTTTATCGAAATCCGCTCAGCCGTTTAGGTTACAAACTCTAAGAAACATCTATCCATCCATAAACTTTCGCATTTACAATATTAGTAAGATTACACACAAATTACTAAATTCAAGTGAGAAATAACCTTAAGAATGATATTTCCTTATTATATCGTAGGTTGACACTGCCAAATACAAACCATTAACAGAAATATTGTTCTCTTCAACGAGTATACATTTTTGTAAGTGTGTTTTGACAATGGAAACCGACATTTACATTCGCACGCTGATTGTACAACCGGTTATTTAAAAGTAAACGCATTTACAACAAAAAGGTTTCACTCTCGGTTATTGCGTCGCAAAATCAACCATAAAAAATATATTATCGTCTTAAAAAATATCGACAAAAAGTATACTACGCACAACTACGAGTAAATAAATGTGGATTACATTTGCACAATTAATACCGTCTGTTGTTAGATTTTTTAAAGTACTAGCTGTTGGTCGCGACTTCGCCCGCGTGAAATTATAAAGTATAGCCTATGTTACTCACAGATAAATTACCTTTCTAACGGTGAAAGAATTTTTAAAATCGGCCCAGTAGTTTTTGAGTTATTTCAATACATACGAAAATACAAAAATCCGAAAATACAAATCTTTCCTCTTTATAATATTAGTATAGGTAAGGCGACAAAATTAAACCAGCAGAATTCGCCAAAATAGAGAAGCGACCTATGCCCATTGATATCTACATTAGCAGACGTGGTGCCTACTTTCAATCAACAGAGGAAGAGCACAGAATGAGCACATTTTACTGCGTCCCATCCTTTCCTTATACCAAAAGGGTGGAAAGGAGGAACAGAATTTAGAGAATTTCTTTTATTTCGCAATATATTCATTCACAAGTTCCAAATCCATATATTTATGTATCTAAGCCACGAGAAAACTTTCCAAGATAGGAGTGATCTTGCAAAATTATTCCTATCAACCGCAGATAATACAATAATATACTAGAATCAACTAAAAGCAATGCTTACTGTACTTCTGTCAAAGTTGTCATCACACACCTACTTCGTGATGTAAACAATTGCTACGTTATATTTCCTCGATATAAACGATTGTCGGATTCCATCGTACTGACGTAGACAGGCTGGAGACTTGATGCACAGTCGAGCACATTTATTTCCTACCCACTTGGGTAAAAGGTCGAAAGTTATAGCAACAAACACGTGCTGTATAGCTCTTATGGTGAGTTCTACGATATTCATAACTGAGTGGGTAGCGTATTTAATTCTTTCACTGTACTATATAGCTAGTCCCGGCATACAATCAAAGTATAAAGTGTTAATTAAAACAATTGTATCGAAGTGTGACATTACAATTCCTATGAATCACACGCGCGCTAATTGTCAGTGACTAGATTAAATGCATTACTAGCATAAGAACCACTGTTACAAGCGATTAACAATCATTTTTACAAGGTTTATTGTGACTATAAAGTCGCTTTTTGCAGCGAAGCAGCGATACGATCTATCTTCGTTGAGACGCAGACTTTTCCATTCAAGGCCGTAGTTATTGTTAAGTGTGAGATACTTAACTAAATTAATAAAAGTTAATTAAAGGAAAAAAACACATTTTTCATTAAAAAAAAGTTCAAGCGATTTAAAAATAGCTTTAAGTATCTTATGTCTAGTTACTTTTAAATTCATTGTTATTGTCAAAAATAATACATTTACTAACTGTTGCCCGCGACTTCGTCCACGCACTATTGAGATAAAAAAGTAGCCTATAATATCCATGTCAGCCACCCTACAGTGAAAGTCTCGTCGAAATCGGCCAAGCCGTTTCGGAGATTACCCGACACAAACGCGGCTTGCGAACGGACAGACATACATTTTTTTTTTTAAATGCGATTTTCTTTATAGCAACGCAAATACAATCATCATCTTCCCGAAATTTGGATTTTTTTTCTTGCTATTACAGACACTCCAATTTTAGTATATTATGTATAGATAGATATTTTTTTAAAAATCTTATGTAAAACTACGGTTAATAACAACTCAAAGTTTTACAACTATTACGTCGGTATATTTCCATATAGTAATAAACAAGCCGTATCTTAACAACTATACATTATTCAATAAACATGACTGATAATGCATGCGATTGTATTAAACTTGTCATAATTCAACATTCGTCTGAAGTTAGTAAAAAGTATCTACGCAATCGAATCAAAGGTGAGAGTTGAGAGACATGTTCTATCTCTGTCATATCTTTGACTAGTGGTTTGCGTGTGGATTCATCCGCGTGAAATTATAAAAACTGTATTTTATTGTTTACATTTGTCAAATTATCAATAGCAAATGTCAAAATGACATGACATGACATGACATGACAAACCTTAGCAATCTTTCTTTCTTGATGTTGGCAGCAACTTATGGTCTCTTCCCACTTTAGGGTTTTTATCCAAAATATTTACCACCTAAGTTTAATGGCGTGAAAATATATAGCCTAAAGCGTGACGTAAGTGTACGGTATTAAAAAAAGAATTATTCAAAAATATGCTGTAATTGCTGACATCGTAGGCAACAAAGAAGTGTGTGATTACGCTTTATTATAATAGTATAGATAGTATAGATAGTTATAGAAAAGTATAGAAATACTTCTATACTATACAGATTACCTTATTTTTTTGCCTCATTCTTTCATTGGAAATAGTAATGCCAACTTCTGTTGGTTAAAAATTTCATTTTATTTCATCTTAGCCTTATTAGATCATCTGATAGAACGACTTCAAGTGTACAGTACGTTAGTAAATTGTTATGAACTAACGCTTGTGGTGACGTCACTCGACAAAATCGGTTAATAGGGCAACATCAATCAAACCTCTGCAGACGCAATTTCAATAGCCCAATGACAACGCCCACAGAGGCGACATTAAATTGATTAATAACATACACATACAAAATACAAACACGCAGTAAAGCTTTGCCTAATTGGGTACATAAATAGAAATTGAGTTCACTCTGTAGAGATTTTTTAAATCGGCAAACTTATGTGGGAAGCAAATTTAATTCTTTGACTACGCATACAAAGAATCGCGGAGCTATCTGCATCTATTGTGAGAGAAGGGAAACGAACAATTTGTTAGTTGGACTCTGCTTCAGGACTCAACACTAAGCTGTGTACTATGACTATAACGACCTGCGAGCTAGAACTTCCAATACCTAGGTTTTCCAACTTTGAAATTAAATTCTCTACATGACACCGATATTTTATGACGTCATAACACTCGAGTAGACACTTAAAATTGTCACTTCAAGCATTCGTACTAAAACTCTTTGTTTGTCTTTGGTTGTCTCCATTTTTCCT
Source organism: Papilio protenor (assembly GCA_029286645.1). Lineage (NCBI taxonomy): Eukaryota > Metazoa > Arthropoda > Insecta > Lepidoptera > Papilionidae > Papilio > Papilio protenor. Next base: position 1,845,024 of record JAGSMZ010000010.1, on the reverse strand, counting down.
TTAGGGAATAACAGGGCTGGCAGCATATTTACAAGTGTTTTTATAGTGGAAACTCAAAGATCATCAAAAATGGGTAATCATGCATAAAACTAATTTAGTAAGACTTTGGCAACATTCGCGAACATTTGGCAGAACGGCCGCGTTTCACTGCTCATTGGGAAAGCGGTAAAAAAGTGAAAGTGATCGAGGGAGACGGAAGTACATCGCCGGCGTGAATCAGAAAGAGACGGAGATAGTTCCGATAAGGCGATAAAATATCTTTATAGATAAATCACGTGCTCTTAAAAACTAATCGCGATATTTAATGTTGAATAAATGAGGTTATCTTTGCTTAATAATGATAAACATTCACGCCTATTGTCGAAATGTGTATGTAGAGATTATCCATTTACAAAAGGAACAAATTATTTTTGTCCAAATATTCTACTAACCATTTCCTTACTTTTGTATTGGATATCAAAAAGACAAAAAATTATTTAATAACAATTTAATTATATACATATAACCTTAAAAAAAGATTTTATTAAAGCGTAAAAATATTCTATATAGAGCTGTGTTTGAGAGTATAATCTTACTAATCTTACCAATATTATTAATGCTAAAGTTTAATGAATGGATGGATATTGTTAGATTTTGTAGCCTAAACGGCTAAATAGATCTTGATGAAATTTGGCAGACAGAGAGGATAGTCTGGAAGAACACAGGCTATTCACTTTTGTTTTTTTTATTCCATGCGGATGGATCCGTGGGAGAAAGCTAGTGTTTACATAAATGATGAGTTAAACAATACCAAAGTACTTTGGCATTGTATAACCTTACTTACTGGAAACAATACATTTTATTTTATTCATAAAAATGGCTGTAGTTAAAGTGCATATTATTATAATGCTATAAAAAAATTACTAAACTAAGGGCATGTCCCACCAAATTGTAAATTGTCTGATAACAATCCAACATGTAAATATGTGCTGAAAATATCGGTTTTTGTTCCCTTATCTGATGTCACTTTTAAGCTATCTGAGCCCCTATCAGCCAGTGGTGGGATGGGCCCTTAAATAAAGAACTTAATTGCCATTACCAAGATGACATTTATTTAACCTATAAAAAATGGTTACTTGTCTTGAGTGATAAACATAATTTAAAATCATTGACTAATGTTTATACACAACTTATAAAGTACAATAACTGTATGTTAACCATTTATTTCTTTATTTATAACAATCTTGAGAGAGTATACAATCTCTACAAAGTAATATCATAAAAAAATAATGCAACAATATGGAGAAAATCTGCTTTATAAAATGCAATAAAACAAAATAAATATAACATTATTTACTGACCATTAAAATCACAAAAAAAAATGTAACAAAAACATTTACAGAGCATATTAAAAAATAAAAAATCGAAAAATCAATCCATGGCCAAAAGGAGATGGCTCAGCTAATGCGGCCTCTAGCCTGTCACTGAAGCCGGCGCTGGCTTTTAGCCTCCCCTTAACTACTAGTAAATAGTTCAGGTTATTACAGGGGGCAGTTGAGACATAAACCATCATTGCACTCATGTGTATGTGTGTATGTGTGTGGGTGTGTGTGTGTGTGTGTGTAATGAAGGAAATAAATGTATACAGATACATATATTATTAAAACCCTACAATTTATTTATCAAGTAAAATTTAAATTAATAATTACTCAATGACTTCAATAGGTTATCAATAGTACTTCAAAGAACTCACAGTTAATAAAAACAACTCTATCAAATAAAATTAATTTAATCATGAATTAATACCAAAAATTATGTAAGTTTAACAATACATATGAGTACTAGCTAGAAAGTTAATTAGAAGCAATTATATAAAATTCCCAGCATAGGGATGTTTCATTTAACTTCCAATCAATCTACTATTCTTCATTATCTTGTCTTATAACAGAAATACAGATGTGATCAAAAGAAACATTAACTAAAAAGAGAAAGTTCAGAAAACAAACATTTACTGGCCAGTTTCCCAGATATGTTTAACCATTCATTAGTGTGTTTCGATAAATTCTTGAAATGTGTTTCCAAACTACTTAACTTGATGTACTCCTTTGAAATTTAGTTTAAACCAACACTAATGAATCACTAGGTAATGATAAAATATATGGAAACTTCAGCAAATCAGAGTAAATCATGTCCCATTATTAACTGAAATTGTAATATGACTAGCTTTTGCCCGCAACTTCCAAATATTATACCAAATATTATGATCCATTAAGCCATTTTGGAGAAACATAGTAATAAATATTCATCAACAATGCTATGTAATCTATGACTTAACTTGCTCTTGTTTATGTCCGTACTTATGCTTCACTATCACTTGTCACGCATCTTTATATGTGCAGAATTAAAAATATATAAAAAAAGTTAGACCTAGAAAGAGAAGGATGGATTATGTGAATGGTGACATGATCAAGAAGGGAGTGATGACTGAGATGACGGATGATAGAGTTATTTGGATGATAAAAACATGATGCGTTGATCCTACTGGGGTAGGATAAGGTAGGGGAGATGATGATGATAGGCGTAGACTAGGATTAAAGATTTTTATACTGTTTCTATCAATACAAAACTTGTACAATGGTTTGTAAACACAATCTGTTGAATGACCAATAAAAAAAAATTGTATTCACATATTAAATGTTTTTTAATTAAATATCATAATAAATTAGTTTTATATTTAGAATGATAAGACTAAATTTGTATGCAGCCTTTATTTTATTAGATTATATGTCATATGTAAAAAGTTTTGTAATAAATCGAATTTCAGAATAAACTAATATATACATCAAGGTTATAGAACAAAACTAGTTTGTGGACACTTTGTTTACCAAATGACAAAAAGTTAGGTCACGACAAACTACGCATTTTAAAAATCTATCATTACTTTGTTTAAACAAATTCTACATAAATTTGCGTAAAATTAACAACTTTGTCATTGCGAAAAACTTGCAAACTAGATAGCATTGTAAATAACTATTTAAAGTAAATTTAACATCGAATTTTTGAAATTAATTCAACCGTAAAAACAATTAGGACAATGGCAGGCGAACCAAAATAAAATAGAAACATTGAGAAAGTAATGCGTGACAACAAAGAATGAGTAATCTTGACATTTAGTTTTTGAAAGGGTACCGTTTTAAAACTAAATCTTTGCCAAGTGTAATATGTTATAGATAATTTAAAGTATGATTTAGCAAAACGTATAAAGACATACTAAAAGTTTAAAAGAATAAAAAAACTAAGTTATTTTGACATACCTTTGGTTTGCGGAACCATTTTCTGAGAGAATCCATCGGACCAGTTTTATATAGCAGCCTCATATGAACGGATCACAGCACAATCACACACACATTATAAAACCAACTTAGCACTGAAAAAACACAAATTATTTGCAAACACAGCGATATTTTGGCCAATATTTACATCAAAATACACAAACGGCGGACATGTTTCCACGATTCGCGTTCACGTTTGTGAATGAATGAACTGACTTAACTGAACGGCTAATTTGATCGCCGTCAGAACTCATTCAAGGATTTTTGCTGCTAATATCAGACGAATGAAATGATCGGATACATGCCAACATGAGAACAGTTGTTACATTTTCACGAAATTCTAAAATTATTGTGATTAGATCTAAAGCCTCTAGATAAAACAAAAATCAACACGAAAAGGAAAATTAAAAATAATAGACATTAATAACAACACTATTTTTCATTTGTGCAGCTGCCATCTTGTGGCATACTATGTAAAGCTATCAATCGCTATATGATTGCCATCTATTGGCGAGAATTCGTATCAATTGAGTTGGTAGTTGGTATGGATAGTTAGACAAAGGTAATGATCCTTTTTCTGGACAGAGTATGTGACTTTAGACTTTGGCCATTAAAGGTAGATAGAACTCTTTGCTATTTCACCGATATAAGGTGGCCGATTGCTCGTTCCTTGTTCAACAATAATTTTATCGGACGCAATCCGAAATGTAAATTAAAGTGCAATATTCAAAATTGAGCTTTATTGCAATAAGATTAAATAAATTTTACATTATTCGGATACGTAAACTTAGGTAACGTATGATTTAAAGGGAACTAATTAGTACGGAATGCATCGCTAGGGTTTCTACCCTCATAAAATAAAGACTAGTAAAAGGGCAATGCACGTTGCGACGTTAAATTTTCGAGAGTAAAACGCAATATGCGGTAACAGTAGCACCGTTTTCCGTTAAATGTTAACTATCCGTTAAAGCCTTATTTTTCTGGAAAACCACGATTATGCGAAGTAGTTTAAAAATATACGATAAAATCGATATCTACTTAAATTAATTGGCAGTATTGTAATACATGAGTTTTTATGTATACATTTGAGTTTAAAAGAAAACTAACAAACTGTTCGATTTCTGTGAAGCTCGATAAGAGGTAGTAATTAAACTACTAAGCGTTTTAGCTATAACTATTGAGGCTAAACCTTTTACAAAGTAAACGGTAACTACTATTCATTTATACATTCATCATAGTTTAACGTATAGGTTGCATCAGACCTTGCACGTTGAAGACGGCAAGTCCGGGGGCCGTGCTATAATGGCATCGTAAAAACCGCGTAGTTTATTTCGATTTTAATAACCTCCACTATTTTGATAATATGACTTTTTAATAAAAATAAGATCCTATAGGATTACTAGTAAGTTAATTCATAGGAAGAAGTATCTTTCTCGCTATACATTCTTTATACTTTAAGCTTATCTATACTCTATACTAATATTATAAAGAGGAAAGATTTTTATTTTTGTATGTATTGAAATTACTCAAAAACTGGGCTGATTTTAAAAATTCTTTCACCATTAGAAAGGTAATTTATCTGTGAGTAACATAGGCTATATTTTTTATTATTTTTAAATTTCACGCGGGCGCAGTCGCGAGCAACAGCTAGTCTTTATTAAAAAGTCATATTATCAAAATAGTGGACGTTATTAAAATCGTAATAAACTACGCGGTTTTTACGACGCCTTATACCTATGGTATAAGGTTATTTTTTCCTATTTACCTATGAACCCGGTACAGATCGGCGTATTAACATATAACTAGTTTAAATTACGCAGCCCGGGTTAGTTCGGGTAACCGGGCGCATTTTTATTATTCCGCATTAGTGGATAGTTCTGAATCCCTCTCGGGCGCAGGGCCTGCGAATAGGTGTGCGGAAGAAGTCGTGTGCAACCAACTAAGCGTGTCTGTCGATCAAAAAGTGCGAGTTCATCGGAAATGGTTGCTTGTTCAACATCGCGAAAACGGGCGTGTCATATTTTCTAGCGAACGTGGTCGCTTTGATTTTCGATTGGCGATACGGGTGCATGTGCAGGCAGCATCCCTGGACTTGACAGAACTAGACTTGACTCGATTGACACCGGCAGAGACCAGGCACCTGCTAGAGGCGGGCGTCGAGTACCACTTTATCTTTCACTCCCCTTGTTTACTATATTATGCCCTCCAGTGCATGCTTAGTCGAAGGGTTGATTGTGCCGCGGGACCCGAACCCGTTGTATGGCACACTGCTTTGTCTATAAATTAAAAAAGCGAAACTTCGTAAAAAACACGTGAAAATTGTCTTTTTGCAGTCGACAAGAGATGAATATCATTTTTATCAAACAAAATTTCTAAATAATTTTCATCCGTAGTCTAATTTAATTAAAACTAGCTGTTGCCCGCGACTTCGTCCACGCAATATTTAGATAAAAAGTAGCCTATAAAATATGCCCTATGTCAGCTACCCTTCAGTGGAAATCCGTTCGAAATCGGTCCATCCGTTTCGGAGATTACTCGGAACAAACGCGGCTTGCGGACAGACAGACAGATAAAAAAAAATTAAATACGATTTTCGTTATCAGCAACGCAAGTACATCATCTTCCCGAAATCTGTTTTTTTTTTTATATTACAAACAGAGACTCCAATCTATCTATAGTAATATAATATAATAAATCGTAAACACACTATTTCGTGGCGTAGGATGTCAGCAATCATAGCATATTTTTGAATAACTCTTTTTTTTAATAAAAAGCCCAACACACGTCACGCTTTATGCTATATATTTTCACGCCATTAAACTTAGGGGGTAAATATTTTGGATAAAAACCCTAAAGTGGGAAAGAGACCATAAGTTGCTGCCAACATCAAGAAAGATTGCTAAGGTTTGTCATGTCATGTCATTTTGACATTTGCTATTGATAATTTGACAAATGTAAACAATAAAATAAAGTTTTTATAATTTCACGCGGATGAATCCGCATGCGAACAGCTAGTTTGATTATATGTATAGATATAGATTACTAACATATGATGTAATTTGTTTACATGTTACACATGTCTGCTATAATTATATGTTAAACATATAATTATCGTATCTATTAATTTACGGTTTTGTATTATATTTAATTAGAAGTTGGGATCACTGTATAGCGCCCCTGGCGTATAAAAGGGGTTGGATTCAGTTGCAAACGCTGTAGTCAATTTTCGTCCCTCCGAAGAGAGTGTTGTGAAAATTTTTCCACTGTTTATTTTTAATTGAAACATTACCCTTTCTGATTGAAAAAATACTATTGGCTTTATATTGGATTTAAATAGGTAAGTTTTTTTTTAATATCATTTGATCTTCGTTTGTTGGCAGACAAATACTTTTTTTTTCTTATTTTTAAATACTTACAATGCAGATATTTCATAAATGGTCTTATAATTACTTAAAACTAGTTGTTCCCTGCGGCTCCAACCGCATGTTATTATAAAGACTTTAAATTTTCTCACCCCTAAATTAAATAGCATGAAAATATGTAGTGCAGGGCTTTTTGTTAAAAAAATAATCATATATGTACTGTGATTGCTGCCCTACATAACAAAAAAGTGTGTGTTTACGCTTTATTAGTATAGATAATGACATTATCATAATTATTTTCGTAAGGATCGAAGTTTATGTTCGTTTCGAAGTAATATTCCTATAACTAATACCGCGAGAGAAGCTGACTGTACATACGTTTGTATTTATGAATATTTATAGTATTTTCTTTATACCATTAATTTTTATTTTAACAAAGAACACCGTAAAGACATTTTTTCTTATTTAATAAAATAAAATCATTATATTGCACGCCAGAAAGGGAACTTATTGTTTTTTCTTCGTATAGATGTTTGTATAAATTAATTACAATAAATAAATAAATAAAATAATGTAGAATCATAAATATTTTATTTTAAGTTGGTACACAATGCACAGGTTAAGATAAGTGATTATAATATTTTAAATAATTCATCTTATTAATATAACAAAATGTTTATATGGCTGGATGTTTGTTAGAGTTTGTAGTCTAAACTTCTGAACGGGCCTTGATGAAATTTGGCATAGATATAGAACATAGTCTGGAAAACATATAATACTTTTGGTCTTTTTGTAATCCTATCCGGACGGTGTCGCGGGCAAAAGCTTGTTAGTAATAAATAAAATTAATAGATAAATAAAGTGATTAGTAATTAAATAATCATACTTCATACTATATAAATATTATAAATACGAAAGTTTAGATGGATGGATGGATGGATGTTTATTAGTGTTTGTAGCCTAAACTGCTGAACGAATCTGTTTGAAGTTTGACATAGATGTAGAACATAATCTGGAAGAACACATAGGCTACTTTTTAATTTCACGCGGACGGATTCGCGGGCAAAAGGTAATGTTTAAATATTTCCCTTCAAATAAACCGTGACGGGACACTTTTATTATCTTCTCGATTTACTGCCAGCCCTGTAATTATTCCTATTTTTACCAGTATATTTTTTAATTAATTTCTTGATTAAGTAAAGACATGATAAAATTAATGCGTACTTTTTAAAATAAGATTTAAAAAACTTAAAAAAAATTAAAAAACAAGTTATCATGACAGACTAGTTATAGCTGGTTTACATAATGCCAGTAGTACAGTTACTGGCCTAGGATTGACAGTTTTAGCTCACTGTTGCCAGTTAACATCATTATTCTAAATAACTTAAGCTAAAAGTACTTCAGAACGTATTTGAAAATAACTGTTTTGTATTTTGCAACATGTTTTTTCGGTAATGAAAACTCGAAGTCAATAAAAAAACAATATTTACATCGCCCACATTGTAAACAATACGATCCTTTGTACGAAAACTAAAAAAAACCCACGACTAAAAATGACTTTGATATCCGATTCGAATGTTTAACGATGAAAATCTCTCTATGTAATATTATCCCTTTAGTTCACTTTATTTCGATATTTATATTTTCACTTTCCTTGATCTTACTAATATTATAAATGCGAATATTTAGATGGATGGTTGTTAGAGTTTGCAGCCTAAACGGCTGAACGGGTCACAATGAAAGGCTCATCAAATAGATGTAGACCATAGTCTGGAAAAATACATAGGCTACTTTTTTATTTTTAATTTCACGCAGACGGAGTCGCGTGTGACAGCTAGTGTTCTATACATATAATAAAATTGGAGTGTCTGTTTGTAATATCAAAAGAAAAATTCCAGATTTCGGGAAGATGATGTATTTGCGTTGCTGATAACTAAAATCGCGTTTAAAAAATAATTGTCTGTCTGTCTGTCCGCAAGCCGCGTTTGTTTCGGGCAATCTCCGAAACGGCTGGGCCGATTTCGACGCGACTTTCACTGGAGGGTAGCTGACATTGATAGGCATAATATAGGCTACTTGTTTTTAAATTCCGCGCTGGCAAAATGGCTTAACGGGTGGTCCAAAATTGCGCAACGAAGTTTGCGGGCGACAGCTCGTTTTGTTATAAAGAACAGTGTTATAATTGTTTGTAAAAAAGTCCTGTTTACAGATTTCAGAATGACAAATATGACGTTGCTACTTATGTGCATGACTGTATGTACGGTCACAGCACAGACTTTCCAGTACTCGAGGGGTTGGACCAATGGGAAAAGAGATGGCATCAGAAACCATGTGTTAGGACGCATCTTCTCCCCTTGCCAGTTGATGAAACTCAAGTACATGCTTGAAGGAAAACCGTTGGATGAAAGGGTAAAACATGTAGATTTAAGGAATTTATAGAAAACCATGTGTTAGGACGCATCTTCTCCCCTTGCCAGTTGATGAAACTCAAGTACATGCTTGAAGGAAAACCGTTGGATGAAAGGGTAAAACATGTAGATTTAAGGAATTTATAATTTATAGAAAAACATGTGTTGCATACGAGCGCGCCATATATAACAACTAGACGATGATCGCGACTTCGCTCGCGCGTAATTAAAAAAACATGGCCATGTTACTCACTGATAACATAGCTTTTGAATGGTGAAAGATTTTTTTAAATCGGTCGAGTAGTTTTTGAGTTATTTCAATACATACAAAAATCCAAAAATACAAATCATTCCTCTTTATAATATTAGTATAGATCACGGATGGAGGTTGAAATATTTTTTTTATTTAAAGACTTGGAGACAGACAGAACGTAAACCAAATGCGTAATATGAGAATACTACAATATGTTGTGTAAAAACGTAAAAGATTTATAATATCTATCTAAACTTTCAGTTTTACGCGCCTTGCGAGTATCACAAAGAAGATCTAGAGGCGCCATCTAAGCGGTACAAAACAGAACCAAGTCAAGAAACCCTCTTTGAAGTATTTCAGTGAGATTCGGAGTAAAAGGCTATTTGAACGAGATTGTGAACGATAAATCGGATCTTGTATTGTAAAAGAAATTAGTTTTATTTTCGCATAATAAATATAATGTTGTGAAATATCTTGCTCAATGTTTTCCTTTCATCCCGTTATAAATTGTAAATTAAAATATAAATTGTATAAATAAAATATTTGCAAATAAAAAATCGTTCTCTTACTTGAACAAGAGATATCTTAGTGACTTATTATATGCCTTCCTTCCCACTTCAAATCACCTCTCCCTGCTATTCCGTAGCTGTTATTAAAGACAAAACACGTGTGAAAATTTCGGTTTTACAAAGATACATGTCAGGGAAAACATAAATAAAATCAAAGTTAAAGTTTATTTCGTACAAATCTTTGTAAAAGTAATAAAAACGAAAACGAATTAAGAACACCGCTATACAAATTAGCAATTTTTTTATTAGATATATGCCAATTTTTGACAAAAAAAATAGATTGAACTATTTTGTTGTTGTAAAATTTGTTAATACGCCATCTAACGGAATATCTCAAAAACATTTGTGTTGTAGGAGAAATACTAGTTTGGAAGAATCGTTTAGTGAGCTACGTATTTATAAACTACACTGTGTTTTAATCAATAAATTAACAAGCTTTAATAAGTTTCACAAATATAAAGAGTTACTTGATATGTGGCTCATAGAATGCCAACGAAATATTAAAATTAAATGAGCGTCATCTAGTAGCGAAAAGCTGTGTCAAAACATAAATCTTCTCGTCGGCAGATGGCGATGACTGAAGATTTGAGGATATTTTATCCTGAGTAACTATTTGTGAAAAACGCAGGTGTGTTTGGTAATTACAGAAAATCGGCAAGGAAGCGGGAAAAATTTTGTAAAGCCATCCATACAATTTGTATTAGATATGTGGGCATAAAGTACACCAACAAACATAATTTTTTCAGAAAATACTCATTCGTGAATTTTCGTGCTAGCAACAATAATTGTACTTGTGGCATTATGCAATTTTACAAAAAATACAGGAAACATTTTAAAATATACAGAGGCTTTAAAATAAGTCCTTATAGCATTTATTTAGAACAATTTTTATAAAAATATTGCTAACATTGAAGATAATATTAAAAACCTTTTTGTTCCATTCCCATCCAATCCAATTCTAAACGCATTCCCTCATCAACAACAACCTGTCATTACAACAAAATTGGAGACATATTTTAATCTGTTTAACGATCGTCATTTGTTACATCCGCTGATACAAATTGAATCTTATTGCTATATTGTTAAATCACATAATCGCGTAACAACACAGTTTAGTGATGTCCAGGTAATTTGTAATTCATGTATCATTTTGTAACAAGCGCTATTATGTTGATATTAAGCTTCGAGTTGTGTGACTATATATTTATGGAAACAGCATAACGGCACGAATAATTGAAATCCTTTACAAGGCTTGTTGGTTTATATGAGAATACCGTGGGTTTACACTGCCATAATACTAGACATAAGCAAATTTAATCTTATTTCCGTTCATTTTGAATTTACATTTTTATTAACTAATATACAAAAATACAAATACAAACAAACTATAAATTAAATACAAACAAACTATAAATTATTTATTTAATACTAGCTTTCGCCCGCGACTCCGTCGGCGTGGTATTAAAAAAAAAGCAAATAGCCCATGTGTTCTTTCAGACTAAACTATACAAATGCCAAATTTCATACAGATCCGTTCAGCCGTTAAGGCTATAGACTCTAACAAACATCCATCCATCTAAACTTTCGCAAAATGTTGGTAAGACTGGCTATCGCCGTCTTTTTCTGCGTGAAATAAAAATAAAACTAAATTAATAAGCTACGTATGTGCAGTATATTCCAGATTAAAAGTAAATTTGTCGTTTAAAGTTTCAGATGCGTTTAGATTGCTTGGAATTACGTGACAACAATTATGAAATCAATCAAACTTTAGTATTTATAATTTTTATTAGGATAAAACACTACAATATTAAAAACGTATATTATTGAATTAAGGCAATTTTCATTACGTAAATAATGCAGGGTTGTTGAAGTTTCTATTTAGTTTATCAATACCTAGTGATTCATTAGTGTTTAAGCGCATTTCATGAAGTTATCGAACCAAAAACACTAACGAATGGTCAAAAGTAACTGAGAAACCGGCTTATAGTCAGAAAAAAGACAACCAATACTTTAGTATATAGTTCATCATCTCCCCTGCCTTATCTTACTCCCGTAGGGTCGGCGCACCGGGTTTACGTCCTCCAAATAACTCTCATCCGTCATCAAACATTACTTCCTTCTTGATCATGTCACCTTTCACGCAATCCATCCAGCTCTTTCTAGGTCTACCTCTACCGGTGTACCTCCACATTCAAAACTAACGTCCTTCTTACATGCGATTCATCCCTTCTCATAACATGTCCATACCACGCTAACCTTTTACTCCTTATTTTCTCAACCACAATAGTTTAGTTAGGAAATAAAAAGTAGTTCACCGGTCACGATAGAACACAAACCTTGAAATTGTGTCTGAATTAAACTCAAGCCGGCGGCGAGACGTGATCGCCTCCGCTAAACTTTATGCGGTCCGTCTCAATTAATTTTAGTGATGTGTATCTTATTATATTATTATATTATCGATAGATTTAATTTCTATTACTAATGTACATTACAGCTGTGTGTATTCTACTTGTCAGCACATACATATCGTCATCTCTTTCATTTCCTTCGACAAAACAAAGACAACTGCATGAATACAAATTTTATATCACTCAAGACAGAGTTAATTAAGTGAAGAGCGATTACAGTTTGCTTGTTACATGGGAGGTGAAAAAAATAATTCATATTTTAATGTGTACGTCAAGAACATCACTAAAAGCATCGAAAAAAGTATAAGCATTATTTTAATCACGACTTGAACTTGATGTTGTAATGAAAATATGGGAAGCTTGTTTCAAAAATGGCAACATTAAGAAATGATTCTTTTAATCTATCTATACTTATAATAAAAGTGGAGTGTCTGTTTGTAATATCAAAAGAAAAATTCCAGATTTCGGGAAGATGATGTATTTGGGTTGCTGATAACGAAATTTTTTGTCTGTCTGTACGCAAGTCGTGTTTGCTCCGGGCAATCTCTGAAACGGCTGGGCCGATTTCACTAAAGGGTAGCTGACATAGACGGGTATATTATAGGCTACTTTTTTATGTTAATATTGCGTAGAGAAAGTCGCGTCTATCAGCTAGTTATTTATACAATTTCAGAATGTCATTTATTCGGTTATCATATTTATATTATATCGATATTGAACCACTCAAATTAGCACGTAACTATCGCAAGAATGAGATGCCCTTAAGTTAAATCCGTTTCCCGCCATCGCACAATCTGCGGCCGCTCCGCCAATGGGGAGGCGGGGCGTTGCGCGGGCTACGTACGGCCCCGCTCATTGGACACAATTATTAAACGGATTGCCAGCTGTAAAAAAAAGAACACGTCAGGGATAAAGCTCACAATTGAGTGCCACTTTTTGTTCGTGTTAAATTGATGAAAAAAGAGAGACTCAGAAAAATTGGTCCGGAGATGAAATAAAAAATGATTTATTATTTGCCCGCCGCTTAACTTTTTAACTTATTGGACGTTAATGACTTTTGATTTTGCACCGTGGAGCTTTTGCTACATTTTAAAGCTCCCCGGTTGAGCTTTTTTACTTTTTATTAATGGCCCGCCAGGAGGCGCCTGAATAATTTGGTCAAGCAATTTTTAATAGAACGTTGGACTGAATTGAAAAGTTTGAGCTTGTTTTAAATTTAGAATTATGATGGCTGGAATTGAAAAAAGTTAACATCCAAGGTTTTTTTATTTACTCTTTTATACTAGACATATAGTTTTTTGTACGTATATTAATTGAAAAAAGACGAAGTCTTGGTAAGGATTTTTTTTATAGTTATGAAATTAGAATCTTTAATAAATAAAAAAATATACGACTAGCTACATCGGTTGCAACATTTTAACAAAAAACAATATTAATTATATAAAAAACATTAATGGCAAATATTAAAAATCGTTTAGGCGTTACAACTTTTAGATAAAAGAAAGATAGATAAATAAAATATTAATTGATTTCAAATGTCATAATAATATGTCTTTTTAAATGGCACGTTAAAACAATAAATAAAAATTGTCAAAACATTTATAGGCAGAACAATAAGAAATTACGTTTTTTATAAACACTAAAGAAACTGCTATTAAATTGCGTAAGTATCAATAAATTAAAAGAAAAGTTTCAAGCAATAAGTGCGATGCCAAGGGCCCTTTCGAGTTCTCTTTCCTTTCCTATACTTCCCAATAAGTAAGAGATTTAAAGATTTCTTTATAAAATATGTGGATTTGACAGGGAAATGTAATATCCTTCTTCTTATAAATGTTCTCTTGTTTATTAACGGTAGACATCACATCTAAAAATTTTTCTTATTGCAAATTCTACTGGCAGTTGTTAACGAGAGTGGTCATTTAACATCAAATGCCCTGTTTGCCATTAAAAATATATTAACAACGAGCTGTCGCCCGCAAACTTCGTTAGCGCGGTTTAAAAAAAGTCATCTATCACATTTTCGCGTCCATCTACCTTCTACCAGCTATCTTTCAGTCAAAGTCCCGTCCAAATCGGTCCACCCAGTCCAGAGATAGGGGCCCCGTCGACAATTTGACAGTGCGGAATTTTAAAAAAATTTACCCTATAATATGCCCGTCCATGTCAGCTACCATCCAGTGAAAATTCGGTCGAATACGGCCCAGCCGTTTCGGAGATTACCCGGAACAAACGCGGCTTGCGGACAGACAGACAAAAATTTTTTGCGATTTTCATTATAAGCAACGCAAATACATCATCTTCCCGAAATCTGGAATTTTTCTTTTGATATTACAAACAGACACTCCAATTTTATTATATGTATAGATATTATAGAGTGGTATTTTAATCCATGTGCTGTTAAAAAACTAAGCATTAGGTATGAAAACGAATGTATTGAATGTCTAAGTACAGAATTAGTTACGATCGAAATGCGTTTAAAAAAGGAACGAAGGCATTGTCAGAGGAGTTGAAGTCATCGCAACCAGCAATAGTGCGGTGCACACTTTATTTGCGAGATAACAGACGCCTTGAACTCAAACTGCCTTGCGACTGAATCACACTTGACTTTGATAAAGGTGAGTTCACATTTGAAGTTTTCTTTTGTTTTAATTTTCAGTTCTAATGTTGAGATTTGATATTGGTACTCAGCGCACACCTGAAACTAAACAATCGCACGACTTGTGCGATTGTAGATTGTTTTGCAATTCAATTGTTTAGTTGCGCAACTAAAAATCGAGTAGTGTGCGCACCTTCATATAAGCTCATAGGAATCAAAGCGAGACTAAACAGTTGTGCGGTAGTTTAGTCAAAGATGTGCGGACGCTCTTAATATTAATTAGGTTCTTGTATGGCTTTTTTAATGATTTTTGACATTGTCGGCCTTCGCTTGCTTCTTGAATGATCCTAAATCGTACTGGTCTCTTGTTAATACTATGTTTAATTGTGGGCTGAACTCTCTTAGTATAAACGACTTGTAGTCAATTTTGAAGAGTGATTTGAGATTCTCATTTAACTCTAAAGTGTGATTATTATTTTTTACTCTAATCTTTGAGTGTGACAGAATCTTTAGAGCCTCCTCTTAGCTCATATATCGCAGGTTCGCGACGGCTCGTGGGCCGCGATGCCGATACGATATCGTGACGACTTTATTCCGCGACGAGCCAGCGATTTATAACTGGATGGGTGCGCGCCGACTTGCTGATAAACACGCGTCCACACTGCGATTTGTTGCTATACAATTTTACAACACACATTACCGCAGTCCCTATCTTAATGATAAGGGAACCAAATAAAAATTGTGCTTTTAAGATTGCAATGACAGATTTGTATTGGTTTTCATTCAATTGATCTCTCTGTTGGGGATTTATTTTAAGATTTTGCTCTAGTGTTTTACGTTGAATAATTATTTGTGAGAGAGGTACAGTTCTTTATTGATTAGGGTTAAGTTCGCGCGGAATTAAAGTAAACTTATTAGTCTACTAGCTGTTCGCGTGCGGATTCATCCGCGTGAAATTATAAAAAACTTTATTTTATTGTCTACATTTGTCAAATTATCAATAGCAAATGTCAAAATGACATGACATGACAAACCTCAGCAATCTTTCTTTCTTGATGTT
Organism: Papilio protenor; assembly: GCA_029286645.1. Taxonomy (NCBI): domain Eukaryota; kingdom Metazoa; phylum Arthropoda; class Insecta; order Lepidoptera; family Papilionidae; genus Papilio; species Papilio protenor. The sequence goes on along the minus strand of JAGSMZ010000010.1, from coordinate 1,829,057 downwards.
GGCAGCAATTTATGGTCTCTTTCCCACATTAGAGTTTTTATCCAAAATATTTACCCCCTAAGTTTAATGGTGTGAAAATATATAGCCTAAAGCGTGACGTAAGTGTAGGGCTTTTTATTAAAAAAAAATATTCAAAAATATGCTGTAATTGCTGACATCTTAGGCAACAAAGAAGTGTGTGTTTACGCTTTATTATAATAGTATAGATGTGTTCTTCCAGACTATGATTTACATTTATGCCTAATTTTATCAAGATCTGTTGGGCCGTTCTTGAGATACTTTCTAACCAAATTCCATCTTCATTCATCTAAACTTTCGCATTTATAATATTATATGTAAGATGTAAGAAATATGACAGTAAGGTTAAAAATTAAATTGAACGCTTTGTACAATGATTAAATTAATTATTCAACAATACAACTGTATGTTGAAGTATTCGCTTTTTAAGCGAATAATAATTCAACTGATATAAAACTTTAACCTCATCATAAATATTGTTTTTAAAATTTTCGTTGGCATTTCAAAGGTATAATTCTTAATATAAAAATTACTTATTGATTTACTGATAAGATTGCTTAATGTATTTTTAAAATGGACAAATTTTTATTAATGCGTTTTATTGTATATTCATTTATCAATTTGATATTTATAATAAAAAAAATATTTCTAGGCTGAGATAAGTAAGTAAAAATTCTTACTAATTTATTTCTACGTTTTGGGAATTCAATTTATATTTTTTCCTTCCTATGCCTTTGTTTTCGTCTTCTCCACTGGCAAATCTACATTCCCTGCTCATTTAATCCTTATAAGAAAAGGGTGGAAAGGGTAAGAGGCTAAAATTAGGCCTCCGACACGCACACTCATCGGACTGTACGCGGATTTGCTCCCACTTCACGCCTGTCTTCTGTGTGGTCGTGGCATTGCATCGGGCGAGTCGACCTATTCGTACGTAGATGTTAAAGTGGGCTCTACCGTCGTTATAGGCCCGTGTAGATTTAGAGCGTGCGCACACCTGAACTATTAGCAACTGTTTAGTCTCGCTTTGATTACTATGAGCTTATAGGGAGTGCGCATACTACTCGATTTTCAGTTGTGCAATTAAACTTGCTGCGAAACAATCGACAATCGCACAACTGTTGTGTGATAGTTTAGTCAAATGTTTGCACTTTTAAAATGTGCATTGTTATATCAATTAGTTTCTTTAACATACAGATATATTGCGCTGGATTAGTAAGTGCATAAATCTTGCACCGTCGTGTGGGTGTCTTGGTATAAAATGTTAAAAATGTATGTCGTCCGTGTTGTCCGTTGTGTGCTGTCTACAACACATTCAATAATACCGGCCGCTTTATCGCGCTTTCATTTAAATACCTGCGTCTTGTAAAATGTGGACTCCCACGGGGCAAGGAAAGTACGGGACTGTTTTATATTGCAGAAATGAATTAAAAATAATAGCTATGGTAATTCCTTTTTGAAAGACGTCGTTACTAGATTTCTGCACTTAGAAATTGTTTGATAATTACCTAAGCAATTATTGAGTGCTGATTTATTATTAGAAATCAACAAGGATCCGTTTAAGTATTATATAAGAATCAGTGCTTATGTACCTTTAACGAGATAAAATTGGTATAGAAATAATATAGTTTGCTATAAATGATCATGTGGTACAACAGTGGTAGAGCCCGCTTTAACATCTTCGCACGAATAGGTCGGCTCGCCCGGTGTGATACCACGACTACACAGAAGACAGGCGTGAAGTGGAAGCAATTCCGCGTTTCGTCTGATGATTGTGGTGCCGGAGGCCTAATTTTAGTCCCTTTTCCCTTTGCACTCTTTTCGCCAGTGGAAGGCATGGGAAGGAAAAGTGAATTTGACGGTGGAGGAGACGCATAGGAAGGGTTCAGGTTAGAAAGATTCAGGTGGCCGCTTGCTTGTTTGCTACCTTATGTTATAAAAAAAATGTACTCCGGTACTTTCGTTGTGCCTGTCCATGTCCATAATAAAGTTTGAACAGAACATAATATTAAATAGCTTTTAACATTCCTCGCGTTATCTTAATGTCCGCCGGAGACATTTATATTTAGCCCAATACGTGTCCAATGTTTACCTTTTTGCCCCTTTATCGCAGCTTTTCCTTTTAAACTTTTGTACCCTTTGGGTTCCGTTCTCATTGTTGCTTTTATAAAAACATTAACAAAAACAGTTTTTGTTCAACATTGAAACAATAGAATAGTAAACAATATACAAATAATAGGACGGATCCCGATGAAATTTGGCATAGATGTAAAACATAGTCTGGAAGAACACATTAGCTTTTACTTAAGTTGAAGTTGAAAAGCCTCGTCTAAGAAAAATATATGTCTATTACACACTACCATAGAGGCGAGACGAAAACGAAGCTATATTACGCTGTGTTTGTTCTATATTATATTCAATTTCGCACACTAACAGCCTAATATCAGTGTACGAGGTTCGTTTCAAATTCGGTCTTAAGTTTAATCTTACTAATATTATAAATGCTAAAATGAAGATAGATGGATGTTTGTTAGAGTTTGTATCCTAAACTGCTGAACGGATCTCGATGAAATTTGGCATAGACGTAGAGTATAGTCTGGAAAAGAACATAGGCTATTTTTTTTTTTAAATTTGACGCGCATGGAGTCGCGAGCGAAAGCTAATTATTAAATAGTTTAAATGACAATTCTATTTCAATTGTTAGAAGCTAAAATCAAAAGCATCATCTGAGCCTTATCATTTTAGCCAAGAACTGATCTGTGTTTTTTATATTTAATTAATATTTTTGGTTAATTTCGTAATTCGTTTTTTTGTTAATAAATAGTGTTTTATTTATTTATTTAAACATTGGCAATGTCCCTACAGAACCCGTGATATTAAAAACAGTTCAATCACGTGTAGACGTGAGGTCGTATTCCAAGTGATTTGTAGGGATCCGCCTCATATACGGAATGCTTTAAAACCTTTTAAGTTCCAACTCTTTGCTGATAACAGCGTTATAAACTTGTAATTAATTGGCCGTATTAATAGCATGCTTTGTATTACGTTTTTTGTTTTTAAATTGATATAATTTTTGTTATATTTTTTTTTTAGTTGTTTTAATTTGGTTTTTAATGAATTAAACGAGTTCGCTGCTATTTATTAATCTTAGTGATATGCTTAGTAAGTCAATGATTTAATTACATGTTTGTGTATTCAAATGGTTTTTGGTGCATTGACTTGGTAATAAAATATTGGGAAGTTAGGCAGCTTGTCAGTTGACATGCTGGGCAAAATGCATCCAATTTGGTCGAATACTGAAACGTTATTTTAATATCTGATTAATTAGTTATAAATAACTAGCTGTTCGCGTGCGGATTCAACCGCATGAAATTATAAAAACTTTATTTTATTGTTTACATTTGTCAAATTATCAATAGCAAATGTCCTAATTACATGACATGACAAACCTTAGCAATCTTTCTTTGTTGATGTTGGCAGCAACTTTTGGTCTCTTTCCCACATTAGGGTTTTTATCCAAAATATTTCCCCCTAAGTTTAATGGCGTGAAAATATATAGCCTAAAGCGTGACGTAAGTGTAGGGCTTTTTATTAAAAAATATGCTGTAATTGCTGACATCTTAGGCAACAAAGAAGTGTGTGTTTACGCTTTATTATAATAGTATAGATATAGATATAGATAGATAGATAATGCCACGCTTAAACTATAAATTCGTTACTTTTGACGTCTATCAGATCGTAAGCGGTGCTTATAAAGCGAAGCACAGAGGATTCGTTTCAATATTTGGCCGCTAGAGGGGCATTGGCACAGAAAATAAAGTCGAGACAACAGAATCCGACAAAGGTGAAGTTAGAATGAAGATAATTAATTAAATAGATACTTAACTTGACTATAGATATTTAAAAATAACATAATATTTTCAGAAAATTGTCTGTCGAATTCTACGTGTCTTTAAATGTGATATGATAAACATCGCCAGGGAATGTGTCGGTAAAAAATATTCACAATATTTTAATAGAATATGGAGTACACCGGAGGTAGACCTAGAAAGAAATGGATGGATTGCGTGAAAGGTGACATGATCAAGAAGGGAGTGATGACTGAGATGACGGATGATAGAGTTTTGTAAAGGACGATAAGGTACGATGGATTAGGATAAGGTAGGGGAGATGATGATTTTAATAGAATGGGCTAAGGCGCCCGAGCGAAATCTAATGCTTCACAGGTCATAAGTTAATGGTTCCTCCTAAACCTAGTCTAGACCAACGTCTGGCGACGTCCTTATAAGGAAAATCTAATAAGAAACGTGTAAAATAAATGCAATTTGTTTCAAACACTGCTCAATAACTAAGACACATGTTGCGGAGCTCAAACACGCTCGATATGACACTACCACCTAAATATACTTACTGCGATATAACTTTTATAAGTTCTTCTGTTCTTTTTATACTGTAACTACATAGTGTTGATACTTGAAGCGTAATTTAAATTAGTACCTGGAATTACTAGAAAAATCAGTTCATATAGTATTTACTAGATTTCGCTCATGACTCCATCCGCGTGAAAAAAAACAAAAGCAAGTACGCAATGCTTTCTTCCAGACTATCTACATCTGTGCCAAATCATTCATTCATTCATCTAGATCCGTTCAGCAGTTTAGGCTACAAATTCTAACAAACATACATCCATCTAAACTTTCGCGTTTATAATATTAGTAAGATTGTTAGAAGATAATCAAACTATACACTTTTAACAAAAATATAAGTGCCTCGAACAAAGTCAAGTATAACTTAACATGAACTTTCCGTAGTGGAACAAATAATTGTATTGTAGAAGTAACTTTGAGGTGGGCCTCAACTTGATCAACCTTTACTATGGCAGGGTAAAGTCATTCCATTCGATTATTTCTCCGTTTTTCGATTAATTCCTTGTTAACAAAGTATCAAGTAGTTTTAATCACAGTACAAAAGAATACAAGCCCGAACTCCGAACGTGGTCTGGGCGCAAAGTGTGTCATTCGGGTCGCGTGCCAACCGAATGCTGTGTATTGTTACGTTTGTTGGGACATTTACGACTTTCTGCCGACCATTGCTTACAGCGGGCCTACATGATTATGTTAAGTACATCGTGTGTTACAGCCTTTATGAATGCGTTTTATTTATCGCAGTTTTAAAGAATAAGGTTAATGTAAGTAGCTTAGTTAACCTTTGACTGATAGGGAATATGACTTGGTTTTTCATTTTTAATGTAACAAATGATTCGTTTTCTCTAGTAAACTGACCGATTTTCCCTAAAATTCTTTAGTAATATTGTTAACATAAAATTACATAGCGTGTTTTAATTTAGTGATCTGGCTGTATGCTAGTTGGCACAACAGAAATTGACCAATGCGACGAAACAAATACATCTCTAATATGTTTTCAAATATGTGACTCTTAATACAATAGAACAAAATGTTCTCATTCTTTTCCTGTATAAATCATGAAATACAATACAATAAAAATCATTCGGAACACAATAATATTGTGTAACATATAAGGCTGCGTACACTGCGGGATATCAGGGGCGCTAAATATTGGACCGCATCCATTGATATACGAGTACGTAGCATTGATATGAAACTTTGATGCTGACAGACAGCGCTGCAGTGATTCCAATTGCTTTCCAGATAGGGAGACCGTGTTATATTATTTTTAGGATTTGTCCGGAATATACAGTTAAAGCACTCTTGATCAAAAGCTGTGGCATTCGTATTGAAATATACTCACAAGTTTACAAGTATTGAAAATCGGGTTACATGTTTTTTAAACAGTGAAAACTTACAGGCAACATTTGCATAGATGGACGTAGTTATCCTTAAAAACATAACATTAATATTTTTTGCTTTGTATAATGAATGAATTATCAATTCACATTAGCTTGCAACCTAATAAGTTTAGAAAATCATTTTTAATAAAACAACTGTACCTAAAAATTGTCAATGTTGGTGACCCTAGTCATACGTGACTGTAGGAGCATTGCATTTTATCGGCACATTGATTTTATATGACCGGTATGAGGCTAAAATATTCCCAGATTTCTTGAAACGTATAATAAAATAAAAGAACTCATGTTACATAGAGGGAATAGATAACACTGGTCTTAATTTAATTTTCATTACTGTTCAGTCGAAATATATAGGTCTAATAATTTACAACTGTACTGTTAAAAAGAAAATTAGTACCGCGCTGTAGAATTGGCGCAACACTAGATTATTCGTATACAAGTCACATCTCTAACTGACAGCTGTCAATGTCACAAGACTTATTGATTATTTGACGCGATCCTGGCGGGATATCTAGTTCAGTGTTTAAATTAAAATCGCTAGTTACAATCTAACTAATATTATAAATACGAAAGTTTAGATGGATGGATGGATGTTTGTTAGAGTTTCTTGCCTAAACTGCTGAACGGATCTCAATGAAATTTGGCATAGACGTAGAGCATAGTCTGGAAGAACACATAGGCTACTCATTTTTGTTTTTTTTTTTAATTCCACGCGAATGGAGTCGCGGGCGAAAGCTAGTTATACATAAATCAATAATTTTAATCGAGTGTAAAAAATTTAAATATAATTTAAAATTCAAATACGACAAATACTGGTCTGTAAAAATCCTTTGTTTTAGAGTTATACGTACATATTTGTAATTCTACTCACATAACGCCTTAAAACTTAACAGAATATAATTTTTAATTGATACATAAATCAATTAAATAACTGCTATAAAATGGCTGATAAAATTCACACTAAATAGCAGTTATTTAGCATAAACGACAGTTGGTATAATCTGTGGTTTCCTTATAGAAATAGTGACGGTTATCGTAATATAATAAAGGATCGTAAATCAAGCGACCCACGCTACGAATAGCGCTAAGTAATTAACCGCATTGCCTATTAATAGCTATGTTAAATTTAGAAATATAACACGACTAGTTCAAAACGATCACTGATAATGATAAAATAAATTTATTTATTTAATTTAAAATATGTACCGAATATACTTATATCATACATGCTCATTTGTGTTTTTTATAATAATTGCTATAATACGAAATTGGTTAAGTTATATTATTATTTAATCATAAAGTCCATAAATGTTTTAAATGTTTTAGCTGTAAAAATCACGATGAAACTAGCATAAGGTTGCTTGTTACTTTGTAAGGATAAAAATTATAGTTACATAGCCATGAGTTGTAAAAACTATAAACGCCATCTACGATTTTGTATTACAATAAGATTCTTAGTTTATTTATTAAAAAAAAATTGTTCACTTTACACTAAGCGTGCTCAAATCAAATCAGTCGTGCTATAGCAATTCATTCTGGCTAACAGCGTCAGATGATCCAAACGCAATTATTGCGTAATTTCTGCGCGTGCGTTAAAATGTCGCTGTTGGGTCGTCGGTAATTTGATTACATGCCCCGATCATTGATTATATTTGTTTTATTACTGTTGGTTATGTTTGGATCAATAATAACGAGTCTATTCATCATTGCTAGCTTTCGCCCGTGACTGCGTATGAGTGGAATTAAAAAAACAAAAGTAGCCTATGTGTTCTTCCAGACTACATCTATGACAAAATTCATCGAGATCCATTCAGCAGTTCTACAAACTCTAACAAATATTCATCCATCTAAACTTTCGTATTTATAATGTTAGTAAGATTTTATATCTTAACTTATTATATTTATTTTAACTGACAGTATTTTTGAGAATAAATTAATTTAATTTTTCTTACGATCTTTGTTTTATGTTCCTGTCTATTCAATTATAGATCTTTAACATTTCAATAGAGCTATTAAAGGTAAAATGACAGACGTGGCAATTACGCGGAGGTGTTTCTGTTAATTGCTTTCATTGTGGTAGATCGGACAGTGCGCGGGCGGAGGGGCAATTATTGAGAAATTTAATGTTTTTAATGATGACCAATTTACTATATGATGACACGTGTTTTCAATAAAACATTACCCGTAGTCTATACGAAAAACAGAGAAGTCAATGTGTTTTTATAATACTGATTTTTGTGTGGATTTTGATTTGCTGTCAAAAAGGTTGCCGACCCCTGGTTTTTTAAGTTTTTTCCAATTCAATAATTTATTACATCACTTACAATAATCTTCGTTAACTTTATTAGTCTTTTAATGTAAAATGTAGATGTTCTTACTTTATCATAGACAAATAACAACTTGAATGCGGAAGTTATTAAAATTAGGGGTTGGCAACATTTTTGTCTGACGTCAAAACAGATTAAAATATGAAGCAGTTAATTATTTTTTTCAATTCTTTATTATATTATAAGATCTCTATTATAAGAGAGATTTGTGTATAGGGCGCTGTATACTCAAAGTTAACATTATTAATACCGTGTTTCTGAAGTTTTCATTTATTTTAATATTACTATTCATTAGTATTATGACCTATATTTCGATAGAATAGAACTCAAGTTACATAGTTCGGAAACAGATTTCATTATGTTATCGAACGAAAAACACTAAGGAATGGTTAAACGTAGCTGGGAAACCGTCCATAAGATTACTAACTGTGTTCACTTGTTTGTTTGACTATTAAAATCTATCGAGGTTGACAGCAATAAACTAACAACTATTCATACATACGCCCCCTTTATACGTACAGCAGTGACAAAAAACGTGCTGCAAAATTGCAAAATAATTGAGTTAAGCTGAATTTGCTATGGGATGGCTGATCACTGCACCGGGCTTATGTTTGATGAATTAAACAGGGGAGCCACTGTGCAACTGAATTGATATTTCAATCTATAATACTAATATTATAAAGAGGAAAGATTTGTATTTTTGTATGTATCGAAGTAACTCAAAAACTATTGGGCCGATTTTAAAAATTCTTTCACCGTTAGAAAGGTAATTTTATCTGTAACAAAGGTTATATTTTTTAATGTCTTATGTGTGCTCTTCCAGACTATCCTCTACGTCTATGCCAAATTTAATCGAAATCCGTACAGCCGTTTAGGCTACAAACTCTAACAAACATCCATCCGTCTAAATTTTCGCATTTATAATATTAGTATTAGTATAATTACATTTTGATTAGATGAAGAAAAATAAAACAATTATATAATAATGATAAACCACTTTCCGGTAAGTCGTAACAATAATAAGTATAGTAAAACAAAGATGTACTTAAAATTATCTCAATAACAATATAACGGCACGGATCGTAACCCTCTGCCCGCCGCACTCCTCTGAACAATTAACTTATTACAACGATTGAGGGGTTGCCAAAGATTAGACGACAGAGGCGACAATCATAAGATTTGAAGACTTTTTACTAAATCTTGTTGGTTTTATCAATCTAAAATAAATATAAATACCTATAATAAAAAAATAAATACCTATGATTTGTTTAGTTTAGTTACGTGCAACCTTTTTGGTAAGAAATACGAAGGAATGAAGGATGGAAGTATTTAAATAAAGAAATGTCTATTTATAAGGCGTGATGTTTATAATTTTATATTTTTTATTTTTAATTAAATAGTTTTCTTGTTAATTTAACTATATCACTTTATTCTGTACGGTAATGTAAAGTATAAAACGTTTATCACATCTTTAGTACAGTTATTCTATGCCGAAAGATACTTTTGTATCTCGCCCTATTGAGTTTTAATGCGCTTTTGAGGGTTGACAAATGTGTCCACTTCAATTAGACCTGTCCATCTATACATCAAAAGTCACTTTATAAAAGAGGCAACGGATCTTGTTAGAATGGTGATGTGGCAATATTTATTTGTTTCTGATCGAATTACATTTGATCTTTTCGCGTGATAGGAGTCTTTGTATAGGATTCATCAAATTCAGAAGTAATTGCATTAAATATTTAATACTTTATTGCAAAAAATTACAGTGGTAGAGCCCGCTTTAACATCTTCACACGAATAGGCCGGCTCGCCCGGTGCAACGACCACTCAGAAAACAGGCGTGAAGTGGAAGCAATTCCGCGTTTCGTCAGATGAATGTGGTGCCGGAGGCCTAATTTTAGTCCCTTTCCCTTTTCACCCTTTTCTTAAGAAAGAAGGATGGGAAGAAAAAGTGGATTTGACGGTGGAGGAGACGCATAGTAAAGGGAAATGTCCTCTTTATGTGCGTCTCCTCCTCCGTCAATTAAGGGTAGGCAACGCATCTGCAATTGCGAATGTTTATGGGCAGCGGTCGCTTTCCATTTCGGTGGATTTAGGTGGCCGCTTGCTCGTTTGCCACCTTGTAAATTGTAAATTGTCTGATAACAATCCAACGTGTAAAATGTGGTATGGAAATATCGGATTTTGTTCCCTTATCTGACAGTGAAATTTTTAAACTGCCAATGGTCGGACAGGCCCTTAGGCTGCTAAGTTTTGAATCCGCGCAGACGGAGTCGCGGGCAACAACTGGTAATCCATATTCGTTTATAATCAAGATATAAAACATGTCTATAATAATTTAATTACACAAAATAGCATCCATGAACTAGCAAGTGTGTAATATACAGGGTGTGCTCTCGACTATAACAATAAAATGGAGGGGCTTTATCAAATTATATTACAATACGATGTAGCGGCGGCGATCGTTAATTGTTTGATGTCTGAAACTGCGTAGGGAGAGTGTGCCAAAAATTGTCTGAATTATAAAAATGATTTATTATGGTTGATGGTCGAATTAAAATTAAAAACAACGTTTTAGTTAAAGTGTCTTGGAACAACAAATTAGTAAAATTTTGTCTACATCTAAAACTCCGTAGATCTCAACCTCAAAAACCATCAACGTATGGAATGCCATCAACAACTTCTAAGACTACGGACATCGGAAATATATTTAAGACTAGCTGTTGCCCGCGACTTCGTCCGCGCAATATTAAGGTAAAAAAGTACCCTATAATATGCCCGTCTATGTCAGCTACCCGTCAGTGAAAGTCCGGTCGAAATCCAGGCCCAGCGGAGATTACCCGGAAAAAACGCGGCTTGCGGACAGACAGACAGATAAACAAAAACAATGCAATTTTCGTTATAAGGAACGTAAATACATCATCTTCCCGAAATCTGGAATTTTTCTTTTCATATCACAAACCGACGCTCCAAGTTTATTATATGTATAGATACAAAAGCTAGTAGTTTACAAAATCACTAGATAAAATAGTTATTTTTTTGGTGACAGAAAATATATTAAAAAACTGTTACCCCTTTGAAAAAACTACTAGCAATTTCACAACACATTAAATGTCAGATAAAAACAAACCAAGCGTGAGAATTGAAAGAATAGACATGAATAGAGGAGGTATGTCACATAATATCGAACCCCTCTAATTTACAAACAAGATGTTGCACATTCAGTACGCTTCCAAACAGTCAAGTGCAAAATTCACTACTGCATTACAGATTATGGGAATCACGCCTGTCATCTATATTTCGAAACATCCTTTATACTATATTACATTCTATTGAAAATTGATGCTTACCACTACATAATAAAGCTTAATTTACGAATACAATTACTTGTAGACTGGTGTTTGGTTATTCAAAAGTGAACGGACGTAATTGCGTGTCTAGTATCAATCGATTTCCAACTCAATGATCTTAGTGTTATGGTTTAATTTGTTTTATTTTATAAAAGTAATATCAAACGCCAGTTAACACTGGTAATCTCCAGGGGCCTCGCAAACCCCAAAGCTTTGTGGGATACAGATGGTAACTTTATGGAGGTGCACTTGTAGCTTGGGGATTACAAAAATGTTATTGTTTTATACGAGTAGGGAGATTTTACGTGTTAATAAAAAGTAGGTGGGACGCCCTTGATGTGTTCGTTTTTATTGTGTTTCGAATTGTATAATTGTTTATGCATTTGCGAGTGTTTTTATTGGTTTTTAAAGCAATGCTTGTTTTAAAAGATTTTTCGGACGTTTTAATATAAATATTACCAATGTATCGTTACTCACTATTCTAACCTAACTAGCGGCACTGAATTGATTTCGAGAAAAAAAAGTAGTGGCATGTGACGTATTAAACTAGCAATTTTTAAAGACTCCTTCTCTTTACTCGCTTCTACTCTTTATATTCTCTTTAACATTTTGTGTTTTACCTTCTTTTCAATACGCATTCTAAATTATTTTAAAGTTTTACGGTGGAACACTGAAACTATAATCTATACTATAATAAAGAGGATAGATTTTTGTATGGTAATAACTCAAAAATTACTGGGCCCATTTCAAGAATTCTTTCACCGTTATAACGCTACGCTATCAGTGATTAACATAGGTAATATACTTTTGATTTTTTAACTTCACGCGGGCGAAGTCCCGAGCTACAGCTAGTCTTAAATTCTTTGCTTCAGACCGCTTATAATTTATAACAGGTCAAAATTTTAAAGGAATTTGGAAGTTGGGTTGACATTTACATGTCACAATTAAATAGCGTCTCAGTAACACTAATGACGACGTAATCTTGAGTAACGTTTGCGATTTAACACTAATAAAAACACAATAATGATCATTCAGGAGTATGATTATTATATCATTTCTGCAATAAAATGTCACTATAATAACGATTTTCAACAAAATTCAGATTAGATAGTCATCGTGTGAACTCTCGTTGTCGTTAACGGTAGACAATTCAATCGTGGGAGTGCATCAGACTAAACATTTATAATTTGTCTCTAGAGTATCGTATAATTTTGGGAGCTTTTAGGAACCAACCATATAACAATGAACTACCACCCCCCGCTTGATATTAGTGATTCTTTAATAACAAGGGGTTGTTATACTTCGGGTATGAGGTCAGGTTACACTGGCTGGTTTTAGATAAAATATTTGATGCATATTCGCACGGATATTAGATGTAACGCGAGATTGGAATATTATCAAGAGAGTGATATCGTTTTGTAATTTACTGGGGTCAAGAAGTATTAGACCTCTATCAAATGTGTTTGTATGAGATCTGTTATGCTTTAACACACGTCATGAAAGTTGTCCACTTTGATCGTTATAGTTTTAAAACAAGATACATCTTACCTTACTAATATTATTAATGCGAAAATTTAGATGGATTGATGGATGGATGGATATTTGTTAGAGTTTGTAGCCTAAACGGCTGAACGGTTTTCGATGAAATTTGTCGTATATGTAGAGGATAGTCTGGAAGAACACACAGCCCACTTGCATTTGTTTATGTTAATTCCCCGCGGACGGAGTCGCGGGCGAAAGCTAGTACTGTATAAAATCATTTGTCATCATATTTCAACTCACTTCGTAGTTGACAAGTGCAGAACAGAAATGTATAAAACACTAGCGTTTGCTCGCGACTTTGTTTTTACGAAATTGAAAAATACAGCCTATGTTACTCCTTGATAATGTAGTTATTCATTGGTAAAAGATTTTTTAAAATCGGCTCTGTAGTTTTTGAGTTATTTTACATACATAAAACTGCTTTATAATACTATTCGATAGCGTAAAATTAAAAAAAAATGATAAAAAACATAGCCTATGTTACTCACAGAAAAATTACCTTTCTTATGGTGAAAGAATTTTTGTAATCGGCCCAATAGTTTTTACGTGAATCGAATACATCAAAAATACAAATCTTTCCTCTTTATAATATTAGTATAGACTAGCTGTTGCCCGCGACTTCGTCCACGCAATATTAAGATAAAAAAGTAAAAAAGTAGGTAAGTAGCATGCGATATTTAATTCATTTTGTAAACAAAAAAGTGGTTATTGTAAGAAAACCGTTAAAGATAGATATATGCTATCGCGGACTTTTCTGTAGAACTTTTTGAGATCTACATTTCTTTCATACATCATTTTTATATACCTCTAACGGTTTAGGCAGCGTAAGCCGAGAAAAGTTAAAGTTTAGTAATTTTTTAACGCCGGGGTCTAGCAATACGCTGTTTATTAATGGTTCCTAAACATTAGTAATAATATAGCCTATGTTACTCACAGAAAAATTACCTTTTTAATGGTGAAAGAATTTTTTAAATCGGCCCAGTAGTTTTGGAGTTATTTCAATACATACAAAAATACAAAAATACAAAAATACAAAAATACAAAAATACAAAAATACAAAAATACAAAAATACAAAAATACAAAAATACAAAAATACAAAAATACAAAAATACAAAAATACAAAAATACAAAAATACAAAGTTTTCCTCTTTATAATATTAGTATAGATTAATAAACTAAAACTTGCATCAATAAAGTATCGTATTTGATTTAATTTAATGCGCCTGAAACATTGTGGAAAGCAATTAACAGTGTAAGAGTGATTAGGGCCGTATCACACGTAATCCCATGTCGCCGCGTAATTTGAGCCCGCACAGGATGCACGAAAAATGTGGAGGAGGCATCGATCATTTTTTAAATATCAATTTCGAAAGTCAATGGAAGAATAAATTAGACAATCATATAAAAAAAAAATATGATTCTCGATTATAGTTACTAGACAATAGACTAGGACGTTTCAAGTAATCTAATTAAAATTCCGAGGTGTCTTTTTTCATTCTTTGAAAATATGATTATCTAAACAACATTGATCATATTCTCGACCAAGGAATCTATACACATCATTCTCGGGCGACTTCGCATAACTAAAAAGGTCAAAGAATTTGAGATGCTAATATTCTCTTTGCATAGCACAATAATATTCCTTGTTTCATAGCTCGATGTTTCCTAAACGAGGATACCAACTCTCCCGACTCATTAGCGGACCGCATTCACATCACGAGGACTTACGTGATTGTTCACACTGTACGTTACACAGAATTTGGTAATATCTAAAGTATAATGATACTAAATTAAATGTTATTTTTGAATATATAATAAAGAAGACAAACAAGCATATATTGCATGTGATGGTTTAATAGCGTTACCAGAGACTGTTCGAAGGAAAAAAGTTGAGTTAGTGCATAGTGTGCGAGTAGCCAGCTTATAATGGAAAGGTAAAGATATAGGGGGCAGCTGCCTCTAAATCATGGTATAGGTTATGTATTATGTATTAAACAGTGGTAACGCCCGCTTTAACATCTTCGCACGAATGGGCTGGCTCGCCCGGTGCAATACCACGACCACACAGAAAACAGGCGTGAAGTGGAAGCAATTCCGCGTTTCGTCTGATGAGTGTGGTGCCGGAGGCCTAATTTTAGTCCCTTTACCTTTCCACCCTTTTCTTAAGAGGAAAGAATGGGAAGGAAAAGTGGATTTGACGGTAGAGGAGACGCATAGGAAGGGGAAATGTCCTCTTTACGAGCGTCTCCTCCTCCGTCAATTAAGGGTAGGCAACGCATCTGCAATTGCGGATGTTTATGGGCAGCGGTCGCTTTCCATTTCTGTGGATTCAGGTGGCCGCTTGCTCGTTTGCCACCTTATATTATAATAATAAAAAAAACGTATATTTACAGACTGCAGTCTAAGGGCCTGTCCCACCACTGGCTGATAGAGGCTCATATAGCTTAAAATTACATCACTGTCAGATAAGGGAGCAAAATCCGATATTTCCATCACATATTTTACACGTTGGATTGTTATCAGAAAATTTACAATTTGGTAGGACTATCACTAATACTATTATCTAGGTATCTCTCTTGTAAACTTCATCAAGAACTGATCAGTTCTTGAGGTATGCGGCAAGAAATATCCATTAATTATTTATATTAACCAAACACTGTCAAAAAGTCTCTACACTACTAACTGGATATAAACAAAGAAAGATACTGGATTCAAAAAGGCCTTATATTTGCTGAAGGGTGTTCTAATTGGATATATTTTTATTATCTGTACCGAATCTAGACTCCTACATCGCAATCAAATGGAAATACAATAAATAATTGATGAAGCAACTTTTGCATTGTTAAAAAATTCTCCACCCCCTCGTATTATTTCCATCCCTACTCGATAAGGCTTTTACGTCCCTCGTCTAGGGCAAAAAAATGAAATAAACTGTAAAATTTAAAGTAGCAAATTGACTTTGACGGATGATGGCACGGACGCGTCTTGCTCTCAAATATTTACGATGCGTCAACACCTTCCCTGAGAGCCTTCTGTGGTCATCACTTAATGCGATTTATTACCATCGACATTTAAAGAATATAGCATTTATAAAATAAGTAAAAAAAAACAACATTTAATCCTTATCAACACTACAATACAATTGGAAATAACAAAATACAAAGTAATTAAAAAATAATGAAAACGTAATTAAAAGACAAAATAAATTATCGATACAAACTCATACGATTATTATTGTTTATGTAATATTTACATATAAAAGTACTAAATTAATTTCTATAAATTCTTTGATCTGACTTTAACACGCAGAATCCTTTAATCGTCACTGAGTCTAAATGTTTCAATATCCTTTTAATAAGAGACTCCCATTTTAAGGAACAGCTTTCTTCAACATTTAGTTAAAGATTGTACAAAATACAAAGTAATTAAAACACAAAAGAAATTATCGATACAAACTGATACGATTATTTTTGTTTATGTAATATTTACATATTAGAAGTACTAAATTAATTTCTATAAATGCTTTGATCTGACTTTAACACGCAGAATCTTTTAATCGTCACTGAGTCTAAATGTTTTAATGTCCTTTTAATAAGAGACTCCCATTTTAAGGAACAGCTTTCTTCAACATTTAGTTAAAGATTGTACAAAATACAAAGTAATTAAAAAATAATGAAAACGTAATTAAAACACAAAAGAAATTATCGATACAAACTGATACGATTATTTTTGTTTATGTAATATTTACATATTAGAAGTACTAAATTAATTTCTATAAATGCTTTGATCTGACTTTAACACGCAGAATCCTTTAATCGTCACTGAGTCTAAATGTTTCAATATCCTTTTAATAAGAGACTCCCATTTTAAGGAACAGCTTTCTTCAACATTTAGTTAAAGATTGTACAAAATACACCAAGGATCAATTAGATTTGGTCCTAAACAATGAACTATATTACGCACATTTCATAATTTTTCACTTTGTTGTATACTCTAAAGCATAATAATTAGACCTTTGAAATATCAAACTGTTTTAACAAAGATTGCTATTAGATTTTTTGTAGATATCGGATTAACTTAGTACTGTATTTATTTATTTATACTTATTGCATCCGCGAATCCGTCCGCGTGGAATTAAAAAAAAAAACAATCCTTTATCCTTATCAACACTACAATACAATTGGAAATAACAAAATACAAAGTAATTAAAAAATAATGAAAACGTAATTAAAACACAAAAGAAATTATCGATACAAACTGATACGATTATTTTTGTTTATGTAATATTTACATATTAGAAGTACTAAATTAATTTCTATAAATGCTTTGATCTGACTTTAACACGCAGAATCTTTTAATCGTCACTGAGTCTAAATGTTTCAATATCCTTTTAATAAGAGACTCCCATTTTAAGGAACAGCTTTCTTCAACATTTAGTTAAAGATTGTACAAAATACACCAAGGATCAATTAGATTTGGTCCTAAACAATGAACTATATTACGCACATTTCATAATTTTTCACTTTGTTGTATACTCTAAAGCATAATAATTAGACCTTTGAAATATCAAACTGTTTTAACAAAGATTGCTATTAGATTTTTTGTAGATATCGGATTAACTTAGTACTGTATTTATTTATTTATACTTATTGCATCCGCGAATCCGTCCGCGTGGAATTAAAAAAAAAAAACAAAGTGTGTGCCTGTGTGTTCTTCTAGACTATGTTCTACATCTAGGCCAAATTTCATCCAAATCCGTTCAGCCGTTTCGGCTACAAACACTAACAAACATTCATCTATCCATCCATCTAAACTTTCACATTTATAATATTAGTATGATCTATTCCTTTATTTTGTTCAATGGCCAATAACCATCAACCCGACTGCAACTGATGCCAGTTGTCACGCTACGATCACTGTCAGCCGTTCCAGTCGCCCTCTCAGCTCATTTGACAACTAATTCGATGTTACCAGTCACGCGATACCGGGGAAAATACTTCTTAGAATTTTCCTTACGATTTCACAGCCTTTAGGGACTCGTAACAAAGTCAGGGTTATTTAATTATACTGACTGAGGAAAAAGGTAAAAAACATCGTAATAATTGTTAATTATCATTCGTTTATTTTATTCAAATTGAAGGCAACATCAAAATATAAATGCGAAAGTTTAGATGGATGTTTGTTATAGTTTGTAGCTTAAACTGAACAGATCTCGATGAAATTTTGCATAGATGTAGAGTATAGTCTGGAAGAACACAAAGGCTACTTGCTATTGTTTTTTTTAATACCACGCGGACGAAGTCGTAGGCGAAAACTAGTATTTTATTATAAATCATTCATGTTTAGATGCAAAGAGATCTTTTACTTGTAGTAAATATATAAGAAGGTTTATTATTTAAAATGTTAATAGATACAAAAATTTATGTTCCCATAAATATTAAATCGATTTCTCAGAAGTTGTATTGTATGCAAAATCGATTACAGACATTCTGCTCAATCTTATATTCCGATTCCTAATTATAGTTGGAATTACAACGAAAAACGATTATGATTGCTGTGCAATCTTACATAATAGGTTATTTATTGAATATACAATATATTTAGCTCATCTGTGTTTTATTAGAATATAACAATTCAAATCATCCTAAATGTATTTAATACTAGATTACGCCCACGACTCTGTCCGCGTGAAAAAACGTGGAATTAAAACAACAGTAAGTAGCCTATGTGTTTTTCCAAACTATACTCTACATCTATGCCAAATTTCATCAAGATATGTTTAGCAGTTTAGGCTACAAGCTCTAACAAACATCCATCCATCTAAACTTTCACATCTATACTATTATAATAAAGCGTAAACACACACTTCTTTGTTGCCTAAGATGTCAGCAATCACAGCATATTTTTGAATAAAAAGCCCTGCATTTACGTCACGCTTTAGGCTATATATAATATTTTTACGCCATTAAACTTAGGGGTAAATATTTTAGAAAAAAATCCTAATGTGGGAAAGAGACCATAAGTTGCTGCCAACATCAAGGAAGCAAGGTTGCCATGGTTTGTCATCATGTCATGTCATTTTGACATTTGCAATTGATAATTTGACAAATGCGAACAATAAAATGAATTTTTTTATAATTTTATGCGGATGAAGTCGCATGGGAACAGCCAGTTTATAATATTAATAGATACCATTTATTTTGTCTATCTATTGTTAATTCACTTTCAATTGTTTTGGTTACTTCTTAAACTTAAAGTATATATATTTTTTAATTTAAGTTACCTTACAGTATGTCACTAACAAAGTATAAAACAAATTCGCTACCCACTGTCTGTCTGTCCCTACGTAAGTTTAGATCTTTAAAACTACGCAACGGATTTTGATGCAGTTTTAAATAGATAAAGTAGGTAAAAGTAAGGTTTGTGTACAATATAGTATAAAAAACTAGAGTGTGTCGTAAATAGAGACATTTTCGTATCAGCATTTGTTCCATTCGAAGCCGGTTACTAGTCAACACTAAAATCAATACCCACCAAAGACAAGGTGGAAGTATTTGGTACTAAAAGACATGACTAACTAGGAAAACTAAACATATCATTTGGGATATGAGGTAAGCAGAGAGTCATAGAATATATCAACTATATTTCGTAATTTAAAATTTGACGCGAGAAAAAATGTTCAGAAAGATAAATGTCCAAAAGGTGGTATTTACAACTATAGAAAGTGTTACATATAACACTAGTATAATATTTTTATATTGGAAAAAATACCTTTGTTTTAAAATGAAGACAATAGATGGCGTTGTATCACCATTAAAGCAGCCACTCGGGATTTTCTACAATTAAAGTTAGGTTGTTATTACAAGTCTTTTAGTAGTTCGAAATAGCGATAACTTTAAGGGTATGGTTGGACGATTGTTTTTTTTAAACGAAATGTCCTAATGACAGGACAGAAGTCACGTCTGTTTTAATGCCACGCTATTATTCGCCGCAATGATATTAAAGTCGTATTATAGTGTAATGGGATCGACGGATAAATGGATCGTTTTCGTGGACGGAAATAGTTTTTTTTTTAAAGTTTAATAGCTTCAAATCGATTACGTTTATGTCGTAATAGAGACGATTTTCGGTTTTTGTTCGTGTTCGATTCATTTGTTTTTTTAAGAATACTTTTTTATTACTTCTCCTTCTTCTTCGAGTGTCATCTCCTATCGGATGTTGGCAACTATTATGGCAACTTGAACTTTTGCCACTGCTGCTCTAAATAAATACGTGTGCTTTTATTAAACCACTGGCGTAGATTTTTTAGCGAACATGTACGTCTTCTTCCTGGATTTCTATATTACTAACCGAATGAATAATAAGAATTTATTAAAGACTAGCTTTTGCCCGCGATTCCGTCCGCGTGGAAATAAAAAAATAATATAAAACATAGCCTATGTTACTCACTGACAACGTAGCTTTTTAATGGTGAAAGAATTATTAAAATCGGCCCAGTAGTTTGTGAGTTATTTCATTACAATCAAACAAACAAAGTATTCCTCTTTATAATATTAGTATGACAAATTATTGTCTGTTACTACGCGCGGGATTGATAAAACTTTTAAACTTGTATAAAGTGCCTATGTGTTATTACTGACTGTTATACATCGGTGGATTTTCAAAATTTATTGTACCATTCCAAGAGACCTTCTATTAAAATTTGGCATTTATAATATTAGTAAGAAGTAAGATGGTTAATATCATACTAATATTATAAATGCGAAAGTTTAGATGGACGGATGTTTGTTAGAGTTTGTAGCTTAAACTGCTGAACGGATCCCGATGAAATTTAGTTTGGATGTAGACGATAGTCTGGAAGAACACATAAGCTACTCGGTTTTGTATTTTTTAATTCCACGCGGACGGAGTCGCGGGCGAAAGCTAGTAAATAATAATTTAGTTGTACATTTTTGGTTTAGCAGTTGGATATTTTTCATTGAAATTGTTATTTTATTGTTATTTTTGTGGGTTCACTTATTAAAATGTCTACTTAAGTTGTTTTTAAATACTTTACGGCTTTTAGCTTTAAAATTACTTAATGTTAATCTTTAAGTGTTGTCAGGTGGGAAAAATAAAACCAAAGTTGCTTGATAATTTTATATTACATACAAAAAAATGCATCTGCTAACCAGCGCAACTGGATTCGCTAATCGTTACTATACAGTGGGTTCTCATTGTAGACATTCACAAAAAAGGTTTCGATCTCATTTCATAGATAAATTATAATCATATTTTAATGCTGGATCGAGTGCGTGAAAGGTGTAAGAAGGAACAACTGAGGATGATGGAATAAAATTGATCTGGAGGACGAAAACTAACAGTCAAATATAGAAACGAATCTTGAATACTCCGCTTTGTAAACGACGCTTAGAGCGCGCGACATATATGGCTAAACTCGCACAATTGTTTAATCGGGCTTTGATTCCTATGAGCTTATACGGAAGTGCGCACTACTCGATTTTTAGTTGTGCAACTAAACAGTTGAATTGGCTGCAAAACAATCGACAATCGCATGACAATTGCGTGAGTTTAGTCAATGGTGTGCGCCCGCTCTAAGCGTCATCTTATCGTTAAAGTCGCTGTTACATATTTAATTAGCGTTTCAGAATGGCTGTTTGTAAGTTCAGATCTTCGTGATTGGGATAAGGACATGAGATTATATTTTTCTAAATGTTTTCGACATTATTCTTGTTTTAAAACATGCGATATTCTTTTGTCTTAACTTATAGATAACCCTAGCCACATTTATACAAAATTAATTTACTATGTAATTTCATACGTCAGATTCGTAAGGTTTGCACTGTTCTTGATATTATAGAACTCTTCGTACACTAAGGGCCTGTCCCACCATCGCCTGATAGAGGCTCACATATCTTAAAAATTACGTCACTGTCAGATGAGGGAACAAAATCCGATATTTCCATCACATATTTATACGTTGGATTGTTAACAGATAATTTACAATTTGGTGGGACAGGCTCTTATACAAATAAAATGTATAAATGTGGTTTTGGATAAAAATGAAATTTAATATTTTTAGCGCTACTATATACAGATATGTATTTATAATTGGAATGTGTTTTTAACGATTTTATTCGTAATTCTTTACAATCTCCAAAGAGTTTTCAATGCAATTATTTTTCTATATTACAATTGTATTAAACTATTGAAATAATAATAATTATTATTATTACTATTGAAATTATTTATGTTATTAATTAATAGATAATAATTAAATGCATTTAATGGTTGGTGTAAAATTTTTTTACATAACTTGTGTGGAATTCTCAAGATTTTGTTAAATCTACAGATTAAATTGCATCAATTTGATTACCTATCTTTAAGTACTTATTCGTCTATTTACATTTAATTAATAAAGCTTAACTTTTACGAAAAATTCGTAATTGGAATGCATGAGATAAAATCTACATAAATATTTACATCACTTATACAAATCTACTATTTATATGTTATAATCATGTAATTCTAACATGACTATTTTGTAATATTTTCTCTAATTATAGAAGTGCTCCATGACTCATCATTACTGATACAAAAACATTTTTTTTAAACAATATATTTTAGATTGTCAAAGAATATACATTGAATTTTAGGTGGCAGTATTTGCATTAACGTTTCTTATTTATAAAAAAAATCAAATGTCAATTTCAAATGTGGAACTTCAACAAATCGGTGACGCCACAGGCGGCGGGTGCGGGGGCGCACTGGTCGTGGGTGCGTTCAGAAACGCCTGATTCCCCGCCCACGGCTGCAGGTTTTGTAAAGCGCTTAAAGCAGTATTCGCTGGAGGCGCTGGTGCTGTACTGGCTGCGTTCTGATAATGCAGCGCTGACAGCGACGCGGCTCCCGGCGGCGGCTCCGGCATGTAACCTTTGCTCAGCGCTTCAGCCTGTAGCGAAAGCATCAAGCGGTTAGCCGCTTGCCGTTCAGCTTCACGTTCCTCGGCTGTTTGACGTCTGTAACAATGATAAAAATATTAGTATCATATCTATATCTATCTATTTTCTATTTATACATATAATAAAATTGGAGTGTCCGTTTGTAATATCAGAAGAAAAATTCCGGACTTCGGGAAGGTTATGTATTTGCGTTGCTGATAACGAAAATCGCATTTCAAAATTTTTGTCTGTCTGTCTGTCCGCAAGCCGCGTTTGTTCCGGGTAACCTACGGGACGGCTGCGCCGATTTCGACGGGACTTTCACTGTAGGGTAAGTGACATAGACGGACATATTATAGGCTACTTTTTTAATTCCGCGCTGTCAAAATTTCGTAACGGGTGGTCAAATTTTGCGCTAACGAAATTTGCGGGCGACAGCTCGTTTTAAATACAAATTGCATTGTTAATAGACAATTATACTATACGATAATTGCTGTATACTCTTTGGTAGAGTCTACTCTATGGTAAAGTCGTCTTTATGGACGACGAAACTGTTCGTAACTTTTAATAGATCATTGTTTAAGCTTGTTAATAATAAATAGCTTCATTAAAACGGTATCCACGTGTTACACACATGGTTTGTACAGTTAATGGTTGCATTGAATTATGTAGATGTCGCTGAGTGTCCGCTGATCGTTCGGTTAATTATTCAACTTTAATCAGCTTTGGAATTGCGGTCCAGCTGAATACGGATGGTTACAAATATAATAAGTGTGAATTTAATAATCGGATATACAAATAGTTTCAATTTACTTGGTTCGTTTTTTTTATACAACGAGCCGTTGCTCGCGACTTCGCCCGCGTGAAATTACAAATATAACCTATTACGTTCGCCCTTTTTTTCAACCTATTACCAAAAGTATTAACTTAGTAGTAATCTACGTAATAACAGAAATCTACCGATGCAAGATTCCAAATTTCTAAGTCCGGTAGCTTGTAAGCTGATTTTTCGGTTACCCTTATTGTTTGTGTTCGCGATATCTTCTAAACTATTAGTCCAATTTTAATACTGTAAATGACAATTTTATTCTACATTAAATTCTCCTGATAACAAACGCATTTATTTGGATAAGGATTAATATTCAAACCAATAAAAGAACGCTGCAAATAGCGTTGGATTTTTAATTCATTTTGTAAACAAAAAAGTGGTTATTGTAAGAAAACCGTTAAAGATAGATATATGCTATCGCGCACTTTTCTGTAGAACTTTTTAAGATCTACAATTCTTTCATACATCATTTTTATATACCTCTAACGGTTTAGGCAGCGTAAGCCGAGAAAAGTTAAAGTTTAGTGAGTTTTTAACGCCGACGTCCAGAAACACGCTGTTTATTAATAGTTCCTGAACATTAGTAATAATAAAATATAGCCTATGTTACTCACAGATAAATTACCTTTCTGATGGTGAAAGAATTTTTAAAGTCGGCGCAGTAGTTTTTGAGTTATTTCAATACATACAAAAATACAAAAATACAAAAATACAAAAATACAAAGTTTTCCTCTTTATAATATTAGTATAGATAAGGTGGCAAACGAGCAAGCGGCCACCAAAATCCGACGAAATGGCGAAGCGACCGCTGCCCATAGACATCCGCAATTGCAGATGCGGTGCCTACCATAAATCGACGGAGGAGGAGACGCACATAAAGAAGATATTTCCCCTTCCTATGCGTCTCTTCCACCGTCAAATCCACTTTCCCATCCAATCCTTTCCTTATAAGAAAAGGGTGGAACGGGAAAGGGACTAAAATTGGGCCTCCGGCACCACACTCATCAGACGAAACGCGGAATTGCTTCCACTTCACGCCTGTCTTCTGTGTGGTCGTGGTATTACACCGGGGGAGCCGACCCATTCGTGCTAAGATGTTAAAGCGGGCTTTACCACTGTCGTGGCGTTTGTATGCAGCTCTACGTTAATTAATGGTAAGCGATCTCTGAAATTATTTCATATCTATTCAACGCATATAAAAGAAACCGTAGTTTCTTGATCCATTAATATTTGTTAGTCATGTCATTTCAAACAAATCACTCATTGGTTAAAATCAGAAAATGCTATTTTTTTTTATAACGTTATGTGGTAACGTGGTAACACTTACGTTAAAGATTCTATTGCTAATAATAAAGCTTATACACATAGATGACTAATGGCCGGTTTCCCAGCTTCATTTAACTGTTAGTATTTTAGTTAAATTCATGTCCACTTTTCCGAACTACTTAACTTCAGTTTTTCTCCTTTAAAATATAGGTCGATGTAGCACTAATGAATCATTAGATAATGACAAGATAAGTGAAAACTTTAGAAACCCAGCACTAATCAAGCGAAAATAAAAATACGTATCCAAAAATGGATACTGATCCGATACTATACAATACGATACTGATACAGAGGGATACTGTTCGTTTTATAGACTGAAACATTGCGCTGTTTTAAATTATAATACAAATAGGTAAACATACTTATCTTAATCTAGTATATCTATGATTCTCAAGCGAAAATAAAAATACATATCCAAAAATGGATACTGATCCGATACTATACAATACGATACTGATACTGAGCGATACTGTTCGTTTTATAGACTGAAACATTGCGCTGTTATAAAGTACAAATAGGTAAACAGTAGACTAGCTATCACTAAACCGTCTAGTTCGTAAATAATGTACAGGCTTTTAGAGAGGCAGTCGAGGGTTCTAATTTGATTCACGTCAATTAGTATGAACGACGACATACGAATTAGTTCGTTAGTTCGTACTGGCAATCAAACGGTTAAGGCAAATTCATGTTCCATTTCTGAAAATTGTCAGAATTTAACAAACTTAATTTTATAAAAATACCTTAAAGTACACACTAAACAACTGTATTTATGCAAAACTAGCTGTTCCCGTGCGGCTTCATCCGCATGAAATTATAAAAACCTTAATTTTATTGTTTACATTTGTCAAATTCTCAATTGCAAATGTCAAAATGACATGACATGACAAACCTTGGCAATCTTGCTTCCTTGATATTGGCAGCAACTTATGGTCTCTTTCCCACATTAGGGTTTTTATCCAAAATATTTACCCCCTAAGTTTAATGGCGTGAAAATATATAGCCTAAAGCGTGACGTAAGTGTAGGGCTTTTTATTAAAAAAAGAGTTATTCGAAAATATGCTGTGATTGCTGACATCTTAGGCAACAAAGAAGTGTGTGTTTACGATTTATTATATTAGTATAGAAGTATAGATAGATAGTAACTTCGGTTAGTCATTAATGCAGACTAATAAATATGTATACTACACTTGTTTTATCTGTGAGTACTAGATTAAATTAGGCACGTTGTATTTATTTCAATAGTGTTGGTAATTAAGGTGATGAAAATCAAAAGATATAGGCAATTTGTAGCGAAAATATGCCTCGTCTTCCTTACATTCATAGTTTATACCAGTTAATATAACAGCTTAACTCTTAGAGACATTAACTTAAAAGGGGTGAACACACTTAGGCTAAGCGAACCTTTTCATTAAATATTAAAAACTTAAAGTAGAAGGCGTTCTTGAACTTTACCTTGTCTTAAGTTGGTTGGAAATATTTACATATTAAAAGTAAAACGTTGACATAGATGATTTTGTAAGTTAAAATGATATACAAGAAACTTTTAATAAAGCCTAGATAAAAAGACTACATAATCTAACTTTAAACTCTAGATAAAAAAAAATATTTCATTAGCATAAACCATAAGTTATCTCTTTAGTACTAACAATAAGTTTGTATGTAGTGCCTAGTGCTTAAAAAATATGGAACTAAGTAGCTTGCGCCGCAACTCCGTCCACGTGGAAATAAAAAAAACAAAAGTGAGTAACCTATGTGTTCTTCCAGACTATCCTCTACATCTATGAAAAATTTCATCGAGATCCGTTCAGCAGTTTAGGCTACAAACTATAAAACGTTCAACCATCTAAACTTTCGCAATTATAATATTAGTAAAATGTAGATACGACATCGATAAGAAATTGATCAAATTAACTTATTGTTTAACTTGACTGATAAGGAGGATGTTTTCCGCGCATACATATGTTTGTTTTCATGTATGTGAGTTTGTATGAGTTTACAGTCTAAACGACTGAGCCGATTTAGACGAATTAGGTGTCATACTATTTGTCTTCTTCCCCGGAGTGTTATAGAGTATAAAACTTCAACACAAAACTCCTACAGTGGACGAGACAAATTGAATTTCAAAAAAATATGTAGATTACCGAGTTCGAATTCCACTCACCGTAATTTTTTTTCTACTTTCATAGTCTTATTTTTGATGTCTTCGTGTAAATTCTATTAGATTTAGTCAGTTGCGTTTTTCTTTTTTAAAATGAACGTTAGATTATCTATACATATAATAAAATTTGTAGTGTCTGTTTGTAATATCAAAGAAAAATTCCAGATTTCGGGAAGATGATGTATTTGCGTTGCTGATAACGAAAATCGAATTTTAAAATTTCTTGTCTGTCTGTCCGCAAACCGCGTTTGTTCCGGGTAATCTCCGAAACGCCTGGCCAATTGCGACCGGACTTTCACTAAAGGGTAGCTGACGGGCATATTATAGGCTACTTTTTTATCTTAATATTGCGTGGACGAAGTCGCGGGCAACAGCTTGTTAACTAATAAATCTAAATGAGTAGAATCCGCAACGATTTCAATATTGTAAATGTTTAATTTAATAGTTATAATTATAAAACAGTCAACACAATAATTAACTTCCATTTAAAGACTACATACTGCAATCTGTATTAAGGGAAATCACACCTCAATCTTTAATCGACTATAAGACATTGACTTAAAATTTTCGA
Organism: Papilio protenor; assembly: GCA_029286645.1. Lineage (NCBI taxonomy): Eukaryota > Metazoa > Arthropoda > Insecta > Lepidoptera > Papilionidae > Papilio > Papilio protenor. The sequence goes on along the minus strand of JAGSMZ010000010.1, from coordinate 1,801,170 downwards.
TAACAATTAAAAAACAACTCACATTTAATTGAATGTCTTTAGGTCACTGGACACTAACGATTGCGCTTAAAAGCTTTATTTGCAAACCAGATATGATTTGCTTATTAATTAAAGCATTTTAAACCTTATTCCTTTTATTTTAGATTCGTTTTAAATGTTAATCGTATGTTAAAATATCTACACATGCAAATGATGGTTAAAGAGACCACTCGGTATGTCGGCGGCTATCTTAATTAGTAAGATACAATGAGTCATGTACGACCTTAAGGTACGGACTTTAACGAACAGCCCTCAGATAACGTAAGATTATTTAAATGTTTGTTGAGGAACCTTTAATAATATTTAACAACGACTAGCTGTTGTCCGCGACTTCGTCCACGCAATATTAAGATAAAAAAGTAGCCTATAATATGCCCGTCTATGTCAGCTACCCTTCAATGAAAGTCCGGTCGAATTCGGCCCAGCCGTTTCGGAGATTACCCGGAACAAACGCTGCATGCGGACAGACAGACAAAAAAATTTTTAAATGCGATTTTCATTTTCAGCAACGCAAATACATCATCTTCCCGAAATCTGGAATGTTTCTTTTGATATTACAAACAGACACTCCAATTCTATTATATGTATAGAAGATCAATACGATAGATTTGGTCAAATTTAATTTCTCATCGTAGTTAATTTTACATAGTTTTATATTTTACATTTCAATTTGAAGCATAGAAACTTTTTAATTCGCGTTTCATTAAAACAGACAGCGAGCTCAGTTGGAAGTTAATTTGTTGAATTCGCTAAATTCAAACTTCGAATGATATATGGCCACCCCAAGGAGGAGGTCCAAATTACCCTGACACTCAACCCTACAGGAAACAATGAAAATTATTAACAAACAGCTGCTGGGTAACGAGTTGAGATGGTTCTAATTACGGTGGCCGGGCGCTAATGAATGATTGAACAAAGCGTTAAGTCTATTATCGCAGCAAGAACTTTATTACAACGGTTAATGTACAACGCTTTGTTTAGTGATGTGCTTTGCAATTTCATTGTTTATCGATAAAACGTCCAGAAATACAGACTTTTAAGAAAATTGTACTGTTATAGATATTTGTCGATGTTTTTATTTGTATTAAAGATTTTTTATACACATAATTGAAATGACATAGTTTCATTAAAGTATTATTTACAATTATGTATAGATGCTAGCTCAAGTAATTAAATGCAGTGAGTACAAATGAAATTGCATATTTTTTGTAATCAAGACAAATGCGTGGGTGAAATAATTTATCGGACATTTTATAAAAGTTATCGATAGACAAAGTACATCACTAAAGCCGCGAGGCTCTGCCGAGTCTTTATAATTAGATAAAGGGAGGCACAATTAAACTTAACTTGAATAAGCCCAACCTTGCTGGCATTAATTTCTGGTTAATTATTTTGTAAATCGTTGCCAATTAAGTACATTTATCTATACTCTATACTAATATAATAAAGCGTAAACACACACTTCTTTGTGGAGTAAGATGTCAGCAATTACAGCATATTTTTGAATAATTCTTTTTTTAATAAAAAGCCCTCCACTTGCGTTACGCTTTAGGCTATATATTTTAACGCCATTAAACTTAGGGGGTAAATATTTTAGATAAAAACCCTAATGTGGGAAAGAGGCCATAAGTTGCTGCCAACATCAAGGAAGCAGCAAGGTTGTAATTTATGCATTTGAATTTTGACATTTCATTTAATCATTAAAATAAAGTTTTTATAATTTCACGCGGATGAAGCCGCACAGGAACAGCCAGTTATTAAATAAAACTGCAACGAAAAAAAAATTAAGCCTTAGTATTTAACTTACTTTATAAAAAAGAAAAAAAAAAAAAAGTAAACATCATTTTCTTGTGAGCGCTGTGTACGCCTGTCATCTGTATGTTCTTCTGCTTTCTTGTTTTTCATTGTCTATAGTATATTAATTTGGTTGTGAACTTTGAACATGCAATTGGTGTACCTTTCCAATAAATAAATATAACGGGGCGGAATTATTGATACTTTTTGAACGATTAAAGTAACTGGCAACTAATAATTTTGAGTACTGGCTGAATGTGCATCGTGCATATAGATGTCAAGCGGCGATCGAATGACAGATGACAGTTGTCTTTGAATGGTGGAATGATGCGTTTTGTTATTATAAAAATCAATTGGTTAATCTCTGTGAATGTTTGCAATTCGATTAGAGTGTGTTGTGGAGTTATCAATTAAGATGGTGGTCAACTAAGAATAGTGCTTCTAATGTTACGCGATTGTTATTTCATTATCTCCGACATACGCACGCCCACAATGAAAGATCGTTACCGTGTACATAATCTACCTTCGGAATTGAATTCTACAAACCGCTCGTCTCTCCGACAAATAAATAAATAAAACACATTATTTTTCGTTTTTACAGGTGTACAAATAGTCATGTTAAAGTTTTATTATAAAATTTGTTATGATAATGTTGTTTACAATAATTTAAAAATGTATTAAAACGTCTTGAGATTCTAATATCGGACATTTCCCACGTTTTATTCTATCACCCGCTGTTTTATTACCGCACAGCGCGTTTCAAAATCGATAACGTATTTACTTAATTCGCACATTAACAAATGTCATTTATAACTGCATTTTAATTGGCAAATGACAACGACCTTACTGAACAGCGTGTAAACAAATTGTTATACAGAGTGTTTTTAAATCGGCTTTCATTGCGTAATTTCGGTCTGTTTATTTTTGTCCGAATGTTATGATGATGTTGTTCGCGGATCTTTCTTTTTGTGACATCCTGTAAATCATATCATGCTAATATTATAAATGCGAAAGTTCAGATAGATGGATGTTTATTAGAGCTTGTAGCCTAAACGGCTAAACAGATCTGGATGAAATTTGGCATAGATGTTGCACACATAGGCTACATATTTTTGTTTCTATCCTTCAGTGAAAGTCCGATCGAAATCGGCCCAGTCGTTTCGGAGATTACCCGGAACAAACGCGGCTTGCGGACAGACTGACAGATAGACAAGAAATTTTTAAATGCAAAATCTGGAATTTTTCTTTTGATATTACAAACAGACACTCCGATTTTATTATATGTATAGATAAAAAAATACGTCTTGTCTAAGAACATTCTAGATCAAATGAGTAGCGGAAAATAAAGGCTTTTTGAATTAATTTTGTTAATACAACGATTAACCTTTGAAAATAGCCATTAAGTGTTTCAGTTATGACACATTTAAATATTTAAAAACACTATGATTTGGTAACTTAAATATAGATGTAGGAATTGCCTTGAATATTCTATCATGTTAATAAGGTCCATTTAATTTAATCTAACTATACATATAATAAAATTGGAGTGTCTGTTTGTAACATCAAAAGAAAAATTCCAGATTTCGGGAAGACAGATGTATTTGTGTTGCTGATAACGAAAATCGATTTTTTATCTGTCTGTCAGCAAGCTGCGTTTGGTTCAGGTAATCTCCAAAACGGCTGGACCGATTTCGACGGGACTTTCACTGGAGGGTAGCTGACATGGATAGGCATATTATAGGTTACTTTTTTAAATCCCGCGCTGTCAAAATGACGTAACGGGCGGTCCGATTTTGATGGGACTTCGACTGAAAGATAGCTGGTAAAAGGTGTACACGGGATAGATGACTAAAAAAAAAAATCGCGCTAACGATTTTTGCGGGGGACAGCTCGTTATAATAATGAAATATTTTAACCTCTTTATCAGAATAAAAAATAACGTGTGCTTTTTTTTATAATTTATCGGTGACCGGTACTTCAATGGAAAACTCATAAGTTAGGACCCACTTTCTGTGATTGTGAAATTTCGTAGATAATGTACCTAATGTTTTAAAATTAAATTGATTGAATAATTTTAGATTTATTATTGTTTGCTAAATATACTACTAGCTGTTGCTCGCGACTTCTCCCGCGTGAAATTAAAAAAAAAATACTATAGCCTATGTTACTCACAGAAAAATTACTTTTCTAATGGTGAAAGAATTTTTAAAATCGGCCCGGTAGTTTTTGCGTGAATCAAATACATACAAAAATACAAATCTTTATAATATTAGTATAGATATATACTAAATTAGGTAGTGGCTTCATTTCCTGTCATAAAAAGTAATCATATTATTATGTTTCTGTTAAATACATTAATGCTTTTTATTTTTTGGTATCTAAGAGATTAATATGGTTGCTTGCGCATATTTAAAAGATGATTTTCCCACGTGCAACTACACGATAAAATGATGTTTTACATGTTTTGTTTAAATACTATCAATGTAACGATCAAATCAAGGTGAAAGATAAAGTATTCACATCTGTGGACCGACTAATAATCTATACTAATATTATAAAGAGGAAATATTTGTATGTTTCTATTGCAATAACTCAAAAACTACTGGGCCGATTTTAAAAATTCTTTCACCGATAGAAAGGTAATTTATCTGTGAGTAACATAGCCCATATTTTTTATTATTTTATAATTTCATGCGGACGAAGTCGCGAGCAACAGCTACTCATTAAATATAATAAAACATAAATGACTTCGTTCTGATTGCTATAAAGTAATTTTTAATATCGATGTATCACGAATATTTGAGTGACAGTTGAGAGAACGTATTTGTAACGTCTTCGATAAAATTGGTATCAGATTTGTTGGTATATTCCACGCCCGGAAGGCGCTGCACGAATCTAATACTTTTGTCGAGGACGTTACGAAAATTTTCTCACTAAAATTCTTGATAACCGATCTGAATTTTATGCGTAAAACAGTTATCAAAACGGTCAAAATAAATCCGCGAAACGTTCTAAAAGTCGAAACTCTTAGAAAAGCATGTAAATTATAAATGAAGAGAAGGAATTTCTAATGAATTAGAAAGACGGCGATTCTGAACGCTTTAGGGAGTGAAAATTAAAAACAACGCCATGTTCTTTATCGTTGTTGTTAAAAAAGCTTTACTAATATTATAAATGCGAAAGTTTAGATGGATAGATGTTTGTTATTATAGATTTGTAGCCTAAACGGCTGAACGGATCACGGTGATATTTTGCATAGATGTAGAGAACAATCTGGAAGAACATATAGGCTCGATACTTTTGTTTTCTTTAATTCTTCGCGGACGGAGTCGTGGGCGAAAGCTAGTGTAAAATAATACAAAAAAAAGTATTTCACATTAAACCCAGTTACAAATTACTTACTGCCTACATAGCACCCTGTTATTTACACAAACACGTCGCAACACGTCCCCGTATCAATCCGTAAAAGGATTTCCTACTTAATTCCTGAAGAGACAACCTACAAGCAATTATCCCGAAGACATTCTAACAACAACGTATTCGAAACGACGTAACTCTGACAAATAAAAACAAGCGAATATGAACTTTATTTTTAGACGATAAAAGCATGTATTACGACACATTGGATAATTATCATGCTGGTATTAACAAAAATGTGAACAAAAATAGACTCTTTGTTACAAGTAATTAGAGTGTTTATGTACATTGCAGCTAAATACAGGGGGTTTTAATATTCACTTGCAAGGGAAAAGAATTACAGCGGGAAAATGAAGCAGGGTCAGTAAATAAATAAAGCCCACACCCTCTATTTCCCCATTGGTGGGGAGTTGCGTGTTGGATTGCTACGATTCCAATTCGATTTGTCGGTAACAGGCAACGATTTGAAGTTAATCAGCGTTGCTTTACAAACTGTAAGCTATTGCCAGTCGATTGTTAATGAAAATACAAATAAAAATATATTGAATTTGATATTCTAGACTTCTCTTTAATTTATTTATTGATTATACAGTACTTTTAATTGTTCTTGTCAAGTTTATAATAGTTTATAGTTTATAATTAGTACATAATTTATAATATTATAAAGAGGAATGATTTTTGTACTTCTGTATGTATTGAAATAACTCAAAAACTACTGGGCCGATTTAAAAAAATCTTTCACCATTAAAAAACTACGTTATCAGTGAGTAGCATTTTCTTATTTTGCGCGGGCGAAGTCGCGAGCAACAGCTAGTCAAAAAAAAAATCTGTTGAAAATGAGGCTTTTAACCTCGAAATAGTTTTATTTTTTTACTACTTTATCCCTAGCTCTACTATTACATTATACATTTATTATACTTAATAGGCAAGGAAATAGATTTATAACTCTTGGATATATGATAGACTTAAATACTCTAATTAGAGAGTAAACTTACTCTATGTTCCTTATAATAAATATTCACGAAGGTAAAACAAAACACAGTAGCAATTACACGGTAAAACAACACTTGTATTCAAGACAACGTTCACGAAGTCCATAAAATAAAGTTAACAGCCCAATGTAGTAGTCACAAAAATAAGCAATAAAGCAAACGGGGAACAATGCATATAAAAAAGTCGGCCGTCCGTCTTTCCACCGCGGTTAATAATTGATGAGTCAAACTGCCGAGTTGTGTTACGTTTGCAATATTAATACCCCTACCTACCCCACGTTGCCGCCTACTTGATGTTACATACAAGTATAAATACTTTAGTGAATTCACTTAAAACAATTCCCTATACATTGTTGATGAATTTTTGTGCCGCTGTTGCAGTTTTAACAAACACAAAAACACTAATATAAAAATATAAAAGTAATTTTATTTCAATGTGCAAAAATATTACGTAAACCAACGCCAAGTCTGTACTTCTATACTAATAGTATAATGAGGAGAGATTTGTATTAGTGTATTGAACTCAAAAACTACTGGGCCGATTTCAAATATATTTCATTATCAGTAACATAGGCTACATTTATTATTATTTTTAATTTTACGCGGACTAAGTCGCGAGCAATCGTTAGTTTTCTATAAATTAAATACTACTGTACCTATTGCTTATGGTTTAGTAAGTAATAACTCGTCATAAATCGACATATCTTTTATTTATAGTATGTCGCGAGCTTATCGAGCTAAACAATGTGCTTGATAACATTGAATAGGTGTGCATCAACAACTCTATTGTTCGAGAATACTTTTTACAAGAGATATAGATAAAGATAAGTTTCTGACGCAATAAGATAGCATAGATTATAAAATAGAATAATGTTTGACAATCGGTTGAAGCTAATATACAAAATATGTTACTCAACAAAGGCTTTCTCTACATATACAAGCTTTTATAAGCATATTATTTTTTGACTAGAATTAAAAAAACAAAAGCATGTAGCCTATGTGTTTCAGATTATGTTCTACAACTGTGTCAAATTTCATCGAGGTCCGTTTAGCAGTTTAGGCTACAAACTCTAACACATCCATCCAAACTTTCGCATTTATAATATTAGTAACATAGAATAGAAAACAACGTTATACATAGAATATCATTGACAGAAATCTAGGTTTTGACCTTAGGCTATTACTACTTGAGAGTGTACGATGTTTATAACCTTACTATATTCAGAAACGATAAACCTCATCCATTCGTCATAGATAAAAAGAACATTTCATTTGTGTCACCCTAATCAATATTCTTTGACATTTAAATTAATACTAGCTGTTCCCGTGCGGCTTTATCCGCATGGAATTATAAAAACTTTATTTTATTATTTACATTTGTCAAATTCTCAATTGCAAATGTCAAAATTACTGTTACCATAATAACCTTGCTTCCTTAATGTTGGCAACTTGTAGTTAATGGTCCCTTTCCCACATGAAGGTTTGTTTTTTTTTTTCAATTTACGTATTTATCCCCTAAGTTTAAAGCGTAAAAATATCTATCTATACTTCTATACTTATACTTATTATAATAAAGCGTAAACACACACTTCTTTGTTGCCTAAGATGTCAGCAATTACAGCATATTTTTGAATAACTCTTTTTTTAATAAAAAGCCCTGCACTTACGTCACGCTGTAGGCTATATATGTATTTTCACGCCATTAAACTTAGGGGGTAAATATTTTGGATAAAAACCCTAATGTGGGAAAGAGACCATAAGTTGCTGCCAACATCAAGGAATCATAGTTGCTAAGGTTTGTCATGTCATGTCATTTTGACGTTTGCAATAGATAATTTGACAAATGTAAACTATAAAATGATTTTTTTATAATTTCATGCGGATGAAGTCGCATGGGAACAGCTAGTATAGACTAAAGCGTATTGTAAGTGTAGGGCTTTTTGTTAAAAAAAATAATTATTCAAAAATATGCTGCGATTCCTGAGATCCTACGCCACGAAGTATTGCGTGTTTACTGTTTATTATATTAAGTATAGATTATAGAATACTTTTCTAGAAGAAACTACTACTAATAGATATACCTTGAGTGTATATTTCGTAACCCGTGTAAATATAAAGGAATAGCCAGAATTAAAAAAATTCCATCACACTATTAAATGCAGATTATAAAGGATAATTGCCAAATTTTTATCGTCAAAATAAATCATGACACAATATATGTAAAACAGCATTTAAGCATTCGGTTCTTAAGTGAACGTTTATTTGAAATGCATGCATCATTAAGTGATGATGTTAAGTTCAGGATAAAAAACATCTCTCACGATAAGATAGAGATCTAAATAAATTAACATATTTCTAAATTAAAACATACAAATATATCGTTTAAACAAATTCATAAACGTTGATTGAATTATTGACCTTCGCTTACGAGGAAGAGAAAAAACAAACATCATAATAGAAATGTTAACAACTTCTCTGAATTACATAGATTTGATATTTACTAATAAAAGTATTTAGTAATAGCTTGCGCCTGCGACTCCGCCTGGAATTAAAAAAAAACAAAAGTGAGTAGTCTATGTGTTCTTCCGGACTATCCTCTACATATATACTATATTTCATCGAAATCCGTTAAGACGTTTAGGCTACAAACTCTAACAAAAATCCATCCATACATCCATCCATCCATCCATCCATACATATTAGTATGAAGTATGATGTAACGTCGAAAGTCGTTAACTAAAGCTGTATAGAGTATTTAATCATACTAATATTATAAATGCGAAAGTTTAGATGGATGGATGTTTGTTAAAGTTTGTAGCCTAAACAGCTTAACGGATTTCGAAGAAATTTAGCATAGATGTAGAGGATAGTCTGGAAGAACACATAGGCTTCTTGCATTTGTTTTTTTTAATTCCTCGCGGACGTAGTCGCGAGCGAAAGGTAGTAAAATTATAAAACTATGGGTCTTGTATAACATTCTGCAATTAATAAAACTAACAATTATCGCTTCAAGAACAACTAAAATGGCTGCCTTAAAAAAAAGTAAAGTAAAGAAATCTTAAACGGAGTGAAAGTGTAAAGAGGTAACTGTTCGTGGCTTACTGCCGTCAGCAACATTTACTCGTGAATTAATCAAACAGAAACCCTATCAGGCAGTCGGCCCTCGTTAGGGCTTTACTTTTAATACAACAAAACAAGCCAAACACCAAGATAAGCCTCCATTAACACAAGCTGTTTAATACAAACAGACGTCTGATAAATTGACTGGAACTAATATTGAAGAACTCTTTTTTGTTTTGAGATTTGTCGTCTATACTAATATTATAGAGAGGAAAATTTGTATTTTTGTATGTATTGAAATAACACAAAAACTACTGGGTCGATTTTAAAAATGCTTTCACCAATAAAAAGCTACGTTATCACTGAGTACCGTGGGCCATGTTTTTCATTATTTTTTAATTCATGGGGACGAAGTCGCGGCCAACAGCTAGTTTTTTAATAAGATTTATTTGTAATTTCCAGATAGATTGTGCTTTACAGTTGTAGCACGAAAGTTTAAATAAATAGTTGTTATAACTTTAGACAGAGTAAACTAATTTAAATGAAACTTGGCATAGGAATAGAAAAGAGTCTCCAGAATATTAAAATGTAATTTATCTCTGAAAATTGCAGTTCTTGTTACTTGTTACTATTTTACGAGCTGTCAAACTTCGTAAGCGCAAATTTGGACCACCCGTTACGCCATTTTGACAGCGCGGAATTTAAAAGCCAATAATATGCCCGTCTATGTCAGCTACCCTCCAGTGAAAGTCCTGTCGAAATCGGCCCAGCCGTTGCGGAGATTACCCGAACAACGCGGCTTGCGGAGAGACAGACAGACGGATAGACAGAAAGACAGACAATTTTTTTAATGCGATTTTAGTTATCAGCAACGCGATTACATCATCTTCCCGAAATCTGGAATTTTTCTTTTGATATTACAAACAGACACTCCAATTTTATTATATGTACAGACGAGCCGTTGCTCGCGACTTCGCCCGCGTGAAATAACCAATATAACCTATTACGTTCGCCCTTTTTTTCAACCTATTACCAAAAGTATTAACTTAGTAGTAATCTATGTACGTAATAACAGAAATCTACCGATGCAAGATTCCAAATTTCTAAGCCCGGTAGCTTGAAAGCTGATTTTTCGGTTACCCTTATTGTTTGTGTTCGCGATATCTTCTAAACTATTAGTCCAATTTAAATACTGCAAAGAACTATTTTATTCTACATTAAATTCTCCTGATAACAAACGCATTTATTTGGATAAGGATTAATATTGAAACCAATAAAAGAACGCTGCAAATAGCGTAGGTTTTTTAATTAATTTTTTAAACCAAAAAGTGGTTATTGTAAGAAAACCGTTAAAGATAGATATACGCTATCGCGGACTTTTCTGTAGAACTTTTTGAGATCTACAATTCTTTCATACATCATTTTTATATACCTCTAACGGTTTAGGCAGCGTAAGCCGAGAAAAGTAAAAGTTTAGTGAATTTTTAACGCCGACGTCCAGAAACATGCTGTTTATTAATAGTTCATAAACATTAGTAATAATAAAATATAGCCTATGTTACTCACAGATAAATTACCTTTCTGATGGTGAAAGAATTTTTTAAATCGGCCCAGTAGTTTTTGAGTTATTTCAATACATACAAAAATACAAAAATACAAAGTTTTCCTCTTTATAATATTAGTATAGACTAGTATAGATAGATAGATATAGATTTCAATAACTCCATAACGAAAGAGTTTTTTTTTTTTTAAATACGGATGATGTCAGGGACAATAGTTTTAAAATATTGTAGTCGTACTGCGCCATTTTACCGGCAGTCGATATTTTTTCATCGTCTTTTGTTATAATAAAAAGCCGGTGGCGCCGCGTATCGAGCCTCTCTTTATCTGTTTCGAACACAAACACCACTTGTCCATTAGAAGTAATCGTTATCCCACCGCATTGCCTTATTGTCTCGCAACACCCAAACTGGATCTACACCATCCTTTTTAGTCTGTGCTCACGTCTTATATTTATTTCCTTTGTTAATCTATTGTTTTGATTATGAATTTACAATTCGAAATTAACCAAGATTCAATTTAAAGTAATTGATATGAGAGATTGGAAAAGTGTTACTTGATTTTACGATTGCGTGTATTGTAGTTTTTACTTTACTTTGCAGACTTGAAAATGTTTTACACTAAACCAGTGATTTAATTTGACGTAAGAGTGTGCACTCCTAAAACTAAACTATCGCACAACTGTTTAGTCACGCTTTGATTCCTATGAGCTTATATGGAGGTGCGCACACTACTCGATTTTTTTTTATATCATAAGGTGGCAAATCAGTTATCAATAAAATCAAGCGCGTTTATAATTACAGGAAAGTCAACTCTAATTTATTAGTGAACGGTAGTTCGTTCCGGAATCTAAACATGACATATTATGCGTTAAAAAGATTAATATAGCATTATCGATAGGGTATATGTAACCGTCAAATTAACATAATTATGCGTATATTAATGAAAAATAAGTATCACAGCTATAAAATCGAATACAAAGGTCAAATTAAAAGATTTAGGGCCTGTCCCACCAAATTGTAAATTCTCTGATAACAATCCAACGTGTAAAATATGTGATGGAAATATCGGATTTTGTTATCTTATCTGACAGTGACGTCATTTTTAAGCTATCTGAGCCTCTATCAGCCAGTGGTGGGACAGGCCCTTAGTTCTCGGTAAAGTTCAATTCGGTTGAAATAGCAGTTGTAACTATGTTAACAAGCTTTTTTCTTTGATAACGTTTAAATTAACATAAATAGCTATTTCTTGAAATAAATCAACTACAACTTCTGAGTACTTTCGCTTATTTACATGTTTTTGATTCGACGATAAATAATAACCAACGTATATTGATCTGTCTATACGAATATATAATTTATAAACGGAGGTCATTTTACTGGAAACGGTGAGCTGATTTTATTTAAGACTTGAAAAAAATAATAGAATACACTTTATAGATTTGTCACATTTATTTGTAATAAATATTTATTGTTTTCAAATTTATAGGCTCTTTTGTTTTAAATTCTTATTTTAAATTATACTGAATTAATAAATATGACATTAATTTTAAATTCCAACAGTCAATAAAAGGATAGTTCTCGTTTATTGAAGTGGTTCACCTTTTAATATCATTGACGTAGTTATTAGAGAAAAAATGTATACTAGCTTGGAAGCAAGCTCCGGAATAACTAAACATCTTTAAAATCATACTAATATTATAAATGCGCAAGTTTAGATTGATGGATTGATGTTTGTTTGAGTTTGTAGTCTAAACGGCTGAACGGATCTGGATGAAATTTGGCACAGATGTAGAGCATAGTCTGGAAGAACACATAGGCACACATACTTACTTTTTTTAATACCACGCGGACGGAGTCGCGGGCGAAAGCTAGTTTACTAAAAAAATGATGTTATTTCAAAACTTTTAACTTAAAAGTGTAATATATGGATTATTTTTGACGTTAAGTGTACGTTAGGAATTAATTTGCACACATAATTTTTTTTAAACATATTTCGCTTACAAATTTTACTTCTTTACTATCTTACTAATTTCATAAATGCGAAAGTTTAGATGGATGGATGTTTGTAGCTTAAACGGCTGAACGGATCTGGATGAAATTTGTGTTTTTTTTTATTTTAAGTGGTCCAAGCCGCGGGCGAAAGCTAGTAGATTATAAATCACTCTTGATACTCTCAAATAGATTAGAAATACAAGACATATTGCTTCTTATGAATTTAAAACAGAATTTGATAAATGTTCATTTTGGCATTTGTGGACACTAGAAACAAAAAAAAATGTCTAGATAAATATACCTTTCTTTATATTTAGTAGAGTATAAAAGAACAACTTTCTCACCTCTTTACTATAAACTGTCTAACAATGATATCAATCCTGGAAGAGTAAGAGCGGGCACATCTTTGACTAAACTATCGCACAACTATTTAGTCTCGCTTTGATTCCTGTGAGCTTATATAGAGGTGCGCACACTACTCGATTTTTAGTTGTGCAACTAAACAGTTGAATTGGCTCCGAAACAATGGACAATCGCACAGCTGTTGTACGATAGTTTAGTCGAAGGTGTACTCTAAGTATTAGTATTTTGTAAAGTCGGTTTTTTTTTTAAATAGTATCTATAAAGAGTTATCAAATTGTAGACTAACCTCCATTTCGTTCTTCGGTTCTGAAACCAGGTCTTAACTTGTGCATCTGTCATTTTCAATGTTTTAGCTAACGAGGCACGTTCAGCTGACGCCAGATATTTCTGTTTGTGGAACCTTTTCTCCAGCTCAGCTATCTGTAGCCGCGTGAAAGATGTCCTCGGTTTCTTGCGCTTTGGGGGTGTTCTGTTCTGGTACGGATGACCGATCCGCCTCGTGATCGGGAACGATGCTGGAAAAGATAACATACTGTATGAAATATATGCTGTAATATCTATACACGTAATAAAATTGGAGTGTCTGTTTGTAACATCAAAATAAAAATTTCCAGATTTCGGGAAGGTGATGTATTTGCGTTACTGATAACGAAAGTCGCGTTTAATTTTTTTTATGTCTGTGTGTCTGTCTGTCCGGAAGCCGCGTTTGTTCCGGGTAATCTCCGAAACGGCTGGGCCGATTTCGACCGGAATTTCACTGAAGGGTAGCTGACATAGACGGGCATATTGTAGACTACTTTTTTAATATTGTGTGAATGGAGACGCGGGCATCAGCTAGTCTCATTATAAGACATTGTATAAAAATAAAGCAATGTACACGACATTGATTTCTTGTACGCGTTTACTATTTTTCATAGATGCGGTAATGTACCTACGAAAGTTTTTGGCCATAATCTATGACGTGAAGAATTGTAAATATAATTTCACAGGTATACTTTAACAGTGGAAACTCACTATCTTACTAACAAAAACGAACGCATTTGATTGGATGAAAAGAACTCCAAAAACTGGCTAAGTCATTAAGCCATTCACAAGCATTGTTTTATCAAATAATAACATCAAAAACAATTACGTGAATGGTTGAATTCTATACGTATTTTAACGTCTTATCTTTGTAATTGAAATCACTATGTAATCATCTTAAATACATGCTCGAACACAAAATGCTATGAATATATAAAAATCTCATTAATACAAAACATTTTCCATAATACAAAATTATACTAACTATTTAAAGATTACCTCTGTAATATAACGTATTTTTACCTTTAATAAGTTTGGAATAATATTCTGACTATATAAATACAATGGGTGTTTCCCGTTGGGCTGTTCGACCTACAAATAAATCCTCTCGTCTTATAAATACGGAAAGTAGGTAAACTTTACCAACTTACTAATATCATAAATGCGAAAGTTTAGATGGATGGATGTTTGTTAGAGTTTGTAGCCTAAACGGCTGAACGGATTTCGATAAATTTGATATAAATGTAGAAGATAGTTTGGAAGAACACATAAGCTACTAACTTTTGTTTTTTTTTAATTCCACGCGGACGGAGTCGCGGGCGAAAGCTAGTAGACTATAAAAGGGAATTGTAAAAGGGAAATTCTCAGTCAAAGTTAACTCTAGATAACAGTCTTTACTGTTTATCTACTTTTAATTATCGTGTAAAAACACTACAGTTTATCAATTTATTGACTGTCTTTGTAAAAGGTTTCTTACCCCTGGTTCACTATCTAAATCAGGAGTATCAAACCTTTTAAATGAATTCAAAATTACCATAACATTGTGTAAGCAATTACGTTTATAAATCGTTGCAAATGGCGGCCGTGTAACAATATAGTTCGACAAAATTGTATCATTTAATGACGGGTCGCGATTGGCCCACGTCGTCAATGGTACTGCGTAGATCGATTTGCGTTTAATGATCCATGAGATGAGATCATGCTGGTAACTGGGATGACTTCAATGTCGATTGGATGGGTATTATACTATTATTTTGTAGCTATTTGAAGCCATTTATTAGTACATTTGTTAATACATTTACTTATTTATCTGTTTAAAAGGATACGTGTAGCTTAAAAGCCGATTATTGTGGTTGAAATGAAGTAAATTCGTATGAAATACCTAAAAATGGTTACACTTACGTTCTAGTACAGTGTTGGTACAATTTTATTTACCTAACTATACTAATATTATAAAGAGGAAAGAATTGTATTTTTTATGTATTGAAATAACTCAAAAACTATCGAGTCGATTTCAAAAATTCTTTCACCATTAAAAAGCTACGTTATCAGTGAGTAACATAGGCTATATTTTTTATTATTTTTAAATTTCACGCGGGCGAAGTCGCGAGCAACAGTTACAATTTACTAAAGTTGTACAGATAAAAGTAAGTTTTTACTTATTTTTTAAATAATATTAGATTAAATTAGTGTGTGTATATTCGTGTTTTGCGTCTCGTTTGTGAATATTAATTGGGAAGGAATGCAGGTCACTGCAACACCATCATAAAATAATATCATTTCCCACGATAAAGATCTCAGATCATATAAAAATATAAACATATTTATAATTCTGAGTTTTTAAAATGTGTGAGAAAAAGCTACATAAGTTATGATGATGACGAATAAAAAAAACATTAAGAAAGGCTAAAATTTAAACTTTACACAGAAACAGATGTACAGTAAATCCTAACAAATACAATGTTTTTGCTAATTGATAAAGTAACAATTACTTATTTAAAATGTTATATTAGATCATTTTTTACTAACCACATATTTTTTGTTCACAAAATATTACTTATCCTTGCTCACTGTCCCACCACTGGCTGATAGAGGCTTAGATAGCTTAAAATGACGTCACTGTCAGATAAGGTAACAAAATCCGATATTTCCATCACATGTTTTACACGTTGAATTCTTATCAGACAATTTACAATTTGGTGGGACAGGCCGTTAATCTTTGACATGATGCAAGAAATTGCATACATGAATTCCGTGACAGCTTGTTTTTTTTTTCAAAAATGGAATCGTATTAAGGGACGCGCTCCGATTGGCCCATGCTTAGTAATGGCTGCTTCACGTGACCGCAAATTGCGCGGGAATTGCGGCCGTCTACGTAATTTGGCTGTAGTTAAAGAAAGCCTGTGACCTTTGTTCCCCCACTGTTTAGTAAGTGTTGCCATTTGTTATTTATTTTATTAGGGAGACAATGCTTCTTTTCATTACTTTTGTATTGTTTTTCTCAGGTTATTTTAGTTGTTATTTATTCTGTAATCGAATAGCATTACTTATTCTACTGTCTGACATAATAAGGTTAGTAAACTTTTTTTTATCATTTCTTATTGTGTTTCCTCAAATTTATCAAATTACTAGCTTTCGCCCGCGACTGCGTCCGCGTGGAATTAAAAAAAGACAAAAGTGAGTAGTCTAAATGTTCTTCCGGAATATCCTCTACGTCTATGCCAAATTTCATAGAGATCCGTTCAGCCGTTTAGGATACAAACTCTAACAAACATCCATCCAACCATCTAAACTTTCGCATTTATAATATTAGTAAGATGTAAGATTTGTTGTTTTCCTGTTAAAAAAGGAAGAAGCAAGTAAGTTTTTTAAATCAATAAAAAATAATAGACAAACGGATAGATCACGATCGTTTGTATAATTATTCCGTGCTAAATAAAATTGAAACTTGAAATATAGTCGTCGTTGATTAATAATGTATGAAAATCGTATAATTAATTTCGTGATAATTGCTTTAGATATCGTATTGTATATTTAAAATACATTAAAGCATGACTACTATATCCGGCAAAAAAAGTTACGGATTTTTTTTTATTACTATTTTGTTATTTAATCCACTAACGGATGTATAAAAGAGGTTCATTGTAAACACTCTGTAAAACACATTAGTAAAAAAGACATGTAAACATAATGTGTCGATTATCGTTATACTTCTTAAATAACCTATCTATATCTATACTATCTATACTTATTATAATAAAGCGTAAACACACACTTCTTTGTTGCCTAAGATGTCAGCAATTGCAGCATATTTTTGTATAATTCTTTTTTAAATAAAAAGCCCTACATTTACGTCACGCTTTAGGCTAGATATTTTCACGCCATTAAACTTAGGGGGTAAATATTTTGGATAAAAACCCTAATGTGGGAAAGAGACCATAAGTTGCTGCCAACATCAAGGAAGCAAGATTGCCATGCTTTGTCATCATTTCATGTCATTTTGACATTTGCAATTGTAAACAATAAAATAAATGTTTATAATTATGGATGAAGCCGCACGGGAACAGCTAGTCCTTTAATAAAATACAAGATATTTTAAAAACATTAAATACAGATATTTCATTTTATCAATAATGGCCGCTTTCCTAGCTACTTCTAACCATTCGTTAGTGCTTTTGGTTTGATAACTTCATAAAATGAGTTTCCGAACTACATAACGTGAGATTTAATCTGAAACGTTAGTCAACTTAACACCAATGAATCACTAGGTAATAAAACTAAATAATAATAATAAAAACCCAGCATACATATACGTCCGACAAAAGTCCGAGAGATTGAATCTCTACTACGGCCAGAACTTATTTCCAAAAAATCTTCTATATTTATGTAAAACATTGTTATAATAAAAGCTTTGAAATTGTATCCACAATATAGATTAACAGGGCCCAAATATTTCACTTACGTCACTGGGCGTCAGAGTGGAAAAGGGTGGTATAATAAGATTCCGTGGGTCGTAATCCGTTTAGAGGCAACATGATTCATGCGTGCGGCCCCCAAGCCTGCTTTAACGTGCGTTATGGTTATTGTTACGTTTGAGATACGTTTCCATTGTATTATATTTCGTTTATTTAATTCGTTGTCAAATTCGCACGAATTTCTCAGAGCGAAATAAAAAATAGTCTACAATATTCTTGCATTCCACTACCTTACAGTAAGTCCCGCTAAATTACGTCCAGCAGTTTCGAAGATTTTACAGACTTACGGACTGACAAAAATGTTATAAAACTCCTTTATACTAACACTAGTTGTTCCCGTGCGGCTTCATCCGCATGAAATTATGATTTTTTTTTATTATTTACATTTGTCAAATTATCAATAGCAAATGTCAAAATGACATGACACGACAAACCTTGGCAATATTACTTACTTGATGTTGGCAGCAACTTATGGTCTCTTTTCCACATTAGGGTTTTTATCCAAAATATTAACCCCTTAAGTTTAATGGCGTGAAAATATATAGCCAAAAGCATGACGTAAGTGTAGGGCTTTTCATTAAAAAAATAATTATTCAAAAATATGCTGTAATTGCTGACATCTTAGGCAACAAATAAGTGTGTGTTTACGCTTTATTATAATAGTATAGATAGTATAGATATAGATAGTATAGATTATTAATGCGAAAGTTCCGATGTATGGATGTTTGTTAGAATTTGTAGTCTAAACTGCTGAAGTGATCTCGATTTTTGGCATAGATGTAGAGGATACTTTCGTTTTTTTATAACCACATGAACAGAGTCTCGAGCAAAAGCTATTACGATTATAAATCGATTGATTTCTCATCAGAATCGGTCAAGTTAATGCTACTGAATTGAATAATTCTTCGAGAACATTACCCTTCAAAGAGTCGGGTTAAATTATCTAAGAGCACTTAGAAATAAAATTTTACGATTCTGACGAATTGTTTTTAAATGTTAAATGATAATTTGAAACCGTATAATATTATCAGATATTTGTTATCGTTTAGATTTAAAAGTTTTATATTATCAGAAAGTTTTTTTTTTAAATTGTAACATTAAAATATAAGAAGTACTAGTATCCTTTTTATCTTTATATTAAAGTGATTACGAAATTTAAAATTCCAATAAGATGTTAAAAAATCCTTTACTGGTTTTTATGACAATTTTATTAAGATTTAGCATTTTGGGGTTTTTAAGGCGTTAAAAAGAAATTATTTGGACATCATCAAATTAAAATGATAAAATGAAGGAGTAAGAAAAATTAAGATGGAAATTAACATTGAAAGGCTTAACTGTCGGGGTGTAATCCTTTTATGTTATTACCCTCAACCCTACGCCCCTTCGGGTTTTGGGAACTTTAAAAGGATCTGTTTTATATACGTCACTCCTGTTTATTTCATTTTTTTATCTTAAATTCACTTTTATATTTTATTTATCTTATATTATACCATAAAATAAGAGATAATAAAATTATGTATAAAGATATCAAACCAATATAACTTAAAATAATCAAGATTAGAGCAGAAAATATTAATTTCTTGAAGTAAAATTATCAAGATTTCAAAGAAGTTGAGTCATTTGAAAAAATAAAAATAAAAATGTATTCTATGTAAATTTTTATTGATGTATTACTTTCAAAATAAAGTTAAATATTATATTCTCCATCTCTCACATAAAAAGGTATTTTCTTTAGAATTTCCGTGATACGAAAATTTCTCGCAAACATTTCGCGACCTCAATACGGCCGAGAAGACAAATGCCTGACGTCTAATTGGAATGTGACGTCACCTGGGATTCCAGCACGCCGCTCCATCATTCCAATAGCCGCATTTGTCAGCGCCTCAGAGTTTTGGCTATACTTTCTATGATTTAAAAGTTTTACTGCCGAAACAAATTGTTATATTATTTATAATACATATTTTTAAATGTTTCCGTAGTCATTTAAAAAAAAGATAGTAAAGAGAACAATGCTAATTACATTATTAAAAACTAATTAATTCGAGTTATAAAACTTACTTGAAATATTAATTTCTTATTTCAGTTAACTATTAGATGGTTGTTTAAAGATTTTTTTAAATGGTTTAACAAATTTTATCGAGCGTACAATACAAGAACTAATAAGCGAACTAAAACAAAATAAGAGCCACCACGCAAGCAAATGTATGCTCCCGTGTCCTACATGCATTACGGAACGTCCAAACCCTAGCGACAGGGTTGTCACTTTAATTAAAATTAATTTAATACATAGTTCATTGTCACATTCGTATCGAAATATGAATAGTAAAAACTACTAAAGAAGACATGGACAAGTAAAACAGTTTCGTATTGTTTTAATTTATACTAATACTAGCTTTCGCCCGCGACTCCGTCCGCGTGGAATAAAAAAAAACAAAACTGAGTAGCCTATGTGTTCTTCCAGACTATCCTCTACGTCCATGCCAAATTTCATCGAAATCCGTTCAGCTATTTAGGCTACAAACTCTAACAAACATCCAGCCATCCATCTAAACTTTCGCATTTATAATATTAGTATGATTATAAAGGAGAAAGATTTGTATTTTTGTATGTATTGAAAGAACTCAGAAACTACTTGGCCGATTTCAAAAATTCTTTCACCAATAAAAGCTAAGTTTTTACTGAATAACATAGGCTAAATTTATTATAATTGTGTTTCCGCGCGGACAAAGACGGAAGTATAAGCTAGTATGGTATAGAGTGGGAACTGTGTATAGTTTAACGACCTAGTGTAGATTGTTTCGCAGCCCATTCAACTGTTTAGTTGCACAACTAAAAATCGAGTAGTGTGCGCTCTACCATATAAAATAGGAATCAAAGCGCGTCTAAATAGTAGTGCGATAGTTCTAAGGATAAATTAACCCGAACCATAAATCATTTATTGCATCAGAATATCTACATACTACAGGAATGTTTTTGTGCCAGCCCTGGCGTTATAAGCGCGGCCATTTTGTAAATGTTTCGCTTTTGTTCCCAATTGCAATGTTGGTAGCAGTGAGCCGATTGCATTCCGCCTTCAGTTGAATTTTCCATGAGACAGCGTAACCCCGTTTTGTAACCACTGGTCTTTTGTATGTTGGTTGGTTGAATGCAAAATGCATGAGGATTGTCCTGTATTTTTCCTCTGCTATAGCGTTTAATTGGGAAAATTGGTTTTGATTATGTTGTGAAGTAGAGACGATATTTAGCAGTTTTCTTATAAGAAGAAACAACCACTTGTAATGAAAGAATTCTATATTTAATATAAAGTCGGTGGCTCAGCGGTTTAAGCACTTGACTTGTAATCTACAGGTCTTGGGTTCGAATCCCGCCATGTACCAATGTGATTTTCGATTTTTCGAATTTTCATATGTACATAATTTACCCGACGTTCTTACGGTGAAGGAAAACATCGTGATGCAACCTGCACATATCGGTGAAGAAATTCAAAGATATGTGTGAAGTCAACCAACCCGCACTTGGCCAGCGTGGTTGACTATGGCCTAGTCACCCCTTATTAGGGTAGGCTTACGAGCCCCTCGGTGGGGACGTATAGTGAGCTGGTGATGATGATTATAAAGTACAGAGTGAGTATTACGTAGTGCGGAGTATTATAGAGTAGGTATTTATGGAAGAAGGTGCGATGTAAAAGACCTTAAAATAGTTTTAACCATAAGACCATTTTATTTTAAAAAAAATAAAGCGGTAATTATGTTTAATATTATTTTAATTATTCGAAATATTACTCTCAGATAATATTAATCTAATCCATTGAAAATAAAATATTGCCTCCAGTAGCGCCTACATACATAAATTACCATTAAATCGCCAATTTGTTTTTTTTTTTAATATTGGTCTAGTCAAAAAAAAGTGTAATAAAATCGAACTTAATTTTTATCTATGGTTAGTATTATTGGAATCGATATAGATAATCCAAAGCGTCGATCGTAAAAAGTTTTATTGCCGAAAGACGCATTTAACCTAGAAATTGTACAATTATACTGGATTAAGCATCCTTCTATGCATAATCTGAATATTAATAAGAAAGTAATATCATGCTAAAGTATTTAATATTACCATTAGTCTCAATTTTCACAAAGAGAAAGTTTTTCTTCCCTAAGATAAAAAACCATCCCTCACTAAGTTTTATTTTAATGTCAAAATTCTACAAGTTTGGCTTCTTATATAAGAATATGAACCAATATTGGTTTCAACACAATTGTAACTGCATGCGTACACCTGAAACTAAACTATCGCACAACTGTTTAGTCCCGCTTTGCTTCCTATGAGCTTATATGAAGTTGCGCACACTACTCGAATTTTAGTTGTGCAACTAAACAGTTGAATTGACTGCGACACAATCGACAATCGCACAATAGTTGTGCGATAGTTTAGTTAAAGGTTTGCGCCTGCTCTAAAAAAAAAGACAACCAACATTTGCGCCAGCATTGGAAGTTGGACCGATGTCCTTGGAATTGGGCTTCGAATAGTGTTGTAGTAGATGTAATGTCGATAAATAATTTAGTAATATTATTTACTTAAAGATGATGATGATGATGATGATGATGATGATGATGATGATGATGATGATGATGATGATGATGATGATGATGATGATGATGATGATGATGATGATGATGATGATGATGATGATGATGATGATGATGATGATGATGATGATGATGATGATGATGATGA
This sequence comes from Papilio protenor, assembly GCA_029286645.1. Classification (NCBI taxonomy): domain Eukaryota; kingdom Metazoa; phylum Arthropoda; class Insecta; order Lepidoptera; family Papilionidae; genus Papilio; species Papilio protenor. Next base: position 1,778,439 of record JAGSMZ010000010.1, on the reverse strand, counting down.
TGATGATGATGATGATGATGATGATGATGATGATGATGATGATGATGATGATGATGATGATGATGATGATGATGATGATGATGATGATGATGATGATGATGATGATGATGATGATGATGATGATGATGATGATGATGATGATGATGATGATGATGATGATGATGATGATGATGATGATGATGATGATGATGATGATGATGATGATGATGATGATGATGATGATGATGATGATGATGATGATGATGATGATGATGATGATGATGATGATGATGATGATGATGATGATGATGATGATGATGATGATGATGATGATGATGATGATGATGATGATGATGATGATGATGATGATGATGATGATGATGATGATGATGATGATGATGATGATGATGATGATGATGATGATGATGATGATGATGATGATGATGATGATGATGATGATGATGATGATGATGATGATGATGATGATGATGATGATGATGATGATGATGATGATGATGATGATGATGATGATGATGATGATGATGATGATGATGATGATGATGATGATGATGATGATGATGATGATGATGATGATGATGATGATGATGATGATGATGATGATGATGATGATGATGATGATGATGATGATGATGATGATGATGATGATGATGATGATGATGATGATGATGATGATGATGATGATGATGATGATGATGATGATGATGATGATGATGATGATGATGATGATGATGATGATGATGATGATGATGATGATGATGATGATGATGATGATGATGATGATGATGATGATGATGATGATGATGATGATGATGATGATGATGATGATGATGATGATGATGATGATGATGATGATGATGATGATGATGATGATGATGATGATGATGATGATGATGATGATGATGATGATGATGATGATGATGATGATGATGATGATGATGATGATGATGATGATGATGATGATGATGATGATGATGATGATGATGATGATGATGATGATGATGATGATGATGATGATGATGATGATGATGATGATGATGATGATGATGATGATGATGATGATGATGATGATGATGATGATGATGATGATGATGATGATGATGATGATGATGATGATGATGATGATGATGATGATGATGATGATGATGATGATGATGATGATGATGATGATGATGATGATGATGATGATGATGATGATGATGATGATGATGATGATGATGATGATGATGATGATGATGATGATGATGATGATGATGATGATGATGATGATGATGATGATGATGATGATGATGATGATGATGATGATGATGATGATGATGATGATGATGATGATGATGATGATGATGATGATGATGATGATGATGATGATGATGATGATGATGATGATGATGATGATGATGATGATGATGATGATGATGATGATGATGATGATGATGATGATGATGATGATGATGATGATGATGATGATGATGATGATGATGATGATGATGATGATGATGATGATGATGATGATGATGATGATGATGATGATGATGATGATGATGATGATGATGATGATGATGATGATGATGATGATGATGATGATGATGATGATGATGATGATGATGATGATGATGATGATGATGATGATGATGATGATGATGATGATGATGATGATGATGATGATGATGATGATGATGATGATGATGATGATGATGATGATGATGATGATGATGATGATGATGATGATGATGATGATGATGATGATGATGATGATGATGATGATGATGATGATGATGATGATGATGATGATGATGATGATGATGATGATGATGATGATGATGATGATGATGATGATGATGATGATGATGATGATGATGATGATGATGATGATGATGATGATGATGATGATGATGATGATGATGATGATGATGATGATGATGATGATGTATTTTTGGCCATTATTACTGCGATCAGAATCTATATAACTGGTATTCAGTTTACTATCCAAATAAGAATATTTTAGTACGTATAAGGAAAAAATCTTCATTTATCCTTCAAATGTGTACCCGAGATTTTTTTTTTAAATATGAAAACGAAAAAAGTTTGAAATGTAAGCAAAGATGTTAATAGTATTTAAAAAGTCTACTTTTGTATGTCCTCTTACTCATGTCATTTAGCAATTATATTTACCGATATTTACGGTACCAATGATTATAAATTCATTGTAGTAAATTTCTTTTGTAAATTCTATAACTGATATATTTAAGATTTCTATAGTTTTAATTAAATTCAGTGGGCACATAACTACTAAACACTTAATTGTATTTTTCTATGGAAAAAGGTTGCAAAAAGTAATTCGATCACATCCTTACGGGTGTTAGACAGCACGAAACAATAAAACAGTTTCTAGCTATTTACTATAGCAGTGATATTTGCATGAAGGGTATGAACAGAAACAAAATTACACAGTTTAAAACACTTATATAATACGTAGTAGAAATTAAATGAGCCTAATTATAATTTTCTATGCAACTTCTGGATACCTGATAATAGTCTCCAATTTGATTTTTTAAATAAACACGATTTATTCAAAAATGTTAATTTTTATGACACAATAAATTTTAATTGTTCCTTATTAAAAGCTCAATAAACACGCACATACATACATGTTTTTATGCAAATTTACTAGTATCTTTTTGGAAACCTCTAATTAAGTATAATTTGTATATTTTCCACACAATTCATGTTTTAGTGCTTCGATTTTAGCACGGAGACGAATAAAATTATCGACTACTTAAAATCTATCGATAATGAGTATTTATTGCCGAGCACATCACTACTTTTCCAGTTTAATAATGGACTAATTAAGATGTTATGTTGCTATTGAGTCATGTTAGAAGTATAATTGAAAAGATTTTATGTGCATTATTTTACAATAAAACAAATTAATCGTTTCTAATTAAAAAATCTTCTCGTTTTGAGACCTTTTATTTTAACGATCGATATCTTAGATTTTAATCTTAATATCAAAGTTATACAATAGAATTAAATAAGACTAAAACAAGGCCGTGAGAAAACAATCAAATAATTATAAATTACTAGCTGTTGCCCACGACTTCGTCCGCGTGTAATTAGAAAACATACGAACTATATAAATAACAAAAAGCTACGTATCCCTCGGGAACCGGACATTTCTCGGGGATGAACCTTATCCCATATGTACTCCAGACTTTTTTTATATCTGTGCCAAATTTCAATAAGATATGTTGAACCGTTGCAGAATGATCGAGTAAACATTAAAAAAAATGAATTAGTGAATTCTACGGGAACCGTAAATATTCCCGGGATAAAAAGTAGCCTATGTGTTCTTCCAGACTATGCTCTAAACCTGTCCCAAATTTCATCCAGATCCGTTCGGCCGTTTAGGCTACAAACGCTAACAAATATCCATCCATCCGTCTAAACTTTCGCATTTATAATATTAATAAGATATGATGTTACTTCACATAATGACAATGGTTCATAACATCGCCAGACCGTTTTAACTCAACAGTCGAAATAGTTAAAATTTTACTTACACTCGACACTATTAACTATACCACTCCTGTTTATTTTAAACTAGCTGTTGCTCGCGACTTCGCCCGCGTGAAATTTAAAAATAATAAAAAATATAGTCTATGTTACTAACAGATAAATTACCTTTCTAATGGTGAAAGAATTTTTAAAATCGGCACAGTAGTTTTTGAGTTATTTCAATACATACAAAAATACAAATCTTTCCTCTTTATAATATTAGTATAGACTAGCTGTTGCTCGCGACTTCGCCCCCGTGAAATTAAAAAAATACAGTCTATGATACTCCCTGATAATATAGCTTTTTAATGGCGAAAGATTTTTTGAAATCGGTGCAGTAGTTTTTGAGTTATTTCAATGCATACAAAAATACAAATGTTTCCTCTTTATAATATTAGTATAGATATAGATAGTATAGATAAACATGTGTATCAAGCTTTATACGTATTAAAACATATATCCGTCTCTATTTTTTTCAATAACAATGAGAGAGATGCAAATATTTCGACAGTAACCAGTAACACAAAATTACAAAACAAAAGTTTAGAGAATATGACGCAATAAGATCATGATAACCGTGAGATACATAGTTGACGAATATTATACGCACGCACTCAAAATACCGTCATTATAGAAAAGTCCGTATTATTACATAAAAATGTACGTTAGTATGACATTTTGAAATTACTCTAGAGGATAATCTATATCTATACTCTATACTAATATAATAAAGTGTAAACACACACTACTTTGTGGCGAAGGATGTCAGCAATCACAGCATATATTTAAATAATTCTTTCTTTAATAAAAAGCCCTGCACTTACACGCTTTAGGTTATATATTTTGACGCTATTAAACTTAGGGGGTAAATAATTTGGAAAAAACCTTCACGTGAGAATGGGACCATAAACTACAAGCTGCCAACATTAAGGAACCAAAGTCTTTATGGAAACGGTAATTTTGACATTTGCATTTGAGAATTTAATAAACGTAAACATTAAAATAAAGGTTTTATATATAGTTATATAATTTCATGCGGATGAAGCCGCATGGATGGTAACAGCTAGTAATAAATGAATCCTATATATAGTGGTAAATTTAAAAACTGCCGAGTCTCGCTTCTCCTACAAAAATGTGTTAGATATCATGTAAAACCTAGTCATTTTAGTTAGTGTCTATTATGAAGCCTTGGTAACTACACTTAACTAAGTACCTGTAATTAAAAATGCCCGCCATTATTCCGCTAGGGACAGAATTTAACTAAATTTTTTTTAAAATAATTTTACAGTCCGATTTATTACTTTTTATTTCCACGTTCAATTGTTTCTTTGTAATATACCCACCATAGATAGCTTACAAAAATATATTTTGCTTTCCCCAAGACGTAGAAGTTACAATGCTTGAGTAAAATGGAGTGCCATAGACAAGAAACTAAACTGAACTGAGTAAAATGGAGTGCCATAGACAAGAAACTAAACTGAACTGAGTAAAATGGAGTGCCATAGACAAGAAACTAAACTGAACTGAGTAAAATGGAGTGCCATAGACAAGAAACTAAACTGAAATGAGTAAAATGGAGTGCCATAGGACAAGAAACTAAACTGAACTGAGTAAAATGGTGTGCCATAGACAAGAAACTAAACTGAACTGAGTAAAATGGAGTGCCATAGACAAGAAACTAAACTGAACTGAGTAAAATGGAGTGCCATAGACAAGAACTAAAACTGAACTGAGTAAAATGGAGTGCCATAGACAAGAAACTAAACTGAACTGAGTAAAATGGAGTGCCATAGACAAGAAACTAAACTGAAATGAGTAAAATGGTGTGCCATAGACAAGAAACTAAACTGAAATGAGTAAAATGGAGTGCCATAGACAAGAAACTAAACTGAACTGAGTAAAATGGAGTGCCATAGACAAGAAACTAACTGAACTGAGTAAAATGGTGTGCCATAGACAAGAACTAAAACTGAACTGAGTAAAATGGAGTGCCATAGACAAGAAACTAAACTGAACTGAGTAAAATGGAGTGCCATAGACAAGAAACTAAACTGAACTGAGTAAAATGGAGTGCCATAGACAAGAAACTAAACTGAACTGAGTAAAATGGTGTGCCATAGACAAGAAACTAACTGAACTGAGTAAAATGGAGTGCCATAGGACAAGAAACTAAACTGAACTGAGTAAAATGGAGTGCCATAGACAAGAAACTAAATGAACTGAGTAAAATGGAGTGCCATAGACAAGAAACTAAACTGAACTGAGTAAAATGGAGTGCCATAGACAAGAACTAAAACTGAACTGAGTAAAATGGTGTGCCATAGACAAGAAACTAAACTGAAATGAGTAAAATGGAGTGCCATAGACAAGAAACTAAACTGAACTGAGTAAAATGGAGTGCCATAGACAAGAAACTAAACTGAACTGAGTTAAAATGGAGTGCCATAGACAAGAAACTAAACTGAACTGAGTTAAAATGGAGTGCCATAGACAAGAAACTAAACTGAACTGAGTAAAATGGTGTGCCATAGACAAGAAACTAAACTGAACTGAGTAAAATGGAGTGCCATAGGACAAGAAACTAAACTGAACTGAGTAAAATGGAGTGCCATAGACAAGAAACTAAACTGAACTGAGTAAAATGGAGTGCCATAGACAAGAAACTAAACTGAACTGAGTAAAATGGAGTGCCATAGACAAGAAACTAAACTGAACTGAGTAAAATGGAGTGCCATAGACAAGAAACTAAACTGAACTGAGTAAAATGGCCTAGAGATAGAGCTAATTAAATCATAGGCTACTTTTTATTCCTCACACGTAGAGTTACACAGCGATCCTAGTCAGTCTGTAATTTAACGACAAAAAACTGTCTCTTCAAAGAATTATTTTCTCACGACTCTTTATATGCAATACCACTTAACATATTCACAATCTTCTAATCTCTAAAGCGAAAAATATAAACAGCTATACAATATTTTATGAACATCGAGCCGCGGTCCCCAAAGGAAATGCTTTCTCGTATATTTACACATTTGAAATATAGCACTTTTATAACCTCTCAAGTTATGGATTGCCGATAAAATATCGACATTCACCCTATGCCGTATGTCTCCTTACAATAAATACAATCATTTCAAATACTAAAAGAAATTAATATTTACTCAAAAATTATGTTTTTCCATTATTAAAATTCAGAATTTGTAACACAAACATTACAAATACTTAATGCCACGCGTTTTGATGGCATTTAAAATGTCGGCATCGTTAGGAGCAATATCGTTGATTTAACATAAAAAAAATACAACGACTTTAACATATATGTAATTATAGCTTATTTAAAATCAATGTCATTATAATTTGATACTAAATTGTACAAGCATGCTAGCAAAAAATATCGTAGAGTGTGATAAAAATATGTTTGAAATATGTATGAAAATCCGTTTGTACTAGCTACAGTTTCGACAGACGTGAACACGTAGACAACTGCGCTAAATTCCCGCTACGCTTTGTGTCGCAAAAAAGCAAAAATAAACAACTAAAAACACCGATTTCTTTCGGACATAATGTATTACTACTATTAACTAAGTATCTAATATTGATCAAACTGCTTAATTGATTTGTATTTTACAGGATAATAACCAGAAAAAACGACCATTTCTGGTCATTCCTCTTTGCCATGGCCATGACTGCTTCTGTCTTTATAAGCTTTTATCTTAATATATAGTATCATAAATAGTGCCTAGAAAATGTAAATAGTTTAAAGTTATTATTATTTTATTTAAATTCAAAATATTACCTCATACCGATTTGCATTCGATTGCCTTTTGTCTTGAAAACACCTTTTATATTATAATAAAGGCAATATTTCTTTGTTATGGGCCCAGAAACAAGACGATCAATTGTGGCTACAAAAAGGAAGACCGTAAAAATATATGGAAGAGGTAATGCGTAAAAATAAGTAGGTAGTGTATGTTATATGACGGCTGATAGAGTTGTACTCGTATATAGTAGTGCATACTGTCCCGACAATCTTTATGGACAAGGGCAGATTGTTGTTCACATATCAACAAATTCTAAACAACTAAATAGGAGGAATAAAAGCAGTGTTCAAAAATAACGGAATAAATATGTGACTTGGACACAACATCTTGATGACTTCCCGCGTTGAATACGCGTAAAAAATCAATAAACTCTAGACTTTGATGTTACAGCTTTTATCTATTTATTAATGGTGACTTGTCCGCAACATTTAAATGCGATAAAAATATTTTTGTTTTAATCAAATAGGTAAAACTACATTCTTTTGATGCGGAATCGATAGCTTTTTGTCTAAATGACACCCTATAACTTACGAATGGTGATAATTTTCACTGACTCGCCGGCAGTTTGACTTAATTTGCAAATTGCCTAATAGATACGGATGCTAGATTGTTTTCCTAACCCGGTTGTTTTAGCACTTTACTGTGACGCGATATATTACTATAGTTATTCTGTAGTACTTTTTAAATTGTGTTTTGTAGTTAGTTTCTTCTGCTGAAACAACCAAATACAATATTAATCCTTACGATTAGGAATAATATGCAAGCTTTTCGCATCTTGTTGCCTTGAACATTGGTTATTTATTTTGTACTCTCGCTTTCCGCTTTATTTATTCTAAAGTATTACTGAATTTGTCTTATGAAACCGTCAATTCTTTTAAATACACTAGCAGAAGGCATATTTTATTTTGCGTTCAAAATAAAATAAATAAAATTCATGTTATCGATATCGATATATCATGAACAACTCTAAACATAGCCCGAGAATATCATCGCATATTGGTGCGCGTCAAATTTTCATAACAGCTATCCCATTTCCCGGGGGAAATGCGGGCGCGAGGCAACCGAGAAGCCTCGTTTTATCCCTGTATTTTACTATATCGATGATTTTCTTGCTCATATCGTGGGGCCGGAAGGTAAAACGGTTCACTTTAAATATGTTAGACAATGTGTTGAAATATGTTTTACGATAAGGGTAACACTCGCAGATTATTCAATCGACATTAGTGTTGTGAACAAGGTTAATGTAAATATTTTCTTTTAAAATAAGTAACAGTTTTCGATTTAACATTACAATATAATCTCTATTTTGTCTGTTTTCTTTGTTTTTCAAAGAGTGCCATTTGTATATTATTTTAACAAAGTTATAGTTTTAAATATTGCGTCGAATAATATTTTACCATCATGTAAATAAACATTCTTAAATTAAGTTTATCACAAGATACGTTTTAAAGGTTTTGTTGAATATTTTTCTTCCGCGAACAGAGTTTTATTTCTTGAATGAAGATAAAAGGTTGCCTCGGCTATAATTTAGAAGCGTAAAGACGCCATCTGTTCGCAATTTGTATATTGGCCTTTGTAATATCCCTACTTCGCTGAATTAAAATTGCATTATCAATGCAAAATATATCATATTACAAAGGTTTAAGCTTTTAATTTGTATGAAATGATATCTTAATCTATACATATATAATAATAAAATTGGAGTTTCTGTTTGTAATATCAAAAGAAAAATCGCTTTTAAAAACTTTTTGCCTGTTTGTCCGCAAGCCGTGATTGTTCCGGGCAATCTCCGAAACGGCTGGGCCGATTTCGACCGGACTTTTTTTATCTTAGTATTGCGTGGACGAAGTCGCGGGCAACAGCTAGTTTTGATTAAACATAATTTTGCACATGAGTATGTCACGAAAGAAAACTGTCTTAGGTGAGGTTAGGTATTATAACTCTGATAATCAGAAAAAAATTATATAGTCCTTAAAATTTGAACTTAAAACTGCGCTACGAAAGCTTGTTTAAAGAACAAGCAGACATCGGAAATTCAATGATATATTTATTGATAGATATAACAGTTTTTAAAAGTTTAGAATCTCCGTTGATAAGCAACAAAATGTAGGCGTAAATTGTAAGCGTTTAGAGATATGATTGTGGCTGGCCAAAGATAACAGACGTTTTAAATTAAATAAATTTTGAAGGCTTTGCCGTTTTATCTTTATTTTATAGAATCTTCAGATTACTTTATCTATGCCTTAATTAATGATAAGATTGTGCTATACCGTGTGAAGATGAAAACGAAATCAAGACTATACCAATTAATAGATACTGCCTGTTTTTAATTGTTTTTTTAATTCCTGTCTTCCAAAAACTGTGAAATTGTAAAGAAATTAAAGTTCTTGAAGGTTTTATTCTTTTATTCTGATCTTTCTGTTATATCATACTAATATTATAAATGCGAAAGTTTAGATGGACGGATGGATGTTTGTTAGAGTTTGTAGCCTAAACGGCTAAACGGATTTCGACGAAATTTGGTATAAATGTAGAGGATAATATGGAAGAATACATAGGCTATTCATTTTTGTTTTTTTTAAATTCCACGCGGACGGTGTCGCGGGCGAAAGCTAGTTCATAATAATTTAATAATTGCTAATAGTTTAATATTTATATTTTAAATTACATTTTAGATTTATCGTTTTTTCTTTAAACTAAAAATCTCCCTTTAGTGATGAACGATTCGGTAATGTTAAAAAATTTCATATCCTTTGAAGAAAGTTGTTGATATTTTATTTAGTAGTTTTTATTTATTGGAATAATACGAGTACTAGCTGGCGATATCCACTAATTTGTTTTGTAAAGTTTTAGTGTTTAAATTGATGACAAAAATTATTTCTAATATGTTTGATTAGAGCCTTATAAAGGCAAATAAAATCTTTCAGATAGGTTTATTAAGGAGCGTCGGTGGCTCAGTGGTTTAAGCACTTGACTTGTAATCTACAGGTCTTGGGTTCGAATCCCGCCGCCATGTACCAATGTGATTTTCGACTTTTCGAATTTTCATATGTACATAATTTACCCGACGTTCTTACGGTGAAAGAAAACATCGTGATGCAACCTGCACTTATCAGCGAAGAAATTCAAAGATATGTGTGAAGTCAACCAACCCGCACTTGGCCAGCGTGGTTGACTATGGTCTAGTCACCCTAACTTTAGGGTAGGCTCCGAGCCCCTCGGTGGGGACGTATAGTGAGCTGGTGATGAGGTTTATTCGAAATTCTTAGTTCCATCAACTTCGTCTATATTTTAATTCATTCAATTAAACAGACAATTACAAATAACAATTGACAATCAATTTTTACAACCGGATTCTACATTTAAAATTTTATTCACAGTCCCGTAGATTCATTATTTTATTGAGGCAAATGGCGGTCGTTCTCGCTAATAAAATAAACAAACTATTGTAAAACAGCAATTACTCGACGCTATTAATTATACAATCAAGTGGCCAGTCGGCGGACTTCAAACGTATATAGACCTATCAAACGGACAGACTGGTTTATAAGATAAAATTATTTTAAACGTTTACCGCGAACGAAAGTGTTTTAACGTAAAATTATAATTTTTTTTAAATATCATAAGGTGGGAAACGAGCAAGCGGCCATCTGAGTCCGCCAAAATGGCGAAGCGACCGCTGTCAATAGAGAATCACAATAGCGGATGCGTTGCCTACCCTTAATCGACGGAAGAAAAGCACATAAAGCGGATATTTCCCCTTCCTGTGCGTCTCCAGCGTTAAATCCACGTTCCCTTCCCATCATTTTCGTATAAGAAAAACTGTGGGAAGGAAAAGGGTTGTGTTGTTGTTCGCAAGTTAAGCAAAGTAAAACAAACAAAGTTGCAAGCAAACAATTTGATGGTTGGAAGGATAGAAGACGTAATAAAGTATGGATGGTTCGTGTAAAAGAGTGTAAGGTAGTAAATTCAACTATGGCTTCTAAAGATGAAGAAGTAGATGATGAAAGAGTAGATGATGACATTCAATGTGTTGTATAACTGGATAAACAGTAGGAAAAAATCGTTCCTTGGACAAAATCGGTTAACAAAGTCTTTCTGTCAAAGTGAGGCAAAATGCCTGTTAGGTAAAATTTTGCGGTTCCTATAATAGCTTGAAAGCGGAAACGACCCCGGCCATTACCGGCAGAGATCATTGAGAGGCCAATTACACTCTCTATTGATTCCCTGAAACGTTCCAATGATTTTGTTATAATTAAGGTGTATTTCCACTATCTACTTTAAGCCAATGTACCAAGATAATATAATAAAGCGTAAACACACACTTCTTTGTTGCCTAAGATGTCAGCAATTACAGCATATTTTTGAATAATTCTTTTTTTAATAAAAAGCTCTACACTTACGTCACGCTTTAGCCTATATATTTCACGCCATTAAACTTAGGGGATAAATATTTTGGATAAAAACCCTAATGTGGGAAAGAGACCATAAGTTGCTGCCAACATCAAGAAAGAAAGATTGCTAAGGTTTGTCATATCATGTCATTTTGACATTTGCAATTGATAATTTGAAAAATGTAAACAATAAAATAAAATTTTCATAATTTCATGCGGATGAAGCCGCACGGGAACAGCTAGTGTACCAATAAAGATAGGAAATGTAACGTAAAATACGTGCAACAATTTGGCTCAAAAAACAGTGCCACAATATCGTACTGATTGTCTGATGTCGCTTTCCATTCTTTAATAGGATTTACCTATTTTCTGATACAATTAACCGCAGTACAGCCTTTCGAGCCAGATAAATTTGTCCCACTATAATCTCTTTTATCGCATACAATCTGGATAACAAAAGTTCTTTAGTATAACTGGCTACTACAGATCGTCGTAAAAAGCGCGTCAACCGCAAACCGACGGAAACCGTGCGACACGCTCCAAAACGCTCAGTTACACAAATAAAATAATTATTCCCCGTCTATCCGCGCATTACATCTTTATCGTTGTTAGAATAATGAAAGGACGTGATAAAATACTTGAAAACTACATTAAGTACATTTTCACTTTATTTCTCTAATATCCATAACGATTTTTGTATAAATCTTAGAGCGCGTACAATTGACTAAACTATCACACAACTGTTTACTCTCGCTTGATTCCTATGAGCTTATATGGAGGTGCTAACACTACTTGATTTGAGTTGTGCAAAACATTTGAAGTAACTGCGAAACAATCGACAATCGCATAACTGTTGTGCGATAGTTTAGTCATAGGTGTGCACTAGCTCTTAACCATTGTTACCAAATATTAGTTTCAATCGTTATTTAATATTAACTGACACTGGCACTATGACTTGCACAAATAAATCTGTTTTTAATTTTTCATCTGGCTCATATTTCTTCACTTTCTTCTTTTCGTGATGCCGCGTGAGTGTGGCCAGTATGCCATCTTTGGTAGTTGGTATAACCTCTTTAGTGCCACAAAAGAGGTTGAATAATATATTACTACTAGCTGTTCCCGTGCGACTTCATCCGCATGAAATTATGAAAACTTTATTCTATTGTTTACATCTGTCAAATTATCAATTACAAATGTCAAAATGACATGACATGATGACAACCTAGCTTCCTTAATGTTGGCTGCTGCCAAGTTGCTACTTATGGTCTCTTTCCCACATTAGGGTTTTTATCCAAAATATTTACCCCCCTAAGTTTAATGGCGTTAAAATATATAGCCTAAAGCGTGACGCAAGAGTAGGGCTTTTTATTAAAAAAAGAATTATTCAAAAATATCCTGTTGTTGCTGACATCTTAGGCAAAAAAGAAGTGTGTGTTCACGCTTTATTATAATAGTACTCGTATAGATTACATACTAGCTAATATAAATTAAAGTGAATTCAACTTTTTTATTTATCGATGAACTCTTTACTAAAATTACTTTATATTAAAAATCATTTAAAGACATAATTTTCGTAATGATTCGTCCAAACTTTTTAAGTATTCAATTCACATAACCTTTTTTTTATCTTTTACATCTTATCATAATTAGGCATCGAACATAGATTTCTCGATAAAAAATGACGCTATGATATCTCTTGGACATTTTAAATGCAAATTATATCACCTACTATGAACATTTGGAATTGAATTTTTTGGTTAATAACATTATTTGTGTTGAAAATCTTTAAGTAACCTCAAAATCGAAATAAAAGATACTTATCGCATGACGAAGATATACGAGAGCCCAAAATTCAAAAAGGTCTTACGCGTAGGTCGCCAGTGATTTAATAGTTACATTAAAACAACGTAAAACTCATCATCATCATCATCTCCTTATCCTACTCCCGTAGTGGCGCAACAGGTTTTTGTCCTCCACATAACTCTATCATACGTCATCTCAGTCATCACTCCCTTTTTGATCATGTAACCTGATATGTCATATGATTTTAATAATCACATTAAAACAACTTAAAACGCATTTCGTATCTAAATTACTTTAAAAGGTAATATTTTATACTTTATTGGAAAAATAGCAAATGAACATGAAATGTGAAAAGAAACCTAGAATAGTACAATCTTATATATTAAAGGTGTTAGTAAAAGATATAAAAGGAGACAGTCAAGAAATTATTTCTAAAATAAACCACAATTTTTCATCTGTATTAAAAATAGAAGTGTCAACAAAGGGGACGCCGACGATAATCGGTGGCGGGAAAAAAATGCGCCTGTCAAATTATTGGCGCTAAAATGAGTAAGGTTAATTTCGTCATCTCTTAAGTATTTCCGACACACGCACGGAAGGGACAGTCTATCGTCTCAATTATAGGCTGGACGTCCGCGCTTCCTCTGCCCCGGTGGTCGCAAAAAAAAACATAAAAAGCATCAAGCACAGATAATAACAAAATAGGTATTTTATCGAAGTCAATACTCCGTAGTTTTTTAAATAAACTTTTCCCGTTTGAGGTTATAATTTACATAAAATTTAAACATATTACCATAAACACTAAAACGCCCTTTAATGCACTGATAATTCGGAAATAACCTGAGCAATCACAAAGTCGTAAAATTTTGAATCGATTTCTCGTATTTATCGAGCAATTTTGTTTTCGATTTGTTAGTTCATTTTCCTAATTTACATAGAACTGACAACACTCAAACTGGTCGTTTACCATTTTACAAGTTTACTTTTTAAATGTGCAACACTTTTTTATTATAATTTATATTGGAAACACTATATGATCCGAGACAGGGCATTTTTTTCTCCGAGAATTACGTCATGCTTTCGAAACTGTATTTCTATGTTCAAACACTTTTGGCCATTATTAACTATTATATTCACATGAAATAGTCTATTTAGGGCTTTCGAGGTCCTTTTAGACAACTTTGAGACTTGGATAATTAGCTATCATCTTTTTTTTTTTTGGTATCGGGAGAGAAATCTTCAAAAAGATACCCACTGAAACTCCCTCGGTGGCCAGCCTCTAGTGCAATAGAAGAGAGTTCTGGGATCTCTGTGACACTTTACCATACAATACAGGACGTTGCCTGTTGTTCCGCAGCATCATGGCAACATAGGATCTCGCTATGGCACAATCCTAGGACCATTTTGATGGACGGTCAGGACCACTTAATTGCCAATGGTCCTAGCGTTCCTTACGCTTAAGAGATTAACGGTTAATTAATTAACATCCAATTAATTAATTTAAAAACACATACGGTTAACTATCAGAAGGTATTATGTACCTTTAGAATAACTATCTTTAACTCTAGAGGAAGTTTGAGAGTAGCCCCAGTGGTTGAGAAAATATGGAGTAAAAGGTTAGCGTGGTATGGGCATGTTATGAGAAGGGATGAATCGCATGTGACAAGAAGGACGTTAGTTATGAATGTGGAGGGGTACATCGGTAGAGGTAGACCTAGAAAGAGATGGATGGATTGCGTGAAAGGTGACATGATCAAAAAGGGAGTGATGACTGAGATGACGGATGATAGAGTTATTTGGAGCATGAAAACCCGGTGCGCTGACCCTACGGGAGTAGGATAAGGCAGGGGAGATGATGATGATACGGTTAACACGACACTCAAAGGTTATTTCAATCTAAGTCATCATCATCCTGCCCTTATCCCTTCACAATCCGCACAGTATGTGCTTCCCTTCCATACATCTCTATCAGCCATCATATCTAAATTCACTCCATTCTTAAGCATGTCTTTTACACAATTCCTCCTTTCTTCGTTCTTCCTCTACCTTTGTCATCCATTTGTATTTCCATCTTAGTAGGATGGCTAATTAACAGAAACCGCTCTTATCACTTTTTTTTAACACCGACCGAAACAAATATTTGACCTCAAAGCTTTCCGCTGCGGCCCATCGCTACAAATTACCGACCACTAGCCGACTACAATCAGTACATAAAAAAAAACAACATAAAAAGCTGTGTGTCATCGAAGCGACGATTTAAAACTCCAAAGGAGATCAAACAATGTGTTAGTTAAGGGTAAAAATCTTAAAACAAAAGCAACCTTTATAAATATCTCCAATTTCATTTTTATTCATTATCACTTAGTATTACCCAATTTTATGTTTAACTTAAATATAAGATATCTTTTAAAAAGTTATTCGATTTTTAATCTGCATAATCACGATAAAAATACTTTCTACCGTCAGCTATTAATAAAAAAAAACAACAAAATATCTTCGTTATCTGTGGCTAGTTGTCAATGGAAATTTAAAAGTACACACTTTATATTTAAGAGAGATAGATAATGCGTTGCATTCGAAATTTATCTGAAAAAAATAATTTTATATTCAATCTAAATGTACATCGAAGATGATATCTGTGTTCATATCAGAGCTACCTTATCAGTTCTTAGCCTAAAAGATACGTGCAGGTCGATACTTGAATCAGATGTAAATTATTTTGAAAGTTATCTATAATGGCTCTTTGATTGGACATTCACTGCTCACAAGACAAGGCACTTTAAAAAGGTAAGCTTGGGCTCCGTGTTTTGTTAATTATGACGTCATAATTTTGTCATAATATTGTACTTGTGTAACTGTGGGTTTCGACGGTGTACGGGATGACATGAATATAAGTCTCAGTGCAATGGAAACATGGTTGAAAACGCAATTATTCAATCGACACTATTGAAATGTAGGTAAGTTAAAATTTAATTAGTAAAATAAACGATTTATTTAAAAATTGATATTAAAATTCGTACAAAATAATATTTGATTTGTTAATCACTTACAGTTTGATGTTATTTGACATTAAATGATACTCTCTTGATGGGACTTATGACAGTAAAATAGTTTTCTGAAATATCACGACTACTTCTTTAGATTGTATATTTAGTGCAATAAGTGATCGGATTTTTTTTTATTGCTTTGGGAAAAGCCTGTGTTGCTGGCGTCACCGATTTACAAATTTATAAAACATGAAGTATTGAAAGTTCTTAAAATTTAATATTAAGAACATAAGTAACGGTAAAAAGATTAACTGAGTTTTACTCACCATTAAGTCGATCTTTGACGACCTGATGAGCGAAAGCCGCGGCTGCCGCCTGTCTCATTGGGTCCAGTGCCACACCCCACGCACCCAAAGCCCCGAGCGCCCTGTGCGCCGGCACACGTACCACCCCTGGACTCCCAGAGAACCCATAGCCACCACCCAAACCCAGCCCTGGCCTCAGTAAGAGCCCAGAGTTAGGATACAGGGCTGGATTGTGCGAGAAATTTAAAGGCAACCCGGAATTGTCTCTGGTTTCATCTTTAGCACTCTCAGATTCAGTGTCCTGGTCACTTCTATCACTCTCTCCAGAATTCCTCTTGTCTATGTCTTCGAATTGCTTACCAAGGAGTCTTGATATGCTGAATGGTAAGTTGACTCTTTGTTGTGTTTCAGTCATATGCTCGTTCGGAGAATTGTGATATCTATGGTAACTGTGCTCGGAATCCCTGTCTTCAGAAGCGACGCTTCTGTCACAAGCACCTGACAGTCTGCTGTCAGAGTCCACGTTGATCTCCTCCTGGTCATCATCTGAATGCATTGATGACATCTTTGTTTTTCTTTATGTCTTTTTAATAAACACAAGCACTTTTGTATCTATTTGTCACCATAGTATGTCAAAAATCACTTTGTGTTCGTTAAATTTTCTACAAAATTATTGATGTTTTTTGTAATGAATTGTTAAAATGATTGGAAAATTAAATACTTTTTATTGTCTATGATTTATAATTTGACAATTCGAACGCGCGATTCCTTTTTCGAAATATTTTTGGCGCCACGCTCGACCGCCCGCGGCCGTACCTTCGCGCACAATATCAGTAAACGACCCAATCAGTTGCACCCCCACCGTTTCGTCGAACTATACTATAACCACACAAAACGCCTCAACTATACCCCGTTGAGTGGTACAGTTTCCGACAAAAGCTTAATACGATTTCCGAACATAAAAACGCGCTTCGACTAGCTAACTTTAACAGAATGGCTTGCTCCGTCCTTTTCTACTAGCATCTTGACTTCTTGATCTCCCCATGTATATTTGTTTTAATACAATGTATTTTTAACCTTAACAGCTTGCATTAAAGTTCATTTTTGCAATAAAGTGTAGTAATGTTAGCACATTTTTTTATCAAACCTGAAACAAGTACCGACACAATAAGAACCTTAGAGTAAAAGAGACAACAGTACTGCATTAAACAGGAGCGACAATGCATTAGAAAGAACCAGATAGTGTTTTGTCAAAGGGCGTACTCAGTACAGTAAGGCATCATTTAAATCCAGTTATGGCCTGACAAATGGTGTACATATTAAGGGGGGAGCAATGTTAGGAAACTATTTTTGAATCTTTTAAGACAGTTAAATTATTTACGTTCGGCGGTCGACCCGGGCACAGACAATGCACTTTATAATAAAATAGATCCCAAGTTTCGTGTTATGGGCACAGATAACTAAGGATAATGTATTGGTGAAGATAGGTTCTTTATGGTATTGAGAGCGACAGTTCGAGTGGTAAAGGGTGTTAGATTATTGCTGCGCACGATAAAAGACCTTCCAATATGGCGATCGCTTCTATAGTAATTGTCGGTTGCATTTGAATTTGAAATATAGATAAGATTTATTACGAATATCAAACGTGCTTGGAATTAATGTTATTGATTACATACATAGTTTTATTTATCTATGATTAGCTGTTCTTATGCGACTTCATCCGCATAAAATTATAAAAATTTCGTTATATTGTTTACATTTGTCAAAATATCAATTACAAATTTCAAAATGACATGACATGATATCAAACCATGGCAACCTTGATTCCTTGATGTTGGCAGCAACTTATGGTCTCTTTCCCACATTAGAGTTTTTATCCAAAATATTTACCCCTAAGTTTAATGGCGTGAAAATATATAGCCTAAAGCGTGACGTAAGTGTAAGGCTTTTTATTAAAAAAAAGAGTTATTCAAAAATATGCTGTAATTGCTGACATCTTAGGCAACAAAGAAGTGTGTGTTTACGCTTTATTATATTAGTATAGTGTATAGATAGCCTTAAACAAGAACTTTGGAGGTTACATATATTTGAAAATTATGATATGAATTTTCAATACCTAAATAATACAAACGTTTTAGTCCTTCATTCATTTTATGTAGATATTCTTTGGAACCTTATTTATAGGTTCTATTTTTTTTTAATTTAAAAATAAAACAAGTGTTTATTAGTTTTTTCTCGAATGATGATTATTAATTTTCAAGTATAACTAATAGTCGTTATTTAAAAACTTTTCAATATATTTAATATTAAAACTACGATCTACGATGTTATTGGATCATGAAAATTTTGTTGTATTCTACTTTTATTCTCATGTTAACTAAACAAACACAAAACGTTTCTTATGAAAATAATCATACTTTTTATTTTAATATTATAAATGCGAAATTTTAGATGGATCGATGGATGTTTGTTAGAGTTTGTAGCCTTAACGGCTGAACGGATTTCGATGAAATTTTGTATAGATTTTGAGGATAGTCTGGAAGAACACATAGGCTACTCACTTTTGCTTTTTTTTAATTCCACAGGGACAGAGTCGCGGGCGAAAGCTCTCAATGATTAAAAGTGTACTAACTAATGAATTTTATCTGAAACAAAATTAACAGTTTGTTGATTAAAATTTTAGTTTAATAATCTAAAGGTTTTACAGTGTGTTAATTTTATATTATGTAATAGTGATAACAATAAATTATATTACAATTTTAAATTTAAAAAAAAATGTGCATTCAAGCCTGCCATTCTATCTTTTTTTGACCGACTTCCCAAAAGAAGGAGGTACTCAATTCGTCCGTATGTTTTTTTTTATTTTTTTTTTATAAAACAATTGATTAATTCTGTATCCCGACATCTAGTGTCAAAAAGTTATAACAACAGTTATGGTTTGTCAGAGACATCTATTGTTGAGCGGACAAACCAAAACTTAATTTAAGTAAAATTGAATTGAAAAATGTTGTAGCTGTAAGGATGCGATATATTTTAACAAAATAATAAAATTAAGCATAAATAGTGTAACAACAATTATATTGGTTTTAAAAGATAACAACAGTACTTTAAATTATAGTTAGCGCCATCTATTATCTGAAAAAGTATTCTAGGAAGCCGTCATAATTATTTTTTTTTTTTTATCAATCTTAAATGTAAATAATTTTACTAATATTGTAAAAAGGAAAGATTTGTATTTTTGTATTGAAATTTCCAAAAACTACTGGGACGATTTTAAAAATTCTTACACCATTAAAAAACTACGTTATCAGTGAGTAACAATGGTTATATTTTTTCTTTTTTTTTAATTTCACGCGGACAAAGTCTCGAGTACCAGCTGTTTCTTAGATTCTGAAATTACAAAACTAACATTACGAATGAAATAAAACTGATAAATCCAATCATAGTTCATATAATTAAATTCATACAATCATGCAATGCGCTCACGCGTGAAATTTGATTTTAAATTTCAAATTATATATTTTTATTTTACTATTAATATACAAGATGAAATTCGTTGATTTTTTATTAAGTTTCGTTCTTCTTAGTAAAATTGGTAAGAATATTTTCTCGATTCATCAGATCAGTAAATTTTGACTTAAAAACTCACAAAAACACTCAAAAAAACGAATTATATAACGATACACTAATAAACTTAATTAATTTCATAATCAACCTGCCATTTTCTTTACGAATTATTCACACAGTATCTACTTTTCCATACATTTTATCAGTGGTAGAGCCCGCTTTAATGTCTTTGCGCTGTAGGGTCGGCTCGTCCGGTGTAATACCACGACCAGAAAACAGACGTGAAGTGCGAGCAATCCCACGTACAGTCTGATGAGTGTTTCCGGAGGACCAACTTTAATCCCTTATCCTTCGCACGCTTTTTCACGCACGTGGAGGAGACGCATAGGAAGGGGAAATATCCTCTTTATGTGCGTCTCCTCCTCCGTCAATTAAGGGTAGGCAACGCATCCGCTATTGTTAATGTTCATGGGCAGCGGTCGCCTCGCCATTTTAGTGGATTCAGGTGGCCGCTTGGTCGTTTGCCACCTTATGATATAAAAGCATCTCTATAAATTATTACGAGTATAATAGAATTCACTCCCTTCTTACACATAATCCATTAATATTTTCTTCAATCTAAAACAATTCTTATTATTATAATTTTTTACAGAAACTATATCAGGCCTGAACATCACTGCAGAAGTTCTGAACAAAACTCGAAGGATTCTTAGAGGTACCGAAGCTGGGGATTCAAAGCCGTTTATGGTAACACATTAATTTTTACGTTCCTGTCGTTAGTTATGGGGTCTAAAGCCTTCTATAATAATATTATGTTAATTAGAATGCACCTACTAAAAAGGACCCCTCATTGTAGACCGCGTTTAACCAAATTTTATCCATGAGAGAATATAGAAAGTCCAAGTCAGGAACTTTTAGAGCGGGCGCACCTTTGACTAAACTATCCCTCAACTGTTGTGCGATTGTCGATTGTTTCGCAGCCAATTCAAATGTTTAGTTGCACAACTAAAAATCGAGTAGTGTCCACAAGCAAATAGGAATCAAAGCGAGACTAAACAGCTGTGCGATAATCAATGGTGTGCGCGCTTTAAGATTCGATATAATTATTTTTTCCCTTTGCAATAATTCGTATACATTTCAGGTATATTTAAGGCCTGCGCGGGAAGCTGACTCAGTAGTGGATCGCAACTGGCTGTGTGGAGGAGTCATTATACATGAAAATTACATCTTGACGTCTGCCGCATGCATTGAGAATATTGGTCACTTCTATGTCGTGTCTGGCACACACAGGTGAATTAAAATTTAACAATTAAAATTAAAAAAAAAGCTTAAACATTTAATAATCTTACTTCTTACTAATATTATGAATGCGAAAGTTTCGATGGATGGATGTTTGTTAGAGTTTGTAGCCTAAATTGCCGAAAGGATCTCTATGAGATTTGGCATAGATGTAGAGGATAGTCAGGAAGAATACTTAGGCTACTTTTTTGTTTTTTTTTAATTCCACGCAGACGAAGCCTCGAGCAACAGCTAGTAATTAATGAAAATTAAAAAAAAATAAGACGCACATTTATTTTTATTTTTGACAACAGATGGCGTTGTCCTGAAATTTCAATTTAACTGTCTATTTTCAAATTTCTGAGAGACCGCTCAGGATTTAACAGTGCGGAAGTTAGTATCTTTATGTCGATTATTTTTTTTACAGATGGGTACCGCCCGGCATAGATGACGATTGTATTAAGAATGGCGCTATGAAAGCGGTCTGGAAGTGTGTACCTGCCAGTGAGTTTACATCAACCTAAAAAAAAATCCCCCGCAGAAATATCTACACAAAATTAATTAACATTACAGTTATTAGAAGGACCTTAAAGGAATCCTTTATTAGCCAATTAGGTGTTCATTTGAAAGGAGATGTTATCTATTTTGTTTCAATTCTTTGCTTCTAGATTACGAATACGACGGTGATCAGTTCGAGAACATTCGATGGATGATCAACGACATCGCGGTTGTCAAAGTGGAGGACAAATTCAATTTCCATCGTCGTGTGGTCGGCTGCGAGTACTCGCCTAAGAGAATACAGTTTAATAACAAAAGCATCGATTTAGAGGCCCCGGGGACTATGGGAACTCTCGCTGGATGGGGGTCACAGAATACCTTCGGCGATCCAATACAGGTAAGGGTCTAGCAACTAATGCTAATGAACACAGCAAAAGGGCCTTAGATTCAGCTACTACAATAATGAGATGAAATGATGATCGCAGAATGGAATGACTTTCACTAAACACCTGTCTTCTGTTTAATACTAATTGTTGAACTGAATTTATCTAATACTAGCTGTGGCTAGCGACTTCATCCACGTGATATTAAAACATAATGAAAAATATAGGCTATGTTATTCAGTGATAATATAGCTTTTTAATGGTGAAAGAATTTTTAAAATCAGTCCAGTAGTTTTTGAGTTATTCCAATACATACAAAATATACAAATACAAATCTTTCCTGTTTTAATATTAAGTACTAACTTTCGCCCGGGAATCCGTTCGCGTAGATTTAAAAAAAAGTTAATAGCCCATGTGTTTTTCCAGACTATCCTCTTCATCTGTGCCGAATTTCGTCAAGATCTGTTCAGCGGTTTAAGCTACAAACTCTAACAAACATTTATCTAAAACTAAACTTCCCCATAAATGCAAAAGTTTAGATGGATGGATGTTTGTTAGAGTTTTTAGCCTAAACGGCTGAACGGATTTCGATGAAATTTGGCATAGACGTAGAGGATAGTCGGGAAGAATACATAGGCTACTCAGTTTTGTTTTTTTCTTTAATTCCACGCGGAGTCGTCAACGTTTATAATATAAGTAAGATTTATTTATTTATTCTATAGGCTCTTGAGAGGCAGACGATCAACTCGCCAGTGCTGATGGAGACGAACACGATGGTGCTGAGCAAGGCGCACTGCAAGCGGCGCTGGCCGGAGAGGTATCACTACATCATTGAGAAATCAATGATCTGCGCCAAGGATTCCGTCAGTGGAGGAGATTTCGCCGGTCTTTGTAACGTGAGTATATTCTTATCCATGATGTCGTCACAGTCTGTGCTGCTCTTCCATACATCTCTATCAGCCGTCATATTTGAATCCACTCTTTTCCTAAGCATATCTTCTTTCACACAATCCATCGATACTTTCTTCGGTCTTCCTCTACCTTTGTAAACGTGGGCATCAAAGAATAATCAATCTATACTGTTATGAAGAGGAAAGATTTATATTTTGTATGTATTGAAATAACTCAAAAACTATTGGGGAGATTTCAAAAATTCTTCTATCATTAAAAAAGCTACCGCTGAGTAACATAGGCTATTATTTTTTTACTATTTTTTAATTTCACGTGGACGAAGTCGTGAGCTACAGCTAGTAAATTGTAGAACTTTCATTCGAAAATGTATTTATTACCAGCTTTTCTATGCCACTTCATCCGCGTGGAATTAAAAAAAACACTAGTATGCCATCATCTATGCTACATCTATGCCAATATCGAGATCCGATCAGAAGTTTAAGTTACAAATTCTAACAAACATCCATCCATCTAAACGCGTTTATAATATTAGTAAGATTTTAAATTATTAGTAGCAGCAACTCATTTTCTTTAATGTTTTTAAACATACTCGTGTATAATTTCAGAATAAAGTAAAATGCAAGGAACTAGTGGACTCGCAGGAAGACTACGGCATCAGAAGATCAGACCAGCAAGGGGAAGGCGAGGTTCACAACGCGGCGCACTCCGACCCTACAGGACACAGGAGGGCTAAGTTATCTACAGGAGGGTTCTGTGAGGTAATTAACTGCCGTACGAGATATACTTACTGAAGGACAAATCTTATATTAAACCAGACTAAGGGGTTTATTTAAAATAAAATAGAAAATGAACAATTGGCTTGTTTAATATAAAACATTTAACAAAAGGCTATCGCCTCACAAATTATCCTCCTTGATAAAGATCATTATCAGGTTACAAAAATTCTATAATACTTTTTTATTATTCTTTTAATTATTAATATTCTTTGTATCGTACCAAGTATGCTTTAACCTTGTGCTGGGATATTTAAAACATTATTCGAATGACGGGATTCGAACCTTCAACCACATAAATGTCAAAATTTAAATGCACAAATAGCATAAAAGTCGTAAGTGTAGGGCTTTTTATTAAAGGAAGAATTATTCTAAAATTTGATGTGATTGCTGACATCCTACTTCACGAAATCGTGTGTGTTTACGCTTCGTAATAAACTAGCTGTTCCCGTGCGACTTCATCCGCAATTTATTTTATTGTTTACATTTGTCAAATTATCAATTGCAAATGTCAAAATGACATGACATGATGACAAACTATGGCAACCTTACTTCCTTGATGTTGGCAGCTTGTAGCTTATGGTCCCTTTCCCATTTTCGGGTTTTTATCCAATTTATTTACCCCCTTGAGCTTAATAATAGCCTGAAAAAATGTAATCTGAAGCGTGACGTAAGTGTAGGGCTTTTTAGTAAAGAAAGAATTATTCAAAAATATACTGCGATTGCTGACATCTTACGCCACAAAGTAGTGTGTGTTTACGCTTTATTATATTGGTATAGATATAGTATATATAGATCTTTTAATAAGTTTGTCTATGTCTATGTTAGAACGACCACGGCGGGCCGCTGGTGGTGGGCCACGGCAACAGCGCGACAGTAATCGGCATCATCTCCGCCTGCCTCACCACCAACCTCACCCGCAAGTGCTATGGCCCCTTCCTCTATACCAGCGTCTTTAACAACCACCTCATGATCACTTGCGCAGTCGATAAGGAAGTCTCGTAAGTTTTATATTACACACGCTTGCAAATTTACTGGGTACATTTATCCCGTGCTTTTGATTTCATCGCAATTATCTTGATCAATTTTTTTGTATATTAGATGGAGATTTTAGACAAAAAAATAATAAAATAAAAAACTTAAGGGCCTGTCCCGCCAAATTGTAAATTGTTTGATAGCAATCTAACGTGTAAAAATGATGGAAATATTGGATTTTGTTCCTTTATCTAACATTCATGTTATTTTTAAGCTATCTAAGCCTTTATAGCCAGTGGTGGGACTGTCCTTAAGTAACCATGTTATTAGATATTGTTTTAAATATTTTACGAATTTCTTGTTTGTAATGGTTTCGCGCATTTATGTTTTTATAATAAAAATGTAATAATAGTATTTTTATATTTAGCCCTGTTTGTCGGAGTTATGTATTCAGAGCCACAAACACGAAAATGATCGAAACGACGTATTCGTGGATCGGACATCCTGATGGGTGTGTATAATTAAAAAATAATTTGAATTAACACTTATATGAAATATACTTTAAAGTAAAATAAATAATAAAATATTAAAAGGAAGGTGATAAAGTTTTGTATTATATAAAACATTTTTTTATAATATAATTCTACATTTTATATTTTAAAAAGTGTAATACGTAAAGAGCGTCGGGGGCTCAGTGGTTTAAGCACTTGACTTGTAATCTACAGGTCTTGGGTTCGAATCCCGCCATGT
Source organism: Papilio protenor (assembly GCA_029286645.1). Lineage (NCBI taxonomy): Eukaryota > Metazoa > Arthropoda > Insecta > Lepidoptera > Papilionidae > Papilio > Papilio protenor. The sequence continues at coordinate 1,752,441 of JAGSMZ010000010.1, read as the reverse complement.
ACCAATGTGATTTTCGATTATTCGAATTTTCATATGTACATAATTTACCCGACGTTCTTACGGTGACGGTGGTGATGATGATGACTACTTAATTTTGACTTTGAGTGTACTACGTATGTGTAATGTTTTTTATATACCTTTTAATTATTTCAGGCCTGCTAAGTCTGAGCTTGTGACAAAGTATAGAAGAGACACAAATGAAAACACAGAAAATCTTAGCGAAAAAGAGTTTCTTAATTAAAAATATGATTTTACATAAAAAATTCCGTTTAATTCATTTTTATATATCAACTTAAGTATATCTCTAAACAGTAAAAAACGAAATAAAACACAGATGTAGTTTATGGGGTCTTTCGCTGTTTTGGCGAATTCCTCAGGCTCTGCTAGTTTGTCACACTAAATCTATATCTATACTTCTATTTCTATATCTATAGTCTATACTATTATAATAAAGCGTAAACACACACTTTTTTGTTGCCTAAGATGTGAGCAATTACAGCATATTTTTGAATAATTCTTTTTTTAATAAAAAGCCGTACATTAACGTCACGCTTTAGGCTATTTTTTTTCACGCCATTAAACTTAGGGGTAAATATTTTGGATAAAAACCCTAATGTGGGAAAGAGACCATAAGTTGCTGCCAACATCAAGGAAGCAAGGTTGCCTTGGTTTGTTATCATGTCATGTCATTTTGACATTTGCAATTGATAATTTGACACATGTAAACAATAATATAAAGTTTTTATAATTTCACGCGGATGAACCCGCACGCGAACAGCTAGTAACCTATAAAGGTTTGGATTAAGTAACTGTTTTGTTGCGTTAAGCGCCAAGAGAATTACAAACAAAAATCAATTCACAAAGTCATTGAATAAGCTAATGATTGCGTAATACGTTATACTCGTAGTATACTCATTGTGATTGAATATTGAGCGTTACTATAGCTGAAACACCCGCAAAAAATTGCCGTCTCGTTTTTTAACTGAAGTTTGAGAGGGACAAAGTATTTCAGTGGAGACTCCTAAATGTGATTTTTCGTTATCGATTCCATTGTTATACACAAATGTACTGTTTCCATTATTGTAAGGTTGTGTTTAAATCAATTTACTAATAGAATTTCAAATAATTTAACCGTGAAATTGATTTAATTGATTGATTTGATTAGCACATGGGACAAATTTCATAATGAAATGTTTATTTTTTATAATGTCAAGTGACTTGTTTTTATACATAATTTATATTTTATTTGGTAAGTATATTATTAATTGTTTTTTCATTATAAAGTAAAGGATTGTTAGCACGTAACAGTGGTAGAGCCCGCTTTAACATCTTCGCACGAATGGGCCGGCTTGCCCGGTGAAATACCACGACCACACAGAAAACAGGCGTGAAGTGGAAGAAATTCCGCGTTTCACCTGACGAGTGTGGTGCCGGAGGCCTAATTTTAGTCCCTTTCCCTTTCCAACCTTCTCTTAAGAGGAAAGGATGGGAAGGAAAAGTAGATTTGACGGTGGAGGAGACGCATAGGAAGGGGAAATGTCCTCTTTATGTGGGTGTCCTCCTCCGTAAGGGTAAGCAACGCATCTGCAATTGCGGATGTTTATGGGCAGCGGTCGCTTTCCATTTCGGTGGATTCAGGTGGCCGCTTGCTCGTTTGCCACCTTATGTTATAAAAAAAAACGTAATTCCAGAACGGTTGTATGAATCTAGAGGAAATTTAGTATAGGTGTAGAATATGGAAGAACAAAAGCATAGGCTACTAAATGAGATTTTATTTAATTTTGTATGGACGGAGTCGCGGGGTCGCGGGCGACAGCTTCGTCTTTTAATATTTTCCATGTAAACTGTGAAGAAAGATAATTTAATTTTGTTTTCAGCTTCGAAATTAATTCAGGGTACAACAAAAACTATTAAAATTAAGGAACTATTAAAGAACACAGGCAGAGTTGATTTGTTAAATCATTTAAATACGACTAGGAGAATTCTAGACGGAAGGGAAGTGCGGGAGAATAGGCCATATATGGTATTTCTTTTATACTATTTTAAATATAGACATAAGCCTTTATTAAAAATGTGAAGCTTATCTATGTCTATACTAATATTATAAAGAGGAAAAATTTGTATTTTTGTATGTATTGAAATATTCAAAAACTACTGGATCTATTTCAAAAATTCTTGCACAATTAAAAAGCTATTTTATCACTGAGTTACATAACATAGGTTATATTTTTAGGGTTTTTTTTATTTTACGCGGGCGAAATCGCGACAAACAGTTAGTTTATACTAATAGTACAAAGAGGAAAAAATTGTATTTTTGTATGTATTGAAATAACTCAAAAACTACTGGGCCGATTTCAAAAATTCTTTTACTATTAAAAAGGTATGTACGTTATCAGTGAGTAATAATCTACAAAAATATAAGTTAAAGATCTTTGTGCTAGGTGTACCTCAAGCTTCCGAAGAAATATCCGAAGCAGGGAGACTACCGTCGCTGGCTGTGTGGCGGTGTGATCATACACGAACAGTATATCCTGACCTCCGCAGCCTGCATTGAGGATGTCAGACATTTCTATGTCGTCTCTGGAACGTTTACGTGAGGATAAACCAGTTTAAATTGATCCATACTCAAGGTCCTATCGTTTGGTCTACTCTGAGAGTTTTGCTGATCGAAGCAAGTTGCGATTCGATCTGGAAATCGATCTACCTCTTGACAATACGAGTACATCATGTTTTTCGATAGATTTTGAATTCTCCATAGTCTCTCTCTCATAGTCAAATATATAATAGACTTTATAATTATAGTAATTAGATGTATTTTCATTTGCAGCTTTTATGAAGGTGAAGAGGAGTACACTAATGCATGTTTTAAAAACGGAGCAAAAAGAGCAGTATGGAAATGCATACCTAGAAGTAAGAATTAAGTAATGTTCTTCTATTCATCCAGCAATCGACTCCATCTCAACTCGAATCTAATTTAACTCCAATGCAACTATACTCCAACTCAAATATAAGAGTACACGGACAACTTTGAATAAACTATCGCACAACTGTTTAGTCGCGATTTAATTCCTATAAGCTTACCATATATGGAGGTGCACACTGCTCGATTTTTAGTTGTGCAACTAAACAGTTGGGATACAGCGAAACAATCGACAATCGCACTACAGTTATGCAATAGTTTAGGCAAAGGTGCACCCGCTGTTATCATTTAATTCTAATTTATTCGTTAAAAATGTTACTTTTAACTTCCATTTATGTATCTGTTTCTAGATTACATATTCGACGGTCACGAGAACGATAATGTTCGTTGGATGAACAACGACCTGGCAATCGTGAAAGTTGAAGATGAATTTGATTTCGACCGTCGGATGCGCGGTTGTGATTTCATACCCGCACCAATCCCGTATAACAATCGTAGTGAACATTACGAAAGTGCTGGTAACGTCGCTTCTGTTGCAGGATGGGGGAGCACAGATAAGTATAGCGATGTATGTAAACTGTATTCTTTTGTCTCTGTTTTTATTCTAAGAGAATGAAAGAAACGGCAGTCTTGCTTCGAGGAACGTGACGTTTTACATCTTGCTAACGTAGAATAGATTATGCAATATTTTTATTTTGCATCGCATTATCGAGTTTGCCTTTAGCCTGCAAAGTAGTAATACCGTGATTTAAATTGTTAAATTGTCTATAAGTCTATCTTTCACTATTTTAACAGTAGTCATTACTTAAATTGCTCTGTTTATATGGATAAAATCTTTTATTTGAAATTAGATTCACTTCCCGTTGCTTGATTGATCTAAAATGTGGTATACGTCTTTGATTCGAATGAACACAATATGCCGCGTGGAATTAAAAAAAAACAAAAGGGAGTAGCCTGTGTTCTTCCAGACTATCCTCTACATATATGCAAAATTTCATGGAGATCCGTTAAGCCGTTTAGGCTACAAACTCAAACAAACAGCCATACAGCTATCCGACTAAGCTTTTGCATTTATAATATCAGTAAGATAACCGTTTGAGGAATAATATTGTTTTGAACGCATATATACATACATACAAAAACAATAGTAGTTACTCTATATGTATATTAACCAGTGGTGTTACCTTCAAGTGAGACAACGTACATCACTTAAATCATCATCATCTACTTGCCCTTATCCCTTATGGAGTGTCGGCACAGTATGTGCTGCTCTTCCATACATCTCTATCAGCCGTCATATCTGAAACCACGCCTTTCTTAATCATATCCTCTTCATCACTTACATCACTAATTTTAATCACAGTGGATAAACGCTCGAAGCGGCAGTACCAGACAAGCGCTGTTGGAAACCAACGTGATCTTAATATCCAAAGCGCTCTGCAAGAGTCGCTGGGGCCCGCGCTATCACAACATCATTGAGAACTACATGATCTGCACGAAGGATATCACCGCACAGCTCAGCGAAATGTGTGACGTATGTATAATCTATATCTACACTAATATAATAAAGCGTAAACACACACTACTTCGTGGCGTAGGATGACAGCAATCACAGCATATTTTTGAATCATTCTTCCTTTAATAAAAAGCCCTACACTTACGACACGCTTTAGACTATATATTTTTACGCTATTAAACTTGGGGGGGGTAACTTAATTGGAAAAATCCTTAATGTGGAAAAGAGACCATAAACTACTGCCAACATCAAGGTTGCCATGGTTGTCATTTGTGCATTTGTATTTTGACATTTTTGCAATTAATTTGCCAAATGTAATCAATAAAATAAAGATTTTATGTTTCCATGCAGACGAAGCCGCACGGAAACAGCTAGCTTTAATATAAGTTTGTTATCTCTGTGTTAGACTTATCTGTGTCAATTTCACGTAAGAGCGCGCGCACACGTTTGACTAAACTATCACAAAACTGTTATATGAGGACAAATTTTTAGTTGCGCAACTAATCAGTTGTATTGGTTGCGAAACAATCGACAATAGCACAACAGTTGTGCGATAGTTTAGTCAATAAGGTGCGCGTGCTCTTAATCTGATCGGAAAAATATACAGGCGTACTTACAAAGTTTTGGCTTCAGTCCAATTTGTTGAATTACATTTTCATATACTTTTATCTTCAAAACATCTAATTTATTTTCATAATTTCTTCTTAACGTTTTTGAATAATAAATAAAAATTGGAAATCTAGTTAAAAATATTACTGTTACGTTTTCTCATTAAATTTCTTTATTAATTTTCAGGATAAATACGTCGATTGCACTGATATTATGTACTCTGGGGAATATGGCGGCAAACGCAGAGACATGGCAAGTGAGAGCTTATTGGTGCATTCAGCGTTTCACGATTTTAATGCAAGAAAACGAGTAAATTCTTGGAGCGGTGGTTTTTGCGAGGTAATTATTAATATTGGTAAAAAGTATCACTGCCCCACTCAGAGTTAATAAGAGCTACAATCTGGTTTAGTTTTAAATCGATAAATCCTATTATGCACCTTCATCTTTAGAATTTGCTATCTTTAGATCGGGCGCACACTTTTGACTAAACTATCGCACAACTGTTGTGCGACTGTCAATTGTTTTGCAGCCAATTCAACTGTTTAGGTGCACAACTAAAAATCGAGTAGTGTGCGCACCTCCATATAAGCTCATAGGAATCAAAGCGAGACTAAATATTTGTGCGATAGTTTAGTCAAAGGTGTGCGTGCTCTTAGACATTATGATCGTTTTGATTCGAAACATTAACCAATTAATTTGGAAATGTATAAAAAATAGTTGGCAGATCTTCTTGTAGACCTAATAACAAATCAGCCACTTTATATTATGAATATCATCCCAATTGTATTCTTTACTGTCCACATGAAAAGACTAACGTAGGTCTTTCTCCGTTAGAATGATCACGGTGGTCCTCTGGTGTACGGTAATGGACACGACACTGTCGTTATCGGCGTCATCTCCGCCTGCCTCGTCAAGGAGGCTACCAACAAATGCTACGGACCTTTTCTCTACACCAGCGTCTACAAAAACAGGAAACTTATTAACTGCGCCCTCTTCAAGGATCCCAAGTAAATTAGAAAACTCACATTTGTGATAATCTATTTAGATTGTTGTGAAACTCGATTACCTAGCTTATAACCAAAGACATAAAATATATAGACAAGGCAGTGATTTTTTTCACCGGTACTTTCTGTGATAGGTACTATAGTTCTCAAGTTTAGTGCCATCTCGTGTCCGGGTATTGACATGAAATAAAACATTTTACAAAATTATCTTTTGTTATAAAAAAATGTAAACATTTATGTGTTAAATGACACCTATCACCCAGTAGCAGTTAATATTCAGTGAAAAATTTTGCAAGTGAAGTGTCCATGCCTCCTCTATATATAATACTTTTTTAATCTCTTTGCTTTTAATCTTTCAAATAATTTTAATTATATTAGAGACATTTTTAATATTATACAAATACATTTTGCCATGAACAATTTAGTTGCCATTAGATTTTATTTTCATGGATTCATTATTAAGGGCCTGTCCCACCACTGGTTGATAGCTTAAAAATGACGTCACTGTCAGATAAGGGGATTTTTCACGTTGGATTGTTATCAGACAATTTACAATTTAGTGAGACAGGCCCTTAGTATATTATCTTTTTGTAGCTATCATTTGTATGCAAATTGAGATGATTTTCTATTCCAGCGTTAACTGCAAAGTATTCAGAACCGATGACACTTTTATTGAGATTGACTTAAATTGGGAAGATGAAGAAATAGAGCCGAATGAAAGGTAGAATTCTTATTATATTATTCTCAAATAAACATTTAAATCATTCGAATTGAAAATCTTCTTATTGTGAGAGTGGATACTAGTGACAATTTAATCCAATTTAGAATTTGAAAAAATGCTTTTGACAAAATAGAGTGGGTAACTCTTAAGTTTTATGTCACATCTAAAGCTTTTATTCCACTAAAAGGTGGCAAAAAATATATTTTTATTGCAATATAAATATCTTGTAATGTTTTTTCTTATCAGTTCTGAAACAAAAACATTTCCAATGCGGCGGAAAAGTGAAAAAACATCAAGAGAAAGTTATAATGAAAGTTTTGCGTAATCGAAGGATGATCATAGCAGTAAATTTATTGAGAACTAAGTATGTTTTTGAAATAAAATTGTTCACAAATGTGACCGTAAATACGGTTTGTATTATTTAAAAAAACTGTGCCTTCATTCCTTAAAACCGGCTATGGATAGTTGGTAAATGTTTAAAAATACTTAGGGGCTGTCCCACCACTTGCTGATAGATGCTCAGATAGCTTAAAAATAAAGTCACTGCCAGATAAGGGACAAAATCCGATATTTCCATCACATATTTTACACGTTGGATTGTTATCAGACAATTTACAATTTGGTGGGACAGGCTTTTGGTATAACTGGAACGTAAAAAAATATTTTTCTTTATGATAGAGGAAAGAAATAAATGTTTCTTACTATTTAATATTTAGATAATACAAGTATCGTATTTTAAATACATACTTATCTGAAAACATTATTTTTATATTTGTTGGATGTCCTAGTATCGTCTCCTCATTTATGTGAAGTTCAAATGCCAATTACGGACTCAATTTAGTACAACTATTAACGTGGAAGTCAACAATAATGGTAATTTTTACCTAAACTGTAAAAAAATTACTAACCAGTTAATTACCAATCAAGTCGTATGCTTACATAAAATAGTTAAATGCTACTTCCTAAAAAATAAAAAAAACACTGTCGGACTGACAGTTTAATTTTTTGTTGTTAATTGGTTTTTAAGAGACATCCTCAGTGTAGATTTCCGATACTAAATCTACAGTAAGGAAGACCACTTTTCTACTCTAAGTGCAACAGCAAAACTAATAAAAAGCCGGTCACGCGTTAGTTAAGTCATGTTCATGGCGTAAAATTAACAATTATTATTTAATTTCTAACCAGATTTGTTAATAAAAACATCTTGAATGTAGGAAAAAGGAAAATGATTTTTTATATTTTAAATTCTTTTATTATTTTATTATTAGGTAAAGATCACAATTATCTACATGAAATTTAATGAATCTATGTTAAAAATTAATATTTAATTTGTTTCTTTCAGTTTTAGGTGTGGAATGTATAGAAACAGCAACGAAATTACCAGAGAAAGTAGAACATATTTTAAATAACACACGACGAATTATTCAAGGGACAGAAGTTACAGATGGAAGGCCTTACATGGTAAGTTTACAACTTTTTTTTTATAATAGAAGGGGGCAAACGAGCGGCGAGAACACGGAGGTGGTCAACGACGCCCATGGACATCCACAACACCAGAGGAACTACAGATGCGTTGCCGGACTTTGAGGAAATTGTAGGCTCGCTTCTTGAAGGACCCTAAGTCGTATTGGTTTGGAAATACCGCCGAGGACAGACCGTTCCACAACGCGGCTGTGCGGGGCAGAAAATTCCGCGAAAACCGCACGGTTGTGGAGTTCCAGCCATTGACGTGGTGAGGATGGTACCTGGCGGTCTGTCGTGTCGTCCGATGACGAAATTCGGCGGCAGGAATCGTTCCAAACAGCTCCTCGGAACACTCCCCGTGGTAGATACGGTAAAAAATGCAGAGGGAACTGACGTCCCTCCGCAAGGCCAGAAGATCTAGCCGATCGGTAAGAGCTCGGTCGTTGACGATTCGAGTCGCTCTCCGTTGTATGCGGTCAAATGGAAGAAGCTGGTATTGGGGTGCTCCCGCCCAGAGGTGCGAGCAGTACTCCATATGGGGCCGAACTTGCGCCTTGTAAAGTTGAAGGCGGTAGAAGTTCTATCTAAGTATTAAAGTCATACTTACATAGAAACATATACTAAAGACAGGAAAGATCTGACTACAATGAATTGTAAGAACACATAATTCAGTAACTTGTAAAGATGAATATCATAGACCACATTTTCTTAAAGGAATGCTACCATACCTACATAGTAGTAGATAAGTTCTTTTTATATTTAAAAACCAATTTAAGCAGGTTATAGAAAGTTTTAGCCGCATGTTTTTTAGCATGAACAGACTATTTAGTGTTGACAAATAAGAGTGCGCGCAGACTCTTGACTAAACAATCGCACATCTGCTGTGCGATTGTCGATTGTTTCGCAGCCAATTCAACTGTTTAATTGCACAACTAAAAATCGAGTAGTGAGCGCACCTCCATATAAGCTCGTAGGAATCAAAGCGCGACTAAACAGTTGTGCGATAGTTTAGTTTCAGATCAATCTCTTACTTCTTAAAACATTCTATAATTTTAGGTATATCTAAAGATGCCTCGGAGCAACAAGAAACTAGCAAACTATCGTAATTGGCTGTGCGGTGGCGTGATACTCCATGAGGAATATATCCTGACATCTGCTGCGTGTATTCAAGACGCCCAACACTTTTACGTTGTATCAGGAACGTATAGGTAACTGAAAAGCGTAATATATTGTTGCTGTTGCTCGCATATGATACTCACAGATAAATTACCTTTCTAACGGTGAAAGAATTTTTTAAATCGGCCCTGTAGTTTTTGAGTTATATCAATACATACAAAAACACAAATCTTTCCTGTTTATAATATTATAATAAATAATAAACAAATAAATATAATAATAAGTGTAAATGAAGCTGGTTGCCGGACACTGGCAAATACACATATCAAACTCTTTTGTTGGTACGTCGAAAAGATATACTAGTCCTGTGACCGTTTCATGCGCGCTTGAAACAGTTGGACTTCCCGAAGACAAATATGCCCGGTTCACACTTGGCCCGGATAGTTGCGAGGGCGAATCATAAATTGTATGGATTCACTGGCGCCATTTAGTTCAAACTATGCCAGTTGATTGCCAGTCCAGTTATTGAACGCTACTGACCAACTGTACTGGCCGAGTGTAAACCGGACATTTTAGTTGTGTACGTTTTTCAGGTACTCGGAAGATGACGATAGATTCAGCAGTTCTTGTATTAAAAATGGTGCTAAAAAGGCAACGTGGAAATGTATACCGAAAAGTAAGCGAAGTATTCAACCTTTGAGAGTGTGCGAACACATTTGACTAAACTATCGAACAACTGATGTGCGATTGTCGATTGCTTCGCAGCCAATTCAATTGTTTAGTTGCACAGCTAAAAATAGAGTAGTGTGCGCACCTTCACCAGGTCATAGGAATGAAAGAACGACTAAACAGTTGTGCGATAGTTTAGTCACAGGTGTGCGTGTGCCCTCTTATACGTCTGGTTGTTAGGAAATCATGATGATGGTATCAGAAATCGTTAGAAGTCAGGACTTTTTCTCTTAAAGCTCTCCCGGATTTTTTTCCACACTTGCTATTTGTCGAGTGTTTAAAAACATCCATCTATCCAAACTTTTAGTTAGGATTATACGTGTTTTGCCTTCAGATTATGTCTTCGATGGCCACGAGAACGACAATATTAGATGGATGAACAACGACATAGCGATCGTCAAGATAGAGGAAGGTTTTGACTTCACGAGGCGAGTTCGCGGCTGCGAATTCACGCCGAGGCCCATCAGCTTCAACAACCAGAGCCATGCCATGGAGAATCCTGGTCTCATCGGCCAGATCGCTGGCTGGGGGACAACTTCCAAATACAATGACGTAGGATATTTGTTTACTATATTTTTTAAACCAGAATACCTCCCTCCACAAATAGAAACGTTTAAATGTAGCCTAGGATTGATTTTTAATATATTTACTTTATTGTTTTATAGTGGGTGAACCGGAGAACCTACAATCAGCAGACACTTCTAGAAGCTAATGTTGAGATAATATCAAAGGCGAGATGCAAGCGCCGCTGGGGCGCGCGCTATCACAATATCATCGAAAACTACATGATATGCACCAAGGATATCGGACAGTCTATGTCTGAGATGTGTAATGTAAGTTTTAGAGCGCGCACACTTTTAACTAAACTATCGCACAACTTTTTAGTCGCGCTTTGATTCTTATGAGCTACCTGGAGGTGCGCACACTACTACATATTCAGTTGTGCAACTAAACAGTTGAATTGGCTACGAAACAATCGACAATCGCACAACATTTATACCACAGTGTAGTCAAAGTTGTGATCGCGCTCTTACAGTGAATGAATCTATAATATTAAAAAATCTAGGGTAGCTATCGTGCTATTCAGAGAGTAATCTAGTTGTCTCTAGCCCAAATTTAATCCAGATCCGACTCCCTAAGAAAGATATCCATGAAGTAGTGTGGACTTAACAATTACAATCGTTTCTAATGCCAACATAACAAAATGTATTTATTTTTACGCTTTAGGAAAAGTACGTCGACTGTGAAGACATTGATTATTCAGAGGAAGATATGAGACGTAAAGATATTAATTTAAGAACCGGCAAAGTACCAGCTAATTTAACAATGCACTCTGCGATGCACAACGAGACTGTAAGCAATGATCCTGTGGACAGAAGAGGCTTTGCGAATGGTAGACTCGAAGGTGGATTTTGTGAGGTAAGACACGCTTTTAATAAATTTGAATATTTGATAGTCTATCTACGAAATAATCTTCTTAAAGTTTATTGCTTGTAAATGGCTTTTAAAGGTATTGGTTAATGACATTAAATTTTATGAATGAAAGAAAACATCGTTATTTAACCTGCACATATCGGCGAATAAATTCAAAGATATGTGTGAAGTCAACCAATCCGCGGTGAGCCAGCGTGCTAGACTATGGTCTAGACATCCCTTAGTTAGGGTAGGCTCCGAGCCCCTCAGTGGGGATGTATAGTAAGCCAGTGATGATGATTTTTATGTCATTCTCCAAGATTACGATAAATGCGGCTAAATGTCAATATGTTGTATCACGTTATGAACCGTATCTAGTTCTAGACAATACTTTACATAGCTTCCATTGTATTCCCCCTATTCTTATGAATACTGGAAATGTCTTTTATTGACTAATTAAAAATTTTCCAGAACGATCACGGCGGTCCCTTGATCTACGGCACAGGTTCTAACGCTATTGTGATCGGCGTCATCTCCGCCTGCCTCGTCAAGGAGAACTCGAACAAATGCTATGGCCCCTTCCTTTACACGAGCGTCTTTAAGAACAGGCAGTTCATATCTTGTGCCATCTATAAGGAAATCGAGTAAGTTCATATTAATATGGTACAGACCACTTTTTTTTATTTGACAAATGTACTATCATGGTCGAATCTTTGAAACTAGTAGTTTCTTCGCGTTTTAAGTTATTCAGTAACAAATCTTAAACCTATATTATTATTTCTTTTACTCTCTTCTATCTATTCATGTTAATTTACTACAGTTTTGTTACAGTCCACCTAACTATGATATTATAAGTATTTTAGTTTTTCTTCTATAATATGTAAAATAAAAATATATATTCCGTTTACAGTCAGAAATGCAGACGTCAGTTCAGGTCTGGAGTGACGCACGAAGAGCAATATTTCTCATGGAAAGATCATCCTGATGGGTAAATTTTGTACCTATTATTATCTGATAGTGAAGAAAGCTAAGACTGTAACTTTAGCATTAACAGTGTGCACACACCTTTAACTAAACTATCGCACAATTGTGCGATTGTCGATTGTTTCGCAGCCAATTCAACTGTTTAGTTGCACAACTAAAAATCGAGTAGTGTGCACCTCCAAAGTCATAGGAATCAAAGCGAAACTTAGGGCCTGTCCCACCACTGGCTGATAGAGGCGTAGATAGCTTAAAAATGACGTCACTGTCAGTTAAGGTAACAAAATCCGATATGTCCATCACATATTTTACACGTTGGGTTGTTATCAGATAATTTACAATTTGGTGGGACAGGGCCTAAATGTGCGATAGTTTAGTTTTAGAATGCACGCTCTTAGATGGAATTATCTTAATTAGTAGAATAATATGTATGTTATACTTTTCAGACCTGCAAAGAATGAATTAACAGAAGAAATATCTAACACAGGAACATCGAATGTTAAATTTCAAGACAAAGACGATAAAGTATTTCCAAAGAAAGGATTCATAATGAGATCCGCAAACGAAACGGTTATAGTCTCTCCGAATAAATCTAATTAATGTTCCCGTAGATAAATAAAATTTATTAATAAAATAAATACCTTATTTGTTTTTAATGAATGCGAATTACTAAGTCATCCTAAATTTAACAATACTCATTCTAGCTTATGGTACTAACAATTTTCCCTAGTTTTGCTTGCTTACCTTAAAAAAATCATTGTATGACTTTTGGCGTAATTTATCTTCAGAACCGAGATAAAATAGACAAGGTTACAAGCTGCTTTCTATTAGTACAAGAATTTTAAATCAATTGCTTTGATTTAAATGAGAATAGTTAGTAAGTGTCAATCTCTTCTCTCCTCACGTTAACGTATCGATAACTTTGTCACAAATAAGAGGATTAGCCAATTATGTGTATTTCCTGATCTAATAATTAATAGGATTTTTCTGAAAATTACGAAGGTTTTACGCTATAATAGTTTGTGTGGTATTTTATAAGTGTCTTCAAATCTATTTATTTCACTCGTTGGCAATACATCTGCGGTCAATTCAATTAATTTTATTTAATTAAAAATGGTTACATTAATTGAATTCGTTGATGCATATCATTTGAAATTGTGTAAATAATTAGATAAATTTTTAATGACAAATAACTTATTACATATTTCCAATTTAGATCCCTTTTACGACTGGATTTGTAGCCTGACATGTCTAAATTTAATTTTTTTCTGGTTTCCTGCTATTGGATATTCGGTAAGATATTTTTTATTTTATCTCTACTTAAATATTAAAGACAATCACTACTATTGCGTCTTTAAATCCATTGGTTTGTAAAACTTAACAAATCCATATCAAATTTGTGATAAAATTTATAAAAACCTCAGACGACTTCTCTAACAAAGTAAATTTCTTAAGAAACATTTCTTACAGATTTGGCATCACCAGTTCCTGCATCTAACAGCACAAATGTAACAAAAATTATTCCCACTACAACTGTGAATCCCGTAATAGTGAAGACAATTGAAAACGCCAATGATTCTGTGAATGAAATAGATGACATACCTGACGAAGGTTGGGAATATGAAAATACAACTGCTGTGGACACGCGCAGGATCCTGTACAGCAAACGAGTTCCAATCGGAAAAAGACCTTATATGGTAAAAAATTCCGTTACTTAACTTTAAACTGTCGTGGTTTTTAAATATAATGCTCGTAAGATAATGGTGACTTACCACGATTGGGTTGTTTTAGCTCCCGATATTTTGGCACAATTGTATTCATAAGAAACCCTGTCTAACGAACATTATATTCCATTTCCTTCCTAACTCGTCTTAGTCTTCGTCTAATCGACCATATCGCCTGCTGAAGGTCTATAAATTGTAAATTACGGAGAAATTAAAACAGTACTCGAGAAATTCCTTTTAAAAAAAATATTTCTCTTCCATTAATGTTGTTTTTCATTGTTATGAAATTTGTTCTCTATTATTTACCATTTCTAAGGGCATATCCAACAATTCTTGTAAATAGTCAGATAACAATCCAACGCGTAAGATATGTGATGGAAATATTGGATTTTGTTACCTTATCTGACAGTGACGTCATATTTAAGTTATCTGAGCCTCTATCAGCCAGTGGTTGGACAGGCCCTAAGAATAATATTTTTATCTGAGAGATACATGTATTAAGATTGTTGAAACGCGATTATATTGATTTAGTTATCTTCTTAATTAAAACAGATATATTTACAACTGACTAAAGAATCAGCAAAAGCACACAAGTACAAAGGCTGGCTGTGCGGCGGTGTCATCCTATCTAACTACTACGTACTCACGTCCGCTGCTTGTGTGGAAGACGCGGATCATTTCTACATCGTGTCGGGTACTACGAAGTTCGTCGATAGCTTCGATTATAAATCTGACAACTGCGTCTGTAAACATCGTCGTAAAGTCGTATGGAAGTGCATACCTAAAAGTAAGTAAATAAGATTATTAAATATTTAGCAGTGGTAGACGCTAGCAACGAAATCTAATGCAGCAATTGGCCAGCTCGTCCTCTGCAATACAACGACCACTTAGATGTCAGATGTAAAGTACAATATAATGAACGGGAAGGAGAAGTGCAGATTGAGAGAGAATAATTAGACTAGTACTATTACTGCTACTGCAACAACGGCGAATCCAGGGGGGGGTCATGTGGGTCATGACCCCCCCTACCCCCTGAGCTGGTTGGTCAAGAGCTTGACAAAATATAATTAGATATTTTGTCAAGCTCTTGACTTGACTACGACTATGTGACCCCCCCCCCCCCTGGCGCCAAAGCTGGATCCGCCTTTGTACTGCAATTCATATACAAATTAATATAGAAACAAATGAACCTATGCTATCAATTAACTAACCACTTTTTATTTCGTCACAGATTATAAATTCGACTTCCAAGACAGCATCAAATGGTCATCGAATGACATCGCGATAGTGAAAGTCAACAAGCCGTTCAAGTTCGGTGTAGTGGAGACGGGCTGTGAGTTTGCCACCGACCTGGTCTGCTATAACAACGTCAGCAGGGAACTGGAAAAAGCCGGCACTAAGGGATACATCGCCGGTTGGGGCAGCGGCAATACTTTTAGAGAGGTATAGTCAGGATGTTAATTTTGTAACCATTTCGATAAAATTGTTTGACGCAAATGCAATTAGGTTAAAAAGTCATAAATAGGTCATAAGTGGTAAGTAAATTTAATACCTTGACTGTAAATATTTCAGAAGACAGCCAATATCCGTACTAGGCCAGCGCAGTTAACTAAGACCTAGTCATCTAAATAAGGATAGGCTCGAAACACTCTGGATGTTACTACACACTTCAAGTTCAGTTGAAAGCAAAAATGTCATAATACAATACGAACAAACTTTTAAATTGCTTGACGTTACATCTTCATAAATCTCTCCTAATCCTTCTACAGGGGGTGTACCGACGTGAATCAGTCCACATACCAGAGAATGCGAAGTATTTGCAAGAGGCCAAAGTGTGTGTTATGGACAATGAGCAGTGCGCCAAGAAGTGGGCGCAGAAGTTCCGCAACATCATCAACCAGTACATGGTCTGCACTAAAGATGTGATGAAACGAATCAGCGCGATATGCGATGTGAGTATAATAAAATAACATAGAAATAGCTAGCTTGTGGATTTACAAATGGCGTTTTGCATCAAACCGATCCAAATATAAATACAAGTATTGGCAATAGTAAACTACAAGTCATAATGTGAAAATTGTACAGATATTCTGAAAGAAAACTATACAAAAAAATCCTTAATACTATAAAGAGCTTTCTGGATAAGCCTGGACTTGAGTTTAATTTTAAATGACGCAAGGCTGGTAGCCGCTGAGACGTAGTCCGGCGATTGTAGACGGCGTCCATTCATATTGTTCTTTCTGAATCTCTTAACATTCGTTTGCAGAAAAAATATGCGAACTGCACAGACATGGAGAACAGACGTAATGTTGATGATGTGGCCCCCCAAGCGAAGATCTCGCCGTCGACCTCGGCAGACATCTGCGTGACCCCGACGATTATACTGCTCGGAGGTCCAGCTTGGGAGGATTCTGTGAGGTACTAAGGAAGTAAAGTAGATAACAGATTACTTAAAAACTTGCAATAAATGTAGGTACAAACTGGTTTCGAATCTTGCAGTAGACCTACGAAAGTTACGTCATCTAAGTTACTACAAACCAATATTCAACATAAGTATATTTAGTTAATAATGTGTCACATAAACGGTTTGTCTATCGTATTTCACAGAAACCTTATAGTTATATTGATACGTGTGTATATTATCCAGAACGACCACGGAGGTCCATTCACAGTGAAGTACAAGGGCAAGGAGCGCGTCATCGGCGTAATATCTGCCTGCAAGATAGACCCCAAGTCGCACAGCTGCCACGGGCCTTTCCTCTACACCTCCGTCTACAAGAACAGACAGTTCATATCCTGCGCCATCACTAAGGATATTGAGTAAACATATTTTTTATCAAAAAAAATCCGTATAAATTAGAACTGCTTTTATCTGTTAATTGCCAAATTTGGATCCGTTTTATATCTACTTAGCAATTCGTTAGTGTAAGTTTCTTTTACTCTACACTTAGGACTCAATTAGCGAATAAGATTTTTTGCTTATAAGAAAGTTATTTGTGGACTACACTCACGGAAAGATACATAATGTCATCATCTATCTTACCCTACTCCCGTAGGGTCGGCACACCGGGTTTTCGTCCTCTAAATAACTCTATCATGTGTCATCTCAGTCATCACTACCTTCTTGATCATGTCACTTTTCACGCCTCCATCTCTTTTTTTTTTTAACGTAAATAAACCAGCGCTTGACCACGACTCCACCTAAGTTAAGTGAAGACGCGGCCGAAGGATAGAGCGCGCTAGCTCAATAAGTGCCGATTCACCCTACTCTTGAAGGCACCCACGTTATAGCTGGACGGGAACACTGAGGCCGGCAACTTGTTCCATTCCTTTCTAGGTCTACCTCTACCGGTGTACCTCCACACTCATACATGTTTTTTTTTTCAGAGAAAATTGTCGTCGCGTTTTCCGCTCGGGCATTACTCACGAAGAATGGTCGGTCAACTGGGATAATGTGGAGTAAGAAAATTATTTCTGTACCCTATTTTATTGAGAAAATGCATTCACTAGATTTCATTTGAATAAAATAGCTAGTTAAGAGAGTACGCACACCATTGACTTAACAATCGCACAATTGTACGATTGTCAATTGTTTCGCTCTAATTCAACTGTTTAGTTGCACAACTAAAAATCGAGTAGTGTGCACCTCCATATAAGCTCATAGGAATCAAAGCGAGACTAAACAGTCGTGCGGTAGTTTAGTCAAAGGTGTACGCTCTAATAGATTGACATGTCTTCTAATGGATAACATTGTCTTTACAGGGAGGATGACAACAGAGACGAAAGGTAATACATAAAAGGAAAGAACGTAATCCTAAGATCAAGTAAAGTTTATAAGGCTCTTAATAATATTTTGTAAAATCATAATCAATTTTAATTGCATTGCTCGAAATGTTTTGTCATATAATATACGTATTTTCAACAGCGGAGAGAATGAATCAGATGAAAGGTGAGTAATTACATATATAAAAAATAAACTTTTTAATAAAAAACAAAACCGACTTCCAAACAAAATACACTAAAAACAAAATATACTAAAAACAAAATCTTCTTAAAAAAAACAGTACACTAAAAAGTAACGAAAAAATTTCTTGAAAATAGTAAACCTCCCTTATTGTAGCTGTTATGTCTATATTGTACAATTATTATTACTTTGAAGTCGGTGTCAGTCATTACTAAAAACGTTACTATACTTTCAATTGTCAATTGTTATGGTAAAAATGTAGAAAACCTTACGTAGAATATCACTGCATATACCTCGGCTGACACCGACTTCAAAGTAATAATAATTGTACAATATAGACATAACAGCTACAATAAGGGAGGTTTACTATTTTCAAGAAATTATTTCGTTACTTTTTAGTGTACTGTTTTTTTGAGAAGATTTTGTTTTTAGTATATTTTGTTTTTAGTGTATTTTGTTTGGAAGTCGGTTTTGTTTTTTATTAAAAAGTTTATTTATTTCTCGATTTTTAGTGAATCTAGACATCGCAGTATGATAATCACTAGCTTTCAAACAAATAATGAGTTATCTAAATCGATTATCTAAGAAATTAAGTAAACAACTAATACATCGTTGCGATCATTCACTCATAATTCGGTGCGGCCGCGCGCCGTTGTTGCCCGTGAGTTTTAATATTTTGATAACTTCTAGAATCTTGCACAGAATTACATACTGTGAAAGGCAATTACGATCTACATATAATACTCTATCGTGAAAACATATTTATTTGGATAAGGATTCATACCAAATAAGAATAAAAGCGTTTTAAATAAAGTCGATTGCACTTATTTGACGGTTTTCTCGAAACAAACGGTTATTGTGCGACAACCTTAAGAGATAGATATATGCTATCGCTGACTTTTATTTAGCAAATTTAAAGGGCTACAATTCTTCCATACATAATTTTTGTGTAAGTCTTATAGTTTAGGCTACGTAAGCCAAGAAAGCAAACTTTGTTACAAGTTGGTATTTTTTTCTGCGACTCGTAATTTGCTATTTATGATATCTCCTAAACTATTTATCGGAATTACACAGTTCCAAGGGTATTTATAATCTACATTAAATTCTCTTGATGATGGACACATTTATTTTGATAAGGATTCATACCAAATAAGAATAAAAGCGTTTTAAATAAAGTCGATTGCACTTATTTGACGGTTTTCTCGAAACAAACGGTTATTGTGCGACAACCTTAAGAGATAGATATATGCTATCGCTGACTTTTATTTAGCAAATTTAAAGGGCTACAATTCTTCCATACATAATTTTTGTGTAAGTCTTATAGTTTAGGCTACGTAAGCCAAGAAAGCAAACTTTGTTACAAGTTGGTATTTTTTTCTGCGACTCGTAATTTGCTATTTATGATATCTCCTAAACTATTTATCGGAATTACACAGTTCCAAGGGTATTTATAATCTACATTAAATTCTCTTGATGATGGACACATTTATTTTGATAAGGATTCATATCGAACACGAGTAATAGCGTTGAAAGTGGGGTATAGATTTTGATCGAAATTTTAATGAAAAAAGTGGTTATTGTGCGACAACCTTAAGAGATAGATATATGCTATCGCTGACTTTTATTTAGCAAATTTAAAGGGCTACAATTCTTCCATACATAATTTTTGTGTAAGTCTTATAGTTTAGGCTACGGAAGCATAGAAAGCAAAAAAGACACCAAATTTCGTCACGCAATTTTGAGCTAAACTATTTAACTACGCCGTAGTCTTTGAGTCCAAAAATCAAACAAAAAAATGGGACCCACCTGCAAGCACTACCTATCGGATAAAAAAAGAATTTTCAAAATCGGTCTACCAGGGGCGGAGTTATGCCGTAACACACATAAAAAAAAAATAAAAAAAAAAAAAAAAAAAAAAAATATGGACGAATTGAGTACCTCCTTCTTTTGGGAAGTCGGTCAAAAAGAAGTCCAGAAATTAGCGTCATAAGAGCTTTGTGTTCTTATATGTAGTGAAATTATAACAGCTATAGAAATAAGGAAATCTTTATTGATCTTAACTTGATCGAGATTGGCACTTGTTAATAACATTCTATTTTCTATTTTATAATTTTAATTGTTTCAGTGATGAGCCAAGTTCTTTAAGAGAGAAGTATTTTTTACTTAATTTTAATAATTTTATTAAACCTTAACTAGCTTTCGCCCGCGACTCCGTCCGCGTGGTATTTAAAAAAACAAAAAAAAAAAAAAAATATGGACGAATTGAGTACCTCCTTCTTTTGGGAAGTCGGTCAAAAAGAAGTCCAGAAATTAGCGTCATAAGAGCTTTGTGTTCTTATATGCAGTGAAATTATAACAGCTATAGAAATAAGGAAATCTTTATTGATCTTAACTTGATCGAGATTGGCACTTGTTAATAACATTCTATTTTCTATTTTATAATTTTAATTGTTTCAGTGATGAGCCAAGTTCTTTAAGAGAGAAGTATTTTTTACTTAATTTTAATAATTTTTATTAAACCTTAACTAGCTTTCGCCCGCGACTCCGTCCGCGTGGTATTTAAAAAAACAAAAGTGGGTAGCCTACGTGTTCTTCCTGACTATCCTCTACGTCTATGCCAAATTTCATCGAAATTCGTTCAGCCGTTTAGGCTACAAACTCTAACAAACATCCATCCATCCATCTAAATTTTCGCATTTATAATATTAGTAAGAAGTAAGATATATGGTGGCATATCGGACCTTCCTTAAAGTGATAATTATTTTTAATCTTTCAGTAAACCGAAAGCTGTAAATCGTAAAGACAAAAAATTAAGCTCCGATGAATCAAGTGATAGCGATGGCAGTAAAGAAACGAAACAGAATATACGAGAAAGAAGCAAGAAGGATGAGAAAGTACCTGAGCAGAAGAAAGAAAAAAAGAGTAAGCATGCTAACAAACGTCCTAAAAAGATTAAGGAAGAGAGGAGAAAATCTAAAAACAGCAAATCTAATGACAGACAGAATAGAGACGATACGTTCTATGAGTCCAGTCGCGATGAAAATGTTAATGATCCTGAAGATCTTTAAAAGACAATAAATTTAAAAGCGAAATAGTTGTGCAGTTTTATTTCATAGGAATTTTTAATCAACATTATTCCTACTGATAAAATCCATCTGATAGAGGCAAAGGATCTATCAACAGATAGTGATGATTATGCGTAAAAAATTTCAAGCTTTGCTTATGTCTGTATATTTTAATCTCTTTGGGTAAAGGCTTTTTACAACCCAAATAAATGATTTCAACATTTAGAGAGCTTCCTTCAAAGAAAGACTCAGCTGTAGTTAAAATTCTCATACTAAAATTACTCTAAGATATAACGAATCTGAAATCGGAGGTAAAGATAATGTTTACCCTATCCTTTTGTTCGAAGATTCGCGGTAAAGTTCTTTGATTACTATTGGTATATTATTAAAATAACAGTTTGTTGACAAGGTTTATTTCGGTTCAATAACCATATCGACTTTAAGACAGGCAATAAAAGCTTTTGGTCCAGTGCAATCCCCACTGGGGCTATCATAAAAGTTGAGTGTCATCTGATATCGGCCTTCGTTCGCTTTGTTCATAGGAAGGTATTTTGTGTCGAGAACCAAGTCGGAAATGGTATAGTCTGCCTGCAAATAAAATATGATAAATACGCTACAACTCTCCGATTTGAAAGGTTAGGGCAAGACTTTTTTTTCATTCCTCCTTTGTATAAAGATAGGTAAGAAAACAAGCTTCTCTCTGTGGATTAATCGATCTTTCTGTTCTTACAACACTTTAAATGGGGTCTGAGCGTCAGTTTATCTTCAATCGAGTCTTTGATTCCAAGTTTTAGATCAATTTTGAAAGAAGGTAGCTAATGTAGGCAGGAATATTATAGTTTAGTTTTTATTGCGATGGCTTATTAAATATGTTCATTATCTTACGGGTGGAAAAGGACAAGAGTCCGGTAATCCGATGTCTTTAATGTAAGAATAGTAATTGCCGTCTTCTTTGCCCAATTCATCGCAAATATTGCAAATTTCATGAGACATCATCATTTCATATCGACCTGCTACGTCTTTTTCCACGTATGCTTCCACCTAAAAGATTGTATTAATTTATATCATAAACTACGACTTCGTCCACGTGAAATTAATATATATCCTATGTTACTATATTATAAATAGAAAAGATTTGTTTTTTATGTATTGAAATAACTCAATAACTAATTGGACTAATTTCAAAAATTCTTTCACCATTAAAAAGCTACGTTATAAGTAATATAGGCTATGTTTATTTTAACGCGGACGAAGTAACAAGCAACAGCCTAATATTGTATACTTACAAGAGTATTTTGTTCCAACCCTTTCAACAATCTAGCGGAACCGGACATGGCGGTTGTAGTCTCATTATATCGACTCACTACAACCTGCGAGCTGTCGAAGTAAGCCTCACTTTGTTCATCACCACACACGTATAAAGCAGAGTCGAAGTTCAACACGTATTCTTCGATAATTTCCTGAATAAAAGTTAAAAAACTTACCTACTGAAAACAAGAACTATCCATGTAGTAATAAAAAAAGTGGGAGTAGAATCAAGTAGGAATAAAAACAAGTAATACTAGAAACAAGTAAGAGTAGAAAACAGTGGGAGTAGAATCAAGTAGCAGTAAAACCAAGTAGGAGTAGAAACAAGTAGTAGTAGAAAAAAGTGGGAGTAGAATCAAGTAGGAGTAAAAACAAGTAATAGTAGAAACAAGTACGAGTAGAAAAAAGTGGGAGTAGAACCAAGTAGGAGTAAAAACAAGTAATAGTAGAAACAAGTAATAGTAGAAACAAGTACGAGTAGAAAAAAGTGGGAGTAGAACCAAGTAGGAGTAAAAACAAGTAATAGTAGAAACAAGTACGAGTAGAAAAAAGTGGGAGTAGAACCAAGTAGGAGTAAAAACAAGTAATAGTAGAAACAAGTACGAGTAGAAAAAAGTGGGAGTAGAACCAAGTATCAGTAAAACCAAGTAGGAGCAGTAACAAGTAGTAGTATAAAAAAGTGGGAGTAGAACCAAGTAGCAGTAAAACCAAGTAGGAGTAGAAACAAGTAAGAGTAGAAAACAGTGGAGTAGAATCAAGTAGCAGTAAAACCAAGTAGGAGTAGTAACAAGTAGTAGTAGAAAAAAGCGGGAGTAGAATCAAGTATGAGTAAAACCAAGTAGGAGTAGTAACAAGTAGTAGTAGAAAAAAGCGGGAGTAGAATCAAGTATGAGTAAAACCAAGTAGGAGCAGTAACAAGTAGTAGTATAAAAAAGTGGAGTAGAATCAAGTAGCAGTAAAACCAAGTAGGAGCAGTAACAAGTAGTAGTATAAAAAAGTGGGAGTAGAACCAAGTAGGAGTAAAAACAAGTAATAGTAGAAACAAGTACGAGTAGAAAACAGTGGGAGTATAATCAAGTAGCAGTAAAACCAAGTAGGAGCAGTAACAAGTAGTAGTATAAAAAAGTGGGAGTAGAATCAAGTAGCAGTAAAACCAAGTAGGAGTAGTAACAAGTAGTAGTAGAAAAAAGCGGGAGTAGAATCAAGTATGAGTAAAACCAAGTAGGAGTAGTAACAAGTAGTAGTAGAAAAAAGTGGGAGTAGAATCAAGTAGCAGTAAAACCAAGTAGGAGTAGAAACAAGTACGAGTAGAAAAAGGTGCGAGTAGAATCTAGTAGAAGTATGAGTAAAAAGAAATAGTAACTTGTCAAAACTACTAGCAGTAGCGGGAACTAGGCGCATATAGTAGTGGCAATTAGTAGTAGAACCAAGATATAACTAAAGCAAAAAGGATTGCCACATTCTTACCTCGTTATCTTCAGTCGAAATCACATAGAAAAAACTAACTACAAGGAATACTTTTATATAGAGCAACATAATGGCGTAGTTAAATTGGATGAACAGAATAACACGTGGTACTCTTGTATTTATACCAACTATTGCGTGTTAAATCTGATTGTTACAAGCTTATTTTATCAATTTACTTGTAACTTGCAGATAAAAATCTGTTACATTAGAAAAATTATAGTAATCAGGTATAAATTGTTTTGTACAACTTGTTTAAAAAAGGAAATGAATTAAAAACATATTTACAGCTAAATTTTGTCTTTTAAACGTATATTTCAGTATCTGTGCCAAAAAACGTATTACCAGTGAGAATGGTAAAAAAATAAAACAACTCTTCACTAGAAAAATAGAATTTAATTCAAATCTCAATCTAACGGCAAGGATACATCACATTTGTTAACTAGGGTACGAAAAAATAAAATAAAAAAAGTGTTAAATAAATTTATTTAAAAAAAAATACAAAACCAAAAAAAACGCTCATCCACGCTTGCCATACCAACGTGTTAAGTTTAAACGCATGAAAATTTTAAATGTGCGTAAATATGTTTTCTTAACTGTGACGAAAAAATAAAGCTTATAAATCGTATTTATTACAAATATATTGCAAAGTACAACGCAAAATTTTCGAAAAATATCTCATTATCTATGTATAAAAATTTATTTTCTATCCACGAAAAAACTCAAAGAAACTTTAAATTCATCTATTCATAAAATTAGTAGTGTGTATTGAACAATTTTAAATGCCAAATTACAGTTTTTCGCATCTTATCTAATACTGAAAAAATATATTTGACAAATTTCAAATAGACTTTAAAAAAATAAACGATCGTTCACACATTCGATATGTTAGTTAGCTCTAAAATTTATAAAAATAGATTTAAATATACGCAAGGCGTTATAATCAACATGTGTTGTTTCTCTCACATTTTAGTAAATCATGTATACTTTATTCGCAATTTAATTTTAACAAAAAATGCGCCCTAAATAATAAAAAAAAATCCTTACTCTAAAATGTTCTTTTTCACAACCTACAAGTTTTATAAGAGCGCAAAGTACAAAACCAAATATTTTTTTTATCTTGAGATTATTTAAAAAAATACAGAAGGCTCGGAAAAATTTAAATGGACATGAAAACGAGACAGACAGTAGATTAGATGAAAACCATAGATAAATAGAAAGAGACAGAGAGAAAGAGAGAGAATAAAATTATAGGAACATGAGCCAAAGGTATTTTTTGAATTACAAAACGAAGCAATAATCCATTAATTACAAACTCGCTTTTTTCACTTTAATACGCGAAAATCGTAGTGGAATTAAGTCTTAAAACATTCATTCTGTAGCAACAGAAAGAAATAAAGATATAAATACTTCCGAGAGAGAGAAAGAGAACGATTCCTATGCGTATATTTAAATCAATAGTTGCCACACTAAAAAACTACCGTAGTCTATTTTAATCCATTTCGGAGTTGGCACAAATATACAACGAGAAAGGCCACCGGAGTCCAAACTATTTTTTATATAAAAAAAAGAAAAATAAATAAATCTTATACACTAATCAAATCCATTACAAAACAATTTCTAAATTCAATTCGGACTCCAGTGAAAAAGCACCTTAAAAGTTTTCTTTTAATATTTAAGAGTTAATCACTTAAATAGTGAATATATGGAAGAATGCATAGAATATAAAATCTATTAAAAATATGAAACAAAGTTATATTATGCTCTCTAATAAAATCTAATAGACTAGAGAAAAATAAACTTTTATATACGTTAGGCGTTTCTTTTTCAATATCCAATTATAATCACAGTATCGGACCAAGGCGTAAAAACGAGCAAAACAAAATAAAATAGCCTCTACGGTTAAAAAGCGTCCGTAATACCATCGCCCGAAAGTCTAAAATTAGTCAACAATAGAAAAACAATTCGTTTTCCTATATAAAATCCAATAAAATTTCAACACCGTTACATATCTTTTTAAAAATGCAAAATCAGAGATTCAATACAAGATACCAATCAGCAAAGTTCAGTGTTACCAGTTAACAAAATTTACCAAAAATCACCCAATTCCATGGGAAATAATCTTCAAAAATTTAACGATTTTTGGACTATTTAATTTAAATTTAGTATATCGTTTTATTAATATTAAAAATAGTGTTAAATGGTGACGTGTAAGCTGGCAACACTGCACGTAAAGCGTAAGCTGCAAAGGCCGTGCGCCGGCAAAATGAACCTAAAACTAATAGAAATAAGTGTCGGAATGCGACAGACAGCGCCTGCGACCTTCGTGTGCGTATCATTTGATATATCGCGGCCGCGGACTCAATGGACCTGAAAACAACAAAAAAAACATTAAATTATGTACATATAAAAACTTAGTTTTACACATGAAACCAATTCAAAGTGTACACATATAAAACACTAGCTGTCGCCCGTGACTACGTCCACGAGGAATTTTAGAAAAATAACTGAATTAGTAGCCTTTGTGATCTTCCAGACTCTGTTCTATACCGGTGATTTTCCTGGAAGTTCGTTGAGCCATTTCATTTCAAATTTCGCATTTATAATATTACTAACATTATATATATTTTTAAGGGTCCCTTGAACTTATGTGAAAAATAAAAAAAAATAGAGTTTCGGCTGATATTTTGCATTGCGAATAAGCAAGAATCCAATTCTAGTCCCTTTATCTAATAAAGAACGGAAACGGATTTGGCGGAAAGACAGATATCCCCTTTCAAAGTCCCTTAACCTGTCTATTTAATATAGAGGATTTTTTTGTCATGGGATTTTTCATCGTTTTCTTAATATAGTATTAAATCAGAGGAATACTAATACTCATAAAGATGAGAGCTTTGTATTTTTACAAAAAATGAGTTTTTTCAATACATACATGTATTGAAATAACTCAAAAACTACTGGACTGATTTCAAAAATTCTTTCCCCATTAAAAAGCTACGTTATTAGTAACATATATTTTTATTATTTTTTAATTCCACACTGATAAATTTGCGAGCAAATACAAATATTAAAAAAATCTTTCTTTTAAAATAAATGCAAATCAAACAGTCTACCCCATTTCTATTAAAAGCCGTGAAACCATAGTTATTCGAAGTAAAAAATGTCTAAATAGTATATTGGTGATGTCAACGACCCGGCGACGTTAAGCAGGTGCACGCCAACGCAAACACTACGATAAAAAATGTCAACGACAAAAATACATTCTTTCAAACTGATACGTTTTTTCTTCGATAAAACGAAATATAATAGATATTTTCATATTAAAAAGGTTTGTTTGAAATCTAAGCTATTATAATAAAGCGTATACACACACTTCTTTGTTGCCTAAGATGTCAGCAATTACACCATATTTTTGAATAATTCTTTTTTTAATAAAAAGCCCTACACTTACGTCACGCTTTAGGCTATATATTTTCTCGCCGTTAAACTTAGGGGGGTAGATATTTTGGATAAAAACTCTAATGTGGGAAAGAGACCATAAGTTGCTGCCAACATCAAGGAAGCAAGGTTTCCATGGTTTACCATCATGTCATGTCATTTTGACATTTGCAATTGATAATTTGACAAATGTAAACAAAAAAATGAAAATTTTATGCGGATGAAGTCGTATGGGAACAGCTAGTCTATGCTAATATTATGTATAAAGGGGAAAGATTTATATTTTTGTATATTGAAATAACTCAAAAACTACTGGGACGATTTTAAAAATTCTTTCACCGTTAGAAAGGTAATTTCGACAGTGGTAGAGTCCGCTTTAACATCTTCAAACTGTAGGGCTCGCCCCCAGCAATAACACGACCATACAGAAGACAGGCGTGAAGTGGAAACAATTCCGCCTACAGTCTGATGAGTGTGGTAACGGAGGCCTCATTTTAGTTCCTATGGGGCAACGGTCGCTTCGCCTTTTACGCGAATTCCGGTGGTAGCTTGCTCGTTGGCCACCAAATGATATACTAGCTTTTGCCCGCGACTCGGTCCGCGTCGAATAAAAAAAAACAAAAGTTCATCGAAATCGGTTCAGCCGTAGGCTACAACCTCTAACAAACATCGATCCATCTAAACTTTCGCATTTTTTTTTATTTTTAATATCAACTTCTACAGACTCTTGGTCCGTACTCTTTATTGCACAGTTTGTTTCACTTTCCTTTTTCTTTTTTTTTTGTTGCGTAATCCTTATAACACTAGTGAGTTCTTTTTTTTTTCATAAATACAATTTACACTACTACAAAACAGAATTTTTACTTATACTAGCACTAAACTTTCGCATTTATAATAGTAGTATGATAAAAAGTAACCTCTTGAGGTGGTTGGTGTCGCGGCGGCGCGGGCTCCACGCACAGCAGCCGCGGCTTGTCGTCCTCCCCGCCCGCTCCGCTCGCCGCTCCGCTACCCGCTCCGCCCGCCGCTCCGCTACCCGGTCCGCTCGCCGCTCCGCTCCCGCTCCCGCTCCCACCCAGCGACATTTCCGCCAGCGCGTTCAACACGCTGTCCATATTAATAGCAGGCGCGCTGTCACCTTCGCCCTGAAATACCACACACCTTAAAAACAATACAAACACAAACAAGAATAAAAAAAACAGACTCAGGATAATATTGGGTTGTCCATACATTCCAACAGTAGGAACTGTTCAGTTCTCAGTTTTGCCTACAAACTTTATATTTATCTGATTGATCCGACTATTCAGATAATCTGTCAGATAAAACTGAAAGTTTATAGTAGGCTTACAAATTTCTACAAGCAAGTATTAAATTCCGTAGGCATGTACAATTCTTTATTTTAAAAAAACTTACTTTCTGAGGAACCGGCTTAAAGAAGTGGAGGTAGCAGAAACCACGGAAACCCTGAAAACGTTAGAACGGTTTTATACTAATTTGAACTATAAATAAACTAGCTTTTGCCCGCGACTCCGTCCGCGTGGAATTAAAAAAGCAAAAGTGAGTAGCCTATGTGTTCTTCCAGACTATCTTCTACATCTATACGAAATTTCATCGAGATCCGTTCAGCCGTTTAGGCTACAAACTCTAACAAACATCCATCCATCTAAACTTTCGCATTTATATAGTAGGAAGATTAGTAAGATTAAATCTAGTAAAACTAAAAAATAATTACCTTCCAGACCATAATCTGCGGTTTAACGCCGCGCTCCGACAGCGCCTGCTTTAGATCGCGGACACGCGTCGTCGGACTGATGTTGGATATCTACACAACAAACATTTAAATACACAAGAAACTCAAAAACTATTAAAACTGAACTACCTAATATTTACATTAATATACAAAAAAAAACTAAACCAAAAAAAAAATACCATGAAAAAATGGCTTAAAAATAGTTGCCGAACCTCAGTGCAGAATTCTAAAAAATCTATGTATTGTACTATGTTTTACATTTATTTCAAATTTTGAGTCAATTGGAGATTAACAAATATCCATCCATCCATCTAAATTTACGTCTGAATGACATTAACAGATGTCATAGGGACGGTATGTGTATGCTCATGATCTAGTGTTTTCTTTTTACAAGAAAAGCAAACACACACAGGAACACCGAGTAACGAATGACGTCAAGTGTCACAAGCCAACTCCGGCCGCGTTTTAGTCGCATGAAAAATATCGATTTTTTTGAAATTAAATTAAATTAAAATTAAATTTTGAAATTAAAATATATAGCCTATGTTACTCTCAGATAAATCACCTTTCTAACGGTGAAAGAATTTTTAAATTCGGCCCAGTAGCTTTTGAGTTATTTCAATACATACAAAAATACAAATCTTTCCTCTTTATAATATTAGTATAGATGAGTAAAAATAAAGACAATAAAAAAAAGTCGTATTGGTTTGGAAACACCGCCGAGGACAGACCTTTCCACAACGCGACTGTGCGGGGGCACTGTGTGTCGTCGTTTTTTTTTTTTTTTTTTTAAATGAGCGTTTGACCACGATCCCACCTATAGTTAAGTGGTAATGGTTCTTAATAGATACCTTAACTGAGAAGTCAATATCAGGTCGAGGTCTGCGCGGACGCCGCGGCTTGTCCTCCTTGCCCTCCTTGCCGTCCTTCGACTTGGTGCTGTGTCTGCGCCGCGCCGCGCGCCGCGCCTTGCCCGCCTTCACCTCCTCCCCCTCCGTAGTGTTACCACCCTAAACACCAGTTACCTTTCTATTACTACTAGCTTTCGGCCGCGACTCCGTCCGCGTGGAATTAAAAGAAAACAAAAGTAAGTAGCCTATGTGCTCTTCCAGACTATCCTCTACATCTATACCAAATTTCATTGAAATCCCTTCAGCCGTTTAGGCTACAAACTCTAACAAACATCCATCTATCCATCCATCCATCTAAACTTTCACATTTATAATATTAGTATGATTAGCTGTTGCTCACGACTTCATCCGCATGCAATTATAAAAACTAGCGCTGCAAACTCTAACATCCATCCATCCATCCATCTAAACTTTCGCATTTATAATCATCGTCGGACTGATATTGGATATCTACACAACAACATTTAAATACACAAAAACCTTAAAAACGACTAAAACTAAACCACGCAAAATTTATACGAATGTACTAAAAAATACAAAAATTACAATAACTATTTCAAAATAGTTATCGATAATAACCTCAGCAGAATTAAAAAAATCAATACATTGTACTGTTCTACATCGATTTTAAATGTTGAGTAAATTGGAGATACATAGTAACAAATATCCATCCATGCCTCTAAATACTCATATTTATAATATTAGTAATATTTACCTCTCCCTCGCTGTGGCTCTTGTTGGAGCGTGTGCGACGTCGCGGACGGCGCGGCCTGCCCTGCGTGCGCTCCTCCACGTCTGTGTCCACCTCCTTTAGCGTGCAGGCGCGCCCCGCACTACACAGAAAACAAACTATAGTAAATTCGACATTAAACAAAAAACAGGGGTACTAGTATGCCTTCTAAGGACAAGGAATAAACTCCATCGTTCAATACCTTTAATACTTTAGAAAAAAATCAAACAAATTCATCATCAACTTGCCCTTATCCCTTATGGAGGGTCGGCACTGTATGTGCTGCTCTTCCATACATCTCTATCAGCCGTCATATCTGAATCCACTCCTTTCTTAAGCATATCCTCTTTCACACAATCCATCCATACTTTCTTCGGTCTTCCTCTTCCTCTGTAGTCAATAATCAAACAAATTCTTCACTTTAAAATGGAATATTTAAATTACCCCACACTTATAGTTCTATAGAAATATAAATTTTATACAAACTGTTTATACAGCATTGTATAGTTAATTCTTGAGTTTAATTATAGCAGACTGTTCTAACCAGAGACACTTATGTCTAACTCCAGCATTTTTTACTCTGTGACAATCTTACAACCTAATCTATGGCGACGCTTCCGTTCTCTTTGAACCCTACCTCGAAAGGAAGCGGAGCAAGTGTAAAAGGCTAGAAATTGTACCATACATTTTGTAACGAAAAATACAAAGTTATACAAAATCAAAAGGGATTTTATTTTGCTTCATTCAACAATGAACGCAGACAAATCTACAATCTACAATAGACAAATTTGTAAACAACTTGACAATGCTGCTCAAATTTAAGTGGACATTTATAATTGGAATAAAAAAAATACATTAAGGGCCTGTCCCACCAAATTGTAAATTATCTGATAACAATCCAACGTGTAATGTGATGGAAACATCGGATTTTGTTGCCTTATCCGACAGTGACGTCATTTTAAAGCTATCTGAGACTCTATCAGCCAGTGGTGGGACAAGCCCTTATACTTATAAAAACTTGATATTTCAAGTGAGGTACAAAAAAGTAGATAGCTGTAGTAAGTAGACTGAGACGCATTAACAGCGTACAAATTAATTTTGAGCATAATATAATAGTCATCATCATCATCATCTCCCCTATCTTATTCTACTCCCATAGAGGTGGCGTATAATCTATACTATTATAATAAAGCGTAAACACACACTTCTTTGTTGCCTAAG
The DNA here is from genome assembly GCA_029286645.1 of Papilio protenor. Classification (NCBI taxonomy): domain Eukaryota; kingdom Metazoa; phylum Arthropoda; class Insecta; order Lepidoptera; family Papilionidae; genus Papilio; species Papilio protenor. Next base: position 1,720,393 of record JAGSMZ010000010.1, on the reverse strand, counting down.
ATCTCAGCAATTACAGCATATTTTTGAATAATTCTTTTTTTAATAAAAAGCCCTACACTTACGTCACGCTTTGGGCTATATATTTTCACGCCACTAAACTTAGGGGGGTAAATATTTTGGATAAAAACCCTAATGTGGGAAAGAGACCATAAGTTGCTGCCAACATCAAGAAAGATTGCTATGGTTTGTCATGTCATGTCATGTCATTTTGACGTTTGCTATTGATAATTTGACAAATGTAAACAATAAAACAAAGTTTTTATAATTTCACGCGGATGAATGCGCACGCGAACAGCTAGTAATATATATAAATCATTTACAGCTATTAAAAAAAAATCTTTTTTCAATGTTAGTGGCGGAAAGTACTCACAGCATCTCAATATCTCTGAGTTGTCCCAATATGGGCATGATCTGCAGCCGCCTGTTGGACACCAGCTGCCACAGGATGCCCGCCGGCCGCTGGCTCATGCGCTGCGTCTCTATCACCTAGCACATTTTATCTATACAAGGCGTGCCCGGGTACACAACTAGTATGCGACGCGCTGTATACATCACGTAATACCAAGTTGGATCAATGAGCGATAACCTTTATTTTATTTATTATATGAAAATATTAGTAGATTTTTGGTAAATCATACATTTATAATTAAATGCGAAAGTTTAGATGGATGGATAGATGGATGGATGTTTGTTAGAGTTTGTAGCCTAAACGGCTGAACGGATTTCGGTGAAATTTGGTAAAGATGTAGAGGATAATCTGGAAGAACACATAGGCTAATCACGTTTGTTTTTTTCAATTCCACGCGGACGGAGTCGCGGGCGAAAGCTAGTTCACTAATATTTCTTTAACCATTCCAACTAGACTTCTGCTAGAATATGACGACAACACGGGTAGCGGGATTCGAACCCTCGACCGCAAGATCGGTAGTCCGTACCCCAAACCATTAGACAATTGGCGCTTCGCGCGCACATTACTAGCTTTCGCCCGCGATTCCGTCCGCGTGGAATTGAAACGAAAGTGAGTAGCCTGTGTACTTCTAGACTATCCTCTACGTATATGCCAAATTTCATCGAGATCCGTTAAGCCTTTTAGGCTACAAACAATAACAAACATCCATCCATCTAAACTTTCATATTAATATTATTAGTAAAAATTAGTTTGACACATATTATTTTTTTCTTTCTCATCGCTTTTTTGGGGGTCGAAGTATGTTGTTAAATAGTCTATAACCTTCCTTAGTAATTGAGCTACGAAATACAGCAATAATATTTTAAATTAAACACTTAGATTTAGAGATTATCGATTTCAAACTTGTTAGAATTTATATTAAATAAAATGTTTAGGTTACCTGTGTTGGCGTGACAATAAGATCGATGGGCACATCGTGGGGGCCGAACAACTCCGCTGGCAGTGTGTCGAATACCTATAAGAAAAATCTTTTATTTCACTGGTTTAAAAAAAATCAATTTCACACAAAAAATGCGAGTATTCCTAGAAGAAAATATGTATGATATAGTAAAATATTGTTAAGAACAAAATTAGTACCGTGCTATAGAAATGGCACAACTCTAGATTATCGGCATAAACGTCACGTCCCTAGCTGACAGCTGTCAATGTCACTAGAAGGATGGATATTGGCGCGCATCCTGCGGCCTGACGAGAAGTGTTGCTCTGAGTTTAAAGCGGCAGTATCAATTAAATAAGTTGTCTAATAATATGTAAATAAAACTAATCACCTGACAATCGTGCACAGTTGTTGCGACCAACGTATTTGGCTTGATGGCTTTCATGTGCATCATCAGCCCGAACTCCAAGTCACCGTAACCTGGTTGTACATAACAAAAAATTAAAAAAAGTTTATTATAACGCCACTATTGCTCTATTCGAAATATACAAAAAAAAAAATAAAGTCCACTGTCTATTGTACTCGTAAATTATTATAATCTTACTAATCTTACCAATATAAATGTGTAAGTTTAGATGGATGGATGTTTGTAGCCTAAACTGCTAAACGGATCTGGATGAAATTTGGCACAGACGTAGAGAATAGTTTAGAAAAACACATAGATTACTTGCTTTTGTTTTTTTTTATTCCGCGCCAACATAGTCGCGGGCGTAAACTAGTTACTCATTAATACAGACAGATATGTAATACTAAGTTGGTTACCTCTTCCTTTACCAATGCGGTAACCCTCCTTGGAGACAGCCACAGATCCCATAACCACCAAGTCCAATGTCACCGTGTCTTCAATACCTAAACCGAAACCCGTATCTCGTCAAAAACACTCACATCTTACTCATTCCCTTTGAAGAAAAAGAGATAACAATATATTAAACGTTAAAATTTCAATCTTCTGACTGTCTATGATACAACAGTTGTATTTTAAACTCTCCCGGGTTAACAGTTGTTGACATAAATCTATTCATGTATGTTATGAAGTCTAAAACAATTTGATACTTTTCCAAGCTTACTAATGATTCCAAGATAACGCAATAGTATACTTGTACAAATATTAACGTCAAGAGCGAACAGTTTTGATACTTTTGCATGCTCAAATACCACTCTGAAAAATCTTGGTACTTTGCAAGTTTAAGGGCCTGTCCCACCAAATTGTAAATCGTCTGACAACAACCGAACGTGTAAAATATGGGATGGAAATATCGGATTTTATTCCCTCATCTGACAGTGACGTCATTTTTAAGCTATCTGAGCCTCTATCAGTCAGTGATGGGACAGGTCCTAAGTGAAATAAGTAGATGATACAATGGAGAAATATCCTCTGTCTGTTCGTCTCGAGAATGTTTATGGGCTACAGTCGTTTTGCCGGTGGCCGTTTACTCATTTATCACTTTGTCACCTTATACTAAATAGTTTTGATTCTTGTGCAATCTTACCTATAGGCTGTCCGAATACTTCCATGCCGTTGCGTGAGACGGCCTTGCGGTATGCCGCAGGGCCAGGTTCACCTTCCGGCAGTACGATCCTGTTGAGGAAGCCAGTCTGCAGCCGTGGCACGGGCACGTATAGAGTCTTTTGCTGCTCCAGGCATATTACCCTGAGGACAAAAGGAAATGTGTTCTAACCGTCGTCTAGTGTTTTGTTCTATTTAAGTGCAGACTTTTTTTATTGGCCCCGGTTATTTCAATCAAAAACATCAAGTCTTACTACTTCCTACAAATAACAAGTACTTACTATTATAAAAAACTATTTAACTACGTCGTAGTCTTTGACTCCAAAATTAAAACAAAAAAATGGGACCCACCTGCAAGCACTACCTTTCGGATAAAAAAGGAATTATCGAAATCGGTCTACCTGGGGCGGAGTTATGCCGTAACACACATAAAAAAAATACACAGACGAATTGAGTACCTCCTTCTTTTGGGAAGTCGGTCAAAAAAAAGTTTGAAATAACAGTAATTTAAAATACTAATTTCACTTTCTATATGTATACTAATATTATAAAGAGGAAACATTTGTATTTTTGTATGTATTGAAATAACACAAAAACGAATAGGTCGATTTTAATTCTCTCGGCGTTAGAAATGTAATTTATCTGTGAGTAACATAGGATACGTTTATTTACTATACTCGAAGTCGCGAGCAACAGCTATCTTAAATAAATACAAGTATCAAACATAGTTGAGACTGAACGCGACTTTAGCTACTTATCAAATCAGTGGGCAGAACGAAGTGTCCAAATTAGGGGTGCGGCCTTTACTTTGCTACCTTGTGAGGAAAATACAACACTATTTACGGCTACTGAAGGTTTTTATTCGATTGTTTGAATTCATTTATGACACAATCCTCAGGGACTAGACAGTGCCAACTAAAATAAACCTATTCTATTAGAGGTAAAGAGATAAGATGAATGAATAGAACGGACAAACTTCAATTCCGAACTAAAGATATAGAAACAAAACATCTTTGTTTTTATATTTTTGTAATTAACTGTACTCTTAATATTAAATTGACTATATTGTCGAAATTAATTAATCTACAGAATTAATAAAATTGAAGTTTCTGTAAATATCGAAAAAATTCTTATATCGGAAATATTGTATTTACGATGCTTATAACGAAAAAAAAAAACATTGCTTTATATTTGCCTGTCTGTTCGTAAATATTTGTAATCTTAAAAACGGCTAGACTCTAGACCAATTTTGATGGGACTTTCACTGGAAGGTAGCTTATGTGTGCGGGAATAAGTTTGACTACCCTTTTACTTGGTTTACTACAGTCGAATAGCGGAAATCGAACCCTGGACCACGTAATTATCAATCTTTACTCTTAACCATTACACTATTTGCGCTTCAATCTCCGGTACAAGTAATTTAAAATATCCTATAGAATTAATTAAATCGCGTACTACTAAAAGTTACGTGACTTGGAGGTTATCTATAGATAAGCAATCGTACATGAGTTACATAGTTGTTTTCTTTATGCAATAAATACTAAACCAGAATAACATGAAAACTGTCTTATCTATACTATTATAATAAAGCGTAAACACACACTACTTTGTTGCCTAAGATGTCACCAATTACAGCATATTTTTTAATATTTTTTTTTAATAAAAAGCCCTACACTTACGTCACGCTTTAAGCTATATATTTTCACGCCATTAAACTTAGGGGGTAAATATTTTGGATAAAAACCCTAATGTGGGAAAGAGACCATAAGTTGCTGCCAACATCAAGGAAGCAAGATTGCCAAGGTTTGTCATGTCATGTCATTTTGACATTTGCTATTGGTAATTTGACAAATGTTAACAATAAAATAAAATTTTCATAATTTCATGCGGATGAAGCCGCACGGGAATAGCTAATTACTTCACAAATACGATCTTGCTTAAAATTATTAATTCAGGGGTGCCAAACCAATGGCACAATATTTTGAGCACTTGACTGATTAGAAAATAAATTATGCATTTAAAAAAAGTATAAAGGTACTAATTTTAAGAAGTAAAACTGGATATGAATCTTACACTACGGAATGTACGCAATAATTATAAAATCAAAATGAATGGCACATCTACCGCATTAAACATATAAAAATAGCACGTCGATACGTAAAGGTTCGCCACCCCTGGCCTAGTTATTCGTTTCGATTTCATGTCTTCTAACAAGAATTTCGTAGTATAGCAATGACACATAGAAATCAGCGAATGTTTTGTATCGGTCGGTTTAAGCTAAAGAAAAAACAATATGCTTCAGCTAACACGCCTAGATATTCCACGGTACGGTATTGTATGCTCTTTAGCAACGCTTAGCAACAATGTTTATAAGTTTGTTAAAGGAATTTGCAGAAATCAATTATTTAAAATGCACAAAATCCAATTCAAAATATTTCCATAGCTGTTGCTCGCGACTTCGTCCGCGTGGAATCAAAAAATAGTGAAAAACATACCCTATGCTACTAAATGTTAACATAGCTTTTTAATAGTGAAAGAGTTTCTGAAATCGGCCAAGTATTATAGTATTTGAGTTATATACATACAAAAATGCAATCTTTTCTCCTAATTATTATATATTAGTATAGATAGATATGCAACTTTCATTTTAACAGTGTTACAAGATACAGCAGTTTTCATATCTTAGCGGAAAGGTATAACGAAACGCATCGAGGGACTTTGGTCGCCAAGATACTTGAAAACAACTATACTAACAAACTTATCCTAGCTTTGGTTTGATAACAGATGCATTAAATATAGCCTAGATTAATCAAAACATTTTTATATTAATTTAAGGATTAATACAGTCAGTTTTAAATATCGTTGATTTCTTCAAAAACATTAATTAACCTTATAGAATAATGACAACGAGGAAATTATTGGGAAATGTTTAACAGAATTATATGCGTCTGTTATTATAGACCAATTAACTGTAGTGCATTGAACATAGCGTGCTTCACCGACCCGCGTTGTGAAACTATCGTCCAATTTCTTAGCCAATGCACTTCCTTATAAAATTTTAACAGCTGCGACGCCTCAACCCACGTTAAAATGCACAATTATAACGTAAATTATAAAATTCTAACTTCTGTGACAAATCAAACGTAAAACTTACAAAATAAAAACACCAAGCCCTTAATTGGTACCTAAGTGAAACGCTTAGTGCAGTTTCCCTTCAATAAATCTACGAAAGATACTCTTTTAGTGACCACTTATTACAAATTGGACAGTTACCTGACAGGCTCCTGTGGTTTATCCGGGTTCACTTTTACAGTGTTGGCATTCTTGAAAACGTCCAGTTCTGCCAACCTTGCGGCGGCTTCCGGAGCTCCCTTAAAGTTGGGGATCCGATTGTAGACGGGGCGGGGGAACATCGCTAGCGCATTGTTCTCCAAGTGCCGCCATACTTTGATACGAAAAGATTGTTTCGTCACTTCCTCGGGAACCACTGCCGGGGCTGGAAGGAAGATACGATATATTATTGCATAAAATAAATACACATAGCGTAATATACATCTGAACCCAATAATCGATTCAAAGATATCGATTTTGCATGAGACTTTAAAAAATCGATTGCTCTCTTAACGATGATTAGATTTTTCCGTTACTATTCCGATCCTTAAATTGATTAAACCTGAAGTTTGACAATCATAAATCGTGTAATTGCCTGTTCCAACATAGACAATTAAAGTCATACAGATGAAGTCATTTGGATAATCTATTCATCAACTATTACAAACCACACCTCTAAAGGTGAGTTTACAATGCAAATAAAATTCAGCGCATACGCATCTCGACGATAACCGGTTATCAGTGAAAACGCACCTTAAAGCCGTGACATTATAACACTGCAGTTCACAACATCGATAAGAATAAATATGTAGTGGCCGTATGTTAGATTTCTACAACACTATGTAGGTGGATTAAGAAATATTCGTAACGTCCTTAGGAAGTAATTCTTAGCATACATTAATATATCACTAATTGCAACTTTATTTTCTATGCCATATGAACTGTATTTGCTTAAGTTATCGAAGTTTAAGTGTGAGGTACTTAACGTGTTATATTCGATTTATTACGCGTAACAATTGCATTTATCGCATACCATTCACTGCATACAAAATTGTAATTAAATCGTGTTTTATTTTCAACTTTCACACTAGGGTAGGTAGATAATAATTTTCCAATATCAACTAGCTTAATGTCATTTTATGTTAAAAAAAACTTTTATGTTACTAAGTATAGAAGTATCTACAGTTATCTATATTAATATTATAAAAAGGAAAGATTTGTATTTTTGTATGTATTGAAATAACTCAAAAACTACTGTTAACTACAATTACAAAATATGTGATATCAGTGAATAACATAGGCTTTGTTTTTTACTGTTTTATAATTCCACGTGGACGAAGTCGCGAGCAACATAAAAACAACTTTTCCCACCATCAAATACAATTTACTAAAGTACTACAAAAACGATGATGAAATACTATTTGAGAAAAGTTAAAAATACTTTATAAAGAGGCATTGTCTCATTAAACGGAGAATAAAAACACATGAAGCATTAGTATCAAGGCCGCACACAGTAATACAACACTTGTGCATATATGCACAGGTGACAAGCTAGCACAGGACCACAATAAAACGAGACAAAACATATGACACCTGTATGAGAACATATAGCTTTCCCTTTTATTTTCGACAAGAGTAAGAGAGATGGCATTATAATACAACAGTGGAGACTCAACCAACAATGTATTAGAACATTTTCATTGTAATTTATTAACAGTAACACAAAAAATGATTCCGTCCACATAAAACTAATACCCACTTACAAAAACAATTAGTAGCCTATGTTCTTCCACACTATCTTCTACATCTATCTCAAATTTCATTGTAATCCATTTAGCAGTATAGGCTACAAACTAACAAACATCTATACATTTAAACTTTCGCATTTTTAATAGAAAAAATGAGATAACTTTAAAAGTCAAAGTTGACCCTTAATAAATACTAATCAAGGGTAACCCAAGAAAACTAATACATCAAAACATAGCATGTTTTGTAATTAGTCAAATCACATAATGTCAGATTCTACAATACCACTGCAACACAATTATCAGCAATGCAAGACTATATAAATTTCTATTTTCAACCTACAAGATAAAATATCTTATTTACATATTCCCTAGTGATAGTAAATATTTATTGTTTATCAGTTACATAATATTCTATCAATAACTGTAAATGTGAACCATGTTGAAATGATTGGAGTTAATTGTTGATGAATACTTAATACCCGAGGTGGTCAATTATAATTATATGTGTATTTCAAACTGTTTAAATAACAAATATGAATGTGAAATATATAACAAAATTAATTTCAATCTTCATTACACATATTTACAGTACAGCTTGTGAGAAATCACTAATTTTGAAAAATGGCTCGAACCATACACCATATTAAATAAGAAATTTTAATAAATACTTTAGTAAAGTAAACACATTAATAAAATTGTGCCTCAAAGTTTAGGGTAGATTTATTTAAACATTACATATACATAATACATCATCAATATACAGATCATACAGTATAAACTATTTTGATATTTATCGAGTTTAATATTCAGACATAATCTATAGTCTGTAGTGTGTCTGACTACCTGCCTCATAAGTTATGTGAATAGTAAAGAATTAAAAAAGGATGTTAATTATGACTGTGGAAGGGTACACCGGTAGAGGTAGACCTAGAAAAAGATAGATGGATTGCATGGAAGTTGACATGATCAAGAAGGAAATCAAGACTGAGATGATGGATGATAGAGTTATTTGGAATAGGGCAACCCCAGGCGACGGTCCTATGGGAGTGGGATAAGGTAAAAAAGATAAAAGAATTAAACTCGGGGAAAAGGGAAATACACCTTACTTTACTTTTAGTATGATAAACCTCCACAAAGCAGCTGTTTTCTAATGTGTAACTTTACTACACTCATCACCATAATGCATCCATACTAGTCTGATTTCCACATTTAAAGAAATAAATATTTTTAACATCATACCGGAATGATACTATTACCATCCAATTTATCATCGTTATATATGTTTTTTTGTAATTGTTCGAATGTAGAAAAGAGAACGGCACCGACATAATTCAGCCTAATAAATCAATTGCATTTTTATAATAGTGGGTAGAACGAATGTGAGTCATGTTTCACACTCCAATTAAGATGCCCACATTATCAATAATTATAAGCGAAGAAACCACCCAAATACTACTGAACCGACGCACGAAACACTTAACGCAAGTGAAATTATCGCCAGGCTATACTATATTCTAAATACATTTATTTGTGTACGACTTGCGAAATATTCGCTATTCGAAATGTCTTTTCTAATTGAGGGTACATGAAAAAGAAGTTGTCTAAATGCTTCTAGAGTGTTTTAATAAGTAATAAAACCAATTATAAAGCCTCTTAAAAAGAACATTTTCACCTAAATACAAAGGAAAACTGTATACAAGTCATTGAAATATTGACAACAAATAAGAAACTTACTGTTTTCGACCGGTGCCGCTATTTCTTCTCCGTTCTGCATCTTAATGTTTTCGCAATCGGGAGGATGTTCTGTATATCCGGCGATATTTAAAGGAAAATCATCAAAGTTAAATGGAAAATCTAATCCTTTTGCCGGATAGAACCGTCACACACAAAAATAGAACGCGAATAAAAAACAATTGCAACCAACTTCGCGGCTTCAGTCAGATTGCAGCAGTGCCAACATAACTTAGTAAAAAGATGCGTTTTATTTAGGTGTTATTTTAAAATGTTTTTTTTTTTTATTTTTGCTTGAAAGGAAATACAAAAATATTTAAGCTTGATTTATTGTAAACATGTAAATCAGCGCTGAACCAGTTCAACTCGCAGATTCTCAAGCTGCTAATAGCTCAAGGCGATGTAGAATATGTACATAGGTATGTGTTGACAGATTATATTGAGATCCAAACACAAAATGTGTGGAGTTAGTGCTACTAACAGGCAGGCGCAACTCTTTTGACAGTTGACAATATCATTAAATATACGCTAACGCAGAATCCCCATCTCGCTCTAAAATGTATATCTATCTCACTCATTAATTTGCTCTATAATTTCTGCTCTACAATAAAAAAAAAAGATATCGTATCTCTAAATTAATTAATTAAACAAAAGTAATTATACTAAAAAAAATAACAATTTAATCTTGTTAAGTGCATTATGGAATTAAAAATATATAATTTACGTTGTTTTTAATGTACGTTTGGGTATACCAACGATTTATATACTATATGTCGGCCATTTTAAACAATGATAAACGAAAATATGCTCTCGTACTATGAAATATTGATTTATCTAGAAAGCAATATTTCTTAAATCTGTTTTATTTAGTTTTATATATTATTTAGTAAGTATAGTGCAGTTTTAGTGAATTTGTGCCATCAAGACTATTTTCGCAACTTTGTCGAAGTTCGATAGTTGATGTTTTCTTCTGAGTATATCTATGAAACTTAATAAGGTATTTTCATTATGTTTTTCGTGTTACATTTCCAATACTTTTTGTTATATTGACTATTCTATCTTACTACATATCAAATAAAGCATTCATAACATTTTATATGTTATGTACGTAAACAATTTTTGTGGAAATTAACCTAAAAACGTTCTAACATATTTCTTGTTCTAAATATTATGTATATTATCGAAGGTTTGTAATTTGCTAAAAACGAACTGGAACGAACTGAAACGAACGGGAAAACTGTTTGGGTTAAATTTAGACATTGATATGACCACTTCCCGTAGACAAATTATCGAAGGTTAAGTCATAAAAAATAGAATTTGAGACACAGCCATTTTTTTTAATTGACGCCCATAGTTATTTAACGCAGAATAAAAATGTATTTTAAAAAAATAATTTAAAACAAAATTACGGTTCAGAAAAAATAAATAAAAAATATGTTTCTTGTTTCTCTTTTCGTTCTTTATCTTTTATATATAAAGGTTTTCTTGTTAGTTGATTTTCGAAAAATGGCCCACTTTTGTATTATACAACTCCTTTGAATTAATAAAACAATCTTAAGATTTTAGATAATTTGTGAGTTTACCGTTGTAAAATCATAAGACAATCTTTAATACTTTATTTTTCAGGTGCAAAGAAATTTTAAGAAATTAATATGAAAATGTAACTAATGGATCATAGAAAACAGAATTGTTGTGAACAGCATACAATAGCACCATTTTCTGTACAATTTTAAAAACCTCCTCAGTGTAACTTTATGCCAAAAGATAATCTTCAAATAGGTATGTGAGTATCATCAATTCAATATAGCATAATCTAAAATCAGTTTAAATCCATGATACTTACTAATTAAGCGCCAATAGCCTAATGGTTTGGGGTACGGACTACCAATCTTGCGGTCGAGGGTTCGAATCCCGCCATTCAACTATTGTCGTGAACCATATCCTAGCACAAGCCTAGAGCTTAAAGGAAGCATTAGTAAATTAACAAAAATCTACTAATTTTTTTTTTAAAAGAAGAAACAAAAAATTTGCCGTCTTACTTACTGTAATATTTCAGCTCAAGTGTAGGAAGAGAAATAAATTTTAAGCTATCTTTGGTTATTCTGTTACAGATGGATGATTGGATGCACCTCTTTGGAAGCCTACAAAGTTCTCCACATGAGTATTGCGGCTGCGCTGCGGCCGAGTGTCGCCGCGACTTCGGTGCGCCGCCGCCGCCTCCGCAGACAATAGCGATTCTTTGAAATACTCTTACTTGTAGTTAGTCTAAAAGATTCTACAGTAAAAATGAACCTAAACATTACTAAATATGTTGTGTTTAGAGTTTATCTCACTTATTATATCACATATTGTAGAATAAACTGTCACCATGAAGACTGGTTATTCTATATCAATTTTTTTAAAATCTAAATTGAATTAATATCTTAGCACAAGGGTTAGGCTTGCCCGGTGCAATACCACAACCACACAGGAGACTGGCTTGAAGTGTAAGACATTACACAATTAAGGGCAGCAAATAAAAGTTCTTGGCTTTTAAATTTGAATTAATAAAATAATCTTAAGGTTTTAGATAATTTGTGAGTTCACCATTGTAAAAACATAAGCTGCAATCTTTAATTCTTTATTTTTCAGGTGCAAAGAAATTTTAAGAAATTAATATGAAGATGTAACTAATGGATCATAGAAAACAGAATTGAAACAGCATACAATAGCATCATCTTCTCTACAATTTTTAAAAACTTCCTTCGCAGTCTAACTTTTTGCCAATAGATAATCTTCATGTATCATCATGTATGTGAGTATCATCAATTCAATATAGCATAATCTAAAGTCAGGTAAAACTCAGGATACTTACTAATAAAATTTTCCAGTCATATTTATTGAATATTTCAGTTGAAGTGTAAGTAAGAGAAATTAATTTTAAGCTATCTTTGGTTATTCTGTTGCAGATGGATGATTGGATGCACCTCTTTGGAAGCCTATAAAGTTCTCCACATGAGTATTGAATGAAGAAATCTGCACAAAGAACACTAGCTGCTGCTGCGGCTGCGGCTGCGGCCGAGTGTCGCCGCGACATCGGTGCGCTGCCGCCGCCACCGCCTCCGCAGACAAATGCGATTCTTTAAAATAGTTTTACTTATAGCTAGTCTAAATAAGATTAATTTGACAATTCAGTAGGCATGGATTGCGTAAAATGATATGGTAATTGTAAATGGGTATGAATCTTTTCGATTATCGATTTTTATTCAAATACAAGGTGTGATCGATAGAAATCAATAAAAACTTACTGTATTTTTCATTCTACTATAACATTTTTTTTAAATTGATAATTATTGTTATGTAATTTTCTAAGGAATTTTGTCAATTTTTGTTTTGCACTAGTAAGTCATAATAAACGTTATAATTAAGAAATTTGTCTTTTTTTACTTCAAATTTCCAAAGATTAAAAGTAAAAGAAGCGAAACCATAGACAACGACATTCATCCAGATTTCTTTTCTATGTTGGTTGCCTTGCAAAACATGTTCGTCATGTTGGTTGTCATGAAATGTCCTCCATCTTTTTTTCTCCGTTTTCGTATATTAATGAAATACAGATTAAAAATAATCCCGAGTCCCGACTCTTATTTTATATCCTCTTTGCTACTAACGTAAGGAAATCAAAATTGTATGAGGATGAATGTCATTATTGAAACAGCAAGAGGGTAGATCATTTTAATACAATCTAGGATTTTGTATGTATTTGGGATGAGGTGTTTCACATAGAACATAGTCTTATTTAAATAATAAAAAACAAGGCAAATAAATTTTATTCAAATAAATATAAAATACAATAGGTGTATAACCAATTCTTATGTTCTTAAATACATATTAACGTATAGTTTGCGACATATGCAAAGGCGTCAACATTAACTCGAAGGCAGCATCTTTTAGATTTGCCCCACGGAGATTTGCTTCATGGAGATCACTGCCTGATAAATCACAGCACTGGAAAAATAATAAGAACTAGTTACTAATAATACAATAATAAGTGAATTAGGAAAAGTGAGAATTTTGATGCAAATGGTCCATGTTAATGTTATTTCAGAAACTTTTTATTTTGCACTGGAAAAATAATAAGAACTAGTTACTAATAATACAATAATAAGTGAATTAGGAAAAGTGAGAATTTTGATGCAAATGGTCCATGTTAATGTTATTTCAGAAACTTTTTATTTTAAACTGATTGTGCAATCTTAAGTTTAAATGTAGATATGGCGCAAAACCGTGAAATTGAGCGACTTTTAGGTTAGATACGTATATTGAAAACGTATATTTTTTAATGTTAAATTGAATTTTAATATGTTCTCCTTCTTGAAAGCCTTAAAATTATATGCATTAAAATTTTTATTATAGATTATAAGGAACAAAAAATTTTTTTTGTACAAATGTACATTGATTTGTTAATTTAAATGTTTATAAAAATTCTAGAAAAAAATACCTCTAAATCAGCACCCGCTAACACAGCGGTCCTGAGATCACAGTTCTGAAGGTTGGCATTTTTCAGTGTTGCCACTCTTAAATTAACACCCGCCATATTGCTACCTTCTAAGTTTGCACCTGAAAAAAATAAAAGACATTGATATCATATAGAATATAAAGAAAACGAATTATAGAAACGCAAAAAGCGTTTATACAGAGGTTATGACAGCAAAAGATACTTTGTATCAAAGTTTTATTGACAATTAATATTTTACTTAAACAGAAATATAAAGAAAGTTCTACACTAGTACATTAAAATATTACGCTATTTGTTTATTATTTAATACTTGCAAAATGTATTAATTTACCTTTTAGGTTAACTCCTTCCAACACAGCCCTCGATCCCGCTGGGTCTTCCATATTACAGCCTCTTAAGTTTGCACCTGAAATTAAAGTTAAACTGAATTAATAAATGTATGACAAAATACCACACCAACAGATTCACAGCATATGGAAGTATAATAATTTCGCGTTATGTCTCAATTTCAGTCTCCTTTCCCTTTCCTAAAAGGATGACAAGGAGATGGCCCCTTTTCCTTATCATCCTTTTAGGTGAAGTATCCTCATTGTGTTCATCTCTTCCTGAGTATATTAAAGGTAGGCACATCTGCAATTGTGTTTGTCTATAGGCAACAGTCACTTCGCCATTTTGTCGATTTCAGGTAGCTTACTCGTCTGAGACAACATGGTGTAACAAATAAATATACTAACAATTATTTATATTATATACCTTCCATATTAGCGCATAATGCCTTTACACCCAAAAGTTGAGTTCCCTCTAGATTGGCATGAGACAGATCAGCACGCTCCAAACAACAGTGAGATAAGTTTGCTCCACTTAAGTTACAACCGGACAGACAGGCATACTGGAAGTTTTATATATGTTTAGAACACTGTTTTAAGTCATAAAAAAACTTTAAACTCCTATTTCCAATACTCATCCTTTATCATTGAAAACAAATATTTTTAAATTGAATTTTACAAAGAGTTCTAAAATAAATGCCTCTTTTCTCTATTCTTAACAGAACTAAACAAACCTTAAAATTAATATTTCGTAAATCCAGTCTGCTTAGATCAGCACTTGCCAAGTTAACACCTTGGTACCTTAACTCAGAAGTTGTAGGGGTCAATATTATGGAGCGTACAACATCCCTCCTTGTTAGAGAATGGTTATTAGAACTGGCCGATGTAGACTCTTCTATCAATTGATTTAAATGTGGTATCATTGAGTCAATACCTGAAATACATAATTTTGATATTATTGTAATATATTTAAAACAATAGTAAAAGAGGATTTTACTAATATAAAAGAAAGTTTAGATGGATGGATGTTAGAAAGTAGATCAAATGTGGGTTAACATACTCCTATAGAATTCAGCACAAATATAGTATATCTTCTGGAATAACAAATAGGCTAATTACTCCTGTTTTATCCACATGGATGGAGTCGCAAGCAATAGCTATTTAATACAATATTTTAAATGTACAATTGAGGAATCTTCCCTTGTTCCTTAAAAGCTAGAATTGTTTAAATATTTAGAGACAACAATGCAGAAAAAGAACCAATAGGAGTTTAAATATGTCTGTACGATAAAAAATCAGTCAGTACACTGCTAATTTATTTTTATTATGATCCCGTTCACAAGATGCTTTGTTACCTAATTGGTTATTTGTAAAAGGCAGAGTTTGCCTTGATACAAGGAAATGGCAATTTTTCTGTAATTGGAACACTGCAGATGTCTGTGATTGTACATAAACTACATTTAGTTTGGTTGATTTTTTCCAGCACAAAAGAGCCCTAATTTTAGTCCCTTTCCCTTTCCACCCTTTTTGTCAGAGGAAAGTATGGGAAGGAAAAGTGGATTTGACGGTGGAGGAGACACATACGAAGGGGAAATGTCCCCTTTATGTGCGTCTCCTCCTCGATAAATTAAGGGTAGGCAATGCATCTGCAATTGCGGATGTTAATGGGCAGCGATCGCTTTCCATTTCGGTGGATTCAGGTGGCCGCTTGCTCATTTGCTACCTTACATAATAAAAAAAACAAAAGAACATTATTTATTAAAAAATGTATCCAGTGATGAATATTAATGATATAAAAGACTTAATTGACTCCATATTCTACTTACTATACATATTAAATTCAAGTACCATAAAATACTGCTTCTTCCAGTACTCCTGTGGGATTTATATGTTTGTCTAGTATAACGTCACCATGTCGTAAATAATTAAGTATAGGCTCGAAGTAATCGGGGCTTCTGTCTATTAAAAACGCGCCAGTAGAATCTTTGGCACTTGGATTCATCAAATATACACTATTTTCATCAGCGAACATACGAGCAAGCATAGATAAAGGTTCTTTAGCGAGTAGGGTTCCTCTAGACGTTGTAAAATGTCTGCCGCCAACGTTGAGTGTTATCCAATCGGAAACGATGCGTTCACTGTCAGTCTCACAGGATTCAGATGAGTTTGTATCCAAAGATAGATACAGTTTTTCATCATCTCTTATTACCCTTAGGTCTACTATCTCACAACCATTTGACGAGTATAATTTTATGTTTTCCTTCCCAATATCAAACTGCAAGGATATCTGCGATATGAACGTTTCAATCGAATCTTCCACAGCCATAAGTTTTCCATTGCCTTCAGATTTATTGTTATACACATATACACGACGCATTACGATTTACGATTGTAAGGAATAAATATTTATATTTATAATGTGAAATAGCCTATTGACGGACTAAGAGACATGGAATGACATTAGATTTGACAATTGACGTTCCACGTTTGACGTTTACATTATTTTTTCAAAATGTTATAGTCTGGCTACCTAATCTTTAAGCCTTTAACGTTTCAATAAAGAGATGCAAAATAAAATAGGTTACATTACTACAGTATAATTTAAAATTACATTGTTTGGAAACAAATATTTATATGCCTTAGTATATTTTGTAATAATATATTCAAGCAAGGATCGATTAACTTATTTGCCGCGTTGTTGTCGCCTTCGCGCTGCTAAACTAAACATGATCTATCACTTTGAATGGGTAATGAGGTATAGATGATAATCACACATATCATAACATCCAAGGGCGGATCCAGATTTGGCGCCAGGGGGGGGGGGGTCACATAGTCGTGGTCAAGTCAAGATCTTGACAAAATATATTTACATATTTTGTCAAGCTCTTGACCAACCAGCTAAGGGGGGGGGTCACGACCCCCATGACCACCCCATTCCGCCGTTGATAACATCATGCTAATATGTAAAATGCAAATATCTTACCGAATGTGTATATGTCCCTAATGTGACAATGTTCAGTGAACAAACCATTAAACATACAAATCAAATGTTTTTAAAACAAAGTTGACTTTGTATAAATATTAAATTAATAACCGCAACAAAAGCTGTTCACCTTTTCATTAGTATAAATGTTACGGAGTGCTGTTGAAGTAATTCTGTCTCAAAATAAATTTGAGACGTTGTAATTACGAATAAAATCAGACAAAATCTAATGAACAGTGCGAAGATAATAAGAAATTCTAGAACCCTAATTATTTATGATCGGATAATGGGACTTTCCGACTTTGAACATAATAACAGAAGATTAAATTCACAAATAAATTGGAAAGCGTCATCATCTCTTATATAATTTAGATTGTAATTGCTTTTATAGAATTTTATCACACACATAATTTATTATAACGAAAAAGAAAATAGATAATTGGAACAATCTTTTCGCCTAAATGAATTTTATGAATAAAAGATTACGGTTCTCTATTTTGTTTTTCATATAATTTTTAACATTTAGTTAATTATAATAGATAAATGAGAATGTTATCCTACATTCTGTGTTTTTATTAAAAGTGTTTTTGGTTGTGTAACTAGTATTGTTCACTTATAAAACCCCAAATACATTTGGTTATTGTTCGCTAGGGTCCAATTCTAATTAGTCGGACCGCAGTCGACGGCTTTTATTATATCACAAACGGCCTACGTTTATATGCGGGGTTATACTGGCAGTTCGGAAAATGTTTTTTTATGACTATTTGCAGCTTTCACCAGGTTTAAACCTCTACTCTAATATTGTAGGGATATCGTATAAGTTTATTTTTTATATTGCCAATGATCCTTTTGCTATCACATTTTAAACAACGATAGTTGTTAAAATTCCTTGGTACTTTTACGTTCTTGTTAATACCGCGCTGTGAACTCTCGGGCAAAAGCTAGTACACAATACAATTTACAAATACGATTTGACTTTTACTACCTACTACCTGTTGTTCGCGACTTTGTCAGCGTGAAAATAAAATAAAATTAAAAGCCCAGCCTATATCACTCGCTGAAAACGTAGCTTTTCAATGGTAAAAAAATTTTGAAATCGGCCCAGTAGTTTCTGAGTTATTTCAATATATACAAAAATCCAAAAATATAAATCTTTCCTCTTTATAATATTAGTATAGATTAATATAAGATATCGTTAAATTGTCTAAGATATGTAATTTCATTGGGGGCGAATTCAAAATATAACTTTTTATTCATATACATACCTAAAATAAGATAGTCCGGGCTTTTGTTTTTTTTTTTCGGTAATTATTTTTACAACTCTTGACAGCACACTGCGGCATCATACGGCGTTTTTAAATTAGCTGAATTTCAAGTTAACAAAATACAACCTCTCGTTTTAAAGTGTGGTTACATTGAGCGTAACAGACAATTAGCGTTAACTAACAACCGTGCGGTTTTCGCGGAACTTTCTGCCTCGCACAGCCGCGATGTGGAACGGTCTGTCCTCGGTGGTATTTCCAAACCAATACGAGTTAGGGTCCTTCAAGAAGCGAGCCTATAATTTCCTCAAAGGCAACGCATCTGTAGTTCCTCTTGTGTTGCGGATGTCCGTGGTCGTCGTTGAAGACCTCGCTGTTCTCGCCACTCGTTTGCCTTATAATATAAAAAAAACTAAACCTAGTTATTGTTGGTCGAAGATTTCCAGTTAGATAATAAACTAACATAATGTATAATCTGTGATATAAATATTTTACAATGTTCGGTACAGATCGTACAGGTTCGACACATTCCGTGACGAAAAAAATAGCTTAAATGTGGCCCGAGTTATTGAGGGTAACCAGGCGCATTTTCAATCGCCCGCTAAGGTGGGTAGATTTGAATACTTTTCTAGTACGGTCGGACGCGGAGCCTGTCGAGAGGTGTGTGGGTGAAATATTCGTGTGCAAGGAACCAAGTGAGTCGTTCGGTTACTGAAGGGGCGAGTTCAAGTTCAAAGGTCATCGGAAGTGGTTGCTTGTCCGACGCAAACACAACGGCCGTGTCAATTTTGTTAACGAACGGGGTCGTTTGAAGTTTCGGTTTCGCGTTTGGAACAATTACAGTGCACCCGTGTGCATGTGCAGGTAGCATCGCTGGCGCCTAGACTTGAATCGATTGACACTAACAGAGACCAAGCACCTGCAGTAAGGCGGGAAGAGAGCAGGTAAGTACCACTTTATTCATCATCATTTGCCTGTTTACATTATTATGATCTCGGGTGCACGCGTAGTTTAAGGGTAGGTTGCACTGCGCGACCTGAACCCGTCGTGTTTGGCACATTCAGTACCATGTATATTGTAATAAAAGTCGTAAACAGTTCGATTACCTTGCATCATGTGACTGCAGATGGCCGTCGTAAAATTGTTACCCTCTGATCTAGCCGATAAATGTTTAATTTATATGCTATTGACATAGTTTCCGAGAATATTTCACTACATAATCTTTATCCATCTTCTATTTATACATATAATAAAACTGGAGTGTCTGTTTGTATAATAATATCAGAAAAAATCCAGATTTCGGGAATATGATGTATTTGTGTTGATGATAACGAAAATCGCATTTAAATTTTTTTGTCTGTCTGTCCGCAAGCCGCGTTTGTTCCGGGTAATCTCCGAAACAGCTGGACCGATTTCGACCAAACTTTCATTGAAGGGTAGCTGACATAAAGTGGCATAATAAAGGCTACTTTTTATCTTAATATTGCGTGGACGAAGTCGCGGGCAATAGCTAGTTCAATAATTTATACGTTTTGTTAGTATTTTAAGAAAATGAATTATGACAGTAGGTATCAAAAGATGAGCCAGCCTTAAATAAACTGTAATTATTAGAGAAATACACTTGGCCTGGTTACACTTTAAACCCAGGGCAAAACCAATACATTGTGGGTTGTTTTAAAATTAGATAAACTTGATAAAAATATTTAGTTATTTATATATAATACTTTCTTCGAATGTAAAAAATGAATCGACATTTAAAAATAAATATTGAAATAAAAAATTGTCACAAATGTACTTTTACGATGAAATATCACCGTGTTTCATAACATTAGGAGCAATTTCATTTAATTTAACGAAAACATCAAAGAGAACAGAGTGATAATTTATTATTCAATTTGTGAATCATCTTGAAAATTATTTGGAACACATAATCCGTTGAATGACTCAAAAGTTTTATTGAAATACATTATTTGTCATAATTTTAAGAGCTTTTAAAAATAAAAAAATTACTCTTTATTTCTTGGCAAACTTAGGTTATGTTTGTTTACTATTGAAAATTTAGAGTACACTAGAATTAGTTGCCAAGGGGCCCAGCACCCCATCTAGATGATCGGAAAAGCCATATTAACTGTTGATGCCACTTAGAGTCTAGGGCATAGACCTACTCAGTACACCATCAAGAGGCGACGCCAATGCACTGAATCCTATGAATGTTTTCTTCCTTCTATTAAAAACGTTTATGACTAGTAGACGTGCCTAATGCTTTCTTTTTTGTAAGAGAAGAATGTTTCAGCTTCAAAAAGTAATAATAATCATCTTACTAATATTACAAACGCGAAAATTTAAATGGATGTTTGTTAGAGTTTGTAGCCTAAACGACTGACCAGATCTCGATGAAATTTGGCATAGATGTAAATGATAGTGTACAAGAAAACATTGGCTACTTACTTTTTTTATTTCCACGCGGAGGGCTGGCGAAGGCTAGTGTGTATTAAATAAATAGAATAATTATGTACGTTTTAAACAGAACGATGTCCCATTGATAGACGAGTCTATAATAGCACGTCTAGCCGAATTTAACTCACTGGCATTCTAGAGAATTTCTGGCGCTCACCGCTACTTTGACCCAAATTCCTAAACTGCAACTATACTTACAAATTAAAAAAAAAACTCGTATCTCTAACGAGTTGGCACGGTAACGTTTCTGCTTAGTTCAAATAATAGTTAAATAGTATTGTTGTATGTAGAAATTTCAGCCGAGGTAATGGGGATGTTTCCTAATGTTACAAATTCAAATAAAGTTATGTTTAATATTTTAAAGACAGTATTTTAAAACCTATAATAACATTTGGAGACCTTGAATGTTTGTCTCAATTGAAATATAAATTAAAAACGCTGCATTATTTTTTACCCTCCATTACTCGATCTCAAACACCAATCAGAGCTCGGTGACGTCGCTTCTTCGCAAACAACATGGCAGTGTGGCCTGCTTCAGTGAATGTCAGTGCATTTTGTAGTTATAATTTTTGTCTAAATGATTATAATAATTGAGTTTTCGTGTGTTATATTATGAGGACTCCATTATTAAGTGTTTTTATCTTTACGACATATTTTACGAGCAAATGTTTCGATCAATATGACGAAAAAATAATAGTAAAACCTATTTGAGTAGCTAATTCAATTTGCATCTGGTCACATTGAATCAGCTGTCGTCAGTATTTGTCACAATTTTATAATCATAATTACAGTTACATTTTTTAAATTGATATTTTTGTATTCATAATTTATACTTTAAATGTTCTTTGCCATAAATAAGCAACAAAAAAATATAATATGTTGAAAGTATAACCTTCTCTTCAAAATTTCGTGTTATTGATAAAAGATTTAACATAATGGAAACTGGATTCATCAAAGAAACTTAACGAAAATAGATTTTTTGTTGGTGACAAGTTATTTTACTAGAAACAAGTATTTACTTGTACCGGAGTTGTGAAACATGTAAAGATTTTTTAATAACTATCAAAATTCAAGATGTCTGTTTTAGCATGACTTTGACAGAACGCGACGCGAGGTTTGTTACCAGAAAAAGTGACGTCATGAGGCGTATTCGCGGTCTTTCGAGAAGTTGTTTTTAGTTAAGTGTTTTTGTAATGAAATGATGCGTATATGATTTTGTTACATTTTTTTTCGTGTTTAGATATGGATTATCTACAAAATAAAAGCAATTCCAAAAATTAGGCAACATGCCCATTGTGGTTGAAGCGTTGTGATGCGAATTTGTTTTTTGTGTTTTCTCTGGCTTCTAATAGTTTGGCATTGTTGCCTTTACTTGTTTAATGCCAAATGCCTGGTGTTTATGAACAAATAATTTAAATAATTACATATGTTTAATTTTATTTATGGCCAAATATTAAATAGATGGCGACATGGAATGGCTTCTCGCTTTGGCTGCCTGCAATGGCGTAGCTTGTTAGTTCTATTAGCATTGATTTGTTTAAAAAGTTCTTATGTTTTTTTTTTTTTTTTTTTTTTTTTTTTTTTTTTTTTTTTTTTTTTTTTTTTTTTTTTTTTTTTTTTTTTTTTTTTTTTTTTTTTTTTTTTTTTTTTTTTTTTTTTTTTTTTTTTTTTTTTTTTTTTTTTTTTTTTTTTTTTTTTTTTTTTTTTTTTTTTTTTTTTTTTTTTTTTTTTTTTTTTTTTTTTTTTTTTTTTTTTTTTTTTTTTTTTTTCGTGTTTAGATATGGATTATCTACAAAATAAAAGCAATTCCAAAAATTAGGCAACATGCCCATTGTGGTTGAAGCGTTGTGATGCGAATTTGTTTTTTGTGTTTTCTCTGGCTTCTAATAGTTTGGCATTGTTGCCTTTACTTGTTTAATGCCAAATGCCTGGTGTTTATGAACAAATAATTTAAATAATTACATATGTTTAATTTTATTTATGGCCAAATATTAAATAGGTGGCGACATGGAATGGCTCGCTTTGGCTGCCTGCAATGGCGTAGCTTGTTAGTTCTGTTAGCATTGTTTTGTTTAAAAAGTCTTATGTTTTTAAACACTTGGGTAGTTCATTGCTATACGAAAAAATCGTGGTAGCATGGAACTTGTTAAAGTTCAGCAAAGCATATTTAATGCTAGTTGTACTACTATTGACTTCATGTAAATTACGAGAATATTCTTGCATCAAACTGAAGCCCTCATGCGCAAGACATTAAGGAAAGTCGAATCTAGCTTTTCCAGAAAGGATAAAAAAGTTTAAAATAAATGAATATCATTATCGAGGATCATCTCAATAAGCAATCTAACATTTAGATAGTGCTAGTTGTTGCTCGCGACTTTGCCCGCGTGAAATTAAAAAACTTAGCCTGTGTTACTCACAGATAAATTACCTTTCTAACAGTGAAAGGATTTTTAAAATCGTCCCAGTAGTTTTTGAGTTATTTCAATACGTACAAAAATACAAATCTTTATAATATTAGTAAAGATTTAGATATGATAAATGTAAACATTTACATGAAGCGGGATCGGTTAGTCTTATCGCGTAGATCAACGTGATAAGATCATCTCATTGAAAACTGGTGATAATTTCGTACACTTCATGATTGGGTGACTTCCCGAACAGATGACATTACGGGAAGCATTCCCAGTTATTTATACCAGTCTAGTCTCGACATCCACTCGCGGACGTCCACACTGTGATTTTATAAATACGTATTTTCATAAACAACGAAACGCCGGCGCTACATTTGTTACTTACTTAGTTCATAGATTCAATGGCTACAATAGAAGTCATGGGTTCGTCAACAAAAAGGCTTTCAAGACCTAAAATAACCCTTCAAATACCAGATGCAACAACACCGACACTTATCCGAGGACCACAAACAGCATCGTCAATATACAGATCGAGTCCTCGGTATTACAAACCAACAACACCCGGCTCCCATATATCCGATCCCCATGGCAATCCTTACTATAATCCTTTTATCCACATGTACCATAATAAAGCATCAGAATTCATGTTCAAACAATTCGAAGGCTTCAAAGACTTTACTATGAATACGGCCAAAAGCGGACTAAGTGCTGGTGAAAAATCGGCCTTTTGGTTTTATAATAGGTTAAAGCTGTTGTCCAAAAAGTGGTTTACGCATTTGTTTTTGACTTTATGTTTGGTGTTGTACAGCCTTATTGGTGCTGGAATCTTCGCAGCTTTAGAAGGTGAGTAAATTATTATTTAAAATAGCATAATAATCATATATCATATTCATATTATACTAATATTATAAATGCGAAAGTTTAGATGGATGGATGTTTGTTAGAGTTTGTAGCTTAAACGGCTGAACGGATTTCGATGAAATTTGGTATAGATATAGAGGATAGTCTGGAAGAACACATAGGCTACTTACTTTTTTTTTAATTTCCCGCGGACGGAGTCGCGAGCGAAAGCTAGTAAATATTATAAATGCGAAAGTTACGATGGACGGATGGATGTTTGTTAGCGTTTGTAGCCTAAACGGCGGAACGGATCTCCATGAAATTTGGCACAGGTTTAGAGCATAGTCTGGAAGAACACATACGCTACTTTTTATCTCGGGAATAGTTACGATTCCCGTGGGATTCATTAATTTAGTTTTTTAATGTTTACTCGATCATTCTGCAACGGTTCAACATATCTTATTGAAATTTGGCACAGATATAAAACAAAGTCTGGAGTACGCATGAGATAAGGTTCATCCCCGAGAAATGTCCGGTTCCCGAGGGATACGTAGCTTTTTGTTATTTATATAGTTCGTATGTCTTCTAATAAAACGCGGACGAAGTCGCGGGCAATAGCTAGTGTAACAATAATCATTTGTCGAAAATCCGTACCGTGCGCTAGAGATACGATATAAAGAGCTCAAATGTATTTGAATACCTCTAAGTTTTATAGTAAGACCCTAAGAGTTTTAAAACATGTTAATAAAAAAAAAACATTTGCTCTGTATTAGGTAGGACTTTTGCTAATCACTTTTATCACCTTTCTTATGTCTTTAACAAGAATAAAAGCTTATTTACTACCTTTTCTATTCGTAAAAATATTTGGATAGTGTTTGTGGATAATGAAATTCAACCTTTTCACCTCACCTTGTTATTTTGCTCTGTGGTTAAACAAACATTTATCGGTGTTCGGAATACTCGAGGGCCATACTCGAAAATTGAGTGAAAGGAAAACAAAATATTTATTGGAAACTATAACAAGTTGACGGAAGAAAGTTTTGTAACTGTTTTTCTATTTGAAACATTATCATAATATTATCTATAGGTACTTAATATAATAAAGCGTAAACACATACTACTTCGTGGAGTAAGATGTCAACAATCATAGCTTATTTCTATAATAACCGTGGTAGGGCCCGCTTTAACATCTTAGCACGAATGGGCCGGCACACCCGGTGTAATACCACGACCACACAGAAGACAGGCGTGAAATGTAAGCAATTTCGTGTTTCGTCTGATGAGTGTGGTGCCGGAGGCCTAATTCAAGACCTTTCTCTTTGCCACACTTTTCTTATAAGCAGAGGATGGCAAGGGAAAGTGGATTTGACGGTGGAGGAGATGCATAGGAAGGGGAAATATTTTTATGTGCGTCTCCTCCGTCAAATAAGGGTAGGCAACGCATCTGCAATTGCGGATGTCTATGGGCAGCGGTCGCTTCGCCATTTTGGTGGATTCAGGTGGCCGGTTGCTCGTTTGCCACAGGCTCACAGTTTTTTAATGTGAAATATTTAAGATTTAAATAAATTAGAAATTTAAGATATACAAAAGATAAGAATGGTCGGTTTCCTTTATCGGGAATAATTTAATTCTTTCCTCCTTCACACCATCACCAGCTCACTATACGTCCCCACCGAGGGGCTCGGAGCCTACCCTAATAAGGGGTGACTAGGCTATAGTCAACCACGCTGGCCAAGTGCGGGTTGGTTGACTTCACACATATCTTTGAATTTCTTCGTCGATATGTGCAGGTCGCATCACGATGTTTTCCTTCACCGTAAGAACAACGGGTAAATTATGCACATATGAAAATTCGAAATTTCGAAAATCACATTGGTACATTTTTTTTGGCAAACGAGCAAGCGGCCACCTGAATACGCCAAAATGGCGAAGCGACCGCTGCCCATAGACATCCACAATTGCAGATGCGTTGCCTACCCTTATTTGACGGAGGAGACGCACATACGAGTAAAGAGGATATTTCCCCTTCCTAAGCAGACGCTTATGAAGTGGAAATTCCCTTCCCCTTCCCATCCTTTCCTTGTAAGAAAAGTGTGGCAAAGAGAAAGGTCTTGAATTAGGCCTCCGGCACCACACTCATCAGACGAAACACGAAATTGCTTACATTTCACGCCTGTCTTCTGTGTGGTCGTGGTATTACACCGGGCGTGCCGGCCCATTCGTCCTAAGATGTTACAGCGGGCACTACCACTGACATGACATACATGACGGGATTAGAAACCAATACCTGTAGATTACAAGTCAAGTGCTTAAACCACTGAGCCACCAACGCTCCTTACAATAATCATTTTATCAGAATTTAAGATTTTTTGGTTACTATTAATATAAAAGTAATAAATATGTTGACTTTATTTTCTTAAATGTAAACAGAAAATACCTTAAATACAATAATGAGAAAATTGGAAGCCTCGCAAACATTAATAGCGTAGTTAATTAAGAGTCGGTTTTCGTTAAACTTGATACTGAAAGAGACAAAAAAATCGCCTGTAAATTCACGCTCTTTTTTTCTGACGATGAATGAGATTAAGTACTTAGTAAACTTTAAATCTTACTTCTTACTAATATTATAAATGCGAAAGTTTAGATGGATGGATGGATGTTTGTTAGAGTTTGTAGCCTAGACGGCTGAACAGATCTCGATGAAATTTGGCATACATGTAGAGCATAGTCTGGAAGAACACATAGGCTACTTACTTTAGTTTTTTTTTTAATTCCGCGTGGACGGAGTCGCGGGCGAAAACTAGGTTTACATAATTTAAGTCCACTATAGTATTACAAGAAGCAATAAGAGTAACATAACAAAGTATGTTTTCATGATTTTCTGAGTATGTTAAAGTAATCTTACTAATATACATTTTAAAGTTTGGATGGATGGATGTTTGTTAGAGTTTGTAGCTTAAACTGCTGAACGAAACTCGATGAAATTTGGCATAGATGTAGATGATAGTCTGGATAAACGCATACACTACTTCCTTTTGTTTTATAATTCCACGCGGACGATGTCGCGGCGACAGCTAGTTTGATATAAATGTTGTATCACGGAGTATTAAGCTTTGCATATAAAAGCTGACTCACACAATTCCACGTTTCTTTTGGACGTTGATTTTTATTAACGTCACATACAATTTCACAGTTTCTCCGAATTCAATTTCCGAAAGTATCTTTATTTGTTTTTCTTTTGTTTTGTGACGATTTCATGGAATATAACTAAAATCTTAATCAATATCTATACATATAAAAAAATTAGAGTGTCTGTTTGTAATATCAAAAGAAAAATTACAGATTCGGGAAGATGATGTATTTGCGTTGCTGATAACGAAAATCGAATTTAAAAATGTCATTTCTGTCTGTCTGTCCACAAGTCGCGTTTGTCCCGGGTAATCTCCGAAACGGCTGGGCCGATTTCGACCAGACTTTCACTGAAGGGTAGCTGACATAGACGGGCATATTATAGGTTACTCTTTTCTTCTTAATATTGCGTGGACGAAGTCGCGGGCAATAGCTAGTTCAATAATATTTCTTGATTCCAACTAAGCTCAAAGCTTGTGCTAAGATATAGTTCACGATAATAGTGGAATGGCGAGATTAAAACCCTAGAAAACGTTATCGGAAATTCTTACCCTTAACCATTAGGTTACTGGCGCTAGCTAGAATAAAAGGCTTAGAATGTTCGCTGATAAATTCGTTATTGGTGAAATAATCGATAAAATCAGTTCAAAAGTGTTTCCATATTACGACAGATAAGCAAATACTTATTCAATTTCGTGTGACAAAATTGACAATAACGTCATAATTAACGCGACACATTTCTTGGAAAAATGACGTGGACATTTAACGGAATAATATTGTCAATGTTCACGAAATTTCGATGACAGCGTCTTCTACGTGACGCCCACGTTGCTAAAAATATCGGAAAATTATTACGAAAGACGAGAGGCGCCACGTATTCATATTAATACTAGCTTTCGACAGGGACTTCGTCCGCGTGGAATTAAAAAAACAAAAGTGAGTCGCCTATTTGTTCTTGCAGACTATCCTCTAATCTATAGTCTATGCTAAATTTCACTGAGATTCGTTCAGCCGTTTCGGCTACAAACTCTTACAAACATCCATTCATCTGAACTTTCGCATTTATAATATTAGAAGAAGTAAGATAACCGTGAATTTTCATAAGAATAAAATTAAATGTGAATATCTACTTAGGTAGGAAAGACCGAGCAACTATGGATGAAATGTATGAAAGCATGTGTGAGAAATGAGTTAAAGTGTAAGTAAGAAGTAAAAAGAGAGAGCTAGTAAATGCTCTTTTTTATTCCAACGATAATGCTTATCAACATGTGATCTAAATTTCTTAGTATATTAATTACTAGCTGTTTCGTGCGGATTCATCCGCGTGAAATTATAAAAACTTTATTTTATTGTTTACATTTGTCAAATTATCAATTGCAAATGTCAAAATAACATGACATAATGACAAACCATTGCAATTTTACTTCCTTGATGTTGGCAGCAACTTATGGTCTCTTTCCCACATTAAGGTTTTTTTTCCAAAATATTTACCCCCTAATTTTGATGCCGTGAAAATATATAGCCTAAAGCGTGACCTAAGTGTAGGGCTTTTTACTAAAAAAGATATTATTCAAAAATATGCTATGATTGCTGACATTTTAGGCAACAAAGAAGTGTGTGTTTACGCTTTATTATATTAGTATAGATTGAGATCTACAATTCTTACATACATCATTTTTATATACCTCTAACGGTTTAGGCAGCGTAAGTCGAGAAAAGTTAAAATTTTGTGTTTTTTCAACGCCGGGTCCAGAAATACGCGTTTTATTAATAGTTCCTAAACAGTAGTAATAATCAAATATAGCCTGTTACTCATAGATAAATTACCTTTCTAACGGTGGAAGCATTTTTAAAATCGGCCCAGTAATCGTGAATCGAATACCTACATACAAAAATATGAAAATCCAAAAATAAAAATCTTTCCTCTTTATAATATTAGTATAGATTATTATTGGTAATAGCCACTGTTAACAGAATTGAAACACAAATCGATGTAAATTCAAAGTTTCTCAAGCGGAAGTTACTATCAGCAATAATGTTGTTTTAAGTTCAATCAATGTAAAGCCTTAATTAAAGCCAATGTTCGTTTAAGTTTTCGATATTCAAAATGTAAGGGAATCCCCCTTTTATCGGTAGAAAGTTTTAATGCCGGGAAGTTGAACCTCTTTGGCTTTTACCGTATAAAGTTTGATAATAGGCAGCGTTTGCTAGCGAAGCCTGAAAGCTACAAGTTTGTGATGGAGTTGTACAGTCCGACTAACCTTTCTGACCCAATAATATAAAATGTTTTTTGCATTATCGGGTCAGAAAGGTTAGGTTAATTTTAGTATCAACTAAAGCACATAAGCGTCTCGCTATCTACATCAAAATTTGCCACAAAAGCTTGTATAGTCCGACAAATTTATCGGACTCGTGGACAATAAGTGAAACTTACATTTCATAAGTTTACCGACGCTCCTTATCAATGTCACAAGAGTCTCAAAAACCTTGTACTGTGGATATTTTGTTATGTCTTGAGTTGTGCCATTCGACGCTCAAGTAAGTTTGAAATATTTTATAACAGAACTAACTTGGTTACCAGGCCAGATAAGTTTGTCAGACTATAACATCATTAAATAGTGGTAAATGTTACGGACAGCCTGCTTTACTAAGGCCGCAAAAATAACATTGTATAATAGTAACAGCTTTATTAATGTAAATGTTATTATTACTAATTGTACTATTATAATAATATTTTTTCATATAAAGGAATACGTCATGTTTTATTTTACTAATATTTGGCACTACTATACGTATTGTTTACACGAAACGTTTTGTGTAAATAATATTTTTAGTTTCCAACTTTTGAGTACTTCATTTCAAGAAATAATAAAGAGTTAGGTGTTTTAATTGTTTACGCATTTGTAAAGAAAACATAATAGATAATAATTTTCTTTTTTTATATTATAAGGTGGCAAACGAGTAAGCGGCCACCTGAATCCTCCGAAATGGCGAAGCGACCGCTGCGCATAGACATTCGCAATAGCGGATGCGTTGCCTACCCTTAAATGACGGAGGAGGAGACGCGCATAAACATGATATTTCCCCTTCCTATGCGTGTACTCCACCGTCAAATCCACATCCGAAAAGTGACTAAAGTTGGGCCTCTGGCACCACACTCAACAGATGAAACGCGGAATTGCTCCCACTTCACGCCTCTCTTCTCTGTGGTCGTGGTATTTCACCGTACGAGCCAACCCATTTGTACGAAGATGTTAAAGCGGGTTTTACCACTGTTCACGCGACATTTACTTGCGTAGGAACATAAATAAAAAGTAAAACCTTGCGTATTATATTTCTGTAAAGTTTTAAAATAACTATATATTTACGTGTGGTTATTTAGTTCAAGGTAGTATTAATATAACATCAATATTATATTTGTGTCATTATTTTGTGTATTTCACTTTATAATAACACTAACTGTTGCTCGCGATGTCGTCCACGTGAAATTAAAAAGTAGTGATAAACATAGCCTATGTTACTCAGTGATAACGTAGCTTTTTAAAGAAAGAATTTTTGAAATTGGGTCAGTAGTTTTGGAGTTATTTCGATACAACAAAATTACATGTCTTTCCTCTTTATAATATTAAGTATAGATTACGAAATGTGATCGCTAAACCCGTTTTTGTAACACATATTTAATATTGCTATTTCTTTTTTTCACAGAGAATGATAGAGAAAACAATATAATTTTAGTTTTTCCGGCAATGGAAGCATGTTTTTTTTATTATAGACTTTATAAAAACAACTGAAAAATATTACGAAGTTAAACAACCAATGTTAGCTACATTGGAAAAAATGGAGACACTTAAAATCTTAGTTTATACTTTAATTTCGTGGTTTTTTCCCTAAACGGGGACTTAATAATAACTAAAATAGAAACCTTTTTAAATTATGAGTCTCACGTTTAGAGTTTAAAGTTAGCAACGTTTTCCTAATAAAGGCAAATTCAGTAGCTTACTCTCAGTTTAAACAACGTAAGTTCTACGAACATTTGCCCTAATTAACACTTCGCCCTTACCGAGCAAAATTTCCAAACAAACATAAGGTGTGTTTGTTCGGAATGTTGTTTAAGTTGTGAAAGAGTTGATTTTGAATTATTCAAGCCTTCATGAATAATTTTACATAAAGTTTAAAAATTCGTAGCTTTCAAATAACCTATTTTTGATACTTAGTCGTTACTTTTATTAGAGTACTAGCTTTCGCCCGCGACTACGTTCGCGTAGAATTAAAAAAAAAAACAAAAATAAGTAGCTTATGTGTTCTTCCAGACTATCCTCTACATCTATACCAAATTTCATCGAATTCCGTTCAGCCGTTTAGGCTACAAACTCTAACAAACATCCATCCATCCAAACTTTCACATTTATAATATTTAGAGTATATTAGCGACCTCCCGGCTTCGCACGGGTCCAATGCTGATATTAAAAATGTGTTTATTACATCACATTAGAAACCTCTAAAATTATCAGTATGTTTTTACAATGTCATACAAAAACCTTCTTCAATCTTCAATCACTATCTATTTAAAAAAACTGCATCAAAATCCATTGCGTATTTTTAAAGATCTAAGCATACGTACGGACATACAGACAGCGAGAAGAGATTGTTTTATACTATGTAGTAAAGGTGGAAAATACGTATTTGGCCATTAAAAATTTGTCATATTATAGCCGACTAGATCTAGCCCGCGAATCAGTCTGCGTGAAATGAAAAAAAAAAATACAAATTATTAGTCTAAGTCTTCTTCTAGACTATGCTCTACATCTATGCCAAATTTCGACGAGACTCGTTCAGCGGTTTAGGGTACAAACTCTAACAAACATCCATTTAAACTTTCCTATTATATAATATTAGTAAGATTAAGAAAGAAGAAAAGGTTTGAGAAGGAGAACAGGGCTAAAATTTTAGCGATAACTAGCTGTTCCCATGCGACTTCATCCGCATAAAATTATAAAAAAATCATTTTATTGTTTACATTTGTCAAATTATCAATAGCAAATGTCAAAATGACATGACAAATCTTAGCAATCCTTCTTTCTTGATGTTGGCAGCAACTTATGGTCTCTTTCCCACATTAGGGTTTTTATCCAAAATATTTACTACATAAGTTTCATGGCATGAAAATATATAGCCTAAAGCCTGACGTAAGTGTAGGGCTTTGTATTAAAAAAAGAATTATTCAAAAATATGCTGTAATTGCTGACATCTTAGGCAACAAAGAAGTGTGTGTTTACGCTTTATTATAATAGTATAGTATAGAAGAATAGAAGTATAGATAAGCAGACTGGCCGCTGGTAGCCATTTACTTAAAAAAACTAATAAATTAACAAGCACGTAAATGTATTAACTGTGGTCAAAGTCGTAAAATCTCAGTAGCACCACGTAAAAGTAAATTACTCGTTAAATAGACTTAAATAAATGGAGAACACGCCACCGCCGCCGGTCGACACCGACTCCAATGAAAATTAACGGCTTACCGTATTGTTTCGTAAAAGCTGTTAGACATTTGCTTTGCTTTCGTATTGATTAAAAATAAAAAAAAAACCAGCTACGTTTAACCATTAGTTAGTGTTTTTATAAAATAAATGAAACTTCAGCAACCTAGCATAAATCACCTGAGTATTAAAAAGTTGATTGTGTAAAACAATAACCAAACACTTTCAACATACATGTATAGACAGGACATTGCGAATCAGTAAATTAATGTTATGTCATTCGGTTTAATGTCGTTTAGTCTATTTTATTTGAATATCTTCACGACTTCAGCGGTTTACGTCGTCCTTATGTTTTTTATTCAGATGAAAAATCTGTTGTTCTTATTTACTTAATAATCTATAGACTAGCTGTTGCTCGCGACTTCGTCCGCGTGAAATTAAAAATATAGCCTATGCTACTCATTAAAAACGTAGATTTTAATGGTAATTAAATTTTAATATCGGCTCAGCAGTTTTTGAGTTATTTTAATACACACAAAATTACAGATTTTTCCTCTTTACATTATTAGTAAAGATTATAGTTAAAGTCTTGTTTTTTATATTGCTCGAAAATGTTAAAATCTTCAAAAATTTTCTTTAACAACATGCCTTTCAAGTAATAATGAGCCTCAAAGTATATTGAATGAAACCATTACAGGTTATAAAAGCTCCTTTCAGCTGTTTTACTCACTAAATGGATAAATCATGTTACCGCGCAGTCGAGTTTCTTTAAGATAACTGATATTAAAATTTCACTGACTTTATATTCTCTAAAATACGTAAAAATACATATAGTAGCAGAAACACTTTACTCTTTATGTTATAACTAATTTTGCGCGCGACTCCGTTCGCGTGGAATTAAAAAACAACTAAGTAGCCTATATGTTCTTCCAGACCATACACTACATCTATGCAAAATTTCATCGAGATCCGTGCAGCCGTTTAGGCTACAAACTCTAACAAACATCCATCCATCCATCCATCCATCTAAACTTTCGCATTTATAATATTAGTAAGATTGTCTGATTAAAACATATGTATCTAGTTAAATTATAGTGTTTATCTATACTAATGTTATAAAGAGGTAGCTTTTGAGAGGTTGGAATTTTGGATTTGTGTATGTATTGAAATGACTTAAACACTACTTGGCCGATTTCAAAAATTCTTTCACCATTAAAAAGCTACGTTATCAGTAACATAGGCCATATGTTTTTACTATTTTTTTTATTCCACGTGGACGAAGTCGCGAGGAACACTAGTATGTAAGACCAGGAAAAATTATTATAAAGAAACATCCCTATTCGAAAATTTTTGTCTGTCTTTCTGTTTGAAAGTCTATGTTTATTGCGAGTAATCACCGAGAGGAGTAAATATACACATGCCCATAAAATGGCGTAGCTGGCATACAAGCAAATGGTATGCAAATGCCCGAGCCACTGGTCTGTCTATTCGCGACCTAGTTTGACTTAATTTTAACGAAAGTTCTAATCATTTTTTTAGTTCCACGACAACAAAGTTGCGAGCAACAATTAGTTGAAAAATTAACTGGCCTTCTACCTCTTGGTAAAACGATTAAATTTAGTATTGTCTCACAAATTGAATACAAATTCAATGTTGTGTAAAGAAGTACTATAAAATATATAGATGTGGCAATCTCTTCTTAAAATAGATATTAAATACGTCTTTCAAAATGTCTTTCATATTCATATAAGACGGCAAAATATTCCTCAGCGTGTTTGTATTAAGTAAGCAATATTTTCTAAGGGATTAGACCCTTGAAATTTTAATGCTTGCAATCTTCGAGTAAATCCATCGCGGTGAACAACGTTCTTCCATTTAGTTGAGGGAAAGGAGCTTTTATAATCTGTAATCATTTTATCGTTAAGCATTTCGGCTTTATAAATGTAGAGAAATTTGATTTTTATAACGTTAATACAGTTTTAGTATAACATATTAAGAAAACGAAACGTATTTAAATCTTAACTATTAATGTAAATGCGAAATTTTAGATGGATGTGTGTCTTTTACTACATATCTTATTATCGGTTAAACGAAACTGGATGGCAAAGAGATATACTCATCGAACTCGTGGGTAGTGGCTACTTAATAATATACTAGCTTTAGCCCGCGACTCCGTCCGCGTGTAAATAAAATAAAACAAAGTGAGTAGCCTATGTGTTCTTCCAGACTATCCTCTACGTCTATGTTTAATTTAATCGAAATCCGTTCAGCCGTTTAGGCTACAAACTCTAACGAACATCATCTATATAAACTTTTATAATATTAGTAAGATGTTGGTACGAGGCGCCTTTTAGGAAATTCGATTACTGTAATTCAGCTTATTTTATTTCTAATTTCAGAGATTGTTGATTTTATCTACTACAAATTCATCCTTTATATGAATCAAATTAATACTCAACTTAACAATATAACACAAAGGTGAATTTAGCTTGATTTCTTTAAAAACATATAAAACTCTAAATTGTCCACACATTCCATATCACATTTTACAACGCCCACGCATCTAAAAATATTCTCGGATTGTATTCCAAATAATATTTATGTCCTACAAAATATTGTGATTCATTTGTTATTTTTCCTCATAATCAGCGGTAAGAAGATATTAAG
Organism: Papilio protenor; assembly: GCA_029286645.1. Classification (NCBI taxonomy): domain Eukaryota; kingdom Metazoa; phylum Arthropoda; class Insecta; order Lepidoptera; family Papilionidae; genus Papilio; species Papilio protenor. The sequence goes on along the minus strand of JAGSMZ010000010.1, from coordinate 1,684,843 downwards.
AAAGCCGACCCAAAACAAAAGATAATAGGAATTGCTCGTATGAAATTGATTAGTTGTATTTTCTAAGAGCTTTCGCCCGCAAACTTCGTTAGTGCGGAATTAAAAAAGTTCGTCTATAACATCCCTACTATTATAAATGTGAAAGTTTGAATGCGAGGATTGACGGAGGAATGGATGGATGTTTGTAAGAGTTAGCCTAAACTGCTGAAGGGATCTCAATTAAATTTGATGTAGAACAGAGTCTGGAAGTTTTTCCAAGTGTGATCACACAGGATGCTTTCTTTTTTAAATTCCGCGCGGACAAGTTTATGGGCGAAAATGTTTCTTCGTGGATTATTCGCAATTCAACATACTTTTCCTGTCAAATCCAGTCATATTGTAAACGATTAAATTTAGTATTGTCTCACAAATTGAATACAAATTCAATGTTGTGTAAAGAAGTACTATAAAATATATAGATGTGGCAATCTCTTCTTAAAATAGATATTAAATACGTCTTTCAAAATGTCTTTCATATTCATATAAGACGGCAAAATATTCCTCAGCGTGTTTGTATTAAGTAAGCAATATTTTCTAAGGGATTAGACCCTTGAAATTTTAATGCTTGCAATCTTCGAGTAAATCCATCGCGGTGAACAACGTTCTTCCATTTAGTTGAGGGAAAGGAGCTTTTATAATCTGTAATCATTTTATCGTTAAGCATTTCGGCTTTATAAATGTAGAGAAATTTGATTTTTATAACGTTAATACAGTTTTAGTATAACATATTAAGAAAACGAAACGTATTTAAATCTTAACTATTAATGTAAATGCGAAATTTTAGATGGATGTGTGTCTTTTACTACATATCTTATTATCGGTTAAACGAAACTGGATGGCAAAGAGATATACTCATCGAACTCGTGGGTAGTGGCTACTTAATAATATACTAGCTTTAGCCCGCGACTCCGTCCGCGTGTAAATAAAAAAAAAAAAACAAAGTGAGTAGCCTATGTGTTCTTCCAGACTATCCTCTACGTCTATGTTTAATTTAATCGAAATCCGTTCAGCCGTTTAGGCTACAAACTCTAACGAACATCATCTATATAAACTTTTATAATATTAGTAAGATGTTGGTACGAGGCGCCTTTTAGGAAATTCGATTACTGTAATTCAGCTTATTTTATTTCTAATTTCAGAGATTGTTGATTTTATCTACTACAAATTCATCCTTTATATGAATCAAATTAATACTCAACTTAACAATATAACACAAAGGTGAATTTAGCTTGATTTCTTTAAAAACATATAAAACTCTAAATTGTCCACACATTCCATATCACATTTTACAACGCCCACGCATCTAAAAATATTCTCGGATTGTATTCCAAATAATATTTATGTCCTACAAAATATTGTGATTCATTTGTTATTTTTCCTCATAATCAGCGGTAAGAAGATATTAAGAAAGCCGACCCAAAACAAAAGATAATAGGAATTGCTCGTATGAAATTGATTAGTTGTATTTTCTAAGAGCTTTCGCCCGCAAACTTCGTTAGTGCGGAATTAAAAAAGTTCGTCTATAACATCCCTACTATTATAAATGTGAAAGTTTGAATGCGAGGATTGACGGAGGAATGGATGGATGTTTGTAAGAGTTAGCCTAAACTGCTGAAGGGATCTCAATTAAATTTGATGTAGAACAGAGTCTGGAAGTTTTTCCAAGTGTGATCACACAGGATGCTTTCTTTTTTAAATTCCGCGCGGACAAGTTTATGGGCGAAAATGTTTCTTCGTGGATTATTCGCAATTCAACATACTTTTCCTGTCAAATCCAGTCATATTGTAAACTATTGAAGTAAATAATATTGGCAAGGTAATGACTGGAATTTCCTTTGACTCACAGTCTGAGTATGTTATATTCTACCTAGTTTATTTTTGTATATGACCATCCGTTGTCTGTCGCGTCTAACAAATCATTACTCTATGTTCTCAGTTAAAAAAAATTAATGACTACCAACAAACAAAACAAATGATGATACACGATCTTTGAAGTCTTTAAATTGATCATTATTTGGCATATTTCACAACATTAAAATAAATAAGATGAAAAAAATGTAGCCCATATTACTCATTACCTTTCGACCGCGACTCCGTCCGCGTAGAATTAAAAAAAAAACAAAAGTAGCCTATGTGTTCTTCCAGACTATCCTCTACATCTACATATCAAATTTCATCGAAATCCGTTAAGCCGTTTAAGCTGCAAACTCTAACAAACATCCATCCATCCAAACATTCGCATTTATAATATTAGTATGATTGAAAACGTATCTTTTTAATAATGAAAAAAAAAATGAAATCAGCCCACATTTTAAGTTATTTCTTTCGGACAATCTCAATCGCACTTGAAGATGACCGCTGAGATTTCTATGAGTCAAAATCTTATGTAATTCTGTCTATCCCTCCAAAGCTGGTTATCTTTAGAAGATTTCTTCTCATTGATACCAAAAAAGGTACTAAAGAATGTCTTTCTTTAGTAATTAGAACCACGACCATTACATCCCACAATTCATTAATCTTACAATAAGCCGTAACGTGACAAGGGTAAGCCTAACATCGGTAACTAATTTTAGCGAGTCATTGTTAGAATTAATACAAACCAGATGGGTTTTGTATGAGCTGGCAATATAACCTTTTAAAAGATACGATTTTCCAACCAGATTAAAATTATCAATGCGAAGTGCTATTAACAGTGGTAGAGCCCGCTTTAACATCGCACGAATGTGTCGGCTCGCCCGATGTAATACCACGACCACACAGAAGACAGGCGTGAAGTGATAGTAATTCCGCGTTTCGTCTCTTAAAAGAAAATGATGGAAAGGGGACATGGATTTGACGTTGGAGGAGACCCATAGGAAGAGGAAATATTCCTCTTTATGTGCGTTTCGTCCGTCGATCAAGGTTAGGCAACGCATCCGCTATTGCAAATGTTTATGGGCAACAGTCGCTTCTCCATTTTGGCGTATTCAGGTGGCCGCTTGCTCGTTTGCTATCTTATGATATAAAAAAAGAAGTATAGCACTTTGGGCAAGGATAACTTTTTAACTCTATATGGCCGTGATTTCTACGAAACCTTTTTAGAACTTTTGGGGGAAAGTGTACACAGGGTTGCGTTATGGGGAGACAGTCACAGATCTTGGCGGACCTCTTTCGGTGCAATGCCCTGGTCGGGCCCAATCGCGCCCTACCCTAATGCCTCTTGTTTGTACTCATTTTTAAGTAGATTGCGTAAAAGACACATTTAAAGTTAATAAAGAGAAGAAATAGATTTTAATGAAATAAAATTGTATATATTGATTCAATTTCCACCAATGGGTGATAGCCAGTTTATTTAATTTTAAAATTAGAAATTCATTACAATTTTTATTCTTAAAACGTAAATTGAGGCCGTACATTACGGAAACAATAATAAAATGTCTATAACAGTACCAGAAACATCATTACCGGGGAACGGAAATAATTTCTAAAGAAAACGAACACAGCAAGAGGAATTTAACGATGTTTTTTATTTCGTTCACATTCATAAAACGTATTACTTTTCGGTCATGGGATTAAAATGTTTTCCTTACTACACACAACGGTCTTTACATTAACTTCATTCTGCGTTACTTCATTTATCGATTCATTTTCCCTTCTTATACTTCTGTAATACGAACGCAACGGATTTTCACCCTCTTAGTTAGTCGATCTTCTGTCATCTGTCATCACTCCCTTCGTGATCATGTCACCTTTCACTCAATCCAATCTCTTCTAGGACTACGTTAAACGGTGTGTAACTTCATTTATTGATTCATCAATATCAAAAAGTAACATTGAATGTAAAGAAATCAACACTAAACATACTTAAAAATGTTTGCTTATAAAAGCGCTTGTTAGCAAAAACAAAAAGTGTGGGCCCACACCTTTGACTATACTATCGCACAACTGATGAGCGATTGTCGATTGTTTCAGCCAATTCAACAGTTTAGTTGCACAACTAATCGTTGCACACCTCCATATAATCTCATAGGAATCGAAACGAGACTAACAGTTGTGAGATAGTTTAGACAAAAAAAATATTAAAAGTGCGCGCGCTCTAAAGATAAAATAAGATTAAACTCCAATTATTTCATCAGGAAAAACTTAATATTTATGTAAAATAATTATAGATAAAATTGTATGTACTTCTAGCAAAGTAAATTAGAAATAAAATTTGTTTTGAAATATGAAATACTGTTTAGTAGATTCATCATCTATCGAAGAAAGAAGCGTTTTATAAGTCACGCAAAAATAGATTGCAATCAAACAGAAATAGTCCCATTATTTTGAAAGCTAGATGTATCATTAATTCAGCCAACTAGGCATAAGACAGCGAATCATTTGGTATATTTCTTTATTCACAAAGCGATACAAAACATGTTTACGACTTCTTGACATCAAGTCATTTTTAATATTATGCTTCCGTCTTTTATTTTCGTATGATTTATTACCTTTGTGTGCTGGTTACTCGTACTTTCGTACCTGTATTCTATAAACAATCTTTGGCCTTTTGTACCTAAGAATCGTTAATCTTTGATACCTGGCGATTTTAGTCGACTAGCTTAAGCTAAAAATGTTCTAGATCTTTGTAAACAGCTACTCGTATATTTTACACTTCGTCCCAATCACCGGTCGCTCGCTATCTGTTTGTCAAGATGGCGGTAAAAAAGTCGCCGCGAATTGTAAGATGGCAGAATCTATACAGTTGAAATCATACTAATGGATGGATGGATGGAGTTTGTTAGAGTTTGTAGTCTTAACGGCTGAACGGATTTCGATGAAATTTGGTACAGGTGCAGAGGATAGTCTGGAAGAACACATAGGCTACACACTTTTGTTTTTTTTAATTCCGCAGGAACGGAGTCCCGGGCGAAACCTATTTATTTATATTAATAGCTACTGTGCTTGTAGTGGCCGAATAGACGATGCAGTGCCGAAGATACGTTTCTTCTTACTACGAAGGGCCTTATGTAAACACTTGTCACTGTCATCTTCCTTTTTTAAAATCAGTCAATCTAGGTATATAGGCAGAATTATTTAAAACTAATATACTACTATACGCTGTTATAAACAAAAAGAAATGTTTACAAACTTTTGTTCTTAATCTGGCACAGACCTACCTTTATTATTTCAATCACGAACGCTGTAAACATAATTTACTGTGAAGTGTAATGAGTTCCCACTTTCAAAACACTCACAGATAAATATATTGTTCTCTCTCTAATTCTCTTTCAAAAAATGAAACGGCAATATGTTTATCTGCAGTGGAAACCTAATGAGAACAATTTCGCAGTTCATCAGAACATTAACCTCTTATAAACAATTTGCTATTAATAAGAAATTGTTTCGCTTCACACTTTGTACTGACATGTGTTTAATTCTATGGTATTTTTAGACAACATGTGGTATGGTGGATGATGTCTTAATCTATTTTGATGTAGATTTTTGAAGTATCTTATAAAAGATCCCATTTACCGGTATAACGCTATAAATATCTTCTATCTATGTGTATCTATACATATAATAAAATTTGAGTGTCTGTAATATCAAAAGAAAAATTCCAGATTTCGGGAAGATATATTTGCGTTGCTGATAACGAAATCGCATTTAAGAAAAAATAGTCTGTCTTTCTGTCCGCAAGCCGCGTTTGCTCCGGGTAATCTCCGAAACGGCTGGGCCGATTTCGACCGGACTTTCACTGAAGGGTAGATAACATAGACGAGCATATTATAGGTTCCTTTTATTAATTCCGCGCTGTCAAAATGGTGAGCGGACCGCTATCTCTGGAACGGGTGTACCGATTTCTACGGGTCTTTGACTGATAGATAGCTGGTAGAAGGTAGATGCATGTGAATGTGATAGATGATTTTTTTTAAATCCGCGCTAACGAAGTTTGCGGGCGACAGCTCGATTGAAAAATAAATAAACATGTTTGCTAGACGAGTATAAGTAAATTCTATTTGTAAACTGTAATTTAAGTAAGAATAACAAAGAGTACTTAACCTAAATAAGTCTTTCACTGCACATTTTTAAAGAGTTTGTTTTTCTCTGGTTGAATAATATACTTGGTCAAAGAACTCATTTACTCTACTTGAGTACAGTAGTTACGTTAGTATTTCTTGTTAAATGTATACTAATATTATAAAGAGGAATAAGATATTTTTGTATGTATTGAAATATCTCAAAAACTGAACCGATTTTAAAAATTCTCTCACCGTTAGAAAGGTAATTTATCTGTGAGTAAAATAATAATTTCACGCGGACGAAGTCGCGAGCAACATCTATCTTACTAATATTATAAATGTGAAAGTTTAGATGAATGGATGGATGGTTGTTTGTTAGAGTTTGTAGCCTAAACTGCTGAAGGGATCTTCATGAAATTTGGCATAGATGTAGAGGATAGTCTGGAAGTACTCATAGGCTACTTGCTTATTAATTCCACGCGGACGGAGTCGCGGGCTAAAGCTAGTATTCCATAAAATAATTTGAAAACTGAAAATCGGTTTGTATCCATATTTTAATATTGCTATAATTTAATTAGGTACTTGAGTTTACTTTTAAAATTTATCATGGATATGAAACAAAAAGAAAATTGGTATTTATACGAAGTAGCGAGCGCTCGCATCTTAAAATCTAACGTCTCATATAAGTTATGGTTCTTAAGCGCGCCTGGAATTTATTGCTTTAAACTGCGGCAGAAAAGTGTTAAAAACTTTAAAAATACTGGATGGAATTTACCAAATTTTTCTTCTCTAACGTGTGTTATGCTTGGCAATGCATCTGGATTAAGCAACAATAATCTGATTTTCATCACCAACACCAGCTCAATTCTCAATTGCCAATGTCAAAATCACCGTTACCATAATAACCTTGCTTCCTTAATGTTGTCAGCTTGTAGTTTATGGTCTCTTTCCCACATGAAGGTTTTTATCCAATATATTTACCCCCTAAGTTTAAAAGTGTGAAAATGTATATCCTAAAGCGTTTCGTAGGTGTAGGGCATTTTATTAAAGAAAGAATTATTTAAAAAAATGCTGTGTTTGCTGACATCCTACGCCACGAAGTAGTGTGTGTTTACGCTTTATTATAATAGTATACAAGTATTGATTGATAAGATAAAATTGTAATCACATTATAGTATAGTGTGTATCAGAAAATGCTTTTACTGGAAAATTGATAACAACCTTTATTATAATGCATATTATACATGTGATTACGTTTTCATAAAGAGGTTCAGAGAAAGATAATCTTCTATATCTACACGTACTCGTATAATAAAATAGGAGTGTCTGTTTGTATACTAATATCAAAAGAAAATTCCATATTTCTGGAAGATGATGTAATTGCGTTGCTGATAACGAAAATCGTGTTTAATTTTTTTTGTCTGTCTGTCTCTCTGTGTGCAAGCAGCGTTTGTTCCGGGTAATCTCCAAATCGAATGGGCCGATTACGACCGGACTTTCACTGAAGGATAGCTGACATAGACGGGCATATTATATCATAGACTACATTTTTTATCTTAATATTGCGTGGACGAAGTCGCGGGAAACAGCTAGTTTGCAAAAAGAGCGAGCGCACACCTTTGACTAAATTATTGTACAACTGTTGTTCGATTGTCGATTGTTTGGTGGCAAATTCAACAGTTTAGTTGCATAATTAAAAATCGAGTAGTGTGCGACCTATATATAAGGTCATAGGCGACTAAACAGTTGTGCGATAGTTTAGTCAAAGGTGTGCGCGTGCTCTTATTCTTGTATATTATAAAGTATATCCTCCTAGAAAATGATTATATTGATACTTAAAGCAAAAACGTTTTCAAGAAAAATGCGCTAAGAATTGAGTGTTAATATCGAGCTTACGAGTGTAAGTTTGTAGAGAAAAAGTGTATAAATTTATTTTTGACAAAAAAATATTAGTTATTTATTTTTTAAATAATTAATTACGATCATTGATGCTCACTTGTTTCAACAAATTACAGCATTTTTTTTACGAACCTTGAAGTTACAATAAATATTACTCCTAGATTTTGTTAGCTATTTTGACGAGTACATTTCAACCGCAGTATATTTTTGTACATTTGCTTATCCGAAGTCAAAATACGCGAGTTTCTGAAGCTTGTTCTATATAGTTGGACGTGTGCTACAAGAATACTAACAGAAATGGCGAATATCGAAATCACAAGACCGACTATACCAAAAAGACTTCGGAATCCAGAATTATCAATCAAAATGCCACAAAACAATCCAACTTTTTATAGAAATGTAAAATTAGTACCACATATATCTAATCATGAGGTTATGCAATTATATCAGAATAAGGCTTCGGAATTTATGTTTAAACAATTTGAAGATTTAAAAGACTTTACTATGGACACGGCAAAGTCAAGTTTGAGTGTTGGCGAAAAGTTTGCGTTTTGGTTTTATAATAAATTAAAGTGGTTGTCTAAAAAATGGTTCACTCATCTGTTACTGCTTATTTGTTTGTCGACTTATAGTATAGTTGGAGGTATAATATTCACTGCTTTAGAGGGTAAGTTTTTTTAATTATTCAACTTTTTGCTTGATCGATAAGAATAGAATATGTTACAAGATTAATTTATAACTTAAAAGCATAACTTGCAGAAAATAAACACAAAAATCTTTGTTTTCGTATATCATAATCATACTTTATACTTTCATACTTATAGTATAAATTCGAAAGTTTAAATGGATGTATGGATGTTTGTTAGAGTTTGTAGCATAAACTGCAGAACGGATCTCGATGAAATTTGGCATAGATGTATAGGATAGTCTGGTAGAACACATAGACTACTAAGTTTTGTTTTTTAAATTCCACGCGGACGGAGTCGCGGGCGAAATCTAGTGTTAAATAAATATGAAATCATAATGCATTTTAATATTGATAAGATTTATTTGGCAAAGGCAATCGAAATTCATCATTCATCATTGAGATAAAATTAAAGCTATCAATTGAAGATCACAAAGCTATAATAAAAGCGATTTTTGTGCCATGTTATATATCATAACCTATTTTTAATCAATAACCGCAATATTTTTTAATAATAAAGCATAATTAGCGTTTATCTATACTAATATTATAAAGAGAAAAGATTAAAATTTTTTTAATATATTGAAATAACTCAAAAACTACGGGGCCGATTTTAAAAATTCTTTCACCGTTAGAAAGATAATTTACTCACAGGTAACATGGACTATTTTTTTCCACGCGGACGAAGTCGCGAGCAACAGCTAGTTTATTGTAAAAAGGAAGAAAATGCAATTTGACTGTACAAACTCGTAGACACATAAATCTTTCAAGATTTTTTTACGATTATTATTTTTTGGATTCAAGGTATCTGTACAAAACCGGGCTTATCCTTAGCTGTGTTTAAATTAATTTAATTACATTTAATGAACGCTAAATATTGAACAATTTTAATTAACATGACATTCATAAAACATTATACGTTCATGAAATGTTGAAAGTTTTTACTCTTCGAAGCGTATTAGAAGTTTATACCCAACGGCGATATCTTCAAGAGTTCTTGTTGATTAAAATTAAATAAAGAGCTTTCAATATTCGATCAAAAGATATTTTTGAACATAATTAAATCTGAATCTTACTAATATTATAAATATGAAAGTTTAGATGGATGGATGTTTGTTTGTTAGAGTTTGTAGCCTAAACTGCTGAACGGATTTCGATGAAATTTCGCATAGATGTAGAGGATAGTCTGGAAGAACACATAGGCTATTCACTTTTGTCTTTTTTAAATTCCATGCGGACGGAGTCGCGGGCGAAAGCTAGTGTTATTATATATAGAACTAATATAATTAAACTGTTGTAAGCAGTGTGTAGTAATAAAAAATAGAGCCATGTTTACTCACTGATAATGTAGCTTTTTGATGGTGAAAGAATTTGAAATCGGCCCAGTAGTTTTTAAATTATTGCAATGCATACAAAAACACAAATCTTTCCTCTTTATAGTATTAGTATAGATAATTAAGTCATCGCTCTATTTTTTTCTTAACAAGAAAATCATTCAAATTCACTGATCTCTAAAAATGGAAAGGTTTATACCAGTATTTTTATCTATTCGAGTTTCCCCATTTTGGCGCTAATAGTTGCGGTGAAGCGTTTTCGAACTAATAATACGGATAGACTTAAGTGTTATTAACATCAAATGCGCATTTAATTCGGAACTAAGCAAAAGCTGTCATTTCCAAGAAATCGCCTATCTATTTATACAAATCTGTGATACAAGTTAGACAATCTTCGTCAGACATAAACATTATAATTTGTGTTGAGATGACCTAATAGGATTCTCAGAATTAAAAAAAAATACTTCAAAGCATATTTCACAATAAAAATATTATTTCGTGTCTAATTTCACACAGAATAACGAGTTTTTTACGTTCCCTTAAATGTATTTTTCCTTATTGAATACACAGAGTAACGTTTTTATAGCAGCAACTGACCGCAAAATGCTTTATAATGATACGCGTAGGAAAAGATTTTATTCCTTTTGTTCATGTAAAGCGCCATCTCACGGGGTTCCTGATAAACTGGCTGTGTTGACGTATCGTAAAATTTTTAATGATGTACAGGGGAAATGTAAAACCGGTTTTATTTAGGCGGAGTTTTAAATGACAGAGATGTAAAAATAAACCTAAATTTATTAGAAAACCGCTTGTAGTTCGTTGTGATTCACGTGTAAAAATAACTGTGGGATTCACTAAAAACAATCATGAAAATGCATATTAACATTGCGTATTTTTTGCATGAATAATGAGAGAAAAGGATTTTATATCTTTACATGAATTGCGGCAATAAAATCACATACTAAAACATGTTTTTGTTTAGTGTATATAGTAGTGTTGACCAAAAAAAGAACCATTTGACGCTTAATTTGTGTTTCATTCGTCAAACGTTTAAACTATAGAGTTACTATCGATGTGACAAACATTGAATTCTTTGTGCGAAGTCAGGTAGAGCCAGATAAAGTTCCTAGTTTTTGTAATCGATACTATGAGTATACGTTCTCCAATAGACAAAAGTAGAGTTAGGATTTAAAAATAAACATCCCAGTGAGCGCATCGAAACTTTATTGAAACGTATATTTCCGTCAATTTAAATACAGTGCAGTTTTAAATGCGATTTATTAAAATTTATCTTTTCCGTTGGTGTATAATGGAAGGAAAATTGAATTCGTTTAGATAAGATTTTAAGCAAATTAACTCATGACATTGCTAACATCAAAAAATATACTGTGTTGCTATATGTAATTGAAGCCAGAGTTAGAAAAGTTAATGACTAGATTAAAAGGTAGGTTATATCTAGAAAGCTGGAACTATTTGCATTACTATTACAAAAACTTTAAGTTAAATATGAAATTATTTATCGCGAAATGTTCTTTTAGGAAATAATATAAGCTTAAAAGAAATATTTTTTAATTACAATTCATTGTGTATTACTACATGGTATAATTCATCCTTCACACATAGTTACGACTAGCTGTTCCCGTGCGACTTCATCCGCATAAAATTATGAAAATTTTATTGTTTACATGTGTCAAATTATCAATTGTAAATGTCAAAATGATATGACATGATGACAACGTCGCTTCCTTGATGTTGGCAGCAACTTATGGTCTCTTTCCCACATTAGGTATTTTCTCTAAAATATTTCCCCTAAGTTTAATGGCGTGAAAATATATAGCCTAAAGCGTGACGTAAGTGTAGGGCTTTTTATTAAGAAAAGAATTATTCAAAAATATGCTGTAATTGCTGACATCTTAGGCAACAAAGAAGTGTGTGTTTACGCTTTATTATAATAGTATAGATAGATAGTATAGATTGATTACTAGTCATCGAAAAGTTCTCGATCATTCGCTAATTAGCGTGGATACGGGATCAGCAATTTGTACAATTACAAATTTATTTAATCCGTAATCAGCATTAATCGAACGGTTGATTAATGAATAGATTAGACAATTTAATTATCCACTTTAACTAATTGTGGTCGAGGTATTACTGTAAAAATAAACAAAACACTACTTCTATACAAGTACATGAAAATCTAGAACACCAAGGAAAATGGCGTCTGCCAACCCTGAATAATGAATTCTGTACAGTTTTTGCGAAGAGATTAAAAAAATATAGGGGAGGCATAGTTGATATTGCACTTGAAACATAGATGGAGCTTATTATAATTTTGTAAAATGTTTTATTACGTCTTACAGAACACAAGGTGGCACTAAACTTGGCACCTGATATAGTACCTTTCAGAAAAAGTACCGGTGAAAATTTTTTATTCACTATGCCTCGTCTATATATTTTGAATGTCTTTGGATTTTTTGTACGATGTTGTTCACATAAACAAGAAAGGTACCAAGGTAAAGGTAGACAGAAGCAAGTATTATTGGATTATGTGAAAGAAAATATGCATAAGGAGTGGATTTAGATAAGAATGCTGCTAGAGTTGTATGGATAAGCAATACATACTTTGCCGACCCTCCCTAGGAGGACGTAGGACGAGGGCTTGTTGATGATGAATATTCTTCTAAGATTATTGAATTATCTTCTTGAATCTAGACAACCCTATTCAACTAATAAAAATAAGTTAGGTTATAAAAGTTGATCGGAATTATTACAAATTCAAACTTAAGTAACCACTTAACGCTTCATCAATTCGAACGTTTTTTTTTCAAACTTAAATACCACGTCTCCGCTTAAGCTTCCTAAGCTATCAGTTTTTATCGCTTTCGTCAATTTAAGTGCGCTCTACCATTTACTTTGAAAGTTTTCCAATGTCTGGATGAAAAGTTTAATGAACGGTAAAATGTGATTTATTTACATTGTTCAAACACTCCAATGGTCGACGACTTTATTGGTTGTGTATATTATACTAGTATTTGTGTAAATTTCAAATAAAAAATATTTGTTTAATTAATTTTTAAATATTGGACAGTCTGGATGGAAAGATCCAAGTGCTGAATTCCTGAGCCATCAACGAAGCGCCTATTAATGTAGCTATAGTCAAAAATGTTGGTAATATATTGTAATCAAAAAAGTACTCTCACTACACTATTCTGTCTCTCACTCCCTCATTAAATTTATTGTCATATTCCATCCTTATTGTTATAAAACGAAATATCTTACACAAAAGTCGTTACACCCTTGATGTACGACTGCGGTGACTATACAATTTGGCAGGATAACTTTTATTGGTAACCATAATCGTTTATTCAATTTTATCAAATACTAGCTGTTCGCGTGCGGATTCATCCGCGTGAAATTATAAAAACTTTATTTTATTGTTTACATTTGTCAAATTATCAATAGCAAATGTCAAAATGACATGACATGACATGACAAACCTTAGCAATCTTTCTTTCTTGATGTTGGCAGTAACTTATGGTCTCTTTCCCACATTAGGGTTTTTATCCAAAATATTTACCTCCTAAGTTTAATGGCGTGAAAATATATAGCCTAAAGCATGACGTAAGTGTAGGGCTTTTTATTAAAAAAGGAATTATTCAAAAATATGCTGTAATTGCTGACATCTTAGGCAACAAAGAAGTGTGTGTTTACGCTTTATTATAATAAGTATAAGTGTAGATAGAAAATATATCGTAAACGAGATTGTTGTTACCTTTAAGGTTTTCTTACTCAAAATATAAATACTAGTTTATTACCTGTGACAAAAATACATCCATCGGCATATTACATATTTTAATGGCAAAATAACCTAAAATGTTATATTTGTAAAGATTATTAGAAAAGTTATTTTTTATTGTAGCAGTAATACTTAATCGCTTACTGTCGCTTCAAACTTAAACAAGTTAAACTATTTTATTCCTTCACAAACTAAAACAAAAAAGTAATAAATCCATTGAAATAAAGTTGTAGTTATATTAAATTGTTTGACGGCACAATTTAATCCAGTAAAGATTCAACTTTGCGGCAAATTGCAAATTTACAATCTCCCGTCTCGGAGAAATCGCTTTACATTCGAATCATGGACGAGGAGTAAGTTATATTTGAAAAAAAAAGTTCATATTTCTTACAGGTACACTTTATCTTCTTCATCTTCCTCCTTATCCTACTCCCGTAGTGGCGCAACAGATTTTTGTTCTCCACATAACTCTATCATACGTCATGTCAGTCATCGCTCCCTTCTTGATCATCTGACAGTGGTAGAGCCCGCTTTAACATCTTCGCACGAATGGGTCGGCTCGCCCGGTGTAATACCACGACCACACAGAAGACAGGCGTGATTTGAAAGCAATAACGCCTTTCGTCTGATGAATGTGGTGCCGGAGGCCCAATTTTAGTCCCTTTCCCGTTCCACCTTTTTCTTAGAAGGAAGGGATTGGATGGGAAAGTGGATTTGACGGTGGAGGTGTCCCCTTTATGTGCGTCTCCTCCTCCGTCGATTTAGGTATGCAACGCGTCTGCAATTGCGGGGATGTCTATGGGCAGCGGTCGCTTCGCCATTTTGGCGGATTCAAGTGGCCGCTTGCTAGTTTGCCACCTTATTGTATAAAAAAAATCTCACCTTTCATGCAATCCATCCATCTCTTTCTAGGTCTACCTCTACCGGTGTACCGCACTCATAACTAACGTTCTTCTTGTTACATGCGATTCGTCCCTCCTCAAAACATGTCGTATTTTTTTTTGTAAAAAATGTATGTAGTGAAACGTCCGCTCTATTTCTGACTAAGATCTTATTTTAATCTGTGATTGCTGTTAACATTTGTAAAGGAGTAATAAAATAATATTATTGTTTCACTACTGTTACAATATAATGGTCAATAAAATTGTATCTAACGGCCATAAAATGAACATAATTCTCATATTGCTTTACAATAACTCGCTTTAGGAGGCACTAAAATATCATAAATCACAGATTATGATGTATTTATGTTATCACAGAGTTGTTAAAGATAATAAATTATGATATAAACAAACATCATAGAAGTTAGCACTCAATTATAATTGTCCTCCAAATAACTATCATCCGTCATCTCAGTCATCACTCCCTTCTTGATCATGTCACCTTTCACGCAATCCATCCATCTCTTTCTTGGTCTACCTCTACCGGTGTACCCCTCCACGGTCATAACTAAAAAACGCCATTAAAAAGACGACTTTCTAATAAACGCGAAAGTTTGAATGGACAGATGTTTGTTAGTTAGAAGTGATGTCTAAAACGATTGGGTCAATCTGTAAGATATGAAACACTGTCTGGAAGAACACAATATCGTATATAAATAAAATGTTTAAACACTCATCTACGAGCAATTGTCCTTGTAACGTTTTAAAGTGTAACAACGAGTCAATACTGAGATATATAAAGTGTAGAACATTTCTTAGAAAAACGTATTCAACATAAACAATGTAGATTTACTGCAGACTGTTCGTAGCTTAGCAATGCCACTGGAGTGTTCATATATCTTGTCTTCTGTAAACTAAAGTATTCTCAGAAATGTGTTTTGAGAACATATTTAACTCATGAATAAGTATTGCAATATATTTTTTGTACAGTCGAACGAATTGAGTACCTCCTTCTTTTGGGAAATCGGTCAAAAAGAAACTAGTCGTGTATCACTAATCGATATTCGTGTTTTTATTCGTACAGACATATTTATATGCTGCGTTGTATCGATTTTATTTGTGTTTCGTTTCAAAATGTTCAAACGATTGTAGTTTTTAAGGTGCAACACCAATTTCCCCGACATAATAGAGCGACGACTGAAATGACGGAACAGTTATGAAGAACGAAAACTGGTGCACAGACCCCAGATGGAATGGGATTCTAATAGGAGACCTTATTTGACCACATTCTGTGATCCCAAAACTAAGCCCGTTAAATACGCTCAGTTCAGATAGTTTTTTTTTTAACCTAATTAAATCACAAAAGGTGTGGAGTGTATCGCTGATCCTTTTTTGGACGACATTCCGCTATTTGATAATGTCGTCCATTGGTGTGGTGTGTGTGTTTTCGCTGTGAGGTGAGTCTGTGTGTGTATTGTGCAGTATGCTTAAACTATTCTTAATTCTATTCCAGAGAACCAGAGAGCAAATTCTGACTGTCAGTTCAGGTAGTTAATTGAACAGTTCAACTGACAGTTAAAATTTTGCTTAAACACGGTGTAACTGACTTCAGTTATAACTGAACATATGTAGGCTTAAGAGATTTGTCTCTTCTCTTTCAAAAACAGACATTTGTCAACTTTATAATGTTAAGAACAAAATTAGTACCGTGCTATAGAAATGGCACAACTCTAGATTATCGGCATAAACGTCACGTCCCTAGCTGACAGCTGTCAATGTGACTTGAAGGATGGATATTGGCGCGCATCCTGAGTCACGACGAGAAGTGTTGCTCTGAGTTTAAAGCTACAGTATCAATTAAATAAGTTGTCTATTAATAATAAAAGAATTATTTTCACCAATATACTTATTCATTTGAAACTTACAAAACATAACATTTTTAAATATTTTTCAGTTACAATTAAAACTATTCTTTAAACAATTTTGATTAACATGCCATTGCACAATAAAGAAGTTGTAAACAAACGCTGCACAGAAATATTAGTACATAACAAATTCCATTTAATATATCACATATGCAAAGTAGAAGGGAGGATATCGCACCGAAAAGAGATATGTTTAAATTTAATTTTTCTGGTTGCGGAGCCATCATTCTGCATGGCTCTGATTTAGCTAGAAATAAAGGAAATCTTATAGAGTGACAAATTCTCATACTAATCATACTAATATTATAAATGCGAAAGATAGATGAATGGATGTTTGTTAGAGTTTGTAGCCTAAACGGCTGAATGGATTTCAATTAAATTTGGTACAGATGTAGAGGATAGTCTGGAAGAACACGTAGGCTACTCACTTTTTTTTTAATTCTACGCGGTCGCAGTCGCGGGCGAAAGCTATTAACATAATAAAATAGTAAGAACAAAACAGACAGACTGTAAAGTTGTTTTTTTTCTATTGTATTTCTTAGTCAGAAAACTTACTTCTTCCAAGTCCGAAAACCATTTTGAAGTATTGAATTACACTGAAAATTTATATTACAATATTTTTACGTTATTTTAGTTGTTCTGATATGTTGGCCGAGAATTTTTGAAGTTATGTCAAAAAGATTTCTTTTGTTTCAGCCAAAGAATTATCACATTTTTCTTTTTTCTTTTCCAACATACTTTAAAACCAGTTATTAGAAAAACACTAAAAAGGCTTCGATACTTTTCTAAAACCGCTGTTTTTGATTACTTTAAATGTAAACATGTTTAGTTGGTTTGTTGTTAAAAACATAACGGCTTTACGGCTCCTTTATAATCTCAACTAAAAAAGAAACAAGTATACTTTTTCGCTAGAACGGATAAATACAGACAAGACTTCAAGTTATTTTAGACATATTTGTGAACTCTTAGAGGTGAATAGTTTACTAAACAGTCCCTTAGTGTAGTGTTTTTTTTATTTCTATACTATACTATACTATACTATTATAATAAAGCGTAAACACACACTTCTTTGTTGCCTAAGATGTCAGCAATTACAGCATATTTTTGAATAATTCTTTTTTTAATAAAAAGCCCTACACTTACGTCATGCTTTAGGCTATATATTTTCACGCTATTAAACTTAGCGGGTAAATAAATTGGATAAGAATCCTAATGTGGGAAAGAGACCATAAGTTGTTGGCAACATTAAGGAAGCAAGGTTGCCATGGTTTGTCATCATTTCATATCATTTTGACATTTGAAATTGATAATTTGACAGATGTAAACAATAAAATAAGGTTTTTTTATAATTTTACGCGGATGAAGCCGCACGAGAACAGCTAGTGAATCTATAATTATGTAATTTATGGGCATTTTCAAATTGAGTTTGCACTCAATTATTCGTTTTATTTTCAATTCTTAAACAAAAGGCGAACGATAAATTAAAAAGTTAACATCTCTCTTAAAACATTATAGTCTTCACTATAAGGATGCTAACAGCAATACTTAAGAACACTAATATTGCTTGAAGTATGCAATAAACTTCACATATTCTATATTTTATCGGAGAACATCAGCGTTGGGAATTTAACAATGGGAAATTACTCAAAACTCTAAGTTTACTTATTTTAGGGCCCTGTCTTATGTTTTATTAGCTTCCGCCCGCGACTCCGTCCGCGGGAAATTAAAAAAAAAGTAAGTAGCCTATGTGTTCTTCCAGATTATCCTCTACGTCTATACCAAATTTCATCGCGATCTGTTCAGCCGTTTAGGCTACAAACTCTAACAAACATCGGCCCATCTAAATTTTCGCATTTGTAATATTAGTAAGATTATTTACCAGTTTCAACACTAATTTAAAAAGCTTACTATACTTAATTCAAAACATTAAAATATTAAAAAAATCAAGTTTCAATTCTCGTAAGATTTTAAAATATGCGTTAATATTATTTTTTAAAATAGCTTGAATATTAAATAGTACCATATTGATGAAAGTTAAAAAAATATATTTATGCTTTGATAAGCTTATTTATGCATGGGTCAAGTTTTGTTGTTTTACAATTAACTCGCTGAAGCTTTGAATGAAATCCGTAGCGATTCAGATTTAAATCCGCTTGAAAGGATATTTTTACGCTTTTAAAAAAAATATATTTATGCTTTGATAAGCTTATTTATGCATGGGTCAAGTTTTGTTGTTTTACAATTAACTCGCTGAAGCTTTGAATGAAATCCGTAGCGATTCAGATTTAAATCCGCTTGAAAGGATATTTTTACGCTTTTAAAAAAAATATATTTATGCTTTGATAAGCTTATTTATGCATGGGTCAAGTTTTGTTGTTTTACAATTAACTCGCTGAAGCTTTGAATGAAATCCGTAGCGATTCAGATTTAAATCCGCTTGAAAGGATATTTTTACGCTTTTAAAAAAAATATATTTATGCTTTGATAAGCTTATTTATGCATGGGTCAAGTTTTGTTGTTTTACAATTAACTCGCTGAAGCTTTGAATGAAATCCGTAGCGATTCAGATTTAAATCCGCTTGAAAGGATATTTTTACGCTTTTAAAAAAAATATATTTATGCTTTGATAAGCTTATTTATGCATGGGTCAAGTTTTGTTGTTTTACAATTAACTCGCTGAAGCTTTGAATGAAATCCGTAGCGATTCAGATTTAAATCCGCTTGAAAGGATATTTTTACGCTTTTAAAAAAAATATATTTATGCTTTGATAAGCTTATTTATGCATGGGTCAAGTTTTGTTGTTTTACAATTAACTCGCTGAAGCTTTGAATGAAATCCGTAGCGATTCAGATTTAAATCCGCTTGAAAGGATATTTTTACGCTTTTAAAAAAAATACTACGATTAATGGCAATAATAGTCAATAGGTTTTTAAATTAATACAGTATTTTAAATCATACTTCATACTAATATTATAAATCGGAAAGTTTAGATGGATGGATGGATGGATGGATGGATGGATGGATGGATGGATGGATGGATGGATGGATGGATGGATGGATGGATAGATGGATGTTTGTTAGAGTTTGTGACAGAGGCATAGATGTAGAGGATAGTCTGGAAGAACACATAGGCTATTTGCTCTTGTTTTTTTTAAATTCAATGCCGATGAAGTCGCGGGCCAAAGCGAGTAGCTAAATAAATAAGCTAAGTAAG
Organism: Papilio protenor; assembly: GCA_029286645.1. NCBI lineage: Eukaryota > Metazoa > Arthropoda > Insecta > Lepidoptera > Papilionidae > Papilio > Papilio protenor. Next base: position 1,665,088 of record JAGSMZ010000010.1, on the reverse strand, counting down.
CTAGTAAATAAATATATATACAACGCAAGCTAGAAATAGTAGTTTTTTTCTTGCTATTTAAATAATTTTACATAACCATCTCTCTTCGACTTAAGAAATCATCTAAATGAGAGAATTGAAATGGAAGTTTTTTTTTACCTATTTACATGTCTTTGTACGTAAAAAATATAATAAAAGCAAAGCTTTTTAGGAAGAGGTTTTAAGTGACAGTACGAAAGCTTGGAGCATTCGTAAGTACATCGAGTTTTATTAAAATTTCAACTCATCTCGACGGAAAAGGCAAGAACAGGTGTCATAAATTTCATTAAATAAATATTTACCTTATAGGATTTGGAATAGGGTTGATATTACAACATATTTGGTTGCTTAACATTAATGTGAAATGTACTTACAGTATTCATTGGAGTCATTTCTTTTAGTGATTTTTAGAAGTAGATACGTATCTCGTATTCACTATGAAGCTTTTTTAAGTGTTTAGTAACATTTAAATAAAATTTTACGCTAAAATTCGTTACTTCAAATATAATTATATTGGCGAAAAACCAACATTTTCTAAACATATTTTCATTTTATATTTCCCTTTACGTTCTAACATTTTTCTTGTATTTTGACATTTGCAATTGAGAATTTGAAAAATGTAAACAATAAAATAAAGTTTTTTTTATAATATCATGCGGATGAAGCCGCAGGAGAACAGCTAGTTTAAATAATTTCTGTAAACTTTTAAATAACATTGCGAAAAACGTATCCCAAAATTTTAAATCTCCGCTTGAAATCTGATTACTAAAACGGTCTCGAACAACACGAACGAATTAAACCTCCGGCCGCAATTTGAATGAGTTTTAAATAAAAAAAAAGTATAATTCTCTACTTAAACGAAACCCTTTGTAGTAGAGCTTTATGGAGGCCGCAGATTGTAACTTATTGTGAAGAATGTTTTTGAATTTCCAATTAAAAATTACCTCTTTGTTGGAACCGCGAATACTTCTAGAATAGGATCTAAGGATACGAAGGGTAAAAATATTTAGTAGGGTATAAGAGGCATAGGTAGGGGAAGTCATCTTTCTGTGCGTACAATCCACTGTTGATTATGTTTAGACAACGCAACTGCAAATGTGATTACTCGAATGGCGGGATTCGAACTCTCGGCCACTTTATCGGTTACCTTACCTTAACCATTAGGGTATTAACGCTTAATTTTAAGAAAACGTTAATAAAATTTCGTAAACCTTGTTTCCCTAAAGAACAACGCTGAATGATCTCTCCAAGACTCTGAAATGAGCAAGATTTACGTTCAATTATTGTGAGTTACTGCGTTGAGGGTTGTAATTTACTGGAAAGTTTAATGTTCATTAATTTAGTTAATTAATAAGGCAACAAAGTTATAATTAGTATTTATAATTATTGTCCCTAATGAATGAGAAAATTTAGTCTGTTAGAGTTTGTAGCCTAAATGCTGAACGGATCTCGATGAAACTTGGCACAGATGTAAGTCACTTACCACTTTAACATATTTGCTTTTGTTTTGTTTTTTTTTTTAATTCCATGTAGACAAAGTCACTGTCGAAAGCTAATTTCCAATAACGAAACCATGTAAAACACATAAGTATGGTAACAAACAATAGTCAGTTTGTTTTTTTTGTTTAAATTTGCGACTATTAATTTTATGTTGTACAAACTATCTAACTAATCTAACTATCTATATATATCTTTAGATGGATGGATGTTTGTTAGAGTTTGTAGCCTAAACGGCTGAACGGATCTGGATGAGATTTGGCATAGATGTAGAGCAGAGTATGGAAGAACACATAGGCTACTTACTTTTATTTTTTTTAATACCACGCGGACGGAATCGCGGGCGAAAGCTAGTTCAATATAATATTAAATAAAAAGTTTTTATTATTATAACAATAAACCACTTAGCTTTTCAATTATTTGAATTAACTTCATTAAGGCGATTATTTCACTTTCGAACGAAGCAATTTGCATTATAAATGCTATTAAAGGCGACTGAACTATTTGTAAACGAGAGACGTTTGAATTAACATTGCAAATTGTTTTTAAAAATTCATATTACGATATTTCTAGTACAAGATTATAATCGATTATAATTTTACGAAATAAATAATTAATAGTATAAATACAATAAAAAAACAAATCTGCGTCCTTACTAATATGTAAAATGCGAACGGTTGGGTAACTTCAGAAGGGCTGAAAACGGATTTGTTTGAAATTTGGATGACAATCTGTACAGTTACTTAATAAATTTAAAATTAAATTGATTTAAGAGTAACTTTTACTATTTATATTATAGTTATCCGTAACATGAAAGCGATAAAGGATCGGCTTTGACCTTTCCGAGTTTCGAAATGTTTTGGTATTGAGACATAAATATTTATTTGAAAACATAGCGCCCTCTGTCGAGGGATACATTCAGTGAATTTGAATTATTACGAACCGAATGTATTCGGACACGAATAATAAAAAATGTAATATTCCTTTTTGTTTTATCGTAGAATACTGTCACAGAGTCATTATAACAATTAACTAAATTAAAATAGATAAATCATAAGTTTACAATCTTACTAATATTATAAACACGAAAGTTTAGATGGATGGATGTTTGTTAGAGTTTGTAGCCTAAACGGCTGAACGGATCTCTATGAAATTTGGCATAGATGTAGAGGATAGTCTAGAAGAACACATAGGCTACTCACTTTTGTTTTTGTTAATTCCACGCGGACGGAGTCACGGGCGAAATCTAGTACAAAATATTTGTGTATTCTATTATTCTATGTGTTCTTCCAGACCGTCCTCTACATCTATACCAAATTTCATCGAAATCCGTTCAGCCGTTTAGGCTACAAACTCTAACAAACATCCATCCATCCATCCATCCATCCATCCATCTAAACTTTCGCATTTATAATATTAGTATGATGTTGTTTCAGTATGTGGCCGTATGTTTTTTAGGATTCGAAATTTAAACTCGACCTACAAACATAAAATAAAATTGACTTAACTGCTGCTTATTATTAATTACTAGCTGTTGCTCGCGACTTCGCCAGCGTGAAAATAATAGCTTATGTTACTCACTTATAACGTAGCTTGTTAATGGTGAAAGAATTTTTGAATTCTGTTTACTAGATTTTGAGTTATTTTGATACAAAAATACAAATCTTTCCTCTTTATAATATTAGTATAGATTACAAAAATGTTGTTTTTATATCATAGGATCTCCTTAATTCCTTATTCTGCTTGTAAATACTTGACGTGTTATTAAATTTCTCTTCATCTAAATTGCGTAACTGGAGGCAGGCATCCGTAACTGTCAGACAGGAATGTTCGTCTCTCCGTCATTATAAAGACTTAAGAATTTAAACAAGCAATAAACGTAACAACGATTTACGATAGTTTACATCAAATATGACATAGCTCTTTAAAAATTTAACAAAGCGATTTTAATTTAAACTTACGTATATTGTCCTTTTTATTAGAATACTAGCTGTTCGCGTGCGGATTTATCCGTGTGAAATTATAAAACTTTATTTTATTGTTTACATTTGTCAAATTATAAATAGCCAATATCAAAATGACATGACATGACATCGCAAACCTTAGCAATCTTTCTTTCTTGATGTTGGCAGCAACTTATGGTCTCTTTCCCACATTAGGGTTTTTGCCCAAAATGTTTACCACATAAGTTTAATGGCGTGAAAATATATAGCCTAAAGCGTGACGTAAGTGTAGAGCTTTTTATTAAAAAAAGAATTATTCAAAAATATGCTGTAATTGCTGACATCTTAGGCAACAAAGAAGTGTGTGTTTACGCTTTATTATAATAGTATAGAAGTATAGAGTATAGATATAGAAGTATAGATTTTTACAATGCTTAAGTAACCTACAAGATTTTCACCCAAACACATTGTACAAACTAAAATATTGCTTATGTTTAGTAGCCCAACAGTCATCCCAAATTAGGTGATATTTTCCGAAAAAATGGAAATGTTTTCGCAAATGTTAAATGCCAATAGCCTAATGGTTTGTGGTACGGACTACCGATCTTGCGGTCGAGGGTTCAAATCTCGCCATTCGACTATTGTCATGAACCATATCCCAGCACAAGCTATCTTTCTAATCTTTGTTGAAATTGTTAAAGAAAATATTAGCAGATTAACAAAAAATCTGATATTTAAAAAAAATATTTTCCAACAATGGAAGTATAGTGATCAGTGTTACTAGACTACGAAATTTGTATAAACTATGTCTATCGGGTTATTCGATGAACATTGAATGGAAAGTCTAAGGCAGTTCGCAATTTACCCGGTCTGTGAAGCAATCAGCATTCCGGTTATAACCTAACAAAGTGTCAAGTTTTGATGACTCTCTGTGAAATGCAAATTGCTTTTACTACATCGTTCAACTATGAATTTTGAATAAAGTAGTTAGTAACTATTATCTATACTTCTATACTTTATAATATAATAAAGTGTAAACACACACTACTTCGTGGCGTAGGATGTCATCAATCACAGCGTATTTTTGAATAAATATTTATTTAGTAAAAAAGCACACCACTTAGACACGCTTTATATATTTTCACGCTATTAAACTTAGAAAGTAAGTGAATTGGAAAAAAACCCTCATGTGGGAAAGGGTCCATAAACTACAAGCTGCCAACATTAAGGAAGTTATAATGGTAACGGTAATTTTGACATTTGCAATTGAGAATTTAACAATAAAATTTTTTATTCAATTAACGTTTTTATAGTTTCATGCGGATGAAGCCGCACGGGAACAGCTAGTGTGTTTTAAAATGTGAGTTGTTCACATTTCTTTTTCCAAATTAACTTATAACAACGCCATTTAATTTTGACTTTAATTTTCTTTTAAATTATTCTCGTGTGATTATCTCACATGGGATTTCGTAGCTCGTTCGTAGCCTGTTCGTAGCTTTACAAATATTGCTCAGCTCAGCTCCCAATGTTTTCAGTTTCACATTTTCAGCGAAGTAACATTACGATCAGAGTTTGTGATTCATTTTCTTCTCAAAGTTGGATTAATTTCTTGTTTCTCGGAGACGTGACACTTTTTAATTTTCGTGTACGCTGTTACTTATTGTTGCTTTTAACTGTTTACTTATTTATTGAAGCGAACAACAAATAAATCTTGAAAGTAATAATTGAAATTCTGAGACAGGTTTCATTTGCGTTTATTTAATTAGACAAGGGATGCTTCATTTTAAAACTTTTTTTTATTTTGGTAGGGTTAGTAAACGCTTTCTTTTATTTCTACACTAGTAGGGTTTTCGTTAACTATGGAAATTCAAGAATAAATTGTAACTTTTCCGTCCTTACAATCAACCTTTCTTTATTTTGTTTTTTTTTTATTCACATAAATATAACAACTCAAAAGTTCTTATTATAAAAGTCTTGATTGTTATCGTAATAAGTGTAACCTTTTAAAAGACAAAGAAAATTATTTCTTTAATTTACTACCCAGTAAAGATAATTGAAATCGATCGAAAAATATATTACATATTTAATTGAATGAATCAGATTTTATCGTAATAAAATCTTAAACTTTCATGTTATAAATTACATCTCGATTCATTCAGAGATGTTCGAGTTTTCTTTAATTTAGAATCTCTTATCGTACCGGTGATATTTCATTTCGATTTGGAGACAGCTGTCTTCTTTTTCAATTTCTTTTGGCTCTTGCTTATTTTATGGACTGATAAGCTTTGGAAATTAATTACTGTGATTGTTAAGAGGTAATTGTTATGCGTCGAGAGTATGGGGACATAAACCAGTTAGTGTTAAGATTGAATATGGATGGCTACAAAGTTAGAGGAAGGCTGAAGAAAGTATGTACGGATTGTGTGAAAGAGGATATGCTTAAGGGAGTGGATTCAGGTATGACGGCTGATAGAGATGTGCCGCTGGATAAGTGAAAGTGCAAGTTGATGATGTTAAGAGGTAAATGTGATGGATAGTGAAAAAATGAGATTCCATTGACCGAAGCCTCTTTAGAAAAACATATTTGTTTTTTATTATTCCAAAGAGAATTTAAAACTTAATCATTAAGGACTTCTTTAGTGATAAATTATCAACCTGGGCAGATGAACTTTTACTTTTAAAATTTATGACAGTCTTTTTATATCATATATTCATATCTTATTTGTTAGTTGTCTAATGTTTTTATACTTATGTCACAGTGGTAGAGCCCGCTTTAACATCTTCGCACGAATGGGCCGGCTCACCCGGTGTAATACCACGACCACACAGAAAACAGGCGTGAAATGGATGCAATTCCGCGTGTCGTCTGATGAGTGTGGTGCCGGAGGCCTAATTTTAGTCCCTTTCCCTTTCCACCCTTTTCTTAAGAGGAAAGGATGGGAAGGAAAAGTGAATTTGACGGTAGAGGAGACGCAAAGGAAGGGGAAATGTCCTCTTTATGTGCGTCTCCTCCTCCGTCAATTAAGGGTAGACAACGCATCTGCAATTGCGGATGTTTATGGGCAGCGGTCGCTTTCCATTTCGGTGGATTCAGGTGGCCGTTTGCTCGTTTGCCACCTTATATTATAAAAAAAAACGAATATTTCGTCATCACCATCACCAGCTCACTATACGTCCCCACCGAGGGGCTCGGAGCCTATCCTACATTAGGGTGACTAGGCCATAGTCAACCACGCTGGCCCAGTGCGGGTTGGTTGACTACGAATATTTAAATAGCACATATTCGTAGTTTATGTTTTGTGGTTGATTTTATGAATGTTCAGTGTTCACACTTCATCTAAAAGTAATTTACAGTTTACGTTTATTCAACATTTCAGTACTGCTCGACACTCCGCGCGATGAATCACTTTAGAATAAACATTTACTTTGTCGGTATATCTATTTATTGACCGAACTTTTTAAATGTATTTTTGTTCGACTATTTGAATAAAAATATAGATAAATATTTAGACTGATTTTTTTATGTCAAAATGTTCAATGTTTCATATTAATTTGTAACTGTCGAATGTTTACAAAACAAATATCAGGAATATTGAAAAAGCTTTTAAAATTGTCTGATTTTTTATATTTAAACTTTCGTGAGAAAATAATATAAAATGGCTAACACATGCATTCATCCGATATCAGCATCGACTAGTTTCGAGTCTATTGGTGGCCCTTCTTCGGGGTAAATAGGACAGGGTCCTTGGGAGATAGGCCTCGACCGCGAAATAATACTAATTCCTCACTGTGAAGGGCCCTCGATGATTTCGAAATAAGTTGGTAACGACGTTTTCGTATTTTGTTTATTTTATATTAACGCTATCAATCGTAACAATTATAATACGTACATTGTACTTAATTTGAATTTTAAAGCGTGCGCACACCTGAAACTAAACTATCTTACAACTGTTTAATATCGCTTTGATTCGTATGAGCTAACACTACTCGATTATTAGTTGTGCAACAAAATCGTCTAATGAGCTGCGAAACAATCGACATTCGTTAGTCGCACAACAGTTGTAAGATGTGCGGCTCTTAATTTTATTTTGGCAAACTTGAATAAACATTTTATTCATATGAGACTTCAAGTAGATAAATCTCATTAGGGTCTGAAGCATTCGATATGTCGAGAACAATACACGAAAATCGCTTTAATTTCAATCTGGAGTAGAAAACAAAATCAAACAAACGAAAAACAACATGAGAATAATCATTTCATCTGTCTCTTTTGATTCTTTTCGTTCTTGCAGATACAAAGAAAATCAATACGAGACCCCGGCAGGCATACGACATTTATTTCCCCAAGTCAACAACGTTTGTTTATTCTTTTTTTAATAAACGAAACCACGATTGTTGAATGATGTACAGTCAGATCGCGCGCACATCTTTGACTAAACTATCGCACAACTGTTTAGTCGCGTTATAATTCCTATGAGCTTATATGGAGGTGCGCACACTACTCGAATTTAATTGTGCAACTAAACTTGGCAGCGAAATAGTCGACAATCGCACAACAGTTGTTAGATCGGTCAGTATATATGAAAAAAAGTTACATGGGCTTAGGTAATAGCATAAAAGAAATATAGACAGCTGCTGTACGAAAACGATTTTGTTATACTTTTTTGACACCGACAGTTGTCGCTAGTGAGCTATAGTAATTTAGTTTGTAGTAGTTTATCAATAGGGCCAAATATCCTTCTCGGTCTATACATACGCTTACAGTCCGATTAGTATCTATTATCACTACGCCACTATAAACCATATTTATAAGTAAAAGTGCAACCATAAAGTTTTCTTTCATACCATCCTATCTTACTTTCTTCTCTCCTTTTTTGTAACCATTCTTTCTTCTAGTCTATACATATAATAAAATTGGAGTGTCTGTTTGTAATATCAAAAGAAAAATCCAGATTTCGAGAAGATAATGCATTTGTGTTGTTGATAACGAAAATAGCATTTTTTTTATGTGTCTGTCTGTCCGCAAGCCGCGTTTGTTCCGGGTAATCTTCGAAACGGCTAGACCGATTTCGACCGGACTTTCACTGAAGAGTAGCTGACATAGACGGGCATATTGTAGGCTGCTTTTTCATCTTAATATTGCGTGGATAAAGTTGCGCAGCTAGTATTAAGTAAAATTCAAGTTATGGTTCTCAATTCGTTTATATTCGTCACTAGGTTTTTCAACGTTGCGTGTGCTTGTCGGAATTCCGAGTCATTTATTTTTCTACTTTGTTATTTCCACCAACCGGCTCGGGGCGTTCGTGTTTTGAAATGCCCCGATAAACATTTCAGATGTTCTGCGACGTTTACAAATCGCTTCGAATAAATACCAACTCTAGCAACTTATTTACGTTTTTTTTAAGCTTTCAACGTATTTGTTAAACTATACTTTATGGTTAACCACAAATGATTGATTTGAAATAAATCAACATTTATTTTTATTAGGAGTACTTTTAATTAAATCTTTTAACATACATAGGTCATTGTATAACATACACGTTCTATCGACTATAGGCTAGACACTAAATATACTAGAGTGATAGTCTTGCTAATATTATAAATGCGTGGATGTTTGTTAGAGTTTGTATCCTAAACTAATGAACGGATCTCAATGAAAATTGGCATAAAAGTAGAATATAGTCTGGAAGAACACATAGGCTAGTAACATTATAAAGTTGCTAATTTATTTTTCATAATTTCAGCTCCAAGTGAACAGAAATACGACAAAAGCCTGTCACAGGTACGCAGAGAGGCAGCGATCACCATTCACGATATTTACAATAATAAAACCGCTTTTGAGGTGAGTTGGCTATTTTTATTTCATAACACAATTAAACATACTTAACTATTTACAAAAGGTAGCATAGCATCTTTAATAACTTTGCTGCTTACTTTCTTTAAGTTTAAAATCAATTTAGTTAAAATAAATTCAATTTAAATTGCCATTTTATTTTGAATTACGACAGTATAGAATTTTAAAATTACATTTCTAAACAGACAATAGAGAAAAGGTAAAATAAAGAAAAGACTAGGGTTGTCTATTAATAATGTGTATCTTTACAGGATATGATAACATCAATAGTGGCATATTTGAAAGACTACGAGAATAATTATTCTGATTGTATGAAACATCTCAATGACAACGATACTGTGAAGAGCACTTGGACCTTCTGGAATTCGGTGTTCTACGCCGGAACTATATTTACAACTATTGGTAAGTTAAAATAACCTAAAATAATATAAACCGTTATAAGATAATATTTTCAAACCGGTAAATCAGTTCTGGACCGACTCAAAACTTCAGGTCACTGAACTGTAGAACCAAATTGGCCAAATTTCACTTCAACTTCACTTCACTTTCCAAATTCACTTTCTCATGTGTTAATATAAAGTAATATAGTTACTGTATACCCAGGATTTAACAATGAAATATTGCGCAAGAACAAGATAACGACATAAATATTGTGCTTCGAAAGCAAATACTCGAAACTCAATTACAGCATGCAAAAAGATACGAGTAGAAAACAAACGCAGCAAAGGCGAGAGCTCCCTCTGGGGGTTTATTGGGATACTGTTCTGTTTTGCATATCGTTTACATTTTATTTTTGTGAAAGATAGGCTGAATTTAAAATTTATAGATATTGCAAAATATTTACGTAATAAATAATCACTTAAAAATATAAGAGACGCGAAATAAAACTATAGAAACGTTAATCGTTCTACTGTTATATCAATAAAGCAATTTTGCTTGAGCTACTCATTGCTATTAATTTTTCACAGGCACAAAACCAATTCGATAAGTAGAATTTTTCATTTCTTTGCTATCCCATTTTCAAACAGTTTCTACTGCGATTGCTAATAGCCGAGCCATTAACTCGAGATAGATGAAGTAAGATGGATGACCAGATAGAACTAGACGCTCCTCTAGAGACTGGAATTACAAATTTAAAAATCGATTTTTAAAAAGTTCCATTCCTGTTGATTTGATTCTTTAGAAGTTAAAATTATTTTAGATTTGTTAGCACTTTCATAAGCTGGATCATAAATTCTATTAGAAAATAAGCATATCTTTTTTTGCTTAGGCAGAGCAGAATTGAAAAAAAAACATGACTTTAGGGGAAATTATTATAAGGTTTTACTCAGAAAGCAGTCTACCGTGGTTGGGTGCTTCGAGACTTCTAAATAACTACATTATCCTACTACGCTCTACAACCAACGATTTAAATAGTTAACTATTGTGATAGAGCAATGATCTTGTGATCGATGACGTAGCGACATATCTTGTGTTATAATAATTTATTTTGCTTTTATTTTCGGCGCACACATACGCGAACGGAACGTAGCAGTGGTCGCAGAATTGGAACGTTGCCCAATGTGCTAGTCGCACTTTAGCCAGTTCCTAAGCGTTGTTACAGTAAAATGATTCAGTGTTTTAACCGTAATTCTTAATAATGTCATAACCAATATAAATTATAAATATTCAATCAGTTTATACAAATGCGAAAACAGCAGCGGTGTCAATTGTAGTGTTACGTAAACGTAAAGTGTTGAAATTCGAAATAGATTCTTTTATTAGACATCTTACGTTGACCCCGATGAAAAGACAGAGTTTCTCGATGCGACTATAACAAAAGGTAAGAAACTACTTTTGTTTTCGCTATAAAAGTGCTAAATATTGAATAATTATTAATAACCTCGCTGTCAGAACTAGTTACACAATAAATTTTAATAGCAATATGTTTTTTTAATTCACCTAATAGATATTTTTTCGTTTCAAAACGTTTAAGGTGCTGTTTTGTTTTTTCAGGGGTGGGGCAGTTCAAGTTATGAATGAAATCGATAAATCATTGGATAGTACTAAAATTATTACTAAAAAAGCGTCGTCACAAACACAGACGCCAGGAAAATTAGTATCGAAATCACCAGATAGAAGTAAACAACAAGAGCAATTAAACATGGAAGACGATACCGACAGAGAATCTATGTCTTTACGAAAAAGAAGGAACTTGTCTAAAAATAGAGCACAGGCAATGAGACAAAGAGAGAAAACTCCAGAGCCAAGTCGCACCCAAATCCCTCATGAAGATACTCCAACATCTGAAGACGAAGATAATAATCCACAGAACCCGAGAGAAATAGAAGCTGATAAAACATATGAAGAAATGAGGCGTTTAGTTCAGGAAAAAGCTAATTTAAAAGATCCTGTGTATGATTTAGATAGGGATGAAGTTTTAGAAGCTCGAGCAATGGCAGCTAATGAGAGACGACGAAGGAGTATATCACCTTTTGCTGTCCCAGATAAGGAAGAATTATCAACACTAGAGCGTAAGGGAAGTTTTATTGATCCAACGAATAAGCTTTTGACCACGAATTACATTTTGGGACCCAAAGATGACGAGTCAACTAGACTCACTATAGACGCTGCAAGGTTAGAAAATAGAGGATCACTATCTCCACCGACAACTGCAAGTTCATCGCCACGCGAGAAGAATTTTCCATACCCGATGCCTATAGCTCCAAAGAAGTTAGAAGAACTGGTTTACCCCGATGAGGTTAATGAAGTTAAATCACAAGAAAAACCCACTAAATCTAAAGTTTCACCAAAAAAAGATGATTTTACAAACGAGGAAGATATAATTACGCAAACCCAAAAAACTAAACCACCTAAACCAGAAGCTGTTCCATCCAGCGGTGAATTAGTAACTAGAGTTATACAACTAGACAGAACTCCGAGTAAAAAATTAACACAAGAGCAAAAACCAGTCGTAGAAATAAGGGAAAGAGTAGTGAGAACACCCAGCAAAAAATTAACCGCAGATCAGAAGCCAACAGTAGTGAAGCAAATTCCTACTAAACCAACAAGAGAGGAACCAAAAAGTAAAATTCCGCCTGTAAAACCAGCAAGGAGCAAATCAGCATCAAGATTCGCGGTCAGTTTTTACTTAAAATTAATTGTGATTCTGGTGTTTATTTTGTTAATAATGTTGTATTACAATATTATTTAACAAAAATGTTATGAAAATGTGTAAAGAATATTTAGTAAAGAGACATACTAATGCTTATTAATTAATAATAAAATTTACAGAGTAAAACGAGTGAAAGCGAAATGAGTGAAGATCAACTATACCAAGATAAATATTCTGACAATATCACTAAGCGGAAAGTCACACCGACACCTCGTCGATTTATGAAATCTCCCAGAGCGAATCGTTCACAGTCATTTTACAGAACGGTAGACAATAACAGAAATAATATAGATAAAACTAGTACAGGAGTTAGCCAAACAAGTTTAGAAATTATAGAATTAATGCAGAAGGCAAGAGCTAGAAGTTTGTCAATACCAAAGGATGACCCAAGACTTCCAACTGAGTATAAAAAGCATAATGATAGAGTTTTAAAAACACCTAATAAGACTCCAACAAATTTACGACACACAAGAGGTATTTCTTGTCCAAAAACTATCCAAATAATAAGCGATAGAGAAATTTTGTCTGGAATTACTACAGTGAAAAAACCCGATATAATACAAGGAAATCGAAGTAGACACAGCAGTTCTGGATATGTAGACGCAAGTCAGTCTGAGTACACATCAAGTTGCTATTCATCCTCACCGAGTGAAAACGAATATGAATTTGATTTATCCGAAAGAACAGCTGAACTGACTCGTAAACTAAATCTTTTGAGCGAGAAAGTTGACAAAAAGGATCCCACGGGAAACATTACTCTCATGCACACCGGTAACATATTAGAGAATAATGGTGAAAAAGTTAAAGAACAAAAATCTATTTTGAGGAAAAGAAGTGTAAATACCTTTAGCGAAGAACCTATAATATTATTTAAACACGAACCCAACATAGATGAAAAACTTAACATCTCCAAAAAGACAACAAAAAGTAGGTGGAAACATTTAGCTCGTTGGCAGCAGTTTCGAGAAGAACAAAAGGATGTATGTGAAAAAATCAGATTACTAAGGAACCGGTGTATTTGTGAATTGATCCTTTTAGTAATCATTTGTGGGTTTGGAGGTATGATGTTCAAAATGCTGGAGGGGTCTTTCGAAAATGCGTTCAAATGTGGTAGCAGGAGTGTTAAAAGAGATTTTATTGAAAGTCTTTGGCGTGGTAGTCATTATTTACGTGAAGAAGATTGGAAATCAATGGCAAGAAATAAGCTTTTTGAATTTGAAAATCAATTACACACAGCACACGAAGCAGGCGTCTCATCGTACAGCGGGCAGAGGTCTTGGAATTTTATGAATTCATTTGTATATTGCCTGACGTTAATTACAACTATTGGTAAGAATAATAAACATGTATTTACTAACATTCGTCGAAATATAAATAGACGATTTTGTCTCGCTGTGTTTTATTTGGATCATCAATTTTAATTTGTTTCATACAAGTTGTCAATCACTTAATTCTTTTTTTTTCTGTTACAGGTTACGGTCACATAGCTCCGAAGACGACGTATGGACGAGTGGCTACTATTGTCTATGCAATTATTGGTATACCACTATTTTTGATCGTTCTTGCTGACTTCGGTAAATTATTTACGAGGATTATCAAGTTCTTCTGGGCATTCATTAGGAGATTTTACTATACCAGAAGCTGCAGGAAAGTTCGAAGAACTGTCCCGATGCAGGCAAGTAACGCAATGTATTATAAAAAATTGTATTTGCTTTGCAGCTATCGATAATTTTAACAAAGATAGTTGTTTAGATAAACAGATGTTCTACTAGTAAAGGGAATTGTTTCTAGAACTACCACTTATTTACATTTTGTGTTATAGTTATTTATAAATATGTAAAAATAGTACTATCATTTGTTTTCAGGAAGTAATAAAAGGCCTAAACATCGTGTACGATGTAGTACGTCGACCTTCACAAATATTTTCTGAAGAGGACATAAACGAGCTACCAGAAGACAAGCCACCAGCGGTTGAAAGAAGAGATAGCGATGTACCTCCTCCTTTACCACCAAAGCCTGGAACTCTACGACCTGATCCAGAAAACGCAACAGATCCAGATACACCAGCACCATCTGTATTCGAAATAGACGACGAATTCAATCTGCCGATATCAGTAGCTATCACAATTTTAGCTATATATATCATCATTGGAGCTTTCACGTTTAATCTTTGGGAGAAATGGGATTTCTTCGAATCATTCTATTTCGTTTTCATATCAATGTCGACTATCGGTCTCGGTGATTTAGTACCGGATCATCCGATGTTCATGATGGCTTCGATTTTGTATTTAATATTCGGATTAGCTTTAACATCTATGTGTATTAACGTAGTACAAGTTAAACTATCTGATACGTTTAAACAAGCGAGTGCTAAGTTAGGTGCAACTATTGGTTTGAAGGTAGCTGAAGAAGATGGTAGCCTAGTACCAATAACTCCACCTCCAGTAGAAATAGCACCAGTGCATAAGCCTAGAGAATCAATTATAGAAACTAAAATAAACGATACTAATGACATTGACAGTAAAAACAGATAAAACCATACAATTTATTATTAAGAGCTGAATTTAAGGTGCTAAAAGATATTTTTGTTAAAAGTGATATTGTTATTTATTAACGGTAGTGTTGAATTTTATATTACGTGCTTTTGAAGTGTGTTAAAATAAGCAGATATTACTTTGCAATATAATATCTTATTATCAAAGGATAAATCAAGCTATCTTCTAATGGTAACCTAATTTAAATTATGTTACTGCGAACAAGAAAATCTGATGTTTGATTATTTTGTTTGTATTAAATTAAATAGTTATATTGGTATATTTGAGATTCGTTATACGCTTGGAGAATCCAATTACACGATGTGCTGTCGATAAAAGAACAAGTTTTTTAAGGGCCTGTCTCACCAAATTGTAAATTGCTTAATAACGATCCAACGTGTAAAATATGTGATGGAAATATTGGAATTTGTTACCTTATCTGACGGTGACGTAAATTTCAAGCTACCTGAGCTTTATCAGCCACTGGTGGGACAGGCCCTAAATCTTTTAACTGAATTGGATTATGGTGAAATTATACTAGAAAAAATCTTTGTCCCACTAAAACTACGTGGTTCTAATCTATGAATTTAAAGTTTAAATAAATATCATAATTATGAAACAACTCGTTATTTTAACCAAACATTTTAATTCATATCTTAATTCCTGTATATCAAGGCAAATAGGAATAAATATGCCAGAAGCAACAATTTTAATAATAAAACTTACCTAGTAAAGTATGTATACAATACAAATAATAGTTTGTTGTTGAATTATTAATTCGTTTGTTAATTCAAAAAGTATTTATAAGATTTCCTGTGCCATGTGTGAATTTTATAATAATCCTTTAATAACTTTAACAAACTTTTAAGTTTCTTCTTTTCGTTGTAAAATTTATAATGAACGTATTCGACTACGACAAACGCGTTATGATATTCTAGCATCGATTTTGATATCTTAGTTTCTGTTGTAATAAAATCTTGTAGACTTTGATTCAACCAAATTATATTCGGTTTAATTGAATTCATATTAATATGATCTATTTTGTTATAATACACTATTGAATGTAGTCCTTTTTTATTATTATTTATATTATTTATAATATCATCATTTTGATATACAAAATATTCTAAATCACTGTATAATTTGCTTTCTCTGTATTTACATGCGTTACTATCAAATTCATTTAATTCTGCATATTCACAATGGAAATATTTTTTAAAATCATCTCTAACATATCTACGGAAGACTTCTGCTGGTTTAAGTGAGTAAACATCGTCGATTGTTTCTTTTTGAAAATATTTGATAAGTAACAAATTCATTACGAGACTTGGAATTGCGACCGGTAGTATTTCACATAGTGGTTCCATGTGGCTATATCTAGACCACCCTGTTAGAATTATACCTTTAAAATTGTATGGTTTTCTTTCTCCTCCGAATTTGTAATCAAATATAAATCTTAACCATTCTAAATGGTTCATAAAACGACTGTATAAATCTGGTAAAGTAGCAGTCACTCCTTCTGCACCTTTATAAGCTGAAGCTATCCATATATTATTGAATTTTTTATGATAGTTGTATAAATTTCTATGCGATACGTGTAACCTTGTTGAATAATCCCAACATACTGGTTCAATGTCACTCATACTCTTCACAGTATTCCAGTATTCAGAGTCAATACCTCGAAGCATGTCGTCCCAAAATAACACTGTCACATTTGGACTGTAGAGTTTCACTATATCAGTTACACTTACTAAATGACTCATGTAAATGTCTCTGAAATTAAACAAAAAAAAATGATACGTACTACAAAATATCAACTTTACTAATATTATAAAGATGAAAAATTTGTATATTTGTATTGGTGTAACTCAAAAACTACTAGGCCGACTTCAAAAATTAAACCATTAAAAGGCTACGTTATCGGTGAGTACCATAGGCTTTATTTTAAATTTCAAGCGGCCGAAGTCGCGAGCAACAGCTAGTTAGTGATATAGATATGTTGATAATAGACAGGCGTCTTGGATTGAATTTCTACGGTTCTCTAATTGCAATATAAATCCATGTAGAAATAGATCCATGCGAAAGTTTAAATGGATGGATGTTTGATAGAGTTTGGAACCTAAACTGCTTAATGGATCTCCATGAAATTTGGCAAAGAGGATAGACTGGAAGAACACATAGGATACTTAGGGCCTCTCCCACCACTGGCTGATAGAGGCTCAGATAGCTTAAAATTACATCACTGTCAGATAAGGGAACAAAATCCGATATTTCCATCACACATTTTACACGTTGGATTGTTATCAGATAATTTACAATTGGGGACATGCCCTTAGTTTTTTTTAATTCCACGTGTATGGAGTCGCGGGCGAAAGCTATTATTATCATATTTTTATTCAAGTTGTCAGTTTAGAAGTTATTAGGTGCGCAACTAAGTTCTCGCTGTTTGTCAGTAGATGGCTCTAGCAGTAAGAGCTGGTCGATTTTGACATATCCAAAACGTCATGAACCAAGCTTAGACATATGGTAAACAAACCGTTGCGACACATGAGTGATTTTGTTTTCGCATTATATACTTCCGGTCAAGTAAAAATGTCGAATTTCGTGCCAAACAAATAAAATAAGAGTAAGATAATTGACTTTACTAGCGATATACTTACATTACTTTTGCTCTCCGACTACGGCATTGTGCGCAGTTGTTTATGTGATAAACTTCATCACAACCGATATGTAAATGATTCAATGGTATCACACTGGTATGGAATTTAATAACCTGAAAATAGAAACAAAAATAACAATTAAATGCAGCAGTTAATGGCAATTAAACTGATGTTTCGAAGACAAGTAAAGAACTGCTATCAGAATAATAATAAAGAATTGGACTTTCATTTGGTATCATTCATCATCATCATCCACTTGCCCTTATCCCTTACGGAGGGTCGGCACAGTATGCAGCTCTTCCATACATCTCTAATCATCTTCCTATACCTTTGTAGCCATCTACATTCAATCTTAACACTTTCTGGTTTATGTCCCTTCATTTGTAATCATTCGTATAATTAAAATCAATAGAAGGTTTGCTCAATAGCATGCTTATAGATCTAGCAATAGGTTAAGAAACAAAGACATTACGGGCCTGTCCCACCAAATTGTAAATTGTCTGATAACAATCCAACGTGTAAAATGTGATGGAAATATCGGATTCTGTTACCTTATCTCACAGTGACGTCACTTTTAAGCTATCTGAGATATCATCCAGTGGTGGGACAGGCCCTAAATATCATATATTCACCAACCTGTTGTAACATGTTTTTAATTAGATCCATGCTCTCTGATTTGCTGGGACAGATGGAGTCAGGGTAGATTGGAATTTCACGTAAATGTTTAAATTCTTGCAATTTCAATACATGCTCCATATGACCAAAAGTTTGTATCAATGGAATGATCTCTAAACCTGACTTCCAAGCAATCTTGATGAAATCTTTAAGCTGTAAATATATACATAAAATATTAAAAACAACATAAAACTGCTTATCTATACTAATATCATAAAGAGGAAAGATTTGTATTTTTGTATGTATTGAAATAACTCAAAAACTATTGGACCGATTTTAAAAAATCTTTCACTATTAGAAAGGTAATTTATCTGTGAGTAACATAGGCTATATTTGTTATTAATTTTAAATTTCACGCGGGCGAAGTCGCGAACAACAGCTAGTTATGTTATATAGTTCATAAATGATGTTAGACAATATTAATTGGTAGTACTAAAAGTATAGGTTTACAAGACATTTATTATCAACACATATTAACCTATAAAAATATATTAACAGTGGTAGAGCTCGCTTTAACATCGTCGCACGAATGGGCCGGCTCGCCCGGTGCAATACCACAACCACACAGAAGACAGGCGTGAAGTGGGAGCAATTCCGCGTTTCGTCTGATGAGTGTGGTGCCGGAGGCCCAACTTTAGTCCCTTTTCCTTCCCACCCTTTTTCTCATAAGGATAGGATGGAAAGGGAACGTGGATTTGACGGTGGAGGAGACGCATAGGAAGAGAGAAATATCTTCTTTATGTGCGTCTCCTCCTCCGTCAATTAAGGGTAGGCAACGCATCCGCTATTGCGGATGTCTATGGGCAGCGGTCGCTTTGCCATTTTGGGGGTT
Source organism: Papilio protenor (assembly GCA_029286645.1). Classification (NCBI taxonomy): domain Eukaryota; kingdom Metazoa; phylum Arthropoda; class Insecta; order Lepidoptera; family Papilionidae; genus Papilio; species Papilio protenor. The sequence continues at coordinate 1,645,921 of JAGSMZ010000010.1, read as the reverse complement.
TTAGGTGGCCGCTTGCTCCTTTGCCACCTTATAATATAAAAAAAACGATTTAAACCTTCTTAGACATTGTTCAATACTAATTAACCTTTAATCCACTGACTGAAGGAGCCCTGTCTGAAACTAGTTGATACCTACACCGACATAGATGTTTTTAGTATGACACATTATTGTTGCAAATATCCTACAAACAACAACAATCGATATAATTCGTTAAAAAATGTAACATACCTCATGTTCCTTGTAGCAATATTTAGAGCTTAAATTAACAATATCCCCTTTGTACGGGAACATATCTTCGTATTCCATTAGTAAACCGTTTGCACCAACATCCTTTAACAATGGCAGCAGTGACGTCAGATATTCCAATTTGGGTGGCGAACCTTTCAAATCTATATGTACAATCACTTTCGATAGATTCACACCTTTATGTGTGTACATTACCGTTTTATGTTTGTGTTGAATCCACGCGTGTATTAATATGTAGAACACACCGATATACACTGTGGCCATGAATATAGACATTATATTCATTTTGAATCTTAAGAATTTCAATCTTTGAAAACGGCCGATCATTTTATATCACTTTAAAATACTTTAACAGTGGTTCATATCGCGACGTGTTCTGCGAACGTTCGTCACATGTATTGCTTCAGTTATAATTCAATTAGGTTGATTACGTTTTAGCCGTTTAGATACGAGCGCGTCCGATGAACATGTATTTAATCTCACTGGTTTTGTATGCATAATGACTTGATTGAACGGAAAACATTAGTTTCAGCTTTCATTTGACAAAGACTTTCGTTGACAAGGAATGATTCTTTGTTAGTTAAACTTTAAAAAGTCGCTTTTTTGTTCCGTAATATCAATTTTTTAATAGAATAATAAAAAGTACACTTTCGGAATTCTAAAAAAAAACAGTAATAAGTTTTAAAATTATCGGTTACATTTCGATGAAGTATTTCAAAAGCTAGTCGTTTTATATATCGACGAATTTAACAATGTCTCTACAACATTCATGCCACGCGTAAGTATCGTACAATGGACGATTGCCGGCGCAGTATAAAGACTGTAATAGTTAGGAAGTGAACCGATTTGCTTCGCATTCTGCAACATGCACTATATATTTTTAATCATAAGATAAAAACAAGAGATCTTTTCAATAAAACATAGTACAATAAGGTTGGTAATATATCTGGCTTCCAATGGTTTGTAAATCTATCTATACTATCTATACTATTATAATAAAGCGTAAACATACACTTTTTTGTTGCCTAAGATGTCAGCAATTACATAATATTTTTAAATAATTCTTTTTTTTAATAAAAAGCCCTACACTTACTTCACGCTTTAGGCTATATATTTTCACGCCATTAAACTTAAGGGGTAAATATTTTGGATAAAAACCCACATTAGGGTATTTATCCAAAATATTTACCCCCAAGTTTAATGGCGTGAATATATATAGCTTAAAGCGTGACGTAGGTGTGGGGCTTTTTATTAAAAAAAGAGTTATTCAAAAACATGCTGTAATTGCTGACATCTTAGGCAACAACGGAGTGTGTGCTTTATTATATTAGTATGGATTTCACGCTGACAAAGTGACGGGCAACAGCTAGTATTAAATATATTGAAAAGAGCAAACAAAGACGAAAGAACGATAGTGTATATTTGACTTCTGGATATTTTTGCATACGATAAATTACTATATTCGACACGTTGTATTGGAAATAACACCCCAGGGTATTTCTTCTCAGTGTTTCCCGGCAAATGTATTCGATATTATTCTTTGATGTTTGCATTAGCTAACGGGAATGCTCCAACAGAAACTGGACGCGTATTAGCATTTCATGAAGATGAATAGAATTGAAGTTTTTATCAAAAAATATACTCAACACACAGGTAATTTATTGTAACATTTGCCCTGTAAATCTATTTTAAATTTTAAATGGGGAAAACATTTATAGCAATGTACGAGTAAATAGGCTATTAGGAGATGACAGCTTTTGTTTTGTTCCGAATTTAACGCGCCTTTTGATTTAACTGACAGTTAAGTCTATCACTAGTATTTTGAAAACTTTACCGCGACAACCCCCAGCCAACAGAGCCAAAATGGCGAAAATCAAAAAGACACAAAAATAGCACAGTTACCTACACACAGTGGTAAAGCCCGCTTTAACATCTTCGCACTGCAGAGCTGGCTCGCCTGATGTAATACCACGACCACATAGAAAACACCCGCGAAGTGGGAGCAATTCCGCGTTTCGTCTAATGAGTGTGGTGCCGGAGGCCCAACTTTAGTCCCTTTTCCTTCCCACCCTTTTTCTCATATGAATAGGATGGGAAGGGAACGTGGATGTGACGGTGGTGACGCATAGGAGGGGGAAATATCCTCTTAATGTGCGTCTCCTCCGTCGTGTAAGGGTAGGGTAACGCATCCGCTATTGCGAATGTCTATGGGCAGCGGTCGCTTCGCCATTTTGGCGAATCTAGGTGGCCGCTTACTCGTTTGCCAACTTATGATATAAAAAAAATACACAGCCTGTCCATTTACACAGGTCGGTGATCCTAATAATATTGATGATGGCAATTTATTTTTTATAAATTCTCAGGTGAATTATTGAATTTTAATGAATTTTTAAGCAGGCACGGGTGATTTTCCTCTTAGGAAATTAATTTTGATTGATGGGGTGTTATTTTTTGAAAAGCTAAATAATAAAAGGGAACGCTAAAACACTTTTCGCATCAGGGGTAAAACGAAATAAAATTTCGCGGAAAACATTTATACGTAATTAAAAGTACAAACAAAATGAAAATCGACGAATTTTTACAACCCGATTTCCAAAAGGCCAACGTATTTATATTCTACTAGCGATTTCCGTGCGGCTTCATCCGCATTTTATTTTACATTTTTTATTCGCAGTCTTTACTGTAATGTATTTAAAATACAAAATTCAAATGCTCAATTGACTATGAAAGCCTTTGCCATTGGCTGAGAATTTAAGTAACCAAAGCAATCTTGGTTCTTTGTTGCTATTGTACAGTTTCTGCCATATTTTATTAAAAACTAGCTGTTCCCGTGCGGCTTCATCCGCATGAAATTATGAAAAAATTATTTTATTGTTTACATTTGTCAAATTATCAATAGCAAATGTCAAAATGACATGACATGACAAACCTTAGCAATCTTTCTTTCTTGATGTTGGCAGCAACTTAAGGTCTCTTTCCCACATTAAGGTTTTTATCCAAAATATTTACCCCCTAAGTTTAATTGCGTGAAAAGCATGACGTAAGTGTAGGGCTTTTTATTAAAAAACGAATTATTCAAAAATGTACTGTAATTGCTGACATTTTAGGCAACAAAGAAGTGTGTGTTTACGCTTTATTATAATAGTATAGATAAAATGATTTAATAAGTTTTTCGAATTAGAATTTCTGCTTGCTTCCTTTGCGAACACTTTTCTCAGTATCTTTGAAATAAGTTGTTAGTTTTTATACATTATTTACCAATTAACTTAATTACCCATAATCCTGCATTAAACTTTTTATTTGTCTACCCGAGCGAAGTTAGTTTCATTTTAGAACTTCAACACTAAACTAAATTTTCGCGAATCTCATACAAAACATTGCAGATGTGGGTGAAATCCGGCTTGATAATGTAATTTATGCGCATACAGAGTGTGTTAGTGAATTGTAAAGCCAAGTAATATAAACTCGGCTTGAGCAGTAATGGTCACTACAACTGAGAGTTAAACCATTTATTTAAAGGGCAGCTTACTGTTGTTATTATTGTAATACTAGCTTTCGCCCGCGACTCCGTCAGCGTGGAATTAATAAAAACAAAAGTGAGTAGCCTATGTGTTCTTCCAGACTATCCTCTACATCTATACCAAATTTCATAGAAATCCGTTCAGCCGTTTAGGCTACAAACGCTAACAAAGATCCATCCATCCATCTAAACTTTCGCATTTACATACATATAATATTAGTATGATAAGTTTTCCCTAAGGTCCTTTGTAAAGAGAAAATATATAACTTTGTTTTATATCACCCGTAACGTAACCAAATCACTTTGGGATTTAAGCTACAAGGGTTAATAAAGTAACTTTATCACCTACTAGCTTTCGCCCGCGACTCCGACCGCGTGAAATAAAAAAATTAAAGTGAGTAGCCTAGCCTATGTGTTCTTCCAGATTATCCTCTACGTCTATGCCAAATTTCATCGAGATCTGTTCAGCCGTTTAGGCTACAAACTCTAACAAACATCCATCCATCCATTTAAACTTTTGCATTTATAATATTAGTAAGAAGTAAGATTGTCCTGTTTTATACTACTACTATTATAAATCTACTATTCTCAAATTAAAAAAAATAAATATAAATCTATTAAATACATAAATAACGTTAAAATATACTAACGGACGGTAACGGATGACCCTTAAAATTTTGTGCTGATTAACAATTTATTTTATAAAACTCAGTAATATTGTAACAATTTAGTAACAGTGCGCACTTTAGATTAAACTATCGCACAACTGTTTAGTCGCGCTTTGATTCCTATGAGCTTATATGGAGGAGCGCACACTACTCGATTTAGTTGTGCAACTAAACAGTTGAATTGGCTGCGAAACAATCGACAATCGCATAACAGTAGTATTATGTGTGTGCCCGCTCTTACAGACACTGCATATAAAACAAATACGAGTAAGTATCTAAAAATAACCAGAACTACAGAAAACCGTTTTCCTTAACTATAGAATAATATCCGTAATCAGAGTTCCTAAAAACCGCTCGTTTCGCACCAATACTGATCGTAAACATAAAGTTACCAAGTCACGTTTCCTATAAAATTGGGTCGGGTAGTATAAAAATGGTAAACGAAAAAGCGTGAAAGTTTCCTGTCATTTTGTACCAGAACGCAATAACGAATACGCAACGACGACATAAATAATACAGAATCAGTGAGACAAAATTAATAAATCTATATCTATCTATACATATAATAAAATTGGAGTGTCTGTTTGTAATGTCAAAAGAAGAAAATCCAGATTTCGGGAAGATGTACTTGCGTTGCTAATAACGAAAATAGCTTTTAAAATTTTATTGTCTGTCCGCAAGCCGCGTTTGTTCTGGGTAATCTCCGAAACATCTGGGCCGATTTCAACGGAACTTTCACTGGAGGGTAGCTGACGTAGACGGGCATATTCTAGGCTACCTTTTTATTTTAATATTGCGTGGACAAAGTCGCGGGCAACAGCTAGTCTTATTATAAATGTATTTTAGTCAACCAACATTTTTGGACGATATAACAATAATATGAAAACTTTCTAAAAATATTGTTTTCTTTCCCATTGTGACCACTAAGTCGTACTTAGTTTTTATTTACTATACCTTGGTTATATACTATTTGTGGTAAATATATACGTAGAAGACACACAATAAAGTAATTGAAGTGCTCGGTCAATACTTTCACTTCAGTTCACATCGTAGCTCATGAGTGACATTTGTTTTGCTGCTTTGTATCATATTTGTTCTACTCGTGATATTTATTTATTTTATATACTAGCAAATTGCTCTGACTTTTTAAGTACTGCGTTATTTAAACGTTATTTTTAATTTAAATTTAACGGTAGATTCCACGTTTGACACATTTTAACAAACTTCAACTTTGTCTATACTGATATTAAAAAATTTTTTGTTCGGTATGTTTGTTACGAATAAACTCAGAAACTACTTAACCTATTTCATAATTTTTTTCACCATTAGATTGCTACATTATTCCCGAGTGTCATAGGCTATTATTTAATATTACTAATATTATAAATGCATATGTTTAAATGGATGGATGTTTGTTCGTTTGTAGTCTAAACTGCTGAACTGATCTCGATGAAATTTGGTCTAGACGTTGAAGTTTGTCTGGAAGAACACATAGGCCACTCAGTTTTTTTTTTAATTTCATGCGGGCGGAGTCACGGGCAAAAATTAGAATTATTGTAAAACGTTAGAAAACGTCTACGCATGTGAAGTCGGAACGTACCGCTAGATGTCACATCTATTATGTTTGAATGTTTTCTTAATTAAATATCGCTTTTTATTGATATAATTTATCTTACAATTTACGGGTGTTTTAATCATCTATATATAAATATTTAATTAATTAGTACTTTAATAATTAACGACCGTGTCGTAATTAAAGGCTTGCTGTTAATTATATTACTCAGCATTTAAATTAATCTATTTAAACATTCTTTGATCTGAGGTGACGGAGAGATTAATAAATCGTTTTAAAGTAGGAAATACATTCTATTCAGCTTGGGATTACTGAAAGAAAGGAAAAAAAAGGAAAACAAGAATTACATTAAAATAACAAACATCAAGAATTAGAAAAGAGTCACTAATTTTGATGTTATCAACCATATCTAAATGAATTGTAAATCAACATGTTGTCTATAATCTTACTGATACTATAATAGCGAAAGTTTAGATGGATGGATGTTTGTTAGAGTTTATACAATACAATTCTTTACTATTGTTTTTTTTAAATTTCACGTGGACAGAGTCGTGGGCGAAAGCTAGTATAAAAATTATGATCGCATTGAGACGTACAAAAAGAAAATGACTGCAATTATTTTCCATCTATCTAATATATATATATTATAATAAAATTGGAGTGTCTCTTTGTAATATCAAAAGAAAAACATCAGATTTAATCGAAGATCCGTTTTATTTTTTTTTTGTCCGTTTGTCCGCAAGCCGCGTTTGTTTCGGGTACCCTTCGAAACGGCTAGGCCGATTTCAACGGGACTTTCACTGAAGGGTAGCTGACATAGGCGGGCATATTATAGGCTACTTACCTTAATATTGCGTGAACGTAGTCGCGGGAAACAGCTAGTTTTTAATACTTACATTTGATATCGTATAATAAGACGTCAACATTCTTCGTGGGCCCACAAGGATCCATTAAGTGCTAGGTTCATCTAATGTTTATGATGTTGGAAATTTGATTCGTTATTATTTTATTACGAGGGCGCATAAAGTTTCCGGTCCGGAAATTAATTCCGAACAAAGAGGAAATTTGAAAAGTGCCGTGTTGATTAAAAATCTCGTTTCAATTATGATTTCATTTAAAAACTTTTGCCGAAATATGAAAATGTTCAATTTATCTTTCGCTTACAGTTTAATGTTGGTCCACTAAAAGACTTCGGGCCTGTCCCACCACTGGCTGATAGAGGCTCAGATAGCTTATAAAATGATGTCACAGCCAGATAAAGTAACAAAATCCGATATTTCCATTACATAATTTAACGTTGGATTGTTATCAGACAATTTAAAATTTGGTGGGACAGTTCCTAATATTATAAATGCGAAAATTTAGATGGATGGATGTTTGTTAGGATTTGTAGCCTAAACTGCTGAACGGATCTCGTAGAAATTTGGCATAGATGTAGAGCATAGTCTGGAAGAACATATACACTTCTAGTTTTTTTTTTTAATTCCGCGCAGGCAAAAGCTGTAGCATATTAAGTCATCCCATATCAGCACCACTAGAGGAACCAGTGACATTGTTTGTTTATAAAAGTTTCGTTGTAATATCAAAGTAAAACAAATCACAGAATAGACATTTCATTAATAAAAAATCCAGTTATTCTAAATGGAATGTAAAATTAATAAAAAAAATATAACAACATACATCAGTAAATAAGTTTGAAAATGAAACATACAACATTCATGAGCAATATCAGGGAGCGTCGATCGATTTCTTCGTTGATGTGTTACACTTGACTATAGAAAAATGGACTAGACCTACACCTATCATTATGTTAAATAAATTCGGCCACTTTCAGTTTGGATTGATGTAAAAAAGACCACCACATATGGGAACATCATTCGAAAACTTATCAATAAATAAACATTTTTTTAAATTAAATATTGACGTTAAAATTTACATACAAAAGTATTACACATGCTAGCAATTTCACAACAAATTATTCGTTTGACAGGTGTGAAGGCGTGGTTGACAGATCCTGTCTTTTAAAAACCAAAGTACTATCATTAATAATTCAAGAGGGCGTCGGTGTTAGGACACGGCGCAGAGCTTAATGTATTAAATAAGCTCTCTTATTCATCTTACGCTCGAAAGAGGTAACACTACTAACATTTCCACATAAAAAATATTAATCCCGCATCATCCTATCAAAAGACATATGTAAAATAAGTACAAAACGTACAGTAAGAACGTGCGCACACCGGAAACTAAACTATCACACTACTGTTCAGTCGCGCTTTGATTCCTATGACCTTATAGGGAGGTGCGCACAACACTCGATTTTTAGTTGTGCAACTAAACAGTTGAATTAGCTACAAAACAATCGACAACCGCACAACAGATATGCGATAGTTTAGTCAAAGGTGTGCGCCCGTTCTAACCATTAAAAGAAGTCTTGATAGTTCGTCTATTGTAATCTTTGTCTAATAGTTAAATTAGATCATAATAGATTTTAAAACATAATCAACCGATCGAATAATAAAGCATACATTCACATAAAATAACTAAAGGATTATAAAGTTTAGCTATAAACAACAATTTTAATATCCTTTCAATGTTAAAACTAATCAAAACAGTATAAATTATGAGTAGCTTTACGTTTTACAGCCTGTTCCGAGTATACCTTAAGCCAAACCTTTAGATTATTTAAGCTGCTAGTTAATAAATATGTGGCAATTAGTGTGAACAATGTTTGGAGGATTATGAGATGATTATTAACGAAAATTCCTTTTGGATTAGATAAACTAAATATTACAGAATTGATGGCGCAGTTAACGCACACTGATTTTGTAATCTACAGGTCAAAGGACAATCATTTACGGTCGAATATTGAAACGTAATTTACAAATGTAACTGCATCTTAAATAAGGTAAGGCAACGGCTAAGCTCCACAGGTGCTCCTAGCCTACCCTAAGTTAGGGGTGAATAGGCCATAGCCAACCACGCTGGCTTGGGCTGGTTGACTTCAGAAATATCTATGAATAACTTCCCCGATATGTGCAGGTTTCATCACGATGTTTTCCTTCACCGTAAGAACGTGGGGTTAATTATGTACATATGAAATTCGAAAATGGAAATTCATATTGGTACATGACGGGATTCGAACCCAAGACCTGTAGATTACAAGTCAAGTGATCAAGACCCTGAACCACCGACGTTCTCTAAGCTGCAAATTTCTCACAAATTTTGACGTCTATCAGTTTGTAAGCAGTGATTACGAAGCAAAGTTCTAAATTCGTTTCAATATTATACCGTTACTATTTCCACATTAAAAGATTTTGTAAATACATCCAATTTATATTTAAGCTTGTAATCTGATAAATTTAAATAAACCTTTAGTTTATTCTTAGAAATAACATACTATTAGAATACAAATCTTCGAAATAAATCTCTTTTCGGTGTAAAATATCTTGTTAAGATAACATATTTGTTCTTGTTATTTCTAAAATTGGATTCGGGTAACGAAATACGGGGCGCGTGTATCGTTAGCTGTAAGTTTCCACTGTCGAAACTATAAAAACACGACAAAGTTAATTCGTATGAAAATTTATACAGCTTAATTATATAAAGTAAATAAACGAATTCTAGTTATGAGTGAGGACAGTCCCTGTATATCCTAAAAATATATACACAAGATTATAAAGCCCTCTATATACGTTTAGTTAAAACTGTATATGGGTTGGTAAATATTAAGTTGAACCATTCAACTGTAAGTTAAAATTTTATCTACACACAGTTTTAACTGAACAGTTCGTCTGTAGTGGGCTTAAAGTAATAATATGTAATATTGTTTTGGCAAACGGGCAAGCGGCCACCTGAATCCACCGAAATAGAAAGCGACCGCTGCCCATAAACAACCGCAATTGCAGATGCGTTGCCTACCCTTAATTGACGGAGGAGGAGACACACATAAAGAGGAAATTTCCCCTTCCTATGCGTCTCCTCCACCGCCAAATCCACTTTGCCTTCCCATCCTTTCCTCTTAAGAAAAGGGTGGAAAGGGAAACGGATTAAAAATTAGGCCTCCGGCAGCACACTCATCGGACGAAACGCGGAATTGCTTCCACTTCACACCTGTTTTCTGTGTGGTCGTGGTATTACACCGGGCGAGCCGGCCCATTCGTGCGAAGATGTTAAAGCGGGCCCTACCACTGTTATAATATTGTAATATACAGTTCAATCTACATCACATTGTTAAATCATTCTTAATCAATTAATTTAATTCCTGTTCATAGACTAAGCACTTAGCACTCTTTGGCCACTCTTTGACCAAAAACTCTATTAAACGATTTATAATTAAAACTACATTATGAAAACCAGTTTAATTTCGTCATTGAGTCGATTTAATGAAGTACAAAAGCTTATTTGAACGAAATAAAGAGAACGATCATTGACAACGGAATTAAATTATTTCCGTTTTTTCGCCGAAGCTTTTTCGCTTGAACAATTATCTTAATGAATTGCAGAACTTTCCTGTTATAGCCTGTTTTATATTCACGTAATTGCAAAGCAGTTCTTCTCTGTTTTCTCTACAATTATTTAATTAACGAAATTTATATCAATTTGATACTAATCAATTGTGTTATGTGTTTTACCATATTTAGTTTTTAATCCATTTAAAAAAAGTATATTTTGAACTATATTCTAAGAGCGTCGGTAGCTCAGTGGTTTGAGCGCTTGACTTGTAATCTACAGGTCTTAGGTTCGAATCCCGCCATGTACCAATGTGATTTTCGATTTTTTGAATTTTCATATGTACACAATTTTCCCGGCGTTCTTACGGTGAAGGAAAACATCGTGATGCAACCTGCACATATCGGCGAAGAAATACAAAGATATGTGTGAAGTCAACCAACCCGCACTGGGCCAGCGTGGTTGACTATGGCCTAGTCACCCTAACTTAGGGTAGACTCCTAGACCCTCGGTGGGAACGTATAGTGAGCTGGTGATTATTTTATTTTGAAGTCATTATTTAAATGTTAATTTCTTTAAATAAATCTACACAAAGAATAGAGATTTAGTTAATTATTAAAGAAAGATTATTTTGATATACGAATCGTTCTCGTAATAGAATTTCGATAAAAATAATATCAGATTGTTGGTAGAATGGAAAAGAATAAAAATGTTCCATTCTCTCCATAGATTGGACGTTAACAAATCGACGTAATAAATTCCCTTGTGGTTATAATGGCTACGCATTAATATGATTTGTTGTGTCCAGTTAGAACAACATTTTGTACAAACTGGGTTACAAGGGACGGATAATATATTTAAAAAGCGGTCAAATTCCAAAAAAAATAACTTTTTACATATAAAAATCTCGTATCATGTTTCTTTTATACAAACATTGAACCTACTGACTTAGTACTTTGTTACACATTAAAATATGAAACGATTTTTCTCTTGATTTTTGACTAGTCGTGTAGTGCTACGTTATAGTATGATATGCTACGTCGTAGCAGCGTAGCAAAGGCAATTAGTTAATCGACTTATAAAAGGACTCAACTTGTTTACTTAAGTGCTGCAAACTATAACAAACATCCATCCATCTATTCATCTAAACTTTTGCATTTATACTATCAATAAAATTATATTGTAGTATGTTTTTAACTGTAAGCCATAAAAAATATGTTTTTAAATACTGCATTATTTAATGTTATAAATTATGTACTATATTTTAATACATAAACATATTTATTTACATTGTCACAAACAAGAGTGCAATTAATAAACCTATGAATTAATAACCTATTAAAACCACTCTCGGAAAATGGTATTTCAGAGTTCAAACTACTGGTCTGTTATCGCTAACTATAAAGTAAATTACAGAAATCGCGTACATCGTTACTATACAATTTATCAATGAGTAACACTATCAAAGTTTGAGCGAAACTACGAAAAGTTTAATGAGAGAATGGCAGGGAAATTGGAAAACTAACTTGCACTAGAAGTATACTTGATTAGCTTGTAACAAAAAACAACAATCCGTGTTTTATTCTATAGTAGAACATTCGGATAAATTGCATTGGATTGTGGATTACTTTCATCTATTTTCCTTATTCCACTCATATCTTTGCATCAGGTTATTTCGAGTTCGATCTATTCCGTATTCTATCTCTTATCACTCCTTGTTAATCCTAGTTATTGTTGTCTGCAGCTGGCACGTGCGAGTGTAATCTTGCAAATGTGATAGATGCTAGCATGTGCATTCCCGCCCTTGATCCTATAGTGCCTTTTAATGCTGAGTTTCTTTAGCGATCATTAAACGGTTTTTTTTTCTCACATACACATTATTTAACTGAATATTGGATAAATTAAAATGTTGGCTGAATGGCCGGCTTCCCAGTTGTGTTTAACCTTTCGTTAGCTAGATTTCGATAAATTAATGAAATGCGATGACTTTTAATCCGTTGAAACTTAGGTCCACCTAACACTAAATCATTAGGTAATCTATATCTCTATCTACATATATCTAAAAGAAATTTTCCTTATTTCGTGAAGATGATGTATTTACGTTGCTCATAACGTAAATCGCATTGAAAATATTTTTGTCTACCTGTCTGTCTGTCTGTAAGCCGTATTTGTTCCGGGTAATCTCCGAAACGGCTTGACCGATTTCGACCGGACTTTCACTGAAGGGTAGCTGACATAGACGAGTATATTATAGCTAATCTTTTTTATCTTTATATTGTGTGGACGAAGTCACGGGCAACAGCTAGTGATAAAATAAATTAAAATCACAACAACCAAACAAATGAAGTTTGTATAAAATGTTTTTGTTTTAAAGTGTAAAAGCGTAGAAATTTTTATGTTGTTCCGTTGAAAGCATTAATCTCACCTGGCGTCGGTGTTTTCCTAATAAATTGCTGTTTGCTAAGACAAAGTTCCTTGGCTACAATAATTAACACAGCACATGAATACTGAAGAATTTAATTCTAATTTTAAAAAATTGGAACAATTTTCGTAAAGTTGTGCATTATAAGATTTTATTTCTTTTTAAATTGAATACTAAGAGCGGGCGCACACCTTTGACTAAACTGTCGCACAACAGTTGTGTGATTGTCGATTGTTTCGTAGCCAATTCAACTATTTAGTTACACAACATAAATCGAGTAGTGACGGCAACTCTTTGTAAGCTTATAGGAATTCAAGCGCGACTACACAGTTGTGCGAATTTATAAATATCGAACTAATAAATTGATATAATTTTAATTGGAACTAAATACACAAAAAATTATAACCAATATCGGTTATCGGCATACATTGTAATACATTTTTTTTTATTCTAAAACATCATTCAATCGAAATTTTATATGGACACGTTTGTATTTAATTTTTTACTTCGAACTAATACACATAAGGTTTTTAGAATTAACGTTAAGATGTAGCAGGAATAAAACATTTAATTTGTGGAGTTTAATATTCACCCAATTCACCTTAATGTCCCGATCCGATGAATTGTTAATTCGCTAACGTCGAATGAGAAAGTTTGAAGAGGATCGGAGAACTAAATTATTTTATGAATAATTATGAAACTCACTGATCCCTCTTCGTTATAACTTCATAACTTCCGCGGATCGCATTTACTAGATAATTATCTTCCTGCAATTATTAAGAAGGGAAAGGTAATGAAACTCCGTGTTCCGAGCGCATTTCCTTTTACAATTGGTATTCATCATTATCATCATCAACTTGCCCTTATACCTTACGGAGGGTCAGCACAGTATGTGTTGCTCTTCCATACATCTCTATCAGCCGTCATATCTGAAACCACTCCTTTCTTAAGCATATCCTCTTTTACACAATCCATCCATACTTTCTTCGGTCTTCCTCTTCCTCTGTAGCCATCCACATTCATTCTTAACACTTTCTGGTTTATGTCCCCATCGTCTCGTCGCATAACATTTCCATACCACGCTAACCTTTTGCTTCTCAATTTCTCCACCACTGGCGCTACCTTCAAACTTCCTCTAATATACACATTCTTAACTTTATCTATTCTTGTCACACCACACATCCATCTTAACATACGCATCTCAGCCAAATGCAATCTCTTTTCATCCTCAACTTTGGTGGCCCAACATTCAGATCTATACATTTCGACAGGTCTTATGATGGACTTGTAGATCTGTCCCTTAAGCTTAAGATGCATTCTTGGATCACAAGTCACACCAGTAACCTGTGGCCATTTCATCCAACCTGCATTTATTCGGCTTTTCACGTCCCGGTCAACGCCACCGTCGGACTGGACTAGAGAACCGAGGTACTTTAAATCGGAGCAGGTTGGTAGAGGCACACCATTTAAGGCGATTGGAGAGAAGCTGGTCGGACCGCCAAAATCGCAAAATAAATGCTCTGTTATTAGTTGTTGTTGTTGTTGGTATTATGAAATATTAAATAGCAAATGTTTATCTCACTAATATTATAAAAGGGAAAGTTCAGTTGGATCGATGTTTGTTTGCTTACCGTCTAAACATATGAACGAATCTACAAGAAATTTAGCACAGATGTAGAGTAAAGTCTGGAAGAACACACATACTAGTTACTATTGTTTTTTAAATCCACACGGGCAGAGTCGCGGGCAAAAGCTAGTATAAAACAAATTGATTTCAAAATTTGGTACTTTATAGGTTTTGTAACCATAATAGCTACCTTTTATTTAGCAAATATGTATGTTGTTAAATTCAGGTAGGAAATAAACTTCCTTGACTGTATGCACTTTACCTGAAAACTTTTATGTCTTTTATATCTCCTACAACAAAGTAATTACGACAACAAAACGTTCATTCCTCAACTGGCTTCCGTAAGAATACAATTCAACAATGAAGACATAGAACTTATCTTTTTTATAAGAACAAACTATTTTTGTTTTTGAATTAAAAAAAAAAATATATGTGAATCGAAATTGTACATCATACTTTCATACTATTCATACTAACATTATAAATGCGAAAGTTTAGATGGATAGATGGATGGATGGATGTTTGTTAGCGTTTGTAGCCTAAACGGCTGAGCGGATTTCTATGAAATTTGGTATAGATGTAGTGGATATTCTGGAAGAACACATAGGGTACTTGCTTTTGATTTCTTTTAATTTCACGCAGATGGAGTCGCGGGCGAAATCTAGTAAACAATAAAGTGTTTAGATTGCATGTGAATGGCTATAAAGGTAGAGGAAGACCGAAGAAGGTATGGATGGATTGCGTAAAAGAGGATATGCTTAAGAAGGGAGTGAATTTAGATATAACGGCTGATAAAGATGTATAAAAGACACATGCTATGCTGACCTTCCGTAGGGACAAGGCAAGTTGACGATTATATGCAATAACGTCGAAAGTTTTCCAGTAAAAAGACGGAATCAGTTTACCAAAGCTGCTAAGAAATGGCACTTAGCAGCAGATTGTTGTTCAAATAATTGCATAACTCGCGTTTATCATAGCAATGTCTCGCCCAGGGACAGCGAAATTTTCTGTGACTACAAGTTTTAACAATGTTATTTTACTTTAAAGTTTTTATTTTTACCTATTTTTACCTTTATACTTAGAGTGCGATGGCAAGAAAAAAAATTTAAAACATATAATAATTTATTTTTAATCAAAATTTTATTATGTTTATAAGATAATTGAAATGAGATTATTGTAATTAACTAGGTTATAGTTGTGGAACTTTTCTGATTAAATCTAGTTAAGGTTATTCATAGATATTAGAAAATGGCAACCGAGCAAGCGGCCATTAGAGGATAAAAGAGGTTAAACAGAAATAAGTCATGTACCTTTCCTGTCTATCCTATTCCAACGAATACAAATTCCCCTTCTTGTTGAAAAGGGTAGGGGAGCGGAGAACAATTTTGAATCTGCATATATCATCATCACCAGCTCACTTTACGTCCTCACCGAGGGGCTCGGAGCCTACCCTAAAGTTAGGGTGACTAGGCCATAGTCAACCACGCTGGCCAAGTGCGGGTTGGTTGACTTCACACATATCTTTGAATTTCTTCGCCGATATGTGCAGGTTGCATCACGATGTTTTCCTTCACCGTAAGAACATCGGGTAAATTATGCACATATGAAAATTCGAAAAATCGAAAATCACATTGTTACATGGCGGGATTCGAACCTAAGATATGTAGATTACAAGTCAAATGCTTAAACCACTAAGCCACCGACGCTTCTCCTCCGACCCGAAATGCAGAACTTCACAATTTGTTTAGCAAATGTAAGTCTCACATTTGCTGTACAAACTCATCGGCGAAAGGAATCCATTTAAATTCATGATCTCTTTTAAGTATGCTCCCGTCGCACGCCACTTCAAAGCGCGTAATTGCAGTGAGCACATTTTAAATTTGAATTTTAAATTCTACGAGAGGGCTTTTAACATAACGATGAAATATAAACTATTAGCAACGTAAAAGTAATTTGTGAAAAAAAAAGATATTCACGAACTCTGGTGATTAAATATTAGTGTTACTAATAGGACGTTTTGTTTGCATACAAATTATATTTTAATAAATACTTAGTTATTATATCTTTTTACGTCTCAACTACAAATTAATTATATTTACAGAAATATTAAGTTGATTATTTTTTACTAGATGTTGCTCGCGACTTCGTCTAGGTGACATTAAAAATAATAAAAATATAGCCTATGTTACTCACTGATAACATAGCTTTTTAATGGTGAAAAATATTTGAAATCGGTTCAGTAGTTTTTGATTTACTTCAATACATACAAAAATCGAAATCTTTCCTCTTTATAATAATACCAGCTTTCGCCCGCTACTCCGACCGCGTGGAATTAAAAAAAATGAATATGAGTAGTCTCTGTGTTCTTCCAGACTATGCTCTACTCGTACATCTATACCAAATTTCATCGAGATCCGTTCAGCCGTTTAGGCTACAAACTCTAACAAACATCCATCCATCCATCTAAACTTTCACTTTTATAATATTAGTATGAAGTATGAAGTATAGATTTCTCCATGCAATTCAGAAACAATTTTGTAATATTCCACTAAAAATTGCTACAGTCACGGTCCTTCGTTTTATTTACGCTGTTATAAAGTACTTCGTCATACTAATTCAATACTAAGGGGCCCCCTTAATGACTGATCTGCTAAGTATTTATACGTCACCGCTTTGTAAATACTTTTGCATACTAAAGTTAAACGTACAATTATCCTAATGAAGTGCAGCGAATCTCAAAGCTGTTCATTATCTTGTAGATTGCGAATTGTTCGCTCAATGTGAAATCTTCAACTACATTTCGTCCTCAACTTGGGAATTTTGTAAAGTAAAATGAAAACTGTAAAACTTAGCTACGAGTCTAGATCGGTTTTAGTTATAGATTTCTATCTGACTTTATGTATTTAGGAAACTTAAATACGAAATTAAAAAAAAAAAAAAGATTATACGTGAGTTGGTTTTAATTCGTTCTTAATAATGTCTCACGAAAGTTTGAACAGTTCAATTAGTACGAGTATATGATAGTTTACAGTCATACGAAAAAAATAGAATGATATGAAACGTATTAACTACTAGCTGTTGCTCGCGACTTCATCCGTGTGAAATTAAAAAATATATGCTATGCTACTCACAGATAAAGGTAAAAGATTTTTTAAAATCGTCCCAGTAGTGTTTCAGTTATTTCAATACATACAAAAATACAAAAGCACAAAAATACAAATCTTTCCTCTTTATAACATTACTATAGAAAAAGTAGTAAGTACCAGTATCATCACCAGCTCACTATACGTCCCCACCGAGGGGCTCGGAGCCTACCCAAAGTAAGGGTGACTAGGCCATAGTCAACCACGCTGGCCAAGTGCGGGTTGGTTGACTTCAACATATTGTTACGTTTATTAGTCTTTGGCGTTATGTTTCTTAAATTGTGACACATGTACATATTTTATTAGTCTTTGATATATCTTGTTACTATAGTGATGTATTATTGTTAAGTCAGAGTTATGAAAAATAGATGATTATATAAAAACTGAACAAATCGTTTAATTCTCAACAATATCTTTGAATTTCTTCGCCGATATGTGCAGGTTGCATCGCGATGTTTTCCTTCACCGTAAGAACGTCGGGTAAATTATGTACATATGGAAATTCGAAAAATCGAAAATCACATTGGTACATGGCGGGATTAGAACCCAAGACCTGTAGATTACAAGTCCATTGCTTAAACCACTGAGCCACCGACGCTGTAGTAATAACTATTTAGTAGTTATTTTCACAATTTTCTTTAATGTAAGAAGTGTAAGTTTTTAACAAACCATGCTAATTTTGTCATTTAATACGAAACAGTGTGATTTGCAAAGTTTTATTGCACATTGAGTTTTATTTGAAGGCATTATCTTAATTATGTCATTATCGTTCTCATTGGACGGAGTTTGTACAAATATTCAAAGTTTAGTACAATTGTAGAATTTAAATAAGATTCTACGGAAACTTCAGACGTAATTAGATTTTCTAAACTTCAAAATCTAAGACCGTGCGCACACCTGAAACTAATATATCGCACAACTGTTTAGTCTCGATTTGAGGCACACTACTCGATTTTTAGTATCGCGCACTTTTCTGTAGAACTTTTTAAGATCTACAATTCTTTCATACATCATTTTTATATACCTCTAAGGGTTTAGGCAGCGTAAGCCGAGAAAAGTTAAAGTTTAGTGAGTTTTTAACGCCGGCGTCCAGAAACACGCTGTTTATTAATAGTTCCTGATCATTAGTAATAATAAAATATAGCCTATGTTACTCACAGATAAATTACCTTTCTGATGGTGAAAGAATTTTTAAAATCGGCGCAGTAGTTTTTGAGTTATTTCAATACATACAAAAATACAAAGTTTTCCTCTTTATAATATTAGTATAGATATAGATATAGATATAGACTAGCTGTTCCCTTGCGACTTCATCCGCATAAAATTATGAAAATTTTATTTTATTGTTTACATTTGTCAAATTATAAATTGCAAATGTCAAAATGACATGACATGATGACAAACCATGACAACCTTGCTTCCTTGATGTTGGCAGCAACTTATGGTCTCTTTCCCACATTAGGGTCTTTATCTAAAATATTTATCCCCTAAGTTTTATGGCGTGAAAATATATAGCCTAAAGCGTGACGTAAGTGTAGGGCTTTTTATTAGAAAACGAATTATTGAAAAATATGCTGTAATTACTGACATCTTAGGCAACAAAGAAGTGTTGTGTTTACGCTTTATTATAATAGTATAGATGTACAGAAGTATAGATGAGTTTTTGGTTTGTATTGAGCTAATTAAAACATTAATCAATACGTGACATGTTTATGGAATGTTTGGGAGATTTCAGTTTGAAAACAACGACCATATACCAAATTAATATTTGCATTATGCAAAATTATCAACAGGATGCACTAGGAATGGTATGATGAGATAAATTTAATTAGAAAATCCATCTATACTAATATTATAAAGAGGAAAGATTTGTACTTTTAGATTTTTGTATGTATTGAAATGACTCAAAAACTACTGAACCGATTTCAAAAAATTTTCGCCATTAAAAAGCTACGTTAATTGATAACCGAGTAACATAGGCTATATTTTTTAATTTCACGCGGGCGAAATCGCGACTTAGTGCGCACGGCGGGAAGTCGTTGGATGCAGAAGGCGGAGGACCGCAATCTGTGGAAGGTATTGGGGAAGGCCTATGCCCAACAGTGGGTACACAAAGGCTGATGATGATGATGAAATCGCGAGCAACAGCTAGTATGGTATAAACCGAGCTTTTATTAAATAACAGTTAAACCGTAGTGAATTACAAACTCAAAACAACGTAAAGGTTAAATAGAGAGGCTAATGGCTGATGATTTTTTGAGGAGCAAACCTTTTCCGGCCTCCAATAACAATCCAATCTTTGATCAAAATCAGTACAGTTATATCGGAAAGCAGTGGGATTAAAAATAGAAATAAAGCCTATTTAAACAATTTTACTACGTCACAGACCTATAAATAAGACTGAAGCGACAGTAACATGTGTAAATATATAATAATTTCTAGAAGATTCTAGAAGATAGAATATTGATTAATATAAAATCTATCTGTCTAGACGTAACGAAACAAAAGTTTTGAATTAACAAAATATTTCTTAACTAAAACGGCGACTAAATGCATTATGAATAGAAATACACATATTATATTACAAGAAATATTGAAGTTTGCAATAAACTGTCGAAACTTAAATGAAAAGAACACGGTTTTTCGAATGAAGTTCAGATAAAATTTTGCTGAAGATACAAGAAGTACGTAAGTCAATGTCTTCAAACAATAAACTTTATACTAGAAGTCTTCATGAAGAATCAAAAGTTTATAATTTTAAACGTTCGATTTATAATTCATCTTAAATTTATCTTATAAAATTTAAATGTATATTTGAAAGACATCACAGTAAAAGCGGGCGTACACCTTTGCCTAAACTATCACACAACTGTTGTGCGATTGTCGATTGTTTCACAGCCCATTCAACTGTTTAGTTGCACAACTAAAAATCGAATAGTGTGCGAGCCTCCATATAAGCTCATAGGAATCAAAGCGCGACTAAACAGTTGTGCAATAGTTTAGTCAAAGGTGTACTCTTTAACGACAAACTTGTAGACATAGGCCAACGATTTTTCTTAATACCTTTTATATAAAAAGAATCGATAATGCGTCTTTATATGACTCTCTTATTTAACTCTGCACGCTATATTCTAACCAATTTCATAAAGTACACACCAAAAGCTTTACAATAGCTTTATTTAGAACAAAATAGTTTATGTAAATAAATTAATTTAATTTAATGTGTGACAGTTAGTTCGTTAGATTGTGTGGCAACATTAATATCAGATGTGCCACGCAGGGCAAGTAAATCGTTGTTCACAGCCATGTAACGCCGGAAGGAGGGACTTTAATTAACTACCGAGCTTGAATTGCTGGGAAATGTTGATGTAAAGGTGTAAGTGTGATATGGAATATTTTAGTCCATTCCTACATTAGGTAAGCTTAATTTCTCATACTTAAACTTGTTACACTTAACATTGGAAACAAGGTAAGCAGTTGCACAAAACTCATTAGAAAACTACAGCCATTTGTACTTTATACTCTAGCTTAGGGGTTGGTGGTACTTTTTCGTTAAGTAAAAGGCCAGCTAAAGCTAAAAGCGAAAGGTTAGCTAAAGCTAAGGTCGAACTCTAACTAAAGAACTACTAACGCTGAAAGTAAACTAAAAGTCAACAACTTATTTATAAATTTGCAATGTCATCGTCTATCGAGATTTACATGTAATAAACGACTTCTGTATAAATGTAAAAGAGCGAGAACATAAGCTGCATGCATTTTAATTCATGTAAATTTTAGTCGCATGGAGTCATAAATAACTTTTTAGTGGCTCGCTTGTAATTCATGACTGTTAACTAATTACCATGGCTCGCTTGTTCAGCGCAAATGTATAGTTAAATAATAATTTTAATCAGTATCGTTAGTCATTCCTTTTGTGAAATGAATTTGTGTACATTTTAATTTGTTTTGTGTCAAGGGTTAATAATCATTTCTGGGGCCCCAGCACGTTTGCGATTTATTATTCGCATATTCACACCGTCATCTACTTGTAATTGAATACTTGAAGATTATGAATAAATATGGTTTCCAGAAGCTACATGAAAAAGTACAGACTAATTCGTTTTTTGAGTAACTAATGAATCTAAGTTGTCCCGAAGATTCGTCGAAAAATTAAAGACATGAAAAAACACACCAACCTAACTAAACGAGTTATTCAATTCCGAGGAATTTTCTAAGATATTTCCCTTTGAGTTTAGTTTAACTGAATATCAAATTCATTTAACAATGGAATATTGTTATCTTGGAGTTATAGTTCCGTTCCGTTGCTCGGAATAGTTACGGACTTCCAATCCGCACTTTGTTATTGTGGGAAATAGCGTAGCCCTTATCGCATTACATTTACTACTGCAATCTATATCTATACTAATATTATAAACAGGAAAGATTTGTATTTTGTATGTATTGAAATAATTTAAAAACTACTTGGCCGATTTTCAAAAATTCTTTCACCGTTAGAAAGGTAATTTATCCGCGATATATTTTATATATTTTCAATTATTCTTTAATTTCACGCAGACGAGGGCGGGAGCAACAGCTAGTTATTTATAAAATAACATCTAAAATTAATAATCGAAAAAAAATCTTATAATTTCACAAATAAACTGTATATGTATACATACGTATACATTTACGAAATTTTAGACAATTCTATAGACCTTCAGTTTCAATAATAATAATAAATAACAAGTGGATATTGAATAAATGGCATTAATGTAAACCACTATACTATGCAATGTTGTAAGTAGGGGCACCTCCAACCTCATCCTAGCGAAGCCAATGAAAGAAATGTATTAAAAATCTAAATTAAAAAAATGTTTTCGGGGCTGAGCTAAAATTAAATCAACATCACTTTATTACCTGAAAACTCATTACTTAATTTAGAAAACCCATATTAATTTACCTAAATTCTTTAATGCTAATTAACTGAAGATTAAAATTATATTTACTTTGGAAACACGATATTCCTGACTGTATACTACGTTTATATAATTAGATCCCTTCATTTAATGATAAGGAAAATAATATATTTAAAGATAGAACCGATTTCAAAAGAAAAGATAATCGAATTCCTTTTAAAAGTCTTCAGTGAACGAAATAAGAAATTTTTAAAATTCGAATCCATATTAAGAAGTTAAAATAACACGTTTTATATCTTAAAAAAAATAAAATCATGCCTGAATGTGTGAAAATAATTCACAATATAATAGAATTTCATCTTACTTCTTACTAATATTATAAATGCGAAAGTTTAGATGGATGGATGGATGTTTGTTAGAGTTTGTAGCCGAAACGGCTGATCGGATCTCGATGGCATAGATGAAGAGGACAGTCTGGAAGAACATACAGGCTACTTATTTTTGTTTTTATTCAATTCCACGCGGACGGTGTCCCTGGCGAAAGCTAGTGTATAATACAAGAAAAAACTCTAAACATTAATCTTTATATTCAGTGGTAAACATGTTCTAGCAGTCGTTTCTAAATCCCTTTTTAAAACAGACGACTTGGCTTTCAACGACCGTGACTAAGAAATTTCTATAATACTTTTAAAAGTATAGGATTTTTTCCAGTCAATCGCTTTATTGAAGAAAAGCACTCTTCTATATAAAGGGTTACTTTATTTTTTATCCGAATTCTAAACAACTTTTACAAATCGTTGGTGAATAGATTCTTTAGGGCGAATACACGTGTAAGCTAATAGCACGTGCCAATTACAATAATGTGAGGCTAACTGGCATCCCATGACATGCAATTAGTTAGCACGTTCATTGATATTCTGACAGTTACGGTCATGTAATATGCAAGTTGAAGGAGAAGGAGAAGGGGTACGAAACTTGACACTGACATCTCGTCACGTACGATCGCCAGTACCTCCATTACCGGCATGTGTATAACCGCCCTTAGTTTAGTTTTAAAGCTATTCCTCTTTCACCTATCAAAGAAGGTGAAAAATTAAAGATGGGCTTTAAAATGCAATGCGACGTCGCATTAAAATCTATTGAAACCTATAAACTCTGTTAAAATGACAAGTAAAGTTTATAAATACTATAACATTCCAGTTACAGTGGCCTTAAAGATAAAACTTCGAGTCACGTCGGCTATAAAATGAGGTTAGGTCGTGGAAAAAACAAAAGAAAACAGACAGTTTTAGTAACATGATCCACAATAGGACTTATTTTATTTAAATTTTTATACATTCAAATATGTTCTAAAAACCAAACAAACCTAAAAGAACTAACAAGCAATTGTCAGGATAATCATCATTAATATGGATGGAAACATTTAAGAGCCAAATACTTAAGCTACAATTCTCTAGTAAAAGACAAATGAGCATCGGCAACACTGAAGTTGGAACAACACTAGTGGCTATCATCAAATACATTGCCGATTTTAAAAAAGTTTTTATTTGACTAAATATTACTTTTGTACGAGTAATATGAATTTAATTCGTATAAAAAATATCATATCCACGTTAAATAGGATTCTCGTTTCTATTTGTTTATCGAATGTCTATAAATAGACAAATGAAAAATATTTTTTATGTATTTGTATTCAGATTGTATACGAAACCACATCCCACATAAAATCTCTTGTACTGTTGCGAAAATCGGCGGTGTTCCACTTACAGAAACATTTAACGATATCGAGAGAAATCCGCCTCTTAGTGATAACCAGTTAGGTATCAGTTAGTTGCGCAAACGCACGGATAATAATAAAAAAAGGCAATTTTTCGCGTACTACTGACCAACACTTTTTCGTACAATCACATTTAAAAGTTGCGTCCTATTGTTTCATGACGTCCCAATGTGTAAAAAACATTCAAGCGACTGTACTTTTAACAGCGAGAACTTTTAGAAGCGAGCCTACAATCTCCTAAAAGCGGCAACGCATCTGTAGTTCCTCTGGTGTTGCGGATGTCCATGGGCGTCGTTGACCACCTTTTTTTTATAACATACGGTGGCAAACGAGCATGCGACCACATGAATCCGCCAAAATGGCGAACTACCCTACCCATACTACCCATAGACATCCGCAATTGCAGATGTGTTGCCTACCCTTAATCGACGGAGGAGGAAACGCACATAAAGAGGATATTTCCCCTTCCTATGCGTCTCCTTCGCCGTGTAATCCACTGCACTTCCCATCCTTTCTCATAAGAAAAAGGGTGGGAAGGGAAAGTGTGAACCTCTGTGTTCCCGACGTTCGTTTGCTCCCTTCTCTTATAAAAATAAAATAAAACAACACCGCCTGATTCTCCCATTGTACATTGTACGGCAGATAGAAATATTGTCCTGGTTCAGATTAAACACGAACTTCTGAGAGGCGTGACTTATTCAGTTCTTATTTTAGGCCGCCATTAATATTTTGTCAACGTATGACATTGTGGTTGTAAAGAATATGCAGTGTAAATATATAATAAAGAGTACTTAAAAGAGACAACAAATAGTTACTTCATATTATTATTATAAATGAGAAATTTTAGATGGATGGATGGATGTTTTTTAGAGTTTGAAATTTGGCGTAGATGTAGAACATAGTCTGGAAGAACACAGGCTTTGCTTTTGTTTTTTTTTTTTCAATTCCACTCGGATGGAGTCGCGGGGAAAAGTTAGTTAGAATATAATGCAATACCAATTGAAGTAATATATTGCATCTATATTCACATGTTACTTGAATTTGAATGGCCATAATAACTGCGATAGTAATACTCTAAGCCTTGATAAAGCTGTCTGTAGCCTCAACTCCATAGGAAACTATATTTCTAAAGCCTTGATATTCCTATTGAACTACCTTACGTTGGACGATACCTTCAATATTGCATTCATAGAACATTGTATTTAACAATGTAGATGAATAGTTAAGTATATTTAATTTTATTAAATAGAATGGTCGCTCAAGGATTAAGCACTTGATTTGTAATCTGCAGGTATTGAGTTCGAATCCTGCCACGTACCAATGTTTTTTCGATATATGAAATTCTAATTTCATATATGTTACCTACATTTAAACGATGTATTTATAGTGAAGGAAAACGTTATGCAAACTGTTCATATCTGCGAAGAATTTCAAAGATATGTGTGAAGTTAAACTCAGTGCAGCGTAGTTGATTAATCGACGGAAGAAGAGACGCACATAGGATATTTCCCCTTCTTATGCGTCTTTTCCACCGTCAAATCCACTCTTCCTTTCCATCTAACACACTTAAGAAAAGGGTGGAAAGGAAAAGTGACTAAAATTAGGCTTCCGGCACCACACTCATCAGACGTAAGGCGGGATTGTTCCCACTTCACGCCTGTCTTCTCTGTGGTCGTGGTATTACACCGGACGAGCCAGCAGTGCCAGTTGTGCGAAGATGTTAAAGCGGGCTCTACCACTGTTAAATGATGATGAAAACATATAACTACATGGAAAGATAACGCAAACGTTATCTATAGTTATTTTTATTTACATATCCAGTAGATAATGTAAAATTTTAGTTAACGTAAATAAGTAAATACAGAAGAATTAGTTAAAATTTAAAATACAAACTGTACAAGCCGGTCTCTAATTCCTCAGCAATTACAAAGCTATAGTCTTTGGTAACGTTAGAACCTCTAATTAAATCGGGCGAACTCGTTATATGATTCCACGCAACTAACAAGCTTTGTTTCTCTTCGAGATGTTTATTTTTATAACTTTATAATTTATATTTGTAAAATATCTAGACGAACCAATTTGATTGACAAAAGTTTGTTTTATATTCGAAAATTGGTATTGTATAGTATTGTAGGAGTATAATTGGTTGGAATGTAACTCACTTTTTTTATGTATTTTTAAAAGCAATGATTAAAATCAATAATTATAATGGAAATTTGAGTTGTAATAAAGAAATGTTTAGGTAAATCTTTTATCGGTATAAATTAATGCCGGAAGTTATCCAAATTTATTGATGTAATTTTAAGAGCGCGCACACCTTTGACTAAACTATCGCACAACTGTTTAGTCGCGGTAAGATTCCTATAATTTTATGTTTAGGTGCGCACACTACTCGATTTTTAGTGCAACTAAACAGTTGAATTGGCTGCGAAACAATCGACAGTCGCACAACAGTTAATAGTTTAGCCAAAGGTGTGTCCGCTCTGAAAGAAAGCAACACAAACATTTTACAGCGTCCAAACTTAAAACATTGTTGTCAACGAAAATTTTCTATTTCCTAAGATAAGAGCGCACTTTGCAATTTATGATGCTGTGAAAAGAGCTTGTCATTGTAATAGTAAAAGCCTCGTAAATTACGCCGTATGCTTCTTTATGGCCGTCTGTTATCGTTACATTGTTTTAAGGCTCACGTGTTTCTTACTATGTTTTTATATTTTCCTCAACTTTAGTGTAGATAATTTTAAAAATACATCGTTTATTCCTTTTTTGTCCTAAAGGAGTCACACGATTAAGCTATTATTGAACTATAATTAAATCGGGCGAACTCGTTATATGATTCCACGCAACTAACAAGCTTTGTTTCTCTTCGAGATGTTTATTTTTATAACTTTATAATTTATATTTGTAAAATATCTAGACGAACCAATTTGATTGACAAAAGTTTGTTTTATATTCGAAAATTGGTATTGTATAGTATTGTAGGAGTATAATTGGTTGGAATGTAACTCACTTTTTTTTATGTATTTTTAAAAGCAATGATAAAAATCAATAATTATAATGGAAATTTGAGTTGTAATAAAGAAATGTTTAGGTAAATCTTTTATCGGTATAAATTAATGCCGGAAGTTATCCAAATTTATTGATGTAATTTTAAGAGCGCGCACACCTTTGACTAAACTATCGCATAACTGTTGTGCGATTGTCGATTGTTTCCCAGCCAATTCAACTGTCAGTTGCACAATAAAAAATAGAGTAGTGTGCACACCTTCATATAAGCTCATAGGGAAATAGGAAATCAAAGCGCGACTAAACTGTTATGCCATAGTTTAGTTTCCGGTGTGCGCACGCTGTTAAAGTCTTAACTAAAGCACTTCTGGCACTACGAACTTTTGGCTATAGCTTAGCTAAGTTAAGGATAAGTTTTCGAAACAGAAATATTTAACTACAGTTAGAAACTAGTGCTAGTAATAAGTTAGAAGAAAGTGCAAAAGCAGACAACAATGTTATAGAAATAAAATAAAAAACAATAAAAGCAATGTGAACCCTTTTTAGTTTTAAAAAGTGACGTGGATTTTGTCGCGCTCTCTTTGGTTACTTTCAGATCTGTATGGTTCAACGCTTACAGTTTCCTTTTCCTCTTTGAAACTGGTACTTTTATAAAACCAACATTTCGTTTACCGACATCAATGTAAACCGACCTCTGAGTTGTTTTTTGTATAACGACCAAGTTATCGACCAGTGAATTTGCTATTGCTCACGAGGACAACGTAATATCAAATTAACTCTGTTCTGTGCGTTGCAGCACTGGGTTGTGTACTCACCTGTCTCCCTATTCTGCCTTCATGTGAAACTGGCAGAAGTGATTACACGCTGAGAACTTAAGCGTTAAGTTTGAGCGTTGGTAGCTCTTTACTTAGAATGTAATCTACGTGGAGCATCAAAGGTAGTTAACAATTTAGAATACTTGTTCGTAACTTCAACTATAAGCTTCATTTTAAATTAGTTTTTGTCACTTTAATAACTTAAAAAAGGAGGTTTTTTATGAATTAGATAAGCGCAATGCGGTTGTCGATTTATCGGGTTTTACTCAGTTATCAATTAATAATAATAATACACATTTAATCAGTTCCAAAACACATTACAACATAATACACTTGAACAAAAAAAAATACAAACGAGAAAAAAGAAAACTAACTATTAACAATCAAAATTAATGACAAGAAAATTGAAGAGAAAAAAAAATAAAAAACATACAAATTACAATAATCAATGCGAATGTTTGGATGGATGATGGATGGATCTAGGTGAAAAGTATGAGTGTAGAACAAAGACTAGAAGAACGCATATGCTACTTAAGATGTTTTAATTTATCGGGTAGAGTTGCAGACAATAGCTGGTTTATAATAATCCAAAGCTAAAGATATAAACAGAGGTAAGATAATTTCCAATTCTCTTTTAAATTACTTACCAGCTCGGTTTATTAGACAATTTGCTGTCTTTCAATGTATTAAAATAGATTCACAACAAACAAAACCATTACAAGGAAAGGTAAATAGAAAAGACACGAATTTTCAATATTAAAGGTAAAACTATTTTTTTAAAATTCTAAAATAAAAAGTGTTTAAATTACACGGGTAAGTGTTTTTCTCACTGAAGTACGCTTAAAACACATCACAAATTTAAATTAAATTTTATTCCTCGTGAAGAAAATAATGTTTTTAAACTCTTTAATGTTAAGTGTTGAAATAACGATTATTGCGTTGGTTAATTTAAAGGTTTTATGTGTCGCTATGAGTTTATGTTTGAAATAAATTTAATTTAGACTGACTGGTAAATAAAGATTTCCTCCTAATGTGACCTTGGATGAAACTTAGAGCGCACTCCATTGACTAAACTATCGCACAGCTGTTATGCGATTGTCGATTGTTTTGGAGCCCTTTCAACTTTTTAGTTGCACAACTAAAAATCCAGTAGTGTGCGCACCTCCATATAAGCTCATAGGAATCAAAGCGAGTCTAAACAGTTGTGCGATAGTTTAGTCAAAGGTGTGGGCGCTCTTAGGATTTTTATTCATTAATTTCTAATAAAATGTCTAGGAATTCTACAACAATTTAACAGTTTATGTAAGCAAATAACATACCATATTGTTAAAGCAAACACTAGGTGAAAATGTATGAGCGACAGATACGAGAACAAATATGAACTGTCGGTAACATTGTTTAGTTTCACCTACATGTGTATTTCTTAGAATATCCGTGTATTTATTTTACGGACTATCCCTACATACAGCCACATAAATAATTCATTAAAAAGCTCACGTAAACAATATCATTGTCGTTTTAATCAATAATGTATATGTATGACGATAAGCGAAACTAAATTTTCATAGCTCATTAACGCCTCACTTTCAATATCAAAATATATCACAAGATCCTTTTCGTACTGTAGCTGTGTTATTTATTTCTTTTGTCATTTTATGTAAGACTAGCTTTCGCCAGCTACTCCGTCTAACTAAAGAAAAAAAAAGGTATGCGAAAAACGTATATCATCATCATCACCAGCTCACTACACGCCATCACCGAGGGGCTCGGAGCCTACCCTATTAAGGGGTGACTAGGCCATAGTCAACCACGCTGGCCAAGTGCGGGTTGGTTGACTTCACACATATCTTTGAATTTCTTCACCGATATGTGCAGGTTGCATCACGATGTTTTTCTTCACCGTAAGAACGTCGGGTAAATTATGTACATATGAAAATTCGAAAATCACATTGGTACATGGCGGGATTCGAACCCAAGACCTGTAGATAATAAGTCAAGTGCTTAAACCACTGAGCCACCGACGCTATACAAAACGTATATATATATTTAATATTGTTTCAAAACAAAACTTGATTTGCATTCACACCAATGTATAGAAAAAAATTCAAATCCGTAATTCGTATTGTCATTATGAGATTCCGGAATATGGAACAGTTCCAACTTGGCAAACAGAAATGTATACATTTATTCTCACGAATTTCAATTACTATAATATTTTAAGATTTGAAGCATCAATCTGTTTCAAATTTGATCTATAGACTAAATATTTCATGAAACGATAAATACAAACATTTAAATCATTGTGTTATCCAAACAAAAGAACTTTCTCCATAGAGAAACAGACCCTATCTCGAATATTTTTGAATAATGATTTCTTTAATAAAAAGCCCTACATTTACGACACGCTTTAGGCTATATCTCTTACGCTATTAAACTTAGGGTGTAAATAAATTGAAAAAACCTTCATGTTGGGACCATAAACTAATAGCTGCAAACATTTAGGAAGCAAGGTTATAATAGCAACGGTAATTTTGACATTTCCAATTGAGAATTTGACAAATGTAGACAATAAAATAAAGTTTTTATAATTTCATGCGGATGAAGACGCATGGAAACAGCTAGTAAAAGATAAAGTTAGCGAATACGCCGCCTTAGAACCAAAGAAAGTACAACCGAGGAAACACGGCGTAGAGCCAATGTAATGGACTCAAGAAGCTGAAGTACAGATAGCTAGAAGGAAAAGAATGATTGCTAAGCCTATCTTCACGAAGTAGTAACCGATGGTAGTCACGTGGAGGTACAAAAGTATATGGATGATGTTTTTTTTTTTTTTCAGAATACAAATTCAAATGTCTAACAATAAAATTCTTAACCGTACGAATTAAAAAATACACAGAATGTAATATTTCAAACCCAATTTAAGTTGTTGACCATATGGCGCGAAGTGGAGTATTAAAATTCTTTAACTGCAGCCACTAAAGCTCGCAATACTATTTCCACCGAAGATGAATTTTCAGATATTAGAAAGAATATGTACAAATGTATGCATTTTAAAGAACTTCTGTTGATTAAAATTAATCACATTGAAACAAAATTTTAATATCCGTAAATCATTTTACAATTTAACACAGATTTTTTTGTTTTTTATCAAAAGATGGAAACCGAGCTAAATGCAGGTGCATTGCCTACCCTTTATTGACGAAGGAGACGTACATAAAGTGGATATTTCCCCACCCTATGCGTCTCCTCCACTATTAAATCCACTTTCTATTCCCTTTACTAAAGATCACCTTTTTCTAATTGTAGCCATATAGCATTTAGTAGAAAAATACTCATCGCCTTCTATGCATCCCCTCCTCTCTTAATTAAAGGCAGTCAACGCATTTGCAAATTTGTATATCTATCGGCAGTTATTTTAGCAAATTCCGGAGGTTCCTTGCTTATGATTCTAAACTAAAAAATAGCTACTGCATAAAAGCATAAAGTAATAAATAACTTAACAATACTGGTAACAAAGCAATTATATTAAATGAACGTTATTGAAGGATACTTTCAAGGAGTGAAGATTAAAATTTCACCGAAGTTGGACAGCGACTTCGTTATTACTCCACGTCACGTTCTAATCCGGCTCAAGATAAGGCAAAGTTATATATTCCCTCTATTTACTAGTAAGTAGAATGTATTCCCTGGTTATTGGAGAAAGATCTGGAGATTTATAGCCGACTTGTTAACTTCGGAATTAGAAATGATTCTTATATTTCTAGTTTCACTAGGATTGAAATGGTAGACTTAACTTTTTATATCAGATGAGATTTGAAAGTAGCCCCAGTGGTAGAAAAAGTAAGGGGTGAAAGGTTAGGACGGTATGGGCATGTTTTGAGGCGGGATGAATGGTATATAACAAGAAGAAAGTTAGTTAAGAGTGTAGAGGTACACCGGTAGAGGTAGGCCTAGAAAGAGATGGATGGATTGCGTGAAAGGTGACAAGATCAAGAAGGGAGTGATGACTGAGATGACGGATGATAGAGTTATGTGGAGGGCAAAAACTATGGGAGTAGGATAAGGAGGAAGATGATGACGATGAAGTGGTAAACTACAGACCGTTTAGCCTTCACCTTGTAAAAAGGCTAAAGCTGGCAGATGATGAACAAATTATGATGACTAGGTCGCCCGCAACTTACATTTAAAATATAAAACTAGAAAGGTTCCTGATACCTCACCTTACAATTTTACCTTCTATAAATAACGTTTCCCCCATTGTTAATAGTTTTTTTTTTCTCGACGATTCAGAATTTCCCACGAGTTCTTTTCTATTTCTTTGTGGAAATGAAAGCAATCTCCTCGTGTTCTGTACACACGATTTATTCACAGCCAGCGTTGTTGTTAAGATTTGTAGATTCGAATAAAGATTTATCTTCTTGGGATTCAACAACATTGAAATCTATAACTATCTATCATAACATCTTACTTATGTATATTGTAAATGCGTATCTATTCTATATTCTATACTATTATAATAAATCGTAAACACACACTTCTTTGCTGCCTAAGATTTCAGCAATTACAGCATATTTTTGAATAATTCTTTTTTTAATAAAAAGCCCTACACTTACGTTATACTTTAGGCTATATATTTTCACGGCATTAAACTTAGGGGGTAAATATTTTGGTTAAAAACCCTAATGTGGGAAAGAGACCATAAATTGCTGCCAACATCAAGAAAGAAAGATTGCTAAGGTTTGTCATGTCATGTCATTTTGACATTTGCAAGATATTTTGCTTATCTAAGTTTTAGCGATGAACACCTATTTTAAACCCAATTAGAAACACGATAGTTAAATAAAATATAATAAATTAAATAGTGACTATGTCAAATAAAATTTGCTAACAATATTTGGACCTCAACTCTATAACAAAGTCAGGTATAAAACGTGAAGGTCGTGTGACTAACGCAATAAAAGCCTACGTTAATTGCTACAACGCAGTAATTCCCTTTGTTCGATACAAAAGCTTTTTGTATATTAAAAGAAGCCTGTAA
This sequence comes from Papilio protenor, assembly GCA_029286645.1. Taxonomy (NCBI): domain Eukaryota; kingdom Metazoa; phylum Arthropoda; class Insecta; order Lepidoptera; family Papilionidae; genus Papilio; species Papilio protenor. The sequence continues at coordinate 1,612,742 of JAGSMZ010000010.1, read as the reverse complement.
AATTAAACTCTATAAGCGATCGCGGTGTAAAGTGCTATTAAATCGTTTTGTATTAAATTTCGTTAAAACCAAATTAGTTGGTTCGCTAAACCCTTTGTCAGTCTTATAAGCGAAATCTGATTAATCTTCCTTTGATGGTGAAATATATTGGAATATCATTATTAATGTACTCGTAAAACAAAAGAGACGAGAAAATCGATCGTGCGTTTACTTCATCGAAATCAAGTTAAGTAATAACATTGAATGTAGAAGGCCAGTACCACGTGTTACTTACTCCCTTTTTCATTCTGCATAATCTGTGGTCAGCTCTCTATGTTCTCCAGTCTTGGGCAACCGCCCAGGGCGGCGGACAGTAAGGGGCCCGTAGTAATCTCGCCTAGTGGTGTTGGTATCGCTAAAACTGGCTAGATGGCTACCAAGGCCGAGAAGAAAAAAAAGTACGGATAGACTTTCTGAAAGGATATGAAAAGGTCATGAATTCAGATTTGATGGTTGATACATGTAAAAGTATCATATTTCGCCGACTGCAGAAAAGTACATGTCGATGAGTTAAGTATGAAAGTAGCGTAAATAATAAAGTGTATTCTTCTCGCTTCATAAGATGAATCGGGAATTAAAAAGACCGAGTAAAAAGTTAGTTACATCAAAATAATTATAGCTTAAATAATTTAGAAGCAACTATTATTACCAAATTAGTTTTCTATGAAGTCACATTATAGTTACATCTAACGGCAGTTACTAAGAGCGCGTACCGTTGACTAAACTATCGCACAACTGTTTAGTCTCGCTTCGATTCCTATGAGTTTGTATGGAGATGCGCACACAATTTTTAGTTCTGCCACTGAACTATTGAATTGGCTGCGAAACAATCGACAATCGCACAACAGTTGTACGATAGTCAAAGGCCCGCTCTTAATGTTTATGTTATTAATAAAGTATGATTACTTAAAGCTTTTAGGATTGATGTGATGCATGTTATTTTGTTAATCACTATTTAATAGTGTAGGAGGAAAATTCGAGATCTATGCTAAGATTTTGTAGTACACGAGGCGCAATCCATTAGCGTATACAAGACTACTCATTCTACGAAGTCATTGGAAATCGAAAACACAGACAGGAAAGAGACAATCTGTTTGATGAATTTTTAAGAATTCACTTTTATTACAAAATGAAGAATTACTTTTTAATGTTTTATTAGAAGTGTGTTCATCGAAATCACAACTTCAAAATTAAATTAAAATCTGAAACCAATTTATGTACAATTAGGGTCTTTCGCGGTGTTATATTACAAGAAAAATTGCATTGTTTGTAGAATCTCGCAAACGTCGGGATAATAGTAAAAAGCAATTAGCTGTGTTCAATGAGTTTTTACACGTTATTAAGTATCAAGCAGTTCGGAAAAAAGAACTCAAATCGTTGTGTGTAATACATGTTTCTATAAAACTTAATTTTATTTTTAATGTTTTTAACTACACAAGCTTTGTATCACCAACCTTACTTTTATATAAAAAAAAAAACAAATTAAAAGGCTGCGTTCTATTGCTTATTCTGACATCGGCATAACGTTCAAACGATTGTAAATATTAAATTACTAGCTTTCGCCCGCGACTCCGTCCGCGTAAATTTAAAAAATAATATAAAACATAGCCTATGTTACCCACTGGCAACGTACCTTTTTAATGGTGAAAGAATTTTTGAAATCGGCCCAGTAGTTTTTGAGTTGTTTCATTAGAATCAAACAAACGAAGTTTACCTCTTTATAATATTAGTATACATAACACCGCCACTTTGCCTGCTAGTACATGTAAATGCATATAGTTTCGTCCTAAATATAAACTCATTTTCATAGTTGACCTGCAAGAGAGTTCACTTCGAGCAACTGGCGAGCTACTAAATATTAGCAACAGAAATAACATTAATGTTGCTGGTCAGAACATCTTAAGCTTAAAAGCTTTAGAGATTACATCGGGATTCGAATTAACTACGACGTCACGGAGCGCCGCAGGCTCTGAATCTAATATGTACTTCAATCTATACTAATATTATAAAGAGGAAAACTTTGTATTTTTGGATTTTTGTATTTTTGTATTTTTGTATGTATTGAAATAACTCAAAAACCACTGGGCCGATTTTAAAAATTCTTTCACCATCAGAAAGGTAATTTATCTGTGAGTAACATAGGCTATATTTTATTATTACTAATGTTTAGGAACTAATAATAAACAGCGTGTTTCTGGAGGCCGGCGTTAAAAAATTACTAAACTTTAACTTTTCTCGGCTTACGCTGCCTAAAACGTTAGAGGTATATAAAAATGATGTATGAAAGAAATGTAGATCTCAAAAAGTTCTACAGAAAAGTCCGCGATAGCATATATCTATGTTTAACGGTTTTCTTACAATAACCACTTTTTTGTTTACAAAATGAATTAAATATCGCATGCTATTTGCGTCGTTGTTTATTGGTTTCAGTATTAATCCTTATCCAAATAAATTCCTTCGTTGCCAGGAGAATTTAATGTAGAACAAAATTGTCCTTTACAGTATTTAAATTGGACAAATAGTTTAGAAGATATCGCGAACACAAACAATAAGGGTAACCGAAAAATCAGCTCACAAACTATCGGGCTCAGAAATTTGGAATCTTTCAACAATAGATTTCTGTTATTACGTAGATTCGTCATCATCGTCATCACCAGCTCACTATACGTCCCCACTGAGGGACTCGGAGCCTACCCTAAGTTAGGGTCATTAGGACATCAACCACGTCAACCACGCTGGACCACTGCGGGTTGGTTGACTTCACACATATGTACGAGTATCTTTGAATTTCTTCTCCGATATGTGCAGGTTGCATCACGATGTTTTCCTTCACCGTAGTAGTCCATTACGTAGATTACTACTAAGATAATACTTTAGGTAATGGGATGAAAAAAGGGCGAACGTAAGTTTTGAACTTTAAACTCCACGCGGACGAAGTCGTGGGTCGTGGGAAATCATAATTCATACTTAAATACTATAAATTGTAAACTTTTTTAAAAAGTTTAGATCTATGGATGGATGTTTGTTAGAGTTTGTAGCCTAACGGCTTAACGGATCTCCATGAAATTCGGCACTTATGTAGAGCATAGTCTGGAAGAACACATAGGCTACTTTTTAACCTGGAAATAGTTACGGTTCCCGTGGGATACATTAATTTTGTTTTAATGTTAACTCGATAATTCTGCAACGGTTCAACTTATGTTATTGAAATTTGGCACAGATATTTAACAAAGTCTGGACCACAGTGGGATAAGGTTCATCCCCGAAAAATGTCAGGTTCCCGAGGGATATGTAGTTTTTTGTTATTTACATGTTTACACGATTAGTCCGTAGTGGCTAAACAACTTATTGTGATTTTGTATAGATACGAGTACAGACCATAGTATGGTATAACACGTGGAATCCTTTTCTACCCCGAAAATGTTAGGTTTCCGAGGATATGTGTTGTTTTCTTATTTATATGTTAACGCGTTAACCCCGCAGCGGCTAAAAATATTTTACTGAAATTTAGTACAGATAGAACATAGTCTGTAATAACATGTGTGATACTTTTCATCGGCGAAAAATGTCTGGTTCCGGAGGGATATGTAGTTATTTGTTATTTACGTATTTACTCGATAATTCCGCAATGCCTTAACTTATCTAATTGAGATTTTGAATAGTAATAAAATAAATTCTGGAGTAACACATGGACTATGTGGTTGCGAGGGGTTGCAGAAAAAAAAGGTTACATGTCACTACAAGAGACTGCAGATGGTGTCAGGCGTTTGCAGTTAGATTCTGGTGGATTAAGGGAGTTGCAAATGTTAGTAGGTGCTTGAAGGTAGTAACAGGTGGTTCACCTCAGGTTCAGGAAGTTGTAGGTTAAGTACAGGTGGATATAAAAGATTGCAAGGAGATCCTATTCAATTAAGGTGGTTTCTGGTAATTGTATCTGATTTGCAAATGAATGCAAGTGGAAGCAGGTATAAACAGAATATATCCCTTCCTATGCGTCTCCTTCACCGTCAAATCCACTTTCCCTTCCATCCTTTTCTTATAAGAAAAAGGGTGAGAAGGAAAAGGGACTAAAGTTGGGCCTCCGGCACGACACTCATCTGACGAAACGCGGAATTGCTCCCACTTCACGCCTGTCTTTTGAGTGGTCGTGGTATTGCACCGGGCGAGCCGGCCCATTCGTAGGAAGCTGTTAAAGCGGGCTCTACCGCTGTTGCTCGCTTAAGTTAGTTTTTGGTGGTTTTGGATGATTTACAGCTGAAGACTGTTGGCAACCGGTGAAGCAGGCGGTTATCTTTTATTTAAATTTTGCCAATTTAATTATGTACTTCGTGTCTTTTTTATTTTAATGCTGCGCTGACGAAGTCGCGTGGAACAGCTATTATACATATACCACGAACCACGCCAAATGAAATTCTATATGTACATATAATAAAATTGAGTGTCTGTTTGTAATATCAAAAGAAAAATTCCAGATTTCGGGAAGATGATGTATTTGCGTTGCTGATAACGAAAATCGCATTCAAAATTTTTTTGTCTGTCTGTCTGTCTGCAAGCCGCGTTTGTTCCGGGTAATCTCTGAAACGGCTGGGTCGCTTCGACCGGACTTTCCTTGAAGGGTAGATGACATAGACGGGCTACTTTTTTATCTTAATATTGCGTGGACGAAGTCGCGGGCAACAGCTAGTTTGTCATAAATGTATACCTTCCTTATTTACTGACTGCCTCTTTGCTGTTATATTAAAATACTAGCTGTTCCCATGCGACTTCATCCGCATAAAATTATGAAAAAAATATCTTATTGTTTACATGTGCCAAATTATCAATTGCAAATGTCAAGATGACATGACATGATGACTGTTGTATATGTAGACGCATATTCTATGCGCGTTAAAGAACGGCTGCTGCGCCAGCTGTCAGTGTGACACGAATGTCAATAAACCAGTCTGCACTAAGCTAGCGGTCGTATCATTACTCCCTATACGTAACAGTGGCGACGAGTATGGGATGATCAGACTTCCTCTCAGCAGCCAGGTGTCGCACAGGACATTACTGTCGGGGGTGAGGTTCAGGGGGAGGGTGAAGAGGCATGCTCGCCTCCGGCCACGCCGCCTCTGAATCATCCCAATGTCACTCTGACTAGAGGGGTTAGGCGCCCTGTGCCATTGGATGAGGAAAGCTGCGCTACAGGGCTACCGACGTTTACATCTTCTACGTTGTCGTAGTCCCAACTATTTGAATTATTTGTCTTACATAACATTAATTGATTTTTATGTTTTTTGACACTACACAGAGAGGTATTGTCTTGTACTAAATACAATAATGACAAACCATGGCAACCTTGCTTCCTTGATGTTGGCAGCAACATAAGTTGGTAGTTAAGAGACCATAAGGTCTCTTTCCCACATTAGGGTTTTTATCCAAAATATTTACCCCCTAAGTTCAATGGCGTGAAAATATATAGCCTAAAGCATGACGTAAGTGTAGGGCCTTTTATTAAAAAAGGAATTGTTCAAAAATATGCTGTAATTGCTGACATCTTAGGTAACAATGAAGTGTGTGTTTACGCTTTATTATAATAGTATAGATATAGATAGTATAGATATGCTGGTTATATACAACTAATGGGTAAATACATCTATTCCTTTTGAACTAAGGTAAGTGTACCAGTAATTAATATAGTAATTATCAACTTAGACACCAGCTAGCAACTAGCAGCTAGCAAACTAGCAATTCTAGGTTACTAGTAATTTTGGGTCTCCTACCCTACCCGTTGAACTAACTAAAATTTACATCTGTATAATGCGAATTCATTGTCATGTGTATTATCTCACTAATATTATAAATGCGAAAGTTTAGATGGATGGATAGATGGTTGTTGGAGTTTTTAGCTTAAACTGCCGAACGAATCTCGATAAAATTTTGGCATAGATGTAGAGGATAGTCAGGAAGGGCACACAGACTCCTTATTTTTTTTATTTCAAGCGAACGGAGACGGGAAAAAGCTAGTCAGAAACAATCTATTTTTCTAAAATTAATGTAATTTTTTAAAACAATAAATTAATACAATTAATTAGTCATTTTAATAAATTATTTAAATACAACTGAATTGTTAATTACCAATTTGAATATTCAACATTCATGTTAAAACCAAAAACATCCCAACAATAACGAATGAAATCGCAAAGCAAATCTCTGTACATATGAGTAGTTGCTACATTTATGTATTCAAACAAAATGTTGTCGGAATTGTGTTTAAATACCAGAATACGTGTTGACGAGTCTCTTTTGTTAAACTCCAGTGTCTGAAACGCATATGCATTATAAAAATATTCGTACAAATAAATTTAAATCCTTTCAAATGTACTAAAATCATTAATTAAATTAAACCTGTCTGTTTAAATTACCTTTAGTTATCGTTCAATCATTGAAAGAGGTTATTTGTCGAGAAAGTGTCAGTATTAAAATATTCTAACTTTACAGCAGCTCGGGGTTAGCCCGACCGTATGTCTGCAAGACACGAGAACCAGGGACTATGGGGAAATCCTTATTTTGCTACAATAGATCTTACTTCAAACTAATATTATGAATGCGAAAGTTTAGATGGATGGATGGATGAATGTTTGTTTGAGTTTGTAGCATAAACGGCTGAACGGAATTTGATGAAATTTTGTATAGATGTAGAGGTTAGTCTGGAAGAACACAAAGGCTACTCACTTTTGTTTTTTTTTTAATTTCACGTGGACGGTGTCGCGGGCGAAAGCTAGTATATAATAGTTAGGCAATGGTTTTAGAAATGACAGCTTTTGCTTTGTTCCGATTTAAACGCGCCTTATGATATTTATGACAGTTAAGTCAATTATTAGTTCGAAATTTACAGCGACCAACATCAGCGACAAAATTGTGAAATTCAGAAAGACACAAAACAATATAGTCTGTCTATTTTCAAAGGTCAGTGCTCGTAACCCTTTACGTTCCTGCGAAACCTAATAGTGTTCAGTGCAGTGTGATATTGCGAGCCGCTGTAAAGTTTGGATTACACTATACCATGTTTATATTAGTATACCCATATACCTTTGACATTTAGCTTGAGGGCAATGGTGTGAAGTGCACCGGCTGTGAGCTATCACTCAGAGGTATGTGATGTTTACTAGATCGTATAAAGCTCTCGAACTGGAAATTCTAGACGTGCAAAGCTATTTCCTCAACAGTGTTATTGTATTAAATTGCCACAGTTCGGAGTTTGCGTTTATTTTTGGTTTTGTGTATCTATTTGGTTGGTACCGTTTTAAATCATTTCGTTTTCATTGCGGATGATTTTCTTTATTAGATTTCCCGTTCTGAAATTGTAAAATGGTAAATTTATGAGTTATTTACCTGTTATTTCTATTGGATTTTTACCAAAAAGTTATTTGCTTACTATTATTCATAAACTAGTTTTCGCCCGCGACACCGTCCGCGTGAAATTAAAAAAAAACAAAAGCAAGTAGCCTATCTGTTCTTCCAGACTATCCTCTAAATCTATGCAAAATTTCATCGAGATTCGTTCAGCCGTTTAGGCTACAAACTCTAACAAACATCCATCTATCCATCCATCCATCTAAACTTTCGCATTTATATTCATAAATTATTTACTCTAAATCTTACTTCTCAGTCATATTAAAAATGCTAATATTTGAATGTAAGTGAAGCACTTGACTTGTAATCTACAGGTCTTGGGTTCGAATCCCGCCATGTACCAATGTGATTTTCGATTTTTCGAATTTTCATATGTACATAATTTACCCGACGTTCTTACGGTGAAGAAAACATCGTGATGCAACCTGCACATATCGGCGAAGATATGTGTGAAGTCAACCAACCCGCATTGGGCCAGCGTGGTTGACGATGGCCTAGTCACCGTTACTTAGGGTAGGCTCCGAGCCCCTCGGTGGGGACGTATAGTGAGCTGGTGATGATGATGAAACAGTAATTCCAGAACGACTCAATAGATCTCTATGTTTGACACATAGAACATAGTGTGAAATATCTGGCTATGTTTTGTTTTAATTCCGCTCAGACTAAATCCCGAACGAAAAGCTAGTCATACTAATATTATAAATGCGAAAGTTTAGATGGATCGATTTTTGTTACAGTTTGTAGCCTAAACGGCTGAACGGATCTCGATGAAATTTGGCATAGACGTAGAGGATAGTCTGGAAGAACAGATAGGCTACTCACTTTTGTTTTTTTTAATTCCACGCGGACAGAGTCGCGAGCGAAAGGTAGTTTTATAAATTTACATCAAGTGTTTCTGTTCATATTTAGCAGCATAACTTTGCATGTGTTAACTGTTTTAAACAATTTTGACACATTTGTGTCTGAAGGGAGTTGCTGTAGTTGGATATTTAAACTTAATTACGTAGTTTAGTACCGGATTCAATTATTCTAGCTGAGAACTCCGTGACTCGTGCATTGTTAGTAACAGGAAACTTTGGTACAAACAAGTGAATTGTTAATGAAGAATATTATTACATTCATTAATAAAATATATACATCTATACTAATATAATAAAGCGTAAACACATACTTTTTTGTTGCCTAAGATGTTAGCAATTACAGCATATTTTTGAATAATTCTTTTTTTAATAAAAAGCCCTACACTTGCGTCACGCTTTAGGCTATATATTTTCACGCCATTAAACTTAGGTGGTAAATATTTTGGATAAAAACCCTAATGTGGGAAGGAGACCATAAGTTGCTGCCAACATCAAGAAAGAAAGATTGCTAAGGTTTGTCATGTCATGTCATTTTGACATTTGCTATTGATCATTTGACAAATGTAAACAATAAAATAAAGTTTTTATAATTTCACGCCGATGAATCCGCACGCGAACAGCTAGTATGTAATAATATAGAAGTGTCTGTATGTAATATTAAAAATATAATTATATTTAAAAACGTTTTAATTTTTTTTTCATCGTATAGTTTCTGAAACGACTGGACCGATTTTACGGGACTTTGACTTGAAAGTAGCTGATGTACACGGAGATTTAATAGGCTTATTTTTAAAAATTCAGCTCTGCCAAAATTCGCGGTAAAACATTAAAAATTAATAACAAGAATACATAAAAAGGTTATTTAAAAGCTTAAAAATGGCTAAAAATTGTACTGGTTATGTACTTTAAATTACATGCATTTTTGTGTATTGAAAGGAAACAAAATATCAATCAAAATGTATTTAGAAATTCCTTAAAATACTGAACCCTTTGATGTGATGCCAAACACTCGAGGGAACTATTTTCCTTATCGTTAGTTGAAAGCAAATATCTTTAAGACATAAGTGGTAGGCACAAAATTATAACATTCCCATACTTATGAAATATCTAAGTTATTTCTAACACGTTAGAATATTGTAAGTGTTTAGGATTTAAATAAATATTGTTTAAAGTTTTAACTGTAAATATTTTTTTACAAAAAAATGTTAGCATGTAAATCCGTGGACAACAGCTTACTTCTTACATATAAATATTTTTTATATGATGTATTTCCAAAACTGCTTAACTGATCCTGCTTATGTTTGGAATAGATATATATAGTCTATAAGAACATATAGGTTACTAATCTATCTATACTTCTATACTATATTATAATAAAGCGTAAACACATACTTTTTTGTTGCCTAAGATGTTAGCAATTACAGCATATTTTTGAATAATTCTTTTTTTAATAAAAAGCCCTACACTTGCGTCACGCTTTAGGCTATATATTTGAACGCCATTAAAATAAAATTATATGGGAAAAGAGACCATAAGTTGCTGCCAACATTAAGGAAACAAGATTGCCAAGGTTTGTCATGTCATGTCATTTTGACATTTGCTATTGATAATTTGACAAATGTAAACAATAAAATAAAATTTTCATAAATTCATGCGGATGAAGCCGCACAGGAACAGCTAGTATTTTATAATACCGCGCTGACAAAATTGCGAGAAAACGGTAATATAGTACAAAAATGATAGCAAACCTCGATAAACTTTTATCGTCAAACGCTACGCTTGGTTGCCCTTTCACAAAAGGGTGACAGTCTTCCTAATAAAGACTTTCTTAAACTAAACAATGTCTTAAACAATTTCGCTTACTTTATACATCCTTTGTTTACTTTGTTTTGTATTTAGAAACTCACATAATTATGTCAGACATATTGTATGTAAATTTCTTAAATGCAAACATAAGCTTTGTAAACGTTAAGTCCATAGAGCAGAAACTTAAGCGAGTTGTTGAAAGGTGAAGGAAAATGTATTCTAGTATACAGCGTGTGTTGGTTATTTTATATTATAATCTTTCAGTAAGATTCGGTACTTAAAGATTTTCTTTTTTCATGTTATCTATACTATATACTATTATCATACTTACTATACTTACCAATATTATAAATTCGATAGTTTAGATGTTTTTTTCCTCATCGCCGTCTCTGTTCTTCTTGCGTAGCAAGAAATTTTATTAGACTAAATTTGCCGACTTGTTCTGTTTTTATGATTTTATCCTGCGGCATTCAGTTTAGATGGTTGGATGGATGGATGGATGTTTGTTGGAGTTTATAGCCTAAACGGCGGAACGGATTTCAATGAGATTTGGTACACATGTAGAGGATAAACTGGAAAAACACATAGGCCTTCCCTTTTGTTGTTTTTTTAATAACACGACTTTAGAGAATGAAGGGAATGGGAATAAAAGGGGATGCACAGATAAAAGATACATCCTCTTCTTTTGCGTCTTCTATGCCAAAACTACTTTTTTTTATGCCTTCGTTACGAAACCGACACGAGAGAAAAATTTTAACAACTTTAATATTAATACGATATCGAATCATAGACCAATTAAATGCAAAACAAAGTCAATCTGCTCCAACGCTGTGCCAAGGCAGTCAAGTTCAAGGTTGGCAATATTTGGCTTGGCTTATTCTAATGTTACCAAATTTGCCATCGCATTTGGCAAACTGCCAGTTTTAGTAAATTAATGATCGGATTTTGACATTGAGTTATTTATTGATGCTTAATACAAGTGTTTACATGCTTGTTATAGATAATAACATTCTTGTTTCACTGAATATGTAAGCCTTCACTTGTAAATTACAAGACCAGTTTACAAACTCTTTCCTTCTAAGATCCTGTCATTATTATGGATTTCGATGAACCCAATGCTGCTGATTGTCTTTTATTTGTGAACCCTCAAGTTTTCTTTACCTTTAGACCCTTGTCCATCGGAACCTCTTTGGAAATCATGATTAGTGTCGTTTATCCATCGAGTTAAGACTACTTCAGTTGTTGTTGGAGGAATATAATATGTTCTATGATTAGATCTCCTAAAGCCCGCTCAGTTCTAACTGATCGCTTAAAAATATTTGTTATTATGAAAATAATTTGTGCTTTATTGAATAACGTTAGGAGATAAATTTTATAATCTCTTATCGTCATAACTGCTATACACAGACATACTGCTATCTCTCCTTCTTCAAAGAGTATGAAAGGGATGCCGAAATGTTTTGATACAAGTTTTTCAACAGTGAAAATGATAACATTCTCCCGCTTAGACTTCGTCTGCATACTAGTTGTTACCGCACTCTCGCTTGCGCATTATTCACTTGTGATTCAAAACTACACTGTCAGCTTAATTAATCAACTGACAACCGCAGCTATAATCGTACCCACATTTACACCGCGGTATTTTAGCTAATTTTCAGCTAGTATTTACACACACAAGGGCAGGGGTTCCCAACCTTTTTGTACTCTAAAAGAGCACATTCTAAAATAACGGTCGAGTAGCGGGGACCACCTAATTTTAATTAAGGAGTTATCCTTCCATAATTTCTCATTTTCTCATCATATATTTTCTTAAATTCTTAATGTCCTTATAAATAAAAGACAATAATGTTAATAAGTACGAGTTAATAAGACAGTAAGGTTTAGAAAAACATCAGTCTGTGTCGAATTGTGACGAGCACATATGGATCGTTCCGCGGACGCCATGGTGCCTGCAGGCACGAGGTTGGGAACCTCTGCACTAGGGTAATTTAGCTAAATATTAACTTATGTTGTCCTTTATTTATATTAATTTTCCGTGTGTTTACATAAAGTGTACATAATTTACCCGACGTTCTTACGGTGAAGGAAAATATTGTGATGCAACCTGCACATATCGGCGTATAAATTCAAAGACATGTGTGTAGTCAATCAACACGCACTGGGCCAGCGTGGTTGACTATGCCCTAGTCACCCCTTACTTTGGGTAGGCTCCGAGCCCTTCAGTGGGGACGTATAGTGAGCTGGTGAGGATAATGATTTGTGATTTGATTCTCATTTGTTTACTTACTTACAGAATTTTCAGGTTAGCGTGGTATGGACATGTTATGCGACGAGACGATGGGAACATAAACCAGAAAGTGTTAAGATTGAATGTGGATGGCTACAAAGGTAGAGGAAGACCGAAGAAAGTACGGATGGATTGTATGAAAGAGGATATGCTTAAGAAAGGAGTGGATTCAGATATGACGGCTGATAGAAATGTATGGAAGAGCAGCACATACTGTGCTGACCCTCCGTAAGGGATAAGGGCAAGTGGATGATGACTTACAGAATTTCCAAACTTTTGACTTTTCACAAATCTAAATTCAAATAAATATTTCCACTAAAAAATCGCGAAACTTTTATTGTAAAAAGCAATCAATCAAGTAGCATGTGCGAAAGGAACAAATTGCCACAGCGGTCGCGTTGATGGATGTAATTTACAAGAGAGGGAATATGTTAGATCCAATAAGCCAAGAAAGAAATTTATTACACGTTCAGACATGGCCAGTGTTATATGAGACATTAGGATTAAGTATGCCAACCGATAACATATCTACATATATAGCACCTTTATCATTAAGAACACTGTACTATTTAAAAAGTAAAATTCAAAACCAAATACACCGTATGGCTTCTATAAATGTGAAATTTTAGATGGATGAATGTTTGTTAGTGTTTGCCGCCTAAACGCCTGAACGGATCTCGATGAAATTTTGCATAGATGTTGAGCATAGTCTAGAATAACATATAGCCTACTTGCTGTTGTTTTTTTTTTTTAATTCCACACGGATAGTGTTGCGAACGACAGCTTGTATGTCTATAAATCTAGATGGGATAGTAAATTTCGTCCTGGAACTGGACAGACAAACAGAGTTAAGAGTTTTCTGTAATATACTACATTTATCTATCTATATTTCTTTACTAATATAAGAAAGCGTAAACACACACTACTTCGTGGCGTAGGATTTCAGCAATCACAGTATACTTTTGGATAAATATAATATTTCTTTAATAAAAAGCCTTACGACACGCTCTAGGCTATATATTTTCACGATATTAAACTTATAGGGTAAATAAATTGGAAAAACCCTTCATGTGGGAAAGGGACTATAAACTACAAGCTGCCAACATTAAGGAAGCAAGGTTATTATGGTAACAGTAATTTGACATTTGCAATTGAGATTTAGACAAATGTAAACAATAAAATTACGTTTTAATGTAGATGAAGCCGCACGGGAACAGCTAGTCTTATTATATGTGTATAAAATCAGAACCCTTATGTAAAAACCTTATATACTAATCCCATTTAACGTAACGCTATTACAAGTCGAGCACTCTTCATGAAATATGGGCATCCATCAAATAATTTTCTGACGCTATCTAAAATTTCCAACCATTAGAATAATTACTTTACACGTAATACATATTTAATGGATTTGTTTAATGAAATGAAAAACTCGATATTAAATTTTTAACCTTCAGAATCATTTCTTAATATGGAGCATTATTAAAAAAGTAATAAACTACTCGGTAATAAAGTTATTAAGAGCGGGCGCACACTTTTGACTAAACTATCGCACAATTCTTTGATTGTCGATTGGTTCGCAGCCCATTCAACTGTTTAGTTGACTAAAATCGAGTAGTGCGCAGCTCCATATGAGCTTATAGGAATCAAAAACAGTTGTGCGATAGTTTAGTTTCAGGTATGCCCGCGCTCTATTAATTCAATTATCGCCCAAGAGTAAGATTGAAACTGAACAAAAACGTAATGTCGGGATCTTTTACCAAGATCATGTAAAGTGTATAAAAAAACTAGCTGTTCGCGTGCGGATTCATCCGCGTGAAATTATAAAAACTTTATTTTATTGTTTACATTTGTCAAATTATCAATAGCAAATGTCAAAATGACATGACATGACATGACAAACCTTAGCAATCTTTCTTTCTTGATATTGGCAGGAACTTATGGTCTCTTTCCCGCATTAGGATTCTTATCCAAAATATTTACCACCTAAGTTTAATGGCGTGAAAATATATAGCCTAAAGCGTGACGTAAGTGTACGGCTTTTTATTAAAAAAAGAATTATTCAAAAATATGCTGTAATTGCTGACATCTTAGGCAACAAAGAAGTGTGTGTTTACGCTTTATTATAATAGTATAGATAATTTAATATTTAATTACTCGTAGCAAGCAATTAATTGTTTGCTTCATAATTGCATATTTTTTTTATAATATAAGGTGGCAAACGAGCAAGCGGCCAACTGAATCCACCGAAATGGAAAGCGACCGCTGCCCATAAACATTTGCAGATGCGTTGCCTACCCTTAATTGACCAATTTAAATAACAACATGAGTAGCAATCATTTATGCGTATTTTAGCAACCATTAATTCTAATTTAAATTAATTATGAGTTCGCTTGCCAGAGAATCAGAGTTTATAGTTCCGAATATAGATATTATAAATATACGAAATTCATTTATTACACAATTATGCAGTCTGTACTGATTACACATTCACGATGTGTTAAATTAGATCACATAACTTAAACAACACAAATTTGGCTAGAACTTCAAAGTTTCGTCAGCCGTTAGCTGGCAAAACTGCGTTTCCAAATGCATCAACACAAGGTCAATAGTAAACTCAGACAGACAACTAAGGTAAACCTTGAACAGTGTTAGTTATTTAAAGCGATAATGAGAACAACTTTATTAATAGATCTACATTAATATCTAGAATTGGTTTTCTACACTATTGTTATTCATTGTAGAGTATTAATCATACTAATATTATAAATGCGAAAGTTTAGATGGATGGATGTTTGTTAGAGTTTGTAGCCTAAACAGCTAAAGGTACCTCGATGAAATTTGGCATGACGTAGAGTATACACTGGAAGAACACATAGGCTACTCACTTTTGTTTTTTTTTTTAATTTCACGCGGACGGAGTCGCGGGCGAAAGCTAGTTCTTTCAATAAATTTATTAAATATACTCGTATTAATAGTAAATTAATGATTTCGAAAAATGTTCGAATTTATAAAAGCTATAGTCTCCTAACACAAAAAATAGCTTAGTATTATTAAGAAATCTTTTGTTTTTACTTTAACAAAAAAATCGATCAAAACTGCGTTTTGAATTAGAAACAAGATTAAAATGTATTGTAAGATTGTGCGCACCTGAAACTAAACTATCGCACAACAGTTTAGTCTCGCTTTGATTCCTATGAGCTTATATGGAGGTGCGCACACTACTCGATTTTTAATTGTGCAACTAAACAATTGTGCGATAGTTTAGTCAAAGGTGTTCGCCCGTTCTAAGAAAGCTATGGGAAACATTCCTATGTATATCGGAATGGCAGACACAAGGTAAACAACAGCTATCGCCAAACAAAACAACCGACGGGTAAATATTTGCCTGCCTCTTCAGTTATCCACTCACCAGTTACTTTTATTCCAATTGATTTTATTGTAACGCTCACTATAAATCGATTTAATTATTTTTATAAAAAATAGGATAATCAAATCTACGAAAAAGATAATGGCTTTATAATTTTATGTTTCCAACCAAATTTATGAAAAAAAAATGTTTAACTGCTTTTTCTTAATTCATACTGACAAAGTTCCGAGCAACCGTAAGTGCAGTTTAGAATATCCGCGTTAATTTATTCACTATACCTAAAGGAAAAGAAAAATAGTTTTATGAATAGATTAAAATTGTTAGGGCATGTCCCACCACTGACTGATAGAAGCTCAGATAGCTTAAACATGACGTCACTATCAGATAAGGTAACAAAATCCGATATTTCCATCACATATTTTACACGTTGGATAGTTATCAGACAATTTACAATTTACTGGGACAGGCTCTAATTCTTTTAAATATATGTTAAAAAACGAATGTTATTATCATAATCTCATTAATTAATATTGCGTTTTGTTTGAAGTTATTTTTTAGATTTAGTGGTTTTACTTTTTAATAACAAAGCCTGAGCTACGGTACCATTAGAGGCTTTAATTAGTAACATTGCACTCACGTTATATGATTCTACGTAAAGAACTTTGTTATCCATTATTCAATTGAAAGCTTTGTCGTTGAAAACAATATTGTTTTAAACCTTCATTTAATTAACAATGTACATTTTCTAAATTATTAAGGTTGACTGTTAGCTATACTGTAGAAGCAATATTCTTTTTATTTAAGACTAAGTGTTGCTCGCGCTCCGTCCGCGTGAAATTAATAAAATGAAAAAATATAGCCTATGTTACTTACAGATAAATTACCTTTTTAACCGTAAGGAATTTTTAAAATCGATCCAGTAGTTTTTGAGTTATTTCAATACGTACAAAAATACAAATCTTTCCTCATTAATTTATTAGTATAGATTAAAATTGTATTATTATAAAATGCATAATATTTTCATATTTTAAATGCGTTTAGATGGATGGATATTTTTTCTAGTTATCTCCAGAACGGCTCATCGGATCTCAACCAAATTTGCTAGCGAAAAATAGACTAATTACAACGCTTTTTTTCTAATTCTGCACAGACGAAGTCAAAATCTAGTAAGTAAGATTTCAGTATCCTTCATATATAAATACCTTTTTATCAATACAGTAAAGATTACCAATAAAAGGTAAAAGTAATAAAAATATTGATGATTCATAAAACAAACATCAATTCTGCATTATAACTGAAAGCTCCTTACATTTCTGATGAACCTCCATTTAATTTATAAGCTCGACCTCATCAGAGCGCGGATTATAAAGCTTTAAAGAGTATCAATGCTACAGAGCTTTACTTGCCTTTTATCTTTACATTTCTCATTACTTTCTGTTTCTTAGAAAAATGTTTTATCAGGAGTGGCGAACATTTATGCATCAAAGTGCCTTTTTTTTAATAAAATATTTTGAATAAAAACCCTAATGTGGGAAAGGGACCATAAACTACAAGCTGCCAACATTAAGGAAGGAAGATTATTATGGTAACGGTAATTTTAACATTTGCAATTGAGAACATGAATCTATACTATATATCTATATCTATCTATACTATATATCTATATCTATACGTCTATACTATTATAATAAAGCGTAAACACACACTTCTTTGTTGCCTAAGATGTCAGCAATTACAGCATATTTTTGAATAATTCTTTTTTTTAATAAAAGCCCTACACTTACCTTGCGCTTTAGGCTACATATTTTCACGCTATTAAACTTAGGGGGTAAATAAATTGGAAAACAACCTTCATGTGGGAAAGGGACCATAAACTACAAGCTGCCAACATTAAGGAAGCAAGGTTATTATGGTAACGGTAATTTTGACATTTGCAATTGAGAACATGAATCTATACTATATATCTATATCTATCTATACTATATATCTATATCTATCTATACTATATATCTATATCTATCTATACTATATATCTATATCTATCTATACTATATATCTATATCTATCTATACTATATATCTATATCTATCTATACTATATATCTATATCTATACGTCTATACCATTATAATAAAGCGTAAACACACAGTTCTTTGTTGCCTAAGATTTCAGCAATTACAGCATATTTTTGAATAATTCTTTTTTTTAATATAAAGCCCTACATTTACTACACGCTTTAAGCTATATATTTTCGCGCTATTAGACTTAGGGGGTAAATAAATTGGAAAACAACCTTCATGTGGGAAAGGGACCATAAACTACAAGCTGCCAACATTAAAGGAAGCAAGGTTATAATGGTAACGGTAATTTTGACATTTGCAATTTAGAACATGAATCTATACTATATATCTATATCTATCTATACTATTATAATAAAGCGTAAACACACACTTCTTTGTTTCCTAAGATTTCAGCAATTACAGCATATTTTTGAATAATTCTTTTTTTAATAAAAAGCCCTACACTTACCTTGCACTTTAGGCTACATATTTTCACGCCATTAAAAACTTAGGGGGTAAATATTTTGGATAAAAACCCTAATGTGGGAAAGAGACCATAAGTTGCTGCCAATATCAAGGAAGCAAGGTTGTCATCATGTCATATCATTTTGACATTTGTAGTTGATAATTTGACAAATGTAAACAATAAAATAAAATTTTCATAATTTCATCCGGCTGAAGCCGCACGGGAACAACAGCTAACGGGAATATCAGGTAATTTCGATTAAGTATTCTCCCATAGTTGTTAAAATAACGTATTATGATAACTAAAGTAGGTAATCTATTATAATCAATCAATAACCAGGACTATTGTACAGTTCGTGAAGAGGTCTTTCTTTAGCGATAAGCTATTTGAAATAAGTACTTCCATTTGCTCGTCGATATGAAAGCAATTTCGTTTCATTCGATAGACATGCGATTTACTCCCTGGTGGCCTCAAATCGAACAGATATTTACGAATTCAAGAAAAATATATCTTTAGTCTTCCTGACAAAATCGTGTCTTAAGACAATCGCTTCTGAAGATAAGTTATGTAAGTGTTTTCTAAGTACTAAGTATGTAAAAATTACTTACACCTAGTGTCCAAACGTAGCAGATATTTAAGCGTAGCATATCACAATCATCGCTCGTAGCCTATCGCATGGCGTAGTATATACTACAGTGTAGCATATCACAAGCATTGCTCGTAGCAGCTTGTATGGCGTAGCAAACCACAAGCGTCGCTCAAAGCCTATCGCATGGCGTAGTATATACTACAGAGTAGCATATCACAATCATCGCTCGTAGCCTATCGCATGGCGTAGTATATACTACAGAGTAGCATATCACAATCATCGCTCGTAGCCTATCGCATGGCGTAGTATATACTACAGAGTAGCATATCACAATCATCGCTCGTAGCCTATCGCATGGCGTAGTATATACTACAGAGTAGCATATCACAATCATCGCTCGTAGCCTATCGCATGGCGTAGTATATACTACAGAGTAGCATATCACAATCATCGCTCGTAGCCTATCGCATGGCGTAGTATATACTACAGAGTAGCATATCACAATCATCGCTCGTAGCCTATCGCATGGCGTAGTATATACTACAGAGTAGCATATCACAAACATTGCTCGTAGAATATCTCATGGCCTAGTATATACTACAGAGTAGCATATCACAATCATCGCTCGTAGCCTATCGCATGGCGTAGTATATACTACAGAGTAGCATATCACAATCATCGCTCGTAGCCTATCGCATGGCGTAGTATATACTACAGAGTAGCATATCACAATCATCGCTCGTAGCCTATCGCATGGCGTAGTATATACTACAGAGTAGCATATCACAATCATCGCTCGTAGCCTATCGCATGGCGTAGTATATACTACAGAGTAGCATATCACAATCATCGCTCGTAGCCTATCGCATGGCGTAGTATATACTACAGAGTAGCATATCACAATCATCGCTCGTAGCCTATCGCATGGCGTAGTATATACTACAGAGTAGCATATCACAATCATCGCTCGTAGCCTATCGCATGGCGTAGTATATACTACAGAGTAGCATATCACAATCATCGCTCGTAGCCTATCGCATGGCGTAGTATATACTACAGAGTAGCATATCACAATCATCGCTCGTAGCCTATCGCATGGCGTAGTATATACTACAGAGTAGCATATCACAATCATCGCTCGTAGCCTATCGCATGGCGTAGTATATACTACAGAGTAGCATATCACAATCATCGCTCGTAGCCTATCGCATGGCGTAGTATATACTACAGAGTAGCATATCACAATCATCGCTCGTAGCCTATCGCATGGCGTAGTATATACTACAGAGTAGCATATCACAATCATCGCTCGTAGCCTATCGCATGGCGTAGTATATACTACAGAGTAGCATATCACAATCATCGCTCGTAGCCTATCGCATGGCGTAGTATATACTACAGAGTAGCATATCACAATCATCGCTCGTAGCCTATCGCATGGCGTAGTATATACTACAGAGTAGCATATCACAATCATCGCTCGTAGCCTATCGCATGGCGTAGTATATACTACAGAGTAGCATATCACAATCATCGCTCGTAGCCTATCGCATGGCGTAGTATATACTACAGAGTAGCATATCACAATCATCGCTCGTAGCCTATCGCATGGCGTAGTATATACTACAGAGTAGCATATCACAATCATCGCTCGTAGCCTATCGCATGGCGTAGTATATACTACAGAGTAGCATATCACAATCATCGCTCGTAGCCTATCGCATGGCGTAGTATATACTACAGAGTAGCATATCAGAATCATCGCTCGTAGCCTATCGCATGGCGTAGTATATACTACAGAGTAGCATATCACAAACATTGCTCGTAGAATATCTCATGGCCTAGTATATACTACAGAGTAGCATATCAGAATCATCGCTCGTAGCCTATCGCATGGCGTAGTATATACTACAGAGTAGCATATCAAAAGCATCGCTCGTAGCATATCTCATATGTATCATTTCCCAAAGCGTAGCATACATTCGCACGTAGCGCCACACGTAGCAAGGAATATCAAAAATACCCCGAAAGTTGTACAAAAATTATTATTATATCTTCTCTTTACGCAAAATACGCGTTTTGTATTGTTTTTTTTTCTACTTTTAAGATACTAACTTTAAAGCGTGCTATATTTTCACGTGCAACATCAAGCCGTAAGCTTTTGCAGTGGAGAAAATCCGAGCCATAAAGCCACCTTGGCTGTTAAGAATAATAAACTTTAAGTTGGAATAACTTAGAAAATTTAAATTGTTATTTTTACTATACAACACACTTTTAAATAGTTGCTCTGTCAGCGATATGTTCTTTAGTTAAATACTTTAGTTTGAACCGATCTATGGGCGTTAGTATAAAATCTTGTTAGCTGTTTCGCTCACTGAACTGAAATGATGAATGCCGTTGATGTGTTCAGTGAGAAAGAAATATAAATGACACATCGTTTTACAACCTGCCGTATCAAAATTGTTAATGCGGCGATACGACCAGGTGCGCCCTACTTTATTATATTACCCTAACAGCGGTAATAATTTACAGAAACTCTTAAACATATGTGTTGTACATGCATGATATTATTTAAGCAGAAATCCTTTAAAAAGTAAGATTGTAAAAATCTATTCCAAATTACATTACTGCACTTTAAGACGTATTGTTTATTCAAATAGTAGGATAAAAGTCAAACTTTTATGTACTTATGATACTTTAGACTTTAACTTTGATTTATTTACAAGCTTTCGCCCGCAACTATGTCCGTGTAGAATTAAAAAAAAACGAAATTGATTAGCCTATGTGTTCTTCCAGGCTAACCTCTACATCTATAACAAATATCATTGAAATCCGTTCAGCCGTTTAGGCTACAAACTCTAACAAACATCCATCCATCCATCTAAACTTTCGCATTTATAATATTAGTATGATTTGATTCTGAAACTTTTTTTTTTATATCATAAGGTAGCAAACGAGCAAGCGGCTACCCAAATCCGCCAAAATGGCAAAGCGACCGCTGCCCATAGACATTGGCAATAGCGGATACGTTGCCTACCCTTGATCGACGAAAGAGACGCACATAAAGGGGATATTTCCCCTTCCTATGCATCTCCTGCACCATCAAATCCACGTTTCCCTTCCCGTCCTTTTCTAATAAGAAAAAGGGTGGGAAGGAAAAGGGACTAAAGTTGGGCCTCCGGCACCACACTCATCAGACGAAACGCGGAATTGCTCCCACTTCACAAACTACAAGTTTCAAAAGTACTGTTTACAAAAACATTTTATGTAAGCGTTAAACTAATAAAATCATCAATAATACGAAACTAAATGCGGAATCTTGGATGGATGGACATTTCTTACGTATTTTTAAAACTCATCAACGGATCTGTCATTATAAAAAAAAACACAGCTAACCATTTCTCTAATAGTAAAGTAATACTGATGAAAAAGTTACTTTTGAATACAAAAAACCTCTTTCATGTTTACGGAAAACCCTCGTCTAGGCCAACAAGCTACGGCCATTACATTAAAAGCAAAAACCGCTGCCATAGACATTGGCAATAGCGGATACGTTGCCTACCCTTGATCGACGAAAGAGACGCACATAAAGGGGATATTTCCCCTTCCTATGCATCTCCTGCACCATCAAATCCACGTTTCCCTTCCCGTCCTTTTCTAATAAGAAAAAGGGTGGGAAGGAAAAGGGACTAAAGTTGGGCCTCCGGCACCACACTCATCAGACGAAACGCGGAATTGCTCCCACTTCACAAACTACAAGTTTCAAAAGTACTGTTTACAAAAACATTTTATGTAAGCGTTAAACTAATAAAATCATCAATAATACGAAACTAAATGCGGAATCTTGGATGGATGGACATTTCTTACGTATTTTTAAAACTCATCAACGGATCTGTCATTATAAAAAAAAACACAGCTAACCATTTCTCTAATAGTAAAGTAATACTGATGAAAAAGTTACTTTTGAATACAAAAAACCTCTTTCATGTTTACGGAAAACCCTCGTCTAGGCCAACAAGCTACGGCCATTACATTAAAAGCAGAAAACCGATCAATCAGGGGACTGTGTGTGAAGACTTCAAGTGTCGCTGATCGATGACAATACACAACGGTGAAAAACTTTCTATAAACGGACGGATTGCAAAATCACATTTAAAGGTATTTTTTTTTATTTATTGGAAAGGTAGAAAGAGAGAAGCAAAGTGTTTGAGATCGTTCTAGTCATCACCAGCTCACTATACGTCCCCACTAAGGGGTTCGGAGCCTACCCTAAGTAAGGGGTGACTAGGCCATAGTCAATCACGCTGGCCAAGTGCGTGTTGGTTGACTAGTTCCAGTATTTGACGTTAATCTACGATTTTGAAATTATCAAGTTGTTACATGGAAAAATTTTGTTATAACATGAAATGAGGAAAAAAACCTCTGATGTTAACCAGAATGAATATGGTGGCCTCAAATAACTTCCACTTTGCTACAAGTGTTGTAAATAGTATGAACTTTTACAATTTGTCACGCTTACTTGACTAAATGGAGATAATTTCTTACCCTTGAAAACTCCACTGAATATGATTAATGAACGCATTACGTTCACTGAAATGTTCAGGAAAAGTTATTTGTTATACAAAACTTACTATTATTTTTGTACTAGCTTTCGCCCGCGACTCCGTCCGCGCGGAATTAAAAAAAACAAAAGTAAGTAGCCTATGTGTTCTTCCAGATTATCCTCTACATCTATGGCAAATTTCATCGAGATCTGTTCAGCCGTTTAGGCTACAAACTCTAACAAACATCCATCCATCTAAACTTTCGAATTCATAATATAAGTAAGATTATAAACATTTTTATAAAAATAATATTTTTATAAAAATAACATTTTTATATTACAAGAGTGTATCTTATAAAATGGATGCGCGCATTCGCACGTGCGCCCATACAAGTGAATAGCACAAGAGAGCTCACTTTAGACGAACACGATTTATGGAACATTTTAAACGCGGACGGAGTCACGGACGAAAGTTAGTAGGCTATATTTTTTTTAATTTCACGCGGACGAAAGTTAGTAGGCTATATTTTTTTTAATTTCACGCGGACGAAAGTTAGTAGGCTATATTTTTTTTAATTTCACGCGGACGAAAGTTAGTAGGCTATATTTTTTTTAATTTCACGCGGACGAAAGTTAGTAGGCTATATTTTTTTTAATTTCACGCGGACGAAAGTTAGTAGGCTATATTTTTTTTAATTTCACGCGGACGAAAGTTAGTAGGCTATATTTTTTTTAATTTCACGCGGACGAAAGTTAGTAGGCTATATTTTTTTTAATTTCACGCGGACGAAAGTTAGTAGGCTATATTTTTTTTAATTTCACGCGGACGAAAGTTAGTAGGCTATATTTTTTTTAATTTCACGCGGACGAAAGTTAGTAGGCTATATTTTTTTTAATTTCACGCGGACGAAAGTTAGTAGGCTATATTTTTTTTAATTTCACGCGGACGAAAGTTAGTAGGCTATATTTTTTTTAATTTCACGCGGACGAAAGTTAGTAGGCTATATTTTTTTTAATTTCACGCGGACGAAAGTTAGTAGGCTATATTTTTTTTAATTTCACGCGGACGAAAGTTAGTAGGCTATATTTTTTTTAATTTCACGCGGACGAAAGTTAGTAGGCTATATTTTTTTTAATTTCACGCGGACGAAAGTTAGTAGGCTATATTTTTTTTAATTTCACGCGGACGAAAGTTAGTAGGCTATATTTTTTTTAATTTCACGCGGACGAAGTCGCGAGCAACAGCTAGTTTAGAAAATAATTTAAAAAGAGCTTAACAAACTGTAATCAGTGAGATATCGGCGTCAACTAATTTCAGATCCTTCAGAGTGTATTAGATTGGTTCGGTTTTGTTTTCCTCTTTTATAATAGTACAAACATTTTCTTTTACAAGCATTTTTTATTTTTATTATTCACTAGCATTCACCCGCGACTCCACGTGGAATTTTAAAAAAAATGAGTAGCCTATCTGTTCTTTCAGACAGTCCTCTATATCTATGCCAAATTTCATTGAAATCCGTTCAGCCGTTTAGGCTACAAACTCTAACAAACATCCATCCATCTAAACTTTCGAATTCATAATATAAGTAAGATTATAAACATTTTTTTAAAAATAATATTTTTTTAAAAATAACATTTTTATATTACAAGAGTGTATCTTATAAAATGGATGCGCGCATTCGCACGTGCGCCCATACAAGTGAATAGCACAAGAGAGCTCACTTTAGACGAACACGATTTATGGAACATTTTAAAATCGCACGTAATGTACTGTAATGTTGGTGTAATATTTAAACGATTATACAAAAATGTATCGTATCGATCGTCGTATTATATTACACGATTTGATTATCATATTTTAATCATACTTCATACTTCTTACTAATATTATAAATGCGAAAGTTTAGATGGATGGATGTTTGTTAGAGTTTGTAGCCTAAACGGCTGAACGGATTTCGATAAAATTTGGTATAGATGTAGAGGATAGTCGGGAAGAACACATAGGCCACTCACTTTTGTTTTCTTTAATTCCACGCGGATGGAGTCGCGGACGAAAGTTAGTAGGCTATATTTTTTTTAATTTCACGCGGACGAAGTCGCGAGCAACAGCTAGTTTAGAAAATAATATAAAAGCTTAACAAACTGTAATCAGTGAGATATCGGCGTCAACTAATTTCAGATCCTTCAGAGTGTATTAGATTGGTTCGGTTTTGTTTTCCTCTTTTATAATAGTACAAACATTTTCTTTTACAAGCATTTTTTTATTTTTATTATTCACTAGCATTCGCCCGCTACTCCACGTGGAATTTTAAAAAAAATGAGTAGCCTATCTGTTCTTTCAGACAGTCCTCTATATCTATGCCAAATTTCATTGAAATCCGTTCAGCTGTTTCGGCTACAAACTCTAACAAACACCTATCTAAACTTTCGCATTTATAATATTAGTAAGAGTCGTAATAAAAAAAATACTGCTAATGAAATAATTCACCCTAACCTACAAACGATGAATCAATAGGGAAGTCGGTTTAGTGGTGTTGCTAAGTGACTACTTAGAAGGAAACTATTTTGATTGCCATAACTACATGTCCCTTAGCTACGTCACGTATTGGCTGATCGAATTAGAAACGCCTTGAACACTATCCGAAGTATCCTGACCCACGCTAATTAATAGCCCTGCCAAATTAATACAAGTGTGAGATTTCATATATGTTGTGTGTAATTATAGAAAAGTTGATGTACACAAATTTATCAGCATCTATTATATATCTATACTTCTATACTAATATATTAAAGCGTACACTTTGTGGCGTAGGATGTCAGCAATCACAGCATATTTTAGAATAATACTTTCTTTATTAAAAAGCCCTACATTCACGACATGTTTTAGGCTATATATTTTCACGCTATTAAACTTAGGGGATAAATCAATCGGAAAAAACCTTCATGTGGGACCATAAAACACATGCCAACATTAAGGAAGCAAGGTTATTATGGTAACGGTAATTTTGACATTTTCAATTGAGATTTTGACAAATGTTAACAATAAGATAAAGTTTTTCATAATTTCAGGCGGATGTAGCCGCATGGGAACAGCTAGTTACTTCATAGGAGTCTTGCTCTTCCCTAATGCATTTAAAACTATGTCATCCGCTCATATAACTAATTCTTTGTTATTTCAATTTTAAATAATAATTACTCGCTTTCGCTCGGGACTGTATCCGCGAGGAATTAAAAAACAAAAGTAAGAAGCCTAAGTATTCTTCCAAACTATGCTCTACATCTTTGTCTTTCATCGAGCTCCGCTAAATAGTTTATGCGGCAAACTCTTACAAACAACCATACACATCTAAACTATCGCATTTATAATGTTAGTGAGATAAGAAATAAGATTAGTTTTTGCTGATACTGAAAATACGAGTATATAACAATCGTATTTTACATAGTCACAGTAATAGTGTTTATTATTTACGTGGTATTAAATAACAATAAATAATTGAAAACTATCCGTAATATCCTTTTTCAAACACTTACAAAGGATTATATTAAAAAAACACTTACAAATAAAGATTTTTTACCAATTCTAATTAATGAAAACACGACATTTTTAACAAAGGTTCTCGCTTTGTCAACCAAGAGTCCTGTCAAATACATTTTCCCGCGGGAAATGTACTTTCATAATTAAATATAATTCGATTTTCAAATTTTAATGCTACAGGTGCGCACTGAAGGCGAGTCTTCAGTCGAGCGGTGAGCGTTGAGGGTGTTAGACGGCTCCTTCGTTGTAAACGGTCGTGGTATGTCTACGATATATAGGAACAGTTTAAACCATGGCTAGTACAGTGAAGAACAAAAATGTTTTAATTATAAAAAAGTGTGAAAGTGCTAAATACTCTTTTGTAGTGATTTAATAACTTTTAATTTAATGTCAAAAAAATGGAATAAAACCGGAAGATAACTTGTGATGTGTATATAATAGTTAAAATTACTATATTGTAGACTGTGGAAATTTTGGTGGAAATATCCTTAGTACTGAGACTTAAGTGTAAGTAGCTTTTACTTAAAATATACTTTCTTTCATATTCCAAAATATTTTGTGTATAAATGACTATGAGTTAATTTAATAATAAATTGTGTAAACCCAACATATGGACAATTTCTGTTTTTAAAAATAATGATTTAGTACTCGTAATTAACTAAATTTAATTAATTAATTAATGTAAAATAATTAATGTAAAATTAAAGTAAATGTATATTTTTGATTAAACTGAGAACTAGGGAAATCGTAAATTTCCTTTTTCTTTACTTAAATAATGAAATGTGACATTTTAATCAATTAAATATCATTAATTGATATTAAATCGATTAAATTCACGTTAATTATAAGCGTAGACATTTAAAATAAAACACTGCAGTTGTTCGCTTGTCGAAATGATATTTTAAATAATTAATTTCTTCGTAATTATGAAAGATTATATACACATGTTACTAAGGGGTATTTTTGTGTAAAGTGGTAAAATATAGTACTTCTATTTAACTGTAGTAACATCTTTAGTAATTACTAGCTTTCGTCAGCGTGGAATTAATAAAAAAACAAAATTGAGTAGCCTATGTGTTCTTCCAAACTGTGAAACAAATGGATTTCAATGAAATTTGGTATGGATGTAGAGGATACATCCATAACAAATTTCATCGAAATCCATTCAGCCGTTTAAGCTAGAAATTCGAATAAACATCCATCCATCCATCCATCCATCAATCCATCCATACATACATCCATCCATCCATCCATCCATCTAAACTTTCGCATTTACAATATTAGTATGATTAAATCAATGTTCGATATAATTAAAGCCTAAAAGCTCCTAAATAAAGACGGCGTGTCATCTTACATACTCGTTTACAATACTAGTGGTATTTTAAGCAATGATCGTTTTGTAATTTATCTTTTTATGATAGATTAGTGATCCGCCCCTGCTTCGCTTGTGTGGCAAAAAATATACGTCTCATATCTTTTGTTTTATACCTATGCCCTATCCGTCAATGTCCGGTTTAACTGAATCAATTAAAAAAAACATTTGCCATTAGAAAGCTACGTTATCGATTAAAATACTTTAAAACCATTTGTCTTTAAAAGCTTCGATATCGATTAACATAGGCTAAAATTCTTTTGTCATTAGAAATCTGCATTATCTTAGCTTGGAAGTTTTGAAATTGATTCTATACATTTGGAGTCTTAAACAATAAAATCTTTCTTATCTTTATAATATTAGTATCGATTGCAAACAAGTGTGATAAAAGGGGGGATGTACAGAAAAAAGACATTTACCTTTACTTCTCCATCCCTTGCCAAAGACACTTTCGAGGAAAAATGTTCACATTAAATTCAATACATATTTATTACTGCTTCTTTCAGAATAAGTTTCGCCTTAAGTAACCCGTCGTAGTAATGAAAAATGCATCGACTATGAAAGGAAGGATGCCTTCAATGCGGCTCATTTGGTTTCTACGAACTTAACTCATCCATCATACGTTGGATATCGAAATGAAATGTAATTCTGTTGAATGTGGAAAATATATTGGAAATTTTATTGAAATAGCTGTTGTCCGGGACTTCGTCTGCTACTTTTATTGCCGTTATATGACTGTTTTGTGAAACCGTCGTAATATTTTGGTAAAAAAATTACGAATTAATTTATAATTATTACATTTAAAGAAAGCCATTTTTTTGGCGTAATCGTGCATAAAGTATACCGATAACTCTTATACAAATTTTCACGATGACAAAAGAAAAACTTTATCGCTAATTTTTGCCGTCTCTTTTTTTTTTTCAAATAATGATATCAAACACCCATACTATTTTGGCTCAGACATGTTTAGTTTAAGACTAAGGTGTCGTTAAAAAACCATCAAACAACTTTGGGTTTGGCAAAGACTAAGCGTTTTTAAAGAGGGCATAGATCAGTGTTAGCAAAAGGAAGAGTCAATTGAACTGTTAAGAGACTCTAGAACATAATAGACGTTAACAATTTAACGAGTGTTGTGCGTTTCCATCAACTCCGCGTCACGTAGAACGCATTGTGTTGTCCACACTAATCACCAATGCAACGCTCAATTACCTTACAAGGAACTGGCCGATACTAGTCATAACTGACCAAGAAGTATTCTTGTTACGTAAATTGAGTTCAATGTTCGTCTTCTCTGAATGAGTGCAAAATTTAATACATAAAAACAGTTTTAAGTAAATACTTTAAATCTCTACTCAAGAGACCACTGCCTATAGATATACTCGTACGCATTAGTAGATGCTTTATCTATCTTTTATTAGCAGACAAAACAAAAACGCCTTTTCCCCTGCCACATCTTCCTCTTTCCATTCTTTCTATGTTCGAAATAGGTGGAAGGGGACTAAAATTAAGCCTCCGATTCATACACACATCAGACCCATAATGACTTCTAATTCACGTCTGTTTTTAGTATAGTGAACTTTGCTAAACGGGCGAAACCTAGCGGTCGCTAGTTTAATATATTTTTCCTATAATCAAAGCAGTCGTTTGGTATTTATTTTCTAATTCTATTACAACTTAAACAATCATTTCTTAAGACTTCTATGTTTGTTTTTTAAATCGTTTGTAGTATAAAGTAAATAATAGTCAAACCGACGTCGTCCATCACGCATTCCTCAATAGATTATGCCGCACAACACGAGGTGGAAATTCATTACATCAATCTCGCTATGCTTTGTTCTCGAATGTATAATGCCGTCTCTTACTGCTTTTATAATCGACTCACGATCTCGTTTTGCATTTAAAACGCATATTATTTACACATTACTTCCTAACCGTAGATTTCCATTGCCGTGACAGTTGTAATTAGATATTGACATCCTTTACATTATCATTGACAAAACAGAGATGGCAATAGTGTTCGTAAACAAAAGACATGTCATTTGAAGTCCACGGTAACCAAAGAGTACTTGAATCACTTTACTTTACCGACCTTCATAAAGATTGTTTGCTCTGTTAATAGTAGTTAATAGAAGGCAAGTCTATATAGATACCTTTTAGTCTTATAACGTATTTGCAATGTTGTCTCAGTTTTCACAATATTAAAAATGCGAAAGTTTGATTAGATGTTTATTAGAGTTTGTAGCCTAAACGGCTGAACGGATCTCGATGAAATTTGGCATAGATGTAGAGCGTAATCTGGAAAAACACATAGGCTACTTTCTTGTGTTTTTTTTTTAAATCTCACGCGTGCGGAGTCGCGGGCAAAACCTTGTCTTCTATTTGAACAAAAAGTAACTTCCTTTAAGTCCTTATATTTTTTAATATGAATTATGAAGAAGATATAAAATTTGTTTTACAAATATTTTCTTTATGTCTATTTGAGAAAATGGTAAAATTTATTTGTTCCACATAAGACTTGACTTTATGCATTTATGCAATAAAAGAAACTGTCAAATACAGACATAGAGTTATATTTCTTTAAAAACTTCTGTATTCCATTTCAAATCGTTTGTGTGGATATTATTCTACGATCGGTTTATTTTAACACAGAAACAGAACAAATATAGAATCATATTAATAAGAATACGCTGAACTCGTTGATGAAATATGAAAATAACAATGTGCCTTGTATTTCTGAAATAGAAAAGTATACTTCTTTCATCTTTAAAACTCACCTTGTTCAAAAAATAGCAAAAGAAAATGTTCCTTTATAAACAAAAGAACTTTTAAAAATAATGGCCATTAGATAATATTGAACTCAAAAAAAATACCCTTAATAAACATTCACATTGTATACCCTCATTAAATACAGCTTTAGGATTCCTTTCGCTGGTTGGCTTTTAAATTTTGAATAACAGTAATGTGAACCGCCATCTGCCATCGATTGTCTTAACTCTTGAAACCGTTTACCTTCCGTATAAAGTCTATTTAAACTATGAAAAGTGATATTTCTCACTAGAAAGTATACCAAAAAAGCTTTACCCAAATATTGTTTAAACCCCATTTTGTAGAGAGATTTATGTTACTTTTAACTTTTTATCGCTTATCGTGATTTTCACCAGTATTGAAATTTAAAAAAATATTATTTTAACTAAAGACTATCAAAGCATTGTTGTCCCTGTCCTCTTTGAATATATCTGAGACTAGCTGTTGCTCGCGACATCACCCGCGAGAAATTAAAAAAAAATGTAGCCTATGTTACTCGCTGATGACGTAGTAAATCGGTCCAGTAGTTTTTGGGTTATTTCAATACATACAAAGATACAAAAATACAAATCTTTCGTCTTTATAATATTGGTATAGAAGTATAGATAAGGATACATTTTTGGATATGTATTTTGGCATTAAAATTACGTTACGCATATAATGTACGTTGTATGGAAGAAGCGAATGGCAGGACACCGCAATATAAAAGTCATTAATCTACGTCGGCTACTTTCGGTCTTTGTTATTTGTGTCTCTATTTTTAGATATGTGCAACTATCGTCTATGAAATAAGTTTAGGTACAACAAAAACTAAATAAACTAAGATCTATTCAAACACAAAAATTCTTTGTCCTGTAGATATGAGCTCGATATATTTTGGGAAGCAAAAAAAGGAAGCATCAATCCATTGGAATACAAAAATAATTTCTTACAAACTCTCAACTTAATTGTGAATTCCATTTGGTGTTTGACATATCTCGGCATCGCTGTTGACTTGATCTAATAAAACAGGGGACGCCTAAATCTCAACCTTTTCGTTTCTCATGGGAAAAGTGAGAGATAAAATCATGGAAAGGTTTCGTATTTTGTATCTATAAGGTACCAGTCGAGGAAGTTTATTTACTTCCCGTGTCGGTGAAATGCTCAATGCAATAACGTTGAATACTTGTCAAAGATACATATAGCATTATAGCTCTTTCGGTGACCGTTTTCTGTACATTAGATCGAGTGGGAAGTCAATTTATTTCTTTGACTATGTATTTCAGATCAGTAATGTTTGCCAATGCGATCGAACCTTTGCAATTCTGGTGTACAGAATATAAATGAGCTACGCGTTAAATAATTTATTTTTCGTAAAAATGTATCCAGTATTAGAGTGTGGATTTAAGATTGCTATATTCCTTGAGGAATTTGTATCTATTAAATATTCTCAAGATAGCTTTCTGCAAAGGCTTGTTTTTACTTCTATTAATTTTCTTTGCTTAAGCAATACATTTTTAAAAATTTACTTTTAATCAACGGATATACTGAAATTCTTTAGAATTCATTGGTAATAGTAGTCCAGTAGTAGGCAGACAAAGGCTGATGATTATTTTTAAATTATTGGTGGATCTGATTCAAAGATGTTTGTGCATCTATACTTCTACAATAATATTATAATATTATTGTAGAATTGT
Organism: Papilio protenor; assembly: GCA_029286645.1. Taxonomy (NCBI): domain Eukaryota; kingdom Metazoa; phylum Arthropoda; class Insecta; order Lepidoptera; family Papilionidae; genus Papilio; species Papilio protenor. The sequence goes on along the minus strand of JAGSMZ010000010.1, from coordinate 1,579,940 downwards.
CTATAGACAGGAAAGATTTGTATTTTTGTATCTTTGTATGTATTGAAATAACTCAAAAATTAAATACTAGGCCGATTTTAAAAAATTCTTTCACCATTAAAAAGCCACGTTATTAGTACCATAGGCTTTTTATTTTTCAATTGCTCGCAGGCGAAGTTGCGGGCTACAGCTAGTATAGAATGTAATTGACCTAATAACATATAATTGATATTGAATTCCAGTACAAACAACGTAACAATGTACTCGTATATATATATCGAACTTTTCCAGAATAATTACATGAACTTGTAATTAAATACGAAACATGTTGGGTAATAACAGTAATTTTTAAATACAAACCATGTAAAATTGTTGTTTTATGTTTTTGTTCAAAGTTGGGAGTATATTTTTGCATCTGTCGGTTATTTCGAAAACAAATAGTCATATCGAACGGGAACCAATTTCCCTTGTTAACAGCAGCTCGTTTAGTATTGCCCTAGAGACGGCAATGTTTCCAATGAAATTTTACGTTTCATATGCTACCAGTTTTGCTCGTCATTTTTCCCTATTATTGAATTTAGAAATGAACAAAAATTATATGTTTTACTCTACATTTAATAAGATTTTACTAAACAATTATAAATTTACTGAGATATTTCTTTCTCAACTATTCTAATATTATAAATTGGAAAGTTTTGTATTTTTGTATTTTGTATGTATTGAAATAACTCAAAAACTACTGAGCCGATTTCAAAAATTCTTTTACCCTTAAAAAGCCACGTTGTCGGTGAGTAACATAGGCTATGTTTTTATTATTTTTTCAATTTTACGCAGGCGAAGTAGCGAGCAACAGCTAGTTTGTATTAAAGAAAGAAATAATCAATACTTTATTTGCGGTTTGAGCAAAATACTATACTATATTTTGAACCCATAATTCATCTAGTACCATAATTAACGATTTTTTGACGAATTTAAGGGTCTCCATTCTTGTTTGTAAAGGAAAAAAAAAGTGCGTAGGTGTAGACACTTATAATATCCTTAACACGTAATACGGTTTGTTCTTGTAGTATTCATCGAGTAGCGAAGTAGGTCAAGAGGCCGACTTCCTACAGCCTTCCACTTCCTAACATAATAAGAAAATCCGTTACCTTTCCAACGCCATTTCTATTTTATTTATACACCTTTTATGGTTTTAATAATAGCTTTTAAAAGGTTTTTTTCAGCTAGTATATGAAAAGAAGTAATAAAGGAGTATTGCGATATCTAGAAGCGTAAATGTAGAATCTTCCGAGATCTTGTCAAATTTGTCTTGTTCATAAGAGGTCGTTTTTTATACAGATAAAAAATAAAAATTGCTTTTTTTATACTTTCTAGTATTTTTCATTATATATATATCTATTTCATTAGGTAAAATCAACCAGTTTCTATACGTTAAATAAACAGCTGCTGTTTTTCGGTAGTTTAGCTTTTTGTAGTATATATTGGGAATCCTGCAAAACCTTTTCATCGTCATCTAGTCATTGACCAATCAAAAGCGTTTTTATTTCTTTTTATATTATTGGAGTGGCGCGGTGTGGGGACGGCCGACCGAAGTCATTAACTGAGGTGATTGCATTGCGGTAAAAAACGATTTTTTTCTCTTAATTTCCATTTTTCAATTGACTGAAAATGTGAAGGGTATTGTTTTGTTTATATATTTTTAAAATATAGTGATTTTTTTTTTGTACAAAAGTACACTTTCCCTTTGAAACTAAAGTTTAAAATAATTTATTGATTAAGTACATAATTTTATTAATTGACTAATTTCTTTTACCGTTCCAACTAAGCTCTAGGCTTGTGCTAGAAAAAGGTTTTCAACAATAGTCGAATGGCGGGATTAAAACCCTTTACCACGTGATTGTAAAACCGTACCACTAACCATTAGGCTATTGCTGTTTTTTATTACACCTACATTGAATACCATCACAAACAACGTAACTAAACGTTTCTATTTTATCTCCGAACATCTGGATGTATCTACAGATAGAAGTAAATGAATGTAGGTGGTAATCTCAGTTTGTCCACTCTCATAATCTCAATTAGTATGCTAAGGGCCTGTCCCACCAAATTGTAAATTGTCTGATATTACAACGTGTAAAACATGTGATGAAAATATTGGATTTTGTTACTTTATCTGACAGTGACGTCATTTTTAACCTATCTGAGCCTCTATCAGCCAGTGGTGGGACATGCTTTAAGTATTTTAAGAGCGGGCGGACACCTTTGAATAAACTATCGCACGACTGTCGTGCGAAAGTCGATAGTTTCGCAGTCAATTCAACTTTTTAATTGCACAACTAAAAATTGAGTAATGTGCGCACATCCATTTAAGCTCATAGGAGTCAAAGCGCGACTAAACAGTTGTACGATAGTTTAATCAAAGGTTAGCGCGGGCTCTAAAAAGACACGAATAAAATAGTGACTACGGTGAGATTTACAAAAGTAACGTAATCTTAATAATTTGTAAAAGAATTCAAGTCTATAATTAAAACAATAACGCAGTGATTTTGTAAAGGAAGCCATCTCATTGTCTTTTAAAAGCAGAAATTGCAATATTTTATACTGACTTTCGCCCGCAACTGCGCCCGAGTGTCGTAAGTGTAGGGCTATTTATTAATATTAAAGAAAGAATTATTCAAAAACATGCTGTAATTGCTGACATCCTATGTCACAAAGTAGTGTGTGTTTACGCTTTAATATCATACTAATATTATAAATGCGAAAGTTTAGATGGATGGATGGATGTTTGTTAGAGTTTGTAGCCTAAACGGCTGAACGAATATCGATGAAATTTGGCATAGATTTTTTTTTTATATAATATAAGGTGGCAAGTTTTTATACAATATAAGATGTAGAGGATAGTCTGGAATAACACATAGGCTACTTTTTTTTAATCCCACGCGAACGCAGTCGCGGGCGAAAGCTAGTATTAGTATATATTGGTTACAATCGCTCTTCGCGACTCATCATCATCATCATCATCATCAACTTGCCCTTATCCCTTACGGAGGGTCGGCACAGTATGTGCTGCTCTTCCATACATCTCTATCAGCCGTCATATCTGAATCCACTCCTTTCTAAAGCATATCCTCTTTCACACAATCCATCCATACTTTCCTCGGTCTTCCTCTTCCTTTGTAGCCATCCACATTCATTCTTACACTTTCTGGTTATGTCCCCATCGTCTCGTCGCATAACATGTCCATACCACGCTAACCTTTTGCTTCTCAATCGCTCTTCGCGACTACACATAATTATGTTTCAATCTTATTGATTTGTTAAAAATTCGCACCAGTTGCTAGTTACGGTGTTTTTTTATATAATAATATTATTATATATAAGGTGGCAAACGAGCAAGCGGCCACCTGAATCCACCGAAATGGAAAGCGACAGCTGCCCATAAACATCCGCAATTGCAGATGCGTTAATGTATTTGTATGTAAATGTATTAATCGATTGACATGTTTTAGCTGAAATATATTTAAAACAGTGTCTAAGTTTTTTATGATATGGGCTTAAATCTTACTAATATTATAAATGCGAAAGTTTAGATGGATGGATGGATGGATGTTTGTTAGAGTTTGTAGCCTAAACGGCTGAACGAATATCGATGAAATTTGGCATAGATTTTTTTTTTATATAATATAAGGTGGCAAGTTTTTATACAATATAAGATGTAGAGGATACTCTGGAAGAACACATAGGCTACTTTTTTTTAATCCCACGCGAACGCAGTCGCGGGCGAAAGCTAGTATTAGTATATATTGGTTACAATCGCTCTTCGCGACTCATCATCATTATCATCAACTTGCCCTTATCCCTTACGGAGGGTCGGCACAGTATGTGCTGCTCTTCCATACATCTCTATCAGCCGTCATATCTGAATCCACTCCTTTCTAAAGCATATCCTCTTTCACACAATCCATCCATACTTTCCTCGGTCTTCCTCTTCCTTTGTAGCCATCCACATTCATTCTTACACTTTCTGGTTATGTCCCCATCGTCTCGTCGCATAACATGTCCATACCACGCTAACCTTTTGCTTCTCAATCGCTCTTCGCGACTCATCATCATCATCATCAACTTGCCCTTATCCCTTACGGAGGGTCGGCACAGTATGTGCTGCTCTTCCATACATCTCTATCAGCCGTCATATCAGAATCCACTCCTTTCTTAAGCATATCCTCTTTCACACAATCCATCCATACTTTCGTCGGTCTTCCTCTTCCTTTGTAGCCATCCACATTCATTCTTACACTTTCTGGTTATGTCCCCATCGTCTCGTCGCATAACATGTCCATACCACGCTAACCTTTTGCTTCTCAATCGCTCTTCGCGACTACACATAATTATGTTTCAATCATATTGTTTTGTTAAAAATTCGCACCAGTTGCTAGTTACGGTGTTTTTTTATATAATAATATTATTATATATAAGGTGGCAAACGAGCAAGCGGCCACCTGAATCCACCGAAATGGAAAGCGACAGCTGCCCATAAACATCCGCAATTGCAGATGCGTTAATGTATTTGTATGTAAATGTATTAATCGATTGACATGTTTTAGCTGAAATATATTTAAAACAGTGTCTAAGTTTTTTATGATATGGGCTTAAATCTTACTAATATTATAAATGCGAAAGTTTAGATGGATGGATGGATGTTTGTTAGAGTTTGTAGCCTAAACGGCTGAACGAATATCGATGAAATTTGGCACATACGTAGAGGATACTCTGGAAGAACACATAGGCTACTCACTTTTGTTTTTTTAAATACCACGCGGACGGAGTCGCGGACGAAAGCTAGTCATAAATCAGTTATGTAATCGGGAGTGGGTAGTCTAATATTAGTTTACGTGTCTGGTTCTATTAAAATTATCCCATATGGCTTACTGGACCCGAACCTTCCTGTGACCTTATTGCGAAGGCGTTATATTAGATTAGTAAAGGGTAATTGAGTATTTCAATGTTAGAGTAATTACTTACAAGGACAATTAGTTTTCGGCAACAGTGGGAGACATCTAAGTAAATACTCACGACTTATAAGGGTAGACAGCGATTATGGATTTTACATATCTCGATGCATGATCACACGTATATTTATGTTAAAATTTAAGTATAAACACTAGCTTTTGAGGTTTTCTTCCATATTAAAATTAACTAATATAAGCAGCTATAAATTTGCTATAAAACGTTTTTTTGCAAGTCTAGCTTTAATATTTTGTGAGAAATATGATATTTAAAAATGCACCACTTATCTTTGGCACCGAGTATACATATGTCAATAGCATGTAAAAGATACGTCTGCCACAACAGTGTCGAGCTGAAAGGCTAACGAACTGAAAGCCTGAAGAAAGGAAATGAAAATTGCCCTCGGTGACGTTATTCAGTGAAAATAAAGTATTTTAGTATGAAGTCTGAGAATAGTAATCACAGATTTAGCCTTGTACAAATAAACGTAATTTTACTAATACTAATATTATAAATGCGAAAGTTTAGATGGATTGATGTTTTTTAGATGTGTTGAGTATTACTAGTGGTCCTAAAATGAATAAATGTGTTAAAATGAGGGTAAGTTGTATTTATAATTTTATAGCAGCTGTATACATTTATCAAGGTACAAAATCATACTCATACTAATATTATAAATGCGAAAGTTTAGATGGATGGATGGATGTTTGTTAGAGTTTGTAGCCTAAACTGAACGGATCTCAATGAAATTTTAGATAGATGTAGAGGATACTCTGGAAGAACACATAGGCTACTTTTTTTTTAATTCAACTTGGACGGAGTCCCGAAAGGTAATAGAAACAGATGTTTTATTACTTAGAAGCACTCAATAATTAAAATAAACTCAGAGGACAACATAACAGCTGTCAAATGTCAGCGACCAGCGGTCTGGAAAGAATTTCTCAGGTCATTGGTTCATGAAATCACTAAGAAATAGAGAGAATATTATATCAAGGGTTGTTTACGTGATACAAAATCGATTTACGGTTTTATACTAAAAAAATAAAGCATTCTACGAATGTTTTGCTCTATTTTTTTTGAGCAACCGAAAAAAATAAAGACTTTTTTTTTTATTTTGCCGTCAAGTTATGAAAATGTGCCTTAAACCGAATATGACAAGAAACAAATGAATTAAAAGAGAGTTAATACAAAATTATTCGTATTCAGATTTTTAAAAGTTAATTTCGTACGTACCTTTTAAATTATGAAAACGCTCTAGTTTGCTAAAACCTAATACGATTTGGAAGTAACAGAATTAGTGTAAAATACCTTTTTTTTTTATATTATAAAGTGGCAAACGAGCAAGCGGCCACCTAAATCCGCCAATATGGCGAAGCGACCGCTGCCCATAGACATCTGCAATTGCAGATGCGTTGCCTACCCTAAATCAACGGAGGAGGAGACGCACATAAAGAGGATATTTCCCCTTCCTATACGTCTCCTCCACCGTCAAATCCACTTTCCCATCCAATCCTTTCCTAATAAGAAGATGGTGGGACGGAAAAGGGACTAAAATTGGGCCTCCGCTTAGTTCTAAAATATCCACGTCTTTCTAAGCTACGAGTATGATTTCAATTTACTAGTCGAATTTCCAGTCATTTAATATATTAAAATGACTGATATTTTATGTTGAGCAAATAAAACTGAGCAACGAAACGACAACACGCTCCGTGTAATTGCTCACACACGCTAGAATAATCACATAAACTAATAAAAGGAAGATTGTTAGGAAAATTTACATAACGAAGTAAGAATAATATTTGTTTTGTTATATTACGTTAATACTTAAGTCTCTTACGGAACTGAATCTCTAACAACTGTATAGACGCTAGTTTATTAATCAACTAGCTGTTGCGCGCGACTTCGTCCACGTGGAATTAAAAAAACATAGCCTATGTTATTCAGTGGTAACGTAGCCTTTTAATGGTGAAAGAAATTTTGTATTACCACTAAGTTATTAATTTAACTACTAAGATTTGTATTTTCCTCTTTATAATATTAGTATAGATGTTCAGATACGTTTTTTCTTTGCAACAACAGAAAAGATTCATAGTATATCGCAGCCTACTTAAAATCTTACAAATAAATAAGGATATCCCCTGTACTTATTACTGACTCTTACAGTGAGCTATTCATTTCAAGACAACACTTAAACTTTTATGGCACCGACGTGTGTGACTATACCTTATGAAATCAAACACAAACCAGCGTTGATTAGTCAGTTTTTTGAAATATCAGCACAACTAGATACAAATTTTCGCCGTCTTGGCGCCAACGGTTGAGGTTAGTGGTGAGAATCTGAGCTAATCATAGAGTCGGAGCAAAGCTAAAGTCGTCATTTCCAAGCAAACGCCTATCCATTTATACTGATCTGTGGCATTTTTATATACCATTGGACCACGTGATATGTCGCGAGGTGTTCGGTCATGTGAACATCAATTTAACGCCGCATTACGCTTGTAACCTTTAATATGACACAATGTATCGGAAAGGCCGTATAGAAGTTAAATCATTCATAACTAAATTACGTAACGTTTATAGAGACCTTTATCAATCATAATTTGACCCATCTTTTATTGAAGAACGCACGTATAGTTAAACTGGTTTCTGGGTCATTTGGCTAATTGCATAATGTCAGTATTATGTTCGTATACGAACAAGAATGAAAATTAAGAATTTGATATGTATTTGCTTATAGCAATAAGGCCGCTCTTGCGCAAATTTTGTATAGGTAGTTTACGTATGTGTATAGAAATTGTTGTTCAAAGAGCTTTTAAGGACTTTATTTTGTTGTTTACATGTGTCAAATTCTCAATTGCATATGTCAAAATTATTTTGTGACAATGTACATACATATTATTTTGTAACGGAGGAGAAGTTTGTTAAATTGTATAAAACATCATTGTGTACCTTATGTGTAATGTAAAGTTCCATCTATTATCAATGACCACGGAAGATCAGCACTTGTGCTGAGTGGCTTTATAATAAATAAATAAATAAATAAATTAAATAAATAAATAAAAGAATTAAATAGATAAATGACTTAATATTCCTTGCAAGCAACAAAACATCGTCATTATTAAACAATATCTAAGTAGATGTGAAATTGCTTTTGAATACTAAGAAGAAAGAAGATAAATATTTTTTTATTTTGGTTGTTTCAATAGCGAGCAATACTGAAAAATTATATTTAACTACTAAATGTTGCTCGCGTCTTCTTCTGTACGGGAATAAATGATAAATATAGCCTATGCTACTCAGTGATAATGTAGCTATTTATTGGTGAAAGAATTTTTGAAATCGGCCAAGAAGTTTTTGAGTTATTTCAATACATGTAAAAATAAAAATCTTTCCTCTTTATAATATCAGTATAGATGTAGATTTCAGTGTTTTACGTATAATTAGATGTTCTAAGAAGAGTATTAATGTCAGCAACATCGAAATTTAATTTACCATTTCTGTTCCTTTTAAGGTGTTCAGAGGTTTGTGGGAATTTGATATTTTACGGTTAAAGGAATAAATTTAGCAATAAAACTGTCTCGACGTTTGATATTATTCTTTCGTGTATCATAAAAAAAATGTTGTTGAAAGATTGTTTTGTAGATCGATTGTTATCGTTGAATTCCATGGCTACACTTGAATTTATTTATTGTAGTCATTGTTTTCTCAAAACAAGAGAAGGGAATATGTATCAATAAAAATTTAACTGCAGTGGAATTCTATAGTTATGTTATTTTGTTATATTTTTTATTCATTTTCTTTTTAAGTGCTTCGATAAAACTGCTCTGGGGATTTTACAGACTCTAAACGCGACGATTACTGTTATGTATGAAAAGTGGAAGTATGGCGTAATGATGTTCGTAATCTTACTAATATTATAAATGCGAAAGATGGATGGATGTTTGTTAGAGTTTGTACCCTAAACTGCTAAACGTATCTTAATAAAATTTGACACAAATATAGAGGATAGTCTGGAAGAACACATAGGAATAATTTTGCTTTTCTTTATTCAACGCGGACATAGTCGCGGGCGAAAGCTAGTTTAACAATAAAATTCCTCAATTTTTTATCCGTCTCTGACTCATACACTCAGTATTTTCCTTGTAGATTTTTCCCCGTACTGAGCGATTTGATCTACATTTTTTGCGCATAATGCGTTAAAGGTGGAACAACACAGCAAATCTAATCGATTTTAACTCATTGTATAGTAAACTCCCTTATAACACGGTTGATGGTACCGCGTTGGTGGATTCCCCATCGTATAACACGTTTTTAAAAAGGACGGAGCCATAAATCGTTTTATAGAGGAAATCTTATTAAAATTTAAGGATTAAATTCGCGTTATAGAGGGTAATATCCGCGTTATATGGAGGTATAGGTATAAAACATTATTTAGATGAGTTTGTTACTTAAAGTTTACTTATACTGTGGTTAAGTAATTATTAATTAATTAAGTAAATTAAAGTAATAATTAATTTGCGGCATCTTTATTACGGTATGTAAAATATCGGTAAATTTATTAAAGTAAACGCGTTATCTTTCAACAACACCTCAGTTAACGTCCAAACTCATTACATTTTACGACCAAAGTTATAAACTTAAAGAGTGTTTCCACTGACAGTAAACTTTAGAGTGCGCTTCCACTACAAAAGCTCCATATTCATTACTTTGGTATAGTTGTTTTTAAACCTTATTTTTTTCTTATTAGAGACTAACTGTTGCTCGCGATCTCGTCCACGTAAAATTAAAAATATAGCCTATGTTACTCTTTGATAACGTAGGTTATTAATGGTGAAAGAATTTTTGAAATCGGCCCAGTAGTTTTTGAGTTATTTCAATACATACAAAAATCCAAAAACACAAATCTTTCCTCTTTATAATATTAGTATAGATAATCTATGTTTTCGTAATAACTTATATAGTCCCTGAAATAAATATGAACTTTTTACAATATTAATTTAAATAATAACGTTAAAGTGTCTCGACTTTTCTGTCCGGTGTAAGCGTATTTCTTACGATTAAATTGTGCCGGGCATTATCTGTGGTCCGGTTCACAAACAAGTATCGGGCAAGGGATTGATTCTCAATCTGTCCTCTCATTCCACGATGTTTGCTTACGAAGGCCCCCATTTATTTTTGAACAATTGCCAAGGGTTTTAAGCCTAAGGTTTTTGTTACTTTATATTTGTGATGCTTCGCATTTTTGTGGTAAGAGGTAAAATTATTTACAAGTAGCTTTCACCCGCAGCTCCGTCCGCGTGGAATTAAAAAAAAAAACAAAAGACTATCCTCTACAATCAGTTCAGCCGTTTAGGCTACAAACTCTAACAAACATCCATCCACCCTCTTGAGTGCAAAATACAACCTCTTTGGCTGACAAGCGGTATGTATACAGCCAAAGAGGTTGCATACTGGCCACCAAGGCATTTATCGTAGGATAAAAGAAGATATAGAAAAAAAACAAGGTGAAGAATTTTGTTATGTTGTAAAAACTGAATTTAAGTAAAAATAAAGATGTGATAGTTTGAGGAAAAGTGTTTTTGTATTTTTGGCTGCCGCGCTGTCGGTAACAAGTTAAACACACCCATCTAAACTTTCGCATTTATAATATTCCATATAATATTAATATGATTGATTACAAATCATCATCATCATTAACTTACCCTTATATCCTATGGAGGGTGGGCACACTATGTGCTGCTGTTAACTATAAAATTCTTAAACTTAATACTTTTTTTTTTATAAACGTTATGTAACATTTAACTTAACAGTGGTAGAGCCCGCTTTAACATCTTCGCACGAACGGGCCGGCTCGCCCGGTGTAATACCACGACCACACAGAGGACAGGCGTGAAGTGGAAGCCATTCCGCGTTTCGTCTGATGAGTGTGGTGCAGGAGGCCCAACTTTGGTCCCTTTTCTTTCCCACCCTTATTCTAATAAGAATAGGATGTGAAGGGAACGTAGATTTGACGGTGGAGGAGACGCATAGGAAGAGGAAATATCCTCTTTATATGCGTCTCCCCCTCCGTCGATTAAGGGTAAGCAACGCATCCGCTATTGCGAATGTCTATTGGAAGCGGTCGCTTCGCCATTTTGGCGGATTCAGGTGGCCGCTTGCTCGTTTGCCAACTCATGATATAAAAAAAACTTAAAATTATCACGTGTTTGATGTTAAAATAACAAAGAGATTTTACGTTATTCTCTTCGTATAATTTCGAATTTTCGAAATAATTTTACGGACAATTCGTTAGCAGGATTTTCCGCGTATTAAAACGTTGCGCTTATGAAAATATTTAAATAAACGATTATCTCGTTATATACAGCGCTTATATTTACAATATCATATAAAAATACTAGCTTTCGCCCGCGACTCCGTCCGCGTGGAATTAAAAAAAACGAAAGCAAGTAGCCTTTGCGTTCTTCCAGACTATCCTCTACATCTATGCCAAATTTCATCCATATCCGTTTAGCCGTTAAGGAAACAATCTCTAACAAACATCCATCCATCCATCTAAACTTTCGCATTTATAATATTAAGTATGAAGTATAATAAAAAATAATATAAAATAGTGTATTATAGAAAATTTTTGTTTCCGAAAACATTTTAACGTTATGTATTTACTAATAATTTGAGGAAAAAATATATCCAAATATTTCTATTATTTTTTACGTGATACGAACAATAGATACGCAAAGCATTATTTTACTATTTTTGTTACAGACAAAAATGAATCAAAGATTTAAATTTTTCCTCTTTTAGCTTTTTCATCGAAATGTATTTCAATAGTTAAAACGCACCCGTATTCATTCACCTAAAATCTACTTTATTTCTTTAAAAATTTAACTAATTCAATATGAAACAAAAATAAAAAACGGAATAAACTTTTAGAACATTTCTAAATATAATCCGAGCTTAAAACTGTAAGCTTTAACAATAAAGTGATTACTTTAACTGCTACTTTTTATGTGTTTATCAGCTTTAAGGGAAAGTTCTCGGCAGCCTCCTAACTTATACCCTTAGGTAATACATTATTTCAATAGGCACTTACGGTAATAAGTTAAGTTCACCCTTGCCTACATAAAATATAGATTATACCACCTCCCCTGTTAAAGTTATTATTTCAAGTTATTGCCGCGATTCTGAGAAATTCTATGAGCCATAAATTGCAATATTTTTATTATTAACTTCAATAGATTTATGCGTTGACTTGAATTTTACTGCCAACAGGTAAATTAACTCTGTAATTCATAAGGTCATAATAATTATATGGGGAACCGAGAAAAAAAAATAGAAAGTTTCATATTCTAAAATCCTTCGATAAACCTGAATTATTTTAAAGTTACATATTCTACTAAAAAACAAAAGTGAGTAGCCTATGTGTTTTTCCAGACTATCCTCTACAACTATGCCAACTTTCATCGAGATCCTTTTAAGATACGAAATGAGTATATTAGAGGAAGTTTAAGAGTAGCCCCAGTGGTTGGGCATGTTATGAGAAGGGATGAATCGCATGTAACAAGAAGGACGTTAGTTATGAATGTGGAGGGGTACACCGGTAGATGTAGACCTAGATGTAGATCTTATAACCAGCATAATTGAAAGCAAAAGGAATAGGGGAAGCATATGAAAAACATATATGCAACAGATAAATTAGAATTGCGTCGTGTTGTATCAGGAAGTCAAAACAATGTCACAGAAGAGAGAGAACTGTAAGTTTCTGAAGACTAGAACGCCATAGTTCTTTAATTACAAGAAGACATGTTCCACGCTTCTGCGATAGCCAGTTTACGGTAAAATATAGAAATATAACTGCTAGTCTCTACTGTTATTATACTTATAAAAAACATATATGCAACAGATAAATTAGAATTGCGTCGTGTTGTATCAGGAAGTCAAAACAATGTCACAGAAGAGAGAGAACTGTAAGTTTCTGAAGACTAGAACGCCATAGTTCTTTAATTACAAGAAGACATGTTCCACGCTTCTGCGATAGCCAGTTTACGGTAAAATATAGAAATATAACTGCTAGTCTCTACTGTTATTATACTTATAAAAAACATATATGCAACAGATAAATTAGAATTGCGTCGTGTTGTATCAGGAAGTCAAAACAATGTCACAGAAGAGAGAGAACTGTAAGTTTCTGAAGACTAGAACGCCATAGTTCTTTAATTACAAGAAGACATGTTCCACGCTTCTGCGATAGCCAGTTTACGGTAAAATATAGAAATATAACTGCTAGTCTCTACTGTTATTATACTTATAAAAAACATATATGCAACAGATAAATTAGAATTGCGTCGTGTTGTATCAGGAAGTCAAAACAATGTCACAGAAGAGAGAGAACTGTAAGTTTCTGAAGACTAGAACGCCATAGTTCTTTAATTACAAGAAGACATGTTCCACGCTTCTGCGATAGCCAGTTTACGGTAAAATATAGAAATATAACTGCTAGTCTCTACTGTTATTATACTTATAAAAAACATATATGCAACAGATAAATTAGAATTGCGTCGTGTTGTATCAGGAAGTCAAAACAATGTCACAGAAGAGAGAGAACTGCAAGTTTCTGAAGACTAGAACGCCAAAGTTCTTTAATTACGAGAAGACATGTTCCACGACTCTGCGATAGACAGTTTACGGTAAAACATAAAAATATAACTGCTAGTTTCTACTGTTATCATACTTATAAAAAACATATATACATCCTACTCACTTAATTTGAAAAAAACAGAGACAAAATTACATCTTATTACAAATATTTTGTCAGTGAAAGTTCAAAGTCACAGTTAACAGAAGGTCAAAAAATTATTATAAAATTCCATTCGCTCAACAAACATACGTGACGTAATTGGAAAATGCGATGACTATTTGCTAAGGCAAGTAATATGACACTATAATATGAAGACGTTATTGAAGCTTTCCAATAAAAGTAGATAAATAAGTATGTGGTTGAAGTGTGCTCGCGGATATTGGAGTTTTTATAAACGAGTGTGAAAGAGAACATTATTTAGAAAATAGCTTTCACCCGCTCTTCGCTTGCTCGAAATTAAAAAAAATAACAAGTGAGTAGCCTAAGTGTTTTTCCAGACTATCCTCTACAACTATGCCAACTTTCATCGAGATTCGTTCAGCTGTTTAGGCTAGAAACTCTAACAAACATCCATCCATCTAAACTTGCGCTAAAATGACTATTGTATTAATATAATGTAATGAAATCATCTATTTCATTTCATTTGTGCTCTTCAATTTATGATTTTAACTATTCATCGTCATCATCATCGCCTTATCCTACTCCCGTAGTGGCGCAACAGGTTTTGTCCTCCACATAACTCTATCATACGTCATCTCAGTTATCACTCCCTTTTTGATCATGTCACCTTTAACTATTGAATATTTAAAATCTACTCAGAAGAAATCATTCGTGTTACTCTGAGGAGTGCAAAGAAATACAGATTTTCGTTATAATTCGTTTATAATATTTACTATCTATGTCTATATTTTAATATGAAGGGGGAAAGTATCGCAAACAAAAAGCGGGAAAGCCAAGGTTTAACAACGAACATACAGATTATTTCCGGTTTAATAATAGATCCTTAAGCTTGCCCTTGGGACTAAATTAATTATTTTGTTATCTAAACATGCTAATGTTATAGCTTTCAATTGTTTAAAGCTTAAATCTATACTAACATTATAAAGAAGAAATATTTTTTTGTATGTATTGAAATAATTTTAAAACTGCTGGGTCGAATTCAAAAAATCTTACACCATGAAAAAGCTACCTAACTGAGTATTTTTTTTAATTCCACGCGGACGAAGTCGCGAGCAACAGCTAGTATTATATACTAAGAAAAGATTTTTCTTTTTTGGTTTTCGTCACAGTACACGTAACATCAGATGTTTGTTGGTATAGTTATAAAATGGGAACATGCCTCTACGACATTTAATGTATCGGTGAGAGGTTTCCGGTTGCAGGTAGTGGGCGCGTTTCATCTAACTAGGTTAGCGGCTTTATTTCCTACTGTCATCCTTTTATAATCTGAATAAAGAATCTTTAACTTCCATTACGTTTAAAGTCGTCTGATTTGTTTATCAAAATTCCATAAATCTATATCTATACTTCTATACTAATGTTATAAAAAGGGAAGATTTGTATTATTGGACTTTTTTATGTATTGAAATAACTCAAAAACTACTGGGCCGATTTAAAAAACTCTTTCACTATTAAAAAGCTACTTTATCGCTGAGTAACATAGACTATAATTTATTAATTGTACATTAACATCGCGAGCAACATGTAGTTACTCATCATTAAGTAAATTTTAAATATATTTTTCTATGTATTCATGTAACTGTATAGCTGCTATTTTCAGTATTATTTTAAGAGTAGATTAATAGTAAAAACTACATTAATGGACTGATTATGTAACAAACAAATGTTTGTGGCTATGGCAGTAACTGAACAATAAAAAAGTGAAGAAAGTCGCACAATACAATTTTAATACTACGACGTCATTTCATACATGCCCACCAAGGGACTTGGAATCTACATAAGTTATGACTAGGCCATAATCGATCACACTGGCCCAATGTGGGTTAACTTCAGATCTTTGAATTGCTTACATTAACAGCGGGCTTTGACTAAAATATCTCGCAACTGTGGTACGATTGTCTATTGTTTCGCAGCCAATTCAACTGTATAGTTGCTCAACTAAAAATCGAGTAGTGTGCGCACCATATAAGCTCATAGGTATCAAAGCGAGACTAAAAAGTTGTGCGATAGTTTAGTCAAGGAATGCGCGTTGTTATAATATGACAAAGACATATGTGTAACAATAACATTTTCGTCTACTTAACACCACAATGGATGTTATTTGAACGATACAATATAACTTGACATTTGCCCTATACGTTCTAATTCTAGACTTAGCAAAAAATATTCTAGTCATCGCGAGCAATCTATCAAAATCGCGCCGCGGTAGTGTCGACCTACTTGTATACCATTTAGGTATTAGGGTGAACGTTCACGAAATGGTATAACTGACCAATTGTATAGACACTTAATATTGTTGCGGATTCTTTTGTAAAATCTTCCCTGTCATCAAGGTTTAAGTTATAATTGACCTTTTAGTATAAGAGCATGCACACCTGAAAACTATCGCACAACTGTTAAGTCCCTTTGATTCCTATGAGCTTATATGGAGGTGTGCATATTACTCGATTTTTATCGTGGAACTAAACAGTTGAATTGGCTGCGAAACAATCGACAACCGCACAACAGATGTGCGATTGTTTAGTCAAAGTGCGCCCGTTCTAAAAGTCTGTCATATTATGTCCTTTTTTTTAACTGCATATTTTATTGATTCCCTTCTTATTCATATCCTCTTTCACAAAATCCATTAATGTACGAGTATTATACAAAAATGAATACCATAATAAGATGTCGAAAGAAATTCTCATTTGTTTTATATTCATAAGTCCTCTGTGTGTTCTTTAATCTTTGATAGATAGCGTTGAAATTACCTACTAAAATATAAGTATTTTCCAGAAATTTGCAAATTCCTTTAACACCTTAAGTGCTAATCTTTTTAATCCCTTTGATGGAGAATTTAAAAAGCTCCGAATAAGATTCCGTTTAAGTAATTAGTTCGCGAAAATTCAAAGGAATACGGTTACATTTAATTTGCACGAACTTTGTTAACTTGAACTGTGGATTAACTATGATTATTAAAAATCTTGAAAGATTAGTTTATTTTTTTATTTTCGTGTCAACCAACCTTAGATTTGGCTTACGCAGTGAAAAACCTATTTTAAAAAAGATTAGACGAATATGTTTTATATAGTTACTTCAGCCGTAGAATACCACTGTTATCATAAACTAGCTGTTGCTCCCGACTTCGCCTCCGTGAAATTAAAAAAAT
Source organism: Papilio protenor (assembly GCA_029286645.1). NCBI lineage: Eukaryota > Metazoa > Arthropoda > Insecta > Lepidoptera > Papilionidae > Papilio > Papilio protenor. The sequence goes on along the minus strand of JAGSMZ010000010.1, from coordinate 1,562,991 downwards.
AATAAAACACATAACTTAAATTACTCACTGATACGTAGCTTTTTAATGGTGAAATAATTTTTGAAATCGGCCTAGTGCTTTTCCAGTTATTTCAATACGTACAAAAATACAAATCTTTTCTCTTTATAATATTTGTATAGATGATAAAACCAAATTAGTGTACTTTTTAAACCAAAATTTTAATAATAACTAATTTTCTTTAAGTATTCAAAACCTATCATATACACGTTCTAATATAAATGCTCAGTGTACTATGTGTACTATGTGTACTATGTGTACTATGTGTACTATGTGTACTATCTAATATATTTAAAGTACACAAACATAATAAAGATAATATCCTGCAAAGAGGATTTCATTTTACTGTATCCGTATCAGAAACAAAACACACACGTTGCAATCGACGATCGTAAAGATTGCATTGTTTGACAAACAGTTAATACATACATAACTTTATTATAGTCTGTTTTTCCGAAAGATTAAAACTGCCTATTTCTTGTTTGGGCTTAAATCTATACTATTATAATAAAGCGTAAACACACACCTCTTTGTTGCCTAAGATGTCGGCAATTACAGCATATTTTTGAATAATTATTTTTTTAATAAAAAGCCCTACACTTACGTCATGCTTTAGGCTGTATATTTTCACGCCATTAAACTTATAAATGTGAAAGTTTAGATGAATGGATGGATGTTTGTTAGAGTTTGTAGTCTATACGGCTGAACGGATTTCGATGAAATTTGGTATAGATGTAGAGGATAGTCTGGAAGAGCACATAGGCTACTCACTTTGGTTTTTTTTAATTCCACGCGGACGGAGTCGTAGGCGAAAGCTAGTAATATTATAAATGTGAAAGTTTAGATAAATGGATGTTTGTTAGAGTTTGTAGCCTAAACTGCTGAACGGATCTCGTTAAAATTTGGTATCGTTGTAGAGGATACTTTGGAATAACACATAGGCTACTAACTTTGGTTTTTTATAATTCCACGCAGACGGAATCGCGGGCGCGAGCTAGTAGTTCCTAAATAATGGACCGTAAGCGCGCGCACACCTTTGACCAAACTATCGCACAACTGCTTAGTCGCGCTTTGATGCCTATGAGCTTATTGGTGGTGCGCACACTACTCGAGTTTTAGTTGTGCAACTAAAAAGTTAAATTGACAGCGAAAGAATTGTCAATCGACAATCTTTCGACTGCATCTTCACTTTCAGGGATCGTGGTCAAGGACTAGCTTAACAAACATAAAAAAAATCGCACAACAGTTGTCTGGTTTTTTAGTCAAAGGTGTGCGCTCGCTCTGATTCATCAGCAACTGAAAAAAGACTTTTCAACACATTTAATTAAATCTAAATTTAATTAAAAAACACTCACAATTCTACCTTTGTGCGAGATTAAAAACTTTCCGCTAAAAAAATGTCATCCCACTTTTAATTTACGTTAAAAGGTTCTCATAACCTCAAAATAAAATTAACCTAAACACCCACGTACATTCAAACTTCTTTTATAAAGGATAGGCCTCGTTGTAAACAGCAAAACCTCTGAATAATTAACCGTTGTAAAGTGATGCAGGCTGGCGATGGTCACGGCTCTGTTTCAACATCACAAAGGACTTTGTTTAAGGGTAATACCTTAAAGTCTGATTTAATCAAAAAGTTCATTAAAGGAGCTTCTCATCGTTTCTCTAAACTTTTTAATAAAAATGCGCTTTATGAGAGTGCATTGTTTGTATGGATAGAAAGTTGTGTTATGAAAAATTGCAATGTTTTCTATTTTAAAGTACTAAAATCTTACTTACTAATGTTAGAAATGCAAATGTTTTGATGTATGGATGGATGAAAGTTACTATGTATCTACAAAACGGCTTCACGGATTTTATTGAAATTTGGCACAGATGTAGATTTTAGACGGAGAAAAACGTAGCTACATGCTAAGTTTATTTAACTAGCTGTTGCACGCGACTTTGTACGAGTGTAATTTAAAAAAGACGATAAAATGTATATATGCCTATATGCCTATGTTATTCACAGATAAATTACCTTTCTAATGGTGAACGAATTTTTAAAATCGACCCAGTAGTTTTTAAGAAATATTATATTTTTAGATGAACGTGTGAAACGCGTATATAAAACACAACACAACAACGAACGAACACGTCTTAACTACATATAAAGAGACTAAGTAGCCTATCCTCTTTATTGAGTCATAAAGGAGAGGGCCATAAGGATTGCAAATGTAATAAAAATGAAGGGAAAAGCTCTTTAACGATTATTTTGAGTTGTACGTAACTTATTCTAAGAAATATTTTGCGAGTTTTTTGTAAATAACATTCGATTTATTAAAAGGGATTTATTTGAAAATCTTCGTAATTCAACATCGTAAAATACTAGTGAAAAGGCAAAGCTTAAAATCAAATTATTGTATTTAACAATGAAATTTCTGGAAACCCTATCAATTGTTTCATTGGATTCGACGCGAACATTGTAAATGCAACAAGATAAAATAAACCGGAAACTATATCCACACAATGTGCAAAATAAATAACATCTTTTGTTACCGTGGCCGTGAGTCTAGAGACCATTTTTAACAAGCGCAGTGCCCAAAGGCACATATCTAACACCTATATATTCCAAACTAGAACAGAACAATAGAATTTAGAAGTAACAGTAATCCAATTTAAAACTGCAATAATATTTTCTGACTGAAGAATAGAGTGAGAATATCAAACAATCTGTAAGTTTCATCATCATCAACTTGCCCTTATCCCTCATCGAGAGGGTCGGCACAGTATGTGCTGCTCTTCCATGCATCTCTATCAGCTGTCATATCTGAATCCACTCCTTTTTTAAGCACATCCTATTTCACACAATCCATCCATACTTTCTTCGGTCTTCCTCTTCCTTTGTAGCCATCCACATTCATTCTTAACACTTTCTGGTTTATGTCCCCATCGTCTCGTCGCATAACATGTCCATACCACGCTAACCTTTTGCTAAGTTTATCATGATAAAAACAAATGAATAATTTATTTGTTATTTTTAACCAGATACAAAAGCTACTTTTTAACTCTTACTCCAGAACTTAACTGCACCGAGACTAGAATAACGTATTGTCATTCTTAACATTGTCTTAAACGAAATAGAGACAACAATAGACATTAGAACCAGGCTCATAGCAGACGAAAACACAAGAGCATGTGCATAGTGAACGAGTTCAAAATCTCTCAAAACATACATCAGTATAATAAAAAATCTGGAACTAAAAAATTTTGATAACCCAAGTAGGAAACAAAAAGAAAATATGAGTAGGAACAGAAAGAATAGTTTTTCTATCATATTCAGGTATGCAATTAAAACTCTGAAGCATTTTTAACTTCTATTTGTTTACTCAAGTATGTTTTGCGGAAGAGTGTTATAAACAAACAGTTCATTAAAACTTTGAAAATCATCTTGTCTTAATTTAATACAGTACAAAGTAAAACTTAGACCAGAGTTTTGATTTAAACATATATTACAGGCATCTTAGTAATCTAGGAAGTGTTGCTTCCAAGCAAATAACTCTTAGCACGAGAATTTTCAAGTATTTTATATTGACATCGACATAATTTACGTCAAATATGTGCTGCACTCCTTACTAGTAGAAAGTAAAAGGACATAGGCCAAATATTGAAACGAATTTTAAATACTTCGCTTCGTAAATGCCACTTATAATCTGATAGACTTAAAACATTGAAAGGAATTAGAAGGTAAAGCGTGACCTTATCATTTAAGACGCTGTTACATTTTTAAATGACGTTTCAGCATACGGCCGTTAAGTACGTAGTGCTAGGCCTACGAATTCAAATAGATAACAAGTACCTACTCGTACTTCTTCTACTTCAGAATCTCCTACTTTAGTCGCATCTTCATTATAACAAAAACGATAAACGCTATAATATTGTAAAATGTTTTCTTTTGTTTTCAGGTAATCTGAAGAATAAAGCAAAATGGACTAGATTGAAACGTTGAAACTGCAGTAACAATATTAGTTAAACCCAATATAAAAATCTGACGAAAACAACAAGCAATCAAATCGCAAATATCTAATGGCTGCTAGTCGAGTTATAAATAAAAACCAAATAATTTGGCGATTATTCATTATTTGCAGCTATCGGTGGCGGCTTTGTAAGTCAAGAATGCTACCTGATAAAAGAATATATCAAACTTGACTTAATATCTTGATTACAGAGGTTTTAACCTATAGACTGGAGATATTGAAATCAATGCATGGTAAACGTAGGACCACGAAGAAAGTAATCGGTACCCCATCCAGGGAGTCGTATGGCGGCACAAGGTTATAATTTCAATCGTTCACAGCCTAGCTTTGTTACTTTACCTTCGTGTCTTCTCATATTCATATATTTGGCGTTGCAATTAGACTTAGCGTTCGCGTCATACGATTTAGATGACATTTATCTCTCTGAACTCAATATTACCAATTTAAATTCAACAATCAACTGGACATTATTAGAAAATACAACAACAATAGTTAGAAATTCACATATAAAACATTCAAAATACTCAACATCGGTGACTATTCTTCTGGCAATAATTTTCATGATAGTAATTTTCGGAACAATCGTTGGTAATATCTTAGTTTGTGTCGCCGTATGCTTGGTGAGAAAACTGAGAAGACCGAGCAACTATTTGATAGTATCTCTTGCAGTGAGCGATCTTTGCGTGGCTATAATGGTAATGCCAGTAGCTATGATATACGATTTACTGGGTACTTGGCCTTTTGGACCTGTAGTATGCGATTTCTGGGTGTCAAGCGATGTATTATCTTGTGCTGCCAGTATCCTAAACCTTTGCATGATATCTGTTGACCGCTATTACGCTATAACAAAGCCATTGGAATATGGCGTTAAAAGGACTCCTAGAAGAATGTTATTCTGTGTATTTATAGTTTGGATGAGTGCAGCTTTCATATCCCTTCCTCCAGTGTTAATATTGGGTAATGAGAAAACGGAGACCAGTTGTTCTGTATCTCAGAATCAAGGATATCAAATATATGCAACGTTCGGATCGTTTTATTTACCACTGACTGTAATGGTAGTAGTATATTATAAGATATTTAGTGCAGCCAGAAAGATAGTTAAAGATGAAAAACGCGCACAGTCACATTTAGAGACGCACTGTTATCTGGAGATTAATGTGAAGAATGGTGGTGCGACGGAAGCCAAGCTGCTGGATACTCAGGCGCCACAGCAACCGACGAGAGGATCTACTACCAGTACTAATACTATGGTAAGAGCTTTCAATTTAAATTTATAATTTATACTGCATACTACAATCTTTAGGAGTTAATGTCCACTAAATTGCAAAAATGATTAAACAAAATATCCTTATTACTAAATATCATCATCTTTCCCTTTACAGTGTAGCTCAGACAAAACTGAAAGTTCGATCGGCAGATGTTTCAGTGGTCAAAGGAAATCAAACGAATCACAATGCCCTATGTTACAGAACACAAGAACACCGACAAAACCAATCCACACTATAAACAGACCACCAACAAATGTTGAAAACGTACGCGATTCAAATAAACAAAATAAGGAGGGAAGACGACGTCAATCATCTGAAAGTACCCACAAGTTGACGACGAATAGAATTCGTTCATCTTTATCGAATTTCGCTAATAAAAGTCATCTAGCTAAAGATTTGCTTCATCAATCACATTCACCGCATCAGAAAAAGTTGAGATTTCAACTTGCTAAAGAGCGTAAAGCTTCGACAACACTGGGGATTATTATGTCTGCCTTTATTATTTGCTGGTTGCCGTTCTTCGTGTTAGCGCTTATAAGACCTTTTGTTAACGAGGACACAATACCAGATGCAGTCAGCGCATTGTTCCTCTGGTTGGGTTATGTCAACAGTCTTCTAAACCCCATAATTTATGCCACCTTGAACCGAGATTTCAGGAAACCATTCCAAGAGATACTATTCTTTAGATGTTCTAATCTGAATCATATGATGCGAGAGGAATTTTACCACAGTCAGTATGGAGGTCCAGATCAACATTATTGTGTAAATAACCCATCCAAAATACAGAACTACGATGAAGGTGTTGAGATCGTTTCTGCTGTGGATAGAGAAGAGATAAGGGCATCAGAAAGTTTTCTATGATTGTCAACTCAGGTCGAAATTAATGACCTAGATACTGTGATCTAATTAGGATTTAAAACAATATAAATTAAAGTTCATAGTGTTAAAATATCTATTACCACACGAATATCTATTGATTAGTTATTAATATTGCCACTTCTGTTTTTCCCTATAAATAAGAACAATGTAGAATTTATTAAGAATGGATAATTGTAGAATCATATAAATAATTCAATCGGTACTGGTTTTCTTTTTTCTTTTGTACCCCAGAGGAGGGGGCCCTTCGGGTACCTGTTGCTGTCGCTAATGCAGCAACCTTGTTACCGTTAGGTTATTTTTTAAAGCAATCTATGAGTTTTAGCAAAATGTTTAACTACTTATTATGACAATAAGTAGTTAAATTCAATTTTAATTCTAATTGTAAATACCATTAACATTAATATGAATATGAATCGGTACTGGTGTAACGGATTTAATTATATTGTAAGCAAACATATGTATTAATACTTCATATAATACTAAATAAGCTATTGTAAATAATACTTGATATTTCATTTAGTAGAAAGACATATAGTTGTTAATCTTCAGAACTTAACGTTTCTTAAATTCAAAAATAATTATGATTTAATTATTGCAATAAATATTAAAATTTAATTTTGTTAAATTTATTTGTTAAAAAAGTCATTTCGATTAACTATTTATTTTACTTTAGATTTTCTAATTATAATAGTTACTATTAATATTAATTAATAAATTATTATTTATTATTATTATTATTTATTATTAAGTACGAGTAGTGTAAAATTATATTGACATTTAACCGGAACATATAGTATTTCAATGTTTGTGATATTAGTTGGTAGTCCGTGTTGAGTTTATTAGTTAAAATATTTAGCGTTTTTTCTGATTTGATTGTAATTTAATGTATGAACTGTGTGAATATTTATTCCTTATATCTCACTTTATCAATGATGTTATTTATAAGTAAATTATTGCTGTGTTAGTTTCATTATTGGACAATTGTCGGTACAAGTTTTTCTTTAATAAAAATTTAGCAGAAATGAGTTTGAAAATATATATCGAGGCTGATGTATTAGATACATGTGTGAGAAATTTACGTATTTATTGGTTCCAAAGAAAAAATATTTAAGAGTTTGAAGCTTAATTATTTTACAAATCTTGTAAGGTTATTAAATTATTGTTTTAATGTAACTGTAAAATTTTATAATTATTCGACATATTTAATATATTATATAAATTACATTTAGATTAAGTTATTTAGTATATAGAGAAACAATAATACGACTAAGTACATAAGAAGTAAATATAACAGGTACCGTGTGGGGAAACTACGCTTGGAGAAAAAAAAACTCATTGTTGAATTTGATGTCTCGATTGATTTTTCTTTGGTGTAGTTTCTTTATTTGCTATAAAGTAATCTATTATAATAAATATTATAAATTATATACTTAGATTATTTGTACATACAATTTAATTCTAACGACTTTTTTACAGAGAAATTATCTTTAGGACTGTTAGATAAGGTAGTTCGAGAATTGTAATCTGGTTTTTATTATTTAAATTCAATATAAAAATACCGACTCCTCTAGTCTCTAGAAAATACTTAACACGTTCAATGCCGCTAGTATTTTTAATTGCTTTGAACTAGCAGTACGAGTCTATGGCAATTAACGTGTTAACCAGTAAAAAAACTATCCAAAACAACTGATACTATAAATAGCTATATGACTTGACTGGATAAATAATATGATGTCATCAAATATTTATTCCTTAAATATTTAAAATTGTAACAGTAATCATTAATACAATTATTTTTATGTTGGTATATTATTCCTAAAAATGTTGGAATAATATCATGTAAATAATCGATAATATTGGGTATTCTTGCTTTAGATGAATACTAGTTATCTATTCTCTACATTTATGGTCTAAAATCCAGTTTAAACAAAAATGCGAAACAAAACATTTCGCAGGATACTCTAATATTCTAACGCCGTCACTGCAATGAAAATTCTTGCTATGTATCACTTGTATTATTAATTATAAAAACCATCTTAGTAAAACTGTGCTGACTTGAAATTTTAAAAATTAAGAATTTAGGGCCTGTCCCCCCAAATTATAATTATCTGATAACAATCCAACGTGTAAAATATGTGATGGAAATATCGTATTTTGTTCCCTTATCTGACAGTGAATGTTTAAGCTATCTGAAACTCTATCAGCCAGTGGTGGGAAAGGCTCTTAATATTGTAAATAATTTATTGGAATTGAAATTAATATAATTAACATTGTGATGCAATCATATATCAAAAATAAGTATTATTATTAGCCAAAGACTTTTCTATTACAAGTTATTTAACTATTTTCGATTACCAAAACACGTGAGTGTTTACGAGAGATCTTGCGTTAGAATTTTGTTAAGAATTATTTATTATTTAAAATGTATTTATATTAGACTTCTTTAGTGTAATTATTATCATGTTTTCAGACGTTGTGAATTTCATGAAATATTTCTTTTAACTTTGTGTAAATATGAATAAATATTTGTGTAGTTTTGTGCCATAAATAGATTCATAGTTAACGAGAATTCGCATTTCTAAAAGAAAACACGATAATCAATTGATGCATCTCATTTGCCACATTTTATAAATATAACATCCAATATCTCGTTATGTTGGCCTATTAATTAGGTTTTTATTTATAAAAAACTATTTTAAACTTTGTGTGGTATTTTATGAATGAAATAAAAACACTGTTGGATGTAAAAAAGTTCTTTATTCATTATTGTATATGTACATATTTTTCTTATAGTAGAATCAAACAATATAAATAAAATACATTACATTACCAAAATGCAGTTTCATTTAACACAAATGGTAACAATACTACCCCAAGGGTATAATTCTATTCCAAAAACAGGTAAGGTGTATAACCATGGATGACTCAACTAAAATCATGATCTGAAGATCCGATCACAGTGAGTGAAGTAGCTCAGTGATCGGGCCCACAGATCAGTTCAATTCGTACATCTATAGAGGTATGGTTCACGTGAATAGCGAATCATCGGGCAGGTCACGGCTCATTAGCTCTCACAGTTATAGAACAATAGCTTTCGCCCCGACGCAGTCTGCGTGGAATAAAAAAACAAAATTAAGTAACTTATGTATTCTTCCAAACTATCCTCTACATCAGGGGTGACGAACCACGGGCACGCGTACCATAAATGGCACACGACATAATATTCTCGACACGTCGAAAAAAAACCCACCAAAAAAATTATGAAGTAGGTACACCATAGAATTGACAGAATAATAATCGCAGTCAAAATTATTAGATGGCACATCTAAAACCGCATTAAACATTTCTTTAAAAAAATGCCACTTTGATGTATAAATGTTCACCACCCCTGCTACATCTACGCCAAATTTCATCGTCCTCAAAACATCTATCCGTCGTTTCGCTTTAGAGCCGCAGCTCAACAGTTCAGGGTTATGTGATCTGATCTTTTGATTCGTTTTTGGTTTTTTTCAGAGGTGATTTACAAACGTCTACCTGTTTATTAAGCCACGTGTCTAAAGTACAATAACTACAAAGATATGATCATGTTCTGAAATAAATCCTGAATATCGTTTCAGCGTATATCGGTACATCTGAAGTTAGCAATCCACATGTTCCTTGTTAACATTTACTTTGCGTATCGCCTTGAACTATGCCCATTGTTTGGCTCTCTAAGCACAATAACACAATAGAAGACTCATTTTCACGGTACGTTTGCAAATCTATATTGAAGTTGCATTATAAACGAGATATTAAACAATAGTTGTATTGAATGAAATTATTATACATAATAAATATTTAAAATATGATTTTCAATATAATTTCAATAGAAATTATTGCATAGATCAAGTCACACGAGTCATCTTTCAAGAGCCGAGCATACTTCCTTAAAAGTTGGGAACGTATTTGGAAATCCTAGTGGCAGAGTTCTATGGAAAGCGATGATCACTCTATCATACCCGCTGCTTATTTAACCTTGTTTTTTTACTTTTAAAATACTGAATCTATCGTTTAAAATAAAGTTTTTATTAGTAAATAATTGCTTTAACTGGTTTATGTATTTACTTCCTATTTGGCTTAGTGGTTTTATTGAGGAACAACGTTCAAGACGGTCGTAGCTCAATATCCTGGCTGCGGATTGCTTCATTAGCAGTCGACTTGTGGAGCGAAGACTGAATCTACTGTAATCTGGTAGAAACAACTTTGAAAATAGTTTAGATATTGTTTTGCCTTGCTATAAGTTTATAATAACAATAGGAATGATTATGTGCCTTTGAATTTTCAATGTTTTGTAGATAATAAAATAAAAGCTTTCTGTTTTATATAAAATTCATGAAAGCTGGTTTATTTGCGTCAAAATGAAGGTATTGTTGCAGTATTTGAGCGTGCTGCCTGAAACTAAACTATCGCACAACTGTTTAGTCTCGCTTTGATGATTCCTGTGAGCTTGTATGGAGGATTTTTAGTTGTGCAACTAAACTGTTGAATTGGCTGCGAAACAATCGACAATCGCACTACAATTGTGCGATAGTTTAGTCAAAGGTGCGCTCCTAATATTTTCAAAAATAAATGGGTTATTTTGAGGAAGTTAAAGAATTAATGTTTTCACATATTTTAATATTAGTCTATCTATATTATCTATACTATACTATACTATATTATAATAAAGCGTAAACACACACTTCTTTGTTGCCTAAGATGTCAGCAATCACAGCATATTTTTTAATAAAAAGCCCTACACTTGCCTCACGCTTTAATCTATATATTTTAACGCCATTAAACTTTGGGGGTAAATGAATTGGATAAAAACTAATGTGGGAAAGAGACCATAAACTGCTACCAACATCAAGGAAGCAAAGTTGCCATTGTTTGTCATCATGTCATGTCATTTTCACATTTGCAGTTGATAATTTGACAAATGTAAACAATAAAATAAAATTGTCATAATTTCATGCGGATGAAGTCGCACGGGAACAGCTAGTTATATTATATTATAAAAACTATTTGTTTAAATGTGCATTTAAACTTTTTAAACTGAGTATTAATGTAATAGATTAGGTTAGATTGGATTCAATTAAAGATAACTGTTTCCGATGGGAAGAGCGACGAGGGTACGGCCGTAATCAACCTTTTAACCGCAAATCAAACTGACATTTCTAGAACTAACACTAACGAAATAACATTATTATCCAACGATTGCTTTATTTCTTTCTCGCAATTCAACTTCGAGAAATAAATAGTTTATTTTAGTATCTATATCAGCAAACGCTAAAATAAAACTTACCAGATTGTTCAGTAGAGTTACGAAATCTTAACTATAGATATGCATTCTAACGTAATTCTATCATCAGCCTAAGGCCATCCACTGTTGAACGTGCCTTCATCGATAGCCTCCAGTCCAGTGCTGCCCACATCCAGTGCAGTCCCGCAACCTTGACCAGGTAACGCTCCATTTTATCGGAGGCCTAACGAATAGTCCGTGACTCCCATAACTTTCGGTCCCAATGGCCGTCCGCTCTGCGTACATATCCGCCATGTTACCACTTAAGGTTTGCAATTCTTCGAGCAATGTTTACTATTTTGGTTCTGCTAAGGGTCGCATTGCTCATGACGCGATCTCGTAGAGTCCCTAGTCACTTGATATCCTTTTAATATGAAGATTTTAGTATACAAAACAAGTAGCTTAGTTTTAATCTTACTCTTATAATTCTGTTTAAATGTTTTAAAAAATAACTTTCACCTTAATTATCCAGCGCCCTTTGTATTCTAATCCTTATTGTCTTGCAATGCCTATTGCTCTACGAACATCGCTAAATAACCGACTTAACTAAACAATAGCGATTGAATACTATTATATCATAACCATGAAGTTTGAGCAAAATCACAAAAAAATAACTTTACTAAATTATATTTACTAAGAAATAATGTTATATCTATACTAATGTTATAAAGAGGAAAGATTTGTATTTTTGTATGTATTAATATATCTCAAAAACTACTGGACCGATTTCAAAATTCAAAATATTTATTAACTAGCCACTAGCATAGTTTGCCGGAGTACATTAAGCTATTGCTTTACCTTTGCACATCAACCGGATACTGAAACAAACCTACACTTCGCTTTATTATTGTCAAGCGGCTTTTGCGGCTTCGCTTTGTTATTGCCAAGTATAAGCCTACCGACAGACGTTATTTTAATAGATTTTGGAGTTAAATCATAGTCATATCATATACTAGCCGTTGCTCCCGTCTTCGGTCGCGCGGAAATATTATTTTTTTATAAATATAGCCTATGTTATTCAGTGATAGCGTAGCTTTAAATTGATGAAAAAACTTTTGAAATCGGCCCAGTAATTTTTGAGTTATTACAATACATACAAAAATACAAATCTTTCCTCTCTATAATGATACACGCTGTTTATTAATAGTTCCTAAATATTAGTAATAATAAAATATAGCCTATGTTACTCACAGATAAATTACCTTTCTGATGGTGAAAGAATTTTTAAAATCGGCCCAGTAGTTTTTGCGTGAATCAAATACATACAAAAATACAAATCTTTCCTCTTTATAATATTAGTATAGATATAGATAAAGAAGTATAGAAGACGCTGTAATATATTTGAATGTCTTTCAGTGTTGCATTAGACGTTATGAAGTCATATCAATGATGTTCAATAGATTGATTATGACATAAACATAACACAATTAATACACGAATACTGTTAACGTAAATTTAATTACAACATTCTGTAGACAGAACAACAATGCTGTGTCGATAGATAGTGTTAAAGCATAATTAAGACGATCTTGGATATGTGGTTAAGAACATGGATAGGCATATTATTAGTATGTTTGTTGTTTGATTGATAATAATTAATACCTTCACATAATTTAAGTGTAATTATTAGTTAAGAATTTAATTATTGCACACAATTTTATTTTGGTTTCTTAAATAGGAGACCTGTTTTTAAGAAACTAAGGACTTCAATACAAAATGATACATTAATGTTAAGTGTGAAACAATATTAACGGATACTAGCTGTTGCTTGCGACTTCGCCTGGGTAAAATTTAAAAATAATAAAAATTATAGTTTATGTTACTCAAAGATAAATAACCTTTCTAACAGTGAAAATCGGCCCAGTAGTTTTTGAGTTATTTCAATACATACAAAAATACAAATCTTTCTTCTTTATAATACTCGTGTTAATATATAATAGATTTAGTAGATTTAACTAATCATACTAATATTATAAATGCGAATGTTTAGATGGACGGATGGATGGATGGATGGATGCGTGTTAGAGTTTGTAGCCTAAACGGCTGAACGGATTTCGATTAAATTTGGTATGGATGTAAAGGATAGTCTGGAAGAACACATAGGCTACTCACTTTTGTTTTTTTTTTTAATTCCACGCAGCCGGAGTCGCGGGCGAAAGCTAGTATAATTATAAAAATGTTTACATATTTTTCTTTTTCTCTGAATGAAAGTGTATATATGTACAGTAGGGGAATCTGGCAGTGGTCCACCTTAAAAGCTACAATCGTTTGAAGATTTCGAAACGAGACACGGAACAGAAACCAATACAACGCACTTACAAATTAATCTGTACATTATGCCGTAACACACATAAAAAAAACGTACAGACGAATTGAGTACCTCCTTCTTTTGGGAAGTCGGTCAAAAATAAATCGGTCAGTGATACACGGCTAGTTTCGTTTTACTATTATCCCGTTTTATTGTTTGCACTGAATGCTATCTAATTAGTTATTTGTACGAAGCCGAGTTTGTCTCGTAGTGAACAAGGAATTTTTTCTTAAAGTTGAACACCACGGAATTCCGCGACTGTATGTGTGTGTGAGTGTATAAATGTTTGTGTTCATGCGTGTTGTGTGTCCTTGGTTGTACATTGTATTTATTAAAAAAAATCTTTCTTACATAAGTTACATGTTTTACAAAGATTTACTACAATACTATAGATGTAAGTTTTATGTCTAATTGTTCTATCCCTTTTGGTGGTTTTCATCTCCCAAAGGTTGTTAGCGGGTCTGACCTAAATATTTAAGTAGGATGGTGCTTTGATCCCTTTCTCGATTCTAAATAATGCCACTGGTAACGAATTTAACTTCTTTACGTACACAATTACATTAAAATTAATTGTATATTTAAATTGACTTCTGATTTTCATATCAAAGTTATTGTGGTCGAAGCGAAAATAATTGATAGTAAAATTACTTAACTGATTTATTTAAATTATAGTATTCTATTTTATTGGTAATTTTACAGCGGGCCTGTGCCTTTGACTAAACTATCGAACAACTGTTGTGTATTTCGCAGCCAATTCAACTGTTTAGTCGCACAACTAAAAATCAAATAGTGTGCGCTCCATATAAGCTCATAGGAATCAAAGCGATACTAAACAGTTGTGCGATAGTTTAATCTAAAGTGTGCGCACGTTCTTAATTGTATTTTAATTAGATGTTTCAACGGTAGTAGAACCTTGGGTTTTCAAAACCTTGTCATATCTCAAATTTTCTTTGATAAATAAAACATTTTGTGCATGGCTGTTTAGCATTCGAAACCAGTAAATAGCAAGTTCACCAAGTTTAACGAATGCTTAAGAAAATGTCAAGGAAAAAATCCCCAGACAGCCAAAATAGGATGAAAAACCTTTCAAATATTACATTTCTTATAGAATACAAAACATTGAGTGACTCGCTTTTTATCTCCGAATTTCGTACGACGCGTATCAATGACTTACCAACTTTCGGAAAGAGATTGATCCCTTTCTTAATTATAAGTAAAGCTGTTGGGGGCGGATTGTCAAGGAAATAAATTCAATTAAAATTTCGACATTAAAGCATGTTTTATTTCAACCATTCTTAAGTTAACTAGATAAATAACCTTACTAATATTATAAATGCGAAAGTTTAGATGGATGGATGGATATTTGTTAGAGTTTGTAGCTTTAACGGCTGAACGGATCGTGATAAGATTTGGCCTAGACGTAGAGAATAGTCTGGAAGAGCAAATGGTCTACTCACTTTTTTTAATTCCACGCGGACGGAGTCGCGGGCGAAAGCTAGTAATGTAATTAGAGCATGCGCACACCTTTGACTTAACTATCGCAAAACTGTTTAGTCTCGCCTTGATTCCTATGAGCTTATATGCGCACACTACTCGAATTTTAGTTGCGCAACTAAACTGTTGAATTGGCTGCGAAACAATCGACAATCGCACAACAGTTATGCGATAGTTTAATCAAAGATGTGCGCACGTTCTTATAATATCATATTTTACATTAAATTAGGAAATTTTAAAATTTGAGCGGTTTGGACCCTTTGGTCCTAAACTTTAATAGAAATCAAAAGAAATATATAATAGTTAAAATTTTCATAAAGTATTTAATCTCCGTTTATAGTTTAAATCGACGTCTATCAAATAATGAAAAGTAGCCACTTTTCCTACAATTATAATATCTTAGGATAAAAATATTTTTTTAAATGTTAGTAAACATTTTTATAATCCTTCAGATATAAAATTGAGCAAGCAAAGTAATATAAGTGCTCGAAAACTTTTTCAAACTTTACTAAATTGCTTCATCATACGATAAGTGACCGAACCCTTATTGTTCTTTTGTATTACTTTATAAAGGTTACTAATATCTTGCCGTAACTTTACCAATTAATTTATACAAAAGTGTTACGAGTATATTCTGGTGTTTCTCTTATACTTTAAGAAACAAGTAAAGAAAACTATTCTATCCGCTAATATTACATTACCACTTAGCTATAGGTGGAATCGTAGTCAAGCGCTGGTTTAAAAAATCATAAAAAAAAATATAAGGTGTAAAATTAGACGTAAAAAAGAAGAATTTAAAATCTATTTTTATATAAATCCAGCTATATTCAGGCATCAAGAATCCTTAAGAGACAAAATATTTACAGATTTAGCCTAATATCTAACACATATAATCTAGACTGTTTAGGTGTTGGTGAGGAAATTTTCCAAAGATACTCTGCGTCCCAAAGGATGATAGAGTATTAAGGGAATTCACCCAAGAAAACTAAAGTGGAATAGAAGAGGTTCTAAGATCTTCAAGGAACATTCTAAAACCCTCGGTAGTTAAACTATGCAGTAGAATAAAAGACACTAGCTACTAGCAACTAGCTAGCTAGCATATTAGCAACGGGCTCAAAATAAGCTGAAATCATTAGACAAAAAAGGCAATTACTAAAATATTGATAATAGTTCAAAAAATAATTGGGGTGAAATAAATACAAATATTTCATATTTTAAGAAACAAAAAATCAATACCTACGTACCTTTCGTGATCTAGGTATGCGGTTCGTGTTAGTTCGTAATAAAACCGACCAATAACGGAATGAACATTCAAGCATTGTACAAAGCAGTGAATAATGATATACAACGATAGTACGAACACTGAATTAGCCGTTCAAATGCTTATCGAATTGCATGGTATATAATCACTAGCTGTTCCCATGCGACTTCATCCGCATGAAATTATGAAAATTGTTTTATTGATTACATTGGTCAAATTCAATTGCAAATGTCAAAATGACGACATGATGACAAAGTATGGCAATTTTGCTTCCTTGATGTTGGCAGCAACTTATGGTCTCTTTCCCACATTAGAGTTTTTATCCAAAATATTTACCCCTAAGTTTAATGGCGTGAAAATATATAGCCTAAAGCGTAAGGTAAGTGTAGGGCTTTTTATTAAAAAAAGAGTTATCCAAAAATATGCTGTAATTGCTAACATCTTAGGCAACAAAGAAGTGTGTTTTTGCGCTATATTAGTATAGATAGTATAGATTATTACCAACTCCCCAATGAAACCGATCACATACATATTCCTTCTTTTAATGAAAATGTTAACAGCCTTTTCTGTAGATGATTCAAATATGGGAAATCACGCTTACGCCTTTTTCACGTTTTTTTTTTAAATAGAGTATGCAATTATTTTTTATTCTCACTATAAGCTATTATACTTTACAGTGATTGTAGGTTATATTACTAAAAAAACAGAAGTTTGGATGGATGGATATTTGTTATTACGTATCTCCAAAACGACTTCCGTATCTCGATGAAATTAGAATACTTACTAAGTTATTTTTTAATGCCGCATTAACGAAGTCCGAATAAGCTAGTAGAGAATCTTACTAATATTATAAATGCGAAAGTTTGCTTCATTCATCCATCCGAATGTTTGTCAGAGTTTGTAGCCTAAACTGCTGAACGAATCTCGATTATATTTGACATAGATGTAGAGGATAGTCTAAAAAAACACATAGGTTACTTTTGCTTTTGTTTTTGTTTAAATTCCACGCGTATGGATTCGCGGGCGAAAGCTATTAAAATAACATTTAAAAAGTTTGTAGAAAGGTTACATGGTTTTTATGTTATTTAGTTAAGCATATGCCAATCCGTATTCCCAAGGTAAAGAAACTTTAAGGTATATGTTACAACTAAAAAAGTCAACATAAGAAATAACATTAAGGCGTTTTCAATATTTTTTCGTCTTACCCATGTCAAGTCAAAGTGTCAATCAATATTTGAACGAATTATACTTTTTGCCTTTAATAAAATACATATTTTGTATTAAAATTGGGTCACTAAATAAATGTAAACAAAATAAGATAAGCATATTATGATGAGGTCTTGTATCTTAAATAAAATTGTTTAGTATTACCAAAAATTACTACTATTAAAGTAATTTTTATTTTATTTCCTTAGTATTTTAAGTGTCCTATACTAGAAAATAGAAAATAACGGGTGTTGGAAAATCTTACGGATGTTTGTAAGAGTTTGTAGCCTAAACCGCTGTACGGATCACGTTGAAATTTGGCATAGATGTAGAGGATAGTCTGGAAGAACACAGAGGCTACTCACTTTTGTTTTTTTAATTCCACGAGGATGGAGTCGCGGGCGAGAACTAGTTGTTCGATTAGAATTTCACGATTAACATAAATGGGTTGATATTTCCCTCACAAGTTTTATCTTGTAAAGCTAACGTTATCGCTCCATCTTGGACGACAGCCAAGGACATCTTTATTCCGTAGCCCTAATGTGGTGCAGGTAAGCCTTCACCTACATTATACCTAGTGCTATCTAAGAGTGTACTCCTTGACTAAACTACCGCACAACTGTTTAGTCGCGCTTTGATTCCTATGAGCTTATATGGAGGTGCGCACACTAGTCGACTTTTAGTTGTGCAACTAAACTGTTGAATTGGCTACGAAACAATCTACAATCGATAATTACAAAAGTGTGCGCCCGCTCTAAGCCTTTGTTAAACGTATACTCGTACATAAAAATACGTGTTAAACGTTACATATTTAAGTGATTACGGGTTTAGGCTCTTTTTTCAGAATAGTGCGGGCAAAGTAAGTAAAATTTCTCCTATGCGGCCACAGTACTCTTTAAAAGCAATCTACACATATAAACGACTTTAAGGGCCTGTCCCACCAAATTGTAAATTGTCATAACAATCCAACGTGTAAAATATGTGATGGAAATATCGGATTTTGTTACCTTATCTGACAGTGACGTCATTTTTAAACTATCTGAGTCTCTATCAGCTAGTTGTGGGACAGGCCCTTAGTGTCATAGTGTTACATTGATACAAAATACTAACAGTGAAATTCTAAAAAAAATAGTAGCAAAATAAAGTTGAAAACATTTTTGAAGTTTTTGTGTTTTTTCATCTATTAGAAGTCAGGGTTTTTTTTTTAATTAAGGTTATGTTTATTCGGAATGTAATCAAGGTACATATCCATTAAGAACCGATCCCGAATTGTTGCTGATAGTAATCGCCAACCGTCAATCGTTCTGTCCGGCCCATGTCAATACGCCTGATACCCTGAAATGTTAATAAAATACCTATTCCACTAAATAAACGACTTATTTAGTTCAATATAGAACAACAAGAAATAACAAAATAAACAATAATTAAAACTAAATAAAATATTTTTTTCTTTACCTAGTTTTTTCGCGATTATTACAAAATACGGTACACACTCTTAACAAAATTAATTGAAAATAAAACTTGTTTTTGGCATTGTATAGTAAAAGGGACAAAAATAACAAAGCTTAAAAGGTAAAATTAAATATATGACAATGTATGTCTGTCAACTTATGCGTTTTACATTAAGACTAGCTTACACCCGCGACTCCGTCACCATGGAATCAAAAAAAAACAAAAGTGAGTAGCCTATGTGTTCTTTCAGACTATCGTCTATGCCTATGACAAATTTCAGCGTGATCCGTTCAGTCGTTTAGGCTACAAACTCTAACAAACACATAGGCTACTCACTTTCGTTTTTTTTTAATTCCACGCAGACGGAGTCGCGGGCGACAGCTAGTTTATAATATTAGTAAGACTGTGCTAGTCGTCATTCAAATGAATTTTCAAATTAGAAGTGAAACGCGTCCATCGGATATGATATTCTCGAATAAACTAATTAGCGAGGTCATTTGCTTCTAAAAGGATTTCGTTGTTCAGACGGGGCCCACAAAATGGAATGCGGTTTTGCGGTCGCCAGAAGCGCACCGGCCTTTGTGTTGTTTTGCTAAACGTACCACGACCTACAAAACATGTTAAGGAATTTTTTTTTAGTTAGAGAATAACATATAGAATAAAGATCATAATTATCTGCACGCGGTGATAAACTCGAAGAAAGCATATTGTTTACCTGCATAAACGGATTAACTAGAAAAAAATCTATTTTGTTAGTGTAAACTGTAACTGCCGTACTCGGAATCCTCTAAGTACTGCGGTCCACCACCATCCATGACTCTTCCGATCCTCGGGTCGTAAAGGCCGAATCTCGGAAGTGGCCTGGGGCAAGTTTTGGCTCCGCACACATCCTTGACTCCTTTCACGTTATTTCGTCCATACCTTTGTTGTAAGTCTAATGAGCATGACGACACCTTCGCCGACGGTTGATCCTTTAGTATAGATTCTACTGCTTATCGCTACAGACATTTATGACCGGTCATGTTCGTCAATAAATGGTCAAAATGATCTTCGCAAGCCGACGCCACTCTCCCTAGGTCGCATTTTTGCACATTGGTGTAAGAAGGAGGACCTTAAAATTAAATCTAATTAAAGACCCTTGTGATTGCTTTTTCCACAATAATACTAATTATTAAGTCTACTAAGCAGCAAATAAGCTTATAAAACCTTCCCTGTTGTAACTTAAATATGACAAAAAATATATATTTTTTTTTTATTTCCTTTTAACAATACAAAACAATTTAATCTAGTTTAATATAAGAAAACGCTAAATAAACCTCAATGGTTTTTCACTAGCGTTTCAGTTTGAAACACCAATAGTGTAGAGTGTAGATGGTGCGAATCCAGCTATATTCTAGCACAAACTAAAAGTTTAGTTGGAGTGATACAAGAAATATTAATAAAATACCAACAATTTGCTTGTCTTACTAATACTGTAAATGCGAAAGCTTTGATGGATGGATGTATTTTAGAGTTTGTAGCCTAAACGGCTGAACGGATCTGGATGAAATTTGACGTAGATGTAGAGCATAGTCTGGGAAAACACATAGGCTACTTTACATTTGTTTTGTTTTTTTATACCACGTGGCCGAAATCGCGGGCGAAAGTTAATATTTTATAAAATAGAAAACATTAGCAAAACCTGTAACATAACTCTTTGTTACTAGCGTGTTGTTTTTGAGATGTGTCCGATGCACAAAGTTCCCGCGTATAAAGTGTTATGTGTTCAAACCTCTATAAAGCTACTTCAATACCTTTACTTTGATAAGTGGAAAGAAGTATAAAAAATGAACTTTAAACCGTTTGTAATAAGGATTAAAATTAATTGTTATGTCTAAAGCTTTAAAATACTTTTTAAAGTATATTTTTTGTAGTTCAATTGTTAAATTTTTTCGTTGTTTACTTTATTTCTACAGGTTTGGCCAAATATACTCATATTTTTCAGTTTCAGACCATATTTTTTTAATATCTCAAAAACAAAACTAACTTATCATTTTGAAATACAACAATTTAAATTTACAAAACCATCTTTCTGAATTTGTTTAATATTTTATTTAAAAAGTATACCAAAGTGAATGGAATTACAACCACATTATAATATTACAAAGAGAGTAAAAGGGTTCAGGAAACTGAATGTTTCAGCAAAAAACCGGAGCCAGTGGCCAGGCAGAGTTTAATTGTGGTTTCGTTGAAATTTAAACAGAAATACAAAGTTGAATAAATTTAAATTAAAAGCTCGAAACCACTCTTGTTTTTTATTTAAATAAAATTAGATCAAATAAGTATTCAATTGTTACAGACAAACTACGTCATCTGACAAGATGAGCATAAGACAAATTCATTAGAGAGCACACTAGCGCCCTCCTATTAAAGTCAAAAGAGTTACAAGATCCTTTGCTTACTGTAGCAGATAGCTATGTTTTTTCATCTATTATTTTCTGTTTGTAAGGGGTACACCGGTAGAGATAGACCTAGAAAGAGATTGTGTGAAAGGTGACAATCAAGAAGGGAGTGATGACTGAGATGACGGATAATAGAGTTGGAGGACAAAAACCTGTTGCGCCGACACTACGGGAGTAGGATAAGGAAGAAGATGATGTTTGTATAGGCTACACATATTTCCTGACATTACCAGCTTATAGCAGCGCCTCTAACCGCATCAGATATCCTTTTTTAACTATATTTTCCAACCCCACTGGCACATACTGTCGTCCCTCACATACACTTTGTAAAAATAGAGACCGCAATAAAAATACTTGTCAAATAGTTACGGTAGTCAAAACCTTGTTACAATTTCCTTGCAAAACAAACGAAAGCCAATTTGTTTAATCTCTTCCGTGAATCTTAATTAAGTGGAAATAAAGAAAGTAAATTACATTCATAATTGTCGTTGGTTTCATTTGAATTCAAATTTCCTAAGGGAGGTTAACAACATATTAATCACTGGGAAAACAACTGGCTAACAAGCAAGATAATAAAAAGACCAATTTTATAATAAGGTATCTATAAGCACCCATATAAGATCCATAGACCTAACAGAAAAGCTTAAAGCCTGCTACCTAATGTATTCAGTATTAACTGACTTGTGTGTAAGCAATATTATAACATTTAAACTGTACAGTACAGTAATTAACATAAAAATCATATTCTACAGTATGTACTACCCTTCCATACAACTTAATTCATAATCTTCTCATTATCTCCTTCCTCCTTGTCCTACTCCCGTAGGGTTGGCGCAACAGGTTTTTTCCTCCACATAACTCTATCATACGTCATCTCAGTCATCACTCCCTTTTGATCATGTAGCCTTTCACGCAATTCTTCCATCTCTTTCTAGGTCTACCTCTATCTGTCTACCATACTCATAACCAACGCTCTCCTTATTACAAGCGATTCATCCCTCGTAATAACATGCCTTAATATCTATTACTAGCTGTTCCCGTGCGACTTCATCCGCATGAAATTATGAAAATTTTATTTTATTGTTTACATTTGTCAAATTATCAATTACAAATGTCAAAATGACATGACATGATGACAACCTTGCTTCCTTGATGTTGGCAGTAACTTATGATCTCTTTCCCACATTAGGGTTTTTATCCAAAATATTTATCCCCTAAGTATAATGGCGTTTAAATATATAGCCTAAAGTGTAGGGCTTTTTATTAAAATAATAATTATTCAAAAATATACTGTAATTGCTGACAAATTAGGCAACAAAGAAGTGTATGTTTACGCTTTATTATAATAGTATAGATAGTAAAGATAGAAGTATAGATATAGATAATATGATATTAAGTCAATCCATTGTTACGCATATCGTTTGTTAACAATTAATTTCCCTGGACTTGTCCTTCAAACGTATCCAAAATTAAATGTCTCAAACTTTAGGTAAAATTGAACAAGATCTCGTTGAAGGTATTGAATAGAAATCTCTTCTATTTGATGTTAAATATTGTTTCCAGAACAAAAGGAAGCGGTAATGCTAATGATTTTCACTTTGATGATATATTATAGATTTGCAAAGCCCCTGTAAAGAGATATTCGTCTGATTGCGTCGAATCGTAACCAAACACGAAACGCAATTTGGATTTATCGTTCTCTTATGGCTGTAGAAATTCGATCAGCGGGAATTAATTTACGATAGGAATAAATCTAGGAAACTTTTAAAAAATCTTGTCATGTTATCAGACATAAAATATTAAGTTATCTTATAAATATTAGATTGATGGATGGATGTTTGTAAGATTTTGTGACCTAAACTACTTAACGGATCTCGATGAAATTTGGCACAGATATAGAGGATAATCTGGAAGAACACATAAGCTATTTGCTTTTGTTTTTTTTTTGAATTCCACACGGACGATGACGCGGGCTAGTCATACATTGTTGTTTAATATATTTTTTAATGATGTTACCAACTGTTTCGTAACTCCAGAGTTCTTATGTACGCGGACGATCTAAAGTTCTTCAGGAAGTCAACTCAATTACAGACGGATTACTATTGCAGAATGATCTTGACCGCTTATCTCAGTGGTGTAAATGGAATGCCATGACGTTAAATGTAAGCAAATGTTCCATGGTTCGTTTTTCAAGAACAAAAACATATTTTTCTCACACGTATCATATAAACGGAACTTTACTCAAAGTTGCTGACCATATTAATGACTTGGGCGTAACACTAGATAATAAGCTGCAATTTAACGTTCATATTGATAATTTAACTAAAAAATGCTTTAAAATTTTAGGCTTTGTATTAAGAAACTGTAAAGAATTCAAAAATGCTCGCACCAAAATAAGTATTTACTCGTCACTGGTTCGCAGCTGCCTGGAGTACTGCAGCGTTGTGTGGAACCCGCACTACGATACATATATTAAACGTTTAGAGAGGGTTCAGAAAAGATTTTTAGTGCATCTATCGTTCAGCGGCAACTTAGGGAAAAAACTCTCGTGTTATGAAGATCGTTTGAAGCACTTTCGTATGGAATCCCTTTATCACCGAAGAAAACAGCTCGACGCCATGTTCCTGTACAAACTTATAAATAGCTATACTAACACCCCTTTTACGCTTTCAAAATTATCTATCTCTGTGCCGTCCAGACTACCGCGACACAAAAATATCACCTTTCGTCACTAAGGCAGCGAGAACAAACTTGGGTCTTTATTCACCTGTAAATCGGCTAAAGGCCACATACAACGCTTTGCATAACTCTTGTGTGTGGGTTAAAGGAGCCAGAGATAAAAGGCCTATAATCGACATCTTCTCCAACAAATGGCCAACATTTAAAAAATATCTACGAGAGGCTATCACTTAAATTTAAATTTTACGTTTTGGATTCAATAAGAAAAAATAGATAAAAACATATTCTGTCTACTGTTGGTAATGTTGTTGTTGTTGTTGTTGTTGTTGTTGTTCTTCTTCTTCTATGTATGTCATGTAAGCCTATAATTAGGACAAATTATCTGTATGCTATTTATTGTATTATGTAAAAATGTATGTGTCATAATTTTGTCCTGTTGGTTTATCTTAATAATAAATAAATAAATAAATAAATATATAATAAAAAAATGTTATAAATGCGAAAGCTTGGATGGATGTTTGTTACTCAGTATGTATCGCTAAGACAGCAAAATATCTAAATAATACTAAGTTTTTTTAATGTCCCGCAGACGAAGTCACAGGCTAAAGTTACTAATTCTTGTACCAATTATAGATGTTATCATTCAAAGTTCATTTATCGACTGATAAATGAATACATTGTTTGATTAACATTCAAATATTACAATCTACATATTAATGCGGATTATACGTAGTTAAGCTGAAACCGCGGCTCGTTACGGTTCAAATGAGATGCTAATAATATGTTTCGGATAATCGAAATGTACCATAATTAATAATATTATCAATCGAATCTAATAAACAATCTCAAACATTTTCGATTTTTTTTTTTATAAAAGAGAGCAAACGACCGACGAGGACACCGAGGTAATCAACGACGCCCATGGACATTCGCAACACCAGAGGAACTACAGACTGCCGGCCTTTCAATTTCATTCAAATGTTTTAACAATGCGGTCATTATTGCTAAAGCAGCTAAAACCCTAATCTATATTTTAAAGCTTTTAAATCTACTAGACCAGGCTCTCTAGTGCAAGGGCGGATCCAGCTTTGGCGCCAGGGGGGCGTCACATAGTCGTGGTGAAGTCAAGAGCTTGACAAAATATGTAAATATATTTTGTCAAGCTCTTGCCCAACCAGCTAATGGGGCTCATGGGGGTCATGACCCCCCCCCCCCTCTTGATCCGCCGTTGCACTAGTGGCTGTAGTGTCTCAGATGTTGATGATGATAATTTAGAGCAGTGTTTCCCAACCCTTTTTTCGTGCCATGTTACATCTACCCTAAATTAAATTGTTATCATTAAGACGTCCACAGTAACATCAAATTAAATTATACGTAATAACTTTTTAGGGCAATAAAATGCAAATTCTTTAATAAAGAATTTGCATTTTATTAAAGCACCGATATTGACACCGATATCATTGCATTTAAATAGCTCGGAGCGAAAGTATGAATGTATGAATGTCGTGTCTAGTCTATTTTTGAATGGAATTGCTCTACCATAACTATCAAATTGCCCTACTCTGGGACGTGGGCACTATGTAGAGAAACACAAGAACATAGGACGGGGAAATGTCCTCTTTATGAGCGTCTCCTCCTCCGTCAATTAAAGGTAGGCAACGCATCTGCAATTGCGGATGTTTATGGGCAGCGGTCGCTTTCCATTTCGGTGGATTCAGGTGGCCGCTTGCTCGTTTGCCACCTTATATTATAAAAAAAAAAACATATGTATATCTAAAAACTAAAATAATCAAATCGATGTTTAATATCGATTATTAAGTTTAGTATACGTTTTTATACAATTTTATCTCAACCAGAATAAAAGGCATTAGCCGTCTTTAACGTGATGGATGATTCACGCCCCATACAGAATAAATGGATCGTTTTAATATTTCTCTATTCAGAGTGTCATCATGCCTATATTTAGAAGAACTATGTAGCATTTAAAATATACTTTTTGATACTGATATTATTAAGAAAACTATGTAAACATAAGGATAGAAGTATGTTTGAGTTAACTTTGTATTCAGAGATGTTCCATATCTATATCTATCTATACATATAATAAAATTGGAGTGTCTGTAACATCAAAAAAATCCAGATTTCGGGACGATGCTGTATTTGCGTTGCTGATAATGAAAATCGCATTTAAAAAAAAATGTCTGTCTGTCTGTCCACAAGCCCAGTTTTTTCCGGGCAATCTCCGAAATGGCTGGGCCGATTTCGACCGGACTTTCACTAGAGGGTAGTTGACATAGACGGCCATGTTATAGGCTACTTTTTTATCTTAATATTGCTATATATAATCTTGGACGAAGTCGCGGGCAACAGCCAGTTCTTACATATATTTTGTATGACACAATTGGGTTTAACATGTCTCGAAAAGTTGTAAACAATATTTATCACTTGCTCTGGAAATTCGCGTTAAATTAAAAAAAAAAAAACAAAAATGAGTAACCTATGTTTTCTTCCAGACTATCCTCTACGTCTATGCAAAATTTCATCGGGATCCGCTCAGCCGTTTAGGCTACAAACTCTAACAAACATCCTTACATCTAAACTTTCGCATTTATAATATTAATAAGATTTCCCTCCTTTAAAATGAAAGCTTTATAGAACAAAAGCCAATTTAGATTTTACATTAAGTACGCAATGAAATGAAGTAATTGACACAGCCGTCAACGAATTGGTATTACGATGTTCAAGTAATTGACGAGGGTTATGGATTTAAAATGTTCGACAGTCTTACGACTTGTTTAATCTACGAGTATATGTCAATGTCAAAATTTTACCACCGAATTCATTATTAACCGTGATCAATACGACTATTAGTTTACTAGCTGTTTCTTGCGACTTCTTCCTCGTGAAATTAAAAAATAATGAAAACCCTGCCTATGAAGCTCACAAATAAATTATTTATTAAATGGTGAAAAATCTTTGAAATCGTCCCAATAGTTTTTGAGTTATTTCAACACATACAAAAATGCAAATCTTTTCTCTTTATTAGTATAGATTATTCATAGATTTTATTTCTGATTTTATTTATTTAATTATCTTCGAGAAAACGCTTAAAATTTAATTAAAATATGTAAATGCATTAAAAATTGTAAAGAATGCTAATCTTGTATAGGATTACGTAATCTATTTATATTAAATAAAAGATTCATTTTTACGTTTTCCACAACAGCAAAAGCTTTTACGATTATCTTAAAAGACAAAAGAGCAATACTGTAATGTCATCATTACTTCCACAAGCGTGTCGTTACTCTTCCCCATTGTACGTATCCATTTTACCTAAAATAGCGAACGCTCCCTAAGTCTTTGTTAGATCGCTAAAGAAACATTTTTATTGGACTCACATTTATTAATATTTATGAAGCAAGCCCTTTTCGCTTTCATGCTTTTATTTTCTTTTATAATTTTTATTTTCATAACCTTCGTAAAGCGTAATTTAAATTCGTAACCGTGAGTGTGCACTAACAATTGTGTTAAAACATTTTGTTGTCCAAGTGAAATTTGAGACGATTTTTTTCTAATTGAACACTCTTTTATTTTTTTAGTCATGTATTTACTTACATTTTTTTTTATTTTAAGCCATAAACAACCATAAATAACCATAAATAAACCATACTAAAACACTACATGTTTTTATAGTTACCTTTTTTATCAGTCATTGCCCTTTGTTAATTTACAAGGTAAAACGTTACTCATTTTCAAGGTGCAAATTGTGCCGCTGAATTTGTAATGTGCTTACCTTTTATTGTGGTGTTATTAACGTATTAAAAGGCATATTTAACAATGCCTCAAAGCATATTTGATTACTTCAATTGTTAGAAATAATTGATGCTTTAATGAGTATAAAAATAAGGTCAACAATGGTCTTGCCCACCTAAATTTTATTTATATGAACGACATATAACATGAAGCGATTTAGTATTTAAAACATTCTTACAAAAAGTGTTATAGTTATTAGTTTTTTTAAACACAAATAAACCAGCGCTTGACCACGACTCCACCTAAGCTAAGTGAAGACGCGGCCGAAGGATAGAGCGCGCTAGCTCAATAAGTACCGATTCACCCTGCTCTTGAAGGCACCCACTTTAGTTACTTTAATGAACAAAATAGTCTTATATTTTACTATAATAGCTTTCACCAGCGACTCCGTCCGCGTGAAATTAAAAAAAAAAAAAACAAAAATGAGTAGCCTATGTGTTCTTCCAGACTATCCTCTACATCTATACCAAATTTCATCCAAATCCTTTCAGTCGTTTAGGCTACAAACTCTAACAAACATTCATCCATCCATCCATCCATCTAAATTTTCGCATTTATAATATTAGTATGAAGTATGATTAATTTACACCGGTACGTTATGTACAATACCATAACTACACAGAAGAAAAGCGTGAAATAAAACCAATTCCGCGTTTTCAAATCAATTAAAAGGTCTAATTTTAAACACCTACGTTTTCAACCCTTTTCCTATAAGAAAAAAAATCAAGTTCGTGGGTAGCGGTCGCTTCGCTGTTTCAGCGAATGACGTTGCTTGCTAGATTGTGACCATATAGTGTAAAAAAAAAACATTTAATGAAGTACAATAGATAACAGATAGGTTGAAAGAGATATGAAAATGAGTTACGTAAAATGTTAATACTCTATGTTCGCTCGTTTCCGAAACAACGGGAAGTATATAGATGTATAGATTACATGAAATTTATGCGAAGGTTCAAATATCGGCGAAACTACGATGCTTATCTAAATAAAAATGATTTATTTATCAGTATTTTATGTCTTACTTCGGTATTTATGTATTGTGTTATACACGATATCAAGAACATTTCTAAGCACAGAAGTCTACGTTAATTTAAATTTCACAGTCGAAAACATTTATTACCTACCCATCTAAGAGAAATGTAATTTGAAGCTTTTATAGCAATTAGGTCGACAAATTATCATAGCATATCTAATTGTTTGTTTACGGTTCTTATGAAGTAGTAATGTATTATATACTAGCTTTCGCTCGCGACTCCGTCCGCGTGGAATTAAAAAAAAAACAAAAGTGAGTAGCCTGTGTTCTTCCAGACGATCCTCTACATCTATGCCGAATTTTATCGAGATCCGGTCAGCCATTTAGTCTACAAACTCTAACAAACATCCATCCATCCATCCATTCATCCATCCATCACTCTAAACTTTCGCATTTATAATATTAGTAAGAAGTAAGATTAAATGGTAACTGAATTTGAAATAAATAAAATAAAATAAATAAAACACTATTTATTGACCCAAAAAATCACAAAAAGATAAAACAATATTTACAAAACATATTAATGAAACAAAAACAAAAACAAATTCTTAGCCAAAAGGAGAAGGCTCAGCTGATGCGGTCTCCAGCTTATCACTGAAAGCCTCGCTGGTTTTCAGCCTCTTTTATTTAATTCTTTGTGTACTGCAAAATGTTTACACGTGTCCATACCCTATGTATGACTTAATACATAATCAGATATGAGAAACCCTCTTAACATAAATCCCCAGCAAAGGCCAATTCAAAGAAAGATAACCAATTAAAAATGTACGCTACGATACACAAGCGTTTCGTAACGACCTCACTTCAGAGAAAGTCCTGTTCATAAAATATGAACTGGAACAGTATACTTCACAACGTCCACTACAAGCATTAATTATTAACAACAATCCTAACGCTTACATGGCTTTAAGCCTTATTCAATTTATTCGTTTTGTAAAGGCCTAAAAATAAACTGGCCACTCACGGGCTAACCCGCCGGTACTCACAACGGTTTTTTTTTTAATCCATACGGACGGAGTCGCAGGCGAAAGCTAGTACCTTTATAAAAATCAATAAATATTGTTTATACACGACGTGCTTTCAACAGTAAGTCAACATTTGCGTGCCCGCTGTAGATAACAGTGGTGTTTTATTGCTGCTCACGTTATTTATTATGCGCAGTGAAACAACAAAGTATGAAAATCGCTTTATAGAGCAATGGGATTGAATTTTTTATCGGATTTTCACATATTTCAGTACAGTTGTTAAATGAAGCGGCGGACAAACTTTTTATGATTACAATAAAGCAATTTTTTGATAACTATGTAAAGATATCCTCCAGCAAGAGCGAGCAACAACTTTAGGATGTAACTATTATATCATACTAATATTATAAATGCGAAAGTTTAGATGGATGGATGTTTGTAGCCTAAACTGCTGAAAGTATCTGGAAGTAATTTGGCATAGACGTAGAGCATAGTTTGGAAGAACATATAGGCTACTAGCTTTTGTTTTTTTAACGCGGACGGAATCGCGGGCGAAAGCTAGTATGTAATAAAATAAATAGAAATAAAAAAATATATAACATAATTGATATTATCAGTATTTTACTAAACTGCTGAACGGATATTGATGAAATTTGTCAATGAAGTTGAACACAGTCTGGAAGAACACATAGGCTACTTACAATTTTTTTTTTAATTTAAATTAATTAAATAATCTAATCTATATCTATACTAATATTATAAAGAGGAAAACTTTGTATTTTTGTATTTTTGTATGTATTGAAATAACTCAAAAATTACTGAGCCGATTTTAAAAATTCTTTCACCATCAGAAAGGTAATTTATCTGCGAGTAACATAGGCTATATTTTATTATTACTTATGTTCAGGAACTATTAATAAACAGCGTGTTTCTGGACGCCGGCGTTAAAAATTCACTAAACTTTAACTTTTCTCGGCTTACGCTGCCTAAACCGTTAGAGGTATATAAAAATGATGTATGAAAGAATTGTAGATCTTAAAAAGTTCTACAGAAAAGTCCGCGATAGCATATATCTATCTTTAACGGTTTTCTTACAATAACCACTTTTTTGTTTACAAAATGAATTTAAAACCCAACGCTATTTGCAGCGTTCTTTTATTGGTTTCAATATTAATCCTTATCCAAATAAATGTGTTTGTTATCAGGAGAATTTAATGTAGAATAAAATTGTCACTTACAGTATTAAAATTGGACTGATAGTTTAGAAGATATCGCGAACACAAACAATAAGGGTAACCGAAAAATCAGCTTACAAGCTACCGGACTTAGAAATTTGGAATCTTGCATCGGTAGATTTCTGTTATTACGTAGATTACTACTAAGTTAATACTTTTGGTAATAGGTTAAAAAAAAGTGGCAAAAGGTGGCATATCATAAAGATCGCTTTGAACTCTCTGTTCATTACGAATTCTGTTGTCTTTATTTTTATTGCCACAAAAGAACTACTTATAAAATCGAATATACAACAACCTTAGAGCTAATAAAAAAAAGTGGCAAAAGGTGGCATATCATAAAGATCGCTTTGAACTCTCTGTTCATTACGAATTCTGTTGTCTTTATTTTTATTGCCACAAAAGAACTACTTATAAAATCGAATATACAACAACCTTAGAGCTAATAAAAAAAAGTGGCAAAAGGTGGCATATCATAAAGATCGCTTTGAACTCTCTGTTCATTACGAATTCTGTTGTCTTTATTTTTATTGCCACAAAAGAACTACTTATAAAATCGAATATACAACAACCTTAGAGCTAATAAAAAAAAGTGGCAAAAGGTGGCATATCATAAAGATCGCTTTGAACTCTCTGTTCATTACGAATTCTGTTGTCTTTATTTTTATTGCCACAAAAGAACTACTTATAAAATCGAATATACAACAACCTTAGAGCTAATAAAAAAAAGTGGCAAAAGGTGGCATATCATAAAGATCGCTTTGAACTCTCTGTTCATTACGAATTCTGTTGTCTTTATTTTTATTGCCACAAAAGAACTACTTATAAAATCGAATATACAACAACCTTAGAGCTAATAAAAAAAAAAACTCCAAAGACGTTCTAAAATATGGTGAATTTTTTGTACGAAAGGTAATAGAGCTTTCTGCGCACCTGGATATTTATCGACATAGCTGGCATACACTGGGAATATAAAAGAGCTTTTATTGCGCCTCAAATTCTTGTACCTCACATCATTCCATGTAATGGCTTAGAAACAATGCGTACGTATAGCATTTATTATCAGAAAATACTAAGTTAATACTTTTGGTAATAGGTTAAAAAAAAGGGGCGAACGTAATAGGTTATATTTGTAATTTCACGCGGGCGAAGTCGCGAGCAACGGCTCGTGTAATAATATTAAGCTAGTGGAACTTAAATCATAGCTGTTGACATTTCATTAAATTAATAACATTAACCTGACGAGTGAATGCTTAGTATTTGTTAATTAAGGTGGCAAGTTACTTCAAAGTTGAAGTTAATAGTTTCTATTACAACTTTGAAATTGACAAGCTAACAAAGTTATACAAACAAGCTACATTAGAGAAATAGTAAAACCACTTAAATCTAAGGTCTATAAATAGACCTGGCTCTCAAAACCAACCCCATTTATAAAGAGAAAAAACAAAAAATCGCATGTTTTATTAGATTAAACAAAAGATAAATAAATATTTTTATTGCCACAAAAGAACTACTTATAAAATCGAATATACAACATACTTAGAGCTAATAAAAAAAGTGTGGCAAAAGGTGGCATATCATAAAAATCGCTTCGAACTCTCTGTTCATTACGAATTCTGTTGTCTTTATTTTTATTGCATAGCATAGCTTTTATACCTCTTGCACTTTCAACAGTGTTAGAGCCCGCTTTAACATCTTCGCACGAATGAGCCGGCTCGCCCGGTGTAATACCACGACCAAACAGAAAACAGGCGTGAAGTGGAAGCAATTCCGCGTTTCGTCTGATGAATGTGGTGCCGGAGGCCTAATTTTAGTCCCTTTCCCTTTCCACCCTTTTCTTAAGAGGAAAGTATGGGAAGGAAAAGTGGATTTGACGGTGTAGGAGACGCATAGGAAGGGGAAATATTCTCTTTATTTACGTCTCCTCGTCCATCAATTAAGGGTGGACAACACATCTGCAATTGCGGATGTTAATGGGCAGCGATCGCTTTCCATTTCGGTGGATTCAGGTGGCCGCTTGCTCGTTTGCCACCTTATATTATAAAAAAAAAACTCTAAAGACGTTCTAAAATATGCTGAATTTTTTGTACGAAAGGTAATAGAGCTTTCTGCGCACCTGGATATTTATCGACATAGCTGGCATACACTGGGAATATAAAAGAGCTTTTATTGCGCCTCAAATTCTTGTACCTCACATCATTCCATGTAATGGCTTAGAAACAATGCGTACGTATAGCATTTATTATCAGAAAATACTAAGTTAAATGAGAAGCACGGATTTATCAAAAGACAATTTGACACCTTCGGTTCAAAGTGAAACAAATTGTTAAAATTTAAACATTAGTATTGTATTTGGACACCCTATATTTAACAAAGGGTTATTTGGTTTATCTAGTACAGCCGCGCACAACTTTGACTAAACTATCGCACAACTGTTTGGTCTCGCTTTGATTCCTATGACCTCATTTGGAGATGCGCACATTACTCGATTTTTAGTTATGCAACTAAACAGTTGAGTTAGCTACGACACAATGGACAATCGCACAACAGTTGTGCGATAGCTTAGTCAAAGGTGTGCGCCCGCTCTTAATGTGTTGCTAAACAGCTAAAAAATACATATTAAATTTTTTCCAACAGTAACGGCCGCCGTACTTTATTGAGCTATAAATTTCACGTAACGAAATGATGGAGTAAAAGTTAAAATGAAATGTGTTAAAAAATTAGATTTTTTCCACATTTATTGCCTATTTTAAAGCAACCTTGTTTATATCTTTCAGCAAAATTTCACTTGTATTATAAGCATAAAAGTTTGTGTGAATGTTTTTTAAAAAGTAGGTACATCCAGAACTTACTTAGGCTACATATAGGCAATTTATTAAGTTTTGAATTCCACGCACATTCGAGTTTAAAAGCTAGTATTTTCTAACGAAGGTAGCTAGTCTTAGGTGTTCAAGCCCTTTTAGTTTTTTTTATAATATTTAAATTAGCGCTTGACCTAGATCCCATCTGAAGTTAAGTGGTGATAGTGATAGTGGTTGTTGTGGTTAGGTTGAAGAGGTTTTTTGTAAAGAAGCATCCAGCATATAGCTGAGCGAGGACCCAATCCGGCCAGCATTGCAATACTCATTCTAAATACTTCGTTTGTCCTTTACGTTTTAATTACTTTGTTTTTTTTTATAATTCCTAATTGTGTTGTAGTGTTGATAAGTTTATTTAAATATAATTTATCCCGCTTAGTAGTAAGATTACAAAGAATTACATAATTACTTAGTGAGTATATAAATATTGTACGTATAAAATTAAAGCAAGTCAAGGTTACAAACAGTTTCTTTATATAGACACTATTAGCGTAATCACCGGATCAGCAGATTGCTATCTGAGAGCTTGTCTCGTATAATGTTAATGCATTATAAAAAAAATCAGTTAAAGACCGTATGATATAGTTAAATCTATATCTATACTAATATTAAAGAGGAAAGATTTGTATTTTTGCATTTGTGTATGTATGGAAATAACTCAAAAACTACTGGGCCGATTTCAAAAATACTTTCCCCATTAAAAAGTTAATTTTTCTATGAGTAACATAGGCTATATATTTTATTATTTTTTAATCTAACGCGGACGTAGTCACGAGCAACAGCTAGTATCTAATACAATTATAATCGGTTTTCGATTTCTTTTTGAACGACTCTATTGTATTCACATCAGTTCAGTACTAATCAATTAATAATTCAAAACCAAGAAGAAACTAGATAGTTTATAATCAACTATCTAAGTGTTACCTCAAACGTCTATTACGGGACCGTTCTACAGACAAAATCGTAGGCGAGAGCAAATATTTAACCCGACTGAAATTGAGCCTTACGCTATTGAAAGAAGGTTTAATTTATTTTATAAACCTTTTTTATGCCTACTCTTGATAAGAAGTCTGCCCGGCATTTGGGTCTATCTGAACGGACCCTAATAGTCCATTTTTGTTATTTCAAACTGTATAAAATAGGATAAGTCGAAACAACTTTTGAAAGTTATGATAATTATTTTAAAAACTTATGCACTAAACGTTCTTAAATATGCAAGTTTTTTATACTCCAACAATCTCTACAACTTGTAGGAGCGACCCAAAAATATTCAATAAAATATGCGTATGGTTCACTTCGAAAAGAATCTGAAACTCAATTACAGTTTTTCTCCTTTGGTTATGTTAAATTCTTGCAAAGTTCTTCAATAAAAGTTACAAAAGACATACAAAAGTTTAAAGGCATTTACCCCAATTTATTCGGGCATATATTCGTATGATTATATTTAAAAATTACAGTGATACGTAAACGGTTTTAGAACAGAAGGCCTAGCACGAAAATTTGCGATAAAGTATCCGTAAACAACAAAAACATGAGGTAGTCGTTGTACTTTAAGCCCATAGCACAAATAGCACAATGCCGATAAAAATGTTTACCTTGACGTTACTAACGCTTTCTCACAAATTTACGTGCTAGGTCCCCTGATACATAATTGTATACTGACTTTCGTCATGTTAAGATAGGTGACATGAAATGTACTCAGAGAACATATTATTCTTGTATGCGGATGTAGATAAGCCCGAAGAAGGGTATGAAATTTATAATCTTTGCCTAACCGAAGACAGCAAACTATGATAATCGATGGATCTCTATAATTCATAACCATATAGTCTCTATCTTTGTTTTCTTACAAATTCGACAGAATTGTTTTCGTAGCACCTCTACAAGTCTGCTACGCCTAATGCTACGCGTGGAGTGTTACGCGGGTGCTACTACATTATAGCTACGTAGCTGCTGACCTCAAAGTTACGGACTGTCGAAGGATTTTTTTAAATTACTATTAGTGATAAGATTTAACCAGTCCATCTGTTAGAATCAAAATTGAAAGTAGCAAAAACCATGTGAATCTTACCTTACTTCTAACGAATATTATAAATGCGGAAGTTTAGATGGATGGATGAATGTTTGTTAGATTTTGTAGCCTAAAGGCTGAACGGATCCCGATAAAATTAGGCATAGACATAGAGGATCGTCTGGAACACATAGGCTACTTTTTTCTAATAGGCAGACGAAGTCACGAGCGAAAGTTAGTAATGTAATAAAATTGAGGACGATGAAATGTACAGATACATTAGTGTATTGCATACAATTTTGATAAAGGCTAAAACTATAATTTTTTGGTTACAAAAGTCTCATAAATTAGTCTTAAATGTAATTATTACTTTCCATACAAGAGTAGAATGCAACAAGAACAACAAAGCGTATAATTCAAAGGCGGTTAACATAAGACAAAGCTTAAGTTTAAACAAACAATTTAACTACAATAAATTGTGACTAGTCTAACATGTTGTTAGCTAAGTAATAAATCTATGTTGCGGTTTCTCATACTTTATATTAAACTAGCTGTTCGCGTGCGGAAATTATAAAAACTTTATTTTATTGTTTATATTTATCAAATTATCAATAGAAAATGTCAAAATGACATGACAACATGACAAACCTTAGCAATCTTTCTTTCTTGATGTTGGCAGCAACTTATGGTCTCTTTCCCACATTATGGTTTTTATCCAAAATATTTACCCCCTAAGTTTAATGGCGTGAAAATATATAGCATAAAGAATGACGTAAGTGTAGGGCTTTTTATTAAAAAAAGAATTATTTAAAAATATGCTGTAATTGCTGACATCTTAGGCAACAAAGAAGTGTGTGTTTACGCTTTATTATAATAGTATAGATTGTTTGTTATACTTATACATTGGGAATAGGTATGATGGTATACCGGCAGCTACATTTTAATTTTAAGCCTTAATAGCACGATTTTTACGTTTTAAATACCATAAATTGGAACAGATAGGAAATTGAACATAGATTAAGGGAAAATTGATTTTTCAAAATAGTATATTGCGTAAGGAAGAAAAGACTGATGTAGAAATGCATCATCATGCATTTAAGGGTTAAAACTATCGCTAATAGCCGGTTTCCAAGCTACATTTAACCATTGTTTTTGTTTCGATAAATTCCAGAAATGCGTTTCCGAACTCCGTAGCTTAAGTCATACTCCGTTGAAACTTAGCACAATCTAACACTAATTAATCACTAGATATAGATAAAATAAATGAATTTAAATAAATAATTATTGCAAATCTTTTTCTATCATCACTGTTATATCTTTACGATATATTTTTATTAATTAGGTCAATTGTATTGTTTTAAACAAATCTTTTATGATTAACTGGCTGTTGCCTGCGACTCCGTCTGAGTGGAATTAATAACTGTATTAGTATTAAAAAGGTTTTCCAGACTATGTCCTATATCTATATCAAACTTCAGCGAGACTGAGATATAGAGAGAGAGATACTGAGATAATAACAAACATCCATTTAAACTTTCGCATTTATAACATGAGAAATAAAAAGTTCAAAGATTAATTAATTAAAATTTTAATTCTAAAATCTCTCATAGAATCCTTCTGAATGTTAATCATGTGAAGCCTTTAATCCTTTCATATAGTAAAATACAACCGTCTTACATAATTCCAAATCGCTCAGTAATTCTGACAAGCGACACTATACACCGTCAACCGCGACGCGTTTGGAACGATTTAAGTTAACGCTTTATCTCAACGAGCTTGTGGCATGCATTACAACCGGGCTTATATAATCAACTTACTAACACATAATGTACTTCGCACTTTTACATAGTACCGAAATCGCTTTATTCGTATTATGTACAACTAATATAATATATTAAACTCTAATTTAGAAAATCTTTGGTATACCATTAAGGACCGATTTCCCAGCTATATTGAACCATTATTGTCTTTGGTTCGATAACTTCATGAAATACGTTTCCGAACTACGTGAACAATCTTCACGAACTGATAGGTTTGTCGATAATCATACTAATATTGTAAATGCGAAGGTTTAGATGGATGGATGGATGTTTGTTAGAGTTTGTAGCCAAAACGGTTGAACCGATTTCGATGAAATTTGGTATAGATGTAGAGAATAGTCTGGAAGAACACATAGTCTACTCACTTTTGTTTTTTTTTAATTTCACGCAGACGGAGTCGCGCGCAAAAGCTAATGTTCGTTATAAAGTCTTAATTCGATAGTGTCCAGTGTGACGAACTAATTTAAAAAATATCTACTGAACAAATTTAGAGAAAAATGCGTGAGATTTTGATTTTAATGTGTTGGTAACGTGTAATATTTTTTTGCTACAAAAAACTCTGTAGAATTAAGGGTTAAGCACTAATTTATGCTTGTACACGAAATATTGTAATTAAACGCCGATCCCAATCGGAACCCATCAACAAATATTGACAAGTGACAAATAGTAAATGCTCGATAATTTTGTGTTCATAAAAGTACTATTTAATTTGTTTCCTTAAATATATAATAACCACTTTGATATCAGAGCAGCTTTGTGAGCTTTCATAACATAAGTTGAAACGATAACTTTGCGTCAAAGCAAAATTATAATTACGGTCAAAGTTAATTAAGACCAACTTAAGTTAAATGACTTCTATTATTATTTTAAATTTGTATGCTTAAAGCACATCAATTTTAACTAAACAGCTAACTGTACTATTAAAGTGGCAGTTTATATTTTGCCTACACGCGTCAGTTTTAACTGTACATTTCGGTTTCAGTTAGAAATAAAGGTGGAATGGCTTAACGTGTTGTTTTTCTATACGATAGAAATGTACGTCGAGTTATGATTCAATTTGATTTCATATGATTTAATTAATTAATAGTGTTAGCATGTAAACTAAATTGAAACATGTCCCATGCGATCGATGTCGTGTTTTAGTTGTTCTATTAAATTAGTGTCTAGAGGATTACATTACAATCATTGCTAGATAGGCATTATAAATTATTTATCTATACTATTATAATAAGGCGTAAACACACACTTCTTTGTTGCCTAAGATGTCAGCAATTACAGCATATTTTTGAATAATTCTTTTTTTAATAAAAAGCACTACACTTACGTCACGCTTTAAGCTATATATTTTCACGCCATTACACTTAGGGGGTAAATATTTTGGATAAAAACCCTAATGTGCGAAAGGGACCATAAGTTGCTGCCTACATCAAGAAAGAAAGATTGCTAAGGTTTGTCATGTCATGTCATTTTGACATTTGCTATTGATAATTTGACAAATGTAAACAATAAAATATTTGTTTTATAGTTTCATGCGGATGAAGCCGCAAGGGAACAGCTAGTGCTCTATAACTGTGTTTCCACTGTTGAAACACTTGTATGATAACATATTGACATACTACACATTGTCTAAAAAATAAAGACAACACGTTTTATAGCCGGTTTCCTAGCTTAATTTAACCATTAATTAGTGAATTTGGTTCAAAAACTTCATGAAATGTGTTTCCGAAATACGAACGTTTTACTCCATTGAAACTTAGGTATCACTTACTTAACACTAATGAATCATTAGGTAATGCTAAAGTAGATGGAAACTTCAGCTAGCCAGCATTAATAGAAGTGTTACACAATATGACAGTCGAATTTCACTATAACAACAATCTAACCGATAAGATAAAAGACAGATTGAGATGACGTTTTTGACGCAATTTTACATCTTACACTTTTTCTACGACCACTAATTTAAGCCCTTTATACACAAGGCATTATTAAAAGAAAATTTTGCAGATGCTAGACAGATAACTTATTATAAATTTTCAGAATTAGTCGATTTTAATTACAAAACGTAAATTAATGTCAGAAGTCCGTACAATGGAACGCGTTCAAGATATTTCTATCCGTCGTCACTAAAGCCAGTCACACGTAACCTGATGATATAATGGCAAGAATTAAAATAATGGTCAATAGCGTAATGGTTTGAGGTACGGACTACCGATCTTGAGGTCGAGGGTTCGAATCCTGCCATTTTAATATTGTCGTGAACCATATCCTAGCACAAGCCAAGAGCTTAGTTGGAATGGTTAACGGAAATATTATTAAACTATCTTTCGCCCGCGACTCCGTCGGCGTGGAATTAAAAAAAAACAAACGTGAGTAGCTTATATGTTCTTCCAGACTATGCTCTATGTCTATGCCAAATTTCATCAAAATCCGTTCAGTCGTTTAGGCTACAAACTCTAACAAACGGCCATCCTTCCATCCATCTAAATTTTCGCATTTATAATATTAGTATGAAGTATGATAGTATGATAGTATGAAGTATGATTAACAAAATCTACTAATATTTTATACAAAAAAAAAGAGCGATTCACTAAAAATTAGTAAAATTTTGAAAGGCGCCATGGGAAAAGTTTGGGAAATTCTGCTATAACCTGCCATTAATATGAATTATTTATTTTACATTGCTTCCAAACAATAAACCAACCTTTATGCTACTCTATTTTTATAATACCGATACAATACAGGCGAACACAAAATCGGCTAAAATAATTTTCTATACAAAGTTGTTCGTAAATTTCTCGGAACGATCAGAATTTAATATCCATTTGTCGGCTGGTAGCAACATATCCGAATAGCCTCGGCGTTCCCAGGCCAATTTATAATGCACACGACAATTTGATGTACTTTGCTTTGCTTCTGCTTTTACTACAATACTTCATTACTACCACCGAAAGATCTGGAGTATAATGTTATTATCTATATCTAAACTTCTATACTTTCTATACTAATATTATAAAGAGGAAAGATTTGTATTTTTGGATTTTTGTATGTATTTGAATCACGCAAAAACTACTGGGCCTATTTTAAAAATTCTATCACCATCAAAAAGTCACGTTATCAATGAGTGACATAGGCCTTAATTTTTTATAATACTATTTTTTAATTCCACATGGACGAAGTCGCGAGCAACTGCTAGTCTTTTTATTATAGGAACAGGAGATGACAATTGTACATTTGTCTCTGAACACTAATTATGACGTAATAATTCATGTGTGTGTTTGCATGTATATGTGAGTATTCCTGTATGTTAAGCAAAAACACAACTATGTCATAAAGTAATTGTGATCTAAAGAAAATTTCATAGACAACGATCTTTTATAAACATTTTTCATATTCAATTAAAATTTAATTTAATCCCGCGATGGAAAAACTAATATCACGTTAATGGTTGAAAAAACCATTTGTCACTATAAAGAAGCTATAACCTTGAACGTGGAGCGTTGACCTTTAAAAGCCTTGACTGGCAATGATAAATGAGTTTATACGAATTTACATAGATCGGTGTAGACAACAATAAAAGTATGTAACAACTAGCTTTCGCCCGCGACTCCGTCCGCGTGGCATTAAAAAAAACAAAAGTGAGAAGCCTATGTGTTCTTCCAGACTATCCTTTACGTCTATGCCAAATTTCATCAAGATCCGTTCAGCCGTTTAGGCTACAAACTCTAACAAACATCCATCCATCCATCCATCTAAAAATTCGCATTTATAATATTAGTATGATAGTATGATAAAGGCTACAAAAATCACTGCGTCAACTTTCAACTAAAATATTCAATAAATGTATCTATTTTTTTTGCATTAATTCTTGCCTAAAGATCTCTAAAAATTCATTCTGTGAGGATAATACATTCAATTACTAGACCACGTATACTAAAAACATTATTCGTTTTATAATATTTTGTATTTTGCCTAACATTTGGTGAACTAATTAGTAGATAAGTGTGGGTTCTTTAAACTATTAAATTTGTGTCTCGACGAAATATATTCAAGGGGAAAAAATCATCATAAGCATCTTGGAATTTAACCTTGAAATTGATTTAATATAATAGGTTTCTATTTTAACCTTTTCAAGTAGTTACCTAATTCTAGTAACCAATATGTCTATACTAATATTTTTGTATGTATTGACATAACTCAAAAACTACTGGGCCGATTTCAAAAATTATTTCACCATTAAAAACCTAAGTTATTAGTGAATTACATAGGCCATGAGTTTTATTATTTTTTAAACGAAAGTAAACGAAGTCGCGCTCAACAATTAGTAAAATATATAAGGATTAGAGTAATGTTTGATATTGTATGCATTTATGTAAGGCACGTCGTCCACCGCAATCGGCTTACAGCGCTATATTCGCTCATTTGATGCACATTTACAAACAACAACCGCAGCCCCAGCTGTTTTAGCCAGAAACAGTTTGATATTTTGATAATATGGATTAAAACAGTATTAGTGTACAAATGGCTTTACTTTTTTTATTGTTACAAATGTTCTACCTAATTTCTTCAATAAATTTCTTCTAAGCAACTCTAAATATTAATTTTCGCATTAAAATTTACACAAAATGTTCATTCGAATTAAGAAATATATGTTATCTGTATATTTAAACTAGCTTTCGCCCGTGACTCCGTCCGTGTGGAATTAAAAAAACAAAAGTGAGTAGCCTATGTTTTCTTCCAGACTATCCTTTACGTCTATGCCAAATTTCATCGAGTTCAACCGTTTAGCCAAAAACTTTAACAAACAAACGTCCATCCATCTAAACTTTCGCATTTATAATATTTGTAAGATTAGTCCGCACCTTTCTCTAGTATAACTACATTTGACTATATTTGAGTTAACTTGGTTGATATTAGTCGTGTACAGGTTTGCCGATGGCCTTATGACGTCACGCGTAAACAATACTGAGCAGACTCGGGACAAGGTCGGTGTTTGTAAGTGGCGAAGTCATCGGAAAACCTGCACGCGGTTAAAGGGGATGCCCACCTTTGACTAAACTATCGCACAACTGTTGTACGATTGTCGATTGTTACGCAGCCAGTTCAACTGTTTAGTTCCTTAACTAAAAATCGTGTAGTGTGCGCACCTCCGTATAAGCTTTTGGAATCAAAGCACGGGTAAACAGCTGTGCCATAGTTTATTCAAAGGTGTGCTCCCGATCTTAATAGGCTATGTTTGTAGATATCATATAGTGACATGAGTGACATGAGCTCTGACAAGGGTGAGGTCGGAATGACTACAGTACAACAAACTTATTTGGCATGAGGAGGGCTGTTCGGCGTTAGTCTTATCATAAAATATGTAAAACATACTTAGGTATAGAAAAATACAAACAAGACAAGACACAACTAGACACTTGTGGAATATTTTATTATTGACAGAGAACAGTAATCATACTATAGTTTTATTTCTCTACCGGGTCAAATATGTTAGTTGTACTATGATAAAATAATGGCTTGATAAGCGTTTTACTATTTTTTTAATTTCACGCGGACTACGTGTTATTCTTCCTATGGACATAAGAAAAAAATCTTAAGAAATTATGATCTCGTAAAAATAATATTTAATTATAAAAATTCTATACGTACAACTTAATGTATTGTATTAGTAAGCAAATAGTAACAAAAAAGGTACCGGTTTGATGTTTGTTCCTACTTATCTACAAAATACCTAATGGCACATACGTAGAAACGTCTGTTTAATTCCGCGAGGACGAAGTCGGGAGTATAATCTAGTAGTAAATAAATTTGGCATTCGAACTCACTGATCCCTGTTATAATTTACTGACTGAAACATAATAATAAACCATTGCTTTACCTCCTGTAGAGTAGGAAATATTAATTTGTTTGAATTTTCAACGATATCCGGAATCCAGTTTGGATTTAATTTCCGGTTCCTCCAAGGTGTCTTTACTTCTATTTTATTACTAGCTTTCGCCCGCGACTCCGTCCGCGTGGAATTAAAAGAAACAAAAGTGAGTAGCCTATGTGTTCTTCCATATTATCCTCTACATCTATACCAAATTTCATCGAAGTCCGTTCCGCCGTTTAGGCTACAAACTCTAACAAACATCCATCCATCCATCCATCCATCCATCCATCCATCCATCCATCCATCCATCCATCCATCCATCCATCCATCCATCCATCCATCCATCCATCCATCCATCCATCCATCCATCCATCCATCCATCCATCCATCCATCCATCCATCCATCCATCCATCCATCCATCCATCCATCCATCCATCCATCCATCCATCCATCCATCCATCCATCCATCCATCCATCCATCCATCCATCCATCCA
Source organism: Papilio protenor (assembly GCA_029286645.1). Classification (NCBI taxonomy): domain Eukaryota; kingdom Metazoa; phylum Arthropoda; class Insecta; order Lepidoptera; family Papilionidae; genus Papilio; species Papilio protenor. The sequence goes on along the minus strand of JAGSMZ010000010.1, from coordinate 1,518,552 downwards.
TCCATCCATCCATCCATCCATCCATCCATCCATCCATCCATCCATCCATCCATCCATCCATCCATCCATCCATCCATCCATCCATCCATCCATCCATCCATCCATCCATCCATCCATCCATCCATCCATCCATCCATCCATCCATCCATCCATCCATCCATCCATCCATCCATCCATCCATCCATCCATCCATCTAAACTTTCACATTTATAATAAACCATTAAAATAATGTACGAGTATACTAATGCTATAAATTGGAAAGATTTGTATTTTTGTATGCATTGAAACAACTCAAAAACTTCAGGGTAACTTGTGTAACATAGGCTATATATTTTTTACTATTTTTTTAAATTTCACATGGACTACGTGTTATTCTTCCTATGGACATAAGAAAAAAATCTTAAGAAATTATGATCTCGTAAAAATAATATTTAATTATAAAAATTCTATACGTACAACTTAATGTATTGTATTAGTAAGCAAATAGTAACAAAAAAGGTACCGGTTTGATGTTTGTTCCTACTTATCTACAAAAATACCTAATGGATATTGATGAAATTTGGCACATACGTAGAAACGTCTGTTTAATTCCGCGAGGACGAAGTCGGGAGTATAATCTAGTAGTAAATAAATTTGGCATTCGAACTCACTGATCCCTGTTATAATTTACTGACTGAAACATAATAATAAACCATTGCTTTACCTCCTGTAGAGTAGGAAATATTAATTTTAATTCCGCGAGGACGAAGTCGGGAGTATAATCTAGTAGTAAATAAATTTGGCATTCGAACTCACTGATCCCTGTTATAATTTACTGACTGAAACATAATAATAAACCATTGCTTTACCTCCTGTAGAGTAGGAAATATTAATTTGTTTGAATTTTCAACGATATCCGGAATCCAGTTTGGATTTAATTTCCGGTTCCTCCAAGGTGTCTTTACTTCTATTTTATTACTAGCTTTCGCCCGCGACTCCGTCCGCGTGGAATTAAAAGAAACAAAAGTGAGTAGCCTATGTGTTCTTCCATATTATCCTCTACATCTATACCAAATTTCATCGAAATCCGTTCCGCCGTTTAGGCTACAAACTCTAACAAACATCCATCCATCCAACCATCCATCCATCTAAACTTTCACATTTATAATATTAGTACGAAGTACGATTGAACCAACAGTATTTGCAATGTTACAGATAAAACAACTATTCATTAAATTTCAAATCACAGCGATTTATATGTACAGTCACCCTCATAAATATGCATACACTTGCAACGGTTTCACAACCACGTATGAACTTATTCATCCGTATGCTATCGGCCTTGAATACATACTAGGGACGAATACTGGCTATTCTAAACTTCTATAAATGTAATGTAGCTGACTGTACCAAACTGAACTGTTCGATGAAAAAATTATGACGTAAAAAAAATTACATAGAAATGCAATCAATAATTTTGAATTATTCCTTCATCAGAATTATGAAAATCCAGTCACAAACAGAAGTTACATTTATTTGTTAGAAAACGAAGAAAAGTTAATCAAACATTCTCAGAAAATGGGCCTTTCCTGTCTAAAATAAATGTTTTAGGGAGAAATTATTTAATATAATAATTGATTGTTATTCTGTTCGAGGAATAACTTAAAAAGAGGGACGAAAGTTTCTTGGGAAAACTCAATTTGATTATCCTGTTAGTTAGTTTTTAGAACTATAGTGAATAATTAAAAAGATCCACAAAAAAAATATTAGATGTAAGTGAAATCACTTTTTGTACTAAAACACCTAAAAGAAAACATTTCACACATACAAGAAAATGTATTTGATTTGTCTAAATGGTGGAAAGTCACTTCAGCGGTTCGTAAAAACGGAAATTAGAAGCGTATTATTATATCGATTGTTCGTATACGTAATTTATTAACTTTCCCACTGCGTCGTAAATCTCAGGCAAATGTCTTGCTTTATTAGCAAAAATAATTCAACGAAAATATTTTCACGTTTACGAATTACGAAAACTAGAGGTCATTGTTCTCAACCTGTAAAGCCCGCTACACACGCACAGTTTAATCTGAACATTCCGCTCGTTTAAGTAAATCCAACAAAACTGGGAATTGTTCAGTTCTTAGTTTTGCCTACAGACGTTAGATTTATCTGAATAATAAGACTGTTCAGATAAAACTTATCGTGTGTAGCGGGCTTTATAGTAGGTATAGTTTCGTTTAATTTTTAATTCCAAAAAAATAGAAAGTGTAACATGACATATGAAGATTGCGATTCCTTGTCTTCTCTTTGACAGAAAAAACTCGATGTAACATTATTTAGACAAATTAATTTTGAGAAGAGGAAAAGCGGGCGCACCTTTGACTAAACTATCGCACAACGGTTGTGAGATTGTCGACTGTATCGCAGCCAATTCAACTGTTTAGTTGTAACTAAAAATCGAGTACTGCACGCACCTCCATTTTTGCTCATCCTGTCGAACCATCGCTTACTTATGTTGAGCAAATGTGGTTAACTTTTAAGATAAATAACAAGATGCTAGCTATTGGTACCGCGTACCGGCCACCGTGGCTCGACATTGATTCTTTTTTTTACGCCTTAACCTTATCAATTAATTCGTTAGCGTTCTGCGACAACATTATTCTCCTCGGAGATTTTAATATAGATATGCTCCGCTCTAATGATCTCAAAGTTTTTAAGTTTAATACATTCCTGAACTCTTTGGACTTAGTGCAACTAGTCACGTCTCCAACTCACTTCACGGATCACAGTCAAACCTTGATTGATGTTATCTGCACCAATTTGAGAACGCGTCGGATTGAGGTTGAACCTGTTGCACCTTTGAGTAAACATGCCTTGTTGGTTTGTGAATTGCACAGTGAAAGAAGTAAAATATATGCAAAAAAAATTAAATACAGACCACTCAAAGATATACCACTAGAAGCATTTAATTCAACATTAAATTCCATTAATTGGAATTTAATGTCTATCATTCCGGATATCGATAGCAAGGTATTATCTTTCAATTCTATGTTAATTGTTTATTTGACGTATTTGCCCCATTCAAAACTAGTGTGATCAAAGCACAAACCCAGCCGTGGATAACCGACATAATTAAATTAATGATGAAACTTCGTAATTCAGCCCATAAACGGTATTTAAAAACAAAACTAGATTCGCATAAAACGTATTACAAAAATTTTAAAACTTTGGTTATTAACTCTATTAACAACGAAAAGAAGGCATATTTCGAAAACAATATAAATAATAATTTAAAAAGGCCTAAAATCTTATGGCATAATTTAAAGTCCACTGTATTGCCCCCGAACAAAGATACTACTTTGCCTTCCCATCTGGCTGATCCTGACAAAATTAATTGTCACTTTTTAAATATTCCGGGAAACGCCCGCGCTGACACATTGACTCAGTGTTATTTCGACACACACCGACATCCAAATAATACTTATTTTTCCCTTCATCCTGTTAGCGAACTGTTGATTTCTAAAATTATTTCCAGTCTTAAATCGAATGCAGAGGGCATTGACGGCATTACACTCAAAATGGTACTTATGACGATGCCACAAACGCTAAACGCGATTACTTCTATCGTAAATTGTTCAATAACAACATCAACATTCCCAAATATATGGAAGACCGCCATAATTCGACCCCTGCCAAAAAACACTAATCCTCAGGAACTGAAAGACCTTCGCCCGATCAGCATACTCCCGTTTCTATCAAAGATTGTCGAAAAAGTCGTTTGGTTTCAGCTAACAGACTATCTAGAAAATAACAACATACTTCCTGAATTCCAATCTGGCTTTAGGAAAGGTCACAGTACCACTACGGCACTGTTAGATGTTACCGACAACATTATCTCCGCTCGGGATGAAGGTATGTGCACGTTGCTGGTACTTCTAGATTTTTCGAGGGCTTTTGATTGCATAGACATATCCCTGCTTCTTTCAAAGATGTCATATTACGGTTTCACGTCTGATACAGTGCAGTGGTTTCAAAGCTTCCTCACAAACCGCGGTCAGTGTGTTGAAATAACTCGGGACAATGGTCAGACACAACGTTCGGTGTACAGATCCCTGGAAAGAGGCACCCCGCAGGGAACCATTCTTTCTCCACTTCTCTTCATCTTATACACATCGGATATCACTAAATGTATACAAAATTGTAAATACCACCTTTACGCCGATGATTTACAATATACATTTCATTTAGGAGTGGCGAGTGGGCCTCTGCCGTACGGGCCCTTAACGAAGACCTTGACAGAATAAAACACTGGTCCGAGAATAATTGCCTTGTTCTCAACCCCTCTAAATCCAAATATATGGTCTTTGGATCACAGTATCAGATTTCTAACATCCCATCTGACTGTCAGGTCACGTTGGGGTCTGAAGGCGTTGAGCGGGTCTATGAGGCGAGAAATTTGGGTTTGGTACTTGAACCCAGCCTGCGCTATGAAAAATATATCTCGGAAGTCATACGTAGCTGTTTCTACAGATTAAAATTACTGTACAAAGTACGACAATACCTAAGTGAACGGCTACGTATCCAGCTAGTGGAGGCGTTGGTTCTGTCGAAATTAAATTATTCAGACACTGTGTACGGGCCTTGTTTATATACTAGGACGGAAAAATTAATACAACGGGTACAAAATGCCTGCGCTCGGTTTTGTTTCTCAATACCACCGCGAAGCCACATTACGCCATTCCTAAATGAACACAAGATCTTAAAAATTGTTTATCGTAGGAAACTTCATCTGGCGTGCCTGCTTTTTGAGGTTGTAAAAACAGAAGCTCCAAAATACATTTTCAATAAACTGATTTGGACAAGGAGTACGAACTCAGAACGTAGGCAACGATTTCCACAATTGTGCACCCAACGGCATAAGTCCGCCGCGTTCCGCGGTAGTTTTAGGTACGCGGCAACAAAGTGTTGGAATAACATCCCGCCACCTATTAAGAGCGCACGCACCAAAAACACTTTCAAAAACAAATTGCGGTTGTTTTTGATTGAAACTCAAAAATTGATATGAACGCGTTAATCAGACATACATCTTGTAAAATATTAGCAACAATCTGAAGATTTTACGTTTTTTTTTTTTTTTTTTTATTCGTTTTTATTTATTTTTTATATTTTTTTATTCGTTTCCAAATTTATTGTCATTTTTATTCGGTTGTTGTATTATTATTTCTTGTAAATTTGTTTTCACTATTTCCGCATATAAATTAGCCACGCCTTTTACAGTTTAGGTATTAGTGCGATCATTCACTATTTTTTTTTTCTATATACCATATCAAACTCAGCTAAAATTATCGATATCCCATTTTTGGTTTTATTTTATTTTCCCTCTCTTTTCCAATTCACTTATAATTTAATGCTGCAACTGACGTACTGCCACAAAAGGCTTTTACAGAATATCAGCGCTTATTGCTATTCTGTAATAAGCACATAGCTGAGTAAAGGCCTTATCCATTCAGCATAGCGAACTTAGTTAAAAAAAAATCATATCTCTTATGCTTATTATTGTGTATTTATGTTATTTTTTGTTGTTGTTTGTAACACTTATTTTTCCCTCCGTCATTATTTTTGTCAACTGTGTAATTAAATGTATGATGTTTGCCTTCTGAATGGATTAAATGACTTTATTATTATTATTATTATTATTATTATTATATAAGTTCATAGGAATTAAAACGCGCCTAAACAGTTCCGATAGTTTAGTTTCAGGTGTGCACCCGCTCTAAATCATTCACCAAAGTTCATAACGTATTTTATTTCTTTGCGTTAAGTAAGAATTAAATTCCATTCTTTAATATCCTAATGAAATGGTTTAAAGTACCAAATAAACTGAATTTAGGGATACAATCAAAACATTAACCGTATAGAATTACGTTTTGTTGTAAACTTAACAAAACTTTATAAGCAATCGTAGATCAAATAACATAGAATTGTGAATAACTTTGAAATAAGAAACCATAAAAATATTTACTCAAAACTCGGTCAGTTCCCTATCACATATTTGGATAGAAGATAATTTGTTAGTACAGAAAGGAGCAGGGAAAAATGATACAGAGGTTAAGGCAGCTACAGACGTTCTGTTTTAACTTCCTTCATTGAAACTTATTATAAACATTACAATTTTTCTTCGGTAGACAAACACATGATTAAACATTTTTTTATAATATAAGGTGGCAAACGAGCAAGCGGCCACCTGAATCCACCGAAATGGAAAGCGACCGCTGCCCATAAACATTCGCAATTGCAGATGCGTTGCCTACCCTTAACTGACGGAGGAGGAGACTCACATAAAGAGGACATTTCCCCTTCCTATGAGTCTCCTCTAACATCAAATCCACTTTTCCTTCGCATCCTTTCCTGTTAAAAAAAGGGTGGAAAGGGAAAGGGACTAAAATTAGGCCTCATGCACCACACTCATCAGACGAAACGCGGAATTGCTTCCACTTCACGCCTGTCTTCTGTGTGGTCGTGGTATTTCACCGGGCGAGCCGATCCCTTCGTGCGAAGATGTTAAAGCGGGCTCTACCACTATTAAACATATTTACTAGCTGTTGCTCGCGACTTCGCCCGCGTGTTATTGAAAAAATAATAAAAAATATGATCTATGTTACTCACAGGTAAATTACCTTTTTAACGGTGAAAGATTTTTTTAAAATCAGCCCAGTACTTTTTGAGTTATTTCAATACATACAAAAATACGAATCTTTCCTCTTTATAACATTAGTATACAAAACGAATGTATTATAGAGCAGTGTTGCGCAAAATCTAAATGATCAAAAGTTTTTCAAAATTGTAATTAACAATTAATAAATCAAGTTTTATCAGAAAATCTCAGGTTTTATTTGAATTACTAAATTAATTGTTAATCTCAATAAAATGTTGCCTAACACTGATCTAGAGTAACCGATTTTACTTTTGTACTATTTGAAGAAATGAAATATTTATTCCTTAAATCAGTATTAATTAATCATGGTATTGATAATAGTAAAATCTATATCTATACTTCTATACTATTATAATAAAGCATAAACACACACTTCTTTGTTGCCTAAGATGTCAGCAATTACAGCATATTTTTGAATAACTCATTTTTAAATAAAAAGCCCTACACTTACGTCATGCTTTAGGCTATATATTTTCACGCCATTAAACTTAGGGGGTAAATATTTTGGATAAAAACCCTAATCTAGGAAAGATACCATAAGTTGCTGCCAGCATCAAGAAAAAAAATTGCTAAGGTTTGTCATGTCATTTTAACAATTGCTATTGATAATTTGACAGATGTAAACAATAAAATAAAGTTTTTATAATTTCACGCGGATGAATCCGCACGCGAACAGCTAATAGTAAAATACATTTAAAACAGAAAAATTACATTCCATTTCCATGCCTTCAAATTCTGAAATTGAAATTTCATTCCTATCTTTATGAATCTACATTTAATTTACTTACAAATTTCATCGTCGAACGTTGACAAGCACTTTCTTTGTCGAATTTATCAATTTTAAGTACCCCTTTTATAGCTACATCTTTATACAAACAAAACCAACATTGTTCTATAAATAGTTATCGATTTTACATTTTATGCGTTTACTAGCTTTCGCCCGCGACTCCGTCCGCGGTGAATTAAAATAAAACTTAGTGAGCAGCCTATGTGTTCTTCCAGACTTTCCTTTACATCTACAACTTTCATCGAGATCCGTTCAACAGTTTAGGCTACAAGCTCTAACAGACATCCATCCACACTTTCGCTTTTATAATATTAGTAAGATGATATTTAGTTACTTTATATTACTACAAAACTAGTATTTGTAAAAACAGAGATAGCAATGTCGGTGGCAGTATTTTTAAAAATTAATATATCGTTATTTACTAAGGCATAAACGGTAGTTATGAGTGTGGTACACCGGTAGAGGTAGACCAGGAAAGAGATGGATTGCGTGAAAGGTGACATGATCAAGAAGGGAGTGATGACTGAGATGACATATGATAGTTATTTGGAGGACAAAAACCCGTTGCGCTCTATGGGAGTAGGATAAGGAAGATGATTTAATTACTAAGGAAATTCCGAGATCTTTCTATAAATTAGAAAATAAAAAATGTATAATCTAATTCTTTCATTGCGGTCGGCAGCTAGGAAGCGGCGAGTGAGAATAGCTAAGGTATTTCTTAATCAAGAATCAATGGCATGGGAGAAACGATTCCAACATTAGGGTAGTTACACACTGTACCCATTTAACACAACAAACTTTAATTTTTCACCCATTAATTTCAAGTCGTCTATCTCTTACGCGGACATGACGAAAACTTTTTTCTACAAATGATAATCAAAATAACTATACTATTATTAATTGTATAAAGTAAGTAAAAGAATAAGTCGAAGAGACTCAATAAAATACTAAATTACACCGTCCTATAATACAAAAGAATATTACGTATTTAAATTACCAGAGCTATAAAATGTTTTATAAGTTGGAAAGCAAATCCTTTTCAATACAAAAAATGAGTTGTTAAACTTTTTAGTACAGTAAGTCGCGCGAACAAGCCATCCGCTGAAGTTTGAAACTTTACTAAATTGTTTGAGCGGTCCATGAATACTCTTCTCTTTGTTGTCCTTTTGTATGACTTTATAAAAGTCATATTTGACCGCAACTTTATCAATAAATTGACCATCTCTTAATATTTATAGAAGAGATATATTTATCTTTAACCTATACTAATATAAAGAAGAAAGATTTGATTGTTTGTTTGTATTCTTCAGCCACAAGATTATCACTGAGTAATAAATTGAAATTGAAATGACAGGAAAGATAAGAGACGTTGTATATTCGTGGCCACATAGCCGAAGCCGGGGTGGATAGCTAGTCTCTAATCACAATAGTGAAACAATCTCTATATCTATATATACAAAAATAAAATTCAAATGTTATTCTGTTTCAAAGAAACGGACAAAACCTGTGGCTTAATCAAACAAGCATACCCGAATGCTTTAGCTAGTGTATACTGATATTGTAAAGAGGAATGATTTGTATTTTTGTATGTATTGAAATAACTCAAAAATTAGTGGGCTGATTTCACCAGTCTTGAAGCATTAAAAGGTTACATTATTAGTGAGTAACATAGCCTGTATTTTTTATTTCCCGCGGGCTAAGCCGCGAGCAACAGCTAGTTTTTAATAAAATGCTCATATTCCGGACTCAACATTATTGAGATTCATAAGAAATATTCTCTTTTGTTGGATTTAATATATTTCCATGTACAAATAACATTTTATCCCGTATCCCTGAATCAACTGAAAGTAATAAATACTTTTGTAAGACGCATTCATCTTTTACGATTGCTCTTTTTGACAATATGGTGTGTGCAAAACTTTTTTTATATAAATACTAGCTGTTCCCCGCGGCTTCATCCGCATGAAATTATAAAAACTTCATTTACTGTTTACATTTGTCAAATTCTCAATTGCAAATGTCAAAATTACCGTTACCATAATAACTGCTTCCTTAATGTTGGCAGCTTGTAGTTTATGGTCCCTTTCCCACATGGAGGATTTTTCGATTTTTTTTACCCTCTAAGTTTAATAGCGTGAAAATATATAGCCTAAAGCATGGCGTAAGTGTAGGCCTTTTTATTAAAAATAGAATTATTCAAAAATATGCTGTAATTGCTGACATCTTAGGCAACAAAGAAGTGTGTGTTTACGCTTTATTATATTAGTATAGATTAATACACGAAAATACGTATAAAAAGTGATATTTGTGTTGTTTTAATCCTTAAATACCGTTTCAAATTTGATAAAATTCGAGTGTGCGCACCTCCATATAAGCTCATAGGAACCAAAGCGAGACTACAGCTGCGATAGTTTAGTCAAAGGTGTACGCGAGTTCTTGAGATAGATTAAGAAGAGTCTCATTTAAGTAAATGAAAGCAATTAATTAATGACAGATACTTTGGAAATAAATAATCACCGGATACATTAATCACAAAGAAAGCTATGGGCTGTTAATTCTGCCGCTGTCGATATTGTTGCCGGTCCGTCTCATAAATCAATGTCACCTCTAACAATGAATGGACAACATTTTGTGTAAATTATTTTGCAATATACGTTTCCCATTGTATCGTCGTACAAAGAAAATGAATCTTCACGGCTTTCAGCTTTACGGTAGTTATTATTTCCGCTTTGCGAAGTGTCTTCGCATTTGCTCTGAAGTCATTCACTTTTAGAAATGCAACGGTACTCATGATTTCTAAGTATAGATAATTAAAGCATCTGTTAACCAAAATAATATAATGCAAGTGGAAAGCAACCTCGCAATTGACTTCTCCAATCTCACTAATATTATAAATGCGAAAGTTTAGATGGATGGATGTTTGTTAAAGCTTGTAGTCTAAATTGACATAGATCTAAAAGTTAGTCTGAAAGAACACATAGACTTTTGTATATTATAATAATTCCACGCTGACGGAGTCGCGGGCGAAAGCTAGTCTAACGTAAACATACAAAATACTGTAGTGGAATTGTTTTGGCAATTCAATCAATAATTAATCCGGCAGCTGTGTATGATTGGGTAATCATGTAAATTGAAACTCGACATACAAATTGGGTGCAATATCGTTGGATTTAAAACAGTGGGTCAGTGTAATATTATTTACCTACCTATATCTATACTCCTATACTTACTAATAAAGCGAAGACACACACTACTTCCTGGCAACTTTCATACATAACTTTGCGGTTTCACAAACACCTGAATGTGTGAACAAAGTTAATTCGTGTTACTACATTTAAAAAAAGATCTATGAATAAACTAATTTACATGATACGTCAGTAGATATCTATACTCTATACTAATATAATAAAGCGTAAACACACTACTTCGTGGCGTAGCATGTCAGCAATCACAGCATATTTTTGAATAACTCTTTCCTACAGTTACAAAACGCTTTTGACTCTTTATTTTCACGCTATTAAACTTAGGTGTTAAATAAATTGGAAAAAACCTTAATGTGGGAAAGGGGCCATAAACTACAAGCTGCCAGCATTGAGGAAGTAAGTTTATTATGGTAACGGCAATTGTGACATTTGCAATTGATAATTTGACAAATGCAAATAATAAAATAAAATTCTTATAATTTCATGCGGATGAAACCGCACGGGAACAGCTAGTCTTTACCACTATTATAAAAAGATGGCATTTATATTAAAGATAAGAATTTAAAAAAGAATGGAATAAACTGCCGGCGTCAGTGTTCCCAACCAATTATAACGTGGGTGCCTTCAAGAAAGGGTGAATGGATATTGATTAAATTAGCGCGTACCATCCTTCGACCACATTACCACTTAACTATAGGTGGGATCGTGGTCAAGCGCTGATTTTAAAAATCATAATAAAAATGAGCGGTAAAGGAAGATATGCCATATTTAATAGACTTTATTTCCATTTTAAAAAGACAAAAGTTTGTAATATTGAAATTTTGATCTCCAATACATTTGTTGCCATTTCCTGGTTATTTTCTGAATGGATTGAATCTACTTTATATCTTACGTAACTGGAGGATACACGTTCATTAAAAGATAGTAACTACGAAAGGCAGGTCCATTAGTGACCACCGACGTGACATTAAGAGGGCTCGCCGTGTCGTTTGCGACCGAAGCTTGTTAGCATTACGTTACATACAACCTTTTTGACGCACATTTTATAAGATAACATTTTAGCTAAATAATTCTTTTAGAAGCAGATTCCTAGACTATTTAGAAATGTGCCGAAGCTAATTCTTGAAATAAGATTTAGTTAGATTTTAAACTGTTTTGATGTAGCTCAAAAAGACTATATTTTATGAAAGCATTATCTTTCGCCCGCGACTCCATTCGCGTAGATTAAAAAAAAGTAAGGAGCTTATGTGTTCTTCCAGACTATCCTCTACATCCTTACCAAATTTCATCGAAATCCGTTCAGCCGTTTAGGCTACAAACTCGTAACAAACATCCATCCATCTAAACTTTCGAATTTATAGTATTAGTAAGATTAGACTATTTTTGTAGCAAAAAAATATTATGGATATGTTACCAACATAATAAAATCAAAATCTCACATATTTCTTTAAACTAGATCTGTACATTTTTTAAATTAGTTGTTCGTCACACTAAACACTATTAGACTAAAATTAAAAAAGGTATTTTGTTTGTTTAAAGGTAGCTGTTAACCCGTTTTAAAAATTGGTTTATCTTTATTTTAAGTAAGAGAAAATCTTTTACGTACATATTGTAACATTCATATGGATTACGTTTGTAATTTTTACTTTCATATGAGTAATTAATTTAAAAGGCAACGTTTGTTTGACATATTACTTAAGCAAATTTGATATAACCCACGTGACGGAGTAATGGATACCTTCGCACCCACACCTGTGCTCTCATAATTCTACCCCATTTAATATTAACTCACAGGTAATATAAATGTTAGGTAAAAAGTCATAAATAAAGATTAAAGTCATAAATAAACCTAAAGGTATCTAAAGAGAAGCCATGACTTAGAACAGAACTTTGATGTCCATTTAATGTCATTGATTAAAATAAATTAACTGTTCAATCTAGCATTTTTATTTCATTGCCTACACAACACTGAATTAATCCTGTTTTAATAATAATATAATAATAAAAGATAGATTTATTGTTTTATTTTATTTATATATAAAAGCCAGCCAGACGGAGACAAAATAACTTTAAAAAAGATAGATTTTAAATCTACCAAAAACTTAAGAAATACAAGAAGTAAATATAACAATTTCTTTCATTACTAGCTTTAGCCCGCAACTCCGTCCAATTAAAAAAACAAAGTAAGTAGCTTATGTGTTCTTGCAGATTATTCTCTGCATCTATGGCAAATTTCATCGAGATCCGTTCAGCAGTTTAGACGACAAACTCTAACAAACATCCATCTAAACTTTCGCATTTACAATATCAGTAAGATTACCTGATTGAGTCAGGAGTAATTATTAACCCTTTTTTATGTGTTAGCATATATTGTCAGTATGCACGGAAGGGTAAATGCTGGGTCGATTATAAAGGTATGGTTCGAGCCGCAGTATAAATATTAATAAGGTAATATTTGACCGCGCTTTTATAATCTTCGTAAGGCGTGCTGAAAAAGCTTTTATTATTGAAAAACCTAACAGTACTTCTAATGTTAAGTGCTTTTTTGTTATTCAACTGTTTTTTAACGCCTCAAACTTGTATTGTTTTAATTTCGACCTTATTGTTTATTGCACAAGATGCACTTCAAATTTGTTATCAACAAATATGTATAACATTCACATCTAAAAAGACCTTTTGCCTTCATTCAGTACTAGGAACAAACATACGAGTATGCCAAACCGAAAAAATCCAAATATATCTCATTTGAATCTCCCCCTTGGAACAAAACCTGGGTCGCATTTCCGACAACTTTTATCATAGAGTCGAATATCCAATAAAGGTTCAATACAAAAAGTATATTAGGGAAAATCCGACTTTGTAAATTACCTTGACTTTTAAATGACAGGACCTGTTAAGATCGCATATTCCTCTTTATAAAAATTTACAATAAGATCCAAACTTGATCGACAACTGCACTATATGTTGATAAGCATTTCCTTCTAAATTCAAAAATATATTTTACTATTAACCCCAGTTAATCATCCCCTAGATCTAGCTGAAACAATCGCCTATAGACGCCTATGTATACACGTGTGAATTTGATCTCTATCCGTCTCCTCCACCCGAAAAGTAGCAGAATATATTTAGTGCAACAGTTGTTTGTCCAGTCCATTTCTCTACAGTCAAAGATAACTGTGACATTTATCTACTTTGATTTATCATCGATCTTGTTTTCTTGAGGGAAGGGAGAAGCAATTTTCCGATGTGAAAGCAACAATACCACGAATGATATAATGAACGCTAGAATGGGATACGTCATTCTTAATGTCTTGCCTGAATGAAAACCTCGGGAAATAATAGATATGGGGGAAAACGTCGGCAAATACACATCTACACGTAACTAGTGACAATTGGAAGACTTGAATAGTTAAAGGTTTTTCAAACAATAACGATTAAAATAGCTAAAAAAAAGTTTATTATGACATTTTTTTGTGCCTTACTGTAGCCTGTTATTATTTAATTTTACAGTTTTAAACTTTATGTAAGCCTAATACCTGTGCTAATATAATAAAGCGTCATTCACTATTCGTGGCGTAGGATGTCAGCAATCACAGCATATTTTTGAATAATTCTTTCTTTAATAAAAAGCCCTACACTTACGACACGCTTTAGGCTACATGTTTTCACGCTATTAAACTTAGGGGGTAAATAAATTGGAAAAAACCCTCACGTGGGAATTTGAAAAATTTAAATTTAAATTTAAATTTAAATTTAAATTTAAATTTAAATTTAAATTTAAATTTAAATTTAAATTTAAATTTAAATTTAAATTTAAATTTAAATTTAAATTTAAATTTAAATTTAAATTTAAATTTAAATTTAAATTTAAATTTAAAAAAAAATTAATGTTAAAAATTATAAACAGATGAAGATCAACGATTTAATTAAAGTGAATATAGAGAACTAGCTTTCGCCCGCGACTCCGTCCGCGTGGAATTAAAAAAGACAAAAGTGAGCAGCCTATGTGTTCTTCCAGACTATCCTCTACATCTATACCAAATTTCATCAAAATCTATTCAGTCGTTTAGGCTACAAACTCTAACAAACTTCCATCCATCCATCCATCCATCCATCCATCCATCCATCCATCCATCCATCCATCCATCCATCCATCCATCCATCCATCCATCCATCCATCCATCCATCCATCCATCCATCCATCCATCCATCCATCCATCCATCCATCCATCCATCCATCCATCCATCCATCCATCCATCCATCCATCCATCCATCCATCCATCCATCCATCCATCCATCCATCCATCCATCCATCCATCCATCCATCCATCCATCCATCCATCCATCCATCCATCCATCCATCCATCCATCCATCCATCCATCCATCCATCCATCCATCCATCCATCCATCCATCCATCCATCCATCCATCCATCTAGGTCTACCTCTATCGGTGTACCCTTCCACACTCATAACTTTCTCAGTTAAAATAAATTATAAAATATAAGTTACTAGCTTTCGCCTGATACTTCGTCTGAATGATATTAAAAAACACAAAAGTAAGTAGCCTATGTGTTCTTCCAGACTACCATCTACAACTATGCCTAATTTCATCGAGATCAGTTCAGGTGTTTAGGCTACAAACTCTAACTATACTATACTATTATAAACATTTATAATATTAGTAACATAAGAAAAATAGTTGAAGAAAAATAAATTCAATCTCGTTTCATATCTATCTTTGCCTGCAATACAAAATAGTGACTTTGATGCATTTCTAGAACTTCCTTTGTCATACGTAGTTCTGGGAAACCGCGTGCTTTGTCTCGACAATGTTGTTTTAGAATGTCGTAAAACATTTGATGTACTAGCCGTGTTTGAGGCTTATCGTTACATCTTTTGCATCATTTCTGCATTTCGTTATTGCTTTATCGTGCTACATAAGATAGTAATGGATTCTTCCCAGATGTCCATAATATGTTACAATACAAGACACGATGAATAACACAATTAAACCTTAATATAGTTCTTCTCTATCTCTATTTAAAAAATGAGCTACATGTAGTGAAGCGAATAATACTCCTCTTTATTAAATTGCGTGATTATAAAATTTTAAAATTTAAATTTAAATTTAAATTTAAATTTAAAAAAATGTAATATTAAAAATTATAAACAGATGAAGATCAACGATTTAATTAAAGTGAATATAGAGAACTAGCTTTCGCCCGCGACTCCGTCCGCGTGGAATTAAAAAAGACAAAAGTGAGCAGCCTATGTGTTCTTCCAGACTATCCTCTACATCTATACCAAATTTCATCAAAATCTATTCAGTCGTTTAGGCTACAAACTCTAACAAACTTCCATCCATCCATCCATCCATCCATCCATCCATCCATCCATCCATCCATCCATCCATCCATCCATCCATCCATCCATCTAAACTTTCGCATTTATAAATTAAGAAAAAGAAAATATATAATCGATTGCATTTAGTTAAATAAAAAAATCTTTGATTTTTATTGTTGAATTTCGACCAATGAGCGAACATTATTATCAGTAAATAAACAGACATTTGTAAGTAAATTAGAGGTAAGACCTAAGTTTAATAAAAATGGTAACATACTTTACCCTTCTTTTAAGACTTTTAAAATAAAACACGATCATTAAAATAACACTGCTAATTCCAGAATAATTTCAAGTGAACGTAAAAGTTTTATCTTGTTGATAATAAAAATGTATCGCTTAAGCATTTAATGCTTTGCTTGTAAAATGTATGAACAAGTATGTACCGGTCATTTGTGTTAATGATACCACTCAACACGATTGTTAAACAAGCAAAGATATATTAACATTATATATACTCTTCAGGTGAGACGATGGCGTAACGTGTTACGCTATTAGCAGCGTAAAAAGTGTTAATTAGAAAATGATTGCATTTATAACTAGCTTTCGCCCGCGATTCCGTCCACGAAATTAAAAAACGAAAGTGAGTAGCCTATGTGTTCTTCCAAATTATTCTCTACATCTATACCAAATTTCATCGAAATCCGTTCAGGCGTTTAGGCTACAAACTCTAACAAACATACATCCATCCATCTAAACTGTCGCAATTATAATATTTGTATTAGTATGATTGTAAGATTCAATTTTCAACGAACAACTACACTTATAGTTACCCTACAACACGAGGAAGAAAATGATTTGAATGATATCTCACTCTTTGAAATCTATTAATCCGCTTAGTAACAGAATTTGTATACACACAAATCCACATACATACAAAAGACATTACCCACCTGGGTCATTTCAAACCATGGGAATTTCTTGATTCCACCAATAGCCATTACATTTTTCTACCCCAGTGTGAAGAGAGGGGATAAACACAATCCTTTCCTGCAATAAAATCTGATGAAATGAGTTCCGGGGTTTACGAACATTCGCGTCAATTGGTTTTATTACCGCCTTTATAACCAACTAGAAAACTGTAGCAGGTGTTTTCAATTGTTCATTTATATAAATTGTACCTTAGTTTATTTTAAAAACTAAGAAAAAGAAAAAAGTGAAAATCTGCGCTCGGCCACCTCAAGCCCGGTGAATCTGTAAATGCCTCTTCAAGGCAAACAGTGGCCAATAAGTCACAAAAAAAAATCGCACATTTGCAGGTTGCATCACGATGTTTTCCTTCATACGAGCCTTCGATAAACTGTACAATCATTATATGACTTAATTTCTACATATTTTATTTAATAATGTTAATAATTCAATGTTTTCATTACTTTTGTATCAATCTTAATACATCAAGACCTCTCGTTTCCATTTTTATTTCACGTATTCCTTCAAGCGTGTACAGTGCGAACAAACAAGGAATAACAAATTTCCCTTTTAACTTGTAACAAAATTATTCATAAATCCTCACAT
The DNA here is from genome assembly GCA_029286645.1 of Papilio protenor. Classification (NCBI taxonomy): domain Eukaryota; kingdom Metazoa; phylum Arthropoda; class Insecta; order Lepidoptera; family Papilionidae; genus Papilio; species Papilio protenor. The sequence goes on along the minus strand of JAGSMZ010000010.1, from coordinate 1,500,950 downwards.
CCCTCCCGAAATAATTTTTCGCAAGGGATATGCCACACTTAGATCATGTCGACGCGGTTGATCTGCTGTTGCGGCGTTTTCCATCCATCCATTACGGAATTAGCTCCACCGTAACTTAGACATGTTTTAATTTAATTGATTTTAGTATCTGTGTCGTTTTATATTTTCTACATACATAAGAATAATGGCCTGTCCCACCTGGCTGAAAGAGGCTCAGATAGCTTAAAAATGACGTCACTGTTAGATAAGCTAACAAAATCCGATATTTCCATCACATATTTTACACGTTCGATTGTTATCAGACAATTTACAATTTAGTGGGACATGTCCTAAAAATTACATGAAATTAATAACAATGTGCGAATACAAATTATACATCTCGAAATAATTAAAAATAACAAAACCTTCGCCTAATTACAACAGCAAAATTCTTTATAAACGTTTCAAAACGCCTTTTCGTTTTATAAGGATTTTATGCGGTCAAATTTCCAGGGACGTATTTGATGTTGATGAATAAATAAATAATGATGGTGCCGGAGGATCCGGGTACCCTTTGTGTTGTTCCTTTTGTAATGAGACTCAAAATATATGGACATCATTACTTTCATAACGCCCGAATTTTCGAAATATTTATTTTCATTAAGCGGTTGTTCAGAATTTTCACAGTGGTAGAGCCCGCTTTAACATCTTCGCAGGAATGGATCGGCTCGCCCGGTGAAATACCACGACCACACAGAAGACAGGCGTGAAGTGGAAGTAATTCCGCGTTTCGTCTGATGAGTGTGGTGCCGGAGGCCCAACTTTAGTCCCTTTTCCTTCCCACCCTTTATCTCATAAGAATAGGATGGAAAGGGAACGTGGATTTGAGGAGACGCATAGGAAGAGGAAATATCCTCTTTATGTGCCTCTCTTCCTCCGTCGATTAAGGGTAGGCAACGCATCCGCTATTGCGAATGACTATGGGCAGCGGCCGCTTCGCCATTTTGGCGGATTCAGGTAGCCGCTTGCTCGTTTGCCACATTATGATATAAAAAAAAAGAATAAATTCCCGCGGTTAAATAACCTATAGACAACATTATATTTTGTTATAATAAAATTGGCTGTATCACTCCTGATGTATTTGTTATGGAATGACCTTATACTTAACTTAAATTCGATACTGTAATTAAGTTGAACTTTTTTAACACCGTTTTTTGATCGACATCCCAAAAGGAGATACTCAAGTCGTCTGTATTTTTTTTTCAATTTAATTTTATACAATGTTTCTGATTCTGTACTTACATATTTTACTAAAATTTAGTCCATTGATCGAAATAACTTGAAAACAATTTTCGTCCAACAATCAATTTGATATTCATCCTTGTAAATAATTATCGTATCGGTTTTAATTAATCAAAACTATTCCGATTCGATGACTTCACAATAAGTTTGTAATTTGAAACTTGATCAAAACTAAACTATGAATTATAGTTTGACATATTTCTTGATGGTTCTGATAAATTATATACAGAGTGTCTATCCTGAATATTTTCGTAACAATTGCGAGAACATATATTCGCAACATCATCGACAAAGTAAACTAGTGTACTTTGTCCAATACGCTGCATTTATCTATTACAAATTTTGTCGATTACATTACGAAAACGTTCTCACGAATATTGTTGATAAGCACTGTGGCTTCTTCAAAAGAGTAAAGTTGTTTATTCAATACTAGCTGTTGCCCGCGACTTCGTCCACGCAATATTAAGATAAAAAAGTAGCCCGTCTATGTCATCTACCCTTCAAGGAAAGTCCGGTCGAAGCGACCCAGCCGTTTCAGAGATTACCCGGAACAAACGCGGCTTGCAGACAGACAGATAGCCAGACAGACAGACAAAAAAATGTTGAATGCGATTTTCGTTATCAGCAACGCAAATACATCATCTTCCCGAAATCTGGAATTTTTCTTTTGATATTACAAACAGACACTCAATTTTATTATATGTACATATAGAATTTCATTTGGCGTGGTTCGTGCTATATGTATAATAGCTGTTCCACGCGACTTCGTCAGCGCAGCATTAAAATAAAAAAGACACGAAGTACATAATTAAATTGGCAAAATTTAAATAAAAAGATAACCGCCTGCTTCACCGGTTGCCAACAGTCTTCAGCTGTAAATCATCCAAAACCACCAAAACTAACTTAAGCGAGCAACAGCGGTAGAGCCCGCTTTAACAGCTTCCTACGAATGGGCCGGCTCGCCCGGTGCAATACCACGACCACTCAAAAGACAGGCGTGAAGTGGGAGCAATTCCGCGTTTCGTCAGATGAGTGTCGTGCCGGAGGCCCAACTTTAGTCCCTTTTCCTTCTCACCCTTTTTCTTATAAGAAAAGGATGGAAGGGAAAGTGGATTTGACGGTGAAGGAGACGCATAGGAAGGGGATATATTCTGTTTATACCTGCTTCCACTTGCATTCATTTGCAAATCAGATACAATTACCAGAAACCACCTTAATTGAATAGGATCTCCTTGCAATCTTTTATATCCACCTGTACTTAACCTACAACTTCCTGAACCTGAGGTGAACCACCTGTTACTACCTTCAAGCACCTACTAACATTTGCAACTCCCTTAATCCACCAGAATCTAACTGCAAACGTCTGACACCATCTGCAGTCTCTTGTAGTGACATGTAACCTTTTTTTCTGCAACCCCTCGCAACCACATAGTCCATATGTTACTCCAGACTTTATTTTATTACTATTCAAAATCTCAATTAGATAAGTCAAGGCATTGCGGAATTATCGAGTAAATACGTAAATAACAAATAACTACATATCCCTCCGGAACCAGACATTTTTCGCCGATGAAAAGTATCACACATGTTATTACAGACTATGTTCTATCTGTACTAAATTTCAGTAAAATATTTTTAGCCGCTGCGGGGTTAACGCGTTAACATATAAATAAGAAAACAACACATATCCTCGGAAACCTAACATTTTCGGGGTAGAAAAGGATTCCACGTGTTATACCATACTATGGTCTGTACTCGTATCTATACAAAATCACAATTAGTTGTTTAGCCACTACGGACTAAGCGTGTAAACATGTAAATAACAAAAAACTACATATCCCTCCGGAACCAGACATTTTTCGGGGATGAACCTTATCCCACTGTGGTCCAGACTTTGTTAAATATCTGTGCCAAATTTCAATAACATAAGTTGAACCGTTGCAGAATTATCGAGTTAACATTAAAAACAAAATTAATGTATCCCACGGGAACCGTAACTATTTCCAGGTTAAAAAGTAGCCTATGTGTTCTTCCAGACTATGCTCTACATAAGTGCCGAATTTCATGGAGATCCGTTAAGCCGTTAGGCTACAAACTCTAACAAAAATCCATCCATAGATCTAAACTTTTTAAAAAAGTTTACAATTTATAGTATTTAAGTATGAATTATGATTTCCCACGACCCACGACTTCGTCCGCGTGGAGTTTAAAGTTCAAAACTTACGTTCGCCCTTTTTTCATCCCATTACCTAAAGTATTATCTTAGTAGTAATCTACGTAATGGACTACTACGGTGAAGGAAAACATCGTGATGCAACCTGCACATATCGGAGAAGAAATTCAAAGATACTCGTACATATGTGTGAAGTCAACCAACCCGCAGTGGTCCAGCGTGGTTGACGTGGTTGATGTCCTAATGATCCTAACTTAGGGTAGGCTCCGAGTCCCTCAGTGGGGACGTATAGTGAGCTGGTGATGACGATGATGACGAATCTACGTAATAACAGAAATCTATTGTTGAAAGATTCCAAATTTCTGAGCCCGATAGTTTGTGAGCTGATTTTTCGGTTACCCTTATTGTTTGTGTTCGCGATATCTTCTAAACTATTTGTCCAATTTAAATACTGTAAAGGACAATTTGTTCTACATTAAATTCTCCTGGCAACGAAGGAATTTATTTGGATAAGGATTAATACTGAAACCAATAAAACAACGACGCAAATAGCATGCGATATTTAATTCATTTTGTAAACAAAAAAGTGGTTATTGTAAGAAAACCGTTAAACATAGATATATGCTATCGCGGACTTTTCTGTAGAACTTTTTGAGATCTACATTTCTTTCATACATCATTTTTATATACCTCTAACGGTTTAGGCAGCGTAAGCCGAGAAAAGTTAAAGTTTAGTAATTTTTTAACGCCGGCCTCCAGAAACACGCTGTTTATTAATAGTTCCTAAACATTAGTAATAATAAAATATAGCCTATGTTACTCACAGATAAATTACCTTTCTGATGGTGAAAGAATTTTTATTTTTAAAATCGGCCTAGTAGTTTTTGAGTTATTTCAATACATACAAAAATACAAAAATACAAAGTTTTCCTCTTTATAATATTAGTATAGATATAGATAAGTTACTAGCTTTCGCCTGATACTTCGTCTGAATGATATTAAAAAACACAAAAGTAAGTAGCCTATGTGTTCTTCCAGACTATCATCTACATCTATGCCTAATTTCATCGAGATCAGTTCAGCAGTTTAGGCTACAAACTCTAAAAAAATCTTTTCATCCATCTATACTAATATAAAAATGTATAATATTAGTAACATAAGAAAAATAGTTGAAGAAAAATAAATTCAATCTCGTTTCATATCTATCTTTTGCCTGCAATACAAAATAGTGACTTTGATGCATTTCTAGAACTTCCTTTGTCATACGTAGTTCTGGGAAAACGTGTGCTTTGTCTCGACAATGTTGTTTTAGAATGTCGTAAAACATTTGATGTACTAGCCGTGTTTGAGGCTTATCGTTACATCTTTTGCATCATTTCTGCATTTCGTTATTGCTTTATCGTGCTACATAAGATAGTGGTGGATTCTTCCTAGATGTCCATAATATGTTACAATACAAGACACGATAAATAACACAATTGAACCTTAATATAGTTCTTCTCTATCTCTATTTAAAAAATGAGCTACATGTAGTAAAGCGAATAATACTCCTCTTTATTAAATTGCGTGATTATAAAAATTTAAAAATTTAAATTTAAATTAAAAAAAAATTTAATATTAAAAATTATAAACAGATGAAGATCAACGATTTAATTAAAGTGAATATAGAGAACTAGCTTTCGCCCGCGACTCCGTCCGCGTGGAATTAAAAAAGACAAAAGTGAGCAGCCTATGTGTTCTTCCAGACTATCCTCTACATCTATACCAAATTTCATCAAAATCTATTCAGTCGTTTAGGCTACAAACTCTAACAAACTTCCATCCATCCATCTATCTAAACTTTTGCATTTATAAATTAATATTAATATAATCGATTGCATTTAGTTAAATAAAAAAAATCTTTGATTTTTATTGTTGAATTTCGACCAATGAGCGAACATTATTATCAGTAAATAAACAGACATTTGTAAGTAAATTAGAGGTAAGACCTAAGTTTAATAAAAATGGTAACATACTTTACCCTTCTTTTAAGACTTTTAAAATAAAACACGATCATTAAAATAACACTGCTAATTCCAGAATAATTTCAAGTGAACGTAAAATTTTTATCTTTGTTGGTAGTAAAATGTATCGCTTAAAGAGCATTTAATGTTTTGCCTGTAAAATGTATGAACAAGTATGTACCGGTCATTTCTGTTAATGATACCACTCAACAAGATTTTTAAACAAGCAAAGATATATTAACATTATATACACTCTTCAGGTGAAACGATGGCGTAACGTGTTACGCTATTAGCACCGTAAAACGTGTTAATTAGAAAATGATTGCATTTATAACTAGCTTTCGCCCGCGATTCCGTCCACGAAATTAAAAAACGAAAGTGAGTAGCCTATGTGTTCTTCCAAATTATTCTCTACATCTATACCAAATTTCATCGAATCCGTTCAGGTGTTTAGGCTACAAACTCTAACAAACATACATCCATCCATCTAAACTGTCGCAATTATAATATTTGTATTAGTATGATTGTAAGATTCAATTTTCAACGAACAACTACACTTATAGTTACCCTACAACACGAGGAAGAAAATGATTTGAATGATATCTCACTCTTTGAAATCTATTAATCCGCTTAGTAACAGAATTTGTATACACACAAATCCACATACATACAAAAGACATTACCCACCTGGGTCATTTCAAACCATGGGAATTTCTTGATTCCACCAATAGCCATTACATTTTTCTACCCCAGTGTGAAGAGAGGGGATAAACACAATCCTTTCCTGCAATAAAATCTGATGAAATGAGTTCCGGGGTTTACGAACATTCGCGTCAATTGGTTTTATTACCGCCTTTATAACCAACTAGAAAACTGTAGCAGGTGTTTTCAATTGTTCATTTATATAAATTGTACCTTAGTTTATTTTAAAAACTAAGAAAAAGAAAAAAGTGAAAATCTGCGCTCGGCCACCTCAAGCCCGGTGAATCTGTAAATGCCTCTTCAAGGCAAACAGTGGCCAATAAGTCACAAAAAAAAATCGCACATTTGCAGGTTGCATCACGATGTTTTCCTTCATACGAGCCTTCGATAAACTGTACAATCATTATATGACTTAATTTCTACATATTTTATTTAATAATGTTAATAATTCAATGTTTTCATTACTTTTGTATCAATCTTAATACATCAAGACCTCTCGTTTCCATTTTTATTTCACGTATTCCTTCAAGCGTGTACAGTGCGAACAAACAAGGAATAACAAATTTCCCTTTTAACTTGTAACAAAATTATTCATAAATCCTCACATCCCTCCCGAAATAATTTTTCGCAAGGGATATGCCACACTTAGATCATGTCGACGCGGTTGATCTGCTGTTGCGGCGTTTTTCCATCCATCCATTACGGAATTAGCTCCACCGTAACATAGACATGTTTTAATTTAATTGATTTTAGTATCTGTGTCGTTTTATATTTTCTACATACATAAGAATAATGGCCTGTCCCACCTGGCTGAAAGAGGCTCAGATAGCTTAAAAATGACGTCACTGTTAGATAAGCTAACAAAATCCGATATTTCCATCACATATTTTACACGTTTGATTGTTATCAGACAATTTATAATTTAGTGGGACATGTCCTAAAAATTACATGCAATTAATAACAACGTGCGAATACAAGTTATACATCTCGAAATAATTAAAAATAACAAAACCTTCGCCTAATTACAACAGCAAAATTCTTTATAAACGTTCCAAACGCCTTTTAGTTTTATAAGTATTGTATTCGGTCAAATTTCCAGGGACGTATTATGTTGATAAATAAATAATGATGGTGCCGGAGGATCCGGGTACCCTTTGTGTTGTTCCTTTTGTAATGAGACTCAAAATATATGACATCATTACTTTCATAACGCCCGAATTTTCGAAATATTTATTTTCATTAAGCGGTTGTTCAGAATTTTCACAGTGGTAGAGCCCGCTTTAACATCTTCGCAGGAATGGATCGGCTAGCCCGGTAAAATACCACGACCACACAGAAGTCAGGCGTGAAGTGGAAGTAATTCCGCGTTTCGTCTGATGAGTGTGGTGCCGGAGGACCAACTTTAGCCCCTTTTCCTTCCCACCCTTTATCTCATAAGAATAGGATGGAAAGGGAACGTGGATTTGAGGAGACGCATAGGAAGAGGAAATATCCTCTTTATGTGCCTCTCTTCCTCCGTCGATTAAGGGTAGGCAACGCATCCGCTATTGCGAATGACTATGGGCAGCGGCCGCTTCGCCATTTTGGCGGATTCAGGTAGCCGCATGCTCGTTTGCTACCTTATGATATAAAAAAAAAAAGAATAAATTCCCGCGGTTAAATAACCTATAGACAACATTATATTTTGTTATAATAAAATTGGCTGTATTACTCCTGGTGTATTTGTTATGGAATTCTTGTACTTAACTTAATTTGATACTGTAATTAAGTTGAACTTTTTTAACACCGTTTTTTGATCGACATCCCAAAAGGAGATACTCAAGTCGTCTGTATTTTTTTTTCAATTTAATTTTATACAATGTTTCTGATTCTGTACTTACATATTTTACTAAAATTTAGTCCATTGATCGAAATAACTTGAAAACAATTTTCGTCCAACAATCAATTTGATATTCATCCTTGTAAATAATTATCGTATCGGTTTTAATTAATCAAAACTATTCCGATTCGATGACTTCACAATAAGTTTGTAATTTGAAACTTGATCAAAACTAAACTATGAATTATAGTTTGACATATTTCTTGATGGTTCTGATAAATTATATACAGAGTGTCTATCCTGAATATTTTCGTAACAATTGCGAGAACATATATTCGCAACATCATCGACAAAGTAAACTAGTGTACTTTGTCCAATACGCTGCATTTATCTATTACAAATTTTGTCGATTACATTACGAAAACGTTCTCACGAATATTGTTGATAAGCACTGTGGCTTCTTCAAAAGAGTAAAGTTGTTTATTCAGTATGAAAAAGTCAATACAACTCTAACCTCATAAAAAGTTTACATCACTAGCTGTTGCTCGCGACCTCGTACACGTGGAATTAAAAATGAGTAAAAACACAGCCTATGTTACTCAGTGATAACGTAGCTTTTAATAGTGAAAGAATTTTTGAAATCGGTCCAGTGGTTTTTGAGTTATTTCAATACATACAAAAATACAAATCTTTCCTCTTTATAATACTCGTAGATAGATTTAATAACCAAGTTATTTTTGAAAACATTTTAGCAAAATAATATGTTTTCTTTTCAAATTTTCCTCAAACGTACTATCGAGTTATCTTATAAAAGGTTTTTAATTAAAGGATATATGGTGATTGAGAAGCAGCCAAATGTGTTTTACAGCTCAATGAATATCACTTTCTATTGCAGAAAGTTGTTGAATTAAATACAATCTTCATTTGAATATCGTCGGGAATGTATTCAATATTTCATATAAATACGATAACATCTTTTATACCCCATTTTAACAAATATAGAAATAGACAATGTATGTTTCGAATGGAGTGTATTTTTATACTAGTATTTACCCGCGTCTCCGTCCTCGTGGATATTAAAAAGTAAATAGCCTATGTTTTCTTGACTATCCTCTACATCTATGCCAAATTTCATCGAAATCCGTTTAGCCGTTACAAACTCTAACAAACATCCATCCATCTAAACTTTCACATTTTTATTAATTATACAATCAACCAACATAATCATACTATAATATAATAATATTAATAATAATGGTGTAGTGCGCCGCATGAGATGGAGCAGTTTAAATGAGAGTGTCATGCGGGCTTACTTCAGGGCGACAGAGGGGGGAACCAACCTCACGGCGTACCGTTCTAAAATGCTTGCCTTGTTTCAGACCCTTAACCCAACTGTGTCCGTGACTGCCCAACGTTTATCGGATCAGGTGCGAGTCATACAACGGAACCATCTGTTGGATGACTCTGTACTTGAGCAACTCCGTCACGAAGCGCGACTCCTTCACAATGATGTTGAAGTACGTAGTGTGGCACCTGTGGCCCCTGTGTCCGCAGACGTGCTAACGGAACAACCATGTGAAGAGGTATGTGCTAGTGATCAGGATATTGAGCGTTTGAGGAGCACTTTGGAAGATATGATTTTGAAGTATAGATCCTTATCAATCAGTGAACGTCCTCGCTTACTGCGATTGCCTGTTAACAAGCGGAATATTTGCATTGTAAATGCTATAGACCGCTTGTTATCACCATATGTGGATTCTAGTCTAGATTTATTAGATACCCATTCAATCCTGTACTGCGGGGCACTGACTGCATGTCGCGTGGCTGGAGTGGGGTTTTTAAATCCCAATCCAGGTCCTCGACGTGAAGTAATAGCCCGGTCTGGCAGTGCAGGATTGAGCGGCGCATAAATGTAGCTAGAAGACTCATAGCGAAACTTCTTTGTTTCCGAGCGGGGAATACCCGACCAAAGGTCATGCGTTTCGTGACTCAGCGTTTGCTGGAACTAGTATTAGACCCTGTGAATATATGTCGAGAGTCACGGAACGCATAGACTATTGGAAACAAAAGTTTACGCATGGGCTAATCGCATAAGAAGGTACAGAGAAAGATCTGAGAGATTTCTTCAAAATCGTATGTTTCAAAGAGATCAGAGGTGTGTCTACCGTAGCTGGGAGCAACCACAAAGCCAGGTGATCGATTTGCACCGACCAGATTCTGCCGCCACTACTACGTTTTGGAGCAGTATTTGGTCGGTGCCAATTGAGCACAGTGAAGGTGAGTGGTTTAATGTTGTCAGATGCGCATGCGAATCGATCACTGAAATGGAACCTGTAATTATCACTGGCGCCGACATAAGTGTGCAGTTCGTTCGGTCCCTAACTGGAAAAGCCCAGGACCGGACGGACTGCAGAACTTTTGGCTTAAATGGTTCCGCAGTTCGCATGAGCGGCTGGCAGCCCAATTCCAAACTGCAATTGAATTGGATACGCTCCCAGATTTCATGACATCAGGTATCACACACCTGATCTATAAATCTGGATGTACTACGGATCCTAAGAATTATCGACCAATTACTTGCTTGCCTACCATCTACAAGCTCCTAACATCCATTCTGAGAAGCAAATTGAAGCACATGTTTGTACAAATAACATTTTGGCAACAACTCAGAATGGATGTAAGGCTGGATCCCGTGGTACTAAAGATTGTCTCCTCATTGATATGGCTATTTGCAGCAGGTCAGACGAAGTAAAAAGAACATTTCTATGGCCTGGATTGATTACAAGAAAGCTTATGATCGGTGCCCCATGGGTGGTTAAGGAGGGTGTTAGAGTTGTATAAAATACATCTACTTAGCACTTTTTTTTTTTTTTTTTTTTTTCTTGACACATGCATGGGGCAGTGGAACACAGGCTTTCCCAATCTAGGTCGGGGAAGCCTTTCTGCCTCCTCTGACCGAATTGGAATTCGGCGTGGCATCTTCCAAGGTGACAGCCTGAGTCCATTGTGGTTTTGCTTAGCTCTGAATCCTTTAAGCAAATTGCTAAAGAGTTCAGAGCTAGGTTATCGTTTACGGAGAGGGGGCGAGGTCTATCGCACCTTTTGTACATGGATGATCTCAAATTGTACGCATCCAACAAGGCTGACTTAATGACTTTGCTTAAAATTACCGACGATTTTAGCAGAGCCGTTGGGATGGCGTTTGGAGTTGACAAGTGTGTGGTCATCAATGTACAAAGGGGGAGAGTTGTAAATTCAGAGAATTTACAGCTTACTCAGGATGTGTCTCTCGTGTCTCTCTCCGAGAATGAAAACTACAAATATCTCGGTATGTCGGAAGCATTAGGCATTAATGACAAAAGCATGAAACAGCTGCTAAAAGAACGGTTCTTTGGTCGCCTGAAAAAAGTACTGAAAAGCCTTTTATCAGGCGGCAACAAATGCCGTGCTTTTAACAGCTGGGTCATGCCAGTCTTAACCTATTCTTTCGGCATACTGAGATGGTCTCAAACAGAGCTGGATGCCTTGGATAGACAAGTCCGTCGATTGCTGACAGCATACCGGATGCATCATCCACGTTCATCTGTAATGAGGTTGTACATCCCGCGGAAACATGGGGGCCGTGGCTACTTAAATGCCAAGACCCTCCATAACCGCGAGGTGTACAATCTTAGGGAATATTTCCTTAAGGTTAACGTGGAGATGTATCAGGATGTTGTAGCCATAGACAAAGGACTCACGCCGCTTTCCTTGGCTACCACGAACTGGCGGAGGTTGGAGGTTTTAAGTGTCTCAGACCGCATAAGTGTATGGAAGAGTAAGGAGCTACACGGTAGGTTCCATCGGTCCTTAACTGGTCCTGATGTGGACCAATTATCCTCCGTGGCTGGCTACGCTTCAGTAACCTCTTTGGGGAGACTGAAGGTTTTGTCTTTGCAATCATGGACGAAGTCATCGTAACGAATAACTACCGGAAACATATCCTAAAGGATGGTACGACTGACATTTGTCGGGCATGTCGTCGGCCCGGTGAGCTCTATTAGACATATCGTTTCCGGTTGTTCTCGCCTTGCGGACGGTGCATACTTGCATAGACATAACCAAGTGGCCAAGATTATCCATCAGCAACTTGCCCTTAAATATGCTCTTGTGGAATCTGAGGTACCATATTACCAATATCAGCCTTCACCAGTTCTGGAAAATAGCCGTATCACGCTCTACTGGGATCGATCTATTATTACGGACAGGACTATTGCTGCCAATAGACCTGATATAGTAATAATAGATCGGTCTGAGAGTTGTGTAATGTTAGTCGATATCACTATCCCACATGACGAGAATCTCGTGAAAGCCGAAAAAGAAAAATTATTAAAATATTTGGATCTGGCTCACGAGGTTACCGCCATGTGGCGTATGAAATCGACTACCATTATTCCGATAGTCGTTTCGGTGCACGGGCTAATAGCGAAGAGCTTCGACCAACATCTCAAGAAGCTCTCGCTAGACAGTTGGATTAAGGGCCCGATACAAAAGGCGGTTATTTTGGAAACCGCACGTATTGTGAGGAGGTTCCTGTCTCTGCAGCCCTGACCACTGGTTGTTTGAGTCATCGGATTCCGCAGCCGGTGGAGTTCTATTTTTTTTATATAATATGTTTTATTTTTTATAACAAATCATGTAAAATATATTATATATAAAAATAAGAAATTAAAGATATATGAAGATTAATAATAATATAATAATATTATAGCATGATTATGTTGATTTTATGTTATACGTTTTACGAAAAATTCGTATACTCATGTTAGGGTGAATTATAAATCATTCATCTATAGAAGTATCTAACTATACGTAGATCAGATCGACCTTTAAGTCTTTGCGGGCGTTGATTAATTACACTTGGAGGGCAAATTTACATAAGCGTAGCAGGTACAACGCAGAAAAATGACGTTTTCGGTATTACGAGGCATTTACTCTATATTAATGGATCATTTTATGAAAGGTGACAAACGAGCAACCGTTTCGACGCAGAGATTTCAAACGATTTAATGTTAATCACTATCTATACTAATATTATAGAGAGAAAAGATTTGGATTTTTGGATTTTTGTATGTATTTGAACTCAAAATCTACTGGACCGATTTAAACAATTCTTGCACCATTAAAAAGCTACATTATAAGTTAGTAACATAGACTATATTTCTATTTTTTAATTTGACGCGTGCGTGGTCGTGAACAACAACTTGTAATTAATGAAAAAAACACAAATTTTATTCAAGTATTATCATCCTTAGTAGTGCTATAGATGGATGGATGTATTGTAATTAACGGATTAATTAAATTTGGAAGATGTAATACATAATCTGGAAGAACATAGGCTTGCAAGTTTTTTAATTCCGCGCGAACGCTGCCGCGAGCAACAGCTAGCTTAATATTTATATATGAAAAGTTGTGGTGAAAGATGAATGTGAGTTTCAAAAGTATTTATTGCTCGCAGTTAACTCATGAATACAAGAATTATATCCATATCTGAATATATATCCAACAAAGAGAGGGATAATGTTAAACTTTGACACTTAATAGACAGGACCTGACATCCGCGCACATTCAACGATGGCAAGAAACGAACAATAAGTTCTTACCTGGCTTGTGTGCGAAAATGTTTGAGTCAGGATCCGTTCATAGAAACGTGCGATATACACGATACATTTCCGCTCACCCCGATTTTACTTATTACAACGGGCAGAGGGATGGCTCTTTGTTTAGTCCATTTCCCTTATTGTCAAAGATTTAACTCGATACGTGTAGGGTGAGCCTCTGAATGCACGGATGGCTTTTTATAAAAAATATAAATTTATGAACACGAGACACGAAAGTTGCTACAATTGAGTGAACTGGTTACAGAATATTTTTTTTAAACGCATTTTTTAAAACCTATAGTTATTATATTTGCAGTTTGTATTCAAAATGACAGCAAGCTCTTAGCCTAATAAGAATACGCACAAGAAGAGATTAAGTATTTGTTGGTATTAACGTAGAAGATAACATAGTTAAATCGTAAGCTAACTTTGTTTAAGGATCACCACCTAACGATTTTTTTTAATCTAAAATGTGTATTTTATGATTGAACGTGTGACTTCATCCGCATGGAATTATATAAACTATATTTGATTGTTTACATTTGTCTCAACTGCAAATGTCAATGTTACCGTTACCGTTGTAGTTTATGGTTCCTTTCCCATATGAAGGTGTTTTCTACAATTTATTCACCCCAAAGCTTAATAGTATGAAAATATATAGCCTAAAGCGTGTCGTAAGTGTAGGGCTTTTTACTAAAGAATAAATTATTCGAAAATATGCTGTGATTGCAGACATCCAACGCCACGAAGTAGTGTATTTACGCTTTATTATATTAGTACTAGCTGTTCCCATGCGACTTCATCCGCATAAAATTATGAAAATTTTATTTTGTTGTTTACATGCGTCAAATTATCAATTGCAAATGTCAAAATTACATAACATTATGACAAACCATGGCAACTTTGCTTCCTTGATGTTGGCAGCAACTTACGGTCTGTTTCCCACATTAGGGTTTTTATCCAAAATATTTACCCCCTAAGTTTAATGGCGTGAAAATATATAGCCTAAAGCGTGACGTTAGTATAGGGCTTTTTATATTAATAAAAGAATTATTCAAAAATATGCTGTAATTGCTGACATCTTAGGAAACAAAGAAGTGTGTGTTTACGCTTTATTATAATAGTATAGATATACGAGTAGATAGCATATAGATATCTATTGATGTATTATTTAAATTACTTCATACATAGATTTTTTTTAAATGTAGTAACACGAATTAACTTTGTTCACACATTCAGGTGTTTGTGAAACCGCAAAGTTATGTATGAAAGTTGTTCGCGACGGGAAATAACAAACGGCGGCGCCAGCAGTTCCTGTATTTTGTGAATTTCCTACGCTAAATGCCTTTCTGTTAACTTTGGAATGAATAAGAAATATACAGACAAAATAACAAGCAAATAATAAAGACATTTTATGTGAAAGACATGTCAGATTGTGATAATTTCTATCGACTAGATCACTAGAATTTTATTTACTTTTAAACGTTTACCAAGTACACATTACATCGAATTTTGTTTTGTAAGTGTAGAGCTTTTTATTAAAGAAAGATTTACTCAAAAATATACTGTGATTGCTAACATCCTACGCCACAAAGTAGTGTGTGTTTACGCTTTATTATATTAGTATAGATATGTTTCAAAGTCTACTTAGGCAATAATTAACTATGAAAAAATATATTATTGACAATTATTCATTTAATTCGTATATTATTCATTTTACTTTTATTGCACAAATAGTGCCATCTAGTAAAACAAAAACAAACTAAGAAATATTTTGTAGAAGGTTTGAAATCAAAACCATGTTACGTTACGTAGTGGTTTATCATTAAGAGTTTTTAATTAAAACACAATATACATAAACTTTCTTCTTTTATTTATTTTCTCTCGTGTAATTGATTCCTAAAATACTAAAAGTTTATAACGTGGAGATTTACTGGTGAGTTGCAAAGGCAAGGACACTTTTACAAATACAAATTGACGCGCTTTGTGAAACCGACAGCTTCGTTGTTTACGTATTGCGAATTTTTCGGACTTCCCCGCAAAACAAACTTCACAGGAAGGCACAAAGCGCATATCAACTCGAAACTCGAAAATCGAAAATGGCATATCGTGTTATGCACATAGTGCATAGCAGGAAGGGATTTTGTTTTATACTACAATACTGTATTAAAAACTATTAACTACAACATCTACTATATCTCTAAAATATTAAACTGAATCGAATAAATAAATCGAAAATATTAAATAATCACTACCAAGAAATTTCTGTCCCAAGTAAGGTTGACGACAGACAAGGCCGGTCATAAACAGCCAAAACATAAGGTTTACAAACCTCATACGCCAACCCACGTGACTGGGATAAGGCCAGGGAGATGATGAGTTTTACTTATAATCTATTCTTACGTACAAATATACAACTTTAATTTAAATAAACTCGTTTTTATATAATACTAGCTGTTCCCTTGCGGCTTCATTCGCATGAAATTATGAAAATTTTATTTTATTGTTTACATTTGTCAAATTATCAATCTTGACAAACCTTGGCAATCTTGCTTCCTTGATGTTGGCAGCAACTTATGGTCTATTTCCCACATTAGGGTTTTTATCCAAATTATTTACCCCCTAAGTTTAATAGCGTGAAAATATATAGCCTAAAGCGTGACGTAAATGTAGGGCTTTATTAAATAGAGAATTATTCAAAAATATGCTGTGATTGCTGACATCTTAGGCAACAAAGAAGTGTGTGTTTACGCTTTATTATAATAGTATAGATCATATTGTTGCCAAAAGTCTACAAACATAAGGATAGTTTTTATTGAAATCAAGATTTTTTAAATTATCTTTACCTTAATCTGTGACTCAAAACCTATACTGAAATATTAATTTCATAATTAAATAAAAAATCATGCATTTAAGGGTTAAGACTAGCTTTTGCCCGCGACTCCGTCGGGGTGGGATTAAAAAAAACAAAAGTGAGTAGCCTGTGTTCTTCCAGACCATCCTCTACATCTATACCAAATGTCATCGTAATCGGTTCCGCCGATAAGGCTACAAACTCTAACAATCCATCCATTCATCTAAACTTTCGCATTTATAATATTAGTAAGAAGTAAGATGACAGTACTGAATTCAAAAACTGTTAAAAGTCATATTTTCATTTTAAAACTCTCACTTCTAATAATTTTACCAGTCATATACCATGTTCACTCTAAAAATACAGAAATGTTTTAATTTCAAATGTAATATTTGCCTTTTCGTGGTAGGTAATTAAAAAGTAGAATGTATAAAGTACGGTACTTCTGTCTGTTAACATTTAGCGAAACAACCCTGTGGTTAATTAGCTCAGGTCGCCTTTCGTAATGAGTGTTTGCGATAACAACAGGGTTGGTATTTCATACTTCAAGAGTTGATATATGCGTTTGTTATTTATGAATAGGGACAACCCTAATTATTTTAATGAAATGAATAGTCAATAAACACGAAACAACTTTGCCACGCTTCAAAATGCTAAGTGAAGACAGTCTAGAGATTTACAAATATTATATTTGAAGTTTTTTTTTAATTTTGGTAACAATGAAAATATTGTTGGATAACAAATACAAATATGTATGTAGCTAGGTGTTTTAACATAATAGAGATTGTAAAGATGTACATTTACAAAGAGATTCGTTTTGTAAAAGTAACATCAGATGCAGAAATAAGCAAAGAATTTAACGACTTAATTTCCTTTTGGCTTAAATTATATTTTCCTGAAGAAAAGTAAATTCAATTTATTTCATCCCTCCTGTAAATCTTGCTTAATAAATTTGAAACGGCGCGACTGAAAAATGTGCGTAAATTATTTTTATTTGTACGATTCTTTAACCTCAAGATTTAATATTACTAATTGCATAAGTTAATATAAAATAACAGTGGGTTTCCATTACACCGACACAAGAGCAACGTGATGACTACATATAGACGTTATTATACTTTATACTAATATTATAAATGCGAAAGTTTAGATGGATGAATATTTGTTAAAGTATGTAGCCAAAACAGCTGAGCGGATTTCGATGTTTGTTATAGTTGTAGACGATAATCTGGAAGAACACATAGGCTACTCACTTTTGTTTTTTTTAATTCACGCGGACGGAGTCGCGGGCGAAAGCTAGTCAGTAATAAAAATCAAATGAACGCTTTGTATTCCAAAAATAAAACTTCAAACCTTGTTACTTAAAAAAATCAAATAACCCGACTGTGTGGCCTATGACACTCCGGGGAAGACGACAAATCGAATAACACGTCGTCAAAATCTATTCAGTCGTTTATGCTTGGTTTACATTTGGGCAGTACAGTTGGACAGTGGCGTAGATCTGACATGATTTATATAATAATAATAATAATAACATCGGATTCCGCAGCCGGTGGTGCTCTATTTTTTATATAATATGTTTTATTTTATTTTTATACAAATCTTGTAAAATGTATTACACAAATATATTTACATAAGCGCCTTCACGAATCAGTCGAGTAAAAATTACCTCATATTATGTAGAAATTGATACTTAGTTTTACTAATTTGTGTCCAAAACATCGTAGTCCATTAGTATTAATAAATGAGAGACATTATTCATAGGGCTGCGAATGTTCGTGATGTTTTGAGGCCGTTCCCGTCAGACCTCGATGAAATCATTAGGCACGGGTCAGCAGAGGGATAGACGCTGTCACTAACAAATGGTGGCCGCAACACCGGCTATTCGGTGAGTTATCTAGCAATTTATATTACCAGCTTTATTACCAACTTTATTTATGATGCTTGTTTTTCTTCCCTCGGATACCACTTCATTATTATGTAATCTTACTACACTGTATCTTGCAAGCATAACAATTAACAATAATCATTATTAGAGCAAATACAAATTACTACAAACGTGAATTATTCCTTAGTCTACTCAACAAGAGTCAATAAAATTAAAAAACCTCTTACTAGAAGAAATGTCAAAGAATATAACGATAACTAGCTGTTGCGTGCGGATTCATCCGCGTGAAATTATAAAAACTTTATTTTATTGTTTATATTTGTCAAATTGTCAATAGCAAATGTCAAAATGATATGACAAACCTTAGCAATCTTTATTTCTTGATGTTGGCAGCAACTTATGGTCTCTTTCCCACATTAGGGTTATTATCCAAAATATTTACCCCCTAAGTTTAATGGCGTGAAAATATATAGCCTAAAGCATGACGTAAATGTAGGGCTTTTTATTAAAAAAAGAATTATTCAAAAATATGCTGTAATTGCTGACATCTTAGGCAACAAAGAAGTGTGTGTTTACGCTTTATTATAATAAGTATAGAAGTATAGATAGATAGATAGATAACAATTATTTGAAAACAAAACTAATACGCACTGATCCTTCATGGTTGACTAAAATCTAGTCACCTCTTGAGTTGGCTCCAAGCCTCTTACTTCTTATGAGCTTATCAAAGACTAAGGGCCTGTCCCACCACTGGCTGATAGAGGGTCAGGCAGCTTAAAAATGACGTCACTGTCAGATAAGGGAACAAAATCCGATATTTCCATCACATATTTTACACGTTGGAGTTGTCAGACAATTTACAATTTGGTGGGACAGGCCCTTAATAAAGTTTAAAGTGCACTTAACATAACATCTTAGTTCATTAAGGGAGACGAAAGGTATCATAGGTTTTTGTACAAGTTTTTCCCAGTGGAAACTCGCAGTTATGCTCAAAGCATTCACAATCAAAGAAACTTTTATTTAATCAGTTGTTCCTTTGTTGTTACAATCTGTATAAGGAGGCTCTTGAGACTTGTCGAGACAGATAAGCCTCTGTTCTTTAGTCATTCCCCAATGACATTGTGATCGCGACGCGTAAACTGACTTGGGAAACATTTAACTAGTAAAGCCATTTAATTATAACCTTAAAATAAACTTAAATAATTGTGATTTTAAACAGGAGGAAAAAAAAGAAAATACTTAGTAGTAATCAAGCGAAATATTTCTTAATAATTGCATCTTACAATAGTTCTCTATTTAAGTAAGTAGTTTAGTAAATAGAGAAACAACAAAGCCAAAAACAATCTATACTTCTATATCTATATCTATCTATACTAATATAATAAAGCGTAAAAACACACTTCTTTGTTGCCTAAGATGTCAGCAATTACAGCATATTTTTGAATAATTCTTTGTTTAATAAAAAGCCCTACACTTACGTCACGCTTTAGGCTATAAATTTTCACGCCATTAAACTTAGGGGGTAAATGTTTTGGATAAAAACCCTAATGTAGGAAAGAGACCATAAGTTGCTGCCAACATCAAGGAAGCAAGATTGCCAAGGTTCATCATGTCATGTCATTTTGACATTTGCTATTGATAATTTGACAAATGTTAACAATAAAATAAAATTTTCATAATTTCATGCGGATGAAGCCGCACGGGAACAGCTAGTAAAAATAATAGTGAACGAAATTTAAATACAGAAACTTCGTACTTAACCAAATTAGGTAAAACATACGAAACACATTGAGTTAGCAAAACAATCAAACACAACTTTTATCTTTCCTTTTCGGTAATCTTTGTAAGAATATAATTTATTCCACGAACATGAAACTAACATAACTCCTGAACTCCGACAAGTTTGCAATTCGTTGCTGAGTCGAAAAGATTTCATCACATCTTATTCGTATTTCACGCCCGTTGACTACATTATTTTCTACTCCGTATGAAAGGAAGACATAAACTTCGAATACGTTTCTGTAACAAATATCCATAGAATACAGACGTATTTTAAGAGCTCGCGGACACCTTAAACTAAACTATCGCACAACTGTTTAGTCTTTGATTCCTATAAGCTTATATGGTGGTGCACACTACTCGATTTTAGTTGTGCAACTAAACAGTTGAATTCGCTGCGAAACAATCGACAATCGCACAACACTTAAGACCCGCTCTAAGATGAATCTTTTGTAGTTAAATCGTTCTGTTTCAAATACTAATATCTAAAATATAAAGTCATATCTTTTAATGAACTTTTTGTTATAAAATCTATAGCATCCAAACACAACATGTAATTGACTTTGACTACTCTAAAGAGTCTACGTGGAAATTTAATATCAAAGCTTAATTCCCCAAAGCGATTCTGGCTTCTAAATTGACAATTAATTGCTCTTCTAGCTAACTTATAAATGAACTTCCATAAATCAACTGCATTTTGTATGTTAGTCTTTTTAAAATAGGATCAACAGTGGGATATTAACATAAAAAATCGTACAACACGAGTCATACCTCTTAAAATGCTTGTAAAACTCGAAAACTAAGCAAGAAACAAGAATTTCATTATTTTCCAATATGTATTTTACTGAAAACCACTAACATTCTTCATAATAAACTATACATTTGCATCTAGTTTGCTAATAACAATGTTTTATAACACTCCGATAAAGCTGTAAATGCCTCTTCAAGGCAAACAGTGACAGTTCAGTCACAAAAAAATCTGTATTAGAATGTTCTTTTTTAAAAATAAAACAAGTAAAAACATAAAATGGAGCAAGTGCTAATGATTCTCGAAGTTAAAACAAATGGCGCAGAATGCCATTAAACCAGCGCGAGTTAGTATAATGAAATGTGTTAACTTTGTAAGTCCGAGATACGTTCACAACTTGGAGATAACTTTACCATCTAAGTTACGTAACGATTTAATTATTGTACAATGTTTTTTTTAACTTAGGTTACAAATGAGAAAGTTGCAAGTAACGTACGTTAGACATAGACATCCTATTAGACATTTGTATGTATCACTGATTAGTCACTTTTACTGCAACATATTTATACTGCCTGCCTCTTTATGTAAAAGTCAACATAATTGGCTGATTATATGGGAAACAATAGATATCACATGGAATCTAGGATCCTGTGGCTGTTATATATAATGACATTTTAACAAAGATAGCTGATGCTCGCGACTTCGTCCGCGTGAAATTAAAAAATAATGCCTATATTACACATAGATAAATTACCTTTATAACAGTGAAAGAATTCTTAAAACCGGCCCAGTAGTTTTTTAGTTATTTCAATACATACAAAAATACAAATCTTTAAAGTAAAGGTATAGATAGACTACAGTTTCTAAGAACATGTTCTAAAAAAGGAGGTGATGCCAATTTATAAACCTTCCCTAGGGTTAGGCAATACTTTTGCAGCATTCATATGTAGTTATATTAAAAAGTTAATACTTGTCTGGTAAATACCTCCGGGCTGGTACTCGAACATTTTCAACTTTATAAAACTGTTTGAACTGATATTAAACACAGCATATTGTCCTTTGAGAGACTTTATAAAGGAACCGCAACTTCAGTTAAGTGCTCCTTTGAATATATTTCCAATTGTTTTTATTTATTTCATCGAGTCTTTCATTTTGAAAATCAATTATTTAACCTATAATTTAAAAAAAAACGTTTAATTACAAGAAAGCAAAGAAAGTAAAAAAGAACCCAATTGTCACGCGATTTTGAGCTAAACCATTTAACTACGCCGTAGTCTTTGACTCCAAAAATTAAACAAAAAAATGTGACCCACATGCAAGCATTACCTTTCGGCTAAAAACAGAATTTTCAAAATCGATCTACTAGGGGCGAAATTATGCCGTAACTCACAAAAAAAAACATACAGACGAATTGAGTAACTACCTCTTTCTTTTGGGAAGTCAGTCAAAAAAATGACAAACCGTCACATTTGATTTATTATAACGTAAACAGTACTTTGGCGTACAATATTTTCAAATATTTGTTCGTTCTAAACTTTCCAGGAAAACAGAGATCTTATCTCAGCATTTCGGACTGTCACGAAACCTCCGTGACGTATGTCGAGAACAACGGTCCGATTTCAAAAACCGATAAGATTCTTTTATTAATGCTGGCTTGTTTTAACTTCGTTTTTTTTTTCTTTTTACGCAATACGTATAATGGTGCCAGCATCATTTAGATGTTTAGTTATTAAGTAGTGTTTAAAACCACCGAAACTCTAATAAATAATCTTAATACTACCTAAAACACTAATTAAAATTAACGAAGGCTTGTTTTCTCTATCTATAATCAAGCGATATCAAAACTTCGTAAACTATCCCTTACTTAATAACTTAGTTTTACATACTTGATACCCTTAACCACAGTTTGCAACTACAAACTTGACTTTCTCGTCTCATGGGGTTCTACTTATCGCTTCTTAACCTTGTTTACCCTAATTAATAAATTATTTAGAATGTGGTTGTTTAAGTAGGGTTAGCGACAGAAAGGCAGCTGGCCGTAAAAAATAGTCCAAAACTTTTACAGCCTTACAAATAAACGCGGTACAAAGTTAAATTTAGGAATAAACTGAGTATAAGCATATATAGTACAAAAGCTTTAAGATTGTACCGTACAATGCCAGAGAATAAAAATTTGTCCGGCTATCTACACTAACCCTATATAGTATAACCGCGAAATTTATAGCCAAATATATAGCCTAAAGCGTAACGTAAGTATAGGGCTTTTTATTAAAAAAGGAGTTATTCAAAAATATGCTGTAATTGCTGACATCTTAGGCAACAAAGAAGTGTGTGTTTACGCTTTATTATATTAGTATAGATATAGATATCTAAATTTAAATCTACATTAAGGGATCTTTAGCGACCCTGGTACAATGAATAGCTCTTTTCTACTCACTAAGATGCAACTACAAGGAAAGAACTGTACATTCACCTCGTTACCTTGTAGCATTCGATCGAGAACCTTAAACGCATTACGGAGCATTTTAAACGAGCCCCGTCAGGTCAAACGAGAGGGTTGAAATCAGGTCACGTCAATGGTGCGTTACATATTTCATTTATTGAACAACGTAAATGATATTTTTGATGGCCTGCCTTGTCAATTTTAAATTTATCAAAAATTCCATATGATATAAGTTCTGTATTCAAAAAGTGGACTAAACGTGAGTTTTAAAGTATTGTTCCCCACCTACTTATATCTATATACTTATACTATTATAATAAAGCGTACACACACACTTCTTTGTTGCCTAAGATGTGGGCATTTACAGCATATTTTTGAATAATTCTTTTTTTAATAAAAAGCCCTGCACTTACGTCACGCTGTAGGCTATATATGTATTTTCACGCCATTAAACTTAGGGGGTAAATATTTTGGATAAAAACCCTAATGTGGGAAAGAGACCATAAGTTGCTGCCAACATCAAGGAAGCAAGGAAATTGGTATTTTGACATTTGCAATTGAGAATTTGACAATGTTAACAATAAAATAAAGTTTTTATAATTTCATGCGGATAAAGTCGCATGGGAACAGCTAGTTATAAACAAAAGAGAAAGATTGCTTTTGTATAAATATATGACATATACAACGTAATGTAGAAACATGATTAGTCAACAACTTCTCATATCTTTTGAACGGTGAACTAAAAATCACACGTCGATTGCTACATACTTAGGCGTATATTAAATGAGTATGTTTTAATTTTCTTGGCCACAATACATTTTATGTCCATAATAAAAAAAAATCTTCTATACATATAATAAATTAGGAGTGTCTGTTTGTAAAATCAAAAGAAAAAATCCAGATTTCGGGAAGATGGTGTATTGGCGTTACTGATAACGAAAATCGCATCTAAAAAATTTTTGTCTCGTCTGTCCGCAAGCCGCGTTTGTAACGGCTGTAGCGATTTTGACCGGACTTTCACTGAAGAGTAGCTGACATAGACGGGCATATTATATGCTACTTTTTATCTTAATATGGCGTGGACGAAGTCGCGGGAAACATTATAACAAAATAAGGTAAAACAACTAACGCAAGTATTGCAAAACTATATCAATAAAAATAGATAAATAAAAACTGCTTTATGTAAATACCGCAAGCGATATCGCTCAGCTAAATCAGTACGTTTAAATCCCAAAGGAATAATGGAAAAGTTAGTATGCAAGGAAAGAGGAAATTCAACTCAAAAGTAAGCCAAAATAAAATGAATTATTTATACAGAGAACTTTATTGTATTTTTTATGTTTAAGCTTCGGGGAAAAGAAAACTGGATTAAAACAATCTAAAATGGATGATGTTCATTGAAGTTCTTTTCTTGCAATTCCGTGTTATTTAGTTATAGGAATGTATAGTTAAAATGTAATGTGAATGTCTTACTAATATTAGAAATGTAAAAGTTTAGATGGATGGATGTTTGTTAGAGTTTGTCGTCTAAACTGCTGAACAGATCTCAATAAAATTTGGCATAGATGTAGAGCACAATCTGCAAGAATACATAGGCTACTTACTTTTGTTTTTTAATTCCACTCGAACGGAGTCTGGGTGATAACTAGTACATACATATCTGATGGTTTGTCTGATCTAGACTAACTCAACTCTTTGCTTTATACAAATGCAATAAATGTTGATCTTGACAATTAAAAAAAGAATAATGTCGACTGAACTGTACAGCCAATCAAAATGGAATGAACACATTTTTTTTTTATAACATAAGGTGGCAAACGAGCAACCGGCCACCTGAATCCGCCAAAATGGCGAAGCGACCGCTGCCCATAGACATCCGCAATTGCAGATGCGTTGCCTACCCTTACCCGACGGAGGAGGAGACGCATATAAAGAGAATATTTCCCCTTCCTATGCATCTCCTCCACCGTCAAATCCACTTCCCCTTCCCATCCTCTCCTTATAAGAAAAGGGTGGTAAAGAGAAAGGGACTTAAATTAGGCCTCCGGCACCACACTCATCAGACGAAACACGGAATTGCTTCCATTTCACGCCTGTCTTCTGTGTGGTCGTGGTATTACACCGGGCGTGCCGGCCCTGCAGTGCTAAAATGTTAAAGTGGGCACTACCACTGTTACACATACAAACATATCTGAGAAAAACACTCCTATACTCGGACAAAAATATTATAACTATTAATCTTAAGTTTCACCAAGTTCTCAACACTTGGCTGTAATTAATGAGAACTTTGGATTGGCTCGCTAAGTCGATAAAGTAATTACTTTACCAAAATGTCGCTGCTATGATTAATTTAATGTTTATTTTGGCATCAAAGGAAAGCTCTACGATCAAAATTATAGTAAATCTTACATTTATTACTATCGTAAATGTCAATCGATACACCTTTATATTAAATAGCTATACAAATCTATAGTAATATTATAAAGATCAAAGATTTGTATTTTTGTACGTATTCAAATAACTCAAAAACTACTGGGCCGATTTCAAAAATTCTTTCACTATTAAAAAGCTACGTTATCAGTGAGTAGCATGGGGTATATATTTCTTTTTATTAAACGCGGACGAAGTCGCGAGCAATTGCTGATTATCAATAAACAGTACCATTTGACCATCTACATTATAAAAAAGAGCATTATATATCAAAATGCGTATAGATCGAGGTTTTTTTTTAAATCAACATCTACAGACTCTTGGTCCGTACTCTTTTTTGCACGGTTTATATATTTTTTTTTTGTTGCATAATCCTTGTGTTACATTAATGAGTTCCTTTTTTTTTATTGATCGAGGTTACGAAGTTTAATGTTACACGGCTAACATGCTTGCCGTAACACTACATCCGTTAATTTACCCTGTAACAATATTCTTAGAAATTATTGGGGAAGACATAAATATGTCAAAATAAGATGATGATATAAGGGATGTCTACACTGTCCTTACTCAAATACGACAGTGAAAACTCACTGTAATTCGGTTATTTTTGTCCTATTGTTACTCCTACATCTTGTCTTTCTTAGAACAGAAGACTTGCCATAAGGTTTTTAAAGATAACTGGAGAAAATACATTTATATAACGCCTCTTTGTTACTGTCTGGTACTATTATCTTCTTACTTTTTATATTATTATACTGGCTTTCGCCCGCGACTTCATAGGCGTGAAATTAAAAAAAAACATGTAGCCTATGTGTTCTTCCAGACTGTCCTAAACATCCATGCCAAATTTAATTGAGATTGGTCCACCAATTTAGGCTACAAACTCTAACAAATATCCGTCCGTCCATCTAAACTTTCGCATTTATAATATTAGTAAGAAGTATGATTGTCTTTCATTGCATACTAAACTATCCAACTAAACAAAACCATTGTATAATATAGCTGTTGCTCGTAACTTCGTCCGCGTGAAATGATAAAAATATAGCTTTTGTACTAACTGATAACGTAGCTATTTAATGGGGAAAGAAATTTTAAAATCGGCCTTGTAGTTTTTGAGTTATATTAACACATACAAAAATACAAATTACAAATATTTCCTCTTTATAATATTAGTATAAATACGTAGTTTCAAATAAATTTCCTGGTAATATCAGTCTTGTAGAGAGGACATGCGAATCATTATTTGCCTAACTATGATCATATATTATTTGAATCAAAATAAATCCAGTTATGGCATGAAATTGTACCAATCGTTACATCTTAATAAACGTATTTTTTTGTAATCCTTGTAGCGTTATATTTTTTGTAAAGAACAATACATTCGTAATCCACATTCGTAAATTATGTTTACCCAAAACAGGGTCCGGACTAATTTATTAAGCCCCTGGGTGCTCTTTAAAAAAGACGATTCTTTAAAGATAAGGATCGTAAAGACTGGACTTTATATTTACTTTGAATAAATAAATTACTGTGTTTAATAAAGAGGTTTTCATTAAATTAAAATAAAATTTAATATAAAACATAAATTTAAGAAAAACTCTCTAATTTTTTTTTTTTCATAAGAATAATTTAAAGACTGATAGCTTATTCTTTTTATAAAAGAAACTAGCGTGCGCCCGCGAAACAAAAGTGAGTAGCCTATGTGTTCTTCCAGACTGTCCTAAACATCCATGCCAAATTTAATTGAGATCGGTCCACTAATTTAGGCTACAAACTCTAACAAATATCCGTCCGTCCATCTAAACTTTCGCATTTATAATATTAGTATAAATACGTAGTTTCAAATAAATTTCCTGGTAATATCAGTCTTGTAGAGAGGACATGCGAATCATTATTTGCCTAACTATGATCATATATTATTTGAATCAAAATAAATCCAGTTATGGCATGAAATTGTACCAATCGTTACATCTTAATAAACGTATTTTTTTGTAATCCTTGTAGCGTTATATTTTTTGTAAAGAACAATACATTCGTAATCCACATACGTAAATTATGTTTACCCAAAACAGGGACCGGACTAATTTATTAAGCCCCTGGGTGCTCTTTAAAAAAGATGATTCTTTAAAGATAAGGATCGTAAAGACTGGACTTTATATTTACTTTGAATAAATAAATTACTGTGTTTAATAAAGAGGTTTTCATTAAATTAAAATAAAATTTAATATAAAACATAAATTTAAGAAAAACTCTCTAATTTTTTTTTTTTCATAAGAATAATTTAAAGACTGATAGTTTATTCTTTTTATAAAAGAAACTAGCGTGCGCCCGCGAAACAAAAGTGAGTAGCCTATGTGTTTTTCCAGACTGTCCTAAACATCCATGCCAAATTTAATTGAGATCGGTCCACTAATTTAGGCTACAAACTCTAACAAGCATCCATCCATCTAAACTTTCGCATTTATAATATTAATATGAAGTATGATTATTCTAGCAATAAAAATAACGTAATTTAAAAAAAAGCACAATAACACACACAATATGTACTTTTCAATACGTTTCTATCAGCCGTTACTTGAATTTAAACCTTTCTTACGCTTAAACTGTTGATATTTATTATAATTTCAAGAGGGACCTTCCTTCAATGGTGAAATCAAAATAATGTTCGTGATGTCGAAAGCCTCGGGCGGATTATGAACGAGCCGTCTCGGTCAGAAATTCCCCTTATCAATTTTCAAACGAGAGCCTCTTTCATGGCGCTTTCAATACAGCTCCTAACTTTTCCTCATTGTTAATATTAAATGTAACATCTCTTAACACCACGGTTTTTTCTTTTCAATAAGTTTCTTGGGGGACTATTTCTTTTGTACTCAACTTTGCAAAACCGAACTAAGTTAAAGAAATAACGAAAAAACAATAACCTCAATTATTTGTAAAAAGGCAAAATCTATTATATTAATAAATAAACCAGCCGTTATAGAAATAGAAATAATTTTATTGAAAACTAAAAAGATTGAACAATAACAATTTCAGTTATACTAACTTAAATCTATTTAAAAATTTTACTTTTAATAAGTCACGATCAAGAAATACATTTATATAGAATTTCAAAACATTTAAAAAGGTGCATTTATTTACTAAACCTGCGTTCACTACGAACAATTTATAAGGTGTTCTAAAGCAATTTTAAGCGTTGTTTTATACGAATTCATAACACCAATCTGAAACAACGTCGATAAGCCTAAACGCATTACAGAGAGTTTTAAACGCGTCAGGTCAAACGGTGAAAATCAGGTCACGTCAAACGTACACAGCTGTATTAATTTCTTCACGGCAGTGAAAAGGTTAACCGACAACAGAATAGAAGAATTGTAAATAATTATTATAAAATCAATTTACCTACAAAACTATTTTAGTATTGCAAATGTTAACGACGTCTTACGACTGAATAACATATGACAGATTGTAAACGGCACGTACGAATTATTTAGGTTCGTTTCAGCAGACCGTTTGTCATTTAAATTCGGTCAATCATACTAATATTATAAATGCGAAAGTTTAGATGGATGGATGGATGTTTGTCAGAGTTTGTAGCCTAAATTGCTGAACGAATCTTGATGAAATTTGGCATATATGTAGAGGATAGTCTGGAAGAACACATAGGCTACTCACTTTTGTTTTATTTTATTCCACGCGGACGGAATCGCGGGCGAAAGCTAGTCTGTTATATATATTACAGGAGATAAGAATACTCGTAGATATGCATACATGTTTATTTTATGTAAAGATCGTTGTATCAAAGAAACTGATTAAAATCACTCGAATAATATCATCCTGTATATAAGATTGTATCTAATGTTTTAATATTCATATTAAGGATAAAATAAAAAGCTAATTTCATTCCGGTAGCCGTAATTTTGCGGTCGTTGTCTTAATTAAAACAGCAGGCCTAAAGAGAATAAATTTTCTTTACGATTAAAATGTCCGTTCAGATTTTAGTATTTTCAACACGTACAGAAAAAACAAGGGCTAAAATAAACAGTACTACTACTAACAAGCAAAAATTTACATATTATTTAAAAGACCGCTTACCTTAGTTGCTAGTAAGTATCCACCAAGTAAAAATCAACACTCACATTTTTACAGACGAAAAAATCATAATTCACGGGATCAGCCATTTACATTTGATATTTAGTAAAAAAACACATCTATTTATCGATGGAACACGTTATTTTATGTCGCTACGTCCCCGACACTAATCTACCCACATTTGAGCACGGTACTTTAGCCTTTTCAATCCGAAATTCATGTCAAAGAAGGTAAAATGCTTTATGATAAATATTTTTAGCAATTTCCAATAAAATTCGTTCACCGTACCCGCGTCAAGCCGAAATGTCATTCATATTATATCCCCGTGAACGAATTACAAGGGTGATAAAACGATTTTATAAAACGGTACTTCAAACGTTCAAATCTCATATAAATTTACTAAAATAATATATCTGTTTTTATTACATTTACAGGAATTAATGACAATAGTTTATATCTTACTAGCTTTCGCCCGCGACTCCGTCCGCGTGGTATTAAAAAAATAAAAGAAAGTAGCCTATGTGTTGTTCAAGACTATGCTCTAAATCTATGCCAAATTTCATTCAGATCCGTTCAGCCGTTTAGGCTACAGACTTTAACAAACATCCATCCATCTACACTTTTGCATTTATAATATTATTATAGTATGATTTCATCAACAATTTTAGCGGCCACTAGGGGCCTTAGCAAAATTTTTATGGCGTCCATGTTTTTAACACTTTTATGAGGGAACGTAAACAGTGAGACTTTGATTTGCATGACTGTGGCTCCCCTTTATATTTTACGCCAGACTGCGTATCGAATCCATACAATCATCCCAATGGGACAAACCCATAGCGCCGATTAATCGGTAAATCCAACATCAAACACCCGTAAAAAATATTTTTAAAAACATTACAAGATTTCAAGTAACGGACAATCAGTCGGGACGAGATGTCATCAATTTAAAACTTCCGCGTCACTGAACACCACAGTGCTCTCAACCACAGGGAATAATATAGACATTCTACGTTCACTTCTGTTTTAACGTTTGAATTAAAAGTAAATAAAACATAAATGTTGTTCGAAATCATCCGAATACCTGAAATACAGTTGACGTAAAATTATATTTTATTTGTGTTTATTTTTAATCTGTATTTTTTCTGGACGATTGTTTTGAGGCTGGTTGCCGTTTTTGTTTAATCCTTTATTAAAAGTAGAGTTAGTTAGTTAACAATTTCAACAATTTTATTCAAAAGCTACGTTACTAAAAATGTGCAAAATCGACTTGTATTTAACGTTCGTAGATAATAATAAAAGAGAAATTTTATAACATTTAATTAAAATATATTCATACAATAGTTTTAAAGTTTTCAAAGTACATTCATTACATATACATATTACATTACATTACACATTACATATATATAAAAAAACTGTCAATAAACTTCAATTAGTTGAATATTTTCCTGCAATCTTCCGGTTTTCCAGCATTTTTTTTTAAAGTTACTTATTTACTCTGTATACAAGATATCTATTTTGTACAGTACTAAAATAATATTCTTTGTAGCACGGCACAGCTGTTGAATGATAAGTGTTCACAAAGTTGTACAACTTGAGACTTCTGATAACGCTATAATGTCCTTAGTTTCTTGTTCTTTTGTATTTGTTAATGTCACCCTGAATTTTCACTGCAGAAACACATACAAGAACTTTGAAAAACACATTCTCACTGTACGTATGATCGTAAAACCCTTGACAAATGTGTTTTTTTTTAACAGTGGTAGAGCCTGCAATAAGATCTTATCCACGAATATACCGATTTTTTTACATAATATAAGTGTAAAATATATTGGAATAATTTGAATAAATAAATAAACAAGCTTTAACCCTCGTTTAATACTGATGTTGTAAGAGATAAAATCGACCAAGTTGTTTTCATAACCTGAAAGTAAAAGTTACAAAAACACATATGTTAATAGGTGATAATTTTAAATATATTGCTACACAGGGAATATAAACCCACACTATATTGGGATTAAAACGAATTCATTTTCACACATTAGAAAGTGATGTAAAAACCAGCTGATTGAATCGACCTCAGAGCAAAATCTATATATTTTCATACAAGCTGCAACATTTACCATTAACGAAAATCGTACAAAATATAGTATTATCTCTCTCTCTCTTTCTATCTCTTTTAAAAAATAGAAATAAAACATAAGTAAATCTCACCTTAGTAAAAATAGTCAAGGATACTTCTGTAAGACTAATCGATTGGACGTAGTTAATTTTTAGCGATCTGCAACATTATTTTGAAATACTTTTTAATGGAAAAACAAAGAAACACAATAATAACTATACAAGAAGTTAATAAATACCTCTGCATTATTGTAATCATGACTTTTTGATATTTAATTGGTAGATTGTACCATTTACTCTCGTATATTTTTGTACCAACATCTACACTCTGAAAGGGTAAAAAATAACATATTGTTTTGTAGGAGAATGACATTAAAAAAAGCTCGTGTATAAAACTTACTGAATCTGACAAAAGTTGGCCATATAGGCAGACAGAATAAAAATTCGCTATCACCAATGTCGACGCAACAATATTATTTAAATTTTCTACCACTCCGTTCACCTAAACAAAAGAAATTATGATAAATAGAAGTAAATTAGAATATATGTATTTCAAGTAGAAAATACTTACAGTTGGAGAAAGAAAAAAGAATGCTATAGTACCAGATACGAATATAAGATGTACTGCGAATACATTGCCAAAAGCATTACTCAAATCTTCTATTAAACTGAAAAAATGTTCAATTTCAATAAAACAGTGAGCGCCTAGAAAATATTTTAGCAAAAAAATTTGCTGACGTTTTTGCCAATATATTTCATAACATGGTATGTTGTATTGTATTGCCTTGTCTTAATTTCAATAGATAGATGTGTAAGGAACATCTTGATCAAAAATATGTGATAAAAATTTAAAACATCTGTCTACGTAGAAGTTTCGTAGAGATTCGTATCAGTAGAAAACTAAACAATTATAATTACTTTAACAAATCGATGTGTATTTTTAATAATCTCTTCATCTCTTCTTCGTTAAATTCATCTCCGGCGTCGAATAAATTTTTAATTTCGTGTTGTAATATAACAAACAGTGTTTTCAAATTGCTCATTGTGATCGTGAATGTTAACAACCCCATATTTATAAGAGCTGTTAGATTCATCACTAAAACAAATGAAATAAAAAATTGATTTTTCAAATTGTAAAAAAATCATATTAAAGTTATGTCAATATGCTTTGGGCATGCAGTTAGTTATTTTTTATATACTTTTTATTTAACGTACCTGATATAAAATCTCCCACACATAACATAACATATAAAACGAAGTTGTTCTCCCATTCAAAGGGTACAAGGAATCGAAATGTTGTGACATAGGCGATGTCTTTCCTTAGTACAAATTTCATAGTCAACACTTGCAACAATGAAGCCAAAATATAGAAGAAAGCAAATCCCATTATCATGGTTGAATATACTGATAAAGGGATAACAAATACAATATTTTATTTATTTATTTTACTAACATAGTTGTAAAATTTGCCTCAAAAAATCACACTAATTAATCTTCTCTTGCCCACCTTATAAAGAAAGGATGAGCAGGAGTAGGGGATATAGCGGGGGACAAGATGTACAGAAAAGAGAATATTTTTCAGAACACATCATATCTGCAACATCTTAACTTGAAGTACAAGAAAGACATTTACGGACAATCTACATTACATCGCTTAAATGACACTCTATTATAGAGTTACTAGCTTTCGCCCGCGACTCCGTCCGCGCGGAATTAAAAAAAAACAAATGCAAGTAGTCTATGTGTTCTTCCAGACTATCCTCTATATCTATCCAAATTTCATCGAAATCCGTTCAGCCGTTTAGGCTACAAACTCTAACAAACATCCATCCATCCATCCATCCATCCATCCATCTAAACTTTCGAATTTATAGTATGAAGTATGATTATGAAAAAATATGATCAATTTAAGTTAACTCACTATATTTAAAAGATTTAATCGCTTTCAATTCCTTTTTCTTGATAATAATCAAATCTTGATCCAAGTCACTATCGTTGCGCCATTGTTTACTTATTTTAAGCAAACAGCTCTTTATACGATGCTTACCAAAGTAGAAAATAGGATGTAGAACCCATCCTAAAAAATCAGAGATAACTCACACTAGTTAGAAAAAAAATTAAATGTGCATGTTATAAAAGACTGCCATATGGCACCAAGGACGAAGTTGTTCGAAGGCGGCTCTAACTTTGGCTATTCTAGAGGTGATATCGTCGTCTCTACCTCCAGACTTTGACACGACATTGCCAATTTTTTTTTGTGACTGAATGGCCACTGTTTGCCGTGAAGAGGCATTTACAGATTCACCGGGCTTGAGGTGGCCGAGCGCAGATGGCGCTTAGCCTAAACCTCGTTTACGAGTAACTAAGCTCGAGGGCTCCCTCAGGAGCTTCGGCACGAGCCGTTACTTCGTTATTATTACCGGATTGGGTGGCCACCGAGCTCTTAGATCGCTTCGGTGGACGCTCCATATGACATTGCCGAGGTACGTAGGTATTCTTGGTGACGTTCAGTGGCGCTACCGACATGAAGGCAATCGGGCTGTCATCGCTCGAGACAAAACGCAGAGCCCAGGACAGAGCAAGATGGCGGCGCACTGTGGACTCACACTCCCCCACTTCGGGGTCATAGGACAATAATAAGAGTATGTTATAAAAATAACCAATTGGTAATAATGAAGTAACGGCTCGTGCCGAGGCTCCTGAGGGATCCCTCGAGCTTAGTTACTCATAAACGAGGTTTAGGCTAAGCGCCATCTGCGTTCGGCCACCTCAACTCCGGTGAATCTGTAATGCCTCTTCAAGGCAAATAGTGGCCATTCAGTCACAAAAAAATAACCAATTGGCCAATAGTTATTTGTTACCTTCAGCAGCTGCCAAACATAAAGACACTTCGAGTGATAAATCTATTATATCCGCATCATTATAGATCGACGTCAATAAAAAGGCCATATGCGATCCCGACCATAGTATCAGAATTATTATCTCAAAAATATACAAAGTTTTCATAATAACAGGATTATGTCTATCGAATACATCGTAACCAATACAATTTATATATCGCAAAGAAACATTGTATTGCTTCAAAAATTCTGCATTTATTGTATTTTCCGTCATTTTCGTTCGATTACTAGAACAGGAATGTCTTAGTGAATGGAAAGCGCGCGTCTTTGTAGCACAATCAATGACATGGAGTTACTAAATACCTATAATAAGACATTTTAAATAGCATACTTTTATTTTATTTCTTACTAACTTTCCTTAGCGACTTCACCCGCGTGAAATAAAAAAAAACATGACCTATGTTACTCAGCGATAACGTAGCTTTCTAATGGTGAAAGAATTGAATGCAGCCTAGTAGTTTTCGAGTTATCTTAATACATACAAAAATACTAATCTTTCCTCGGTAAAATTAGTATAGAGAAAATCCGAGCTGAACTTGAAGAAATAAAGAATGGGTTTTTTTCAATTTAATTTTTGAGATGTGGTGAAAAATCATAAAGATGTGAAAGGAACAATTATAATTAGAAAACTGTGTTTTAAATATATAATATTTTTTTAAGATCCAATTGAAGGACTAATATCGATATGATTTCTTTACTGTTATTGTAAATCCTGTAATTTTTTCAGTGTCTAAATACTGCAATTTTACGTAATAAAACTAATCAAGTCACATGTATTCATAAAATGTTTTTCAAAACGTAGCAAACATTAGATGGACACAGTTGGTATTATTTGTATAAAATATGTAAAACCAATGACTAAACATATAGTATCATGCAATTGTGCATTGAAGTTGGATAAAAATTATAGACAATAGTCCCAACGTAAATTATAGTATGATACGACGCAAATTGTAGAGCATAATTTGAATACAATGTATTATACATTAAAACAAAATTAATGTACATTTATAAAGCAATAAATGCTGTCGTGTAGCTTAAAAAGAAAAAAGCAAAGATCTCAAACATTTATCTCATAAATCCCCTTGAACTCCAGGCTGTTCAATAGTTTGCTGGTGCCTAAAATACTGAACAGATCTTGATCTTGAACAAATTTGACTAGATGGAAAACATTGCTTGGAAGAACACATAAGCTACTAAAAGTTTGTTTTTTAATTCAGCGTTATGGAGTCGCGGGCGACAGCTTCTAATAAATAAAAACGAAATTTGAAAGATTTTTTATTTTTACTTAGATACACTTGATAGAAATAGTAAAATTAGAGTAAAATGCTATAGGTAATATTCTTATTATGATAAAACAAGTATTCTCTTGAGATACAAGAGTGTAAAATTTACCTAATCATCATCTTGTACGAGAACAACTCTATTTTTATCAACTCTAACATTAGGAGCGCTTTTCAATTTCTTTATAAATTTCTCTGCAATCCTATCATCGACGTCATTGCCAGTAATTTCCGAATATTCTGAAAGAACTTTCTTTTGCAGCCTTTTGAAAGGTACTTCATTATCTTTCTTCTGTAAAACAGACACAATAACTGCATGCCAATTAAAACTCTCATTTTTTGTCGTTTGTTCGTCATTTTTAGCTACATTTTGATCATGCAATGTAACACTATCTTCTTCTGGATCAACCCTTTTTTTCTTTTGTTGTACTTTTACTTTATTTGAATTTTCAACTGCAGTTTCATTCTCAACAACTTCAGGTATTGTATTAACCGTATCCTGACGTTTCCTCTTTTTTTTATTCTTTCCTTCAGTACCATCATCTTCTGCTTCATCTGTACCATTTGTTTTGGTCTCCTTATTTTTATTCTTTTTTCCTTTCTTTTTGGATTGAAGTTCTTCAACTTCTTCGGCAGGTTGTTCAGCATCCTGTAATTCAGCTTCATACTTCTTCTTTTTCTTTTCTTCTTTACGCTGTTTCTTAGACAATTTCTTATCAGGGACATCACCATTACCATTTGTTATAGGCACATTACTTTCAGCTGTACCATTTTCGTCATCTTTAGTTTCACCAACTTCATCACCATTCTTCACATTGTCATCAGAATTACCATTTGGCTTGCTATCAGAATTTCCATTTGGCTTTTCATCAGATTTTCCACCACTTTCCGCATTCACATTCTCTTTGCTATTCTTATTACCATTAACTTGAGATAAAGCCGCCAGCTTAACTGATATCAGATCCCATGCTTGATCAATGTCTTTTGGATTTGTCTTTTGGCCGCAGACATTTTTAACAAAATTAACAAATTTTGGCTTCTTTCTTGGAGTGTTATTATGTTTACTAATAGTTTCAATAATTCTAAGCACATTAGGAGATTTTGTTTCAGTCTCATCTAACACGGATTGTAACATCTCGACCCAGGCATTCTGTTTTTTCTCACCTTTCTTCTCTTTGGCTGTAAAACCTTTGCCAGAATATCTTTCCTCCTCAGTGATGCATTTGATATGAGCCTCATAATCATTGCCTCTGAAAAATTAAAAGTTTACTTTACTATTATGTTTAAAGCAAAAGATTATATAAAAGGATTATGTTCGCGCCTAAACAGCGCTTTTTGATCCGTTGCCAAACCGGTCCGCGCTTCCCCCACGCAACACACAGGACCGCCCCTAAAATCGGTCGGCGCAAGGTCTTACGCGCCCCCGCATCGATCAGTGTGTTTAAAATCATCCAACAGCAACAGTAACACTCAATACAATAAACACTGTGAAATAGTACTTGTGTTTCAATAGAAGATTATAACCTACATAAAGTGGCGACCGTGACAGGACATCCAATCCACAATAGCCACGAAGTGGCGTCTGTGACGATATCGAGTGAAGAAGTTCGAGTAAATATCCACGTGCAGAAACTACCACGAGGTGTTAAGGAAGAAAGAAAAGGTCCGGCAGGCTGACGCAATCCCTTCGTGCCAGACTCCTATTTTCTCAGCTAAGTTCCTTATCTATTTTAAATATCCTTCCCATTTGTTGTAGCCTACAACCTGTGCAATATTTCGCTACAACTTGTGGTCGATCAATAACAATTTATATTCAATCTTCTGTCGATTCACACGTATCTATTTCACAAAACTCAAATCCCAAGGTCGAGCTATATCTACAATTTAAATTTCCCTTGGTTGAACTAATATATTTCCTCCTATATGTGTGTACATAGTCTATCAACTAATTCATATAATATGTACCACGCCATCTAATATCTCACTCAACTCCCAAGGTCGAGCTATATCTACAATTTAAATTTCCCTTGGTTGAACTAATATATTTCCCCCTACATGTGTGTACATACTCTATCAACAAATTCAATTCATATGTACCACGGCCAAACTAGGCTTGCATTCAATATTCTACATATTTCCCAAGGTCGATCTATCTCCTTAATTGTTTACAATTTCCCTTGGTCGAACTAACGTGTATTTTGCATACAAATTACCACACATCTCATTATCTATCTTACTCGATAAATACCACGCGAGCTAGGCTTGCATTCAATATTTCCATACATATATCCCAAGGTTGATCTATCTCCTTAATTGTTTACAATTTCCCTTGGTCGAACAAACGCGTATTTTGCATTCAAATTACCACACATATCACAATCTAATTTACTCCATATATACCACGCCAACTAGGCTTGCATTCAATATTCTACATATTTCCCAAGGTTGATCTATCTCCTTAATTGTTTACAATTTCCCTTGGTCGAACAAACGTTTTAAAATTTGTATCTAAAATTACCACGCAGCCTATTTATCTATCCAATCTATTCTATTTTCTATATACAACGCTATTTAACTTGCATTATTCCCGTGCATATTATATACCACGCTTTTGGCCGACAATTTTTAGCACGTGGTCGAGTACGCACATTGCGCCCGCCCCGAGCCTTGCCACAGCGTGGCATTTCTACTAGTTCGCCGACGCCGATGGAGTGCCGGTAACTTGTCAGCCTGAATTACGAGGAGCACTAACGAGGAGTAACTATATTCCAATTTATTTATCCCGCATCTTAAATTCTTAGTTAAATTTAGTATAACGCAACAACCGCATTTTACAATTTCTGTCTAGTTTAATTATGTCTAAAATAGCGGATATCGATAGCTTAATAAACAAGCGTACTAGTATCAGAGGTAGACTAACTAAATTCAAAAACTATCTTGCACAAGTAGGGCCTATTGTCGAGGATTCTCAATTTAACGAACTACAACTTAGGATACAAAAGGTTACCGAATTATTTCAAAGTTACGATTTGCTGCAAGATAATATCGATGAGCTTTGCCCTGATACGATCGACGACGAAATCGATGAGAGAGACGCCACAGAGTCACAATTTACGCAATTATTATCGAAGGCAAAAACAACACTCTCACAGTATTCCCAAAATAATGTCCAGGCGTCTTCAACGCAAAGCGTCTCTCATCGACCTCACGAAGCTAGTTTTAAATTGCCCACTATTGTTATTTCTAAATTTAACGGCAACTATTCGGATTGGTTAGAGTTCCGGGATACATACAAATCACTCATACACAACAATTCGCAACTTTTGCCAATCCACAAATTTCATTATTTAAATTCTTATCTTACGGGAGAGGCTGCCAGGTTACTGACGAATTTAGAGGTCTCATCAGAGACATATAGTGAAGCTTGGGACCTCCTATGCGCTCGCTTTGACAACAAGAGGCATCTCATCAATAATCATTTGAACGCACTTTTCAATCTAGAGCCCATGAGCCGGGAAAATGACAAGTCATTACGTTCCTTGATAGATAATGTCAATAAGGACCTAAGAGCCTTATCTAGCCTTGGTGAGCCCACAGACAAGTGGGACACTATTATTATACATATGGTCTGCATTAAGCTAGACCCTACTACGAAACGAGCTTGGGAAGAAGTAAGAAACACTTTTGAGGATATGCCCAAACTTAACCAACTAACAAAGTTTCTACAAGACAGAGCAGGCATCCTAGAAACGTGTAACAAAAAGACAAATGCAACTAGCACGCAGCAAGTTCCAAGTAAAAACATACACACCTACAAAACATTAACATGCACAACAAACTCTAATGTAACTCCAGTCGATACTACAACACAATATAAATCACAATACGCATGTACATATTGCAAAAAAGATCACATCATATATAATTGTCCTGCCTTTCTAGCCAAGTCTCCCGAGCAAAGACAAGAGGAAGCATTTAAATTACGTCTATGTGGAAACTGTTTGAAGAGAGGACACAATGTCAGGGAATGCCGCAGTTCATCTTGCCGACAATGCCGCAAGCGACACAATACACTGCTGCACTTTCCATCACAGCCCGCCGCCAATATCGCGGTGCAGACTGCTGTTACTAAGGCTGACGACACTCCAGTCGTAGCAAACATCGCGTCGTCTCAGCCAGCAACTCAAGTCCTTCTATCGACGGCAGTTATCGAAGTAGTCAATCCGGAGACCAACGAAAGGCAGAGAGCACGTTGTCTCTTAGATTCAGGAAGTCAAGCTACATTTATCAGCAAATCATTGAAGGAGAGACTGGGGTTGAAAACAATACCAACAAAGGCGGTACCCATCATGGGCATGTCAAATACACCCTGTGGCTACATCTCAGAGAGGAGTGTAGTTCGTCTAGAGTCAACAACAGGCAAATTCAATGTCACTCAAGCCTGCGCAATTTTACCCCAGCTCACTGGGAACATTCCCCACAAGTCCATCAAGCTCGCATACCTCAAGATACCATCGAACATACAATTGGCAGATCCCACATTCAACAACTCTAACCCAATAGATATTTTAATCGGCGCAGATTTATTCTGGCAAATCATCGGGAATGAGCAAAAGAGCCTTGGACCGAACTTACCTGTTCTAAGAAACTCACAATTAGGTTGGTTAATCTCAGGGCCAATTATAGCAACACCGATATCAAACAAGTAGAGTGCAATCTAGCAACAAGTATAACAAACAGCAAGCACAGTTCATCTGAAGCAGACTTACCAAATCCTAAGATTCTATCAACAATACAACTCGACGATGATCCAATCATGAAGATAGAAAACTATTCACAACTCAACCGATTAACGCGTATATTAGCTTAAGTTCTAAAGTTAATTCACAATTTAAAATACAAGAATGCCAACGTAACAGGTTCTTTCTCATTTAGGGAACTTGACATTTCAATTTCATTTTATCAAACAAGTCTTTCAATTTACTTAAGGAAAATGCGGACAATCGTTAGAATTGCTACATTTAAGGAAATAACATTTAAATCTC
This sequence comes from Papilio protenor, assembly GCA_029286645.1. NCBI lineage: Eukaryota > Metazoa > Arthropoda > Insecta > Lepidoptera > Papilionidae > Papilio > Papilio protenor. The sequence goes on along the minus strand of JAGSMZ010000010.1, from coordinate 1,459,753 downwards.
AATATCCATATGCTCCCCATTTTTCTGGTTTGTCAGAAGCCGGCATAAAATCGGCTAAGCATTTAGTCAAACGAGCCTTATTTGCACAGGTTGAGGCGATTATGAATAGTCGTCCTCTATATCCATTATCCTGAACTCCTGATGACTACCTACCTTTATCTTCAGGTCACTTCCTCATCGGGCATCCGCTGACATCAATTGCATCTGCTGAAACACCACAACTAGAAGGTTCCTGCCGGACTCGCTACGAATTACTCGAAAGGATTCGTCAACAATTTTGGAAACGCTGGCAGAAGGACTACATCACTGAATTGCAACAACGCAAAAGGTGGAAACAAAACAAATCAAGCTTGGCAGTCGGGGATCTTGTCCTCATACAAGAAGACATCACCCGACCACTGGATTGGCGCCTCGGACGCGTCGCCCAACTATTTCCTGGCGACGATGGCGTTCCACGTGTCGCAGACATCAAGACAACAAGAGGGACTATTCGTCGAGCCCTCACCCGGCTGTGCCCCCTGCTGGACGAACCGGGCCCCGAGCATGTTCGCGCCTAAACAGCGCTTTATGATGGGTTGCGAAACCGGTCCGCGCTTCCCCCACGCAACACACAGGACCGCCCCTAAAATCGGTCGGCGCAAGGTCTTACGCGCCCCCGCATCGATCAGTGTGTTTAAAATCATCCAACAGCAACAGTAACACTCAATACAATAAACACTGTGAAATAGTACTTGTGTTTCAATAGAAGATTATAACCTACAGATTATATTATATTATATTATATTATATTATATTATATTATATATTATTAAGGAAAACTAGATGATAAAATGGATCATCTAAATACATTCTTTATTTACAACAAAAACCAAAAACACAACCCCAAAATTTAGTGTTTTGGCACAACTTGTTGAATTTGTTTGTTCCATCTCACTAAAAATGGTTTAACAGTACTAAATCTATACATAATGGATCTCTTAGTAACCATTATGACAATATATGACTTTAGTTATAGTATATGCATATATTGTATCCATAAACAACGGCTTCTAGCTTAGCTGTAATCTCACTTTTCAGATTGAATTGAAATTGTTTTTCCTTTTTTAATATCTTGCCAACATTGTTATAATTGTGCTATACTGAGATTATGAATATTATCATATTAATTATTAATGTTTATTAATCAAATAGCTATGCCATATGAAGCACATAAATGTAGGAAAGTTATCATTTGTTTTCACATATTGGCTGATTTTAGTAATTTGTATGTACATTGTACTTAGCCAGGCAGCCTTAACATGATATTTCCGTTTAGAAAATGGCAAAAACGATTTGCATATCAAGTAGATGGAAATATGAATGAAAATACTTACAAAAAGTCCTTAAAGCAATCCATACAGGACAAATTAGGAGTACGGTTCCTACATTTTGTGAGATAATGCTTTTCTACTTTTGGTTTTTGTACCGATTCGCCACAATGTCCACAGGTAAACACTACCATCTCTTCTATTAGTTTCTCTTTCGTACAAAGACAGTCCGGTCAAACCTGAGATAGAGAATTAATTACAGAATGTGTAAAAATTATATGATACATATGAAACATAGGATTTATCAGATTATTTTGTATACTAACTAAAAACGTAGCGCCCCAGAATTTTTTAGATAAACACGTGTGCGCTAAACATATGACGACATAGAGTAAATAAAAATAAAACGATGGAAAAGAATGTCAAAAATTTTTAATTGTCAGAAAACCAAAATTATTTGACGTTTCTATTCTGTTCCGTTTTATGATCGTATAACCAAATGAATGTTTTTTTTTAAATAATTTTATATATTATTTGCGACTTGAGCCTACTAAAAACGCATCATGCACGTCAAGATCTCCCAAGCTAAGATTTTTCCTAATTTAATTCTTCGGTTTATTGTTTATAATTCCAAAGCTTCTTAAACCGTTTGAATTAAAACTCTATGACTACTTTAGATTTGCGTCTTGCAAACTTCAAAATACCGAATTGTTTTTGGGTGTGTCATTTTAATATTATTTTGTATAAGTTAGTTTTGTATTAATTAGGAAGATATAATTTATAAAAGTAATGTAAAAAGTGGTAAAAACCAATAAAATGGCACCTACGTATAGTTTAGTAATAATTCTGTTAATAGGTAAGTTCAAAATCCACTAAGTTCATGTGCTTTAATAATTTACAAATAAACTCCTATTTGAAATTAAAATATTAACTGTAAAACTTTTAAAATCGAGATAACTTTGAATCTTATATTCAATCAAAGACGGTCGATTTATTTCTATAATGTGTAATTCTTAATCTTTCAGGTTTTGCAGAAGCCTATTACTACAATGACAATTTATCTCAAGTTTTATTACAAAAAGAAAAAGAAAAAAATCGAGAACTTGTTACATGGTGTACCACATCTGACCTAGAACAGGAAAAATGTGAGAAACTCGCCAAAGCGGTTATGCAGGATAAGGGTCTATTTGGTGATGATTATAGAGAAATTGCATGTAAAAGGGTGAGATGACAAAAACTACTTTTTCTTCAGTATTTAAAATTTGTAATAGAACCTTGGTCGATCCAATACTGTCAATGGTATAGAAGGTCAATAGTTAGCCCTAAATTAAGGAAAAAATAGATAGAAAGAAATATGTTAAAATACATAACACAATTCCGTCTTTTCTAGAAATGAAACTGTCTAGCTTGTAGTTGTTATAAATAAGTAATTTCATTTTCAACACAATTCAATATTCATAGACATTTTTTTTTTATTTTGCTTCCAGGCTTTTGACACAGAAGACTGTATGATATCGGTAGACCAAGGAGAAGCTACTCTCTTAGCCTTAGATGCTGGTGAAGTTTATATTGCAGGCAGATATCATTCCCTTGTACCAATAGCACAAGAGGTATTATACTTTAATTAAAATGGGTTTTTAATTTAGAATCATTATGAAAAAAACTGTCAACCTTTAGAGAATAGACTAGGATTCCTAAGACATAAATCACTAGGTTCTTAATATGTAACTGAAGTAAAGTTGAAATGTTTTTTACTTTTCCAGATAATTTATGACCAACTAGCTTTTGATCTCAACATTGTACATGCCAAAATAAAAATATATTCAGTAGCCTATGTGTTCTTCTAAACTATGTTATACACCTGTTCTATATTTCATTGAAACCGTTTGGAGATACCTAACAAACATCAAGCCATTCATACTTGGAGATTTATAATATTAGTAAGATTAATTCTGCAAGGAATATATTGTGTTTTTGATGTATATGTGATGTATTTGTGATTTTTTCTAGTTATATGGTAATGGTGAACCATACCAATATTCAGTAGCTGTGGTGAGGAAGGGCAGTCTTCCATCAGTTCAGCCGAGCACTGGGCTGCATGGACTGCGAGGGGCAAAGGCCTGCTTCCCTGGTGTAGGGGCGCTGGCTGGATGGGTCATGCCAGTGCATATTGTAAGTAACTCATACCAACAACATTCCATAAAACTTTCATTGGCAAATGTTAAAATTCAAATGATATAAGAACACAAAGGCCCTTGCTCTTGGCCAAGAATTTAAGTAATCATAGAAACCTTGATTCTTTGTTGCTATTGACTTGGAATATATGAACCTTTTGTGTAAACATGTTTCCATTTTATTCAATTAGCTGTTGCTCGCGACTTCGCCTGCGTGAAATTAGAGAATTATAAAACCTACCAACTTTGTTACACACTGATAATGTAGCTTTTCAATGGTGAAAGAAATTTTGAAATTGGCCTAGTAGCTTTTGAGTTACTTCAATACCATACAAAAATCCAAATCTTTCCTCTTTATAATATAGTTCACCCATAAGATAGTGTACAGTAGTAAAAAAATGTGTGTTTAAGGATTATTATATTAGTAAATTACTTAAAATAATTTATTTTAAGTAGTAATTAATTTAAAGTAATTTATTTATTTCCAGCTGATGCAAGAAGGTGGTTTGAAGATAACAGACTGTAACAATCACATCAAATCGGCGGTAGATTATTTTGGAGACTCATGTGCACCAAATTCATTGAAGGATATATACAATCCTATTGGAGATAATCCTGACAAGTAATTTTTTTTATAATTTTCATCTTATTTTATAAGTTTAGTTTAACATCAGATTTTTTTTTTCAAACATTACTGTTTAATGATTTTCGTATTAATTACTGAAAGTACAAAAATAATTACAATACAAATATTATAAATGCAATTATTTAGATGGATGGCTACTTACTTTTTTTAGAATCCCACGCGAACGGAGTCGCGGGCGATATCTAGTACTATGATAAAAGTGAATTTGATGGTGGAGGAGACACATAGAAAGGGAAATTTCCTCTTTATGTGTCACCTCCTCTATCAATTAAGGGTAAGGAATGCAATTGCGGATGACTATTGTAGTGGTCTCTTCGCTTTTTCGGCGAATAAAGGACCCGCTCGCAATTTGCTATATTGTACTGATATCAGAACGAGGAGAGATTTGTATTTTTGTATGTATTGAAATAACTCAAAAACTACTGGGCCGATTTCAAAAATTCTTTCACTTTTAGAAAGCTATGTTATCGCTGAGTAACATATGTTATATTAAAAAAATTAAATAATAGGAAGTGGGTAAACTACTAGTAGAGTACTGTTGCGGGGAGGAGAGAATTTTTTTTTTTTTTAAGTTTTTTAAGCTGGCTCTTGACCACCATCTCACCCACCGAGAGTGAAAGTTTGGTGTTTTCATATATAAAATAATTTTCAGGTTATGTAGGCTGTGTACCGGCGGTGCGGGTATCCGCTGCACGTTGGCGGACCCTTACGCCGGGTACGAGGGGGCTCTCAAATGCCTGGTCTCCAACAACACCGGGGACATCGCCTTCGTAAGGGATACAACTATACAACACGCCTTATTATCACATAAGATATTAGGTAAGTTTACAACTAGCTGTTGTTTATACGCTTTTTTGTCCCTTGCCCGCACGGTTTTTCCAAATTATTTACTCCCTAAGTTTAGGAGCGTGAAAATGTATAGCCTGAAGCGTATCGTATTTTTAGGGTTTTTTATTAATAAAAGAATTATTCAAAAATGTACTGTGTTTGCCTACATCCTACGTAATTAAGTAGTGTGTGTTTACGCTTTATTATATTAGTATAGATTAATAAGATAATAGATTAAAAAGTATCTTATTGTTTACATTTCGTAAAACTTTTATTTGTAAAAGTCAACATTCAAATACTAAAATGACAAAGGCTTACTTTGGCTAATAATAATCGTTACCATGGCAACCTAGATTCTTTGTTCCTATTGGCTTGTAGTCTTTGTCCCTTTCTAGCACGATAATTCACCCCTAAAATTGAATAGCGTAAAAATATGTCGCTTTTTATTTAAAAAAAAATATTCGAAACACGATATGAAAGTCCTAAGATGAAGTAATGTGTATATTGCCATTTCTTTCATTCCCTTTGAATAAAAAGAGATAAACATATGTTCAGGTGGTGTGAGTGAAGCTAGCTTCGAGTTGATATGTCGCGATGGGTCGCGCGCCCCTGTGACGTCATGGGAGAAGTGTAATTGGGGTCGCATCCCCGCTGATGCTGTAGTAACCAGCAGTGCAGCCTCACAGGATCAAAGGAAACGGTACTATACATTTATTTTATAATTATAAGAAAATATGTACAGTTATCTATTGTTGATTTTGATCATGTCGTTAAAAAATATCATAGTTTCGTTTCAAATTTAATTAACTACACAATTTAGACTTAATTGGACTACACAATTAAGATCGTGTATTTATGTTACATGACCGTATTTTTTGGTAATTAAAAAATAAAAAAGTTTTCATATTCACTGCATTAACATATAATAATCTATATCTGGGGGGTATGGCAGTGTCCAGATTTTCGCGTACTAATTTTATTTAATGTTCGCCCGCGTGAAATAAAAAAATGTATAGTCTTTGTTACTCACTGATTATATAGCTTTTTAATGGTGAAGTAATTGTTGAAATCGGCCCAGTATTTTTTTTAATATTAGTATCAATATTTTTCCAAATTTTATAATATAAAAGTTTCTGTTCTTAGCTGTTTTTGTTTGTGTACAATAAACCTTTTCTTGTTCCACAGCTATCAAAACCTTCTGCAAAAGATGGTGCAACTATACGGTGAACCCAATTCATACAACAAGAATCCAAACAATACATTCGGACAACAGAACCGCGATATGTATGGCAATCCATTCAGCTCCACTGAAAGAGATCCATACGATCCATACGACCCATATAGAAGAAACAAATTTAATGATGACAAACAAGATAATGATGCCAACAGGTAAATATATTGATGTTTTTAAATATAACTAGCTGTTACGTGCCGCTTCATCCGCTTGGAATTATAAAAACTGTATTTTATTGAAAGTAGCGCCAGTGGTGGAGAAATTTAGAAGCAAAAGGTTAGCGTGGTATGGACATGTTATGCGACGAGACGATGGGGACATAAACCAGAAAATGTTAAGAATGAATGTGGATGGCTACAAAGGAAGAGGACGACCGAAGAAAGTATGGATGGATTGTGTGAAAGAGGATATGCTTAAGAAAGGAGTGGTTTCAGATATGACGGCTGATAGAGATGTATGGAAGAGCAGCACATACTGTGCCGACCCTCCATAAGGGATAAGGGCAAGTTGATGTATTTTATTGTTTACATTTCGTAAAACTGTCAATTGTAAATGTCAATATTCAAATGCGTCAATGACAATGAAGGCATGATAATCAACCTTCTTTGATTATTTTGGCAACATTGTAGTTTTTGTCCCTTTCCTGTATGGTGGTTTTATCCAATTTGTTTACCCTCTAAGTTTAATAGCGTCAATATAGCCTATAGTGTGCCGAAGTGTAGGGCTTTTTTTATTAAAGAAATAATTATTCAAAAACATGCTACATAACTAAGTAGCGTGTGTACACACTTTATTATATTTGAATAGATATAGATTTATAAGTGATCCGTCAATGTGTGATATTTTATCTGTCATATCTTTACTCTTCCTGTTGATGCCCCATTTATTAAGTAACAAACATCTAGTAATAACATCTAGTAGTAATAGTTTTAACAGTGGTAGAGCCCGCTTTAACATCTTCGCACGAATGGGCCGGCTCGCCCGGTGTAATACCACGACCACACAGAAAACTGGCGTGAAGTGGAATTCCGCGTTTCGTCTGATGAGGGTGGTGCCGGAGGCCTAATTAGTCCCTTTCCCTTTCCACCCTTTTCTTAAGAGGAAAGGATGGGAAGGAAAAGTGGATTTGACGGTGGAGGAGACGCATAGGAAGGGGAAATATCCTCTTTATGTGTGTCCCCTCCGTCGATTAAGGGTAGGCAACGCATCTGCAATTGCGGATGTCTATGGGCAGCGGTCGCTTCGCTATTTTGGCGGATTCAGGTGGCCGCTTGCTCGTTTGCCAACTAATATAAAAAAATAAATAAATAAATAAATAAAGCCTATTCATGAATAGTGTAGCTTTCCAACAGTGAAAGATTTTTTAAAAATCGGTTTAGTAATTTCAAAGCCTATTCAATGTAAACAATCAAATCTTTCCGCATTATAAAATAAAGTATGGATATTATAAATGCTAAAGTTTTGATGGATGATTGTTGTAGAACATAATCTGGAAAACACACACAGGCTACCTGATAAGTTTTTTCTTAATTCTAATAATTCAATTATAGTTATACATAAATTGTTTACAGAGTAAGCACTCTAGCTCCATTCCAAGCGAGACTGGATCGTTCTGGACAGCCCATTGAACTGCCCTTCCAATTATTTGTGTCTAATGAAACTACTGATTTATTGCTACAGGTAAATCTTTCTCTTTCCCGCACTGTTTCTTTTTTACTCACTGTCTCTTTCACACACTCTATCTTATCTCTCTCCTTACAGAGATGTAGAGAGATAGATCTCTCCTCACACATAAAATCTCTCTGTCTCTCGTCTCTCTCTTAAATACACATTATGTTCTCTCTTTCACTCTATCTCTCTCACATTCTCCCCTTCACATAACACAAAACTCGACTACTATAAAATTCTGGACAATAGCTCATTAAATTGTTAACCTTAAAAGTATGCAAGAAACATTTCTAATATATAAACCTTTTTTATAAAGTAAATAATGCTATATTTTTTAAATCTCTTGTTTTTACATTATTTAAAGCTGGGATAAATTGCATGGAATAAAAGGCATTATTATTTTTTTTTAATTTATTTATTAAAGCTGGGATCTTATACTAATTATAATTTCGTTTTAATATCAGGACGCGACAATAAACTTCCGTATGTTAAACGAAGAGGAACAAGCGTCAAAGCACATACTGAACAACAAGTACGTAGGAGAGCAGGCAGAGAAGGCAGTGCTGGGTGTCAGGGACTGTCCCTTGAAGCGAGCTGTGTTGTGTGTTACTAGTGACCCTGAAATGGATAAATGTGTTAAAATGAGGGTAAGTTGTATTTATAATTTTATAGCACAGTCAGCTGTATACATTTATCAAGGTACAAAATCATACTAGTAATATTATAAATGTGAAAGTTTAGATGGATGGATGTTTGTTAGAGTTTGTAGCCTAAACGGCTGAACGGATTTCGATTAAATGTGGTCTAGATGTAGAGGATAGTCTGGAAGAACACATAGGCTACTCACCTTAGGTTTTTTTTTCAATCCCACGCGAACGGAGTCGCGGGCGAAAACTAGTCATACATTTTGATTAAATATAATATACATTTTGTGTTAATTATTTTTATGAATAAATGTGCGATGTGTGAGTGCAGATAGCGCTGAAGGCGGCGGTGCTGTCGCCAGCGCTGGGTTGCTGGCGCGGGCACAGCGCGCGGCACTGCGAGCGCGCGGTGGCGGAGGGCAGCGCTGACTTCACGGTGCTGGACGCCGCGGACATGCTGCACGCCGCGCATATGCACCGCCTCGTGCCATTCATGCAGGAGGTCTCTGCTCATACTATACGATACTTTTTTATACCCAACGAGGAGCAGATGGATTATTCCCAACCGTCTCCCCGCTCTGTCCCCACGTGAGGACAGATGAGAATAAAAAGGTTCATCCGTCCCACCTATTGCGATGAGTGGACGGTTGGAACTTATATTATTTTATAGTGGTGCCATATGTCACTTTATTGGTGATAGTGAGACTAAAAGGTGGGACGGATGAAACTTTTTATTCTCACGTGGGGACACAGCGGGGTGACGGTTGGGAATACTCCGAGCAAATCACCTAATACTGGTTATTGCAACGCTAGGAAAACCATAGAATCCTTTTGAATTTTTTCTTTCTATATGTATTAACATAATATAGCGTTAACACATTACTTATGTAGGATGTCAGCGATCACTGTACATTTATGAATTATTAGTTTTCTTATTAAAAAGCCGTACACTACATATTAAAGCAATTAAATTTAGAGGATAAATTAATTGGAGAAAACCGTTATGCGGGAAAGGGACAAAAACTATAAGCCAATAGCATCAAAGCTAGAATACCTTGGTAACGATAATTGTAATGTATGAAGGGATTTTAAGCTATGAAAGCTATGAAAAATCCATATGGTTAACCATCATGTTCTTAGTACCTCATATTTTATTTACTTTGTATGTTTTGAAAAGAATATTAAAATATACGACAGTTCTGCGCAATAGATCACCAATTGCGTAAACGATTTTATGTTGCTTTTCAAAAAGTCGCTTGGATAATATCAAACGTTATCTATACTTCTGTACTTACTATACTAATATAATAAAGCGTAAACACACTTTGTTGCCTAAGATGTCAGCAATTACAGCATATTTTTGAATAATCCTTTTTTTAATAAAAAGCCCTACACTTACGTCATGCTTTAGGCTATATATTTTCACGCCATTAAACTTAGGGGGTAAATATTTTGGATAAAACCCCTAATGTGGGAAAGAGACCTTAAGTTGCTGCCAACATCAAGAAAGAAAGATTGCTAAGGTTTGTCATGTCATGTCATGTCATTTTGACATTTGCTATTGATAATTTGACAAATGTAAACAACAAAATAAAATCTTCATAATTTCATGCGGATGAAGCCGCACGGTAAAAGCTAGTATATTATACGGTTCAATGAAAAATTGCATTTTGTTAATAGTTTTTTTTTTTTCATTTTTCATGTATGTTTTTTTTAATAATGCACCGATAACCGCTAGTATATATTTGCAGGTGTATACTAGCGGTGAGAGTTGGTACTACGCGGTGGCGGTGGCCAAAGAGCAGGACCCCGACACCGACCTGACGTACCTGCGCGGCAAGAACACCTGCCACGCCGGCATCGCCACCGCCGCCGGCTGGATATACCCCTTGGCCTATCTGCTCTCCAATGGATGGATCAGGTAATGGATATGCTGTTTTGTACCCAAACTTCAACTTTTAACACTTTAAATTTTGAAATTGTGATGAAAGAATTAAATTTGTACAATATTATGGACACAACTAATATGTTATAGTGTGACTACACTATAACATATTAATTAATAAGTCACAGTTATTTTTTGTCCAATAAAAGACTTATGTGATGTAGATATAGTATGTGAAATTTACTAAAAATAAACTTGAAAGTAAATTGCAATAGTGATCTAACTATCTAACATAGTTAAACTCTGCCGGTTTCCACTACTTTTGTAATTTTATTTACCTTAAAATACATATATGGTATATGGCGAGATTAGGGTACAAAGATAGCGGAATACCGAAAAAATTATGTATGGATTGGCTTTCCAATCCATACATAATTTTTTCGGCAAACATATCTTTATATGCTTAAGAAGGGAGTGAATTCAGATATGATGGCTGATAGAGATGTATGTAAAACAGACTCTTTGTAAGAGCAAGATGATAATAATCACGAAATTTTAAATAAACATTATGATTTTTTATTTAATGACTGTATGTCGTGTTTGTTTTTGTAATTTCTAATTTTGTTGTAGTGTTGTTAACGATTAAATGTAGTTTTTTTTTTTTTTTTTTAATATTCCAGGCCGTACGGTTGCGACGGCGCGCACGCGGCCGCGCAATACTTCAGTAAGTCGTGTGCGCCCGGCGCTCTGAGCGCGGAGTACGTGGACGCGGCCACCGCGCCACACGACAACCTCTGCCATCTCTGTCACGGCGCATCCTTCAGGTATCTACAATTTGTGTGTGTTTTTTTTATTATTATCGTTGTCAAAAAAATTTTTGCTCCTCCCTCTAATGATATAGGACACTCTTACCTTTGCATAGGACACTCTTACACTTTTACCTTTGCATATATGTTATTCTTAGTATTCCGTTTTATCCCTCCCCTAGAGTCGAAAATTGTAAAATAGACAATTTAGTTCAAAATACCAAGGTTCCTACAAACTCAAGACCCGTGTAGATAAATCAATGAAGACGGTTAAAAACAAAATGTTTTTAGTTAAAGCATTCTCTGAAATAAAAACGAAAATTCCACTACTAATCCCTCACCCTTAATCATTAACCTTCCCCTTTCTTATTAAACTTTTTTTTTATTTAATTCAACAAAATACAGTTCATATAATTATGTTGACACAGCTTTGTGCCGTTAAACATTGTATGTTTGTAAATGGATCCCTCCTTGATCATCTACTTTCCCCCATTGACCAACCAATCAACCTACCCCCTTGATCAATCTTCCAACCTTCCATCTTGATCATAAACCTTGCACATCAACCTTCACCCCCTTGATCAAAATCTTCCCCCCAATGTGGCGACACCACTGGTATTCATTAACAATGTTCCTCAGACGCTGTCGCCGCGACGCCAGCGAGCCGTACTACGGGCACGTGGGCGCACTACGCTGTATGGTGGAAGGGGGAGGGGACGTCGCGTTCGTGCGCCATTCCGCGCCCGCAGAAGTATCCGGTGGGCGACGCCGTGAGTGGTGGGCGCGCGACTTGCTGCCAGACGACCTGCAGCTGCTCTGTCCGGATGGTATGCGACACATCTTGATCCTTAATATAGTAGAACCTCGATAAGTTAAAGTTCAAGGGAAACACAAAATATTTTAAGTTATCAAGGATCTATGTTAGGGATAGATTAATATAGAGGTAGATATGTACATATGTATGTGTGTAAAAATAGGAATAAGGGTTCCTATTTTTACTCGAATGTGTCAGAAGGATTGGTAGATACTGAAATTTAAATAATCATATTTCATTATTGTTACATTGCTCTATAAATGATCGTGCAAGCAATAAATACCGAAACCTTTTGCTTTGCACACTTGTTCAAAATGACTCATTGAAAAACAATCTTATATTATATTACAGAAGTTGTGGAAACATTTCTTTAGTTACTGAGAATCAATACAGAGATTACTTATTTAAGTTAAAAAGGTTGTGTAATTTAAGTTGTAGAGGTTTTGAGCTCTGATGGCAAGGGAATATGAATGAACAGTGGTAGAGCCCGCTTTAAAATCTTCGCACGAATGGGTCGGTTCGCCCGGTGTAATACCACTACCACACAGAAGACAGGCGTGAAGTGGAAGCAATTCCGCGTTTCGTCTGATGAGTGTGGTGCCGGAGGCCCAATTTTAGGCCCTTTCCCGTTCCACCCTTTTCTTATAAGGAAGGAATTGGATGTGAAAGTGGATTTGAAGGTGGAGGAGACGCATAGGAAGGGGAAATATATTCTTTATGTGCGTCTTCTCCTCCGTTGATTTAGGGTAGGCAACGCATCTGCAATTGCGGATGTCTATGGGCAGCGGTCGCTTCGCCATTTTGGCGGATTTAGGTGGCCGCTTGCTCGTTTGCCACCTAATTGTATAAAAAAAAAAAAGAATATATTATTTTTTGAATTTATAGAGGATTTTAAGTTACCGAGGCTTGAGTTATCGAGGTTTTACTACTTCTATTTTATTTATTACCGAACTGACAGGTTCTGGTTCAAACTTGGCCAATACAGTAGGATATAGCACTGGACTGGCATACAACTTTTTAAATACTAACAGGCGCCAGTGAGTCAATATAATCCATGCTAGGCTTGTCCCTGACCAAGTATATTATGTTATAAGGTGCCAAACGAGCAAGCGGCCACCTGAATTCGCCAAGAAATCGAAACGACGCTGCCGATATACGTTCGCAGATGCGTTGCCTACTCTTAATCGACGGAGGCAAAAAAGTGTTCAAAACCCACTCTTCCTTCCATTTTTTAAGTTTCATGTTTTTTTTTTCAATGTTTTCGATTACAACAAAAGAAAGAAAAATAGATAATACAGTCAAAAACGGTATTTTTCAGGTACTCGTGCTAAGATGCATGAATACGAACACTGCAACCTGGGCAAGGTGCCGGGCGCGGTGCTGATGGGGCGCGCCAACCACACTCAGCTGGACACGTACTCCAACCTCATGATATACGCACAACAGCTCTACGGAGCCGCCACCTCGGATGAATTCAGGTAAATATCACATCTATTCTAAACTTGAGCATTTATAATATTACTAGCTTTCGCCCGCGACTCCGTCCACGTGGAATAAAAAAACAAAAGTGAGTAGCCTATGTGTTCTTCCCGACTATCCTCTACGTCTATGCCAAATTTCATCGAAATCCGTTTAGCCGTTTAGGCTACAAACTCTAACAAACAAACATCCATCCATCCATCTAAACTTTCTAATTTATATTATTAGTTAGATTAATGTTCTATTAACTCTAATAAATATTGTTACAGTTTCAGCATGTTTTACTCTCAACCGCCATACGCGGACCTTATCTTCAGCGACGCTGCGGTCCGTTTAAAGCCGTTAGCACACAGCAAGCGATCAGCTGAGATCATAGCGGGGCCTGCGCTACTAAGAGCTGCGAAAATAGTCTCATGTGATGCACCTCAGGCATTATACTATGTGGCACCGGACCCTGAATTCTTATCACATTCATATAGAACATATATTATGGGACATGTACTAGCTATAACATTGTTTATGGTCATTTTAATGCAATAAGTTTGTATAGGCTGAATACTGAAACGAATCTTAGAACCTGTCCCACCAAATTATAAATTGTCTGATAACAATTCAACATGTAAAATATGTGATGGAAATATTGGATTTTGTTCTCTCATCTGACAGTGACGTCATTATAAAGCTATCTGAACCTGTTTCAGCCAGTGGTGGGACAGGCCCTTACACTTCATGAGCCCCGTTTACAATCTAACAGATGTTAAAATGGTTATAGAATTTGGTGTTAAGCTTGTCTTTAAGCGCTGTTTTAAATTAAATGACGTTTCAGTATACAACCTTAAGTAGAAATGATGTCAGTAACATTTAATATTGCATTATGTTCTTTGAAAATTGTTCAGGATTTTTTAGTACTATGTTGGTATAGTTTATTTCTTTATATAATAGTTTTTGAAATGTGCACTGACAAGTGGTATTGTCATGATTAGGTTTTATATGGTAAATATAGTAAATTAGGTTTTGCCCGCGACTTTGTCCGTATGGATTTTAAAATAGTCTAGCATGTAGTAAAGTTTAGCTTAAGTTTCTAAGGCAACTTTTTAAATACTAACAGGCGCCAGTGAGTCAATATAATCCATGCTAGGCTTGTCCCTGACCAAGTATATTATGTTATAAGGTGCCAAACGAGCAAGCGGCCACCTGAATTCGCCAAGAAATCGAAACGACCGCTGCCGATATACGTTCGCAGATGCGTTGCCTACTCTTAATCGACGGAGGAAAAAAAGTGTTCAAAACCCACTCTTCCTTCCATTTTTTAAGTTTCGTGTTTTTTTTTTTCAATGTTTTCGATTACAACAAAAGAAAGAAAAATAGATAATACAGTCAAAAACGGTATTTTTCAGGTACTCGTGCTAAGATGCACGAATACGAGCACTGCAACCTGGGCAAGGTGCCGGGCGCGGTGCTGAGGGGGCGCGCCAACCACACTCAGCTGGACACGTACTCCAACCTCATGATATACGCACAACAGCTCTACGGAGCCGCCACCTCGGATGAATTCAGGTAAATATCACATCTATTCTAAACTTTAGCATTTATAATATTAGTTAGATTAAAGTTCTATTAACTCTAATAAATATTGTTACAGTTTCAGCATGTTTTACTCTCAACCGCCATACGCGGACCTTATCTTCAGCGACGCTGCGGTCCGTTTAAAGCCGTTAGCACACAGCAAGCGATCAGCTGAGATCATAGCGGGGCCTGCGCTACTAAGAGCTGCGAAAATAGTCTCATGTGATGCACCTCAGGCATTATACTATGTGGCACCGGACCCTGAATTCTTATCACATTCATATAGAACATATATTATGGGACATGTACTAGCTATAACATTGTTTATGGTCATTTTAATGCAATAAGTTTGTATAGGCTGAATACTGAAACGAATCTTAGAACCTGTCCCACCAAATTATAAATTGTCTGATAACAATTCAACATGTAAAATATGTGATGGAAATATTGGATTTTGTTCTCTCATCTGACAGTGACGTCATTATAAAGCTATCTGAACCTGTTTCAGCCAGTGGTGGGACAGGCCCTTACACTTCATGAGCCCCGTTTACAATCTAACAGATGTTAAAATGGTTATAGAATTTGGTGTTAAGCTTGTCTTTAAGCGCTGTTTTAAATTAAATGACGTTTCAGTATACAACCTTAAGTAGAAATGATGTCAGTAACATTTAATATTGCATTATGTTCTTTGAAAATTGTTCAGGATTTTTTAGTACTATGTTGGTATAGTTTATTTCTTTATATAATAGTTTTTGAAATGTGCACTGACAAGTGGTATTGTCATGATTAGGTTTTATATGGTAAATATAGTAAATTAGGTTTTGCCCGCGACTTTGTCCGTATGGATTTTAAAATAGTCTAGCATGTAGTAAAGTTTAGCTTAAGTTTCTAAGGCAACTTTTTAATGATACATTTTAAAACCGTCCAGTACTTTTTGAGTTTACTCGTTTTATACAAAAATACGAATCAGTTCTGTTTAATATTAGTGTAGATATGGCAACATTATTCAGTCTTATGACAGCTTTTGATTTAAAACTAGACTAAAAATTAGTAATACTAGATTAAGACTCGATATGATAGAAATAAGTAATTGTTTTATGTAATTGAAATAAAAATTATAAGCACATATGTTTCTCCTCTATATTATGTAAAATATTCCGTCCATGTGAATCTCTTTTGTATTATTATATTTGTGATTTTTATATTATTGTAAACCCCTTTGATAGCTATGCCTATAAAGTTGAAATTTTGACAATTGTTTGATAATACATCAATTTTATGAAATACGAGCTGTCGCCCTCAATCTTCGATAGCGCGGAATTTAAAAAAAAAGTAGTTTATAATATGCCCGTCTATGACAGCTATCCTCTGGTAAAAGTCCCGTCAAAATCGGCCGACCGTTGCGGAGCGTACCCGGAACAAACAAGGCTTACAGGCAACAATTTTTTAATGAGCCTTTCGTCATCAGCAACGCGAACATCTTCGCGAAATCTGAAATTTTTATTTTGATATTATATTCAGACACTCTAATTTTATCGTATGTATAGATATACAAATTGTATTACTTATATTTTGGAAATTAACTATTTAAAGTTTTTTATTGAATTCCGTCCATATGAATCTCTTTTTTTTAATATTTTTATACACAAGAAATAAAACAATTTTATAAATATTATAGATCTTTTATTTATCATTTAATAACTTATTACTAACATAACATTGAAATCCATCAGGTAAGTTTTCAAATTTCTTCATAATTATTTTCAAATCCGGTCTACGGCATATTTCTCTTATAGCTGCTTTACACATTTTTCCATTAGTGTATAAAACACTAGCATGGTCCTGCCATTTACCAGACATACAATTTGTTTTAGCTAATTCTGTTTTAATAATCGGAACCAATTTACTACATTTTGATGTTAACTTTGCACATAAATATAAAGCTTTATATGAAAGATATCTCAAATGATTTATACAATGTACAAAATTAACACTTTTCGGTTTATTCTTCATTATTATTTCTATAATATAATTACATAATTTTACTGTTACCTTTTTCTTGTAGAGAAAAAAATATTCAACAATCTCTTCATCACAGAGTATAGACAATATAGTGCAAAATTTATTTGCAGCTAAACAAAATGTTATAAATATATGTTGCCATAATGATTCCTCAGAGTTATAATGTAGATTAAAAATATGACCACTTATCTGAATACCCGATACACCAATGCGGTTCTCTATGAATTTATAAAGATTTGTAATAGCATGTGAAAACGACATTTTGTAACACATTTGACCAGAATATACATTATTTGCCCGACTAACAATCAATGTATTAGTGTCATAGGAATACCCTAAAAATGTCATTGTATTACTAAATTTAATAAAATCATGAGTAAAATTCACTAATGTTTTCTCATAGTTGACATTTTTATATCTAGATAAAGCATTTAGAAATGATTTTGCATCCTCCAATGAGTTTGTAATATATAAATAATCATCAACAACTCGAGTAAATAGTTTTAATTCTTTTACATTTGTATGATGTTCGTGGAAATAAAGTTCATCCATATAAGAATAATATAGTTCAGAAAGCGCTGGTGAGTATTTATAACCTTGTACTAAACCTTCTTTCCATTCATAAATTGTTGATCCAATACGAATTAATAAAGGCTTTTGTAACTCTGACATAATATCTTTAAAATTCTGCGCCAACTTTTTTTTAACATGCATACATTTCTCAGATTCCTGCAACATTAAATTTCTTTTATGAATTATATTCAATAATTGTTGTTTGTTAATACAACCAAAAGCATTAGTGAGATCCGTTTTTATAAAATAAAGTTTTGGTTTGTTCTTTTCTAGCCAAGTTGTATGCAACAACTCATATTGTTTCTCCAACTTCTCGTGAGTCTTGCCAGTTAACAAATTTATAAATGTTAATTTCTCTTTAATTTTTAATTTATCATCTTTACTTAATTGATTATTTTTATAGCATACAATTATTCTACAATTATTATTAGGCTTGAGTATTAAATGAAGTTTTGGAATGTCTTTTTTAAGATTCTTCAGACACAACCTTACTTGTAGATTAAAATTTTTGTTATGTCTATTTCCTGATTTAAATGTACATTTTTCAATAACTTTGGTAAGTAGCATATTAGAGACTGTTTTGTCGTGAAAACTTTGCCAATGTTCTTTTTTAAAAAAATACAGCCTATTTTCATCTGAATCTAATTTACATGTAGTTACATAAAAATTTAAGCTTATAATAGCTGATAACACATATTTCATAATCCAATATAAAAATTTATAAAGCAACTTTTTAGCAGTGTCGATAGAAATCGTTTTCCACGGGAACACAGAGAAATCCCATTTTCTCAATATCCTTGTAAAAAATAAACATTGCCGATTCATACTATATATTGTTATATGGACTAGTTTTCGAAAAATTTTATAATTATGATTTCCACCGTATATTTTTCTAGGTATAACATCTTGTAAAGCCTTGATGCATCCCATGAAAATATCTTCCTTGCCAACTGCTTTCATCGTTTCTGAATACTTGGACAGAGGAAAATAATGTTTAAAGTCTTCTTTGCAGTTGATTCTTACATTATTTCTTACCTCGTCTATTAAAATAAAAAATGTCTCTGATAGTTCGTCCACCAAACATTTGTCTTCAAATAAATATTCACTTAACACTTTGATATCGTTTTCCTTTAGATATTTCAAATTAAGAATATTTTTAAATGTTCTTACATTTTGTTTATTTATAAAGTAATGCGAGAAACATATGGGTTCCATAACACATCGACTATAGTTAATAACGTTAAAAAGCTAAATTAAATCCATATTCATAGTGCTTAGCTAAGCAAAGTGAATTTAAATGTTGCGGCTACTTGTTGCAACTTGTATAAGAAAATTTGAAATTCAAACAAGTTGAAACAAGTAAACATGTCGATGCGTTCCTTTTCAAGTGCTAATTTTATTAAAATAAGTTCAAAAAGCTTTTTGCTCTGTAAATGTCTTTGTATGTTATGTTTGTGATAACATTTCATGATATATAAATAATATAATTTTGAAATAAAATAAAATTAATATTACTAAGCTGGCTATGTCGGAGTAATTTGAATTTTTCTTATGGCAGCATGGATAATAGTAAATCAAATTGCGCTTGCGCATTTTTTGAAATTCGTAATTTCTATGATTACGAATTCCATTTCTGTAAATATTTTGTTATCCCTTATTTTATCAAAATTACATCTGAATAACACCGAGTGGCTTATATAAAACGATTTTATGTTGTTGTTATTACATAACCTTAATAACGTCAAAAATAACATCATTATCATATTCTATGTGATAATGATAAGCAATACGACGACCAACTATATACTAAAACTAGCAAAAACGGTCTAGACATAAGCCATAATGGCAAAGGCAATTGTGAATGATTTGATTCAAATTTTTAAAAGCAGTGTAACAGCAGTCTTACCGGAGAGTATTGTAAAAAAATGTTTAAATTACAGTCCTATTACTCAAAATCTGAAACTTTGCGACGAAAATTATGACTTGAAAAATAAGAATGTTTACGTAGTCGGGACTGGAAAAGCTGCACAGAATATGGCTGTAGAAGTAGAGAAATTATTAACAACCAAAATTACAGAAGGAATAATTAGCATACCTAAAGGAAGTCTACATCAGAATTCAGTTAAAACAAATATATCATATTATGAAGGTGCAAAAGATAATTTACCAGATGAAGAAGCTATGATCACAGCTAAGAAAATAGAACACCTCGTTACAAATCTGGGAAAAGATGATTTTCTTTTAGTTTTAATTTCTGGAGGTGGCTCAGCCTTACTTCCTTTACCAATAGAACCAATAAGACTAAGTGAAAAAACTAAATTAATTAAACAATTAGCACATTCAGGTGCAGATATTAAAGAGTTAAATACAGTTAGAAAAAGAATATCTGCTCTAAAAGGTGGACAATTGGCTTTAAAAAGTAAAGCAAACAGAACAGTAGCTCTGATACTTTCGGATATAGTTGGAGATCCCTTAGACTTGATTGCTAGTGGTCCAACAACTGAAAATACAGATAATCCTCAAGAAGCTCTAAATATTATTAAAAAGTACAACTTGCTTGACAGTCTTTCACAATCTATATTTACAGTGTTAAATCAGAAGGATCACCAAATACTCTTTCCAAAGGAAATAGTTAAAAACTTTATTATTGGTTCTAATAAATTAAGTACAGAGGCAGCGGCTATTGAAGCTGAAGCACTTAAATATTTTCCAATTCAACTATCTAACAATGTAACTGGTAATGTCAAAGAAATTGCGCTTGAATATGCAAATTTAACAAAAGCATTTTGCGACTTTATAAGTAACAAAATCAATGAAGCAACATTAAAAAACATCATAGACAATCTTAACATACCAGGACTTGATTCAATTTTTGTCAATTCCCTTGAATGTATAAAAGAGAAAGATATTTGTTTAATATTTGGTGGGGAAATTACTGTTGAGGTAAAAGGGAATGGATTAGGTGGTAGAAATCAACAATTAGCTTTAGAATTCTCATATCATTTAAATGAAATAAAGCATAAACTAAATAATTTTGATGTCTACTTTCTAAGTGCGGGAACAGATGGTATTGATGGACCTACAGATGCAGCTGGGGCTATTGGCTACCTTAATTTGATATCAGATTGTGAAACAAAAACTAAATAATTTTGATGTCTACTTTCTAAGTGCGGGAACAGATGGTATTGATGGACCTACAGATGCAGCTGGGGCTATTGGCTACCTTAATTTGATATCAGATTGTGAAACAGAACTTGATGTTAATTTATATTTGAATAATAATGATTCATATAACTTCTATAAAAAGTTCAAAAATGGATCTCTACATATAATTACAGGTCATACAAACACTAATGTAATGGATATTCATTTAATACTCATTAAAAGACATTGAATTCTTACAGCCTTACAAATAAACGAGGTATAAAACTTTATACAAAAATCCTACTTGTTTTTCAGTCATATTTTATTATAATTACTTCCATCTTAATATACTTACAAGCTTATTGCTATGCAATAATTCCTTCTTTGATTTATTTGTCTTTATTCTTTTCCTTTGTCGTTTACTGAGATTTATTGATTGTACCTGAAAAAAATAAAAATTACAACACAACAAACATTATGCTGGACTTTAATATATATTTAATGCTTATTGAACTAAAATAAAAAACACTTTAATTGTGCTTAAAATTTTGACTCAACAATTAAAAATAGAAATATCATACTTTAGTCTCAGTATTTTTTGTCCATTCTAAACAACAATGTGGACATCGACTTTTGACTGAGAATTGCTGCTGTGGTAATCCATAACCCTTTGTTATTTCAATGCACCTCAGCCTGAAAGGAAAAAGGTTTGAGAATAGCCCTATAATAAATGAATGACAAGAATTTTAAAATTAAAAGTTGATTTGAAATACATACAGATAATAACTTCTAAGATGTTGTATTTGCGATTCGCTTTTTGGTACAGTTGCTAATCTAGTAGCTACTTTGTATAAAAATCCTACTTGTTTTTCAGTCATATTTTATTATAATTACTTCCATCTTAATATACTTACAAGCTTATTGCTATGCAATAATTCCTTCTTTGATTTATTTGTCTTTATTCTTTTTCTTTGTCTTTTACTGAGATGTAATGATTTTACCTGAAAAAAATAAAAATTACAACACAACAAACATTATGCTGGACTTTAATATATATTTAATGCTTATTGAACTAAAATAAAAAACACTTTAATTGTGCTTAAAATTTTGACTCAACAATTAAAAATAGAAATATCATACTCTAGTGTCAGTATTTTTTGTCCATTCTAAACAACAATGTGGACATCTACTTTTGACTGAGAATTGCTGCTTTGGTAATCCATAACCCTTTGTTATTTCAATACACCTCAGCCTGAAAGGAAAAAGGTTTGAGAATAGCCCTATAATAAATGAATGACAAGAATTTTAAAATTAAAAGTTGATTTGAAATACATACAGATAGTAACTTCTAAAATGCTGTATTTGCGAATCGTGTTTTGGCACAGTTGCTAATCTGGTAGCTACTTTATACAAAAATCCTACTTGTTTTTCAGTCATATTTTATTATAATTACTTCCATCTTAATATACTTACAAGCTTATTGCTATGCAATAATTCCTTCTTTGATTTATTTGTCTTTATTCTTTTTCTTTGTCTTTTGACTGAGAATTGCTGCTGTGGTAATCCATAACCCTTTGTTATTTCAATGCACCTCAGCCTGAAAGGAAAAAGGTTTGAGAATAGCCCTATAATAAATGAATGACAAGAATTTTAAAATTAAAAGTTGATTTGAAATACATACAGATAGTAACTTCTAAAATGCTGTATTTGCGAATCGTGTTTTGGTACAGTTGCTAATCTAGTAGCTACTTTATACAAAAATCCTACTTGTTTTTCAGTCATATTTTATTATAATTACTTCCATCTTAATATACTTACAAGCTTATTGCTATGCAATAATTCCTTCTTTGATTTATTTGTCTTTATTCTTTTTCTTTGTCTTTTACTGAGATGTAATGATTTTACCTGAAAAAAATAAAAATTACAACACAACAAACATTATGCTGGACTTTAATATATATTTAATGCTTATTGAACTAAAATAAAAAACACTTTAATTGTGCTTAAAATTTTGACTCAACAATTAAAAATAGAAATATCATACTTTAGTCTCAGTATTTTTTGTCCATTCTAAACAACAATGTGGACATCGACTTTTGACTGAGAATTGCTGCTGTGGTAATCCATAACCCTTTGTTATTTCAATGCACCTCAGCCTGAAAGGAAAAAGGTTTGAGAATAGCCCTATAATAAATGAATGACAAGAATTTTAAAATTAAAAGTTGATTTGAAATACATACAGATAGTAACTTCTAAAATGCTGTATTTGCGAATCGTGTTTTGGCACAGTTGCTAATCTGGTAGCTACTTTATACAAAAATCCTACTTGTTTTTCAGTCATATTTTATTATAATTACTTCCATCTTAATATACTTACAAGCTTATTGCTATGCAATAATTCCTTCTTTGATTTATTTGTCTTTATTCTTTTTCTTTGTCTTTTACTGAGATGTAATGATTTTACCTGAAAAAAATAAAAATTACAACACAACAAACATTATGCTGGACTTTAATATATATTTAATGCTTATTGAACTAAAATAAAAAACACTTTAATTGTGCTTAAAATTTTGACTCAACAATTAAAAATAGAAATATCATACTTTAGTCTCAGTATTTTTTGTCCATTCTAAACAACAATGTGGACATCTACTTTTGACTGAGAATTGCTGCTGTGGTAATCCATAACCCTTTGTTATTTCAATGCACCTCAGCCTGAAAGGAAAAAGGTTTGAGAATAGCCCTATAATAAATGAATGACAAGAATTTTAAAATTAAAAGTTGATTTGAAATACATACAGATAGTAACTTCTAAAATGCTGTATTTGCGAATCGTGTTTTGGCACAGTTGCTAATCTGGTAGCTACTTTATACAAAAATCCTACTTGTTTTTCAGTCATATTTTATTATAATTACTTCCATCTTAATATACTTACAAGCTTATTGCTATGCAATAATTCCTTCTTTGATTTATTTGTCTTTATTCTTTTTCTTTGTCTTTTACTGAGATGTAATGATTTTACCTGAAAAAAATAAAAATTACAACACAACAAACATTATGCTGGACTTTAATATATATTTAATGCTTATTGAACTAAAATAAAAAACACTTTAATTGTGCTTAAAATTTTGACTCAACAATTAAAAATAGAAATATCATACTTTAGTCTCAGTATTTTTTGTCCATTCTAAACAACAATGTGGACATCGACTTTTGACTGAGAATTGCTGCTGTGGTAATCCATAACCCTTTGTTATTTCAATGCACCTCAGCCTGAAAGGAAAAAGGTTTGAGAATAGCCCTATAATAAATGAATGACAAGAATTTTAAAATTAAAAGTTGATTTGAAATACATACAGATAGTAACTTCTAAAATGCTGTATTTGCGAATCGTGTTTTGGCACAGTTGCTAATCTGGTAGCTACTTTATACAAAAATCCTACTTGTTTTTCAGTCATATTTTATTATAATTACTTTAAAAATTGTAATTTTAGTTTTAAGATACTGACTTTGAGTTTTGACACTGACATTAATCAAAGTCAAAGTCTGAAAGTGATACATATACTTTTTTGAAGATTTCATGGCCTGGTTACTGGATGTTTCAGTCGAATTTAGGACTACTTGGCGAAATTCTCGAAACAAAAATATAGTTCACTGATATTTAAAAGAATTTTTTTTTCAGGCATATTGTACTTTTATTTATAATAACTAAGATACAGGGAAAATAGTAATGTAGAATTAAATTGTGAAAGAATGACGGGGATTTAATTGGTAAATAAATGGCCAATGGCCAAAAAGGTAGTATCCGAAGCTTAAATAGAACGAAACGAAACTTGAATTCGCGCCAAAATATATTGAAGCTTGTCAAATGAAACTTCGTTAATAGTTAACTTTTATATATAAAATTACATACAGTTCCAAGAAATTAGATTTTTTAATTGCATAAATATGTTTTAACTAAGAAGACGAAAAGTGGTCGTATAAATGATTTATCTGAATATTTCCTCATGTGTAAGCTAAGACATAAAAAATTGAGACTTAACCTGTGAACTGTTTTGTTAAGCAATTTAATTGTTTTTATTTGAAAATAACACCCGTTCAAACAATTTTTAACATTTTTAAACATGGATGTAGCTGATACATATTCGACCCAAAAGCAAGTAAAGGACGATGTAGGTGTGCGTTGTCAAAAACTGTTTCAAGATTTTTTAGAAGAGTGAGTAACTTTTTAACCGTATTTATATCATAAATACAACTAAAGCAATATCATATAAAGTTTATTAACACTTTTAAAATGTAGTACTTTCGGGAATTTGATAAATTTTCAACATTGATTCTTTATTTCATTTCTTACATTAGAGTATTTGTTAATATAGATATTTGTAATACCTGCCTACACATCACAGTTACAAGTATAAGAGCTTTAAATGTAATTTCCACATAATGCTATAATATTAATTATTACTGTGTATAACATTACAAAGGACTTGTATGTTATGGTAAATGATACTAAGCTTTAAATTTATTGAATAACATATTTACAAATTATTTGTAATATTCTAAATGATTAAATACAGGTTCAAAGAAGATAATGAAATTAAATATGAGAAACCGTCTAAAGAATTAATAAAGCCCGAAGCCAGTACTTTAGAAGTCAGTTTTGATGATGTTGAAAGATACAACCAGAATCTGGCTACAACTATTATTGAAGAATATTACAGGATATATCCTTTTCTGAACCAAGCTATATTAAACTATGTGTTAAGTATAACTGATAATAATGTTAAAAAGGAACTCATAGGCAAAGAATGTTATGTGTCATTTGTAGATGTGCCTACACGGCATAAAGTGAGAGAATTAACGACAGCTAAGATTGGAACATTAATAAGAATCTCAGGGCAAATCGTAAGAACTCATCCTGTACACCCAGAGTTAGTTTTGGGCACATTTGTCTGTTTAGACTGTCAGACTGTGGTGAAAAATGTTGAACAACAATTTAAGGTATATTTTTGATTTATTAATAATTTGTCTTTTATATTAGACTTGTTTTTGCTCTTGACTTTGAACAGAATTAAATTAAATTAGTTTACAAAATAGTGTATGTGTTCTTCCACACTATATTTTACATCTGTGCAAAACTACATCAATTAAGCAGTTTTAAATTTATTTCATATCCCACACCCATTAAAAATTTTCAAAATTTCACATTTAGTAAAATAATATGACTTTAGCTTGTGAATTCAACCTTGCAGAATTAAAAGAAAACTAGTAACATATATAGCACATGTTACTCATTGATAACATAGCCTTTTACTGGCAGCATATTTTTTTGAATATACTCATTACATACAAAAATATGAATCTTATCTCTTTTACAATAGCAATTGTGTAGCAACTAATTTGATGAACATCTTTCAGTACACATTACCTGCAATATGTCGGAATCCTGTTTGCGCAAACCGAAGACGTTTCATGCTAGACGCTGACAAATCAGTTTTTGTTGACTTCCAAAAGATAAGAATCCAAGAGACTCAGGCGGAATTACCCCGCGGTTGTATTCCACGCTCACTTGAAGTTATACTCAGAGCTGAAGCTGTTGAATCTGTGCAGGTATGTATCTATACTTTCCTTATACTAATATAATAACACACTTCTTTGTTCATCATCATCATCTCCCCTGCCTTATCCTACTCCCGTAGGGTCGGCGCACCAGGTTTTCTTCCTCCAAAGCACTCTATCATCCGTCATCTCAGTCATTACTCCCTTCTTGATCATGTCACCTTTCATGCAATCCATCCATCTCTTTCTAGGTCTACCTCTACCGGTGTACCCCTCCACATTCATAACTAACATCCGTCTTGTTACATGCGATTCATCCCTTCTCATAACATGCCCAATAACACACTTCTTTGTTATGTAGGATTTTAGAATTATTTGAATTATCCTCTTTTTAATAAAAAGCCCTACACTTACTACTATGACAGGCTTTTTCCTGCTTTTTAATTTAAGGAGTGAATAAATTTGGAAACCATTTTCATGTGGGAAAGGAACAAAAACTACAAGCCAATGGTAGCAAATAAGTTTGCCATTTCATTGGTAATTTCTACCCAATTGCAAATGCCTTCTTTGTCATTCATGAATTTTGTGCAGCGCAATTGACTATGACAGTCACCACTAACTTAGAGTAGCTTCCAAGCCCATGTAAGCTGATGATCCATATTCTCATTTATAAGTATTAAGTGTTATTAAATTCTAGAATCTTCTGTTTTGGATTACAGGCAGGTGACAGATACGATTTCACTGGTACCCTTATAGTAGTACCAGATGTTGGTTCCTTATCATTGCCTGGAGCTAAGGCTGAACTCACGACGAGGACACGGCAGGGGAATGAAGGACAGATGGAAGGTATCAAAGGATTGAAAGCTTTGGGTGTACGGGAATTGCATTACAAGTGAGTTTAAACTTCTTTGTTATGTAGGATGTCAGTAATAACAGCATATCTTTTGATTTATTTTTTTTATTAAAAAGTTCTACGCGTGACATGCTATAAGATTTTTGTTATTTATCTATACTTAGTACTATAAAGAGGAAAATTTCTATTTTTGTATGTATTGAGATAACTCAAAATCTACTCAGCTGAATTTTTGAACCTTTCACTGTTAATAAGCTACATTATCACTGAGAAATATATGCTATATAAAAACTATTTTCTAATTAACGTGAACGAAGACGCGAGCAACGGTTTCCTCTCCCTCTCCCTCTCTCTCTCTCTCTCTCTCTCTCTCTCTCTCTCTCTCTCTCCCTCTCCCTCTCTCTAAGTGCCTCTCCATTTATGGAGTTTAGCTGTCAGCACGAACTTTTGCAGGTCTTGTGCCAAGCAATATAGATGTACGCTGGTAAAATTCGTCAACTCCTTGATATTTCGCAACGATTTCTCGTCCAGCGGGTTTCTCCCTGCGATAATATATTTTGTTTCTCAAAGGACAGCATTCCTCGCGTGCAGCGTGCAGGCGATGTCGCGTCGCTTCGGCACCGCGGACATTGCCGCCGACGACCTCACCACTGACGATATGAGGAAACATATGACCGACAAGGAATGGAACCAGGTATATAACTTACTAACCAAATAACTAAAATCTGTAAAAAAATGTTTTTTTTAGTATTGGAGAGGTGTTAGCAATTGTAGGCTCCTATGACTAACATGGAATAGAACAGGTATATAACTTACTAACCAAATAACTAAAGTCTGTAAAAAAAAAGTTTTCTTTTGTATTTGAGAGGTGTTAGGAATTGTAGGCTCATATCACCGATAAGGAATGGAACTAGGTATACTTTATAAAATAAAACTGTGCTAAATTCTGTACAAGATCTTTTTTTTTTTTACTTATTTTAATATCTAACATTGTAAAGTAGTTTGTGAGTAACAAATGTTTTTTTGAGTAGGAATTTATGTATATTAGCATAAATAGCTATTGTCTAGGTCGATGTTGTGCTTTATTTTACTTATTATTATTTTTTTACACTGTAACGATTCAACTGCCCAAATATTTGAATGTTTCTATACAATTTTTTTTACAGTAAACATAAGATTTTTTAAGTTTTTTAAATTTTTTCTGTCTAGGTATATGAGATGACAAAGGACAGGAATCTATACAACAATCTAATAACAAGTTTATTTCCAAGCATACACGGGAACAATGAAGTTAAACGAGGGATTCTATTAATGTTGTTTGGAGGCGTCGCTAAAACTACTATTGAAGGTAGGATGTCCTTTTAAAATGATTTATATAACGCCATCTAGTTAATCATACAGACCTCTTTTTTTTTTCAATTTCTTTTTATTTGATTTGATTTTAACATATTAAACTGATCTCTGCACTGACCATGTAAAGAAAGAATTCTCAAGTTTTTTTATTACGTTTTCTATCTAACTTACCTCCTTATCATTTGGATGGAAAAGGAACCCGACAGCAAAAAAACGAGTCATTACTCGTAATACGTTTTATATATATATATATATGCCAATAAAAGACATGTAAAGATTATTCCAGACTCATTTATAATAACCACTTAAGTTAAATCTAATCTAACTAATATTATAAAAGCGAAAGTTAAGATCGACGGATGTTAGGTTGTAGCCTAAACTGCTGAACGGATCGCAATAAAATTTGTCAGACGTAGAACAGTCTAGAACACATAAGCTACTTTTGTTATTATAATTCCAAGCGGACGGAGTCGCGGGCGAAAGTTTACTTAAACTAAACTATAGTTAAGAAAAAAAGGTTTTGAACCCCTGATTGTTTCCAGGTACAACACTCCGTGGTGACATAAATGTGTGCATAGTTGGTGACCCGAGCACTGCTAAGTCTCAGTTACTGAAGCAGGTCAGCGAGATCACTCCCCGAGCGGTTTATACCAGTGGCAAAGCCTCCTCCGCCGCTGGCCTCACTGCTGCTGTTGTTAGGGTATGTATATATTTTTATGTCTATGCTTTTGCCCGCGACTCCGCGTGGATTAAAAGAAAACAAAAGTGAGTAGCCTATGTTCTTCCAGACTGTCCTTTACATCTATACAAAATTTCATCGAAATCCGTTCAGACGTTTAGGCTACAAAATCTAACAAACATCCATCCATATTAGTATGATCTATACTAATATTTTAAGCGGCAATAGTCTATAAATAATGATTTGGGGTACCTATCTTGCAGTCGAGGGTTTGAATCCCGCCAATCGACTATTGCGAACCATATCCTAGCACAAGCTGGAGCTTAGTTAGTATAGTTAAAGGAAATATTAGTAAACAAGCTGTTCCCGTGCGTTATCCGCATGAAATTATAAAAACTTTGTTTTATTTACATTTGTCAAAATCTCAATTGCAAATGTCAAAATTACCGTTACAATAATAACCATGGCTCCTTAAGCTTATAGTGTATGGTCCCTTTGACACATGAAGGTTTTTCCAATCTATTTGCCTCCTAAGTTTAATAGTGTGAAAATATATAGCCTAAAGCGTAACGTAAGTGTAGGGTTTTTTTTATTAAAAAAAAATATTCAAAAATGTACTGTGATTGCTGACATCTTACGCCCCAAAGTAGTGTGTTTACGCTTTATTATATTAGTATAGATTAACAAAAATCTATTATTAAAAAAATATAAAGTGAAAAGATTTGTATTTTTGCATGTATTCAAATAACTCAAAAACTACTGGGCCGATATCAAAAATAATTTACCTTTAAAAAGCTACGTTATCAGTGAGTAACATATATTTTGTAATTTCACGCGGGCGAAGTCTGAGCAACAGCTAGTATAAAATAAAAAAAATATGATTTTTCAAGTAAATATGAAAGTAAGTCGTCTCAGCTGTGTTCCATTACGTGTTACATATTCACCCTTGTATCATCATCATCATCACCAGCTCACTATATGTACGTCCCCGCCGAGGGGCTCGGAGCCTACCCAAAGTAAGGGTGACTAAGCCATAGTCAACCACGCTGGCCAAGTGCGGGTTGGTTGACTTCACTCACACATATCTTTGAATTTCTTCACCGATATGTGCAGGTTGCGTCAGGATGTTTTCCTTCACCGTAAGAACGTCGAGTAAATTATGTACATATGAAAATTCGAAAAATCGAGAAATTACATTGGTACATTGCAAGATTCGAACCCAAGACCTGTAGATTACAAGTCAAGTACTTACCACTGAGCCACCGACGCTCTTATATTTATTTTAATAAATATAAGAGCTTAATATATTTACCCTTGTATCATCATCATCACCAGCTCACTATATGTACGTCCCCGCCGAGGGGCTCGGAGCCTACCCAAAGTAAGGGTGACTAAGCCATAGTCAACCACGCTGGCCAAGTGCGGGTTGGTTGACTTCACTCACACGTATCTATGAATTTCTTCACCGATATGTGCAGGTTGCATCATGATGTTTTCCTTCATCGTAAGAACGTCGAGTAAATTATGTACATATGAAAATTGGATAAATCGAAAATCACATTGGTACAGCCAGATTCGAACCCAAAACCTGTAGATTACAAGTCAAGTACTACCACTGAGCCACCGACGCTCTTATATTTATTTTAATAAATATAAGAGCTTAATATATTCACCCTTGTATAAGTCGGTCAAAATACCAGGACGAGGAGTCGTTCGACTTCGTGATCGAGGCGGGCGCGCTGATGCTGGCCGACAACGGCGTCTGCTGCATCGACGAGTTCGATAAGATGGACCCTGGGGACCAGGTCGCCATACACGAGGCCATGGAACAGCAGACCATCTCTATTGCTAAGGTTAGTACAGCATAGGGTCTAAATATAGGAATTTTATTCCAAAAAGGTATAATCAAAAACTTTCACCCTCGACTCTGTACGCAGAAAAAAACATTAGTAAGTAGGTGTTCTAGACTATTCTAGACATCGAGGCCCGTTCTGTAGTTTAAGCTACAAACAATGTAATCCATCTACTTTCGAATTTATTATTATATAATGTTAGTAAGAAATATATATTATTAGTATTATAAATTCGAAAATTTAGATTCAGACATTAAAAGATATCTCCGAAATGTTTCAACGAATCTTAAGGAAAATAGACTATAATGTTGAATCATAATAAATTTAGTTTTACTGTAATTTACAGGGGTCAAGCACACTTACATTACAAGTGGCATAAAAATGTCCATCTAAAACTTCGCATTTATAATATTGGTATGATTTATTTAGACTAGTATACACAACCATTGTTCACACAATTACATAAGAAAATAGAAAAAAAGTATACACTAAACCGATAAATTAAAAAGGATTTTTAAAAAAAGCTATATTTATATCATACGAAAAGTATAACATCCAATACACTTCAGTCAATTTTTTTAAAAACTGTTCATGCCATATTTTTGCTTGTTTAGTTAGCTTAAAATTATTATTCCTAGTTTAAAAATAATAAATCCGGACTGAAGCATACTTGCTATCAACTTCAACATTTTGGAACATGTCCTTATTCCAAAACAATTCTGAAACTTGTAAACTAAACAAGTAAATACAATAATAGTAAAAGTTTAAATTCATTTACTAATAGAATGTTAAAAATGTTTTAGGTTACTAAACAAATCAATAATCCGAGTGGAACAACCTGACATACATTTAGATGAAGATGACCCTCAGTCTGAACCTATGATGGAGGTTGACCAAGACCCGTCTACTGCTACCACTGGTTTGTAAACATTGTTTTTTTTTTAAGTATGTAACGGCATCTAGCAAATTAGCTTACTTTTTATTTCCTAAAGATACAATGCAATACACTAAATGTAACTTAAATGACTTACAACTTATAACGTTTATTATAAATATAATAATTATTTAAAAGACTTTAGTTAAGATTTTTGTTTATCTAAATTGTGTTTTTTTAACAGTAAACGGAGACTCATCTGGAAAGAAGAAACTAACCCTATCATTTGAAGAGTACAAATCTCTGAGTCATATGCTTGTTGTGTTTATGAGGAAAGAGGAGGGCGAAGCTGAATCTAGAGGTAATCTATTTTTTTTTAAATATCAGTCTCACTTAATAGTGCCTGGGTAGTAGTCAGGGCACTTCATAATACTCTACTTTCAGAATAATTGTTTTGTTCTACGCAACAAGAGAAACTTCGCCCTAACTTAACAACGAAATAATAAAAATAAATTATCCCTAATTCATACATAAGTGTGTCCTATTGGTTATTGCGTCGACTTAATGTGTGCAACATTTCTTCTTAAAGTGCCATTTTCCGAAGTATGGTCCTTCAAACGAATCTCAAGGGACACCGTCATTTTCCCTGATTGTACCATGTCTTTCCAGGAGAGGAGAGCGCAGGTATGCGCAAAAGTGCAGTTGTGAACTGGTATTTAGAGCAACTAGTGACACAAGGACAAATAGAAAACGAAGACGAATTGGTAGAAAGGAAAGTTCTGGTTGAAAAAGTTATTGAAAGGCTCATGTATCATGTAAGTAATTCCAAGTTCACATGTTTTAAATTGTATTATTTTACTTGTGTATGAATTTTTATTGAATGTTTTTTATAGGATCAAGTTATAATACCCCTAACTACAACTGGGCTAAAAGCGACACAGAAATCATCAGAACAGGAGATAGAAGACGATCCATTATTAGTTGTTCATCCGAACTTCGTGGTTGACTCATAATTGATTTTTAATTTTTTTTAATCATTAAGCTGGTCTTTTTATAATAATGAATAATGTTTTTTACTTTTGTGTTTTATTGCTATTAGTAAAAATAAAATTCCTTTTTTTTTCGAGATGAAGATGATAAAAACATATTTCACATTACATAATCTTTGGCCATTTTTATAAGAGCACACTCTTTGGTTTCTGGTAATTTAATTTGTAGATGTCACTGTCACATTATCAAAACACAAATCGAAACTGTATTTTCGAAAAAGAAATAATAAATTCTGACTTAAAAACTGATTTTTAAAACATGCCAACTGATCGTTAATTTATAAGTAAAGCTTTGGTTATAAGATTAACATGGCACGTAGAGAAAAGAAACGAATATTGGAGAAACAAGCCCGTGAATTCGTAGTACTTGTGCGGGACTATTTTGAACGTGAGCAGCAAAACGGAGGGCCCCTGTTGCCCCTCACTCGTGTTGTCGAGCGAGTTTCTGATGCATTAAAGATCGGTACAAATACGGTATGTCGAATAACTAGAGAAAAATACGGTAAAAGCGGAATGGAAGATAATGAGCTTAAGACTCCAAGTTATACACCACGGTAAGTTCAATTAAATAGATTTTTAGTTTTTCCAAGTTGGTTTGAAACTGTATAGAAAACTGTACATTTACATCCAACATACAAATCTTCTAATATGATAAATGCAAAAGATTTTGTTTGGAAGGATGTTTTTTAGGAGGTATCTCCCAAACAGCTGAACGAATATCTATGATATTTGGCACAAATGTAGAGCATAGTCTAGAATAATATATAATACTTAACTTCTTAAATTCAATATTGGCAAAAGCTAGTTCTGTGAATAAATGAATGTTGACATTCATACATAGCAAACATTGTTATTTAACTTTTCCTGTTATGGATATAAGATAAACACAATATTATATTATACTAGCTTTCGCCCGCGACTCCGTCCGCATGGAAATTAATCATAATCAAGTAGTCTATATGTTCTTCCACACTATCCTCTACGTTTACGCCTAAATTCATCGAGATCCGTTCTGTCGTTTAGGCTTCAAACTCTAACAAACATCCATCCATCCATCTAAATGTTTGCATTTATAATATTATTAAGATTAATATTATTGTGGAATTAATTACTTTATCTAAAATGTGAATTTCATCTATAATATTAATTTTGATTAAAATGAAAAAAACTAATGTATTCATTTTACAGTACAAAAAGAGAAAAAACTGATGAATCATCAAAATCCACCACTGATGGGGAAAAGGTGCCCAAAGAATGCAATCCTAGGGTTAACGGTGTTAGCACAAATAAGAGTAAAACCAAAGTTAACACAACTGACTCAAACATCAAAGTAAATCTTAAAACATTTCCAAATATAACAAGGTAATATTATTTATTGTATTACAACAATAAAATAGCATCAATAGAGTCATGGTTAAGAATACAGAATACCTATTATGTGGTTTGAGTTCAGTCATTCAATTATTATAAACAATATTCCAGCACAAGCCTAGGTCTTAGTTAGATTTTTTTTATATCACAAGATGGTAAATGGGTTAGCAGCCAAGAATTTGCCGAAATAGCAAAATTACCTTGCCCATATGCATCTACAAAATTAGAGGAGGATATTTTATTTCCCCTTCCTATGTGTCTACTTATAAAAAACTGTACATTTACATCCAACATACAAATCTTCTAATATGATAAATGCAAAAGATTTTGTTTGGAAGGATGTTTTTTAGGAGGTATCTCCCAAACAGCTGAACGAATATCTATGATATTTGGCACAAATGTAGAGCATAGTCTAGAATAATATATAATACTTAACTTCTTAAATTTAATATTGGCAAAAGCTAGTTCTGTGAATATATGAATGTTGACTTTCATACATAGCAAACATTGTTATTTAACCTGCCTGTTATGGATATGAGATAAACACAATATTATATTATACTAGCTTTCGCCCGCGACTCCGTCCGCATGGAAATTAATCATAATCAAGTAGTCTATATGTTCTTCCACACTATCCTCTACGTTTACGCCAAAATTCATCGAGATCCGTTCTGTCGTTTAGGCTTAAACTCTAACAAACATCCATCCATCCATCTAAATGTTTGCATTTATAATATTATTAAGATTAATATTATTGTGGAATTAATTACTTTATCTAAAATGTGAATTTCATCTATAATATTAATTTTGATTAAAATGAAAAAACTAATGTATTCATTTTACAGTACAAAAAGAGAAAAAACTGATGAATCATCAAAATCCACCACTGATGGGGAAAAGGTGCCCAAAGAATGCAATCCTAGGGTTAACGGTGTTAGCACAAATAAGAGTAAAACCAAAGTTAACACAACTGACTCAAACATCAAAGTAAATCTTAAAACATTTCCAAATATAACAAGGTAATATTATTTATTGTATTACAACAATAAAATAGCATCAATAGAGTCATGGTTAAGAATACAGAATACCTATTATGTGGTTTGAGTTCAGTCATTCAATTATTATAAACAATATTCCAGCACAAACCTAGGTCTTAGTTAGATTTTTTTTATATCACAAGATGGTAAATGGGTTAGCAGTCAAGAATTTGCCAAAATAGCAAAATTACCTCTGCTACAAAATTAGAGGAGGATATTTTATTTCCCCTTCCTATGTGTCTACTTATAAAAAACTGTACATTTACATCCAACATACAAATCTTCTAATATAATAAATGCAAAAGATTTTGTTTGGAAGGATGTTTTTTATGAGGTATCTCCCAAACAGCTGAACGGATATTTATGATATTTGGCACAAACGTAGAGCATAGTCTAGAATAATATATAAGCTACTTAACTTCTTAAATTTAATATTGGCAAAAGCTAGTTCTGTGAATAAATGAATGTTGACATTCATACATAGCAAACATTGTTATTTAACTTTTCCTGTTATGGATATAAGATAAACACAATATTATATTATACTAGCTTTCGCCCGCGACTCCGTCCGCATGGAAATTAATCATAATCAAGTAGTCTATATGTTCTTCCACACTATCCTCTACGTTTACGCCAAAATTCATCGAGATCCGTTCTGTCGTTTAGGCTTAAACTCTAACAAACATCCATCCATCCATCTAAATGTTTGCATTTATAATATTATTAAGATTAATATTATTGTGGAATTAATTACTTTATCTAAAATGTGAATTTCATCTATAATATTAATTTTGATTAAAATGAAAAAACTAATGTATTCATTTTACAGTACAAAAAGAGAAAAAACTGATGAATCATCAAAATCCACCACTGATGGGGAAAAGGTGCCCAAAGAATGCAATCCTAGGGTTAACGGTGTTAGCACAAATAAGAGTAAAACCAAAGTTAACACAACTGACTCAAACATCAAAGTAAATCTTAAAACATTTCCAAATATAACAAGGTAATATTATTTATAGATATCAGAAATATATTAAATTTAGTTTGCACATTAGAGATTATTATTAAAAAAGCTTGAATTGCTTTCATACCAGAGTTTTAATTTCTTTGTTAAGCTGTAATGCTAAAATGAAGTAAAGTACAACCAAATTCCATACAAAGAAACTATATCAATTAATTATTTATGTAAAAATTATTTTATGTAATCTCAAAAATATTCAAAACGCGAAAGTTTAAATGGATGGATGATTGTTAGAGTTTGTAGAGTAAACAGCTTAACAAATCTCAATCAAATTTAGTATAAACTAGCTGTTCGCGTGCGGATTCATCCGCGTGAAATTATAAAAACTCTATTTTATTGTTGTGTTTTAAATTATCAATAGCAAATGTCAAAATGACATGACATGACAAACCTTAGCAATCTTTCTTTGTTGATGTTGGCAGCAACTTATGGTCTCTTTCCCACATTAGGGTTTTTATCCAAAATATTTACACCCTAAGTTTAATGGCGTGAAAATATATAGCCTAAAGCTGACGTAAGTGCAGGGCTCTTTATTAAAAGAAGAATTATTCAAATATATGCTGCAATTGCTGACATCTTAGGCAACAAAGAAGTGTGTGTTTACGCTTTATTATAATAGTATAGATGTAGAGGATAGTCTGAAAGCACATATATGGTACTCACTTTTGGTTTGTTTTAATTCTTTGCGGAAAGAGTCTCTGGCAAGAGTTAGTTTAAAATAAAGTGAAGTGATATTTGTAAAAAAATTTTTACGTAGTTATTTAAAAAAAAACAACATTGAAAACGTTTTTGTAGGAAATAATCTCAGTACATACTCTCCTTTTCTTACAGTACAAAAAGAAAATGTCGGACAATATCTTCGAAATCACTTTTAGATCCAATGTATGATATACCCAATATCTTCAGTCCGACTTTAAGTGATTTTGGTAGCTCCATAGAATCTACTATTACAGGTGTAAAATCAGGAAATAAAAATACTCCAATGCATACAAGGTAAATACTCCAATACATACAAGGTAAATATATAGAGCGTCGGTGGCTCAGTGGTTTAAGCACTTGACTTGTAATCTACAGGTCTTGGGTTCGAATCCCGCCATGTACCAATGTGGTTTTCGATTTTTCGAATTTTCATATGTACATAATTTACCCGACGTTCTTACGGTGAAGGAAAACATCGTGATGCAACCTGCACATATCGGTGAAGAAATTCAAAGATATGTGTGAAGTCAACGAACCCGCAATGGGCCAGCGTGGTTGACTATGGCCTAGTCACCCTAACTTAGGGGTAGGCTCCGAGCCCCTCGGTGTGGACGTATAGTGAGCTGGTGATGATGAAATATATAAATATTTATCATTTTACTTAAGTCAGTATAAAAGGCTCTTATATCAAGTTGGGGAAAAACTTTTAAATATTCTATGTGCCTTTTGTAATATTTTTATATGTTCATAAATAAATCTACGCTAACTAAAGATTAAATATGAGGTAATTGCAATTATCTCTGTTTTAATCTTCATTTTAAACATTGATTTGTAAACCGAATGGACGATTGCTACCTTAAACAGCTTTTATATCAGACTCGTTTTTGTCTTTTAAAATATTTTTTTAGAATGAATGAAATATGTACTAATAATAAAAAGGTTAAATTCAAGTGATCTGATATATTTTTTTTATTGTTAGCACTCAAATGAATCCTGCAAAAGACTATTCAATGAAATTGGAATTCAAAGACGATTTGGATGATAATATCATTCTTGTTGTTCATCCTACAATTGATGTAAGTGTTTTTTTTTTATTTTTGCTTATTCATATTATCTTTCGAAGTATATTTTTATAATAGCTATTTAGTTTCTAACATATTTTTTATGTTCTAGGACCGTCTTCCTATGAACAGTTGGCAGAATAATAAAACTTTGTATTGAATGCTTGCCATAAAAGGTACGGAACTATTTTTTGTGTTGGCAACAGTTAGACATATGCAATCAATGTTGCCATAATATAGCGATGTAGTTTTTAAATTGGTGAACATTTTGTCTGTAAAAATGAAAAGTATTTGTAGGTTAGTATATTTATTTCGGAATGTATATATTAAGAATAAATCTAAAATACTGCATTTAATTTTTAATGCAGTGAGTGTTGCAATATAAAAGGCGATTAAGCCGCATGTAAGTCTGATTTTCTATTTACCTGTTCAGACTATAACTTTATTTAATGTTTATATCTAAATTTTAAGTACATGTAAGTATAAATAAATAAAATTGATTTCTTCAATGTAAATGTTTTTGTAATGTCTTAGAGCTTTTTAATAAACTTTGGATGTTTTTTAATATTTTCTTATTAATCCTGTCCGAGGACAAGCTGTAGATAGAGGATTAAACAACAATAACAGTCACCAATTCATCAAGACAATAGTGAAAAATAAACTATGTTCATAATAAATTTGGTTTTATAGAATTGTAGGAAACATATTGTAAATAATCTATAGCAATAAAGGCTTCATCATCATCTTATTAATCCGATACAGATGATTTTACATGATTTTCAGTATTTTTTTTTTAACAAAATGAAATAAAACACTGTTTAAAAATGACACATATATTCAACATCGTTCAAACACTTTGTATAGATCGCTCAAGTTTGCTATTTGTAAAACCACACCGTTTGTGACAAATCTATTGGGTGGTAGGAAATTTCTTCTTATCGCTGGAAATATGACGTGTTCCTGTTTCCATTGTTGTGATGTCTGAGCCTCCGTCGCGGTGTCAGGGTTCGGTTGGGAATAGAATATCGCCGTCTGACGGCAGAATGTATCGAAACATTCCTTCTCTGAATCCCAATTAACTTCGGTAACCAAACGTACTAGATACGTTGGTAACGCGCCCATGAATGGTGTATGACCATCTTAGAAAGAAAAAATACATAAAATAATTGTTATACACTGTTGCACAAAAATAGTATTATAAAATTTCTCATTTTCAGAAATTACAAAAAGTTATACCCTAATATCCTCCGTGTAACTCAGAGGGGTAGGCAGTGACCACATCCCTCTTTTTTTTGGAAAGCACTATATAATGTTTATAATTATGTAGAAATGTAATTCATTATTGTGATTTGTAATTATGTATTTAGTATAAAGCTGTTTGGTGAACACAATAAAATAAATAAAACGAAAATGTTCTATCCAAGATACTTGATTTAAGAAAAATCTTAAGTATAAAAAATTACATTACTTACCAAGTAACAAAGGCAACGCTAACAGTTCACCATCCACATTAAGTTCTAGTGAGAAATATTCAAACAGCATTTCTTTCTTGGTTAGAAGAAGTACTGTCATTTCCTTCGCCATATCACTCATCTCCCCTATAAAATAATTTAAAAAAATACATTTTTTACAGAAGCCTTAATTTTTTTAAAATAAGCTCCAAACCTACTACAAATCTAGAAGAAAAATGGTATTTTTTTAAAGTAAATGAAATAAATGACAACTTAAATGAAAGAGAACGAACATAAAACGTATGTAGAAGAAAAGAGACAGATGTATAAAACGATTGTTTTTTATTTATTTTACCATACTGAGAGTTCCATTCTGCTTCCTGCGTCTTTAAACCCAACATCATCAGATCTTCAAGTGGCAATGGATTCGATAACTTGATTAACCCCAAGTTTTGAAAATCGTACAGCAACGTCTCATAGAAAAGTTCCTCCCTACAACACAGGTCAGTATATCCTTCTCTTTCACTCTTATTCATTAGATATATGTCTATCTTTGTTATGTAACGAAATTTTCATTTATGCGTTATTAAAACCACATAATCATAACGCCGTCCAGTCTTTATGTGGTAATTAAGGCAGAGTAGGTTTTTTTTAATATTAGTTTTTGTTAATTTACTAACATTTCCTTTAACCATTCCAACTAAGCTCTAAGCTTGTGCTAGGATTTGGCTCACAATAGTCGAATGGCGGGATTAGAACCCTCGACCGCAAGATCGGTAGTCCGTACCACAAATCATTAGACTATTGGCGTTTCAGGTTTAGTGTAAGACTTGTAAAAAATAATTTTAACGACGAAAATTTATGAATTACTAGCTTTTGCCCACGACTGCGTCCGCGTGGGATTAAAAAAAAAACAAATGTATATGTGTTCATACAGAATATCCTCTACATCTATGACAAATTTCATCCAGATCCGTTTAGCAGTTACGACTACAAACTCTAACATCCATCCATCCATCTAAACTTTCGTATTTCTAATAAAACTAGCTTTGGCCCGCGACTCCGCCCGCGTAGATTTAAAGAAAAGCAAAAGTGAGTAGCCTATGTGTTCTTCCAGTCTATTCAGCCGTTTAGGCTACAAACCCTAATAAACATCCATCCATCCAACCATCCATCTAAACTTTCTCATTTATAATATTAGTATGAAGTATGGTATGTTAAAAATTCTCACTTACGTTAATTTAGTCGTATTACATAAATACAGTTTAGTAGAATGTTGTATTAGAGATTGATGACAATCAATGCAGGCGATAAATATTAGATTCGCTAATATTTCTCTCAAATTCATATTACAACTACCCTCCACATCCATACGGAGTTGCTTAACGCTTGTCAGTTTTGTTTCTACCCTCTCATATTTAAATGTTCGCGTTTTAAACGATTCCTTTGGATCTATATAAGTTATATTTCCTTGGTCTACACCTGTATGTAAATTCCACTTTTCCTTGCTTTTTATTTCTTTCGGTTCCTCTATTAGAGAATTTTCTAGAACATCTGTATTTTCATCATTAATTTGTACGATTGGTTTTTTTTTAATTTCTTCATCTTTCTCCGTATTTATTGTGTTTGTTTCGTTTTCATTACGTCTTGCGATTTGAAAGAATTTATCGATTTTCTGTGTATCAGAGCTGACTCTGACCAAATCTTTGGCATAAATTTTAGCTCCGTCGGTTGTTTTTTTAATAATTTCATCAACCATTGTTGCTCCTGGCAGACGAGCCTGCGTAAAATGAAATTTTTACTTACCACTTGCCTACAAATTAGACGCTTTTTCCACTAAGCCGTGCTACTGCAGTTATAGAAATCGTTGCAATGCCAGTGAAAATAATGCAATTTGGCTCGTAAATAATTAAAGTCTAATTTTAGTCCTCTTTTACTTTCCACCCTTTTCGTACGAAGAAAGCATGGGAAAGAGACGTGAATTTAGTGGGGGACGGGATGCATAGGGGAAAGTCCTCTGTCAGTGCATCCCCTTGGTTGATTATAGGTAGAAAACTCATTTGCAAATGCAGATGTATAAGGGCAGCGGTCGCTTCGCTATTTTGGCGAATAACTATTATCGCTGTTAGTGTTATTTACAGATGTCGAATAATTTCAAAGAATATTGGCATAAAATAAAGTAAATTATTTTGCTCACAACAATAGTGTTTGTACTAAATAAATGAAAAAAAAATATTTTACCTGTGTGTACATAACTCTGGATGAATTACAACTGAGCAGTTTCGCTTCAATACAAGATTTGATCTTGTCATTTATCTGCTCTTCATATAAAAACTGAACTTCATGTTTAGTTGGATGGACATTCACATCTACATTTCTGGGATCTGAAGATTTTGAAAAGGAAGTTGGTAAGGTAAAACATTTTTTTTAGAATAGAAAACATTACAACTAATTGAAGAGTAGTTCGAAGATTTTCTGAAGGGGATTTTTTTATAAATTTATTCTAGAGTGTTATTTTAACTGTTTTTATTACCTAGTTCAATACTGAGGTAGACATAAGAATGTGCATTCTTCGGCAAATACGTTGAATAAACTGAATCCACCGCTTTTCGTATACCTGGAAATTTTAATTACACAATAAAAACACACATTAAAAAGTCATTAATAAAAAATAACTAAACATTATGATAATGCAAAAAATTTAGTCACGTTAAAAAAAAATCTTACTCTGCGATTCCACTAAACGATGGTTTATAAATAATAGCATAGTTCCTCTTTTATGTGAGTAATTAACATTAGTAATAAATCCATGTATTGACATTTTCAATGTTTCATCCTTTAATTCAATATCTAATAACTCACGGGCTATGCTGTTTCCATGAATCTTAAATTATATAACAAAATACATTAAAACAACTATATTTAAAAACTTTCAGTCAATATTGAAGCTTTCCCTTATACAAGTATACTGTAGATTTTACTAAATTACTAACAATCTCCATTTTTAGTAGACTAAAGGACCATTGACACATTATTGACCATTCTCCAATTCTGAGCTATGTATTTAAATAAAAAACAACACTTACAATCCTAATATTTTCAACCACACTTGATTTAATAGCTGTTTTAATATCTGCATTCTCACCGAATTTCTTCAGCGTGAAACCTACATGACTATTATGTATGGCATACCCGCCTACAACCTCCATTATATGAGAATACTCTTCAGTAGGACTTCGAAGTGACTT
The DNA here is from genome assembly GCA_029286645.1 of Papilio protenor. Taxonomy (NCBI): domain Eukaryota; kingdom Metazoa; phylum Arthropoda; class Insecta; order Lepidoptera; family Papilionidae; genus Papilio; species Papilio protenor. The sequence goes on along the minus strand of JAGSMZ010000010.1, from coordinate 1,416,854 downwards.
TTTACGAGCTAACACATTATAAAAGAGGTCTTCGACCGTTATTTGTGTACCGTTGTTACCAGCGCATGCTTTTATCGGTCCTTTCAGTTTACCATTTTCATATGAAGCTCTGAAAAGTATTAGTTTTAATTTAAAAAAAAAATACCTTAAGTATAATTGATTACGCAACTTCAATCATGTTTATAACATTTTAATTAAAACTATGTAAAATGTATCTTCCGGCACGAAGGACCAATATTCAAGACAATTGAATTGTGTTGGAAGTGGATTTCAAAAAATAATAATTTAATATCTATTTAATTCTTCAAACCAGGGTAGACAATCAAGGCTATAATAACTATGACAAATCAAAACATTTAGACCCTGTCCACCACTGGCCGATAAAGACTCATATAGCTTAAAAATGATGTCACTGTCAGATAAGGTATCAAAATCCGATATTTCCATCACATATTTTACATGTGCGATAATCAGACAATTTACAATTTAAGGCCCTGAAGATTATAAAAATCGTCCCCCATAAGTGATATGATCAGATAAATGAAGGATGAATATACGATCACAATTTAAAAAAGGTATAAGGTAAGTATAATGTATATACTTGAGTTAATACCAGTTTCATACCGTAAAATGCACAGAGATGTTAATTAGTTAATAAGAGTCACACAAAAAAGTGCTAACCCTTAATGTTACTCACAAAACATGACTGCACTAAAACTTATTTTAAACATGTTATCTCTGTTTTTAAAAGTTAGTGAGAAGGATGATAATGTTATGTACAAGAACCTTACATATTACATATGAAAATCATACTTATAAGCACATTTATCGTTTGCTGTCTTGGTAAGTATATTGAGATGTGAGATATAGCTGATACTAGCCAGGGCTTCTCCTCGGAAGCCGTAAGTACTGATCTCCTGTAAATCCTCATATTGCTGCAGTTTGGATGTAGTGAATCTCTCACAGACAATGTCCAAGTTGTCATGTCTGATGCCAGTGCCATTGTCTTGGATCTGAAATGAAGAAATAGAAAATTAAAAGTAATATATCAGGGAAAATATAAATTTAAGAACTTTCATTTGATATTTACCTGCAAATACTTTAAACCACCAGCTTTAACAGTTATTATTATATTTGTGGCATGTGCATCTAAACTGTAAATAAAGAATAAAACAAATCAATACACCTAAATTTAATTCAAAACTCAATTGAGTTATAAATTCTCACAATAAACAATTTTTACGTCGAAATTAGGATAAAAATAATCTAGCACACAGACACGTTCTTAAAATAAGGTAAATCTCAAACACTTGACTTAAACTTTGAAAAAAAAAACAAACAAAAAGTTGAAAATATGACTACAGTTTGTATAACTTGCCTGTTTTCAATTAGTTCTTTTAGAGCATTTGACGGCCTTTGCACAATCTCGCCAGCTGCTATACGGTTCACAACATCTTCGTCTAATTTTCTAATAATTCCTGGTTCTGCCATTATCGTTCCATCATATTAATTTTTATTCCAAGTTCTGAGAATGAAGAAATTCGAGTTCGACGCAGGTTTGACGTTTCGCGCATTTTTCTTGGTCAAAGAATGTTAACCATAACCACAATTGCTTGCGAAGACGTACTCTTTGGCTGTTCGGTTGGTTTCGATTCTGACAGATTTTGATAACTTCTTTCAATTTTCTCATTGTCAATTGCTTAATTGTTGTTTTACACTTTGAATTTCTTCGCAAATCGTGTATTTTAATTTTATACTTATACATGTGGGTTAAACGGAGCAAATAAGGATATAATATATACTGAGGTGTTTGTGCTTCTGGTGGTCTTAGTTATAAGTAATAACAATGAGTTTTAAAGACTTTAATTTTGACCACAATGATTTTGATGTTGAAGTATCAGATTTACAAGAGCTTAGTTCGGTTTTGGACTCAATCTGCCCCTCAACTACTGCTTCAACATCACAAATTGCGTATCCAGGGAGCAATTCCTACCCCGCTGAACCAGATTATTCAAAAATAGACGAAGCATTATCTCTGAATAGGTTAGCCGATGAAAAGTTACGTAGACTGGAAAAAATCCTTACGTTACGATTAAACGAATGCAATCATAAACTAAAAAGCAGTGGATCTAAATACAAGAAAAGTAAATATTTTGATAAAAATGAATCATTCAAATATGTAGCCTGTGGAAAACCATATTTTAAAGATAAATCAAATTTTACTCCCCCTCACAATAAAGACACTATTACTATGTTGAATAATGGAATGTATAATTTCTCAACAATAACTGCAGTTCCTGGCTGGACAGTGAGAGATAAAAGTCAATTTCTTGATATGGTTCATAAAGTATCACTGGACATCCTTAAGAAAAAAGCTGAAACAAAGATAACTGAGTTAAATCGTGAAAAGAAATTAAATCCTGACATGAAAATTAGTAAAAAGCTAGATGTATTAAAACATGAAATTGTTCTTATAAGCAAGATGACATTGAAGCAATCTGCATTACCACTAAATGAAGATTATGATTGGGACTTAATAGCTAATAAACTAAATGATCGCCATTCTTCACAAGAATATGAAGCTCTGTGGAAATTATTTTTACATCCTGATATTAATAAAAGCACTTGGTCCAAAAATGAGCATACATCTTTACAGAAAATAGCCTACAGTAATAACTTTCAGAATTGGGAAGATATAGCGACTAGACTGGGGACAAAACGAACTGGCTATCAGTGTTTTGTCTATTTCCGAACAAATATGAACAACACATTCACTGGTCAAAAATGGACAAAAGAAGAAGAGGAATACTTGAAAAGATTAATTGATTATTATAGAGAAGATAAGTACATTCCTTGGGGTAAAGTAGCAACATCAATGGAAAATAGAACTAAAATACAGGTATACAACAAATATAATAGACTTATTGAGCAACGAAAAGGAAGATTTCTACCTGAAGAGGACACTGTAATTCTCACATGTGCAGACCAATTTGGACTTGATTTTAAAAGAATGACAAATTACTTACCTGGACGTTCATTAGGCCAAATACGTATAAGGTATCAAATATTAGCAAAGAGAAGAGTTTCAACTGTGTGGACAGTAGAGGAAGATAATAAATTAGTTCAATTACTAGCAAACAAAGAAACGTCTACCATATATTCAGATCTCACTAAATATTTCCCTGGCAAAGATAGAATGAATATAAGGAGTAGACATATGACACTTGTGAAATGGATGAAACATAATCCAAATTGTGATGTTTCAAGTGCACCGAGGCGAGCAGCACGACGATTGGGTCATGGACAACAGTCTGATACCAATTTACACAAGGCAATTGAAAACTTAAAGAACCGAATTAAGACAGAAGTGGAAGAACGCAAATGCAAAAAAATTACAATAAATTCACCGGAAAATGTTATTGAAGATGGTATTATGGCATTATTAGTTACTCAAATCACAAAAGTTGAAGAAGCTAAAAGACTGCAAGAATCACAAAATGAAGTATTGGAATTCTTAGAAGATGTTAACATTTCACCCAAGTGTTTAAATGCAACAAATATAAAAAAGCTACTTATATTATTAAAATCTAAGTTGAATAAAAAAGAACTGGAATCTAGTAAGTATAGTAAGAGATTTCCTGATTTAATTGAAGGTAAGCAAGAAGTATGTCTAGTGAGAAAGAAATCATATTCGAAAAAAGACTGTGAAAAAATGGTTATAAAGAAAATTCCAGATATATATGGAACAAACGCATTAGACAATTTAGAATATGTTCTGCCACCTCATTATGCAACTATTATAGGCTGCAGACAATTAATGTTATGGGTATCGGAAAATAAAAATAACAAAGTGTGCGATATTAATCTGAATGTTTTAATAAGAAAAAATGATCTATTAAAAAAACATTTCTTTACCTTACTGGAAAGATTTAATTCACTGTTTGTGTGGCCTATGTTACTTTCTAATGAATCCCCACATTTGAATAGAGTAAATGAGAACATTTTTAGTATAAGCAAACCTTTGCTAAGTATTGGTAGCTCTACAGTTAAAAATGATATTCTTAACTCTAGTGAGGATCACTTGACAAGTAATCATACTAAAGTGGAAAAATCAAATGATTATGAAGATGACTGAAAGACTTCATATTTTAACTGTACTGAGTCTATTTGATAGTGTTGAAAGGACAGAAAATGTAATTACAAATACTGCTATGAGAAGATTAAAAAAGAAAAAAGGTTGTGAAATTTTAATTTAGGCCAAGTTCTTGTCCATTATTAATGTTGAAATTCCTGTTTGATTAAAAAATCCAAATTCAGAGGCCTGGATAAATGTAGTAACAATTGTTTTTTAAGAACATCTTGAATTTATTGTATTATTTTTTGTTTGCTAGGTAGAAAATGTATGGATTTCCTAAGAATTGTACAATGAAGGATTACATACATTTTCATTAATATATGCATGTATATAATTGTTTTACAATGGACTTATGGATAAAACATCATTTATCAAAAATCCATCAATCACAACTAATCACAGTTTGCCATTTGGAAATCTACTTGTATTAAGATTCGTCTATGGTTTTAACACTCATATTTTAGATGGCTTACTAGCTTTAAATATATTTAACTTGAGGTTGAGAACACTTTATGTAAATTGTGTGAGTTTGATTTTAAATTAAAATATCAAAGCGTCGTCAGAGATAATTATGTTGCTACCCAAAAGTTATGATATATGATGCCAAAAGCATTTTTACTCAATTTATTGGTGTCTAAATCCAGCGCAAACTTGTATCTTTTATTAAAATAATGGTTTTTGTTATATTTTCTTATTTAAACCATAAAAATGTACATTTAATATAAGTAGCTAGTTCCTAGTAAGCAAGTTTTTAAATAAATGATCAGTAATAAATATTTGTGATTTTTTGTGCCACTTTGGTAAAATTAATTAAAGTGTAAAAACTGCATGTCTAATTATAACTACTGTGATAAACTGTGTTAGTACAGCATAAAACATGTGTTTGTATTATTTATAATCTCAATAATAAATTGTGATATTAGATGTATAGTATTTTATTGTTTAATTATACTTCAAAGTATAAGTGCGAGTGTCCACTGCCAAAAATGTATTGTCACCCCTCTAATTCTGTATGATAAACAGAGATAGCAATATATGTATTTTGAAATAAGCGGGTAGATTAAAATTTCCTAAAACATTGCAATTTCATAAAGAATCTGTTTGCAAAGTATCATTATTATTAACCTTTCATCTTTTAATTGTTTGTTTAAGAATTTAAGACTTAAATTCCTGACCAAACAATCCGACTGACTGTAAATTGGGGAGGGTTGTTCTCCAATCACAATCAGTATTTATGATGTTTTATATGAGAATCATATGTTATTTTTATTTTTGTTGAATATTTATTTTTGTCATTTTAGCTTACGTCACATATGTTGATTGCAACTTCTTTACTCTTACTAAATTATTTTGCCTTTATTTACATGTACTGGAAATCATTTTACAGGTTTAAAAAATCGCAAGGTTGAGAAGACAGTCTTAGTTATCTGTGCAGTCTTGCTTATGCGCGCTCTAGCTCTATGGTTATTGTCGCCATCTTTTTCGTCGTGACGTGTTTCACAAAATTCTCATATACTCTTTGGTTTGAGCATTGATGTTCGCTTGTATTTTTCTAATAAACGTTTATATACTCTTTGAAAAATAAGTTTGAGCGGTAAAATGATTATAGAAAGTGTTTTTGATGCGGAACGATAATATAATATTACAAAATGATGGATTTAAAAGCATGTGCAATATGTTTGACTACGGACTCGGACTCCGCTGACGTGAAATTTTACGATTTGGATGTCGGACTAAGAGTCGAATACAACATAATATCAGGATTACGAGTAACTGATTTGTTTCCACTTTGAAGTTTATATAAATAAAGTGTTTTGTCTGTCTACTAAAGTTTTTTTTTTTTTTTTTTTTTTTTTTTTTTTTTTTTTTTTTTTTTTTTTTAATTGCAGGTAACAAAAGCTGCTATTCAGGTGATTGATCGTAAATTATTGAACGTAGAGCCGTCCCTATCATACTTAGAAAGCAACAGAACACACTATGAGCAAGTAAAGTTTAAATGGGTAAAGCACAATCGTTTCAGTGATGTGAAAGGTGATGTACCAATTGTTCACCACAGTACTACAGATTCTGTCAAATTTGAAATACCAAAAAATGTCCTTATTAAAACTGAAATAGAGGATACAAATACTGAGGAAGATATACCTATATCAGAGAATATTGAGGATTTAAATTTAAATGATTTTGAGAACCTACCACAGGAAGGGGAAGAGTCACATGATGAGAATGCATACAAAGAATTTTTTGCTACAAACCCAGATAGTGAAAATGATTATGTTGAAGAGACTAAAGATAATTGTGAAATAAAAGATGAGATAGATGTAGATGGTTGTAATTTAGACGAGGAGTACGCTAGTGTAGTACCAATTAATATGAATGAAGCAAAGGCTGTTGTGGAAGTGTACAAAATGTTCAGTTCAGGGAAATATTCATGTAATGTATGTACAAAGTCATTCTATACTGAAAATCGATTGATGATACATATGAGAATGCATGATAAGGTTAGTATGTTTGAAATATTTATTTTCATTGGGTTTTAGTTAAATTTACAACATACTCTACTATACAGTATGGTTCAAATACTGATATAACTAAGTTTTCCGTTTGACCTGCAATATAATCATCCTTGATATATTGCAGAAGAATATTGTACTAGTTCCTATGGATTAAATATAGTGAATTTTATATTCTTGGTTAGGCTATATATTCGCGCCTAAACAGCGTTTTTCCTATCCATCCATTGCCATTGCCTATGATCCATTGCCTAATTGGTGTCCGCGCTCCCCTCACGTAACACACAGGACCACCTCGAAAAATAGATCAGTGTGTAAATTCGTCCGAAATAAATCAGTAACAATCAATAACAAATAATATTGTGAAATAGAACATCTGTCCTTCCTTTAATAGAAGATCACAGCCAATACTATTGTTTAAAAAATTAAACTCAAGTTATATTTAACTTGTTAAAATTAGTTAACAATTGCTTGATCATAATCTGTGGTTAATAGTTTATTGGTCTATAATAAAAGTCTGTTCATACATTTTTTCAGCATATAAGTGGTATGTATTGCTGTGAGTTATGTAATTATTATTACAAAACAGATTTTCTCTTAAAAACTCACATAACAGAAAAACATATGTACAAATATATATGTAGAAAATGTCCTGAAGTTAGTTTTGATAGGTAAGTAACATTTATAATTATATAAATATTTTTTTAAGTACCAACATACTACATTGTTTATATACTCATTTTCAATATCAGCAATGTAATACATCATCTTCCCGAATAGAATGGAATTTTTCCTTTGATATTACAGAAACTTTTATTATATGTATAGACTAGCTATCGCCCAATATATATAGTATATATATAGTATTTGAAGTACCAATATACTACATTGTTTATATACTCATTTTCAATATCAGCAATGCAATACATCATCTTCCCGAATAGAATGGAATTTTTCCTTTGATATTACAGAAACTTTTATTATATGTATAGACTAGCTATCGCCCGCGACTTCGTCCGCGTGTAATTAAAAAAAAAAGAAAAGTGAGTAGCCTATGTGTTCTTCCAGACTATCCTCTATGTTTATGCCAAATTTCATCGAGAACCGTTCACCCGTTTAGACTACAAACTCTAACAAACATCCATCCATCCATCTAAACTTTCGCATTTATAATATTAGTATGATAACTGTTTAATATCTTGTTAATTTTCAGAACTTCAGCGAAGCAACATTTTATTTGGTCGCATTTACAAAAGGGGGCATCTAAAGACTTTAATTGGTATGAAACTCGGCCTACTTGGTTGAGTAAGCGAGGTGTGAAGCAGCACAAGGGTGTGGTATCACTCCGTCCTGTTAGAAGGATAATAAAGTTGCCGGATGATTTCTTAGTTTATTCTCCAGTGGGACATGAAGAGCAGTACCAAATAGTGGGAGCGAGACAGACAAGTATGAATTATTTGGAAGCAAAATTCAAATGCAATTTGTGCTACAAAGGTTTCCGAGAGATTGATACATATAATAAACACATGAAGAAACATAATCCAGTAAGTAGATTTTACTATATTATTCTACTAGCTTTCGAACGCGACTCCGTCCGCGTGGGATTAAAAAAAACTAAGTACCCTATATGTTCTTCCAGTCTATACTCTACATCGATGCCAAATTTAATCAAGATCCATTCAGCCGTTTAGGCTACAAACTGTAACCAACATCCATCCATTCATCTAAACTTTCGCATTTATAATATTAGTAAGATTTAACTTAAACTTTAAGGTGTATTAATTTTATATAGTTATGTTTGGGAGATAGTAAAAATTCTCTATTTTTTCCAAAAGGTAATATTTACTAGGGAATGGAAAAACTATTATATGTGTTGATTTTAGTGTTTAGTAGTTTATATATCCATCTTTATATTGTTTTAATACTTGACAGTGGTAGAGCCCGCTTAAATATCTTCACACTGTAGGGCTCGCCCACAGCAATACCACGACCACACAGAAGACAGGTGTGAAGTGGGAGCAATTCCACATACAGTCTGAAGTGCCAAAGGCCTAAATTTAGTCGCTTTTTACTTTCCATCCTTTTCTTAAAAAGAAAGGATGGGAACCAAAAGTGGATTTGACGACGGAGGAGATGGATAGGGAGGGGAAATATCCTATTTATGTGCGTCTTCTCTTCCGTCGATTAAGGGGTAAGGAATGCATCTACAATTGCAGATGCCTATGGGCAGCAGTCGCTTCGCCATTTCGGCGGTTTTTGTTGGCCTCTTGCTCGTTTGCCACCTTATAATATAAAAAAAAACTTTCTAAGAGGAGCTGATGCCTTCTAGCGAGACCCGTGTAAAATTGTAAAACTGTAAAATTGGTAGTATAAAATAGGAGTTATTGTTGCAGGCTATCTCCGGCCAGTTCCAATGCGATGTGTGCAAGCTTTATTTCAAGGATTTAAGGAAAATGTACAAACATATGAACATATCACATTTGTATAAATATTCTTGTCAGATTTGCAGCTTCGTATGCTATAATAAGTAAGTTTCACTTTTTATTAACATACCTTTCACCATTTGTGTGTAATTAAAAAAAAGTTAATAGCCTTTGTCTTCTACTAGACTATCCTCTACATCTATATCAAATTTCATCGAGATCCGTTCAGCAGTTTAGGCTACAATTTATAACAAACATCCGTCCATCCAAACTTTCGCACTTATAATATTAGTAAGAAATATAAGATATATTTCTTACTAATATTATAAGTGCGAATAAGAAATATAATAAGAAATATATCTTATATTTCTTACTAGTATTATAGATTCGATACTTTACAGTTTACAGATGTTAAAAGATATTTCCGAAATGTTTCAACGAATCTTAAGGAAAATAGACTATAATGTTGAATCATAATAAATTTAGTTTTACTGTAATTTACAGGGGTCAAGCACACTTACATTACAAGTGGCATAAAAATGTCACCTACAAATGTCAACACTGCGACAAAGTGTTTAAGTGAGTATGCTCTTTATTTATTCCTTTCCTTTATATATTAAAAAAAAACGTGAAACTGACAATATTCTAATACTAGTTGTTGCTCGCGACTTCGTCCGCGTGAAATTAAGAAAAAAAAAGTATAGCCTATGTTACTCACTGAAACATAGCTTTGTAATGGTGAAAGAATTTTAGAAATTGCCCCAGTAGTTTTTGAGTTATTTCAATAGATGCAAAAATACAAATCTTTCCTCTTTATAATCTATACTAATATACTAATATTATAAAGATGTGATATTAATATTTTTGTATGCATTGAAATAACTCAAAAACTACTGGGCAGATTTCAAAAATTCTTGCACCATTAAAAAGCTACATTTTCATTAAGTAACATAAGCTATATTTACTATATTATTTTTTAATTTCACGCGGGCGAAGTCGACCAACTGCTAATATTAGTATAGATTTACTAATTTCAGTAAACAATGTGGTTTTTCAATAATAAAGATTATGATTTTATTAGTATTTTGTATTGTTTGTTAGGAAATCATCAACACGTTTAACACATATAAGAATAAAGCATCCATCGACCAACATCTGTGAGTTGTGCGGACACAGCTTTGTCAGCGAGACGGGATTGTATTGTCACAAGAGGATGGCGCACAGTAATGAGGTAAATTGCACACACAGTTCTTAATTCAACACTAAGGGTGCTCTTTAGTATAGACTAGCTTTCGCTTCGACTCCGTTTGCAGAATTTGAAGAACAAAAGTGAAGTCTGTGTTCTTTCAGAACAGAATCCGCCAAAACGGCGAAACGAACGCTGCCCATAGACATTCGCAATAGCGGATGCGTTGCCTACCCTTAATCGACGTAGGAAACGCACATAAAGAGGATATTTCCCCTTCCTATGCGTCTCCTCTGTCAAATCCACGTTCCCTCCATCCTTTAAGAAAAAGGGTAGGAAGGAAAATGGACTAAAGTCGTGTCTCCGGCACCACACTCATCAGACTGTAGGCGGAATTGTTTCCACTTCACGCCTGTCTTGTGTGTGGTCGTGGTGTTGCTGGGGGCGAGCCCTACAGTGCGAACATGTTAGGGCTCTACTGTTAATTGTTATTAATATTGTATATTTCCTAGGAGATGGAGGTGAGTGAGGATGTGAAGGTGGACGTGACGGACGCGCTGTACTGCGCCGAGTGCAACATCTGCTTCAAGAACCAGGAGGCCTACAACACGCACTTTGGTAGCTCCAAGAACCATTCTGCTACTAATTTGTAAGTATTTTAACTAACCAAAAACTCGCATTTTTCCTCCAACAGAATACTTAAACGAATATCAAATACTTCGCTTTGTAAACGCTAATTATCTATCTATACTAATATTTTAAAGAGGATTTGTATTTTTGTATGCATTGAAATAACTCAAAAACTACTGGGATTTTAAATCTTTTAACCATTAAAAAGCTACCTTAACGCTGAGTATCATCTTACTAATATTATAAATGGGAATGTTTAGATGGATGGATGGATGTTAGAGTTTGTAGCCTAAACGGCTGAACAAATATCGATGAAATTTGGCATAGATGTAGAGGATACTCTGGAAGAACATATAGGCTACTCACTATTGTTTTTTTCTAATTCCACGCGGACGGAGTCGCGGGCTAAAGCTAGTAATGTTATAAAGAGGAAAGATTAGTATTTTTGTGTGTATTGAAATAACTCCAAAACTACTGGGATTTTAATTCTTTCTCCATTAAAAAGCTACTTTATCGCAGAGTAACATAGGCTATATTTATAAATTTCACGTAAACGGAGTCGCGAGCAAAAAAGTATTCCAATAAACTTAGTTTTTTTTATAGAATATGAATTTTAAATGTCTTGTGCTTCTAGACACTGTTACATAATTATTTGTTGTATTTCCCTGATTTTCAATTAAAATGTAATGTTATAGATTATTACATTTAAAAATGTTGATTTGATAAATGAAATGCCCAGTGTTTTCCTAACTCTAATTTAATCCACGAAAAAAGCCTAAAATTAGATTTTTATATGTATTACACAAATCAGAAAATTGTTAAAGTCAATTGTTATAATTAAATTGTATAGAAATATTCAAATATCTTGGCTGTTTAATATATCTAAGTCATATGATGTTCCGAATCGTTAGAATATTTGAAAACGTATTTTTTTTTTTTATAATATAAGGTGACAAACGAGCAAGCGGCCACCTGAATCCACCGAAATGGAAAGCGACCGCTGCCCATAAACATCCGCAATTGCAGATGCCGTTGCCTACCCTTAATTGACGGAGGAGGAGACGCACATAAACAGGATATTTCCTCTTTCTATGCGTCTCCTCTGCCGTCAAATCCACTTCTCCTTCCCATCCTTTCCTCTTAAGAAAAGGGTGGAAAGGGAAAGGGACTAAAATTAGGCCTCCGGTACCACACTCATCAGACGAAACGCGGAATTGCTTCCACTTCACGCCTGTTTTCTGTGTGGTCGTGGTATTACACCGGGCGAGCCGACCCATTCGTGCAAAGATGTTAAAGCGGGCTCTACCACTGTTACGTATATACACAACCTTTATTACTTTAATGTTTTTTTCTCGTTTTAGATCTGTTAACAATCATATGAGGGAAACAAGGAAGCGTCGTGTGACGCGACGTGATGCCTCTCTAATTATCAACAACGGCCTGCCTACCATCACCAGATGTGAAGTCGTGAGTATATACATATCACCGAATTTATAGCAAAAATTCCATTTTAACTATAATACCCCACCTTTAGATATATTTCACTTATCAAAAAGTAGCTTTAAAAATAAAATCATATATGTACTTAATCTAATTTAATTTAAATAAATACTAAAATGTATAATAATGTAATCTTGTTTCTCGCTTTATAAATTATTTATAATAGCTGTTCCCATGCGACTTCATCCACATAAAATTATGAAAATTTTATTTTATTGTTTACATGTGTCAAATTATCAATAGCAAATGTCAAAATGACATGACATGACAAACCTTAGCAATCTTTCTTTCTTGATGTTGGCAGCAACTTATGGTCTCTTTCGCACATTAGGGTTTTTATCCAAAATATTTACCCCCTAAGTTTAATGGCGTGAAAATATATATCCTAAAGCGTGACGTAAGTGTAGGGCTTTTTATTAAAAAAGATTTATTCAAAAATATGATGTAATTCCTGACATCTTAGGCAACAAAGAAGTGTGCGATTACGCTTTATTATATTAGTATAGATAGAAATAGATATAGATTAGCTTGCGCTTCGACTCCGTCCGCGTGAAATTAAAACAAACAAAAGCAATTAACCTATGTGTTCTTCCAGACTATCCTCTACAACTATACCAAATTTCATTGAAATCTGTTAGGCAGTTTAGGCTACAAACTCTTAACAAACATCCATCCATATAAACTTTCGCATTTATAATATTAGTATGATGCATTTGCTTAACTTAGAAAAATTAACATTAATAAATTGGCAGCGTCTTCACTTAACTTAGGTGGAGTCGAGGTCAAGCGCTGGTTTATTTACGTTAAAAAAAAAAAAAATGTTTCTCATATTGTTATGCACCTCTTGGCTCATTTATCGGTTTTGTGTATACTTGTTCTATTTTCCTATGTTATTGTGTGATTAAAATAGCTGTTGTGTACTTCTTACTAATATTATAAATGCGAAAGTTTAGATGGATGGATGTTTGTTAGAGTTTGTACCCTAAAGGGCTGTATTTCGATGAAATGTGGTATAGATGTAGAGGATAGTCTGGAAGAACACATAGGCTACTCACTTTTGTTTTGTTTTAATTCCACGCGGACGGAGTCGCCGGCGAAAGCTAGTATATAAATAAATGTGCTTATCATTGTATGATGTATGTATGTATGTGCAGTGCGGCGACAGTTTACAAAACGACGTGGCAGCGCGCAAGCACTACGAGGCGCAGCACCCCGGCGTCGACTACCTCAAGCGGTACATGTGTGACGTCTGCGGACACACAACCAGGGTAAATATCACTATATATACTGATATATGAACCAGAAAGTGTTAAGAATGAATGTGGATGGCTACAAAGGTAGAGGAAGACCGAAGAAAGTATGGATGGATTGTGTGAAAGAGGATATGCTTAAGAAAGGAGTGGATTCAGATATGACGGCTGATAGAGATGTATGGAAGAGCAGCACATACTGTGCCGACCCTCCATAAGGGATAAGGGCAAGTTGATGATGATATGAGGAGGCTTTCACCGCTTTAAGCGGCCCTTACACAGAAGATCAAGAGTGATACTAACCATACTAATTTAATATAAACATTTAAGTAAATCAACTAACTTACATATATTTAGATCTAGTTGTAAATATTTGAAAAATGTACAATAGTTTTTAGTTGTAATTTATAAATAAAAATATTGTTAATTGTAAACTGTGTGAAGGGAAAATAAAAGCTATCTTTATCTTTTTTACCTTTTACACTGATATATAGAGAACACATTGTTTAATTTATTTTATAACAAAAGATGGAGTTTATTATAATTTTGTAAAATGTTTTTGACTGATTTCCCTAAAGGAGGTACTCAATTCGTCTGTATGTTTTATAACAATATAAGCGCCAAAACCTAATGGGGATACGGATTAGCGAACTTACGGTCGAAGGTTCGAATCCCGCCATTCGAGTATCATGAGCCTAATTTAAGTCCCTTTCTCTTTACCACACTTTTCTTATCAGGAGAGAATGGGAAGGGGAAGTGGATTTGACGGTGGAGGAGATGCATAGGAAGGGGAAATATCCTCTTTATATGCGTCTCCTCCTCCGTCGAATAAGGGTAGGCAACGCATCTTCAATTGCGGATGTCTATGGGCAGCGGTCGCTTCGCCATTTTGGCGGATTCAGGTGGCCGCTTGCTCGTTTGCCACCTTATTTTATTAAAAAAAAAAAATGAACCATAGCACAAGCTTATAGCTTAGTTGGAATGGTTAAATTATCAAAAGCTAGCTGTTGCTCGCGACTTCGCACGCGTGAAATTAAAAATTATAGACTATGTTACTCACAGATAAATTACCTTTCTAACGGTGAAAGAATTTTTAAAATCGGCCCAGTAGTTTTTGAGTTATTTCAATACATACAAAAATACAAATCTTTCCTCTTTATAATTTTAGTATAGATAAACTAGTGTTAAAAAAAAACTTGACAACTAACATAGTAACTTTCGTACAGTTACCGGTGAAAAAATGATGTTCCCTATGTCTAATCTATATAAAATGTGTATGTTTGTACAGCAATACGCGAACTTGATGGTGCACATGCGAGTGCATACGAACGAGAAGCCCTACCAGTGCCCGCACTGCGACCGCCGCTTCAGCATGCCCAGCAACAGGGACAGGCATCTCGTGGTGAGAATACATACATACATACATACATACATACATACATACATACATACATACTACATACATACATACATACATACTACATACATACATACATACATACATACATACATACATACATACATTTATTTAACAACTAGCTGTTCCCGTGCGGCTTCATCCGCATGAAATTATGAAAATTTTATTTTATTATTTACATTTGTCAAATTATCAATAGCAAATGTCAAAATGACATGACATGACATGACCTTAGCAATCTTGCTTTGTTGATGTTGGCAGCAACTTATGGTCTCTTTCCCACATTACGGTTTTTATCCAAAATATTTACCCCCTAAGTTTAATGGCGTGAAAATATATAACCTAAAGCGTGACGAAAGTGTAGGGCTTTTTATTAAAAAAAATATTCAAAAATATGCTGTAATTGCTGACATCTTAGGCAACAAAGAAGTGTGTGTTTACGCCTTTATTATAATAGTATAGAAGTATAGATAGATGGTTCCATCTGTCACCTTATTGGTGATAGTGAGACTAAAAGGTGGGACGGATGAAACTTTTTATTCTCACGTGGGGACACAGCGGGGTGACGGTTGGGAATAATCCATTAATGCACTAATATTCTAACAAATAAGTTTAAAATGTATATGAATATTGTATTTTAGGTGCACACTGGAGAGAAACGCTACCAGTGCCAGTTGTGCAGCCGCCGCTTCACTCAGAGCAGCGCCGTCAAACTGCACATACAGACTGTGCACCTCAAGATACCGTATGCACCTTGGGACAAGAAGAACAGGTACTGCTCCATCAGCTCAAATATCCACATTCAGGGCCTCCGAGCATACCCTGAGTTGGGACTAGTCTAGACCATAGGCAACTGCATTGCGGGTTGACTTCCTACAAAGAATAGAAATACTAGCTGTTCCCGTGCGGCGTCATCCGCATGAAATTATAAAAACTTTATTTTATTGTTTACATTTCTCTAATTCTCAATTGCAAATGTCAAAATTCAAATTAAGTTTAATAGCGTGACAATATATAGCCTAAAGCGTGTGGTAAGTGTAGGGCTTTTATTAAAAAAATACTGTGATTACTAACATCCTACACCACTAAGTAGTGTGTTTACGGTTATATTAGTATTTACAATGTAACAGGAAGCGGCGGCGCGAGGTGGAGGCTCCGCTGGCGATGGCGCCGCCCGTGCCGCAGAAGGTGGAGCTCGACAACGTGGACTATCTGCACGCATACATCTCTTATAATGACGAATAACTACACACCGGTTTGTTTCACCTCTCCCCCTCCCCACCCCCCTTTACACTTTACTCCCCCTTTTACGCTGTACCTCCCCCTTACACTTTACCCCCCGATTTACGCTTTACCTCCCCCTTACACTTTACCCCCCGATTTACGCTTTACCTCCCCCCTTACACTTTTCCCCCTCTTTACATTTTAACTCCCCCTTACACTTTACCCCCTTTTTTTCCGCTTTACCTCCCCCTTACACTTTTCCCCTCTTTACGCTTAATCCCCTCCTTCTCATTCTCACACTAATACATTAAGTGTAAAGTTGTTCGAGCCGATGATATTTTTGAATAACTCTATACAATGTTAATGACAAGGGCGGATCCAGCTTTGGGGCCAGGGGGGGGTCACATAGTCGTGGTCAAGTCCAGAGCTTGACAAAATATGTAAATATATTTTGTCAAGCTCTTGACCGACCAGCTCAGGGGGGGTCATGACCCCCCCCTGGATCCGCCGTTGGTTAATGAACAGAGAAATTAATGAATGTAGAATTCGTTCTTCATCTCCTCCGATTTCTTTTCTACATATTGTACTTCTCTTCTATACTTTTCTAAAAGAGGAGGGTGACTAATACAATTTTTTAAATGTGATGTATAATATTGTCTAATAATACTAGAACGTTCTGAAATAAATATTAATGAATTATATTTAGTTTATAATAATCATGCAATACAAATTTAATTGGAATGTTGGTAGAATACTAAATTATCTAAAATATGATGTATCTTCACGATTTTGAATATCTTAAAAAATACTTACCTATTTTGTTGTTTTAATGATTTCTTTGTATGAAATTATTGCGTTAAATATTGTAAAATTGCTTTTTTATCTTTCTGTAATATTCAATGAGATGTAATGATCTAATTTTAAAATTAGAACCAATTAATATAGTGAATTCATTTTAGCTTTTAATAATAAATAATTAATAGCTGAAATGTTTCTTAAGATTTGTAATTAGGATGTTTATGTAACTTTAATATAATAATTTAACCTAACCGGGATTATAAAAACCCCTTTAAAAACTATTATATAATAATAACTTCTTTGTGTATATAAAGTGCATTAATAAGCTCCCAATCCCCTTCAAGAAAAGCGTTCCCAGAGATTTTTTAAATATCAGGAACTTTGTATTCTTGGTTAGTCTATAGTTGTAAATTTGTGTTTTAGCGGAAACACTTTTACAGCCAGCTACATAAATATGTAAACTATTATCTAGTACTGATACTACAGAAATAGATTAATTTTAAACTATTCTAATTATAGTATAGATTATGGGTGGAATACTATGTTTTTTTTTAATTAATGGTTAATATATGGTTTTGCATATATAATAATAATTAAAAATTATAATATGCAAAACAACCATCAGCAAGAGAATGTTGCCACCAAACTTCAGAAATGCAAAGTCAATACAACAACCGTATCCATAGGTTTCAATGCCCATACATTTTTAGTACACCGGAAATGAGCGCGACAACAAAACTTCAGAAACTTTTACACGTTTGGATTTAAAAATATTTATTCATGGTCAAAAGCATATGGATATGTGTATACATAATTTTGAAACTAAAGTATACAAGTTTGTGAAGATTTGTAAATGTATACATTTATGCAGCAGCATATATGTACAAAAATATATTATTTGTTCTGTGGTAAATAATTTTGTACATCAGTCAGCGAAACCTACGGTATATGGTATTACACATTTTTGGCGTGATTTCGTTAGCAAAACAATAAACCGGATTTTTTAGATATAATGCATAGTAAATATATTTTTTAAGTAGTAAAGTAGCTTTTTTAAATTACTTAGGTGGATTTAGGCTTATTTTATTCGACTCAATTTATTTGTATTTATAATGGTATTAATAAAGTTTACTCCTAATATTTAAATCTGTTTTATTTAATATCCATTTTATTTTATAATTAATAGCTGTTGCTCGCGACTTCATCCGCGTGGAATTAAAAAAAACAAAAGTGAGTAGCCTATGTTTTCTTCCAGACTATTCTCTACATCTATACCAAATTTCATCAAAATCCGTTCAGTCGTTTAGGCTACAAACTCTAACAAACATCCATCAAAACTATCGCATTTATATTAGTACGAAGTATGATAGCTGTTGCTCGCGACTTCGTGTGCGTGAAATTAAAAAATAAATAAAAACATAGCCTATGTCACTCACTGATAACGTAGCTTTTCAATGATGAAAGAATTTTTGAAATCGGGCAGTTTTTGAGTTATTTCAATACATACGAAAATCTTTCCTCTATACAATATTAGTATAGATAAATCGTTATTCTCTAAATAAACATGTTACAACGATATTTTATTTCAAATACTGCGGTTTTTCTCGCACATGTATTTCGAAAACCTTCACCGGACGTAACTGGAATCGGTTAACATTTTAACCGCAAAAAGTTAACTGCATGGTTTATAGGAAATATGAATAATAAAAAACACTCATTATGGTTTGCAATAATTTATTTTAACACATTTCTTAAGATTTTGTACTTTTAATAATTATTACAACTATTACTGTTTACAAGAGGAAAAGCGTATTTAGAAAAGTAATATTTTTCACTCAAAATATTTTTCTATTTGAAAAAATGTTTTGCACGAAAAAATAAATTGAAGTTCGATTCATTAAATATTTACCTAAAATTTTAACGCAACGGCGTTTAAAGTTTTTCAAGTACAGTCACTAAGACATTTGTTATAAGGATAATAATATCTTATATCTTATTATATTTGTACTGTACCATAAAAATTATGCAAAGCATTAAAAAATAGATATAAGACAACAACCAGGCCATGTAAAATGTATAAAACACTTAATTTATTCATGATAAATACAATCAAATCATATAAAACTTAAAATAAATAATTTAAAACATTGTTTTTGTTAATATTGTCGTAATTTTGTAATAAGTGTATCGAAAAACCTATGCAATAACGATACACATTTCCATAGACAATTTGTTATAAACCCTTGTTGAAAACAACCACTTTACATGAAGGGCATTTCCTTTTTACTATATCCTGGAACATAAAAGAAACATTTATGTGCCTTTATTATATTTTATTTCAATCAACAGCTCAAAATAAGTAAAGTAACGTTAAATTCTATACACTATGAACAATACGCTATTTCACTTTTTCTGATAAATATAATTTTTGTCAATAGTGCAAATATTAGGGCCTGTCCCACCACTGGCTGATAGAGGCTCAGATAGGTTAAAAATGACGTCACTGTCTGATAAGGGAACAAAATCCTATATTTCCATCACTTTTACATATTGGATTGTTATCAGACAATTTACAATTTAGTGGGACTGGTCCTAAAATTAATATTTTTTTATTTCGAAATACGATGGTCGACACGTTTGCTGTCAATGTCATTGTCTATGGCTTTATTTTGTAAAGTGTAGTGTTTATAGATAATACTAACATTAATTTATAGTCTACAATACAGCCTTATAAATATAAAAGTATGTTTTTATTGAATTCGGCAACAGCTATCTTATATACCTGTTTTTTTGTTACTGAATTGCCACTTTTTGCCTTGAAGAGGCATTTATAGATTCACCGGGCTTGAGGTAGCCTAAACCTCGTTTATGAGCAACTAACCTCGGCTCGGGCCATTACTTCGTTGTTTTATTGGGGGTTATATACCTGTAAGTTGGATTCGATCTTATCGACGCCGATGGCCGCCTGCTGCTCGAACAGCGCGCAGCAGAGCGGCGTGGCGAACACCACGCAGAGCCCCACCAGCCCCAGCTGGAAGGGGATCACCATCATAGGACGCTTACAGAACATGCCGCGCTTCGTCGCTATGTTCGTTAGAATCGGTGTTATCGCTGAAAAAAATTTACTATTTGACGTCCATCTTACTTAACATTGCTGGAGTTTGGATGTTTTTTTTTGTAAAAGGTTGCAAATGACTTGTATTCGTCAAAATAACGAAGAGATCGTTGGCCATAGACAGCATATGTGATGTGTACCTCAAATTGACAAGAGGACACACAAAAATATATTTTTGCCTTGAGTTCTTTGTATGAAATCTCCCCTCCCCATCTATTCATCCATCCAGCCATCGTTACAAGAGAGTGGAAGGGGAATATCTCTAAATACATTCTATCTGAAATGGATTAAATAATGAAAAAGGAAATATCCAATAAGTAAGCGATCGTAGTTTCTGCATCAATACAACAATGTTCGTATTTGAAAATTTCGGAACCAATGTATAGAAATCCTTTACTTTTATTTCAAAAATGACAGAGCCATTTTTAAGCGGGAAAATTATAACAAAATTATACACACTTCGTAGTGAATATATAAACTTTTGTTTTCATTTTTTGGTTCTTTTCGTAGATATCTTGGTTGATATTAAAAGGGTAAAATAAATTATTCTTTCTAATAATTTGTATACATTTAATTATATAAACATTTTGAACGTGTTAACATAAAGGCGACTTCACAATATTATTGTCAACGTTTAATATATTAACAAAACATTGTCATTTATGAGATATTTCAATATTAAAATAAATTTAAGGGCCTGTGCTACCAAATTATAAATTGATAACAATCCAACGTGTAAAATATGTGATGAAAATATCGGATTTTGTTACCTTATCTGACTGATGTCATTTTGAAGCTATCTGAGCCTCTATCAGCCA
The DNA here is from genome assembly GCA_029286645.1 of Papilio protenor. Taxonomy (NCBI): domain Eukaryota; kingdom Metazoa; phylum Arthropoda; class Insecta; order Lepidoptera; family Papilionidae; genus Papilio; species Papilio protenor. Next base: position 1,395,848 of record JAGSMZ010000010.1, on the reverse strand, counting down.
GTGGTGGGACAGGGCCTAACATTATTTAAAACAATAATGTTAATAAGAAACAATTACAAATTATTCTCAATATGAAATAAAGTTAGAGAGGTAAATTGACATACAAAATTAAAAAAAAATTGAATTATCTCACAAATAACGTAATTGACGGTCAGTTTTGGATAACACAAAGTAAAGCATAAATAACACTTAAATATTAATCACAGTAAAGTAAATGGCTTTAAGATTTCACAGTTTAAAAATGTAATTAAGAATACAAAAAAATTAAAACGAAAAAATTTTATACAACTGTAAAAATCTTTTATAATGAGAAAATCAGAGCATTTCGGAATGTTTCAAAACTGAAAAAGATCAACAAAAACAAAAAAAATCCAAAGTCAAAGCAGTTTGTAATTTTTCCCATAAATTAAATTCAGATCCTCTTGATGTCACAACCTAAAAAAATTGAGCATTACTACACGGGCACAATAACATGAGTATTCAATGTAACTACTTACCAGTAAACTTGAACAGCAGGAAGGAGCGAAAAACGTCCTTCAAGTAGTCAAAGAAATAAATTCGATACCCACTAGATCCTACATTCACTATATCTAGTTCACATTAGGCTAGTAAAGTCCAGTACCAAAAAAATGTCAAAAAATCTAGCTAATTATAATCTAGACGTAAACATAATTTATTTCTTTCGACAATTTTACAACATAATTGTGAGTTAACAAACTATTTATCCAATGGGTAGGAAATAAATATCCTCGACTTTGTGTCTCATGTTATTGTACACGCGTTGCACGTTACAAACATAAATACATATTTAAATAAACTCTCTATGTCAAACAAATACATAATGGAATGTTTGTCTTTGAAAAAAAGTATACAATATAGACCAATCAATATATAAATCAATATATATATAATATAAATAATACAAACTATATTGAAAAATTGACTAAACTCTCGATTTGTCCATAATCTGACTAATAACTTAAAACTAAACTAACAAAACTCAAACTACCTACAAAATAACTTGTTCTAGGAACAGGAGCAAACTACCCTACAAGTTGCGGAATTCTTTTATAAGCCCTTGTTGAATACGACCTCGGTCACCTCGGGGTGATTTTTCACAACTACCTCCTGAAATTCAAACATTATTTTAATTTATTATTAAAAAGTCAATACAACAACCATATCCATTGGTTTTTTCACAACTACCTCCTGAAATTAAAACATTATTTTAATTTATTATAAAATTTGAAGGTAGACCAAAAAACATGCTTAAACATTTCAGTATATCTTTAAGCAATGTAAAAATCTTTAATCGATAGATTAATTTTTATGCTTTATACGAAACAATTGACCCGCCCCGGCTTCTCTTGGGTCCAATGCTGATACGAAAATGTGTTTAGATACATCATATTAGAAACCTGGAAAATTATCAGTATTTCTTTCAGTAGGGCATTTGTGTTTACGCTTTATTATATTAGTATGTCAGTTACAAATATCACATTGCTATCAACAGTCTTTTATATTAAAAGTCAATACAACAACCATATCCATTGGTTTTTCACTAACACCCGTGCATTTTACACCGGAAATAAGGTTGAAAACAAGATGTATAGACATAGACTAATAGGAAACCATTAAAATCTATCATTCCTTACGTCAAGAGCGTCGGTGGCTGTGGTAAGCACTTGACTTGTAATCTACAGGTCTTGGATTCGAATCCCGCTGTACCAATGTGATTTTCGAATTTCCATCTTACTAATATTATAAATGCAAAAGTTTAGATGGATGGATGGATGTTTGTTACGAGTTTGTAGCCTAAACGGCTGAACGGATCTCGATGAAATTTGGCATAGACGTAAAGTATAGTCTGGAAGAACACATAGGCTACTAACTTTTGTTTTTTTGAACTCCACGCGGACGGAGTCGCGGGCGAAAGCTAGTATGTACATAATTTACCCGAGGTTTTTATGGTGAAGTAAAACGTGATGCACATATCGGCGAAAAAATTCAAAGATATGTGAAGTCAACCGCAGTGCAGCGTGGTTGACTGACCTAGTCACCCTAACTTGGGGTAGGCTCCGAGCCCTGAGCCCCGAGCCCCGGGTGTTCCCGTGACCCAGCCATCGGCGGACTGAAGGGAGAGCTGGGTTTTTGGGTACTCCGGCCACCTTTTGGCCGGCGAGTCTCACATACCCCTCTAGTAACGGGGGGGGGGGATACGTAAATGCATTTTCCCAGCGAGAAAAAAAAGGCTCCGAGCCCCTCGATGGGGACTTATAGTGAGCTGGTGATGATGATTCCTTACTTGTAGGTGAGGTTCCAGTCGCTGCACGTGCAGCGTCGCCTGCTGGCTGAACAGCGCGCAGCACAGCGGCGTGGCGAACGTCACACACGCGCCCACCAGCACCAACTGGAAGGGCATCACTGCCCAAGGATACTTCCTGAATACTCCACGTTTCGTCGCCATGTTAGTTAACACCGGTGTTAACGCTGAAAGTGTTAACTATGTTATAACTTAAATAAATTTGCAATTGTACATATTCTAAATAATTTTAATACAATGATTATAATTGTACTAATGTTATAAACGGAATAGGTTTGTTACTACATAAATCCTGCATACTTTTTATGTTTTGTAAATACCCACAAAATCACTTTATCAAACTACCTACGTAATTTCTATTCAATTTACTTTAATATCTAAATACAAAACAAATTACTTTAAAATAATCTAAAAGAAAAAGGAAATAATCGCTTAACTTTAATATAATTTCCATCTTGATATTGTGATTTCAAATATTTTGAACATTTTCACAAACAAATCCGTAAAACTGAACATAACTTTGTTACTTTTTTAAAATGAGATATAAAATGTTAAATTTCAATAAATTGATTTCGATAACTTCGACCACAGTAAAAACACAATAAAAAAAACTGACGTATTTATATTTACATAAAAGTGTTCTTTGGGTTTATATTTTATATATATGTTGAGTTTCCATTGAAAAAACATTCACCTTAAAACTTAAACCATAGAAGTACTTCTCGACTCTTAATTTAAACAAAAGGCAAGAAAAATACTTTGTATGCATATTTTAGAAGCGAAAACCAGTTATAAGTCATTTCAAATATCTTGTCTGCTCGAGTTTTTTTTTTTTTTTTAACATAAACAAACCAGCGCTTGACCTCGACTCCACCTAAGTTATGTGCATCCTCCTGTACATTATATTCTGCGCAAACTCGTACGATTTTCCGAGTCACTGAGACATTTGAAAAGGTGTATATTTTCAAATATTGCGACGATATCCTTCCGGAACACAAAATTGTATTCTACACAGCGATTAATAGTGTTGCGAACTTTTATGGCGCTTGAAACAATAAAAATGTAGGTGTAGTATTTTTCTAAAAATGAAAACTTTAAATGGCTCTCCTGAACACCTAATGGCGCTTAAAACAAATGTCCTTTCATCCATCGATACGTAATACTCACTCATTCCGGGCAACGCCATTAACACTCGCGACACACACACGAGCATTATTCCGAGCTGAGCCGCGCGTTTTGACTCTCCGATGCGGTCGCCCGACGGCGTGAACACCGGCGTGCCGCCCAACAACTCGCTAAAAACATTTTACACAGCTATTGAAAGTAAATCAACTTTAAATTAATACTGTCGCGATCTCATCTATTGAGTAGCGGAATTAGTATCCGTGGAATAATCGAGCTGTTTCCAGTATGTTCGATCGCAGCGAAATCTGTTGGCGAGTAGCGAAAAGTTCGCGAAAAGATGTCTGGAATATTCGAAGCGGCATCGACAATGTTCTATTTTTTTTTTTAATCCTAATTAGATCAAAAAGGTGTGGAGTGTATCGTTGATCCTTTTTTGGACCTCATTCCGCTATTTGATACGGAATGTCGTCCATTTGTGTGGTGTGTGTGTGTTTTCGCTGTGAGGTGACTCTGTGTGTGTATTGTGCGAGAATGTGCTATTGGAAAATGTATGTAATCCGACAAATATAAGGTGTAATATGTTAGAGTTTGTAGCCTAAACGGCTGAACGGATCTCGATGAAATTTGGTATAGATGTAGAGGATAGTCTGGAAGAACATATAGGCTACTCACTTTCGTTTTTTTTTAATTCCACGCGGACGGAGTCGCGGGCGAAAGCTAGTATAGAATAAAACGCAGTTATAGAGGAAAACGTATGTATTTGCGAAAACGTGGTAAAACCAAAATCATGACAGATATGATATGACATTGACGTTTCTAACGTCAACCTTAAAATATAAAAATAAACGTTTGGAAACTTTATAGTTTAGTCTCCGAGTTACGTCTGACTCCCCTTATGATAACATAAGGGGAGTCAGACGTAATTCGGAGAGTCTTACAGTGGAAAGTGAACTGCGAATAAGATAAAGTGACCGTGAAGTGAAAGTGCTAGTGTTATAGTGTCAGTAATGTTTCGTAAAGTGCTCAATCTTAGTGAATCTTGTTTGCGTGCATCGTGTAGTGTTAACTGACAACTGTTGACTGACACTACACTCAGTGATTCCTAGTTTCCGTTAGTCGGGAATAAATTTAAGGAGAAATTATCAGTTTTAACTATATCCCCCACGCTTGTAACAAAACGAAATATTATTTAAAATAGCCCTTAACTTGACTTATAAGGATCTTGTCACTTTTTGACATTGACAGATGGGCGTCTGAAATTCTGAGTTACCAGTAAGCAAGATATTACCTAATTTCATTCGAAATTTTTCCATATTACAAGTTCCAAACAATACCAATATGTAAATTTACAACTATCGTTTAATTCTTTTGTAAAGATTGTAATAACGTTTAATTAACACTAAATGAAGCAATTGTTGTTGGTTTTTCCAAATAAGAACTCTGAATGAAGGAATTATGTATAAAAATTAAAATGTTGATTAGATGGCTATAAAATGAACTTACTTGCTCCTCATCATTGGAATATTTATAAAATTGGCGCCGCACACCGCAGCGAATGGCACGAGGCGAGCGAATATCGGCGGCATATTCTACAATTAAAAATATTCACATTAGCGTACATTCTTACATAACCTACTAAGGATGGCCCTTAGTAATCATCAGTAAAATCTTACTTCTTACTAATATTATAAATGTGAAAGTTTAGATGGATGGATGTTTGTTAGAGTTTGTAGTCTACTGAATGAATTTCAATGAAATTTGGCATAGGTGTAGAGCATAGTCTGGGAGAACACATAGGCTACAAGCTTTTGTTTTAATTCTACGCGGACGGAGTTTCGGGCGAAATCTAGTCTATACATATAATAAAATTGGAGTATCTGTAACATTAAAAGTAAAATTCCAAATTTCGGAAAGATGTATTTGCATAGCCGATACGAAAAGGCATTTAAAAAAATGTTTGTCTGTCCGCACGCTGCGTTTATTCCGGGTAATCTCCGAAACGGCTGGGCCGATTTTGAAGGGCTTTCATTGGAGTGTATCTTAGTTTGTGGTCGACAGCTCGTGTGTAAATATAATTTATCATATTGAATTCGACTATACAGTTTTTTAGTTATTTTCCGTGCCTGCAATATCCGTCAATGTTGCTAATATTTTGTTTACGCTAAACATAAAATGTGGGAGGGTTGTGACGTTTTATGACGTCACTTATAATCCCTGTTATTAGAGGCTTGTTACTATCTAGTTAGCATAAACATGATAATTATTTCATCATGTCTTTTATGTAATTGTTTGAGAACGCAATCCTTATGTCAACGTGTCAATGACACATTTACTAGAATACTAGCTTTCGCCCGCGACTCTGTTCGTGGGGAATTCAAAAAGAAAGTAGCCAATGTGTTCTTCAAGATTATGCTCTAGATTGCCAAAATCATCATTAATCGAGATCCTTGAAGTGGTTTAGACTACAAACTCTAACAAAAATCCATCCATCCATCGAAACTTTCGCAGTAAAATTTTAATCATTATTGAGTCACGTTAACGTATTAACAATCAGGTAAAAATTTAAAACACGTGTTAAAACGATGTCTAGCTACATTTTTTCTGTCATTTACGTGTTACTATGGCATTTTTAGGTCATACTCCTTACAAAGACCCATTCATCAAAAAGTCATGTTGTTTTAACGCTATCAATATTATCTAATCTATAATTTTCCATGTACATGAATGACTAACTAACTGATCGAAATGTTTACTTTCCTCTAAATGTGGGTAAACAGTGTTTAAACATTCAAACATATTACTATCTCTGTCATTCATTGTATCAAAAATGAAACAATAATATTTTCATACACGAATGTTTAGGTAGACGATTACGTAGTTTCCGGTTTGTATTTACTAAACTTTTTTAGTGGGCGTTGGCTGTTACGTATTACTGCGTATATTTGATAATATATTTAACATTTTGAACCTTATGTTAATGGATTATGATATCAAATTGAATGGTTTGTATAAAATCGTGCGGATTTTGAGATTTATTTGCATGGTGTAAATTGCTTGTCATGATTTGTTGGAATTTAGTATTATAGTAATGTCGAGGTATTAGTAAATTAAATTAACTTACAAAGTTAAATATAGTTAGTCAATAACATAAGAGACGAATAGAAAGAATAATTTTCATATTTCTAGTATGGCACAAAAATAAACAGCCTTACATATAAACGCGGTATAAAGTTAAACTTAGGAATAAACTGAGTAGCTATTCTCGTGCGGCTTCATCCGCATGAAATTATGAAAATTTTATTTTATTGTTTACATTTGTCAAATTATCAATAGCAAATGTCAAAATGACATGACACGACAAACCTTAGCAATCTTGCTTTCTTGATGTTGGCAGCAACTTATGGTCTCTTTCCCACATTAGGGTTTTTATCCAAAATATCTACCCCCTAAGTTTAATGGTAAAAAATATATAGCCTAAAAGGTGACGTAAGTGTAGGGCTTTTTATTAACAAAATAATTATTCAAAAATATGCTGTAATTACTGAGATCTTAGGCAACAATGAAGTGTGTGTTTACGCTTTATTATAATAGTATAGATATAGATATAGATAGTATAGAAAGTATAGAAGTATAGATAGTATAGAAGTATAGATTGTCCTAAATCTGCTTATACTCAGTTTATTCCTAAGTTTAACTTTATACCGTGTTTATTTGGGCCGTAATTAAATAGTTAATCAATCATAAATTATTACGAACTATAGTACCGTAGTCCCTTTTCTTCGATATTAGTTTATTATACTGTATATTTATTTGTCGGTTGTTTAAAAAATGATATCTTTTAGGTATTACTTGCAAGGCTAGATTAAAAAGACAATCTGCATCAGTTAGTCTATGATAAATAATGCATTAAATATTAATCTTTTTTTTTAATAAAGGAAGAATTATTCAAAAATATGCTGTGATTGCTGACATCCTACGCCACAAAGTAGTGTGTGTTTGCTTTTTGTATTAGTATAGAAGTATAGATTGTCCTAAATCTGCTTATACTCAGTTTATTCCTAAGTTTAACTTTATACCGTGTTTATTTGGGCCGTAATTAAATAGTTAATCAATCATAAATTATTACGAACTATAGTACCGTAGTCCCTTTTCTTCGATATTAGTTTATTATACTGTATATTTATTTGTCGGTTGTTTAAAAAATGATAATTTAGGTATTACGAGTACGTAATTTCCGGTTTGTATTTACTAACTTTTTTAGTGGGCGTTGGCTGTTACGTATTACTGCGTATATTTGATAATGAATTTAACATTTTGAACCTTATGTTAATGGATTATGATATCAAATTGAATGGTTTGTATAAAATCGTGCGGATTTTGAGATTTATTTGCATGGTGTAAATGCTTGTCATGATTTGTTGGAATTTAGTATTATAGTAATGTCGAGGTATTAGTAAATTAAATTAACTTACAAAGTTAAATATAGTTAGTCAATAACATACGAGACGAATAGAAAGAATAATTTTCATATTTCTAGTATGGCACAAAAATAAACAGCCTTACATATAACGCGGTATAAAGTTAAACTTAGGAATAAACTGAGTAGCTATTCTCGTGCGGCTTCATCCGCATGAAATTATGAAAATTTACACATTTTGAACCTTATGTTAATGGATTATGATATCAAATTGAATGGTTTGTAATTGCTTGTCATGATTTGTTGGAATTTAGTATTATAGTAATGTCGAGGTATTAGTAAATTAAATTAACTTACAAAGTTAAATATAGTTAGTCAATAACATACGAGACGAATAGAAAGAATAATTTTCATATTTCTAGTATGGCACAAAAATAAACAGCCTTACATATAACGCGGTATAAAGTTAAACTTAGGAATAAACTGAGTAGCTATTCTCGTGCGGCTTCATCCGCATGAAATTATGAAAATTTTATTTTATTGTTTACATTTGTCAAATTATCAATAGCAAATGTCAAAATGACATGACATGACAAACCTTAGCAATCTTGCTTTCTTGATGTTGGCAGCAACTTATGGTCTCTTTCCCACATTAGGGTTTTTATCCAAAATATCTACCCCCTAAGTTTAATGGTAAAAAATATATAGCCTATAAGGTGACGTAATTGTAGGGCTTTTTATTAACAAAAGAATTATTCAAAAATATGCTGTGATTGCTGACATCCTACGCCACAAAGTAGTGTGTGTTTGCTTTATTGTATTAGTATAGAAGTATTTTTTTTTTTTTTTTTATAATATAAGATGGCAAACGAGCAAGCGATCACCTGAATCCGCCAAAATGGCGGAGCGACCGCTGCCCATAGACATCCGCAATTGCAGATGCGTTGCCTGCCCTTATCCGACGGAGGAGGAGACGCCCATAAAAAGGATATTTTTCCTTCCTATGCGTCATCTCTGCCGTCAAATCCACTTCCCCTTCCCATCCTCTCCTTATAAGAAAAGGGTGGTAAAGAGAAAGGTTCTTAAATTAGGCCTCCGGCACCACACTTATTAGACGAAACACGGAATTGCTTCCATTTCACGCCTGTCTTTTGTGTGGTCGTGGTATTTCACCGGGCGAGCCCATTCGTGCGAAGATGTTAAAGCGGGCTCTACCACTGTTAAAAGTAAGTATAGATATAGAAATATAGACAGCGACACACCTCTATGACGTTGACATATAAATGTCAGTGACGTGACAAGATTAGATAAAAACATACAACTTTTATAACAGGTTTAGACCGAATCAGGTTATACGAATGCGGAAAACACTAGTATTAAAAAATAAATTAATAGTTTTTAGACGTGGTTAAGATATACGATTTAAGTAGCCATAGTTAGATAGTTACATTCGCCTTCAAATAAATATATTTTAAAAGTTAATTTACCGACCTATTAACCCCGATTTCAATAGTCGAATAAATAAAATGCTAAAGTTATTTAGCGGATAAATAATTTAACGTAATACAATTCAAAGTCAAGTACAAATTTAGTATTGTTTTCATACCTAAAAAACATAAAAAATCAGAGATGGAATTGTCTTTTTACCTTAACTTTGCTGTTGAGGAATAGAGCCGTGGTGAGCGCGCCGCCGCACGCCGCGCAGTACGACGCCAACAGTTGTCTGAAAACATATCACTAGCTCTTTCCACGTCTCCACTAAAGGGCTGAGCCTACCCTAAGTTAGGGGTAACAAGGCCATAGGCAAAACATATCTTTAAATTTCGAAGCCTAAGCGAAAAAGATTAAAATATATACTTTTTTGTAACATAAGGTGGCAAACGATCAACCGGCCACCTGAATCCGCCAAAATGGCGGAGCGACCGCTGCCCATAGACATCCGCAATTGCAGATGCGTTGCCTACCCTTATCCGACGGAGGAGGAGACACACATAAAGAGGATATTTCCCCCTTCCTATGCATATCCTCTACCGTCAAATCCACTTCCCCTTCCCATCCCCTCCTTATAAGAAAAGGGTGGTAAAGAGAAAGGTACTTAAATTAGGCCTCCGGCACCACACTCATCAGACGAAACACGGAATTGCTTCCATTTCACGCCTGTCTTTTGTGTGGTCGTGGTATTACACCGGGCGTGCCGGCCCTGCAGTGCTAAGATACATAGATAGATAGATAGATAAGAGCACTACCACTGTTGAAAAAAAAATATAGAGAAGTCATAGTTGTGTCCATAGGTGTAATTAAATAAAATTTAAATGTTTATCTTTTACTTTGTAACACTGTTTAGTTTAAAAAAAATGTGGAGTTTATTATAATATTGTAATCATGTTGAAGCATCATTACATATCAATACAAGAACACGAAGTAGTTAGCACTAAACTTGACAACTCATATAGTACCTTTCAGAGAAAGTACCGGGGAAAAAATGTTGTTCACTGCCTATATATATTTTAAATGTCTTTGGTCTAAGCCTATTTAGGTTTTAATCCGGACTCACTTTTGACTAAACTATCGCACAACTGTTTAGTCTTGCTTTGATTCCTACGAGCTCACATGTGCATACTACTGAATGTTTAGTTGTGCAACTAAACAGTTGAATTGGCTGCGAAACTATCGCACATCGGTTGTGCGATTGTTTAGTCAAAGGTGCGTCCACTCTGTGTATATTACTTGAATTGTAGTAACAGAGAGGTCAGATAAACCCAACTTTAGTTCATTTTCCTTCCCACCCTTTTTCTCATAAGAATAGGATGGAAAGGGAACGTGGATTTGACGGTGGAGGAGAAGCATAGGAAGAGGAAATATCTTCTTTATGTGCGTCTCCTCCGTCGATTAAGGGTAGGTAAAGCATCCGCTATTGCGAATGTCTATGGGCAGTGGTCGCTTCGCCATTTTGGCGGTTTTAGGTGGCCGCTTGGTCGTTTGCCACCTTATAATATAAAAAAAAAGTTTATCGCACTATATCGTATGCAACACTCACGTGGTACTAATCGGTGCATCACCAGATCTATTGGTGTAGTTGACGAGAGCGTTGAATGTCTGATTCAACCATTGCCAGAATATCGTCGCCGGCGTCGTCTTGTAGAATGTTATCATACCTTGACAAAAAAAAATTAAAAAATAGAAAAAAATCGAAAGAAAACGAAAAAAAAAAAAACAGTATCGCTTGTAATTCAAGCGCCAATAGCCTAATGGTTTGGGGTACGGACTACCGATCTTGCGGTAGAGGGTTCGAATCCCGCCATTCGACTATTGTCGTAAACCATATCCTAGCACAAGCCTAGAGCTTAGTTGGATTGGTTAAAGGAAATATTAGTAAATTAACAAAAATCTACTAATATTTTTATATATAAAAAAAAATTATAGCAAAAAAAGTATTTTTTCATCAAATCAAACTAACAATTTAGAAAGTACACATAAAGTATCTATTTTTTATAACGCTGTTCGAAAATTGAGTGTTAATTTGTAAAAAAAAATCCATAACCAGGACATTAACGTTTCATTTGGAATACATTATTTTAGTAGTTGTCTATAGCAATATTATAAAAAGGAAAGATTTGTATTTTTATACGTATTGTATTAATTCAAAAGCTACTAGGACGATTACAAAAAATATTTCACCAATAATAAGCTACGATAGTGAACAACATAGGCTATAATTTTAAGGATTTATTTAATTTCACGCATGCGAAGTCGCGAGCAACAGCTACTTTGTAAAAAACAATGACAGGAAATTTAACAGTTCATTAAGAATACTTTAGTAGTTGTCTATACTAATATTATAAAGAGGAAAGATTTGTATTTTTGTATTGTTGTATGTATTGAAATAACTCAAAAATTACTGGACCGATTTCAACAATTCTTTCATCATTAAAAAGCTACGTTATCAGTGAGTAACATAGGCTATGTTTTTTTATTATTTTTTTAATTCCACGCGGGCGAATCACGAGCAACATATTTTTTAATTTTCTAATAACTATCATGTCTAACAATACGTCAAGAGTTATCAATAGCTCTTTCATTGACAAATGTCACAACCTTGCTCCGACCTAGTAACCTGTACATTATTAATATATATTTTTATCGTGGACTAGCTGTTCGCGTGCGGCTTCATCCGCATGAAATTAAAAAAACTTTATTTTATTGTTTATATTTGTCAAATTATCAATAGTAAATGTCAAAATGACATGACATGACAAACCTTAGCAATCTTTCTTGATGTTGGCAGCAACTTATGGTCTCTTTCCCACATTAGGGTTTTTATCCAAAATATTTACCCCCTAAGTTTAATGTCGTGAAAATATGCTATATATTATATATATGTTTAAAGCGTGACGTAAGTGTAGATTAGTAGTATAGATTATTAGCAGTACTAATATAACAATAAAACATACAAAATTTGCTTTAAAACTTATAAAACCAAATGGCCAATAACATCGATCCAAGTTAGTTATTTTCATGCTATAAGTATGAATAAAGTCCAGAATTAGGCATTTCAAATAAGAATGTATATATTTTTTTGGTAAATGGTAGCAAAAGAGCAAGCTACCACTGTAATTCGCCAAAATAGCGAAGTTATCGTTATCCATAAACATCCTCATACAATTATGTCGATATTATTAGGAGAACTTTCGCACGATTACGTTACGAATACCTTCTCGCAATTGTCACCCAAACATTAGCCTTCTGTATTGGGAGCGGGCGCCCACATTTGACTAAACTATCGCACAACTGTTGCTCGATTGTCGATTGTTTCGCAGCCTATTCAACTGTTTAGTTGCTAACTAAAAGTCGAGTAGTGGAGCACCTTCGTATAATCTCATAGGAATCAAAGCGGGACTAAACAATTGTGCGATAGTCAAAGGTGCTCTTAGTATACAAATATTTCCATGGTCGACATAATCGATCAATTATTCTCGATTTAAATCAATTGATACTGATTAAATGACATGGGGAGATACTTTTATAGTGACTAAAAGAACTAGAGCTTTAGTTTCATATAATAAATGTTGTTTTCTAATCACGTAGGGATATAATCGAAAAACAACTTCAAAAAAGACGACAACACTCGACTCAAAAGAAACGACAACGTATTCAGATTCACTAACAGCCTTACAAATAAACGCGGTATAAACTTAAACTTAGGAATAAACTGAGTATAAAAAAAAATTGTACTAATATTTGTTTATACCCAGTTTATTCCTAAGTTTAAGTTTATATCGCGTTTATTTGTAAGGCTGTAAAAGTTTAAATTGATAGCTAGTTAGGAATAAGTCTAACGACCGAATACTATATCATTTAAATTTTTACTATATCATGTGTCTTAAAAGGCTTAAAATAACAATTTTGTTGTCTATCATTTTAGACGCTTACCTAGCTTATGTCATTTTGGTATTTCGTCGTGTATCATGTTATAGAGGGCGGGTACTCACCTCCAGTGATGATAGTGTTCATAGGCGCCTGCGCAGACATCCTTCCTATCACAATCATCTTCTCCCCAGTATCAGGATGGAAAGCGCTGTCGTACAAATATTTCGTATCCCATAGCTTGTCTTCATCATACCCGGGTGGCATACGACGAGACCTCCTAAAGAAAAACTGCTTCAGTATTCAAAGAAATCCTATTAAAATCATAAGACGGATTCCCTCAAGCATTGTTGTTCAGTTATCATTAGACATAACATAGTTAGCACTTGACTTGTAATCTACAGGTCTTGGGTTCGAATCCCGCCATGCACCAATGTTCGAATTTCATATGTGCTCTAGCTGTTGCCCGCGACTTCGTCCACGCAATATTAACTAAAAAAGTAGCCTATAACATGCCCGTCTATGATAACCACCCTTCAGTGAAAGTCCGGTTGAAATCGGCCCATCCATTACGGAGATTACCCGGCACAAACGCGGCTTGCGGACTTAGACATTCAGACAGACAAAAAAATTTAAATGCAATTTTCGTTATCAAGAAATGCAAATACATCATCTTTCCGAAACTTATCCACACATATCGGTGAAGTAATTCAAAGATATGTGTGAAGTCAACTCACAGTGCAGCGTGCTTGTCTAAGACCTAGTCAACCTAACTTAGGATAAGCTCCAAGCCCTTCGGTAGGTACGTATAGTGAGCTGGTGATACCATAGTTTGTAGTCGCTAAAAATGAAATGGAAAACGGAGTTATTGCATATGAAAGAACCTACCTGAACTCAGTGACAATCTTCTTAGCCTCATCAAGTTCCTTGTCGCTTGCGAAGGCATTAAGCGGGCTGGTTAGCCTAAGGAAGTGTTTCGCCCGGCCCATATACGTGGTCTGATCATAACGAGGTTTGTCCAAGTCGATTCCACTCATTCTGTTATATCAAGCTGTAAACAATAATTTATATTTAGTATACCTATGTTCAATTATAGGATAGGAACACTTGGTGTCTAAAATTCGTGAACCTTGCTGAAAACAAATTTGACACTCTAATTGTATACTTATGGTCCCTATCTAAATTAATCTTATGTATAATCTTGTTATTAAAAAAATTGTTTATCTAATACTAGCTTTTGTTTACTATATACGCATAAATTAAAAAAAAATCATCGTAAATATAGTTTATGCTTCTCAGTAACGATGTAGTTTTCTTATATTAAATTTAATAATATTAGTAAAAAATAATAGTCAATCTTACTAATCTAACTAATATTATAAATGCGAAAGTTTAGATGGATGGATGGATGGATGTTTGTTAGAGTTTGTAGCCTAAACGGCTGTACAAATCTCGATGAAATTTGGCATACACGTAGAGGGTAGTCTGGAAGAACACATAGGCTACTCACTTTTGTTTTTTTTATTCCACGCGGACGGAGTCGCGGGCGAAAGCTAGTATAAAAGTAAAATGAAAACCAAATAAATAATATTATATAAAAAAATAAGCACTCTATTATAAAACTTATAACTCTTCTAAAACATGTATAAAATAAGCAAAAATATCATCACCTTTTAAACAATAACGTCGAAATTGTTCACTGTTAATTTTTTTGTCGAACTATTTAACTAACTATACTTTTCATTAATTTCACCAACAACCGACTTGAATGGTGGAAAACTATAAAATGTTGAATGACATAGTATTATAAACGTAAAAAGACCAATATCTCATGTTTAAATATAATCAGTTAATTGCTTAATTAAAATAAACAGTGATCGCCCGTTAGTCGAAAATATATCACAATTGATAAATCAAAGATTTTTTATAAATGACTAACTGTTGCTCGCGATTTCGCTCGCGTGAAATTAAAATATATAGCCTATGTTACTCACAGATAAATTACCTTTCTAACAGTGAAATAATTTTTAAAATCGGCCCAGTTGTTTTTGAGTTATTTCAATACATACAAAAATACAAATCTTTCCTCTTAATAATATTGGTATAGATAGTATAGATTTATGCACTCTACATAAACTTTCCTTCGCGCAATTTCTCTAAAATGTAATTTAAACTGGCGTCAAGCATTAATATAAAATAAATAAATTTACAATATTTAATGATAATAAACTAGTTTTCCACCCCAGTTTTCCACGGGTACGAGATAATTTTGCAACAATTGGTATCCAATACTACACGAGGAACTTTTAAGTTTTTTTTATAATAAAACTTTTATAAATATTCATTGATATTTTAAGCTGTGTACGAATTGTTTCTTAAGCTTACCTTTGCATTAGAAGTCTACTTATGATTAATTCACTAGATTGATTTAAACTTTCACGTTTTAGTTGAATAGAACTTTGAAAATATTTTAGTATGTCCGAAATTGCCTTCTGTCGTCTGTTTTAGTAACTTATTTGACCAAACTAAAGCATGCTCGAAGCCAACCCGTTTGACAAACTGGTTTAAAGGTATCGCTTCCGCGAATATTAAGCTAATATAAAACGTAATTATCTTGTATATTACTTTGTTTACAAACATACGACTCTAACTTTTTATATGTACAATTGTTTTTTTATATTGACGTAATTTTTGGCTCTACTCTAGCATATTTGTTTATCATCCAGAAAAGAAAATAAAACAATATTTATGGGTGTCTTCATTTATGTAGCCTGTTTCGATTTGAAACATCATAGAGTTACAAATTGGTATTGAATTTAGAATTATTTTATTACCTTGACCTTAGTATCTTATCGTTTAACTGTGGACTTCTACTTCCGACACTTGTATAAAAAACATATTCTTACCTCTATATATCTATGTAATAATTGAGTAAACAATATATATATTTTTTACATCAGTGTCAGCAGTGGAAACTAACGAGATTGAACTGCTGTTCTTAGTCGATTTATTTATCCACTCCCTTCTTAAGCATATCCTCTTTCACACAATCCATCCATACTTTCTTCGGCCTTCCTCTTCCTTTGTACATTTGTTATACTGTAGCATATAACTATTTCCTCAAAATTATCTATTGTACTTACTTTAATTTATTCGCATTTGCTTTACGTAAAGATATATTAATTATTTCAACCTCATAGTCGTTATCCTTTAAATAACGCGAGTTTATAATTAAATATTATGTATAGAAATATTACAAAATTGACGTTTGTTTACATAAATTGCGTCAAAATGACATGACATTATTTATCTAGAAAAGAGGATATTAGGCTTTTTAAGTGTCATTTAAGATAGAAAAAAAAAACAAGAAAAGAACCATGGTCTCCGAGTCTGTTTCCACTGAGAGAAGCACTAGTTTAAAAACGTTATCTGTTATTAAAGAGATTGAAAGCTATTAATTAAAGCTTTTAATTTTACATGTTACACGTCGAGCATTCAGTCAGTGCGAAGTGTTACAGACAACCAGCGAGCAATGAGCCGTTCAATGCGAACGTCGCACCTCGTAACGTCGGTCAGTACGTTTACGAGATTGTTATTAAAAGATTACGATCTTATAATCTTATCTTGTTAATTGTGATGCAATGCGCTTGGTTTAAGTTTTATTTATTTAATTTAAAGAAATATAACTAACATGATCTTTAGTGAGAGAAATTGTATGTTTAATATAGGCACTGAGAAAGGTGTATGCAGATATTATATACCTAGATTATGAATAAATCTATATAAAATTACATAGAAAATAGAATAGAAATTTGTCCTGGTGTATTATATATTAAGATTAAGATATTCAAAACATTAACACATCAAATTAAATAAAAGTATTTCCAATACATTAAGTAGAAATTTCCCATTCTTAGATTTTACTTAAAACGAAATTTTCAACAATTATATGTTTATACAACAACAAAATAATGTAAAAAAATCGATCAGCAGATTTTTTAAAATAAGTGTTCAGTAGTTGATAAGATCAAAATGATATAAAAAATACGTAGTTTTGATAAGATGTAAGAGGAAAGTTTTATTGTGTAGTCGAAAATGTTACTTACATATTTTATTACGCAAGACCTCATTATTTTTAAACAACTAATAAAATTAATGAACTAATAGTGATATCTGTGTAAGCCCTGACCCAGCACAACCTTATTATCATGTCTTTTCGACGTACGCTGAGACATAGTCTCAGTGAGTTGTGTTTAAAATAATCGATAAGATGACCAAAGCTTTTTAAAAATTAAATACTACAGAAACGGAACTTAATTAATCTGTTTCCACGATTGGCTTTTACAGTTTTCATTGCACAGAATTTAAGTTATTAAAATAATGTTCAAAGATTTGGTGTTCCAAAAAAGATTTATGTAAAAAAGCACTTACCTATGTCTTTCTGGCGATATAGAAAGTTATTTGTAATGTATATGATTTCTTTGGATTTACAAAATGTCTTGTTTCCTTTTAGTGTTACGAATTCATTTTTAATCGATTATTTAAGTTAGATGGCCTTTTTTAAAAGATTTATGGAGTTTTAAATGTTGCGCCGTCAAAAGAATTGGAGGAGTGACACAAAGAGCATATAAGTAAGAGTCGGGACTTAGAACAAAGAATGAATTCGGTCTGACACCTGCCAAACTCACTTCTCGTGGCAAAAAGTTACCAGGATAAAAATATTTAATTTCAATTTTTCCGACACAATGAAAAAAACATGTGCACCAACCTAACAAAAATCATTAGTGAAGGGCTCTTATAATCGATACCTCGATATCGATATCGATTAAATGTGGGGTGATTGGGTGGCCCTTCTTAATACAATCTCATATTTCAAATAACTTTGCATTTAGGCTCAATGTAAAATTATTCGTAATGTAATTTTTCATTTACTGACATTGAACCTAAATTACCCAAAGGGAAGCAAATAAATAAAATAATCACCAAAATTACATTTATTTGTTTTATTTACAAGGCATCGCCAAGTAATATTTTAAGTATAATGAAAACAAAAAGAAATTTTTGTGAAATAATAATTGTCTAGGGTAACTGTCAAATAATAATTTTGTATACCTGGCTTCATTCCTAATAGACACATTAGAATTTACGATAAAACCTTTTCCTTCCTTCAAAAATTTTCAGGTAACAATTTCTATCCATCCACCCAGATTCCGGTATTTTACATTTTTTTCCTTTTAATTATACGTTGACCTGTATTTATATTCAAAATTTCAAGTTTGTGGGACTGCTAAAAGTACCTTAGAATTATGTTTACACGTGCGTTTCTGTAAAATGTGAAGGATTCAATTAACGATATATACATACATGTCTCATTTTTTTTTAAAGAGAGTGTAATTCGTTTTTGAAAATGTGAGGGATATTAATGTTTTATACAAGCATATCGACAGTGGAAACTCCCCATTACATTGAGAAACAAAAAATATCGATAATAAAATTACAATGACAACTGTAAACTAGATACATCACTAGCACAAAATAAATTTTTCAAATTTAACTTTATACAACTAATTAAAACTACCATGATAGCTTTACATTTACGTTTTTTAATAATTAAATTATTAATAAATGATTACCGGTTCTCATCCAATGGGAATTGCGCCGTAAAATCTCTTTTTTGTCCTATTTTATTAAAGGACCATACACTACAAATTTCACATTTTATAAATCGTTTCATGATCGACATTGTATATAAATTTAAAAAAACTTAACAGTTAAACGAACTATTCACAAATTCATCTAAAAATTATACATAATTAGTACTATATAATTAGTTTGTCCGTAAGATAGATTTTGACGGACTTTGACAAAGACCTTCAACTGAAATGACACTTGTGGTAGAAAAGGATCTCTTGACGATAGAGTGAGAAAGCATGCTCATAATGACAACTTGACAAAATTTAATGTCATGACATTAAATTTTGTTAAGTTTGCCATCAAAAAGTCCGTTAAGCCATACAAAATATTTTTTGTTCGAAGTTTCGCTAGCCTGGAGTGACACAAAAATCAATTCTTCAAGGCTTAAAGTGTTGTCAGGCACAAAAAATTTAAAATGATTTTTCAATAACATTTTTCGTTCAATGAATACTTCCTTATTTTCTTTTAATAAATCAATAATTTGCAAAACTGTAACAATAAATTAAGTTGGAAATTATGAAATCCTCAATTCTTTTTTTCTATTCTGTTCAAGCAACATTTTCTGTTCCGATTCAAGCATACAGAAGAACATAAAATCTATTTTTTGTTTTGATAACAATTTAATGTCGCTATACAAAATAATTTAATCATATCCACATTGTTTAGTATATTTAATACTAATCATTAATGTTTTAAAAATTATTTAAATATAACATTTACTTTTACCCTTTTAAATGACATTTTTGTAGAAACGGAATTTGCAAATTTGAAGTGTCGTCTTTGCGACGGTAGCTGTGCAGGAAATTTTACAATAAATTATAAAAATATACCTTTTATAAAAGGTTTAAAATGTCTCTAATCACTAGAAATGTTTTCCGAGCCCTTGTACAGGTTAGTTACATATTGTGGTTACGAATATTCGCATTATTTAATGTATTAGGCTAAGTACGAAATGTGTTTCGTAACGTGTAATTCAAAACTATTTTTATTAAATTACGGAAACTATAGATTTGTATATAATATCATCATCTTAAATTTAAGTTATTTGCTGCTAAGATTATGAGCATTTAAGTTGTGACGTATAGAGTTATTAATATCTCACGTGATGTAGGTACATATCTGAAACAATCAAACATATTGTTTTAATTCCAGGGATCACAGCACGTCAGCAAAGGCGTCCACACTACCGCGGTAAACAAGGATAAAAACGTATGTTTTGCGCAACACACAATCAGCACCCTGGTGAGATACTAACTGGATTACTAATAAAAAAATAAAATAACAAGCAATGAATAATAGACCCAAGAATCTACGACCATGGTCCAGTAAAAAAACAAAAATAAAACTTCAAATTTTTAAGGTTTAAATATATTTGAATGAGAAATCCCAGAATTAAGATGTAAAAACAAAAGAATATATTAAAGAAAATGACTATTACTTCATTGCTTGGTGTTTAACTAAAAATCTATATTTATCCTTGGTATATAGAAAACTATGATTAAATTACAATTAAGTTAAAATGTACACAAAAATCGGAACACATTTGTATCAAAATTACTTGTTTTATTTTCAAGAAAATTATATATCAAGATTATTTGGCGTTAAAATTAAGTTTTGGTAGAAGATTTTCATTCAATCATAAGAAAATAAGAGCAGATCTCTTAAAAATGGTCTACTTTCTTAGATATGATCCATATTTTTTTTAGCAAACATCATAATGCAGAAAGGCAATACACTTATTCAAAAATAATTTATTAATGTCATACTGAAAAGCAAGGTGACCTTGTCTTGGTTATTTTAAATTAAGTAAGACACTGCTATAGGTACATCATACTTCATACTAATATTATAAATGCGAAAGTTTCGGTGGATGGATGGATGGACGGATGTTTGTTAGAGTTTGTAGGCTGAATGGATTTCGATGAAATTTGGCATAGATGTAGAAGATAGTCTGGAAGAACACATAGACTACTCACTTTTGTTTTTTTAATTCTACATCGACGGAGTTGCGGGCGGAAGCTAGTATGTCTATAAATATCTGCAATCTTCATTTAAGGTTAATTTACTAGTTTCTGCAGCATCAATATTGTGTAAGGATAATATTTTTTTGCATGATTACTACACTACACATTACGGCCATTCTACATTCTCATACAAATTGTACAGAAATTGGGAGATTTGTGTTTCATTGGCATAAAAAATACTTTATTTCAAAATTGCCAATAGACAAATGGATATTAAAACATAGGTTAGATATTTGTATGAATTTTACGTAACAAAAAGAAATAATTTAATCTGTGGGTGAAAATTATAGAGGAAAGAAGGATGTACTCTACGCCTTCATCTGCAAGGGCTTTTAATGCTTTATTTAAAATCATGTTTAATGCAGAATGCTCCCAGGCATAAAATATGAACAAATATGAGAAGCATTTGTTCTATCTCAACTTTTTTAAACATGCATTTTAAAAGCGCCCAAGCAAATATATCCTTAATACCAACCAAACTGCAAATATTTAGCAATTTGCAAGTTTTTAATTTGAAATAACCATTTGTCTATTGATAAAAATATTTTTTTTTGAACTAAATCTGGCTTAGGTAAAGTTTAAAAAGGTAAATTGGCATTTTCATATTATGTAAATTATAAATGTTGATACAAAAAAAAAAAAATTGGTTATTTGGTGTTATTAGAGAAGGATAGAATGGCTCAGTACATAACTGAAGCATGTTCTTGTTATGTTTTTAAATGTTTTGGTATATATTGTATAAAAGCATGCCCCTTTGGTATATGTTTGTGGCGTCCAAATGTATTTTAATAAATAACTTTGATGTTGTGTCAAATAAAAAATGTATTATTTATAAGTGTAATTTATTTTATATACAAGTGCAATTAAATATTAGATACAATTATAAATGTTTAGGAGATAATAAAATCAAAATTACAAAATTATTGAAATTAAAGGTGTAAGTGACACAGAAAACAGGCATGAAGTGGAAGCAATTCCGAGTTTCGTCTGATGAGTGTGGTGCCGGAGGCCTAATTTTATTCCCTTCCCTTTTCACCCTTTTCTTAAAAGGAAAGGATGGGAAGGAAAAGTGGATTTGACGGTGGAGGAGACGCATAGGAAGGGGAAATATCCTCTTTATTTGCGTCTCCTCCTCCGTCAATTAGGGTAGGCAACGCATCTGCAATTGCGGATGTTTATGGGCAGCGGTCGCTTTCCATTTCGGTGGATTCAGGTGGCCGCTTGCTCGTTTGCCACCTTATATTATAAAAAAAAAAGTGGTTTTACAGTTTTCTGGCAAAAGTATTGGCAAAATGAAGATAATTTTTAGAAAATGTATAAAAAACCACTATAGAATAGTAAAATTTGAATTGTATGAAATTTATGTATTTTTGGATATATCTTTCTTTGTGATTAGTCTTCTATATTATAGATATTAATAAAATGTATGTTATATAGCAAACTAAAGAGGGTCGCATAAAATGCACCCTCATCCCCGGGGATGGTGTGGGACCAGAAATGGTTTACTCCGTTCAAGAAGTATTCAAGGTCTGTAGAAATTATTAATTATGTTATAATTGAAACTTAAAATTGTGCAGTTAACATCAATTCTTTTTTATTAATTTTTGAGATTTGGAGGTTGGAGTATAAAAATACCTTCAAAAAATAATTTAGACTCTATCTATACTATCTATACTATTATAATAAAGCGTAAACACACACTTCTTTGTTGCCTAAGATCTCAGCAATTACAGCATATTTTGAATAATGCTTTTTTTAATAAAAAGCCCTACACTTACGTCATGCTTTAGGCTATATATTTTCACGCCATTAAACTTAGGGGTAAATATTTTGGATAAAAACCCTAATGTGGGAAAGAGACCATAAGTTGCTGCCAACATCAAGAAAACAAGATTGCTAGGGTTTGTCATGTCATGTGATTTTGACATTTGCTATTGATAATTTGACAAATGTAAACAATAAAATAAAGTTTTTATAATTTCACGCGGATGAATCCGCACGCGAACAGCTAGTCATGTTATATTATAGCTACTCTTGTTTGGTTTAGTAATTTAGTATGGTGTCACATATACTTAATAGAGAACAATGAGCTAAATGGCTTATAGTAGTCAAGGCCTTTTGTAACTTCATAGGTTTCAAAGATGGCGCGCTTAGGGCTGTCAACTACGAATAGAAAATATAATAAGTAAAGAGAATAACATTTATAATTTTTATGTGATTTTTAAAATGTTAAATAGATAGATAAGATTCTTTTTTTTACAGGCGGCAAATATCCCAGTGGACTTTGAGTCGTTCTTCTTTTCAGAGGTCAACCCTACGTTGAGTGCTCCACTTGAAGATGTTGTCAACTCTATTGCAAAGAATAAGATCTGTATTAAGGTATGTTCCAAAGCTTCTATTTCAAAAAAAGTCGAAAAACAAGCAAGTGCCATTGTTAAATATGATGTGTCCCATATGAAAACTAATTTTAGTCCACTTTCTTTTTCCACTATTTTCTTACAAGAAAAGGATGGGAAGGAGAAGTGTGTAGTGTGATGGGGGAAAATTGTGGATGTCTAGGCAGTGGTAGTTTGCTAAAATATTTGTCACCTTATGATATAAGAAAAAAAATCAAAACTTTCTTTCCCCTTTCAAATTCACCTTCCTATCTTATTTTGCACTAGAATTTAATCTCTTTGGTATATATATGTATGTGAAATTGTATTTAATTTCCAGGGTATTCTAGCAACACCGGATTTCTCTCACACGGGTGAGTTGCAGACTCTCAACATGAAGTTGAGGAATGCATTGGATTTGTACGCTAATGTGGTCCATGTGAAGTCTCTGCCCAACGTGAAGTGTCGCCATCATGATGTGGATTGCATCATAATAAGAGAGCAGACCGAGGGAGAGTACTCAGCGTTGGAACATGAATCTGTACCTGGTGAGTATTGATACAGTGGCAGAAATACACATAGGAATAATTGTCTTGTTAATTACGAGACAAACTCCGCCTTATAATTAACAGTAGTTAGGTACAGTGGTGGAAACTGACGGTCTTCCTTATAGCTACAATTGTTTGAACATTTTCAAATGAGTGTAACAATCTATATTTGTAGGAAGAGGCAGGCTTATGACCTGTCCCACCAAATTGTAAATTGTCTGATAACAATCCAACATGTAAAATATGTGATGGAAATGTTTTTTTTACCTTATCTGACAGTGACGTCATTTTTAAGCTATCTGAGCCGCTATCAGCCAGTGGTGGGACAGGCCCTGTATAGCCGGGGAAATGCTTGGTGTTACAGTCTAATATTGTCATGTTTGTGACACGACAAACGTAGTCTGTTCTGACAAATATCAATAAGGTAGCATTTAGTTAATTAAATTACTGGATTAAAGAGTAACTAGTTGTTGTCCGCGACATGGTTCGCGTGGAGTGTAATAATTCAAATCAATTTTTCAGCTCGCTATTAAAAACCTTTTTAGTTCAAAACTGATTTAAGCTTGAATAATGTAATAATTTGTTTTTCTTTAAGTGTATGAAAATTTTCGAATAATTCTGTTAAAGGAATCATGTCGCCATACAAATTTTGTACCTCTATTTAGGGTCTTTAGGAGAATTTCGTAAAATTAATAAAATAAGTTGTCTAGGTGTTGTGGAATGTCTGAAGATAATAACGGCCGCGAAGTCGGAGCGTATCGCGAAGTTTGCTTTCGACTACGCCGTGAAGATGGGCCGCAAGAAGGTGACGGCGGTGCACAAGGCCAACATCATGAAGTTAGGCGATGGTCTCTTCTTACGCAGCTGTGAAGAGGTTAGTTAACTTTACTTTGCAGAGTTAATCAAATATTTGTGAAAAATTCATGAAAGACATTTAAATAATATTGATAGACATTAATTTAATTGTAACAACATAATTTAAACACTCAGACCAATTCCCAGAATGGCGTGCTATTCTATTACGTCAATGACAATGACAGCTGTCATAGGGATGGGACGTTTATGTCGATGTTCTAGTGTTGCCCGATTTTCTTTTTAACAATATAGATATAATGAACATTTTTCACAGGTACTTTCTCTGAAAGGTACTATAGTTGTCAAGTTTAGTGCCACCTAGTGTCATTGTATTGACATGTAATTTCACAAAGTTATAATAAGTTCCATCTTTTGTTACTTAATAAACTAAATAGAGTTACAAAATAAAATATAAACATTTATATATTACTAGTTGTAGCTCGCGACTTCTTCCACATGAAATCAGGAAATAGTAAAAAACATAGCCTATGTTGTTCAACAATAACATAGCTTTTAATTATGAATTTTAGAAAATAGCCCAGTAGTTTTTGAGTTATTTCAATACATACAAAAATCAAAAAATACAAATCTTTCCTCTTTATAATAGTATAGATTTAATGACACCTATTGGCAATATTGAAAATAAGATACATGCGAATGTTTGGATGGATGGATGTTTGTTAGAGTTTGTAGCCTATCGGCTGAACCGATTTCGATCAAATTTGGTACAGATGTAGAGGATAGTCTAGAAGAACACTTAGGCTACTCACTTTTGTTTTTTTTATTCCACGCGGACGGAGTCGCGGGCGAAAGCTTGTTAATTTATATTGACTTGTGGTTTTGAGGATCTATCAATAGATAATGTGATTATTTTCTAATGTTAACATATTTAAGCAGTTACTTCTATACATGCAGTCAGCTGACTGTACACACAAGCGGTTAGAGAAGATGATCACTTTCTAGATGGCGAAGCTCTACCCTCGCATCCAATTCGAGAAGATGATAGTGGACAACTGCACGATGCAGATGGTGTCCAATCCGAACCAGTTCGATGTGATGGTGACACCCAACTTGTACGGCAACATCGTCGACAACCTCGCCAGCGGGCTGGTGGGCGGCGCGGGCGTCGTCGCCGGCGCCTCCTACAGCCCGGAGTGCGCGGTCTTTGAACAGGTAAACATATCTATAGATGGATATATCTATAGATGGATTATAGCCTTCTTAAGAAAATTTGTAGATCTAAAGGACGAGTTTGTTTGCCGACCCAACTAAGACGCGTAAGATAGGAGGGTAAATAGGAGGAGGTAGGGTTTCTACCTTCTGGTATAGAAGAAGTTAGTAGGATAGATGGTATAATATAAGGTAGAATAGGAGATATATCGTAAGAGGTAGGAGAGGAGATGTAGTAGGAGGTAGGTAGGAGGAGGAAGTATAGAGATAAGGACGGGGAGGATTATACCTTGATGTTTTGTGTTTTAACGTATCCATATCTAATCCATATAAGAACTAGAAATAGACTGCTTTGAGATACGGGTAAAAGTTATAATAGTAAAGTGAACCAGGTAGTAAGTATAGTATACTATACAGGGTGCTCAATAAACTGTACCATTTAGTTAGTATAAAATACTATACAGGATGCACAATAAAGTGGACCAGGTGTAGTGTAGTCAATAAAGAGACTAGACAAGACTAGGTATTTAGTGTTGTAAGTAATGTATACAGGGAGGGTCAATAAACTGGTACAGATAGTAAGTATAGGTGTACAATACAGGGTGCTCGTCACATCTTCTCCGGCGCGGTGGGGAAAAACATCGCCAACCCCACCGCCATGCTGCTCTGCTCCGCCAACCTGCTGGCGCACGTCAACCTGCACTCCTACTCCAAGATGATCAAGAACGCCATCAACAAGTAAGCATCATCATCATCATCATCATCATCCCCTCACTTTTCTGGCCAAAGGCCCTTTAGACCCTTTTCCTTATCCCTTTTCTAAATTTGAAGGTGGAGGAGACCTGTAGGAAAAGGAAAAATAGAATCTATGGTGCCTCTCCTCCGTCGATTTATCGATTCGATCGGTTGAATTTAATGATCTTCACAGATATACAGGTTTTATGTTTTCTATTACCATAAAATCAGAATAAACAGATTTTTTTATATCTTAAGGCTGTAAACCTGTGTCTGAATCCGTCGAAATGGCGAAGCGACCGCTGCCCATAGACATCTGCAATAGCAGATAAGTTGCCTACTCTTTATAGACGGAGAAGACCTACATAAAGTGTCCCTTCCCCTTACCTCCCCTTCCTATGTCTCCTCCACTGTCAAATTATTTTGTTCGGGTATCAAAGTAATTAAAGACTTTGTGTTGCAGAGTTCTGACAGACGGTAAGGTAAGGACCAAGGACCTCGGAGGTCAGTCTACTACCAAGGACTTCACCTATGCGGTTATACACAGCCTCGTTTGAAGAAAACATAGCTGATAAATAGAGTTTTATATAAGGATAATTTATTTATTTCAGTATTTATGATCTGTAATTGTTTTGACATTGAAAATGTTACCATTGTAAATAAAAAAATTAAATACGCCTGTCTATTTTATTTGCCTTTAAATTAAACTATTGCTATTTTTATCCAACAGTAATTCCTCCTTTTTATAGTAATGTATTTGATTAGAATGACTTTTGACGTAAATCTAGTTAATATTGCGGTATAACTCTCGGGGTAGCTAGCTTCTTTGTTCTGTCCGTTAGCACGTATTTGAGAGCGCCCGGCGGGACCTGAAATCATATCATACTAATATTATAAATGCGAAAGTTTGGATGGACGGATGTTAGAGTTTGTAGCCTAAACGGCTGAACGGATTTCGATGGCATTTGGTATAGATGTTGAGAATAGTCTGG
This sequence comes from Papilio protenor, assembly GCA_029286645.1. Taxonomy (NCBI): domain Eukaryota; kingdom Metazoa; phylum Arthropoda; class Insecta; order Lepidoptera; family Papilionidae; genus Papilio; species Papilio protenor. The sequence goes on along the minus strand of JAGSMZ010000010.1, from coordinate 1,368,226 downwards.
AAGAACACAGGCTATTCACTTTTGTTTTTTTTTAATTCCACGCGGACGGAGTCGCGGGCGACAGCTAGTGAAATATATATAACTTCAGCAAAGAAATTAAATTCTTAGCAAAATAATTAGGATGTTATTATTTAAGCTCGACAGCTTTCCCTTATTTTGATCTATTTTGGAAAAACAACTACATATTTCAATATCAGTCTTACAGATTTTTTTCTATTAATTACTAGCTTTACCAGGCTCCATCCATATTGTGCCAAATTTAATCGAGATTCGTTTAGCCATTCTGGAGATATCTTCTAACAAACATGCATCTATCTAGATCACATTTATTATTTTAGTGAGATTAAATACCTTAACAGGGTCCCGGTAGTTGGAATCTTGAGACAATCTCCTGTACAACTTGAACCTGGGCAACGAACTTATCAGTTTGATACGCGGCAGCAGCGCCTCTAGCGGCTTGAACGGTCCTCGCTGATAAATTAAACATGCATTACGAGATATCCGACTTGAAGGACCATTTCTATCATCGTATTAAAAAGTGATTTAATGACTTTAAAATTAATTTATCTTTACGTATTCGGATTAGAATTTCTATAAAATAACTTGGTCGTATCTAAATACGACTAAAGACTAATCTTTACATATAGATTGCGAATTTTCTACAAAAACTACCAACTTGTTTTTTTTTCTAAGAATTGTTTTCTTGTGTAAATGAAAGCTAGCAGTCGTCATTTTCTAACTGTATTTAAACATTTCTTTTTTTATGAAAGTACTACGGATAACAACATGCATTTTTTAATTATTCAGTTGAAATCTGCTAATTCTAAAGTCATACCGGTATTGGCGACGGTCTGAAGTCCCTCTTTGGTCCCGAGATCTGTCCAATGTAATCCATATGCTTCTTCCACTCACTTTCGGTCCAACCTTTCTTCTTCTTAACGTCTTTAGTGTCCTGTTTCTTCAGATCGATAACACAATTCGCGAGTTTCGAATAGCAAGTCGCATTTGCAGCCTCTATCATACGATCCAAGCGCTCCAAACGTTCCGAGCTGAAACGGTTCTTGTACGCACGCTTTGTTAGAAGCATGCGTCTGTAATTACATAAAATTTATGCTAAAGAAAATATAAATAATACTTTGTATCTACTTGTAGCTAAGACTTTTCATAAAGCTGACTATTTTGACATTAAACTATACTGTATTTATAGTAAATACTTACTATCAAACTAATATATTAAACGGATCGATGTTTGTTACTACGCATTATAAAACGGCTTAACGGATCTCGATAAATTGGTCAAAGATGTAGAACATAGTCTGGAAGGTAACTTTTACTTTGGTATAATTTAGCGCGGCGGAGTTGCTGTCAAATACTAGTAATTTAAACTATAGGCAAGACGTCTCTAAATGACAGGAATCCAAATCACATCTGCTTTGATGAACTAAATCAATGAGGACCTTATTGGATCTGTAATATGTTTCAGATATCTTTGCGACTGTCAAAGTCGCGCTAATCGCTGCCGAGAATAAAAGGTTAGGTATAGCAGGATACGGGATAGTTTAAAAATCTTACCGTAAATACGGCCAAGCGGCGTCATGTACCCTGTCAGTTATATGTGCGTTGAGTGCGGACTTCCTGATGCCTCGCGGCGTGTATGCCGGCATTCCCTGCCCCGTGTCTGTGAAGTACTTCCTTGGTACACTCAGCTTGTTGTACCGTTTACGGATCTTGTACGGGAACGTCGGCGTCGGCGGATCGTACTTCGGTTTAATCATTCTGAGCTAGCTATCCTGAGAGTTTTACTGCTGTAGGTAATCACATGGTTCTTGTGATTTTTTGGCTATTTATGTCATGGTTACAATTTAGTTTTGTTAAAATTGCTTTTCCAGTTGATCATGGATTGACGCGGAATGACGCGTGACTTTTGAAATCAAGTTGGCTATGGTTGTTAATTTTTTTTTACCGAGTTACAAGTAAAAAGTTTTAATTTGTTGCGTTTATAATTTTATTTCGATATAGTCATTTAACATTTATTAATCGATTAAAAAATTTAATAAGAGAATTTTTAATTTAAATTGTTAACTAGTGTTGTACCTACTTTTTTCTTTATTTTTATTTCAAATATACATTCAATATAATTATCAAATAATTGGCACAGAGTTTCCTGTTAAGAACAATAAGTCTGTCATTTGGGTAAAAATAAAACAAAGTTATTTATAAAACAATTTTATTTTCATATACATAAACGATCAAATAAATACTGATCTCAATAATTTTACAAATAAATAGCAGCCTTATTTCACATCTGTTTCACCTATAAAACCAGTCATGTGAAGGTACTGCGAACTGATTAAATCAGAAATACAAATTAACAGAATGAAGCAAATAACTAAATAAAAGCGAAAAACAAAACATTTATAAAATATATGCGAAAAGTAAACCTTAAAAATAACTATCGATAAACTACTGCCCAACACTACTTTAAAATATGCTATAAAAATGCTCACAAATTCTATTTATTTTTTTGTAAATAATTTGCTTCAAATTAAAATAATTACAACACCATGTATGTGTAGGATAATTTTAGTCCAAAAAACTATTTTTATTGGCTTTAATTATGCTGTATATTGTCAAAAATTACTATTGTGGTATTAATGCAAAATAAACCTTCATTTTTATCTTAATAAATGTTTCGTGCCTGTGTTTCTAACAAGCAAAACAAGAATTATACTCAAAAGTATTATATTATTGAATGTCAAATAAACTAAATAAAAATCAAATATTTTAAGCTCTAGTCATGAAGTTCTGAAAATCAATACAATTTTGTTTCTGGTATTTTGTTCTATGTCGCCCTTTTTTTCTAGTTTAAATGCAAAAATACAAAACATATCGATATCGACATTACAAATTATCGATAATCGATGCACATCACTTAGGCTAATGTCATCAGTCGAACCGAATCTACATTTTTGTGAGGATTCTTAGTGGAATTAAAAAATAATCGAATTAAAATTCTTAGTGTCGTGGGCAGATAGAATTTAACAATTTATATTGCAGACTGGTTCAAATTTTTATAGGTGAAATTAAATTCATATAGTGAGACAAACTTATCCGGCCTGAGAGGGGTTATCGCGGTTAGTTCTACCGAATATGTAACAAAAATTGATACACAAGTTACAAGAGTTTTTGAAAATAAAAGACTAGGACAAAAAGACAAGGTTCTTTTGTAATTTACGTTTTTTAATGGCCACCGGGTCAGATAAGTTTGTCGCACTGTAAACCAATATAAATGTCAAAGGAATGTGACATTTGTCAGTGCGGCGCCAAAACATATGAAGGCATCTGCCACACACACGAATATAGAGTATAAAATATTTCATACTAAATAAATATTTTATAAAAACCTCTTTAAAATATAAAAATGAGCTCTAAAATCGAGCTCCAAAAAATTGATATCAAGATAAATTCATTATAAAGATGATATAATTGACAACTGTAAATAAAAAAAACATTTCGCTTCACAAATTCTTACCACAAATAGAGAATAAAAATATTAAGTAATAAATATATTTTGTAAACGATTATATTATTTTTTGTGACAACTTCAACGCTGTATTCAACTAAATTGATTTAAAATTACTTTTATCCATAGATATAAAACCTCTGGAAGCCTTTTGTCGGAAAAAAATCCCTTCAGTGTTGTCATTTACAATAATTAGTTTTTAAAAAATTGACTCTCACATGAAACTTGTGACACAATCGACCAATAAAACGTATTTAAATATGTAACATAAAAAAAAACAAATAACTTACAAGGAAATACAGTAAACCCCTCTATAACGCGAATTACGCCCCTCTATATAACACGAAAATTACCTTTATAACACGTATATTCCCAAAAAATCTAGAACTCCCTTATAACGCATGACTGTCCTATTGAAAAACGTGTTATACGGGGTGTTAACGCGTTATAGAGGGGGCATTATGAAATTTTTGTAATAATTTAGCGTTGTCTTTAAATTTGTTTGTTTATATATAATTGTTTATACAGTTTTAATATGTGTGTGAGTGCGTGGTAAGACTTTGCTGCGCCATCCTCAGGGTTCACTTGCCATCAGCGGCAGCGAGGACTGCGGGCTGGGGGGGCCCGGGTACGAAGCTGTTGTTACTCTCTTCGAGGATTTTCTTTGGCTCTCTTCGATTTTTGATACTAAAAAAGTATTTTTTTTCCATATAACATAAGTACAAATAGAATGTAGGCAAGCTGATAAGCCAATAAGATAAATTCTTGTCCGGTCATGGAGAAAATAATTTCTTAGAAACAAAAGCTATGCATAGTATTCTATATTTAAAGATTTTAATCTACAGTTAAAAACTAAAAAATAATTTTATAAACGTAGTTAAAATAGTCAAAAAGCGTTAAACAAAAATTAGCAAACAAAATACTTATAGAAATTTGAGCAGAGTTTTTGTCACCGAAAGATTGTGAAATCTCTAATCGGTGGTTTTAAATTTTTCTAGTCACATTAAATACTGACCAAATTTACAATTTATATGACTCTCTCAAATAACTAAAGCAATATAAGTTCGAGCCGTTTTACCCAAATTATGTACCACCACCACTGACCACCACCTTACGACATATAAGAAAACAGTTACATCTCTCATCGCTGGTTTCCCAGCTACATTTAACCATCCGATAGTTATTGGTTCGATAAATACGTGTGTTTCCGAACTTCGTAACTTTACTTCGTTGAAACTTAGATCTACCTGACACTAATGAATCGCTAGGTAATTAAAAAATAAATGAAAACGGTAACCCAGTATAGTTTTTTTAGGTTATATTTTGAGATGTAACTCTTTTCGTTGTATATGTCGGAATATATCAAACTCTGCGACATACCTCCCATACTAAGCGGTATGGTTATGATGACGGGTGGTGACAATATTATGAAAATAAAAGAAAAAACAATTTAATATCTAGCCTATGACAGTTTCAAGATAACAAAGTAATACACATATATTTCCCCCCTTTCGTTTTCCTTCCCATTCCATATTGCAAAAGGCTGGGAAGGGTAAGAGAACTAAATTGGGTCTTCATTACCAGTTATCAATTACTTCTGTTATATTGTGACTTAAAATATGTGTAAAAAAATTAATTAAATTAATGGCAAAATTAAAAAAAAATTCATTACATTTTTCTATTTTTCTAAAAAATCTCAAAAACATACTATAAACTATACCTTTGTGGAAATAACTATATTTATAGATAAAAATATTTCAAATATAGTGCAAAGTAAATGAAAAAACCTCGTGATTCAACACTCAAACAACACAAAATCACTCGTTAAATATTTTATGTACTCACCAAGCCTTTAGTTTCTGGTATATATAGATCGCCATCATTGGGAATGGCGTCATTATCGCCACTGCCACTGGCACCACTGGAAAGTAAAAACTAACGATATATCGGTTATATCGATTATTGTACAATTAGGGCATTTGGCAGTATTCTACTTATTTTTTTTTTTTATAATATAAGGTGGCAGACGAGCAAGCGGCCACCTGAATCCACCGAAATGGAAAGCGACCGCTGCCCATAAACATCCGCAATTGCAGATGCGTTGCCTACCCTTAATTAACGGAGGAGGTGACGCACAAAGGGGACATTTCCCCTTCCTATGCGTCTCCTCCACCGTCAAATCCACTTTTCCTTCCCATCGTTTCCTCTTAAGAAAAGGGTGGAAGGGGAAAGGGACTAAAATTAGGCCTCCGGCACCACACTGATCAGACGAAACGCGGAATTGCTTCCACTTCACGCCTGTCTTCTGTGTGGTCGTGGTATTACACCGGGGGAGCCGGCCCATTCGTGCGAAGATGTTAAAGCGGGCTCTACCACTGTTAAAGAATGATACTTGGAATGAGACAGAATACTTACAAATAACCAATTAGGTAGCTGTGGCAAATTACGGGATAATAATGAAGTAACTATTAAATTATTTAAACTTTCGTGAGACATTTATATATAACTAACTAGCTTTCGCCCGCGACTCCGTCCGCGTGGAATTAAAAGGCGAAGATGTGAGAAACAGCTAGTTTCTTCTAATATTATAAAGAGGAATGATTTACATTTTTGTATGTATTGGAATAACTGAAAAACTACTGTGAGTAACATAGGCTATATTTTTTCCCCGCGGACAAAGTCGCGAAAAACTGTTAGTCAGTTTATCGATGTCGAATCGACATTAATGTTAAGAGGCGTCCTTAAAACTAAAGCCTTAAGGTATGTGAAAAGTCGACATGTAAGTGGGATGAGACTAGGAATGATGATGATGATGATGATGATGATGATGATGATATAAAAACCTATGAAATCAACTCACCAGTGGTAAGATCAGCTTCAGGCTGCGGCAATGTGTACCGCAACAGGAATATAGCGATACCAGTGTTAGTAATACCCGTCTCTAGGAACAGAGAGAGAGAGAGAGAGAGAGAGAGAGAGAGAGAGAGAGAGAGAGAGAGAGAGAGAGAGAGAGAGAGAGAGAGAGAGAGAGAGAGAGAGAGAGAGAGAGAGAGAGAGAGAGAGAGAGAGAGAGAGAGAGAGAGAGAGAGAGAGAGAGAGAGAGAGAGAGAGAGAGAGAGAGAGAGAGAGAGAGAGAGAGAGAGAGAGAGAGAGAGAGAGAGAGAGAGAGAGAGAGAGAGAGAGAGAGAGAGAGAGAGAGAGAGAGAGAGAGAGAGAGAGAGAGAGAGAGAGAGAGAGAGAGAGAGAGAGAGAGAGAGAGAGAGAGAGAGAGAGAGAGAGAGAGAGAGAGAGAGAGAGAGAGAGAGAGAGAGAGAGAGAGAGAGAGAGAGAGAGAGAGAGAGAGAGAGAGAGAGAGAGAGAGAGAGAGAGAGAGAGAGAGAGAGAGAGAGAGAGAGAGAGAGAGAGAGAGAGAGAGAGAGAGAGAGAGAGAGAGAGAGAGAGAGAGAGAGAGAGAGAGAGAGAGAGAGAGAGAGAGAGAGAGAGAGAGAGAGAGAGAGAGAGAGAGAGAGAGAGAGAGAGAGAGAGAGAGAGAGAGAGAGAGAGAGAGAGAGAGAGAGAGAGAGAGAGAGAGAGAGAGAGAGAGAGAGAGAGAGAGAGAGAGAGAGAGAGAGAGAGAGAGAGAGAGAGAGAGAGAGAGAGAGAGAGAGAGAGAGAGAGAGAGAGAGAGAGAGAGAGAGAGAGAGAGAGAGAGAGAGAGAGAGAGAGAGAGAGAGAGAGAGAGAGAGAGAGAGAGAGAGAGAGAGAGAGAGAGAGAGAGAGAGAGAGAGAGAGAGAGAGAGAGAGAGAGAGAGAGAGAGAGAGAGAGAGAGAGAGAGAGAGAGAGAGAGAGAGAGAGAGAGAGAGAGAGAGAGAGAGAGAGAGAGAGAGAGAGAGAGAGAGAGAGAGAGAGAGAGAGAGAGAGAGAGAGAGAGAGAGAGAGAGAGAGAGAGAGAGAGAGAGAGAGAGAGAGAGAGAGAGAGAGAGAGAGAGAGAGAGAGAGAGAGAGAGAGAGAGAGAGAGAGAGAGAGAGAGAGAGAGAGAGAGAGAGAGAGAGAGAGAGAGAGAGAGAGAGAGAGAGAGAGAGAGAGAGAGAGAGAGAGAGAGAGAGAGAGAGAGAGAGAGAGAGAGAGAGAGAGAGAGAGAGAGAGAGAGAGAGAGAGAGAGAGAGAGAGAGAGAGAGAGAGAGAGAGAGAGAGAGAGAGAGAGAGAGAGAGAGAGAGAGAGAGAGAGAGAGAGAGAGAGAGAGAGAGAGAGAGAGAGAGAGAGAGAGAGAGAGAGAGAGAGAGAGAGAGAGAGAGAGAGAGAGAGAGAGAGAGAGAGAGAGAGAGAGAGAGAGAGAGAGAGAGAGAGAGAGAGAGAGAGAGAGAGAGAGAGAGAGAGAGAGAGAGAGAGAGAGAGAGAGAGAGAGAGAGAGAGAGAGAGAGAGAGAGAGAGAGAGAGAGAGAGAGAGAGAGAGAGAGAGAGAGAGAGAGAGAGAGAGAGAGAGAGAGAGAGAGAGAGAGAGAGAGAGAGAGAGAGAGAGAGAGAGAGAGAGAGAGAGAGAGAGAGAGAGAGAGAGAGAGAGAGAGAGAGAGAGAGAGAGAGAGAGAGAGAGAGAGAGAGAGAGAGAGAGAGAGAGAGAGAGAGAGAGAGAGAGAGAGAGAGAGAGAGAGAGAGAGAGAGAGAGAGAGAGAGAGAGAGAGAGAGAGAGAGAGAGAGAGAGAGAGAGAGAGAGAGAGAGAGAGAGAGAGAGAGAGAGAGAGAGAGAGAGAGAGAGAGAGAGAGAGAGAGAGAGAGAGAGAGAGAGAGAGAGAGAGAGAGAGAGAGAGAGAGAGAGAGAGAGAGAGAGAGAGAGAGAGAGAGAGAGAGAGAGAGAGAGAGAGAGACAGAGAGAGAGAGAGAAAGAGAGAGATCTTATAAAAACACCTTTTTCATTCAATAAATCGAAGTTTCAACTACAAAATATCCTCACCTCCCACGTGAACAGCTCGAAGATGTACAAATTGGTGACAATAGCGAAGATTATGATGAAAAGCAGCAATATTGTTGAGAATCCTTTCAATATCCGCACCATGAAGGCTGACAGTCTTGGGGTAAACTTCTGCATAGCGAGACCGTGCGTCCGGGTGCGGCTGCCGACAGATGCGCCCCGCTATGTACCCGAATATGTAGCCTAACCACGGTACGCCCATACCCGCTACTATTATCTAAAGTATGGAAAAATAACGAAAATGTACTCGTATATACTATCCATTTCAATGTTTCACGTTAAAAAAAAAATAAATAAATAAAGAGTTCCCACCCACACCCAACGTCCCTTTCCCACAAATATGTTAGGGGGAAGGAGAGGGCGGCATAGCGCCGCCCATTAAAAAAAAAATGTTTCTCGTTAAAAATTATAAAACTGAAAGGTGATAAGTTCCAAGTGGGTAGTGAATTAAATTCCTTGATTATATGAATGAAGTATTACTTTGAAATACATTTGCTTCTACGTTTTATATTTGCAAATAATTTCTTTATATTGTAGACTTAATTTTAATTTCATAGCAAATTAACAATTAAACAAAGACATTTAAACATATAGAAGAGGCAGTGAAGAAATATTGTTCACTCGTACTTTCTTTGAAAGGTAGTATATCAGTTGTCAAATTCAGTGCCACTATTATAAACAGCATCTTTTGTTATAAAATAAACTAAACAGTGTTACAAAATATAAACGTTTAGATATTATTTAATGAGACCTACAAACAGTTAATTTAAATACAATTTATTATATTGACATTTGCTTTTGATAGTTAGTGATTATGTGAAAAAAAAGTTTCAAGTGCATCAAGTATGCCTCCTCTATATACATTTTAATCTCTTTGCAATTAAAACACATTCATCGGAGAGAGAGAGAAAGAGAGAGAGAGAGAGAGAGACAGAGAGAGAGAGAGAAAGAGAGAGATCTTATAAAAACACCTTTTTCATTCAATAAATCGAAGTTTCAACTACAAAATATCCTCACCTCCCACGTGAACAGCTCGAAGATGTACAAATTGGTGACAATAGCGAAGATTATGATGAAAAGCAGCAATATTGTTGAGAATCCTTTCAATATCCGCACCATGAAGGCTGACAGTCTTGGGGTAAACTTCTGCATAGCGAGACCTATAGCCAGGGGTATTACAAGCCCCGCCACGAACATAGCTATATGTTGGTAAGGGACCGCCATGTTCGCGTTACGGAATAATAACTGCCCCAACGAGAATAACCAGAGAGGCATAAAACCTGAAATATAAAGTAACTCATTTTAAACAAATAATGGAATTGTTACTTGCGATATTAATTTAAGACTGTACTAGGGGTCCTGACAGGAATGGGCGCGAATATCCATCCTTCTATAGTGTGTCTAAATAAGATAGATTAGTTTGATAAATGACGTATATGAAATATCGAATTCAATTTGTATGAAAGAAAATGCCGTACTTAATAGATAGGTGTCGTAGTGCCGAAAGAAACACGCATAGCGAACACTTATGAACTATCGATATTCGGTTTAAATAATTATAGAACTCAACTAAAATTATTATTTCATTATTAACTAATTTAGAGGACAATTCTAGTATTGATTATAGTGTAGAGAATTTAGCGATGACAGAAATAATAGCGAAATCCAATTCGATTACGTACGGCTGTAGTAGTAATAAACATTTATTAACTCTCATTATTTGTTATGGTCATTATTAATTTGAGGAAACAGTGTTTTTTTTTAATACATAAGTTATAACTATGATTCTATCGATTCCAACTTCTATAAGAATAAAAATCGGAAATCGATAAGATTCATGACTGACTTTACACAACCCATCCCTACTAAATTTGAAATGAATTGTCAAACTAATCTAAATTATTTAGACAAACTATAATGACATTGACAGCTGTCAGTTGAGACGTGACTTTTACACAGACAATCTATTGTTGCATCAATTCTAGAGCACGGTACTAATTTTCTTCTTAACACTTAGAAATATTTAATCCAAATGGAATTAGAAAAAAAATCGAATGAATGCATTTCAATCGTTTTCTATATATCTATACTAACAATGTAAAGAGGAAAGATTTGTATTTTTGTATATATTTGATTCACGCAAAAACTACTGGGCTGATTTTAAAAAATCTTTCAGCGTTAAAAAGGTAATTTAACTGTAAATAACATAGGTTATATTTAATTTCACGCGAGCGAAGTCGCAGGCAAGAGCTAGTTAGAGATATTGGACGACCGGAAATGTAAAAATCTCGTCTTGGACGCACTTCTATCGGTTTTTTATTATGTAATACTATTGCTCGCGACTTTGTCCGCGTAGATTAAAAAAATTGACAATTGACCTGTTACTCAGTGACAACGTGGCTTAATGGTGACAGAGATTTTGAAATTAACTCAGTAGTTTTTGAGTTATTCCAATATACACAAAAATTTGGATGTTAGTAGCCGAAACTGCTGAACGGATCTCGATTAAATTTATATAGATGTAGAACAGTATGGAAGAACACATACTTTGTTGTTTTTTAGATACACGCGCACAGAGTAGCGGACGAAAGTATTTTATATACAAAAATAAAGTTAGATAACTCGATAAAAACTTAATTAAAAAAAAATACAAAACATCAATATAATGAGTTGAATAATATTTCTAGATTACTTTTAAAAACACACACAAAATGATCGTTCTGTGGCTCCTTAGAAATAAGACTACCATTTCCGTTACCTAATATTTCGTAACAATATAAAATCTATCACCGCAAAGTACCCTAACTGTACATACCGAAAGCGGAGAGTGTCGAGATAGTGGTCATAGCGAGGGATAGATTGAGGTTCCCTCCGAGCACGAAGGTCCAAATATTGGAGGCACCTCCTCCGGGCGCCACTCCCGTACAGAACATGCCCAAGTGCATCTCCGGTAATGTCGGGAATATCAGGAAACCGAGTCCGAAACACATCTACAATATTAAAAATAGTGTTTCAAATAAAAACAAAGGCAAAAAAATATACCACAAGTAATATTATGAAATTAGTTTAATAAAAAACTAGATTAAAACGTGTCAATTTATACTAATATTATAGAGTAGAAAGATTTGTATTTTTGTAATTTTGAAGTAACTTAAAAATCTGCGTAATCAGTGAATATACGCTATATTTTTTAAATTTTACTTCCCCCCTAGATACGAATATTGTAGAATACATAAATTAATTTCCTACAATCATTAGAAATCCCATAAAACAAATGTGATAAATCTATGAAACATTTTTTTTAATTCCGCCCCCCCTTAATAATCGATCTGTCCCCCATAAATCATGTGGTTATACTCACCAATGGCATGAAAACGAACTGTCCGCACAATCCGATAAGCGGGCCGATAGGTCTCCGCACTACCTCCTTCACCGTCGGCCAGTCCATCGCACAACCGAAGTTTATAAATATTAACGACACCTAGAAATATATACTATTTTTTACAATTACCTACAAAATATTCTAATACTAAAAATACTTCTGGTAACCATAGATAACGATAGGGTATTATAAATTATCAATAGCAAATGTCAAAATGACATGACATGACATGACAAACCTTAGCAATCTTTCTTTCTTAATGTTGGCAGCAACTTATGGTCTCTTTCCCACATTAGGGTTTTTATCAAAAATATTTACGACCTAAGTTTAATGGCGTGAAAATATATAGCCTAAAGCATGACGTAAGTGTAAGGCTTTTTATTAAAAAAATATTTATTCAAAAATATGCTGTAATTGCTGACATCTTAGACAACAAAGAAGTGTGTGTTTACGCTTTATTATAATAGTATAGATTACTTACGAATAAGGCAACACTGGTGGTGAATATAGTGTCAATGACCCTCTGTGGTCTTAACACTGTGACAGGTAGAGTGCCATTGACTGGAAACTCTGCGGTACCACGCTTCACTTCCAGGTATAAATCCGTGCGACCTGTACACGTTAGTAATATATTACCTAACGAGCTGTCGACCGCAAACTTCGTTATCGATGTTTTAAAATAAAAAGTCATCTATCACATTCCCGCGTGCATCTACCTTCTACCAGCTATCTTTCAGACAAAGTCCCGTCCAAATCGGTACACCCGTTCCAGAGATAGCGCTCCGGTCGCCATTTTGACAGCGCGGAATTTAAAAAAATGTAGCCTATATGTGTAATATGGCCGTCTATGTCAGCTACCCTTTAGTGAAAGTCCCGTTAAAATCAGCCCAGCTGTTTCGGAGAAAACCCGGAACAAACACGGCTAGCGGACAGACAGACAGACAAAAAAAAATAAGAGAATAAAAACCTTAACATTGGTTGATAATACCTATGCGAAGAGAGTTACATCTGTAAGTTTTTTTTTTTTTTTTTGTATAATATAAGGTGACAAACGAGCAAGTGGCCACCTGAATCCACCGAAATGGAAAGCGACCGCTGCCCATAAACATCCGCAATTGGAGATGCGTTGCCTACCCTAAATCAACGGAGGAGAAGACGCACATAAAGAGGACATTTCCCGTTCCTATGCGTTTCCTTAACCGTCAAATCCACTTTCCCATCCAATCCTTTCCTTGTAAGAAAAGGGTGGAACGGGTAAGGGACTAAAATTTGGCTTCCGGCACCACACTCATTTCTTAACGGATATGAATTAAAAGAACATAGATAATACTGTCTGGAATAACGACAATTTTTTTTTACACTAGACTAAGTAAGCAGTAGACTACAAGTCTAATAAATTAAAATGTTTACCTTTAACTTCAACGTCGATTAATTGATAATAATTCATGTGGAGTGTTAGATTGTTGGGGTCGAATGTGGCGAGGAGGTTCGGCACTGATTGGCACATCACCCAGATAGGACATAATGCCAGGATGTACAGGATCACGATGTGAAGCGGCCATATTGGACACATGGCGCGGGACACTGGAATACAAAAAATAAGAGAATAAAAACCTTAACATTGGTTGATAATACCTATGCGAAGAGAGTTACATCTGTAAGTTTTTTTTTTTTTGTATAATATAAGGTGACAAACGAGCAAGTGGCCACCTGAATCCACCGAAATGGAAAGCGACCGCTGCCCATAAACATCCGCAATTGCAGATGCGTTGCCTACCCTAAATCAACGGAGGAGAAGACGCACATAAAGAGGACATTTCCCGTTCCTATGCGTTTCCTTAACCGTCAAATCCACTTTCCCATCCAATCCTTTCCTTGTAAGAAAAGGGTGGAACGGGTAAGGGACTAAAATTTGGCTTCCGGCACCACACTCATTTCTTAACGGATATGAATTAAAAGAACATAGATAATGCTGTCTGGAATAACGACAATTTTTTTTTACACTAGACTAAGTAAGCAGTAGACTACAAGTCTAATAAATTAAAATGTTTACCTTTAACTTCAACGTCGATGAATTCATAATAGTTCATATGGAGTGATAGATTGTTTGGTTTAAATGTTGCGAGGAGATTCGGCGCTGACTGGCACATCACCCAGATGGGGCACAGTGCCAGGATGTACAGGATCACGATGTGAAGGGGCCATATCGGACACATGGCGCGTGACACTGGAATACAAAAAATAAGAGAATAAAAACCTTAACATTGATTGATAATACCTATGCGAAGAGAGTTACATCTGTAAGTTTTTTTTTTTTGTATAATATAAGGTGACAAACGAGCAAGTGGCCACCTGAATCCACCGAAATGGAAAGCGACCGCTGCCCATAAACATCCGCAATTGCAGATGCGTTGCCTACCCTAAATCAACGGAGGAGAAGACGCACATAAAGAGGACATTTCCCGTTCCTATGCGTTTCCTTAACCGTCAAATCCACTTTCCCATCCAATCCTTTCCTTGTAAGAAAAGGGTGGAACGGGTAAGGGACTAAAATTTGGCTTCCGGCACCACACTCATTTCTTAACGGATATGAATTAAAAGAACATAGATAATGCTGTCTGGAATAACGACAATTTTTTTTTACACTAGACTAAGTAAGCAGTAGACTACAAGTCTAATAAATTAAAATGTTTACCTTTAACTTCAACGTCGATTAATTGATAATAATTCATGTGGAGTGTTAGATTGTTGGGGTCGAATGTGGCGAGGAGGTTCGGCACTGATTGGCACATCACCCAGATAGGACATAATGCCAGGATGTACAGGATCACGATGTGAAGCGGCCATATCGGACACATGGCGCGGGACACTGGAATACAAAAAATAAGAGAATAAAAACCTTAACATTGGTTGATAATACCTATGCGAAGAGAGTTACATCTGTAAGTTTTTTTTTTTTTGTATAATATAAGGTGACAAACGAGCAAGTGGCCACCTGAATCCACCGAAATGGAAAGCGACCGCTGCCCATAAACATCCGCAATTGGAGATGCGTTGCCTACCCTTAATTGACGGAGGAGGAGACGCACATAAAGAGGACATTTCCCGTTCCTATGCGTTTCCTTAACCGTCAAATCCACTTTCCCATCCAATCCTTTCCTTGTAAGAAAAGGTGGAACGGGTAAGGGACTAAAATTTGGCTTCCGGCACCACACTCATTTCTTAACGGATATGAATTAAAAGAACATAGATAATGCTGTCTGGAATAACGACAATTTTTTTTTACACTAGACTAAGTAAGCAGTAGACTACAAGTCTAATAAATTAAAATGTTTACCTTTAACTTCAACGTCGATTAATTGATAATAATTCATGTGGAGTGTTAGATTGTTGGGGTCGAATGTGGCGAGGAGGTTCGGCACTGATTGGCACATCACCCAGATAGGACATAATGCCAGGATGTACAGGATCACGATGTGAAGCGGCCATATCGGACACATGGCGCGGGACACTGGAATACAAAAAATAAGAGAATAAAAACCTTAACATTGGTTGATAATACCTATGCGAAGAGAGTTACATCTGTAAGTTTTTTTTTTTTTGTATAATATAAGGTGACAAACGAGCAAGTGGCCACCTGAATCCACCGAAATGGAAAGCGACCGCTGCCCATAAACATCCGCAATTGGAGATGCGTTGCCTACCCTTAATTGACGGAGGAGGAGACGCACATAAAGAGGACATTTCCCCTTCCTATGCTATGCGTCTCCTCCACCGTCAAATCCACTTTTCCTTCCCATCCTTTCCTCTTAAGAAAAGGTTGGAAAGGGAAAGGGACTGAAATTAGGCCTCCGGCACCAGACTCATCAGACGAAACGCATGATTGCTTCCACTTCCCGCCTGTTTTCTGTGTGGTCGTGGTATTACACCGGGCGAGCCGACCCATTCGTGCGAAGATGTTAAAGCGGGCTCTACCACTGTTATGTATCTAATGGGAGATATAACTCAAATCGATCTAAATCATTCCGGCTTAACGCTATATTATTGCTTCTTACGAATCTTACTAACATTATTATTGCGAAAGTTTAGATGGATGATTTTTTTTTTAATTGGGAGGCGCTATGCCCTCTCTCTCGTACACCCCTGACATTCTAGTGCTCAGAGACTTTGTCGTTCCATATATTTAAATTCGTTATCCTAATTCTATTACATTTTTGTTACATTTAATTTTTTCTTACATAATTGGTGCTCGTATTTGTACATTATGTAGCCTAAACTGCATAGATGCAGAGCATAGTCTGTAAGAATACATAGGCTAATTACTATTGTTTTTTGTTTTATTCCACGCGGCCGAAGTCACGGCTAGCTATGTACCTAGTTATAATTTATACACGATACATTTAGATAAATTTACATTATTATTAATTTCATAAAAGTTAATAACATATGCATGCAAATAATAATAGTAGTGAATACTTGAGATGAGTAACAAAAGGTTGCATACAATCATACATTGAACTCTATACGAGATAAAAATATCAGTACATTCAATGTCAAATCTTTTACCCTTACTATATGCTACTAGCTTCCGCCCGTGACTCCGGCCTCGTGGAATTAAAAAACAACACAGTAAATAGTTGAACAAGGTGTTCTTCCAGACTATCCTCTACATCTACCAAAGATCATCGAGATCCGTTCACCAGTTTAGGCTACAAAGTTTAACAAACATCCATTTACCTATATTAGTAAGATAAAATTAAATTATATAATCTCTAATCCACTGACGAAAATAGTCAGATCTTTTAAGATACTACACAAGAAATATACTTATATTATATTCGTCTGAAGTATCATATCGTCCACAGTAAAGTAAAATATATTTCTAGCAATATAAGATTCTCAGTGTAATTTTTATACTGAAGGGAATAATCATTTTAATAAACAATCTCAAGATAATTAAGAAAGACACACAATGTCTATATCTAGCAATAAACAAAAGAAGGTCACCACTTCAATCAGGAATAAACACTTAAATATAACTCCATCACACTCGTTCGCCTTGAAAAGGCAAAGAGAGCAAATTGTATCGACATTTTACTTATCAATATCGTTAACAGTCCTGTGTTTTTTATAAAAATATGTACAAAACACTTCAAAGTATGCATTCTTTAACACCAAATAAACACTTATGAATTACTGTGTGTACGAAGAATTGCATTGTTGCGACATACAGAGCGGATAATGTCTCGGTTGGAAAACAATAGCATTGTTTGAGAACAATCATTGATGTATGTCACATATTCATAGATTTCAGATATAATTTCTAAAGTAGGACACAGACGTTAGGTTTTGCTTGACGGTTTTAACCTGACAGATAACCGTATTGGGCGCCCGGATGCGAAAGTGAATCTGGCGCCCCTAAAATACATTAATTAATGACGTTCGTATGTAATATTCATAGATCTCAGATACAATTTCTAAAGTAGGATACACACTTTAGCTTTTGCTTGACGGTTTTAACCTGACAGATTACCGTTTTGGGCGCCTTACAGACGGCGGCGGCAAGACGGCGCTAGACAACCAAGTTGCTTTAACATTTCTGTTGAAACACGCTAGATTTTACCTGAATATAATCCATAACCTAGTGTTATGTGGCCTACATAATATAAAGGAATATTTAAGTATTTAGTTAAAGTAATTTTGACTGTATTCGAATATCGTGCTTACAATGTATTTGAAACGGTAGCGTTATATTGCAGATATCTATAATAATCTATACTATTATAATACTATTATAATAAAGCGTAAACACACACTTCTTTGTTGCCTAAGATGTCAGCAATTACAGCATATTTTTGAATAATTCCTTTTTTAATAAAAAGCCCTACTCTTGCGTCACGCTTAGGGCTATATATTTTAACGCCATTAAACTTAGAGGGTAAATATTTTGGATAAAAATCCTAATGTAGGAAAGAGACCATAAGTTGCTGCCAACATCAAGGAAGCAAGATTGCCGTGGATTGTCATCATGTCATGACTTTTTGACATTGACAAATGTAAACAATAAAATAAAACATAAATTCATGCGGATGATGCTGCACGGGAACAGCTAGTTTGTATTAAATGTCGTAAAATAGTTTTGTTAATGAAGACGTTTTATAAGAACGTGACTGATTTTATCTACACTAATTATCAAAAAAAATATAATTTTAAAGTCACGTGATAATTCATATCTCACCTTTCTTGTTACTAAGTTTATAACAAAAAGATACCTAAAGATTTCATATCACGTGTAATAACGAATTAATTCATATTTCTATTGTCGATATTAGTAAGGTAATCAATGTTACTATTTAACAGGAGTTTAAGAGCTACTATTTACATAACGGAAGTAAAAAATGCGCGGAATTCGTTAATTTACTCAGGAATTTATTGGTGGATCATGTAATCTATTGATAATATGTGGTAAGGTCGTCAATGTGAAAATAGATTTAATCGCAATTCATTAAGTAAACGTTGATTGGTTGTTATTAAAAATATTATCAAATATCGAATCATGTGCAAAGAAAGCTTAAATCCATTTCTTTATACGTTTTAAAACAGGAAAAATATTGTCTATATTTTAAAATATTTCAATTATTAGAAATGCTGTTTTACTAGAAATTAGATATTTAACCGTTGCCGGGGTACTAAAGGGTAACTGCAGGGTACAAACGGCTAACAGAGAATGTTAAGGCGTTCTTACTTCAAACATTGTTGCTCGACAGAGAAATATTACGCAGCTATGATCATCAAACGAAATAACACTAAAATATACTACTAATTTATATGACATCTCATTGAATAGAAAAGGTTCTATTTTAAAATTCATTAGAATTCTCTAGCTTTTACAATTCAAAAATTTTTTTAAACAGTTGTAAATTATATTTAATAAAAACTACCTTATGCCCGTGACGCGGAATCGGAATATCGCACCGCGCCTCGACGCGGAATAAAAACAAGCACTACCACGGATAAAAAAATAATTTTCAAAATCGGTCTACCAGGGGCTGAGTTATGCCGTAACACACATATAAAAAAAAAAAAAACATACGGACGAATTGAGTACCTCCTTCTTTTGGGAAGTCGGTCAAAAAGTAACCTATTCTTCTTCCAGACTATATTCTACATCTATGTCAAATATTATCAAAATTAAACAGCAACAAAAATCCATCCAAACTTTCGCGTTTATAATATTAGTAAAATATAAGTATGGAGATTGCTTTGCACTCACTTTTCCCTTCTTTTGTTCACTGCACTAATTAATAACGATATTTTAAATATTTCTTAATCATTCACACGATGACTAGTCCGCTTTAACACTACGATAATTACTAATTGAATAATCAATTTCAAACTGGCCAATCGCTATCTTAGATGTAACGAAACTAATTGATATAATTACGTCGGCTGTAATATTGTCGATCGTACACGTGCACCTACCTCTCGTGGTTTTTGTCACGTACTGATAACAACTGATAAGAAAGTATTTAGCATATCCTCAGTGATTGATATTTTAAGCGGTGTAATCGTGTAGTATTGCCCTTTGAATATAGATATTAAATGATTTAGCCGTCATATAGTCGAATGGAGGATATTATACTAATAATAGCTTTTGACCGCGATTCCGTCCGCATGGAATTAAAAAAACAATAAATAGATAGCCTATGTTACTCAGAGATAATGTAAGTTTTAAATGGTGAAAGAATTTTTGAAATCGGCCCAATAGTTATTGAGCCAATCAAAGTTTAAGAGCATTACAATCAAACAAACAAAGTTTTACTTTTTATGATATTAAGTATAGATATGAGTACGAACGTTAAGTAGTGCATAATGGTTTTGACTGTATATACATGAACTATAACGTCGTAGCGTGTGTGATAAAACCATACAGTTACTACTAACTCGGTTATGTCTGTCAGGTTAAAACCGTCATGAAAAATCTAACGTGTGTAGCCTGCTTTAGATTTTTATTATCAGGCCTTTGAGTTGGCACGTCGGGCACAAGACTACTATTATTACCGGCGTGCCAAATGAAATGCCGTGTAGTTAATTGGCACTCAACTGACATTGTCTTTCATAGAGGTAGATAACTTTTTTACAGGTGATTTGGTACTGGATCACAGTAATATAGAGTAGAGTGCCGGCGTTAGACAGGCCGCCCAGGGTGTTGAATAGAAAAGGGCCCTACTGGTCTGCGAAACACAGTCTAACATAAGACTGTTTACGTCCTCCCAAGCAGGTAAAAAGTGAGCGCTGTAGAAATTTCGCCCAGGGCGTTAGTAGCGCTAAAACTGATACTGATAAAGCAATATGCATTAGGGCTATGTTATTAAAGTAACGCTTATTTCCAACTGCATGTTATTAATATTTATCCGTAAACCGGTTTTAGCTTTTAAGATTACCTTTTGTCCTTGTACAATACGTGCAAAGAGTAATAATTATACTGTATACCAGACTTGAATTTATACCTCCTTAAAATACAGAAATGGTATTATAGTATCATTGTGTGATAAAAAATAATTTCAAGGCACAGTAGCGCCACCTACTGTTTACATTTTTTTTATCTTATCAACTGAAATTCATTGTTACGTTTCACATATTTTAATATTAAGAGGTAAATTCACTAATACCTGTTTCTAGCAAAGTTAAATGTAATGAAATAATTTTATGCAATCTATCTATCTATACATATAATAAAATTGGAGTGTCTGTTTGTAATATCAAAAGAAAAATTCCAGATTTCGGGAAGATGATGTATTTGCGTTGCTGATAACGAAAATCCTATTTAAAAAAATGTCTGTCGGACTGTCCGCAAGCCGCGTTTGTTCCGGGTAATATACAAAACGGCTGGGCCGATTTCGACCGGACTTCCACTGCAGGGTAGCTGACACAGACGGGCATATTATAAGCTACTTTTTTTAATTTCGCGCTGTCAAAATGGCGTAACGGATGGTCCTAATTTGGGCTAACAAAGTTTGCGGGCGACAGTTCGTTTATAAATAAAAATACTGTACGAATTTTGATGACAAAGAAATCTTTTATTTAGTATTAAGGTTACATGAATTGTTGACTAATGGATAAGCCATTTACTACGTGCAAGGCAAAACATTTATAGTCTGCACAGGATGTTAGTGCGATTTAATATACCTATTTGTACGTACATATACATACATACGCATACATTAACTAAGTTTTTTTTAAATATTAGTGAATTTTTGTTAATTTACTAATATTTCCTTTAACCATTCCAACTAAGCTCTAGGCTTGTGCAAGGATATGGTTCACGATAATAGTCGAATGGCGGGATTCGAACCCTCGACCTCACGATCGGTAGTCCGTACCCCAAACCATTAGGCTATTGGCGCAGTTGGCTCTGTTATTTGTACTATGTGTTAAAAACCTAAACTTCATCATCATTAGGAAATAGTTCGTCCCTACTCTCAGAGTATCTACTCTCTATGGTGTGTAGGCTCAGTGCGTGTAGATTTCACACATATCTTTGAATTTCTCCAGATATAACTAAATAATTTACGGCTATTACGTCTATTTTCTTTTTCGGTGACGGCACCGACCAGTTTCAGACCCTGCAGGGGTCCTTCTTCTGTCACCGAAAAAAAAAGAAAAAAATAGACGTGAGTAATAGCCGTAAAAATTAGTTATAAAATGTCTCACGAAAGTTTAAATAATTTAATTCTCCAGATATGTGCAGATTATCCATGTTTTTCTTCACTGTTCGAACGTCATATGGTTCGAAAAGAGTTACATCTGTGAAGTTTAAGTTTTTCGTCAAAACACATATTTGCAAAAAAGATTATCCGTGTGAACCAAGTTTTATTTTTTTTAAAACTAGCTGTTCGCGTGAAATTATAAAAACTTTATTTCATTGTTTACATTTGTCAAATTATTAATAGCAAATGTCAAAATGACATGACAAACCTTAGCAATCTTTCTTTCATAATGCTGGCAGCAGCTTATGGTCTCTTTCCCACATTAGGGTTTTTATCCAAAATATTTACCCCCTAAGTCTAATGGCGTGAAAATATATAGCCTAAAGCATGACGTAAGTGTAGGGCTTTTTATTAAAAAAAAGAATTATTCAAAAATATGCTGTAATTGCTGACGTCTTAGGCAACAAAGATGTGTGAGTTTACGCTTTATCATAATAGTATAGAAGTATAGAAGTATAGATAAAACTACTATATACTACATTACTACTATAGTAATGTATTTAAAATTGCAATGACCTCGATAACTAACTCCTATGCATAATGCTTTGGTTAAAAAGAAGTCTATATTTATTCTTAAGGTCATTTGCGGTTTATGCATATAAGTAATTGAACACTACTATATCGCATAAATACTAATTAGTCAAGAAAATAAGAGTATCTATACTAATATTATAAAGAGGGAAGATTTGTATTTTTGTATGTATTGAAATTACTCAAAAACTACTGAGCCGATTTTAAAAATTCGTTCACCATTGGAAAGGTAATTTATCTGTGAGTAACATAGGGCATATTTTATTATTTCACGCCGACGAAGTCGCAAGCAACAACTAGTATTTTATAAGACTTGATTTGAGTTACTATTTTTTTATTGATAACAGAAACGATAAACGTCAGTTACCACTTAGGAATATTTGCTGTGTATTTTGGTACAATATATTAAGAAGTTTAAATAAGTTTACTAAGCTATCACGATTTTAGTATTTACATATTATTATATCATGCATCAATGTCAAATGCGTAAAAAAAAATTCAACTCAAAGCATTTTAAGAAACTACGTAAACACTAAAATATACGTTGCTTTTATTCGAATTAATTAAACTTTTTCTTGTATTCTCCAAACATTACCGTAGTTTCTTTTTTAAACATTACTTCAGGGATAAATTTAGAACAAACATAAAAACTTTTTTAAACTCTTCCTCGTTTCTAAATTGTAACATTCGACATAAATTTATAGAACGCTTGTTAGACCGCTAAAGTAAAATTTTACTAAAACGACCAAGTTTTACCCTAGTTATTGAGATCCATAGATAGATTCTCGTTGCACATATCCTATCTTACTTTAAATGCGAAAGTTTAGATGGATAGATGTTTGTTAGTTTGACACCTAAACCGCTGAACTAATAGTGACGAAATTTGTCATAGATATAGAGCATAGCCTGGAAGAACACAAGCCGATTACTTTGGTTTTATTTCATCATACGCGGACTGAGTCGCGGGCAAAAGCTAGTAGATAATAGTTTACACATCAAGCGAGGAGTACGTCACAATTCACACATTTACTATCTATTGATACTGAAATGAAGTGGTCGAGTCAATATTGCGTTACGCATTTTTCAGATAAAACTAGAGAAAACATTGAGAGATAAAGTTTGTATTATACCTGGTTCTCACTAGGCCACTACACTTAGATTAGACAGAACGCAAGCATGGATTGTTTGGACTCATTGGCGACAGTTAGTGTTCACATTAAACCAGTCGTCAGTCCAGTTATTCAGCACTGTCTGGCCAAGTGTATACCAGGCATTTTGCAGGCGACTGTACTTGTCAGTTTATGGTACAGTGCAGTGTAAAATGAGTTCAGTGTACAATTGTTAACACAACCTTAATATGAGATTGTTGATGCAAAACATTTGACATCTCACTTGAATGATTAAATATTGATTTCTTTACATTAAACACTTGTATTATCATTATGACTAATCAAATCTATACAAAAAATTTAAATTCACTAATTTAATTTATACATTTGGTTATACTGTCCTTGAACGGGCTTCGAAATAATTGATTACTAAGCGTGATTTTGCTTGTTTTTTGCAGCATAAAATTAGACCCACCATAGTAATAAAAGGTCACTTCTTGTATACCATACACCCAGTGGTATGACTGTTTAATTTTAATAATTTAGAAAGAGATGGATGGATTGCGTGAAAGGTTATCAAGAAGTGATTACAGTGGTAGAGCCCGCTTTAACATCTTCGCACGATTGGGTCGGCTCGCCCGGTGTAATACCACGACCACACAGAAGACAGGCGTCAAGTGGGAGCAATTCCGCGTTTCGTCTGATGAGTGTGGTGCCGGAGGCCCAATTTTAGTCCCTTTTCCGTTCCACCCTCTTCTTATTAGGAAAGGATTGGATGGGAAAGTGGATTTGACGGTGGAGGAGACGTATAGGAAGGGGAAATATCCTCTTTATGTGCGTCTCCTCCTCCTTAGTCAATTTAGGGTAGGCAACGCATCTGCAATTGCAGATGTCTATGGGCAGCGGTCGCTTCGCCATATTGGCGGATTTAGGTGGCTGCTTGCTCGTTTGCCACTTTATAATATAAAAAAAAAAAATTGATGACTGAGATGACGAATGATAGAGTTATGTGGAGGACAAAAACCTGTTGCGCCGCTACGGGAGTAGGATAAGGAGAAAGATGATGAATTTTAATACAATACTAGCTGTTCCGGTGCGGCTTCATCCGCATGTAATAATAAAAACTTTATTTTATTGTTTACATTTGTCAAATTCTCAAATGCAAATGTCAAATCTTGCTTCCTTAATGTTGGCAGCTTTTAGTTTATGGTCCATTTCCCACAAGAAGGTTTTGTTATAATTCATTTACTCTCTAAGTTTAACAGCGTGAAAATATAGGCTAAAGCGTGTCGTAAGTGTAGAGCTTTTTATTCAAGAAATAATTATTCAGAAATATGCTGTTATTGCTGACATCCTAGGCCACAAAGTAGTGTGTGTTTACGCTTTATTATATTAGTATAGTTTTAGCGCCAAACAGCTAAAATGTAATCGTCATATACGAGGAGGTCAATGTCTGATAACATCTAGCGAATGCATATATTATAATATATTATACAAGCCGATAAAAATAACAGTACACAAAAAAAAATAAGTTTCTAATGTTATATTGTAGGTGACTTTTAATTCCAAGAAATATAATATGCAAAGTTTACTTTTAATGAATACAATAAATATGGGCGGCATATTTTTTGGACAACATATTATATTACTTTATAATATTGAAATATGTTTTACATAATAATTTCTACTAGCATTGTTTTTACTAAGATCCGAATTTATATTCACTGATAAATAAAACATTACATCGATTTCAAAACGGAGTCCACAAACAGTCGTGCACAAAAGTTTTTAATTCACTGTTTTCATTTAAATGTTTAAATAATTCAAACGCATCTGTCCTCATCAGAAATCTTCTGTCAACAAGCATTGAATAAAAATGCCTAAAATTTATATTTAAACTAGTTTTTGCCACGACTCCGTCTGCGCAGAATAGTAAATAACAGTGGTAGAGCCCGCTTTAACATCTTCGCACGAATGGGCCGGCTCGCCCGGTGAAATACCACGACCACACAGAAAACAGGCGTGAAGTGGAAGCAATTCCGCGTTTCGTCTGATGAGTGTGGTGCCGGAGGCCTAATTTTAGTCCCTTTCCCTTTCCACCCTTTTCTTAAGAGGAAAGGATGGGAAGGAAAAGTGGATTTGACGGTGGAGGAGACGCATAGGAAGGGGAAATGTCCTCTTTATGTGCGTCTCCTCCTCCGTCAATTAAGGGTAGGCAACGGCATCTACAATTGCGGATGTTTATGGGCAGCGGTCGCTTTCCATTTCGGTGAATTCAGGTGGCCGCTTGCTCGTTTGCCACCTTATATTATAAAAAAAAAAAATAATAACACTGCGTAATCAGCCACTGTGTTCTTCCAGACTATGTTCTACATCTGTGTCAAATTTCATCTGGCTCCGTTGAACCGTTCTAACATCCATCGATCTCAACTTTCGGTTTTATATTACTAGCTGTTGCTCGCGACTTCGCCAGCGTGAAATTAAAAAATAATAAAAAACATAGGCTATGTTATTCACTGATAACGTACCTTTTTAATAGTGAAAGATTTTTTGAAATCGGCCCAGTAATTATTGAATTATTTTAATACATACAAAAGTCCACAAATCTTTCCTCTTTATAATATTACTATAGAAGTTATGTGGTCAAATGTCGGTACGAACTAGTTTAACCTATCCCTTACTATCCCTTGAGAGATATAACTCTTTTCGTTGATTTTTAGCAATAATATAGCAAACATGATCAAGTTATTGTTATCTGTTTTTTTTCCTGGAACCACTCTGTGTATATTAATTTTTTTTTATAAAGCTGTAAACAACCAGGGTGAAATGTTATCACTTGTGCTGCATTAAATCGCATGTTTAAATAAAAAAACAATGCGATAATTGCATATATTATAAAGTACTAGCATTGAACCGCGACTTCGCTCGTGTGGAATTAAAAAACAACAAAAGCAAGTCTATGTTTTCTTCCAGATTATCCTCTACATCTATGCCAAATTATATCCAGATTCATTCGGCAGTTTAAGTTACAAACTCTAATAAACATCCATCTAAATTCTCATTCTCGCATTAATATTAGCATGAAGTATGATTTACTAGAATAAACCCGGTAAAAACATTATCAGTTTTACACTAGTAGTCATAGCAAATTTTAATTAAAAACGTCGCCAAATTCTATAAATTGGTATTGGGTTTTCCACGATCAATTGCCAAACAGCGAACACAGGATGTTATGTGCGTCACTACTTCAGTTACGGCTAATATCGATACATTTAAAATTTAAATTCAATTGTATAACCGATAAAAACAGTTTAAGTTTGTTAATAATTAATCAAGAAGTTGTGTGTATAAGATATTATAGACAAACCTATAGAGATACGTTAAAACATACAACAAAAAATAAAAAAAATATTAGCAAAAATCGTTCACTATTTCCTCGATTTTAAAGAATTAGGAAGAAAGTGATCAGTGTTTTTTCGCAACACAGCCTTGAGAAACTCTTTTAGTTTAAAAAAAAAACTATTTCAATAATGCAACTGGCAAACTATTTACAATACTAATTGAATAGTCAATTTATTAGAAAAAAGAAAATTACTGTTTAACCTTGAGATATCTGCACTACAGTTATAGTCGAAAAAGGATTTTTTTAGGTGTTCAAAGTATAGTATACAATAAGTCTAGACTTTTTTAAATACTATTTTCGTGTACGTATATTCTGATATGGAAAATCTTACTAATATAATAAATGCTAAAGTTTAGATGGATGGATGTTTGTAGCCTAAATTAATGGATCTCGATGAAATTTGGCATAGATGTAGAGGATAGTCTGGAAGAACACATAGGCTACTTAATTTTGTTTTTTTTTTAATTCTTGCGGACGGTGTTGCGAACGAAAGCTAGTAAAGAATAAATAAATACTACATTTTGTATTTCTTATTAGAATACATTACGCAATATAAATTTAACAAGAAAAAATACACATTTGGAACAATGTGTTAAAAAGATATATCTATAGGATCTAAGATGTAACGTTTTTCGTCACAAGCGTTTTAGAAAGCCAAAGGACAAGTTACATGTGCTATATAGTGTTGCTAAACCTTACCGCATATTTATAGTGCTACATATATCGCATACCGGACTATATATATTACATTATATACTATAAAATATATTATAGTAACATCACATGTCACTATAAAATACCATGATGTAACACTAAACAGGCTTGTATAAGTGAAAGTTACGATAAAACTCACGTTAACTGCAAAACCGAACGACGACCGAGTTTCGCGAGTCGCCCGCCTTTACTGACGGTCAAAAGTTCTAGTGTTGCCATATAATATTGTTAAAAATTACTTAATTTATTTTTTGTTTTAAATTCATTGTAATTTTCTTTTGTTATATATGTTATAAAGAATATTAACATTACTCGAATTATTTGCTATTTGAACATGATTAACTCAAAATGTTTCATGCTGTTGTAATATGATATGAAACAATTCATAAGGATTTTTTTCATTATTAATACTTTTTGTTTACTTTTTCCCCGCAGCAATAAAAATATTGGGATTACCTGCTTTGTTTTGTAACAAAATTCCCCAAAACATGGGGAAATGTATAACAATGGCAGCACTACATTAAGTTTGCATTCTTAGTGATACAGCATTCCCCTCTCCTACTCTCAAGGTCAAAAGTTTTTTTTCTGGAATACTTATTGTTTTAACTCCAAGCTGTGTATTTAATTATTTATTACAAAAGGTAATAAACAGTATTATTAAAAAAAAACCTAAACTATCCTATAAATACAATTAAAGTGATTACCTAAGTTAAAGAAGTTGTCACACTCTTGGATAATTAGCAAACTTAATTTATATGATGTAACTTATTAGCACATATTACGGTAGACAAAAAAATAGGACATTTAGTTCAAATAGTTAAATTCAAATCATAAACTGCTGTTGAATCAAAGGTATTATTGCATTCTAGTTAGACTTTTCCAGTTATAGAATGGTGTAGCTACACTGGTAGCTAGTAGCTACCAGATATATTTAAAGAATCTCTGTTACTAAATTCTTTGAGCATAAACCCAAGATTTAGTACCACATTAAGATTTTTTTTTTAATTTCTGCTATAAAACGTTTACCTTTAGTCCTTGCGGATTACAAAAGTAGTTATGTAAAAGCTTGTAACTAATTTTAGATAGTTCTGTTCATTACATAAACGTTTACAAAATGTGCCGGTCAAAAGGATTACATATAATCAATTACTTATAAATTAATATTTACATACAAATACGAATAGATAGTTGTTTCAGTGGTTTTAACATGTTTTGTAGAAACTGCGAAGGTATGTAAAAAAACTTACAGTTGTTTATAAGTCTTTATCCTCTTTTGCAGAAATTTGTTAAGAATTTATTAGCTATTACTATATAGAAAAATTAACACTTACATTTAAAACTTTAAAATAAATATAAAACTTTAAAAACTTTAACCTTAAAGACTTCGACACATCTTCGACAATGATAAGTTAATGTCAATGTCAAGTTGACAATATGTCAAATCAAGTTAAAATTCAAAGAGTATAATAGAGATGAGAGATGTCATAGAATATATATTACTAAAAGCGACTTTCTGTGTTGGGACTTCACGTTGTTCACTTTTTCATGATAATAAAATAATTTTCCACAACTTTATTCCCAAAAAGTATAACTTCGTGTAATTTGAACAAATGAAAGTAATGAGAAAGAAACCAATCTCTTTCTCGCTTATCTTTTTCAGTTTATCCAGTGACAGAACAGAAGTGACATGAGAACTTTGAGTTTTGAAAGCAAACGTCAATCTGCAAATGTAAATGCGGAATGCGAATATATTTTTCATTTATGTTTATAACGTTATCCTTTCACTTGGAAACTAGGAGTAACATACACTACTTCAAGGTGTAAAGATATCTCGCTATCTATCAAATATCCACGGTGTTTTATTATTTTGTCAACAAGCAAAACCTTTATCAGACATCGAGTTCTAGGAGTGAAACCATTTTATATTGCTTACGTGCATAATGGCTAACCAGGATAAACCGAATTCCGCGACACCAAGTGCAAATCCAAGTGCTTCGCAAGCTCTGCAGAGTACAGAAGATGAAAACCAGAAGTCGTGCTGGGTTTGTTTTGCAACAGAATCTGATGATAGACTGGCAGCTTGGGTGCAACCCTGCAAGTGCATTGGCACTACGAAATGGGTGAGTAAAATTAAGATTTTAATCGAGTAACATTTAATAACTTTTTAAAATAAAAATCAAACAACCAACATAAAATAAACTACATTATTTGTCGTGAAATATATAGTACATAAATTTCTTTATAACCATAATTCCATATAAGGTCATGGTGTTTTTTTTTAAACAGAAAAGGTACTCCTTTGTTTCTTTTACAACGGACATTATCTAAATATATTGAACTGCAATATAAATGTAGATATTAACTTTTATTTCAAACTTATGATTGCTTCAGTTTTTAAAGAAAATATTTCTACAATAATATTAAATTATGAATGTTTTTATAAAGCATATTTAATTCCAGGTTATTTCAATAATACTAATTTAACTGTTAAATCATTTTTAGAATAAAATAGAATATTTTTAATTCTCTTTGAAAATATTTTTATAAAATCTTTATCTTGATAGACATGTCTTTGTTGCATTTAAAAATAACTAAGCAACATTGTATTATAATAAAACCTTGTTTGTTTACATATTTATATAACTTTTCATGTTGATTCATATCTTTGTTTAACATTTTTGTTGTGACAACAAATGATTGATTACTGTTAAGTTTGAACTGTTCTTTATTGTTTGTGATAATGGAACAACAATAGTTATATAGGCCTAAGCTAAATAAATTATTTTGGAGATACATAACACTATATTATAAATGTGAAAGTTTGGATATAAAACTTTCACATATTACTAATAGATGAAAGTTTAGATGGATGGATGGATGTTCGAGTTTGTAGCTTACACTACTGAATGGATCTCAATGAAATTTAGCATAGATGTAGAGGATAGTATTCAAGAACACATATTTTTTTTAATTCCATGTAGATTAGGCGAAAGCTAGTTTATAATATATCATATAGTATTAATAGCTAAGAGAATGAAAGTGATGTTAAAAGTTTGTAAATATTTAGTAGAATTGCAATTATTTCTTAATACTTTGATTTGTATTTTGCTGTTTTCAAATTACATTAATTATCTCATATTGATAAGTATTTGGTGTTAATATTTTTATCATATTAATTGCTGGTTGATAAAAATATGAGAAATGATATGGCAAAGGTAAAATATTTTAAAGTAAAACATTTGATGACAGATTTCATTTGGTGAGTTACCAACCCATACAGGTATTTAAAAAAAAAATTAACACAATCAATGTCACCGATTCTTTAGTGAATCCACTTTTCAAATTGTAGTGGCATGGAATGTGTTGATCTTTTAATAGACTTTTGTATTTGTCATACATTTTAAAATTGATTTTACATTATAGAACCTTCTAGAAGTATTAAATAACATCTATGTGTTGCAAAAATTCTAGTTGTAAAGAACCCACCATAATTCGCAGAAATAGTGAAGCAAGTAGCCCCAAGTAATTAGCATACAAATGTATTACTTACCCTTAATCAATGGAGGAGAAACCTCAAGAGGATATCTCCCCTTATGTGTCTCCTGCACCAAGTCTGTTTTCCCTTCCTATCCTTTTGTTATAAGAAAATGGTAGGAAAAGACTATAATTAGGCTTTCATTATACTTATAAATTCGATGTTTTTTTGTGATAGATAATAAAATATTTTTACAAATGTTATTTAACAGTGGAAGTCTGATGACTGAAGATGTTTTTCTATAGAAATTTATCAGCTTGTAATTTTTTATTTCAGGTACATCAAAGCTGTTTGCAACGCTGGGTTGATGAGAAACAACGTGGCAATATATCACGAAAAGTGCTGTGTCCGCAGTGTAAAGCTGAATACATTGTTGTGTTTCCCTCGATGGGTACGTTTGTGGCATTGCTAGATGCTCTAGAGGAGATCACACACAAAATCAGTCCGTTTATAGCGGGAGGTGTACTCCTTGGATCTATATACTGGATTGCTATCACATATGGTGCGGTTACTGTTATGCAGGTAAATTTTAAAAATTCTTACACCGTTAGAAAAGTAATTTATCTTTCTTTTTTTTTTTTATAATATAAGGTGGCAAACGAGCAAGCGGCCACCTGAATCCATCGAAATGGAAAGCGACCGCTGCCCATAAACATCCGCAATTGCAGATGCGTTGCCTACCATTAATTGACGGAGGAGGAGACGCACATAAAGAGGACATTTCCCATTCCTATGCGTCTCCTCCACCGTCAAATCCACTTTTCCCTCCCATCCTTTCCTCTTAAGAACAGAGTGGAAAGGGAAAGGGACCAAAATTAGGCCTCCGGCACCACACTCATCAGACGAAACGCGGAATTGCTTTCACTTCACGCCTGTTTTCTGTGTGGTCGTGGTATTGCACCGGGCGAGCCGACCCATTCGTGCGAAGATGTTAAAGCGGGCTCTACCACTGTAATCTGAGAGTAACATAGCCTATATTTTTCATGTCACGTGGGCGAATGAAGGTGCGTAATTTACAAACTTTTAACTTCTTCTGACTGTTTATGGTCTATGCCATTTTCTATTATGATAAAAAATAAATATCAATATATTAGAAATTTAGAATGTTAATATCATATCCGTTGCTAGCCGATGTTCAAGTTTGGTCTGGGTGGAGCTACCATTAAGATAGTCTTATTACAAGTAATTTTTATATCTATTTTAAATAATTTGATTCTCAAAGAGGGGGGACTTCTACCCCCTAAAGATACCCATGGCTAATATAAGAATTATTTCTTATTGTATTGTATATAACTTGAAGTGAAATTAATTTTGCCAGTCTTATGTGTACTTTGTAGTCTAATGTATGGTGACAAAGACATTTGACATTGTAATTCTTTGTACGTATATTATTTACTTTGTGAATTCGTAAAATGTTTGAACAACATTAAGATGTCGAATAGGTCACATTGTTCGTGTTTTTACGTTTAGCACATGTGAAAATATAACTGTATGTTTTTTGTCATATGCTCCTTGTATTTGTCATCACTTCATAGACTTAGTTCATAGACATGAACGGTATTTTCGTAATGGCGGTTAGTGGGTTAACTCGTTGTTAAATATTCGCGACTTTATTTTCAAAGTTGTGTTTTTCTTTACAAAAAAAATATAAAATAATTGGCATGTTACAAGGAGAACGTTAGTTATGAGTGGGGAAAGGAACAACGGTAGAGGTAGACCTAGAAAGAGATAGATGGATTGCGTGAAAGGTAACATCAAGAAGGGAGTGATGACTGAGATGATGATACATCATCTCAGTCATATATGATATATGATATATGATATATCATACATGATAGAGTTATGTGGAGGACAAAAACGTGTTGCGCCAGTACGGGAGTAGGATAAGGAAGAAGATGATGATGATGAATTGACATAAGCTATTTAGAATTTTAATTTTATTCGTTTCCATAACAATCTAAATTATTAAAAAAATATGTAAAACACAAAATTGAAAACCTGTTTTTGAATTTGGCCTTTTATGTTTTTTTTTATCCGCATACAAATTCGTTAGTTATACCAGTAAAAAACCGTTGATATAATTATGGACGATTATATGGTATTTTATCTTTTTTTAGTTAGCCTTTTAGATCACGTTATCCGGTTTATAGACTCCAATGAATTGTAAAAAATTTTTTTTTAATCACTGTCGTATTAATAGAAACGAACGAGTCAGTTCGTCTAAGCAATGTACGACTAGTTTTATCTGTTCTAGTAGTCTACCTGTTCTTCCAATCCATTATTAAAATATTTGCGAGATTTATGTCCATTTTCCCAGACAGGTTTAAGCATTCGTTAATATTTTTGGTTTAGAAATTCTTGAAATGCGTTTCCGAGCTACGTAATTTAATTATTACTCCTATGAAATTTAGTTTAACCTAAACTAATGAATCACTAGGTAATGATTAAAAAAAAACATACAGACGAATTAAGTACCTCCTTCTTTTGGGAAGTCGGTCAAAAATAAAAGGAAACTTCAGCAACACAGCATTAATCAATTTGTCGATCTGTTCTGAACCTTCTCACAAAGATTCATCCATCTAAACATTACAGTTAATAATATTAGTAAGAAGTTAGATAAGTTGAATAGTAAGGCAAAAGAATGAAATTATTTCAAGTACAGATTAAATTTCTTCTTCTATAGCTCTACAGCCCTTTGTGGGCCTTGGCTTGGTCCAGCAACTTCTTCTATTTCGGCCTACCTCTGGCCACGGTCCTCCAGTACGCTATGCCAACGTTTTTCGCATCTCGAGATTAAATTTCCATTTCCCCCTTTTATTTGTGAATAAATTAGATGGAAATTCGCTTTGAATGCATTAAATACTTTTCTTTGTGTATTCATAATTGTGAAAGTAACTCGTGAGTTTATTTCAAAATATCCTGTTATATTGTAAACAAAGCAATGAAGCGTTTATCGCATTTTGTTTTCATAACTTACTCACGATAAACTTGTGGATAGCTTCATTTTAACTTATAATTTGTATTTACTATATTGTTTTGACTAAAATGGGGGCAAAAAATGTCGACATCATAAACACGAAAAGGAGATAATGTAAAAATGTCAGTCTTCAAATTTATTCCGGTTTGTTATTTCAGTATTCATACCCGAACATTTGAAATAGCGTACATAATTTAGCCTTGACTAGTAATCAATTCTATTTTTAAATTCGAAGTTAAAGTTTGCGGTGCTTTACTAACGAAAATGGTTCTAAAATGTGAGATGGCAGGCGTGAATAGGAAATCTTTCGCACCACGCATAGGGAGCTAATAACTAATGTAACTGAACCCTAATAGGTCATTGAAATTATTTACTAACATTTCATGTAAAGATTATAAGTTTGAGAGTAGCCCCAGTAGTAGAGAAGGTAAGGAGTAAAAGGTTAGCATGGTATGGGCATTTTATGAGGAGGGATGAATCGCATGTTACAAGGAGAACGTTAGTGTGTAGTGTAGTAGTATGAGTGTGGAAGGGTACATCGGTAGAGGTAGACCTAGAAAGAGATGGATGGATTGCGTATAATGATCAAAAAGGGAGTGATGACTGAGATGACGTATGATAGAGTTATGTGGATCTTTCTCCTTATCCTACGGGAGTAGGATAAGGAGAAAGATGATGATGATGATGATGATTTCATGTAACGATTCGAATGTTTAGGCTTAGAAGTATGTATATCATACTAATATTATAAATGCTAAAGTTTAGATGGATGGATGGATGTTTGAGTTTGTAGCCTAAACGGCTGAACGGATGTCCATGATATTTTGTATAGATGTAGAGGATAGTCTGGAAGAACACAAAGGCTTCTCACTTTTTTATTAAATTTCACGCGGAACGGAGTCGCGGGCGAAAGCTAGTGGTTTATAATAGTCGAAAGGCTGGTTTAGAACCGATCACGTATCCGGATGCACTTTCAATAAGTTTTTGGTTGACTTCCAGGTGGTGGGACATAGGGAGGGTCTAGAGATGATGGAGTCAGCTGACCCTTTGGTGCTGCTGGTCCTCCTGCCGACGATACCAGTCACCCTGATCAGTGCTAAGATGTACAATTGGGAGGACTCTGTACTGCTCTTCCTGAGAAAGTACTGTGCTAAGATACCCGCTCTAGCGTATATACTGCCCTTTGGAAAGTGAGTATATTTTTCTTTGCCCTTCTTACAAAGGGTCGGCATTCTAAGTGTAATCAAACTAGCTATTCCCGTGCCGCTTCCCCGCATGTAACTATAAAAAAAAATGTACATTTGTTAAATTTTCAATTGAAAATGACAAAATTTAAAACACAAATGACAATGAAGGCCTTTGACATTGGATAACAATTACCGGTACCATGACAAATCTTGCTTCTCTGACGTTGTCAGCTTGTAGTTTTTGTCCCTTTCCCGCATGAGAGTTTTTTCAAAATTATTTACTCCCTAAGTTTTATAGCGTGAAAATATATGGCATAAAGTATGTTGTAATTGTAGGACTTTTTAGTAAAAAATAAAAAACTAATTAGTGTGTGTTTACGCTTCATTGTATTAGTATATATTCAATGTATAATTTCTGAACGTTTTTATTATCGTTTTTTTTTTCAGTGTGGACGGCGAGAGAAGCGCATTAGTGACTGGTCAAACGACAAACGCGAATACAAACTCCGAATCGCATTTATCACCGACCAGAATATTCTGCTCCGCCCTACTTTTACCTACCATATCTACGATAATAGGCAAATTATTCTTCCGTTCTATACAGAATAATTTACACAGAACTATACTCGGTGGTTTGACTTACATAACGATTAAAGGCGCTTTGAAAATCTACCATAAACAAATGCTCTATATTAGACATTCGAGTAGAAAAATACTCGATTACACAGAATCGAATCTTAAATTGTACAGAGGTGCTACCAACGCACAGAGTAATGAGGCCAGAGACGATACAGAACAAGTTGTATGATCGATTAAATATCGATTTTAAATTCGATAATCGATTTGAATGTTGATTGTAATCTTGTAAATAATAAAGTGAACTGTACTTATGGTGCATGTGATATGTTGTGTGATTTGTAAATATATTTTGTCGCTGGATTTTTAATATTATGACAATATCTCTCTTTTTAGAAGCCTATGTACATATGTATCGAAATCTGTAATTTTGCAATTTTTAATTTTTTTTGCAAAATCTGATTTTTAACATAATACGATAAAAATTTCAAATCGAAGACTGCAATGAAATTCGATATTTTCCATAAGTGTCTTAAATTCTTTTTCAATCGGAAATTATTTTAGTAATAAATGGCAATAAATAGATATTTTTTCATATAATGGCTTATTTATTGGATGTTTTTAATCGTGCCTTTGAGATAAAAAAAATCATAAAAAATTGTATATGTCTAGTTTATATCACTTAATTTGTTTTTACTAATACTTTAGTCTTTTTTTTTATTCTGTACTGATTTTTTTATTATAAATATTATTTTTAAGTACTATTCTGTGGATTATGTAATAGATATATTTTTGGGTGTTTTAATCTTGCCAAATATTTCACATTACTCATTACAAATTTGGTGTCCGTTTCTTTCATTTTAGCCTTTTTAATAAATTTAGGGGTCACAATACTAATTTTAAGGTATAACTCGTTTCAAATATTTTGACGGATCAAGGTTAGCGAGTTGTGCGCCCTCCCACTTCTCACTATCTCAGCTAACAAGATATATTAAAACGATATTATTTATAACTAGCTGTTGCCCACGACTTCGTCCACGCAAAATTAAGATAAAAATTAGCCTAAAACATGCCCTTCTATGTCAGCTACCCTTCAGTGAAAGTCCGGTCGAAATCGGCCCAGCCGTTTCGGAGATTACCCGGAACAAACGCGGCTTGCGGACAGACAGATAGGCAAATTTTTTTAAATGCGGTTTTCGTTATCAGCAATGCGAATACATCATTTTCCCGAAATCTGGAATTTTTCTTTTGATATTACAAACAGACACTCCAATTTTATTTTACGTATTATATAGATATATGAAGAGCCTTTGTCTGCTAGACTGATTGCATCTAGAGCCCAGTTATTATTCTGTATATTGCACTTTTATTATTTTGTACAGTTTGATTAAAGGTATTTTTATGAACACTGTTTTTTTATTCATGACGCCTCTTTTATTGCAATTTATTTTTATTGGTTTTCACTAACACTTTTACAGCAAAAATGGAATTTCCGATCGAATATACATTGGTAAGTGGCTAAGATACAGTACGTTTCCACTACTTTTACAGTCGTACTACTATATCCATACTTATCCATACAATACTTCGTGGCGTAGGATGTCAGCAATCACAGCATATTTTTGTATAATTCTATCATACTAATATTATAAATGCGAAAGTTTAGATGGATGGATGGATAGATGGATGGATGTTTGTTAGAGTTTGTAGCCTAAACGGCTGAACGGATTTCGATGAAATTTGGTATGGATGTAGAGGATAGTCCGGAAGAACACATAGGACTCGCTTTTGATTTTTTTTAATTCCACGCGGACGGAGTCGCGGGCAAAAGCTATATTTAATAAAAAGCCCTACATTTACGACACGCTTTAGGCTATATATTTTCACGCTTTTAAACTTAGGGGGTAAATAAATTGGAAAAAACCTTCATGTGGGAATAGGACCATAAACTACAGCTGCCAACATTAAGGAAGGTTATGGTAACGGTAATTTTGACATTTGCAATTGAGAATTTGACAAATGTAAACAATAAAATAGAGTTTTTATAATTTCATGCGGATGAAGCTGCACGGGAACAGCTAGTTCGTAATAAAACATGTGTTTCGGCAGTGGAAATTAATTTTAAACGTCATAAACGTGAAATAGAAATCTTCGAATTATCTGTCGACGATCTGAATGATTGTCTAAATGTATAAAACTTGCTTTGACGGCGTTTACACTATCTAATATGTTAAACTATACAATCGGATTATAGATATGTCACGATATGATACGGTAAGTATATAAGAACTTTGAAACTATAATATATAACTATTAAAATGACTATTACATAAAAACGTTGAAATATACCAACTAAACTAGCGGCAACCTTATTTAAATAACCGCAACTATTGACCATAGACATTTCGATGTTATTGATGGCTACCATAAACCGGAAAGGACGAACAAAGATTCTCCTTCCTAACGTCCCTTCCTCTGCTGACATCAATTTCTTTTGCCTTTCTTATAAGAAAAATTCAGGTGTTTCTACAGAATGCGAAGAAAACACTTAAAGACTCAATTTCAATTTTAAAAAATATAACTGTACTAGCTTTCGCGCGCATTTCCGTCCGACTGGAATTAAAAAAACAAAAGTGAGTACCCTACGTGTTCTTCCAGACTATCCTCTACATTTATACCACATCGAAATTCGTTCAGCCGTTTAGGCTACAAACTCTAACAAACATCCATATGTATGTTTGTTAGAGTTATCCATAGTTTGTAGCCTTAACGACTGAACGGATTTCCCATCCATCTATTTATAGTTTCTCATTTATAATATCAGTATGAAGTATGGTTGCAAAAAAAGGTTTGGCAACTTCATTATGATTATCATTAAAGCCTATCAATACATATCAATTTATATCTTATCAATACGATATGGTAATGCGAAGAGCTCAGTGCAAGTTCTGACTTCGTTTATTCCACTGCCGTCGTAGTCTCTATTCTTTTCGTAAAGAATGAAAGAGACAGCAATATGATTTTGTACAACAGTCGACATCCACAGTTTCTTTGAAAGAGTTGCAACAATATTATTACAGGGTAAGTGTAATTAATACCCGAGTGGTTGTGTTACGGTCTTTACGAAGTCATAGTGCGTACAAGAGGTGAATAATTTATTATTATTTTATAATTTTTAGCCAATCTGTGCCTGAAACAAATCACAAACGATTCTTACTCTTTCTGGAACTAATTAGTCTGTTAGGGAATTTCTAGAAGAATCTATATTCGAATTCAATGGAAATATTATATAATTATATACATTTAAATGGCTGTCAGTAATTTATGTTGGAACGTTTTAGTATTTAAATTAATGATACAAACATGTTGGTCTATCCTAATATTATAAAGTGGAAAGATTTGTATTTTTGTATGTATTCGATTCACGTAAAGACTACTGGGCCGATTTTAAAAATTCTTTCACCATTAGAAAGGTAATTTATCTGTGAGTAACATGGGCTATTTTTTAATATGACGCGGGCGAGGTCGCGAGTAACAGCTAGTTTAAAAGTCTTTGGTTACAGCATTATAAAGGTAATTTTAGATTTCGTAATAATTATGAATTACTCATTTCCATTGAAGTAGACTATATTATCCTATATAAATTTATTTTTGTTCTATTTAGAATTTCCTGATATACAATTAATAAAAAAAACAAAACCGACTTCCAAACAAAATACATCAAAAACAAAATCTTCTCAAAAAAACAGTACACTAAAAAGTAACGAAATAATCACTTGAAAATAGTAAACCTACCTTATTGTAGCTGTTATGTCTATATTGTACAATTATCATTACTTTGAAGTCGGTGTCAGTCATTACTAAAAAAAGAATTTTCAAAATCGGTCTACTAGGGGCGGAGTTATGCCGTAACACACATAAAAAAATATATAGACGAATTGAGAACCTCCTCCTTTTTGAAGTCGGTTAAAAAACGTATAGTCATGCTTAAAAGTTATTTTTAAATACTAGTGACCTGTTTCTTCAACGGATAACAAGACATACGTTAAATCTTTTTTCTGTCAACAGTAGTGACTTTTCTAGTGATGTCCCTTCTATTACTATAAATATTACACAATCTGTTGCTTGTTTTAATACGTTCTTTGACTTGGCAGAACTTAATAGCCAGAGGGTACGTAAAGCTTTCCTTAAAGATTTAAATGTGTTAAAAATATTCATTTTAAACTAACCAGGTTACAAAATTAGTTTTGTATCTTAGATAATAAATATTTATTAAGACATATTACATTTTAGGTATCAATACAATGCAAAAATACATCAGATAGCCGAATTGGCGAAAAATGGCGAAGTTCATAAAATCCTTCTTTCAAACACCATCTGATAAACGAAGGAACTCTCAATATGGGGAGGAAGATGGCACTTTAACGCCACCTCTCGGCGGAAGACGGAAGCTCTCTATATCGAGGTCTGGTAGAATGAAACAGAGTAATAAAAAGAGACATTCTATATCTTTAGACTTGTATGGCGAGGTGAGGATATTTTTAAATTTTATTACGTGTTTAGTTAAAAAAAAAAACATATAGACGAATTGAGTACCTCCTTCTTTTGGGAAGTCGGTCAATAAGATAATTGTTTATTTATAAACACAAACTTTAGTACTATCGAAATTAAAACAATAGTACAAAAGTTATTTTAAGGCCATTCTAGTATTAAATTTCATTTGGCTCTTTTTTCGATGGGTCCAATTTATCTAATAAATTCTGGCAAAGACTGTAAGTAGGCTCTTTACAATTAAATTTTCTAGCATTAAAGGCAAGACGCAATAATTCTAAATTCGATTTTTTATTTGCTAAGGATGCCGATAGTAAATGTCAATAAAATAATAAAGCTTAAAAACATAATTTAATATTATAAAACTGCATTACTTTTATTAGCCGCATAAAACATTTATCAATACAAGCCGATAGATAAATTAACAATGCAATTTGCACAGAATAATTATCTTCTTCAGTATACAATATTTATAATCTTGATAACTAAGTAAATATACCAAGATTGTGTCAAGTTGATGAACAATAAACAGAATTGTTACATTAATACGTAAAACGGAACGTTGAAACCATTGTAAGGAATTTGCGCAAACAGGTGAAATTCAACAGGTAAAATTAATGTAGAGAATCATAAAACTATTTTTAATTAAAAAGTAAAATAAAAAAACGACTATGAATGATCGAATCGACCATTGCCCAATTTCATTCAGTTTCATTCAGCAGTTTAGACTACAAACTCTAATAAACATTCATCTATCTAAGACGCATTTATAATATTAGAAATGTTACCCTTAACATCGGAAAGCCAATTTATTTTTATTTTTTTAGAATCTCCAGTCGACAGAAAAGACAAAGACAGTGGAATACCATGTCAATGCGCCAGTGAATCAGTCAGTTAAAAATGATCTCAAACACGATGACAAAATAGAGAGGCGACACAGTATGGAAGTGCGGACGCCGGAGGAAGAAATAGATATAGCATTCAATGTCATTGATAAGACATAAGATATCTTGATAAGTATTTGTATAACGAAACAAAGACATTTAAGAAATATATAGACTAGACATAGGGAACATTTTTTCGCCGGTCACTTCTTTGAAAGGTACTATGTCAGTTATTGACATGTTATAAAACATTTTACAAAATTATAATAAGCTCCATCATCATCATCATCATCCACTTGCCCTTATCCCTTACGGAGGGTCGGCACAGTATATGCTGCTCTTCCATACATAGAGATGTATGGAAGAGAGCTGATAGAGATCAGCCGTCATATCTGAATCCACTCCTTTCTTAAGCATATCCTCTTTCACACAATCCATCGATACTTTCTTCGGTCTTCCTCTTCCTTTGTAGCCATCCATATTCAATCTTAACACTTTCTGGTTTATGTACCCATCGTTTCGTCGTATAACATGTCCATATCACGCCACACCATGAAATTATAATAAGCTCCATCTTTCGTTATAAAATAAACTAAACAGCGGCACAACAATATTTAAATTTTATATAGATAGATATAGATAAGTATAGATATAGATAAGTATAGATATAGATAAGTATAGATATAGATAAGTATAGATATAGATAAGTATAGATATAGATAAGTATAGATATAGATAAGTATAGATATAGATAAGTATAGATATAGATAAGTATAGATATAGATAAGTATAGATATAGATAAGTATAGATATAGATAAGTATAGATATAGATAAGTATAGATATAGATAAGTATAGATATAGATAAGTATAGATATAGATAAGTATAGATATAGATAAGTATAGATATAGATAAGTATAGATATAGATAAGTATAGATATAGATAAGTATAGATATAGATAAGTATAGATATAGATAAGTATAGATATAGATAAGTATAGATATAGATAAGTATAGATATAGATAAGTATAGATATAGATAAGTATAGATATAGATAAGTATAGATATAGATAAGTATAGATATAGATAAGTATAGATATAGATAAGTATAGATATAGATAAGTATAGATATAGATAAGTATAGATATAGATAAGTATAGATATAGATAAGTATAGATATAGATAAGTATAGATATAGATAAGTATAGATATAGATAAGTATAGATATAGATAAGTATAGATATAGATAAGTATAGATATAGATAAGTATAGATATAGATAAGTATAGATATAGATAAGTATAGATATAGATAAGTATAGATATAGATAAGTATAGATATAGATAAGTATAGATATAGATAAGTATAGATATAGATAAGTATAGATATAGATAAGTATAGATATAGATAAGTATAGATATAGATAAGTATAGATATAGATAAGTATAGATATAGATAAGTATAGATATAGATAAGTATAGATATAGATAAGTATAGATATAGATAAGTATAGATATAGATAAGTATAGATATAGATAAGTATAGATATAGATAAGTATAGATATAGATAAGTATAGATATAGATAAGTATAGATATAGATAAGTATAGATATAGATAAGTATAGATATAGATAAGTATAGATATAGATAAGTATAGATATAGATAAGTATAGATATAGATAAGTATAGATATAGATAAGTATAGATATAGATAAGTATAGATATAGATAAGTATAGATATAGATAAGTATAGATATAGATAAGTATAGATATAGATAAGTATAGATATAGATAAGTATAGATATAGATAAGTATAGATATAGATAAGTATAGATATAGATAAGTATAGATATAGATAAGTATAGATATAGATAAGTATAGATATAGATAAGTATAGATATAGATAAGTATAGATATAGATAAGTATAGATATAGATAAGTATAGATATAGATAAGTATAGATATAGATAAGTATAGATATAGATAAGTATAGATATAGATAAGTATAGATATAGATAAGTATAGATATAGATAAGTATAGATATAGATAAGTATAGATATAGATAAGTATAGATATAGATAAGTATAGATATAGATAAGTATAGATATAGATAAGTATAGATATAGATAAGTATAGATATAGATAAGTATAGATATAGATAAGTATAGATATAGATAAGTATAGATATAGATAAGTATAGATATAGATAAGTATAGATATAGATAAGTATAGATATAGATAAGTATAGATATAGATAAGTATAGATATAGATAAGTATAGATATAGATAAGTATAGATATAGATAAGTATAGATATAGATAAGTATAGATATAGATAAGTATAGATATAGATAAGTATAGATATAGATAAGTATAGATATAGATAAGTATAGATATAGATAAGTATAGATATAGATAAGTATAGATATAGATAAGTATAGATATAGATAAGTATAGATATAGATAAGTATAGATATAGATAAGTATAGATATAGATAAGTATAGATATAGATAAGTATAGATATAGATAAGTATAGATATAGATAAGTATAGATATAGATAAGTATAGATATAGATAAGTATAGATATAGATAAGTATAGATATAGATAAGTATAGATATAGATAAGTATAGATATAGATAAGTATAGATATAGATAGATATAGATAAGTATAGATATAGAAATATAGATTATAGTATTTTCCAGATTTCAATAAACTATCAATTGATAAACTTTTTTGACAATTAAACTATATTATTTATTTCATGATGCAAAT
The DNA here is from genome assembly GCA_029286645.1 of Papilio protenor. NCBI lineage: Eukaryota > Metazoa > Arthropoda > Insecta > Lepidoptera > Papilionidae > Papilio > Papilio protenor. The sequence goes on along the minus strand of JAGSMZ010000010.1, from coordinate 1,324,360 downwards.
ATTAGAGGAATGCAAATAAAACATACTGCAACGTTTTGGTACAACATTTTGTCGCTACACTGTTATACTCTGGGTTTTTAAAAATAAAATCTTGTATGTTTAACTTACTTACTAATATTAATACTATTATTCATCTACGACTATACAATCTCATTACAATTGAGATTTAATTATAGTCAAATAATAAAAACAAATTAGAAACTAAAAATACATCATCTATATATCTATATCTATACTAAAATGGCGTAAATAATCACTATTTATGTAGGATATTAGCAATCACAGTATATTTCTGAAATATACTTTTTAATAAAAACAAAATACACCTACGACACACTTTAGGCTATACTAGTGTGCTAGCATAAAAACTTAAAAAAAAAAGTCAGTGAATAATTTGTAAAAACCGTCATGTGGGAAAGGGACCATAAACTACAAGCTGACAACATTAAGGAAACAAGGTTGCCATGGTAACGGTAATTGTTATCCAATATCAAAGGCCTTTGTTGTCATTTTTGCATTTGAATTTTGACATTTGCAATTGAGAATTTGACAAATGTAAACAATAAAATAAAGTTTTTATAATTTCATGAGTTGAAGGCTCACGGGAACAGCTAGTGGGGAGATATAAAAAGCAAATAACTTTATTTTTATTTATAATAACTTAGATTGTTTCTTTTTATTTATAAGGCATTTGTGATGTAGTTATTAATTTAACTTTTAAGCTGGTTTGGATATTTTCTTGTACGTCTGTTATTGACTTAAGGAGATTGTAAATATTTAGTAATGATAAGAAAATATAAGGTCTTTTAAAAATGCTGTTCTTTAATCTTAAAACCTTACTTCAATTAGTTACATAAAGTTATATAAAACTATTTGTTGCACGCGTATTCGTCCGGTTGAAATTAAAAAAAAAACAATAAAAACATAGCCTATGTTACTCACTGATAACGTAGCTTTTTAATGATAAAATAATTTTTTAAATCGGCTTCGTTTCTAAGTTCTTTCAATACATACAAATATACAAATCTTTCCTCTTTATAATATTAGTGTAGATGAATCGCAGATTAATAAAAAAAGAGATAATATATCACAGAAAACAACAATTTTACCGACGATAAATTAAATAGGCAATAGATTTAAATAAAAGATTTAAAATAACACATCATACTAATATTATAAATGTGAACGTTTAGATGGATGGATGTTTGTTAGAGTTTGTAGCCTAAACGGTTGAACGGATTTCGATGGAATTTGGCATAGACGTAGAGGTTGTAGTCTGATAGAACACATAGGCTACTTGCATTTGTTTTTTTAATTACGCGCGGAGTCGCGAGCGAAAGCTAGTGCAAAATAATGTTAGATTAGTTTTATACTGCGCCGATTTGAAAAAATTCTTTCACCATTAGAAAGATTTATCAGTGAGTAACATAGGCTATTATTTTTATTAATTTTTAATTTCGCGTACGACGCCGCATGCAACAGCTAGTTACATATATACAGTTAAAAATTCAAGTGTCTTAATAATAATATTTTCGAATTGAGTCATTAATAACAAAAAAAAACTATTTTTGTAAATAGGACTTTTACTGGAAGCAAGATATGGCTAAGTAATATATGCTATTAGTTTTTTCTTGCTTTCGCCCGCGACTCCGTCCGCGTGGAGTTAAAAAAAAGTGAATAGCCCATGTGTATTTCCAGACTATCCTCTACATCTATGCGAAATTTCATCAAGATCCGTTCAGCCGTTTAGGCTACAAACTCTAACAAACATCCATCCATCTAAACTTTCACATTTATAATATTGGTAAGATTTAAACTCCTTATAGACGAAGTCACGAGCAATAGTTAGTCTGTTCCAAAAATAGATGTAATAGTTTAAGTCGGATAAGTAAATAGACTCATTTACTACGGAGTAGTTTTATAGTTTTTCGACGGTGACTTTTTAGTAACTGTCGCACACAGAATCATTAAGTGATCACTAAGGCTACTAAATATATAATTAGTACAAGAAATTTACAACGAGAGACTGATATTTTCTTTATACAAATACATTAAGGTTAAAGTCAATAAAAGTGTATTTAATGAACTAAAAAATTATAATCTATCTATACTATTATAATAAAGCGTAAACACACACTTTGTTGCCTAAGATGTCAGCAATTACAGCATATTTTGAATAATTCTTTTTTTAATAAAAAGCCCTACACTTACGTCATCTTTTAGGCTATATATTTTCACGCCATTAAACTTAGGGGGTAAATATTTTGGATAAAAACCCTAATGTGGGAAAGAGACCATAAGTTGCCAACATCAAGAAAGAAAGATTGCTAAGGTTTGTCATGTCATGTCATATTGACATTTGCTATTGATAATTTGACAAATGTAAACAATAAAATAAAGTTTTTATAATTTCACGCGGATGAATCCGCACGCGAACAGCTAGTTACTTAATATTTACAAACCCGTTATATTTCTTGTCAAACTTTTATCTTCTTCTTTTTAGGCTTGATAGGAAGAGGTCCTCCGATTTTAAATACGGTACTGAAAATAAAATAAAATAAATTAAATTCTGACATTACTAAGCAGTTGTGGTATTCTACCAAACTATGCTGTACATATACATATGTCAAATTTCTTCCACATTCAGCAATTTATGCAATTAACTCTAACAAACATCCATCCATCTAAACTTTCACATCTAAATATTATAAAGAGGGGAGACTTGTAATTTTGTATGAATTCAAATAACTTAAAATCTACTGTGCCGATTTCAAAACAATTTTTTTTAATTTAAATCATAAGGTGGCAAACGTGCAAGCGGCCACCTGAATCCGCCAAAACGGCGAAGCGACCGCTGCCCATAGACATTCGCAATAGCGGATGCGTTGCCTACCCTTAATCGACGGAGGAAACGCACATAAAGAGGATATTTCCCCTTCCAATGCGTCTCCTCCACCGTCAACTCCACTTTTCCTTTCAATCCTTTCCTCTTAAGAAAAGGGTGGAAAGGAAAATGGACTAAAGTCGTGTCTCCGGCACCACCCTCATCAGACTACGCGGAATTGCTCCCACTTCACGCCTGTCTTGTGTGTGGTCGTGGTATTGCTGGGGGGAGCCCTACAGTGCGAACATGTTAAAACGGGTTCTACCACTGTTAAACCATTAGAATTTGAATTTCACCATTAGAAACCTACGTTATCGCCGAGTAATGTTTGTTAGAGTTTGTAGCCTAAACGGCTGAACGGATTGCGGTGAAATTTGGTACAAATGTAGAGGATATCTGGAAGAACACATAGGCTACTCACTTTTGTTTTTTTTTAATTCGACACGGACGCAGTCGCGAGCGAAAGCTAGTAGGCTATATTTTTCAATTTCACGCAGACGACGTCGCGAGCAACAGCTAGTTTATAATATTAGTAAGATTCAAATGATACTTACTGACATGTTGTGCAGATCGGGCTGAACTTGCAGAAAACTGAAAAAAAAAAAAAAAAAAACTTGCTATAATCAATCAATACAAATCAACAGTAACATATGTAAGGAATTACACATACACATAAGACTGTAACCAGCATACCAGTTACTGGAACAATGAAGTTACAAATGTTAATAAAATGTCAACGAGATTAAGACACTAGCTTTCGCCCGCGGCTCCGTCCGCGCGGAATAAAAACAAACAAAAGTGAATAGCCTATGTGTTCTTCAAGACTGTCCTCTACATCTATGACAAATTTCATCGAAATCCGTTCAGCCGTTTAGGCTACAAACATACATCCATCCAACTAAACTTTCGCATTTATAATATTAGTAAGAAGTAAGATGTCACTATCAAGGTACAATCACGGTACAATAATGATCGGAGCCTACTCCAGAATGACTTAAAAGGTGTAGAAGAGTGGTGCAATGTAAACAGTATGTCTTTAAACGTAAATAAATGTTTTTATATAAAATTTTCCAAAAAAAAACTAACGTCCAACTCCAACTTCACCTACAGCTTGGACAATACTACTCTGACGGAAGTAAGTGTAATCAAGGACTTAGGGGTCACATTTGATAAGTCACTTAATTTCAAGAGCCACGTGGACACTGTAGTGAAGCAGTCGGCACAACTTTTAGGTTTTATTAAACGAAACTCCCGCGACTTTAAATTCAACAAAACAAGAATAAATCTGTTCAATACTCTAGTGCGCAGCCAGCTGGAATATGCCAGTACTGTCTGGAATCCTTTCTATTCAGTCAAATGTAGAGGATAGTCTGGAAGAACACATAGGCTACTCACTTTTGTTTTTTTTTTTTTACTTTTAAATAAATAAATAAATAAATAAATAAATAAATAAATAAATAAATAAATAAATAAATAAATAAATAAATAAATAAATAAATAAATAAATAAATAAATAAATAAATAAATAAATAAATAAATAAATAAATAAATAAATAAATAAATAAATAAATAAATAAATAAATAAATAAATAAATAAATAAATAAATAAATAAATAAATAAATAAATAAATAAATAAATAAATAAATAAATAAATAAATAAATAAATAAATAAATAAATAAATAAATAAATAAATAAATAAATAAATAAATAAATAAATAAATAAATAAATAAATAAATAAATAAATAAATAAATAAATAAATAAATAAATAAATAAATAAATAAATAAATAAATAAATAAATAAATAAATAAATAAATAAATAAATAAATAAATAAATAAATAAATAAATAAATAAATAAATAAATAAATAAATAAATAAATAAATAAATAAATAAATAAATAAATAAATAAATAAATAAATAAATAAATAAATAAATAAATAAATAAATAAATAAATAAATAAATAAATAAATAAATAAATAAATAAATAAATAAATAAATAAATAAATAAATAAATAAATAAATAAATAAATAAATAAATAAATAAATAAATAAATAAATAAATAAATAAATAAATAAATAAATAAATAAATAAATAAATAAATAAATAAATAAATAAATAAATAAATAAATAAATAAATAAATAAATAAATAAATAAATAAATAAATAAATAAATAAATAAATAAATAAATAAATAAATAAATAAATAAATAAATAAATAAATAAATAAATAAATAAATAAATAAATAAATAAATAAATAAATAAATAAATAAATAAATAAATAAATAAATAAATAAATAAATAAATAAATAAATAAATAAATAAATAAATAAATAAATAAATAAATAAATAAATAAATAAATAAATAAATAAATAAATAAATAAATAAATAAATAAATAAATAAATAAATAAATAAATAAATAAATAAATAAATAAATAAATAAATAAATAAATAAATAAATAAATAAATAAATAAATAAATAAATAAATAAATAAATAAATAAATAAATAAATAAATAAATAAATAAATAAATAAATAAATAAATAAATAAATAAATAAATAAATAAATAAATAAATAAATAAATAAATAAATAAATAAATAAATAAATAAATAAATAAATAAATAAATAAATAAATAAATAAATAAATAAATAAATAAATAAATAAATAAATAAATAAATAAATAAATAAATAAATAAATAAATAAATAAATAAATAAATAAATAAATAAATAAATAAATAAATAAATAAATAAATAAATAAATAAATAAATAAATAAATAAATAAATAAATAAATAAATAAATAAATAAATAAATAAATAAATAAATAAATAAATAAATAAATAAATAAATAAATAAATAAATAAATAAATAAATAAATAAATAAATAAATAAATAAATAAATAAATAAATAAATAAATAAATAAATAAATAAATAAATAAATAAATAAATAAATAAATAAATAAATAAATAAATAAATAAATAAATAAATAAATAAATAAATAAATAAATAAATAAATAAATAAATAAATAAATAAATAAATAAATAAATAAATAAATAAATAAATAAATAAATAAATAAATAAATAAATAAATAAATAAATAAATAAATAAATAAATAAATAAATAAATAAATAAATAAATAAATAAATCACGGAATTATGCGTTTAGAAATGTATGTGTGTATGAAAAGTATGTGTTTAGAAATAATTGCCTTGTTTATTACGAGACAAACTCTGTTCTTCCTACAAATAACTAATTAGACAGCAGTGAGTGCAAACGAATTGATAATAATAAAAAGAACCTAGCCTTATATCATTAACCGACATTTTTTCATACACATTTACAAACTGCGTTGTATTGATTTTTATTCCGCGTCTCGTTTTAAAATGTTTAAACGATTTTAACTTTTAAGGTGGAACACTCATTATCCCAAACTGTAACTCCCACAAATCATATATGATGCCAGTCACTGGTAGCATTCCTGTAACTGGAATGTGTATTCCAGTGCTTAGTGCATATACTTACCACTCAAACAAACAGAGCATACGTAACCGATAGTAAGTAGTTCTCTATGGCAGAAGCAAGCCGCGCGGTAGTCCACTCTACCTCGGCCAGGTAACACTAGCTCGGTACGTTCTGACGCCTCAGGGAGGAATACCCACTGAAATAACAAAGAAAATATAATATACTAGCTTTCGTTCGCTACTTACAAGAATTAAAGTAAAAAATAAGTAGTCAATAATATATAATCATACTAATATTATAAATGCGAAAGTTTAGATGGATGGATGGATGTTTGTTTGAGTTTGTAGTCTAAACGGCTAAACGGATCTGGATGATATTTGGCACAGATGTAGAGCAGAATAATCAGTAATATTTAAAAATTCACAAATTTTAGTGAAAAATGTACATTATTTGTTTTTTATGTAACTTAGACACCGCGAATGAAGCTGACTGTACCAGAGAAACTAAATAATCGCATTATAACTATACTTACCAATAAATACTGCAGTAATCCTTCAAGAGAGGGCACTTTGAGGTACAGACCTCCCGTAATATCACAGCCTTGCTGCAACAGACTTAAATGCTTGTCCAGAGAACATACATCTATTAGAACTTGTTGTTTCTGAAATTAAATAACATAATTAAAAAAAAATTCTGTCTAAAAATGTTGTCTGACACTTCTATGACATTCAAGCGAAGAATTGAGTGATACCACTCTGTCAAAATTTAACAGTGGTAGTGCCCGCTTTAACATCTTAGCACTGCAGGGCCGGCTCGCCCGGTGTAATACCACGACCACACAGAAGACAGGCGTGAAGTGGAAGCAATTCCGCGTTTCGTCTGATGAGTGTGGTGCCGGAGGCCTAATTTAAGTCCCTTTCTCTTTACCACCCTTTTCCTATAAGGAGAGGATGGGAAGGGGAAGGGGATTTGACGGTAGAGGATATGCATAGGAAGGGGAAATATCCTCTTTATGTGTGTCTCCTCCTCCGTCGGATAAGGGTAGGCAACGCATCCGCTATTGCGAATGTCTATGGGCAACGGTCGCTTCGCCATTTTGGCAAATTCAGGTGGCCGCTTGCTCGTTTGCCACCTCATAATATAAAAAAAAAAAAATTGGTTCAACATTAGGCTACAGGTGGTAGCAAAAGATGTGACAAACACAAACCGACAGTCCAACCTATATAGAAATATAACAAAATGTAAACATTTTGTTAGGATGTCAACAATCACATCATATTTTAGAATAACTCTTTCTTTAATTAAAAGCCATACACTTACAATAAACTTTAAGCTATTATATTAATACTATTAAACTTAGGGGCAAGCACTTAGAACAAACAATAAAACTATAAGACAATAGCAAAGCAAGGTTGCCATGGTAACTTAAATTCTCAGCCAATAGCAAAAACCTTGATTGTTATTTGAAAATGAAACTTTTAAAGGGAATACTAACAATAACATAGAATTAATGGATGAAGCCACATAAAGAGGAAAGATTTGTATTGAATGTATTGAATGAAATTAAAATTGTATCTATTGAAGTAACTTAAAAACTGCTGGGCCGATTTAAAAATTCTTTCAACATTAGAAAGGTAATTTGTCTGCGAATAACATAGGCTATATTTTTTAATTACACGCGAGCGAAGTTGCGAGCAACAACTAGTATTAAATACGGGTAAAATACATTATCCTTCTAAATCCGACACAATTTAAAAAATAACAATGACTATATTAGGAAGATTATAAACTGATGAAGTTCACAATTTAATGGTAACATTTACACTCACCTGTGCAGTAAAGAATACATTCATATAGTTAATGTACTGTGCTGCGGTGTCCGAGCTGCCTGTTACTATCAGAATACGACTGCTCATACGCAAACCAGGTGTTGCCTCACGACGCATCTGTAATACAATCGAATCAGAACATTACCAACGAAATTATAACAAAAATTGTAATTTTAACAATAACATAACAACAATCTGTGTTCTACTTTTGAAACTGAAATGTCTGTAAGTCGGCTCTGACCATGTTCAACATCTCAAACTAAATTGTTGGTCAAAAACTAAATTCATTTTAACACAATCTTTACTAATATTATAAAGAGGAAAGATTTGCATTATTGTACATATTGAAATAACTCAAAAACTAATGGGCCAATTTCATAAATACTTTCACCATTAAAAAATATGTTATCAGTGAGTAACATAGGCTATTTTATCATTTCATGTGGACGAAGTCGCGAACAACAGCTAGGTAACATAAAATTGATGTGTAACGACGCAAGAAAATTCACTTACTCTCCAGTTTTGACTATATTTTCTTTAAAAATTGTGCTGAAACCAAAGCTTCAGTTGGCCACTAACAAGGTACAAATTAAGTTGATCTGCAAGCCAATTTAGTGATCTGCTTTGCACATAAACAGTGGTGTGATCTATGGCTCATCTAATTTAGTTGAGTTACTCATGTTTACTACCGAGGGGCTCAATTAAAACCTAAGTTAATGGTGACCAGGCCATAATCACCTTGGTCCAGTGTTAGTTATGTAATTATAGTTTTTTAAATCAAATCTTTTTAATCAAATCTTTGTTTTTATTAAATCAACTAGCTTTCGCCCACGACTCCATTCGTGTGGAATTTTAAAAAAACAAAAGTGAGTAGCCTATGTGTTCTTCCAGACTATCCTCTACATCTACACAAAATGTCATTGAAATCCATTCAGTCGTTTAGGCTACAAATTCTAACAAACATCCATTCATCCATCTAAACTTTCGCATTTATAATATTAGTATCAAGTATGATATAGAAAACATAAGTAATAGTCCTACCCTGGATATGAAGCAAAGTGCCATAGCAAGAGCACCAGCCAGCAAAGATTCTCCCGGTTTGTCTTCTTGAGGCTGACTTTTTATCAAATTCACCAATCTATAAAAAATGAGAAAAATACTGTTTAAAATTTATAGCACCTATCCATTATTATTGATAAGTACCAAATTTCAGGAATTACTTATAGTAACTAGTTCAAACATTATTTTTTCACAAGTTTTGACCAAAGCTGGTCTGACTATGGTATTATAAGTGTTTAAAAGCTCTGCTTACCTCATTTTTATAGTCTTTTCTACTAATGTAAATAATTCATACTGTCCATCTATCTGTCTAACATCCAGTGGTTTTCCCGGAGATGGATACAGGTATTCACTGAAACATTAAGGCATTTTTGTGTACATATTTTAAAGTAAGTAATAATTTATTTACATTTTAACACACATGATGAGTATATTGTTTGATGAATTTTAACACACATGACTATTAAATCAATAAGTCCTCGAACGTGACAAACTAAGCCTTAACTGCTACACAAGTAAAGTATATTGGCAAGCTATCTAAAACATTTTGTATTAAAAAATTAAAATTTCCAGTAATTATATTTAGAATTCCTATACTAATTTACCTTTTATGAAAGTGACATCCAATAACACCGAGTAAATTCCTCGATTTCTGCATCAAATGCGAGTTAGCAAATGCAATAACGGCATCTAAACAACCAGTTAAAACCTTCGGGTCTTCAGTGATATATCGTTGATTTGGATTAGTGTCTACTATTATGACTAATAAACTGCTATCCGACGGACCTGAAAACATTTTAAGCATAATATAACATTTAAATTCGTTCAACAAATAGCTAAAAAAAGGTTATGATTAACTTACCATCATCATCCTGCATTTTATCAGCCATTTTGTCCTAAAAAAAAACTTTTAAACAGTGTTTACTTTACGGTAATAATATTTATAGTGAAAGATAATCCGCTTTATCTAGTATTGAAAATCGAGTTTTGGAATGTTTTATTTGATGTTTTGGTTTCGCTAGTTTGGCATTTAGGTGGTTGACTTTGACTTTGACAGTTATGTTAGAGTCTTGACACTTTCATCGCAGTATTGATATAAGAAAAAAATAATCCGGAAATAAAATCTGTTCATTTTTTTCATAACCAGTTAAGTTATAAGGCAGGCAGGCGCAACTCTTTTGACAGTTGACAATATCATTAAATATACGCTAACCGCAGAATCCCCATCTCGCTCTAAAATGTATATCTATCTCACTCATTAACATGCTCTATAATTTCTGCTCTACAATAAAAAAAAAAGATATCGTATCTCTAAATTAATTAATTAAACAAAAGTAATTATACTAAAAAAAATAACAATTTAATCTTGTTAAAAGATGCAATTATGGAATTAAAAATATATAATTTACGTTGTTTTTCTTTGGGCATACCAACGATTTATATACTATATGTCGGCCATTTTAAACAACGATAAACGAAAATATGCTCTCGTACTATGAAAAATTCATTTATCTAGAAATCAATATTTCTTAAATCTGTTTTATTTAGTTTTATATATTATTTAGTAAGTATAGTGCAGTTTTAGTGAATTTGTGCCATCAAGACTATTTTCGCAACTTTGTCGAAGTTCGATAGTTTATGTTTTCTTAATAAGGTAATTTCATTATGTTTTTCATGTTACATTTCCAAAACTTTTTGTTATATTGATTATTCTATCTTACTACATATCAAATAAAGCATTCATAACATTTTATATGTTATGTACGTAAACAATTTTGTGGAAATTAACCTAAAAACGTCCTTACATATTTCTTGTTCTAAATATTATGTACATTATCGAAGGTTTGTAATTTGCTAAAAACGAACTGGGAAAACTGTTTGGGTTAAATTTAGACATTGATATGACCACTTCCCGTAGACGAATTATCGAAGGTTAAGTACATCTTTAGTTCTGGTTTTAATACCAATTTTAATAAAAACAACACTGTTTGATCATTAAAAAAATAAATTGAGTAAGGAGATCTGTAAATGTTCACTATTTAAATTAAAGTAAGTGACCAGCACTTATATTCAAATACTGCATGTTTTTGCTGTTTGTTTTCATAATTAAACAAAAGTGTATTTATATTTCTGTAATTTAATAAACAAAAAAAAACTCTTTGCAGTCTTAATTAAATACAAGGGCATTGGGTTAATAATATTTATTTAGTGAATGTTTTCCATTTTCAGGTGCGAAGGAAGTAAATACTAGCAGGAACACTTATCTGGATGCATAGGAATAGAAATGGGATAAAGACAACAGTTATCATTCTAAATAATTGAGTATATTCCAGAAGGAAAACTAGCATAATTGATATATAACAGGGAAATAAATTTATAATAAAAAGCTACAAAATTACCATATAAACAACTTCATGACATCTGCCAAATGCTTCATGGTATGTAGTCATTAACTTATTTAGTAGTTCCCAGAGTGCATGATTTTAGCTGAACTTTTAATTCACTTAACAAGTACTACTAAATGTTGTTAAACATATGAAATATATTCTACAGTAAAAATGAACTTAAACATTATTAAATATGTTGTGTTTAGAGTTTATCTCACTTATTATATCACATATTGTAGAATAAACTGTCACCATGAAGACTGGTTATTCTATATCAAATTTTCTAAAATCTAAATTGAATTAATATCTTAGCACAAGGGTTAGGCTTGCCCGTTGCAATACCACAACCACACAGGAGACTGGCTTGAAGTGTAAGACATTACACAATTAAGGGCAGCAAATAAAAGTTCTTGACTTTTAAATTTGAATTAATAAAATAATCTTAAGGTTTTAGATGATTTGTGAGTTCGTTCACCATTGTAAAAACATAAGCTGCAATCTTTAATTCTTTATTTTCAGGTGCAAAGAAATTTTAAGAAATTAATATGAAGATGTAACTAATGGATCATAGAAAACAGAATTGAAACAGCATACAATAGCATCATCTTCTCTACAATTTTTAAAAACTTCCTTCGCAGTCTAACTTTTTGCCAATAGATAATCTTCATGTAGATATGTGAGTATCATCAATTCAATATAGCATAATCTAAAATCAGTTAAAACTCAGGATACTTACTAATAAAATTTTACAGTCATATTTATTGAATATTTCAGTTGAAGTGTAAGTAAGAGAAATTAATTTTAAGCTATCTTTGGTTATTCTGTTGCAGATGGATGATTGGATGCACTTCTTTTGAAGACTATAAAGTTCTCCACATGAGTATTGAATGAAGAAATCTGCACAAACAACACTAGCTGCTGCTGCGGCTGCGGCTGCGGCCGAGTGTCGCTGCGACATCGGTGCGCTGCGCCGCCCCCGCCGCCGCAGACAAATGCGATTCTTTAAAATAGTTTTACTTATAGCTAGTCTAAATAAGATTAATTTGACAATTCAGTAGGCATGGATTGCGTAAAATGATATTGTAATTGTAAATGGGTATGAATCTTTTCGATTATCGATTTTTATTCAAATACAAGGTGTGATCGATAGAAATCAATAAAAACTTACTGTATTTTTCATTCTACTATAACATTTTTTTTAATTGATAATTATTGTTATGTAATTTTCTAAGGAATTTTGTCAATTTTTATGTTTTGCATTAGTAAGTCATAATAAAAGTTATAATTAAGAAATTTGTCTTTTTTTTTTACTTCAAATTATTTCCAGATTAAAAGTAAAAAAGCAAAACCATAGACAACGTCATTCATCCAGATTTCTTTTCTATGTTGGTTGCCTTGCAAAACATGTTCGTCATGTTGGTTGTCATGAAATGTCCTCCATATTTTTTTCTCCGTTTTCGTATACAGTACAATACAGATTAAAAATAATCCCGAGTCCCGACTCTTATTTTATATCCTCTTTGTTATAAGGTACACATAACAATTACATATAAACCCTATACCATAATATTGGAATTATATTACATTTTAATGTATGTTTCGTTTTTTAATTGATATCTTTAAAAATTGTTACAATAAATATTTGACTGAATGTAATTAAAAACTTTGATTATAGATAAAAACAGGTTTTTGTTTCAATTAAGCTTAACTTTTCGGGTTGCAGTGAATGAGTTTATCTTTATTTTCAAATCAAACAGCCGTCCTTACTTCGAAGACAGATGTCATGATGCTACTGATTCATATTTGTCAAGAAGTGAATGAAGTTCTACTTGCCCACTTGCCCACGCGACGCATTCCATACGATCAAGACAAGGTTTACTGAACTATGATTAATTAATTTATATTCTTATATTGAAAGCATATCAATAATTCAAATAAATATGCTTCTTTTTACTAGTTTAACTTTTTATTGATAGATGGCGTTAGCTGTAAGAATTATGAAAAATAGAATCCCATATCGTATAGGTATTGCGTAAATAATTAGTTACAAAAGTAATGAATTTGCAACATAATGTAAAAGTTCTATTATAAGAATTCGGTGTAGTTTTATTTTGGTCGTAATTATTAAGAGATGTTTTGGGGACATTTTAATTAAACAAATAAAAGATAATAGTTGGATAATAGTGTAAAAAGCGATGGGCTTAAAAAAAAACTTTTCATTTAGTGAGTTTTTAGATGAGCAACGAGTGAGTATATTTAAATAAATTATTAGACTGTTAAACACATCGTTTTAAGTTAGCAGAGTATAAAATTGCCGGCCCGCAAGAAACAATATTATCAATTCTCAACTCTCATATTATTTTTAAAAAAGCTGATACAATAATGTGTTAATACAAGTGTCAAGAAGTGAATCAGACACAAAAATCAAACGCCATACTTCGAATTTGAAATCAGATCATTAGGTTGATTTACATATGTTTATCAGCGAACGTAAGACGGGGAGGCTTATTATTGTATCCGAATTGTATTCGAGATGACAGCTCGGCGATATGGCGCCGAACTTATGTCATCTGTCAAAATATATGTTAACAGTACGAGGCAAAGCGATGAGAGGCCGCGATACCGTAACATGAATAATATTATACATTTGACAGGGACGCTTGTCATTTTGTCATTTTACGACATTGTTTGTACACCGGTTAATGATACATCATTTGAATGCGTTGGTGGTCTGGATAGAAGTAAAAAGTAACCCAGTTTTTGTTACGGGAATAAATAACGGACAGCTGTAGCGAATAAGACTACCATTTACGTATTTCTTCACTTATTTGAATTAGTTTTTTTTTATAATATAAGGTGGCATATGAGCAAGCGGCCACCTGAATCCACCGGAATGGAAAGCGACCGCTGCCCATAAACATCCGCAATTGCAGATGCGTTGTCTACCCTTAATTGGCGGAGGAGGAGATGCACATAAATAGGACATTTCCCCTTCCTATACTTCTCCTCCACCGTCAAATCAACTTTTCCTTCCCATCCTTACCTCTTAAGAAAAGGGTGGAAAGGGAAAGGGACTAAAATTAGGCCTCCGGCACCACACTCATCAGACGAAACGCGGAATTGCTTCCACTTCACGCCTGTATTCTGTGTGGTCGTGGTATTCACCGGGCGAGCCGACCCATTCGTGCGAAGTTGTTAAAGCGGGCTCTACCACTGTTAAAAGAAGAAGAAAGTTAGTTACAGATAGTATTATTCCACTGAACGATTATGTAAGAGACTGCTGTTAAGTCGTGCACCAGTGGATATTGTACATTTATTGCTACAATAGAAACAGCAGTCGCAAGACTAGATAAGGGTAATAATCTTTTAAACAATTCGGTAACAAAACCCACTATTCAATACATCATAATGAATATAAAAATGTAATTAAAATTAATTTTATTTAATGAAAAGGTTCGATAATTGAATGAGGTTTTATGAGGACATTGTTTACAAGACTTCGTGCCGCGCGCCGGCGACGCTACATTAGCGTGCGCTTTCGAAAATCGAACTGCGCAAAGAAAGAAAAAAGGGCGGGAACGAAATAATTATGCACGTTCCGTTTCGTAATGGGTGTCGCGCTACCGTTTTCATTTAGGCTATCTATACACGGGTTATTTTTAATTAATACGCAGTCTGAAAATTAATAACAAGTATAAATCAAATTCAACAGCTATCACTACCCGAGAAGCAGTTGGAGTAAAAATTGTATTCGAGGACATTAGATTTCCATAGATTTATTAATATTTTTAATACGAATCTTCAGGGATCTATACTAATATTATAAAGAGGAAAGATTTGTATTTCTGTATGTACTGAAATTACTCAAAAACTACTGGGCCGATTTCAAAAATTCTTACACCATTAAAAAGCTACGTTATCAGTGAGTAACGTAGGCTATTTTTTATTATTTTCTTATTTCACTCGGGCGAAGTTCCGTGCAATAGCTAGTTATTTTTATAATTGTAACATTTTATTTCTGTGTACAGAAA
This sequence comes from Papilio protenor, assembly GCA_029286645.1. Lineage (NCBI taxonomy): Eukaryota > Metazoa > Arthropoda > Insecta > Lepidoptera > Papilionidae > Papilio > Papilio protenor. Next base: position 1,308,695 of record JAGSMZ010000010.1, on the reverse strand, counting down.
ATACTGTTCAAATATTCTTTCTACGTTTCTCATACGTTGGAACAATAAATGTGAAGCCAGCCTTATTAGGTCGCTTGTTCACAGAATTTAATTACGGGCAAAGCGCGGCCGGATTAGCGGGGCTGGCTGATGGCGTTCCGTTTTGTTAATAACCGCAATAATGGATGACGCCTGCGCACCTCACTGCAACACAACCCTATAAAGTAAACTTAAAAATACGTTTGTTCTTATATATAAACTTTTTAGTAGCTAAAAATGACAATATAGTAAGAAATAACGTAACTATGTAAAATTTATTTGCATTTGTCTTTAGTGAAGTCAATAGTACTAGTGCTTTAAGAACGGGCGCACACCTTTGACTAAACTAACGCACGTCTGTCATCTGTGGGTTTTTGTCCTGCTCAAATATTTTTGTGTAATATCATATAATATTTTGTTTTTGTCTATATAAGTATCATATAACATCAAAGCTTGAATTAAAATACAATAGTATGAAAAGCAAGGGAATGTTCACTCCAATGTAGGCTGAAAAATAGTTGTGCAAAGAGCTATGAAGAAAAAAAAACAAACGCTTTTAACCGTCGATAAATATTCAATAACACAATGAATAAATACCTACTTTCACATCTCTATCCACAGTGTAATTGGTCTTGTAAATACACTAACGACCTGTTATATAAAAAGAACAATCAATATTAATAATGCAATAACGAGGTCTCGAAAACAAATTGTCTAAGCGATAGGACGTGCACAACAAACAAAACACGAACATAACCCTTAATAAGAGCCGAAGACCATGAGATGGTCACAAAAGAAACAGATAATCCCCTCCCCTTCCTATTCCCTTACCCCGACTCTCTATTGTTTTTTATCACGTCAATATCTCGGCCAAATTTTCAATATTGGAATGCCTCGATTCGCCAATAAGAAACGGGGGAGAATTGATTTATTGTCCAATTAGCGTCGGTCAGGTGTGCCAACTGCCATGATAACATCGGCTCGCTTGCGTCGGACCAGTCTAGAGACGTTACACGAGTAGTCTCTGAATATCATCGATTGTAACCAAATATCGATTACTTGATCGATTTAGTATCGATTTAAGTCTTATACGGTTGAAACTGGAACAGGAACAACTTAACAATTGTAAGACAATTATAATGTACAGATTAAAAATTAAATTGACTATTATTTATGTTATAAAGTCTTGTAAACAGAATGAACTCTGTATACTCGATTAAAAAAGAATCATTTCACATTGTATCGATATGATGCATATAATTGTTACACACAACCCTAATCGTTACGATTTCTTTTGGCGCTTCCAGTTTAAATGGCATATTGGAATTGAAAAAAGACCTTTACACCGTGCTACCAGCTTGCTTCGAAGTTGAATTTGAAATTCTGATCGTTCACGACCAGGGTTTGCTTGAGTGGAAATCAATTTGAATTAATTAGTAAAAGTTAATTTTTTTGTCATTCAGGAACTTTAATTTGATGAAAATCGTTCTTGATTCGTTAAATATGTTTAGTTATTAATTTTTAATGGCGATAAGAATTGTTTTTTGTTTTCATCTGAACTTAAAACTATACCATGGAAAAAATGCTATACCAAATCTCTTAACATTAAATACCTTAACAATTATCTTAAAACATTATTTTAGGCTCCGAGCCCCTCGGTGGGGACGTACATATAATGAGCTGGTGATGATGATGATGATGATATTATTTTATCTTTGAAAATAGAAAGAGAAGATTGATATGTTTCTATAGAAGTGTTAAAGGAAGCCCATCTTACTTCTTAATTTACTAATATTATAAATGCGAAAGTTTAGATGGATGTATGAATGGATGGATGGATGTTTGTTAGCGTTTGTAGCCTAAACGGCTGAACGAATTTCGATGAAATTTAGCATAGATGTAGAAGATAGTCTGGAAGAACACATAGGCTATTCACTTTTGTTTTTTTCAATTCCACGCGGACGGAGTCGCGGGCGAAAGCTAGTTCTTACATAAAGTGATAATACATTTTAGGGTTAAGTAAATATTAGTGCATTTAATGATAGCGGAGATTGTCTTGCGATCAATTAAGACGTGAGACAAGACGAGGATTGTCCCACTTGACGGCGACAGGGATAATGGCATACATATCGAATTACATTCTACTAAAATGGCACAGTAATAATGAAAAGTTTTCGATTATGTTGGATTACTGAAAAGAAAAAACTGTCGAAATTTCACTTAACTAATAATGAGTTATTTAAATTCGGTAATAAAATACTGCAAATGTCTAATTGCAATTTACTATCAAGTTTCTGGCAAGATTTGGTGTTATTCAGATCTTATAAATTATCGTTTTGTTTATGGTTTTATCACCTTTAAAGTTATTTTATTAAAAAAGAACCTTCAAGTCAATCAATTAGTATTTCTTATCCTTTTAAAGTAACTAATGTCTATACTTATTTGCCTTTCTATGAATCGCTATAAATATTTTACAACAATAAGGCAGCTATCAATCTTCTAGTGTAATATAACTTGAACTGAAAGGCGACGAACCCTAATTCAGTTTGCAAAGTAACCGTGGCAAGTGGCGGCGAGAACGATCTGAGGGTAGTCGATTAATTTTATACAAATAGTGATGCACCCGTCTCGTCATTTTATCGATATTTTATAAAAGTTCACAGATAACACTAAAATGTGGAAACTGTCATTTGTTCATTGCACTTTTGTTTTAAAGCGTTGTATTAGTCCCATTTTTGTGACATGTGATTTTGTATTTCAGATATTAGTAAAGACGCTTCATGTTTGCCTCTGCGATGTCATCAACGAAGAGATAACGTCACGAATGCTATTAAAATAAATAACACAGGGTATTAAATCATTAGCTTTATTTCAAAACATTAATTTCGCAGCACAATTAGATGTCGTTGTATAATAAAAATAAGATTAAATCAAGTAATATAAATGTTATTGAAGCTAGAAATTGGTTTTGCAAATAATAATTCAGTCGTCAAAGTAACCGCAAAGTGGTTATACAGCGGCAAAGGATGTTTGTGGGTAATCGAACAATTTATAGTAGTGATGGAACTTCTTTGTATTCGATATCGATAAAACACGATTTTGAAATAGGTATACCGATATTTTTAAAAAGACGACTTTATAAGAAAGTTGATTTATCTGAATCTGTAATTTTAGAACTAAATGGCATTCTCTTAGTTTAAACAAAGTCTAATTACATAATGAAGTGAAGTTCGTTTTCGAATTCCAGAACACTGACCTATTTATGGTAGTTAAAAGAAGCTTACCTTAAAATCGTAAATTTGTAAATGTTATTTACCGCATTGATACAAACACATTATTTTAGAGTCACAACATTCGTTCGCGTCCCTCATTGTATCAAAAATAACGCTGTGTGGTAGAAAAAGACAGTCTATATTGTCGACCCTACAGCCGCGATAGATGTGCGGGAAAGAAAGAGACGTAGTAATAGCCGGAAATTAGTACTCGTCTATCTTTCATTTTACACCCCAAATTTTCTTATTCCAATTTCCTCTAGCTACGAGCTACGCCATTTTGTAGAGCTTTATAAGATCGTGAACATGCAATGTAAAATGAACCTTAGTGGTAAGCTTTAGGTTTTATTTCTTTTTGCAACCTATCGGTGTTTTAATACTTTTTAAATTTGTGAAGGCTTTAGAACACTCTGTCATTTGGAATGAGTCATTTTCTGATAAGAATTGCCTATTGGCTGAGGCGCGTGTGCTTCGGGCCGCGTCGTCGATAATGCCATTTCCGAACGTAGATAGCGAATAAAGTTGGGTGTCGTTGGTTTTTGCGACGAGTTTTAATAAAGCATAGGGGGAGAATGGACCGAGATATGGAAATGAGCGTGTGGAGAAGAGGAAATTTGAATTTATACACGAGCTACTTTTATTCATGATTGAATCGATGTTTTATTAACTTTAGTTTAATAGTTGAACTTCGTTGCACATAAACACTTATTTGAAAAATTTTACACCTACAAGACAAACTGTGTTACATTTAATCTTCTAATTAATAAAATTGGAGTGTCTGTTTTTAATATCAAAAGAAGAATTCCAGATTTCGGGAAGATGACGTATTTGCATTGTTAATAACGAAAATCGCCTTTAATTTTTTTTGTCTGTCTGTCATTCTGTCTGTCTGTCTGTCCGCAAGCCGCGTTTGTTTCGGGTAATCTCCGAAAGGGCTGGGCCGATTTCAACCGGACTTTCAGTGAAGCTGACATAGACGGGCATATTATAGGTTACTTTATTATCTTAATATTGCGTGGATGAAGTCGCGGGCAGCAGCTAGAGTTTTTTTAAGCACCAGGTTTAAAATGAAAATAATAAAAATAACCTAAAGTTGTCTTTTAAAAAACCTTTTATATCAACTTAATAATTGAAATTAATAGTCCGTAAATGTCATATATAATCACAATGGCGAATTATTAATAAATCAGAATGAAAAAATGTAGGATGGCGTTGATTTTTTCGGATGTGTGGGAACAGTTGCATGAATACGGATTTCAACGGCGCGAAATGTGTTTTCTTTCACTCCGTTTACTTTAAAAGGTTAAATTGGTTGCGGTCAAGTCTTGATATCTGAGAATTATACTTTTTGAACATTTCTTGCGTGGGAAAGGACTTGTCCAATTATATTTCATTATTCTGTTTTTAGTGATATTTTTGAACCGATTTATGACTGATCTGCGAATTCATTTAAAGGTTTATGATTTATTTTTTTAACTGGTAACTAATTTATTTTTTAAGATTGACTGTAATTAAGACTACTGTTATAATAAATCTACGAATCTCGAATTACTTTTGATTTTTTCATAAATGCCAATGAAATTTTAATCTAGTAACATCGAAAAAAAAAACAAAAAAATTGTAATATAATCTGGTTTAATTATTAAAAATAAGTTATAAATTAGGATTAAAACTTTTTTTTATTTACAAATTCCAAATCATACTCATACTAATATTATAAATGCGAAAGTTTAGATAGATGGATGTTTGTTAGAGTTTGTAGCCCAAACGGCTGAATTTCGATGAAATTTGGCATAGACGTAGAGGATAGTCTGGAAGAAGACATAGGCTACTCAGTTTTTTTTTTTTAATTCCACGCGGACGGAGTCGCAGGCGAAAGCTAGTTTCGTTTTAGATGTCACTTTTGTAATGACTGTCTATTTCGTTTAACGTCTTTAAAGATATTAATCATCACCGGCTATCTCCCACGGGTTCTTAAATGAAGACGTAACAATATAATGCCTCACAATAACATGTCTATAACATTTTTCATACCTTTCGGTCACTTTTTGCATTTTATGAATGAACGAACCTTTATGGATCAAGCATTGTTGATTCAACCTGTACCTTTCATTGGACGATTATAGTAAAGTGGAACGATAAAAATTTGTATTGTCCGATGTCGTAGTTTATTATAAAAACGACTATAGTCGTGAATTTATTGAGTCAAGTGGGACCATTTAATATACGACCGATAATTTTTATAGAAATGCCATAAAACTTGTCAGAAACTAAAATCTTTCACTCTATGATATGAATGGAGAACTCGCAACAACTTCTGTAACACGGACTGCCTCGACCCAATACCACGACCACACAGAAGACAGGCGGTAAATGGCAGCAATATATTCCATATCTTTTTTTTTATTTTTTATTATCTTTATTTTGTGCACATAAGCAATATTACAACACAGTCGGATACACATGATTAAACAATAAAAATAAAAATAATAAACAAAATTAAAATTATTATTCCATATCTAGGTTCCGTATTCTACACACCGGTAGAGGTAGACCTAGAAAGAGATGGATGGATTGCGTAAAAGGTGACATGATCAAAAAGGGTGTTATGACTGAGATGACGTATGATAGTTATGTGGAGGACGAAAACCTGTTGCGCAAATATGGGACTAGGATAAGGAGAAAGATGATGATCTAGGTGCCGTGTTCCGAGGAATCTTGACAATCACAAGCTATAAAGAATTTTAATAAAACTTTAAGAAACTGTAACCCGAACTCATAAACTATTCAAAAGAATTTTATTTTAAAAATCGTGAAAAAAAAAATTCAGTTTAATTAAAAAATTGAATTTTTTTTTCACAGTTTTGTTTTGTATTTTATAGTAGAATCGATCTTTTTTGTGGCAGCGAAAAGGGGTTGTTGAATGTGCTCTAACCTTTTAATCTAATGCAGTAGTTAAGCCTTTATCAAATAGAAATATCTTTTTTTAAATTAAAATATATTAGACTACTGTTCTCTACAGATCATACGGCTTCACCATTCTGTGGCGAGTACATAGTTTAAATTTCACGGCCCGTGTTAATGCGGGTAACCGGGCGCATTTTTATTCTCCTTTAGTGGGTAGTTTTGAATCCCTCTCCTGGAGATGTGCGGGAGTAAGAGTCGTATGCAAACAGCTTAGCGAGTCGGTCGGTTAGGTTATTGGTTGCTTGTCCGACATCGCGAAAGACAAGGCGTGTCATTTTTGTTAACGAACGGGGTCGCTTTGAATTTCGGTTACGCGTTGGGAACAATAACGGTGCGTACGGGTGCATCTGCAGGCGGCACATAGACTTGACAGAACTAGACTTGATTTGATTGACACCGACAGAGGCAACTGCAGGCGGTGAGGCGAGCACTGAATAGGTAAGTACCACTTTATCCTCCATCATCCTCTCTGCTTACTTTACCCTCCGGTGCATGCGTAGTTTAAGGATAGGTTGGGTCGGGGGTCCGATCCCGTCGTGTTCGGCACAACTTCTATAAATGTTTCATAACGCAAATTATGTCCACTAAAAGGTTTTTTGTCTATCAAGTTTCTAAGTACATAAATAATTACATAACGTAACAAAAGAAATGGTCACGCAATCTGACTGTATGATAAATCTTTTTTATTATCTTTTTAACATTAATTAAAGTAAATTAGTTATCGTAAAATGCAAAGTACAATTACAGCAATTATATTAACATTAAGCGTTATTAAGCAAGTTGCTTGAACTTGATTAAATTAATTGCTTTGCTAAACGTATTGAATTAAATATACAGTTACTGGCGAAATCGATGTAGTTATATCTATTTGATTTACTAACTTATCTATACTAATATTATAAAGAGGAAAGAGATGTATTTTTGTATTTTTATATCTATTGAAATAACCCAACAACTATTGGGTCGATTTTAAAATTCCTTCACCATTTCAAGGTAATTTATCTGTGAGTAACATCATACTAATATTATAAATGCGAAAGTTTAGATGGATGGATGTTTGTTAGAGTTTGTAGCCTAAACGGCTGAACGGATTTCGATGAAATTTGGTATAGATGTAGAGAATAGTCTGGAAGAACACATAGGCTATTCACTTTTGTTTTTTTAATTCCACGCGGACGGAGTCGCGGGCGACGGCTAGTAGGCTGTATTTTTTTATTTTCACGCGGACAAAGTCGCGAGAAACAGGTATTTATTTCATAATTTTGACAGCTGTAGTTATAACTATTATAACTAAACAGATTTTTTCCGCGCCTCCGTTTGTGTGGAATTTAAATAAAAAATTATGTAGGCTTTCATTATTAATTATACGGGAATCTATCTTTGTACTAAACATTCTGATCCGTGTAGTTTTGGAGTTACCTTGAAACAATCTCATTTATCTGACGTACTTTGTTACTTGTAACATAGTTATGGATTTTACATAGTTGACATTAAGACCGCTACAGACGTGCGTGTACCTACAGTTCAGGTGACAGTTAAATATGAAATTCTAAAATCAAAAATCACATTAGTACATGGCGGGATTCGAAGCTAATACCTGTAGGATACAAATTAGTTAAGTGCTTTAACCCCTAAGCCAAATCGATTTTAAACAAATGATATTATTATTTTTTTTTATATAATATAAGGTGGCAAACGAGCAAGCGGCCACCTGAATCCACCGAAATGGAAAGCGACCGCTGCCCATAAGCATCCGCAATTGCAGATGCGTTGCCTACCCTTAATTGACGGAGGAGGAGACGCACATAAAGAGGACATTTCCCCTTCCTATGCGTCTCCTCCACCGTCAAATCCACTTTTCCTTCCCATGCTTTCCTCTTAAAAAAAGGATGGAAAGGGAAAGGGACTAAAATTAGGCCTCCGGCACCACACTCATCAGACGAAACGCGGAATTACTTCCACTTGACGCCTGTCTTCTGTGTGGTCGTGGTATTACACCGGGCGAGCCGACCCATTCGTGCGAAGATGTTAAAGCGGGCTCTACCACTGTTTAATATTATATATTATTATATTATATATGTAGATAATTGCAGGTATAAAATGCTAAATATAACGTTTATTTTTTCTTATCTTATTTACATAGTATATGAATTACAACTTATAATAAAGGTTATAAAAAGTCATGTCAGTTTTTGGTCTGAAATACGATTTTGGGAATATAATAAAGTACAGTCGACAACAACACTTTTAATATTTAACCATAATTGTAGAAACAACTTTTTGCCTTGATCTTTTTTACGTGTAGAATATTTAATTATCCAGTAAACGTTTACAATAGGTCTTTTAGTTAGATATCATGATCTAAATATGGTTAATCAATTCTAATTGTCTTTTAATGGCAATACTTGAAAATACCCAGACTTAAAGAACAAAAAAAATTACAAGGTTATGTTGTTATTTAGTAGTTTAAATAATCTATTACCACGATAACAATAATTGATGCATTTATTGAGGCATTCCAGAATTTAAAAAAGTATTTATAGCATACGTTCCTGTCTAAGTTATGACGAATTAAAAAAAATCCTATATAAAAACTCCTTTTATCTTAAAAACCTCTTAGATACTTTATACGTTTTCATATACTATTTTTTTATATACTAATATTATAAAGAGGAAAGATTTGTGTTTTTGGATGTGTTGCAATAACTCAAACACTCCTGGGCCGATTTCAAAAATACTCTTACCGCTAAAAAGCTACGTTATCCATAAGTAACAAGGGCTATATTTTTTTAAATTCCAAACAGATTAAATTTCTCAATTATTAGCTGTGCTAGTACAATATCTATGATAGGTATCTATATTTATATCTGTTGAAACAATATAGACGACTACCACTCTCACAAGCGTTGGATATGAAATATGCCCTCATAGTTTCAATATTTCTATACTATTATATATACTATTGTACTATCTATATACTAATATACTTATACTAATATAATAAAGCGTAAACACACACTTCTTCGTGGCGTAAGATGTCAGCAATTACAGCATATTTTTGAATAAATCTTTTTTTAACAAAAAGCCCTACACTTGCGTCAGGCTTTAGGCTATATATTTTAACGCCATTAAACTTAGGAGGTAAATGTTTTGGATAAAAACCTTAATGTGGGAAAGAGACCATATGTTGCTGCCAACATCAAGGAAGCAAGGTTGTCATCATGTCATGTCATTTTGACATTTGTAATTGATAATTTGACAAATGTAAACAATAAAATAAAATTTTCATAATTTCATGCGGATGAAGTCGCACGGGAACAGCTAGTAATTAATAAAAAAAATGTGTCGTTTTGTCCTTATAGCATTCTGTTGACGATTGTACTTGTTATTAAGATACCGGTAGCATTGCTTTTAATTTGTCCAACAACGTAGAGTTATTTTTATTAATTATGCCCATTCTGATGTCTAAAGGGTATGGGGAAACTTTTAACGAGCATGTTCTAGTGAAATACTCAATCTTTGACGGAGGTCTTTAGTAATGAAGTTACGTTATTATAATTATATGTGTTTCTTTATAATCAATTAATGACGATGACCTTATTCCGGGTTACCAATTTAACGAGAATAATGGTAAAAACACTATAAATATTTCAAGGAAGTATTTATAAGTATTGGAATGGTTTACGTACAATTTGGGTATGTTAAAAATATTTTAGCAATGAATTAAGAGAAATGAAGATTTATGATGCGAAATTTTTTTGTATAGTTGCTTTTACCATAAATTGATGTCTTGAGGTATTAACTGACCTAATAGTGCTTAGGCTCGTTGTACACAAGTCAACATACATCGTTGCGTGAGGAAAGTCGCGTGCCTTCACGACATGAATCGTCGACACGATTCTCTTCTCACGACAATTTTAGCAAACTAGTTGCAAGCTTTAGTGAAGATAGAAAAGTCAACGAAGCATGCCTAGGTACAGATCTGTATGATGCATTGCATAAATCGCTTAGCAACTAAAATCGTCAGTTTTGATAGTATATCACCTAGTGTACAAATAGTTTTATTTGTTTGTTTTGTATACTCAAGGACAAAAAAACTAGAACTCTTTATTATAAAAGCGCGTAATGTATTGTTTTGTAAAATGTGTTTAGAATATGCGAGAAGAATTAATCGTTACCTTCTAATTTTATAGGACGATTTCTTTCCTACCTGTTTTTGCAGACAGTATGGCGCTGAGTATACATTATTAATAATACATTTGTTATTGTTAATTCTAAGAAAATATAACAGCGTTTGTGTAAAATATCCCACTGATTCATTGTTAACCTCGTTCATTCATACGAACGTATAAATAGGTAAATTAATATCGATACCGACTCAATGTTCTTGATCATTTTTAATATTACGAAATTCCTTAAGTCGACTCAGTGGGTGGTCTTGCTTGTTAATTGCCGTTTAATTAAACACAATTTAAGGTTAAAAATACCGTGTGTAATTGCACCCTGTAAAAGAAAGTCGTTTTATAACTGTTTTTGGTTGTATTTAGTGTGGAATTTTCAATCAATTTGCAAGATAAATATCGTTTTTTCTCTGTTTATCTAATTTTAATTATCTGAGAATTTACAACGAAAAAAAAAAATATTTGAAAGTAGGCCAACTACGTCAACTTAATAATAGCATTTATATTTTGATGTACTTTACGGCTTAAATTATTTTATTCCCCATTTAGACAAGTATCAATTTCTATTACTCGCACTATACGATGTTGCAGCTATTATTGGCAAGTAGGTGTTGTGATTCTCAGAAGCATATTGACCGCATTCAAAACCTATATGTTGTGACGATAACTGTCCCACAATAAGTAAAGTTTTGACTTATTACTGTGTCTTGTCTGTGACGACATACGTTGTCTCTATTTTTTTAAAGGGAATGAGAGAGATGACAGTACAAGTTACAGTCGAATACTTAAATTATGTTACTATTACATTGAATAGCCACATATTATTGGCTTTATTAGAATACTTTGAGATGAATTGAATCTTGTTATTGATAAATTACTCGGAGTTAAAAATAATGATTTCTATATCTTTATATTGCACTTTTGTTATAAAGTGATTTTGTGAAACTTGTAGAGAAAACTTTAATATAAAATGGTATTCATCATTTGAATAGTTTTTTGTAGAATTAGATAACATAATAATAAAATCATAAATAAACATGGAGCCAGGGAATAATCCGCTTTCGGTCCCCTCCTCTGTCGATTAAATATAAGTAACACAGCTACAAAGATGTCTGGGCATCGCTTATTTCGCTATTTTGGCGAATTTGAGTGGCAGCTAGCACGTTTCCTACTTTTTCTGTAAAAAAATAAAAAAAAAGCGTTAATTTAAGTTAGTTGTTATATCTGTCGAAAGGGGTATGTATGTAAGTATAAATACAAATAAAGATATAAATATTATATCGATAAATTGCGAAATAATTTATCGAACCCTGGGTATTTTGACAGCTGCAACAATGCCCATCACTAACTCTCTCCGTTTCACAGATCATTAAAAATAAAAGAAAAAGTCTGAATTTATGTTCATTGTCTCCACATTGAAAGACACTGTATCTTATCGACTTTATTGGCTACAATTGGCCTTTTGTTTGTAAATGTTTTAAAGACAATTTACTTTAGGGATGTACCTTGCAACGGTTTACATCCGGTGATTTTTTAAAATCAGTTACAAACTGTATAGTTTTATAAATCTCATACATATTAGCATATCACTAACGATGGTTAGGGTTGTACAGACGACATTTTTTGGCTAATATGCAAAAGAGAGCACATTTGCATCCGTCGTACCCTAATTTGGATGCGCTCCCTATCTCCTCGGGAATCGTTAAAATGCACGCACGGTAGCGAGAACCGTACAAAACACAAAACAATAAATAAATAATGAGAACAATAAATATAATTAAAAACGACAAAAAGCGTCCGTCCTCATGACGCGGGTACAAACGGTTGCGAGTTTGCGACGACTCTATAACGACGGCTATCTCAAATTACTTTTTAAAATTACACTTTAAGATAAAGAAATAAAGTCGGATTTACAATAGCAAATTTATTTGACTGTCCAACATTTTGTCATCGTGCCGTCACCTTGTAAAAACATTATTCCAACCTTCTATCAACCTTCTTCGTTTATGTTAAAGTTGAAAATCGATGACCGATTGCTTAAGTTGGTTTTTTCGAATTGGTAAATGGAATTTAAACGAGATGACAATTCTTTATTGCGTTTGATATTGAAGCGATTCTGGTCGCGTTCGTTCATTAATTGGGGTCGATAGAGATGAGAATCGTTTGTTCTGAGAAACTGACTGAGTGGTTCTCTGAGACCACATCGCTCTATGAGTCGGGAAGGAGACAACAACGGTTACAACAGACTATCGAACTATTTGCTAACAAATCGATAAAGCCAATATTATTACTATTAGATGTAGATAAACTATAAACTATAAACTAAACTAGCTGTTCCCGTGCGACTTCATCCGCATTAAATTATGAAAATTTTGTTTTATTGTGTACATGTGTCAAATTATTAATTGCAAATCTCAAAATGACATGACATGACAAACCTTAGCAATCTTTCTTTCTTGATGTTGGCAGCAACTTATGGTCTCTTTCCCACATTAGGGTTTTTATCCAAAATATTTACCATCTAAGTTCAATGGCGTGAAAATATATAGCCTAAAGCGTGACGTAAGTGTAGGGCTTTTCATTAAAAAAAGAATTTTTCAAAAATATGCTGTAATTGCTGACATCTTAGGCAACAAAGAAGTGTGTGTTTACGCTTTATTATAATAGTATAGATAGTATAGATTATTAGTCAGAATATTTTAGGAATCTTCTAAAAATTTGGGCTCTCAGTGTTTTCTTCAAATCCAGTAGAATTGTAATATTTAAAGCAAAAACACCGTCTGCATTTTATCATGTAAATCGTTTATAGACTTTTGCTAAATTAAAAAAGTAAACTATATGCTTGCGAGTCTGTCTAAAAAAAGTAAGTAACTAGCCCATGTGTTCTTCCAGAAAATGTTTTATTTCTATGCCGAATTTCATCGAAATTCGTTCAGCAGTTTAGGCTACAAACTCTAACAAACATCTATCCAAACTTTTGCATTTATAAGATTAGTAAGATTAAAAAACCGGCATCACCAGCCAGTTCGATATCACCTTAACATTAAAGGGGTTGATATTCAGAGTTGTCTATGTAATTTATTGTCCCAATTAGTAGTGTCTCGTGAGAGGGCGTTATCGACCGCCTAATCTCACTCTATTTGGGAGGTAGCCGCCGGATAATGGTCAAATTTCGGGGAACGCGCCTTTGATAATGTTGACCATGTCTACGGAAGCGAGATTTTAACAAGTTAATTGGATGGAATTGAATAAAAAAAGATCGAATACCGAACGTTGAGTCGCTTACGAAGTTAGATTAATAAGAACACCAATGAACTTAAATTGGAATTCGACTTAGTTGAAATTAATGGGTTATATTACACACCTATTTCTATGAGGAAGAATAAATTATTATAATCACTACGCATTTAAAAAAAAATAGGCCGAGTCTATATTCTATAGTACCACCGCGCGCCCACCACTAATAAGTTTAAAAAATAAGGAGGCCGACTCCAAAACAAAACACGTATTCTAAAACAAATGCATGCTACAAAAAATTGCATATTTTGTAACCTCTCTTGTGTATATATTGTACAATTGTTACTAGAAGTCGCATTTTGTTGAAATTCCACTATTTTTTTTCAATTATAAAGTCTTTTTCTTATTAAAAAATATCAAGTTTATACGTTCACGTATTTATCTAAAAAAGGGGTAAAAAGATCTCTTTTCGTAAACTTTTCTCTAGTATTAAATGCCCAACTTTAGTCCCTTTTCATTCCCACCCTTTTTCTTGTAAAAAAAGGATGGGAAGGGAACGTGGATTTGACGGTGCAGGAGACGCATAGGAAGGGAAATATCCTCTTTATGTGCGTCTCCTCCTCCGTCGATTAAGGGAAGGCAACGCATCCGCTATTGCGAATGTCTATGGGCAGCGGTCGCTTCGACAGTTTGGCGGATTTTGTTGGCCGCTTGCTCGTTTGCCACCTTATGTTATAAAAAAAAATGTTGCAGTAGGTACAATATAAAAAAAATCTTTTACTTATGTTTCTGAGTAGGTATTTGCTTACAAAGTTAAATGTTAATACAACCTTTAGCATCAAGTGTCGTCTAAGTTCAACCCACTTAAGTGACCGCGTGAAGAGACGATAGTATTTGAAGTTTTTTATCAGACGTCGTTACAAAGGCATGACAAAATTCACGAATTTTAATTTGAGACCACAATATATAAGTGATACTTTTTCTTGATTCAGCCATTTGTTGGAAGTAGTTAAAATTTTCGGGCGTATTGATAAACGTCTAATAATCACTGTCGCGCGTTATTTGCTAGTAACTACCCCAAAGGGCTTATCACGAATATTGGTAGGAAAGTTTTCGTAACGTCATCGACAAAAATTGTATTAGATTTGTGCAGCGCCTTTGCCAGGCAAAAAGATATCTAATACAAATTTTGATTACGATAGGGAACTCTCGCGCAAATATTCGTCATAGACCCTTATCTTTCGAAAGCATAAGCTGAATTAAAGCTGTATTTTATTTATTTCCACTAATGAAAAATTTGGAATTAAAACCTAAAAATATTGTTGTTTCTGTTGTTTTCAAGTAGAGTGAAAGAGATGACAATATGTTTTAAACAAATTTATCTAAAACAAAGCGTAGGAATGAACGGTTGTTACTTGAAATTTATTTATTTTTTGTTATCGTCCAAAGTGACTGTCTTAAAATTGAAAACAAAGTCGTTAATTTGAGTTATCTTAATTATCGCTATAAGTTTATGGCATTAAAACATTTTTTTTTATCTCAAAAAATTTCACTCTCCCACTACACTCACTTTGGGTCGCTTCAATTTCATTGCTTTTTTACTCATCCGTACTGTAGAACCTTGTCACACCAATCGTTAGTTTATAGCCGGTTAAAATTCACATTAAAACCGGATCGCGTTATAGTGACAAGGTTGTATGTGCGGTGTCGATCTTAAAATCCGGTAGCTAAAAGTAATTTGTGAAATTACTTTCTTAGAATTGGAGTCAATTAAGAAGCGTGAGTGAACTGGACGGTTTCGGATAAGATGGTTGGATGTTTTCGGTTATTTTGAAGGCTAATAAAATGAGAGTTTGTCAATAAAGATTGTAGAATATTTCATATCGACAGATGCTAAAAACTAATATTTTTTTTTGTTTTAAGTCTTACTAATATTATAAATGTGAAGGTTTAGATGGATGGATGGATGCCCTTTAAAGTTTATTTTTATAAACAGCTGAACGGATATCGATGAAATTTGGTATACATATAGAGGGTAGTCCGGAAGAACACGTATGCTACTCAATTTGTTATTTTTTAATTCCATCGGACGGAGTCGCGGGCGAAAACTAGTAAGTAAATCTTACTTCTTACTAATATTATAAATGCGAAAGTTTAGATGGATGGATGAATGTTTGTTAGAGTTTGTAGCCTAAACGGCTGAACGGATTTCGATAAAATTTGATATAGATGTAGACGATAGTCTGGAAGAACACATAGGCTACCCACATTTGTTTTTTTTTAATTCTACGAGGACGGAGTCGCGGTCGAAAGGTAGTATTATCTAAACGTAATAATGTTCTTGTACTATGAATACAGGATGTTCCAATTAAAGAATATAATGTCATCCCTTCTGACATTTCAAGCAGTTAGTTGACAATGGCTAATATGACTGGAGATAATTGAATATTTCAATTGATTCAGTTTTTATTGTAATGATTGTTCCATTGTTTGTTCAGTTTATAATTGGAATAATTGCAATCAAAAAATTATACACTTATTAACTTTCAACATCATTATTATACATACATCACTTTAGTACTACCAGCTTTCGCCCGCGACTCTGTCTGTGTGGTATTTAAAAAAACAAAAGTGAGTAGCCTATGTGTTCTTCCAGACTATCCTCTACGTCTATGCCAAATTTCATCGAGATCCGTTCAGCCGTTTAGGCTACAAACTCTAACAAACATCCATCTATCCAGCCATCTAAACTTTCGCATTTATAATATTAGTATGATGTGAAAATATAGTCAGCTATATACGCTCTGTTCTAACAGTTTTAAATTAGTCGAACTGTTAAGTTAACCCCACATGTGTGTAGGTTGTGGCTCGTTCAAATAAAAAATAAACTCGTAATTTACTGTTTTTTTTTAATATCTACACACTTTTTCCAAAACACATCTCATCCTTCGTCGTTCCTTCTTTTTCCTCTCTAAACTAATTCAAAAACCAATGTCAAAATATAAAATTCGAAATCAATTAAAAAGAAAACATATTAAAAAGACAACATATTTAACCTCCTTATCCTACATGTGTGTAGGAAAAATATAATTGTACAGATCAATTGACTAATTATTACTTTGCCATATTAAGACGTAGCCATTTATTTAATTGTAACATTTAAAAAATGTTTATAGTATTATAGAGAAAAGCATGTCGCAATGCAGTTAACAAAGAAGTATACTTGGTTATTTAAAAAATAAAAATATCAAAGAATTAACCTAATTAGTTAACGATAATAGCTGTTATTTTTAAAAGAATGGGACGTTTAAAAATAAAGTTGCTAAAAAAACGGTATTCTGTATGGAATGGACACTTTAATTGTAGCGCGACAGGGATGTTTATTAGTTGAAAATTGTATGAAGCAAAAAGTTACCGGTGCGGTGGGCTACCGGGAAACGATTCCGAATAATTATCGAAGATGTGTTTGACACACATATAAAGGTGGGTTAATACAGAGCGAAATTTAGCAGACGGACGAGGAAAGCGTCGTAATAATTTGTTACATTAAAAAATTAAGAAAAGTCTTTCAGTTGGTAAAGTAATGCGGGTCAGAATTGCTTAAAGACGCCTGTTCCCAGAACCACTGTGTAAATCTATCTTAATATATAGTTGAGAATAACAACTTATCAGTATTTATGTAATAAACTAAAAAACTATTTTGATTTTGTACAACCCTACTGAAATTTCCTATAACTAAGACTTTATTGCACTTCAGAGTACTTTGTATTTTATGAGATGTGACAACCCTGCAGGACACCATCTCCCATTACCTGCCTTAACAACATAGGACTTTTGTAAGTCACTATTAACGCCATTGACGACGCCATGTTGAATAATGAAAGAAAGTTTTTTACGATAAGCGGCAAACGAGTAACTAAATGCTAATATTTTCTATCGTCGAACAGTTAATAATAACCTTATTAGGCAATACATTTACTTACTATTTTTTTGTCTTTCTATTTCTCTTTTTAACTCTAAGAACTGTACTCAGCTGTGCTGGTTTTAACGCAACCAGCGCCCTGGATGAGGTTTCTACGGCGCTTTCGGGAGGATTATCTGGGTTACGTGAGATTGGGTAATTTGCAGATCTGTGGAGTTCCTCTCGGACCAGATCCACGGGCGGTCGCGAAACAGCACCCTACCTTATCGTCTGAAATGCATCCAGTCCTTGAGATTTTATATCAGAAATCTATACTTAGCGAGTACTTAAGTAACTGTTAAACAATTCTGAGTGTGTTATTAAGTGATAGAATAGAAAACGGTTAGCCTAAACTTTTATGCGCAAATAATTGTCGATATATGGCCAACGTTTAAGTTATGAGTTTACTAGCTTTCGCCCGCGACTCCGTCTGCATGGAATTAAAAAAAATACAAAAGTGAGTGGCCTATGTGTTCTTCCAGACTATCCACTACATTAATGCTAAATGTCATCGAGATCCGTTCATCCGTTTAGGCTACAAACTCTAACAAACATCCATCCATCCATCTAAACTATCGCATTTATAATATTAGTAAGATTATAAATCGCTATTTACCTAAGAAATGTACCAAATCTCAGTATTAGTTTTATCATAAAATATTAGTTGCAGTATTTCAGTATAACACCTAATCAGACCGCTCTAATGAGGCCGTTGTTACGAAACAATTGTATTGAATCGATTTAAATTTTCTCGGAACCGGCTTCCCTTTCAGATATCGATTTAAACTCGATGCAACGTGACTTGGGTTTAGAAAATATCATAAGTATTTCAGTGTTGAATTATTGATTAAAGATTGAATTATACTATTGCTGAGTCTATGCCGCTTATTAATAAGTTTTTTTGTTTGTTTACTTAATGCATAAATACATTTGTTCAAGGTAAAAAGTAGTTATATCTCGTTCTTTATTTAGCAGAGAAATATTCTGTCTTGGAAAGTATTTCCCTATTCAACCTACTTCCTAAAATTCACACAAATTCGTCTTTTAAAATAGAGAAAATGGAATTTATTTTAAATGTGAAAAACAAACTCATGGCGTGTTACTTTATAACTGGCCTGACATCGATCGCTATCGAATATTAAAATCGCGATTGGAATCGATTAATCCGACTCGGATAATATAGTGAGCGGCGTTCCGTTAATTGGTTTGTGCGGACGTAAAGCATTCGAGCTGATAACTTACTCCCGATTGCGAGTGCAGGAACGCGAATGTGAATTCAATGGCTGAGAGATACGAAAAAAAAACTTAATTGCTGACTAGTGTGTTCTATTCTAAGTTCTAACTTTACGTCACTATTACTATAAAATCTACAATATTAGGAACCTCCCAGTGCTTTAACTAAATTATTTAAATTAAATTTAACAAAGTATAGACAACTTAAAAACCTCAGTTGGAATATCTTGAAAAGTAAAACACAAACATTAAAAAAAAAATGCAATTTACACAATTGAACGAAAATAAAACGCTTTATTTAATTTTGAAAATAATCTGCTCTAGAATCAGTTCACTTGGTCGTTTTTGAACGCGCATTCTTCTCGCACACTTTAGTTTCAATTAAGCAGACCAATGAAGAGATCTACTAACATTGGAAAGGCGTAAAACAATTTTCATGGACTTTAGCAATTGGCGCATCCTTTAGGGTTGTCACAAATTACAACTTTTCAGATTTATATCTCATTAAAAAAACAAAGTTAATTTATAAAATAATGATGATATTATTAAATAGAAAAAAGTTTGACAAAAAATATTTTACGACGTAAAACAATGAAAAACTATCTATTTAATATCATTTACATTTCGTAGTTTTTGTCCTTCCGCTAAATGTTTGTAGTCAAGGGAGTAATAGGCAAACGAAAAATGCATATTTTACACTATACATATTAAATAATTGAAATAATAACTCGTTGCATAGCTATCAATAATAATGAACTATACTATTTTTCAATAAATGACTTCGGCGAGTCTCATTACAGATTTACATTTGTATCAGCCCTGAGGGCTCCATTTGGCTGTACGCACCAGAGTGCTTTAGCCTTTGGGCTAATTAAAACATCACGCCGCTCGGCAGCCATGTTGTTTCTGACAGATAATCTTTCATATTTTGTCTTAACTGTCGATTGAGGCCCCGGGGTTTACGCTTCCAGTTTGAGTTAGTAATTGTGTATGCTAATTTTAAAGGAATTGCGGACGCCTCGTTTTATTCTTAAATCAGCGAGACAGACTTATAACTTAATTGGATTCTTATAGTTTATGTTGGTAGGCTTGCCTACTTAATTGTTTTTATAAAGTACGCGACAGAAGACTGTATATATGCATTTTTTAGACGGAACAGCTTCAAGATTACAAAAAACTTACTTAAAGGTAGGTACTATTCTTAAATAATACATTAACTCTAACGTTTAAAGTTAATTAATTATATCGTTTAGGTTAACATTTAAACATACTTTTTTAATGATAAAAATGTGCGTCGATTATTAGTAATATCTGTACCGACTGGACATCGTGTGAGTAGGTGTGATTAAATCGATATGCACATATAATCGATTTTGCAACTCGATTCATTCTGACAAATGGTTTCGTTTACTATGGCGGGTTAGGGGCGTGTTCGGATTAGTTATACGAGTAAGTGGCAATGGCCAATTATAAAGGTGTACGAGTTACTAAGATCTGATGTTAAACTGCTGCATTCGCTTGATTAGATACTCTCGTCGTAAAGTTTTTCTTTTAATTCATTTTTACAGGGGGCTTTGTTACAACGGAGTTATGATTCTTTTATATTGGGTTGCTGAAGTGTTCATTTCTTTTTTATTGATATAAGTTTCAACGGAGTAAAATTGTTTACGTAGTTCTCAAACGCAATTCACGAAGTTATCGAACCAAAAACACTAACAAATGGTTAGATGAAGCTGGGAAACCGGCTATAAACGGTGCGGACTGATCGACTTTGCGACGTGTATTCAAGTGTTTTTCCGTAACCTACAAATTACATGTGTGTTCGTACCTTTAGATGAATCCACATAGCCCGAAGTTTGAAATCAGACATAAGTGGTATTTGGGATTATGTAGTCGGAGAATTAAAGTCTATGTAATTGGTTATATCTTCGGTTTTCTCTATATGATAGACAGTTAAGCTTACATTACATTAATCTTATTCTACGCCATATTGTCAACTGTCATGCGCCCGCGCTCCCTCATTAGCCCCTGCGTTTTTACGCGTGACACGAGAGGGCGCGGGTGTCGCATTATAATCGATTAACTATCGATTAACTAGCGTATTCGCTACAGGTATTTAAAATTTTCTTTCTATTTGTAGAAACTAAAGCAAAATCTCTATTAGTTACCTTTATTACTTGTTCTGTAGAAGTTGTAGATATTAGGTCACTATATTGGATGTGTGGGGTAACACGAATGGATAAGATACGAAATTAGTATATTAGAGGAAGTATGAGAGTAGCCCTAGTGGTAGAGAAGGTAAGGAGTAAAACGTTAGCATGGTATGGGCATATTATGAGGGATGAATCGCATAACAAGGAGAACGTTAGTTATGAGTGTGGAAGGGTACACCGGTAGAGGTAGGCCTAGAAAGAGATGCGTTTGCGTGAAAGGTGACATGATCAAAAATGGAGTGATGACTGAGATGACGTATGATAGAGTTATTTGGAGGACATAAACCTGTTGTGCCAACCTTACGGGAGTAGGATAAGGAGGATGATGATGTTATTATGATAAGATATTAAAAAACCAAAAGTTAATTTTTCACTTTCCATACTTACCAACATAATCCGTTAAAGTACCTAGAACGTGGTTACTTTAACGGTCGTATGTTCATGAGTATACCAACATTAACTGGAAAACAAAAAAGTTAAATACACGGAATTAATTCAATAATTTTCTGATATCCATGACCTATAATTAAAATACAAAAAATTACCGCAAAAAGTCTTCATAATCGACTTGACATTGTTATTTTCAAACCGTATAATTAAATTAAACGAAAGAAATCTTTATTCTGATAAAGATAAGACTGAATTTTCATGTATGTAATATTTATATTTTTTAAATTTTAGGGCTATGATAAAAATATACAAACTGAACCTATATAAGTATCGCGTAAGAGATTGTATAGGCAAAAAAATATGAGACCTCTCAAAAAGGCAACACTTCTGTAAGAAGTACATAAATAAAACTGCAAAATAGGTCATGTTATACTGGTCGATACATTCGATCATTGTTACAATGAGTTTTGACTGCTGACACTTGCGGTAAAACATATTGCCATCCCTCACATTCTTTTGAAAAAAACAAAGACAGCTAACTACAACGGTAATGGAGTTTTACTCTTTAACCGACCAATTACGATACAAAGCGTACTTATAAATATAATCTTTTTCGACAAATAAATAAATTGGTAATTAATAGCATTCCAGTGACTTGACCGATCAAAGGCAGCATACAAATTACTGTATTATACAATAATTATGCTTATAGCTTGGATAGTGCGTGCGTTTTTGTGGGAGTTACCAATTAGTGTCTGTACTCAGTGCCTTTAGAACTATAATTCCGTTTCTGTGCTAAAATGACCCGTAATTATAGAGTGTTAAGGATCATGATTGCAGATGTTAACACATACTTTCCACTGGTATATTTTTACGATAGACAGTCAAGTGTTAACAGTCGACCCAACTAGCGGATTCTATACAAGGCTTTAAGGCTAATAAATTTCAATTACCAGTTATTGGTGACTGCATAATTATTTTACACCAATCGTTTGATCTCGAGGATAAGCTTCGGTAATACAACTTTATTAAATAAATCGATTCATCATCATCATCATCTCCTTATCCTACTCCCGTAGGGTCGGCACAACAGGTTTTTGTCCTCCACATAACTCTATCATACGTCATCTCAGTCATCACTCCCTTCTTGATCATGTCACCTTTTACACAATACATCCATCTCTTTCTAGGTCTACCTCTACCGATGTACCCTTCTACACTCATAACTAACGTTCTCCTTGTAACATGCGATTCATCCCTCCTCATAACATGCCCATACCATGCTAACCTTTTACTCCTTACCTCTACTACGGGGGCTACTCTCAAACTTCGTCTAATATACTCATTTCATATCTTACCCATTCGTGTTAAATAAATTGAATAAATCGATTGCAATAGTTAAATGATTAATACGATATCAAGATAAGATTATTATCAATTTTTTATCTGATGTTTATTTCAATCTTGTTTTCCTAATACGTACACTGACTAGAAACATAAAAATCCCATCGTAACACGGAAAAATATGGAACTAATTTATATGCGGAAATCAGTAACAAGTGCTGTGATGGGCGATTTGAGCACCTACAGGCTAGGGTTTTTAAGTTCCTGGGTAGTCTATCTAATCATATAAATATTATAAATGCGAAAGTTACGATGGATGGATGGATGTTTGTTAGCATTTGTAGCCTAAACGGCTGAACGGATCTCCATGAAATTTGGCACAGGTTTAGAGCATAGTCTGGAAGAACACATAGACTACTTTTTATCCCGGGAATAGTTACGGTTCCCGTGGGATTCTCTAAAATAGTTTTTTAATGTTTACTCGATCATTCTGCAACGGTTCAACATCTTATTGAAATTTGGCACAGATATAAAAAAGTCTGGAGTACACATGGGATAAGGTTCATCCCCGAGAAATGTCCGGTTCCCGAGGGGTTCGTAGCTTTTTGTTATTTATATAGTTCGTATGTTTTCTAATACCAAGCGGTCGAATTCGCGGGCAACAGGAAGTTAAAAATATTTATCAAGATGGATGTTTGTTACCAGGTGACTCCAAGACGGTTATTTAGGTCTGGATGAAAATACAATCTAGAATAGGTTATTATAGACTGGAATCTACCGAATTATACTGAAAAAAATATTTTACCCGTGGTATTGTTTTTTTGAAGCAAAATGAATAAATTGATTATCAGTACATTTTTTTTATTAAATTAAAATGTATACACAGAATGGTACTGTTAAATAGTCTTTTATTGTTCAATTTTTCTCATTTTATGTTGAAATAAATTATGAAAAATCTCATATTATATCCGAAAGTTTAGATGGATGGATATTAACACTTATC
Organism: Papilio protenor; assembly: GCA_029286645.1. Classification (NCBI taxonomy): domain Eukaryota; kingdom Metazoa; phylum Arthropoda; class Insecta; order Lepidoptera; family Papilionidae; genus Papilio; species Papilio protenor. The sequence continues at coordinate 1,284,876 of JAGSMZ010000010.1, read as the reverse complement.
TCCAGAACAACTTAACGGATCTCTGAAATTTGGCACAGATGTAGAATATAGTTTAGGCACACAGGCTACTATTAATTTTCTTTTTAAATTTGTCGCGGACGGAGGCCCGGGCGATGCTAGTTGTAAAGTATGTTTGTATTTAGTAAAAGAATAAAATGTTTAAATTAATTTATTTTCAAATATACAGTCTGTTCTTTAAAATTAGACGAATCAAAACAATCTAATTCCAACCAATGCCTAAGATACAGGATGTTACAATTTACACATAATAATTATAATAAAAAATCTATTATAGCTTAATCCGCTTATTCTATTCTTACGTATACAATAAATTAAATGATATATTTACATTCCTAAACTTATGCAATATAGGTCATATTGAACTGTGTAAATACATATTAGTTTTATACAAATAAAATATCCCTGACTTTTGCAACCGAAATATAAAAGTGTAATTTTGTTCTGTACGAAAAGAGACTGAAATTTCGACATGTTTCATAACGGATTTAAAATGAAATAGTGTTTTGTTCCAATTGTCTCATTTTTAATTATAAAAGTGCAAATTAAATGAATTATTCGAAAAGAATAATTAAAAATACATTCTCCTAATTAATAATAGCTTTTAACGTTTATTGGAAACGATACAACATTGAGCTATTAAAAATATAATAAAAGAATTTGCCTGTGTTAAATTATATTACGAAGTCGTAAAAATTAAAAAAACAATTTGCGTTACAACGTTAATAAAATTTAATTATTAAAAGATTTGTTTTTTTTTCTTTTGAATATGCATACATTAGACATTTATTTTGTTAAAATAGCTCTTCAATAACTATTTTCCACTCTTTGACTTTTAGCAATTTTGTAAGTAATTTATGATATAATAGCATGTACGTTATAGCATTTTATTCGAATTTTTAATAAAATAAGTTTAGATTTGACCATACAGATTATGTAAGTTATTTTTACAGATTAAATTAGAAATTGCAAAAAAACATTTTATTTTTTTTAACAGTAATTTTACAAAGACCTTTTTTTACTAATTTATCATCTGTGGGAAAATATTCTTAGATGAATTGCACACGAATTAAAAGGAAAATGTTAATTCTCTTCAAATGAAAGTTAAGTCTAGTATCTCTTACTTTTTTAATATCTTTTTTATACAACAATTATATGTGACATATAGTAGAGTAGACATGTCGATTAAAGTTCTTGTATTATAGAATCTGGCACAGTTTAATTTATGAAAGTTTACCTTAAGTAATATTAAGTCTTGGTGAAATGGTACCAATTTTAAACTCTATTTTTAATTATATTACTACTAAACAAAAGATGTTTTCTTCTTCTATGCATGTTAAAATCACAAAATACGTTTTATTAAAATCTGACTTATCTGTATCTGTTCTGCATAGAATGATTACTCTTTGACAAATGTGACATTAGATCTAAGATGGCGGATGTTTGTAATAACGCGTTCCCGCGCTTTGTTGCTGTCAATGTGGCTGCAATGAATTCAATATGTTCATGTTGATCGCGTGCTGATGGGTCGGTGGACCTCCGAGGAAGCTTAGCTGCGGTCTGGTTGCGGCGGCCATCGCTGCGAACAGCGGCGGTGCCCCCCCACCTCCGAAGAGCGCGAACGATGGCGGGAGAAGTGGTCTCGCGGATAACCTGAGTTTTTCTATTTCAGCTTCTTGCAAACGTTTCGCTTTGGCCCGTCTGTTTTGGAACCAAATTTTTACCTGGAAAATGCAATGTTTGATTTCTACATTACATAATCATACAATAATATAAATGCGAAAGTTTAGCTGGATGGATGGATGTTTGTTAGAGTTTGAAGCCTAAACGGCTGAACGGATTTCAATAAAATTTGGTATAGATGTACATAATAGTCTGAAAGAACACATAGGCTATTTACTTTTGTGTTTTTTTTATTCCACGACAATGGAGTCGCGGGCGAAAACTAGTATTCGATAGAAGGAAAGTTTGCTCCAGCGCTCAAGTAATTTAGGTATGAAAGAGATTGAGGTTTTAAATGAATTAACGGGTTTACTGCTTACAGGTTCGTTATGTTATTCAGGGTATCGCTTAGTTAATTTAGCATGAGAATTGCGGTTAGAAAACTATTTAAAATTAACTATATTACAAGTTGATAGCCTTATTTCTGTCAATGACTTGCGGCCGTTCACAATGCAAGACAAATTAACTTCTAATACAGTATTTAGTGCAACTAATTCTCACCTGTGTCTCAGTGAGTCTCAACGATGAGGAGAACTCGGCTCTTTCAGCGATGCTAAGGTACTGTTTGTCTCGAAACTTCTTCTCCAATGCCAGCAGTTGCTGCGTAGTGAAGGGCGTCCGAGGCTTTCGGTTCGGTTTATGCTTGCGGAGCTGACAACGAACCACCGGAGGACCACTTGGAGCACCCGCTGGGAAAACATAGTACTGATTATGAAAAAGAAAACATCCTGTGTAAATAAGATTTTGGACAAGTGAGTATTCAATACTTCTCTTTTCCCTCAAAGATAGATAACTAGAGACCTAAGTGTTCTTAGAGAATTTTCCCTTTATTTGCGAAAAGTTTCATAAACTATGACTTATGTGGTTTGGTTTGGTTTAAAGGGTACTTTCCTAATAATTGACAATATTAAAGTTATTTTGTCTGTTATTTAATGTCTGAACGTCATTACATTTATAAAATTGAATCAATATTGTTAAAGTGAAAACCGATAATTGCTTATTCCTACACATATTCCGCCGGAAGTGAGACAATGCAGTCATTATGTTGATTACTCGTATCATTTGACCGTCCATGTTAATGACACCTTGGATTGTAAATTGATGCTGACCTATCTTTGTATGCATTGCATAACATTTGGATGTCTACTGTGTTATTTTATTACTGAAAATATCCAAAATAGTAATAAATATGAAGCCTATGCCTGTTACGTTTATTCGTTATATTCACAAATGTCCTCTTTATAATCTTAGTATAGATATTGACTAAGTAAGACTAGTATTAGACTTTCCAAACATTTATAGCCTATGTTATATAGGAATAAAGAAGGTAGTATTGAAGTTATTTGATATAGATTTAGTAGTTTTTAAGTTTATTCGTAACAAATGTACTAAATAAATTAAAGTATGAAAATTGAAATTACAACAAAAACATTGCAACAATGTGCGTAATAGTATTTGTAACGTGTTCCCAGACATCATAATGAATATTGTATGTTACAGCTGACCTTTTAACTAACCTGATTTTACAAACAAAAATTCACTGGAATAACTTCAATGTCAAATAATTAAAGTAATTTTCTTTTAAAATATATTACGTGTATAAATAGTTTTTTTTTAAATTGTAGGTTGTGGTTTCAATCTAATTATTTATATCTATTATTCAAATTGATTAAAAGCTTAAATTAAACAGGATGTTCACATACTGCCATATTGGTTTCTAACTTTTTAAAAGATGTTTTGTTAAAATCTATATCTATATCTATACTAGTCAATACTATATCTATATCTATACTTAATATAATGAAGCGTAAATACACACTGCTTCGTGGCGTAGGATGTCAGTAATCATAGCATATTTTTGAATAATTCTTTTTTTATTAAAAATCCCTACACTTACAACACGCTTTAGGCTAAGATTGCCATAGTACAGTAATTATTATCCAATGTCAAAGGCCTTCGTGGACATTTGTGCGTTTGAATTTCATGCGGATAAAGCCGCACCGGAACAGTTCTTTTTTTTAACGCCGTCTCTGTTCTTCTTCAAGAAATTTCATTAGACTAGATTTGCCGACTTGTTCTATTTGCACCGGAACAGTTGTGAGATAAAGTGATATTGTAAACTAAGGGTAGCTGATGTTATATAGTTAACTAGCTTTTGCCCGCGACTCCGTCCGCGTGGAATTAAAAAAAACGAAAATGAGTAGCCTATGTGTTCTTCCAGACTATCCTCTATATCTATACCAAATTTCATCGAAAACAGTTCAGCCGTTTGGGCTACAAACTCTAACAAACATCCATTCATTCATCTAAACTTTCACATTTATAATATTAGTAAGATTATCAGTATTTTAACTTTTTATTGTATATAAATCAAATATTCACGGTAATGTGTAGGAGTGACTACGAGTCAATACAATAACCGCGCAGCCGCCGACAGTCCAATAAGGCAAAGGTTGCCGCACAAATACCTATCCGTTCGCATACGGGTGATAAAATACAAACAATTTCAATGGCCCCCACCTGCCGACATATCAATGCGTGCTACCGTACGCTAATGAAGATATAATATCCATCTCTAAACGTATTTATTTATCCCGCGCGCGCCATTTCGTCCGCCATTTTGTGTTACGATGACGGACCATAAAGGGCTTGTATGTGGCCAATTACGGCCGCCGTTTGGGCCGGTTAATAGGATTTAGTTGTCAATGTCTCCATTTAATTGGATTATTGTAATCTCTTGTACTGGATAGATTATTTTGTGCATTCAATGTTTTGAATGCTCTTGTAACATGTTGGTTTAATTTGTATGTTACCGCTGCGTGATTTATACTATATTTTAAATTAGGAAATACGTACTTTACGAACTATAATAAACTTAAAGGTAACTATTCAATTCTGTTCTCCTTTTAGTCATAATTATCAATTGTAAAATATGGGCTTTTTTTATAATATAAGATAGCAAACGAGCAACCGGCCACCTGAATCCACCGAAATGGAAAGCGACCGCTGCCCATAGACATCCGCAATTGCAGATGCGTTGCCTACCCTTAATTGACGGAGGAGGAGACGCACATAAAGAGGACATTTCCCCTTCCTATGCGTCTCCTCCACAGTCAAATCCACTTTTCCTTCCCATCCTTTCCTCTTAAGAAAAGGGTGGAAAGGGAAAGGGACTAAAATTAGGGCTTAGTGCTAGATAGTTAACATTTTAAGTTATCTATAGAAAGCCTTTCTAACAGATCACATCTTGCGTAAATTTGTAAGAATTTGGTAATTGTTAGATTATGTAAGCAAAAATAAATATCTCCCTCGACAACGGTGAAAATAGAAAAATATAGCGTTTATGTTTGTCTTTAACCGGGCTCGATTTTCCAATAAAAACAACATGTGGGAAAATGTTCTTTTATTCTGATAAAATACCTACCTGTTTCAATTTCTGAACAATAAAACGATTAAGCAAAATATGGCAATGCTTGTTTATTCATTTATAATTACGGCATTAAAAAAGTTGTTACCTTAAACTGAATAATAACTGCGTTGAAAACAATAAAAACACATTTCCTTATTTGTATTAATATTGTCATCTCGTTCTTAATACGTGTTTTGTATTTGTTAAAGTGAGATAGAAAAGTCGCCATCTTTGTCCGCCATTACACGATAACGATTTTATGCAATCGATGTTTACTTTTTCAATTCCTATTAGCTGCACATCGTCGGTTTATTATTTTTATTGATCTTTGGTATAACATTAATTATTTATTCTCAGCACGTACTATTAAGTGTGCCTATTAGTTAAATAATTTAACACAATTAAACACATAATTGGCAAATGAAGAAACTTGACAACCAGCATTCTTGTTCTAGGAACGACTCACAGAATAAAACAAGAATAAATACTCGACTCTGGCCCAATCAGTTAATCATACTATATATAATGTTATAAATGCGAAAGTTTGGATGGATGGATGGATGTATGTTTGTAACGAGTTTGTAGCCTAAACGGCTGAACGGATTTCGAAGAAATTTGGCATAGACGTAGAGGATAGTCTGGAAGAACACATAGGCTACTTACTTTTATTTTTTTTAATACCACGCAGACGAAGTCGTGGATGAAAGCTAGTGTGCTATAAACAAGAAACTGAACGACTCATAGATAATGTACGAACTTTTAAAGTTATAATACAAAGGGTTTTTTTTAAACATTATATTGTGCATTTTTCTTAATTAGTGAGATATCTTTTGTATTTTTGGTACTGGGTAAATATGTTCATTTATATCGGGTCATGAAATTCAAAAATTCTTTCATCAATAAAATTTTATTATTAAACGTTATTACTAACATAGACTATATTTATTGATTTTTTTTACTGGAGGAGAAAGTCACAAGCTGGTTAAAATATTCTAAAAAAATGAAATTTTTAAATATTTGATTAATTCAACGTAAATTACTATGTTTATCTATATCTATACTTCTATACTAATATAATAAATCGTAAACACACACTTCTTTGTTGCCTAAGATATCAGCAATCACAGCATAATTTCGAATAACTCTTTTTTTAATAAAAAGCCTTACACTTACGTCACGCTTTAGGCTATATATTTTCACGCCGTTAAACTTGGGGGTAAACATTTTGGATAAAAACCCTAATGTGAGATAGAGACCATAAGTTGCTGCCAACATCAAGAAAGAAAGATTGCAAAGGTTTGTCATGTCATTTTGACATTTGCAATTGATAATTTGACAAATGTGAACAATAAAATGAAATTTTTATAATTTTATGCGGATGAAGTCGCATGGGAACAGCTAGTGTTAACTCTGCTTGAAAAGATTTTAGTTACGAGATTATTTTTACTATAAATTTCTTGTTCTGAGATGATTTTATCTCTTCAATTAACGTATCTACATGGAACTAATTGAATACATAATCCATTTATCTGTTTTCTTAGAAGCATTGCTGAGTCGTTGATGCACAAATAGTCACACACCGGAAAATGGCCGAGATCGCATGTACACTTTATTGCATTTTAATGGTATACTATTGCCCAGTGAATACGTAAAAACGGTTCAAGTAATAGTTTTTTTTTAATAAAACGCGTCTTTAAGTGAATACTTAAAACAATTTTTTAATAAAAATCAGATAAACCTGAAGTATGCTAAACGTGGAGTAGAAAAAGTAATAAAAAAAATTACGGTATACCTAAAAAAACTTTAGGAAAAAACTATGTCATGGTCACAAAACATTACTGAAATCTGTATTCAGATTCTGATTCAAAGGGTTTATCTCTGTATGGGAAAATCTGACTTTATCTTTTCATTATTGTAACCAGCGTAACTAAATCAAGGGCAAGAAATCCCGATAAATCGATATGAGAGTGAGGCAAGTATCGAGAAATATTCAAGAAACGAGGAAGGGATATGGTACAATGACAATCAGTGAGGGGCTAGACTGTTGACGCTGCAGGTAAGGTTGTATATATCGAGACTGGCGAAGGAATGTGATTCGCCTAGTGACTATAGGAAGAGGACTGTTATATTTTAATAAGTATGAATGGGAAAATGCCAATAGTATTTATATACTTTATATCTAAATTGTTTCACAACGGGAAACTATAAAATATGTTATAGTTGTTCTTTTATAGAAAAAGGGAGATATGTAGTGTATGGCCACACTGTTAACTTGTGTCATGGTGTCATGCCAGCAAGTCAGTCGTATCCGAGCCACCGACGGGAGCGGACGTCCCAAGCATACAGTACAAGTATGATATAAGTAAGAAAGTAAGATGTTGAAAAAATCGTTTAAAACGAAAAATGGCAACCAACCAGTCGACCAACCAGTTGAGCAACCAGTCGACCAACCAGTCGAACAACCAGTCGACCAACCAGTCGACCAACCAGTCGACCAACCAGTCGACCAACCAGTCGAACAACCAGTCGACCAACCAGTCGACCAACCAGTCGACCAACCAGTCGACCAACCAGTCGAACAACCAGTCGACCAACCAGTCGACCAACCAGTCGACCAAACAGTCGAACAACCAGTCGACCAACCAGTCGTACTCTACTTCATGCCAAATTTCATCAAGATCCGTTCAGCCGTTTAGGCTACAAACACTAATACACATCCATACAAACTTTTACATTTATAATAATATAATAATAGTAAGAAGTATGTGTAAGGAGTAAGATGTTTCATAGTTTCCCTTTTAAACAATATTAAACGAGTAGTTGATAAAGCCATAAAAATGCTTAACTTATGAAAACATTATTTTTATTATTGATAAAGTTAGGATAACAAAAAATATATGCATTCGTTTTCAATTAAAGAATGTTTTCCATACAAGCCACCATGTAGGTCCATGCTTTTAAAGTTGTATCGATACGGCTAAAAACGTCGGACACTCACGCTTAACTAATTACTATGCGATTTTACTAATAAGGTATGGTCGATGGGCGGCTGTTGTGAAAAACAAAAGAGCATACACGGGCGCTTTCCCTTCAGAAAAGGTAATGGATTGTAGCAATTATCATAGTCTGTTAATATAGTAAAAAGCACGTCTATCGTCGTTTATTCTTGTTGTAGTTGATCATTCTATTCTGGCTGAATGTTATTAATAAAACTAAAATTTAAAAAATCACAGACAAGGCACGTTTCGCGATCCGCTGGTTAACGTCCGTGCAAACGAGAATGACAAAGTTTAGCCACTAACCTATACATATAAATGGATAGGCTATAAGACGCGGTAATTTGTGCCTATTGGATTTTCGCCATTTTGGAGGTTAGTGAAGGCAAGAGTTGGAACTAATGATACAGATAGAATTAACTGACATTATGATCAACAGGCGAGTTTCTGAACGAAGCAAAAGCTGTCATTTCCAAGCAAAGACCTATCCATTTATGAGACGCCTTATGGACTAGGAGTGGAGAAAATTGCATGAACTCTTATAATATCACGGATGCTTTTATTTTGAGTTTTAAATAATTTCATTTTGATATTCAAAATACATAGTGATAATTTTATAACGGAACTGGCTTTCGCCCGCTACTCCGTCCGCGTAAAATTAAAAAAAAAAACAAAAGTAAATAGTTCTTTTAGACTATTTTTTACATCTATGGAAAATTTCATCGAAATCCGTTTAGCTGTTTAGGCTACAAATTCTAACAATCATCCATCCATCTAAACTTTCGCATTTATAATATTAGTAAGATATCTATTGGTTAGAATTTGCAACTGGTAACCCTTGCGTATTTACTCCCAACAATGTAATAGAACGCGTCTCCAATAGGCGTGTTTCCCTGCAAGCCAATACCTCGGAGTCGAGGGTCTTACAATTTCACAATTTGTCCGAGCGAGCTTTTTGCGAGCTTCGATAATTGGCGGTCACCTGCGCCGGCGCAACCCGCCGGCATAGTCCGCCAAATACGGAATACGGCCGGTCGCAGTCACTCCGCTTTTTAAGACAATCTGACAAATGTGTAATTATTTATTTAATATCGTCGGACGAGTCGCATTTGGGCACAATTCGAATACCACTGGTACTGTTTTTGTTGATTCAAGCGAGTGTTAAGGCTGCTTTAATGTAATATATGTCAGAGTGTGTGCACGAGGTCCGGTAATTGGCGGAATCACGCCATTAATTATTGAAATTCGCCTAATTAACATTTTTAATTTCGGCAACGTTTATTCGAATAAGGGTTGACTTTCTTAATTACATTTTACACTGAGTATCACTCCATTTGGATTTAGGTTATGTTAAAAAGAACGTAGAAAAAATTACCAGGTTAATTTATGTAAAAAAAAACTTATTCAATATGTGAAGTCACTTAACCAATAATAAGTTCTGCTGAGTTCCGAACTCTAATTTAATCGAATGTAATGAAAAATTTTAAATAAATTATCTGGATAATTAATTTAAAGACTTAAATTTTTCCATTGAATGTAACATGAAACGTTAGACATACGAGACGTACAAAAACTTGACGTATAAAGGTAGAAATTCCCTCCGAGAAAGAGACACCAGATGAATTTATTGACTACTAACTAACTAACATTCTTTAGAACTTATGTAAATGCTAGATAAATAAAATATAAAACTACTAGCTGTTGCTCGCGACGTCGTCCGCGTGAAATTAAAAAATACAGTCTATATTACTAACAGATAAATTCTCTTCAAGGCAAACAAAAAAATCCATACATGACGACTGTTACATTGTTTCATTTCACATTCTTGAAAACCTACGGTTAACCCTTATTAAATCGCATGATTGTGATCGCATGATCGAATGTGAATTTAATTTTTTTAACGTATAAAAGAATTAAAACTTTTAGTTATTTCTTAATAAAATTAATCGTTTATTTATTTAAATCTATTAGACTTCAATCGTTTAACTATATTTCTAATTCATTTACAAACATTTAATCGTACTAACAAGAATTGTTCAAAGTACATATGTAGTTTTTATAATGAAGTATTCAAACAGAATGCGAATTGCGTTTGCGTTAACTTCATCGCAGGTATATATTTAATTAGTTTTATAGTGTAGTAAAACGTTTATTTAATGTGTAAACTCTATATAAATTTAATCAGAGTTACACCCAGTTGGATTAATTGGGCCCACATATAGTTACGGTATTTGATTTCCTTTCCTAACGCCGGATGTCATATTGCCGGCCCATTAGAGAGCTGTCTGTCATACAAGGCTTTACTATAATGTATGACTATGTTTAAAAGCGTCTACACCTTTGACTAAACTATCGCACAACAGTTTAATCTCGCTTTGATTCCTATGAGGTTTTATGGAGGTGCGATCCTCCTCGATTGTTAGTTGTGCAACTAAACAGTTGAATTGGCTGCGAAACAATCGACAATCGCACAAAGTTGTGCCCCAGCTATTATATTTTGTTTTATATAATTAACGTCTCTAATTAGTGTTCTTAATTAATGTGAAAGGTGTTTATTAGTGAATTAAAAAAGTGATCGGCAAAAGAAATCGAAAAACGAAGTTAGAGAGTAGTAGTAGAGTACGAATAATAGACAACTGGAACTGTCTGTTCTCAGCGGTATTTTCAAACCACGACCCCATTCCTTTAAGAAGCCCCCCTTCCCCTTTCCCATATAAACCCTTCGCTTACAAAAATAAGTTTCGAAAACTAAATATTAGATACTAATCTCACTATATGCATCTTTAATATATTACTAGATATCGCACGCGACTCCGTCTGTGAGGAAATAAACAAAACTATGCTAAATTCTAACAAACATTCATCCATCTAAACTTTCGCATATAATAGTAACATGTCTATTCACCATATTTACATTACAAATTATCTTTCTAACTTCGTATTGGTTGTATTTTCTATTTGCTGACATCCGTAATTGCAATCAAGCTAAATAAGTTCCACCTAGTTAAGGATTACATTGCCCATATTACGTTGTAATTCGTCGGACTTGTTAATTGGAAATGGTCGAATCGCAAACGAATAAGGAAATTACCAGTTTGAACTGGATTGCTTGTACGCCTGTGGATCACCTTTTTAGATAGATGTCTTCCTTTTTATTTATATTGCACAATTAATTACTATACGTTCGCTTAATGTTGATATGATTTCAATTTTTACTAAAATAAAATGAAATTTCCTTTAAAAAAAGCTATTTATGGCTAAATATTGAAACGAAAAATATTTGGTAGTCGACAAAAGTTTTGAGGAATTCGGAATTTTAATGTGGCCTTATCATTTAAGACGCTTTTACATATTTAAATGACGTTTCAGAATTCGGCTATATTACAAAGAGGAAGTTTTGTATGTATTGAAATAACTTAAAAACTAATTTTAGAAATTCTTTCGCCACAAAAAAGCTATGTTATCACTGAGTAACATAGGCTATTTTTTTACTATTTTATAATTCCACGTGGACGAAATCGAGAGCAACAGCTAGTTTACAGATTCAGTGATAAAATATTTGATCGTGGTGTATGTACCAAATTATCATTTATTATGAGATTAACAGTCTTATCTAATATTAAACCTCAATTTAAATAAAAAAATCGTCTATTTAAAATTAGATAGATTCGCATGCGTTAGGCATATCCTTACTTTTCTTTACCGCGCGTACATGAACTTAGTCCCCGCACGACATTTGCTATCGATCAATCGCTTTTATTAGTCGTTAGCCCGAATGTGAGGTTCCACTCCAGGGACTAAGTGATCTATGAAATTGCGTCCTATACTCAACCTTAGCCGAGCTTGTAAGACTAATTAGAGCGCGCGCTCAGCTTTGACTAAACTATCGCACAACTGTTTAGTCTCGCTTTGATTCCTATCTTATATGGAGGTGCGCACACTACTCGATTTTTAGTTGTGGAACTAAACAGTTGAAGCTGCAAAACAATCGACAATCGTATAACAGTTGTGCGATAGTTTAGTCAAAGGTGTGCGCTCGAACTGTTCTGTTTGAGAATAACTTCACATATGCAATTAATACACTCATTATTTCTTACAGCTGTCTTTCATCGCAAGAGTTATTTAAAATGACATTTGGTATTTCTTCAACACCATAATGGGTGTTGTAGTTGGCTAAAATCCATAATTATATCAGCTTTCGCGTTGCTCGGTATTTTTAATTACGATTAATTAAAACTTATTTATTACGTACTCTTTGATTTTTTTGCAATTATAGAGAGGAAGGGACAGATGGTTTCAACGAGTACCGTAAATAAAAAAACGTGAATGAAAATATCATTAGAGTTTCCGATGAATGGACAGCTATGAAAGAGTGAGAAAAAGATATGCTTTTCCTTGGATATAGTATTTATTAATGGATACTTTAATGTTTAGAAATGTGTAACGGACACGGGAATTGCTAACTTTTTTCAAGATGGCTGCCCCTTGTTAGACCTTTGGTTAGCGACATATCGTTTTATGTTCTAGCTTTTTTAATCTGTATAACACTATTGCTGTTCATAGATAACCATATAATTTGTATAAGGTTGCAACGGTTGGATGGATTTAGTTTTTTTTAAACGAGGTAACCTAAAAGTAAGCAAATATTCCTACATGTTGATTTTTCACATTTCAAAAGTGGATGAAAATGGGAAGACTGGAAAGATTTGTATTTTTGTATGTATTGAAATAACCCAAAAATTTCTGGGCAGATTTGAAAAATTCTTTCGCCGTTAGAAAGATAATTTATCTGTGACTGACATAGGTTATGTTTTTATTTTTTAATTCCACGCGGGCAAAGTCGCGAGCAACAGCCAGTTTAAAATAAAACGTAAAAACATATTAGATTTCAAACAGGGAAATTGCTGATCAATTTAGTTTTTAATGTGCATTTCCACTAAAGCATACCATAAGTGGTAGCCTATCAAGCGAAACGCCATTTCGATTTCTGTAATTACTTGGAATATTTTTTCCCAGTGTAGGCTTGAGACATGTGATCACAACGCATGTCGCTCGTTATAACGTATTTCAAATGATTTACGATCTATTTGCGAATACTATTTGATCGCTGTTAATTATAATTAACTAGTACTATAGTACCACTTACTTTTCTGGCCCGTTGATGACTGTTGTGGTTCCGTCACAAAATATGGATAACTTTTAGTGTTATAGTGCGATATTCATCTGGCACAGAGTAAAGTTAGTTTCGTGATCCTAGATCTATATCCTAGATCCTAACCAACAGAAGACAGCGACAAACCGATAGGAATTTATTATTAAGACAAGAGTGCCGATCAGTTATTTATACCGGGTCAGATAAGTTTGTGGTACTATATTGCGAATTTCACTAGTCAAGATAATTATCACGGAATAAAGACGTGGTGTTCATTTCCAATCGTTTCTAAAATGTTTTTTTCATTTAAACGTTGATATATGAATTTAGTAATTTGTAGTGGATGATACTTTAATTATAATTATTTAAGTTTTTTCTACTTAGAGATTCATTCTAAGTTATATCTGATAGCTATAACCAACTGTGCTTAGAATGGTAACGTTAAGTAAATAATATTATGTCAACGAATTATTCATTAACCTTCTTCCTGTTTAAATTAAAATACCTTAGGTCATTGCTTAAATAAAGGGCAATCTACATATTAATGTAGTTATAAAATAAAATTAACTGTACAGCCGAGGAAATTTATTTCCTACCCATTTCGGTAACAACACTCAACTATCAACATGCAGTTAATACGATTTAGTCATAAGAACTGTAATTATAAAATCAAAGCTTTAAATTCCCTTCGTACTGGAGGCTGTCATAAAAGCTATATTTACCACTCTCGTATTAAGGCTAGTTTCCACTAGGTTACTAATTTAGACGGGTAGGTACGGAATAATTTAGTACCCTAAATATTATCTACTGCGTAAAAATTACTTGTAATACTATTGTAGTAAAGTAACAAGAGGTGTATTGCAAGGTACACGTTATCTTTAACTTGTAAACTCGACTAAAACGGTTCACACTTATTTAACTGACGAGAGTAGGCAGGGACTATGATAGTATGCTTTAGTCATCCAAAAATAGAACGATTTCGACTCGTTAAATTTGCTAATGTACTCGATATTTTTTTATTGTATTGGCATGTTTATTTACTAAATTATATACAACTAGACTAAAAGCTAGTGCGAAGTAACCTTTACTCTGGCAAGTTTTCAATTTACATTTCACTAGGGTAGGAAATAAAATTCCTCGGCTGTATTTCGTTTGATTGTCGATACGAATCGTCTCCTTTGGCCTTCAATCAAATAATTGACACGAATGTGCTGTCACGCTTTGTGCCGATTCAATTTCATTATCGATTAAGAAAGTAAATTAATTAAACTGTATCGTGAACGTATTGAATTGATTACAAATGTTCGAATAGAAAATCGTCGCAATCAATCGATGTTTGAAAACTTATCGATTATTATTTTGTATCCGTAACATTTCCGTTTCGTGATTTTGTAATAACAATAGCATATGATAAATAATCCTTCGACCACATTACCACTTAACTATAGGTGGAATCGTGGTCAAGCGCTGTTTTTAAATATAAAAAAAAGACATTTTTCTGTAACTGAAACACTACGAATTTTCGCGATTGTACTTTAATCGATTTGTTTCGAATAAAATCTATCTATATTAAATAGCCATCGACAAACATGATGACATTTAGGAAGTGATCGAATAAATTTTAAATTACTATTCGAAGCATTTTAAATTTTAGGATAGATCTAAAGGATAGAATATCTATTTCGACCGTGAGACTAGTCTTAGTAATGTATGAAATGAATATTGCATTTGCCACAAGAAAAAATAACCCAAGTGTTAACGTTATTTTAACGTCCATTAAAAACTAACCATTTTATATGAACAGTAGCGTTTAGATAATTTTAAACTCTTTCTCTCTCTCTGTTTGAATTTTTCGGTGATATATGCACGTTGCACGATGTTTTCCTTCACCGTAAGAACGTCGGGTAAATTATGTTCATATGAAATTCGAAAATCTGTGGTATAAGGCGTGATTAGAACCCAGGACCTGTAGATTACAAGTCAAATGCTTAAGCCCCTGAGCCACCGACGCTCTTTTTTTTAATTTTTAAACTCTGCTGATGAAATATTATTCTGTCAGATGTCGATGGGCCAGAGACAATCTAGAGTGGCATATGTCAACGCGTGTTTTTGCCACCATTATGGGGCTATCATTTTTCTTGTCATAGAGATCATTAAGAGAATATGGTAAAATAATTCGTTCAGTTTGTAGCATAGCGTGAAGTTGGGAACCGAATTATTTACGTTGCGTTGATTGATACTAGTGATCACATAAACAAGAAAGGTAGAGAAATAAAGAAAGTATGGATGTATTGTGTGAAAGAGGATATGTTTATGGGAGTGAATTTAGATATGATGGCCGATAGAGATGTATGGATGGATGGAGTAGTACTTCCCATCAATATAAAGTTATATCAAGAGACGTCTCTATCTACACTAATATTATAAAGAGGAATGATTTGTATTTTTGTATGTATTTAAATAATTCAAAAACTATTGGGCCAATTCTTTCACTATTAAAAAGCTACGTTATCAGTGCGTAACATATGCCATACTTTTTTTATTATTTTTTAATTTCACGCGAGCGAACTCGCGAGCAACAGCTAGTCTAGACTAATATTATAAGGAGGAAAGATTTTTTTTGTATGTATTCGATTCACGTAAAAACTACTGGGCCGATTTCAAAAATTCTTTCACCATTAAAAAGCTACGTTATTAGTGAGTAACATAGGCTATTTTTTTTATTTCCCGTGGACGAAGTCGAGAGCAGCAGCTAGTTTAAAATAGAACACTACTCTAAATTCTACACTTTGGTTGTTAAAGGGTTACTGAATGTTGGTTAGTGTTTTAACTGTAAACTCTCTTATTCGCTTCACTTCAATTTCTATTTACGTACTCGTACATATTTTAAATAGAGCTTGGCTATAATCTATATCTATACTATACTATCTATACTTGTATACTATTATAATAAAGCGTAAACACACACTTAATTGTTGCCTAAGATGTCAACAATTACAGTATATTTTTGAATAATTCTTTTTTTTAATAAAAAGCCCTACACTTACGTCATGCTAGGCTATATATTTTCCCGCCATTAAACTTAGGGGGTAAATATTTTGGATAAAAATCCTAATGTGGGAAAGAGACCATAAGTTGCTGCCAACATCAAGAAAGAAAGATTTCTAAGGTTTGTCATGTCATGTCATTTTCACATTCGCTATTGATAATTTGACAAATATAAACAATAAAATAAAGTTTTTATAATTCCACGCGGATGTATCCGCACGCGAACAGCTAGTTATCGCTAAAACGTGTTTGTCGTCAAAGTTTTGGTAACACGTACCGGAAGGAGAAATTGCTAAAAATAAAACAAAACATCCTTGTATTGTTATAAAGTGAAAAAAACCTTTGTATTCTAATGAACGTTAGATCAAGGGCATTCTTAAATTAAACGAAAGTTAAATAATACGTCAATCTGATTTGTAAACAATGTAAGCATTAACCCTTGACAGGCCGTTGGTAATTCGTCGAAATAAATTATATAATCTATTGTAACGTAATTACATGTTATTACGAGTACATATAATAAAATTGGTGTGTCTGTTTGTGATATCAAAAGAATCCATATTTCGGGAAGATGATGTATATGCGTTGGTAATAACGAAAATAGCAATTAAGTATTTTTGTCTGTCTGACTGTCTGTCCGCAAGCCGCGTTTGTTCCGGGTAACCTCCGAAACGGTTGAGCCGATTTAGACCGGAGTTTCACTGAAGGGTAGCTCACATAGACGGGGATATTATAGGCTACTTTTTATCTTAATTTTGCGTAGACGAAGTCGCGGGCAACAGCTAGTATTTTATAAATATGTACATCTGTTCATTAATTATATAAAGAAGTGACGAAAATTAAAGAATTAATTTACATGTTTTTAAACACAACAAATAGATTTATTTTTAACTGGCTGTTGCTCACAACTTTGCCTACGTGAAATTAAAAAAATATAGCCTATGTTACTCAGCGATAACGTAGCTTTTTAATTGTGTGAGAATTTTTAAAATCCACCCAGTAGTTTTTGAGTTATTACAATACGTACAAAAATACAAATCTTTCCTCTTTATAATATTAGTATAGATTTATAGTATTGAAAAATGACACGTCTTTACATTAAGTCTAGTTACGTTAACTAGTGAGATTATAAAGTGACGATGTTAACAGTCTGAAGGTAACATGCTTGTAAGAAAACGTATTCGGCGATAGAGTTAAAACGATTGTGGGCTCGCGATAGTCTCTGATCTGTTGACCTTACCGATCTGATAGGAGTATGGGACAGTTTAAATTAATTTAATTCTACCTTTAACTAGTGGATTTACTAAATAAAGCTATCATAAGTTAAAGTATTACTTTGATTATTTAGCTAACTTAACATAGAATTTAATTAAAATAATAAGTGAATGTAATAACATCTAAATATAGAAATCAGACAAAAATACTTTTAAATAGATAATACTGGTAGCCCTTCTCCACCCTAAAGAGACGAAAATTGTAAAATAAATGGAAAATCGGAAATTAATTCAAAATGTTCAGGTCTATATAGTCTATCCAAAAGAAAATTTTAAAAAGTCTTACAACATATATTTACTATCATCCCCATTGATAATCGGTTAGCCCCCTACATCGTCGGCTGGTGATGCCCATGCTAACAAACTTCCATCTTTATAAAATTTGAAAAGTATAACTAGCATTTTATATAGTAACTAGCTCTTGTCCGCGACTTCGTCCACGCAATATTAAGATAAAAAAGTAGCCTATAATATGCCCTTCTATGTCAGCTACCCTTCAGTGAAAGTTCGGTAGAAATCGGCCCAGTTGTTTCGGAAATTACCTGGAACAAACGCGGCTTGCGGACAGACAGACAAAAAAAAATATAAATGCGATTTTCGTTATCAGCACAAATACATCATCTTCCCGAAATCTGGAATTTTTCTTTTGATATTACAAACTGACACTCCAATTTTATTATATGTATAGATATAGATAGATGTAAGCAGTATTGTGAATATAAATGACTCTAGCGATTGGTCGTAAGCAAATGTAATAGGTCTTTAAATACCGGGCGGCATCTTTGTCGTAACAAAATTGCAAATTAAGTCGTGATATGGCGTTAAGATAACTCACTAAGATACATTTACATGATAAACGTGAAAGATGTTTCACAACAAAGTCTTGTATTTTATTTATATATCTATATCTATACTATCTATACTATCTATACTATTATAATAAAGCGTAAACACACACTTCTTTGTTGCCTAAGATGTCAGCAATTACAGCATATTTTTAAATAATTCTTTTTTTTAATAAAAAGCCTTACACTTACGTCATGCTTTAGGCTATATATTTTCAGGCCATTAAACTTAGGGGTTTAATATTTTGGATAAAAACCCTAATGTGGGAAAGGGACCATAAGTTGCTGCCAACATCAAGGAAGCAAGGTTTGTCATGTCATGTCATTTTGACATTTGCTATTGATAATTTGACAAATGTAAACAACAAAATATAATAACATTTTCATAATTTCATGCGGATGAAGCCGCACGGGAACAGCTAATTATATATATTTTGTGAACACATATATATGCTTTATCTCATATTCTTATGATTATTCACAGAAGGATGGGAAAATTATTCTAAATCATGTTTTTAGTAGTATCTATTTAACTATGTTTAAGCATAGCTTGGCGAGGAATATAAAACTCTCCATATGGAAGAAAAGGGGGGCAGATGCTGCAGAAATTACTTGTTACTAATATTATAAATGCGAAAGTCTAGATGGAATGGATGTTTGTTACCATGTATCTCCAGAACGGCTTAACTGAAATTTGGCAGAGGTGTAGAACATAGTCTTAACGAACACATGGGATGGTAAATTTTCTAAAATCTCGCGCGGATGGATTCGTGGGCGACAGCTAGTGTACAGATATTAATTTAAACTGCCCCCCCAGATCCAGTCTAGATCGACTAGCGATTTATTGACCGACTTCCCAAAAAGAGTTTCAAACCACAGACATCAAAGTAATAATAATTGTACAATATAGACATAACAGCTACAATAAGGGAGGTTTACTATTTTCAAGGAATTATTTCGTTACTTTTTAGTGTACTGTTTTTTTTTGAGAATGTTTTGTTTTTAGTGTATTTTGTTTGGAAGTCGGTTTTGTTTTTTTATTAAAAAGTTTTTTTCTATCTGTTATTGAAACATCTCCAATACAGGGTTTAAAAATTCTTCGTTAATCAATAACTATTAGTATGGTATTCTCAGGTGAAATCTTCGATGCGTCACCGCGTCCTCGTGTGCCATCTAACAAATGAGTTTTCCTTTACCGCTAACATTTGACGTGAGGTGTCAATTAAAGTTAAAGGAAGTGGTTAAATAACCTGTTAATCGATCTGTTATCACGCAAACGAACACTGAATATAAAGTTTATACATTTTTCCGTGAAAATTATTGCTTTTTTTAACTCTCGGTTTATTTAAACAAATATTCATGTCTTAATTATTATTCGAATAAGTAAATCTAAGAGCCTGTACCACCAAATTGTAAATTGTCTGATAACACCGTGTAAAATATGTTATGGAAATATCGAATTTTGTTACCTTATCTGACAGTGACGGCATTTTTAAGCTATCTGAGTCTCTATCAGCCTGTGGTGGGACAGGCCCTAAGAATAATCAAGTAGTTGTTATAGAAACAATGCGTAAAATACACGTGTGATTAATTATATACAGGAAAAAGAGAATATTGAATGACACAAACGTAATAAATATTTTGGTATAGTCAATTCAAATTTATTTCACAACAGGCAGAAAGTATTGCAAGAAATTGCTCTCCTTTTAGCTTCAATGTATTTCTAATCAATTGTTATAATATAGAATTGTAGTTATAATTTTATTTCTTCTCCTCGAATCCTTGCATTTTCGAGAAACTTTGAATTTGACTCCCATTAAATGAATGACTTATTGTAACGCAATAATTTGGTAGTTAAAACTCCATAGGTTCTGTTATACAAAACGAAAACAATGAGTTGATTAAGTAACTATGAAATTCCATACTAACTATTTGGAGATCCTGCTCTGAACATTGGGTTCGGTGCCATCCAGGGGAACGCTCCGAAAGGCCACGCCGGCGGCGCCGGGCCTTGGTACAATCGCGGCAACAACGGCTGTGGGACAACAACTCCTGTTCTGCTTTCCATTTCCTCTCCATCATTATTACTCTCCCTTTCGTCTCTTTCATCGCCAGCATTGGATTCGACGTCTTCAATATCGACGTCACTATCATCGCTGTCGACTGCACTCTCGGCATCAACGCTACTCGTGTCTACAGTTTCTTTAGGTGCTTCTGTTTTACTGCCCAACAGGGAGTCAACGCTAAATGATATTCTCCCTTTACCGCCGCTCTCCGCGGCTTCAGCCCGATCACATACGAGCGAAGTCTTCATTTCATCTACTCGATTGCATCTCACTTTTACGCTTCAATCGCGATTGTAAACATTTATAACGTCATTTGATTTGTATTTTGAGTTTATACATTGATAATTTGTTGGAATTCAAAATAGCTAATTCGTAATTTGTTTATGCAAATTTTCCCAAGTTATTGTCCATAGCGAAGTGGGCCGGTGATAGTTTATGACACTTTTTATTTTTATAGCACGTTAATTGTCACTTTTAGCACCATAGCACTCGTTACGTAACTTACAAGTCCAAAGATTGATTACAGTATTTAATTTACACAAATTAAAACAATTTTAATGTTTTAAATTTCAAATACCGAGTCCATTTGAAAACTTATCAACCGTATGTCCATAAAATTGCAACACTGCAATATCCGAACGCGGTTTCTTATTCACAATTTCAAATATCGAATGTCCGTTTTCAGTTTAAAATCCCGTCGTCAAGTACGTTTTGTATCGCGAAAGCGTTCAAGTACGTTGTCCGCGTAACGTTTCGCGCGGCCGTTCGCTGCAAATCGCGTTGGTATTGGGGCGAAGAGCGCTCCGAGGACCGCCTCTCCCTGCGCTGCTGCAGAGGGGGCCGAGAGGGACGCAGCTACGACCGAGGAATTTTAATAACCGGCGCGGCGAGAACGGGACGACGCTACCACCAGACATGTGTGTAAACGCGATATTGGGTAGGCGGGGTTCGTCGCGCTCAAATTAACTCTCTCACTTTAATACGCCTTATAAAATACTTCACAATCAATTGATTTACAACCCTAAGATGTATGTTTGTAAGGTTAATTTTTGCTTGTTTTCCAAGTATGAAAGTAACGTAAGGGAATTAGAGATGTCGGATTGCAGCAGCTATTGTGTTGAATGAAAAAGGAGTAAATAGTCGATGGCTGTAGGCGGCGTAGAGGGGACTTTACGATTTAATTATTCGCGAATACGGAGGCATTTTGTAGCGAGCTAATGTCTCATTGTCTCATTAATATATCTGGCGGGCCGGCCATGTTTGATTTGTTTATGACACGAGCGGGCGCGGGGCTGGCGCCGGAGGTGAGATCCTCACGTTTGTCTCTGGTCCGTTTCTGGGCGCATTGTGACTGTCAAAGTGACAGTTTGGAAACGGAGATTCAATGCCGGGGCGGCTGCGTCTCGCGGAGGAATTAATTCTGTTCGATATATGTCGGGCCTTTAGATATGTTTGTGGGTAGTTTGCAGTATAATTTTGGGATAATATGAATTTCTAGACAATAGAAAGATGGGTTAGGAGATGTTTGAGTTTAGATTATTTGCCAAAATTGATACTGGAAACCAAATCATTATATTTAAGTTTAGTTCCTTAACATGATAAATGTCCACGTATTTAACACGTAAAAACATTTGCAGACCTTGCCTATATTCACTTGTAGTGCGAGACGTTATCAAAATTGTTTTTAAATCTAATTAAATAGCGAATTAGTCCTAGCTATTGAGACATTTTAGACGTGGACGTGTTTCCAAAAGAAATTGCGTTACCTTCGTAACCTTTTGTAGTAAAAAATCAATAACAAATGACATATGCGCTTGTCAACTATCAGTTAACAAACCTATTAAGCCGACAAGCTGATAAAAGCACAACAAAAAGAAATTCGGATCGAGTCGTTAGCGTCCCGTCACTTAGCCCCACGGTTAATCGCATCAAAACGATATCTCTCATCTCTTTGTAGAGAAAACCCCAACGATATATAACCTTTAAAACAATGAACATAAAGTTCAGAATACAACTAAACTACAAACCCTCCATTAGCGCTATCAATTCGCAAATATAATATTGTCAAGGGAAATTAGCTCTTATTACATTGTAATAAGAAGTTCCTTACAAACCAAATAGGGGTACGTTCGTCCCCTTTAGCCAATTAATGTAATTTAATTGCACAGAGAGATCAACGTTGATTTTAATTAAAAATACAATAATGGCTGTGTTCCTCTGTGAACTTTAGTGTTGTCTTGACTAGTGTTTCAACCCGGATTTTAATGGTGTTGAAATGGTATACAAAAATAGATAAAACGATCACAATCTTTAAAACGAAAATAATACAAAAACTCTAGTAAAGAAAATTTATTTAAACTACGTTTATTTAGTCATTTAAAAAAATCTAGAGAGTGGAGAATTTAAATTTCATGTTCGTGTCCAACCTTTTACGTTGATACCGCGATGTTTGAATTGTCTAAACAATGGTAAAATATCTAATAACTAAGTCATATTGAGTAAAGGAAAATCAACGTTAATTAAACGTTGAGTGGAAAAGAAAATCATATTTTTCGAATAAAAAGCTTCGCGATGACAATCGAGGTTGAGGGATGTTCTATTAAATTATTATACAGAGAATTTAATTAAGATCAACGGCGAGATCTGTTTAAAATATAAATTGCGCTAGGGAAAAAAGCCGCAGCAATCCCGGGCCGCAATAAAATTTCAGATACGACCTTCTGCGACGCTCTCGAGAGGCCCTCGTAAGAAAACGGCTTAACTGAAATTTATACCGAAATAATACGCAAAAGGGACGCTCCTTTTTAAATAATGACTTTCATATTCCCGAGTGGCGAGGACAATTTAGCGCAGATGAAAGACTTTTTTTTATTAAAAACTTGGAGGTTGTAATAGTAAGTAGGGGGTTGGGGCGCGGACGTTGCTCTGCTCCGAATGAGCTTTTAGTTAGCAAATTTTTGTCATATACAGAGTGTTCGATTTGAAATAGTAAATTTGATTACTAAAATTTAGAATGTCTCTTATTAATTTAAAGAATGTCTAGAACCTTACCTAGTTTAAAGAACTTGATTTTGATAATGTTCTGGATTACAAGATCTTCGTTTAAAATATAAAAATTGTCATGAGTTCAAATTGTTCAGTTCAATGTCATTTAAAAATTTTCGACGTTTCAAAAGCCGACTTTTGGCAACATTTTTTGTAACATCCTGTACCATTTAAGGCGACAAAGTAATAAAACGTGCGTTGCTTTCCCGCCAACAGCGGAATCGTAAAAAATATACCCGCCTTAATATTCCACAATTGCTTCTCAGTTTTCCTCTAAACGAACATTCATGATTTAAATTACCACAGTATCAGCTCATTATAGTAATTATTTCTCTAATTAAATTGATATTTATTTATATTTCTCATTTAATTATTGAAACAATGCGGATTTAATAACAGTTTATTAACGCGTTTTATTATTATATTGGTGAAAATAATTCAACAATTACGACTCGTAACTCTTTGAATTCCTAACACATGTTAATGTTTTTTATTTTCACAGAGAATCTGAATGCTTGGAGTGCTTTTATACAGGTTTCATGACAATCAAAACTCACTGTTATAACATCAAGAAACACACACACACTAAAGAAACACTTGACTTTCGTTAATTCAAAACGTGTCAGTACTTTTAATTTCCATTAAAAAAGGTTTTATATCTCTCTAAAGAGTTTAAACTTGACAGAGTGTTCACCATCGTTTTGTCAGGCACAAAACAAACTGCACCTTGTTAGACGCTAGTCTTGTTATTCGAAAACAAACAGTTACCTAAAACAACTGAACAACGGGCTTCCATTTGAGACCATTAGAGTCGCCAGTGTAAAAAGAACTTTGTATTTGCTTACCTATTAGCTAACAATTGATTTATATTACATCTCTTATAGTATAGATATAACCTAATAGCTGTTACTTGTGACACCTTCCACGCCGAATTTAAAAACATATTATAATTAACTAGCTGGTGCTCGGAACTTCTTCCGCGCAAAATTAAAAAGTAGCCTATAATATGCCCGTCTATGTCCGCTAGCCTTCAGTGAAATCCGGTCGAAATCTACCCAGCTGTTTCGGAGATTACCCGGAACAAACGCGGCTTGCGGACAGACAATCAGACAGACAGACAAAATTTTTTTAAATACCATTTTCCTTTGCTGATGCAACACAAATAAATTCTTCCCGAAATCTGGAATTCTCTTTTGATATTACAAACAGACACTCCAATTTTATTATATGTATAGATTAGAAATCAACTACATTGGAACAATACAACTTATGTCAGAGCATTGCCAGTCTTGTTTACATTGGCCGCGTTACCTTTAACAAATATTGTTAGAGCAGTGTTGCAGAGAACAAAGCACGGCCGTAATAAGCTTATGGTTGTTAACAGGGTTGCCCTATTTTAAAACTGTTTGTCTTTAATATTGAGGAGTGTACTTTTTAAACACATTTTAAAGACATGGGAAACCCAATTAATATATGTACTAATGTAGTATTGTAAAGACAATTTAGTGCAATATGGTAAACTTGCTTTCGCCTGCATCTCCGGCCGCGTGGAATTAATATAAAAAAATAAGTAGCCTATATGTTCTTAAAGACTTTATGAGTATGATAATTTTTATCGAGATCCATTCAACTGTTAAGCGGATAACTCTAACAAACATCCATCCATCTAAACTTTCGCTTTTATAATATTAGTAAGATTGAAAGGTCTAGAAGTTTAGATTATGATATAACTAGCTTTCGCCCGCGACTCCCTCCTCGTAGAATTAAAAAAAAGCAAAAGTGGGTATCCTATGTGTTCTTCCAGACTATCCTCTACATCTATACCAAATTTCATAGAAATCTGTTCAGCCGTTTAGGCTACAAACTCTAACAAACATCCATCCATCTAAACTTTTACATTTATAATATTAGTATGAAGTATGATTAAGAAAAAGTAATAAATACAAAGATACAATTAAAAATCCATAACTATACTCTAACTTGCCCAAGTTGAATAAATTTTGGGCCAAAAGTTTACCACCCCTGGTTGAATAAATTAAATAACACGAGGGCGCCACTGGACTAAGCAGATTATGGCGTTTAAACGCTAGTTCGATTGTTGGTTTTACAAAAATGGTGCGTTTGTATTCATTACGCATTAGCACCTTTTACTGTTGTGCTTTTAGGAAGGCTACGTGTGTGGTCCGACTTACACGATTTATTGTTTTTAATCTGTTATCATCTTAGAGCTTTTTCTACGGGAAACCCTTTGTCTATTTCGTTATACTCTCACGTTCATCAGAGAGCCTTTCTATAATTTTACCGAATTAATAAAAAAACTAACACCCATTATTAGCAAGCTGTCAAGCTAGCAATAATCATACTTCATACTAATATTATAAATGCGAAAGTTTAGATGGATGGATGGATGGATGTTTGTTAGAGTTTGTAGCCTAAACGACTGAACGGATTTCGATGAAATTTGGTATAGATGTAGAGGATAGTCTGGAAGAACACATAGGCTACTCACTTTTGTTTTTTTAATTCCACGCGGACGGAGTCGCGGGCGAAAGCTAGTAATATTATAGTGTTTTAATTAATGGTCAACCTTGAGATGTTCAGTTTCATCTCTAGTCCCTTGTACATCCCGTTATATCTAAAATTGTTTTCTGTGCTGCGAATCGTATGATACTCCCAAGATATTTAAACATACTATTACAGAGGGCGATTGGGAATATCTTCTTTTAAAGAGTCGTGGTAGCAAAACAAAACAAAACCGTTGTCATTTTTCATAGCTTCATAATTCTGGTATTACCAAATACAATCCGTTAGTGTTATGTCTCGGAACTAATCTGAAATATTAAATTAAAAAAAAATAATGGATCATAAAAGATGTCTTTTGTAAGAAATAAAGATGTTCAGCAATTTTAAAGCCATCTTAACGCGTGCTTAGAAACACGTGCAAATGCCTTTTGTCAACTTTTGACTACGCATTTGATATAAAAGTAAACAAAAAATGAATGACAAAACTATAAACTGTTTGACGATATGAAATTTCAACTTTATGTCTTTTAAGATAGAGGTTAACTTTGTGTGGATCTTTAAATAGGTGATATAAAAATTGTAAATTATTAAGAATGGACGTCTTTGCCGTGAAGATATTTAGATAACATTAGTGGCTTCTAAACGGTTGTCCTGTGAATGGGGTCGATTCGCGTACCTGAGCACTTCTTAAGAATGGATGACATTTTTCCATAAGATAGTTTTATGTTGATAAATACGAGACTAATCAAATTATTTATGGCATTAAATCGTAATAAAATCAAGGGTACATTTGCTTTGTGATTTTTTGCCCCTGTTATATTTGGTTTAAGGGATACGAAAGGGGTTGCTTTCCTTTGTGTACCAGTTGATTATTAAATGTTTAGAAAAATATGCTTACATGTCTTTTAACTATAAAAATGTGGAGGGAAAAGTCAATAATTCTAAGCTAATTACATGGAATTGTAATTTCAAAAAATACGTTATTCTATAAGTCTATTCGTGGTATGGACATGTTATGCGACGAGACGATGGGGACATAAACCAGAAAGTGTTAAGAATGAATGTGGATGGCTACAAAGGAAGAGGAAGACCGAAGAAAGTATGGATGGATTGTGTGAAAGAGGATATGCTTAAGAAAGGAGTGGATTCAGATATGACTGCTGATAGAGATGTATGGAAGAGCAGCACATACTGTGCCGACCCTCCATAAGGGATAAGGGCAAGTTGATGATGATGATGATGATGATGATGATGATGATGATGATAAGTCTATTCATGTTATAACAATTGATTTTTGGTACGTTTGCGTAAACATCCATTTGGTTGCGATATTAGAAATTTTTCTATTTAAGTTTTCGAGTTTCATTTTGATTGAGTCAATTAAGTTAAATATAATGTACTTACTTATGTAACTTAAATGGTTAACGCGTGAAACGATCGCATCAATGGAGGGTGAGTTCAGGGTAAACGGCCCAGTTTTCACCTCATTAAGCCCAAGTTAAAGACCCTATTATGTACTTTATGTATTCCTAAATTACCCATCACTTAATAGGGTTTCCAACGGGGTGTTACCCTAAGCCAGTTAACGATGACCTGCCCACCCTGTCGACCGCTTTGATTTACTATCGAGTGTGGGGTTTTATAGGGTGGTAGGTGGGTCATTTTAAACTGGTCAGAGGTAACGAAGTAGGGATGTTTTAAAGTGTCAGTATGATTACAGACTTGTTGAAATTTAATGCTCTTGTTCGATCTTGTTCGCTTGTTTGAGTTAAACGACGCCGGCAGTTTGGGAAATTGATGATTTTGAATTTATAGTGCTCTTGATGTATTTAATGTTACAAAGACTAACACATTAACAATAGACCAATGTTTATTTCTATTGTTTATTAGCGAATATTATATACGAAATGACTTAATATATGTTCTTATCAAATATAACATAGACTAGCTGTTGGTCGCGACTTCGCCCGCGTGAAATTAAAAAATTTAGCCTATGTTACTCACAGATAAATTACCTTTTTTAAAATCAGCCCAGTAGTTTTTGAGTTATTTCAACACATACAAAAATAAAAATCTTTCCTCTTTATAATATTAGTATAGATTAATTAAAAGTTTTGTACTTCTAATCTTTAAAAAAGATTTGGCAATTCTAAGCTATGAATAAAAGTTAAGTCCAATAATTCAGATATAATATTACTGGCGAACGTAGAAGTCAAAAAGCCAAAAAAAACTCGAGTATGAAAAGTGTAATATAACCCCCAGATGTCCAAACAACAATCGAGTCCCGTCGTCCGATCCCGGAGCGGTATTGTGTAGTGTGACAAACGCTGCGCCATTGTCACACCGTCATTATTGAGTGCACCTACTTAATACACATAAACCCTGTGTAGGGTGACCATGCTTGCCATTTTATTAAGGACAATATTAAAAATGTTTATTATTTAAAACTAACTGTTGCCCGCGACTTTGTTCACCCCATAACGACATAAAAAAGAAGCCTATAATATGCCCGTATATGTCAGCTACCCTTCAGTGAAAGTCCGGTCGAAATTGTCCCAGCCGTTTCGGAGATTACCAGAAACAAACGCGGCTTGCGGACAGACAAAAAAAACTAAATGCGATTTTTGTTATCAGCAACGCAAATATCTTCCCGAAATCCGGCACTTTTCTTTTAATATTAAAGACAATCTAATTTTTTTTATATGTATAGAAGATCAAAAATATACAAGCAGATAATGTGTTAAGTATAACCTTAAACTCGAATAAGTGATTGACATTTTTATAGTAGCCTCTTAGTTTTTTTTGTAAAGTATTGACTCTCTTCATATTATTTTTTTAATTAAATTCTAAATCTAGAATGCTTTCTGTCCGTTTTTTTTTGTATTTCATACCATATATTTCACTATTCAAACGATGTATAAGGTCTTTAAAATCGAGAAAAGATAATTAATAAAAAAATAAAATCTAACTAAACTTTGTTGAAATATTATTTTATCAAAAACCCTTAAAACGTTAACGATTCATGTTATTAAACGAATAAACATTTACAAACACATATAGGTAATGAAAAACAATAAAAAACGTCAATAAAAGTCCTAAATTCGTTCGGAAATGATATTCACCCGTGCACATAAAGATACAGCGTGTTGGAGAGTTCCGAACTGCGTGCCATTCAGGCCGGCCGTAATGACCGGCTGATAGCCGTTTAAAAACGAATTTGCTCATTTCTGCTACATTTAACGATAATTCGAGTTTGTGCAGCCGCGTGGTTTGTGGGAATTGTGTATGATTTGCGAATTCATATTGTTGCTTCTTCAGAATGTTATGGTTGTATAGATTTAAAGGAGTATTTATCATACTAATATTATAAATGCGAAAGTTTAGATGGATGAATGGATGTTTGTTAGAGTTTGTAACCTAAACGGCTGAACCGGTTTCGATGAAATTTGGTACAGATGTAGAGGATAGTCTGGTAGAATACATAGGCTACTCATTTTGGTTATTTTTAATAACACGCAGACGGAGTCGCGGGCGAAAGCTAGTCTTACTAATATTATAAATGTGAAAGTTTGGATGGATGGATGGATGTTTGTTAGAGTTTGTAGCCTAAAAGACTGAACGGATCTGGATGAAATTTGGCATAGATGTAGAGGATAGTCTGGAAGAACAAATAGGCTACTTTCTTTTGTTTTTATTAATACCACGCGGACGAAGTCGCGGGCGGAAACTAGTATATTATAAATGCGAAAGTTTAGATGGACTGATGGATGTTTGTTAGAGTTTATAGCCTAAACGGCTGAACGGATTTCGATGAAATTTGGTATAGATGTAGAGGATAGTCCGGAAGAACACATAGGCTACTCACTTTTGTTTTTTTTTTCAATTCCACGCGGACGGAGTCGCGGGCGAAAGCTGCTAACTGTAATAAAGAGATGACATTAATATTTAAACACGTAACAATTGTTGAAAAACATTTTGAGATTCTGTTCTTTGACTAGCTGTTGAGTGACTTCGACCGCGCAGAATTAACAAAATGTAATTTAAACTTAGCCAGTGTCACTCACTTCATAAAGTAGCTTAAAATTTTAATCTGCCAAGTAGTTTTTGAGTATAGTATAGTATAGTATATGTCAAATAAAATCCTTTTTTAGAATATTCATCATCTAGCTCACTATACGTCCCCACCAAGGGGCTCGGAGCCTACCCTAAGATAGGGTGACTAGGCCATAGTCAACCACGCTGGCCAAGTGCGGGTTGGTTGACTTCACACATATCTTTGAATTTCTTCGCTGATATGAGCAGGTTTCCTCGCGATGTTTTCCTTCACCGTAAGAACATCGGGTAAATTATGTACATATGAAAATTGTATTATATGAAAATCCTTTAGAATATTAGCATATACAAAAAATAATGCAAGTGTTTAGGCAGTCGAATTAAAGGTTATATTGTATTTCCTGCATGTTAATTTAATTATCGTTGTATTATTTTAGTTACTTAATTAACAGATGTTTCCTTAGTATTTTTGGCTATAACATTAATTATATTTGTTACAAACATATATTTATATATTATATATTTAATTGAGAAACCCATATAAGTAGAAGCAGGAAGCTAACTAAACACGATAAGGTATTACATAATTAATGTAAAAAAACATCTAATTAAAATTATTGTACATAATCTATGGTATCGTAATTGGTTCAAAATTATCCTGTTTATGAAGCGACACATTTTAAAATGAATATGGCTGTTTACATATTAGAGAACGAACGAACGAACTTTAAAATTATATTTCTTTTATAAAAACTTAGCACTACCTTTACCCCGCGACTTGATGTGGAGTTAAAAAAACAAAAGTAAAAAGCCTTCTATGTTTTTCAGAATATGCTCTTCATCTATTCCATTTTATCGAGCCGTTTAGGCAGTAAACTCTAACATCCATCCATCTAAACTTTCGCATTAATATTAGTAAGACAATAAAAACATCTGGCTATCTACTCTTTGACGCGTGTTCATATCTTTTCGTCTGTTACTTGATACCGCCGAATCGTGTGCAAATCTCGTCATCTCTATTTTTTCAGTGATAATGACAGAGATGGGGAGATTAGAGGACAATATTTTTACAATTTCGGCATTGGATATTAACACTGAAGCGCTTTTTAAGCCGTAATGTGATTTTAATACAAAAATATCGTCAACCATTTCATTGACATTGAAATATACCACAATATATAATATTAAAAAAAATCGTGGAGTTTCTACGGTAGCGAACAAGCATTCGCTATATATGTTCGCATGTTCGGTTAGTGTAATATGACTACGCATGTAGTAACATGGACGTAAGTAGCGATGTCGAAAACAGGAAATATAGCAAATAAAATATTTTCATTACAAATTAAACATTCAGCTTTGTAATTTAATAGATTATTATTTCCTCCAATTAGTTATAATCGAATTTTCGTAACGTCATACAGCTAATTGGATTATGAAAAAATTATATCAATTGTGGTTATTTGTTTCCTTTGTAATAATTAATTAAAGCAATATTGATGAAGGAAAATATTAACCGTTTCAATGTTCAGTTCTTTAGTTAACTTTATTATTAATAGTTCTTCAATATTAGTAATAATAAAATATAGCCTATGTTACTCACAGATAAATTATCTATCTAATGGTGAAAGAATTTTTAAAATAGTCCCAGTAGTTTTTGCGAGAATCAAATACATACAAAAATCCAAAGATCCATAAATACAAATCTTTCATCTTTATAATATTAGTATAGATTTATTTTTATCTAAGTAGGTACTAGCTTAGTTTCTAACTAGTTTTCGCCTGCGACTCCGTCCGCGAGGAATTAGAAAAACAAAAGTACATAAGTAGCCTGTGTTCTTCGAGACTATCCTCTACATCTATGCGAAATTTATCCAGATCCGTTCACCAGTTTAGGCTACAAACTATAACAAACATCCATCCATCTAAACTTTCTCTTTTATAATATAATTTAACAAATATTGTAAAAAAGTATTAAATACGTTATTGTCTTTGTAAAAAACAGATAAACAATAAGCTTTTCATTAAAACTTGGCATGAAAACTGTAATCTACAGATCTCTAGTTTTAACTGTACAGTTCTAATCAATTTAAACTGAAGATGTGTACTGATTCAGCGACACATCGGAGTCAAAACCATCACAAATCACGTAGGTAATAAAGCGTAGTAACAGTAGGGGAATTCGACCCCCAATACAACATACGGGCAACCCTGATTGTATTGACTATAATCTAAGAGCGTAAATAAATCAACTCGAAGGGACTCTTTCATTGAATGATTTGACAATTATGTTATGCTCTTATTGAATTAAATTGTCGTTTAAGTGGTTTGAGTTTTACAGAATTAACAGATGGTTAAAAGATTGCGGGCTTTCGTAGATAACCTGAGTGGTGTCATAGTTGATTTTTCTTACTAAATTGAAGCTAAAACACCCCCTTACTTAACAATAACTTTGAGTGAGAGTGAGATAAAACTCTTTCTTTAAATAAGGAGAACCTAGATGTGAATTTCACATTATAATTTTACTAGCTTTCGCCCGCGACTCCCTCCGCGTGGAATTAAAAAAAAAACGAAAGTGAGTATCCTTTGTGTTCTTTCAGACTATCCTCTACATCTATGCCAACATTCATCGAGATCCGTTCAGCCGTTTGGGCTACAAACTCTAACAAACATCCATTCATCCATCCATCCATCCATCCATCAAAACTTTCACATTCATAATAGTAGTATGATTTACTAATATTTTAATTTACTAATAATGATTAGTTAGTTTCTATTTTACTTTACACAAGTAAATCCTAAAATTAGCACCAAAAAAACCTTGCCATATGAGTTTAATTAATTTTGATAATATTTCTTGTTGGATTTTCTTCCTTGATCTTGTCCTTAATTGATTTTTTTCTCCTTTCATGAACCGAATCATAATGTTTAGTATTCATAGCGTATGTAAATGTATGGCAACTAGCATATTTTAATAAACAACCCCTAAGCATTGGGGTGGCGTCCCCGGGCGGCGGTAAATGCGTTTAGTTGGTATTAAATTCGATATTTTTCCATATCATTGTGCGGGGTTGCGGCGAGAGGGAGATATTGGACGGTGTTATACAACAGGAAAACAAAATTAAATAATTTTATTCTGTAAAAAATAATTGCAAATATGTAAATCTACAATACATTTATAAATGCAATTCATTTAATGCTTAGAGAGAATAAAAATTAAATTGTGTATTACTACAATATGCATCCTTGATTTTAGTAAAATAAGTTTAAAGATATTTTAGAAAGACAACTTAATTTCTCTACAATTTTACATAGATATTTTCTTAATTATTTATCCTGTAGAGCCATGTAATTACTAGCCTTTACCTGCGTCTCCAACCGCGTGGAATTAAAAAATGTAAGTAGCCTATGTGTTCTTCCAGACTATGCTCTATATCTATGCCAAATTTTATCCAAATCCGATCTGCCGTTTAGGCTATAAACTCTAACAAACACCTCTCCATCCATCTAAACTTTCGTATTTATAATATTAGCAAGGCTAAGATTATAGATGCGTAGATCTTGCATTAAGCGATCAATCGCAGTCGGATAAACTTGGCTTAACTGTAGCGCAGTCAGTGAGCCAATAAGCGGGGGACGGACTCAGTTACTCTGATTCATTAAAGCATTTGTCGTTTGCTCGTATTATTACATTACGTTGTTAAACGTGCCGGAGATTTAATGGACTCACTTAATATCCGAATTACATTATTTACGTGATTTGAATTTATGCTTTATTTGTGGAACTAATTAACAGTTTATAATATTAAGAGATCTCGCACACCTTTGACTGTCTAGTCATTAATTTTTGATGTATATGAGCTTATATGGAGGTGCGCACACTACTCGATTTTTAGTTGTGCAACTAAACAGTTGAATTCGCTGCGAAACAATAGACAATCGGATAACAGTTGTGCGATAGTTTAGTTAAATGTGTGAGCCCGCTCTAAGTCTTTAAAACGTCTTCATTTTACTTATGTTATAAATGCGAAAGTTTAGATTAATGAATGTTTGTTACTATATCTTCAGAATGGGGCAACGCATCTCGATGAAATCTGTCACAGATGTAGAATAGAGCCTGGAAGAACACATAGGCTACTTACTAAGTTAATTCCGCGGTCAAAAGGTAGTATTTTTATACTTAAGGAAAACGGGATAGTAGCTCTATAATTATATTGATCCTTAAAAAATTCTGCTTGTCCCTTCTGTTTCTCAACTTTATCTTTACTAATATTGTAAAGGATATACATTGAAATAACTCGAAAACTACTGGGTCGATTTCAAAAATTCTTTCACCATTAAAAAGCTACGTTATCAGTGAGTAATTTAGGGTTTATTTCTATTTTTAATTCCACATGGACGAAGTCTAGTTAGTGTCAAAACAATTTAAAATTTCGCTAAACTTTTATAATACATATATTTTTTCGAATAGGATACATACATGATAATAGATAAGGTCCTGCCTCCTGAAAGACAGTTGTTGTAAGTTCAGGACACAGTGCCCCCAATGATTTTTTGTCCAATAGATTTTTTTTTACATAAATAGACAAAACTGAAGCATAACTAACAGCAGCCGATGTAACCATTAATAACTGGTTATGAATGACTCCTTCAAATTGTAAAGGACCCAAACATACATTCTCGGAGACCGGAGTTTAAGTTTAACACATGCACCAATCTTTTCATCGCTTCGTCTATCATTAATCATTAATTCCATACAATCATTAATCATTAAAATGAGACTTAAAGAGAGAGAAAATGAACTGATGGAGTAATGCACGAACAAACACGAGTGTAATTCTAATGTAATGACAATTGAAAGATTAATTGAATTTCAAATTTGGAATTTAACAGTTGGCGATCGGGTTATACGTATTCAATTAGGGAAAATAGTCTTTAACGTATCGGGATAGAGTTGAAATTAATTAAGCAATGAAGTCGGCGTTGCTATCAAAGTGAAAACCAATTGTGAATGATTTCATTTCATCATTTCTTTTAGAAAAATGGCATCGTCATTACATTAGAATGAAATTTATGTCTCTTGGGACTTTTCGATGACTTTTTGTATTTTCATTCATAATTTCATACTACATTATTACAATTATAAGTTACTTAAATTTTTTTGCAACTTAATACTCTATGATAGAAAAAAAATTCATTGATGTCGATATTCTGCTACAGGTAATTTTGCTTACACATTGGCTTTATTTGTGGTAAATCATATTCAAAATTAATGGAACAATTAGTTTTAACTCGTCAACCACAACAATTTTGCTGTAAACAAATTTTTAATCAACTCTTAACCTAAAATTCCCGCCCTATTCAATGTTGCGTCTCGAAATAATGAATTATAAATTGTCTTTTTCAGAGACAATTGAATCTATACTAATATAATAAAGCGTAAACACACACTTCTTTGTTACCTAAGATGTCATCAATTACAGCATATTTTTGAATAACTCTTTTTTTTATAAAATGCCCTACACTTACCTTACGCTTTAGGCTATATATTTTGACGCCATTAAACTTAGGGGTAAATATTTTGGAATAAAACTCTAATGTAGGAAAGAGACCATAAGTTGCTGCCAACATCATGGTTGCCATGGTTTGACATCATGTCATGTCATTTTGACATTTGCAATTGATATTTTGACAAATGTAAACAGTAAAATGAAATTTTTATAATTTTATGCGGATGAAGTCGCATGGGAACATCTAGTCGGATATAAAAAATAACTGGCAACTTGCTGGCAACTGGCAAATTAAAAAAAAATCTTATGATACGCAAACGAGAAAGCGGCTAACTTATTTAACTAAGGTAGGGTATTGACCGTTGTCTATAGATATTTCAAACAAGTTTACGTGTTGCCTATAATTCCGCATATAAAGGGATATACAGAAAGATACCCTCCCCTGTCTAATAAAGATTCCTGTCCATCCTTTCCTTATAAAACAGGATTGGAAGGAGAAGTGAAGTCAAGATCAAAGAGTAAAAAGTCTCTAAGAATGTAACATAAAAAAAGAAATCACAGTCTACTAAATGCGAGTTATATCAGCATTATATCAGGGACACAATCACTCGTGTTAGAAAACTACATTAAAACGTATGGAGCGGCTATTAAATAATAACTATTTGGGTGTACGGTAGCATAATGGACGCTCTATAAACCATAAATATTGTCACGGTCCACAGTATATGCACCAAAATCAGAAGCTAACATTAATGAAATTGAATTTTTAATAATTTGTTAGCTGTTGGAAATACCCATTTGTTTTACTTTATTTTGATTTTATTTACATTGTCAATTGGTCTTTCAAAACGGAAAAGAACTAAAATGTTTCTGTAACGATTTGAATTAATAGTTTTGTGTAAAAGAAACTAGGCAATTGGATAAATAATAAAAAAAAATAGTACAGATATTATGTTAGCATATACTTTTTATTATAGCTTATGTACAAGTATAAATATTAAAAAAATGAACTGTATTATAATATGTCTTCATATTAAATCTAAATGTTGGTGTTGCATCTGCTGTTTTTGCCTGTACTGCGACCCCAACAGATGTTCTGAGAGATGAAAAAATCAACAACAATGGAACTAAGTGGAGTCAGTTACTAAATAATAAAGTTTAACGACACCTTATTAAGGATTTATTTGTTGGTGCACTCGAATTATTCTATAATTTATTACAAATAACTCCCGAACACTAAACGCTGTAAATTTTTTTTATGGCGCGACTTTAGTTTGATTTTAATAGCGCCCGGATTTCGTTCTTATTACCGCATTACTTTCTATTTATTTATAAAACCTTTTTAATGGCTTTTGGCGGGAATTTATTTTTTGACAGCCAAAAATGTCGTTACATTACACGGTTGTCTTGTTTGTATTTTATAGCAAACTTTATAGTTATTTTAATAATAATTTTATTACTATTAATAATAATGGTTACCTAGTTGTTATTTCGGATCTTATTTAAGATTGAAAAATGACATTTACGACTAATTATTTTTTTATTTATTCAAATCTTACTGTTATTATAAATGCGACAGTTTAGAAGGATAGATGTTTGTTAGAATTTACCACCTATAAGGCTGAACGAATCTCGATGACATTTGGCATAGATGTAGAGCATATTCTGGAAGAACATTGACTACTTTTGTTTTTTTAATTACACGCGGACAGTCGCGAGCGAAGCTAGTAATAAATTATTTTCGGTAACTTCACAGACTGCACGGAAATATTTTTTTCATCCCGGAGACCATTTTTTGCTCGTCATATGTTAATTTTGTGGTGTCAAGATACAAAAGATCGTAATTAGCGGGTAACATTTTTGTAATAATAATACATGTTAGTTTTTGCGATGCTGTCATATTTCATAGTTTATTGCGGTCGAAGTTATATGGCCCATATGCACGGACGTAACTCTGAAGAATTCGTAATACCGATCTGAATATTTTTGAACAATTAATTTCGTGTTGTCCTTTTAATCGCAGTATATTTAAATGATATTTTTATTATAAAATAAAAAGGGTTGAAAATATATAATACCTGTCTAGCTTATATTGTTTTTGTTGTAATTATCCTTTTATAATTTCATTTTTGGATACTGGATAAATTTGGTCTAACAGGAACCATACAATGTGACATGGTTTATAATGACATATTGGTTAAAGCGACTAAAGTATCCCAATTGAAATTTACATAACTGTTTTGTAAACAACACTATCACTGAATATTGACGGCCACCAAAATGTTCTTATAACCGATATCTCCTTATTGGTAAAAAATTTACACAAACTCAGATTTTTCTCCATAAAATCAATATG
Source organism: Papilio protenor (assembly GCA_029286645.1). Classification (NCBI taxonomy): domain Eukaryota; kingdom Metazoa; phylum Arthropoda; class Insecta; order Lepidoptera; family Papilionidae; genus Papilio; species Papilio protenor. Next base: position 1,246,862 of record JAGSMZ010000010.1, on the reverse strand, counting down.
AATTCAATGTTATGCTAAATTAAAATACTTTAAAACATTTTTGACACATCTTTAACGTATTAGCACAGATAAAACAAAAACTAGCGATGCCAGACGAGAAAAAAAAGATGGCGTCGTGTCACAGGTCAGTTGGGCTGCATCGCCCGTGCCTCATGTTGCTTCCGTGGTAATTTAATATCTCCAAATTCAAATGAACCATGCGACAAACTTTAGAGGAAATCCTAGTAATCCCTAATTTTCAATGGGCGGAGATTTTGCGGTCTGTCCTTTGTGGATTTGTGGATATTGAAGTATCGCTCATAAAGTTTTAATTTTCACAATTAATGCAATATTTCAAGGTTTTTTTGTAGACTGATTCTTAACTGCCTTGCGAGAGACAGAATTAAAAATCAGGTGATCTCGAACTTTCGCTAATCGATAAAGTACTATAAAAAGCAATATTTAGATTCACGAAAATAATGGTAAATACTATTCTGTGTCGGCTCTTGGCACTCACAGATTGAAGAATAATATTCTGTCATTAATAATGGAGTTTTACATGTAAATATTTCGTCACACCGATATCAATTGTATCACTTTTATATAATTTAAATCTTTAATAGCTCGAAAGATATTCTAACCTCAATTCCAAATGGCTAATTTTTACCATCACTATTAATAAATTAGTAACAATGAAAAATTTATGTATTGAACCTTAAATTTAAAAGCCATTTATTTAAAAAAAATCTTACAAAGCGCATGTGCAATAATTCAAATTTGGAAGCCATTCCGCAAATTGAGTAACGAAGCGTGAACACACAGGTAGCAAAAGCTCTCGGGTGGCAAACGGGCCGAGTTTAAAATTAAAAAAGCACACGCAATAAACAAGATGAAAGTGAAAAGCTTAAGCCGACATGACGCTATTTATTTACGATTTTAATCTGATTGCAATATGGAAATAAAGCCTACTCATGTGTCAGTTGTGAACAAACCATTGAAAGGAAATCAAGTGGGTGGCGTTCAAGACAACCATTTTGAAAATTCATGGCAACATTCTTCACCAGTAGCTTTCCAAAAGTTTAGTTTGTTTTTAAACATACTAAGATTTTGAAAATATAAAATACGTCCTATATAATTGCGAATTAGAGTGCACACACACCTTTAACTAAACTATCGTACAACTGTTTAGTCTCGCTTTGATTCCTATGAGCTTATATGGCGCACACTACTCGATTTTTAGTTGTGCAACTGAACAGTTAAATTGGACGAGAAACAATCGACAAACGCACATCAGTTGTGCGTTAGTTTAGTCAAAGGTATATATTTTCAGAGATTATTTTCTGATTATCTAGGACTACCTACTCTAAGTCACGGTTGGTAATGTTTTATTTTCGAAGTAAAGCAAATAATATATTAAATGTTAAGTCCCATTTAAACTTAAATATTAAGGAATCCTAAATTCGTACCTCGCACGAGCCATGATTAAACTAAAGTAACTTTAGAGTTATTGTTGAATCTTATGTTCTACTGAATAAAGTCCAAAATGGTTTACTTGTAATTAAAGTATTAAAGTATTGAGATTCAAGTCGACAAAGGGATATAACTCCGCGGCCGCCAAATATTGCTCCAATATTTCACGCGTTCAGCAATATTTATGACATTCCATATTTAATTTTTCACTTTCAAAAGGGTTACCGCTTTGCTAACGATCGCCAATTTTTTTTTTGACCCATTTAACTAATCGCTTGGACTTGTTAAATGATTTTATAAGATTAATAGTGGGTTAATGATGTCTATAAATACATTATAATTTTGATAATTTTACTAATATAAAAAAGCGTAAACACACTTATTTGTTATGTTATCGGCAATCACAGCATAATCTATTCTAATATTATAAACAGGAAATATTTGTATTTATATGTATTGAAATAACTCAATGTTACTCACTGACAATAGTAGCTTTTCAATGGTGAAATTTTTTTTGAAATCGGCCCAGTAGTTTTTGAGTTATTTCATTACAATCAAAGAAAGTTTTCCTCTTTATAATATTAGTATACTATACAACATTTTTTTTTTAAATTTCAACATTCATTTGTTTCTTAAAACATAATATCGCCTTAATAGTTAACGTTGACTAATTAAAATAAAAATCGAACCGTCGACCAATAATTTTAACGTCGCCTTTAATTAAATTATCTCCCCGATCTCTACTAACATTTCAACTTAGTACTTTGCGTAATTGCTTTAAAACAGCTTAATCAACTTGAATGTATGCGTATGTAAATTGCTTACATACAGCTTTAATCGATTTGAAAAATGTACTAAGATATAACTAACTATATTATCATCCTAATGTAATGGATATTAATAAAAATGAGCTCAATTGTTGCTAAAATTAGTAGTTTTCCCATACAATGTGATATCCTAAACTCTCAGAAACTAGCTTTCGCCCGCGACTCCGTCTTCGTGGTATTAAAAAAACAAGTAGACAATGTGTTCTTCCAGACTATGCTCTACATCTGTACCAAATTTCATCGAGATCCGTTTAATAGTTAAGGCAGCAAACTCTAACAAACATACATCTAAACCTTTTAAAATATTAGTAAGACTTAGATTATGCTTGTTAACGTAAGTACAGTTAGGGTGAGTTGCACCATATCGCCGGTTACCGTTTTTGGCGCTACATATTTGAGTAGTAAAGTAAATACAGTTTCAATAATGGCCCAAACTAGTTTATTTTCCCAAGAGTTTGCCATTTTCTCCATCTCCGTGGGCAAAAAGTTTATTTCACTATAAAATACCATACATAAATATAATCGGCGAAACACGAATTTCCAAACATTTTAATTTACGTAAATATCATTCTTGACACTAACTTGACACTTTAGTGACATTCAGGTTAAAATGTTTCCATTGTAAAAACGAAAAACACATAAAACCTCTGTGAGAATATGTTATTGCACTTGTAACCCTATTAACTATAACTATAACTTTTACGATAACCGGCGATTCGATGCAACTCACCCTTAAGTATTTAAATTGTACAACAATTCACAGTAAGTTACATTTTATCACAGTATGTAGCTTTGAGAGGCTCTCGCCTTATAGTTGTAATTTAAACGATAATTGTTATTTCAACGATATGGATAGTAAACAAACGTCCTCATACTGCAAGGAACATGTTAAAACTTTTGCGAGATAGAATTTTACTTTTTTTTTTTTTATTTATTTCAACGAAAAACACAGAACAGAACACAGAACACAGCTTGGTGCCATTAAACATGCAATGTTTATGTTGGCACTGCACAGTTCACATTTAAATTAAAAGTTAGTTATAGGTTACAATACAAAGTTTAAATAATAAAGTAACAACAACTTCTTGTATTACAATGTAATAAATGCAAAAGTATAGATGGATTGATGTTTCTTAGAGTTTGTAGAAATCTCAATGAAATTTGTCATTACAATATCTGTTTATTAACTTTGTATGACTTATCAACGGTATCGCATATAAAGAAGTTGAAATTCTAAATGCAATCGAATAGATCAAGCCCATTAAGGAGTTGGAGGTTTATAAATGTATATTAATTGTTGTAAAGTAAAGTCTCAGTGGCCGGCAGATGTGTTGGCTCTCGTTAGTGAACATGCGCCGTTCTGCCTACATCTTAATTAACCCCGCGCTGGGCACACCCCGGAGAAAGTCCCGGCCCACACGTTAATTGCAAGAGTCAATAATGAGTCCCGTAATGAAAACCGTTTCCTGTCAACTAACTGCGTAATGAGTATGGTTGTTTAATTGATTTTTTACGTCAACTATGGATGGTATTATTGTTCAACTATTTAGGAAAGTTTTTTTTTTTTTTATTTATTTCAACGATATGGACAGTAAACAAACGTCCTCATACTGCAAGGAACATGTTAAAACGTTTGCGAGATATAATTTTACTTCTTGTATTACAATGTTATAAATGCAAAAGTATAGATGGATTGATGTTTCTTAGAGTTTGTAGAAATCTCAATGAAATTTGTCATTACAATATCTGTTTATTAACTTTGTATGACTTATCAACGGTATCGCATATAAAGAAGTTGAAATTCTAAATGCAATCGAATAGATCAAGCCCATTAAGGAGTTGGAGGTTTATAAATGTATATTAATTGTTGTAAAGTAAAGTCTCAGTGGCCGGCAGATGTGTTGGCTCTCGTTAGTGAACATGCGCCGTTCTGCCTACATCTTAATTAACCCCGCGCTGGGCACACCCCGGAGAAAGTCCCGGCCCACACGTTAATTGCAAGAGTCAATAATGAGTCCCGTAATAAATACCGTTTCCTGTCAACCAACTGCGTAATGAGTATGGTTGTTTAATTGATTTTTTACGTCAACTATGGATGGTATTATTGTTCAACTATTTAGGAAAGTATAATACTTTATACCACGGCATAATGATAAAAAAATCGGTCTACGAATGATAATTCTAGGTGATACGTGATAACGTCATAAGCTGTACCGCCAATCGTGCCTCTCTATCATTTGTTATGCGCTCTCGCTCGCACACTCAGTTCAGACGGAACGTGACAAGGAATCATGATTTTTCTCGCGTAGAGTCATATATTAGAGAACGTGATAACGTAAAAAACTAATCATGGGACGTTTTCATTTATTTTTATGATTTATGTATATTACTAGCTTTCGCCCGCGACTCCGTCCGCGTGGATTTAAAAAAAACAAAAGCGAGTAGCCTATGTGTTCTTCCAGACTATCCTCTACATCTGTACCAAATTTCATCGAAATCCGTTCAGCCGTTTAAGCTACAAACTCTAACAAATATCCATCCATCCATTCATCTAAACTTTCACATTTATAATATTAGTAAGATTATTTTTAATTAAAGGTATTTACCCAAGGTAGTAATGGGCTCACCCACTTCGCTAATGTTACCCAACATAATTAATAGCATAGTTTTAAACCCCAACATACATCTCATTTTGTCTTTATCTATCTGAAGAATATAAAGCGAGACAGTTGTTAATAACATAATTATGATAATTGTTAACATAAATTAGCGCGACTTCTTAATGTTCATTCAACCAATTAAACGGTCCCGTACTTTCGGCGTGCTCAAAGGGCTTATTAGGTTGCATATTGATGAGCAATTAAGGCGAGTGTTGGGTACAATCTCGTGGGCGCCAGATAACGCATTTGTTGGTGTCCGCCATCGACGTCCAGATAACTTAATACTAATTCCATCTTCATCCACAATTCAAAACTTGCTCTTAAAAATAATTTCTATCCTATAAAACAATACACTTATGGGCGTCATTTTCAGTTACGCTTAATAGTAACTTGATATATAGATCTGGTGCTAAATCTACGCTGAGGAAGTTCCTTAGTAATTCAGTGTGGTAGCTTATTTATAATTTTCCTGTTGACAATTTATTAATGAAATTCAAGCGAAATAAATAGGAAAATTTATGACAAAACAACGTATTTTGACGTCATAAAAGTCACGTGGGCGATGTTTGGCAACACACAACTATTATCTTAAGTTTAGTTGAATTTAGTTATTTTCTTCGGTGGGCATAAGTGAAACTAAATTATGATAACTAAAAAAAGTGTTTTAACGGACGGAGCCGTGGCAGAAACCTAGTAAAACAATAATTTTAGAAATTCATAGGCATATCTAAGAGACTATTCAGTTAAAACTAAGAGCGCGCACACTTTTGACTAAACTATCGCACAACTGTTTAGTCGCGCTCTGATGTTTATAAGCTTTTATGGATGTGCGCACACTATGAGATTTTTAGTTGTGCAACTAAATAGTTGGATGGGATTCGAAACGATCGACAACCGAAGATAGCACAACAGTTGTGCGATAGTTTAGTCAAAGTTGTTCGTTCGGTCCTCATCCTCTCATGTCACTAAGGACTAAAATTAAGCCTTCTTTGGTCAACATGATGGCTCGAGTATTAAAACTTTACAGGTTTTTAATGAAAGCATTATTCTCCGGACTTTAGCAATACAACCTTCCATCAAAACAATTAGTATACGCATCAATACAAAATACCGAGCGAAATGGGCACTCATTTATGCGCCATTTCAAAAGTCCTTTGTGCTATCGATTTTCGCTCATAAAATTTATGAAGATTACCATCGACAATCACGCCTACTCAAGGAATCAATGGCTCCAGTCGTGTCTATGGCGGAGATTTATTAGTCCCTATTCGTATAATCTTCACTAATTCACCGTAGAAAAACGTCGACTTATACCCTGGACAATCGGACCTTTGTCGTTCGGTTCAATATATTTTAAATGACTCCAAGGCGGCCGCTCGGCCAACTATTGTGACTGAGACTGACGCTGGTTCCCTTTTAAGAAAACGAATGATCGAGAATATTTATTTTGAATTTTTGAATTAAGAATAATTTCTTTTTTAAGCTGCCGTCGGGACGTGTGCCGCGCATTAGTGGCTTTTGTCGAAGGCATATTAATGAAGGTTGCGTTATTTTTTTATCCGTTTTGTTTTCTTACACGAACCACCGCGTCGTTGTAAAATATGGGAAAAATCTAACATTAACCGCAACACTTAAATATCTATTAGAATTTACTAACGTTGTAAAATTTTAAACGTTAAAAATTATTGTAAAATATATTTTCGAATGTTGCCAAATAGATGAATAATTCCATAGAAGTCGGTACAAGATAATTAGCTGGCAGTCTTACAATGTATACAGAAGTTTTGAGACAAAGGGCTTTATCATTCAGTTTGCATTAATGCTAACGCGACGCTAATTTTCGCTGAGCTACGTATTTACACTTGAATGACAATGTTTTAAAAGACAATACAACTTTAGAACATTCTTCCATACATATAATGAAGCACCAACAGCCTGATGGTGTACAGAATATACACTCGATCTTATACATAGATCGTGGACTCTAATTCTATCAGTAGAATTTCATTGTAAACCATAATAACTTAAACGCTGCCAATTGTTGCAAGTAACTTTTTTATTTCATTTATTTATTTAGTTTTATATACGAGTATCTATATCTATACTATTATAATAAAGCGTAAACACACACTTCTTTGTTGCCTAAGATGTCAGCAATTACAGCATATTTTTGAATAATTATTTTTTTAATAAAAAGCCCTACACTTGCGTCTCGCTTTAGGCTATACATATATTTTCACGCCATTAAACTTAGGGGGTAAATATTTTGGATAAAAACCCTAATATGAGAAAGAGACCATAAGTTGCTGCCAACATCAAGGAAGCAAGGTTGTCATCATGTCATGTCATTTTGACATTTGTAATTGATAATTTGACAAATGTAAACAATAAAATAAAATGTTCATAATTTCATGCGGATGAAGTCGCACGGGAACAGCTAGTATTCCATACAATTACATTTTTTTATTTGATTATTATAGATTTACATATTATTATTTATTTTTAATGTTTGTACGGATCCCTAATGCTCCCTTAGCATGGTATAAAGTGGGAAGAATCGTATGTAACAAGAAGAAATTTAGTTATGAGTGTGGAGATCGGTAGAGGTAGACCTAGAAAGAGATGGATGGTGCGTGAAAGGTGACATCAAGAAGGGAGTGATGACTGAGATGACGGATGAATGTTGCAACTAGTCTAAAGTGAGTTGTTTTCGCGTGTACGTCATAGTAAACATTGCTAAATCACTCCCACGTTAAGATGTGATCATCGCAGATTTTATGATCAAATATTTATTTTTATTGCCAAATTCTGATGTGCCAGTTCTATGAGATTAATGTATTTAGATTTCTAATAACGTGTATGAAATTGTTGACTAAATCTGGAAAGGATATGCTATGAGGTATATTAACGTTGGCTTAATTATGAAATTATGGCATCTATACTATTAAAAAACAATATATCTATACTATACTTATACTTACTATTATATTATAATAAAGCGTAAACACACACTTCTTTGTTGCCTGAGATGTCAGCAATTACAGCATATTTTTGAATAATTCTTTTTTTAATAAAAAAACCTTACACTTACGTCATGCTTTAGGCTATATATTTTCACGCCATTAAACTTAGGGGGTAAATATTTTTGGATAAAAACCCTAATGTGGGAAAGTGACTATAAGTTGCTGCCAACCTCAAGAAAGAAAGATTGCTAAGGTTTGTCATGTCATGTCATGTCATTTTGACATTTGCTATTTATAATTTGACAAATGTAAACAATAAAATAAAATTTTCATAATTTTATCCGGATCCGCACAGGAACAGCTAGTTTGTAAATAAAAGCAAAATTATATTATTATTGGGAAAATATTTTTCTGTTTTTTTTTAAGTAATCTATCTATAATCGTAAGAATTTGTCTATATTTGTTGGTTAATCAATCTTTTATGTATATGTAAATTTATATTGTCATTTTTGTCTGCCATGGGCTCATAAACCACATTATTTAGCAAATATACTGATATTATAAAAAGGTAACATTTGTACTTTTGGATTTTTGTAGTCATGTATTAAAATAACTCAAAAACTACTTTGCCGATTTCAAAAAATCTTTCACTGATAACAAGCTACGTTATCAGGAGTAACATAGGATATATATATTTTTTAAAATTTCACGCAGACGAAGTCGCGAGAAAAAGCTAGTTTCACATAAAAATGTAAAAGAATTAACGTTGTATAATATACAGGCCTCAGTTTGTATGAGAAATTGATAATTTACAAAGACATAACAAGGCTCAATAATAATATTAACTTGCAAATTACTACAGCGTGTGAGAGTTCCTAGCGAGAGGTTCTAAGTGAAGCAAATGTAATTAAAGATGCATTAGACTCTTCAGAACAAATTAACGCATCTGTCGATTCTGTAAATAATCATAATTCTGTACTCTACCCTTCCATTAATGGGGAAAGACATTTGCTCTAATTTCACTAAGTGGTGTTAACAGACTATAAGAATGGGTATGGTACTGGGGACGAATAAACTCACTTATCATTTGTTAGCGGACGATGGTGGGAATATTGTCTCTACATTACATACAGACTCCTGTATTGAGTTTTGTTTTTAATTTCAAAATTATGAAAAAAAAAAAAACACTAAATACCTATCGTCGAATACTAGAATATTCGCTAAATCTTACAAATTCGAAAGTTTAGACTGATGGATGGATATTTGTTAGAGTTTGTTACCTAAACAGCTGAACGGATCTCGATGAAATTTGGTACAGATGTAGAGGATAGTCTGGAAGAACACATAGGTTACTCACTTTTTTTTAACTCCACGCGGACGGAGTCGTGGGCGAAAGCTAGTCCGAAATAAATATAATTACTTTTTTGGACTTGTTTCGTAAACTCTGGATCTATATATACAAAATGGATATCTACATAATAGGTACCTAAAGTAATTATTAAAAAGAAAACCAACAGATTAGACCTTTTCTAATAAAAGCTTCTAACAACCATTATTTTTCCAAATCTTTTTTTTTGGTATACGATTTACATCATAGTAACGGAAACACGTTCACATGGTGTTCAAGAAACTAAAGATAACGGTTGTTGCTTATAAACAAACATCCTATGTAAAGGTTCCTATTGGATGGTAAGTGAACAAATAAAGTACCGTGGGTACAGCGTAGGCAAACACCGGGCAAATCACATTAGCAAATTGTATGTACCCACGCCAAATGCTGTGAGAATATTACGTATGGGAAACTAGGAAACTATTCTGGGAAGTACTGGACTTTCTGGTTACCGTTTCTAAATATTAATGCTATTGTACAAAGCTTAAACGCTTTTAATGTTGGTTACAGTTATCAATGACTGGGTGATCCCAATCTTTCCTACGGAGGGTTGCTACCCTGTACTCTTCTATATATATCTATCAGCCGTCATATCTGAATTCACTCCCTTCTTATGCATGTCTTCTTTTATAAAATCCACTCTCTCTGCTTCTTTATTTTTGTTCGTTATTACTTCTTTTTTTGGTATATCAAAGGCTATAATAAATCTAAATCAAATATGAAACAATTAGCTTTTTTCCGCGACTTCTTCGACTTAATAAAACTTAGTCACCAGCCTGTGTTCTTCCAGACAATCTATCAATGCCTTTCATCGACATCCGTTAAGTACTTTTGTACATGTAGACCAGACGTCCAAACTTAAGCATTTATAATATTAGATTTACTACTGTATGGAAGAATGTTAATACAAAAATGTACGGCATTAATGATTCAATGTTTGTATTCAATAGAGGTTAGTGCGACCATCCTGGAACAGGATAATTGTGAGGTTGGAGTGTCCCAGCGCTCTAATGAGTTATAATACGAACCACCCAAAGAGATAGCGTCAAACGGGCTAGAGTAATATGGACAAGACACGTTTAAATATTAGTTTTCGGCAAGAAGGAACTTAAACTTTTGTTCTTTTGGTTAGATATTTTTAGATTGCTGTTGCTTAGTTGCTGTTGTTTTTAGGCTTTAGTTTTTATAAATGTGCCAATTCTTTTATTATAGTTTGTTTCACTGCAAGAAAAATCACGTTCTAACTATCATTTTTAATATATGTATTCAGGTACGTAATAAAGTATCAAGAAATAACCAAAATCGATGATTTTGTAGTTTTAAAGCCAAGAGTTAAAAAACACGTTTGCGAAAGGTAATTCGTATTCTTTTCTTTTTTTAAATTCCGTCAATCAATCTATACTAATATTATAAAGTGGAAAGATTTGTATTTTTGTATGTATTCGATTCTTGTAAAACCTACTAAGATTTCAAAAATTCTTTCATGTTAAAGGTGATTTATCTGTGAGTACCATAGGCTATATTTTTTATTATTTTTTTAATTTCACGCGGGCGAAGTCGCACGCAACAGCTAGTTCCTAATATCAGTATCATGTACAATTATTATTAGCCTCCTGTAAGACAGTTAGTAGCTGTGCAAGTACTTGTCTATGTGCATATGCATGCAGTCGAGAATCCACATTACTATCCGGTCGCCGGGCGCGCACCTTACGACTTCATTAGGCCGCGTCAAGCGCCCAGTCACGACTTGCCCCAGCGCTCTGCCCTTCATGCTGTCTTTGATAATGCTAGTTACTTGATCAAGAAGCGAAGACCTTTTTTATTTCGTTTAGTTGGTGGTGTAATTCAAAACTTGTTAAATCATTTTAGAGTACAGCTGATCACAAACTTTGACGGTGCTTGATATTAAATTAGAAATTCAGTAAGATAAAAAAACTTCGCATTCTGGTAGTTTTATTGTTCTGAGTTGTATCAGCAAGATGCTTTATATTTGTATTTTTGTTGTAATATCTTTTCGTTAATTAAGTAAAGTAATTATTTATAACTTAATATCTTAACTTCTTATCTTAAATGTTGCGTATACCGTGGACTGCAAAGAGAACGAACAAGTCAATTCTAGAACAATTAAAAATATCTACCAGGCTATCCGCAATATGCTACCGACGAGTTCTGGGATACTTTGGACATATTGCTCGAAGACAACCGGACAATCTGGACAAACTGGTATTGGTTGGAAAGATCGAGGGCAAAAGGTCACGGGGGCGTTCACCTACCCGATGGTCCGATCAGGTGCAGTCCATACTGGGACTCAACATCCCAACTGCCCTGAGACGAGCCGAAGACAGGGCGGCATGGAGGCAGCTGGTAGATGAAACGGCAAAGGCTTACCAGGGCAAGCACGACCTTCAGCAATGAAGATAAGAAGAAGATCTTAACTTCATTGCCTACATGACAGTGGGTGATACCAATTGACGTATAGAATCTACTTGTTCAGTATGGACTTGCTTACCAAGTAGTTTAGTAATGTAAAGAAAGCACGGACACTACTGGTGGTAAAGCAATACCGAGCACTGCTGGTAGGGCAGGTCGCGGGAAGGGGGGTCTATTTAACATGGCGCACGTTTCGCTAATGGTTCCCCTTGGACACAGCGATAAGTCGCCATCGGAACTACTTTAGGATCCCAAGCCTTTTTCATTATTTTTTAAGTAACTCACACAAGTTTTTTAAGTGACACAAACGTGTCATAACCCTCTTGTTAACTATTGTTTCTTTAAATGCTCATGTTTGTAAGTCGGACATATAATCCTAACACATGACTCTTCTCGCTTCACTTGTGCAATTTTTTGCATAAAAAGGTACAACGGTAGAGGTAGACTAAGATGGATGGATTGCGTGGAAGGTGACATGATTAAGAAGGGAGTGATGACTGAGATGACGGATGATAGAGTTATTTGGGGGAAGAAAACCACGTGTATCGACTCTACGCGAGTAGAATAAGGTAGGGGAGATGATGAAAGGGAGACAAATGATCTGTGAAACTCGAAGATAACCGAATTCCTGAATGTTATTTCTACCTAAAAAACATAAAAATATTCTGGATTTCCATAATATTTACTTTGTAAAGACTGTTGATGGTAGAGATAAATAAATTATTTTAAATAAGATGTAGTATATCGTCTTACTAAGTGATAATTAGCGACATTTCAGCGTAGCGATGTCTTCCAGCGATGCGGCGACCAGCTCGTGCATTGCGGAGGGATAATAACTTAATAAGCGCCCTCTAGCGGAGCTCCACGTAATTACAAATTAGAGAATGCTCGCGCCGTGCACTGCTGATGGCTGTACTGATAGCATGGATGTATTCTGCAACATTTTTAACCGAGATATTGGAGGATATTGCCGTCACTTTCAATCTAATTGACAGAAACAGTGATAGCAATAGTGTATGTTGAAACGTACGGATAAAGAAACAAATGAGCAGTTTTTCATAAATTCTGCCGTTATTTTGTTGTTTAGGTTATAGTTAGTTCAAATTATAACCTTAAAATAGGATTAAAAGGACAATTCTACTACATACAAAATATAGATAAAATAAAAAAATACCGAACTTAAAAAAACATTTGTCACTATTTACACTTTGTGCTATTTACACTAAATTAAAGTAGTGAAGCAATTACAGCGATAAAAATAGTTAAATACTCGTTATATTAAATTGTAGAATAGCCCTGTGGTATCCTAGAGGTAAGGAACCTGTAATGGTCCGAGGCTAGCTCGGCCGCGACACTGCCTTATCGACATTTGACAATTCCCTTCTTGCCGACGCTATTTACGAGGTAATTTTGCAAAACAGAGACACGATGTACACTAATTAATTACTGATTCCATTAACTAAATTAACTGAAGAATATTCGAGAAAGTATTACTTTTATGGTATCTACTCTTAAAGATTATGGCTATAAACGCAAAAGCGTCAATAGCCTAATGGTTAAGGATGCGGATTTCCCATCACGTGGTCGAGAATTCGAATTTTGCCATTTGGCTTCTGTCATGAACCATATACTAGCACAAGCCTAAAGCTTAGTTGGAATGGTACTGAAATATTGAAGGGCTAACGAGGTATTAAACATTTTGTTTCAATAATATCTTGCTAAGGTTTGGAAGGGGAGATGGATTTAGTGGGGGAAGGAGCGCACAGTTAGTGGAAATTTCCTGTGTCTGCTCGTCCCTTCCTCTGTTGATTTAATGTAGGCATACGCAGATATCCGCGGATGTCAATTCCTATTGCCGCTTGCTCGTCTCGGTGGTCGACGACGCCCATGGACATCCGCAACACCAGAGGAACTACAGATGTGTTGCCGGCCTTTAAGGAAATTGTAGGCTCGCTTCTTGATGGAGCCTAAGTTGCACTGGTTTGGAAAAACCGTCCAGGACAGACCGTTCCACAACGCGGCTGTGCGGGGCAGAAAGTTCCGCGAAAACCGCACGGTTGTGGAATGCCAGCCATCGACATGGTGAGGATGGTACCTGGCGGTCTGCAGTGTCGTCCAATGACGAAACTCGGTGGCGGGAATCGTTCCAAAGAGCTCGGTCGTTGACGATTCGAGTCGCTCTCCGTTGTATGAGGTCAAATAGAAGAAGCTGGTATTGGGCTGCTCCCGCCCAGAGGTACGAGCAGTACTCCATATGGGGCCGAACTTGCTCCTTATAAAATTGAAGGCGGTGGCCCGGCTGGAAGTACTGCTTCGCCCTACTGAGTACACCCAGCTTTTTAGAAGCCAGCTTGGCCTTGTCTTCCAAATGACCGCGAAACTGAACGTCACTCGATATGTCAACGCCTAGAATACCGATACTGGCTGAGGCAACCAGGGCAGTGTTCTCAAACCGGATATTAAAAATTGAAATCAAGTTTGTTTAACGTAACAAAAACCAATTATTTGAACTAAAAATTAAATCAACTGACACGCAATCTACAACATTCGCTAATAAAACGTGCCCTTAATAGAGGCCAGAGAATGAAAATTACAAATAATTGTAAAACCTATTATTTCTCCAACAACTATCAATGAGATGTCAATGAAACTTCTTGATGTGGTGAGAACTTAGTACATAAGAGAGCGTATAATATAAAAAATAAATAAAATATTATACTATAATATTTTTTTAACTTTAAGAAATTTACTTCATCTTCTATTATTTAATAAAATTTTAACATTAGCTACTATAACAACCATTGATTGCTTGAGTCTCTTGGCATTACCCAGTTGTAATTTTAATTTACAGGTTTGTTATTTTTTTAAATATGTCAGATATGAAATATGGGAAGAAACGATGTAACAAAAAAATTAGACCTCTTATACTAAGATAAAACATTTCCCGCTATCGCTTCCGCTTTCGCCCTTAATGTAGTAGCACTAAGTAATCCCTGATCTAACTAGTATGCAGTGTAATGAACTGGTAGAAAGCTATCCTTGCGTTTTACGGTGTGATTAGAAGATATAAAATTCGACTTGATTGTATATTTAACAGAATATAATTTAGAACAGAAATCTCTTTTTTTTGCAACAGAGGTTGGTACAAAACACCCAAAAAAAATATATTTAAAAACACAGTTCCATTAGTAAACTATTCAAGAATTGTTTTGTTTATGTTTTACACGAATTTCTTTATAACATCAAATAGTTGGCCAAGAATTTAATAAATGTAGTTTGAACAGTCGTGAGTAATGTGGTTTTAGTGTTTTTACTTCGAGAGTAAATTTCTTTTATTATTTACGATGTCCTGTATGTTAATTTGGTTTGTTTTATTAATAGCATCACCGACGAAACCATCTACGAGTAATTGCTTAATAGATTGCAAAGAGTTTGGTCATTAAGAAAAATACTCTACACTACCACCTCATAAAGTACGGACTTAACGAATTATTCTAGTTTTTTAAACACAATTTTATAGCTGGTCTTACACTTTCTTTTGTTTTAGAGCCAAAGTGTAGGTTGTTAAGTGGTCTCCCTTAGTGTAAGTTAAACGAGAATGACTCCCTCAGTGATGAATAAATGACCAAACACGGCAGTTTGAGGTATTTGAAGACACAATTTTCTAATTTAAATACTTAAAATACCGTGTTAACTGAGAAATCTTAAGCAGAATGTTTCATTACAAATTGCCTTATTGTTAGGGTTAGCGACGGTCACGAAATTATTATGAACAAAGATTTTTTTATGACGTTTTTTATGAAATCATTAAGACGCTAGTTTATGTGGTTAGCCATTGCTCTTGGCCGTGCGTCGCCGGGTCACGGTGTCTTCTCCTAACTAATTGCCGTGACCGGGCTAATATTTGAAGTTGATTAACCATACATATATACATACGATTCTTTAATTATATGTCGGAATGTCAGGCGCCGCTGTTTAAAACCTTTCGTAGGTTGAAGGGTCAATGAATTCGAGAATTAATAATACAAAATAACACTTCTTTATACAATTCATAAGACTGCAATAGACGGATATCTTAAAGCTGTTTTCAGTATTCTGCCACTATTAACTGTTTGAAACTAGCCGTGTATCATGTGCTAGTAGTTCCCGCGACTTCGTCCGCGTGAAATTAAAAAATAATAAAAATACCCTATGTTACGTTACTCACAGATAAATTACCTTTCTAATGGTGAAAGAATTTTTAAAATCGGCCAAGTAGTTTTTACGTGAATCGAATACATATAAAAATACAAAACTTTCCTCTTTATAATATTAGTATATATTATGATGATTTTTGTTTATGTAAAAAGTAAAGATTTTTAGTTTGATATCATTTTATATGTTTACAGACCATAAGAGTAAAAACTTAAATTTAATCGTCTTTACTTGTTGAACCATTGACATTATTGCTAGGAGTTTAATAGATAAATATAGACTTTGGTAATTCCAGAAGCGGCGGTTCTTTTAACTTTGTTTACTGAGCGGCGCCTGCGCATTCTGTGTAAATATCAACTCCAAAACACTATGAATATGTTATGATTACTAATAGCGTCTCTTAGGGAAGACGAGTTGTCGCCCGCAAGCTTCGTTAGCGCAAATTTGGACCATTACGCCATTTAGACAGCGCGGAATAAAAAAAGTTGCCTATACTCATAATATACCAGTCTATGTCAGCTACCATTCAGTGAAAGTCCGGTCGAAGTCGGCCCAGTCGTTTCGGAGATTACCCGGAACAAACGCGTCTTGCGGACAGACAGACAAAAATTTTTGAAATGCGATTTTCGTTATCAGCAACGTAAATACATCATCTCCCCGAAATCTAGAATTTTTCTTTTGATATTACAAACACTCCAATTTTATTATAAGTATAGATAGATATTCGACCTCCTTGGAAAGTTTATGTGATAGTTTCTGAACCACGTGCCACAGACTAATGACAAAATAAATCAAGCACGTCACAGCAAAACACCTTGTGCAATACAAAAGACAGTCGCGCACAAAAGATGCTAATTCAACTTATATTGCTGTACGGATCCCGCGGTGTCCAACAAACGTACAATAAGACCACCTTGAAAACATTCACCAAAATATCGCCGTCGAAGAATAGATCTTAAGTGTTTCTCTAAGACGCGTAATTTTGACGTTTTAAAATTTATGTCAGTGACTGTATTGTTAATTTTTGTATTGGAATTTAAACGATTTTACAGTACTTTGTGTACTGAAAATTATTTTTAATATCACAAATACAGTTTATTAAATACTAGCTGTTGCTCGCGATTTCGCGTGCGTTTAATTAAAAACATAGCCTATGTTACCCACTGATAACATAGCTTTTTAATGGTGAAAGAATTTTTGTAATCAGCCCAGTCATTTTTGAGTTATTTCAATACATACAAAAATTCAAATCTTTTGTCTTTATAATATTAGTATAGAAGAATAAAGTTTAAGCATTTTTGTATTTATAATTCGATTGATTTTATCAAAACATGTAGTTTGAAATTTTAAACTCTTTTTGGTATGGTTCAATATTGTGTTTCTATAAACCTTCTGTATTAAATCTTCGTCCTTTGACACAATGTTAGTCTAATATTCTACTTTTTATATTATCATTTGGAATGTACAAGTATATTTAATTTCATAATAATTCAAAAAGAAGTATGTTCAAAGAAATTTCATAGCGACTAAAATCGAAAAACACTCCGTATCGAATAGCGGGTAGTTAAAAATCACACTTTCGATAGTTAACTTCAATAGAATAAGAATAAAGGGCAGTAGAGGGCGTGAAATACGTCAATTTTCTGACGTATTATTCTCTGGACCGAAATAGGCGCCATCTGGCGGTCGTTAAACTTAGCTATGTCACGCTTTTAGGCTTGACCAATAGAGAATTATAGTATACCCAAAATACTGAGAATAAACACATCAAAAATCGTAACAATTTCAGCACTCAAAGTTCGTTTAGGTCATGCATATTTATATAGGGCCAATAATAAAATGGTATAAAATATTAGTTATTTTAATTGGGTCCACTTTTTTTTCAATTCCTATAACCTATTTATTGCGATAATGTCAATCGAACGTCGTAATAATCTTGCGTCAATGAAGCATGGTTATTTATAAACAACAAAAAAAATCGAATTAAACTTGCATAGAGATTACTAGGTTTTGATTCATAGTCCAAGCTTAGAGCTATTTTTTTTTAAATTAACAAAGTGTAACATCTTAAATTCTTGCATATACTGTAGCAATGGTGTAAGGCTATCTGGTGGCCGAGGCACCCAAAGCACAGAACGAATTTGTTTCTAATGAATACTCAGACACGCCTCCATTTCTTTTTTATTCAGAGTACTACAATACCGCTCGAGTTTTATTGTTTGTTCTCCAAAAGGCTTTGCCGTTAGTAGACTTTGAGGCGGCATTTTTTTAAAGCATAGACAATGATTGAAGTTCCCACTTAAACTGTCCTTTATTATAACAGCTGCTTATAATTTATTGGTCCTTCACAGCCTTTAGAGTTTAAAGGTCACTTAGCACGGCCCTAAGTTTTTATTTCGCTTGGGAAATCTACCCTAAAGTTAGTTAAATATTTAAGGAGTCTTAGGGGCTGCCCCAACACTGGTAGAGGCTCAGATAGTTTAAAAATGTCGTCACTGGTAGATAACAGAACAAAATCCGATGTTTCCATCACATTACACGTTGGATTGTTATCAGACTATTTACAATTTGGTGGGACAGGCCCTTAATTTATGATTCTTTTTTATTTAATTTATATTCAAGTTCACAAAAGCAATCTTTTTGTAAATCCCTCTTTTTAAGTGTCAATCAATTGTTAAATAATAAGAGTAATTAAAAGTAATAAAAGTTAAATACGTCTCGAAAATAAATAACAATACACATTGTTTTGAAAAGAACGCACCCAATAAATATCATCAACAGTCTCCATCAAAACGGATGACATAAATATCGAAATCCGCGCGCTTTTTACACGACATCAAAATGGCGGATCGGGGAAGCCATTTTGCGTTGGTAATTTTAATTGGTAAGATAAAGGGTCCCCTTTTTCGCGGAATTTTTTAAGGGGACTGAATTCGTTCGAGTTTGTAGGGCAAAAACTTTTATCTTACGTCGATTAAAATACCGCATTGAGGTCCAACAAATAGGCACTTTTTGTCAGGTTACGCGAACACCTTCGCAATGCTGACAGTTCGGTGGCAATTCACAGTAATTTTATCGTTTTCGAGGTCGGAGTTTGTTTTTTTTTGGTAATAAAAAAATATAAGTCAAGGTTGAACTTTTCACTAATTCGTAAATGGAATTAATGTCAGTGAAAGCTTATTATTAAACGGCTTTATTTAACTTTTGTTTGTTTGAATTAATTGAATGCATACCAATAACATTTACATTCTGCTGATAAAATTAAAATTTTTTGAACACAGTATAATAACAACTCCTAAGATGTTTCGTTTTTTGCATTCCTTCTTTAACCCTTAAATGCATATTGTTGCCAAAAGTCTACAAACAAAAGTAGATAGTTTTTTTGATACCAAGATTTTTTTTAATTATTTTTCCCTTAATTTGTTACTCAAAACCTATTATACTGAAATATTCATTTCATAACTAGCTTTCGCCTGCGACTCCGTCCGCGTGGAATTAAGAAAAAACTAAGTAGCGTATGTGTTCTTCCAGACTATCCTCTACATCCATACCAAATTTCATTGAAATCCGTTCAGCCGTTTAGGCTACAAACTCTAACAAACATCCATCCATCTAAACTTTCGCATTTATAATATTAGTATGATTAAATAAAAAATCATGCAATTAAGGGTTAATATATTTGTCACTATCTTATTTTATTGACCGACTTCCCAAAAGAAGGAGGTACTCAATTCGTCCATATAATTTTTTTTTTTTTTTTTTTTTTTTTTTTTTTTTTTATGAAACTATTATTAAATAGTATAAAATTATGAGGCAATTTATCATTATTCAATCATTCATTAACCTTTTTTTCCACACATACAACACTGACTGTCTTGAAAATGGTATAATTGATACGTTTTTTGGTAATACTTAGGCCGTCTCAAAATTAACGCTTCAAGCTTTGTCTACGCAGATGTAAGCTTTGCGTGGTCTTGTATTACTGCTAATTTACGGAATAAAACAAGTTAAACACCAGTACGAAATCACATTAATCGAGGTGTTTAATGTAATTACCATTTGTCGCCCGTATGAGAACTCGCAAGGTAAATGGCATTAAAGTTTTTAATGTTTAATCCAACAATGGCTTCCATTCACATTATTTTTTTATACATTATAAGGTGGCAAACGAGCAAGCGGCCACCTGAATCGGCCGAAATGGCGAAGCGACCGCTGCCCATAGACATCCGCAATTCGAACGCGTTGCCTACCCTTAATCGACAGAAGGGGGGACGCACATAAATAGGATGTTTCCCCTTCCTATGCGTCTCCTCCACCGTCAAATCCACTTTTCTTTCCCATCCTCTCCTCTTAAGAAAAGGGTGGAAAGGAAAAGAGACTAAAATAAGGCCTCCGGCACCACACTCATCAGACTGTACGCGGAATTGCTCCCACTTCACGCCTGTCTTCTGTGTGGTCGTGGTATTACACCGGGCGAGCCGGCCCATTCGTACGCAGACGTTAAAGCGGGCTCTACCACTGTAATCTTGGACTGCAAAACTGTTTAGTTTCACTTTGATTCCTATGAGCTTATTTGGAGGTGCACACACTACTCGATTTTTAATTGTGCAACTAAAAAGTTAATTTGGCTGCGAATTATTCGACAATCGCAAGACAGTTGTTCGATTGTTTAGTCAATAGTGTGTATGCACACAATTTTAATAACGTAACATTGTAACGGCGGTATTAAAACATTACTTATTCTTTTGAAATAAGAATTGTAAATTTAACTTTTTTCAAATTTCGAATACATATTCATTATAGTAACGTTAATTGACGTCGTTACAATGTTGGGTCAGTGAACTGTTTTATACACTAAGGATGTTACAAAGAAATCGAACGAGAAATATCGATTTTTATAACGACTCAATTCGATTCCCATATATTTGTTCCACATCGTTTCATTCACATTAATCGATATTAAATAGATATTAAATAATCCACCTACATTTGTCCAAATTACCAGATTGTAAAATTCAAACACGTGTAACTTCCTATCACTAATGAATCAATTACGTGTACACCTAAATATTTCTATTGCTATGAATGATTGATATTCCAAATGTCAAAGTCGATATCGCATACCACAGATATCTGCTCACACCTGCCATCTATTAACACTGATGTCAAAATACAAAACCCTCAACGAAAACATTTCCTTTCAGGCCAAATTAACCAGACGACGGCATTTCTGTTTACAAATTTCTGGTAAAAACGTTCAACTCCCTTATCAAGTAATAGTAAGGACTATATTTGTATGTTTTCTGATTTTCAAATAGCATATGTATATTTGTTGAGAGTGTAGTTTAATTTACAGCAATGCAACGATTCACATATGTTACTGAAGATTTCGTTGTAAACATACGAACAAATAGACAGGATTATATTTAAATTATTTATATTGACATCTTAACTGTCACAACTGACATTTTTACACGGTTATATCAAGGCTACTATTATATATATAATTATATATTTGCCCTATTTAAAAAAAAAACAACTTTTAGATTTACGTAAAATTATTGTTTTTATGAAGTACAAGGATTCTTACTGAATAATACTATAGATAGTTATTTTTTTTTATCACCATTAGAATGTTAAAACAACCTTTTTTGGACAAACAGACAATAGATGGGTTCCTAATAGATAAAATGCCAATCAAATTGTCATGCGCTTTAAACATAAGGGCCTTACATTAATAAATTAACAAACAGTGTTTGTAATATACTTTCGTTCAAACATACGTCAAACCTCTTATACCTTGACGAACGACTAATGAAGAATACATAGGATTGCTTTTGTTTTTTAATTCCATGCGGACGGAGTCGCGGTCAAAAGTTAGTAATTAAAGAAAGCAGTCTGTTGATATGATACGCATTATATTGTCCATAATTTAACGGCCAGAGTTAAAACACGTGTTTAACTAATGTCTAATTATATTATTTAGGATAGATATCGCTTTCTAATATTAGAAAGTCTGTGACAAAGTCAATCATTAGTCTGTAATAATCTGAATATCTAAACTGGCGCATAGACAATTTGTAACCTCTAACGAGTCTCACGTTACAAGCTTGTGGTAATAAATCATTTTTTTTAAACTGGCAACAAAAAACGCGCGGCAAAATGTCTGCTAATTGACGTATTTCTAACAGTCGTCCGCTTAATTATATCTAAATATGCGCTTTCACGTGATTTATTTTTAGTATAACGACATGCGTCATTCTAAAAATGTTATAGGAATCAAATGGAGGATCCTTTAGTTATGAACTAGCTTTGCACCGCGACGGTCCCCGTAGAATAAAAAAAATAAAGTAGCCTACGTGCTCTTCTAGTCTGTGTGTAATTAAAAAAATAAAAGTAGGTAAGTAGTATGATATAGACTATGCTCTACATCTTTGCCAAATATCATCGAGATCCGTTCAGTTTTAGGCGGCAGACTAACAAACATCCATCTAAACTTTTGCATTTATAACATTAGTAAGATAAGATAGGAATAAAATAGTTATGTTTGAAAAATGTTATTACTGGATTTTATTTTTATTTTTATTTATTTTCGTGGGTATATGACAAATTGAGTTTCAAATACAAGACTACAAACACGAACATAACGTTTAGATGCTAGTCTATAAAGTCATAATATCAATCGTCATAATAAATAACAAAGGATCTTATATCTATTAGACATGTTATGGACAAAATGATTAAATATTATCTTCCTTCCGAAAGAAAAACTAATATTTAATAGGAACCACAAAATTCTACAAAGAATAACCACGCCATTTTAAACCTTATTCCCAAAGCGATAATGTCACATGAACTGTTAGAATATTGGCTCTTTTACTATTTTTCTTCGCTCCCCACATAATTAACTGTGTTCCCTTCCGAATACTAAACACCTATTTAGTAGTGACAGTCTATTAGAAAGGGATAGATGTAGATATTATATCATGTTAGACAGAGACAATGATATAGGGATGGGAACCCTATGGGATTCACTTCACGCGTTGATACCGGGAGGTGAAATATCGAAGATTGCTCCTATTGCTATATTTAGATATCTAACCGAGTGTAAATGATAGGAAACTAGTCATTTATAAACGTATGCAGTTACATCATTATGTTTTATGTTAACTTTCTAACACATCAATAAATATGTTCTCATTTTCTTTAATGTTTTTAGAACATATCTCATTATAATCGCTATATATTTTTAAAGAGTGACTTAGGTTAAAAAATGCTGTAGTAAAGAATTGATTTTACTCTTTGTCACAAGCGGTTACCTTAATTCGCCGAAATGGCGGAGCGACCGCTGCCCATAAACAATTGAAATTTCAGATAAATAGCCTGCCTTTAATTATAGGTGGGAATGCACAGATATTTGCTCTTCCTATGCGTCAAATCAGAGTTCCCTTACCATCCTTTCTTTAAAAAAACAGTGTGGGAAGGAAAATGGACTATATGGCTTCCGGCACACATATTCTAAAACTTTACCTACCGTCAAATTATGAGCTTTTCTATCAAAGTGTGAGTGAAGCAATTACATCCATTAGCCCCTAAAGGCTTTAAGGAATGGTTGAAGAAAATGGTCTTTAGTCCAATTTCGATACTTTTTGGACTTTTTTTCATATTTTAAATTTCCCGTTACTTCCTAGTATCTGTACTAATCAAATTATCTACCATATAGGCGTGTTAAAGTCAAAATGTCAACCGTTATACAAATAATGATATGTCCTAGTTACTCTATATCTATTTGGTTAGAATATATTGTAACGCTGGCGTAGTGTTATAAGTAACATATTTCTGGACTGCCAATATGCATATAAACAGTTTAGCAGTTTGTAGCCGTTAAA
This sequence comes from Papilio protenor, assembly GCA_029286645.1. Taxonomy (NCBI): domain Eukaryota; kingdom Metazoa; phylum Arthropoda; class Insecta; order Lepidoptera; family Papilionidae; genus Papilio; species Papilio protenor. Next base: position 1,223,060 of record JAGSMZ010000010.1, on the reverse strand, counting down.
AAAAGTAACTTCATAAATCAATTAAAAAAATGCAACAGTAAACTGTTGTAGTAAATCACGTACACTAATTTGAAACGGATCCGTAAACAGCCGAGTACACCGCCGACCTCCCCTCGCCTCTCGCAAACACTAATCTCATAAAGGGAAGCCTGCGTGTCTCTCAAAAGGATTTAACAAGCGGCATTCACGACTGCTCATTATATTTTTATACTTTATACCTCTGGTGGCGGACGTAAAGTGCGCTATCAAAACGCGAACCCCTACAAAAGGTAATTATGTTTTGATTCCTACGAGAGAGAAAAAAAAATCGAGTATCACAAAGGAGACTAACGAGATAAGAGTGTGCTAAATCGCACCCCCCGCGGCCCCCTCGCGGATCAATTCGGAAACAAACGGTCGATTGGCGGAGCGGGACGGCTTTATTTCGGAGGCGGAGCTTCCCACGAACACGCCCCGCCATCCGGCGCGAGGGACCAACTTACCGCTAGTGGCCAGTCGACCTCCAACCGCGCCCGCATGCGTACGATCGACCGAGATCGCAGTGTAAAACGGTAGTGCTAAATGGAACTTAACGGCGTTCAATGTTAAAGAAACAAAGTTACGAAGATAAAGACGTGAATATGGCGATACAGAGCGTTTCGAGATACCCCAGCAGCCCCGCGGAGGCTACGGAGCCTCCGAAGGCGTCGAGGATAAGCTTCAGCGTCGCATCTATACTGGCGGACACCAAGAGTAACCAGGCAGATGAAACTGCCGAGATCATACGGCATCACAGAACTATTCCGGAGTCACCTTTGAGACAGTCTCCATCGTCGCAGCCCGAGCTACCTGGGGCGAAGTCTCCCTCTCCCAGGCCTTCGTCTCACATGTCTCCTTTGAATCTGATGTCGACTGCCCCGGCGACATCATCGGACGATGAATATGAAGATTCTGTCAATCAAGAGGATTCGATAGTGGACGTTGAAGATCTGCAGAATGGTATGCCGAGTGATGATGAAGAGAGATTGATAGCGGGGTCAGATAAAGAGAGATTGGGCCCTATCAGACCTACCCCGTTTAGCGCGTTAGCGGCGGCCGCGGCGGCGTATCACGGTCTGGGCTGGCCCGGACCTCAATCCGTCGTACCAACATTTGGACCTTTATTCCAATCGCATTTCTCTGTTGGACATATAACAGGTTAGTATTTTATGTTTTTTCTTTTATTAGACAATGTCTTCAACACTTTTTTCATTACAAATTACGCAGTGTAAATGTACGGTTTTTAATTGCCGCTAACAAGTTTGAGTTGTAGTTGTTAGAGCAACTTAATGCTGATTTATAGCTCACTTTATGTTGCCGGCTGACCATTTATCATTTTTTTTTTGTAGTATTGAGATACGTTCCTTTTCTACGCTGTTCGTTTTTTCACTTTTAAGAAATATTTGACCGTTATAATATAGACAGAAGTAACATTTTGTTAACTTGCACTTTTTGAATTTATTTATGCAATTTGTAGTTACATTACTTTGGTTGCAATTTTGGCTCATGGAATGTGATATAGGGATTTATTCAAACTAGAATATTATTAACAAATTTTATTTTATTTATAAATAATTTGGTGATCTCACACAAGTAATAATACTTTTCAGTTGTTTAAAGATAAAGGATCATTAAGAAAATATACTTTTACTATTTCAGCTTATTAAATTGTAACATAGACATAATTAGGCATTAAATTTCAATATATGATATTTTGATTTTTTTCAAACTGGATCTATTAAAATTATCGATTCAATTAACATATACAATTTATGTGTTAAATATAGATTACAAGGTAAAATATTCTCACATTAATTATCATTAAAATATATAAAATATTTGAAAATTAAACATAAAATCGACATACACATTAAAAAAACAAACATTTACAAAACATAAAAACTTTAAGCACTTAATTTGATTTCAAAATCGTATAAAATTTCTTATTGAATATATCAAATGAAATAAAAAAAAAAATGTCAATGATTTTATAAAACTAATAGATATAAATTGAACTGAAATTATTTATTTATCATATAACTAAATGTTTCGAGTCATATAAACATTTATTAAAAGGAAAAATAAAAACATAGTTTCAAATCCAATCTAACTTAAACCGTCAACCGTTTTATACTGTCTCTAAACCGGCGGAGTTTTTGATTTGCTATATTATAAATGCGAAAGTTTGGATGTTTGTTAGAGTTTGTAGCATAAACTATTTAACGGATCTCAATGAAAGGCATAGTAGAGGATAGTCTGGGAGAACACAGGCTACTTACTTTTGTTTTTTTTTATTCCACGCATTCGCGCTTTCTTGGCTCCACACGGAGTCGCGACCGAAAGCTAGTGGTGTAAAGTAGGTACATATGTATACCAAAAGCAGTGTGTTGATACAAATTAATAGTAAACCATTTAACCGGTAGGCAAAATGTTAAAACACGTGTATATCTAAACAGTGTCTAGCTACGTTTTTTGGAGTAACAGATTGTTTTTTTTATTTATAACTAGCTGTTCGCGTGCAGATTCATCCGCGTGAAATTATAAAAACTTTATTTTATTGTTTACATTTGTCAAATTATCAATAGCAAATGTCAAAATGACATGACATGACAAACCTTAGCGGTCTTTCTTTCTTGATGTTGGCAGCAACTTATGGTCTCTTTCCCACATTAGGGTTTTTTATCCAAAATATTTACCCCCTAAGTTTAATGGCGTGAAAATATATAGCCTAAAGCATGACGTAAGTGTAGGGCTTTTTATTAAAAAAGGAATTATTCAAAAATATGCTGTAATTGCTGACATCTTAGGCAACAAAGAAGTGTGTGTTTACGCTTTATTATAATAGTAAAGTAAAGATAAAGATAGTAAAGAAGTAAAGATTATTATATTTAACAATATTTTATAAATATGTTTCGGTAATAGAAATTCGTGTTGCTATTTACATAAAACACAACATTACATAGTTTCCCCAACCATTCAATTTCTCAGCAATAATAAATACTATAAAGTTTATTTCAGCGTATTTTATAACTATTATAAAATCAATACCGTTGCTTAGAATCATTGACCACAGCCTATTGTTCAATAATATGCTTATTGTTTAAAATATTCAATACGTCTTAGACCATATCAATAAAACAATGGTATGAAATAATGCGGCTGTGATACGCTCTAATTTTATTCGTTATTATTTATAATTATTAATTTACGCACTAAATATATCTTCCTCTATATATTCGTATCTCTTTCTCTATTTATCTCTCTCCTTCTGTGTAGATGAAAATCTAATTTTCGCCCGTGACGCCGTGCGCGGGGAATTAAAAAACAACTTAGTAGTCTATGTATTTTTCCATAATATGTTTTATATCTATGCTTTATTTCATTTAGGCTACAAAATCTAAGAAACATCCACCCTTCCATTCAAAATTTCGCATTTATAATAAGTAAGATTGTCAAATAATTATATGATCGGATATTTGAATGACTTTTAGAAAACGTTATAAGTATGTTAAAACGACATTACTAGAGAAAAGATGTTAATAGGTTTGTAAACGGGTGCAAATAAAGTCGGTGTGTGTGTAAAAATTTAAAAATTTAATAATTAATTAACTAATAAACTTTATTAGGTATAACCCAATCTGCCAAATCTTATCAAATCTAATAAGACGTCCAATTAGAAAATGGAATCAAAGTAACAGAATATTCAAATGACTTCAACACAATAGGGTACAGCCGACGAAATCCATCTTAACCCTTTGACAGCCGGTTACGGTGTACAAACAAACAACAGTACGAACAATAAGCCAGACATAAATAACGGATCTGTCGAATCGCGAAAACAATATCCACCCTACAAGATGGCGGGATCTCGGATTGAAAACATGGCCGCCGATTTGCATAAATATACCTGACGTTTTGAATTGTGAACCCATTCGATAACCTTTGTTTGCGATTCAATTTTCTTTATTCACGTTTGTAAGATAAACATTTGAAATTGTATTATTAAAAAATACAACGACATCCCTGTGTCGTCAATGTATATATATACATGGACATAGTTGTATACATTTTGTATACATATTTCCACAGTAAAAGTTAGGATGAATAAAACTAGATATGTGTGCAAACATTCTTCTGTCCATTTTTATGTTAATTTACGTATAAATTTTGGTTAATTCGCTTAGATATTGTTTGTGTTGTTTTTTTAAAAAGCTAGTCAATGTTATATGATTATTTTAGTCACATTCCCAGCTATTTCGGTTTCGTTACAGACGCGGTATTTCCAAACAGGTACGACTTAGGGGCCTTCAAGAAAAGAGCGTATTCCTCCCTTAAAGGCCGGCAGCGCATCTGCAATCCCCCTGGCGTTGCGGATGTTCATGGGCGTCGGATCATTTAATAAACGATCTGCTGCTCGTTTGCCTGCTTTTCTTATAAAAAAAAAACGCGCAATTATTTTCCACTGAATTTTCTTTTATCTATATAAACAATAAAAAGAAAATGGAAATAGAAATAGACCGAAGTTTAGACTTCGGTAAATCAAAAATATACATACAATACTCGTTTACGTCATTATCGAAATTACAATACAATGCATAATATTCTTAAAACGAAAACAGAAAGAAAATCACCATATGAAAAAGAAATGTATAATATTCAATTATACAAATAAGAATGGAAGGTAACTTGAAAACCACATAACTCGAAAATCCCCGTAAGTGCAAATAATGGCCGATAACTGACCGGTAATTGAATAAACTTGTAACTTGGAGGGTTAAAGTAAGCGGGGTGCTTTCATATCCCCAACTCACGCTACGGCTGTATAAAAAATTACCACCAGTATTTACATTACATAAAATGTCTTTTGTCTTATAGTACTTTAATTAGAAAAACAAGTATCGTAACTTATAACTTTATCATACTAATATTATAAATGTGAAAGTTTAGATGGATGGCTGGATGGATGGATGGATGTTTGTTAGAGTTTGTAGCCTAAACTGTTGAACGGATCTCAATGAAATTCGTCATAGATGTAGAGGATAGTCTGGAAGAACACATAGGCTGCTCATATTTGTTTTTTTTTTAATTCCACGCGGACGGAGTCGCGGGCGATAGCTAGTTAAAGTTAAAATACTAATTTTAAAAACTATATGTCGCGTAACTCCGTCCACTCGGCTTTAAAAAAGTTAGGTTAGATGTATAGACTATGCTCTACATTTATGCCAAATTTCATGGAGATCTATTCACCCATTTAGGAGATAAATCCATTATTTCCATATATAAATTTTGTATAAAACATTTGACTTCTAGCCGCACGCATTTTCTTTTAATTACCTTATTTTTTTTGGCTCCAAGTGTAACATTAATTTAACCTTTGCAGTTTGTGTACTGTTGATTCTCAATGCGAAGTTGTTATTGCTAAAAACATATTAAAAAACAAATTACCTACAGTAATGGTTTGGTGTCGCGTGATCGGACAATTTTACGTCGGCCCGATACCCGCAAATGGCGGCCAACACGGTTGTTAGTAGGCTGTTAAATAACACGCTAACTTCTATATTAACTTTTATATCTTTTGTGTAAGAGAATAAACCTATATGAAAAAAAAAATTAACTGTAAAAATAGACAGACACTATTTAGTTAAACAAGTGTTTTAACTCCGACCTCCAAAGTTATGTCTTACTAATATTATAAATGTAAAAGTTTAGATGGATGGATGTTTGTTACAGTTTCCCAATTAAATTGCTAAACGGCTCTCGATACAAATTGGCATAAATGTAGAGGAAAGTACGAAGAACACATAGTCTACTTACTTTTGTTTTTTTGTTATTCCACGCGGACTGAGTCCCGGGTGAAAACTCGTGTTTCATAAATACATATTACCATACTATCAATGTAAGTAATTTATTATCACTGTGATTTTTTTTAATTAAAATAGTAGATATTTGTTAATTTACTAATATTTCCTTTAACCACTCCAACTAAGCTCTAGGCTTGTGCTAGGATATGGTTCACGACAATAGTCGAATGGCGGGATTCTAAACCCTCGACCTCAAGATCGGTAGTCCGTACGCCATACCATTAGGCTATTGGCGCTTATTTACTAGTCAAGATGGAAAGATCCGTTCAGCCTTTAAGCGGTAAACATTTAATATCAGTAGAATTACCTCGCCTTACTTTTTCAAATCAATTGAATTTTAATTACAACAATAATTTGAATATCTAATTGCCGCTATTCAATTGTTTCGTTGTTAAATTCATTCATAAATTCAACTGCAATGAAATTAATTACTAACTAACTTAACTAAATTAACTAAATAACTAAACTAAACTAACTAATTACTAAATTAACTACTAATATTATTGCTCTAACAGTAACTTGGAGTTACTTACATGTAGCTTTACAATAAAAGTAATATTTATTATTAATATCTACTTATCAATCAATATCCAATTGCAACTCTATTATGCATATTATAATAAAATTAACAATTTTATTCTTAAATACGACTAGCTGTTGCCCGCGACTTCGTCTACGCAATATTAAGATAAAAACGTAGCCTATAATATGCCCGTCTATGTCAGCTATGCTTCAGTGAAAGTTCCGGTCGAAATAGGCCCAGCCGTTACGGAGATTACCCGGAACAAACGGCGGCTTGACACACAGGCAGACAAAATTTTTATGCGATTTTTGTTATCAGTAACGCAAATACATCATCTTCCCGAAATCTGGAATTTTTCTTTTGATGGTACAAACAGACAATCCAATTTTATTATATGTATAGATTTATACATTCTCAGATTAACCTTTTAATTGTCGATATTTGCTAAGAATAAGTACAAATACTTAATCATCATCTCCCCTGCCTTATCCTACTCCCGTAGTGTCGGCGCACCGGGTTTTCGTCCTCCAAATAACTCTATCATCCGTCATCTCAGTCATCACTCCCTTCTTGATCATGTCACCTTTCACGCAATCCCTCCATCTCTTTCTAGGTTTACCTCTAACGGTGTACCCCTCCACATTCATAACTAACGTCCTTCTAGTTACATGCGATTCATCCCTTCTCATAATGTTAATGTTAATCGTTAATTGAGCACTGTAACCGGCCGTTGCGATTGTGATATTCGCGAAATACAAAAAGCGTCGCGGCATGCACTCGACCGGCATAATGGTCGACTCGCATGAACCGACTAACATTAATTAATTTAAGTTTTCAACAGATTAAATAGGTTTTTACGAAGCAATTCATTACACTGTACTCTAGTGTTTTATAAAAGCTATAAATTTTTACATTGGTAAGCGGAAAAACATTTTGAATAATACATTTCGCATTATTGTCATACTTCATACTTCATACTAATCATACTAATATTATAAATGCGAATGTTTGGAGAGATGAATGGATGGATAGATGGATGGATGTTTGTTAGAGTTTGTAGCCTAAACGGCTGAACGGATTTCAATGAAATTTGGTATAGATGTAGAGGATAGTCTGGAAAAACACATAGGCTACTCATTTTTGTTTTTTTTTTAATACCACGCGGACGGAGTCGCGGGCGAAAGCTTGTATGTAATAAAATCGGAGCTAAATATACACAATGTATACTATTTTAAACTATTCACACCAAAATTTAAAAAGTATTAAAAACTAAAAAAAAAAACTATAAACTGGAATACAAAACACTCCAATCTACAAGCAGACCATACATGATCATACAAAAAAAACAGAGTAACAAGGTCCTTTGCCCTATATCTCTTTGGAAATCAGCCTCCGCGGACAAAAGGTGTGCTCTAACCACTGAAAAATAAAACATAATATCCAGTTTTGTTATCGAGACGTACAATAGCGTTTTGTATAGGGCTGCCTAACAGCCCTTAATTATAATGGAGACGATATTTTCGCTTTTAATTATTTTGTCAAGTTTTTTCTATAACATGTTTTAAAAATGTTAATCTATGACACGCACTACATTTTCTCTTGTAACAAAGTTTAAACTGAATGATTTTATTTACATTAACATCTCACAATTATGCACAAGTAGGGTAAGCAGAGATTATATATTTTCTATTTATCGCAATCAAAGAACACATTCAGCTCCACATTCCTAAATCTACACTAGTTTTAAACTTAATAATGTTTTAAAGCAGAGTTCAAATGATGAATCTATATGTCATAGGGATATAAATAAATATAATAAACGAAAACTTACGAGATAAATAAAAGAAAACCGTACTCTTACTGTTCTACATCTGTCAAATAAATTGTGTGTTTCCCGTTGGACCTATCGCCGCCCGTTTTACCTGCCCAATGGTAAATAATGGGAAACATGCATCATTCGTGTCAAAGATAAAACTGACATAAATTATAGAATTTGTTGACAACCCTGTTGCAACAATCGCATTCTCAAACCCAGCATAATACGCGTTAATACCATTATTACCAGTATTTTCCTATTTGTTTATGATCGGGCATAATGGTCTATTACGGATGTTAAATTACTGAACGAACGAACGTAACGCTATGACCAGCTATTGATTAACAAATAATTATTTTTGCCGACACGCGGTTTCTAATGGTCGACGCTTATCGCCTTATTTAATTGGGGGAAAACGTGCCTTTGATATTCTGCTGGTTGGTTGCGTTTGCTAATTTGATTGCAAGAACGTCTCGTAAGTAATCTCTCAGTGTAATCATTCAATCTTGATTGAATAGTGAATTTAATCAATAAAATCGACTGATTGTACAGTTAGCTCCATAAATATATACATTTTATATTTTAAAAAGCTTTATAAACTAGTCTAGGCGTTCGGTTTCAAAAATATCTATGAAATTCATCCGTTTTAACGAATACGTACATACGTAGTTTTAAAAACCGAAGATGTATGTAAGTTTTTAAACTGAATACTGTAGTTGCAGCTGACTGTATTTAGCACTTCGTGGAAGAATAGAACTATTATATATTTCCTTAATTCTTTTTCAATGAAAATTTGTTCGAAAATGTTTTCTCAATAAGTTTATCTTATAAATATTGTTTGGAAAAATGTTTTATTACTTTTAAATTTGTATAAATTCACGTTAAACCTAAAGAAAAGAGGTACTAATTTTAATAAAATTAACTAAAATCGATTTTCCGATTTGCGGAGACTTGTAAATAAAGTCGACGTAGCGCGAATCGATTTCGACTCGATTCGAAAGGTTTGTCGGTTCGATTCGTTCAGCGGGATCGTGTTGACATGGCGAATATTTACGTGATTTAATGGGGACCTTTCACGAAAATTTGTCAGAAAGTATTCGTAAAATCATGGAAAAAATTGTATAAGATTTTTCACTGCACAAATGACGAATGTTTTTACAAATATTCGTGCTGGTCTCCAGAAAACCATATATTTACGTTTGTATGTGCTTTATAGCATGGTATTGTTTTTCTTTAACGATAAATTTAATTATTAAATCACAAGCATAGCCACGGTATGTTGCATAACTTAAGTGTAAATTTCTTTAACAATTAGGCCGAAGCCGTTGCAAATTTGTCTCACAATGTTATACGTATTTTATTTAAACTAATTAGTGGCCAGTAATGACATAACGCGGCCCTAAATGTACCTTAAGTGCAAACTCGAAGATAAATACGTCCATATTTGTCTATCAGAATAACTGTAAAAGCTTATCGCGCCAATGCGGTCTCGTTAGGCCATGTAACCTGAAACCCTATTACTAAACATTATGATAATCAAAATTGAACGTTATCAACGCGCAGTAAGTGTCAAAATGCTTTAAACGCAGTTTAAGGTCTTTTTTCGAACCGATACTCGCACGATTGCCTCTCCTAATTGGTTCTCCATCTGTTTTAATTCATTTCTGCGATAGTTTTACAAGTATTTTATTGACGCGTGGCTCCCTCTGGCCGCTGGATGGCGTAACATCGATTAATCGATTCGTTTGCTTGCGAATCGCTCGATTGGTCGCCCGGAATCCTACTTAATTGTTCGATTATTCGAATCGGATACATTTTCGTATGCCATTTCATTTAATCGTATTAAAATTACTGCTACTAAGTTTTTTTTTATATTTTTGTTAACTTTAATTGTTAATAAAGTTCATTAATGCAATATGATTCCTAAATACGAAGAAAATTCTCTACTAATCTTACTATTGCATTATGGGAGGTCTTTTAAGATTGTAGTAGACAGAACTTTCATAAAATGAACTTTAATAGCATTAATTTAAAGACTAAATTGAAATATATTTGTGAAGATAATTCCAGTAGCGTCTTCAGTGACGCGTGCTGCCATCTCTTGGCCGTTGACAGCAAATAATAAATCTTCGGATAACATCAGAGGTGAAGATTATACGGTACTGGGATCCCCATCACGCCATCCGTGCTTCCTGCACAAGCAAATTAGTAAGGCTCTCGCAGAATGTATGCGCATCACCTTAAACTGAAGACTCTATTACTATGTTGTTAAGATTGAAAATCGAACAAGCATTTTAAAGTCGACAGTAAATAAAGGTGGCGCAACACTCGATGGATATTTTTAGTAGTTCGCAGAAAACGGCGACTTCTGACGATGGAATACAATGAACACTACAGCTTCAGTGTTTTAGTACCCTAGTTAGGTGCATCTTTATGGTTATAACGCGAACTTAAACGGTCTTGACTATTTAACAAATGAGGCATAGAACCCACACGATCGTTTGACGAACTCGTATTTATACTTTGACTACGATTAGCATAGAATCCATTTATTATAACAATCTCTTAACACGTTTACTGCCGCAAGTAAAATCACAATTCTTCATCTGGTGCAGCGGCGGGCCAAAATGCGCCCCCAATGATATTTCCGCCAGTGCGTGGCAGGTCTTTCTAGACCCACCAGCACTAGGATAGATTGAATTGCTATAACTTTGTGGAAATATAATGTATACATTTTATGTAATATAATGTATACACCTGAGATAATCGTTTCGCATTAGCGAGAGGGTCATAGTTTTCTCCGTCCGCACCAGGTTATGTACCGCGTCAGGCCGATATCGGCCTGTTACGCATTGAACGTGATAAAATGTAAATTAGATATAATATAAAAGAATTTTAATTATTTGCTTAAACAAATAAAAAATAAATCATTGCATTTTATTAGTAAAATATTTTTTAATAATCAATAACAAATTCTAATTCACAATATATTTTAATAAAAGTTTTGATTAAATTATTACAATGCAAAATTTTAAATATTTTCAATTAGTAAAACGCAAAATAGTATATGAGTTCATTTAAATAAAATGTTAATACAAATTGGATATTTATTTTTTTAAATAAATTGGAAATTAAATTTACACATTAATTGTTGTTTATTACTCGAATGTGAACAAGGAAATGTAATTATAATAAATTAATTAACTAAAATTAGTACAACTTCATTTTGTTTAATTATCCTGTCTCCTACATTTTATTTATTGAAGATTTTTTTTTTTTATAAAATAAGGTGGCAAACGAGCAAGCGGCACCTGAATCCGCCAAAATGGCGAAGCGACCGCTGCCCATAGACATCCGCAATTGCAGATGCGTTGCCTACCCTTATTCGACGGAGGAGGAGACGCAAATAAAGAGGATATTTCCCCTTCCTATGCATCTCCTCCACCGTCAAATCCACTTCCCCTTCCTATTCTCTCCTGATAAGAAAAGTGTGGTAAAGAGAAAGGGACTTAAATTAGGCCTCCGGCACCACACTCATCAGACGAAACACGGCATTGCTTCCATTTCACGCCTGTCTTCTGTGTGGTCGTGGTATTACACCGGGCGTGCCGGCCCATTCGTGCGAAGATGTTAAAGCGGGCACTACCACTGTTAAAATTTACCATTTATTAGTGTGTTTTCACTGCGGATACTTCTTACAAATCTAGTTAATTATTTTTGTACAGCATATTTGTTAAGATAGAATTTCACTGTTATTAACTTCCTTGTTATTTTGTAAACGCAGTCGCGGGTATAAACTAATTAAAATAACATCAATAAATTGAATTTTATCAATTTCGTTAGAGTCAGTTATAAAGTTTATATTTAAATAATGTCAACGGACAATTTAAATGTATGCTAATTTCTTAATTATCATAAATATACCACGCTACTGTGTATGTTCAAAAATACTGACAAACTCACTGATCTGCCAATTCTAATATAATCTATACTTCTATATCTATACTATTATAATAAAGCGTAAACACTCACTTCTTTGTTGCCTAAGATGTCAGCAATTACAGCATATTTTTGAATAATTCTTTTTTTAATAAAAAGCCCTACACTTACGTCATGCTTTAGGCTATATATTTTCACGCCATTAAACTTAGGGGGTAAATATTTTGGATAAAAACCCTAATGTGGGAAAGAGAACATAAGTTGCTGCCAACATCAAGAAAGAAAGATTGTTAAGGTTTGTCATGTCATGTCATTTTGACATTTGCTATTGATAATTTGACAAATGTAAACAATAAAATGATTTTTTTATAATTTTATGCGGATGAAGTCGCAAGGGGACAGCTAGTTATTAAATACGAATTGAAATAAGCGACTCGTTTGTTAGAAAATAAATTATCACTCGCCTAATAAAACTACATAATATAAAAACGAAAAATGTGTGTAACGACGTGACATGTTACACGTCGAACGTAGTCAGTAACTAGTGTTACGGGAATTTAAGCGAGTTTCGACTCTCGATGTTACACGTAATATTACACCATGTAACGTTAGTTAGCAAGATATCTATTACAATAATAATGAACGTTACATTAAAATATCTTACTAATATTATAAATGCGAAAGAAAATAAATGTTACATTCTGTCGGCCTGTCCCACCACTGGCTGATAGAGGCTCTGATAGCTTAAAATGACGTCACTGTCAGATAAGGGAACAAAATCCGATATTTCCATCACATATTTTACACGTTGGATTGTTATCAGATAATTTACAATGGGATAGGACCTTATTAAGTTATTTTAACACCTCGCTAATAAAGTTACTGATAATAAATTTGGATCAAAGAATTTATTTATACCACTCTACTTACTATGATCTACATTGTCAGTCTGTTATAGTTCAATTTTTTTTTTATTTTTTTAAAACAAAGTAAAACAATGTCATTTATATTTTTTTAATAGTGCGATTCAATAGAAAATTTAAGCTTAGTAAGTGTGATTATGTTGAACAGAAACCAATATTAGTATTATAATATATTTAAATGATCAATACATTAAAATGTATAATTTATTAAGGTGGCTGAACGGGTTTAGACAGATTTCGTTTTTGAATAAAAAAGAAAAACAATTAAAAAAATTAAATCAAAATTAGCGCGGCAATTATTACAAAATACAACTAAGTATAATGCCAGCTTCACACAAGAGTAGAATAATAAGGCAGCGCTCTTGTTCAAATACTTTTTAATCAAATCTTAGAACTGACAACTTTTGATATGACACTCATGCCACTTATCTTTACTAATATTATAAACAGTAAAGATTTGTATTTTTGTATCTATGTATTTGATTCACGTAAAAACTACTGGGCCGATTTCAAAAATTCTTTCACCATTAGATAGGTAATTTATCTGTGAGTAACATAGGATTTATGTTTTTATTTCACGCGGGCGAAGTCGCGGGCAACAGTTAGTATTTATATATTATTTTGAAACAATATGACTCTTACCAGTTAAAAGGCACTTGTACAAGAGTTGTTTGATAGTAGCTATATGTTTAAATATAGTACTACTATTCTAAGACAGTTCTGCTTTCGTGTGAAACTGGCATTAGTTTTAGTAATAATTGTATCCAAACAGTATCCCTGCTCTACGTCACTGTTCTGCTCTTGTGTATAACTAGCATTAAAATCAGAAGGCCGTTTTCTAAATGGAAATATTTTATTGTATAGAGTTCCACGAAAGGTATAATTTATGATGTTTGAACGGAATCGTGCGGTGCTGGCTCGTTCGATGACAAATGATTCAATTCGCAACGCTTAATTACAATTAACTTTAAGTTGTTTTATGATTGGTTTTATTGCATTTAATTTAAGTAGTTTCGTAGTTCAAAATTACTTCCGTAGACCAAGTTGTAATTTAGTTGTAGCTTAGACGTTTAGGTCAGATTTACAATGAAAAATCTACAGTTAGTGAACGTTTATGTATCCGTTAAAAGATTCTGAGTATAACAGGTAATAATTTATTTCTGAGTTGATTATGAATCGTAACATCTTCGATCACTAAAATCTCAATACAGCGCCATCTATTGTTAAATAAGTGAAACTATTTTGATGAACCTATAAACAACATTTTTGCATATAATTAAGTAGACACATGTTTTAATTTTAAATAACTTATTTGTATCGGATTGTTTAAAAATTTTAATTTGACGCAATCATTAGCCGACCATTATGCTACACAAGTTTATTGAGATGTGACTTTTACTGGTTTTAGATAAAGGAAATTTATATTTTTCCGTAATAGAACTAGTCATATCTAAAGATATATAAATTCAATGATATATTTAATCTATTTATATAAATAATTATAAAATCAATTGTTTTATTACGAGAAATACAAAAAGCGTTTTAAAAATAATTAATTGCTAAACCAGTGACTGAATTGATGAGTGTCGGTGGCTCAGGGGTTTGAGCACTTGACTTGTAATCTACAGGTTCGGATCCAGCCATGTATACCAATGAGTTTTGGATTTCAAAATTTCATTTTTACATATTTTACCCCACGTTCTTAAGGTGAAGGAAAACTTCGTAATAAAACCTGCACATATCAGCGAAGAAATTCAAAGATATGTGTGAAGCCAACCAACCCGCCTTTGGCCAGCGTGGTTGATTATGGCTTAGTCACCATAACTTAGGGTAGGCTCCGAGCCACTCGGCGAGGACAAAATTATAGTGACTAGTCTATAGTCAACTGCACACGACTTGATTACGCTTTAAATTTCGTGACATTTATGCTTAACGATGCTTTTCTGCACGTCAAAAACGTCTGAAAAATGTATACAGACAAAATTAAAATCAGGAAGTAGACATGTATGTAGTTGTGTTTATAAGTGGTAGGCCGCGGCGTGGGAGTCCGGATTGCGCCCCGTCGCGCTCGGCGCACGCGCATTAACATGTTCATTTATTAATAAAGCCATACTAATGTAATAACTCGACACCGATCAATATTTATTTTATCACAATATTGACAATTTAATGTTTATTAAAATATTCTACTTATAATTTATTTTTTGTATTACAGTGATCAAAATCATAATTTAATATTATAATGCGAAAGTTTGAATGGATTTTTTTAATACGTAAGTATAAAACGGCTTAACGAATTTCGTTGATATTTGGCATAGATGTAGAATATAGCCTGGAAGAACATATAAAATAAATACCAAGTGTTTTTTATGAGTGTGGAAGGGTACATCGGTAGAGGTAGACCTAGAAAGAGATGGATGAATTGTGTAAAAGGTGACATGATCAAAAAGGGAGTGATGACTGAGATGACGTATGATAGAGTTATTTGGAGGACAAAAACCTGTTGCACCACTACGGGAGTAGGATACGGAGATGATAATGATGATGATTACCAAGTGTTTTTTTAAATTCCGTGTGGATGAAGTCGCGGGCCAAAGTTTCACATAGAAAGTAAGATATAAGGAGCTTTTATAATATTATAGTGTTATAATTTAACGGTAACTTTACAGCTTTTTTGCTCTATATATACATATATAGTTTTTCATTGTAGTAACATTTTTATAAAAATATTGCCATCCTGCTCAATCTATTTGAAAATAATAGAGATAACGACGTTATAATACAAATATTATGGCAGGCGACTGTCATAGTACAATTCTTGGCTAACATTTTATTTCTAATAGAAAAGCTGAATTTATGTCTCACTTTTATATTATAATCGTAGAATAAAAAGAAAAATACTTTATTTATTCCGAGTGAAAAGTTCTTATTAAATTAAAGTAATTAAATAATTAATTTATACAAAATTACTTACAAAATTACCACAAGACTACCGAGTCCTGTCTACATTTTATAAGGCTATTCAGAGACGTCCTGCGGTGATCGTGGTACGACTTAAGTAAGGAACATTACGTGGGCAGTCTGTACCGTACTATAACTTGACCACAAGATGTGTAACACGCACTATAATATACATCTAATAGATGTATCAAAGGTAACGATAAAATTAGAGTCTTGTCTAATCTAAAGGTCGTTTTCACCTACTAGGCAGTATTCTTACGTGTCATATTGGTTAAGGTCTACCAAAATGTAAAGCAAAATAATGACCTTGAAATACACCTGCACGTCCATCTTGGTGCATAGAGGCCGCTAAATTTAAAGGTTTATTGGTCAAAATGGTCATTAGATTCATTTCTATAACACACACATAAACTGTATTAAAAACAATCATCATCAACTTGCCCTTATCCCTTATGGAGGGTCGGCACAGTATGTGCTGCTCTTCCATACATCTCTATCAGCTGTCATATCTGAATCCACTCCTTTCTTAAGCATATCCTCTTTCACACAATCCATCCATACTTTCTTCGGTCTCCCTCTTCCTTTGTAGTCATTCACATTCATTATTAATAGTTAAATCAACATTAAAGGACATTTATTGGCCGGTTTCCAAACGTTTAACCATTCGTTAATGTTTTTGGTTCGATTTTATAAATGCATTTCCGAACTTCGTACGTTGAGTTTTATTCCGTTAAAACATAGGTCAAACTAACATTAATGAATAGCTAGGTAATAATAAAATAAGTAAAGACTTCAGAAACCCCAGCATTAATCGTGTATATACAATATAATTAATATGTATAAATTAAGATAAATACTAGACATACGAGAAACGTTTAGAGCCAATTCAAATAGTTCACTTAGTGAGCTGTGAAGTCGAATTCAAAGCATAGTCGAGGCGCAGTAATTGCATTTAACCTATGCGAGTACAGTGAGCAACAAAAGTCATGCAACTAATTATAGAGATACCCAATCAATTACGGAGCGTGCAATAGGAATGTGTCTTCGTTTGACTGTACAGGGTCGGATTTTGCATTCGTTTTACATTCATATTTTAGTTAATGTTGTTTAGAAAAGGTATAAGGTGAATAAATAGTTTAAAGTAATGTGGTTGATTTGATTTATTTCTTACGAGCTGTTACTCGTGACTTCGTTCGCGTGAAATTAAAAAATATAGCCTATGTCACTCACTGATAACGTAGCTTTTTAAAGGTGAAAGAATTTTTGAAATCGGCCCAGTAGTTTTTGAGATATTTTAATACATACAAAAATACAAATCTTTTCTCTCTATAATATAGGTAAAGATGTATGAATATCGCAACTAAGTCTAGGTTTTTTACTTTTTGCTAAACCTACTCAAGATTGTTTTATTGTTTATTAGAGTTTCTTATTGTAAATTTATCATACTGTAGATTTAAAGGTAATCATTAAAATGTCTCTGAGTATGACATAAACAAATAACATAAACGAGGTATCAAACAGTTACCATCATAAATCTATTAACAATGATGTTTGCGAAATGAAAATTGGCAAGCAATCTGTTAAACCGCTCAGCAAAGATCGCAATAATACGTATAGACTGATACACTTATTTGACCCGGTAGGCATTAATAATAAATTCATCATCATGTCTATACCTCTACGGAGGGTCGGCAAAGTTTATACATTGCCGACACTCTCCGTAGTAAAAAAATAAAATAATGTTTAATCCTTGTCAACACTACAATTATGAATCAAAAAAAGTAATTAATTACAAAATAATGAAAAACGTAACTAATGAAATGAAAAAAAAAAAGAAACATTTACAATTAGCGTTACAATGCTGACTGAATTACGCTCTTAACTTTCTTGGAGTACGCTCTTCCATACATCTCTATCAGTCATGTCTGCATTAACTACCTTCCTATGCATATCTTTCAAACAATCTATGCTTGCTTACTTCTTCCTCTACTTTTGTAGCCATCCTCATTCAATCTTAATACTTTATGTCACAATTATCGGTCGCAATAATATATCCATACTTATCTTTTGCTTCCCTATTTGTCCACAAATGTCGAACTTTTAAACTCCTAATATACATTCATATTTTTGTCCATTCTTGTCAGACCACACATTTCAACACTATATTATGACAGCTTATCTCTATCAATATTTAAAAAATTGTCATAAGATCCTTGTCATGTTTTCATTTATATTGTAACCGTTATCGATCAGCGGCTCCACCGGTCCAGATATGTTTGTCGGACTATAACAAGGGTACTGAACAAGTGAGGCTGTCAAACGCTCCCGCTGGCATGGAGCCAAAATACTAATGTCCCATTGAATAGTGCTATTTGTAAAGTGGCCCGAGCGAGACGGAATACTGCACACACGTATAGACACGCCATTGCTCGTTAATTATTGGGCCATAGAACTGGCGATTTAATACGCGTAAAATATTAGGGTAAACTAACCAATTGACTTATTGACTTAAGCAATATGTGTTGTTTTTTCGACTGTTATGGATTTGTATGTTTCTAGCAGTAGTAAAAAAAGTCTACTAATAAGAATGTATTAAGCCATAATTTGTTAAAAATTCGCGGCGGCCGCTAGTCACGGTATTAAATGATTGACGTACGTTTAACCTAAAATGTATTTGAAACACTATCTTAGTTTTTTATGATAAAGATCATTTCATTTAAAAAATAATTATGTTGCTCGCGAATTCGTTCGCGTGAAATTAAAAAATAATAAAAAAAATGTAGTCTATGTTACTCACAGATAAATTACCTTTCTAACGGAGAAAGAATTTTTAAAATCGGCCCAGTAGTTTTTGAGTTATTTTACATAAAAAAAATACATCTCTTTCCTCTTTATAATATTAAAATCATTGCTTCGTGTCAAATTCACGCAATATTTGATATTAAAAGATATGACATGGCTTATAAATCTGTTTGTTTTACTTTCTGTAACAAATTCTTATCGATTTACTTTAAATATAGCGTGCAAAAATAATATTAAAATATCAAAACTAATACGCGACACGGTTAGTGAGAATTAAAACGTGGCGACAAATAAAATATTGTAATATATCAAATTGTGTGTGACGTTTGAATTTGATACGATATTGATATATTTAATCAATTCAAACTATGATATATTTAGAAAAAATATATTTCTTTTATAACTCCTAATTCAACTACGTTTGTATTTATTGAATATAACATTAATAAACGTATTATAGAGATATTTATGATAACTTTTTGTGTGTTGTGAATTTTTTGAAAAATATTTCAAATCAGCAGCATTTTTTTTTGCACTTTATTTTATTATTATAATAATTTTACGTAAACTAACATAACACAAATTATTTCACTTTATTCAATTCCTATTTAATTTATTTCAATTAACTGTTCGATAAACAAATCTGATAAACAAAAACTTAATCGACATAACAAAGTATCGATTCGCTTACTTCGTGGCCTACATTTAGGAAACGATTGAGTTCGGTGATGAATGGTCGAAGTGAGAAGAGTTCGTTTGATCGTCTTATAAATATTGTGGGTGTAGTCGAAAGGAATTCGAGAGCGGCTCTTAATAGTCTCCTTGCAAAGGCAGTTATTCACAGCACGTTTAGCTGCGACGTAAAACATTCACCAGCGGAACAGTTCATTATTTGTTTAAATATCGGTGAGGATGTTACTGATTTATCGATGTTTAATTTGTATTATGTTGCAATAAATTTGATATAAATACAGTCATCTTGCTAATGTTAGTTTTAAAAGATTTTCATAGATAATATGTTGTAAAATTACGAAATTCAGGGCCTGTTCCAGCAAATTGTAAATTGTCTGATAACAATTGAAAGTGTAAAATATGTGATGGAAATATCGGATTTTGTTCCCTTATCTGATAGTGACGTCATTTTTAAGCTACCTGAGCCTCTATCAGCCAGTGGTGGGACAGGCGCTAAGATTTCGAAACTATATTCAATTGTTTTATATGTCTTATAATTGCAGTTTTTGTTACACTTCGTATGTGTATTTCCAATTGGACTGTTGATTCTATGGGAAAAGAGTAGATTAATCAGTAGACTGATCAGCCCAACGGGAAACATCCATTTATTCCTCTTAATTCTTTATTCAAAAATCATCTGAACACTTGGACGAATAAACTAAATCACTAACTATCAAAGCATCGTGTACAGACAACAAAAACGTCAGTCGAATTGTCTGAACGTTTAAAATATTGGAATAAATGACATACCACGCCTCGCACGATTAATGGTGATCGCGTACAAAAAGCAAACACGCTCATTAATATATCAAGTGTCCTTTTAGTCGCGTAAATACAGTCAGAACAATCAAGGGATGTACCGCGCGCAATCCATCTTGATACTTGATAAGTTAAATTCTAATTAAAGATACATTGATTGCTATTGAACTGTAAGACTTTTTAATTTAATTGTAATGATTAATTAAGATAAGATAAGATAAGATAAGCCTTTATTCTCTGACATTTTTTTTTACATAGATTTAACTCTTATATATGGTATACATAAAAATAAAAAGTATTAAAATTGAAAAAACAATATGTATATAAGTTATTTTCAGCATCCAGTTGCTTTGTCAGGTTGTCCTTCGACATAGGCCTCCCCTAGATTCTTCCATAATTCCCTGTCCCTAGCTAGTCTTCTCCATCCCTTCGGTAAGTCATCATCCCATCTCTTTATTTGACGTCCTCTCTGTCTTTTCCCATCCCTCGGGTACCATTCCATTACTTCTCTAGTCCATTTGTCCTTATCAGTCCTCATTATATGTCCAGTCCACGTCCATTTTAGTTTTTTGATTTTTTTTTTTTGATTTTTTGATTAATTATGCAGGGTTAAATGGTCAATATAAAAGTACTCTAGCGTAGATATGTGTAACTTAATCTTTACTAAGGAACGCCCTTAGTAAATAATAAACTCAAAAACTATCAACCTGATTTTATCTCGATTAGAATACTATATTATCCATGAGTAATATATGCATTATTTAAAATTATATAAAAAATATAAGATCTAAATAACACAGACATAGTCAGGAACCTTTCTAATTAAGCCAAAAAGTATCAAAACGATTGTCTTCATATTTCATTCCCTCGTTTAATACGTTTTTTTTACTACAAAAGCACAAATGGTTAATGTATTTAAGAGTGTACAAAACGTCTCATATTTCTTTCGACGCGTCCAAAGTCACAACGCGCGTGTAATTCAGAAGTTAACATCTGCAGCAGATATCTCTTAAACAATTAACAAGAAAACGAAGGAAGACGCGAGTGAGTGTATTTTTAATGTATAATTTGGGGGGATTAAAACGGCCAGTACACACTATCGAGGAAAAAAAGGGATTTTCTTATTCGTATTCCGTATATATTTAACGTTCCAATAATGTACTATTAAAAAGCAATTTATCGATCTGTCGTACGGAAACTCAAGTAACAAAACTATGGTTAAAATAATTACACCTAACATTTCTAAGGTTAACAGTGTTTTCGTCTTGGTTATCATTTTTCGTTAAAATAAATTAAACGACAATCGGATGTTAAAAAAAACGAAATTCAAAGAACACGAGCTGTTTCAATTTATTGTCAAAAATGTCAGAAAATGACATATTTATTTAAAAGCGTGTGGGCCGGTAATGTTTGATACTTTTTAGTATTACATTACATTTGTCAAATTGTCAATAGCAAATGTCAAAATGACATGACATGACAAACCTTAGCAATCTCGCTTTCTTGATGTTGGCAGCAACTTATGGTCTCTTTCCCACATTAGGGTTTTTATCCAAAATATCTACCCCCTAAGTTTAATGGCGTGAAAATATATAGCCTAAAGCATGACGTAAGTGTAGGGCTTTTTATTAAAAAGAGAATTATTCAAAAATATGCTGTAATTGCTGACATCTTAGGCAACAAAGAAGTGTGTGTTTACGCTTTATTATAATAGTATAGATATAGATTTCTCTTGATATCATTTCAGTTTTACGTAATTAATCAAAAGTATTTGGCTGAATATCTTTGCGGCCTTTCAATCCTCGTGTGTATCCGCCCTAATATTATTTTGGTCTCCCTTGTCGTCGGCGCTCGCTTTGACGTCTAAACACAACATTAATACACTATGACTTTTTTCTTCCCTGTCACATAATTTACTTTTTTTCGTTCTTAAAGTTTTTTTATGTGGCCCATTAACTATTAAGCGTTCCTCGTACATTTGACACGGGAATTAATATGTTACTTTCGATAACGCCGTGACTAGTCTAATATTTCTGTATAATGCTAATATACTGAAACCGCGAAATTAAATTCACAATTTGTTAGCTAATTCCAACCTTATTGTCATTAGGGTTAGGTTGAAATTATAAAATAAAACAATGTAAATAGTTTATAGTAGATAATAGCATTAATAAAATTAAAAGACAAAGTGTTCCAAACCACTTTAATAATCTCAAATAAAAAACATTCTTAATGTGTTACGAAATATTTGGGAAACTACTAAGTTGTTTAATATCTGTGAAAAAAAAATAAAGTCCGCTAACATTTTTAACTGACCATGAACTTTAGTTAAAACTTACGTATGTAGGCAATATTTTAACAATCATTTAAGCTTATTTTTCCTCCACACTTCTGCACAAACTTTTGTACTTTGAGGTAAAATTTTACTAAACAATTATTCTATTAAAAAAAAAAAGTAAACAGCCTATGTGTTCTGTGACTATCCACTACATCTATGACAAATTTCATAGAGATTTGTTCAGCAGTTTAAGCATTTATTTATCTTTCGCATTTATAACATTAGTGAGATGTAAATATGTTTTAAAATAATAACTCGTAAAAGTGACTTTGAAATTCCCAATACAGTTTTACTCTAATTTATTTGTTTGTCTGAATAACTGGCCAGCAACAATTAAGAACGCAAATTACTTACTAATCCTTCCATCGCTAAATAATTTAAAAATTACAATCGTATAGATCGTATCGGAGCGCGCGTTTTAACCTTCCAATCTTTTTTTTTGTTTTCTTAATGCGATTTACCGAACAAAGAATGACATACCATTCGGTACCTTTTGTATTTTTTTTATTGTATTTTTCATACGATTGATTCTTTTCAATTTGGTTTCGAGGTTTCGAGTATGAGTTCAATATTTTTAAAGTTTTATTTAGGTGGAATGAAAAATATTCACTTTTCTCTTTATTATTCTCGGAATCATATGAATAGCGACATTATTATCAACAGTCCAGTAAACCGATACAGCTCGTTAATTAAAATATTCGGCATCCGTTTTATACATTCGCTAATATAAACACAGTTAAATTTGTACCTTCCTGTTATATTATTAGAGTCAATTATCCTCAAAATCAAATTCGGAATTCGACTCCAAATGCAATAAATATAGCATTGTTGCATGCACAGTAAAATACACTTTAAAAGTATACTAATAAGGTTTTATTTTCAACAGATGCCAACGGAGAACCGCCTAAGTTGAAATGCAACTTGAGGAAGCATAAACCAAACCGCAAGCCGCGCACGCCCTTCACCGCACAACAGCTACGCGCGCTCGAGAGCAAGTTCGTCGACAAACAGTACTTGAGCATTGCCGAGCGTGCTGAATTCTCGTCATCACTAGGACTTTCTGAAACACAGGTAAAATAAATAATTAAAAAAAAATAAACAACGACAACATAGAGTGTGCGCACAACTAAAACTACCGCACAATTGTTTACTCTCCTTTGATTCCTATGAGCTTATATGGTTCGCACACTACTCGATTTTTACTAGTGCGATTAAACAGTTGAATTGGCTGTGAAACAATCGACAATCGCACCAGTTTTGCGATTATTTAGTCAAAGATGTGTCCCCGCTCTTATGCTTTAAAATCAATATTTTCTTCCCTTAAAATGTTTGTGTAATCACGTACTTATTGTATTATTTTTTATTATTATTAAACTTTTCTTAAGTTTTCATAAACCTTTTTACTATGTTTAGACCAAATTTTAATTTTAAATTTTTCTTCATCAACAGGTTAAAATATGGTTTCAAAACAGACGCGCGAAAGCGAAACGAGTCCAAGAGGCGGAGATTGAAAAACTCAAGATGGCGCAGTTTTCCCGCCATCCCCACCATTTGTACCCGCATCCCGCGCTTCAACAGTATTTCCACCCTCACCCCTTGATGGGGGGTGGCCGCCCCATGCCGCACATGGGCTTACCGCCTCACCTCTCTATGGTCCAATCCCCAGTATCGGGGACCTCCTCGCCTAGCACTCAAACTAGCGGACAGCAATGAACTTTTTAATTGTCTATGAATCGAATCTGTCATGTTGTGAAATTGTATACGGTATTTTAAGTTTTGAATTTCGAATGCGATTGTTTATTCTTTTGTTTTGACAAAATTCTTGATGGCCAGTAATATCGAATCATATGTTCTTTTTTTAAACTGTAATATTACCGTATTATTAAAAGTAAATGTTTTTAAAATAATTGCCAAATAATTTGTCAAATTGGATTGTGAAGTCTGCATTATTTTCGAATGGATTGTATTTTATAGATATAATATTGTGAATTTTAGATATTGTAAATTATTTTGTAAATATTAGATTTATTATAAGAATTAAATATTACCGAAATCGTTTCTATTAAGTTAAAATATTGTATAATATTGTTAGAAGTCATACAACCAAATTCTTAATTCCTACATTATGTTTTTAATTATCCCAGTACAAAAACTATGCGAAGTGTTGACTTACAAGCAATTTATGTAAATATGAATGACCATAGCATGTTATTTGTACTTATGTAGTAAAAATATATCAATTTCGCAAACGAACCATGTTGTTTTAATATCCATCTACTAATATTATAAATGTGAAAGTTAAGATGGATGGATGGATGGATGTTTGTTAGAATTTGTAGTCTAAACTGCTGAATGGAACTCAATAAAACTTGGCATAGATGTAGGGGACACTCTGGAAGAACATATAGGTTACTTGGTTTTTTTTAATATCACGTGTAAGGAGTCGCTGGCGAAAGCTAGTATGCAATAAAACACTATACATTCATGATTCACAGTCAGAATATTATAGAAATTATAAAGATTATTTACCTAAACATTATCATATTATATTATATATTATTATTATAATATTATAAAAGCGAAAGTTTAGATGGATGGATGGATGTTTGTTAGAGTTTGTAGCCTAAACGGCTGAAGGGATCTCGATGAAATTTGGCATAGATGTAGAGGATAGTCGGGAAGAACATATAGGCTACTTGCTTTTGTTTTTTTTAAATGCCGCGCGGACGGAGTCGCGGGCGAAAGCTAGTATAAAATATTGTTTATAAAACAACATCTTTGGAACCTACTTAATAGTTTATCAGTGTTGCCAGCTATCAGACGGCCTATTGGCACTTATTTAAAACAATCACAGATAACGTAATGACGGTTTTAATGTTAATAACAATATACGCTGTGTCGAGAACTAATTTAAATATATCTATTAAAGTTAATTGTGCGATAAAGTGCGAGGTCAGGTCATACGATACTGAGTATATAATAGGGGGTATATATCAGAATCTTTTTTCTCTTCTGTTTTCCTCGGAATTGCTAAATGTTTCATACTAACTAATATAAAAATGATTCTAATGGAACGTTACACGCCAAAATCTTAAGCTACAATATCATAAACGATGACAGAGTTGAGTTGGACGGAGAAAGTACCCGGCTCTTGCTTGGAAAAAAATAGAGAAAACCAGGAAGAAAAATCATGATTAAATTAAGAAACATGTTTCTACCAGATTGTTCAAATTTTTTTTTTTATAATAGGTTATTTAAGAGATAAAATAATGAACAATTTATAAATTTATAACTTGACGTCATCTCCAAAAATTAAGGGTACAAATTATAAAAAAAGTATTCGTGACGTCTTTGACATGATTTTTATTTAATTTGTCCAGTATTAGAAGTAAAGTACACCGAAGTAACTCGCACAAATTTTGTTGCATACATTCTCGAAAATATTCGTGCTCAGTATCATGACGATGGTTTTTTTTTAGTATTGTTTATGATTACGTATATAAACAAATTTTTATCGTAATTTGCCTGATATCAGTTACCTACATCGAAGTTTATACTTTTAATAATTTTGTGATATAAAAAAAATAAATAAATAAAAACATACAGACGAATTGAGTACCTCCTTCTTTTGGGAAGTCGGTCAATAAACAATAACCTAGAAACTCGTCTTAGCTTCGCTAGATAGAAAAAATATTCAAACCTAAAGAGATTGGATAAGAAGCTTTCATTGAAAGAAAATCGATCAACAATATATTCCACAGATAAAAAAAATCCGGGTAACAAAGATCAAATTCAAATTGAGAATTGGGTTCCAGTATTTTTGCTTTTAGCTATTTTTTTACACTAAAGAACACATTCATCATTGTCATTTGGGGTATCAACTCGAACTCGGTTACGTGTCATTACAAGCAAAGCGATACATTCAGCGAACGCGCTCGATCGTTACAAGCTAATTGAAACAGCTTGTGCACAATTAACCCATAATTAAAAATAACTTATTAATTTTCGTACTAAGCGCTCTCTTGGTCTTAATTGTCCAAATTAATCACTTTAATGTTGCGTGGCTGTTAATTTTCAGGGTACAGGGGCCAGCTTTGTACGAAGTCGCTCGTTGTGAGGATGTTACAGTGTAGAAAATACAGATGTTATATTAAATACATAATAAATAAAATTGTGTTTCTTGTTCTAATATATGG
Organism: Papilio protenor; assembly: GCA_029286645.1. NCBI lineage: Eukaryota > Metazoa > Arthropoda > Insecta > Lepidoptera > Papilionidae > Papilio > Papilio protenor. The sequence goes on along the minus strand of JAGSMZ010000010.1, from coordinate 1,196,192 downwards.
ATATGTTTTCAATGTAATATTGTTAGACTAAAATGACTTTTATAAATTATACTATAGTTTTTCAGTTAGGTAACAATAAACAACAACTGCTTATATTAATAGTAAGGAAACGATAAATTTGTCGTATTCAAAATTTCATCAAGACTACAAAAGAATATTGTTTTCAAATAATAATAAACAGGGGACACCAAACGAGTATAAAATCTTTATTTAGCAGCAGATTTCTAAGCGATTTGAGGGTATATAAATTATTTATTAAATTGTTCTACTGCAGACCTACACTGTGTCTTAGTTCTAGATCCAAGGCACGCTCATTAGGAGGAGCTCGAGCGAGGCGGAGGGAGATTTGTTGGCGGGAATGATCTGTCATCTTGCCAGCTTACTCTGCGTTCCAAATTCAAATAGGCGGAACAGATTGTACACATTTGTGATCTATTTGTTATGGATATTTTAGTCTGTGGTAATTGTTTATTTGATGTCCAATCGAATCGAAAAAAGTGACCATCATTTTACCGATATTTTTTTAACAACATCTACAGACTCTTGGACCGTACTCTTATGCACAGTTTATTTTCTTTTTTTTGAAAAAATTTTTTTTGTTACGTAATTCTTCTGCTACATTCATCAGTTTCTTTTTTTTCTTTTGCCATTATTTTTATTAACATAATTTTCGTTATGTTTCCTGTTGTTTTTTTGGGTATAATGTATTTTACCAATTAAAGGGATATCTACAGTACTCAACGATCCTAAGCATAGATGATGCTTGTTAATGTTTTTGTTACTAAATGGTTTACAAATTAAAATTCGTAGTTAAAATGAGACGCAGCCATTAAGCAATAGATATTAATGTTATTTAAATGTTGTCAATAATTATACTCTGAGTTAAGTTTTTAATCTTGAAACGCTACTAGAGTTGAATACCTTTATCAGCAGACATTTCTCAATCACATATAATTAATGATCGACGCAATAATTTATTGGTCCGGCCATAATAATTATAATGTAACCGTTATTGTTCCGTAAAAGAGACATTAAGATAGCGTTTATATTAACATGTACACTGCAACACACAAGGCAACATAATTGAATATTTTTATATTAAATTTTGTACGATTTATTACGATGACTGTACTAATATTGGCTTTCCATTAGAAGTTAGCCGATGTCGGTATTTTCCGTGATGTTACTTAGCCAAGACTTCTATACTTACATACCTCTTTTCATCAATTTTACCAATTATTATAAGTAAAATTAGATAGTATTTCTGGTCCTGAAAAAGGTTGCTTACATAGTCGATGGTTTGCATGGTTGATGGTTGGTAAATACTGATACAATTCGATGATTTGCAAGATTCTTCATGACGTATTCGATCCAGCTAGTTAGCATTCCTCTATAACATCTCGTAGGTTCTACAAAATTCTACATTAACTAATAGAAACCAGAATTCACTACCATAGACAAGAATTAATACAATTTGTATATAATTATCGAGTTACTTTATACTGAGATGAGAATGGGGAAAATTGCCTGCGGTTTGGGAAATACTGGTTTTAATAGTTTTAAACAAATTATATTGATTTACTAAATAATTAGTCGTCAACAAGTTTGTTTATTACGTCTTATCACGGGGTTTTCATTTAATAACTTGTTACACACGTTACATAGTGAATGTTGTTTACTGTGACGTCATACCGTTAAACTCATAATATAAAATATATTGCTATCTCTATTTTATGGAATAGAATGATAGGGACGACAATATACGTTTATGTAATTCGGCAGTTGAAAGTAATCCACAGGCCTATATTTAACAGACAGGCGTTTACACTGTTTTTAGTTTTGAGAATGGTTTCTGGTGCAATACCATGACCACACAAAATACAAGGGTAAAGTGGTGGCAGTTCCGCTTTTCCCACAACGAGTATACGTACTGGAGGACTAATATTAATCTATACTAATATTACAAAGAAATATTTTTTATTTTTGTATGTATTGTAACAACTCAACAACTACTAGGTAGATTTAAAAAATTCTTACACCATTAGTAGTAAACACATAGCTGAGCAAAGGCCCTATCTGTTCTGCATTGCAACACTTACAGAGTTCAGCCCTCATTTCGTTTATTTATTTATTTTGACGTGATTTACTTGTTTTTGCATGTTTTTACTTTTAGTTATAATTGGTATAATTCTAAATTTGTTATTTCGTGTGTTTTAAATTTTTGTAAGTGCTGTAGTGTTCTGAATAGATTAAATGATTATTATTATTATTATTATTAAAAAGCTACGTTATCAGTGAGTAACTTAGGCTATATTTTTATTTTCACGCGGAAGATGTCGCGAGCAACGGCTAGCAATTAATCATCACACCCTTCTCTTAATTCTTCCCTATTGGAATAGGATGATTTGACGGAGATAGAGACGCATAGGACAGGAAAATATCTTCTGTCTCTGTGTCCCCTTCTCCGTCGTTTAAATGTAGACAAGGCACCTGCTTTTGCGCATTGATTCTTCGCTTGAGCTAATTTACCTTATAATATTGTTTATATTAAAACTGAGTGTGTACCGGACTCATAGGATGCTACAATTTAATTGAGACATCAGAATGAATGACTTTTATATAGAAAAGTAAAACGGAGACGATAGTGGTGATTGCTTTATGACTTCCTCCCCGCAGCCGGACAGATAAACGCTATTTCAGTCCGCAATGAATGAACGCATGAATGGATCTTAATGAATGATCATTCGTTTGACGTTCGTACAAATGTCCCTTATCGTTGCATGCGTTTGTGTGAAATCATTTGTTTATCACAGCAGCTGTTATTTATTGTTATTGTTTATTAGAAAACGTTATAATTACATAAAGGCCAATGTTATCTATCAGTGCTTAGTTTAGTTTTAATATTTCTAGTATTCACTGATATTATAATAAAAGAAATCTCATACAACTGTTTAGTCTTTAGAATTATATGCACAGCAAAATTTACTAATTACATTACGTATAGTAAAATTACAACCAAATATGAAATAAACTAGCTTTCGCCCACGACTCTGTCCGTGCAAAATTTAAAAAAAAAGTGAGTATCCTATGTGTTCTTCCAGATTCTACATTAACATAAAATTTCATCAATATCCGTTCAACCGTTTAGGCTACAAAATCTAACAAACCTCCATCCATCCATCTGAACTTTCACATTTATAATATTATTATGATTAATCTAAAGGCAATATACTTTTTTTCTTTTTTTTGTGAGCGGCGCCATACCGCCCTCTCGTACCCCTAACTTGTGGGATTAGGGATTTTGGATACAGCTTTAATTCTTCACTAGCTTTCGCCCGCGACTCCGTCCGCGTATAATTAAAAAAAAAAGTGAGTATCCTATGTGTTCTTCCAGACTATCCTCTACAACAACATAAAATTTCATCAATATCCGTTCAGCCGTTTAGGCTACAAACTGAAACAAACATCCATCCATCCATCTAAACTTTCGCATTTATATTACAAATATTAGTATGATTAAAAGTTTCTTTTCTCTTTGAAAATTTACAAACTAATATCACATTAAAACTACTCTAATATCACAAGGCAATATACTTTAAACATCATTCTATCAGAAGTAAATTTAAAAATGAATGAATTAAAACATTAACAAATATCATATCAATTAAAAATAACTGGCTGGAATACACAATGTAGAAATTGTAGCAAATAAAAAAGAAAAACAAACGATATTAATACGTGAAGCCATTAAACAGGGTTGAAACTTTACGTTCCACATTAAGAAACTCGGCACGTCCTAACACGTATTGATAATTACGTGAGCGGCTCCTTTGTGCCCCCGTGGACGAATGGGCACATGGGGAACTAAAGCTGGAAGTACACAAACAGCTATGCTATAAAATTGAAAGAAGTAAAAAAAATCCTACAACCTTCTAATATAAACGTAATAAGTCGGTGGCCAACAAGAAGTTTAAAACTAAGAGAAACTTTTAAATTAAATTTACTGCAAGTTAATTTAACTGGAACCACGTATCCACCGCTGCGGTAACGTTGTTAAAATAATATCAATAAGTAACAGTGGAAGTCGACATTAAATTGACATTTCAGTAGTGGACATCGACACTAAGAAGTATATTAATATATTTTATAAATTTTGATTCTATTTAATTTTATACTAAACAAAATTAATGTATTATTCAAATATCGCTTTCATATATTATATCTTTTACTGTACTACAATTCTGCCGACCAAGCAATCGAGGCCCTCTGAGGGTAAACCGATATTGGACCTCAAACAAACATAAAAATGGATAGTAAAATTTTACGAGCACCGATTTAGTGGTGACTGTGAACTATACCCTTACCAACTACCATCGAACTGATTTTATAAAACCTTAACGATCTTCGGAAGACGTTTTTCCAAAGGCAATTCTGAATTATTAGATTAAACGACATTTTAAATGGATACATTTAATTGTATTACACTAATAAACACTTCCAAAACAACTTTTAATTTGTTTTTCTAGCAATTTATTGATGGCCATTTTGAATTCCGAAATGTTGTTGAACTAAATGTAGGCAGTTTTTTTTCTAGTTTTCAAAATTAGAATGTTAATCTATCTCTCTCTTACATTTCCTTTCTCTGTTGATATCCGCGACGAATTAAAGAAAATTAGTAGCTAAAGAAGGGCAGTATCAACAGAACCCAAAACTATCCTGCATGTTTGTGTAGATATATGCATTGTAAAGATGTGTGTTCGAGGTCTCTGCCTAACTCTCTAGGTTCCTTTGTTGCCTTTGTTCCTAATCTTATGTGTTCTTCCAGACAATGTTCTTCTGCCAAATGTCATCTAGATCTATTGAGCTGTTCTGAAGATCCCTTTTAAAATCCAACCTTTCATGTACGGCTGAACGGATTTCGATGTAACTTGGTATAGATGTAGAGGATAGTCTGGAAGAACACATAGGCTAATCACTTTTTTTTAATTCCACGCAGACGGCCGTGGGCGAAAGCTAGTAATATTATAATAATAAATTATAGGTAAGAAGAAAGTAAAGAATGATGTTTAGTTAATTTGTTACTACCATTTGCTTCGACTGTCAAAATGTCTGTGCAATATATATTATGTTTCAAAGATAATTTTGGGGCGTTATCGTCGCTCCGACAAAGCCCCCTGAAAAAAAAAGATAATTGAAATTTTTATTCAATTAAAACCCACAGTTATTCGATCCTACATTAAGAATGATCCCACAACTTTGACTTAACTATAGAAATAGAAATAATTTTATTGAAAAACAAAAGATCTATCGCACAACTGTTGTGATTGTCGATTGTTTCGTAGCCAATTCCACTGTTTTGTTGCAACTAAAAATCGAGTAGTGTGCACACCTCCATATAAGCTCATCATCAAAGCACTAAACAGTTGTGCGATAGTTTAGTCAAAGATGTGCGCGCGCTCTAAATACAAGTTCCACTAAAGCTTAATAGAATCGTCTCGTTTGTCATTAACAGAGATACATTTAAAAATAATCTCGGAGACAGATTGAAAATTTAAAAAGCATTACACAAGGCACCGCACGACGCGTCTAACAAGTCCACACTTGATTCACTATTACCGACGGTAGCTAACATAGACCGTATATCGTTTTAAATTCTGGCCACCCATTGAAATATACGTTTCCTAGTAAACGAGCCGCATCGTTAAAGCAATTAACCAAGAAATATTCCCGAAAACCCTTATCTCGTATAGATTTAAGAGGAAGCATCAACTTTTTGGGTTCTGTAAGTTTCTAAAGAACTTAGGTATTTTAAAATACAATTTATAATTTTCTACTATTAAGCCCGTTATATATTTTTATTAAAACTGTTCAGTTAAAACTGTGCGAAGCAGGCAAAAACTGAACAGAACTGGTAGTTAATATTTTGCCTACATATGTAAAACTCAGAACTTCAAGTTTATGACTTTATGTTATATATGTTATTCTACAAGTACAAGTTTATACACTTGTACTTGTAGAATAACAAACTTAAAAGAATAAAAATCTGATGGCTTTAAGTGCATTTAAATTATAATAGCTAAATTCGTCCAAAAAAAAAATCTGTTAAACGTTATTGAATACTAGCTTTCGCTCGCGACTCCGTCGGCTTAGAATTGAAAAAAACAGAAGTGAATAGCCTATGTGTTCTTCCAGACTATCTTCTACATCTATAACAATTTTCATCGAAATCCATACAGCCGTTTAGGCTACAAACTCTAACAAACATCCATCCATCCATCCATCTAAACTTTCACATTTATAATATTAGTGAGATATATATGTAAAATAAAATAAAATAAAATAAGTAAGATAAATTAAATAACATCAAAGTTAACATGCCCTTAAGTTGAATGCCGTTCAAAACCTCTAACACTTTATTCCGTATAAACTTCTATCGGTTAGTTTGCATATATATTTATTTTTATGTCTCTATTCGGCATTTTTCCGGTAGCCGCTAATAGTTTTGGTCCATTAATGTTAATTATATTCAACCGATCATCTCACATTATTTTTATGACCTATAAACTTTACCGGGACGCAATTTGTAAAGGGAAGTCTAAGAAAACATTACGACTTAATGTGGTCAAGTTTAAGAGGACCCTTATCTTTGATTGTTTGTTTTTTTGTGAACGATTAATTAAACTAATTTAGAAATATAACCACTTAAAAAGGACAGAGTGCATATTAGGAGGAAACGTAAAAGATCATTTAAAAAATTCTTTCTTAATAATATTATAAACTAGCTTACGACCAAAACTCCCTCCGCTTGGTCTTAAAAAGACAAAAGTAATTAGCCTATGTGTTTTTCCAGATTATGCTCTACATATATGTCAAATTTTAGCGAGATACATTCAGCTGTTTATGCGGCAAACTCTAACAAACATCCATCCATTTAAACTTTCGCATTTATAACACAAGTAAGACATAAAAATTTAGTTGAATAGATGGATGTTAGTGTAATGGATGTTAATCTGGATAATATTTGGGACAGAGATAGATAACTGGATGATATAGCAATATCTTACATAGAGCCTGTCCCACCACTGGCTGATAGTGGCTCAGATAGATTAAAAATGACGTCACTGTCATATATGTCATAAGGGACTATATGTCATAAGGGAACAAAATCAGATATTTCAGTCATACTCGTATATTTTACTCGTTGGATTGTTATCAGACAATTTACAATTTGGTGGAACCTTATTAATTTATTTAAACTCCTCGATAATAAAGTTACAGGTAAAACATTTTGGATCTAAGAATGTTTTTATCTTACCACTCTACTTACTATGATCAACATTGTGGTAAAACATTATCTATCTCTGCTTTATTCCAAGAGAATGACAGAGATGGCAAGAAAACATGTGTTAGGATAGCGTACGCTCACAGTTAATAGGGTCGTATTGAATTGCAACAATGTTAATCAATTAATTCATAACCTATAAATGTTAAAATGTGTTGTCGATAATTAGCAGGTCATGGCATTCCTTGATAGTACTAACGGGCGATGACTGAAATGTCAAAGTACTAATAATAATGGCCGTATTTAAATGCTTTTTTTATGTTAAAAGTTACAAGTTAAAGAACACGAACAATAAAATGTATACCTTAATTTTTTTTTATTAAAATTCCTTTTGAATCTATACTGATATTATAAAGAGGAAAGTTTTGTATTGAAATAACTCAAATACTACTGGGCCGATTTTAAAAATTCTTATACTGTTAGAAAGGTAATTAATCTGTGAGTAAGATAGCTATATATTTTTAAATTTCATAGGACGAAATAAAAAAATAAAATCGATACGAACAGGCATAAGAAAAATTGAAACGAGTACGAATTAAAAAGGTTTTTAAAAAGTTTTTTTTTTTATTTTTCACGGCACAAGCCATTTACGTCCTAGGATGCTTAGTTTTATTATCTGTGCAGTGTTTAATAGAAGTTTGTTAATTAAATATTATTACTATTGTCACAAATATTTTATCTCTAAGTAGAGGTTATCTATGGTTTATATATTCAATGTCTGGTAAATCTATGAAGTCATATGTTTTTTTAGTTATTGTAATATTTTCTTAACGTTTAATCTTACTAATATTATAAATGCGAAAGTTTAGATGTTTGTTAGTCTAAACTGCTGAACGGATTTCGATGAAATTTGGCATAGATGTAGAGTATAGTCTGGAAGAATACATAGGCTAGTTACTTTTTTTTTCAATTCAACGTGGACGGAGTCAGTGCGAAAGCTAGTTACCCTAAATGCGAAAGTTAAGATGGATGGATGTTTGAAGTTATCTCAAGAATTGATTAACGGACTTCGGTGAAATTTGGTTTAAATGTAGAACATAGTCTGGAAAAACATAGACTATAAAGTTTTTTTTTAACTCCCCTGAGACAGATTCGCGGCCAACATCTAGTAAATATAAAATCTGATTTGTCCTTACCCCTTTTAAGAGGTATGACGTCACAATATGGCGCCACTTTTTGATTGAAAATGTAATATTTACCAAACGAAATACACTTATTAAAAGAGGGCTTAACAATGCGTATAGTAATTGAATAATTCTTGTAAAGGTTGAAACCATTTTGTTTTTTAACAAAATAAATACTGATACATATTAATACGACGCATTTGTTGGAAAAAACTACTTTTGATTGTGATAAAAATAACCGTAGAGTGGAAGTGTTTTTAAATGTCATCGTTTTTAAAACAATAAATTATAAAAGTGAACAGTTATTTTAAACTTAACAGTATATTTAAGGGGTAATAAAAAACTTCTGCAGCAAAATTTTCATTTATTATGTGTTTTATTTCACTCAAAAGTATTTAATAGACATACTTAAATTGACACTAAAATCAAATCTATACTAATATTATTAGTATAAATTCAAACATTCATTTTCCCTTAGAAAACTCTATTGTCACTGAGTAATATAAATTATTAATATTTGTCCCTATAATTAACGTTTTAATTCCGTACAGACGAAGACGCGAGTAAAAGCTAGCTAGCTAGATTGAAATTTAGTACGGATTCGTGTTTATACAATTCTAACTGTTCACGTGCGGCTTCATCTGCGTGAAATTATGAAAATTTTATTATATAATATATTATTCTTTACATGACATCAAATAGATACAAATGTCAAAATGACATGACATGATAATAAACCATGGCAACCTTGATTTTTTGATGTTGGCAGCTTGTAGTTTATGGTCCCATTCCCACCTGAAGGTGTGTTCTCAATTTATTTATCCCCTAAGTTTAATAGCGAGAAAATATATAGCCTAAAGCGTGTCGTAGGTGTAGGCCTTTTTAGCAAAGAAAGAATTATTCAAAAATATGATGTGATTGCTGACATCCGACGTCACAAAGTAGTGTATCACATCACATCACCAGTTCACTCTACGTCACCACCGAGGGGCTCGGAACCTACCCTAAGTTAGGGTGACTAGGTTATAGTCAACCACGCTAGCCAAGTGCGGGTTGGTTGACTTCACACATATCTTTGAATTTCTTCGCTGATATGTGCAGGTTGCATCACTTTTCCTTCACCGTTCACCGTTCAAGTAGTGTATGTTTAGACTTTATTATATTAAGTATATATATACAACATATATGCAAACGGACTATACGATATCTACTCGTACGAGTATGTAGTTGGTACTAATTACCTACATTTTAATATGAATTTCTCGACTATAAAATATCGTATCCAATGAGCTTAGTTTTTTTTTAAACATAAACTTTAACACTGGCCGATAAGACTCGACGATATCATTAATTATTTATCGATGGCCGTTAAAAATTAACTGAATAAAAAAATGGGAACAGCCAGAGAAAAACAAACCGGCTGTTATCAACGATATGTGCTATAAAATGTTAATTGTGATCGGTAATTGCAATTAAAATTAAAAGTTATTGCAGTGAAGTTATCTAGGGTCAAGTTGGTTACGTTACTAGATATGGGTTTCGGTTTTACTGAGGCCATGTGTTTTTGTGGTTGAGAAAATAAGCAGTAAAAGGTTAGCGTGGTATGGGCATGTTATGAGAAGGGATGAATCGCATGTAACAAGAAGGACGTTAGTTATGAATGTGGAGGTACACCGGTAGAGGTAGACCTAGAAAGAGATGGATGGATTGCGTGAAAGGTGACATGATCAAGAAGGGAGTGATGACTGAGATGACGTATGATAAGAGTTATTTGGAGGACGAAAACCCGTCGCGCCGACCCTACGGGAGTAGGATAAGGCAGGGGAGATGATGATGATGTGTTTTTGATTCTAAATATTTATGATAGAAAAAAAATAATAAACAAAAACACAGCCTATGTTGCTCACTGACAACGTAGATTTTTAATGGTGAAAGAATTTTTGAAATCGGCCCAGTTGCTTTTGAGTTATTTTGAATACATACAAAAATGCAAATCTTTCCTCTTTATAATATTAGTCTATGCTAACCTAAAAGTTTACAATTCGGTTCCATGTTATGATTGTAAGTTTAAATTAAATTAAGGCGGCAATACACATGCCAGTAAAATAGGTTAGTGGCTGGCATGCCAGGTACTGGAAATAGTAAAATGACAACGAAATCGTATAAGACGAGTGTCAAGTTTCGTAACCCCTAGTACTTTCTCGCAAATTTTCGTGCTATGCTTTTTCTAATGCATGTAATCTGTTTTAATTCATTAAATTAAATAATTACATCAATTGCAGTAAAAGTACGTCTTTTAAGGATCTCCGTACGATATTATTTTAACCGATACATGTATTCAAGAATAAAAGAAGCAAATATAATTTGTCCGTAAAGGCACAGAGAGTAACATTAACTCAGCCTTGCTAACGGTATTAAATTAATTAATTGTCAACTGAAAAAAAAAACAAACAAGAACCAAAGAGGATCGATAAAGAAATCAACACACAACACGCAACTTAACCGGTAACTGGCTAACGCAACCACTAATGACTTGACAGTCACTAAAAAAAAAGAAAAAATCGACGACGAAAAAAGTATCAGCCGCTATATCCTCAGTTGACAACGCACAGAAATGAGGCCGTGGAGTGTAGACTCTTAACTAATTTCTTCCATCGCTACCGTATACAGGGAGTGTTAATTGCTACGTGCGAGCGAGATAAACGAAGTATCCTCGTACGTGTGAAAGAGAAAAGATACGATATCAAAATAAAAACTTGTTTGTTGCCAGTCGTTGCACTCACACAGTAGCGACGGCTCGTTAAAGCAGAGCTTTTAACCCTTTAATGATAACATATATTTGTTTAATTTAATGAAGTATTTAACGATTACTTTGCATGTAATTTCGTACCCGACACTTAATTTCTTTTTAATATAGTGGTGTAAACAATATATTATATTGGTACTGTACATTCGAAGATTTTCAGAGATTAAATAAAGAATATAAAAAAGTATAAAAATCACATAAGTTCTCGAAAACCCTTTATCAGATATTAAGATTTGTCAAAAATTAATTACGGTAAAAATGTTAATTGTTAAAAAACAAACGAATACAGAACAGAAATACTACAAAGGATATAAGAAAATATTACAAATCTACAACGCGCCACAAATAGTTTACTATTCAAACCAATATGGATCCCACCTCCTCCTCCTTCGACGTTTTCCTAGCTTTTCTCTCCAATACTAACACATAAAGTTGTTCATACTATAAAGGTCAAATACTAACAAAAAATATTAAAATAAAATACATACGGAGGTAAACAAAGCTTTATTATTATTCAAGCCAATTTGTATAATATAATTTTTATTTCATGTTGTAATTAGCCATGTGGCAGTGAAAGGGTTGGTATCGGGTTGACAGTTTGACAGCGATTGCTGCGACGCACGGACGCGTCGTCCCGATAGTGTTAATTAATAATAAGGATTAAATTAGCGAAACAGCTATGTAGAGATCTAACGGGTGGTTTCCGAGTTACTTTTAACCTTTCGATTGTGGTTATAGTTCGATAAATTCATAAAATAAGGTTCCGAACTACGTCACTCCAATGAAACTTAGGTTCTCTAAACACTAATGAATCAATGGATAATCATACTATACTAATATTATAAATGTGAAAGTTTAGATGGATGGATAAATGTTTGTTAGAGTTTATAGACTAAACGGCTGAACAGATTTCGATGAAATTTGGTGTAGATGTAGAGTATAGTCTGGAAGAACACATAGGCTACTCACTTTCGTTTTTTTTAATTCCACGCGGACGGAGTCGCGGGCGAAAGCTAGTGATAAAATAAATGGCAACTTCAGAAACCCAGCATAAATCGATCTGGCTTGAGAATATTGCGTGACGAAGTATACTTAAGTTATACTATAATTCAGATAAATTTCTTTTATTTGTACGTTCAATTGTTTTAGCAAAAGGAATGCATTTTTTATAATAAGTAAATGTATTGTAAAATCTTATTTCTTACTAATATTACAAATGCGAAATTTTAGATGGATGTTTGTTAGAGTTTGTAGCCGGATCTTACTTAACCGGACTTAACGGATCTTGATGAAATTTGGCATAAATTTAGAGCATAATCCGGAAGAACACATAGGCGAAAGCTAGTGTACTATAAAACTATTGTAGACTTTAAAATTAACTTAAGTTTACTGTTCTAAGATTTTTTTTACTTGCTTTACTGTATATTTCCGTATATTGTATACAATATAGGTATATATCATACTAATATTATAAATGTGAAAGTTTAGATGGATGGATGGATGGATGTTTGTTAGAGTTTGTAGCCTAAACGGCAGAACGGATCTCGATGAAATTTGGCATAGATGTAGAGGATAGTCTGGAAGAACACATAGGCTACTCACTTTTGTTTTTTTTAAATCCACGCGGACGGAGTCGCGGGCGAAAGCTAGTATTCTCATAAAACTCATTTAATAACATTTGAGTTATAAAGTTGTTATTTATCTATACTAATATTATAAAGAGGTATTTTTGTATGTATTGAAATAACTGAAAATCTACTGGGCTGATTTTAAAAATTCTTTCACCCATTAGAATGGTAATTTATCTGTGAGTAACATGGGCTATATTTTTTGATATCACGAGGGCGAAGTCGCGAGCAACAGCTTAATTACAAAGCATTCTTAGTACGAGTATACAAGAATCACTTTTACCGATTGCAACATATTCAAATTTAATGTTAATTTTATATCGTCTTGTGCATTAATTATTTAAGTTTCCATTTCTTTGATCGCGTTAAAAGAATCTTAAAACTTTAAAACTCGTTCTGTATATTTATTGCCTCGTGATTATAAGCAATTACAATGAATTTGTTTCTGTTGAGTTAGCTGGAGTTAGTATAATTTGTGTTTTGTTTTATTTTATCGAAAAAGAAAAACTTACACAATTATACAGTTATTTTAAACCTGACACACTCATTACTTTTAAATCTAAATGATAATGAGCAAGCAAATATCTATATCTATACATATATAATAATAAAATTGGAATGTCTGTTTGTAATATCAAAAGAAAAATTCCAGATTTCGGGAAGACGATGTATTTGAGTTACTGATAACGATAACCGCATTTAAAACATTTTTGTCTGTCTGTCTGTCCGCAAGCAGCGTTCGTTCCGGGTAATCTCCGAAACGGTTGGGCCGATTTCGACCGGACTTTCACTGAAGGGTAGCAGAAATAAACGGGTGTATTATAGGTTACTTTTTTATGTAAATATTGCGTGGACGAAGTCGCGGGCAAAAGCTAGTCTATATTATCATTTAAAGAAATGATTTGGTTACACGTATTATAAATTGTACATTATACAAAAATTATCTCTTATTAAAACAATTGTGCAATTTTAAATCGATTATTACCTTATAAACCAGATTTTGCACGCGACATCGTCCGCGCGATTAAAAAAAAAATAACTCAGTAACGTGTTCTTCCAGATTTGTTCTACATATGTGCCAGATTTCATTAAGATCTATTAAGTCTTTCTGGAGATACTTTCTAACAAACATCCATTCATATATATAAAATTTCACATTTATAATATTAGTAAATTAGTAATAAATATCTCGAAGCAACTAATGCATACTTAAATGGTCTAATTATTATAAAAAAGTACTTATAATCTACATTAATTACTCTTTGTATATTATTACAATATTTTTATACTATTACAATTAACAAGCAAGCCTATAGCATTGTAATAGCTAATTAGCATTTGTTTGACGTAGAAATATTAGCGGATACGCATCTAGTTACGTGGTTATATTGAATTATAAGAGCGCGTACACCTTTGACTAAACTATCATACAACTGTTTAGTCTTCAACACGTTAGTCAAATAGGTAATTATCTTGTAATCCGTATATTAATGGCTTTATTGCGGTAAGCGTACGTTCGCACGGGCAGACTTTGTACGCCGCGGTAGAATTCAAGGTCAGCAGACTTTTTACGCCCACGCGATAGGTGTTCGTACGAGCGTAAAAAATCCACTCTTGAATCGTATCTCGTGTCAGTAAGACGTGTAAATTGTTTCTGTTAAATTACTAGCCCGACCCGAAACTGGCGACTGAATCCGAAGTCACGTAGTTAGAGAGCAAACTAAAAGTAGACAGTACATTTTCTTTAAAACTAACATTTGCTAATGTTTAAAAAAAAGGTTTTTTCTACACGCACTAACAAAGCTCTCATGCAATGTTTTATTTTATTTTCACCCGAATATTGATAAAAAGTGTTCTACTTGATACATATAATAAGTTTACATATTATATAGTTATAGAAAATTTATTTATTAGATTTCTATTAATCAGTAGCGGCTCGTGGCTCGTGGGTCCTGGAACTAGTGGTGCACGATTTGAATTGTAGGAAATCAAACCAACTATATTCTTTTGATTTTACACAAAGACATTTAAGAAATATATAAGACTAGGCATGTTTTCATCGGTACTTTCTCTAGAAGGTACTATGTAAATCAGTTGTCAAATTTAATATGCCGCCTCGTAACCTTGTATTGACATCTGATAAAAATTTTTACAAAATTATAAGCTCCATCTTTTATTGTAAAATAAACAGTATCACAAAATAAAATAACAATTAAATTAAATTACATATAAATATGATTTAGTGACACTTGCTGGCAATTAATTTAAATATAGTTAATTATATTGAGATGTGGTTATGGGGATCTATCAATAGACAACGGTAATGAGATTATGTGAAAAATGTTTCAAGTGAAGTGTAAACTATGCCTACTCTATATATATTTTTAATCTCTTTGATTTTATACCACCAATCCCTAAAAAAAATTCAAGTAATTGCCAAACTAATCATCCTTATTTAGACAAACTATAAGATAAACTTTATTTTTATTTGCAAAGGTCAATTTAGGTACTTAATTAGTTATGTATGTTAAAGTATTAAAATTTTTGTCGAGTTAATTTCATGAAAGCGATGGTTCCAGTTGGATAAAACGTATTACAGCTAGGGGTTGGGTCGCTTAAATTTGAAACGAATATGTAATAAAACAACTGTTAGCAAAATTATTTCAAGTCACTGTATTTATTATTTTAAAAAACATATACAATTCGTGTTTTTAATTTAATAACATATGAAAAGTACACAAAATACACCGCAATGACGTCACGCTATCACCATGACATTCATTGGTTACGTAAGGAATATAAGGCAGAGTCCGTGATAAATATCCAAATAACAGTGAGAGAATTATTATATTATCAGGGTCCAAAAACACACCAAGTTAATAGAAAAGAGGAAAATACGATCAGAAAATTTCTGACATTTTAGTTTCATTTACATTATTTATTTAATTATTTTGACATGTGACACTATCATGTCAAAGCAGTAAAGAGTATGGTAGCTATTTATAGTTTGTCTAAATAAGATGGATTAGTTTGACAATTCGTTTGTAATTTAGTAGGGATGGGTTGTGTAAAATCAGTCATAAATCTTATCGATTTTAGCTTTTATTCTTATAGAAGTTGAAATCGATAGATTCATAGTTATAACTTAAGAATTTAAAAAAATCACTGTTTTCTCAAAATTAATAATGACCTGCAGAACTATTACAAATAATGAGAGTAAAAAAATATTTATTACTACTACAGCCGTACGTAATCGAATTGGATTTCGCTATTATTATTGTCATCGCTAAATTCTCTACACTATAATCAATACTAGAATTGTCCTCTAAATTAGTTAATAAGAAAATAATAATTTTAGTTAAGTTCGATAAATTTTATTTAAACCGAATATCGATAGTTCATAATTGTTCGCTATGCGTGTTTGTGTCGACACTACGATTCCTGTCTATTAAGTACGGTATTTTCCTTCATACAAATTTAATTCGATACTTCATATGCGTCAATTATCAAACTAATCTAATCTTATTTAGATAAACTATAACTGACCGGTTACAAAGTTAAGTCGCCCTCTCCACTCCACGAGATTGCGCCACTGTCTATAGGACATTTTTATTCAATGATATAGTTTGCACCTGTCACTACCCCTGATATCATCCTTGTCAGTCTATAGTTTAATGATCGAAATATTAACGAAATTCGTAAAAGATAATTTTTATTGTAGCTGTGCATTATAAGTTCTGCTGCCACATATTTTTCTGTCCCGTTTAATAAAATCCTGACTCGCATACAACAATTACTGATTGTCATAGAACGTCTGCCAAAGTTATAATAAGCTCCTTTTGTTAATTCGTATAAAATGAAAAGTATTATAAAAATGTGTTTCGTGTTGAATGTATTATATTTATTGCGTTAATTATTAGGACAAGAAATCAATGTGTCCGAAAGTCCGTGTATGTTATGGATAATCTCCGAAAATTACTGCACCGGATGTAACAGGACTTTAAATGCAATGTTATAGGTAGCCTAGTCGTATAACATGGTATATTCAATCCAATAACATAATTAGTAAATCTTATTGGTGATCATCTTTGCCCCCCGCTATACTTAGAACTTTCGGATCTACAACCACGACAGAGCTATGATAGTACAATATGTACACTTGTTAAAAGTTTGCGATCCCTAGCACTAGTTAATCTGTTTTCAAATGTAACTTATCAAGTATAACATATTATTGCTTTACTTTAAGAAAAAAATGTGGTTTAATTTCCTATAAGACATTACATACATTTTTTACATGTAAAGATATGTTACAAAACAGATCAATTTTTATAGCTAGTGATCGCAAACTGTTTTGATCGGTGTAAACACAAAACAAACATGTTCGACAGCCAAACGCGGCGTATTTTTATTAAAATGGACCAATAAAATTTATCGCGGCGTACCAAGATACGCCAAGTCGAAAAACGCCTCCGTATGAACGGCTTCATAGAGTCCCATACGTTCCATTTTGACACATTATCTACCGCCTAGCGTTTTCACGTCCGTGCGAACGGCTGACAGCGCGTTGAGCGTTAAAACAATTACACTAGGCTCCAAAAATATTTGTCCATCTACATTTTGACTACATTCCCAAAAAAAAATTATTTTATAAAGACAATTTATTATGTTTCCTAGTTTGTATGATGTTCATTTTTGAAGCTGCAATTTTGTTTTAATTTAGCTATTGTGAAATTAAAACAAGTAAAATATAGAATAACTACTAAAAATATTTCTACAGTAGTTATCTAATGTCATTGACTAGAAAACACGCATTATATAAAGTGCTTAAAGTCTACCGATATTTTTTCATTCTCAGATTTTTTAAAATTTTTATTATTGGATGGTCTAAATAATTTTGGAAAGTAGTGTAGCGTAACGCGTGATTTCTCCTACGCTCGTGCGAACACTTGTATGAAGTTCCATATGTTGCATTTTATTTTTACGCTAACGCCCAATGCCCAAAATGGAACAGTGCGCGTAGAGAAATACGCCAAGTCGAAAAACGCCTCCGTATGAACGGCTTCATACAATCCCATACGTTGCATTTTGACACATTTCTACCGCCTAGCGTTTTCACGTCCGTGCGAACACTCGCTAACAGGTTTCAGAGTTCCGCTAAATGAGAAACTGTCTAGAGTTATCGAAAACATATTGACATCTCTGTTATATTCACAGTCAATGAAAGGGATGCAAATACAACTAACATGTACTTAGATAGCGGTAGGGGAAGACCGAAGAAAATATGCATTGTGTGAAACAAGATATAAGAAGGGAGTGTTTCAATATGATGGCTGAAAAAGACTATGATAAAGGCTATGTGTTCTTCCAGCCTATCCTCTACATATATGCGGAATTTCATTGAGATCCGTTCAGCAGTATAGGCTACAACTCAAACAAACGTCCATCCATCTAAACTTTCGCATTAGTAACATGATTTCTTCCAAACTGTTTTATACTGAATTTTATTCGAGTCTCATTCGACCGATGTTTGTTTTCAATTAAAATGTATTGTAGATAATTACTCCCGTAAACAAGGCTATTGTAAACCCATCAATCAGGAACAAAACTGACATTTTAACAGTAATGAGACAGGTGATCCTCCCGTCACTTATACCAATAAATAATGGATACAATTATGCGCATTTTTGTAATTGCGTGCATTACGAGTGGCAATTACCGCCCGAATAAAAATCTATATACGGCGTGCAGCGGTTATTGTCAAGTTAATGTCGAAGATTGTTCCTGTACTATAGTTTCGAGTAAATGTAAGTATGTTTTCTTTAAATTAACTACCGTTAATTTGAGCTTGCATACATCACCAGCTCACTGTATGTCCCCTAGCGGCTCGGAGCCTACCCTAAATTAGGGTGACTAGGCCATAGTCAATCACGCTGGCCCAGTGCGGGTTGGTTGACTTCACAGACACCTTTGAATTTCTTCGCCGATATGTGCAGGCATCACGATGTTTTCCTTCACCGTAAGAACGTCGGGTAAATTATGTACATACGAAAATTCGAAAAATCGAAAATCACATTGGTACATGGCGGGATTCGAACCCAAGACCTGTAGATTACAAGTCAAGTGCTTAAACCACTGAGCCACCGACGCTCTTTAATTAAAACTATCACGGGGTTTAATTTTCTATTTAAATTAAATGGTTGTAGAAAACAAAGAAATCATTTTTTTAATCCAAAATTTCCAATTCATCCATAAAAGTTGAATGCTTTTGTCCTCTTGTACAGAAAATATTTAAATTCTCATGTTAAATGCTTGTATCTGTAATTAATCTCACCGTAACGGTTATTATAAAATGTCCAATAAAAACATCGCACACGAAATCCTTGAAAATCCTTTTAAAAAAACATATTACAACTTTCTGGACAATTAATCCATTAAATTACAAAGCCAAAGTGTAATTACATTTCAAAGGAAATTTTTGTTGAATCGACCATTTTTTGCTAGACTCATCGAAGTGTTAGGCCATAACAATTCTTTTGTATAAACGATAATCTTCTAACAATAAATACTTGAATAGGATTTCATTGGCTTACCACACCTTGTGGTAAACAAGTGTAAGTACGATTTTAAACCTTTTGTCAGAATAATTGACTCAACTGTAAATCAGCGGGAGTGATGTCTTTGACGTTTGACAGGCTTGTATCTCTCAATAGCACATAGGGATTTGAATTTCTTTTGTATGCGAATTCGAACATGGTTTTATAGAAATTAAACTATCGCACAACTGTTCTTGCTTTGATTCCTTTGAGCTTATATGGTGCGCACACTACTCGATTTTTAGTTGTGCAACTAAGTTGAATTGGCTGCGAAACGATCGACAATCGTACAGTTGTGTCTCATTTTGATCAAAGGTGGACGGCTGAACGGATATCGTTGAAATTTGGTACAGACGTAGCTAGTCTGGAAGAACCTAGGCTACTCACTTTTGTTTTTTTTAATTACACGCGGATGGAGTTGCGGGCAAAAGCTAGTCTGAATATCCTTCGGCAGCGTCTTCACTTAACTTAGGTGGAGTCGAGCGGTTCAAGCGCTGGTTTATTTACGTTAAAAAAAAAAAAGAATTAGTTCTAAATTAATTTCACAGATACTTTTTGCTAAAATGTACATTATCTAAATTTATTATACTCCAACGCCAGTGCCTGGGTATTGTTTGTGATTGGCACATTGTGGCCCACCCAGCCGTGTGCGAGTTGTCACTCAAACAAACATGGGTTTTACTTGTAAACAATATACACCAATGCTTTTGTCATCTTTTCATGTTAAGAGAAGTGTCTAAGTAAAAAATTAAATTTTCTACGTGATTGGTTTTGTAATCTATACTTAATATTATAAAGAGGAAAGATTTGTGTAATTGGATTTTTGTATTTATCGAAATAATTCAAAAACTACTGGACCGATTTAAAAACTTCTTGCACCATTAAAAAGCTATGTTATTACTGAGTAACATAGGCTATATTTTTACTATTTTTTTTTCATTTCACGTGCACGAAGTCGATAGCAATAACTAGTTATGTAAGTATCGTTCACATACAGACTATTAGAGATTTGATTCTAAATGTCTAGCCATCAATTTAGTATAAGATTTTTGATATCGACATTGTAATATTTTTTAAACCAACTTGAATATAAATATACATATTTTATGTCTACTAAAAACGTATTAATAGTTTAACAAATAATTCAAGATATTTGATAAAACTGTATCATAATAATATTAAAATATTTAAGTTATAACATTTTCCGTCATGTCCGGACCGCCTACGCTCACATTAAAATTATCCAATAAAATTGGATTTTACTCGGTGCAGTGCGCACGGCATGTTAACAATGAGGAGTCAATCATTTTCGCATTATCCACCGGAGATACAAAGAACCCAAACATGGCCGAATCTCGATCCATTCACGGACAGACAAATTTCACAACCAGAATGATGGATTTGTTAAAAATGACAATTTAAATCTACGAATGTTTAAAAAAAAAAAAAAACTGTGTCCAGCAGGTGGCGTTGTTTCTCACGATTAACTTTGAATTTACAAAAAAAAAGCATTACGGTAAAAAAATATTACGATTTTCTATTAATTCCGTGTATTGCTGCTTCAATGAATATTTTATGTTAAACAAGTAACCGCTCGCCATAGAAAACCAACTAAAAATTCAGTTTTTTGAAGCCCTTTATATCTATCTCTCTGACAAAATATCAGGAAACTAGCTGTTCGCGTGCGGATTCATCCACGTAAAATTATAAAAACTTTATTTTATTGTTTACATTTGTCAAATTATCTATAGCAAATGTCAAAATGACATGACATGACAAACCTTAGCAGTCTTTCTTTCTCGATGTTGGCAGTTATGGTCTTTTTCCCACATTAGGGTTTTTATCCAAAATATTTACCCCCTAAGTTTAATGGCGTGAAAATATATAGCCTAAAGCGTGACGAAAGTGTAGGGCTTTTTATTAAAGAAGGAATTATTCAAAAATATGCTGTAATTGCTGACATCTTAGGCAACAAAGAAGTGTGTGTTTACACTTTATTATAATAGTATAGATAATAATAGACGATAGCTGTATATCTATACGAGTAGAAGACTTTTTCTATTACGTAAATGAACACAATAAAAAAACACTTAACTGTGTAGTCTATAATATAGCAAAAAAAAAACTGGTTTAAAAAAATATAGACTCACAGCAATAAATATTTATTACATTGTTTGTCCGTAACACGTTATCGGCGTTAAAGAAACAGTAAAAGCTTTCACTAGTTAATTATTTTTATTTATAGCTTATAGTTTTTTGTCGTTTCACGTTGACAGGGAAATCATCATCTATACTAATATTATAAAGAGGAAAGATTTGTATTTTTGTATGTAACAAAATAACTCTTAACACTGGGCCGATTTTAAAAATTCTTTTACCGTTAGAAAGATAATTTATCTTTGAGTAACATAGGCTATATTTTTTTATTTGATGCGGGCGAAGTCGCAAGCACCAGCTAGTTCTATATAAAAGAGAAAAGTTTCATCCAGAATTCACCAACATTTTCTCTTCGTACATTAAATAGTCTTATTGAACCCATCATTAAATTGAACGCTTTATTGAATCTTTCTGCTTGTTGAAAGGTCGATATACGTAATGTATTCTATTAAAAAAAACATAGAAACAGACGTAATGGCGTAAAAGATGCCAATTATCAACATTATGATCACAGCCGTTAGACACAGGGTAGTTAAACTATGCGAGTACCGTATAAAATTACTTATTAATGTATGGTTTTACTTTCAACAAAAAGGTTATTTTAATGAAATAGCTTGAGGGTTAAACAAATAGGCAACTTCTGTTATCATCTTCTGTGTTGTGCTCACTGGACTGGAAAATGATTATAATGAAATGCAAAACAACCATCAGCAAGGAGGTGTTGCCACTATACTTGTTAGAGGTGCAAATGTATCGCATCGCTATCAACATGGACTTTTATACTAAAAGTCAATACAACAACCGTATCCATTGGTTTTTCGCCAATACCCATCCATTTTAGTACACTGGAAATGAGGTCGATAACAAGTGTACATACTTGCAGATAATACCACTCAGGACAGATGTATGATTGTCCTGGCAATAAAACATGGTTATACTACTAATAGTTTTTACGCTATATAAAACTTTATGTGACATACTTCAATGCATTCCAACATTTATTGTTACGATTTATACATAATATTAACATAATAAAAGATCTAAAAGCTATTTCATAGATAAATGTTTTAAAACTAATTTATTTAAATCACAGATAATATTAGAATTAAGAGTCTAGATCTAGATAGAATAGGCCAGAGGTTAATATGTTGGACTTTTATAAATTAAAAATCCGGTTTTAATATTTTATATTACGGAAACACCACGTCGTAGTAAGTTGTCTATAAAGATCAATAGAAAAATTATAACAAAACAATCTAAATACCTTTATAACTATAATCACAGACTTTTGAAACAATAGACATGTTTTTTTATACCTAAATTAAAACACTAAAAATAAATTTGGACCTTGACTTGATAAAGCCATTTCTTCCGCCTTGGTCTATTTATGGCCATTGATTTCTAATTAATTATGCCAACATTTTTGGCGTCACGATTTACCTTACTTTGGTCTTCCTCGGTCTCTACGACCTTCAACGTTGTTGGCCATAAGAGACCTGGGCACCCTGACTTTTGACTGACCTTTTTTTTTTTATATATTATAAAGTGGCAAACGAGCAAGCGGCCACCTAAATCCGCCAATATGGCGAAGCGACCGCTACCCGTAGACATTCGCAATAGCGGATGCGTTGCCTACTCTTAATCGACGGAGAAGGAGACGCGCATAAAGAAGATATTTCCACTTCCTTTGCGTCTCCTCCACCGTCAAATCCACGTTCCCTTCCCATCCTATTCTTATGAGAACAAGGGTGGGGAGGAAAAGGGACTAAAGTTGGGCCTTCGGCACCACAAAAAGTCTGGTTAGGTTGATTGAGCTTGTTGGTAGATGTACAGCTGTGAACATTGTATTTCAGCAAGCTAAAATGCCTCTAATTTATATATCAAAGAGTTCCGATCGTGTTTGTTAAATGCATGGAGTGATGTGACTCACAATATTATCGATTAAAAATCGGATCAAATGAAGTATTGAGAGTTGGTGTAAAATGCCAGCCGTGTTGACAGAGACGCGGTCAATAAATCACTAGGCAACAAAGAAGTATTCAATGTGTGTTGATTGTGCCTCTTGGGTATGCTTTTTAGTAAGCGCTAGTGATGGACCTGTGATTTTTTGGATAGAATAGACATCGATATCTCCTGACAATGGCTGCAATGCTGATTTGAAATGCGAGGATTCATGAGTGCACGAAATAAACTATTAAGGTATTTTTTTTTTATAATATAAGGTGGCAAACGAGCAAGCGGCCACCTGAATCCACCGAAATGGAAAGCGACCGCTGCCCATTAACATCCCCAATTGCAGATGCGTTGCCTACCCTTAATTGACGGAGAAGCAGACACGCATAAAGAAGATATTTCCACTTCCTTTGCGTCTCCTCCACCGTCAAATCCACTTTTCCTTCCC
The DNA here is from genome assembly GCA_029286645.1 of Papilio protenor. Classification (NCBI taxonomy): domain Eukaryota; kingdom Metazoa; phylum Arthropoda; class Insecta; order Lepidoptera; family Papilionidae; genus Papilio; species Papilio protenor. The sequence goes on along the minus strand of JAGSMZ010000010.1, from coordinate 1,172,141 downwards.
ATCTGTTGTAAACATTAAAAGACTTTATTTATATGTATTTCATCGTCTTTAATATTCCTTCGGTTCTTTTAGACACACATTTTTCCTAAAAGTGACATTTTTGACTTCTTTTACATTTTGACATACTTATATATTACAGCCAGTGTATATTGTTATAATTAAACCTTCTTTTAAATCCACAACACACTCCCGAGGGAGGCATACAAAGTTCAAAACCAATAAAATAATTTATAACAAATATCAAACAAGTAACGTGCTATAAAAATAAGAAAGAGCAATCAAAAACGAAAGTGAAAGTCAAAACTCCTGTCAATCTCTAAAAGTAAAATATGAATTATTGACATAATTATTTCAGTTAGTAGATCTAGTCATCGAATGCTCTGTCCAATATTCATCTCAGCACGTCTTTTACCAGCCTTATCATTCACTCTCACCACCCTCCCAACTAGGGAACAGCTGGTGCTGAAAACCTCCTTTGTATGTAGGTTGTTTCTTTGTCTTCCTTTTATTGTTGTGCTATAAGCATCTTGGATAGGCCCTTGAAGCGTCCAGCCAAGCTTAGTAGGTATTGCTACCAGATTTTTATTTAATCGTATAATGTTTCCTTCAATAATAAAACCTAATTGATCTGAACCCACTAATATACCAATCTCTCTGATATCTTCTTCCGCGTCAGTTAAATCGATCTGATGCTTCTTCAAACTGTTTATCAAATTTGGGTCATACACTTTAGGTAAACTTCCACAAAGCACATCTTGTTCCAAAGCTGTCATAGTAGTACTATACTTTTTATCTAGACTACCTACATTAACCTTGAAAACTCTATGTTTCTGCGCCGGTTTCTTCACACCACTAAATAGTGAGTTCTAAGGTTCTCACTACCTGTCACCTGTAGACCAAGGTCTTCTGCCAACTCCTTCTTATGTAAGTTCTCTGTGAACCAGAATCTAGAAGTACTCTTACTTTTCTTTCTTCTCTACCAGTTGAAACTTTGACTACTAGTGTCTGTAACAAAGTGGTTGTGTTATTGCTAGTAAAATTGTTGTTTACTTCGACATTGTTTTCTCGATGATTTCTGATTTTTGTTTTTCACACGTCTTCGGCTCTGCATGGAGTGTTGGACACAATATAACTACATGCCTCTTACTACAACACATACATCTAATAAAGGCTTTGCAATACTTGGCGAGATGTCCTTTCTTTAACATATAAAGCATCCACCCTTTTTCTTTATTGCATCTTTCTTCTGGTCGAGCGACATTTTATCCGCATTACTGCACTCAAGTGTGTGATGACCTTTATCACAGAAAAAACAATTGATCACCTTACCTCCTTTTGCCTTGTAACCTTTGTCCTCCTGCTTTGTCATAAAACACGACGTTGTTGGTATGTTCTCTTTTGAATCGCTGTAGGTAAACAAAGACTTAGCAAGGTTACATCTGGTATGTGCCTCAACTTGGTTTTCTAAGAACAACATTAACTGTTTGAGTTTTGACTCTTTTTTTATTGGTATTTTTGCCCATTCTAATAAAATAACATCTGGCAATGCTGATTCAATTAAAGGCAGTAGAATGCATTCGTATCTATTCTACCAATGCCTAATGACTCTAAAATTTGTAAGTTAACAGAAACTTTATCAAAAATATCTGTAATTTCTAAATTATTTCTTGACAAAACTATCCCTAAAATCTCGCGTATATATATTTCGATCAAAACTTCGTCTTTGGCAAAACGCCTTTTTAACATATCTATGATTTTTCGTAATTATCCTTCGTTGGTGGATAGCTCTCTACTAACGTTCTTGCTTTAGAATTATCCGCCATACAACTAAGTAGATATGCAAATTTATCTTCATCCCGTAGTCTTGCGTCCGTATGAATTTTTTCGTATTGCGTCCAAAACGGAATCCAAGACTTTGGATTGTCGTCAAATTTTCTTACATCCATCTTCGGTAGGTGCAATGGTAATTGTACGCATTCTTGTTTAATGGTGCCTGGTCTATTTCTAACTTTGATTTCCAGCCATTTTTTCTCAACTTCTTGACATTCGTCGAATTCTTTTGTTAGTTGCTCTTCGTCATAGTTGACGTCATGCAATAATATTTCTTGAATTTTTTTGTCTAAAATTATTATTGCATTTATTTTTGCTTCTAAAAACGTTATATCGACTTCTGTAAGCTTGTATTCTGTCTCTGCGTGTCTATTAAAAATACGACGTAATTGTCCCCTCTCTCGTATAAATTTTTGAAGGTCCATTTTATTTCTTCTTCGTATTTCTTCTATTAATCACGGTCGCCACTTATGTTGTAAACATTAAAAGACTTTATTTATATGTATTCATCGTCTTTAATATTCCTTCGGTTCTTTTAGACACACATTTTTCCTAAAAGTGACATTTTTGACTTCTTTTACATTTTGACATACTTATATATTACAGCCAGTGTATATTTGTTATAATTAAACCTTCTTTTAAATCCACAACACCATCCTTTCCTCTTAAGGAAAGGTGGAAAGGGAAAGGGACTAAAATTAGGCCTCCGGCACCACACTCATCAGACGAAACGCGGAATTGCTTCCACTTCACGCCTGTTTTCTGTATGGTCGTGGTATTACACCGGGCGAGCCGACCCATTCGTGCGAAGATGTTAAAGCGGGCTCTACCACTGTTAAATTTTGCTTACTTTAAGTATAATATTGTATTATCTTTGTATTATTTAGAAAGGAAACTATGTACATTTAGTTACTGTTTGTTTCCATTTGTACTAAAATTCGAATAAGTAACCTTGGTTTTAATTTAACCAACATTATAAATGCGAAAGTTTAGATACGTGGATGTAAGATTTTGTAGCCTAAACGGTTGAATGTAACTTGATGAAATTAGTCATATTTATAGAGTATGGAATAACACAGGCTACTTTCTTTTTTTAATTCCACGTGTAAAAAATCGCGGTGAAGAGCTAACTAGAAAACGTAATCAATTAATTGTTTTTTTTATTTATCGATAATTTTATAAGATCGGTTTACACATCACTAGATCGGTCAGTTCAAGAGGCTCATTGGTGGTCCATAAATGCTTTGATAGAATATGCCGAATCACGGCACGCGATTCAACTACGACCATGATATGACTCTTATATTATTTACAAGCTTATTTTTTACCAACAATATACTCATTAACATACTTATGTCACTTAGAATAAAGATTAAAATGCCTTGCAGTCTACAATTTATTTGATGAGTTAAATTTGTAAATCTAAGTTATAAATCGGTATCCATTAAACAGATATTATCCATCCATTGATGGGAGGTTAATAAAATATTGTTCGATCAACTTCCCTACTCTTCAGTAGTGTTAGACCTCTCATATTATGCAATTATTACTTAATTCATTATTCATCAAAATATTTATTTTTATTTTGATGACGTCATAAACAAAACAAAACACAGTATAGGCGGTCAAAGTTAAAACATGTATTTATCTAAACTGTGTCCATATTTATTGGGAGGGGTAGAATCCAACAGCATAGTTAAGGTTAACACGTATTCATGCACTCTTCACATTTGTAAGCGAGAATGACAATGTTTTCCTAATAAAATATCTTTATCCTCCTCGGAAGCGAAGCAGTACACCCGAATTTGTACCGTGGTCTTCGCGAGGTGGGTAAGGAGTGGACGACTGCGCGGTAACCCTTATTCTAATCGTTTAATATTCATCCATATGTATATTCGAATACAAATGGAATGACTCATACTAATTAGCTATAATTTAATTTGAATTTTAAACAGCTAAATGGCAAATTTAAAGACGACCGTGAGATCTTATTATAAATGCGAATATCTCGTCCCATTAAGATTCATTGATCTGTTTCTAATAGTTTCCTACGCGAAATTAAAAAAAAATAAAACGAATCACTCCATATAAAACACTAGCAGACGACTTCAAATCAGAAAAAACAGACTATACTATACACAACGTGAGCTACTTTCCGTCAAAGTCCCGTCTAAATTGGTCAAGTCATTCCGGAGATAACCCGGCACGAGACAGACAGACATACGTATATCCAGACTTTTTCGGGGATGAATAAGAATATCTTTATTGCATACTAATGTTAATTACATAAATCAGTGTAGCCTTGATGACTTAACTAGGATTCCTGTTTTTAAGTAGCCAAGGACGTCCCTTACAAAGTGATACAATTTTGGTGAGAAACAAAAAGAAAATTAACTATTATTTATTAATTATTAATATCCCATCTGTAACTCCAGACTTCTAGTATCTGTGTCAAATTTCAATAAGGTATTCTAAACTGTTGCTGAATTATCCAGTAAACATAAAAAAACAAAACGTATGACACGGGGACTATCTAATTCCGGGATCAAAAGCCTATGTGTTCTTCCAGACTAACCTCTACATCTACACCAAACATCAAAATCCGTTCAGCCGTTTAGGCAACAAACTCTAACAAACATCTATCCGTCTATACTTTCGCATTTATAATATTAGTAAGAAGTCATATTTCTATCGTAGGAGTCAAAGCAAATTCGCCGCTCTCAAACCGTGGTGTAATGGCGGGCGTACATTAGTCCGCGGGCGCCCCGCTGCGCCGGAATAGCGTCTCAATTGGCTCCCCGAGGTCAGAAATCACTAACACATTAACTTTATTACGTCGCTATCGACCCTTTGGGTAATTTGCGCAAACTCAATGTGTGTATAGTTAATTGAAAATGAAATTAGGTGTAAATTTACATAACTGGATCACGTAATAATATTAGATAAATTCATGGATATTAAATTCGATTCTAAATTGATTAGTTTATATATAATAACATGCCTTTAAAGTATCATTTTTTATATGAAAATATCAATTTAACAGGGGAAAGGACTACCACGGATAAACTTCTATTGCGACAGGCGGTTTTTTAACACTCGCTAAAAACCGTTAAAACAGAACGAATGCATTTCCAAGTAATCTGTTCATATCGCAGCCCTTTTTAAGCAAAAAACTATTGTGATTTTAAAGCGTTAAAAAAGCGCCAGCGTCGAGTGTAAAAAACACGCTTATGCGAATTCGATTTAACGATCAATGTGTAGATATAGATATATGGAAATGCATATAAAAACGCTTCTGCGAATGACAGCTTTTTAAATAAGTTAGTAAAGTAAGTCTTCTATTAAAACTTAAAGTGAAATCTAGAAGAAGGAAGAAGTTTATTGAAAACTTGGCGCGGGCATTCTTTAATCTTCAACATTTACATTCAAGATCATTAATGTTAACTCAAGAAGGACTTAGAGGTGTAATAAATCTGAATTCCTTGACCGCGGCGGGGCTAAGCTTACCTTTTGTATTATTTTCCCAACTTCCAATCGTAAAAATTCTTTACATTTCTACTTACGAGCCACTTTGAATCAATATTCGAAGGAGTCGTGAAACAAATGAAGTTATAACAATGGCCAAACTTTACGTAACTAAAGAACACATAGTTGTTAAAGATCAAAATAATTTTAAGTCTTATTATAATGGGATATGATTTAAAATTAATTAAATAAGCCAATACCTTATTTAATATCTGTTATTAATTTGCTCATTGTTATTTTGCTCCTGCTTTAGTAAATGAAATTAATATTCCTTTAAACGTAACCTCAATTGGCAGTACATATCTTAGTAGATATTATAAATGAGAAAGTTTAGATGGATGTATGGATGTTAGACGGTATATTACTGAAAATTGACATAGATCATACTAAAATTATAAATGTGAAAGTTTAGATGGATGGATGGATGGATGTATGGATGTTTGTTAGAGTTTGTAGCCTAAACTGCTGAACGGATCTCAATGAAATTTGGCATAGATGTAGAGGATAGTCTGGAAGAAGACGTAGGCTATTCACTTTTGTTTTTTTTTAATTCCACGCGGACGGAGTCGCGGGCGAAAGCTAGTGTAGAATATAGTCTCATAGTTACTAATTAAGTTTATATTGTAATTTCGCGTAGACGGAGTTGCGGGCTACTGCTAGTTTAGAACAATTAGAAGAGGTTCATGCTATACTATGCTAATATTAGTAGGTAGTAGAAATATACTAGCTTTGGATTGCAACTTCGTCCGTGTAGATTAAAAAAAACGTAAAAAACCGCCTTTATGTCCTTCATTTATTAGTTGTGTAATTACCAGGCAACAAGTCTCTTAACATAGAAGTTTGGATGTCCATACATCCATCCAAACTTCCACATTTACCTATAGCAATAGTAGGATCATCGTTTTTTTAATAATAATTGTTTATCTAATTTAAGCTAACATTTATTAACAGGATCAGAAATTAATTTTACTAACTACATGAAGACAGTCGCGTCGGTAGTTGTAACATGATATTACAATATCGTTGCCCCCCGTGGGGTCGTCATCTTGAATGGCGGTCCTAAACTACTTAATAGGGTGATAATTGCAGGGCTATTAGACCCCCTAGCTCCCCCGCACGGACGTTGGGCGGTCGGGAGACTGTAGGCGGTCTTTACACGAAATATATGTTTTATCTGTACATCTTACTAATATTATAAATGCGAAAGTTTAGATGGTCTGGTGGATGTTTGTTAGAGTTCGTAGCCTAAACTACAGTTCGGATCACGATGAAATTTGGCTTAGATGTAAAGAATAGTCTGGAAGAATAGGTTTTGGTTTTGTTTTTTTAATTCCACATTTTAAAGATTAAAAACCTATCATATTATTCCAATATGAAATGAGAGAGAGAGATAGATAGGTAGACAGAAATTTGGATCTATTTACACAAAAATATTGGAATTAATAAAATCTATTTCATCATCTATCAAATAAAAGTTACTTTGTTTTGCGTTTGTTTATTAAAATTACTCAAAAATAATAAAAACGCCAATACGTGTTCAACAATGCATATAATGTACCTCGAGTAGGTATGTATAGAGAACGTTGATATGACTTAGATTATCTATACTTCTATATCTATATCGAAAATTTTAAAAATTCTTTCACCATTAGAAAGGAAATTTATCTGTGAGTAACATAGGCTTTTTTATTTTATTTTATTTTATTATTACTAGTGTTTAGGAACTATTAATAAACAGCGTGTATCTGGACGCCGGCGTTATTTTATATAAAGAAATAAAAATAGACACATTAAGCATGTTCACACTATATTTATGAATTCAATATTATATTATACATTTTACCCAACAATATTCCAAATTAAGACCAGCCCGTGTTGTTTTGCAGAGTTGAAAACAGTTCTGGTTGTAAGAAAATTCATTAGGAATTTATCCGACGGAGATTGTTTAATTTTCTTTAATATTAAGTTGTACGGACCCCTTTTTAATTAATATCGACAAAATAGTCGAAGCGGACGGCAACGATAAACTCCTTAGTGATGGGACAAACTCTACGATAAAATTTACAAGATTTTAATTCTAAGTAACTATGAAGATCTAAACTTGACATTCAAAGAAAACGAAGTATGTAATAATATGTATTATAGATAGAAAAGAAATAAAATAAAAGAGAAAATAACGGTATAGGAAATTAAACAATACTAATAAGTACATATAATAATGTTAACGAAGTATTACATTGAAATTATAATAAAATACCCCTGTTTTATGAATATACTATTTACTATTTTCTTAATAAATATCTTGATATAAATAATTGTACTTTTAATACGTCGATAACAGAAGACCAAAAGCTCTATCAAGTTACAGTAAAAATAGCCGGGAATGCCTCGATGAGAACAGCCACAGAAGAGACATGTGGAAACACATGAAGGAAGCGTATACCCAGTAGAATAATCTTCTATCTAACTATGTAACTTTTCAACTACAGTATCATATCATTACAATTATTTTTTTATTATTATATCGATAATGAATTTGGCCATCACTAGTATGTTAATTTCAAAATTGGTTTAAATAGGTATTACGCCGCTTGTTAGCCCGGGTCCAAAATGAACTCATTAGAACTATAAAAGCAGCGGTAATTAAGGCCGCAGCCTCGCTCGTCTCATCCCCACCCCCATTTCCGACCCCCTAGAGGACCAGCTTTGTACCCCCTGACCCCCCTTTTTCCGAACTCCTTGCACAGATCCTGTACAACTAAAAGTGACATTACACAAAATGAGGTGAAATTTTAAAGACAAATAAATGAGTTGTAAGTAAATTACACTTTTTGCACCTACAAATGTTTATAATTGTAGAATAAGAGAACCTTACTTATCTAAGTTATTGCTTTCAAGTACATATTCTATTAAACATTAGATCTTTCTAAGTAAGATTGTTTAATTAAATTCAATGAGAAGGGGATGTGGTTTTGACGCGGGAATGTCCTTTTTCTGTCAAAAGCAAGCTTCTTTTTTTTATCGTATTGCAGACTAGCCTGTTGCTCGCGACTTCGTCCACGTGGAATTACAAAATAGTAAAAAATATTGCCTATGTAACTTTCTGATTACATAGCGTTGTAATGGTGAAAGAATTTTTTAAATTCGGCCAAGTAGTTTTTGAGTTATTTTGATACATATATAAATCCAAAAAGACAAATCATTTCTCTATATAATACTAGCTGTTGCTCACGACTTCGTTTCCGTGGAATTACAAAATAGTAAAAAATATTGCCTATGTTACTTACTGATTACAGAGCTTTTTAATGGTGAAAGAATTTTTGAAATCGGCCCAGTAGTTTTTGAGTTATTTTAATACACACAAAAATGCAAGAATACAAATCTTTCCTCTTTATAATTTGCGTATAGATGTCTTTCGGATCAGTTATATCGCAACTTTGGATTGCTCGTATCTTGTACTATAAAATGAATATGATATACAAGTCTCATCCAGACATTATCTTCTCTGTGACTGGGGTGTAGGGTGTCTAGGAGGGGGTTTTATTGCCTGCGACATTACATCCCGGCAACGCGGTAATTTTCAACTAATAACCAGTTTAATTTTCATTGCCTCCTCTTTTATATCAACGAGTTTTCTATTATATATTATAAACAATGTAATAGATAATTTAAAATATAAGACGTTGCAACAAATGAATAATTAACTTGCCCCTGTTCTACCAATGACGCTACTTGCAATCCAATAAATCAATATTGGTTCGTAATTCCCGCTTTCAAAAGTGTGCCTGAGTTATGCCTTCAAGCTTCAAGCTTCAAGCTTGAAAGAGAGTAAACAACAATATTCGTGCACCAATCAATATACGTCACCAATAAATCATTTCCAGAAACGTGAGATGCTAAAGGAGTTATTACAAAGCTACACAAACAAAGCTGTCAACTTATGAGATTTGACGATAGCTAATCAGCGATAAAACTCCAAACACGTGTACTGTTAGACTTAGACCTTAGACAAAATAACAAAAGAACATCACAACATATCACCAATCAAAAAACAACCGTTATCTTTTACAATAAAGTTCATATTTCAAAGATGATTATGTTGTTGTAAGATTTATAGAAATTAATCTATATGTACGCATTAACATCACAAAACGTTCATTCATCAAGCACATCAGCCTACTGATTTTAGAACTGATAACAGAAGCTGTGAGAGAACTTTGTAGAGTTGTTAATATTTATTTTTAACCGAATTCCAATAAAAAAGTAAAACTTGATTAGTATTTTTTTTAAATAGTTGACATTTAAAATCTTTTGTAGCCATAAGCAATAACAAATTGTTTATAGTTGTATGTTTTGTACACTAAAGAGAGACACAAAAATGTCTTTAAAATTCTGAGACATTCATGTTCTCTAAGTAAAAATTATTAGAAAGGTATTAAAGTTTCATTTTTCTATTGTTCTTACATTACTAGTTTTATCACAATAAAAGTATTTTTTAACAAAATATGATAATTATCGATTAAATCATGAGCGTGGTTTCAACTCTATAAATATATTTGCAAACACCAAAACTGAGATTACAAACAAACTAATTACATAAAACTGGCTCCCTTCATCGCGCCCCTTGATGACTATGACGTATACAATACGAAACGACAACACGATTAAAAACAAACATTCAAATTTAATATAGTTTTTATGTTAAAGCAATAAGAGTCATAATCGTTTGAAATCAATGAATTTGACTATTTTTTATCGTTGCATTTTAATCAAAATGTTTGGGGACAATCTCTATAATAGATAAGGGAATCTAAACGCTTGTTCGTATTTCAGCGAAAGGTTTCAAGATCAGTTGATAATGCTTTTAACGAACGTCTTTTTATTTGAATTAGTTTTCGCTTCCTGCTTTACCTTTAAATACTTTATCTATGAACTAAAGTTTTTAGACCTCTATTATATTAAAAGATTTCACGATTTAAGAATAAAACTAAATTGACCTATCATACCAATATTATAAACGAGAAAGTTTAGATGGATGGATGGATGGATGTTTGTTAGAATCTGTAGCCTAAACGGTTTAACGGATTTCGATGAAATTAGGAATAGATGTAGAGCATAGTCTGGAAGAACATATAGGCTACTCACTTTTGTTTTTTTAATTCCACGCGGACGGAGTCACGGACGAAAGCTAGTATTTCTATAAAAATATTAAGTAAACACATCGATATTCGTAAAATTTAAACAAACGAAGAATTAGTTTAAATAAAAGAAAACCACGTCGTAGATTAATTCTGAAAATAATAACTTCCAACGATAATGTACAAGTTAATTTTAACATTTACCAAATTAATTTAAAACACGTAATTTAATTACACACAAGATAATGCCCTGAAGTCTGTCATAGTTATTGCTGTCTTTGTTTATTTCATATAGAATGAAAGGGATAGCAATACTTATACTTTGACAGTCGAAATAGTTCCAGTCTCGTATGGAAGTCAAGGTGCACGTTATGTCTTCATTTACATGCTTTATTTTGTTATTATATAAAATCAATCAATTATAATTAAATTGAACCGTATAAGTGAATCAATAAATACTGTCATTTGTTATTAAATAAGGGCCGTATGTTGTTTGTGTGTTCATTAAGTAGTAATGCAACCTTAAATGGTATAACATGATGCTATAACTTAGCTAGAGGCTCGGAAAGGCACAAATCGTCTCGCAACTCGCCCAAATTGGACCACAAACATTTTAACTGCAACGTCATATAGCTGAGATACTAACGCGTACAGAGTGTTTCTTTTTTTGAAAACCTTTTTATTAAGGTAGAGGCCTAATTTTAGTCCCTTTCCTTTCCCACCCTTTTCTTAAGTGGAAAGGATGGGAAGGAAAAGTGGATTTGACGGTGGAGGAGACGCATAGGAAGGGGAAATGTCCTCTTTATGTGCGTCTCCTCCTCCGTCAATTAAGGGTAGGCAACGCATCTGCAATTGCGGATGTTTATGGGCAGCGGTCGCTTTCCATTTCGGTGGATTCAGGTGGCCGCTTGCTCGTTTGTCACCTTATATTATAAAAAAAACCGTAGGCCTCGAAAAAGTGAGTCGTAAGTTAAAGTATATGCTAGATAAAAACCTACATTTGTAGTTTGGAAAAAACGTTCTTTCGCTTTTTCATTCTACAAATTCTACGAGTTTCAGATAGCAATGAAATAAAATAACAAGACATAAAAAAATAAATAAGCTAAATTGCAGTAACTGGTTACTGCAGTCATAGAGTATTCATACGATAAATAAAACATCCTGTAGGTAGACTGCGGGTTTGCATATTAACATTCCCGCTGGCTGGGATCGAGGCGCGCGGCCCATGATGTCTCAATCGACCACAGAGTAATGTACCTTTACTATTTACTCGATGCTTTGAATCGAACATCTTAAGTCGTTTAAAAAAACAATAAACCCATAAAAAAGCAACAAGCTCTAAAGCATGACGTCGAACACATACTTTTTTATAAATAGATCATAATACTTCTGGTTAAAAGGTAAGTGGTAGTTATTTCCGCCTACGGTATTTCTAGACCGTTTAGTCACAAAATAACTTGTTTAATTGTTACATCCTTGATATATACTTTGTCACCTCTATAATTCTTAATAGGTCTTCATTATAGTGATATAAACGAATGCTTGTTGATTTTCTAATAATTTCTACTCGTTTAATTACAGAGATAACAATGAGATTTCTCTGTAGTTCGCTACACTACTCCGTAGGTAATGCCGACACGAAATCCGCGATTTTTCCATATCTTTTATTTCTACCTCGCAGCGCTAACCTGCGTTGACAATAAGCCACTATATTATCCCGAAGCGAGGTTTTGTTTCACGGAAATATTCAAATTTATGACGAATGCGCGCGTCTCTCGACGCCATTTTTGCCATTCGTATGAGAATTAGTTTTGTATAGTTTTTGTTTTAAACGAATAGATATCGAAGCGAACATCGATTATTTCGTTAGCGAGTATTAAGCTAAATAATAAATGTAATTTTTAAATGTTTAAATAAATTGATTTCCTTCCAGAGTCGTTAAGTGGTAACTAAGGGTGTCTTTATGGCGATTTATTAAAAATCTACATTTAGGGACTATTTAAGTACAATTAAACAACTCAGCGATCTGATGTCAATAGGTTCTCTTCCCCTTTCTGCGCTTTTCTGATGAAGAAAGACGGAGAGTTATATTTGAGGAGAGAACAGGAAATATCATCTTTATGTATGTTCCCACTTCTATTATGAAATGTGGCCGCTTGCTATGACATCTGATAATTTAAAAAAAACGGATAAAGACAAGAGTTGTATAAACAAAAGAGCATCAGAATCTTTTAAATCATATTCCAATAATTCTTTGGAACGAAATTCGAACTTTGGGCCTTCGTGTAATTCTGAATACTGGATCATTATGTACACAATCTATATCTATACATGTAATAAAATTGGAGTGTCTATTTGTATTAGCAAAAGAAAAAGAAGATTTCGGGAAGATGATGTATTTGCGTTGCCCATAATGCCGTCTGTCTGTCCGTAACCCGCGTTTGTTCTGGGCAACCTCCGAAAAGGCTGGTCCGATTTCGATCGGACTTTCACTGAAGGGTTAGCTGACATGGACGGGCATATTATAGGTTACTTTTTTATCTTAATATTGCGTGGACGAAGTCGCGGGAAACAGCTAGTGCCAAATGTGCGTTTTACAATGTAATGTGTTAATCAATAACATATATCTTCATTAAGCCTTATATGTGGTAATTTAATGTCATATTACTTTACGTGAGGCAATAATTCTCAGTTGTACATTTTATATGTTTTCATATAATTTATTATCTATTATTAATGATATCAATTAATTTGATTTATTAACATAATAATAATATTGTTGTATATAAAATTGTTATAAAAAATGTTCACATATATAAAATTCTTGTCTTAAAATTTCTTTGTCTATACAGGATGTTTAAAAATTCGTACAAAGTGATTATTAAAAACTTTGTAGATTAATGGCCTATAACATAGGCGTTGCCCCCTCCTTTCCCTAGTGAATTGAAAAATATTAAGTAGATATAAAGATGACCCCTCACAAAACCATATTAAATAAAGCTCTCTCCCCTTTTCTAGACTAAATCATCGTCTATCGATCCACAATTATCTTTACCTAAAAGCCTTCAAAAAACCTTTAATTAAAAATTCTTAAAGCTTAACATTATCAAAGAATAACCAACAGTAGATATGATAATATACAAAAACCTGAGCATACAATTAAGCTGAGAAAATGTATTACACCTCAGAAAGCGATTATCTTATCTGTAATTATAAACTGGCCTCACAATTTCTAGATCTGCAATAAACTTTGACTATAGACACACGGACTGGGCAAACAGGCGGCGCCCTGGACTGAACAAATTCTTCACACTACATGTGAAAATTATGCCGACACTTACGTAATATTGAAAAGACTTTATGGCTTTATATCGACTCAAACAATTACAGAGTGACACAAAACGAGTAAGGAAGTTTAGAAGTTATAATTCGTATTTCATCATCACCAGCTCACTATACGTCTCCACCGAGGGGCTCGGAGCCTACCCTAAGTAAGGGTGACTAGGCCATAGTCAACCACGCTGGCCCATTGCGGGTTGGTTGACTTGACACATAACTTTGAATTTCTTCGGCGATATGTGCAGGTTGCATCACGATGTTTTCCTTCACCGTAAGAACGTCGGGTAAATTATGTACATACTAGCTTTCGCCCGCGACTCCGTACGCGTGGAATTAAAAAAAAACAAAAGTGAGTAGTAGCCTATGTGTTCTTCCAGATTATCCTCTACGTCTATGCCTAATTTCATCGAGATCTGTTCAGCCGTTTAGGCTACAAACTCTAACAAACATCCATCCATCCATCCATCCATCTAAACATTCGCATTTATAATATTAGTAAGATGAAAAATCGAAAATCACATTGGTACATGGCGGGATTCGAACCCAAGAACTGTAGATTACAAGTCGAATGCTTGAACCACTGAGCCACCGACGCTCTCGATAATTCGTATTTGACAGAGCGTAATACGCTTGATAGATCCTGTCTCTTAAAACTCAAACGAAATAGGTATAGATCGAAATAAGTCGTATCACATTGGCGTGTATTGAGTTTCAATAAATTGTATCGGTTAGTTAATTACTCCTTTAGATCGTAACGAGTCGCCTGACCCGTACACTGCATTGCATGATTAATGGGGCAGCTAAATCTACAAGATTTTATACTTGTTCAATACGGGTAATTGCCCTCAGCCAAGTGTTGCAATTACGTGTCAATTACGAGTGTAGATTGCTATCATTTGATGGAAACTATTACTTAACTATTAACGATAAATTTAAACGAATTAATTTGGACTTTGTACTTATTGCGATTTGATTCATATGATACACAATTGTTTACTTTTAAGTTAGAAACAAGTGACGACTACACAATTTTTTACACACCTGAAAGTTAAATTATAAATTTTGATTTAAAATTTAAGAGTTAAACAAATGAAAAATGAATCGCTACTCACATCGGTATTTATTAAAAAATTAACTGATTTATAAGATACGAATAACATATGGAAAGATCATTATTCATTAAACAAAAGTACATTCATATTAAAGATTTTCAAATATTTCAATACCGAGCCTGTCGATGTCCGTCGCCGCGAGCGCCGACTAAACCGAACAATTACTTAATGTCAACCAAAAAGATAATTTAATAATTGTTGCCGATGATATATGAGGGGCCCACGCCCACCTGTGGGGCACTGCTATTAAAATAACCAATACTTTAGCCCTTTATTTATGCACGCCGGCAAAGTTACATCTTACTCCGTACAATGCCTGCATTTGTTTAAAGAACACGGTAATAGCCGCTCGAAGATTTCTAATGTCTCAATTTCCGATTACAATCAATTCAAACTAAACTTTATCGTCTAACACATTAAGTACAATTTGGTATGGAATTTTAAGAGCACGATTTCATACAGACAGTATCAAAAGAACGTAAACTTATGCAAGACATATTTTACATTTTAAACGTTATTTCGTTAGAGTTTAAATTTAAAATCAAATAACTAGTCTAGGTGAGCTTAAATTATGTCTTGTTTAATGAATCTCAATGTTCAATGATTTAAAACATCCTTTATGCATAGCTCTAACAAGCAAATATAACCTTACTGGAGTCGGCATAAAGTGTATTTTACTCTGAAGATTATTATAAAGTACGTGGAGAAGGTTCGATAATAAGTTTGCGAGATGTTTTCACCGAGAACACAGCCATGTAACTAATACAGAGAATCTACATATCATTAAGAGATGTAGAGTCGGTTGTACGTGTGTACCGCTTTGTTTCTTATATTTATTATTGTATAGGTAAGTATTTATGATAGGGGATGGGCGAAGGTACATCTTGAATGTTATAGTGCGGTGTTCACTACGCTTGTTGGCAGACGCCTTTTCTATCAAATTCTGAATAATATTTTATGTTATAGATTTTGAATTTTCTTTCAAATGAACCGCTTTCAATAGTCACTAACAATTAAAAAACGGTAAGAATATTTAAAAAGTTTCTGGTTTGAATTTTTTCATGGGAAATTCATGTACAAGTACGTATAGTTACTAAAGAATAACTTTAGTCCATTTTGCTCCCCACCCTTTTTCTCATAAGAATAGGATGGAAAGGGAACGTGGATTTGATGGTGGAGGAGACGCATAGGAAGAGGAAATATCTTTATGTGCGTCTCCTCCGTCGACTAAGGGTAGGTAACGCATCCGCTGTTGCGGATGTCTATGGGCAGCGGTCGCTTCGCCATTTTGGCGGTTTTAGGTGGCCGCTTGCTCGTTAGCCACCTTATAATATAAAAAAAAAAACTGTTGCTCGAGACTTCGTACGCGTGGAATTAAAGAAAAGTAAAATCTATAGCCTATGTTACTTAACATTAAATTACTTATCTAATGGTGAAAGAATTATTAAAATCTGCAGTAGTTTATTACTTACTAGCTTTCGCCCGCGACTCTGTCCGCGTGGAATTAAAATAAAAACAAAAGTAATAACCCTATGTGTTCTTCCAGAATATCCTCTACATCTATACCAAATTTCATAGAAATCCGTTCAGCCATTTAGGCAACAAACTCTAACAAACATCCATCCATCTAAACTTTCGAATTTATAATATTAGTATTGTAACAAATATTCGCTGCAACCCAGTTGTTTCACGTACATAATAGATGGCGCCACCTGTATTTTGGAACACGATGTTGTATTGAATGTGCCTTAGGTTAAGCTGTTTAATGGACATTACGCAAATGAGAAGAAGGAGAAGAAACCAAAAGGGGATAACAAATATTGTCTTCTCGGTTAGTTCCTACGACGCGATTCTCAGTATATTAGCTTGCTGTCTTGTGACTAATTGTACTCAGAATTGCACAGTAGTGTAGCTGGATTAGGTTGCTTGCGGTAGTGACGGCCTAATCCGGCAGATAGCCGCTTGCTGTTGTGACGGCTATCCGATATTGTAAATATGTAACATTTTTTTGTATCTGCGTGTGGTTCCCAACCTGGGGTCCGCGCGCAGACCATTCTCGTTGGTTATGTAAAACCAATAAACGACTTTTTGCACCTTTGTTTGTTTCTTTGGCTGATTCGGCTTACGACACCCCTGCTCATCTTACAATCTGGCGCCCAACGTGGGGCAGGGCGAATCAGCAGAGGACGAATCAGCCGAGAAACAACACAAGATCAGGACAATGGCACTAGTAGTGTCGTTGAAGTTAGGTTGCTTGCGGGATAGTGACGACCTAATTTCAGTAGATAACCGCTTGCTGGATTGTGACGGTTATCCATAATTGTATAGTGACACAGCATTTAGGTTGCTTGCGGGATAGTGACGACCTAATGCAGTAGATAACCGCTTGCTGGATTGTGACGGTTATCCATAATTGACATTTTTGTAGTAACACTGAACTTAGGTTGCTTGCGGGACAGTGACGACCTAATTTCAGTAGATAACCGCTTGCTGGATTGTGACGGTTATCCATAATTGTATAGTGACACAGCATTTAGGTTGCTTGCGGGATAGTGACGACCTAATGCAGTAGATAACCGCTTGCTGGATTGTGACGGTTATCCATAATTGACATTTTTGTAGTAACACTGAACTTAGGTTGCTTGCGGGACAGTGACGACCTAATTTCAGTAGATAACCGCTTGCTGGATTGTGACGGTTATCCATAATTGTATAGTGACACAGCATTTAGGTTGCTTGCGGGATAGTGACGACCTAATGCAGTAGATAACCGCTTGCTGGATTGTGACGGTTATCCATAATTGACATTTTTGTAGTAACACTGAACTTAGGTTGCTTGCGGGACAGTGACGACCTAATTTCAGTAGATAACCGCTTGCTGGATTGTGACGGTTATCCATAATTGTATAGTGACACAGCATTTAGGTTGCTTGCGGGATAGTGACGACCTAATGCAGTAGATAACCGCTTGCTGGAGTGTGACGGTTATCCATATTTAACATTTTTGTAGTAACACTGAACTTAGGTTGCTTGCGGGACAGTGACAACCTAATAACCGCTTGCTGGATTGTGACGGTTATCCATAGTAAACATTTTCATAAACAACGAGTAGCCAGTCAAAGTGCTCCACTACAACTCTGGCGACCAACACAGGAGCTGTTCCAATCCAGGGGGAGGATGAAGACGACAACGTGAACAGAAAGATGAATCTTCCAGTTTCATCGTCGGGACGACTTCAGAAACTGAGGGGGAGATTGTAACAAATATTCGCTGCAACCCAGTTGTTTCACGTACATAATAGATGGCGCCACCTGTATTTTGGAACACGATGTTGTATTGAATGTGCCTTAGGTTAAGCTGTTTAATGGACATTACGCAAATGAGAAGAAGGAGAAGAAGGAGAAGAAACCAAAAGGGGATAACAAATATTGTCTTCTCGGTTAGTTCCTACGACGCGATTCTGAGTATATTAGCTTGCTGTCCTGTGACTAATTGTATTCAGAATTGCACAGTAGTGTAGCTGGATTAGGTTGCTTGCGATAGTGACGGCCTAATCCGGCAGATAGCCGCTTGCTGTTGTGACGGCTATCCGATATTGTAAATATGTAACATTTTTTGTATCTGCGTGTGGTTCCCAACCTGGGGTCCGCGCGCAGACCATTCTCGTTGGTTATGTAAAACCAATAAACGACTTTTTGCACCTTTGTTTGTTTCTTTGGCTGATTCGGCTTACGACACCCCTGCTCTCTTACAGTATGATATGATTTTAATACATACAAAGATAAAAATCATTCCTCTTTATAACATTGGTATACATTTATCTTAACAACTTTTATAACATAAACCATAACAAAAATATTTTTGAACATTAAATTCTATGATGTAATTTATCAACAAATTAATTAAAAATGATAGAAATCACTGTCCTTCATTTATATGCAATCTAGTGTACCAAATAATAGGAATACGCACCTATAACTCTGTTTATTCCGCTATAGGAAGATGATCGTAAAGTTTTAACGAGTAAAGTAAATATACGGTATTCAATGTTTGCTTGATCACGCATACATGTGATTAGCGCCCGACACTGTTCGACACCACGGACAATGCTATAATAATTGTTTAATAACTAAGGCTGGGAACAAAGAGATTAAAAAAGTATATAGAGGAGTCATAGTTGACACTTCACTGAAAACATTTTTCAAATAATCATCACTAATTAGCATTAGACAGCTCTATTGACAGCGTCTAAACAACATGTCTGTGTAACTAATTGTTTTTAAATTGTCAATAGGTGTCATTAAATAATATTTAACCATTTATATTTTACTAGCTTTCGCCCGCGACTCCATTCGCGTGGAGATAAAAAAAAAAACAAAAGTGTGTACATGTGTTCTTCCAGTCTATTCTCTACATCTATACAAAATTTCATTGAAATCCGTTCAGCCGTTTAGACTACAAACTCTAACAAACATCCATCCATCTAAACTTTCGCATTTGTAATATTAGCATGAGTATGATTTTTTAACAACAAAATATGGAGCTTATAATAGTTTTATAAAATGTTTTTTTACATGTCAATACAAGGACAACTGATTTATTACCTGTCAGAGAAAGTACCGGTGAAAACATTACAGTACTATGGCAACCTTGCTTCTTTGATGTTGTCAACTTGTAGTTTTTATCCCTTTTCCGTAGGACAGTTTTTTCCAAATTATTTACTACCTAAATGTCGTGAAAAAATATATATAGCCCGAAGCGTTTTGTAAGTGTAAAATTTTAAGTAAAAAAGAATTATTAAAAAACATACTGTGATTGCTGACATCCTACGCCACGAAGTAGTGTGTGTTTTATTATACGCTTTATTATATTAGTATAGATAGACATATATAAAGATGTTTTAATATTATCAATAAAACAATGACATGTACAGGTAGCCTACGCACGTATCTACGCGGGTGGTCAGGGAGCAAAGTTTGTACAAAGCATTAAAGCACCGAATAATAGAGAGGTACCAAAGAGTTTGTACAACGCTAAACGGGCTATAACGTGTGAAGTTATCGTGAAAGGTGCTTTGGGAAAACCGGTCTCTACCTACTTCGATAGTCAACTAAGGGTTAAAACTAAAACGTTTAGAATTTTTTTTTTCTAATTGCCAGTAATTAAAAACAAATGAACGATAACTGAGAATGATGAAATGAACGAGACTTTACTTAATTAGCTTAAAAGTGTATTCAAATCCATTCGATAGTTAACACGTTGACGGTCCCTAGGTAAAGTATGGAAACTGAAAAATGTAATTTTTTGTCTATACTAATATTATAAAGAAGAAAGATTTGTATTTTTGTATGTATTGAAATAACTCAAACTACTGGACCGATTTCAAAAATTCTTGCACCATTAAAAAGCCATGGTATCACTGAGAAACATAGGCTTTTTACTAATTTTTTTTAATATCACGCGGGCAAAGCCGCGGGTAACATTATATGAAGGGAAAAGACAAGACGAACACCATGTCACAAAATTATATTTTAAATTGTACAGTTATATGATACACCATTTTTACAAATAAATTGATAAAGCCTTGAAGAAAACCAACAAAAGTGTTGGTTTAAGTAATTTTATTAAAGAACTAGCTGTTGCCCGCGATTTCGTCCACGCAATATTAAGACAAAAAAGTAGCCTATAACATGTCCTATGTTAGCTATCCTTCAGTGAAAGGCCGGTCGACAGACAGAGAAATTTTTTTTAATGCGATTTTCGTTATCAGCAACGCAAATACATCATCTTCCTAAAATCTGGAATTTTTCTTTTGTTATTACAAACAGACACTCCAATTTTATTATATGTATAGAAGACTGAAATTCATATAATTGTGCCTTACAAACTGAAAAATCATTTAAATCATAAATTACTGTTAAAATATTATGAAACCTTTATATTTGAAATGATGAGATTAAATCGATCTTCTGAAAAGTGCTCTTTGATTTAAATTAATATTGTTTAAAACCAAAACACTTTTGTTTTACAGATCAAACAATTTCAATACATTTGTACACATCAATCTATTCTAAACTATTTGTTAAAGCAATGTTTCAAACATTTCTTTCGTGTGACAACTTAATTCATTTGTTTTCGTATATAATTTTAAGAAACTAGTAAATCAAAACATGTTAGCCAAATAGAAGTTAGAATTAAACATTATTAAACCAGAGATATTAATGTCTGAATTGAAATAATACTGTTTGACATAAGAACGCCTTAGATAAAAACGTACAAAATTAACACTATACAGTAACACCCTGTAGAATATAGACTTAGGACAAGGAAGGCCGATACCAAATAATTGGGAAAAGACAAACAGAGGAGTACAGTTCTATCCAAACTTTACGGTGGCTCTGACTGGCTGGGAATTTCTGAAAAGCTGCGCAGACAATTTTACATATCAGCAAAAGTTATAGAGATTTGAGGAGAGCTCGCCTGTGCTTTCGTCTACTCTGCGTAAGTCTATTTGAAACCCATTTGAGAAGAGACCAGTACGCCAACGCCATGCGCTTATAACGTTTGAATATTATTATACCCTTACAGCTTTACAAATAGATTATTATGCGTAGATGTCTGTAGAAGTTAAACTCTTGAGCTGAATTTTTACTAACACAGACCTCTGGAATATCATTACCCTGCAATGAATAGACCAAGTTAATCTGACGCGTGTCATTTCGTTCAATCGACAGGTGAGCGTGTAATAATCATTTATAATGTACACGTGAGGAGATGCGTACTTAAATATATTGTGTGAGACTGTTTCCATTGCACCTATTTAATGTCTATCTGTACTAATATTATAAAGAAGAAAGATTTGTATTTTTGTATGTATTGAAATAACTCAAACTACTGGACCGATTTCAAAAATTCTTGCACCATTAAAAAGCCATGGTATCACTGAGAAACATAGGCTTTTTACTAATTTTTTTTAATATCACGCGGGCAAAGCCGCGGGTAACATTATATGAAGGGAAAAGACAAGACGAACACCATGTCACAAAATTATATTTTAAATTGTACAGTTATATGATACACCATTTTTACAAATAAATTGATAAAGCCTTGAAGAAAACCAACAAAAGTGTTGGTTTAAGTAATTTTATTAAAGAACTAGCTGTTGCCCGCGATTTCGTCCACGCAATATTAAGACAAAAAAGTAGCCTATAACATGTCCTATGTTAGCTATCCTTCAGTGAAAGGCCGGTCGACAGACAGAGAAATTTTTTTTAATGCGATTTTCGTTATCAGCAACGCAAATACATCATCTTCCTAAAATCTGGAATTTTTCTTTTGTTATTACAAACAGACACTCCAATTTTATTATATGTATAGAAGACTGAAATTCATATAATTGTGCCTTACAAACTGAAAAATCATTTAAATCATAAATTACTGTTAAAATATTATGAAACCTTTATATTTGAAATGATGAGATTAAATCGATCTTCTGAAAAGTGCTCTTTGATTTAAATTAATATTGTTTAAAACCAAAACACTTTTGTTTTACAGATCAAACAATTTCAATACATTTGTACACATCAATCTATTCTAAACTATTTGTTAAAGCAATGTTTCAAACATTTCTTTCGTGTGACAACTTAATTCATTTGTTTTCGTATATAATTTTAAGAAACTAGTAAATCAAAACATGTTAGCCAAATAGAAGTTAGAATTAAACATTATTAAACCAGAGATATTAATGTCTGAATTGAAATAATACTGTTTGACATAAGAACGCCTTAGATAAAAACGTACAAAATTAACACTATACAGTAACACCCTGTAGAATATAGACTTAGGACAAGGAAGGCCGATACCAAATAATTGGGAAAAGACAAACAGAGGAGTACAGTTCTATCCAAACTTTACGGTGGCTCTGACTGGCTGGTAATTTCTGAAAAGCTGCGCAGACAATTTTACATATCAGCAAAAGTTATAGAGATTTGAGGAGAGCTCGCCTGTGCTTTCGTCTACTCTGCGTAAGTCTATTTGAAACCCATTTGAGAAGAGACCAGTACGCCAACGCCATGCGCTTATAACGTTTGAATATTATTATACCCTTACAGCTTTACAAATAGATTATTATGCGTAGATGTCTGTAGAAGTTAAACTCTTGAGCTGAATTTTTACTAACACAGACCTCTGGAATATCATTACCCTGCAATGAATAGACCAAGTTAATCTGACGCGTGTCATTTCGTTCAATCGACAGGTGAGCGTGTAATAATCATTTGTAATGTACACGTGAGGAGATGCGTACTTAAATATATTGTGTGAGACTGTTTCCATTGCACCTATTTAATGTCTATCTGTACTAATATTATACAGAGGAAATGTATTTTTGTTTTTTTGTATATATTGAAGTAACTCAAAAACTACTGGAACGATTTCAATTCTTTCACCAGTAACAAGCTAGGTAACTGAGTAAAAGGCTATGTTTTTACTTTTTTTTTGATTCCACGTGGACGATTATTCTATTGCATAAAATATTATTAATGATTTAAAATGTTAGGTATGATTTTCGTTTCATTGTTAACAACATATACGACAACTTGTTTCAGCAATTATTGTCTTCTTAGTGAAAAAAAGCAATTCGTTCAAACAATTCTACAATACTAAGGCAGTTAGTATTTGACATACATTTTCCCACATTCAAAGTTTTGTCGTGTAACAATGGAAATAAACATTGATAACTAGAATCCGCGATTTTTCTTCGTCAATATTATTAATGTGTTCCAGCTAGGCTTTATCGGTGCGCGAAGTGATGTCGCTCCCTAATGTATGTTGATGGCGGATGATGCGTAACATTAGCGGTTTAAAATATATGCCACGCTTAATGACGCTAAAGGTGTAACTGCCTGTTAAGAGATTAAGGGATATGTGAAAATATTGAAGAAAAAATCTCACGTTTTTACGGCAGGAAACATCGAATTTAGATCAACGCCATCTATTGTTCGCAACCAGACAACTAGTAATTATAAAATTAATAGCCAGTTTGGCTAATTATTACAAATCAGTAAATTACAAATTAAACAACATACCAGTTCATAATCAGCTTTGCCGTTTAGTCTAAAAGAGACAAAAAATAATTCGTGTCATAATATAAAATGTTGGCAACACAGTTACTCAATACTGTTTTCCCCCAACTTTATTAGCGTCTAAAAGCATATAACTCAACGTTTCGATAAACTCACACCTACAACGAATTTCTTCGCACCCTAAGAATTGAATTATTCATAACCGAATTATTAATAACAATAACCGTACCATATCCTCTACATTATTACCATCCATTATGTGGGGGTTATATTAACTTTCTATTATTAATAAAAAAAAAATCAAATGAAGCGATTACAAGCTTAA
Organism: Papilio protenor; assembly: GCA_029286645.1. Taxonomy (NCBI): domain Eukaryota; kingdom Metazoa; phylum Arthropoda; class Insecta; order Lepidoptera; family Papilionidae; genus Papilio; species Papilio protenor. Next base: position 1,147,789 of record JAGSMZ010000010.1, on the reverse strand, counting down.
GCGCGGCTTCGGATTGTTTGGAGTTCTCACATTAAAAAAGGGGGATAATAAATTATAATTTGAGTTGTGTGGGCGATGCAAGTTAATTGTGGCTCCCCCGACTCCCCGACACCTCGGGCGGCGTGTAATCCTAGATGTGAATTGTCAATATAACTTAGATTCCATAAAAACAAGTAACGATCTTTCTCTACTCTATGGTTGGTTCGCGTTGTTTATCAAGTGACTGTTAACTCATTTGCCACCTTATACAAAATAGTAACAAACTCTTCTTATGTATACGAGTAATTAGTTCTACATGTAATTGCTTTATAAGTATCTATACATATAATAAAATTGGAGTGTCTGTAAGTAATATCAAAAGAAATAATCCGATACGATTAGTGATAACGAAAACCGCATTTAAAATTTTTTTGTCTGTCTGTTCTCGCGTTTGTTCCGGACAACCTCCGAAACGGCTGGGCCGATTTCGACCGGACTTCCACTGAAGGGTAGCTAACATAGACTACTATTTTATCATAATATTGCGTGGACGAGTCGCGGGTAACAGCTAGTTTAGTAATATTAGCCCTTCAAGAATCAAACGTACCTTCTCAAAGGTATCTGCAGGTTTCTGAACTTGCCACTTATTTAGTCATTACCTAGCGATTAGTGTTAGGTTGACCTATATTTCAATAGAGTAAAACTCAAGTTAGGTAGTTTGGAAACGCATTTATCGAATCGAAAACTCTAACGAATGTTTAAACGTAACTGGGAAACCGGCCATTAGTGTTGCAGATTTTCATAGGCGTTGATGGCCTCGGCATTCCTGCTACTCTTTTAACCTTTCTCTTGTGTAACAAGTATTTGTGCAGTATTTTATTATTATTATATTAGTATTATATTAGTATTATATTAGTAGATTCTTAGGGGAATCGGAGAAAACCGTTCGCTTTCCATAGCTTTCACCAATAAACTGAAATCATAAACTAAAGATTGTCTCCTCATTGATATGGCTATTTGCCAGCAGGTCAGACGAAGTAAAAAGAACATTTCTATGGCCTGGATTGATTACAAGAAAGCTTATGATTCGGTGCCCCATGGGTGGTTAAGGAGGGTGTTAGAGTTGTATAAAATACATCCTACTCTACGCACTTTTCTTGACACATGCATGGGGCAGTGGAACACAGGCTTTCCCAATCTAGGTCGGGGAAGCCTTTCTGCCTCCTCTGACCGAATTGGAATTCGGCGTGGCATCTTCCAAGGTGACAGCCTGAGCCCATTGTGGTTTTGCTTAGCTCTGAATCCTTTAAGCACATTGCTAAAGAGTTCAGAGCTAGGTTATCGTTTACGGAGAGGGGGCGAGGTCATATCGCACCTTTTGTACATGGATGATCTCAAATTGTACGCATCCAACAAGGCTAACTTAATGACTTTGCTTAAAATTACCGACGATTTTAGCAGAGCCATTGGGATGGCGTTTGGAGTTGACAAGTGTGCGGTCATCAATGTACAAAGGGGGAGGGTTGTAAATTCAGAGAATTTACAGCTTACTCAGGATGTGTCTCTCGTGTCTCTCTCCGAGAATGAAAACTACAAATATCTCGGTATGTCGGAAGCATTAGGCATTAATGACAAAAGCATGAAACAGCTGCTAAAAGAACGGTTCTTTGGTCGCCTGAAAAAAGTACTGAAAAGCCTTTTATCAGGCGGCAACAAATGCCGTGCTTTTAACAGCTGGGTCATGCCAGTCTTAACCTATTCTTTCGGCATACTGAGATGGTCTCAACAGAGCTGGATGCCTTGGATAGACAAGTCCGTCGATTGCTGACAGCATACCGGATGCATCATCCACGTTCATCTGTAATGAGGTTGTACATCCCGCGGAAACATGGGGGCCGTGGCTACTTAAATGCCAAGACCCTCCATAACCGCGAGGTGTACAATCTTAGGGAATATTTCCTTAAGGTTAACGTGGAGATGTATCAGGATGTTGTAGCCATAGACAAAGGACTCACGCCGCTTTCCTTGGCTACCACGAACTGGCGGAGGTTGGAGGTTTTAAGTGTCTCAGACCGCATAAGTGTATGGAAGAGTAAGGAGCTACACGGTAGGTTCCATCGGGCCTTAACTGGTCCTGATGTGGACCAATTATCCTCCGTGGCTTGGCTACGCTTCAGTAACCTCTTTGGGGAGACTGAAGGTTTTGTCTTTGCAATCATGGACGAAGTCATCGTAACGAATAACTACCGGAAACATATCCTAAAGGATGGTACGACTGACATTTGTCGGGCATGTCGTCGGCCCGGTGAGTCTATTAGACATATCGTTTCCGGTTGTTCTCGCCTTGCGGACGGTGCATACTTGCATAGACATAACCAAGTGGCCAAGATTATCCATCAGCAACTTGCCCTTAAATATGCTCTTGTGGAATCTGAGGTACCATATTACCAATATCAGCCTTCACCAGTTCTGGAAAATAGCCGTATCACGCTCTACTGGGATCGATCTATTATTACGGACAGGACTATTGTTGCCAATAGACCTGATATAGTAATAATAGATCGGTCTGAGAGTTGTGTAATGTTAGTCGATATCACTATCCCACATGACGAGAATCTCGTGAAAGCCGAAAAAGAAAATTATTAAAATATTTGGATCTGGCTCACGAGGTTACCGCCATGTGGCGTATGAAATCGACTACCATTATTCCGATGGTCGTTTCGGTGCACGGGCTAATAGCGAAGAGCTTCGACCAACATCTCAAGAAGCTCTCGCTAGACAGTTGGATTAAGGGCCCGATACAAAAGGCGGTTATTTTGGAAACCGCACGTATTGTGAGGAGGTTCCTGTCTCTGCAGCCCTGACCACTGGTTGTTTGAGTCATCGGATTCCGCAGCCGGTGGAGTTCTATTTTTTTATATAATATGTTTTATTTTTTTATAACAAATCATGTAAAATATATTATATATAAAAATAAGAAATTAAAGATATACGAAATTATAAATGCGAAAGTGTTGATGGATGGATGTTTGTTAGAGTTTGTAGCCTAAACGGGTGAATGGATCTCGATGAAATTTGGTATAGATGTAGATGATAGTCTGGAAGAACACGTAGGCTACTCACTTCGGTTTTTTATTTCCACGCTGATGGATTTGGCTCGTTTGTAACGTATTAAAAAGATTATAAATATCTTCGCATGCGAGATCACATTACACTAGTGAATCGAAACAATTCAAACAATTTACTTTAGAATATGCGAGGGTGCGTCATCCAAATGAATGATCGCTTTATCCACCAAAAGTTAATTTCCTCTCTCACACCAACAAATTCAGTCCCGGGACAGCACAATAGAGCATATTTGCTTATCTTTAATTGATTCACTCTAACCCTCGCTCATGATAAGGATTAGCTCTATTCACGCTGACTTTTACAAGGGTAGTTCTCCCTTAACGAGGGTACAGCCAAAGAGTATGCAGTGTACAACGTAACAATTTTATGTTTATGTTGCTTATAATTAACATGTCTCTCAGAGACATGACTTGTTTCTTTAAATTTTTTTATACATTTTACAGTTTCAATAATTACATATTTTGTTATAATAGTTTGTATTTATGATTTAAAATTTCTTCTTACAATTAAAATACAGTAATTGTCTATCTAGTGTTGGTCTAAATTATAAACAATATATTGAAGTTATTAAATCTTTATGAGAGTTTTGAAAATTCATTTATAATTTACTTAAAGTGTAAATAGTAACGCGGTATAAAATTATACTTAGGAATAAAATTTATACTAATATTTGCTTATACTCAGTTTATTCCTAAATTTAACTTTATACCGCGTTTGTAAGGCTGCTAAAGTTTTTATACCATCTTTAAGAGTCCAGGCATACCAATTTGCAGTACTCCGTTAGTCATATGTCTACAAATCTCTGATCTATGAGCATGATCAAATTTCGTAAGCGGGCGCGTGGCTCGTATTATCGGGCGGCGTTTGGATGCGATACGTTATAACGCGATATTCGTGAATTACAAGTATTTATCGTGCACGTTATGCGGTCGACGGCGCGATGTTTGCTAGCGCTGTACCCGAGGGGAAGTTAAATGGTTTTATGGGATTTGTTAAATCGCTTGAGACGTGTGAGATTTGGCGTTATGTTTGTTTTTTACTTTATTTACTTGCGTTTTCTTTGATTGAATTTTAATTTTAATTTGTGGAGTTTTTATACTTAGAGTGTGCCCTTTGACTAATATCGCACATTGTGCGATTGTCAATTGTTTTGCAACTAATTCAACTGTTTAGTTGCACAACTAAAAATCAAGTGTGCGCACCTCCATATAATCTCATAAGAATCAAAGCGAGACTAAACAGTTGTGCGATAGTTTAGTCAAAGGCGTGCGTGCTTAATCTACGATATTGTATGGTTATTTCATAAAAATGAAGCCAAAATATCAACAGTCTGTGAAAAACAAAAGAAATACACAAGCTTTTATTAATAAAACGTCATTCAAGCTACGTTTTCAATAACGCGAGCGTGCTGAAAAAATGTACACATACTTTGACTATTGAGAAACGGACTAGGCAAAGAATCATCATTGCACTAAATAAATTCTGTCAATTTCACTTGTATGATACAAAAAAGGTGACATGCGACATGTAAAATTGGACAAGACTTTGTGTTACACAAATTTAGAATTAACTGTTCGTTTTCATTCGACAGGGCATGCGTGGTTTACAGATCCAGTCTCTAAAAGTCAAGGTACACAGTCAGTCAAGTGGACGGCCGATACGAACGGGGAAATGGGAATGCATGGAAATTGAAAAAATCCGTATAAATCCGGCGTACTGGCGTTCGCAGATGAATTTTTCGACGGTTGACTTTTTGTCAATGCACAATTTACTGCCTAGATTTTACGTTATATCCACGTTGAAATTAAGTAAATATTCTTAAATCGAATTATTACTAATAACACATAACTGTAGTGACTATCATCATCATCTCCCCTGCCATATCCTACTTCCGTAGTGTCGGCGCTCCGGGTTTTCGTCCTCCAAATAACTCTATCATCCGTCATCTCAGTCATCACTCCCTTCTTGATCATGTCACCTTTCACACAATCCATCCATCTCTTTCTAGGTCTACCTCTACCGGTGTACCCCTCCACATTCATAACTAACGTTCTCCTTGTAACATGCGATTCATCCCTCCTCATAACATCATATTTCATACTTCATACTAATCATACTAATATTATAAATGCGAAAGTTTAGATGGATGGATGGATGTTTGTTAGAGTTTGTAGCCTAAACGGCTAAACGGATTGCAAATTTGGTATAGATATTTTTTTTAAATCCACGCGGACGAAGTCGCGGGCGAAAGCTAGTATATAATAAAATATTTTTTTTTTATTTACATATATAATATATATCTATCAATTTCAATAATAAAATGCATATTGGTACAGCACAAAGAAGCGGCATAGAGCGGACGATCTACAAAAATGCAGGAAATTGATTTTTTTATCATTCTCGGTACACAGCACCGCAATAGTCCCCCGACGGACGCCCATTGTGAATATCAGGCTATACCTTACACTACCGACGAACACTGGAAAGCCATTTTATATGTAACAGTGTTTTAAATGATAAAACCAGGCTTAAACTGCAAATTCCTTACAAACTTGGACCTCTATCTATACTAATATGATAAACAAAAGAGATATGTGTTTTTGTATGTATTGAAATAACTCAAAAACTACTGGGCCGAATTCAGAATCTTCAAAAAAATACTTTCACCAATAAATAGCTACGTTATCACTGAGTAACATGGGCTATATTTATTACATTTTTTATTTCCACGCGGACGAAGACGCGAGCTAAAGTTAATCAGATTATAAGCGGCATTTGCAAAACGAAGTATTTAATATTTGATTCCAGTATGGCTGTATATACCTTGTCTATACTCTATACTATTATAATAAAGCGTAAACACATACTTCTTTGTTGCCTAAGATGTCAGCAATTACAGCATATTATTGAAAAATTCTTTTTTTAATAAAAAGCCCTACACTTACGTCGTGCTTTAGGCTATATATTTTCACGCCATTAAACTTAGGGGGTAAATATTTTGGATAAAAACCCTAATGTGGGAAAGAGACCATAAGTTGCTGCCAACATCAAGGAAGCATGGTTGCCATGGTTTGTCATCATGTCATGTCATTTTGACATTTGCAATTGATAATTTGATAAATGTAAACAATAAAATAAACTTTTCATAAATTCATGCGGATGATGTCGCAAGGGAACACCTAGTTATAAATATAAAATAGATATCTCTACAAACCTCTAAAACTTAACGGATTTAGAGAAGAAGAAGAAAGACAGATAGTGTGGAAGAACACGTAGGCTACTTAGTTTCTAATTCTTAAAAGCTTATGTAAATTTCAATTGTAATGTAGCATAGGTTTATTACACCAGAGAGTACTTGATAGTTTTAGAAATGTATTAGAAATTCTATCTTACTAATATTATAAATGCGAAATTTTAGATAGATGGATGGATAGATGTTTGTTAGAGTTTGTAGTCTAAACTGCTGAACGTATTTCAATGAAATTTGGCACAGATGTAGAGCATAGTCTGGAAGAACACCTAGGATATGGTTCACGACAATAGTCGAATGGCGGGATTCGAACCCTCGACCTCAAAGATCGGTAGTCCGTACCCCAAACCATTAGGCTATTGGCGCTTCAATATGCTGCTTAATTATTATTTTTTCTACCCAGACGGTGTCGCAGGCGCAAGCTAGTTATACATATAAGCAACAAAATTGATGTAAGTTTAACTACCAAGTTAACAATGTTTCTTTGAAAATAAATGTTTAAAAACTTACATAGTATGGACATAAAAAAATCAATTACCTTTATCAACTAATCTTAAAATCACCAGAGATAATCCTACCATAGACCACTTATCTCTGTTTAAACCACAAATACATTAAACTTTATGACCCATAGAGAACAGATAATTTAGGGTAACATCCCCTGTACGATATTTATAGGCATTACTGGAGAATAACATGCGGAGCCCCGCCTACGTCTTAAATTATGTCACCGTCAGTTTTAAGCCTAGTTTATATTTAGTGGGCGTGAAACTTTGTACGTAAAAGATTAGTGGCCAGCTTATTGTTAGTATGTCACCGAACAATTGTTAATGCCGGACGTTTGTAATTTGCCTAATTGTAGAGTCGGTAAATTTTGATGGAAAAAATTCGCAAAGTGACGAAGATTTCGACACTTTTTATGAACCATCAAAAAAGAAAAATCATAAAATATTAGTTTTTTTATCACTAGAGTAGAACTAACGAATCAAACTGTTATAATAATTTAAACATTCAAAAACTAGACATTTTATAAATATGACCGACTACATTTTGACTAATCAGATCAAACGATTTCACAAGCTGACGTATGGTTGGTTTCCCAGCTACGTTTAACCAATCATTAGTAACTTGAGTTTTCCTCCGTTGAAATTTCAGTCAACCTAACACTAATTGTATAAGGTAATGATAAAATAAATGGAAACAGCAATCCAGCAGAAAAAATGTAATTGTACGAATAAAAGTGACTTTTTCATTCACAACGAGCTATCGCCCGCAAATTTCGTTAGCGCAAATTTGGACCACCCGTTATATGCCATTTTGACAGCGCGGAATTAAAAAAAAAGTAGCCTATAATATGACCGTCTATGTTAGCTACCCTTCAGTGAAAGTCCGGTCGAAATCGGCCTCCGGAATTACCCGGAACAAACGCGGCTTACAGACAGACAGACAGCCGTACAAAAAATTTTTTAATGCGATTTTCGTTATCAGCAACGCAAATACATCATCTTCCCGAAATCTGTAATTTTTCCTCTGATATTACAAACAGACACTGCAATTTTATTATATGTATAGATATAGATTACTGGCGAATAGCCACAATTGGCGCCAATTCCAAATATAAATTAGCCATACAGTTCCCAGTAGGATCCACGCCCCTTAGCGTACATTGTAAATGATTTTAACCGATACAAAGAATCGTCAGTAACAGTTACCGAGTATGTACGGATCATAAACGCACTTCAGTCGCCGGCGTCAACTAACTCCGGTCTTTTACTATCTGCTGGTAAAGTTTCGGTTGTTACAAAGATGCGGTTAACGAGGTACAGTCGCATACAAAAGTGCATAACATATTTTTTAAATTAAATAGATGAACTGTGAGTGACAAGATTAAGAAAATAGTGACGATTGAAAATATTACCTATGTAATTGGGGTAAGATTAATAAAATAAAAACATCTTTCTTGGTGGTGACGCGATGGCCATGGCGATGTTGAAAACGGAAACATTGTGTCTTGTACAGTAATTATATAACAATCTAGCTGTTGCTCGCGACTTCGCCGCATGAAATTTAAAAAAAAATGTAGCCTTTGTTACTTACTGGTAACGTAGTTTTTTAATAGTGAATTTTTTGAAATCAGTCCAGTAGCTTTTTAAGTTATTTCAATAAATGCAAAAATACAAATATTTCCTCTTTATAATATTAGTAAAGAAAAAGTTTTCTCCATAAAGTATTTTTTTTGTTTCAGTCCTTGCAACAGAAATTGTATCTCTAAATTAACACTTTAATTATTTTTAAAATTTTTGAGCATTATGCACACAACTGTACAGGGTGGAGCAAACGCCGCGAGTCGTTTTACAACATTTCACGGTAACAGATTAATTGGCCAAAACGAAATCAAAATAATGTCAAGCACATCTCGTGTGAATTATTTCCTTAGCGGTGTTTACATGAAAATGGTCTTTAACGTTTAGTAAGAACTTTGAAACTGAATTTAGATTACAGAATAGACTAAACTTTCGGTCCCTTAAAATATGCGGCAGTTGTGAAATAAAATAAAACTGATTTCTTTTTAAATATTTGTGTTTTTTTAATTCACTAATATTTCTTTTAACCATTCCAGATAAGGTTAAAAAATGCGCTAGGATATGGTTTACGACGTCGGATAGTGGGATTCGAACCCTTGACTTCAAGATCGGTCCGTACCCCAAACATTGAGGCTATTCACTTCTAAAACTAAAACTATTATTACGCCACAAATAAACTAGACACTGTTTAGTTAAATACATGATTTAACTCATAGATGTCGCTGATTAATATTTTTTTTTTTTTTTAATGCGATTTTCGTTATCAGCAACGCAAATACATCATCTTCCCGAAATCTGTAATTTTTCCTCTGATATTACAAACAGACACTGCAATTTTATTATATGTATAGATATAGATTACTGGCGAATAGCCACAATTGGCGCCAATTCCAAATATAAATTAGCCATACAGTTCCCAGTAGGAGCCACGCCCCCTAGCGGACATTGTAAAACGATTTTAACCGATACAAAGAATTGTCAGTAACAGTTACCGAGTATGTACGGATCGTAAACGCACTTCAGTCGCCGGCGTCAACTAACTCCGGTCTTTTACTATCTGCTGGTAAAGTTTCGGTTGTTACAAAGACGCGGTTAACGAGGTACAGTCGCATACAAAAGTGCATAATTTTTTTTTTTTTAATTCACAATTTTTTTTAACCATTCCAGATAAGGTTAAAAAATGCAGAGGGAACTGACGTCCCTCCGCAAGGCCAGAGGATCTAGCCGATCGGTAAGAGCTCGGTCGTTGACGATTCGAGTCGCTCTCCGTTGTATGCGGTCAAGTGGAAGAAGCTGGTATTGGGGTGCTCCCGCCCAGAGGTGCGAGCAGTACTCCATGTGGGGCCGAACTTGCGCCTTATAGAGTTGAAGGCGGTGGCCCGACTGGAAATACTGCTTCGCCCTACTGAGCACACCCAGCTTTTTGGAAGCCAGCTTAGCCTTGTCTTCCAAATGACCGCGAAACTGAACGTCACTCGATATGTCAACGCCGAGAATACCGATACTGGCTGAGGCAACCAGGGGAGTGTTCTGAAACCGGAGATTGAAGACGAAGGGATCTTTTTAGCGGTAATGGCGCATACTTGTGTCTTTTTAGGATTGAAATCGACAAGATTTTGTCGACCCCAATCCGAGACTTCACCCAAGAGGGTCTCCAGCTCAGACACAAGTTTGTTCCGGTTCTCATCGGCAGTGGCCCGAGAAACATTAGCGCGGGCCGTGTACAGTGCATCACCGGTGCTATCGTCTGCATAACAATGGATGCTGCGTATTCGCAGCATGTCATTGATATGCAGAAGAAACAGGGTGGGCGACAGTACACAGCCCTGTGGGACTCCAGCGTTGATTGGTTTCGGGTCAGAGCAAGCACCGTCGACAACGACCTTGATGCTCCGACCCTCCAAAAAGCTGGAAATCCAGGCGCAAAGTTTCTCGGGCAGCCCGTAGGAAGGCAACTTCGAAAGAAGTGCTTTGTGCCACACCCGATCAAAGGCTTTGGCCACGTCCAAACTAACTGCCAGGGCCTCCCCCTTGCCTTCGATCGCCTCCGACCATCGATGCGTGAGGTACGCAAGGAGGTCACCAGCTGAGCGACGCTGACTATTTTTAACGTCAACGCAAATAAAAGCTCCTTTACGAAAGAGATCAAACATTTCTTTAAAGAATTTTTAGACAATTTCTTAGTACGAATATTTGAGTAATATTATGTCTATATCATTACTATACGGCAGGTGTTCAATATAATTTTAATTCCTGTTAATTTATTGACATTACGTACATAATGATCTGAAATACAAACAGACAAAGGGAATGCAATAAAACGTTTAGCGTAACATTAACTTTTCTAAGAATTCATACTTGGGTCAAGTAGGGTTGCCAACTTTAGTACGGTTATCACAAGATGGCAACACAGTACTATATGACTACACACCGTTCAAAAGATTAATTATTGGACTACACTGGTCAGCTTTATTGTTTCGTTCTTAACTTAAAGTGGAAAATCTAGCTTAACGAAAACAAACGACCATCGACTTATCAAAACCATTCACTCCTTGATAAAAAAAGTTATTTAGTTCATACTGTTAACTTTGATCTGGCATCTTTGTCAAACTCGAATATGCAAACAAAGTGGCAACCCTAACCAAGTCGGCAGTCACAAAGAGAACCTACACATGTCCGCGGTCACTTTTATACACTAATTGATAATTAAACAAAAACAAAGGTCAACGGTGACGAAGTACGGCTGTTTTATCAATACAATCTACATTAAAAAGCAAATGTATTTAGACAATTTAGGATAAATGGCAATCGTAAAATTAAAAGACATGATGTCAAAATTTTGTTACTAGTACCTAATCTATACTAATATAATAAAGCGTAAACACACACTTCTTTGTTGCCTAAGATGTCAGCAATTACAGAATAATTTTCAATAACTCTTCCTTTAATAAAAAGCCCTACACTTCCGTTACGCTTTAGGCTATATATCTTCACGCCATTACACTTAGGGGTAAATATTTTGGATAAAAACCCTAATGTGGGAAAGACACCATAAGTTGCTGCCAACATCAAGGAATCAAGGTTACCATGGTTTGACATAATGTCATGTCATTTTGACATTTGCAACTGATAATTTGATAAATGTAAACAATAAAATTAAATTTTTATAATTTTAAGCGGATGAAGTCGCATGGGAACAGCTAGTTATAAATAAAAGAGGACGAATTAGAATAGTTTTTTTAAAAAAGGAATTTAAACCGCCAATAATTTTAAGCGCCAATAGCCTAATGGTTTGGGGTACGGACTACCGATCGTGAGGTCGAGGGTTTCGAATCCCGCCATTCGACTATTGTCGTGAACCATATCCTAGCACAAGCCTAGAGCTTAGTTGGAATGGTTAAAGGAAATATTAGTAAATTAACAAAAATCTACTAATATTTTTATTAAAAAAAAACCGCCGCTGGTTTGCCCCATGGAAACGAGCGGCGGCAAAACAGAGGTGGTCAACGACGCCCATGGACACACAAGACCAGAGGAACTACAGATGCGTTGCCGGCCTTTAAATTATGCTCTGTTTAGAATAATTTTTAATATATATCAATATTATCCTTGTCTGTTCTGTAGACCACAAATTATGTTCAAAGGTTTTTATGCAACCCGCGCTAAATAATACGTGGGCCTCAAAACGTAAAAGGTATATCTGCATTGTAGATTAAATTTAAGTAACAAGGATCTTAATTAAATTTGCTTTTTTAATGAACATTCTTGTTATTTTTAATTGATAGTGTCTGCAATAATATAAACATTAAAAAGAAATTAATGTTCAAGCTAGAGGTGTTAAAAATGGGAATTTATTGGAACTAATTTAAATAAATAATGATAATTAAATTATTCATAAAATGCATAGGCATTTTATATCCCTATAAAATTGTACGAATTACTGATGGTCAAAATTAAAATATAAACAAAAGAATATCATTATTAGTACTATTTTAATAAAAATCCATCCATCTACACAATCTCATCTATACTATTATAATAAAGCGTAAACACACACTTCTTTGTTGCCTAAGATGTCAGCAATTACAGCATACTTTTGAATAATTCTTTTTTAATAAAAAGCCCTACACTTTCGTCACGCTTTAGGCTATATATTTTAACGCCATTAAACTTAGGGTGTAAATATTTTGGATAAAAATCCTAATGTGGGAAAGAGGCCATAAGTTGATGCCAACATCAAGGAAGCAAGGCTGTCATCATGTCATGTCATTTTGACATTTGCAATTGATAATTTGACACATGTAAACAATAAAATAAAATTTTCACATTTTTTTGCGGATGAAGTCGCATGGGAACAGCTAGTTTATAATATTAGTAAACTAGTAGTAGTAGCGCACGCACATCTTTGACTAAACTATCGCACAACTGTTTAGTCGCGCTTTGATTCCTATGAGCTTATACGGAGGTGCTCACACTACTCGATTTTTAGTCGTGCAACTACACAGTTGAAGCTGCGAAACAATCGACAATCGCGCAACAGTTGTGCGATTGTTCAAAGGTGTGGGCCCATAATATTTTAATAGCAATGATTAATCAAAAATCCGCACGGGGCGCTAGTGTCGCGAACTGTAGACGTATGCTTATGCTAAAATCCATTTAAAACACTGACTAAGTTTTTATGTTGAGGCACAAAATGTTTATCAAACAACCAAGTCCGTCACAGTTGCGTAACAAAAGATACAAAGTCTGTAGGCTGTAACAAGGTGCTGCATGTCATATAAAGTAAACAATAAACTGTTAATGCATTCTAACGCGGCGATAAAACCGTTGATCGCACTGTGACACCTCAGTTAATTGGAATTTATATAGGACGCGGTCGCTTTGTTGCCCCCAACCACTACTATTTGTTCTCGACTCGATTCAAGTTTAGCGAAACGTAGATTTTCTATTTTTTATCACTAAAATTGTCAAAGAATTCATCATCATTACCAGCTCACTATACGTCATCCAGTGAGGGTCTCGAAGCCTACTCTAAATTAGGAGGGGACCCTTAGTGTTCTTATTCATTTCAAATTGAATTCTAACCAATTAGTCTTTCGAAATTAATTCATAACTTCGAAGAGAATATAAATTAAAAAAAAAATCGTACTCATTATTTTCGACATAAATGTCTTCTTAAAATGAAATCTGCCTCTGTCTTATTAAGTGTACATCGACTTTAGTTCGAGTTCAGAATTGTTTACAATAGTAGTGGGCTCATATTTTAAATTCAGGGGTTTTTATTATTTACATATAATTTCTGTTTGGTTTCGGATAGCTTCCGAAAGGCTTCCGGGGTAGATTACAAAATGCTTTGTGGCCTTTCCGTTATCTTAATTACTTAATTAAAGTCGGCTTTTATTAAGAAGTAACTTCAGTGGCTTTTGCATTATCGTTAAACCATTTGGACCGATGACGTATGTAAAGATTGATATCAAATTAGTGTTTGTTAGTTTATACGCTTTGATGTTGTAAAAGGCTACCGCTTTTATCTATACTAATATTAAAGAGGAAAGATTTGTATTTTTGGATTTTTGAATGTATTGAAATAACTCAAAAACTACTGGGCCAATTTTAATTCTTTCAGCATTAAAAAGCTATGTTATCTGTGAGTATTATAGGCAACATTTTTTTTTTAATTTTACGCGGGCGCGTCGTAAATTAAAAACATGTTTTGATGCTTTTTTCTTATTAAATTCACAAGAGTGTAATATGTAAATGCTTGAATGAATGAATGATTCAGATGAACACGTTGGTAGGTGATATACTCGTACTTAAGGGAGTGGGAACTGAAATTATAGAAAGAACTAAACCCAGAAGCAAACTCACAGTAAGTACAGGATGATGAAAATTAATGTAGTTTTAAGAAAATAGATAAATTGTATTTGAAATATAGATAACTAGCTTTCGACCGTGACTCCGTCCGCGTGGAATTAAAAAACAAAAGTGAGTAGCCTATGTTTTCTTCCAGACTATCCTCTACATCTGTTCCAAATTTCACCGAAATCCGTTCAGCCATGTAGGCTACAAACTCTAACAAACATCCAGCCATCCATCTAAACTTTCGCATTTATGATGTTAATAAGATAAATGGTAGGTGAGTACTAAGTTTTACCCTGTACAATAATTGTCACTCCTATCCTTCTTATTATAAAACTAGCTGTTCCTGTGCGGCTTCATCCGCATGAAATTATGAAAATTTTATTTTATTGTTTACATGTGTCAAATTATCAATAGCAAAAGTCAAAATGACATGACATGACAAACCTTGGCAATCTTACTTTCTTAATGTTGGCAGCAACTTATGGTCTCTTTCGCATATTAGGGTTTTCATCCAAAATATTTACCCCCTAAGTTTAATGGCGTGAAAATGTATAGCCTAAAGCGTGACGTAAGTGTAGGGCTTTTTATTAAAAAAAGCATTATTCAAAAATATGCTGTAATTACTGAGATCTTAGACAACAAAGAAGTGTGTGTTTACGCTTTATTATAATAGTATAGAAGTATAGATATAGATAGTATAGAAAACAATATGTTCCTCGAATGTTTTGTCTGTGAAAACACATTATATGTAACCTTTGTTTAATTACAATTGTATTAGAGGTTAAATTGTAAAATTGTAATTGTTATATTATTATCTTAATTTCAAAGGACGTTAAACATTATTAAGGTCACCTCAACCTCTAGTTTTGTATTAAAAAAGTAGATTTAATGTTAAGACAAATTAAACAATAGAAACCAGATCAATTATTATGTAATTATTAATTAAGAATTCTATCATTTACACTTATAATTGTTTTATTATATTACTAGCTGTTCGCGTGCGGATTCATCCGCGTGAAGTTATAAAAACTTTATTTTATTGTTTAAATTTGTCAAATTATCAATAGCAAATGTCAAAATGTCAAAATGACATGACAAAGCTTAGCAATCTTTCTTTCTTGAGTTGGCAGCAACTTTTGGTCTCTTTCCCACATTAGGGTTTTTATACAAAATATTTACCCCCTAAGTTTAATGGCGTGAAAATATACATATAGCCTAAAGCGTGACGTAAGTATAGGGCTTTATATTAACAAAAAGAATTATTCAAAAATATGCTGTAATTGCTGACATCTTAGTCAACAAAGAAGTGTGTGTTTACGCTTTATTATAATATAGTATAGATTAGATGGTAACACTGAAAGGGTGGCAGAACGGTAGGTCTTTGACTATATCAACTCAACAAATCCATGAATGCCTGTCATTGGTCTAAAAATTACCAAATGATTTAAAAACACGACCGCTGGGGTGACGCCGAGTTTTGAATTGGCAGTTACTCTTTGAGCGCGCCGCGATATGTTCGCCAGAGACTTTGAGAGACATTTATTCATCTAATAATATTTATAACTTAAGTATTGAATTATTTCGTTTACTTTATTGCCTCAAATCGAGTCTAACGTTTAAGGAACGTGGCAATTTCCTTTAATGCAATCTAATTTGATGCTCATTGCGACCTTTTTCATTTAAACTGTTTCAAAGAATAAAAATTACTAGATATGACTTTTTAAAATAATAAAATATTAATTCAACAGTGAATAATTAACCATATGACATAGAAAATGGTATATAAATAAATTGGGTCTTTCAAAACTAACCAAAATACCATAATTTGGTACGACAATAAATGTTGCAGTCTAGATGCGATCTAGACTTCGATATTTCTTTTGTACTACATATTAACATATAACATAATATCGTATTATTAGTTTCCATTTGAACAAATTGTACGAAAATTTATTATTTTACTACAGGAACGCCGTTGTAGTCCTTAGTTCCGCCACATTATGTGTCTCTTCTAGTTTTCTTACATCTATTATCGTAATATCGCGTTAAATTTGCATTCGAGCGTCGATGTGATTTCCCCGGCGATCGGCTATCGGCCTCTCCATCTACGATCATCGGAATTGCCACCCTACCACTGCCAGCGTAGTCGCGTATCCAAATTGAAAATCAACTCTTTTTATTCACGAATTCTATTCGATGTACTTATTCTGGTGTATCGTTGCTACTTCGCTTCTGTATAGACGCGATCGATGATTACGCAATCTACTTACGTTGTCGTAAACAACTAAAACAATGTGAAGTCATTTCTATAGCAATTTCATCATAGAATGTAGTAGAAACAGAGAGTAGGTACAAAATACCACAACAAAATTCCTTCATTTGAAGTCATTTCTGATATCTAGGTGTAGAAATTATACCAAAATGTATAATTTTTATGTCCAAAATTAATATCATCTTCTGAAATAGTGATTCATTAACGAAAACTAAGTAAATAAAAATATTTATTAAATTAAAAAATGTACCAGAATAAGTACGCCGTTTACCGCTCATCTTATTTCCAAACGTTTGCATAGTAAACGTAGGCATATAAGATTTTATTGCAAAGGGTACCGGTATTAGACTGAATTGGAATCATTCGCAAAGGAGAGCTTTCGCTGTAAAAAGGTTTAAATTATTCACATTGTTAAGCATTGTGCATTTCAAAACCTACTCTGTCCATTTAAATAAGAATGTTACAGTTTCCTGCAAAAGAGAGTCTATTTAAAAAGCTTTCAAACAAGGCAAAGGAAATTTTTCAGTGCTAGAGCCCGCTTTAACATCGCACGTTTGGCACCGCGCACCATTCGCACGAATGGGTCGGCTCGCCCGGTGTAATACCACGACCACACAGAAGACAGGCGTGAAGTGGAAGCAATTCCGCGTTTCGTCTGATGAGTGTGGTGCCGGAGGCCTAACATTAGTTCCTTTTCCTTCCCACCCTTTTTCTTGGATTTGACGGTGTAGGAGACGCATGAGAAGAGGAAATATCCTCTTTATGTGCGTATCCTCCTCCGTCGATTAAGGGTAGACAACACATACGCTATTGCGAATGTCTATGGGCAGCGGTCGCTTCGCCATTTTGGCCGATTAAGGTGGCCGCTTTCTCATTTTCCACCTTATGATATAAAAAAAAATTACAAATGATTTTAGTTATATTTCCCAACTAGTAGTTTTATAACCAGCTTTCCGGGTACATTTAACCATTCGTTAGTATTTAGTTCGATAAAGTCATGAAATGCGTTTCCGAACTACGTAACTTGAGTTTCACATTGAAACTTAGATCAACCTAAAACTAATGAATCAGGTAACGCTAGAATGTTAGAAACTTCAGCAACCTAGCATTATTTATGTAATGTCAATTAACTTTTTAAAGAATTCCATCCAAAAACATAAGAAAAACTACGAAGATAACATAGGTATAATAATTTCAAAATCAATGGAAATAGCTGATCTAATCTTAACAAAGAGATTGATCTATTTTTACCTACATATATGCTTTCGCTCGCGACTCCGACACGTCGAATTAAAAAAAAAGTGAGTAGCCTATGTATTCTCTACGTCTATGCCAAAAAACTCTAACAAACATCCATCCATCTAAACTTTCGCATTTGTAATATTAGTAAGACTAGCTGTTCCCATGCGACTTTATCCGCATAAAATTATAAAATTTTCATTTTTTTGTTTACATTTTTCAAATTATCAATTGCAAATGTCAAAATGACATGACATGATGTCAAACTATGGCAACCTTGCTTTCTTGATGTTGGCAGCAACTTATGGCCTCTTTCCCGCATTAGGGTTTTTATCCAAAATATTTACCCCTAAGTTTAATGGCGTGAAAATATATAGCCTAAAGCGTGACGTAAGTGTAGGGCTTTTTATTAAAAAAAGAGTTATTTAAAAATATGCTGTAATTGCTGACATCTTAGGCAACAAAGAAGTGTGTGTTTACGCTTTATTATATTAGTAAGATAAAAAATTATTAAAACAACCCACGGATCAACCCTAAGGATTGGTTATTGGCTTTGGCCGTAAAAACCGATGTTAGATAACAAAACAGTTATCCAAAACTATTTATTCGTTGAAAATGTTTACAGTCATTCACTGCATAATTTTATTACAGGTAACATTATCTTTACATTCAAAATATATCCAAAAAGCTGCTTCGAGCTTTTACTAAAGCTTTCACTGAAGATGAACCACATTATGGTAATATATCTGGTTAATAACTTTGTTGTGATAGAATTGAACTGGAAAACTCGATCCTCCTTATATTTACCCTATACTAGCTTTCGCCCGCGACACCGTCTGCGTGGAATTAAAAATAAGTAAGTTTGTGTTCTTCCAGACTATCCTCTACATCTTTGTCAAATTTTATCGAGATCCACTCAGCAGTTTAGGCTACAAACTCTAACAAACATCCATCTAAACTTTCGCATTAATAATATTAGCAAGATAAGAAGTAATATATAAATACAGTAACGCCATCTAGCTTCGGAAACAAGCTTCAACAACAACATTATACTAATATTATAAATGCGAAAGTTTAGATGGATGGATGGATGGATGTTTGTTAGAGTTTGTAGCCTAAACGGCTGAACGGATTTCGATGAAATTTGGTAAAGATGTAGAGGATAGTCTGGAAGAACACATAGGCTACTCACTTTTGTTTTTTTTAATTCCACGCGGACGGAGTCGCGGGCGAAAGCTAGTTATTTAATATTTGCATATCATTTATTATATCAAGTGTATTTTAATTTATGTGTCATTTGTAAATACATTAATATAGGAAAATTTAAAACCATATAAAAGTCAAGCACATGCAAGAATTTTCTAAATGTATGCTAAAACACAGGGGACACAGTGTCTATAAACGGATCATATACTATTTGAATAATACGATCGTATGTATGCTTGGAGCCTTCGAATACGCATTCTATAGGATATCATGTGAAATCTATAGCTTATTGTTGATTTTCAATGAATTTCTATAGACTTATATGGTTGTGCTACATACCTACTCAAGTCTTTTATTTTTATATGGGAATAAACATTTTACATTGGTAGAACCCGCTTTAACATCTTCGCACGAATGGGTCAGCTCGCACGATGCAATACCACGACCGCACAGAAAACAGGCGTGAAATGGGAGCAAGTCCGTGTTTCGTCTGATGAGTGTGCCCACTCACCTTTTTCTTTTTAAAAAAAGGATGGGAAGGGAACGTGGATTTGACGGTAGAGGAGAGGCATACGAAGGGGGAAACTTCCTCTTATGTGGATCTCGTCCGTCACTTAAGGGTAGGCAACGCATTCGCTATTGCGAATGTCTATGGGCAGCGGTCGCTTCGCCAATTTGGCGGATTCAAGTGGCCGTTGCTCGTTTGCCACCTTATGATATAAAAAAAAAACAATGTGTTTTCAATACAATAGGTTTAATCATCCTAATATTATAAATTAGGAGTTTAGATGGATGGATGTTTGTAAGAGTTTGTAGGCTAAACTGCTGAACGGATTTCGATGAATTTTCACTTGAAGTCTTTTAACTTAATAAGTATTTTATTTATAAATAGATTCTTTTAAACAATTAACTTTCTGATTGCATCCATTGTATTAAATGTATAAAGCGTGAAAAACAACTTAATATGCAATTGAACCTGGCATGTTTAATGCAAAAAGCTCTTTAAAAAGATATAAAATGGAACCACCTTTCACACGACTCATTTTTAAAATTAGAACGCGAGACGCCATTCAAATTTTTGTTGTGTCTAATAACAGAAAACATTGTAACCGTCAAATACAATCACAACGCTTGTATTTTTTGACTCTGTCGTTTTTATACTGTATGAAAAAGACAGCAATATGTTTAATACAATGTAAACTCAGAGTAAGACGGTCAGTTATACCGGCTAGACGTTTTTAATGATGGCATTAAAGGCAAGTTATTACTGTCTGTTTAAATAGAGTAATATCTGCATAATTATTCATATGATTCACTCGGTTTAGACACGACATGGTAACAAAGAAAACTTATTAAATCCGGCTTAATGTATTCATGTATGTTGAAGCCGTAGTCATTATATTACATATGTTTTTAGAAACATAAATATGCCTATATATTAAACTATAATATACTATTTTATATGACACATGTATTTGAAATTTAACAATGAAACAAAAAAGTTCATTATCCTGCCCTTTTCTACAGAGCGTTTGTTATACATCTCTAAGTAAAAACTGACTTCATACTAATGTTATAAATGCGAAAGTTTAGATAAATGTTCGTGGCCTAAACTGCTGATCGGATCTCGATGAAATTCGTCATAAATGAAGAGGATAATCTGGATGAACACATAGGCTTTTTTAATTCCACGCGTACAGAGTCTCGGGCGAAAGCTAGTAGATATGTTAAGTCTTAAGTAGGATATAACATATAGTAAAATATCTTTTTTTACTTTATAGTTATGGCTCGAATGTTTATAGTTTTGTTCTACTCGTAGTTTGGTAGATGATAACTTGGTCAAGTCTCGTGAGCAAGTGTTTCAAAGTTTTTAAACTTGAATTTACTGAAATGTAAATATAATTTATTAGCTGTTGCTCGCGACTTCGTCTATGTGGAATTAAAAAATATAGCCTATGTTACTTACTGATAAAGCTTAAATAACTTTTTAATGGTGAATGCATTTTCGAAATCGGCCCAGTAATTTTTGAGTTATTTTAAGTCATACAAAAATACAAATCTTTCCATGCAGATTGCAGATGTTGAAAACTTCTCCCTTTTTATCTTTTACTAGATGTTCGCGTGCGGAATCATCGGCGTGAAATTATATAAACTTTATTTTATTGTTTACATTTGTCAAATTATCAATAACAAATGTCAAAATGACATGACATGACAAACCTTGGCAATCTTTCTTTCTTGATGTTGGCAGCAACTTATGGTCTCTTTCCCACATTATGGTTTTTATCCAAAATATTTACCCCCTAAGTTTAATGGCGTGAAAATATATAGCCTAAAGCATGACGTAAATGTAGAGCTTTTTATTAAAAAAAGAATTATTCAAAAATATGCTGTAATTACTGACATCTTAGGCAACAAAGAAGTGTGTGTTTACGCTTTATTAAAATAGTATAGAAGTATAGATAGATATAGATTGTTGACTTTCTAATTTTCTTTGAGTATGTATCAAGATGTGTTTTGTATTTATTTTAGTGTGTTTACATTAATGTTATTTACCATTTGTAACCCTCGACGACTTACGCCCCCCTATGATATACTGCGCGGTGGTTTCCTGCAAGCCGTTTCCGAACCCGCCCTAAGTAAAACGCCTTTATTGCATAAACATACCGTTTCGTTCATTAACGTTTTTGTGTACAGCAACAAGCATGCTGCATAATAAATGCCACATTTTTAGAACAAACTAGCCTTCGCCCGCGACTCCGTCCGCGTGGAATTAAAAAAATTGTTTTTTTAAAATGAAAGAATTAAAAAAATTAGGGTACTCACTTTTGAGTGAGTACCCTATATGTTCTTCCAGACTATCCTCTACATCTATACCAAATTCCATCGAAATCCGTTCAGTCGTTTAGGCTACAAACTCTAACAAACATCCATCCATTTAAACTTTCGCATTTATAATATTATATTAGTATGATAGCTACACAAGAACTTAATGTAAAAATCCTCAACCTAGCACCACTAAAATACATATTGTAATCTTCAAATAACACTACCAAAGATCTATAAAAACATGAAGAGCCGCCTACACCTTCATTGTAGCAAAAAATCGGCCCCCACCAACGCTAGCCCGGGCTTTAGTCCACGCCAAATATTTGTGATGCGATTAAGCGCCGCTAGGGACCACTGATTGATGGGAATATGATATCTGGCACAGATCAACCAATATTCAGAGACTTACTATTTAATGGCTACATAAACAGTCACTCAGGGTCAGTTTCTAAGTGTAATTCAACATTGTGTGAATCTCTCACATTTTTAAAACAACTGTGGGTGTGGCAGTAATAAAAAAATATATAATATGTTCAAAGATTGTCATCTGCATTTATTGGAATACTAACTGTTTTCATGCTATTTTTGTGAAGTCTTTGACTTCTAAATAGTGTAAGCAAGATTTTAAATATAATTACACATACAATAAATAAATCACAAATTATTTTCCTATTTTTATAAGTATAAAAGTATAAAAGGGACTGATGAAAGGAGAATACATGTGGCGGAAATGCGAATGTTAAGATGGATGTGTGGGCTAACACGAATGGATAAGATACGAAATGAGTATATTAGAGGAAGTTTGAGAGTAGCCCCCGTAGTAGAGAAGGTAAGGAGTAAAAGGTTAGCATGGTATGGGCATGTTATGAGGAGGGATGAATCGCATGTTACAAGGAGAATGTTAGTTATGAGTGTGGAAGGGTACATCGGTAGAGATAGACCTAGAAAGAGATGGATGGATTGTGTAAAAGGTGACATGATCAAAAAGGTAGTGATGACTGAGATGACGTATGATAGAGTTATGTGGAGGACAAAAACCTGCTGCGCCGACGCTACGGGAGTAGGATAAGGAGATGATGATGATGATTTTTATAAGTATAAAACGTGAGTAAATGAACCAATTAAATATTGGAACGTTCTGTTTGTAACTACTCTGCGATATTTAATGGGCAGCTGAATCTATAATACTTTGTGATAATTCTAAAACAATTAAACACGTCGTGATATATCAAATATAACGGCGTTTCAGTGTGGGAACGAATGCTTTACTTTTACTTCAAATTGAAGACTAATGCAACTTTTTAATTTATTTTTTAATCTTTTAAATAACTGACAAGGTAAGTATATATACAAAAAGAGTGTCGATTATCAGTAATGGATGTATAACTTTACTTTACAAAAACGATCGCAGATTTCGCACATTTTTTTAAAACTCTAAGTGTTATTTGGAAATTCCGATCCATTTTACAGTATTAAAATACACAAGTTGTTCAAACAACTAAGTAAGTTACTTAAAATCAAGTAACAGCGGACAACAAATAAAAACAGACGTGCAAAATTCAATGCGTTTAAATACAAAACAAACAATTTCACATTTGCCAATCCCCGACTTCCGACTTTGGCGGTGAAATCGACTAGCATTAGCAAACCTTTGACTTTTAAGAGACAGGAACTACCAAACAAACTCCCTTCATACAAATAAAATTGAACAAGTAATTCTTAGTTACTTTGCTGCTTGCTTTTGAGTTTGTTTTGTGTGTGTACTTTTTTTTAAAGACGGTATACGTTTATAAAGACGTTTTAATTTTACATAAGAGTATATAATTTTACACAAGCGAAATGTACTAAAATTTATTTCGTAAAACAGCCACTCTTTGTCTAGTCCATTTCTCTACGTTCAAAGGTAGTAACGGCCAACCTTTACAAAGGTGCTCAAATATTTGCATTGCTTTCCGACGATAGACGACTGCACTAATCGCTGCAGGCGCCGGCAGTTTTATATTACGAAATTTAACACTTAATGCCGCACTCAAAGACAAACTAAGAGGCCGCCTTAACTAACGTCTTAAAGTGCATCTATCAATTCAGAAAGCCTAAAATCTGCAGAAAACATTAGATAGTCAATGTCAAATTTTATTTCACACAAAAATGCAGTTCATACGCTCAGTTCTGACCGTTTTAACTGAACAGTTTGACTCTTCAGTTAAAACTGACAGTTTATAACGTAACGGGCTTTAGCGACTAACATTTACCATTTTACATTAATACGATACGTTGATTTCATTTCCTTTAACAAGCTTTATAAGTGGGGTTGAAAAAAGCTTTTATTTTTCGTAAAAAAGCTACTTCGAGGTGTTATTCACAAAAAAATATTTGAAGAGTGTTAAAAACAGTTAATCGGGTAAAGCGAAATAGTTTTTAAATAGCGTTAGATTTACCCATATGGGTAATTGAGTGCGTAAAAAGTGCCTTCTCTTAGAAGTTGTCACTGCCGGCGGTAAGATGAAAGGTGGCGCTAAAGGCGCTTCCACAGAAGTACCGACACGTCCCGTACTATAACTTGACTACTTAGCTTGAATCACCCCAACTTGCTACATCCGTTTCACACTGTAAAGTGTTTTCTATATTAGAATGTTTGAAATAAATCAAAAAATTATATATTTATTTAATAATACAAATGTATAGTTTTGTAAAGAATTTTCTCTTTAATTTCGTTGCATAATTTTAGTTTAACAAAAGCAAAATGCTCTCGTCTCCTATGAAAAACATAACTTCTATTCTTAGTATATCAAAATTAATTTGTTTGTAGTTGAAAATCGTATAAAGATATACTAATATGATATTATGAAGAAAGATTTGTATTTTGGATGTATTGAAATAACTCAAAAACTACTGGAACGATTTCAAAAATTCTTTCACCATTAAAAAGCTACGTTATCAGTGAGTAACAGGCTATGTTTTTATTATTGTTTTAAATTCACGGGGACGAAGTCGCGAGCAACAGCTTGCATATAATAAATTGGATCTCTAGGAGTAATTCTACAAAAGGTTTTTTGTAATACGACAGTTTTGAAGTAGTCGTGTTATACAGTGGAAGTAAAGTGAGAGTCGAGAAGGGTGTCTTAAAAAAGTATTCGGTGTTTACACAAAGTTAAGAGGCGGCGGCTCTGATGTGTTAGCTTGTGTTTACAAGAGATTAACTTTAAGAAGGACCGAGTGGGTAACATAATTACGTTCACACACCGCAAAACTAAAAGTATAACGGGCTATGGGAAACTTTTGTTTATTTGGAAATAGCCAAATAACTGAGATTTCTATAAGATAAATGGTTATTAAACATTTGATATCTTTTTGGTATTATTTTGTAAGTGACTTTAGTTTTAAATCTCAAAAACTCTTTACGGACATCCTCACCAACCGTCCATTAAGCGTTTAGCTCCCGTAAATATTTAGTTTTCAGCAACGTTTAGATTCCACATAAGTTCATAATTTTGCTGTTCAAATTAAATTAAGGTAAGTTAAAAATTTAAGAAGACCCTTAATCAAAGAATCTCCTGTTGGAAAATTGTCAGAGCTGGTCTAAAGAAATACATATTTATACCCAAGAAGTCATTTTTAAACATTTACGTATTACGGTATAATGTCAATGACTATTAATTACATATGCCCACGATACAGGCATTGCCTAGTGTGGGCATCACCAGATTAATCGTATATTAACCACAATTTGTATTTATCTTTTAATTGCTATAACTGTTATAATTGTTAATCTCTTATTTTTCAATAAAATTATTTCTATTTCTATTTCTATATTTCATTAAATAATAGATCTTACTTACCCATCGCTTGCGTCTTTAGCTTTTCTGCTACCATAAAATATTGTAAAGCTCTTAAGATTAGATTATCCGAACCACTTAAAAGAACGGAAATGTCAAAAATAAGAATACCCAAGTGTTCTAAATAAGGCTTCTGTTCAAAATTCTACATTGTTTTAGAGGTTGCTTTTTAATACATTCATATTATTGTTAAAGATTATGGCAGATTGATTAGCCTTCATTTAGTGAAATGCAAAATTGAATATTAAGAGGTATTCTATACGTAACTAACTTTCGCCCTCCGTCCGAGTGGACTTAAAAAAGCAAACTAAGTAGACTATGTGTTCTTCCTGACTATCATCTACATCTTTGCCAAATTTCATCGAGATCCAATCAGCAGTTTAGGCTACAAACTCTAACAAACATCCATCCATCTAAACTTTCACATTTATAATATTAGTAACATAAGATATATGTCAATGATAGAATATCTATAGTAAATAATGCTAAATATTGAAGACATCGTTTCTCTTGACGTCTTAGTAAATAGTCTGGATGCGCGCTTTGCAAATGCTTTATATCTTGTCAGTTTATTTTCAATATGGCGACATTTGTTACAAATCCAACATGGCGCCGGACGGACAGAGAGCCCTTGTTTGGACAAAACTTGTTGCACACATTGATGTATAGAAAATGGAACCGTTTGATAGACACAACGCTACAAGTTTAACATAAAAATAACCGTTTTACACAGAAAGGACCTAGACCATAATTCCTACCCGAAAAAAATGATAATAAAAATGATAATAAAAATGATAAATACACTGCCCACCCTTTGCCACGATTTTTGTACTATAATATTATGTCTTTAGCCGTGTAATAATTTATTTTTTCATTTTTAGGGTAAATAAACAACAGCACAACAAGAAAAGATGGTACAATAAAATACATTAGTCTTAGTAGATGTGCCATTCACATCTTTATCACGAAGTTCTCTTTAGAGAACTTTTAAGTTACAAATTATAAATAGGCTAAAATAGTTATAACTAGCTTTCGACCGCGATTCCGTCCGCTTGGAATTAAAAACCCACAAAAGTAAGTAGCCTATGTGTTCTTCCAGACTATCCTCTACATCTGTACCAAGTTTCATCGAAATCCGCTCAGCCGTTTAGGCTACAAACTCTAACAAACATCCATCCATCCATCCATCTAAACTTTTGCATTTACAATATTAGTATAAAAAGAATATGATGTGCAGTTAGTTAAAATTTTTATAATCCCATTCTTTTGTTTCTTTTTTTTGCGGCAATAAAGTATCTAATGTCTCTTCCAAGCAATTTTATATCTCTGATAGTGTACACTCTGAGCAAAATAAGACATCCCGGCGAAAGGGCTCATATTTATTTTTATTTATTTATGATTATTTGCATGCAGCGCGCTCGATGTGACAATACAGGCGCTATTGTTTTCCGAAATAATAACGAGATATGGCGCTTCGATACCATTACTTTTTTTTCTCGATCGCCGTCACGAGCCCTCGGACTTAGTAGGGGCTCCTTAGAATTCAAGTAACCTGGATATTTGAGAGACTAGACTAAATATATATTCGCAACACTTCATTGTATTTAAAACGTATATTGTATAGCGGAAGCAATAATATACCTTCAGCTTTCGCCCCAGTCTCTGTCGTGTAGAATTAAAAACGCAAAAGTAAGTAGCCTATTTGTTCTTCCAGACTATTCTCTATGCCTTTCATCGAGATCCGTTCAGCAGTTTAGGCTACAAACAGTCACAAACATCCATCCATCTAAACTTTCACATCTTACTAATATTATAAATGTGAAAGTTTAGATGGATGGATGGATGGATGTTTGTTAGAGTTTGTAGCCTAAACGGCTGAACGGATTTCGATGAAATTTGGCATAGTTGTAGAAGATAGTATGGAAGAACACATAGGCTATTCACTTTTGTTTTGTTTTCATTACCACGCAGACAGAGTCGCGGGCGAAAGTTAGTTTATAATATTAGTAAGACAGTAAGTAGCGAATCGTAAATACAAAATTCTCTATTTTATTATTCAATATTATTTTTTCTATATTAAAATTTAAAATCAAATCTAAGAATTTGAATTAAAGATAATTGTCTCCAGTTCAGGAAATTCTACACATTCACAAATAAACGAACACCCTACTTCAAGGCATAGCATATGTTCAGACGTATATTATACAGAAATGGCATTTCAATAGCATCAAAATAATAATATGTTAGTCCGCGGAGTTCACCGGTCCAAGATTTACGATGTCCGAAACACGCGATTGTTCACACGCTTTCAGTTAAATTGACACGTGACGTCGATCGAAACATTATTTATTACAACCTAATAAATATTTATAATTTAATTGATTCAATAATTACGGCAGGAATTAAGAATATGAGTTTCTTGTGCTCGGAATACCGTCGTACAAACTTAAATGTAGACATAAACTTATCACTTAACTGCCGCACTTAGTATTTCAATCTATACTAAGGTTCTTCATTAACAAACCAGAGACTGAGTACTGCTGTATTATTGTCCAAGAGTATTTAGTTACATGGATTTGTAAAAAACAATAAAGAAAAAAGCTGTACAACTACTAATTACAGGAACTGTCTAGAACTTTCTAAATGTCTATCACTTTTGATCAATTTTCTTTTTTCCCTTTGAATTCTTTTTACTTTAGTCTAACCTACTCTTTTCTGTTTGTACCATTACAACGAAAAGTCGTGAAAGTTTATGATAAAAACGTAATTGCCACACTAACATTTAAGACGTTGAAACACTTGATAATAGGATTACACGAATATCATTTAACATCGTACGAAAATGGCGTCGAAACAATAAATACGGTTAAAATAAGCGATCGCGGCATAATTAGCGGCCAAAACGGAATGGTGCATTCAGAAATATGTCCTCCAGAGACCCATAAATCCAATTACAGCTGAATTAATTCAAGTAATACGCGACTGGTTTTTTTTTAAAGAAATAAACAGATGACAGAACGCCGCGCGGGTTTAAGGGAGTTTTTTTTTTAAACTGGCCGAAAGGCTACGGAACTCGCCTAATTGGGATTGTATAATGCGGCCAGACTAAAACAAAATGTTAAACTTTATGGAGTATTTTCATGTGTGACCTTTGTTGAGCGAAAGTTCATTAGTTAGTTTGAAAATTATAAACTTCTTCAACCTTACAAATAAACTGAGTATAAGCAAATATTGGTACAAATGTAGCTTGTACTCATTATTCCTAAGTTTAACTTTATACCACATTTATTTGTATGGCTGCATGGATTTTTAACCTTCTTAGAAGTTCACTGGTAATTTGTTGCGCTTACCGACTGAACATAGATTCGCTCAGCAAATTTTGAATCCAGGATTATTCTGTGTTGTTAATTTTGTTTTGAACATAGATTAAAACCATAGAATATAAATCTTTCTTCTTATATCTAAAATTTTGAACCATTATAAATGGAATGATTTTTATTTTTGTATGTATTCGATTCACGTAAAAACTACTGAGCCGATTGTAAAAATTCTTTCACCATTAGAAAGATAATTTATCTGTGAGTAACATAGGCTATATTTTATTATTACTAATGTTTAGGAACTATTAATAAAGACTGTGTTTCTGGATTTATACATCCATACAATAAAAACTTCAATGATCGTTATCATTAATAGATTAGAATTTTCGGAAATTTCAAAACGTTTATTGCTACTTTACTATATAAAGTATCCTTGAATGTTTTTTCTTAATTCGTGCCGTAGAATGCAGGTAAAATATATCGACGGTCGTGTCCCCTATAAATACTGGCTACTGGTTAATTGAAACATTATGAAAGAGATCTTATCTCACTTCGGAGCAAAGACACCGCGCGGTATACGCTACCTTGTTTTAGGAACTTGATGTCCTCTTTTTTTGTTTTTAATTTATTACACAAGACGTTTTCATTCGAAAAACTCGAAGTGTAGAAAACAAATTAACGATTTTAAAATTTGGAGAGTATAAGTTAGATTACGTTGTTTTTGAATTAAGCAATGGCATTTTTAAAATGTTAGTTTTGCTTAAAAATGCAAATAAACCAAGATTAAAGACATCCTTGTCTAGTGAGTCTTAAAACCTATTTATGGCCAAATCACGGATAAAATATTTAAATCTTACTAATCTTACTAATATCATAAATGTGAAAGTTTAGATGGATAGATGGATGGATGGATGGATGTTTGTTAGAGTTTGTAGCCTAAACTGCTGAACGTATTTCGATGAAATTTGGCATAGATGTAGAGGATAGTCTGGAAGAACACATAGGCTATTCACTTTTGTTTTTTTCAATTCCACGCGGAAGGAGTCGCGGGCGAAAGCTAGTTGCCTATAAAATAACAGGAAATGCTAAATAGAAAACAGAGAAGAGATCAAATTTTAAACATAATTCGAAACAGGGAGAGAATGAAGAGAAAAATAACTGCTTCGATTTAATTCTACTTTTTTATATAATAAGAGAGCAAACGTGCAGTATCATAAAGGAACCAGATGCGTTAAAGTTTAAATATATTAAAGACCTTTTTAAACACCCACCCACTAAAACACGAAGTTAATAGGTAACAAGCGCAAAGCACCAAGTAACAAGAAATCACAACAAACACAATGAATGTGTACCTCTCCTAACAAGCCACCGTGCGAAACATACCATAACCATACAGTCTACATAAACTTTATTCCGTTGCAATAAAAGCTATTATCAACTAAACGGAATGAAAATAGATATTTGATGTTCCATTCTCATAACCAAAGACACTGTCACTATCAAAAGTATGTAGTGCAAGTTGCAGGAAGTGTCAAGTTAAGCTGGTTATAATTGTGTTTGAGATAGAATGGTGCAGGCTTCGGCGCGAGGAGTCTCGCAGTATTCTAATAGGCTATTAACATATAATGCCGCTGATTGGACGGATGTGAAGCGGCAGATGTGACGTCATATGCTGCACAGAGGTTGCCAACATTTAAACTGCAGTGATATATTAATCCACCTTATGTTCTCTTTCTTGGCAACGAAAATGGTAGGATTGGAAAGAAAATGTTCCAAAACAAATTTCAGGTCAGTGAATTTATTTTATAAGAGTTTGTTGATGTTTTTCGCGCGTATGCAAGTTTTATATTTGTATGGGTTTCTATGTAAATTCTGATGTGACAGCCTTGAGTCTAGACGAGTAAACCGATTATTACGAATAAGATATCATTCGATTCGTCTTCTTTCCTGGAGTGAATTAGAATATATTTCATCAACACAAAACACATATGACGTGAGAATTAAAATCTCACTGGTGAATTGTTTTAGAATTCAAAGTATATTTATCTTTAGTAAATCGTTTTTTTTTTTCACTTAGGTTATTCGTTGTCTTTTGTTTGTTGACGAAATGACTACCCAATACTTACCTATTTTGTGTCTTTTATGACTATCTTTAGTAAAAAAATTCAAAACAAGCTTTATATTGCCCTTTTTTTTAGTTGTCATTTATGATATAATTTAATTGATTTAAAAACTAAATAAAAACACTATAAAAAGGTCCGGATTCCGTTAAATCGATACGGTAAAAGTTTTATAGGCAGATTATACGAAATATTTTATAGTTTTGCGGCATTGACAAACTATTTATCTATGGTATAAAAATGGCTGCGCATTAGCGTTAAATCTTTTATAGGTTATAAAGATGTAATAAAATTATATCGAACATGATTTCACTTTAATTCGTTTAGGATATATTTAATTATAACGTTGTATTACAAACTGGAATGACAGACGGTGTGTATTTTTTATTTATTACCCACAATATTTATTAAATGATGATTTTTATTGAACCTTTTTAACTTGTCGACATAACAACATGAATTCGTACAAGTTTTTATAGCATAAGGTGGCAAACGAGTATGTAGTGAGTGAGTGAGTAGAGTGTAGTCAGTGAAATTCGGCGAAAAAACAACTACCTATCCTCAGGTGATGCGTTATCTAACTTTGGTAGTGGGGACACATAGAAAGAGGAGATTTCTCCATGTTATGTGTCCTGACTTCAAGTAGATCCACCTCTCTTCATCATCCTTCTATACTATTATAATAAAGCGTAAACACACACTTCTTTGTTGCCTAAGATGTCAGCAATTACAGCATTTTTTTAATAAAAAGCCCTACACTTACGTCACGCTTTAGGTTATATATTTTCACGCCATTAAACTTAGGGGGTAAATATTTTGGATAAAAACCCTAATGTGGGAAAGAGACCATAACTTGCTGCCAACATCAAGAAAGCAAGATTGCCAAGGTTTGTCATGTCATGTCGTTTCGACATTTGCTATTGATAATTTGACAAACGTTAACAATAAAATAAAATTTTCAT
Organism: Papilio protenor; assembly: GCA_029286645.1. Taxonomy (NCBI): domain Eukaryota; kingdom Metazoa; phylum Arthropoda; class Insecta; order Lepidoptera; family Papilionidae; genus Papilio; species Papilio protenor. Next base: position 1,115,701 of record JAGSMZ010000010.1, on the reverse strand, counting down.
AATTTCATGCGGATGAAGTCGCAAGGGAACAGCTAGTATTAGATAAGTGGGAAAGGGCCAAATTTTAGTCCTCTTGACTAAAATTTGGCCTCTCGTAGACATACTGTTTCCAGACAAAACGCGGAATTACTACCACTTCATGCGTGTTTTAGTGTTGACGTGTATTCCTTGCATCAGCTATTGCTGCTGTAGGTTGAACCTGTTTATAAAAGTAACGTTACATGTGCCAAATGTTGCACATCCCTGTTTTGCGATGGTGCGCGATACGGTAGCAAATAGCGCTACTTTCCAGCGATTCACGTTACCTCACACCAGCTAGATTCCGAATTAACCTTCCCTACGTCTTTCAAAGACAATACAATCGAAATTAAACCCTATCTACAATAGCGTACAATTTAAATTACTCGTACACAACAACAATTGTTAAGTCGATTTAATAGGAACTCAATTTACAATCTCTAAATCGCTACTCTGTATACGAAAAGTCCTTCGTCTTGTACAACATTAAGTCAATTTGAACCTTAACAAAAGGAAATAAAGATGTGTTTAAATCTTTAAAAGATTTGCAAACACATCTGTAGTAAGCTGAAGAAAATTGTAAAAGTTAAGGGAATTGTATACTTATTTCTTTGCAGTTATAGTTCAATTTCGAATAGAGAAGGGCTAGAGAGATTATACGTTGTTTCGACATAAATAGATGCATGAAAAGCGACACAAACTGCACAGTTTGGTGCACCACGCTTTTGTTGTTTGAATAGGGGACGGTTGGATTGTATGGAAAAGGATTCAGAAAATATTTAAATTCTTTACTACAATAAAAATTACAGTCTACCGTGTTCTACAAGAAAAATTAAGTAAAATATCCCGCGAACCCTTTTTATAACGTCTATAATTTAATAAAATCTCAGTAGTTTTGACATTTATCTATCTATACTAATATAATAAAGCGTAAACACACACTTCTTTGTTGCCTAATATGTCAGCAATTACAGCATATTTTTGAATAACTCTTTTTTTAATAAAAAGCCCTACACTTACGTCACGCTTTAGGCTATATATTTTCACGCCATTAAACTTAGGGGTAAATATTTTGGATAAAAATCCTAATGTGGGAAAGAGACCATAAGTTGCTGCCAACATCAAGGAAGCAAGGTCGTCATGGTTTGTCATCATGTCATGTCATTTTGACATTTGCAATTGATAATTTGACACATGTAAACAATAAAATAAAAATTTCATAATTTTATGCGGATGAAGTCGCAAGGGAATAGCTAGTTATCAATACAATTAGGGTAGGATGAGATGTGGCGACACGTCATGGGCGCCGAACTAAAGAGGCGCCTAAAAAGGCGCCTTTTCTCGTATCGGCTTATATTGCAGTTAGAGGGCGCCTTAGACATCTCGCCTAGCTCTGTTTATGCTAAAATCGGCCTTGCCAGTCATTAAAGATTCATTATTAATTTGATATCACCAAAAGATTTCAGTGATTCATACATTTAAAATCATGTTTAATTCAGCAGTTCTCCATCTGTTTTTAGGTTATGTTTCCGCAGTGAAAGACTAGTATTAAACTAACGTAAAACTTTAATTTAAATTAAAAAAAAAACAACTTTGTAGATGCAAAATCATCACTTAAACCCGAATAAGCCTCAAGCAAAGGTGCTATAAAAGGCAATAATAATTTCTAATTACAAAACCCGATTGCAATTAAACAAGTACGGCAATTATCGACTTGTACGATTGTAATTGGTTATAAATTAATATCTTAGCTGTAAATAGCATTGCAATGCTCACAGAATGTATAATCACTTGTTAGTCTGTGGTATTTTAATTGATCGAGTATGTTTTTGATACTAAATTATTTCAATATCAACGATTAATGCCTTTGTTAGGAATCTCTATTTTATTGTTAACTTCCTTCTAGAATTGTCTTTCAATTAATTAGTAGAATCGAGAGAATGTGTCAAAAAACATAGATATAAATACGTGACTTATCGAAAGTTATTGTCAGTTCGTATATTTTTAACGTTTCGATGAGCGATAGCGATAATCGAATGTTACTTTATCTGAGGAACTTGATTTTTTTCAATCTAGATATTGCTCCCTTTGCCCATAAACGTTCGCGTTTTTTGATGCGTTGCCAACCAATAAACAACATAAGGGACTCACAGAAAACGTATATTTCCCTTACCTATACGTCCAAGTATGAAAGACCCTTCCTCTTCCACTTGATATATAAAAAAGATCCATCTCCATACTGTGAGGCCATTTGGAAGCGCATCGTGTGGGACTGAAATAATAGGCTCACCTACAGGGAGGTATTGAGACATCAGCCTGTACTAACTGCCTCGTGCCACCCCCCGACCCCACGCCCCTCCACCCTCCGCAAAGCGAACCTCGTTAGGAGACCCTCCGAATAAGGAAGCTACGACTTAATTTCACACTAGGACAGAACAGCAATGTAGAGCAGTAGTCAGTGCAGTATTGCCAGTGAACATACACGACAGAATCTCCACGGTAGTAACAAAAGTAAAAAGTAAAGTAAATTTTATTCAATCATTTTGTTTCTTAACAATATTTCTATAATAACTTGAATGTATCTATAGTTACTATTTACGCTGAGTCTGTTTTGATGGTAAATATGCTTTTGAACAATAGCAGTGCTACATTTAACTGCTACTCTACATTATAACTGCTATTCTGTCCTAGTGTGAAACTAATATTACACTTTAGAATTAGGTCTTGTTCGAATGTAATTGCGCTGTCAATGATCGTCTGCGATTTAAATTGCTTAATAAATTAATTAATTAAGATAACAAACGCTATACACGACTATGTTAGTGTTGTGCTATTACTTAAGTAATAATACTGATAGTTTTTAAATTATGAGACATCGAATTAGTCTAAGAACTTGATTGAATTCATAAAAAATGTTACACAGCGGCAAATGTTTTTGTCACCATTACTTTATCAATATTAGTACCGAGTCGTTTTGCAACATTTTAATACGTAGTAGCATTAAGAGCGTGCGCACACATGAAACTAAACTATCGCACAACTGTTTAGTCTCGCTTCGATTCCTATGAGCTTATATGTGCAAACTACTCTATTTTTAGTTGCGTAACAGTTGAATTGGCTGCTTAACAATCGACAATTGCACATCAGTTGTTCGATAGTTTAGTCAAAGGTACAAGGAAATGGACTCTAAACGAATTGAGTTGACTTCCATCTTAACATGTTGAAATGTATTCCTTTAATGACTTACAACAATAAATTATAGCGGGGTGATACAAAACAATCGAATTAGATAGAGCCGTTATCAATATAGTTTCTAATCGAATATACTCGGAATCGAAAATCGATTTACAATTGACATATAAATCGATTAACCTGCACCCAAACGTCTCAATTCCGAGTGTTAATTATTCAAAAGCCATTAAGCTCTCTTAAGAGCCACTAATCGCTTGGTTTCCGCCACCGGCTGCGCAATTACCGACGGTCTTAAACGCGACGTTTTTTATACACTGTTTTAATACGATTTATTTCGTGGGTTTTTTCTAGCTAGCACAAGCGTGAGTGCATAAGAGTTGGCTTACATAACGTCTTAAATAATTATACAATTTAGGAATAAGCTTAACTTTTCAATAAGTCGATATCTAAAGACTTGCCTTAATTAAAAATTCAGTTAAGGAAAATCAACTGGTAACAGAATTGAAACTATAAAGTGCCTTTTGTCGACACTAATAGACATAAATGGCTACTTAAATCAAAATGGTTATCTAAACAGTTATCTTTTTTCATACTAAGTTTACATTGCGTGTCTCCTCTCCTTAGCGAGTGCTTAATGAGATTGAGGCAATGAAAATTACTGCAACTTAATATAAAAAACTGATATTACATTTTCTGTCTTTACCTATCAAGAAAATTAGATAATATTTTTGTATACTTTTTCAGCTGCATGTAATCCCAGCGTATATCTATTAAGGCGCTAACAGCATTAGTGAAACGGCTTAAATATATCCGCTTTGACAAAAAGCGCACGAGTGGCGCCCCCACTAAAAGCGCTTTGTTCTAAACATAGCATTACTAGATGTATCGCTTCCTCGAAATACAAATCCGTTCATCATTAACTTTAGCTTTTGTCTATGGTTTAATGAAAGGGCGCATAAAGATCTGTCAAAATGTTACTACGATTTACATGTGTCATTTTTTTTTATTCTGTAAATGTTTTTTCTTTCCTGCCTTGTTTTTAATCTGTTTATTCTTTTTTATATCGTTTATCGTTTCTTATGAAACTGATTCAAATATAACTTAGGTTAAACATTTTTTATATTTTGTCCCTTTGTCCCTTGTTTGTCCTTTACTCTTACATATAAGAGTAAGGGACAAACTAAGTATTCAATCAAAGATCATTGACGCCCATCCTCATCACCATAGGAAATTTTATTTGTAGAACCCTGTCCTGCTGGTATAGAAACAGAAATTCTTTAAAATTTAAAATATTTGGTAGGACTATATGAACTCTATGATAACGCTTTACCTGATTAAAAAAGTGATAAAAAAACTTGTCTATACTATCCATACGTTAGAAGAACCATATCGCTGTGACTCCTATCGTGAAACGAATCAACGTTATTTAATGGCCGTATTACTTTTCATTACAGTTATAACGATTAGAAACAGTTTTCGTAAACGAGTCGACCTATCGTCATCTAATCGTTCGATGTAGTGCCGTTAAACCTTTGACTTTTAAGAGACACGACCTGTCACGCTTATCGCTTATGTCAAGGCTCCGAGCCCCTCAGTGGGGACTTATAGTGAGCTGGTGATGATGATGATGATGAAGTAAAACGAATTGTAAATAAATTCTAAAGTTTCGTCTGATTCAATTTTATTCCGATTTCAAATGCGGCTGTACAATTATGCCATCTCTTTTCATTAGGCTTCTATTAGATTAACATGTCCTTTATGAACAGAAATCCAAAAATAAGTAAAAGGTAAACAATAAAACTCATAAACTCGGTTACTTATGTGTTATTGATGTGTGTTATTTAATAAATACGTGTCAAGTTATTTACAAGTGTGATTTTTATCCTACCACGAAAATTTTCTTAATTTATTTAGCACATTTGGCTCTGCTTAGTCCCTATATCTATAGTCAAAGTTGAACGTAAAGCAGTTAAACGGAAAAACGACACGCGTAAAATGAAACGTCTTCGTTTATGACCGTGTTTGACCGCTGACTGACAGCACGGTGACATGTGACAGTGACAATTAACGCGCGCTAATGACGTCACGGATGTAGTGATGTACCGGACACTTGTCAACGATGTTCTGAAAGATCGGTGACGATTTAAAAGATGTAAGGAAAGATTTATTTATGGATTAATACAGCGCCTGTTACTAAATGGCTTTATTCTATTTTTTATTTTAAACTACGCTTTAAAATTCTCTTTCACTCGAAAATTACTAGTTTAATATGGCAACTGCAAAAAAATATCACCACAGACTTTGAAAAATTAAAAAAAATATATAAAAATTCACATACAATTAGGCCATTAGTTAATTTTCACTAATATTTTGAAAACTTAAAATGATTGCATTGTTCAAATCCATTTCAAAATTAATTACATAAAATGATTTATTAAAACCAATTGGCAATTTGCCAAAAGCAATCACAATAATTTTTATTTTTAATTATAGTCTACGTCATCCCCGAAACAAGGGTATAGATGAAATGTAATAATTGAATACAAAGAAAATATTACTGTTCATATAAAATTCATTCACCTTAATACTATAGTAATATAGCTTATAATCGTTTGATATATACTTTTTAAAAAGGTTTAATAACTTGGCAGAACACAATAACGTTATTTGTCAGGTAACTGGCCGGTAACACCCACTTTAAAAAAAGAAAATCTTAATTAATGTTTTAGTTTTTATTATTATGAGAACGAGATTGCCGAACGATAGCGGCTACCTATTTGAAAATTAAAAAAAAAACTTAGTTTTGTTTTTGTGAAATAAAAAAGGAGACTTGGGTTATTACGGAAGGTGACTTTTATGATTTAGCAATCGTAAAATGTCTGTATTTTATTTTAAATAAAATCAAAATACCTAAGTATTATGTATTAAAACCAAGCATTATCTAACAATTAAAAAGGAGAATAAAGCGATCGAAATTACTTATTGTTTTTCGTTTTTTAACAACAAATGATTCTAAAAAATCCATCATATTCAACTAAATTAATTTCAATCTATATCTATACTATTATAATAAAGCGTAAACACACACTTCTTTGTTGCCTAAGATATCAGCAATTACAGCATATTTTTGTTACTCATATTTTTATAAAAAGCCCTACACTTACGTCATGCTTTAGGCTATATATTGTAACGCCATTAAACTTAGGGGTTTAATATTTTGGATAAAAACCCTAATGTGGGAAAAAGACCATAAGTTGCTGCCAACATCAAGAAAGAAAGATTGCCAAGGTTTGTCATGTCATGTCATTTTGACATTTGCTATTGATAATTTGACAAATGTAAACAATAAAATAATTTTTTTATAGTTTCATGCGGATGAAGCCGCAAGGGAACAGCTGGTTAAAGATAAAACTCAACACAAGCAACTAAAGTTCCATGGTTAATGTTATTTAATATGGTCTTGTGGGAACAAAATTTACGATTCTCGCAAAACCACATCGAGAAAATCCTTATTTTATTACACGCGTTTACTTTATTTATTCATAAAGCAAGACTGGTACCAATCTTAATGGCAATTAAAAACGTATTCTGAATTGAGTTGTCAATACGTAGCCCTAATTGAGATATTGACTTTTGTTTTTAAAAAATAAAATCTCTCGAGAGTGAGTAATTCTTGTAATTTAACTTAAGGCGAAGCATAATTTGGATAACATCTTTGATATGGTTTTGATTAAAATATAAACTAAGTTACGTTTCCATTTAAAGTTTATGTTCATTTTTAATGAGTTAAGATTCAAATGATAGGTGATAAGTTTTTTTAATTATGTTTTAAGAGGTTAAGTGCACTTGATTAGGCCACCTGGGAACCAGATAAAACCTCTCTCAAAACGAAGATCATCTATCTTTCTCATCTTTCTCATTGAAAAGACTGAGATAGCAATAGCTGATTTTTATACAGAAATAATATATAGCAAGTTTATACTAAGCTTAATTTCTGACATCTAGTTAAAGATTTTGTCAAAACTATTTACAGTTGCTCCTTGTTTTGTGAATTCCAAATATCGAAATAAATTTTTTAAATGAACTTACAATTTTTGCATTATGTATACTTGTAACAATAACTTTTTAAACAAGGTATACGACTTTTAGAATCACCTTTCTCTTTGCAACAAGACAAACTCCGCTTCTTACAAATAAATAATTAGGTAGAGTAATCTTACTAATATTATAAATGCGAAAGTTTAGATAGATGGATGGATGGATGGATGTTTGTTAGAGTTTGTAGCCTAAACGGCTGAACGGTTTTCGATGAAATTTGGTATAGATGTAGAGGATAGTCTGGAAGAACACATAGGCTACTCACTTTTGTTTTTTTTTTAATTCCGCTCGGACGGAGCCGCGGGCGAAAGCTAGTAAGTAATAAATTGCGCAAATGACGGCCTAATAATAAAACATAATACGCATTGTACCACTGAGCAATGTTTTTATTAAGACAAATTGAATATTTCCTCATATTAATGTAGCTTTTACTGTCGAAGCCAGATTTCCTGATAGTACCAATGTGAATTTAGAACATCACTGTCCATCCTTCTATCATACTAATATTATAAATGCGAAAGTTTAGATGTATGGATGGATGTGTGTTAGAGTTTGTAGCCTAAAGGGCTGAACGGATCTGGATGAAATTTCGTATAAATGTTTGTTTTTCGCACTTTTGTTTTTTTTAATAACACGCGGAAGGAGTCGCGAGCGATAACTAGTTAATACATATTAATACGTATTCCACGTTTATGTAATGCTTTAACTATTTCCTTTGCAATTCAATCGATGCATATTCGCCTTAACATCGTAAAGTTTATAATGGCCGTGTGTTTGTATTAAGGATTGCATCTCTGAAGTCGGATTTTAAACTTTGAATTTATTAAATTGATCATAAAACAAGCATTATTGTTGCCTCCGGGTGCCCATTTCGGTCTTTTATTGCCCACACCGTCTACACTTGTGTTGTAATTATCATTTCGTGGTAAAACCATTCCGATATTGTCTTTACGCCGTCTTAATTTGATCGTTATATACCCTTATCCACTAATTTTGTCATTTAAAACCTCTTTTAAAAACAGGCTGCGAGGCGTGGTATTTTGTGCGCACTTGATTTTGACCGTTTGGCGCTGATAGTTACGTTTCGCGGTGGTGAGAATCCGAACTAATAATAGAGATATTGGCAGTATCAAGTACGCGTTTAAGTCGACAAGAAGCAAAGAATTTTATTCATTTAGTATAGAGATAAATGTTTTATTGTGTTCAATTGCCCTGACATTGTTGACACGTTTTGTCCCTGTTTTTCTAAGGGCATGTAAAACAATTTTCGAAACTACAAGAACACTGCTTTTATTCGACAATTTTTAAAACATCTTCATAGAGCATTAAAAGTTATTTAACTATTGTATTAAAACAATTTAATTGAAACTTCTACTTTAGGTGACATTAAATGAGTATCAGATATCGGTTCATTTAGTATTTCTAAACCAAATGCTTTATTTTATTTCCACATACCTTGTAAAAAAACTGCCAGGTTCGAATCTAACACAATGAATAATTATTGAAGCAAGGGCGGATCCAGCTTTGGCGCCAGGGGAGGGGGACACATAGTCGTGGTCAAGTCAAGAGCTTGACAAAATATGTAAATATATTTTGTCAAGCTCTTGACCAACAAGCTCAGGGGGGGTCATGATCCCCATGACCCCCCCCTTGATCCGCCGTTGTATTGAAGTGTCTATATTTATGTAATTAATAAACTGTGCGCTGAACCGATTTTGACAGGAATTTTACTAGCTTTTTTTTTATACAGTTAGGTGGCAAACGAGCAAGCCGCCACCTAAATCCGCCAAAATGGCGAAGGGACCGATGCCAATAGACATCCGCAATTGCAGATGCGTTGCCTACCCTAAATCAACGGAGGAGAAGACGCACATAAAGAGGATATTTCCCCTTCCTATGCGTCTCTTCCACCATCAAATCCACTTTCCCATCCAATCCTTTCCTTATAAGAAAAGGGTGGAACGGGAGAGGGACTAAAATTGGGCCTCCGGTACCACACTCATCAGACGAAACGCGGAATTGCTTCCAGTTCATTACTGTCTTCTGTGTGGTCGTGGTATTGCACCGGGCAAGCCGAACCTACAGTGCGAAGATGTTAAAGCGGGCTCTACCGCTGTTAAAAACTGATATGTTGGGGAGTAATTTAGACTACTTTCCTGTACAAAAAGTCGCGGGCGGGGACAAAATTGTCCAGAATGTTAAAGCATGTATTTCCATTGATAACAAAACAGTTTAAAAACATAATTACGTCTATTTTTTGAGGTACTTTGAGAGTAGCCCCAGTGGTTGAGAGAATAAGGAGTAAAAGGTTAGCGAGGTATGGGCATGTTATGAGAAGGGATGAATCGCAAGTAACAAGAAGAACGTTAGTTATGAATGTGGAGGGGTACACCGGTAGAGGTAGACCTAGAAAGAGATGGATGGATTGCGTGAAAGGTGACATGATCAAGAAGGAAGTGATGACTGAGATGACGGATGATAGAGTTATTTAGAGGACGAAAACCCGGTGCGCCGACCCTACGGGAGTAGGATAAGGCAGGGGAGATGATAATGACGTCTATTTTTTGATCAGAATTGACAATATATGTGAATGTTCTCCAATGGAGTCAGACTTACTTTGTACGTTACCGTGTGTATCAAAAATCTCTTGAGATATTCTTTTCATTATCAAAAAGCATGGAAAATCATATTTCACGGTAATTATAAAACGTCAAGGATCGAATCCATTACTCAGGCTACCCGTACTAAAATCAGCGACCGTGTGTTTTTTTTAACTGAATAACAATAAATAATGTGTCACAGCAGGTGAGGAAAGGTCTTTTTGTACGTTTGTTCGTCCGGGGAAGGAAAAAAACGCACGTCTTGTGATTCTGGTCAATGTTATCTTTTAACAAAATATAGTCCTATCCTGTAGCGTGAAATAGTTCATTTATGTAATCATATAGAGCTGTCACTATACACGAATAAATTGATTATTCCCAACCGTCACACATTGGGCTGTATCCAGTTGCTCCATAGACAACTTCATCTGATGTTTGAAATGTCTCTTTTTTTGCTTGAATGTGCTTTGTATCAGTAAATGCATACCTTATGACGTAATATTTATCTTCTGTCGATGTTTTTGGCGCAATTAGAATGTTTTCTCTGAAAATTTGTATGGAGTCGGCCTCAAAATTGGCGATATCTCAGCTATCGCACAATTGCGCCTTATTTTCTCTGAGATTATGTTTGTACAACTTATAAAGATTTTTTTGGTATACTACTGAACACGGGCACGGGTGCGATTTTTGACTTATTCAGGTCAAAGGTCATAAAAACTACTTTTTCGCGTATTTCAGCGGAATGGTTAGCTTTATCAAAAAGTTGACTAGGACGAAGTTGCAGATCATGAAATTGCCTATTAAATATCCATACATACTTTTTATAAGAGCTAAAGTTTCCGAGATATAACGATTTGCACATCCAAATTGTTCAGATTAATATACCCGATACTTTAATAACTAAGAATTCCTAACCACTGGAACCAGAGGCTTGAAATTTGCATAAAAGTTTCTATTACTGTATTAGATGAGCGCTAAGAAAGGATTTTACGAAATCCATCCCGTAAAGGTCCAACGTGGGGTTTGAAATTTGCATGGAAAGATTTTCTTCCTCAAGCAAAGTGACTTGTCAAGTCATAACGTATATGTGTATTTGCACGTATATTTCTTAGTCTACTCCTACACTCCATGCACGCATAAATATGATGGAGTGCCTCTTGCATATCACGTACATACTAGACTTTAAAAAATGGGCTGCTAGAGATGCTGATCGCGTAATCATAAACTGAGGTAGCAGATGATTAGATTAGATAGATATATAGATATATAGCTAGATATAGATAGAAAGATTCCAAAAGGAACTTAGTCTCTTCATAGACATGATCAAACAAGGTCACGGAACCACCAATGATGGGAACACGGCAAGAAGATTTTTTCACTGTCAACACTCACAAAATATTAATACATGGAGCTGAGATTATTGCTCATAACGGCTTCTTTCGGCAACAAGGCCCACAATGAAAATTAAAAAGAGGAAGATCTACTTTGCCGAAGGATTGGATCTGCTGGATCGTAAAGAATCAGATCGTGAAATCGAGTTCTGCGATGTTTCGCTTTGTGAACCAGAAACTAATTCTGAAAATGAATATACTGATAGTGAATAAGTTATTTTTTTAAGTTAGTAAGTTCTTTAATTTATTATATATATATATATATATATATATATATATATATATACGTGCAAATATATGAGTGTACGTTATGACTTGACAAGTCACTTTGCTTGAGGAAGAAAATCTTTCCATGCAAAATTTCAAACCCCACGTTGGACCTTTACGGGATGGTTTTCGTAAAATCCTTTCTTAGCACTCATCTAATACAGTAATAGAAACTTTTATGCAAAATTTCAAGCCTCTGGTTCCAGTGGTTAGGAATTATTAGTTAATAAAGTATCGGGTATATTAATCTGAACAATTTGTATGTGCAAATCGTTATATCTCGGAAACTATGGCTTTTATGAAAAAAGTATGTATGGATATTTAATAGGCAATTTCATGATCTACAACTTCATCCTAGTCAACTTTTTGATAAAGGTAGCCATTCCGCTGAAATACGCGAAAAAGTAATTTTTATGACCTTTGACCTTGAATAAGTCAAAAATCGCACCCGTGCCCGTGTTTAGTAGTATACCAAAAAAAATCTTTATAAGTTGTACAAACATAATCTCAGAGGAAATAAGGCGCAATTGTGCGATAGCTGAGTTATCGCCAATTTTGAGTCCGACTCCATACAAATTTTCAGAGAAAACTTTCTAATTGCGCCAAAAACATCGATACAAGATAAATATTACGTTATAAGGTATGCATTTACTGATACAAAGCACATTCAAGCAAAAAAAAGAGACATTTCAAACATCAGATGAAGTTGTCTATGGAGCAACTGGATACAGCCCAATGTGCGTCACCCCGCGCTGTCCCCACGTGAGAGTAAAAAGTTTCACCCGTCCCACCTTTTAGTCCCACCATCACCAATAAGGTGACAGATGGATCCGTTATGAAATAAAATAAGTTCCAACCGTCCCCTCGTCGCAAAAGGTGGGACGAATGAAACTTTTTATTCTCATCTGTCTCCACGTGGGGACGGAGCGGGGTGACGGTCGGGTATAATCCGAATAAATTAAAAACTGCATATCAACATCATCCTGTCAATAGTTCTCTTCATACATACTCTATTAATAGTTATATGAATTCCATTTCTTACGCATATTATCTCTTTCATACAATCCATACATACATTCTTTTGTCTGCCTCTTCAGTACCATTTGTTCTAGTAAAGCCCTGGGCGAGATTTCGACTGCTTCACCTTTTACCAGCTCTGGAAGCGGGGGGCTTAAGAGGCTTAAGAGGGCCCTGGGCGGTCATCCATACGTGCCTTACCCTAACGCCGACACAGTCTACTTTAATACTAATTATATAAAAACAATAATATTTGCCCTTTGATATTTCTTCAAAGTTACTATGTCAACAGTATTCCTCTAATAATAATTTAAATTTAAAAATGCTATGTAAAAATAATTTGTAGTGGTAATAGCAACTCTATGTTAGACACCTCGCTTGCATCAGGTATAGGTGGTGTTTTTTAGCAATTTTTTTGGTAGCGAACGATGCGAGCGCGATCGTTAAGTGAAAAAGGACCTGTTTCGGCGCTTTTGTGCCCAAACTTCGAGCGACGGTAGCGGACGATCGTACAACATATTATCGCACTAATTAATCGTTATATGTTTTTTCACGGGCCAATTTGGATCTGTATATCGGAAGGACTATAGGTGTAACTACTTCTCAAACCTGCCGGAAACGTTATTTTGATAAAAAAAAAACCGCCAATAAAACAATAAGTAATTACTAAGTGTACTTGATTGTTATAAGGTGACAATTGAACAAGGGTATACAGGAATTCACTAAAATAGCGAAATAAATGCTACTCATATTCATACTTCAGATGCGTACTTCAGAACACCAAAACATCAAAGATGTTGCTTCGTGTGAATGTTTCGTCAATGAAAACGATAGTTTATTAAAAAACAAATGAACCCCGACCCTATATCGTTGACAAAAAATGATTAATGACCTCAATAAAAACATTCTCTCATAAAAATTCATTCACATTATTAATTCTAATGCTCATAATTCTATGTGTTGTTTTTTATTCGAGAATTATGAATAACGCGTCGAACAACGCTGGAGGCCTTTTTTATGTAATTTATGTTGAAGACTATCATTAGAAACGGTCGACGATATCTCGCTATATCGATTTAATCAAATTTGTTTGTATCGATGAACATGTCATCATCGTCATCATCATCATCGTCATCAACATCATCATCATCATCATTGGCTGCTGTTCTCTAAATAAACTAAAATAAATATGTGTTTCTAAAACAAATGGTGTGAAAACCTATGTACTCATTAACATATATCTTTATTTCTTATTTTCTATATAATACAATTTACAAGATTTGTATAAAAATAAAATAAAACATATTACCTATATAAAAAATAGAGCACCACCGGCTGCGGAATCCGATGACTCAAGCAACCAGTGGTCAGGGCTGCAGAGACAAGAATCTCCTCACTATACGTGCGGTTTCTAAAATAACTGCCTTTTGAATCGGGCCCTTAATCCAACTGTCTAGCGAGAGCTTCTTGAGATGTTGGTCGAAGCTCTTCGCTATTAGCCCGTGCACCGAAACGACTATCGGAATAATGGTAGTCGATTTCATACACCACGTGGCGGTAACCTCGTGAGCCAGATCTACTTATTTATTATTAATTTATACTATTTAATAATGTTATTTTAATAATAAAACAAGTTAAATAATCCAAGTTTGATTTTGTATAATGAGATATAAATCACATAAAAATCTTACAAAAATAATAATGTTATGTGAATAATTGAATGTGGAAGCAAGAGATGTAGGCCCGGACCGTCAAGTCCCTGGTCTGCCTACCCCTCCGGATTACGGACGAGAGTTGATATGTTTTGTTGCTTTCTTTGTTTTTGTGGCATAATAATTTCATCAGTCAATTCAATTTCTTGAACATCAGGTTCAATAAATTTATTTCTAGATTTCACATGAGCTAGGTACACAGTCCAGACGAAGCTAGCAGCGCTCACAAATACTATACGATTCTTCTCCGATATGAAATAGAAATTAATCGTTTGTGCTGTCGGCCAAAAGAGGGCGCCGATCTTATAAGTCGGCCAGAATTTCTCTCTTACTTCATCAACGCATTCATTATAAGATTTCCCTTCTAATGCACTCATGCCGAAGAAGAAATAAACCATAGCTAATGGGGAATACGATATTTGTTCAATAACAGCTCTGGTGATAGCTGTTAATAAAGTTTTCCCCTTGAAGAATCTACTCGTATACTTCATCCAGTTGTAAAATACAGGAGCCATGAAAAATGTCCCAAATATACCATATCTAGCTGCTCTGTTTTTATCAGCGTTTTCTATACTTGTACCATGTTCCAAATACTCCTGTACTATGCTGCAAGTGGGCCATATGATGGCGTATGACACCATGCCTCGTAATAAAGGAAATTGCACCGGCAATCTACATACTTTAGTTATTATGCCGCTCATTATAATTATTTCTGAATGATATTTTATTTTAGCATTTTTGTTTTTCTATCACTGTTTTGTCATTGTCAATTTTTGTTATAGATTATAAATAAAAAATCATCATATTTATAGATAAGACAAATTGTAAATGAAGTTTTAAACAACGGAAGAATCTTGTTGACCATACTTTTGGATACAGACGGCGGATGCGGTAATACGGCATTTTAGTTAGCTTCTACGTGAATTACCGTATTTTAGAAAGATTAATATAATACAACTAAAATCTACAGCACTTTCTAACATTTTTTCCAAATTTTCACGAAAATTGGTAATTGTCAAGTTAATTAAATAAACATGAAACAAGGTATATTCGCAAACTGTAAACAACTTGAGATCTAAGTCAAGTCTGTTATATTTTATGTGTAATTTATAACTGCTTCGAAACTGAGGTTTAATACTAATATCTTAAATTTAAACGCAAAATATTTTATGATCTCTTTAGTATAATCTAGGCGTGTAATCGGCCACCCACAGCGAAGCGCTAAGAACAATCGAATACTTTTAGTTATTAATCGAATAATTCGGTCGTTATTCGATTATTTAGCTCGGGTGAATCGATTCGGAGATCGCTTTGTGATAGATGACGTTGCAAAAGCTCGCGTGAGGTCCGCTCACGTGATCATTCAATTGGACACCAATTAGCTCTAGATATTTGTACTTTAACCGTTAGGATTTGAAAATTTTAAAAACTGTTGGCGTATATTGAAAGTTAATATAAATGAAAAGGCGAGTAAAAAGTCTAGGATTTACTTTAATGAAATAAAACAAATTAAAAAAGCCGGTTGACCTACATCCCAAATACCTATTCACATATTTAAGAAAAATATTTTACGATTGGTTTTTCTTCGTGGTACATGCCAATCATATTAATATTATAAATACGAAAGTTTAGATGGATTCTAAGAGATTGTAGTCTAAACTGCTGAACGGATTTCGATGAAATTTGGTATAAATGTAAAGGATAGTCTGGAAGAACACACAGGCTACTCGCTTTTGTTTTTTTTTAAATCCACGCGTAAGCTAGTACACTTATACAGTTAAAAATACTTTAAAAATAAACAACCTCATCTACTGACTTAAAAAAAATCATATTAGATAATCCATAAAGCGCCATCTATTAAGTGAACGACACCTCTTGTCAGTAGGGAAAACACGCTTTGTGCACAAATGTGTCAAATAACAAAAACAGTCGCACATAGATGGCGTTATAACATATCCTACTGTTTTTAATACTTCTACTCGCCACAAGATGGCGATTATCACCCTCGCAGTTGAGCTGTTGTTTTGAAATAGTTTAGTGAAAATAGTTATAAACCATTATAATGTAAAAAATATAAATTAGTTCTCATAAAATAAATAGGTTATTGGTACTTCATTAATTAAAAAAGTTACTTAATTTAATTCAGCAACTTTAAAATAAATATTAAGAAGAAAAGATTATAGTTATAGTTTTTATTTATTATTTCATAATTAAATAAATTATCATATTAATTCCGATATCTTTAAAAAGCCAGTTGAGAGCTTTTTAAAAGTCATTTAATCTTTACGACTTTAAAAAACCTAATGATTTTATCATAAAAATCTTTAACTGCGTTAAAATTTTAAAAAGTTAATAAAAAAATACAGTGTAGATGTAATAAAGCTTTTAGAAACAGGTGGCGGGCTTTCCCATAATACAGGTTCCCTATTCCCATATTTGAGTATATCGGGACACGTGTTTGGGGATCAATATCTCATATTGGCGCCGGCGCCTGCGCCCGACAGATAGGGGATGGCTTCACTAACGAGCGGTTGAAACGTCGCGTTTCGAACGCCGCGTTTTTATAACAAATAGTAAATATTATAGCTTTATTAATATTTTATAACACCTTATTCTGACATTTAAAATATAAATATAAGACTCTTTTAAATTAACACAGTAAAACTAGCGGTTTTATATATTTTTTTTTACAATGGAGCGGGCAAACAAACCACGTGGACATCGATTATAAAAATTGCTCATGTTTAATTTCTAAGAAAAAATAGTTTTTTTTATGTTTTTTTTTATAGTATGGTTTTATCCCATATATCTTTTATAATAAAAAAATGAAAGACAATTTTAATAACACACAAATCCTTAACCACAGAGCCATTTAAGAAAACATACTTCAGTAATAAAAAAGAAAAAGAAAAACAAGAATAGAGATCAAATAAGTGTAAACGTTCGTTTGTTCGACCCCACCCTCAGCGAGGTATGGTAGCAATTCAGATAAAAGCGATCTTTACAAATTGAACTGAAAAACTGTAACGCAGCTCTCATGTAGGCGTTTTTTGTTTCACTTGCAGGACTAATTTTAGTACATTGAAAGTATACAACAAAATTCTGTTAATTTAAAAAGTACGAATCTGTACACTAGCCTATACTAATAAAGAGGAAAGATTTGTATATTTGTACGTATTGAAATAACTCAAAAACTACTGGGACGATTTCAAAATTTCTTTCACCAATAAAAAGCTACGTTATCAGTGAGTAACATAGGCTATATTTTTGTATTTTTATATTATGAAATTAGAAAAATATTATAGAATATAAAAACATAAGGATTTACTTAAATTCCGACTCGAATACCTTTGATGTAATTTCATAGCCAAAGTGTACAAGCGCATATTATTATGTAGTTACCGCCATTTGAATTAATTACGCACACACACTTATTATTCTTGTTTCGAGCTTCGTTCCTTAGAAATTCTGTATAAATTCATATTAGTTAACTATATTGTTTACAAGAAACTAAAGTTTTGATTATATAAAATCTAGCTGTCCGCGATCTGTTCTTGACAGTAATCTATCACTGCCCCAGATTTTATTTAGATTTTATTTTTATTTAGATTCAGCCGTATTAAGATATCTGCTAACAAACATCCATCCAAAGATTCGCATTTACATTATCTATATCTATACTTCTATATCTATACTTCTATACTAATATTATAAAGAGGAAAGATTTGTATTTTTGTATTTTTGTATGTATTGAAATAACTCAAAAACTACTGGGCCGATTTTAAAAATTCTTTCACCGTTAGAAAGGTAATTTATCTGTGAGTAACATAGGCTATATTTTATAATTTCACGCGGGCGAAGTCGCGAGCAACAGCTAGTTAATAATATAATTATCTATACTAATAATATAAAGAGGAAAATTTGGAATATTTTGTATGTATTGAAATAACTCAAAAACTACTGGGACAATTTTAAAAATTCTTTCACCATTAAAAAGCTACGTTACCAGTGCGTAACATAGGCTATAGCTTTTTTAATATCACGCGGGCATTAATAACTAAAGAATATTTTGTCAGACAATAAACTAACAGAAAAACAACCACGAGAAATATATTTAGCGTAATAAAATTTAAATTATCTTACTAATATTATAAATGCGAAAGTTTAGATGGATGGATGAATGGATGTTTGTTAGAGTTTGAAGCCGTTTCAGCCGTTTATGAAAGGATCTCGATGAAATTTGGCATAGATGTAGAGTACAGTCTGGAAGAACACATAGACTACTTAGTTGTTTTTTAATTCCACGCGGACGGAGTCGCGGGCGAAAGCTAGTATAACATAATTGTGATAAAATGTTTTAAACCGGGATTACCGTTTAGACCAGCGATATTGAATAGAATTGTGTTAACGAATGTGGGTTAAGAATAAAAATTAAATACTAGCAATTGTCTGAGGTAAATAAAACACATTTTAGGTAATACTTTTTATTTACAAATTACAGACTAATTTAATTTAAAAAACTTATGTGAAAATATATAAATTGCTCGAAGCGCAGTCGAAATTATTTTTTATTTCAATAACAATAATACTCTTTGGTTATCAGTCTATTTGTATATAGAAACAAAGAGATTAAAAAATATAGAGGAGGCAAGTTAACACTTGAAACACTTTTTCACATCACTAACGACATCTATTTATAGATCCTCAAAACTACATTTCAATATAATTAATTGTATTTATATTAATAGTTTAATTTATTCATCACTCTTTAGTTTATTTTTAAAAAAATGTAAAATGTTTTATTACATGTCAATACGCACACGAGGTAGCGCTAAACTTGACAACTGATAGTACCTTTCAGAGAAAGTACCGGATGAAAATTTTTTGTTCACTGCCTTCTCTATATATTTTTAAATCTCTTTGTATATATCGTTTATCAACAAACATAATTCATAGTATAAAATTTCTTAATATCATTTTGTTCCGTGTAATCTGTTTCTCTAATATTCGTGTAATTTGATGTTATTTCAACATTCTGTTCCATATTTGAATGTCTATAATCTTCAACATTATCATAATTGAGACTATCATCGAAATAAATCGGATTATTCGTATCACAAATTGTAGATTCATTTTTCGGAGTTTCATAATTTTCTAGTTTAATTTGATTGACTTCAGTCTCTGGTTTGTATAACTTTCGTCCTGTGGAACTTTTGCTTGGCTTCGCATCAGTTGATGTTGACACTTCCGGTGCAATTACTCGTTTACTCTTATATCTTCTATTTTGAAACCATATCTTCACTTGTGTTGGTGAGAGATTTAGAGTTTTCGCTAGTTGCTCTCTTTCTGGAGCTGTTAAATATTTCTGTGTACGAAAACGTATCTCCAAAGCATGAACTTGTGTTTGAGAGAAGAGAATTCTGGGTTTTCTTTTTGTATTCTTATCCTTTTTGTCTGTTTTCCCATTAGGTACTGCCTCTGTAAATGAGAAAACACTGGTTAAAAAAGTAAACAATACAAAATCATCAATGTTTCTTAAGAGGCTTTGATTGTCTAATTTACTAAAGTAAAGTCAGGATTCATCACAAGCCAATAATCTACGATCTTCTAACATAAAGCTAAGTTTTTTTTTATATAAAATTTCGTACTAAAATCAATTTTCTACCAAATTTCGTGAATATCTTATTTTTTTTTAAATGTACAAATATGTAAATAGACTAAATCCTTACTTGTTTTCCTCGATACAGCGTTGAAGGTTTCTAATACATCTTTTGGGTAGGTATTGAAATTTTGACTTATTGGCTGTTGAGGCTTATCTGTCACTGGTCCTAAAGGTGGCATCACACTGGGAGGGTCTCTCTCAACACTATCATGTTTCGAACTTTCTCCTGTATGAGATATTGTTGGAACTTCTTGATATTCATGAGGATAGAAGTTGTGGTAATACTGATTATAATTGTAATATTCATCTCCTTTATGCTCGTATACTTCTGTATTCCAATATTCCATATTATGTCCTGGTACATTGTGGTATACTTGCGTGACGTAATCCGGGCAATATTGGTTCTGATGGTATACAGGTTCGAAGTCAACTCGATTGTCTCTTCCATTCTTCCACATATCGTTTCGTTCGTAGTAATTTTGATTGATATTTAATATGTCTTTCACTGAGAATGGTGTTGTTAAATTTGTGCTATCGTCTATTTTCAATCTGTAATTTGTATCGTCAGTTTTCTGAGTTTTCGAATTTGTTTCTTGATAATTGTAGAAATCGTTTTTTAACTCGTATTTCAAATTGTTGTTGTAAGCTTGTTCGTAGGACTCCATAGTTTAATTCACTAACACTAATTCATTATTCACTGTGACAAATGGATTTAGGGTGCGCCTGGTATAGGTTGGTGTCTAAACGACTTTCAATGGAAGACTGATGGTGCTAAAGATTGTACTTTCAAACCAATCCACGCCCGTTATGGGCGGAGCTTTCGGTTATATTGTTGTCCTTTTCTTTCACATGAAACATGCTTGTATATCCTTCCCACTTTAGCATGTCTGTTTACTACGCGGCGTAAATAAACGGGTGAGTGATTTCATTTGGCGGGTGTTCGATCCCTTTACTCTGATTTGGATGACGTCATTTTATTATTGGTCTTAACTCGTTCATTTGTTTATTTTGCGGCTTAAATTGTTGTTAAATTGATTTGAAACAACCAATCAAATAACAAAACAAACAATGTAATACTTTTTAAAACGTTTTTTGCGTTAAGATAGATTAAAAATTCTTTGTTAAAATAAAAAACAAATAAGGCATAAGAAAAGACCTCTAGAGGTTATAAATTTAAAAAAAACTAATAAACACCGAACACTGGAATTTAAATTATATTTCCCTATAACCACGGTGGTGAAACAATATAAACAAATTCTTCATACTTCTGTCAACGTGCGTTCAAGTACCGCAATAGCAGCTCAATCACCTCAAACCGATGACAAAACGTCTATACAAAATTATTCACACCTTTTAAGTTGACATAGGTAAATAAACAGATAAAAAAATCAGTTACTCTTTATAAAATAAATTCATTCCTTCAGTTTGATAAAGAAATAAGAATTATAATAAACTAGTTGTTGCTGGCGACTTAGTGTGAGGAATTAAAAAAATAGCCAATGTTACTCGTTACTGAGCTTTTAATGGTGAAAGAAGTTTGGAATTTGGCCCAGTAGTTTTTGAGTTATTTCAATTAATTTAAAACCTTGTCCACTATATTAACTTATCGATAAAGGAAATCGTTTATTCCCCAAATAGTTACAAACAATGAGATATTCAAGACTAGCTTTCACCGCGACTCCTTCGACGTGGAATAAAAAAATCAAAGTAAGTAGCCTTTTTTTTTTTTTTTATAATAGAAGGGGGCAAACGAGCAGCGAGAACACCGAGGTGGTCAACGACGCCCGCAACACCAGAGGAACTACAGATGCGTTGCCGGCCTTTGAGGAAGTTGTAGGCTCGCTTCTTGAAGGACCCTAAGTCGTATTGGTTTGGAAATACCGCCGAGGACAGACCGTTCCACACCGCGGCTGTGCGGGGCAGAAAGTTCCGCGAAAACCGCACGGTTGTGGAATGCCAGCCATCGACATGGTGAGGATGGTACCTGGCGGTCTGTCGTGTCGTCCGATGACGAAACTCGGCGGCAGGAATCGTTCCAAACAGCTCCTTGGAACACTCCCCGTGGTAAATACGGTAAAAAATGCAGAGGGAACTGACGTCCCTCCGCAAGGCCAGAGGATCTAGCCGATCGGTAAGAGCTCGGTCGTTGACGATTCGAGTCGCTCTCCGTTGTATGCGGTCAAATGGAAGAAGCTGTGTGTTCTTCCCGAGTATCCTCTACTATATGCAAAATTTCATCGAGATCAGTTCAGTAGTTTAGGCTACAAACTCTAACAAACATCCATCTAAACTTTCGCATTTATAATATTAGTAAGATTACTATCATGCAAAAAAATCGCATTGCCCGTTCCAATTCGTAACTGCCAAAGCGTAGACATAAAACCGAAGAGACAGTGGTAATAAAAACATTTTTTTCTACATTTCTTTTATAATTTTTTCTAACATTGTCCGCCACTGGAGGTCATAAAACCCGAACACTTCCGTACGGAAACCCGACACTTCTACACTGTCTTGTAACACGAGATATTTGAAACAAAGAACTATTTTGTTGATAGAAAATACATTTTTAAGACACGTGGCGCTTGTTCTATATCTCGTGGTACACACGGAGTCGGTGGCACACTTGTATGCAAGCTACTGGCAAGTGCCATGCAAGTAGCTGGAACGATTTTTGATATTGTGATAGTTACGGTCAGTTAAAGCTCATAATCACTTTACAAGCAAGTGTAATCCCGCCTTTATAGCCCCACTTATTAGCTACTAAAGTAGACCCTTAGTGTAGGTTATTTGTTTTAAATCTGTACATAAAAATAGTTAACCAGAAATGATTTATTATCTTTTATACATAGTTTAATTAACTGATCTAAATCTGATTGTAATCAAAATTCAGTAATCAATACTAGTAAGAAACCATTGAGTGAAATGAAAAATACTATTTTCCTTCCAGAAACATCTGAATGCAAACTGTTTTATCGACATTTGTGACGTCATTCGATGATTTATGAAGTGTAATTAATTTGAAACTGAGCAATAGCAAACGCAAATAGTGTCTGGCTGGAACGGGGTCCCCTCCACCATATTACGTATTAAAACAAAATACACAGTATATTTTGTTTTTAGTATATTTTGTTTTTAGTATATTTTGTTTTTAGTATATTTTGTTTTTAGTATATTTTGTTTTTAGTATATTTTGTTTTTAGTATATTTTGTTTTTAGTATATTTTGTTTTTAGTATATTTTGTTTTTAGTATATTTTGTTTTTAGTATATTTTGTTTTTAGTATATTTTGTTTTTAGTATATTTTGTTTTTAGTATATTTTGTTTTTAGTATATTTTGTTTTTAGTATATTTTGTTTTTAGTATATTTTGTTTTTAGTATATTTTGTTTTTAGTATATTTTGTTTTTAGTATATTTTGTTTTTAGTATATTTTGTTTTTAGTATATTTTGTTTTTAGTATATTTTGTTTTTAGTATATTTTGTTTTTAGTATATTTTGTTTTTAGTATATTTTGTTTTTAGTATATTTTGTTTTTAGTATATTTTGTTTTTAGTATATTTTGTTTTTAGTATATTTTGTTTTTAGTATATTTTGTTTTTAGTATATTTTGTTTTTAGTATATTTTGTTTTTAGTATATTTTGTTTTTAGTATATTTTGTTTTTAGTATATTTTGTTTTTAGTATATTTTGTTTTTAGTATATTTTGTTTTTAGTATATTTTGTTTTTAGTATATTTTGTTTTTAGTATATTTTGTTTTTAGTATATTTTGTTTTTAGTATATTTTGTTTTTAGTATATTTTGTTTTTAGTATATTTTGTTTTTAGTATATTTTGTTTTTAGTATATTTTGTTTTTAGTATATTTTGTTTTTAGTATATTTTGTTTTTAGTATATTTTGTTTTTAGTATATTTTGTTTTTAGTATATTTTGTTTTTAGTATATTTTGTTTTTAGTATATTTTGTTTTTAGTATATTTTGTTTTTAGTATATTTTGTTTTTAGTATATTTTGTTTTTAGTATATTTTGTTTTTAGTATATTTTGTTTTTAGTATATTTTGTTTTTAGTATATTTTGTTTTTAGTATATTTTGTTTTTAGTATATTTTGTTTTTAGTATATTTTGTTTTTAGTATATTTTGTTTTTAGTATATTTTGTTTTTAGTATATTTTGTTTTTAGTATATTTTGTTTTTAGTATATTTTGTTTTTAGTATATTTTGTTTTTAGTATATTTTGTTTTTAGTATATTTTGTTTTTAGTATATTTTGTTTTTAGTATATTTTGTTTTTAGTATATTTTGTTTTTAGTATATTTTGTTTTTAGTATATTTTGTTTTTAGTATATTTTGTTTTTAGTATATTTTGTTTTTAGTATATTTTGTTTTTAGTATATTTTGTTTTTAGTATATTTTGTTTTTAGTATATTTTGTTTTTAGTATATTTTGTTTTTAGTATATTTTGTTTTTAGTATATTTTGTTTTTAGTATATTTTGTTTTTAGTATATTTTGTTTTTAGTATATTTTGTTTTTAGTATATTTTGTTTTTAGTATATTTTGTTTTTAGTATATTTTGTTTTTAGTATATTTTGTTTTTAGTATATTTTGTTTTTAGTGTATTTTGTTTGGAAGTCGGTTTTGTTTTTTATTAAAAAGTTTATTTATTTCTCGATTTTTAGTGAATCTAGACATCGCAGTATGATAATCACTAGCTTTCAAACAAATAATGAGTTATCTAAATCGATTATCTAAGAAATTAAGTAAACAACTAATACATCGTTGCGATCATTCACTCATAATTCGGTGCGGCCGCGCGCCGTTGTTGCCCGTGAGTTTTAATATTTTGATAACTTTTAGAATCTTGCACAGAATTACATACTGTAAAAGGCAATTACGATCTACATATAATACTCTATCGTGAAAACAATTTATTTTGATAAGGATTCATACCAAATAAGAATAAAAGCGTTTTAAATAAAGTCGATTGCACTTATTTGACGGTTTTCTCGAAACAAACGGTTATTGTGCGACAACCTTAAGAGATAGATATATGCTATCGCAGACTTTAATTCAGCTAATTGAATGACCTACAATTCTTTCATACATCATTTTTATGTAGGTCTTATAGTTTAGGCTACGTAAGCCAAGAAAGCAAACTTTGTTACAAGTTGGTATTTTTTTCTGCGACTCGTAATTTGCTATTTATGATATCTCCTAAACTATTTATCGGAATTACACAGTTCCAAGGGTATTTATAATCTACATTAAATTCTCTTGATGATGGACACATTTATTTTGATAAGGATTCATATCGAACACGAGTAATAGCGTTGAAAGTGGGGTATAGATTTTGATCGAAATTTTAATGAAAAAAGTGGTTATTGTGCGACAACCTTAATAGATAGATATATGCTATCGCTGACTTTTATTTAGCAAATTTAAAGGGCTACAATTCTTCCATACATAATTTTTTGTGTAAGTCTTATAGTTTAGGCTACGGAAGCATAGAAAGCAAAAAAGACACCAAATTTCGTCACGCAATTTTGGGCTAAACTATTTAACTACGCCGTAGTCTTTGACTCCAAAAATCAAACAAAAAAATGGGACCCACCTGCAAGCACTACCTATCGGATAAAAAAGAATTTTCAAAATCGGTCTACCAGGGGCGGAGTTGGCCTTAAAAAAAAAAAAAAAAAAAAAAAAAAAAAAAAAAAATATATGGACGAATTGAGTACCTCCTTCTTTTGGGAAGTCGGTCAAAAACAAATAATTTATGATGCAAGCAGTTTAGAAACACAAATTTATACTATTATAATAAAGCGTAAACACACACTTCTTTGTTGCCTAAGATGTCAGCAATTACAGCATGTTTTTTAACAATTCTTTTTTTAATAAAAAGGCCTACACTTACGTCACGCTTTAGGCTATATATTTTCACGCCATTAAACTTAGGGGGTAAATATTTTGGATAAAAACCCTAATGTGGGAAAGAGACCATAATTGCTGCCAACATCAAGAAAGAAAGATTGCTAAGGTTTGTCATGTCATTTTGACATTTGTTATTGATAATTTGACAAATGTAAATAATAAAATAAAAATTTTATAATTTTATGCGGATGATTTCGCATGGGAACAGCTAGTATAGAATAACTAGCTATCGAACTGATCTATGAGTGGAATTAAAAAAAAAGTTCACCAATAGTCTATGCGTTACCCAAAACTATTAAGTATTCTTAAAAAAAAAACAGAATTTAGAGAGGTCATAATCATACTCATACTAACATTATAAATGTGAAAGTTTAGATGGATGGATAGATGGATGTTTGTTAGAGTTTGTAGCCTAAACGGCAGAACGGATTTCGATAAAATTTGGTACAGATATAGAGGATAGCCTGGAAGAACACATAGGCTACTCAATTTCGTTTTTTTAAATTCCACGCGGACGGAGTCGCGGGCGAAAGCTAGTGTTACAATAAAATATATTACAAAATTGCCTAGTGTAACAGAGCGGGTGTGTCGTTTAATTTAATTGACTTCTTTGCAATTAAAATAAGTGTTTATGGTTAGTCAAATTTTAGTAAACAACAATAAAATGTTAAGCACTAGTTTGTAACACCATAAATTATATACTAAATATCCACAACTTTTAAGTGGCAACTTTAATGTTTTGTAAATAAAAGTTACGCGTTTAAAAAATGTCATTTCAGTAATAAACTTGAGAGTTTATGGGGAGACTCGTGTTTTTTAAAAGTGGACAATTTTGGGAAAATATTTTTTTTAGTTCTAAAATGTTTTGTTTTTGTTTCATTTAAGATTTATGTAATTACTAGCTTTCGCCCGCTACTACGTCCGCGTGGAATTAAAAAAAACAAAAGTGAGTAGCTTATGTGTTCTTCCAGACTATCCTCTACATCAAGACAAAATTTCATCGAAATCTGTTCAGCCGTTTAGGCTACAAACTCTAACAAACATCCATCCATAAACTAAACTTTCGCATTTATAATATTAGTATGATTAGCTTTCGCCCGGGAGTAAATAGCCTATGTGTTCTTCCTGACTATGCTCTACATTTTTTTTTATAAGAGAAGGTAAATTATTTTTTAATTTCACGCAACGAAGTCGTGAGCAACACTTAGTAGTTTTGATATTTATTGCGATTAGAGAAAACTTTATAGGAACGGCGCCTAAACAGAGTTGGATTTGCTCATTGGAAATAGATTGTGCCCGTCTCGTCCGTCCGTCCGTCTGTGATGAATGTAGTGCACGTGGGTGTTTGATGTATTAATATTGGTAGTGCTTTTAAGGTTATCTCTATATAGAAGGTGATCTGGCCCGATAGTCCGATACCGTGCCACCCGCGAGTACACTCGCTCGAAAACTCATGTTTTAATAGTCATTTTTATTTAATTTATTTATACAGTGTCACACTTTTGTAGTAAAAGGTAAATGCATCTAGTAGGATTAAAAACAAAATAATAGGTTGTATTGAAAAAACGTTTTTATTATAATACAAACTAGGTTTCGTCGGCGACTCCGTCAGCGAGGAATTATAAAAAGACAAAGTGAGCCTTTGTGTTCTTCCAGACTATACTCTACATCTGTACCAAATTTCAACGGAATCCGTTTAGCTGTTTAGACTACAAACTCTAACAAACATCCATCTATCTAAACTTTGGCATTTATAATATTAGTAAGAGTAAGATGTTTCACAAACAAAAACTTAAATATCGCACAATCGAATAGTTGACGAGTATACTATTGAAACTTAATAACTACTTTAAAAAAATAAAACAAGAGCAACGGAGAAAATGTAAAGATTTTGTAAAGTTTTATAACTATTATGAATTTTTTCACCTTTTCGTTACTAATTAATATATGTAAAATTATTATAATTTGACTGCCTTGCGACCGTCTGTACACCATTACTAAGCCCGCGCAGTGCGCGCTCGTTAGCTTTTATTTGGACGCCGGACTCCTGTTCCAGCGTCTATACACTTAAGAGCAATTTTATTGGGCATTTGTTACTAAGCATAATAAATGAGAAATGTAACTCAATTTTTATAAGTTAAAACAAACAGCATAGAAACACTTTTATTGAGTTAATACCAATTTTTAAAAGCATGTTACCCTATGTTTTTTGCATCATTTGTAATAAAGTGGTAATAAAGGAGACAATCAATTAACACTGATCATATTCTACTAGCATTCAAATATTTTACATCTTTATCGATTTAAAATATTCGTAAAGTTTCTTCAACATTTTGAAAATAAACTCTTTATTTATTAAAACAAAATAATTCTGTATATTTTAATTCATATTAGAAGATAGACATTGAGATTTTAATCAATTTAAATTTCTAAAAAATAAATGCGTGTACCATTATTTTTGCCCTAGAGTGTAGGAGGGAATCTTTCTCAGTGCGTTATCAGTGTTCAGTACATGTGCACAGTTTAATGTTCCCATTCTGTTTTATTCAATTAATTGCCGGCGGGCCGATGATGTGGCTCACAAACGTATAAAATTAATTCATTATCCATACAAATAGATGTTTCTTAGTCATTTTTACATGGAAAAAAAACTACTACTTCAGTAATGTGCCAGATTTGTTGTGTGAATCATCATTTCCCCTTCCTTATCCTACTCCCGTAGGGTCAGCGCACCGGGTTTTCGTCCTCCAAAGCACTCTATCATCCGTCATCTCAGTCATCACTCCCTTCTTGATCATGTCGTGTGTGTTATGTGAATCAGAATTAGGGAATTTGTTTGGGTGAAAAACATGAAATTTATTTTAGGTTTTAACTATCATCACCAGCTCACTAAACGTCTCCACTAAGGGCTAGGAGCCTACCCTAAGTTAGGGCGACTAGGCCATAGTCAACCACGATGCACCGCGGGTTGACTTCACACATATCTTTGAATTACTTCGCAGATATGTGCAAGCATCACGATGTTTTCCTTCACCGTAAGAACGTGTCCCATTTGTGTGTCTTTTGTAAGCGTATAAAAAAAATATGATAAAATAGTATACATTTTGAAACAACAAATAAAATCAATTGATTTGTTTCATAATGTTTTTGAACTAAGTTTCTACTTTATACGTGTTTATTTTACTGATATTATAAATGTGAAACTTTGGATGGATGGATGTTTGTTAGAGTTTGTAGCCTAAAAGGCTGAACGGATCTGGATTAAATTTGGAATAGATATAGAGGATAGTCTGGCAAAACACATAGGCTACTTTCTTTTGTTTTTTTTATTACCACGCGGACGGAGTCTCGGATAAAAGGTAGATAAATAAGATAAAATAAATCTTATTTTAAAAAGTAACCATCTGTTCCCGTGCGGCTTCATCTGCATAAAATAATAAAAAAAATATTTTATTGTTTACATTTGTCAAATTCTAATTTGCAAATGTCAAAATTACCGTTACCATAATAACCTTGCTTCCTTGATGTTGGCAGCAGCTTATGGTCTCTTTACCACATTAGGATTTTTATCCAATTTATTTACCCCCTAAGTTTAATAGCGTGAAAATATATAGCCTAAAGCGTGACTTAAGCGTAGGGCATTTAAAAAAAAAAAGAGTTTTTCAAAAATATGCTGTAACTGCTGACACCTTACGCCACAAAGTAGTGTGTTTACGCGTTATTATATTAGTATAGAGTATAGATAATAAAGCTAATATCACTAGACCACTTTCACACTAACAAAAACAGTTGAAACCGTTTTTTAAACCGAAATAAAATACGAAACCTATGTATTTGGGAATCTTATCGACGCATTGACAAATCTGGGGCCCCCATCTATCGGCGGTTGGCAAAAAAACCGGCGCCTACACGCCAATAAATAACATTGGCCGCGTCAACATCCCGCCTACTACGCCCCATGGCAAAAAACACAAATTTGTTTCGATAAAACACGACCGTGAACTTAAGGGGTGGGCAGAATTAACGAACTCAACGGTATAACCACATTTCTATGCCCTTAGTTACATTATGCATTTTTGCAAGTTACAATACTAAGGGCCGGTCCCACCACTGGCTGATAAGACTCAGATAGCTTAAAAATGACGATTGACAGATAAGGTAACAAATTCCGATATTTCCATCACATATTTTACACATTGGATTGTTATCAGACAATTTGATATTAGTGGGACAGACAATAATTGTTTTTAATTTGTGTGACTTTTAGGCAGTATGTCAGTGGTAGCATAAACTTTCAATTGTTGCAAACGTATAAAAACTATTGTTATCTCATTTTTTTCAAATAGAACTAAGAGGGATGTCATGATTGTCTTGGTTCATAGTTATGTAAAATTACGAGAACGAAATATCTGTTCTTATAGCAATAGAGATTGAAACTGAGTAACATGCAATAGTAAAGAAAAAGGAGTTAAAATATCTTATTTCATACTTATTAGTATTATAAATGCGTAATAAAGGATGGATGTTTGTAGCGACGCATCTTCAAATTTGGCCCAGATGTAGAACATAGTCTGGAAGAACACACACGGACAAAGTCCTGGGTAAAAACTAATTAAAACTTACCGATAGGAATCAATATTACAGAAATCTTACTAATATTATCAATGGTAAAGTTTAGATGGATGTATGGATGTTTGTTATAGTTTGTAGCCTAAACGACTTGACGGATTTCGATAAAATTCGGCACAAATGTAGAGGACAGTCTGGAAGAACACATAGGCTACTCAATTTGTTTTTTTTTTATACCACGCGGACGGAGTCGCGGGCGAAAGCTAGTATAAAATAAAATTCGAAACTAAAACTAACAAACCACGAACCTTTTCCATATTGCAAGAACGAGGGAAATAAAAAAAATGCCTAAGGGTCATGCTGTGAGGTGACAAAAAGTTGAAGGGTCAGGGTCTAAATGACATGTATTGCGTAAAATTTGGCAATGAGTTATGCGAGCCATGCGGCGACCGAGGCACGTTGGCGCCACCGAGTGGTGACAACCGAAAATGTGCAAAAAACATACCGAATTTCATGCACTATTTGACCTTTTAAATATCTAAAAGAGTTACCTGTTTTAATAAGGTATTTTTAATAGGTAACTAACTAGTTCTCGCCCGCGATTCCGTCCGTGTGGAATTAAAAAAAAAACTTAAGTGAGTAGTGTGTTCTTCCAGACTATCCTCTACATCTACAAATACCAAATTTCATTCAAATCCGTTCAGCCGTTTAAGCTACAAACTCTAACAAACATCCATCCATCCGTCTAATCTTTCGCATCTATAATATTAGTATGAAGTATAATCTATATCTATACCTACTAATATTATAAAGAGGAAAGATTTGCATTTTTGTATTTTTGTATGTATTAAAATAAGTCAAAACTACTTGGCAGATTTCAAAAATCCTTTTACCATTAAAAAGCTACGTTGTCAGTAACATAGGCTATATTTTTTATTGTTTTTTAATTTCACAGGGGGCGAAGTCGCAACAGCTAGTAAATTATAAATTGACTTATACGTAGAGAACTGTCCAGAAAAACACATTTGCTGTCTAACAAGTTTTTTTTAATTTCCGCGCGGAGGAACCGCAAGCAAAAGCTAGTATTATTATAATAGAGTTTCAGTTAGTTAGAGAAAGAGAGTATTATTTTTAGCAAATCCAAGTAGCTTTTGCTTTACTAAATACACTTTGTTACTTTAATATAATCTAAATATATATGCTCTTGTAATTTGATATGACGAGGCTAAATATTATATTATCAATCAAGTCTTAAAAGATCGGTGACCTCAAAATTATGCCACGAAGTTTAATGAGGTCAAATGTTCAAGGTCATCGGGTCCTGTGACGTGTGATGACGTCACAGACCACTTCACGCCTTCGCCACTATCGACAGTTATCAAATTTATTCGGCGATCATTCAGCTATTTAATAGCGATAGAATTTTATAGCGGGACCGTCTTGTCTATGCGATTTTAAGTGGCAATTCAGAGTTCTTAAGATTCATTAGACGCTAGTTTAATTGAGAAAAAACAAAAGTGAAAGGGAAGTAATATGATTAGGGACAGTGGCAATATACATTTTCATAACGCCATAAACTATCGTCGTGTATGCTTCTTTGTCTGGCAAAATTTCAAATCTACTGGCTTGTAACGATTTTTTCCAAAACGTTCCTTCTTTGTTTTGAATCTTTTCTTTCTGATCCGTCCCACCACTGGCTGATAGAGACTCATCACTGTCAGATAGAGTAACAAAATCCGATATTTCCATCACAAATTTTAAACGTTCTATTGTTATCAGACAATTTACAATTTGGTGAGACAGGCCCTTATTTTCTTAAATTATAACAAGATATAATAAATAATACATTTCTTTATATTAAATCTCAATACAGCACATGAATATTTCTCACCGCAATCACTGCTCCGAGCTCCAAATAAACGCATTTAACAGTAAGCGATTATCGTATCAATTACTCTGAGATCGAACCCGCGTCCGACCTGACGGACGACATGTGGTTCGTATCAAACTGAGGGTGCAAGCCCACCTTGAATAAGACGAGTCATCTCATAAAAATATACCTTAAACGATGAGAACGAAAGCTATGTCATATCAACTCTATGTCCTTATTAACTCTACGTAAGGTTCATGTCCCTCTTTTGTAGTCAGAGAATTTGACAGTGTTCCAAACAATCGTTGGATTTTGTACGCATTAAAACGCCGTGAAATAACAACCAATAGCGCGCTGCTTTTTTCAACAGAGTGGTCTTCTAACGTTCTTGGTTAATAGCTTTTTATTATTATCCCGTCGTTTCCATTATTGCTACCTAATATTTTATTTGTAAGACGCAAAGATCTAGTTCCAGAAACAAGATAACTTTTCTAATAGTGGTACACCGCATATTTCTGCGGCTGTACCTCTCGACAATCATGTTTTGTTCTCTAGGTTACTATTAGCCAGCAAAATGTACCTACGGTGCCCGTTTGTCCCGTAATATCGTATACTTGGCGAATTGAAAATCATGTTAAACTAAATAAAAGTGACGTTTCTTGCTAAATATAAATGTTATATATAAGTTTACAAATTACAATTAAAAAGCTCATGCAGAAATTATTTACTTGTTTTTAATTCAATTACGACATCTGTCGGTCGGTTTTCCAAATAATTTCTCAAGATAGAGCCATCTATTGTCCGGAAGCATTATGTTGTCTACGCATTTTTTATATACTGGACTATATAATGTTTCCCAAAAAAATAGAAACACCCAAATTATTTGAAACTTAGTAAAAGATCTTCGAAAGTTATTATTTAATCTAATAAAAAATAATGGCTTCGTCTTTAAAATCAGCGCCATCTAGAGTGCAGTAGCGTTATTTGAATACTAAGAATTAAAACAGTGCCCTCTATGTTAAACATAATGAACTAATACAAAATCACCCATTTAAAAATTTACTTCGGAACGGTTTAAAAGAGATATTGACATCACTCATACTATAAATATTGATTACAAGTTGTTTTTTTTTAATTCCGTCTTCTCCCAAACATTCACATCTGAATTAAATACATTAAAATAAATTGCCTTAGTATAAAAAAAAATAACTCCAAAAAGATGGCCATTTTGTTTGGCAATAGTTCCATTGACGTGGTCAAGGTCCTTCACTCGTGTCTTTGTTACGTCGTTCGTCGTACAAGACACAATTAAATTCAATCGTTCAATCCAAACTGCATTAACACAATTATAAACCAATATTACTTCAGGTAGACATAACACATTTTAGACAGGAAAAATAATAAAAACATAGCACACGATACAACAAACAGATAGTTCAAACTAATCTTACTAATATTATAAATGCGAAATTTTAGATGGATGGATGGATGTTTGTTAGAGTTTGTAGCCTAAACGGCTGAACGAATCTTGATGTAATTTGGCATCGACGTAGAGTATGGTCCGGAAGGCTACTTAGTCTTTTTTTAATTCCACGCGAAAGGAGTCACGGGCGAAAGCTAGTTATTTGTAAATATAAAAATATATCGCTTTCGTCCGCGGTTTCGTCTTCGTAGACTTAAATAAAAAACACAAGAGTAAGTAGACAATATGTTCTTCCAGACTATCCTCTACATCTATGCCATATTTTATAGAGATAGAGTCAGCCGTTTAGACTACAAACTCTAACAAACATCCATCCACCTAAACTTTTGCATTTACATTTGATTTATTTTTGACCATTTAAAAATTGAAATACAAACAATTTTATGCTATAAAAAATATATATTGAAGGCAGTGACAAATATACACACATATTGTATATTCGTCAAATACACATGACTGCATAATTTGGCGAATTCAGGTGACCGTTTGCTCGTTTGTCATCATATAAAAAAGACAAGTCTAATATATTCTTAAGTCTACACTATAGCACTTTAGTTATGAGCTCTTTCATGTTAAGTGGCTCCTTCTGTTACGTTTGTAAACAGCCGCCGCTTTGATTGTAAAGCGATCGGAAAATCATTCGGTCAATAAATCGATTAATGATCGATTAGTGATCCGATACGTTTTCTTTATTCGTTTTTAATTCAGGAATAAAAGCGCTTTGTGACTGATTTTAAAAAACAACTTTAATTTTTCTCATCAAAATATAACATTTTCAACGCAATTTCCACACAAAGAGATGGATGGGAAGGTACATAGGAAGTTGAAATACCCCTTTTCTGGTTGTCCCCTCCTCTGTACAGCAATGCAGCTCCTTTGACTTTAGCACACTAAAGCAGGGCTTCTAGTATTGCTAGTATAAGTAAAAATTCTGTTTTGTACCAGTATAATTGTATTTATGAAAAAATGTACATTATAAAAAAAAAGGAACTCACTAGTGTTATAAGGATTACGCAACAAAAAAAAGAAAAAGAAAAGTAAAACAAACTGCAAAAAAGAGTACGGACCAAGAGTCTGTAGAAGTTGATATTAAAAAAAAAGCAGGGCTTCATAGGTTTTTTTAGTAATATGTGGTAACCGCTTTCTTATTAGATACCTAGTGTACAAATTTATGACATAACAATAATGAAGGCGAGTGCTAGCGTTAGGTTAAGGCGCGGTTGGTCGACCGCCCTGGGCGCAGTTGGGCGACCGCCCAGGGCGCAGTTGAGCGACCGCCCAGAGCATTGGACGGAAATAAACAGCAGGAGTCAATGAATTAAATAACACCGTCTCAAATAAGCTCGTAGAAACCATCAGCTTTTTTACTTCTTTTTACAAAAAAAAGAAGAAATAAACTGTTTGCTCGCTATAGATAATCTCGATAAAAAATCGCGAAAACTGTTGGTAAGAGCAACTAATCTTATATGAACCAGAAATCATATCAGATTCCAATCATAGAAAGGGGAAATCTCTTCTTTATGTGCGTCTTCTCCGTTGACTTAGGGTAGGCAACGCATCTGCAATTGCGGATGTCTATAGGCAGCGGTCGCTTCCCCATTTTGTCGAATTTAGGTGAACGCTTGCTCGTTTGCCACCTTATTGTATAAAACACGCATGCTTAGCTCTGATTGGTTGCCTTACATATCTTATTTTTTTCAAATGTGCATATAGTATCATAATGTTTTCCGTCTCCGTAAGTGCGTCGTTGAATAACATAAACTCATTTAAAAATGATTACTAATCGATTAAATATAACTCGATTATTTATAGATTTCGTTATAATCGTAGATTTACCACTTGGGGTCAGAGCGTCGACCGCAAACACGCCACTTAACTTTACCGATAGCCACTTATGATGCTACAGACATAAAAATGTTATAGACAGCAAATAAAGATAAAACGCAATATATGGTAGATAAGACATCTTACTAATCTTACTAATATTATAAATGCGAAAGTTTAGATGGATGGATGGATGTTTGTTAGAGTTTGTAGCCTAAACGACTGAACGGATCTCGATGAAATTTGGCATAGATGTAGAGTATGGTCTGGAAGAACACATAGGCTACTTACTTTTGTGTTTCTTGTCTCACGCAGACGGAGTCGCAGCTCGAAGCTGGTTAAGAAATAAAGGCATAAGAAGATCACACTAGTTATAAAAAGGTGTTTGGATCTCGACATGTGACAGGTTTTAGTAACAAATAACTTATTAAAAAGTTTCTTTTTTAATTTAGAATCAACAAAACACAAGTAAATATAACATATGCCACACGTTAGGATATCTAGCATACAATTACTTGCTATTATTTGTGCCACGGAGAAGTTAGCCGATACTAGTTGCGTAAAATTTAAACTTTTAATTGACGCATCTATACATTCTTAAGGCTGTGGTAATCCACTCGATGGCATACGATAGGGCCTCTTCATTGAACATCTAAATGAAATACGAAACGTATCGGCCCTTAGTGATCAACTTACTATAAGAATGCCATTATTGAATACAAAATAAACGCTTTATTATTTACTAGCTTTCGCCCGCGACTCCGTCCGCGTGGAATTGAAAAAAACAAAAGTGAATTTGTGTTCTTCCAGACTATCCTCTACATCTATACCAAATTTCATCGAAATCCGTTCAGCCGTTTAGGCTACAAACTCTAACAAACATCCATCCATCTAAACTTTCGCATTTATAATATTAGTAAGAAGTAAGATTTACAGGATCAATCATAGTCTCTTATTATTTATTATTTAATTATAATAATAAAAGGACATTTACGGAGTTCACCAGTATATAAATTAACAAATATTTCATATTAATTCTTACTAATATTATAAATGCGAAACTTTGGATGGATAGATATTTCTTAAAGTTTGTAGTCTAAACGGCTGAACATATCTCGATGAAATTTAGCATAGTTGTGAGCAGAG
The DNA here is from genome assembly GCA_029286645.1 of Papilio protenor. Lineage (NCBI taxonomy): Eukaryota > Metazoa > Arthropoda > Insecta > Lepidoptera > Papilionidae > Papilio > Papilio protenor. The sequence continues at coordinate 1,078,931 of JAGSMZ010000010.1, read as the reverse complement.
TCGGAAAAAAACACTTGGGTTATTTACTTTTTGACCGACTTCCCAAAAGAAGGAGGTACTCAATTCGTCCATATATTTTTTTTTTTTTTTTTTTTTTTTTTATGTGTGTTACGGCATAACTCCGCCCCTGGTAGACCGATTTTGAAAATTCTTTTTTTATCCGATAGGTAGTGCTTGCAGGTGGGTCCCATTTTTTTGTTTGATTTTTGGAGTCAAAGACTACGGCGTAGTTAAATAGTTTAGCTCAAAATTGCGTGACGAAATTTGGTGTCTTTTTTGCTTTCTATGCTTCCGTAGCCTAAACTATAAGACCTACATAAAAATGATGTATGAAAGAATTGTAGCCCTTTAAATTTGCTAAATAAAAGTCAGCGATAGCATATATCTATCTATTAAGGTTGTCGCACAATAACCACTTTTTTCATTAAAATTTCGATCAAAATCTATACCCCACTTTCAACGCTATTACTCGTGTTCGATATGAATCCTTATCAAAATAAATGTGTCCATCATCAAGAGAATTTAATGTAGATTATAAATACCCTTGGAACTGTGTAATTCCGATAAATAGTTTAGGAGATATCATAAATAGCAAATTACGAGTCACAGAAAAAAATACCAACTTGTAACAAAGTTTGCTTTCTTGGCTTACGTAGCCTAAACTATAAGACCTACATAAAAATGATGTATGAAAGAATTGTAGGTCATTCAATTAGCTGAATTAAAGTCTGCGATAGCATATATCTATCTATTAAGGTTGTCGCACAATAACCGTTTGTTTCGAGAAAACCGTCAAATAAGTGCAATCGACTTTATTTAAAACGCTTTTATTCTTATTTGGTATGAATCCTTATCCAAATAAATATGTTTTCACGATAGAGTATTATATGTAGATCGTAATTGCCTTTTACAGTATGTAATTCTGTGCAAGATTCTAGAAGTTATCAAAATATTAAAACTCACGGGCAACAACGGCGCGCGGCCGCACCGAATTATGAGTGAATGATCGCAACGATGTATTAGTTGTTTACTTAATTTCTTAGATAATCGATTTAGATAACTCATTATTTGTTTGAAAGCTAGTGATTATCATACTGCGATGTCTAGATTCACTAAAAATCGAGAAATAAATAAACTTTTTAATAAAAAACAAAACCGACTTCCAAACAAAATACACTAAAAACAAAATATACTAAAAACAAAATCTTCTCAAAAAAACAGTACACTAAAAAGTAACGAAATAATTTCTTGAAAATAGTAAACCTCCCTTATTGTAGCTGTTATGTCTATATTGTACAATTATTATCACTTTGATGTCGGTGTCAGCCGAGGTATATGCAGTGATATTTCTACGTAAGGTTTTCTACATTTTTACCATAACAATTGACAATTGAAAGTATAGTAACGTTTTTAGTAATGACTGACACCGACTTCAAAGTAATAATAATTGTACAATATAGACATAACAGCTACAATAAGGGAGGTTTACTATTTTCAAGAAATTATTTCGTTACTTTTTAGTGTACTGTTTTTTTGAGAAGATTTTGTTTTTAGTATATTTTGTTTTTGTTTTTATTTATTCCACGCGGATGGATCGCGGACAAAATGTAGTTTTATATATTTAGTACTCCCTGCTTATAAAGGTCCACTTATTTTTTATTCTATGCCTGTGAGATATTACTCTAAATAATAATAAAAAAACTGTCACACGTAAAGTATTATACCAAAATAGTTAGATATATTATCACAGTTCCAAATTAATTTATTAACGTAACTACGAGTAAATAATAAAATTAACAATCTTCATAGATCAAATACATAAATAGTGGCAACCAACTTTTCTCAAGACTCGGGTGCGAATTAAAAAAAAACAAAAAATCTTATCCGACACAGATAAAAAAGTTTAATTTATGTTGACATTTCCACTCAGAAATATTTTTATTGGTCGACCGCAAGCCCGCGCTCACCTGATTGGTCTATTTAAATGTGGAACTAATGGGCGAAAGAGATGTTGAACTGTGGCTGCCAGGTTGTGTACCAGAGAGAAAAGGACGGCTAGACACTTGTAGTGCTTACCACTAAAGCGGTGCGTTAACGCGGTCGAAGTACGATGCGACGTGCAACGAATGAATAGTGGGGTTGTCACGAATTGGCACTCAAGGATATTTAATAGTATTGCTATTGACATTACTATTTTATTACCTCGAATTTAACACATTTCATTATGTTTGAAAATCAATAGACAGATCAACTTAATAAGGAAGAATAGACAATTTTTCAAAACCTTCCAGATTATCACAACGACAAGAAAAATAACTGTAAATTTTTTTTCTATTGAAATGAAGCATTCACTGTATCGGAAATTCTAATTAGATGTAGGTTTGTTTGTCATTTAGATTATAAGATCACAAAATTAATTCTCACAATTTTGCTAGGAGTGGTATTCCTAAAAAAATAAAAACTGTAGTAAGTAAATTAATTAAATCTCACGGGCCAATATTAGTCGTTGCGACAATTATCTAACGACGCGAAGCGATCAAACGGCATTCACGTAAACATCTTCAAGAAAAACTTCAGCGATCCCCACTGCGCGCACTTCATAAGCTTTTTTAAAAAATCGAACGCCCCTTATCGTTCTATCTCATTCCCACACAAGCAAACTTACCGCACATTGTCTATTGCCGTCTCTTACTAAAGCTTAAGGCAATCCGGGCAATCTATCAGGCAAAGTTTATTCGTTCAGTGAACGCTTTGCGGTGGGACGTATCTAAACGCGTTGTTGATGTGTTACACGAGACTGTTAAAATGGATACTGGCAATTTAACAACACCGTTTTCAATCAACGACATATTAACAAAAGAAAACGAAACGAAATGTGATTATGAGAACTTTTCGAATTCCAATTTCAAAGTGAGTTTTCTCGGTAAACCAGCCAGTTACAAAGATGAAGGTTTTAGAAAGGAGGTTGTGGCAAAGAGTATGAAGTACTATGATGATTGCAGCGCTTACAGAGACTACGGGGACGATGGTGCCTTGGATATGTCAAGAAAGAATAATTTTCCGGTCACGGAACTGTCAGGTGTGTAGAAATTTCAATATTTTTTTAATCGCATTTATAACTTATTTCATTAAATCTAAACTAGTTTTTGCAAGAGAGAAAGGAATATGTAAATTATATTGGTAGAGAAATCTAAATATTTTATTTCATTGCTTTTCCATCTATCTTAACATTTTTATAATACTAGTTTTTGCCACGACTTCGTACACTCGGAATTAAAAAAAAATCAGCATATGTTACGTAGTGATAACATTTTAGACGTTAAAAGATTTTTTGAAATCTGTCCAGTGATTTTCAAGTTTACTCGTTATATATAAACGTACAATTATTTCGTGTTTGTAAGATAAGTAGGTATGGATGTTTTATCGTGTAGGTATTTGATAACAATATGAAAAAACGTTTAAATGTATAAAATTGTTGAAATAAATAAATAAATCATACTAATATTATAAATGCTAAAGTTTAGATGGATGGATGGATGTTTGTTAGAGTTTGTAGCCTAAACGGCTGAACGGATTTCGATGAAATTTGGCATAGACGTAGAGGATAGTTTGAAAGAACACATAGGCTACTTGGTTTTGTTCTTTTTTAATTCCACGCGGACGGAGTCGCGGGCGAAAGCTAGTTACTTAATATAAGGCTCTGTTAAAGCTTGTAATAGTTACTGGTAGAGCTGAAAATACGAGTAGTAACACAAACGTTTTAAAAACGTAATTTTCTAAAATGTCAGTACAATCAGAAAATTTTGGTAACAGCTAAATCGACTTTGATTTGTTATTATTCTATTTATTATACTTTTCCATAGGTAATATTTATCTCGAACCTTAGAAAAAGTAGTAAATACGTAGGTTTTTAAACTTAATCAGGTTTCTACTACTGAATTATAATTAAAAATGCATTCCCGCCATTTTTTTCTAGCGCGCGTAATTACTATGATTTCCAAAAAAAATTCAAATTTCGAATGTCCTTCAAATGTCATTACATTAAGGGTTCATTCTAAATTCAAATCGCGAACAATGTAAATGTAATGGCGCGTACACACTGGCGGTGCCGGCGCGCGACATCTCGCGGCCACTTGCGTCACTACCCCTCATTATGACACGTTACTTACGCACTATACGAACATTCAATTTAGTAATTACTAATGTGCTATAGACACGTGTCGAACGAATTTCGTTAATTTTCTATAGTGCTTTGTAGGAGTTAATTGCCGACTTGATATTTGAACGTTATAACTATTGAAGACAGCAAAGACAGCGTCGCGTCGTCTCTTTTAATTTTTTAACTGAATAGACATTTTTTGTTTTCTCCTAACGTTTTGTCAATAAAATTTGTCCTGCCTTATCATATTTACCAAGCCGATTTTTGTCGAATATCAAAAAAATATATTCATGCAAAATTATGAACACTTACTCCCTTACCTTCCAAAGTTGCTACCCGTTTTGTGTCACGTAAATGGAAAATAAATAAATAAAAAACGTTTTAAAAAACGTAATTTTCTAAAATGTCACTACAATCAGAAAATTTTCGTAACAGCTAAATTGATTTTGATTTGTTATTATTCTATTTATTATACTTTTCCATAGGTAATATTTATCTCGAACCTTAGAAAAAGTAGTAAATACGTAGGTTTTTAAACGTAACCAGGTTTCTACTACTGAATTATAATTAAAATTGCATTCCCGCCATTTTTTTCTAGCGCGCGTAATTACTATGATTTCCAAAAAAAATAAAAATCTTTATATTAGTATAGATTAACTAAGCATTACACTAATACCAACTTGTGAAATCCACAAAACTCTAACAAAAGATTGCGCACACGCGAAAACATTGTTATATCTATTCAAAAAGTTTCGACTGACTAATGACTGGCAACAATTTGTGTAATGGATCCATTGTGTATGCTCCTTTATAAGGGAATTGCGTGAGACTGGCTGACTACATTGAATATTAACTTTATTTGACGACCTTCGTATCTCTTTTGTTATAAACTGGTAGAGAATTTTGTAGTTATTTGCTAGTTGGTATTAAATTTCAATTAACTTGAAATCGTGTATATTTTTAAAATAGATTACAGGCGGAGTTTGAAGGCAGTGTAATGTATTGTAAGGGCGCACACACACAAAACTGTTTAGTCTAGCTTTGATTTCTATGGGCTTAAATGAAGGTGACACTACTCGATTTTTAGGTGTGCAACTAAACAGTTGAATTTGCCGCGAAACAATCGACAAAAGAATAGTTTTGCGATAGTTTAGTAAAAAGGTGTGCGCGCTTTAATCGTACATTTTTAATTAAGAAACTGTTATTTGTGCTGCCTTAAATCAGTTGTTAAATAAAAATAATTTATTTCAGCTTCTGTGCCAAAAAAACAACGATAACTTTAATCATTTATCTATTTCATTTATATCAGACTAGCTTTGTCCCACGTCTCCGTGCGCGTGGAATTAAAAAACAAAAGTAACAGTAACATATATGCCAAATTTCATTAATGTCCGTTCAGCCGTTTATCCGGCAAACTCTAACAAACACCCATCCATCCATCTAAACTTTCGCATTAATAATATTTATAAGATATGTTACCTTAAAAGTCAAATTTTCTATTGTTTCAGATGACTACGATTCACGCTCATCAAACACCGGCTCTCCGATACGTCGCAGCAACTCTTCCCCGAACTCAGACATCGGCTACAAGCCTTTTAACCTACACTATGAGCCACGAAAGTGTACAACACCACCCCCACCCGATACTCTACACTCACCAAACTACAACATCAACGAATACACTCAAAACGGTGGACGAAAGAAGCGATCGAGAGCGGCATTCTCACACGCTCAAGTATACGAACTCGAGAGACGTTTCAGCCAACAAAGATATCTATCAGGTCCCGAACGCGCCGACTTAGCTGTCAGTTTAAAACTCACCGAAACCCAAGTGAAAATTTGGTTCCAAAACCGACGATATAAAACTAAAAGAAAACAAATGCAGATGCAAGAAAGCGGAATGCTCGCCGCCGCAGCTGCAGCAGCCAACCATGCTAGAAAAGTAGCCGTCAAAGTACTAGTCAATAACAACGGACAACCAACAATATCTGATCTAAAACAATACCAAACACCTATAATGGGTAAAACACTGAATCCTTTCACACCACCGAATCTTCTAGAAGGTTCGCCTATATTGAAACATTTTGCTGGTGTTTATGGTGTCGATTTTGCTAAGAATCCGGAATATAAAGCACTTTTACAAGAATCGTATAACCAAGCGGTATTGCAATCTTTGTATGGACCCCATTTAGGTGTCAATTATCCCAATATACCATTATCTTATATGTACTATCCTAGTCATTCTTCTTTCGGTATGCCAGTGCCTTGCGATTTGGATAGAAATCAAGGAGAATCGAGTATTGATGTAAAGGATTTTAGACAAGACGCAACGAAGACAAAAGAGAAAATCGATAAAGGCAAAATGCATATCGATGACGAAAACAGCAATGAAAGCATGGCCAGTAATATTGAAATAGAGAATTAATTTAAAAAGAATATGTTCCTTTTTCAAATATTTGAATTTCGTAGTAATTTATATTCAAGTCTGTTTTCTAAAATAATGCGTTAATCTAAAATTCTTTTTAAATAATTGTTAAATGTAGATAACAAAAGTTATGAAATATTAAAAGTAGCAAAATAGAGATTGTTTATTTTCAAACCAAAGATTAAAATTGTAAACCAAAAATGTAATACCAAAGACAAGTTGGAATTAGATAGTGTAATTGTTAATGTTAGTTGTTTATTTTGTTGTAAATAATAATGTTTTAACAATTTTTAGATTATAATATTGTAATTTAGTTGATCACGTTTGTAAATATGTTTGTGATTAGTTAATTCAAAATTTTAAATAAAAGTGCAATATACGAAAATGTTATAGATTTTTTATTGAAACACTAGCTTTCGCCCGGGACTCCGTCCGCGTGAAATTAAAACGTTAGCCTATGTTTTTTTTCAGACTATCCTCTATATTGCCAAATTTCATCGAGATCCGTTGAGCGGTTTAGGCAACAAACTTTAACAAACATCTATCCATCCATCTATTTAAACTTTCGCGTTTATAAAATGAGTAAGAAGTAAAGAATACAAATTAAAATTAGTAAGATTCCTAGCAACATGTTGATCAGTTACGGTGATGTCGTTAAATGATATATCTACACTCGTGGAAAAAAGTCATTCAACTCGATTTAGTACAGTTCCGTTCTTTAGTTTCATCGAACAAGTCTACAGACCTATCACATACTAATCACCAGGGGTGACAAACAACTCGCACGCGTGCCAAAAATGGCGCACGAGACAATGTTTTGGGCATATCGATGATCATAAAACACTACGAAAAAGTATGAAGTAGGCATTATTTAAAAAGCAAACGCGATATCATTACCATGCACCGTGGAATTGACGTAATAATCAGTCAAAATTATTTGATGGCACGTCTAAGACATTAAAGAATTATTTAAAAAATGCGATTTTGATGCATAAAGGTTCGCCACCCCTGCCATATACCATCTTGACTGCTGGCAATCCTGAACTGTCCTTTTTTCGCTATACTTTCTACCTCACACCTTACCTCACACCTTATACATGAACGCTGTGCAAATACAAACGGTTTTTACTTTTTGTAGGTAATGTACTAATCGATATAAAAGCAATCTAAGACGATGCTAGACTCGAAGAATGTCCTCGAAATCACCTAACAAAATGCTAACACGAGGAGCGGAGTGCGGTCTACAAAGTATAGAATCGGCTTTTTTATATCCTAATATCTACGTCTAAAGACTTAAAGGTAACGAGTAACGATATTGTTTATTCCTGCTGTTTAAAAAAAAAACAATACACTTTAGTATAAATGTTACCATAGTGGAGTTTTAGACAAGATAATTTTGAAACTAAGTTGCTACAGGGGACGATAGATAGAATAGATTCCGGAATCCTTTTCCATACTATACGAAGTAATCTCGAATAAAATTACCATATGAATAGTGAACGAAGGAGCGGTGCAACATTATGAAAATTCCAAGCTTCGACTTCCGGGCGAAGAATTTTCTAAGACTCGCTGCTGTTACACTTTCGACACGTCCCGATAGCTTTGAAAAGAGCTGTTTTACATTTTAAGAATTACGCTTCGAATATGAAGTATTATTTGATGTGACAGTGCAAAATAAAATTAAAAGCTGGCGCACACCTTTGACTAAACTATCGCACAACTGCTGTGCGATTGTCGATTGTTTCGCCGCCAATTCAACTGTTTAGTTGCACCTAAAAATCGAGTAGTGCGCGCACATAAATATAAGCTCATAGAAATCAAAGCGCGGCTAAACAGTTGTGGGATAGTTTAGACAAAATTGTGCGCGCGCTCTTAGTCGGCTCGAAGGACCTTAAATATGACAAGAAAGTTAATTTTGTTGTAACTTAATAATAATAGAAGTGCATATGTTACTGTTTATAAGATAAATAAATACAATTAAATACAAATATAAACTAAATCTTGTTCTTAAAGTTTTCGTCCAACAATAAATATTGATTTATGTGATCCGTTTCACATTTCCTTGTATATCGCTCTACCAATGATATCGTAAACGTTCCTCTAAAAACATCCTGATATTTTACGGCTGAATATAATAATACTAGCTTTCGCCCGCGACTCCGTCCGCGTGGGATTAAAAAATACAAAAGTAAGTAGCCTATGTGTTTTTCTAGACTATTCTCTACAACCGTTCCATTCCGCCGTTCAGCCGTTTAGGCTACAAACTCAAACAAACATCCATCCATCTAAATTTTCGCATTTATAATATTAGTATGATTTTCAATACAACCGATAAATCGGAAGATAAGAAACCCTTCTTTAAATACCTAAATATACTCAGTATCCTAAGAAGCCGTCAATATACCTGCAATCAAAGTTCGAAGGAAACGTTTATTTTAATTCTATTGGTTCGCTTTAAAAGGGCCAAAGTGATGAGTCGACAATTACCGATTGTCGATGCGTTAGTGCTCTAAACATTGCATTACCGCCCATCCTCTCATTAGGATGTGAAGACATGTGCCCGTTATCGATAAGATTGTATCGATATTGCAACTATCGCTGTTATCGAAAAGTCGTGTTTCAATGTCACTAATGTAACATATTACTTGTTACCTTGTTTTTTTTTATGTAAATTCTTTAAAATATTTATAGACCTAAATTGGGTAATAAGTCACAGTAAATCGATGCTTAAACGATTTTAATGTAATAATTTAATTCTTCGCCTATATCCATAATAACGGTTTACCAAAAATCAAGAAGGGAAAAAGAGTTAAAAACCTGTACGTAAAAAAATAAAGAGACTTACCACTGTGATGCAATTTACAGCCGATAATCACTGCTAAATAAAAAAAAATAACACGATTAGTAGATATCAACTTAGATCTTTCTTAACTAGCGTTCTGCATTTTTCAATTACATCATTTAAAGCCAGTTGGTATAGAGCGTATAAGCATTAGTTTGTCCCGTATCCACAAACTTATTCTATCGATATCGATAATACATCATAGTAACATCCCTAGTAGCGTTTAGTGGTGACGCTCGCTGGGCTCGTGTTTCGGAGCACGTGCGCCGGAAATGTCATCAGGTAAACAAATACGCCTACAGCACATCACTAATTACTGGCTGCTCATGTAAACATCGGTCAGCTCCCGACTGAATTAACCATTTAATTGTTTTTCTTTTATAAACTTTTTTGTACTCTGTACCTCTTTAGTGCGGCACGTGATACATCGGTATGTAGACTTACTAATCTTACTAATATAATAAATGCGAAAGTTTAGATGGATGGATGGATGTTTGTTAGAGTTTGTAGCTGAAACCACTGAACGGATCTCGGTGAAATTTGGCACAGACGTAGAGGAATGTGTGGAAGAACACATAGGCTACTCAATTTTGATTCTTTAATTTCCACGCGGACGGAGTCGCGGGCGAAATCATCTCTCTCCCGTTGAAATTTTGAACACATATAGACTATTGTCTAGAAAAATATGTAGTCGATTTAATTTTCTTTTAATTAGGACCCCGACGTCGCAGAAAACAGTTAGTCAACTATATAAATGAATTTAAAATCCATCGCAAAAATATAATAGATCGAATAGAAAAGTTCTATGGCACAACTTCAAACTTGAAGCTTTTATTTCCATAAAACCTGAGTAAAACTGGGACTGCTTGCTAGTCCATACTAATATTATAAAGAGGAAAGATTTGCATTTTTATATGTATTGAAATAATTCAAAAACTACTGGGCCGATTTCAAAAATTCTTACACTATTAGAAAGCTACGTTATCAGAAAGTTTTTTTATGCCACGCGGGCGAAGTCGCGAGCAACAGTTAGTAATTAAATATTACATAAGTGACAACACTTGCCGCACATGTAGACAATCAATGTTGCGTAACGACATTGTTCGTTTGATGGCGTCAGTAATGGCCGACATTCCCAGAGCTTTGTTTACGTCGCCACATTTGCTACGGATCGAAACTACGGCCGGTTCTCATCGGATATACTAACGTGCTATAACAAGTTGTAGTCACCTTATTGCATAAAATCTTAATTATAAATGCTAACTTTAGATGGATGTTTGAGAGTTTACCGCTTAAACTGAACGGACCTCGATGAAATTTGGAATAGATGTAGAGCGTAATCTAGATGAACACACAGATTTCTTAATTTCCTTTTTTTAATTCCATGCGGACGGAGTCGCTGGTGAAAGCTAGTGTAATACAATATAAAATTACCCTAACTTTCCTCATTATTTTAGACCTATTTCTGTGTAGTACTTATTATTTTCGTGTCGATATATTTTTTTTAATTTCCTCCTCCAAATACTTAGATACCGAGTTACTAATAATTTATTAATTATTTAACTTAAAAACAAACCAAGAAGGCAATGTTGTCATAAGGACACTCCGGAAATCTTTTAAGAGAACGGCATTAAAGCAACCTTTTAAACCTTTACCCCTTTGAACAAAAAAAGGTTTGGTAGAAAAAGCAAATTAGTACAATTTGCCACGCCACTTAACTAATAGGCAAAACAATTTCAAATCAGTCGAGACGTCAAAAAAATCGCACCAGATTTTGTGCAACTGTAGTCCCCTACCACTAACAAAATGGCAAGTCGAAGCAATATTTTTTTGTTATTAGTCTAACTAGTTTTATTTGATTATCAAAAAAAATATGTCTTAAAAAATTAAATTTAACTCTCGTTTATTTATTAAAGCCTTAAAGGTATTTTAACATTAGAATGATTGGCAAAATCTTACTACGATTAATTTAAATATGATTAATACAAGAAAGATAGGAACAGTCATAACGCTCATATTTAACACAGTTATCATCTTGGTTGGGTCTAATCGCTTTTTATTTATGGTAGACACGAGGCTTTTGATAGGAGTCTTCGATAACTCGTAGAAAACTCACTTCAAACATTCGAGTTTGCATAGTATGGGTGTTGTCTAGACGAGAGGCGTCGCCCACCCCGCGGCGGTCACTTCACAGGCGACAGCACTTGCGTTGTCTAGTGCGTTGGTGGCCCTTCGTCAATGGACTTGCGATTATTTTTTTCTAATCCATGAGAAAGTTGTCTATGGTATATTTTTTATTGCAATGCGACAGCCAAATTATTACTCAGACAGGATTATAAGATTTGGTGAAAATTATATTGAGGAATTGTATATCTGATTTTTGAACTTATTGAACAATAAAAAATATAACAAAACCATCTAATACCTTCCTTAGTTATTGACGAGAAAAAATGTAAATTTTCGATATCTTGTAGATCCAAATAAAATATTGGGAATAGCGGATTCCAAGTTATGTTGACCGGGCGCACACCTGTTTAGTTGCAGAACTAAAAATCGAGTAGTGTGCCGCACCTCCATAACAGTTGTGCGATAGTTTAGTCAAAGGTGTGCGTTCTAACAATAGTCGAAGTACGGTAGAAAGTATTGTGAATTTAAAATAGGTTAGCTCTTTAAATCCAGATGGCTATTGTTTCGAAGATATAAAACCATCGATTTAGTACTCATCTAAATGTAAAATAAACCCGAGAGCACACGTATACTTTGCCATGCAACTAATTATCCGTTCCCCTTTACGCGCGTAAAAAATACGTAATTATGGATATAAAACCTCTTCGTCGTAAAACACCCAGATAAAAAGGTCGTGAAGGCACTTCCTTTCATTTAATCTCTCATAAAATGGTTCCTGTGAGACCATTAACACTATTTTTACGCTTTTTTTTTTCAAATTCATTGAACGAGCCGTCCTCAATGAGGCTCATTTATATTTTAAAAACATCGAAAATAACACACTTTGTTTACATTAATTTTTTAGTGTAATACGTAAACTGTGTGCCGAATTTTTCTAATTTAAAGTCCGCCCCGATGTGAAATAGGGGCGAGAATGGCGTAATAGAGGAAGAGTCATCTGTTAGGATGTTGTGCGAGGAAGCGATATTTAATACAAGCGATTGACGTCTTTAACGAAGCTCTAATTAATTTATTGGCGCTTGTTAAGCGGAAGTGCGGGGGCGTAGAGTCGTCAACTGACGATTTATTTTTATTTTTAAACACTTATTTACTACACTTAGTCAAAACTACGTCAGATTTATTTACTAAAAACGTTAGATACATATTTACAATACTTTTTTAAAAGAAATACATATTTTATTATTCCCAGAATACTCATAAATTCCCGTAAATTCTTTGTTTTCTCTAAAATTCTCTCTATTAATGAAATGTAATAAGGAAAAATATTCATATCAATACTTTTTCTGTGTTGCAATACTTTTTTTAGTGTTTTAATATTCTAAATCTAACAACTGTGGTTTACGATTCAAACTCAATTTATACAAAAAAAAACAATTTAGATGACTCCATAGATTTTGTGTGCAAGCTATATGCGCGATATTTACAAGGAGCATCCGGCGCACAACTATTACTTGATAGCCGCTTGCGACGCACCGCGCTAATGTCTCGAGAACGCTCCTCAAACTTTATGCGATCCTGGTACCCAAAATTATACTTTATAACGAAATTTGGAAGAAAAAAAAAATAAAAACCATAATACAGTTATTTTAGGGTGTAGTTATCGTCATTCCTCAGGTTACCTTAGATTACAGCAGTGACAAAAACTTACGTCAATGGAAGTGACAGGAGTCGTAAGTTATGTCACGATTGTGACAAACTGACATTACCATTATTTGTACACAAGTTATGACTTTCAAAAATATAATAAAATAAAACACTATTTATTGACCAAGAACAATACAAAAACAAGACAAAGAAAAATAACAACAAAACAAAATTTACAGAACTTAAAAATAAAAAAATCAACCTCTAATTTTACTAATCTTAAAAATGCGAAAGTTTTTTAGAGTTTGCAGCTTAAACAGATGTAATTTGTCATAGATGTAGTACATAGGAAGAACACACAGGCTATTTACTTTTTTAATTTCAAGCGGACGATGTCGCGGGCGAAAGCTAGTTTATTTAACAAGTCACTAGACACAGTACATCAAAGTATTTAATCCGTTCTCGACTTTGTTACCGGTAAGTTTGAGAAGCGCATGCATATTGCGGCGGAGCGCGGATTTTTTTTTACCAAAGCGTTGTAACACGATACTAAAATTGAGTTTACACAAACAACCGGCCCAGAGATGAACTGCGAGGCAAAAGGGCTTTCCATGTTACACAACCAACACATAAAAGGGTTCATTAAAACGTTTTTTTTTAATTTCATTTCGGTAAAAATGCTTTCTGTTATTCGATAGTTTTGCCTTTTTCAAAAATATGTTTGCATAAAAAAGCCCTACACTTACGTCACGCTTTAGGCTATATATTTTCACGCATTTAAACTTAGGGGGTAAATATTTTGGATAAAAACCCCAATGTGGGAAAGAGACCATAAGTTGCTGCCAACATCAAGGAAGCAAGATTACCAAGTTTTGTCATATCATGTCATTTTGCCATTTGCAATTGACAATTTTACACATGTAAACAATAAAATTTATGCTGATGAAATCGCAAGGGAACAGCTAGTTTTAAATGAAGTTATAGGTAGTTATACATATGAATATTATCACATAAAAGCAAAGTTTTTTTTTTTATAATATAAGGTGGCAAACGAGCAAGCGGCCACCTAAATCCACAGAAATGGAAAGCGACCGCTGCCCATAAACATCCGCAATTGCAGATGCGTTGCCTACCCTTCATTGACGCAGGAGGAGACGCACATTAAGAGGATATTTCCCCTTCCTATGCGTCTCCTCTACCGCCAAATCCACTTTTCCTTTCCATCCTTTCCTCTTACGAAAAGGGTGGAAAGGGAAAAGGACTAAAATTAGGCCTCCGGCACCACACTCATCAGACGAAACGCGGAATTGCTTCCACTTCACGCCTGTCTTCTGTGTGGTCGTGGTATTACACCGGGCGAGTCGACCCATTCGTGCGAAGATGTTAAAGCGGGCTCGAAAGTATGCAAAACTTAAAAACACCTTGTCTATACGTTGATATTTAGCTTATAATATTAATGAAAACTACTTACGTAGTTAGAGCGTGCGCATATCTGAAACTAAACTATCGCACAACTGTTTAGTCTCGCTTTGTCCTATGAGCTTATATGGTGCGCACACTACTCGATTTTTAGTTTACTAAACAGTTGAATTGGCTGCGAAACAATTGACAATCGCACAACTGTTGTGCGATAGTTTAGTATAGTTGTGCGCCCGCTCTTAGTCCAAAAGTGAATATTTCTGTGATGATATTTTGTACAAAGATTTAGAGCAGTGGCCAAACTTCGTTGCAGTGCATTAAAGTGTTGTATTCCACTGCGGAGGGGACAGACATCCCGCTTGTCTATTCATATAGTACAAGAGACTGCCATATTAAACTAACCTTATAAAATAATATATTATGGTAATTTAGTAAATGTAAAAGAAATTTTTAAAAAAATACACAAAGCCATTGTTGAGTGTGGGATAAAGGATTTTTTTTTATTTTAATCTATGTTGTGAAAAAGATTTAATATTAAAAAGAAAGAAAAATTTATTTCTTTCTTCTTTCAAGTAAGATAAACAACTGCATGTTTTATACGTTTAATTGCGTCTTAATAAATCGTTAAATCAATTTTAATTTTAAAGTTAGTACAAACACATTTAAATATGTGTCTGATTCATTTATGTATAGTTTTCTATATAAAAATATGCAAATTTCTCTAGACTTTACACGTAGTTTCAAGCAAAAATAAATCTATTCAAAAGCAACAAAAGAATTCTATATATAGCTCCTAGTCTAAATCAATTCTCTTGATGGATTACGCTAAGCACACAGATTTGCCTGCGAATAAACGTTAAACAATCACTTGACTCCGTTTTGGCTTTTAAGAGGGGCGCGGGATATACTAGCCGTGAAATTTGTGCCTATTTACTTAGTGTCGTTTATCTATACTAATATAATAAAGCGTAAACACACACTACTTCGTGGCGTAGGATGTCAGCAATTACAGCATATTTTTGAATAGTTATCTCTTTAATATTATAAAATTCCCTACGCTTACGACACGCTTTAGGCTATATATTTTCAAACTATTAAACTTAGGGGGTAAATAATTTGGAAAATAAACCTTCATGTGGAAAACGGAGCATAAACTACCAGCTGCCAACATTACAGCGAGGTTATTATGGTAACGGTAATTTTGACATTTGAAATTGACAATTTGACAAATGTAAACAATAAAATAAAGTTTTTATAATTTCATGCGGATGAAACCGCAGGGAAACAGCTAGTATTTTGTATAGAGGAATAGCTCCGGCAATACTAAGTAAACAATAATATAAAAAGCCATAAATCTGTACTAAATCTGTACACAGTTATATAAGTAAATAGAGGACATGCTTAATACAAAACTTAAAAATCTTAAAAATAAGCTGAAGATTGTATTATAAGAACCCGAGCACACCTAAACTATTGCACAACTGTTTAGTCGCGCTTTAATTCCTATGAGCTTATGTGGAAGTGCGCACTGTTCGATTTTTAGTTATGCAACAGTTCAATGGGCTGCGAAACAATCGATAATCGCACATCAGTTGTGCGATGGTTTAGTCAAAGGTGGTCCGTTCTAACAATCTACAATTAAATAATCTAATAGAAAATCATACTGGATTTTAAACTTTATTTCATAGAAATATGGGTTATTTTAAACAATGTTACTAAAAAACTAGTCAAGGGTTCGTCACACAAGGCCGTATTGAGATGGTCAGGCACCCACGATGATTTTTGACATGTCATAGACTTTAACTCTAATTAGACGAGACCAATCATGTGTCATGTAGCCGAGATAGAATGTAGAGGATAGTCTGGAAGAATACACTTACTCACTTTTGTGTGTTTTTTTTTAAATTCCACGCGGATGATATCGCGGTCGAAAGCTAGTATTGCAATAAAACATTGGCATCGAATCAAGTGTTCAACGCTTAAACTGAAATAACATCTTACAATGTCAGATCGCAAGAGAAAACCGATCATACTAAGGAAATATGTTAAACTAAACGATTTTACGAAAAACAAAACCTCAAAAAACATGTACATAAATGTTTATTAATTCCTAACAATAACATAGAGAAAATTAATCTAGTTTAAAGCTGTTTACATTTAAAAGTATAATTTTTATTACATTCACGGTAAAACTAACAAAATTTATAATAAAACTCATTTTCAAATACTATGTCTTTTTTTTTTATAATATAAGGTGGCAAACGAGCAAGCGGCCACCTGAAACCACCGAAATGGGAAGCGACCGCTGCCCATAAACGTCCGCAATTGCAGATGCGTTGCCTACCCTTAATTGACGGAGGAGGAGACGCACATAAAGAGGACATTTCCCCTTCCTATGCGTCTCCTCCACCGTCAAATCCACTTTTCCTTCCCATCCTTTCCTCTTAATAAACGGGTGGAAAGGGAAAGGGACTAAAATTATGTCATTGGTAACTTAGTTCTAAACATGTACCAAGTTTAATAACAAAATATTTTTTTAATCATTCTATAATTTCATAACTCTACATTCTCATTTGTAAGTATTAATGCGTCTTAAGGAGGCCTGATGACCCCCACAAGTCACTTATCGAAATGCTCTTATCTTTATTAATTTTTTAACGGTAATTGACATGTGTTACAATAAACAGTGGCCATTGATTTGTATAGCATATACTGAGCGAGGCATTAGTGAAGATAAATTGGCACTTTATCCAATTTATCTCAGCATGCATTAAATGTTATACATAATGCTCGGTACTTCTGTTAGAATTGGACCATTTCTAGACAGAAACCTACAAGTGTACTTTGGACAATTTCCAATAAACGGTTCTAGAGTCAAATGAATTTAAACGTATTTAACTAATTTAAAACGTTGTTAACTTAATTAAAACATCTAGTTCCTATATTATATCTTGGTTACTCACCCGTAAAACGCAAAATAGATGTAAGTTAAAATCGCTTTTAGCGCTACTAACGCCCTGAGCGAAATTTCTATGGCGCCCAATTTTTTACATTAAGGGCCTGTCCGACCACTGGCTGATAGAGGCTCAGATAGCTTAAAAGTGACGTCACCGCCAGATAGATTACCAAAATCGGAT
Organism: Papilio protenor; assembly: GCA_029286645.1. Lineage (NCBI taxonomy): Eukaryota > Metazoa > Arthropoda > Insecta > Lepidoptera > Papilionidae > Papilio > Papilio protenor. The sequence continues at coordinate 1,061,178 of JAGSMZ010000010.1, read as the reverse complement.
ATTACCATCACATATTTTATACGTTGGATTGTTATCTGACAATATACAAGAATTGTAGGACAGGCCCTTAGGGTGTAAACGTTAAACTATAAAATATAGATCTTGGATGGTATAAAATTTTTATCAATTAGTAATCTGTATGTATTTTCCTTCGCAAGTTATGTACTATAATGGTACAAATCAACCTCGAATACATAGTATAGGTACCCTAATCGCTGGAACTATTTGAGTCTAGACCAATAGCCACTTCAGAGCCACACGTCCGTACTTGCGTAAGCGATGCAAATAGATAAGTAGCTATAAAATCCCCCACTTCATCGGCGATGGCCCGCCTTGAACGCACCGCAATCGTATATACTGGTATATTCGAATAACAAATCGATTCATCGATTCAATAGCTTTCATCTTACAATGACATGGAATCGATTTATTTTTTTATGCAGCAGTAAGTAGTGTAAGAAATTACTACATGGAATAAACTTTAATAGTATTTTAACAATTGCTCCAGACATTTTTTCTATGAGATATTTAAAGTAGGCTCACATAAGGGTTGGATACTTAATAAATTAGCGCGTATCATCCTTCGACCACAATACCACTTAGCTTCAGGTGGCTGGTGTCAAGCGCTGGTTTAAATCTAATGAAAGAAAAATTAAATCGATTAATCAATTAAGCACAATTTAATCAAAAAATTCTTAAGTCAGTTATTGAAAATAATGAAATTCTTTTTAAATGCACATCTTGCACGTTACAAGGGAGGTTAAGCGGAGCTTCCCCCCTCACTTCTAAACTATAAATGGTATCCAACCGTATATATACATAAAAATTATTGAGCTAGCGCGCTCTATCCTTCGGCCGCGTCTTCACTTAACTTAGGTGGAGTCGTGGTCAAGCGCTGGTTTATTTACGTTAAAAAAAAATTTTTTTGAATTGACTCTTAAGTCGCGACACTAATTAAACCAGCAAAATACTGTCATTTTAAAGCGTTAAGCATTTGTTTCTGCAAGTCATCTACTAATTAGAGATCCCACTGAGGGTTAACCAACGGACATGTTTCTCAAGATAGCAAGCCACTATTGAAGTTATTCTCTTGAGATGTAAACAACAAAAGTACACGCAGTAGCAGATAACGGTCAATGGGTTAACCACTTAAAGGATAATATCCATTAGTGTTGTACACGCCCAGTTCTCCCGTTATCGATATTTTTTATAGATTGATAAAGAAAGCTATAGACTTTTAACATTCTTGTAATTGTGATTTTATCAAAATTTTCCGTTGTGATCTTGTTTAAATATCATTCATAATGGTTCTAATATTGTTATTCGATTTACAGGTAAATAGAACAACATAGAAGTCGTATTTGTATACTAAGAGAGGTTTTTTTTAATTAGTTACATTTGTTTTCAATTAGTGTGCTAAAAGCTAATTGTGTTTTAGCATTTCTTTCGTTTTATTATAACTTAGCAAAAAGTTCGTAATTTATATCGATAAATTTATATAACGTCGACAAGTCGTTGGAACATCACTATGAAAAAGGACATACTTCAACAGTGTAGGTTAAAGCACTTCACCTTATATTTATGTTTTGTGTTATCTGTTAGTGACATTAGACAGAAGAAGCAGTGGCGAAATAGAAAGTACAGAAGTTGTCGAACACTCGATATTTACCACTTAAAACATCACTAAACGCAAATCTTACTACTAATATTATAAATGCTAAAGTTTGGATGGATGTTTGTTAGAGCTTGCAGCCTAAACTGCTGAATGGATCTGGACGATATTTGGCATAGATATAGAGGATAGTCTGGAAGAACATATAGGCTATTTGTATTGGTTTTTTTAATTACTCGCGGTCGGAGTTGCGGGCGGAAGCTAGTTATAAATAATGTTATGTTACAATATACAATGCCACATTCACTTTCCTTTAAATTGAAAGAAAATAATTTTAGTAACTAACTTTAGTTACTTTATAAGGTAAGACATTACCTATATATTACCTAACATTGAAAACCAAAAAAAAAAGTTTTTATAAATGCGAAAGTTTAGATGGATGTATTTCTGTTAGAGTTTGTACCTAAACTACTAAACGAATCTCGATGAAAGGCATAGATGTAGAGCATAGTCTGGAAGAACACATAGGCTTTTACTTTTGTGTTTTTTTTAATTTTACGCGGACGGGCGGGCAAAGGCTATTTTTTGTGTTAAATATCATTCATAATGGTTCTAATATTGTTATTCAATTTACAGGTAAATAGAACAACATAGAAGTCGTATTTGTATACTAAGAGAGGTTTTTTTTAATTACTCGCGGTCGGAGTTGCGGGCGGAAGCTAGTTATAAATAATGTTATGTTACTATATACAATGCCACATTCACTTTCCTTTAAATTGAAAGAAAATAATTTTAGTAACTAACTTTAGTTACTTTATAAGGTAAGACATTACCTATATATTACCTAACATTGAAAACCAAAAAAAAAAAAACAAAAAAAGTTATTATAAATGCGAAAGTTTAGATGGATGTATTTCTGTTAGAGTTTGTACCTAAACTACTAAACGAATCTCGATGAAAGGCATAGATGTAGAGCATAGTCTGGAAGAACATATAGGCTATTTGTATTGGTTTTTTTTAATTACTCGCGGTCGGAGTTGCGGGCGGAAGCTAGTTATAAATAATGTTATGTTACTATATACAATGCCACATTCACTTTCCTTTAAATTGAAAGAAAATAATTTTAGTAACTAACTTTAGTTACTTTATAAGGTAAGACATTACCTATATATTACCTAACATTGAAAACCAAAAAAAAAAAAACAACACAGGTGCTAAAACAGTCGTTTATTGGTTTATATACCAATGCGTTCAGTCTGCGCGCGGACCCCAGGTTGGGAACCACACGCAGGTACAAAAAATGTTACATTATCGGATAGCCGTCACAACAGCAAGCGGTTATCTACTGAATTAGGTCGTCACTGTCCCGCAAGCAACCTAAGTTCAGTGTTACTACAAAATGTCAATTATGGATAACCGTCACAATCCAGCAAGCGGTTATCTACTGCATTAGGTCGTCACTATCCCGCAAGCAACCTAAGTTCAGTGTTACTACAAAATGTCAATTATGGATAACCGTCACAATCCAGCAAGCGGTTATCTACTGAATTAGGTCGTCACTGTCCCGCAAGCAACCTAAGTTCAGTGTTACTACAAAATGTCAATTATGGATAACCGTCACAATCCAGCAAGCGGTTATCTACTGCATTAGGTCGTCACTGTCCCGCAAGCAACCTAAGTTCAGTGTTACTACAAAATGTCAATTATGGATAACCGTCACAATCCAGCAAGCGGTTATCTACTGCATTAGGTCGTCACTGTCCCGCAAGCAACCTAAGTTCAGTGTTACTACAAAATGTCAATTATGGATAACCGTCACAATCCAGCAAGCGGTTATCTACTGCATTAGGTCGTCACTGTCCCGCAAGCAACCTAAGTTCAGTGTTACTACAAAATGTCAATTGTGGATAACCGTCACAATCCAGCAAGCGGTTATCTACTGAATTAGGTCGTCACTGTCCCGCAAGCAACCTAAGTTCAGTGTTACTACAAAATGTCAATTATGGATAACCGTCACAATCCAGCAAGCGGTTATCTACTGCATTAGGTCGTCACTGTCCCGCAAGCAACCTAAGTTCAGTGTTACTACAAAATGTCAATTATGGATAACCGTCACAATCCAGCAAGCGGTCATCTACTGAATTAGGTCGTCACTGTCCCGCAAGCAACCTAAGTTCAGTGTTACTACAAAATGTCAATTATGGATAACCGTCACAATCCAGCAAGCGGTTATCTACTGAATTAGGTCGTCACTATCCCGCAAGCAACCTAAATTCAGTGTTACTACAAAATGTCAATTATGGATAACCGTCACAATCCAGCAAGCGGTTATCTACTGCATTAGGTCGTCACTATCCCGCAAGCAACCTAAGTTCAGTGTTACTACAAAATGTCAATTATGGATAACCGTCACAATCCAGCAAGCGGTTATCTACTGAATTAGGTCGTCACTGTCCCGCAAGCAACCTAAAATCAGTGTTACTACACAATTATGGATAACCGTCACAATCCAGCAAGCGGTTATCTACTGAAATTAGGTCGTCACTGTCCCGCAAGCAACCTAAGTTCAGTGTTACTACAAAATGTCAATTATGGATAACCGTCACAATCCAGCAAGCGGTTATCTACTGAATTAGGTCGTCACTGTCCCGCAAGCAACCTAAGTTCAGTGTTACTACAAAATGTCAATTATGGATAACCGTCACAGTCCAGCAAGCGGTTATCTACTGAAATTAGGTCGTCACTGTCCCGCAAGCAACCTAAGTTCAGTGTTACTACAAAATGTCAATTATGGATAACCGTCACAATCCAGCAAGCGGTTATTAGGTTGTCACTGTCCCGCAAGCAACCTAAGTTCAGTGTTATTACAAAATGTCAATCATGGATAACCGTCACAATCCAGCAAGCGGTTATCTACTGCATTAGGTCGTCACTGTCCCGCAAGCAACCTAAGTTCAGTGTTACTACAAAATGTCAATTATGGATAACCGTCACAATCCAGCAAGCGGTTATTAGGTTGTCACTGTCCCGCAAGCAACCTAAGTTCAGTGTTACTATAAAATGTCAATTATGGATAACCGTCACAATCCAGCAAGCGGTTATCTACTGAATTAGGTCGTCACTGTCCCGCAAGCAACCTAAGTTCAGTGTTACTACAAAATGTCAATTATGGATAACCGTCACAATCCAGCAAGCGGTTATCTACTGAATTAGGTCGTCACTGTCCCGCAAGCAACCTAATCTGGCTACACTACAGTGCAATTCTGAGTAAAATTAGTCACAAGACAGCAAGCTAATATACTCAGAATCGCGTCGTAGGAACTAACTTGAGAAGACAACATTTGTTATCCCCCTTTGATTTCTTCTCTTCTCCTCTTCTCTCTTCTCATTTGCGTAATGTATATCAAACGGCTTAACCTAAGGCACATTCAATACAACATCGTGTTCCAAAATACAGGTGGCGCCATCTATTATGTACGTGAAACAACTGGGTTGCAGTGAATATTTGTTACAATCTCCCCCTCAGTTTCTGAAGTCGTCCCGACGATGAAACTGGAAGATTCACTGTTCTGTTCACGTTGTCGTCTTCATCCTCCCCCTGGATTGGAACAGCTCCTGTGTTGGTCGCCAGAGTTGTAGTGGAGCACTTTGACTGGCTACTCGTTGTTTACGAAAATGTTTATTATGGATAACCGTCACAGTCCAGCAAGCGGTTATTAGGTTGTCACTGTCCCGCAAGCAACCTGACTTCCATGTCACTACACAAAAATGTCAATTGTGGATAACCGTCACAATCCAGCAAGCGGTTATCTACTGCATTAGGTCGTCACTGTCCCGCAAGCAACCTAAGTTCAGTGTTACTACAAAATGTCAATTATGGATAACCGTCACAATCCAGCAAGCGGTTATCTACTGCATTAGGTCGTCACTATCCCGCAAGCAACCTAAATGCTGTGTCACTTTACAATTATAGATAACCGTCACAATCCAGCAAGCGGTTATCTACTGCATTAGGTCGTCACTATCCCGCAAGCAACCTAAGTTCAGTGTTACTACAAAATGTCAATTATGGATAACCGTCACAATCCAGCAAGCGGTTATCTACTGCATTAGGTCGTCACTATCCCGCAAGCAACCTAAATGCTGTGTCACTTTACAATTATGGATAACCGTCACAATCCAGCAAGCGGTTATGTTGAAGCAGCTGTTGAAATGGCTCAGGAGTAAGCGCCATGTTGTGCCGTCGTCCTGATCTTGTGTTGTTACTCGTACTCGGCTGATTCGTCCTGCTGATTCGCCCTGCCCCACGTTGGGCGCCAGATTGTAACCGAGCAGGGGTAACCGTCACAATACAGCAAGCGGTTACCTGCTGGATAGACCAATGAGAACGGTCTGCGCGCGGACCCCAGGTTGGGAACCACACGCAGTTACAAAAAATGTTACATATTTACAACATCGGATAGCCGTCACAGTACAGCAAGCGGCTATCTGCCGGATTAGGCCGTCACTACCGCAAGCAACCTAATCAAGCTACACTACTGTGCAATTCTGAGTAAAATTAGTCACAAGACAGCAAGCTAATATACTCAGAATCGCGTCGTAGGAACTAACTCGAGAAGACAATATTTGTTATCTCCTTTGGTTTCTTCTCATTTGCGTAATGTATATTAAACGGCTTAACCTAAGGCGCATTCAATACAACATCGTGTTCCAAAATACAGGTGGCGCCATCTATTATGTACGTGAAACAACTAGTCTCCAGTGAATATTTGTTACAATCTCCCCCTCAGTTCTGAAGTCGTCCCGACGATGAAACTGGAAGATTCACTCTTCTGTTCACGTTGTCGTCTTCATCCTCCCCCTGGATTGGAACAGCTCCTGTGTTGGTCGCCAGAGTTGTAGTGGAGCACTTTGACTGGCTACTCGTTGTTTATGAAAATGTTTATTATGGATAACCGTCACAGAACAGCAAGCGGTTAATAGGTTGTCACTGTCCCGCAAGCAACCTGACTTCCATGTCACTACACAAAAATGTCAATTGTGGATAACCGTCACAATCCAGCAAGCGGTTATCTACTGCATTAGGTCGTCACTATCCCGCAAGCAACCTAAATGCTGTGTCACTATACAATTATGGATAACCGTCACAATCCAGCAAGCGGTTATGTTGAAGCAGCTGTTGAAATGGCTCAGGAGTAAGCGCCATGTTGTGCCGTCGTCCTGATCTTGCGTTGTTACTCGGCTGATTCGTCCTGCTGATTCGCCCTGCCCCACGTTGGGCGCCAGATTGTAAGAGTGGCAGGGGTGTCGTAAGCCGAATCAGCCAAAGAAAACACAACACAGGTGCTAAAACAGTCGTTTATTGGTTTTACATAACCAATGCGTTCGATCTGCGCGCGGACCCCAGGTTGGGAACCACACGCAGATACAAAAAATGTTACATATTTACAACATCGGATAGCCGTCACAACAGCAAGCGGCTATCTGCCGGATTAGGCCGTCACTACCGCAAGCAACCTAATCAAGCTACACTACTGTGCAATTCTGAGTAAAATTAGTCACAGGACAGCAAGCTAATATACTCAGAATCGCGTCGTAGGAACTAACTTGAGAAGACAATATTTGTTATCCCCCTTTGATTTCTTCTCTTCTCCTCTTCTCTCTCCTCATTTGCGTAATGTCCATTAAACAGCTTAACCTAAGGCACATTCAATACAACATCGTGTTCCAAAATACAGGTGGCGCCATCTATTATGTACGTGAAACAACTGGGTTGCAGTGAATATTTGTTACAGTAACTAAATTATTAAAACTATGCCACAAATATTTCGATTAAACTATATGGGAAGCATTGGAATCGATATTTAAGTGCTCGGTCGATTAAATATCGCAATACGTAAGCTAAAAACCGCAATTTAATTATCATCGGCTACCACTACAAATTTTACTGTCTGCAACAAGTGGTTTGTTCTACACAGGGCCGTTTAATTCCGACCTCCGAGTACGAATGATTTACGATAACGACATCGTAAGTGCGTCGGAAAAAGTCCCGAGTGCAGTACGGAGCGTGCCGTTGCCAAAAGAATCGGCAACGTACGATCGAGTACAAAAGTGCTTATCGATTTTTTTTTATTCAATATCATTTATTTATTGAAACTTTGTATACAAATTACATAAAAATTTAGTTTAAATGTAGTAGTTTATGCAATCAGCCCAAAATTGATTTACGGCGATAAAAAGCTGTTGCTCGAGACTTCGTCAGCGTTAAATTAAAAATATAACCTGTTACTGAAAACGTAGCTTTTTAATAGTGAAAGAATTTTTGATATCGATCCACTAGTTTTTGAGTTATTTCAATCATACTTCATACTAAACATACTATAATATTGTAAATGCGAAAGTTTAGATGGATGGATGGATGGATGTTTGTTAGAGTTTGTAGCCTAAACGGCTGAACGGATTTCGATGAAATTTGGTATAGACGTAGAGGATAGTCTGGAAGAACACATAGGCTACTCACTTTTGTTTTTTTTTTAATTCCACGCGGACGGAGTCGCGGGCGAATGCATACAAATCTTTCCTCTTTATAGTATTAGTATAGATAATAACTAAATTACCAATGTAACATTGCATTGTCGAAACATTTGTTTAAACATGGTGTTATCACTCTGAGGGCCTGTCCCACCAAATTGTAAATTGCCTGATAACAATCCAACGTGTAAAATACGTGATGGAAATACCGTGTTTTGTTCCCTTTTCTGGCAGTAACATCATTTTTTAGCTATCTGAGCCTCTATCAGTCAGTGGTGGGACAGACCCTAATTCTTTTAAAACAAACCAAGGTATTGTTATAATTTCGATAAGATCTTACGTCTGTAGAGGAGCATGTAAAAACCGAATAACGTAAACACTTTAGTTTTCGACGGTACCGGTAAAGAAGTGCTGTTGAATTGGGCAAGCGAAACTCAAGTGTACTATTAGGGCCACATTTAGACCACATCGGACGTTCGGGTTAATGCCAGAGTGCCTCTACATCGGTACTTCAATGTACATCATCTAAATGTAAAAAAGAAACTTTTATTACAAAAAAGCACTCATTTGTTTTATTTTTACGATTGAAATTTGTTCGTTTGTAATCAAAATAGATTGTAAATTGTTAGATCGGGCGCACCTTTGACTAAACTATCGCAAAACTATAGTGCGTATGTCGATTGTTTCGCAACCCATTCAACTGTTTAGTTGCACAACTAAAAATCGAACAGTATGCCTCCATATAATCTCATAGGAATCAAAGCGCGACTAAACAGTTGTATGATTGTTTAGTCAAAAAAGTCCGCGCGCTCTTATTCTATATTCACATGGGCGATTTTTTAACAATCTCGTCCATACGAAGATTGTAAAATCACTCTTGTTTCGTTAGCACAGCTCTAAATGCTACACTGCGTGTTAAAAAAGCGTCGAGCGTAGCGCTGCTGTATAAGGTTACATGGAAATGCATTTGTATTATCGCATGGATTTTAAACGTTGGTGCAAATGAGGGCTAATAAAACTATTATTATACGAACTGTACAAAACTGTTTTTGGATCAATAAAGAATTTTTATTTTTATGATGTAATCCAAAACAAGTAGATGACAACTGATAGCGCTATTTTTGCATAATAATAAAGCCGCTTGTGTTTGTTATAAAAAACCTCATTGTGGGTCGTGTCGTAATCTAAATTCTCATAAAACTCTAATCGAAGACATAAAAGAGTCCACACTTATAAGTTGAATTCAATACGATTCAAGATTGCCCTCAGGACGTGACGGAGTTGAAATCAATTTTGTCACAAACGGGAAAGAAGGCTAATCAAAAGAACGGAGTCAATAGGCGGAAACCGCCTCGAGGAATTACGTTGTGAAAAGAGTCGACGCTGGATGAGGGAGTGTGCGGGGTGTGCGGGGGGATGAGGGCGGTGGAAAGGAAAAAAAAAAGTGGAAATAATTCGTTAATCCCGTAATTGGAGCCCGCTACCGAACCGGAAAACAAATTTCCTATTATTTTCTGATAGGGCTCTCCACAATGACTTACATTTGCGATTATATCAAAGCTGTGTAGTTTTTAAGGTTTTATTGTACTAAATTCGTATACTGATAAGTTTTACAAAAATAAAAACTAAAAATTACATTAAACTACTCAAGTAGATAAAGCAAGAATGAGTTTATAATTAAATGATTGCTTTAATATTAATTATTTGTTGATAATTACTTGAAATAAGACAACCGTCGCATTTTAATGAAGAACTTTTGATTGATCAACATTTTTTTTTTCAAAAAATATGATAATCAATAGATAATCAAAAAATATATATTTTTCTATCTAAAGTGACAACCCTAAACAAAGACCAGTTGGGAAAAGTCGTAGCAAAAGTGTAGGTAGATAATTATTATTAAAGCGGGACTCATTAGGAGGCGATTGTCGTCCCCACCCCGGTACAGCGCCCCCTGACATCCCCCATGGCGCACCCGACCCCGCGCAGTCGAACGGTCACCATCACACCTGACCGAACGATTTGTAAGCTATTGGCGAGGTACTTTTTATGTACAGGATGATTCTTTTATAAGAAAATAATAAAATAATTACTTAAAATTGTTACACCGCACCAACAGACAGACTAATGGTATAGTTTTACGGGGCTAAATTTGTCCATTATTATAAACTAGCTTTCGCCCGCGACGCCGTTCGCGTGAAATTAAAAAAAAACAAACAAAAGTGAGCCTATGTGTTCTTCCAGAGTATCCTCTATATCTATATCAAATTTCATCAAAATCCGTTTAGCCTTTTAGGCTACAAACTCTAACAAACATCCATCCATCCATCTAAACTTTCGCATTTATAATATTAGTATGATTGTGTTTTTTTAAAGATCTCAATTTAAAATAAAATAATAATTTTTATTATTGATATGTGATTAAGTAAGAAAGGAGTGGATTCAGATATGACGGCTGATAGAGATGTATGGAAGAGCAGCACATACTGTACCAACCCTCCGTAAGGGATAAGGGCAAGTGGATGATGATGTAAGTAAGTGCGATCGGCCATGGGGTAACGCTAGTAAATACATAATAAATGCTAGTAAATACATACAAAGGCTACTAATCTACTACTAATAGCTTGAAGAAGTATCGTAAACAAATCTCTAAAAATAAAAGTATAAAAGAAAAACAAAGAGTATAATAACTAATAAACATTGAATTAAAGTTACGATATATTCTTTGTGAAATAAAACAGCTATAGTCATCATCATCATCATCATCATCTCCCCTGCCTTATCCTACTCCCGTAGGGTCGGCGCACCAGGTTTTCGTCCTCCAAAGCACTCTATCATCCGTCATCTCAGTCATCACTCCCTTCTTAACAGCTATAGTCATTAAAGAAAAAAGTAACAAAAAAGAAACATCCTATAGCTGTGGTGCTGAGACGCTATTGGAGGACACTAGCTCAGCTTTTTATTTGTCAGCAAGTGAGCACTAAACGACGCGTCCAACTAAACGGAAAGCACATTGATTAATGAAAACGGCACTAACTATTAATAAAGTTTCGAAACAAAAACGATTAGTTAAACCAAGTCAAGCTAGAATTTGATAGGTTACTTTTACTATAGTGATTACTATAGTAACCACTAAATATATATTATATTTTAATTAATCACGGCCGGTTCGTATTCGCCCGCTTTATACGTATAATTTAAGAAGCTATGTATTTAAATCTATACTAATATAATAAAGCGTAAACACACACTTCTTTGTTGCCTAAGATGTCAGCAATTACAGCATATTTTTGAATAACTCTTTTTTTAATAAAATGCCCTACACTTACGTCACGCTTTAGGCTATATATTTTCACGCCATTAAACTTAGGGGTAAATATTTTGGATAAAAACCCTACTGTGGGAAAGAGACCATAAGTCGCTGCCAACATCAAGGAAGCAAGGTTGTCATGGTTTGACATCATGTCATGTTATTTTGACATTTGCAATTGATAATTTGACAAATATAAACAATAAAATAAAAAAAATATAATTTTATGCGGATGAAGTCGCATGGGAACTGCTAGTATCTTTTAAATATTCGTTGAATCGCATTTTACTATAAAATTAAAAACAATTTCAATTCAATTCACAGTTTCTCGATTGACCGGAAACGATTATTGAAACACATTAGCATTTTCGACCGATTCACGTCAAAACAGTGACGTAACTACCGGTTATAGTCAAAAGTCAAAACATTCATTTCTTTGCTCAATGAAAGGTTAATTCCGCATTTACCGATATTTGTTTTGATAATATGATTGATAGCTGATTTTCTTCTAAAGCGTTGATGGATTTGAAGAAGAAATGCATATGCTTGTATATTCTAAAGTAGGTTATCCAAGCGTTTTATAAAGAACATTACAAGCCTTCAAATATCTTTATAAAACAGATCAACTCTTAAATCATACTAATATTATAAATGCGAAAGTTTAGATGGATGGGTGGATGGAGGGATGTTTGTTAGAGTTTGTAGCCTAAACGGCTAAACGGATTTCGATGAAATTTGGTATAGATGTAGAGGATAGTCTGGAAGAACACATAGGCTACTCACTTTTGTTTTTTTAATTCCACGCGGACGGAGTCGCGGGCGAATGCTAGTATCTGAATAATTTCTGAATTTAATATATAAGGTTGCAATATGCAGGAGACTTCAAGGCCGCATACTGCGTCGACATTAAATCGAATTAGGGTGACTCGGTACTTATTGAGCTAGCGCGCTCTATCCTTGGGCCGCGTCTTCACTTAGCTTAGGTGGAGTCGTGGTCAAGCGCTGGTTTATTTATGTTTAAAAAAAAATGCAACAGCGTCTAAATGCGAGGACACTTCAAATTCCAAGACAATTTTCCCGTCTAATAGATTAATTAGATTGTAAATGGACCGGAGTTTACGAAACGAAGTATTTAAGATTCGTTCCAGTATACGGCCGTTTAAATTCATAAATCAGATTAACATTTCTAGCTTAAAATCCTCTCTAACATCCACATTAAACTTTCTGCAAATATTCCCAATAGTCCTATAAAGAACGCATACAAATATGAAGCTTTGAATATTATGATTTCTCATTAGGATGTTATATCTTATCTCTCTCCTTTTCCTATGTCCCCAAAGTGGGGCAGAGGGCGTCCACAGTACGCCGTCAGCTCGCTCTGTCCTGTTATATCTTATAGACCATTTAAATCTACGCCAAGGTTTAACTTTTAAAAAGTTAAAAAAAAAGGAACCCTTAATCATAAGTTCCGTATAAACTCAGGCATTTGTTATTGTTCTACTAAAACAATACCTCGGTGCGGTCGGCAGTCGCTAATCAACGTCCAGAAGTTTATACGCTGTCCCGAACAATGATATTTAATTGTAGACAATCCTTAAGCTGCAATTCCACTGCGGAAAACCAAAGAGAAGTTTAATAAACATCTTCCTGGAAGTTCGTTCTGTGATGACTATGAGTAATTTTATTTAATTCAATACATAAGAGCGGGCGCGCACATTTGACTAAACTATCGCAGAACTGCTGTGCGATTGTCGAATGTTTCGCTACCAATTCAACTTTAGTTGCAGAATAAAAATCGAGTAGTGTGCACACCTCTATAGAAGCTCATAGAAATCAAAGCAAGATTAAACAGTTGTGAGATAGTTTAGTTTCATTATCATTAAATACTAAATAAGAAATATACGATATTAAATTTAATTGTATAATTTTATAACATACAGTGAAATTACACCTTAAGCGAGTCGAGATCCATCGGTGCGGAAGGCAAGCAGTAAATGAGAGGAAAGCAAAACAAATATTTCACAGTTAAAAAAACGACTGTGTAACTGTAAACAGGCAGTTATAAACGTGGCCGAGTGCTGGAGTTACGTGCCGAATGTTCTTTGTGCATACAATTATCTATTTCAGACGTTTATTTCATACATTTTTTATTAACCCGAGTTCTTATTACAAACGTTTCTTGTTTTGAGTGTGACTGTACAGATGATGTAACTGTTTCATTCTACCACATATTTTAAATCATTAATACGTTTATTAATAGTAATTTATGCCTAATTAAATAGTCCAAACCAAATTTGTCGCAACACAGTCTGGCCACAGTTTAAAAAAAATAATTTTCAAATTAAAAAGAACGTAAACAAAAGCGTTCCAATTTTAAAACAAAATCAATACGTACTGGCCAGTAATAAAAATATCCACCTGAAACAACTCAATAGTGACGGTTGCGATAATCTGTGGTCATTATATCGTGTAACGTACATATAGCAGGCGTAGCATTTTTTAATTACCGACAATTATGTTACGGCCACAACGTTCGCATAAGCTTCTGTTCGTACGTTTACTGTTGCCGTAAAACAATAAAAAAAACATTTTTAGTGACATGCACACATCGCTGAACAAACAAACACGAAACGCACGTGTATCGGAGCTAACATTTTTAATCTGTATAGCTTTTTTTGGCGCAAATGACCAATGGTATTAAACCATTATGATAAGTTGATTAAAGTTTTAAAAAATCGCACTATTACAAAATTTATTTCAACATGAAAATCCTTTAATTTCATACGCCTTTTAATTTTAATTTTTGCTGTATTACTATTACAAAAATGTTTTTGGCTTGATTGTTGAGTTTAAAAGAATATAATTTTATCTTTTTAGAAATTCATAACTGTATTTAAATAAACAATGTTGTTAACATTTAAATACATCAATATTATTTCAATTAAAATCTACACTAGGTTAGGTAAGAACATAATGTTTTTCAATTATGACTTACGTCGTAATAGAAAACATTTTTCTTCAATGATCACATTGTATCAATGTGTACCGGAAAACGTTAATTTACACATACCAATAAATACTGTTAATAGAAGTTTATTTTGTAATTTTTCAGCACGAACTGTGTATTAGACGCGTTTGTAGTGAATATGTAAACTACGAGTACAGATACAGACATGCAACTAGGGTTGACACTCAAAAAAATAATTAAAAAACCTCTTGCCCCCACACAGGAGATTTTTCACACGCATAAATCGCATTCAAATTATATAGCACCTCGTAATTTCATCAAGAAATTCCTAAAAAACTAATTATACATTTAGGCTGGAATGAATCGATGCATAGAGATTCGACATTCCTGTGCATATTTCTTATGATTATAATTATAATATAAAAAACAATAACAGGACAAAATTTAAAGAAACAAGTTGATGCAATTGAACGTAAATGACAACCCTGCGTGAACGATAAAAATCCATTTCAACGATCGAAAAATAGCGATGATTGTAAAGTTTATGCTCAAGTCGTTTTTATCAAAATGCCGGAGTGATTGCGCGAGTGACCGCACGGGGGCGTTGCATTGTGCGCTAATTAATTGCAAAGGAACTAACGACGTAACACTAAAACGAATCTTAAATACTTCTCTTGTTCGTTCGTAAGCACCGCTTACAATTTGATAAACGTCAATTTGTAAAGAGAGAAATGTTACATGATTTGGCTCTGAGTTTTTTTATAATTACCTGATAACAGAATTTTTATATATCTCTTCATTTTAATGTGAAAAGTAATAGAACGTCAAATTCCACACAAAGCCAATTCGCACTTTTTCACATATTTTTTAGAAATCGTAGGTGAACGTGAAGCGATATTAACTATTGTTGGTAACTAAGGTAATCATACTTCATACTAATATTATAAATGCGAAAGTTTAGATGGATGGATGGAAGGATGGAGGTTTGTTAGAGTTTGTAGCCTAAACGGCTGAACGGATTGCGATGAAATTTGGCATAAATGTAGAGGATAGTCTGGAAGAACATATACGCTACTCACTTTTGTTTTTTTTTTAATTTCACGCGAACGGAGTCGCGGGCGACAGCTAGTATAGATATGTAAATATGCCACTGTAAAAATACGATCCGCGGATTAGTAAAGTGTAAGACAAAAGATCAAAACAATGATTGAAAACAACAAAAAATCGTAAAAGATTGTCTTAAATTTTTACGTCTTAAAATTACAAATCTAAATCTAGCTTCGGAACAAGTCATCACAACCCTTTGATGTCTTACAAGACAAACGGATATTCAAATCTTTGATTTACCGTTACCATTTCCGCGGATGTTTGAGAGGCAAAAGAATTTCCATAAACGTACCAATCAATCAAAACGCATCACACAACGTCTCAATTAAGGCACGTACCAAATGGCAATAGAGGCGGCCATTTTATAAAACCGTTTAGAAATCAATTATCGTACCACAAAGCGTCGTTGCGGACCGAATTAACCTCATCCGAGGCGAGCGGCCGCATGTGTGTTGCTATAAAAATAAAACTGAATAGCCGCTGGCAAGACTATGCTCTTCCATGCACCGTTTACTATGTCGACATGTTATATTTAATTGCTATTAATTTTTTAAATCATTAGGATATCAGTTGGTAGACGTCTAGCTAGATAAGTTAAGGTACTGGTGTAGGCCAATATGTGGATGAGATCAACACAGGGTCGCAAGGAATGGAATTATAAAGAAGTGGACTATGTCCAGCAGTTGATAATTAAGGCCGGCACGATGATGATAACGTTCTTAAAATAAAAAAAAATAAAAAACAACATACGTCTCATGACACCTATCTCTAAAAAACCTACGAAACACCCATCTGCCAGGGGGTACCCCACTATTATGATATGAATACTAATAATTAATGGAAAAAGGCGTACATTCTTCCATCAAGTGTAGTCAGCACTTACCGAATTTGATATTCAACGTCTTAGAAACGTTGCCATTACGTCAATTCTCCAATCGGGAAAAATAATTAAAAACGTAAATGGCAATTATTTAATAATAATTGACAATATTTAATCTACCTGTACAAGTATTCAAT
Source organism: Papilio protenor (assembly GCA_029286645.1). Lineage (NCBI taxonomy): Eukaryota > Metazoa > Arthropoda > Insecta > Lepidoptera > Papilionidae > Papilio > Papilio protenor. The sequence continues at coordinate 1,044,633 of JAGSMZ010000010.1, read as the reverse complement.
GTCGACTAAACGCTCCTTCAATACTTCCGAGCACAGTAAACAGGTAGGGGAAAGATATGAAAAGTTTACGCTACTGAAATGTAAATGTGCCTCAATGAAATCAAATGAATGAATACGTACAATTTATTTAAAGATCAAACCCAAATGATCAAATCTTACATAAAAAAAACTGATTAGGATAATAATATTGGTACTAACACGATAAACTTTCTCATGAACTCATTTTAAATACTTTTAGATAATGTTTTGTAGAAATAAAAGAATAATTCAAAAGATGACGGAAAAAAATACTATATTCTCTCATTTAATTTCAATCTTTACAATTAAAGATTTAGTTCGATATGATTTTATTTTGTTAATATAACTATTTGATCTACGGGCAACAGAAATCCGGTAGAAGCAAGCCAGCTCGGCCATTATATTTAAACATGCTTCCAGTATTATATTACGTTTTATTAGTTTACAACAGATAATTAACAAGTTTCCTAGAACATGCACACGTGACGTCGTCTATTAATTTTATTTTAAAACTTTTTTGTCGCTTCGACTAAGACAATGTTTACGTTAAAACTCTGGCACGAAAGAGTTGGGTTGTTTTTAATAGGTCTTTAAGATTTTTTTTAATACGTGATGCGTTCTTGTTTTTCATATCGTTAAATGCGTTTTGAGAAACGTTTATTGTATTTGAAGGTATATAATATTACCTCCATTTTTTTCTGTATTTGTGATTTTAAACAATAAATCTTCTCTTAGAGCGCACACACTTTAGACTTAACTATCGCACAATTGTTTAGTCTCGCTTTGATTCCTATGAGCTTATATGGAGGTTAAACAGTTGAATGGGCTGCGAAACAATCGACAATCGCACAACAGTTGTGTGATAGTTTAGACAGAGGTATGCGTCCGCTCTTAGTAGCATATGCTAATAAGGTGACATTCGCATATGCTTATCAAAGTCTAACAAGACGAAGATTTTCAGTAACAGACTCTCTGCAAGTAATTAGTCTGTGTCCACATTCAAAAGCGTAATGTAGTGTTCTTAGTAGTGCGTAGATCGAAGTAAATCCGTCAAAGATAAACAGAGGTAGCGTTTAGACGCGGCGGAAACGTCCCAATCCTTTGTGAACGTCTCCGGCGCGTCTGTCTGTCGGTCTGTCACAAGCATGAGGCGCTATGTTACCACTACCGATTGGAATTGACAAACTTCCGCGTTTATTACTGTTAATGTTGATATTCCAATAGTGATAGCCCAATATTAAGTCTGAGAATAAATAAATTACCTACTTAAATACTCTATTAAAATTTGCAGATGTTGAGGAATTAAATTATTTAAAACCATAGATAGGCCATTATTTGGAAATAACGGCTATTGCTACCATCCACAAATGACCAACCGCAATCATCAGCGCCAAAATGGCGAGAATCAAATAGACACAATACCACAGTTTATATCCTATCCATTTTTAGAGGTCAGTGATTAGAATAAAATTTGGAGAACTGACCGCCAACCTTCGCTAGTCGGAGAGGCACCTTAAGAAGAAGATTAGAACGCATAGATTTTGTTATACTGTGGCATAAAAGTTGGAATAAATTATAAGAATTAAACCATTTCGGATAAATTGTTTTTTTTTTATTGAACCTATATTTTAATTTTAATAGTATACTTACAAGACATTAGGATAAAATGAATAACGTATTTTTAACAATTTAAACAACTGGCTGTATGAATGACATAACATTTGCCTTTTCATAAAAAACTAAAATAAAAAATGTAAATAGTAAAGATAATGCGCTCTCATAACTAACCATCCGGCAACTTTTTCCAGGAGCATTACAAATAGACAATACGTAAACCGCTCCGTTAGATTTGTTTATGTTTATTTAAATTTACATTCATACACGATTTTCGTATCATTTGCGCTTTGTAGTCCTGGTAATGGCCGTTCTAGTGTTGTTCTCGTGAATAGTGTTGTAAGGGGAATTCATTATATTATTATAGAATTAAAAAAAAAATATAGTTAACCTACAGAAATGTGTCTTACAAAATCGGTAATCATTTTTTTAGATTATAAGCTAAGAAAACTTGGATAAGGTTATGTGAAATGTACCTCAAAATATTCTATATTAAAACTACGAAATATTGCAAAATAAATTATCTGTCACTTTCGACAAACAAAAATTTTAAAATTAAATTACAATATCGATAATTTCACAAAGATACACAAGAAAACATATTTTACGCAATTCGATAGCAGGATAATTAAAGACGATTTTTACCGATTAACAAAAAAACCGTTATCACTTACCGATTCGACATCCCTCGAGTAGAAAACCAGAGCGAGTTATTTCCACTAGATATGTGCTACTGTTTCCGTGTAAGAACAATAAACATGCCTCCATATTGTTTTAGCACCAACATGATGGCACGAGATCGTTCAATTGTGTACTTCGAACTGCGATTCAAAGGAAATTTAGAATGTTATTTAGCTTTTAGTTAATACTATATTTCAGACAATAAATGTAAAAATACATCTACTGCGATTTAAGAGTTACTCGCCTATTAATGTTATTTCTAACTCTATTAAAATAAAACAGAGCAAAGAATAAACACCGTAGAACGCCAACGTATTTTGTAGGCGTAGTTTATTAAAAAATAACTAATTTAAAAAAAAAACTAAAACATCAAAATATTTATTATAGGTTTAATCTCAGTAATGGGTATGCTTGACGCCTACACATTTAATTAAAAATGTCCAATACTAAATTAATTTATATAAACGATAACTTTGGCACGATTATATGATTTTAATGTGTTGCCCACGCGTGACGGAGATCCCGCGAATTGGATATGAACTTTGCTTTTAGAAATGGCGGGAAATTATTGACAGATGTCAAAATGGGCGCCATTAAAATTAAAAGGAAAATTAGTTTTATATAAATAGTTGTCCTGATTTTATTAAAAAAAGATTACTATTTTACTTGCTATCGCTATATTTATTTGCTTACTATCCTACTTACTGCATATATCTTATAGCAAATTCAAAGATATGAGTGAAATCAACCAACCCTTAGCTAAGCTCCGAACCCCTCAATAGGAAAGTATAGTGAGCTGATGATAATGAAATTTAATTAAGAACATTTTGTTAAATTCCAAGTCCATGACGCGGTTAGTTATTTCGCCAATTTTCACTGTACATTAATTTTCGTTCCAAAAAGTGGTCCAATTAGCTGCTATTTAATGCTTTTGGTTATTTAAAAAGTTTAGGTTTTGGAACATTGTATAGTAACTTTTAACTTAGTTACTTCGACTTAACTGTAAGCATAGTTCTGAGTAGACCACCCACGATCACCTGACGAACTCCAGAGCACGGTAGCTCTCGGATGAATTCCTTGAAAACTTTTTATATCATTTCATTGTTTTACATGTGAATTAAAATTGGTTGCTTAAATATAGACGGGGAGCATATTGTAAACAAAGATGAAATACACTTACCAACTCGATGACCAACCGCTTCTGTCAAGTCTATAGTCGCCATCTAACAGCCTTGCCGATGCACTTATATGCACCATATCCCTTAAACACTTACCTATCGATCGCGTTGTTATCGAATGCGAAACTGTATTTAAGAGTGCTCACTAACACACTGCCACGTCCGATTATTCTTTCGTGAAGTTCGAAATCCAAACATTTTCAATAACCTTCAAGACCGGACGGCAAACGACCCATTGTCCCCATTGCACGCATCTTCCCGTATACCTAACAGGCCTGCCAACCAACCAACCAGGGAGTCATTTTAAACCTACCCTCTTGTGTGGAAGAATAAAAATATATCAGGCTACCCGCACTAAATCTGTCTAATCTAACCGCGAAATTTAAATCTATAGCCGGCTGACGAAGTACAGAAAAATGATTTAAAAACGTATATGTAATTATTGTAAATGTTTGTGGACTGAAGTCATTTCGCTAATCTAACGAAGTTAGATAAGATTGGATACTTTGTTAGAAAGGCTATTGTTTTCTTCTTATTAAAACATCTATAGTATACGTGTAATTCTAGAAACTATTGCGATATATTTACACATGTGTAGTGTTTGGTTCACACTGATGAATTTATCTGTGTTTAGTGTTGCCAGTTAATCGAATAAACAGTTTAAATCGAAATCGATAAAACGCAGGCCGTACGGAACCAAATAAAACCCAATCTCGTAACGTTGAGCGACTTATTTATTTAAGTGGTACAAACAGACGAACCTCCCGTCATTATTTACATCGACCACACATAAAATGTGACCTCGGTTGTTACTGGCCGTACAACGCTTTTATGGCTTTTTATCGGTTCTCAATTGTTTTAGTTTTCTACAATGGCATAGGTAAGAGATCTTTTTAACCGGATTTCGAGGTTTTATGTGATGTTTAACGCATATGTAGTACCTACCGAGTACCGACATATGTTTTTGTACGTTGTAGTTTGTAATAGTTTTATTACAATCGTTTATATTTTTTGCCGTGAGCGTTCCTTACAAAAACTTTGTGTATTACTTTTACTTTTTGTTCAGGGAAAGTGAAATAGATAATATATTCTTTTTGAAATTAGGCAGTTAAATAAAAGGAATTACCGCAAACAATTTAATTTCGTGCATTAATTTGTTTTTAAAGTTAGAACATTCCTATATGATTTTTGTTTGATTCTTCCCCTTACAGGAACTTCTTGCATGCCATCTATTAGACTTAAAAGAAAGTTAAGCTAATTTATTTGGTCAAATAAATATGCAGAACATATAATAAACAATAATAAAAACCTTTCAGTAAAACTTTGAAAATGCGCCTAAAATTTTAAAATACCAATTCTTTTCGCTGAAAACACGTAAATTCTTCAAATCTGAATAAAGAATTATATAATATACATTTTATACACAACAGATGGCTCTGTTTTTAACTTGATATTTTTTTTGTTAGGCAATTCTAAAGCAACAGATTTTATTTGTATATCTAGGTCTTACTTATATTGAGTTTTATATTGTTTTTATGTTATTTGGAATTTAAATAAAAATACCGTAACTTCAGTCAAAGTAATAAATAATCGCAAGTTCGTGAGAGTATCCGAATGAAATGTCACTTTCAGTAAAAATGACGTTTGCTGACAGTTGTGCTTTGTTATCGTGCAGAATATTTTCCTCTTATTTTACAAGAACAAAATTTTCGTGTATTAGTGCAGTCAGATTTCATATGGATATAAGAGATGAAGCGAAGTCCGCAATGGAAATTGTTAACGTTCCGCCGATTGTATCAACATACCGACAGGCATTGCATACCTTCGATGACAAGTACAAAAACGATCTTAAGACAAACTTACTTAAGTTAAAATCTATGATGAATAATTTAAAAGCGGAAGATTTGGGATACGATAATACTCTAAGTGATCCGGGGACTTGGCGGAGACCGAACAAGGCGCCGTGTACATACGTGGAAGTGTTTCAAAATAGCCTTGTAAATATGAGTATATTTGTTTTAAAGCCGGGTTTTAAAATGCCAATGCATGACCATCCACATATGCACGGGCTACTGAAAGTGATCTCTGGTGCTGTACGTATAAGAAGTTTTACGGAATTTCCGCTCAAAGAGGCTGTTAATGAAATTGATTTCGCAATTCGTGCTAAGCACGAAGCCGCTCGTATCGCGCACGGGATTCATAAACGTAGAAGATTATTTGCTACAATATCACAAGACTCAATATGTGCTGCGAATAGTGAAACTTGTGTTCTAACACCGACAATATCAAATTATCATGAAATTGAAGCATTGGAAATGCCAGCTGCATTTTTTGATATACTTTCCCCACCTTATGACACACTTATAGAGGACATAGGACCTAGAAGATGTAGATATTATTATGTAGCTAATGAAATAAGCACCAATTTAGTTGAATTACAAGAACAAAAGTGCCAGATTGTTTTTATTGTGATCAAGTACCATACTTAGGTCCATATCTTGGGTAAGAATTATTAATAATTATAAAAACAAGTTATTTTTATATATTGAAGTTAACACACATATTTCTATGTTACCACAGTAACTTATATCTAGTTAGTTCTGTTGTTTATATCTATTGCTAATAATTTTGCAGTGTTTATAAATGAATTATGCTCATTGTTGTGTTCCATATGACAATGTATTTAAAAATGAAGATAAGCAAAACTGCTAAATCGCAAGGATTTTAAACATCTCTCAAGTTTAAAGCAAAACTTATAATGTTCACTGTTCTTTTTAATTTTACTTTTAAATCAAAGTTGATACTATAATCAACTATATAGAATTTTAAAAAAACAATACACCCGACTGAATAAATATAAAAGATGAATATACACAAACATCAAAGAGATTCAAACTGAAAAAGAAAAGTTTCGTTAAGTGAGATTTCAAGCCAGTTATATTTTTTTTAGTATTAATTCTTACTTCTACTGTAGGTATATTGTGTTTGTAATATATACTCTGTGACACTCCAGGGAAGACTATAAGTCAAATGACCACCTCATTCGTCAAAATCAGTTTAGTTGTTGAAGCTGTAGGATGTCACTATAGAATTTACATACAAAAAATATATACAGATGTATTGAGTACATACTTCCTTATTTTGGGAAGTTGGTCAACAAAGACAGACACAAAATTACACACATTTACCCAAAAATATTACCCTCTTTGTCAGTCGGGTAAAATTTTTTTACACATTGTGCATATGGAAATAATATAAGTTGAAATTTTTTTTCGGTTTTGTTTTAAACAATGGTTATTACCAATTTTGCTTGTTTTCTGAGACATTGTTACCTAATGTTCAAGTTAATGGACCAAAAATGTTATGTATAAGCTTAGTATTGGCGGATAGTAAAATTGGTAGAGGCTTAGGTAAATATATCTTATAAAATATTAGGGCTTGTCCCACCAAATTGTAAATTGTCTGATAACAATTGAAAGTGTAAAATATGTGATGGAAATATCGGATTTTGTTCCCTTATCTGACAGTGACATCATTTTTAAGCTATCTGAGCCTTTATCAGCCAGTGGTGGGACAGGCCCTAAGTGACCATAGTAAGGCTTTTCTAAAAACAGTTATAAAAATAAAGATAATGTGTTTTTGTAACTTTTTTAGGTATGGAATCTAATGTTGAATTATATTTGAAAAATATTTATAATAAATGTCAATTTTGTAAAACTAATAGTACAAAATATTTCTATGTTTAATATATAAATATTATATTTATATGAAATAGTATATTTATAATATTCATAAAATAAAATAATGGAGAAATGAATGTGGTCAATTTTAATTGCCATATTTAATTATTTGAAAGTCTTAAAAGTCCTAAAGTATATTTAGTATGAAATATCTATGCAAAGCTTGCTTAAGGAACTCGTGAGTTTGACATTAAGATTAAAAACTTTTTTGTAAATTTTTGCAAAATAATTTTTTTTGGTCCTGTTATTTTGTACCTTTGGTGGGTCAGTGTTTTGAAACATTTTGCTTTAACATAGTAAAAATAAATGTTCTCAGTTTTATGTCTACCTGAGATAGGTTTAAAAGATATTGTCATTTATTTAAAAATATAAAAATGTAATTTATACACAAAGGTAAATAATTGTAAACAAAATAATGAATACTAAGTTAAGGTCTAGGAATGTAACTTATAAAGGCCTAATCTACCAACTAATAATAATTTAAAATAAAAATAGGTAAGAAAAAACAAAGATTACAAAAAAAATATTTTTAATGTCATTTTAGCATCACAATTTAATTTAGTTCCCAGTAGGTATTAATAGAATTTGACATTAACAGTATTAAAAATGTATAATCTAGATATTTTTGTTAATAGGCACTTTGTAAGCATGCAAATTATACTAAAATGACCCCACATTATATCAAAAACTGTCTATTTAAATTTAATCTTCCTTCATAATAAACATTTATTTATTTTATAAAATGTAGTGCATATTTCACGCCTGCAATCCTGAGGGGTAGGCAGAGAGCATGGTTTTCAAATTGGTACATTTTTTTTTGGTTGATATTTGACGGAAAAATAACAAGCTAACACCGCAAAGCCTTTGTTCCATCTGTTAAGAATTACCTTGTTTATAAGCATATGCATACTTATTGGTTTAAGGTGGTTCTATATTATTCTATACTAGCTTTCGCCCGCGACTCCGTCCGCGTGGAATTAAAAAAAACGAAAGTGAGTAGCCTATGGTTTCTTCCAGCCTATTCTCTATGTCTATGCCAAATTTCATCGAGATCCGTTCAGCCGTTTAGGCTACAAACTCTAACAAACATCCATCCATCCATCCATCTAAACTTTCGCATTTATAATATTAGTAAGATAAAAGTCATCTTTTTGGTCAGAGATGTCAGGTAAGGATAAACCATGTCACTAATATGAGTTAATTCACACAAAGGATTTAATATACAAAAAGTTTTCTCCTGTTAAAATGCATTGACTCTTTATATGGGTGCTAATTTTATATGCAATAGTTATTGTTACATATTCTACCACTGTTAATAGTAAAATTGTTTGCTTTTTTAAATTAAATAAATCTAATACAACCTCTTTTTGTGAAAGATTTTTTTAGCACTATATTAGTTTAATATTTTCTCTTACTAAATACTCCATATTTTGTATCCAATTATATCCACATTTTGTTTTAGCAAAATTGTATTTCTAAATAGATTTTAATGTTTTCTAAGTTTGCTGTAATTTTAAAATGTTTAACATTCCTTTATTGTAATTACATATAAAAATTCACAAGACATTCACCAAATAATCACAATTAATTTATTGTTTTTGCTTAATATTTAATTTGAATTTATTGTTGATCTCTTATTGTGGAATTCGATTGCAGTGACAGGGAAGGGGACGCATATGTAATGTCCCCCTTTTTGTGTCATTTTCTCTGTTGGGTAAAGGTAGACAACGAATCTATAAATTCGTAATGAGTTTAGCGGTCACTCCGCTGTTTTAGCGGATTGCTGTGGCCGTTTGTCACCTTATATTAATATAAAAAAGCGTATTAATATATATTGAAGTCTCTGTTTTGTTAAAGAGAGTAAGAGATGGCAATAATTATTAATACAATCACTGCAGATTTCTATGTATATACTCGTGCGCAGGTTTGCCGATGACTTGTGACGTCACGCGTTACAGCGTGCAGCACACCTGTAACTAAACTAAACAACTGTTTAGTCTCGCTTTGATTTCTATGAGCTTATATGGAGGTGAGCACACTACTCGATTTTTTGTTGTGGAATTAAACAGTTGAATTGGCTGCGAAACAATCGATAATCGCACAACAGTTGTGATAAAAATCGAGTAGTGTGTGCACCTCCATATAAACTCATAGGAATCAAAGCGAGACTAAACAGTTGTGCGATAGTTTAGTCAAAGGTGTGCGCCTGCCCTTACTGATGGTACTGATTAGACGAGAGCGGGAGGGGGTCGATGTTAGTAGGAGTCCTCAGCAAACCCACGCTAATAAAAAATGTTTGGGTTGAAAAAAAAATATGACAAAAGATGTCTATTATTATGTAAGATATAATTAGGTATAAGGTTGTTTTGTGGACATGGTATACATGTATTGTTAATAAAAATTTGTTACTGAAATTTTTTTGTACTTTTTTTTTACAAAATAGATCCCCTAGTTCCTATGAAGGGTCTGCACAGTGCTGCTCTCCCATACATTTTTATCAGCCGTCATATCTGAATCCATTCCCTTAGGCATATCCTCTTTCACACCATCATACTTTCTTTGGATCTCTAACTTTGTAGCCATCCACATTCAGTCTTAACACTTCCTGGTTTGTCTCCATCCTCTCGTCCCATACTACGTAAGCATTTGCAAAAATGTTAGTGTACCTACTAATAAACTTTTAGAATTATTTTTTTTTAATCGCTAGTTGCCGAAATGTTCAAAAAAATTGTTTCTGAAGTTTTTAAAAAAGAGCGAGTATGATTTTTTGTGTTAAATTAAGTGTTTCGGCATTGGAGATCCGAGATTATCTATACTACTAGTATAAAGAGGAAAGATTTGTATTTTTGTATGTATTGAAATAACTCAAAAACTACTGGACCGATTTCAAAAATTCATTCACCATTAAAAACCTACGTCATCAGGGGGTAACATAGGCTGTTTTTTATTTTTTTTTTATAACACGCGGGCGAAGTCGCCAGCAACAGCTAATCTTGTAATAAAACTAGCTCTTCAATATCGATACACGTTTAAGAACAGTGTAAATAACATTCCTCGAGATGAGTCCAACCATTTATCATTTTATCTTTGATAAATAAGAAAAACATGTCATGATAAGATATATCTTTATTGAAATAATACAAGTGAAGAGTAAATTATAAAAAAAATATTAACATACCACGCAAAATATGAGTTTCATTTAAACAAAATTAAATACTTCTTAAATAATTTTATTAAGGCTTTCAAACAGCACCTTTTACATAACCTCTACATTGTTCTTTTTTATTTATTATTTTTCTTATTGTACTTTTTTTATTAATTTTAAACATATACAAGTTGATTTTAAAAAAAAACTTTAATAATTCAGCTATAATAGACTTATTTAATTTAAAAAAATAACTTTTAACAACACTTTATATTATAATTTTCAAGTTAAGAATTGAATTGAACAGTTTATAAACATTATAGTGCAATGAGCTATTTGTGATTATTTTTAGTCTATAAAATATTAGCAACTTATCAAATAATCAAATCTCTACCGATTTTAATAAGATTAAAAAACGATGGTATGAGCGTATTTTATGATTCGATATAGCATACATTTTTACTTACCTAAAAAAATGGATTTTAATATAATTTAGTTGTCAAAAAATTGGATGTTAGCTAATAATGATTGAAGGCAAACTTCGTTAATATTTATTTCAATTATTGTTATTTTTATTAAAGAGATTTGTATTTCGATAAAAAAAAGATAAAAGCAGACGTGACAAAATTATCTCTTATTTCTATCATCATATCTGATATAATATCGAATGTTTTGAGCATATTTTTTACATTACAATGTAAATAAACATACAATAGAATTCCGTAAAACTTTCCAATAAGAATAAAAAAATCTAGAATGTTCCAATAAATGCAATTTTTTTATAAATGCTACAAAATTGATTTTTTTCTTTTAAATGTAATTTGATTTTCAAAGTACTAATGTTTTGTATCTGTAAAAGTCAACATTTGCATGTATTTTCAAAGATTTCCTTAATTGTTAAAAAACTGAGCAAGATTTTAAAAATTTATTAAGTAAATTTCAAAATTTATAATTTAAAATTTAAAATTTTACCTTTCATGGGTTGTTTCAAGTAATTTTCACATTACAATATATTACAATTTTCATATATAAATGACATTATTATTCTAATACATTTGAGCTTTGCATTGTCGAAAAAAGTATTAAAGAAAAATAAAGTCACACTGAAAAAATGATATCAAGATGTTTTGTATGTATTTTTCGAAGATAAAAATGCATAGTAGATAGTTTTTAAAAATGTGATCCGCTTGGAACATTTTATTTGTAGCAGGAAAGCTATTAAAATATTTGATAACATGCATTTAAAATATTCACTAATTTTACTTAAAACACTATTCATTGTACTTATAATCTCTGGAGACTAGTGAAAAAGATAATAAAAAAGTTTTACAATCTGTTATAAAATAAAAAAAGCTTACAGCATTAAAAACAATAAAAAGATTGTCTTTGGCTCTTTTTTCCTTTTTTTACATAATTATAAGAGCCTTAACAGTAGCTGCTTAATATTTGCGTTAAAAATCCAATACCGAAATAAATATAACAGATTGTCGTCTCTTTTATTCTATATGAATGAGACAAAGATAGCAATATTCTTTTGTACAGTCAGCTACAAAAATGAATATAATAAATTTACAGACACTTGTATATGGTTTAAACAAACAGATTAGTCTATTTTTCAGACTACAAATTAAAGCTATTAATGAACATATGCATAATTATTATTGAAACTGTAACAAGACGGACGTTAGTTATGAATGTGGAGGGGTACACCGGTAGAGGTAGACCTAGAAAGAGATGGATGGATTGCGTGAAAGGTGACATGATCAAGAAGAGAGTGATGACTGAGATGACGGATGATAGAGTGCTTTGGAGGACGAAAACCTGGTGCGCCGACCCTACGGGAGTAGGATAAGGCAGGGGAGATGATGATGATTATTGAAACTGAAGGTCAATACAATTTTGTAAAGTCTTGTAAATGAATATATATTTATGAAGCTGACTTTACATTCTTAATATTTTGTTCAATGAAGAAGATATTGAAATGGACGGGGTTTTATAAATTTTCTTACTAAAGTTTGTAAACAAATGCAATAAAAAAGGCTATCACCGCATTCTTATAATTTAGTGAAAATTGTTAGAAAGAAAATTAAAAATTCTTACAAGATGTCAAAGAGTAAAAAAAAATTAAGTTTTTATTTTGAATATGCCGAAGTTTAACGAAAATAAAAATGTACTATTTATTTACAAATTTTAGATTTTAGATTGATTTGTTATAGAACATACATTATATAGAGTATCCAAATACAGATAAAAAAACTCAATGAATTTATTTTATATTACGATATTCTTTTAATTTTAGATTTACGGATACTTTAAGTATCTAAAATCTATAAAAATTGTAACATTAAGGCAGTGACATATTTAAATTATATTTACTATTGAAGATTTTATATTTTAACATGCTTTAATTCTACAAAACTATTAAATGAACACAAATTTCGATATATTTGAGACAAAATATTATTATCTAAGAATATTTTCAATTATTACCATTTTATTTAAACGTATTTCGTTAAATAAACAATAAAAATAATTAGATGAAACATTATTTAAATTATAAATAAGTAGGAAAATATTTTATTATAGGTTTTTTATTTTAAACAAAATAAAAAATATTACGTATTTAAATTAAAAAAAATAGAAAGATGGTTTTAAACGATTTTTTGATTAAAATTCTACAATAATATAATAATAATTTTATTTGTCATTTTATATTCACGATATATTTGAATTGTTTATATTTTATTAATAATAATTTGTTTTATATTAACGTCGTGTCTATGCAGGCAGCACAGGTCTGTGTCCGACGCCGGCCGCCATGTCGAACACCGCCTGAGCTACTTCTGCTGCCAATTTATCTGCCGACTGGAAAAATATTAATTTTAAATCATACTCATATTATAAATGCGAAAGTTTAGATGGATGGATGTTTGTTAGAGTTTGTAGCCTAAACGGCTGAACGAATTTCGATGAAATTTGGCTTAAATATAGAGGATAGTCTGGAAGAACACATAGGCACTTATGTTTTTTTTTCTCATGCGGACGGAGTCGAGGGCGAAAGCTAGTATCATAAAAAAGAAAAGATCTCTTTTTTTGTATGTATTCCATTCACGTAACTATTGGGCCGATTTTAAAAATTCTTTCACCATTAGAAAGGTGAAAGAATATTTTATCTACATAGGCTATATTTTTTAATTTTACGCGGGCGAAGTCGCAAGCAACAGCTAGTTTAAAATATATTTTAACGCTTTTAAACTTAGGGGGTAAATAAATTGGATAAAAATGTGGGAAAGAGACCATAAGCTACGAGCTGCCAACATCAAGGAAACAAGGTTGTCATTTATGCTTTTAAATTTTGACATTTGACAAATGTAAACAATAAAAGTTTTTATAATTTCATGCAGATGAAGCCGCACGGAAACAGCTAGTAAATAATAAAAACTGTCGTTTACCTGTTGCGTGTCCGCCTCCGCGTACACTCTGACCACATCCTCGGTGCCGGAGGGGCGCACGAAGGCGCGGCCGCTGCTGTACCCGGACACCAGCTCAGAGATCCTCGTCTGCAGACCCTCGGGGGAGGAGCAGACACGCTCAGCGTCAGTCGTTGATATCGCGTTACGGTCCTGGAAAACATTTTTTAAATCTATACTAATAATAAAGCGTATACACTACTTAGGTAGGATGTCAAATAGCAAGCCTTTTTTTTTTAAAAGGATTCACAAGTATTTTTGAATATTTTTTACTGTTGCAACAACTAGTATATACATATAACTAGCTGTAGCTCGCGACTTCGGCCGCGTGAAATTAAAAAAATAATAAAGAACATAGCCTGTTACTCACAGATAAATTACCTATACAACAGTGATCTATTTTTTTAAATTGACCAAATAGTTTGAGTTATTTCAATACATACAAAAATACAAATCTTTCCTCTTTATAATATAAGTATAGATTAAGCGAAGATTAAACACTACTCAAGGCAGCGACTAGTTTCGAACCCATCGATCTTCAGGGAGAGTATTAGCCTTTTTAGCTTAGTTAGATAAACTTAGTGAACTTAGTCTAATATACCTAATTTTAGTCCCTTTCCCGTTCCACCCTTTTCTTATAAGGAAAGGATGGCAAGGGTTAGTGGATTTGACGGTGGAGGAGACGCATAGGAAGGGGAAATATCTCTTTATGTGCGTCTCCTCCTCCGTCGTTTAAGGGTAGGCAACGCATCTGCAATCGTAGATGTCTATGGGCAGATGCCGCTTGCTTTTTTTTAAATTCTACGCGGTGTTTTTCCAGAATATCCTCTACGTCTATACCAAATTTCATAGAAATCCGTTCATTCGTTTAGGCTACAAACTCTAACAAACATCCATCCATCCATCTAAACTTTCGCATTTATAATATTAGTATGATATAAACTTTACCTGTACGGTAACTTTGAGCTGTCGACAGGGTAGGTCAGAGTACGCCTGCAGCCACTGTCCCGTCCCCTGGCCGCGCGCGCACAGCGCCGTCTCCACCAGGAACAGGTCAGAGATCGCGTCACCGACAGTCTCGTTGGTCATATCTATATACTGGAGAAGGAGTTCTGCTGATTTACGCTGCTCTGTGTCACTGGAATTCAATATACATTTCATTGTAAAACAGATGTATTATAATATATAAGAATAAGTAAATATATAAGAATAGATATAAGAAATGGGTGTCTGTCGCCAACAAACTGTTGTACAGTTTGGTGACATTATTTGTAAACATGTTATATTTTCTTGTGTAAATAAATAAATAAATAAAATAATTATAATCATACTAATATTATAAACGAGCTGTCGCCCGCAAACTTCGTTAGCGTGGAATTAAAAAAAATCGTCTATAACATTCTCGCGTGCATCTTTTTACCAGCTACCTTCCAAAGTTCCGGCCAAACCGGTCCACCCGTTTCAGAGATAGCGCTCTGGTCGCCATTTTGACAGCGCGGAATTAAAAAAAGTAGCCTATAATATGCGGGTTTATGTCAGCTACCCTCCAGTGAAAGTCCGAAATCGGCACAGCAGTTTCGGAGATGTGAAAGTTTAGATGGATGGATGTTTGTTAGAGTTTGTAACAAACTGCTGAACGGATCTCTATGAAATTTGGCATAGATGTATAGGATAGTCTGGAAGAACACATACTCACTTTTGTTTTTTTTAAAAGCACGCAGACGGAGTCGCGGGCGAAAACTAGTACTATTATAATATTTAATTGTATTTTATTTTTGTATTGAAATAACTCGAAAACTACTTGGCCAATTTCAAAATATCTTTCACCATTAAAAAGCTACATTATCAGTGAGTAACATAGGCTATATATTTTAACTTCACGCGTGCGAAGTAACGAGCAACAACTAGTATTAAGTAAACAGACAGAGACAGGGCTCCGAGCCCCTCAGTGGGGACGTATAGCTGGTGATGAAACAGACAGAATAGCTAACTTACCCTTCCTCAGCGATCTTTTTTATAGTATTTCTAGCGTTATCACTATATAAAACAGTGCCGTGTCCATTCGCCTCGAAGTAAACCCCGACGTCGTACTGCTGCGCCGCGTGGTGTAGAAACTTCACACCAGTCTTCACACACGTTACTGGGATTTTCTGCAAATATATGAAAAACCATATCTATATCTATACATATAATAAAACTAGCTGTTCCCGTCCGACTTCATCCGCATCAAATTATTATTCTATTGCTTATATATGTCAAATTTTCAATTGCAAATGTCAAAGTGACATGACATGATGATAAACCATGGCAACCTTGCTTCCTTGATGTTGGCAACAACTTATGGTCTCTTTTCCACATTAAGGTTTTTATCCAATCTATTTAACCCCTAAGTTTAATGTCGTGAAAATATATAGCCTAAAGCATGACCTAAGTGTAGGACTTTTTATTAAAAAAATAATTATTCAAAAATATGCTGTACTTGCTGACATCTTAGGCAACAAAGAAGTGTGTGTTTACGCTTTATTATAATAGTATAGATATTAGTATATTAGTATTATATTATTACTAGCTTTCGCCCGCGACTCCGTCCGCGTGGAATTAAAAAAAAAACAAAAGTGAGTAGCCTATGTGTTCTTCCAGACAATCCTCTACATCTATACCAAATTTCATCATTATCCGTTCAGCCGTTTAGGCTACAAACTCTAACAAACATCCATCCATCCATCCATCCATCTAAACTTTCACATTTATAATATTAGTAAGAAGTAAGATAATTTCACACGGGAATAGTTTATTTATTAAAAAGATACTTACAAGTTGTTGTGTGATGTACTGCGTAGAGGCGCCGTTAGCGTACGCGGTCTGCACGAGTCCTACCCTTAGTGTAGCTCCACAACCACTTAACAACTCTGAGATGTAACTCGCGAGTAACGTCGCTATACGGTCACCGTCCAGTAAGTGCATATTGTCTCTGAAAACAAGAAAAAACATACTTTTTACTTGTATTATAAATGCAAATATGTGGATGGATGTTTGTTAGAAAGTATCTCCGAAACTTCTCAACGGATTTGAATGAAATTCGGCATAATCTGAAGGAAAACATGGGCTACTATGTTTGATTTATTATTGTAATTTAGCGCGGACGGAGTCGCGGGCATAAGTCAGTTAACCATAAAGGTAACAGATACAGTGAATTTAAATAAAAGGTGAGCACATTCGAGGGAGAAAAGAAATTGAATTTTTTTAACCACCGATTGATATAAAACAAACAAGGGCCTGTCCCACCACTGACTGATAGAGTCGCAGATAGCTTAAAAATGACGTCACTGTCAGATAAGAACAAAATCCGATAATTCAATCAAATATTTTACACGTTGAATTGTTATCTGACAATTTAAAATTTGGTAAGTCAGGCTCTTAATATTAAATGAAACTCATTACAATGCTTTAGAGAAAATCGTACTAAAATCGGTTCAGTCGTTTATTCCCGAAAAATGTCGGGTTCCATACGAATACGTGATTCTTTATTTTTCTTAGTTTTTTATTACTGCACCGGCGAAGTCGCGGGCAACAGCTAGTTACATAAATACTAACTTGTCATCTAAGTAGTAGTACACAATCCTGTCACCATCCCCGTCCAGCGATGCCACTCTTTGCCACGGCTTGTGTTCCACTCCCACTGGCGGTTGTTGGGACACTTTCACAAAATCCGCACCACACTGAAAAAAATAACTTCAATAACAAACTATACTTAGGGACCGTCCATATATTACGTCATTCTAAATTAGGGGGGGGGGGGTACTATTGGCAATAATTGTACTATTGGCAATAATTGTACTATTGGCAATAATTGTACTATTGGCAATTATCTTACTATTGGCAATAATTGTACTATTGGCAATTATCTTACTATTGGCAATTATCTTACTATTGGCAATAATTGTACTATTGGCAATAATTGTACTATTGGCAATTATCTTACTATTGGCAATAATTGTACTATTGGCAATAATTGTACTATTGGCAATAATTGTACTATTGGCAATTATCTTACTATTGGCAATAATTGTACTATTGGCAATAATTGTACTATTGGCAATTATCTTACTATTGGCAATAATTGTACTATTGGCAATTATCTTACTATTGGCAATTATCTTACTATTGGCAATTATCTTACTATTGGCAATAATTGTACTATTGGCAATTATCTTACTATTGGCAATTATCTTACTATTGGCAATAATTGTACTATTGGCAATAATTGTACTATTGGCAATTATCTTACTATTGGCAATTATCTTACTATTGGCAATTATCTTACTATTGGCAATAATTGTACTATTGGCAATTATCTTACTATTGGCAATAATTGTACTATTGGCAATTATCTTACTATTGGCAATAATTGTACTATTGGCAATAATTGTACTATTGGCAATAATTGTACTATTGGCAATAATTGTACTATTGGCAATAATTGTACTATTGGCAATAATTGTACTATTGGCAATAATTGTACTATTGGCAATTATCTTACTATTGGCAATTATCTTACTATTGGCAATTATCTTACTATTGGCAATAATTGTACTATTGGCAATTATCTTACTATTGGCAATTATCTTACTATTGGCAATTATCTTACTATTGGCAATAATTGTACTATTGGCAATTATCTTACTATTGGCAATAATTGTACTATTGGCAATTATCTTACTATTGGCAATAATTGTACTATTGGCAATTATTTTACTATTGCCAATCTTACTAATATTATAAATGCTAAAGTTTAGATGGATCTTAGAGTTTGTAGCCTAAACGGCTGAACAGATCTCGATAACACTTGTCATATATGTAGAGGATAGTCTGGAAGTACACAGAGGCTTCTTTCTTTTTTTTTTATATTTTTTTTTTTTTATATTTTTTTTAATACTGCACGGGCGAAGTCGCGAGCCATATCTGCTTGTTTATTAAATATATATGGATGGAAGTTGGTAAGAGTTAAAATCCACGCGAACAGAGTCGCGGGCGAAAGCTAGTTACAAATATTTATTAATACGAACAATGTTAGAGAGTTACACTTACAATAAAATATACAAATACGTACATTTAAATTTAATTTCCCTCCATTTCCTCCTAAATTAAACAGCACGAGATCTAACTCATCTCCTAGACTTTTCTTTATAATATTTAATTTCTTTCCGCCGACTCCATTTGCTCCATCCACATACAAAGTTGTTGTATATTCTCCTCTTACTGGTAACTTCTGACGTATATTCTTAAACGCTCCCACTATCTTCTCGTAATAACCTGTAATATTACAATTGGCAATTATCTTACTATTGGCAATAATTGTACTATTGGCAATTATCTTACTATTGGCAATAATTGTACTATTGGCAATTATTTTACTATTGCCAATCTTACTAATATTATAAATGCTAAAGTTTAGATGAATGTTAGAGTTTGTAGCCTAAACGGCTGAACAGATCTCGATAACACTTGTCATATATGTAGAGGATAGTCTGGAAGAACACAGAGGCTTCTTTCTTTTTTTTTTATATTCCACGCGAACGGAGTCGCTGGCGTAAGCTATTTATTATATAATTGGCATATTTTACTATTAGCAATGAAGTAAATTGAATTCAACAATATACATAAAATCGTTCGTAAACTGCCAGCCAATTTACTTTCTCAATCTTTTCCTCTTTTGCTATTCTTAACATGCTATCTGCTATTGCTATCTCTCTCATTCTGTTTGTATAAGTAGAGACAGCTGTATACCTTCTTCAGTGGGTGTTCCGTACGTGTTGTCATTGCGACACCTGACGCAGTAGTGCAGTATGGGCGTGCTGACGATACCGAACTCCTTGGGAGTGCCCTTGAGAGCAATCACGCCGTGCACCGCGGCCGCAGCCAGGCGCGGACTTGTGTATCTTTTTACAATACTCTTATTAAATCTTACTATATTATTCTTCGTTTTTAATGAGAGTGAAATAATAAAGCCTTTATCTTACTAATCTTACTAACATTATAAATGCGAAAGTTTAGATGGATGGATGTTTGTTAGAGTTTGTAGCCTAAACGGCTGAACGGATCTCGATGAAATTCGGCATAGATGTAGAGAATAGTCTGGAAGAACACATAGGCTACTCACTTTTGTTTTCTAAAATACTAAGCAGTTAGAGTCGCGGGCGATAGCTACTTTGTTTGTAACGAGGTGTTCCCCGTGCGTCTTCATCCGCATGAAATTATGAAAACTTTATTGTATTGTTTACATTTGTAAAATAATCAAATGGAAATGTCTAAAATCTACGGGCAAATGATAACGAAGGCCTTTGACAAAGATAACAATGGATATTTGTTAAGAGTTGTTTCTTCTAAACGGATTTCGAATAAATTTGGCATAGATGTAAAGGATAGTCTGGAAGACAAAGGCTACTTTTGATCCCGTAAATAGTTACGGTTCCCGTAGAATTAATTTTGTTTTTTCATGCTTATTCGATAATTCTGCAACGGTAAAAAAGTTAGTTGTCATTTTGCCGTTACGAATTAAATTCTTTAACTGTACAGTTGGGAAAATTGGCAATTTTCCACCTTAAAAGCTACAATTGTTTGAACATTTTGAAACGAGACAAACAAAATCAAATACAACAGCTTATAAATGTTTTTTTATGAAAAAAAGTCAGTATTCCACGGCTAGTTTATATTATTATACCTTTATTTGCACTCACAGCTATCTAATTAGTTATTTGTAGGAAGAGGCGGATTTTGTCTCGTTGCAATGAACAAGGCTATTTTTCTTGAAGTGGAACACTGTAGGTTTCCGCGACTACATAGAAGCATCAAACTCACCTGGTGTCCATCCCAATGAAGACGGACGCTTTGAGCGCCATATCCGCGTTCACCTCCTTTATTATCTCCGCCGTTGTCGACTCTAAGTCATTGTCACTGCAACCAACAATACAACACAAATATTATATATACTATTACTATATATTATTATAATATACTACTATAATAAAGCGTAAACACACACTTCTTTGTTGCCTAAGATGTCAGCAATGACAGCATATTTCTGAATAATTCTTTATTTAATAAAAAATCCTACACTAACGTCATGCTTTTCACGCCATTAAACTTAGGGGTGAATATTCAGGATAAAAACCCTAATGTGGGAAAGAGACCATAAGTTGCTGCCAACATCAAGAAAGAAAGATTGCTAAGGTTTGTCATGTCATGTCATGTCATTTTGACATTTGCTATTGATAATTTGACAAATGTAAACAATAAAATAAAGTCTTTATAATTTCACGCGGATGAATCCGCACGCGAACAGCTAGTATTATATATACTAATATAATAAAACGTAAACACACAGTTTGTTACGTAGAATGTCAGCAATTACGGCATATTTTCGAAAAAAACTTAAAAAAAACTGTACATTTATCTATACACTTTCACGCTATTCAATTTAGGAGATGAATAATTCCAAAAAAAACGTCGTGTGTGAAATGCGAAATCTATATAAAAGGTACTATATTAGTTGTCAAGTTTAGGGCCACCTCGTGTTGTAGTTAGCTTCATGTTTTGTTGCTACATAAAAAAAAAGAAAAAAAACACACGAATTGAGTACCTCCTTCTTTTGGGAAGTCGGTCAAAAATATAAACATCTATTGGTAATTTCAATACAATTAACTATGTGGTTTTGAGGCTATTAATAAATACCATTAGTAAGATTATGTGAACAATGTTTCAAGTGAAGCGCCATCTATCATCATCTTTCTCCTTATCCTACTCCCGTAGTGGCGCACCAGGTTTTTGTCCTCCACATAACTCTATCATACGTCATCTCAGTCATAACTCCCTTCTTGATCATGTCACCTTTCACGCAATCCATCCATCTCTTTCTACGTCTACCTCTACTGGTGCACCACACTCAGAACTGACCTTCTTGTAACATGCGATTCATCCCTCCTCATAACATAAGGAGGGATTCATCTATGCCTGCTCTATATATTTTTTGTATTTTTTTTTATAATATAAGGCAGCAAACGAGCAAGCGGCCACCTGAATCCACCAAAATGGAAAGCGACCGCTACCCATAAACATCCGCAATTGCAGATGCGTTGCCTACCCTTATTCGACGGAGGACACCCACATAAAGAGGACATTTCCCCTTCCTATGCGTCTCCTCCACCGTCAAATCCACTTTTCCTTCCCATCCTTTCCTCTTAAGAAAAGGGTGGAAAGGGAAAGGGACTAAAATTAGGCCTCCGGCACCACACTCATCAGACGAAACGCAGAATTGCTTCCACTTCACGCCTGTTTTCTGTGTGGTCGTGGTATTACACCGGGCGAGCCGGCCCATTCGTGCGAAGATGTTAAAGCGAGCTCTACCACTATTAAAATATCTCTGGTTGCACGCATCATGTCGTACAATAAACGGGGTTTGTATAGCACTATACCTGACATTAGCGAGTCTCGTAGCGATCTCCTCCCAACTCTGTTCCAACATCTCACCATCAGGGTCGATCAGTTTAACACCGTTGTCTGGTTCCAGATTATGTGACGCTGTTACCATAATCCCGATCGTACGACCTGAAACAAGGATAAATTGTATGAGTTTATTTAATTTCAACTCATCATCACCACCGAGGGGCTTATAACTACTCCAAAGTTAGGGTTACTAGGCCATAGTCAACAACGCTGCACTGCGGGTTGACTTCACACATATCTTTGAATTTCTTCGCCGATAGGTGCATCACGATGTTTTCCTTCACCGTGAGAACATCGGGTAAATTATTTACATATGAAAATTCAAAAAATCGAAAACCACATTAGTACATGGATTCGAATCCAAGATTACAAGTAGAGTACTTTAACGACTGAGCCATCTACGCTCTATTTTAACTACGTTGTCCCAAATACCGACGACAAATAACGATATCCTTTGACAAAAGATACAAATTGAAGCCAACCTGGTCGTTGGCGCAGTGCCAATTGCATTGCGGTAAAGTTGCTCTAGTCTGTTTCAAAGCAGTTACGTTATATTCTATTAATTGAAAACTAAAACATCCAAAGTAACAACAAGAACAAGTAACCCAGTTTAAAATGGTAATTAAAGTTAAAGAATTGTTAAATAGAATTAAGTTGAAGCGCCATTATAAAATACTAGCTTTCGCCCGCGACTCCGTCCGCGTGGAATTAAAAACAACGAAAGTGAGCAGCCTATGTGTGCTTCCAGACTATCCTCTATATCTATACCAAATTTCATCGAAATCCGTTTAGCCGTTTAGGCTACAAACTCTAACAAACATCCATCCATCCAACGTAACTTTCGCATTTATAATATTTATATGATTATTAAACCGGTTGATAATATTTTTTATCGACTCACTATATTTGACTGAACAATAATTTAAATCTCTCTACGCTAATCTTGTATAAGAAATATTCTCCAGAAAAACATAACTAATAATGTTTCTTTGCACAATCATACTAAAATTATAAATGCGAAAGTTTAGATTGATTAATGTTTGTTAAATTTTGTAGCCTAAACTTCTGAACAGATTTAGATGAAATTTGGTATAGACGGAGAGGATAGTCTGGAAGAACACATAGGGTATTCACTTTTGTTTTTTTTTTTTAATTACACAGGGACGGCGTCGCGGTCGAAAGCTATTATAATTCATTAAACCAGTCACTTATATCAACAAAACTGATATGAGTCACAAATCAACGTAAAGCTTGTAACACACCTTCAGTTAAAACTGTATTTCGTCTAAAAAGCCGAAAGTGTGTAACTGTCTTAACCATACAAATCGATCAACACTTCTAAACCAATAAAGTTTATAAACCATCCTTTTTGAAGTCAAAACGCCGGTAATAAATCTCCCTTTCCACTCTTAAATGTACTAGGAATTAACCTTTTCAAAGACTACAAAGGGAACTCGTTTGTTTTCCATGAATTTGTAACCACCTAAGCACCCCTGGCTTCCATTTAAGTACGGTATACGCTTATTTATACTTCTTGAAAGCTTGGAGACCTACTTGGCAGAATTTACTCGCTGTATAACAGTGCGTTTCATAACAATTAAGCACACTTTATACGATGAAAGACGACGCCTATAATTACGGTCTTATAAAAGTAAAATTGTCTAGATAGATTTGTTGTCATTTCCCATTTCAATTCACATGTGAGCAGACATCATTTCATATTGAGTTATACAGCGTGTTCCAAATATAACGCGGTCCGCAATGCGACCCGCGCCCGCCGTACCGGAGACGGCCGATCTCAGGTACGTTAGCACGCTCCAACAAATCAACAAGTTAAAACACTTTGAGAACAATCCTAGTTATAAAACGGAAATTACGAGCGCTTTGCTAATATTGAATGCTAATAGTAATAATCAAATTAAATGAGATTTTCAAATAAAACTGAGGACTTCCAACCCTTCTATTTGAAAAACTAGATTTCGTCCGTGACTTCGTCCGCGTGGATTTAAAAAAAAACTTAGTAGCCTATGTGTTTTTCCAGACTATGCTTAAATCTGTACCAAATACGATCGACTGTTCATCAGTTAGGCCACAAAAGCACATCCACCTATCTAAACTTTTGCATTTATATTAGTAAGATATCATCATCATCATCATCTCCCCTGCCGTATCCTACTCCCGTAGCGTAGCGTATATTATTAGTAAGATATGCATAACAGAAATGCAGAGCAATATAATATATATATTCAACAGTTAACTATGTAAAATAGGTCACCTTGTGTGTGAACTAAACTATTATAAGATAATAAACCTACCGACCTGACCTAGTAAAGTGCAGCCACAAACAGAAATCTATTACACAATAAAGCATTTCATATCGCAATAAATATTTCCATGTCATTGCGGCTATGCACTAGTTGTGACACGCAGTTTCATGAGCCATTCAATTTAATTTAAACGTAATAATAACCATCTGAAGTAACCGGACCTACGGACGGACTTACAGACTTTCACTTTTTTTTTTCATGAAACTATCATATTCAAATTTTAATTTTAAGAATTTTATAATGTAAATAGAAGTAATCTTACTGATATTTTGCAAAAGTTTAGATGGATGAATGTTTGTTAGAGTTTGTAGCTTACTGAACGATCTCGATGAAATTTGGCATAGATGTAGAAGGATAATCTAGAAGACCACATAGGCTACATAATTTTGGTTTTTAATTCCACGCGGACGAACTCGCGGGCGATAGCTTATATCGTAATAAACGTAAATATAGTACGAGCTCGCAAACCTGAAACTTAACAATCCCACAACTGTTTAGTCTCGCTTTGATTCCTATGAGCTTACATGGAGGTGGGCACACTATATTCGGTTTTTAGTTGTGCAACTAAGTTGAATTGGCTGAGAAACAATCGACAATCGCACAACAGTTGTACGATAGTTTAGTCAAAGGTGTGCGCCCGCTCTTACTGTTATTTCCTATGCAAGTGGCAAGTGCATACCGTGCCAGATATAGTTCATCGGTACTGCGATACAATTGACCACATCCTCGGTTATGTCAGATCCTTATCTAGAGTTCACTGCAGCACATACATTAATATAATATTAGCTTTCGTCCGCGAAAGCATACGCGTGAAATTAAAAAAAAAAAGAAGCCTATGTGTTCTTCCAGACTATCCTCTACATCTATGACAAATTTCATCGAGATCCGTTCAGCAGTTTAGACTACAAATTCTAACAAACATCCATCCATCCATCTTAACTTTGGCTTTTATAATATTAGTAAGATTAAATCGATTCGGAAGTGATCAGAAAAATACTCCTACATCGCTCTAGAAACACTCACTAATATTCAAAATAGATAACGTAGAAATCGAATAGATTGGTTACTTTTCACTGTTTATCTATACTATTATAATCTATACTATGAGAATAAAGCGTAAACACACACTTCTTTGTTGCCTAAGATGTCAGCAATTACAGCATATTTTTGAATATTGCTTCTTTAAATAAAAAACCGTACACTTACGTGATGCTTTAGGCTATATTTTTTCTCGCCATTAAACTTACGGTGTAGATATTTTGGATAAAAAACCCTAATGTGGGAAAGAGACCATAAGTTGCTGCCAACATCAAGAAAGAAAGATTGCTAACGTTTGCTATGTCATGTCATTTTGGCATTTGCTATTGATAATTTGACAAATGTAAACAATAAAATAAAGTTATTATAATTTCACGCGGATGTATCCGCACGCGAACAGCTAGTTCTAAATAAAAATTTACGCCACTGAACAGGAAAAATATCAAAATCAATACAAAAACCTGCGGCATTAAGAACCCGTTGCATTCCTATACGTATACAAATTTTTGACGAACAGACTGCCTTTAAATGGTCAACAAAAATTTGCAATAAATACAAAAAAAAAACTGTTTAAATATTAATATTAATGTATACTTGAACTGTCAAATGACAATACCATTTACCCTAAAAATAGCACAAGGGACTATCGTATCAAACAATTGATCGCATCCTCAAATAACAGTGATATAGTCGAGACATATTGTTGTCTCTTTCCTACTCTTTGAGACGAATAGAGACGGGAATACGTTCTATAGTTGTTTAGTATGGACATTCCAATAAGTCGTCAAAACTCACCATTTTTCACACGAGACCGGATCACTGCCAACAGACCCATTCGGTAGACCACATGCTCCAAGAGATTGGCTCTGGAAAAAAGTAAAAAAAACACTTATATAGTTACACATCATTAAAAAAACATTGTTCTAGGAACATTTTTGTATTAACACAGGTTCTTTATGTAAATCAAATTTCAATTACTATTAGAAAATGCAAGAAATTCTTTAATAAGAGAAATCTGCACTACGGGAACACTTAAGTAACCACAATACAGCTCTAAGGGTGAACCTAAAAAACAAAGGTTTGAGGACAATCCTACAATTGGTAAAGAATCATCACCATCATCATCTTCCTTATCCTACTCCCGTAGTGGCGTAACAGATTTTTGTCCTCTTCATAACTCTATTATACGTCATCTCAGTCATCACTCCCTTTTTGGTCATGTCACCTTTCACGCAATCCATCCATCTCTTTCTAGGTCTACCGGTGTACTTCCACACTCATATCTAACATTCTCCTTGTAACAAGCGATTCAATTGCTAAAGAATGTTAAATTAAAAACATTGTCATAACATCACTTCCTAACAATCCTTTCTAAGAATATGAAATCATATCAACATTGACAAAATTGACGCATGTGTGAACAATGGAAACCTGACACTTTGTCACGTCCTTTGGCAGAATCATAGCCATAGCCTAAACAAATTAAAGTCCAAGGATTGTTTACAGTCCAGTACTTCAAACCATATTTCTATTGTATGAGCAATTATAGGAAACTAGCGTACGCCTGCGACTCCTTCCACGTGGAATTAACAATAAAACTATTTTATATGTTCTTCCAGACTATCCTTTACATCTATGACAAAATTTCGTAAAAAAAGAGAGATATAGCAATTTACAATCTGATTAATAATTTTGGATTTTACAAGAATACCAACAAACGACAAGGAGAATGTTAGTTATGAGTGTGGAAGGGTAAACTGGTAGAGGTGGAGACTACCAACAATCTAAATATTACATTAGTAAAAAAGTTATTTTTAATACTAAACTAATGAAGTATTACATTAAACAAATGAATACACAGTCAAATACATTAAAACGATAACATCATATGTTCAAGTGATTATAAAATAAAAGTAAAGGCTCATCCACATTAAAGACGCTCAACTCATAATATTACATTTAAAAAAACAATAATTGTTATGATCATTTATTACTTTTTGGTTGTCTTCTATACTTCTATACTAATATTATAAACAGGAAAGATTTGTATTTTTGTATGTATTGATATAACTCAAAAACTACTGGGATAATTTTAAAAAAATGTCACCGTTATAATCTTTATTATTATTCTAGATAAGTTATTTTATTATTTCACACGGACGAAGTCGCGAGCAACAGCTAGTAATAGATAAATAACAGATTGCTGTCATTTGCTTCAATTACTAATCACCATACAAATAAACGCGGTATAAAGTTAAACTTTGGAATAAACTAACTATAAGCAAAATTTGTACTAGTATTTGTATATATACAGTTTATTTAAAAAATTTTATATCGCGTTTATTTGTAAGGCTGTTAGTGTTTAACATAGTGGTGAAATATTTTACTGAAAGTTTTAAGTGGTGGATAAGCCTTAACACTGTGATATCACAGATAAAACAAATGGCCGCATTCTATCTGTTATACTTACCAATCTATAACTTTACTTTGCCTATTGTTATCTTTATATAAACATTATTATCTAATTCAATGGAAATATTAAATTGAAACTAGTATTTCTTATAAGACAAATAAGTAAAATAGTGAATTATTTATTATTAGACGATGGGGACATAAACCAGTAAGTGTTAAGAATGAATGTGGATGGCTACGAAGGAAGAGGAAGACCGAAGAAAGTATGGATGGATTTTGTGAAAGAGGATATGCTTAAGAAAGGAGTGGATTCAGATATGATGGCTGATAGAGATGTATGGAAGAGCAGCACATACTGTGCCGAACCTCCATAAGGGATAAGGGCAAGTTGATGATGATGATGAGTGAATTATTTTGTCAAAGCCCTTATTAAGAGATGGAAATCTTAAGCCTTTCTATTAGATCTGTGTCTATTATATTTAGTTAAATATTTGGATGTGAAATAATATCTGTTGCTTGCGACTTTGCCCACATGAAATAAAAAAAGATAATAGGAACATAGTCTATGTTACTCACTGATAAAGTAGCTTTTTGATGGTGAAAGCATTTTTGTAATCACCCCAGTAGTTTTTGAGTTAATTCAATTCGTACAAAAATACAAATCTTTCCTCTTTATAATATTAGTATAGATTTTGACTTAAAAGAAATTAAAACATTGAGTTTTAAATACTTATATATTCATCAAAATAAATTAATGTGGTCTACAATATAATTTTAATTGGATAATCAGAAGTAATTTTATAAAAAAACTATATGGGAATCACAAAATTTAAATACTTAATAGTTTTCTATTTTAAAATCCATTACCAACAAACTCTATGATCACATAGTATAAAAACTTTGAAGAAAGAATTGCCAATAAATATTTACATGTAGCCCATCTGTAAATGCTAAGTGCATGGCACTGAGCCAAAAATACTTTAGTAGCACTTTAATAGTAATGCTATATGTATTTTTAAACAGAGTCAATATCCTTCGTAAGGTCAAAATTTAAAATACCACATAACTTGCCATTGCCCCTATATGGGTCGGCACAGTATGTGCTGCTCTTACAGACTGGCCTCTACATCTATACCAAATTTCATCAAAATTCATTTAGGCTACAAACTCCAACAAACATCCAACTAAACTTTGGATTTGAAATATTTGTATGATTTCCTACTACAATCATATATGGGTGTCTTTTGGAGCAATTAGCAGTCATGAATTCACTCCCTTCTTGCATAGCTTTCATACAATCCATACTTTCCTTCTTACTACCTTTGTAGCCATTCACATTCAGTACTTAATTACTTACTTAGTTAATACTTTTTTATGTCTTCATCTTGTTGCGTAACATGTCAATACCACACTAACCTTTTAGAATGTGACTTGAATGAAAAATGTGACTTTTTTTTAAATAGATGGCAAATAAAAGCCACCTGATTCTAGTTAAATAATAATGTGATTTAAAAGTTAAATCTTATAAAGACAATGTACTAATATTATAAAGAGAAAAGCGATCTGCTGCTCGTTTGCCTGCTTTTCGTATAAAAAAAGATTTGTATTTTTGTATGTATTTAAATAACTCAAAAACTACTGAATCAATTTTTCACCATTAGAAAGGTAATTTATCTGTGAGTAACATAGGCTATATTTTTTAATTTCAGGCGGGAAAAATCACAAGCAACGACTAGTTGTGAATATAGCAAAAATGCTGTTCTTAGTAAACTAACTACAATTGACCTTATAAATATTAGCCTTTACAAGCAGTGTATCAATTCAGTTGCCACTTTGGTGTTTAATAAAACTTTAATACAATTATGATTTTTTTATATCATAAAGGGACAAACAAGCATGGGGCCACAAAAGTTTGCTCATAGAGATCCGCATTTGCAGATTCTTTGAGTATCTTTGATAAATAGAGATGACAGAGAATGGGTCCACTATTCATTAAAAGAAGAAAATGGATATCCCCTACCTATGTGTCCATCTTCTACCAAATCCGCTTTGAATGTGTTTTTTACAATATCCAATACAATAATTTCATGTTTTACTAAGAATTAATATTCTTTATATTTTTCACAATCAAGGAAGAAAGAAATCAATTTTTTATAAAGTGTATTTACTTTAAAAATGTAATAGTTAAAAAGTGGTTTAAAGTTAAAACTGCATTGCAGACTTGCTTGAAGGCTGTAACTAAGTTACATAAAAGGTGATTGTACATTTCAATTGATTTCAATGCCACTCTAACATATTAGAAGTCAGGTAAACAAGGTCTCTTCAATTAAAAGATTAATTAGTCATTGAAATTAATTATAAAAGTATGTATAAAAACTTATTAATTTTTATTTTAGTGGTCAATGACTTGGTATAATATAACACGGACGTTGTGATGGGCAACTTCCCGTTGCAAACAATCTTATGGGTGAGTCATTTATGCAATTCCAAATAGGTCCTATATACTTGTATATGGTGATTTGTCGACGTGACATTTTTGCATACCAATAAGCGCGCCATAAGGAATTATAATTTGAAAATGAGTTGATAACTCTAATATATTTTAAAATTAGTAGAAAATAATACAATAATTCAAAAATCATTACTCACTTAGTTCTGAATCCGGCTGTGCCGTATTGAATGAAAACTTCACTAGTTTTTGGATGCATTTCTCTGGCGAACGCGTACACGACTCGAAGGCTACTCGGCGGCATCGTGTTGGGTGAAATTAATATATAAGGCCGCGTATCACTCAGTTACAATCACTTGGAATCAACAAACGAGATTTTCACATTCCCGCGTTGACAGTGGTTAACTTCGACTGACTGAAGTGAAATGCCAAATGTCACTGCGAAAATAACCGACCATTTTAAGTTGTCTTCAAAAGTCTACTGTAATGATTGACATTACTAAAATATGCGTACTAAAAAGTTTAAAAATAGCCTTGAGTGCAAGTCTCCCTGTACATTTCTTTTTCGTAGGATTATCACAAAATATTCTATGCTTGTCAAAATATTTTATTTCCAAATATCTTAGTAGTAACAAAAATAGACGCTAGATGTCGCTAAACAAAAGATTTATTTAGATGTCGCTACTAGACAAAAGATGGCGGTACAAGTTTGAATTAGTGATTCTAATATTGGGATCCTCAAAAATAATATAAATGCCTGACCCCGTGGTCGAAATAAACTATTGTTTTACCAATTATAAAAAACTACTAAATTCATTCATCTACAAAATAAGAATTAAACCTGTTTTGTTTTAAGAGTATTTGTTAATTGCTTGGTTGTGGCACCTTGGCTTTTATGAGCACGTCCTCACTATAACGATTTTTTCTTATTTCACGTAAGTTTTATTGAATTTAGAGTTAAAGATATAAGTATCAGTGGCACAGCGTTAAGGCATTCATAATAAACATCAATGAACTCATAAAACATCACACTTTTGACGTTTTCAACACAAATGTTTTAAAAAAGAAAACACAAATCAAATTTTAGAAGCAGCTCATTATTTGAGAAACGCGCGATTAGCAACCAGTCTCTGTGACAAACGATCGCAGTCGTTCCGAAAGCAACGCGCCATGACGACGGAGAAAGAAACCGACGTCTAATAATATATCTTGTTTGTTGTTTTAATTTAGATAAATAAGGACACATGTCTTCGTGTCGTAGCTAATTGATTTAAGAGCGGTCGAGAGATGACTGTCGGTGGTAGGAATACCTCGCACGTATCTAAACGAATGTAATTACGAGAACTAGAATACTATGTAGTGTAACATCATCACTATATGTATTTAAATTATAGATAACTAGCTGTTGCTCGTGACTTCGTCCGCGTGGATTAAAAAATCTAAGCTATGTTAGTGAAAACATAGCTTTTAAATGGTGACATTAATTTTGAATTCGTCTCAGTAGTTTCTAAGTTATTTTAATACATACAAATCGTCTAATCTGCAGATGAATTCATCCACATACAAGACTCCGTTTTCATGATGATTATTTTTTGTTGTTATTTACATTGATAGTTTATATTCGTTGTCGCCTAAAATAAATGTAAATTGAATTCAATAATAATTTATGTTATACCAATAGTCAGTAAAAGAACATAAACGTGATACGGTTAGAACGATTATTAACTAATTTTTATCTATTCACCGCTAGAGGTCGCTATTTGTAAAAGTTATTTCCATTTTAAATGGAAACCGAGCATCAACAATAATATTAAACCATCAAAAGATTTATTTGATACCTATAATTAAATATGTTTCTAAATTCTCCGTCACGGTCGAGTTTACAGCGCCCAACACTAATTAGTTAGATTCCAAATGTCGCATACATTTGAAGCGACTAACGAACAAACTCGACGTTTGAGATCTCATATCGCAAGATTAATTACAGGCATTAATTAACGTTTGCATCTCAAACGGTATAATTATTGTTGTATTAATTAATATCTTTGCATTGTAGGTCAATTGCTGTTCGAAAATTCGTGCATTGTTTATTAAAGTGGGTGGTAAAAAGTTCCGCCTTCCATCAAAACGAGACAAGATTTAATTGTTCAACGACGCAAATTGTAAAATGAAAATTATAACATATTTTATTTATCTATAAAATAAAAACAAAGTCTTCCGTGTAAGGTATAAATTTAAAAACTACTCGACATATTTAAAGGTTCATTTGCAATTAGTATCTAAGCTATAATTTTTCTAGTTTACTAATATTATAAAGAGGAAAGATTTTTTGTATGTATTGAAATAACTCAAAAACTACTGGGGCGATTACAAAAATTCACCATTAAAAAGCTACGTTATCAGTGAGTAACATAGGCTATTTTTTTGTTTAATTTCACCAGACGAAATCGCGAGCAACAGCTAGGAAATTATATTACTAGACTTTTTTATTTTGTGCCAAGAAAGACGTAGACAAAGGCTAGTTACAGATAAAAGTAAAGATATTATAGAGTTGACTTAAGTATTCTTCAGCATAGATCAAAAAAGGTTATCTATTATTTAACATAAGTACTCAATTGACTATTCTATTTTACCAGGGGTGGTGAACTAGTCGGCCGCAGTCACAGTACTAACATCAGCATTTACCTTGAAGGTGAAAATTCTTATTACTTTCTAATTAGGTTACGTTTGATTAAAATATAAACAACAAATTAGAGAAAAAAATCATTTACATAGATAAATATACAACCAATGAGTGGCAAAATAATACATCATTTTCGATTCCAAAAACAATTTTCTTGGCCTGATATTCTATAGTAAAAATGGTAGGAATAAATTCGATAGCCCCTGAATTAGGTACACTCAGTTCGCAATACGTTTGTGCTTATAAAATATGTACGACAATTGCGGCGGGAATTCTGTATGCCGCCATGATGCGTGTGGTCTGCCCACACAAATGCGCGGGAATTTTGTAGCCGCCATTACGAAATCCAAATCACCACTATGAATTATTTTTTCCATCGTGTGAAGTGGCCAGTTATTTTGTAATTATTAATAAAGATTTTTTTTTTGAGTTTAACGATGACTTTATTTGTAAACTAGCTGTTGCTCGCGACTTCGTTCATGTAAAATTTAAAGCTTTCTAATGGTGAAAGAATTTCTTAAATCGGTAAGGTAATTTTTGACTTATTTCAACACATACAAATACAAATCTTTCCTTTTTATAATATTAGTAGGTATAGGTAGATGTATTTAATTGAATTTGAATAATAAATAGAATTGAGTTTACTCTATTACCATAAAATTAAAAAGCTTACCATAGATATTACAATCTTTTAAGTTTGACATCTAATCGCGAGTTGATTTCCGAACATTTTCTAATATAAATGATATATCTTCAGTGCTATACTACTACTATTAGTGTATTGCTAAGATTAAATGTCATTTTATTTTATTTTTATTTTATTTTTACTATATTTAGTTCAAATTATGTACATTAAAGTTTGGTAATTACGTTCTGATTGGGCATGTTTTGATCACATAGTGAAGACGGCTTACAACGCCTTTCGTCATTGTCTAGTACACTTGTCTACAGCCAAAAGGTTAAAAATCACTAACATATGGGAAAGTGTACCAAAGCTTGAAAGATCAATGATCGCTTGAAATCGAACCCCCATTAGTGTAATGAAAGTAGGCGACACGTTCGTGAAGGTAATGTTACCATCATATCACGATTTCGAAAGCTATACCTTCATGGTGGTCCTCTATGGTTTATGGTACTATCGAGGAAACTGGCGATGTTCCCATTTTGAAAGGATATGCGGAATAAAAACCAACACAACGTAGATTATAAGTGTATCTGGAATAAAAGTCGGTTAGTGGACAAGGCTAGTTTCTTATTATTATTAACCCTTCGTTTGCACACACTGCTATATAATTAGTTATTTGTAGGAAGACGTGGAGTTTGCCACTGCAATGAACAAGGCAATTTCTCCTGAATTTGAACACCGCGGACTTCCGTGTGTGTACATCTGATGTGAATCAAGGAGGAGACGTATAGCAAGGGGAAATATCCTCTTTATGTGCGTTTCCTCCTCCGTCAATTAAGGGTAGGCAACGCATCTGCAATTGCGGATGTTTATGGACAGCGGTCGCTTTCCATTTCGGTGGATTCAGGTGGCCGCTTGCTCGTCTGCCACCTTATATTATAAAAAAAAAGAATACAATTGTAGTAGAGAAATTGTAGTAAAGAAAGAAAAAACTTGTATATTTCAATCAAAAACAAAGTCGATATATTTTAAGGTAGGGTAGCAATTGACAAGACAAGAATGAGTAATATGTCTCTACATTTGAGATCAGAGGACCTAGCACGAAAGTTCATAAGAGAGTATTCGTAACGTCAACAAAATTTTAGTAGATTTTTGCAGTGGACCACTATTGGGTGTAAAGTACACCAACTAATCTTATACTTTAGTCAATCACATTACGTATAGTTAATTAGTGTTAGCTTAACAACTGCTGGGAAATATTATTTTCGTTCGACTATATCAAAGATATTAAAACCGTTTTATAATAGAGTGGATATTAAAAACCTTTTTAGAAACTTCAATCATACATGTCAATGACGGAAATCAATAACAAATGCCAATTTACATGCTTGTCAAACGAGACTGGTTACCTAATAGTAAGGAGTCCCATCCACTTTAATTTGATCGTAATGTTCTGTCTATTACATATTAATGTCTTTGGATAATGTGATAATGCAAATAACACATACTTCAAGGACTTGATAACGATTTTCTGACCGTTTGCAAGATCATTCGCGGGACTGGAGCGAACTAACGTGAGGAAAATTTTAATCTATACTAATAAAGAGGGAAGATTCGTATTTTTGTATCTTGAAATATCTCAAAAATTACTGGCCGATTTTAAAAATTCTTTAACCATTAAAAAGCTATGTTATTAGTAGTAACATAGACTATAGTCGCGAGCAACAGCTAGTAGGTATAAAAACTACTACAAAAGACTAAAATGCCTTTAATAGTCACATAGGTAACTCAAAGATTTGATCATTTTTTTCATAAACTAGGACCACTAACTAGTAGCTCGTCTCCCCCTTAACCGGCCTGCCCCCAAAACAAGGGCTGGCGACCTACAAAATTAAAAATGTATACATTTGATTGCTGTAAAATTAGTGCAATGCTTTTAAATACGTTGATAAACCTCTGAACTCGCTAGATACGCTATTAAGACCACCTTTCAACTTGTGCGCAGTAATAAATGAATAAAAACAATTAGACTGCCACAAACATAACCGTGTTCCTCCGACCTTCGCTGCTCTTGTAAATTGCATTTTAACGATATTGTAATACGACCTAAATTTGAATATGATTGAATAGAGAAAAAAATTCTAAGCCGCATAACGAATACTATGAGACTACGACTACAGCAATCATAGAAAAGCGTTTATTCGATCTTAAGTGTACCAAAGATGTTCAGTTTTGACTGAACAACCGAACTGTTCAGTTAAAGTTATGCGCGTGAAGGCAAAATGTAAATTGTCAGTTCAACTTTACAGTTACAGTTTTACCTACTCACGCACAGTTTGACTGTTCAGTTAATACTGAGCGTATGTAGCTTTAGCACCATATATCTTTTTACGAAATATAGTAAAAAGGTTGAAGTATCAAGAAAAATGTTTATATTTTTGCATAAATAACGTAAGTTGCGAGGTTATTGAACGTTGAAATATGTTTAAAATGTTAAACTTCTATTAAAATATAATTCGATCATTACATTTAAAAAATGTTATTTTATTATAAAGTTCTCCAAGTTGCATTTAAACAATGACAATGGTTTAAAAATTTATACTTCATCAAAGTATACGCTACCGCTCATGCACTATATCCGCCACCTATTGAGCGCGGTGAGATGAAAGCGGGCGGCGCGTTTGAGACGCGCTTTGCGGCGCAATTAGGCCGCCGTAATGAGAGGAGCGACACAGCACCCGCTAATCGCACCTTAACGCCGCTAAAATGACCTATCTAACGCTATCAACTAAGTATAATTTTTTATAAGGCTTAACGTTTAAATGTAGATTCAACATTGCAACGACAAAAATAACTTTTTCCTTATCGGATGACAACTAGTACATTTGCATTTGTAAAATGTTTGTTTACTTAATTATTTTGTTATAAATAAATTAAAATACTTGAAATATAATCATTTTGTTTCTTAGTCCATAAAGATGGCAAATTTATGATGAAAACCCATAGTAAAAAAGTTTTTTTATTAAATAATGTTACTACCACTAAAAGCGACATTTTAGCGCTCATAGAGCTTGTAGTTTAACCCTAAAATGAGTCGGGCATTAGCGCAATGGATCTCACAATCCGAATAAACGATAGGTACCCAGCTCTCAGGTGCCCAGCCACTATCATATCACACATCAAATGTACTTTACCTTTTGTTTCTGACATTGTTATATTATTATATTAAATTGAATTTAGCTATCTACGCTATTAACTATAATTTTTCTACCATCATCATCATCTACCCTGCCTTATACTACTCCCGTAGTGTCGGCGCACCGGGTTTTCGTCCTCCAAATAACTCTATCATCCGTCATCTCAGTCATCACTCCCTTCTTGATCATGTCACCTTTCACGCAATCCATCCATCTCTTTCTAGGTCTACCTCTACCGGTGTACCCTTCTAATTTTAGTATTTTTTCTAACATACTAGTTGTAAACCTACACTTCGTCAGCGAAGAAAAAATATTTCATTAAATGTAAAAATATTTTTTTCTCAATACTTCTCTTGTTTAAGTTCATTTATATTGTATTATAATATGACTTCAAAACAATGTCTACTAAATATAATAACTACTAGCTGTTGGCCGCGAATGCGTCCACGCGAAATTGAAAATTGTAAAAAAGCCTACAAGGTGAAAATTATATTGAAATCGGTCTAGTTTTTGAGTTATTATAATACATACAAGAATAATAGAAAGAAAGAAATCAGTTTATTCAAAAAAAGAAAAGGAATTCATTCGGCATGTGCTCGGTGAACACCGAAGCGCCGGTTTTCAATGAATCGTAAAAACAGAACACGCAGTGTCACCGAATAGTAGAAGAAGAAAAAAACATGTACTAAATGTTACACTCGGTCACAACTAGAAAACTAAATCAAAATCTAAATCTAGGAATAAATATTAAAAAAAACATAAATAATTTAAATGACCTTTTCATAAGATTATGATAACTATCTAACTAAAATTATAAATGCGAAAGATAAGATGGATGGATGGATGGATGTTTGAGTTTGTAGCCTAAACGGCTGAACGGATGGGTGACGGGGCGAAAGCTAGTCTTTTAATAAATCTTTCCCCTTTACAATATCAGTATAGATTAGGGCTTGATTTGGTAAACATCTTTTTTAGTTGTTTATTTGCATAATTTGTATTGTAACCTAATTTTTATTAAATCTCTAATTACTTTATTAAGTCTGAATCTATTAAATCATACTTTTCGACTCCTTAACATTAAGCCCAAGATTGTATGTAATTCGTTTACGTTTCCTTTGTTAATCTATTCTTAAATAACATGTGATTTTCTTTTGATCTGGATTTTTTTGATACACAATACCTTGTCAACAGAAAGCGATCTCATTTAGAAGGCATTGAGAGATTAGAATACATTTTGTTGACAATTTACAGCTTTAAAATGTATTGATTGATTGACTTCTAACAAATATTTGTAAAGTCAAATATAACGATTTTGTCATCTTTACATTATACATTGCTGCTTTGACAAGGTCGTATATTAAGTTTGCTGTACAAAACAGTCAATGGTATGCGTATTAATATATATCATCGCCTAAATGTTCAAAGTTTTTCATACAAAGCTCAAAATCCTTTGTAAACCTTCGCTCATAATGACAACCATCGATGACAGATGACCGTATTCAAATATTGAGATTTCGCTTTGACTTTTAAGAGACAGGATCAGTAAAAATTGTATTCCCCTCTGTCGAATGTAAACGGACATTAATTTTAAACTCGCATTTATAAAGAAGTTTCAAGTCAGTGTCAGCATATTATGCAACCGTGAGATCATCTTAACTTCACATGCGGGGAAATGCGTTAGAATTTATTTAATACGGCAGCTTGCCTAGTCCATTTTTCTATGGTCAAAGAGATTTCGTATCATTTATTGAAAAGTGAACCTTATTTATTAACAATTTGCACCCTTTAGTGATCGTATGGTGACGAAATATTTATTTAATTTGAAAAGGGTTTGAAAATCAGACTAAATACGGAGGCGCTAAAAGGTGGTCCGTTGAACTCAACTTTATTTGTAGATACTACGGACAATATTGACTTTGCGATAAATATATTTGGTATATTGTCTTGTTTTCCTGTTGTTTAGTTAACGCAAATATTGAATATATTTATTACTAACTTTCGCCCGCGACTCCTCCCGCGTGGAATCTAAAAAAAAAACAAAAGTGAGTAGCCTATGTGTTCCAAACTATCCTCTACATCTATACAAAATTCCATCAAAATCCTTTAAGCCGTTTAGACTACAAACTATAAAAAAACATCCATCCGTCTAAACTTTCGCATTTATAATATTAGTATTAGTATGAAGAGTGATTTCTAAATATGACTTTTTTCGCGCATGTTTCTTCGAATGAAAAAAGAGTGCCTAAGAAAATGTTTACTTTATTGCATTGATAGGAACATCTAAATAATAAATTATATGGTAAATTAAAAACTAAAAAGGTAAGATAACTACTTCAAAGTAAGCTATTTCTAGCTTTTTAGATTAACTTGATAAAACATTTCCCATCCTCTCCAAGCAAAAAAATGTACGTAGGAAATTACCCGCTATCATGCGCATATTGCCGACAATTTTTCTCAATCTCTTTATAACGCGGTTTATTTAGCTCTGTTGGAAAGCGTGTTATACGGGAGGTATCCTACAGCACTATAAAGCGGTACCATCAACCGCGTTACAGGGGGTGCTGAATTTTTATACTAATAGAGTTACTTTTACAGCGTGTGTCATCTATCACTCCCAGTTTTGAATACTGACACTAAATAACTCGTAGTACATCGGTCACACTTAATTATGGAGACCCATATTGTTGATAGGGTGACCACAAGATGCAAACATGCGTAGATATTACCTTTATTAGTTCTAAATTCTGAAAGTTCCTAGTATCTAAATATCTATACACAATTATATATCTTTTTTAGACAGGAGAGAAAGGACATGAATTATTAAGAACTAGCTGTTGCGACTTCGTCCCCGTTAAAAAATAAAAGTAATAAATAAATATAGCCTATTCTCAATGATAACGTAGCTTTTTAGTCCAGTCGGTTTTGAGTTATATTAATACATATAACAATACCAATCATTCCTTTTATGATATTAGTATAGATTAGCTGTTGCTCGCGACTTCACCCGCGTGAAATCTATACTATTATAATAAAGCGTAAACACACACTTCTTTGTTGTCTAAGATGTCAGCAATTACAGCATATTTTTGAATAATTATTATTTTAATAAAAAGCCCTACACTTACGTCATGCTTTAGGCTATATATTTTCACGCCATTAAACTTAGGGGGTAAAGATTTTGGATAAAAACCCTGATCTGAGAAAG
Source organism: Papilio protenor (assembly GCA_029286645.1). Classification (NCBI taxonomy): domain Eukaryota; kingdom Metazoa; phylum Arthropoda; class Insecta; order Lepidoptera; family Papilionidae; genus Papilio; species Papilio protenor. The sequence continues at coordinate 1,004,349 of JAGSMZ010000010.1, read as the reverse complement.
AGATCATAAGTTGCTGCCAACATCAAGAAAGAAAGTTTGCTAAGGTTTGTCATGTCATGTCATGTCATTTTGACATTTGCTATTGATAATTTGACAAATGTAAACAATAAAATAAAGTTTTTATAATTTCACGCGGATGAATCCGCACGCGAACATCTAGTTAAAATATAAAACAAAATGTGTCCTATGTTACTCACAGATAAATTACCTCTCAAATGGTGAAAGAATTTTACATACAAAAATCCAAAAGTACAAAAATACAAATCTTTGCTTTTTATATAATAATAACATTAGTATAGATTAGCGGTAAAGGTAACTAGTAAATGATAACGATTTTGTGTAAAGATAAGTGAAGTGACATGCCACCAAATTATTTAAACCAAGCATAGAGATTACTTTATCACGTCTAACATTTAAAGAATCAGGACTGTCCTACCTTTATTGTAAAGATATAGCAATCCTACATTTCAACATCTGCGGCAGTACAATACAAATGATTAGCCATGTCCAATGTCAGCGGTTATTGTCGCCTGTCGCTTGTCGGTTGTCGCTTGTCACCGCTTTCTCGGCTTCGACAGATTTGGTTGTCATAAAATGATGACAAGTGCGGTATCATGTAACCTTAAATACACATTGAAGAAATCTTATAAATCTATACTATTATAATATTATAAAGAGGAAATATTTGTATTTATGTATGTACTGAAATAACTGGGCCGATTTCAAAATTCTTTCACAATTTAATTAAAATTAAATTTTAAGGCGTTAAATAATTCAATTTTGCCACACACAATGACAATTAATTTATCTGTGTGTAACATAGGCTATATAGTTATATTTTTTAATTACGCGCGGATAGAGTCGCGGGCGAAAGATAGTCACTAATATTATAAATGCGAAAATTGGATGGATGTTTGTTGGAGTTTGTAGCGTAAACTGATGAACGGATATCGATGAATTTTGGCATAGATGTAGAGGATAGTCTGGAAGAACACATAGACTACTCACTTTTGTTTTTTACTTCCATGCGGACGGAGTAGTGACAAAAGTTATCAGATTCATATAGAAGTAGCTGGTTATAAAATTGACATATGAGTACCACTAATCTATACCTATACCTACTAATATTATAAAGAGAAAAGATTTGTATTTTTATATGTATAGAAATAACTCAAAAACTATTGGACCGATTTTAAAAAATCTTTCACCGTTAGAAAGGTAATATATCTGTGAGTTACATAGGCCATGTTTAATTTCACGCGAACGAAGTCGCGAGCAACAGCATATACTAATCCAATGAAATATTTTACTCGCTGTAAATATTTGTTGCATCAGTATTACTAAAGTCTCCATTCTCCCTCGGCGTTAAACAAATCAATTTTGCCACACACAATGACATCCACCTCAAATAACATACCCTATATTTAAGGCGCGATCTATTTGGTCTAAATCATTAACGGAAGTGAACCCCACTACCGCATTATGCCGCATGTCTGCTTTCGACCATTAAACTTCTATAGCACCCGAATACACGGAATAATTACATTCCCGCTACAGCAAGCGTATTCAATCCTTACTTTACGTAATTACGTAAGGAATTCTCTATTTCAGATTGTTTATTATTTGTTTATCAGTTTATATCATTTACTACTTAAAAATATCAAATCAACGTAATTGTGTAAGGAATTCTCACCTTCTTTCTCTCTTCTCACCCACTTTTTTGAGAAAAATCCTGAGAAATGACAAAGGCTTTCATTTACCTAGCACACCTCTTTGGCTTTGTTTAATTCATAAATATTACTTACTTACTTCTGCGTTGGCGCAGCGACCCAAAGTGGGTCTTGGCCTCCGACACGAGAGAGCGCCAGCGTCGTCTGTCCTGCGTCGTCGCCTGCCAGCCGATCGACTCAGGACATAAATATCAATAATTCATAAATATTAACAGAAGTGTATTGACATCAAGTATGAACGACTCAACGATCGTGATGCAACCTGGATTCATTAATCGTGGATTCGGGTTGAATACATTGTCCGCAACAAGAGTGCGTCAACGGACGATATTCATAATTTCGGGTGCGGTCATTATAACACATCTCAATTTAGTTTTAACACATAAATTGTAATAAGTAGGAGCGGCGGATGCGGGTGGCCCGGGGATTATCGCCTAACATTAGTAGAACACGTGGTTACCTTTGCCCAATTTAAGTTTTTTGTCTAATATTATCGGTAAAACTCACCTGTTTTGGAAAATACATTTCAACCAACTAGAAGATAGTTTAACACATTCATAGATTTATATTAACGCTAGCTTTTGCCCGCGACACCCGCGAAGAATTAAAAAAACAGAAAGTAAGTAGCCGCTATGTGTTCTTCCAAGCTATCCTCCACATCTATGCCAATTTCATCGAGATCTATTCAGCCGTTGACGTTACAAACTCAAACAAACATCCATCCATCTAAACTTTCGCATTTTCAATATAAAGATAGTTTTTAATAACAAACACCACAAATTTGTAATAACAAATAAGAGAGTAGTCCTTTGTTTTTGATTCTAACGGCTGAATACTGAAACATTATTTAAACATGTAATATAGTCTATGATAAGGCCGATTAAACTCCAACTTCCATACAAATGACATTTATCAGATTGTACGGCGCCTACAAAGCGAAGTATTTCATTTTGATTTCAGTATTTTTAGTAACCCAGGACTATGAGTACGAGAGTGTTTTCAAATTTAAGTTAAAAAAGACCACACCTTTACCTTTACAACTTTATCAGGAAGCGTTAATTTCGCTTATTTTTTGTTTCTCTAAGGGCGGAAACAAATATCCCGTGGGCGTGTGACGTCATTTGCGAGTGTCCGGGTTCGATTCCCTGCTCGGTGATTACGTCACGTCTCTATTTGTGATCAACACGTAAGGTGTGTGGTCGGTAATAGGTGCTCATTATTTGTGGTTATTTTTTGTTCTGTGGTCTGCGGTTTTGATGATCTTTTCGTTTGAAAACAAAAATGTGGTTCTTGTTGCTTGTTAATGCACGAAGAACGGAGATGAAAAGTTATAGGTAGTGAACTCATCTAAACATTTTTAACTTTATTAGATAGGTAGTAGTTTTCGCCCGCGACTGCGTCAGCGTGTAATTAAAAAAAAACAAAAGTAAGTATCCTATGTGTTCTTCCGCACTATGATCTACATCTATGGCAAATTTCATCCAGATCCGTTCAGCCGTTTAGGCCACAAACTCTAACAAACGTCCATCCATCCATCTAAACTTTCATATTTATAATATTAGTAACATAAGATTTAGGTATAGCCTTTAGAACAAAAGTCAATTAAAAACAAAATAGCATAGATAATGGTACAATATTTCAACATATCTATGGAAACCCTAAATATGGCGGCGCCGGAAATAGACGATGATTGGTCGATCGTGGCGCGGGAAAGCGCGCAATATGGCGTCAGTTCCGGTCGTAATATTTAATGGGAAATAGCACCGACACTAATAACACAATATTGGTTAGCTAATGGCCGATCACAATTGATTTTTTTGGTTGTATTTAATTGTTTACGCAATAGATACAAAATATTTACTTCCATAGTAAAGCGTAAAAGATTTAGGAGAGTGATTGTGTTTGTTTTTTAAAATTGTCCTCTCACCACTGAATCGTTTTAAAATTAAAAAAAACATACATTCGTCAGATTAAATCAAGTAGAACATTTTTATATCTGTAATAACTTACGATTATAATTAACCTTATTCTATACTAAAGTAAAAATACGTTATTGAACGTTTTAATAACTAAAATTAGGCACGCGTTCGCGGTTTACTTTGACTATAGAAAAACGGACTAAGCAAATATTTCGCGAGGATGAGGTTAAGATAGGAATCATATATGTAAAATTAAATGGGTGTTATGAATGTACACTAATTCAATTTACACACAAACAAAGAGCACAGAAGCAAGCAAGTTATTGTTCGTTTTTATGGAATGTGCGGCAGGTCCTGTATCTTAATAGTGAAAGGCAGTTTTAAAGCTATACTATTAGCTACTGTTATGTTAATTAATATGGGGACATAAATTAATATAAAAACACTTTGATTTCATAAGAAACTTTTATTAAATTATAACCTGTTCTGAATAATAAATTAAAATAAGTAGAAGATTTTCAGATTAAGCCATTTTAATATTCGCGGAAAGTAATTAATTATTTTTTTATAATTAAATATACCCAAAGGTTAAATTAAATATGAAAATTTTAGTTCCCATGTTCGTAATTTTATCGTAAGTCGTATTTTTATTTCTGTATATGTGTGTAATTAGTACGGCCGGTTACCCCTAATAATTAAGCTATATGTTACTTGAGTGCGAAGGAGCCAGCTGAAAATCAGCGCAGGAACGGCTTAGTCCATCCTGCATACGCGGAGCTGGCTACCTTTTGCCACGATTGTGTTTTCTTTAGAATAAGTCCTTTTATGTAATTTCTATTTTGTGGCAATAAATACATATTCATTCATTCATTGTGGGAATTAAAATGTTTTAGACTGATACATTTTTGTCAATAGAATATTTGAGAATATATATAACCATAACTAACCTTCTTGTAACAACAAGAAGGTTAGTTATGAGTGTGGTACACCGGTAGAGGTAGACCTAGAAAGAGATGGATGAATTGCGTGAAAGGTGACATGATCAAGAAGGGAGTGATGACTGAGATGACGTGTGATAGTTATGTATGTATGTGGAGGATAAAAACCTGCTGCGCCACTACGGGAGTAGGATAAGGAGGAAGATGATGATAATGAGAAATAATTTTTGAGCAAATCAATCACAAATTAATTACACCGTTTTTTTATCATTTCCGTTACACCAAAAATCGTACACCGTGAAGTTACACCAAATGTAAATAACCACAAAATGGCTGACAATCCTAAAGTTAACTGTTGTAACTGCATACAATATATAAAACATTCTGAATGTTGAATTCTATTCCCAATGAAATAAAGTCGAAAATGCCTTTTCACTTTTGAAATGATAACATTGCATTGAGGGTGACTTTAATTAAATAAGGGGTGAGAGACGATTTGTAGTTTTAAAAGGTTTTACTAAGAAGGAAGTATCTAAATCTAACAACTAAATTTTGTTTAGTTAACTATTAAATAAGTTTTTTTATTTATTCAAAGTGTATTGGTACTTAAACTTTGTGCTTAGATTTAGTGATCTCTTAATACCAATAAAGGTTATCTTGCCAAGTTTTAACATAGTTACGCTTTTTACGTTAGTAAAGATCTAAGTAGATAGAAGATAGAAGCAATCATAGGTTGTTATATTTAGTGATAATTTTATAAACTAAGTATATGAAAATGATCCGCAATTGCAAATTGATGCGAAAATCAGACGATAATTTACAGACGGACATTTAACCTTAATAATCGGTTTCACGCCTCCCACGTCGCGTCGCCCGAGCCTCGGCAATTAACTGATGAACTATAAATGAAGGAAAGTGGCAAGTTGCGGTGACAAACATCACTCGTTGCCAAGCTAAATGTAGCGCCGTACTTAGACCCGGCGTCTTCATCCCGGTAATTAAACGATACCCCCCACCGCCCTCCTACCCCCCGCCGCCCGCCAGTGCAGAGCTAAATTAATCACACCACGAATCTCGCCCCCAATCGAGAGGGCCGGATTAAAAAGTTTTATTGGACCGTACAGTGTGACAGGCGGCCGCGCCTCATGTCCCACCGCCGACCAATCCACACCCAGCCCCTACATTAAACCGCCGCCCCATTGGCGCAAGTTTAAATTTACAACGCCCTCGAGCAACGCCCGCGGCGTCAACCGTCGCGTCACGTCAGTCGACCGAGACGCGTCGAGTCGTTAGCCGTGTATCGTGTGAACCGCGACCTCCGATAGCGTTGTGACTTTACTGTGATGGATGTGAACTGAACCATGGAAGAGGAGTCGATGTCCGGGCACAGCTGTTCCGAGGACGACATCAGCGTGGGCCGCCCCTCGCCGGCGCCGTCGCGCTCGCCGTCACCTCAAGATTACTTCAGGCCGCTGAAGCGCTTGAAGATGGCCTCTGAGCCGGTGGAGGAGCGACGGGGGGAGGGGGTGAAGAGTTTCTCTATCCTGGACATATTGTCTCATAGTCCTAGAACGCCGCCTCGTATAGTGAGGCCGTGGGATGCGTCTGGTCTGGAGCGGTTGCAGCGTCTGCAGCGACTGGCTGGTGCAGCGTTGTTGGACGGTGAGCGGTGGCGGCTGGCGGCACTAGGGTTGTTGCGGCCACGGGAGCCGGATTGTGACTCAACCTCGGAGCGTTCCTCCTCTGCTTCTGATTGCTGCTCGGAGCCGCGACGGCCTCATACCTCAACCGCACCGCATACGCCATTAGATGCGCTGTTCCACATGACAAGCAAGACATTTGAAGCCAACAATACTGATAATGGAGGTAAGTCCTCACCTGGTTTTGTTATCCTAAGTTGTTAAGTAGTTAAGCTTCACTGTGTGATAAGTTATAACATCAAAGTGCACTTTACACTACATGTCAGCTTGTTATCTGTTTGTTATTGTCCTTTTTGGTTTAAAATTAATTGTAAAATTGAAGATTTCATTAAATTATATTAATGCAAATGTAGAAAGAGATTAGTAACAGAATGAAAGAAGCTAGACAAGCTAAACTTAGTTTGGTTAACCAAGCTTAACATTTCAGTTTATGAAAACAAACATAGTTTTAGACATGATTTATTTCTAGATTTACTATCTGTATCTTGTACATAATAAACATATGTAACAAGTATGTAAAAGTTATCCTAAATTACATTGTAATAAGTAAGTAGGTAGGCCTAACAGCACCAATTGGCACTTTGAATTGCTCTTATAAGAAATCCCTTTGTGGTTGTTGCAAAAACATTTTGCTGTTTTAGTTCTTATAGTAAACTTGAGTATAGAAATCACTGAGAGATGTAGAGCATAGTCTTGAAGAATCAAGACTATGCTCTGATGTAGAGCATAGACTTGAAGAATCAAGACTATACTCTACACTAGAGCTCTACGCTAGACTAGACTACTTACTTTTATTTTTTTAATAAAGCTTAAAATCAACCAAGCTTCTAACCGCATCAATATTATTTAAAAAAAAACTCTGATGTCCGTTGGCGCCAGTTAATGATGTTCGCTTGTTTAAATTTCGAAGACGTTTTGTTTGTGTCATTAGCGGACATGAAGCGATTTGGCGCTCCTTTCAAATCAAACGTTTTTGTTAGTACAAAATGATCTTATTTTGATAGCTCATTGCTTAAGCTATCTTATTAGAGAAATTGTGATCAACTTTCAATAAAGTTTTCAAGTAATTTTTATTTATTAATATAGTACATAATTATAATAAACTAGTTGTTGCTCGCAACTTCGTCCGCGTGATATTAAAAAATAATAAATAGTTAATATAACCTTCTTTCTTATTGATGACGTACCTTTTTAATTATGAAAGATTTTTTGAAATTGGCCCAGTAGTTTTTGAGCTATTTCAATATATACAAAAATATAAAACACTCCTCTTTATAGTATTAGTATATACAGAGATATAGATAAGTAGAGAAGATTCTATAAATCCATTTACTTGTATCGGTTTTGTATTAATTCTTACCGTAGAACTTAACTGTGAGACTTGTATTATATTTTAGCGTTTGGTCGTGACTTATTCTGCCCGGAATTTTAAAAAAAACTTATTAATTAGCCTTTGTGTTAGGCTATAAAATCTAACAAACATCCATCTTCATCAAGATTAGTAAGATCTTAAGACTAGTAAGAAGTAAGATGATTGTCTTTCTTTACATACTCTTTGACAAAACGGAGACCACAATATTACCTAGTGGTCGAGTCTGCCATTTTAAGTGATTTGTTTGTGTAGTACTCGTATTTATTTAATCAAGTCACCAATATTTTGTGAATAAATACGATAAATGTAAGTGATAAATGAATGACGACAGTCGCTACTCAATTCTTATTTTAAAAAATGTAAAATCACTTTGCAAAACAAAGAAAACATCTGACATTTTTCAAGATGGCTGACGGCTGACGTTGATCAGTACCATAATCGATATTCGTAATCGAAGACAAAGACATATTAAAAGAGATAATGCTCGCTCGTATTCAGAAATTGGTGATTAACTTGTGATTACAGAGCGGCGTCGGACGTAATTGAAAGATTTTTGTGAAGCGCCATCTGCGTTGCGCGCGCTGTCATTAAAATGCCCGCCATTTTTTTTCTCGTGTCATCGATTTTGATATCGATGAGTATCGATAAAATTACATAATATTATATAGGAATTTTTACAAGTGCAACGATACGTGATAAATTATGATTAAATTTTTATTACTTGGCCTATAATTTCGACCACCCAAGTATATCGGTAGTCATATACAGATAATGTACTTTTACCGAATGTACCGATGAAAACAGTTACATTTATAAGAGATCTAGTAACACTTGACTTACACTACTATTTTTAATGCATTCACCTTCTCAAAGGCCGGCAACACATTTATAGTTCCTTTGGTATTGCTGTTGTCTATATGCGTCGATTTCTTCAATTGTTTTAATTTGCTCAATGATCATAAATGTATAATTTTGCGCAAAATTATTGGTATTATGAGAAGACTACGTGATGTGACTAGCCTAGATATTTTAAAAAGTATATATTTTGCGTTATGCCAATCGCTCCTGACATATTGCATTACTTGCTGGGGTGCCGCAAAGGCTACCTCTATAATTCGGGTTGAAAGAGCTCAACGTTCTGTATTGAAAGTTATGTTAAAGAAACCATTCCGGTACCCCACTACAGATCTTTATAGGGATTGTGGTATCCTTACCGTAAGGCAATTATATATTCACAAAACGCTGATGTTAGTTCATAAAACTGTATTGGGATCTGCTAATCACAAAGGTATGTTAGCTCGAAGAGTCCACCGATTACCCGTGCCATCAGTCAAATCCTACTTTGCACAACGGACAGGCACATTTATTCATTATCATATTTATAATTCTGTAATAAAACGCTGCGACTTTTTAGACAAATCTCTGCCAGAAGCCAAATCTATCTTACTGGATTGGCTGCTCACTTTAAACTACACTGATACAGAGAACCTTCTTAAGATTAAATCATAACCTTATTAAGTACTATGGAAAACTTTAGATTGTGATACTTTGATATATTTATATATTATCTAATAACATATTCATACCATTCGTATTTACACACATATACACATAGTTTTATTCCCTTTCTTGTTATTTATAAAATTTATTTTTCAATTAAATTTTAATTGCAATAAAGTTAAACTTGATTAACTTATAATTAAATACTAAAGCACTGCTGTGAGTGTGGGTTTCTGTAATTTTGTGCACGGATTATATTGTATATATGAATTCCGGTGGCCACGATACAGGCATTGCCTAGTGTGGTTATCACCAGATTAACTTGAATAACTTATTTGATATTCTTAAGATTTTAACTTACTACTTAAGATAACAACTATTTTAATTCCCTGTTATGTATAATTTTAAGTTATTGTCAAAAGTTATTTGTTTTTGTACAATCTTTTTGTTTAATAAATATTTTTTCATTTTTCATTTTTCATTTTTTCAATCTTCTTAATTGTTGTTAAAAACAAAAAATAACAAATTTTAAATAAGCCATGTAATCAATTGTTTAAGCATTAAAAAGTTGTTACTATAATTTAATAGAACCTTTTAAAAACGTTGTAAACCTAATTTAAACGGAGTTTGCAAAAAATGCCATTGTAGCTGGCACAATAGAGAAAGAAGACATCAACATTTAACAATGGCCGTTCCAAATTCGAACTTACGTCAAAAGGCGGTGCCTAATCTTTGGCGCTTATGTCATAGATTAAAATATTAAAAGCAGAACATTAGTCATTGACAGCACGGTACAAGATCGGTTGATTGAGGAAGTCATTTCTTGTGTTTCTAAACGGAAATAATATATTTTTTTCCAACATCCCCTGTACACCGCGGGGCATTAGATATTATTGTTGTGGAATATCTCTATCATTATTATACGTACATTAAATAAATGAGCGGTGTTTTGTATGGACATTTATATCGCGATATAATTACGAGAAAATGAAAACGTCATTTCCACCGGCCAATAAATTGATGCCGAGTTTTTAATTACAACTAGATGACATGTATTATTGTTAATTGCTTTTGATGTATGAATTGTTTAACTTAAAGAAAAAATATTTAGTATTACAAAAATATTACAAGAATTTTATAAATAAAATAAACGGCTTACACGTGACTGACAATATGAAATACTTTATTAAAAAATAGCTTAGAAATAATTATGCTGTGGTACAACATAACTTTAGCAATAACACGGTACACAAGCCAAGGTTAATCTGTCACAATCATTTCTAGTTGAATATGACATTAAGTTCAGTTAATTCTGATATTATCTGTGTAATGATCGTACGTGTAATTTATATAGTCTGTGTCACATACAATGTAAACGATATTAAATATTTTACAAAGAAATGAATCATTGATGGAAATTACTATGTACAGTGCAACGATAGAAATCTTTTTAAATACAGGCAAAAGTAATTTTCTCGTACATTATTTTAAGTATGATAGATTTCGAATATAAAGCGTATTTTTAAAGTAACTTCGTTTGAAATATTAATTAAGTAAATGTGTAGTTCTTCAGCCTTACAAATAAACGCGGTATAAAGTTAAACTTAGGAATAAACTGAGTATTAGGAAATATAAGTACACTTTATACCGCGTTTATTTCCAAGGCTGCTTGACTTTATTTTTCTGCATGGTTTAAAAAAGAAAAAAAATCGATCTTGGATACTGCCGCACTCAACTCTTTAGTCCACATAGATATCTGGACTAACGGATTGTTTATCAAATGTTACTTAGTGTAGATTTCCTTAGTGATTTAATTAATGCTCATTTCGTGATTGGTCACTACTACAGTCAAAAGATGAATCTTCGTTTCGTTAACACCATTTATAATTTGACAGAACTATGAATTTGAAGGTTAAGCGTACTTATCATAGATGTTACGTATTTAAATGTTCCAGAATTTGGCCGTTAGTGGCTTAAGACCAGTAATGTAAGCTATCTAAAATTACTTCGAATACCTACCTAGGTCATCATATGGCAACGCCAGTTACTAAAAATATTCTCATCCCTTTGATATTTAACTTCATTATGAAATAACGTTTCAATTCACGCTGAGAATTATTACATTTTATTGCCCCACAAATTATTCCTATACAACCTCCTGTGGGGTCCGCAAAGGTGTCAGTCCCGACGCCTTATATTACCCCTATTATGAAAAAAAAAAGAAAAAACAGCGGCAAAAAGCCACCGCCGCCATTATGTAGCGTACACACTGAGCTTTTACACGTATAAAGTGAGTTTTTGAACGAATTCGCTGACTAATTGATAGTGAATAGGGTTCTTTATTTAATTGGATATCTATAGGGGAGTTCTCTTCATTGGTTACCGACTTTTTTATACAGTAAATAATTTAAACCGGTAGATAATTATTTTTATAAGCTTTTATTAAATCAGTATTCAATGTGTAGGTAATCTTGTAGTTCTTTTTTATTAATCTGAACTTAAGAACTGAACTGTTAGGTAACAATTGTTTTAAACCAAACGTTATTTAAATTAATACTAGCTGTTCGCGTGCGGATTTATCCGCGTGAAATTATAAAAACTTTATTTTATTGTTTACATTTGTCAAATTATCAATAGCAAATGTCAAAATGCCAAGTCATGACAAACCTTAGCAATCTTTCTTTCTTGATGTTGGCAGCAACTTATGGTCTCTTTCCCACATTAGGGTTTTTATCCAAAATATTTACCACCTAAGTTTAATGGCGTGAAAATATATAGCCTAAAGCGTGACGTAAGTGTACGGCTTTTTATTAAAAAAGAATTTTTCAAAAATATGCTGTACTTGCTGACATCTTAGGCAACAAAGAAATGTGTGTTTACGCTTTATTATAATAGTATAGAAGTATAGATAAGTAATAAGTATAGATAAAATAAGCAATGTAAAAATGCATTTAAAATTAACACAACTTTACGATAATCGTTAAATTATGTATAGATTTCTTATTTTAAATTTTAATGTCTTTCAAGAAAGAGCAATTTAAAGTAGCAAGGTGTCATTGTTGTAATTTGCATCCCTTTCATCCTCTTCGAATAAGACAGAGACAAGACACGAATTAATTTAATTATAATATTACCCGGACACAATCAACGGATCCTATCGCTTCCATCTGTGATGGGTTGAAGATGGCTTTATTATACGTTCGATTTACAATGGTGCAAGCTTTGAAGGGTGATACAAAAGCTTTTGAAAAAAGATGACAGAAGTGCATTTAATTGAAGAGTTTTATATTGAAGGCTTTTTTACATTTGTTTGTATCCAGTTTGTTTTTATTTAAAATAAAAAATAAATAAAATAAAATGACATTTAATACTAGCAATACAACACAATTAGAAATAATAACAGTTTTAATTTAATTAGTATACCATCTCTTTTAATCTCACTATTATTATAAATGCGAAAGTTTAGATGGATGGATGGAGGTTTGTTAGAGTTTCCCACTAAACAGTTGAATGGATCTAGATGTAGGGAATCTGGAAGAACTCATGGGTTACTTTTTTTTTTACCTCCACGTGGACGAAGACGCTGTCGAAAGCTAATATTTCAATAAAGTATTGTGTAAAACACACTTATATTATTGTTGAATATTCCTTTGTAATGTAAACAATGTTTAATGTAGAAATTGCAATAAATTACTTCAAAAATACGATTTTACTCCAAAAATAAAAAAAATAAAAATAAAAAAATTACTTATTTCCCGATTGCACATGTTGTAGGCGTGTAGATAATGCATTACGTCAGAAGCCTCCATTATTTAATAACGTCGAATTAGTCCGGACACCCTGGAGCGGAATTATTGCCCTGTTTTTGTAAATAAACCGCCGGCTTTTTGAAAAAAAACCCTGTTATTTTGTCCCATTCAACGAAACGAGTTACTTATCTTATGAAGTCTATTGCAAAATGTAACTGATTTCGTCGGCATCTTCGAGCTTTTCAAAGTTTAATTAAAGTCGAGTAGTACTCATTTATTTATGAAAGCTCTAATTTCATTTTACTATGTTATTTTCATTATAAATTGAATATTGCTATTGGTTATTAAATAAGACAAGCAGAGACTTACTAATGCTATACTAAGTAACTACTTAAGTAATCATTAACCTGGTCTGAATAAGTTAAGCAAGTTACTATAAGTTATGAATATTACAAAACATACGAGCCACTTTGTTCTACTTAAAAATCTTTCAAATTAAATGGATAGGCTATAAAACGTGATATTTTGTGCCTATTTCATTTTCGCTATTTTGGGCGGTGTTGGTCATGATTAATAGGAATGGTAAGTGTAAGAACGAACGTTTCCGAACGATGACCTGTCCATTTATACAGATCAATGTTAAGAACACAGAGAACTTTTTTGTTTCTTAATTTAAAAACACATAAAGACAAAAACAAAAAGCCCATTAGATATCACACACCTTTCAAGGGCTGTCCCTTAATAGATATTGATTCAGATAACACATCCCTAACCAATTGATTAATTCCATTTTTTGTTTTTAAATTGTCTGTTGGAAATGTGTGCCCCTACGGTTTGTCGGTTTTTGAAGTCAGGTGTGTTCCTTAATAATTGATAGGTTGTTTAAAATGGGGAGGTTTTCTGAGCTTTATGTATTAAGTAAATATAAATATAGATAAGATACATTTGAAGTTTTTTTTTCTACCCTTAAAATATGTGCGGTTGATAGGTTCTTTGTTTACCTACTAACATGTAAAATAGAACATAGTATTTTCTGTATACACATATAAAATGGAAACTTACAGACATTTAACCATTGCGCTTTCGGATAGATAGACAGGCAGACAAGCAGAAATACAAGATTTTTTGCTATAAGCAACACACATACGTCACATTCCAATTTTGTTAATTGTATTAAACATTTATTAGTCATTTATCATGTAAATTTTTTAATTAAAATAAAATTAATTCATATAAAAGACATTTTCATTAACCGAATAATAATGTGCAAAAATTTGTTCCATATCCGGTTGTATTGCGAATAATTATTATTTTATAATATTCGTATTATGAATAATGTATACCACCAGCTGCTTTACAGTTATATTTGGAAATTAATTACATCAATGGAAACATTTCGAACATATTGCGAAACAATTATTTAATCCAATCAAGTAGATAACAAAGAAAACGACGAGAATATATTAAAAAAAAGTATATTATATTAAAAAATGGCGTCAAAGAATTGTATCAACATAATAAGTCACGATTTTTTCGTCTCATTTACCGAAACACGCGATTTCTTTCATCCAAAAATATAAACGTCCAAAAGGTTTTTGAATTGGTCTCGAAAATTATTTTCATACGACAAGAGAGATTTTTAAAGGTCTTGACGAAGAATTTCAATTGTATATCGATAATTAGTGGTGTTCGGTATCGATAATATCGAATTGTCGATTAAAAGGTATAATATTGAGGCCACAGTATAACTAATTATGGGTTCTTTAGTTTGTAGAAAAATATGAACAAAATTTACTGGCAATGCCTGTGTTAGTAAATCTTTCCAGGTAATGTTTTCTACGTTACATTTATAAGTGATAAAGTAATCAATTAACTTACAATTTCTTACGCACTGTAATTCGAGATAACGTTAGGAAAACAGAGTGAAAACTATTTAATTGAATTATGTTTACATTTTACTGGTCGCACGATTAACCATATCGAGCTGCTTGCTGATTGGTCCGTTTGAATTTAGAGCAATGGCGGGCGGTTGACATGTCATAGAGTAATAAACTAAAAGATTCGAACAAGTAATAAATGTAATATTTGTGCCAATTACTTCAAATCAAACACTTTAATAGAAACAATATTTATTTAACAGTTATATTTTGAAAAGTAAACGTGCGTTAAATGAGCGTTACATTAAAAATGTAATTCACATTGACAGTAAGTCACGAAGACTTACTTTGTAAGAGGCAGCGAACTTAAACAACGTTTAAAATTACTCTTACAAACA
The DNA here is from genome assembly GCA_029286645.1 of Papilio protenor. Lineage (NCBI taxonomy): Eukaryota > Metazoa > Arthropoda > Insecta > Lepidoptera > Papilionidae > Papilio > Papilio protenor. The sequence continues at coordinate 989,166 of JAGSMZ010000010.1, read as the reverse complement.
CAAAAGACGGTTATGAAATCTCTTTCGGGTATATTACAACGGTTAAGAGCTTAATGCGGTGTACCATAACACTTAATGTTTTGAAAAGTTTGTTTTGAACGCATCTCCATAGTTCCGGTTTTAGCGCAACTAAGCCCTGGGCGAGATTTCTTCAATGCACCATTTTTAGCCCTTTTGGGTGGTGTAAAAAGTTATGTGAGTCTTTGTGATTCGCAGACCTGTGACGCTCCTTTCGATCCAGCGCTCTGGACGATCGCCCTACCACGCCCTGGGCGGTCGCCCTACTGGACCCTACCTTAACGCCATCCCAACACATATGTACATACACCCTACAATGACAATATCTAAAAATTTTAGAAAAAGGAATTTCTAATTAAAAATACTGTAGGTACTTAATATCTCCGTCTACCACACGGATTCATCTAAAACATTACTAGTTATCGCCCATGAATTTGTCCGCGAGGAATTAAAATAGAAAACAAAAGCAAGTAGCCTATTTGTTCTCCTAGACTATCCTCTACATCTATGCCAAATACATCAACATCCGTTTACTCGGCAAACTCTAACAAATATCCAACCATTTAAACTTTCACATTTATAATATTAGTAAGAAGTAAGATTATTAAGGTTTTCAGAAAGACATAAGAAAGAATGTAATACTGTGCAATTTATATAAATATCTAAATAAATTATCTACCACACATATTTACTATGACTTTAAAAGCAAACAACTATTTATTTCTTAGCATTAAGACAAGCGTAATGTACCAGTATGTTAAACATATGAAGTATCAATCTACTAATTCATACACACCTCGAATAGCAATAATTCAAATCAATGAGCTATTTGTGTCAATAATAAATCGCTAAAACTCGTCTAGAAATAGACTGCGTATTCGTTGAATTGTACATTTGTGTGCTAAAGTGTTCTGTTACGCTACTCTGTGCGACAAAAATAACCGTTAAACTGTTGTTCCAGTTAATTCTGTCGAATATAAATCATCATAAACCTTTTACCTACGGAGGGTAGGTGAAGTTTATACCAATCTTTTAAAAATCTCGTATCAGATTTCATCACTAAATTCACCAACACATAATTCGTTCAAACGTCCATATGTTCTTCTGTTTTCTGCCAAATTCAAACTTGACTAATACAATGGGACATTCGCGACAGCCAGTTGTATGGACACAGGCACAAGTTATCGTTGTCACTGTGACAATAGATTGGCAGCCCAGTTATTGAGCGTTACGAGAAACTGCACTGGTCTAGTGTGAACAGCACTCTTGTAGCGATCAATATTTCAATTTCGTTACTTTCCTGGTTTATGTTAAAACTAAATTCCGATAAGGATCTTGTGAATGTAAAAGTGGGGCTAATGTCCATAGTGTCAGATTTATCCAACTATAACATTTTTGACAGCGATTGTACTTCGTCTTGACAGAAGCAAGTTTCAATACGTAACAAAATGGCTCCTTTGTGAACGAAGACATATTGATTTGAAAGTCATGTAGCGATCGGAAAGCCACTTAAGTGGTTATATTAAAAATGAATGGATTCATTTACACTTTTGTACAAATTGGTAAATGACAGTTCCTTTGGTTCCACTGTTTGTATTATCTCAGTTTTTACAAAGTGAATAAGTGGGATGAAAACATATTTTCATACAAATGTAGAGATATGTAGTCACGTAACTCAATACTCTATAAAAGTTTATCTATACTACTATTACAAAGAGGAAAGATTTGTATTTTTGTATATATTGAAATAACTCCAAAACTACTGGGCCGGTTACAAAAATTCTTACACCATTAAAAGCCATATTATCAGTGTGTAACATTATATGTTATAATTTTTACAATTTCGTAATTTTACGCGGGCGAAGTCGCGAGCAACAGCTAGTATTCAACATTTTAAAAGAAAAACATAAAAAATATACTACTACTACTACTGTTTATTATCATTTAGTTCTATTTTTTTTTATAAAAATATTAACCTTTTAAATGCCCAATCGTTATATCTAAATTAGTTCAGGAGTAACAATCGAATGGTTTTGTAATCGTTCCTAAAACCGCCTTCAGCGCTCCCCCGATTGCCATAAATAACAAAGCGGCAATACAGTGGCTCAATAAAATAGTCGATAGTGTCGAACCTAATAATCAAACTTTAAAATCGATCCAAAGATATTTTTACTTCGTATGAGAGAACAAAAATAGATCGATAAATATTTTCAGTTAAGATCATTATTACCTTCAAAGTCATCTAATTAGTATAAATCCATTTTTGCTTAATATAAAAAAAATCTGGGACTCTAAACGCGGAAGTCACATCGGTTTAATTTGAAATGAATAAAAAATGCATCTTAGTTAAAGAAAAATGGATCAAGATCGGTTATTGGATTCGATCGTTATTTGGTCTCCGGTCTTAATATAGCCCCCATTGTAATCCCAGTTGACTAATCACTGAGCCGGGGGCGACGTAATGAGCAGTAATAGACCGGCTTTAATTAAACGCGACTGCGTCTCTGATTGAATTTGACGTACGACTAACCGCCATTTTGTTTCTATGTTACGTTCTGTACCTGATTTACTACCAGCGCCCTGGGCTATATTACTAGCGTCCCCTTTTGAGTTGTAAACAGGGTTACATGAGATTCTATGATTTGCAGACTTGTGGCAATCTTTTCTGTCTGTTGCCCTGGGCGGTCGCCCAAGCGCGCCTTACCTTTACGCCGGCCCTAGTTATGTTTGCTTCTGTATTTGGTTAATTTCCACTGCATATACTGGATTGTTATCTCTATTTTTTGACGGAGAATGAACCTATGTTGAAAAATAAACAAAAGTAAGCAGCCTATGTGTTCTTCCAGGCTATCCTCTACATCTATGCCAAATTTCATCAAAATCCGTTCAGCCGTTTAGGCTACAAACTCTAACAAATATCCATCCATCTAAACTTTCGCATTTATAATATTAGTATGATTTAATTACTGTTTTTTTTACTATTTCTGATTGTGTAGTGTGTCTTATTAAAACGGTACCTACATGTACACTACTCTTGTTCAAAAAAATAACGTCCAATTGAATTGTCATTTTCACTTTGAATATTTTCAAAGTTAGTAATAATTTTGTTTGAGACGAAAGTGGTTGCTAAATGTTTAAGTAGCGGTAACCACTTAGCTTCTGCACTATTATCATTTACCATAAAAAATAATTTAGATTTAAAGTATTCAATTACAGCCAAAAATCTCTACCAATCGATACTCTATAATCAGAATCGTCTATTAAACTTAAAACGCCATCTATCGATTTTTTTAGACACGTATGCAATAATCAGGTTAATGCCTCACAATTAGTTCCAACACGAGCGGCGACCACCGGCGGCGAATAACATGTGCTTTGTGAAACCGGTTCTGATTGAACAGAATCCGCTCAATAAAAAGCCATCTCAAAAGACCGCATCTGGTAAAACCTTTTGTGAACCTTCTTTTAAGAAAAGGGCTACATGATTATTATTATTATTATTATTATGTGTTCTCCCAGACTTTACTCTACATCTATGTCAAATTTCATCAAAATCCGTTCAGCCGTTTAGGCTACAAACTCTAACAAATATCCATCCATTTAAACTTTCGCATTTAATAAGATTGCGGGCCTAAAGCTCCCAAGAGTACTCAGATCAGCATAGTGTAGCTACCGTATGAGATGTGACGTCCATCATGGTAATTAGTCTGTGGACGATCATAAAGTTCAAACCACAGAGTATTTAATACTTTAGTTTTTTTTTACATTTGTCCTGAATATTTCTGGCAGTAATAAACAACGAGTTAATTGCTCGTATTTTGCACAATCGTTCATATCACAAATTACAGTAATTATATCATAAACTATAAGGACCTTGACGAATTGAATATTTCGCAATGTTCGCTAAAATAAAGTCAAAACATAATTTCGAAGTTTCAACATCTCAAGAAGCTCTCGCTAGACAGTTGGATTAAGGGCCCGATACAAAAGGCGGTTATTTTGGAAACCGCACGTATTGTGAGGAGGTTCCTGTCTCTGCAGCCCTGACCACTGGTTGCTTGAGTCATCGGATTCCGCAGCCGGTGGAGTTCTATTTTTTTATATAATAATAATAATAATAATAATAATAATAATAATAATAATAATAATAATAATAATAATAATAATAATAATAATAATAATAATAATAATAATAATAATAATAATAATAATAATAATAATAATAATAATAATAATAATAATAATAATAATAATAATAATAATAATAATAATAATAATAATAATAATAATAATAATAATAATAATAATAATAATAATAATAATAATAATAATAATAATAATAATAATAATAATAATAATAATAATAATAATAATAATAATAATAATAATAATAATAATAATAATAATAATAATAATAATAATAATAATAATAATAATAATAATAATAATAATAATAATAATAATAATAATAATAATAATAATAATAATAATAATAATAATAATAATAATAATAATAATAATAATAATAATAATAATAATAATAATAATAATAATAATAATAATAATAATAATAATAATAATAATAATAATAATAATAATAATAATAATAATAATAATAATAATAATAATAATAATAATAATAATAATAATAATAATAATAATAATAATAATAATAATAATAATAATAATAATAATAATAATAATAATAATAATAATAATAATAATAATAATAATAATAATAATAATAATAATAATAATAATAATAATAATAATAATAATAATAATAATAATAATAATAATAATAATAATAATAATAATAATAATAATAATAATAATAATAATAATAATAATAATAATAATAATAATAATAATAATAATAATAATAATAATAATAATAATAATAATAATAATAATAATAATAATAATAATAATAATAATAATAATAATAATAATAATAATAATAATAATAATAATAATAATAATAATAATAATAATAATAATAATAATAATAATAATAATAATAATAATAATAATAATAATAATAATAATAATAATAATAATAATAATAATAATAATAATAATAATAATAATAATAATAATAATAATAATAATAATAATAATAATAATAATAATAATAATAATAATAATAATAATAATAATAATAATAATAATAATAATAATAATAATAATAATAATAATAATAATAATAATAATAATAATAATAATAATAATAATAATAATAATAATAATAATAATAATAATAATAATAATAATAATAATAATAATAATAATAATAATAATAATAATAATAATAATAATAATAGCCTTTATTTCGACAATCTTACAAAATTTACATAAAGAACTAACAATTTTTATTTTATAATTAACTTGACACCGGTTTCAAGATTGCGTTGCGGAAACCGCAAAGGCCTCCCCTAAAGCTTGCCACTCCTTTCTGTTGTATGTCTTTCTCCTCCATGTAACTCCAGCCTTTTTCCTAATTTCATCTTCCCATCTACGACGCTGTCTTCCTTTATGTCTTTTATTTTCTCGTGGGCACCAATCTATTATATCTTTGGCCCATTTTTCATTTTTGCATCGCATAATATGACCTGCCCATTTCCATTTTTGTTTTTGTATGTGGTAAGTAATTTCTTTAATTTTAGTTTGTTCACGTAATTTGTTTAATGATACTTTATTCTTTAGCTTGACATTTAGCATGGTTCGCTCCATATTGTGTTGGCAGGTCGCAAGTTTACGCATATTTTGTTTCGTCAGGGCCCATGTTGGCCAGCCGTAAGTCATAACTGGTAATATGCAAGTGTCAAATATTTTTCTCTTAGCTTTAAGTGGTACTTCTGGATTTTTAAATATTTCCTTCAGTGCCCAGTACCTTCTCCAAGCCTGTTGTATTCGATTATCGATTTCTTTTGCTGTAAGGTCTTTTGGTGATATAATTTGACCAAGGTAGGTATATTCGTCTACATAGTGAATTAAGTTGTTTTTGACTATAATGGGTATTTTGTCTTGGTTTGTCATTACATTAGTTTTTTTGGTGTTAATTGAAAGTCCTACTCTCGCGCTTTCGTCGACCAGCTCTTCTAGCATATCTTGCAAGTTCTGTGGGTCTTCAGAAATTAGAACTAATCGTCTGCAAATCTCAGGTGGTTTAATTTTGTTCCACTTATGTTTAGTCCGTAATTTTTCCACTCGAGACGTCTAAATATGTGCTCGAGAGCTGCCGAGAAGAGTTTTGGTGAGAGCGGATCCCCCTGCCTTACACCTCTATTTATGGGAAATTCTTCACCTTCTCTTTCAGTACGTATATTTGCTGTCATGTTTTTGTATATATTATATAAAAGCCGTATATATTTACTCTCGACGCCTTGTTCTTCTAACGCTTTCCATATATATGTATGTTTAAGACAGTCGAAAGCTTTATTATAGTCTACAAATGCCAAGTAGTAAGTGGTCCCATATTCATTACATTTCTCGATGACTTGTTTTATAGTATGAATGTGGTCAATTGTAGAAAAATCCTTGCGAAAACCCGCCTGTTCTCTTGGTTGGTTTTCATCCAGCGTCTTTGTTAAACGATTTAGTATAACTTTGAGAATATTTTATACATGTTGGACATCAAACTTATCGGCCTGTAGTTAGCTATATCATCTTTGCTGCCTTTTTTGTGCAGTAATATTATTGTTGAGGTGGTCCATTGTTTGGGTATGTATTCTGTTTTCACAATTTCGTTAAATAAGTCAGTCATAGTGTCGAGTATTATATCCGATGTTCCTATTATTAGTTCGTTAGATATGCAATCTGGACCTGGCGCTTTACCTCTTTTTTGTGATATTATCGCGTTATCCACTTCTTCTCTTAGAATACTAGGGATTTGGTTGTTACTTTGTTCGCGTCTTATACTATGTTCGCAATTTTCGTCAGGTTTGCTTTCGTCACTATATAACTCACGGTAATAGTCTGTCGCTGCTTCTAATATTTCGATCCTGTTCGTTTTGTTTTTCTTGTCTTTATGATGTGTCATGTTACCTATCCAATCTTTACTTTCTCTTAGCTGTTCTAATGCTTTCTTAACTCCACCTGATTTTTCTATGTAGTAATTTATTGTATTGTTTCTTTTAGCTTGTCTATGTTTTCTAATTTGTAGGTTGATTTCTTTACTTAATTTTCCTATTTCTTCTTTGTTGCTTTTCCGGTTTTCCAATAACAACTTTCTTTGATCTATCAGGTTTCTTGCTTCTAGACCTATTTTGTCTTTGTGTTCATTGTTTGTAATATAGATCTTGTTAATTCTTTGTAATTCCTTTTCAAGCAGGTCGTATTTATTTTGAATATCGATAGGCTTCTTTATTATTTCTAAATTTGTTTCTAGTTGTTGTAAAATGTCTGTTTTGATTGGTAAAATTATAGGTTTTATGTTGTTATGATAGTTTTTTCTGCGTATTTTTGGTTCCTTTAGGTATACTTGTCCTCTAAGCATTCTATGATCCGTGTTGTAGTTAAATTGATTGATAACGTCGACATTAAAAAACATTTTTGGTTTATTTGTAAGGATGTAATCTATTTCGTTTCTTGTCCTGCCATCAGGTGATATCCATGTCCACTTTCTAGTATGTTTTCTTTATAGTAGGTATTCATAATGTGGAGGTTATTTTCTAACGCGAAGTTTATTAGTCTATGTCCGTTGTCATTTCTCTTTCCAGTTGAATATGGTCCTATTACTTGGTCTTCGTTTTTATTCCTTTTTCCAATTTGGCTATTAAAGTCTCCTATTATGATAACAGTTTTATTTAACAATGACATAACTTGGTTCAGCTCATTGTAGAATTCATCCTTATATCTTTCTGGGTAACCTCTGTTGGAGCGTATATTTGAAGTATCGAAACTGGGAGTTTGAAACCAGGAAGCATCACATTTAAAATGGCAATCCTGTCTGATATTCCTCGGAACTCGATTATCACCTTTTTTAAGTATTTTTTAACTAGGAACCCTACTCCGTATCTACCAGTCTTTTTATTACAATGGTATAGTATATATTTGTCCCGTTCTTCCGTTTTCTCGCCCTCTCTTCTCACATCGCATACACCTATTATGTCCCAATTAACAGTTTCTAATGCTAGTTCTAGTTCTAATAAGGATTCTTCTGATTTCATTGATCTTGTGTTAATAGTTGATATATTGAACTTATTTCTTAATCGTTGGTTTGGATTTTCTTGTTTTTGTTTTGTTGATATCTCTGTGGGATTGTTTGCCTTAAGCTTAAGCCTTTGGGGGTGTTGGTCTATCTCCCCTCGGGGACCAGCGTGTTGGGGATCTCTTTAGTGGTAGTTATTGTTGTTTGTTTATTACTTTTTGTTCTCTCGTGTCCGGTGTCAAACAATTCCTATGCTTTCGTTTGTTGTGAATTTTTCTCAGTCAATGAATGGGATCGAGCTCGCATGTAGGCAAATGCATCAACTTTATGCAACTTTGGTGGTGCTAGTATGTTTTTCGCCGCGTCTATAGGGCGTGTTGGCGTTAAAATGTTTGCAGGTGACAATGACGAGTCTCTTTTTCTCTTCCCTCCATCTCTTGTTTCTCTAATTATAAGTTTATTGTTCTTAATATAGGCCTCATTTCCTTTTTCTTTTTCTAATTTTAGTTGTTGTTGTAGATTTTTGCGGAGTGCTATAGTTCTTTTGATAAGTCTTCAGTTATGTAAATATTTTCTGGCATTTTGTTTTACTTTTCAAAATCTCTATTTTCTTTTGGTAAGAAGTAAGAGCTATGAGTATAGGTCTTATTTTTCCGTCCTCTTTACGTCCAAGTCTGTGAATTTTGTTTATTTCGAATTTTTGAACATTAATTTGTGTGTTTTGTAGATTTGAACATATAATGTCAAATAGTTCTTTGTAACTGCTCTCACTTTCTTTAACACCGTGCATTATAATATTGTTTCTCCTATTCACGTCTTCTAGGTATTTAATTTTTCTATTTAATGACTGTATTTCCACTTTTAAGCTACTGTTTTCTTCAATTATTGGTTGTATTTTATCATCTATAACTCTCATTAAATTAGTAGTTACGTTCTCTGTAATTATTGCTGTTTGTTTTTCGAGTTCTATTTTCATCATTTGAAATAATTTAAACATATCTTCTGACATGCCACCGGTATCCATAATTCGATTTAAATTTTTTACTCTTTGTAAATCGAATCTTATAAGTTTTCACAATTGACACTTTAGTAACGTGTTTCCGAACGAATTTCTTTTTCTTATGTTGGCAACTCCTCAAACGTCAGATGTTTGTTTACTATGGCTTGAGGTGACAGTTGAGTTGAAAAATCGTCGTTTTGCACAATCACTGTCGTTAAATATTTAATTATTATTACTTTTAAAAACTGTTAACTGTAATAATTTGAACACTATTTCTTGCGATTATTTAGAGGATGTCGAAGCCTATGTGATGTTTGAGTGAAAAATACAGTTCTTCTTGGCTTCTTGAACTTAGGTCACTGTTTTATAGTGTTAAAAGACGATATTTACTATTTATTTTTTAATTAAAATCGGGAGCAACAATAGAACACTGTTTAAACTTTGACAACCGGAACCGGAAAAACCGGGAGAACACATAAGCTATTTACTATTGTTTTTTTTTATTCCACGCGGACGGAGTCACGGGCACAACGGTTTAAATTTTCTTATTCAGCGCCTACTAATAATTAATTTATACAGTTAGTAATATTGCTATAATACCTCATTATAACTGAATTCCCTCAGAATGTCTCTAATTCTATTTCTACTCGACAAGGCTAGTTAGTACCGCACGCAAGTGTGGTCGTAATTTTTCTTAACTAGATGATTACTAGCTTTTACCGTTTGTAGTATACAAGGAAAATAATAGTGTTTATATTTTAAATTACATTATTATTAGGCGTTTTAAATATATTGCTAAACAAGCTAGAAGGGAGATTTTTTAGTAGTTACAATAACCTATAAAAAATCAACCATCTTATTCAGCCATACATAGAGTCGTTTAATTATTATTTAGAGAGTAACTAAGCATATCGTGGCCAAAAACAAACCTATATTGCGGATAGATATAAAAATAACTTCTATGCACTTAACTGTGTTTTAAAAAAACCAACGCAGGGTTTTCATATTCTTAGTTAGGCTATATATTTACTGAGAATCTACACTAAGGGACTGCTGTGACTAATAAAAAAAATACTATAGACGTAAGGGTTTCCTTTCATAATTCCGACCCTTATTAAAGAAATCAGTTAAACCGAATTTAAAGTTTTAAGCTTTGCGGTAATATTTTCATTATTTTATTATATTTACAATTCAGTTAAAACGATAAACATGGCATGATTTTTTCCTATAAAATTAATTAACAGAGTAGCAACATGGAAATTACAAGCATGGGTTTTAGCTAAGAATCAATCGCACAAAACATCGATATCTTTCTTTCTTTATTATTCTCTATGAAACAAATTGAGATAGCAACATGGTTATGTCAAGTATACCCATGAATAGCGAATGTTTTGCTAATTTGACAGTCGCCATACTTTTTAATATTCAAGGATAAATATAATTGAATTAAAGCAAAGGAACATAATCGTTCCGATGATTTAGTAATAAATGGTCAATTATAATATTGTTGATTAGGCAAGGTGTTTAAATCTTTGTTACAAAGGACATTCTTTTTTAATAATTCTGTTTTAATAATTTAAGTTAATAATCTAGACCGTATTTAGTAATGGTTTTAATTGCCTTAATAGCTGGACATTTGTTATTTTATTGCGACACGAATTAATAGTGTTCTTTTATACTTTGATTTTTGCTTTAAAATTTTTTACTTGACAGTTGATTTTTAACTTCAGATCTAAAACAACGGCTTAATATATTTGTAATGTAAAAATTATGAGAATTATTTATATAGTATAATTAACTAGTTAATATTTTTGTTTTTTAATAAAATGTTTTATAGATAAAAAGTTTTTAAAAAAATAAGAAAAAAGATTACATACTCTATGGGCACCCTGCGTCAAAGATTAAGCCATTTGATCGAGGCCTGAGGTTCGATGGTATCGCGTGGTTGTCTTCGTTTTGTGAGGCCAATCTTATTTTGACGCAACACAACCTCTCATTACAAATTAGAAGCGCCTCGCCTCTAAACGGTGCTTTAATACGCCTTTAATATGAACACATTCTATTCGAGGTTTTACAGCTTATTAACATTAATGAAATATTATAATTGCATTGTTCTTGTGAATATATTTTTAAACGTGTTAAATCATTATAAATATTTGAAATTAAACAACAAAATTTTAAATAGTTTTTGATGTTCTGTACATTATTAAGAAGGAATCGTTTCTTTATTAATTCCTGTTTTTTTTTTATAAGAAAGGTAAATTATATTTTAAATAGATTGAAAATATATAAGAAGTGTTCTTTAAGGTTATTAAAAATAATATTATAAATGAAAATCCGCAAAGTACACCAATTGTTTTAAGAAATCTTTCTCTACAAATCTCTTAACTATTGAATCTAGACTTTTATAACACGTCCTTTACACCAATTTATACCTTATTGCGTTGTATTAGAGATGTAATCAGATGTATTTAGATTATTTTATCGTCGTATAGAGACGGCGAGGCGTAGGAAATTGGTCTTAACGTCAACACTTCACGATAAGTTAAAGCGAATGCGGGGCCTTTGTGGCTTAAATCTAAGTTATATGCTCTTTGAAGCACCTTTGGTTACGGGGTATACGAAATAAATCAGTTAACTGCCCATCTGTATTGCGTATTGGAATCGATTTCGTGTAGGTTTTAAGTTAATAGATTGCGTAAAGTCTTACTAATATTATAAATGCGAAAGTTTAGATTAAGATGGATGTCTGTTGGAGTTTGTAACTTAAACTGTTGAACGGATCTCGATGAAATTTGGCATAGATGTACTCGTAGAGGATGGCCAGGAAGAACACATAGGCTACTTGTTTTTTTTTTTTAAATTCCACTTGACAGAGTCGCAGGCGAAAGCTAATCTATATCTATACTAATATTATAAAGAGGAAAACTTTGTATTTTTGTATTTTTGTATGTATTGAAATAACTCAAAAACTACTACGCCGATTTCAATAATACTATCACTATATAAAAGCTACGTTATCAGTGAGTGACATAGGCTATATTTTGTATTATTTTTTAATTTCACGCGGGCGAGTTCGAAGAGTAAAATGTTAACAGATTCTTGTATCATATCTTGTATTCAGAGATTGCTGTTTCTTGTTTAAATACTATCTTATTGTAAAAGTTTAAAGTCTTGATATGTTGCAAGTCTAAGATCGCCTGGGATCTTTGCTTTTTGTAGTATCATTTAAAGCGCGTTAAAAATTGCCGGGAACGAAATTATTTCCCGGTGCTATAAAACGCGAATGAACTGCGAGTGTAAGCAAAAAGACTTATCTTTTGTTTTCTTAGAGGCAGATTGATTTTCATTTGTTTTCTAAATGCATCTGTGTGGTCTATTCAACTTAAGCATTACAATAATCCTCAAAAGCCAGTATCTAACTTTAGTGCACTAAGTGATCTCACAACAAAGGCTGTAGTAATTGCCGAGAGCCGCGCGGATCTCGCGGTGGAAATTAATCAATCCGGCGCGAGTGCCTGCCTAATATAAACGTTGCAGTGTCGGCGCGCTTTGATCCCGGCAAGGCCTCCAATTAGCGCGCGCGCCGACGCCTTTGGCGCTCACCGCCCGCTTTGTACTCACCGCAGCCGTCTCTCTCACGCGTCTCTTCTCTGTCACACGCTAAGCCTTTTTTAATAGGTTTTTTCAGGTACTAATATGAACCCTTTAAATACAAGGTTAATGTTTGCTATTGCTTGATACTTTTCTGAAAAGATATGCGATTTTTCTTCTTGAACTACTGATGCGAAAACGTCAACTTAATATTTTTATGAATATAATAAAAAATGTAGAGTAAAAAAGGTCGGAAATATCAAAGAGACGGCAGTCACGTACAGTGTTATGACTAACAGCGGGTGCTTTGGACGCTTCTCGGTGAAATTAAAGAATTACAATAAAATTTTAAACGTAACTGTATTTCAAATAACACTTATATTGACGTTAAAAGATTTCAATTAAAATTGGACACAAAGGTTTCATGTATGTTCACAAAAATTGAAAATCCTTCCGAACATTATAATGCCCACCCTCAAACCCAATAAATCTCAACAATACGACTCACTTTTATTTTGCATTAAATAAAACTAAATTATAACAGCCCTTTGGATCGTCCGGTAGCCGCCGGATAATATTGTAACCGGCAACGAAAATGAATTAAAAAAACTATAAAAAGTAAAAAATGTAGAGTAAAAAAGGTCGGAAATATCAAAGAGACGGCAGTCACGTACAGTGTTATGACTAACAGCGGGTGCTTTGGACGCTTCTCGGTGAAATTAAAGAATTACAATAAAATTTTCAAATATTGGATAAGATTTGAATTTTATAAAAAACTATTTCTATGATTTCAAAACGAAATTCTAGACTGAATTGCAAAAAGTATCTTTAAAAATGAAACATTTAAAAAATGTAATTTACGACGTGCTTAAACCATTTTGATAATTGAAACTTAGTGTCATTTAACAATTGTTTTAGCAGTCTCTTATTTTAGATTTCTCATACATTATTTAATCATATTACCTTATAAATATATCAACCGGTCATAACTATCAATGCACAAATAACAAAACTTCTGAATGAAATATAAAAAGTCATTGATAGACATTCCGGGGTTATTAGGACACGAGAGATGTAGAACCCGACCATAGCGAGGTAAGGTAACCATAATTTAAGCCCGACTAGGGATATAAACAATGCCATATTGCGGAAAAATATGGGACTAATCTATACTTCTATACTAATATTATAAAGAGGAAAACTTTGTATTTTTGTATTTTTGTATTTTTGTATTTTTGTATGTATTGAAATAACTCAAAAACTACTGGGCCGATTTTAAAAATTCTTTCCTCATTAAAAAGGTAATTTATCAGTGAGTAACATAGACTATATTTTATTATTACTAATGTTCAGGAACTATTAATAAACAGCGTGTTTCTGGACGCCGGCGTTAAAAACTCACTAAACTTTAACTTTTCTCGGCTTACGCTGCCTAAACCGTTAGAGGTATATAAAAATGATGTATGAAAGAATTGTAGATCTTAAAAAGTTCTACAGAAAAGTGCGCGATAGCATATATCTATCTTTAACGGTTTTCTTACAATAACCACTTTTGTGTTTACAAAATGAATTAAAAATCCAACGCTATTTGCAGCGTTCTTTTATTGGTTTCAATATTAATCCTTATCCAAATAAATGCGTTTGTTATCAGGAGAATTTAATGTAGAATAAAATTGTCATTTACAGTATTAAAATTGGACTAATAGTTTAGAAGATATCGCGAACACAAACAATAAGGGTAACCGAAAAATCAGCTTACAAGCTACCGGACTTAGAAATTTGGAATCTTGCATCGGTAGATTTCTGTTATTACGTAGATTACTACTAAGTTAATACTTTTGGTAATAGGTTGAAAAAAAGGGCGAACGTAATAGGTTATATTTGTAATTTCACGCGGGCGAAGTCGCGAGCAACGGCTCGTTAATAATAATAATAATAATAATAATAATAATAATAATAATAATAATAATAATAATAATAATAATAATAATAATAATAATAATAATAATAATAATAATAATAATAATAATAATAATAATAATAATAATAATAATAATAATAATAATAATAATAATAATAATAATAATAATAATAATAATAATAATAATAATAATAATAATAATAATAATAATAATAATAATAATAATAATAATAATAATAATAATAATAATAATAATAATAATAATAATAATAATAATAATAATAATAATAATAATAATAATAATAATAATAATAATAATAATAATAATAATAATAATAATAATAATAATAATAATAATAATAATAATAATAATAATAATAATAATAATAATAATAATAATAATAATAATAATAATAATAATAATAATAATAATAATAATAATAATAATAATAATAATAATAATAATAATAATAATAATAATAATAATAATAATAATAATAATAATAATAATAATAATAATAATAATAATAATAATAATAATAATAATAATAATAATAATAATAATAATAATAATAATAATAATAATAATAATAATAATAATAATAATAATAATAATAATAATAATAATAATAATAATAATAATAATAATAATAATAATAATAATAATAATAATAATAATAATAATAATAATAATAATAATAATAATAATAATAATAATAATAATAATAATAATAATAATAATAATAATAATAATAATAATAATAATAATAATAATAATAATAATAATAATAATAATAATAATAATAATAATAATAATAATAATAATAATAATAATAATAATAATAATAATAATAATAATAATAATAATAATAATAATAATAATAATAATAATAATAATAATAATAATAATAATAATAATAATAATAATAATAATAATAATAATAACAATTTTTATTATTTAAAATTATACATATTTTACAAGTAGATATCCGTTGCTGGGACATTCTTGTAAGCAAGTTATTTACAAAAAGTGATGTAATAAGGGCGATTGCGGCGCCAACTTTCTACATTTTTTCAACTTCATTTTTTTAGTTTGTGGGACATTTATAATGGCGATTATCTTATAGATATACCGAATAACCTTGGTAGCAATGAAAAACATAACCAATTTCGATGTCATATTTGTATAAAGCGCATTTTTCCACTTGTATTCAAATACCGGACACATGACAAAACTAGCTTCCGATGATATCCGACGCAACACAAAGCTATGGAGAAGCGCATCGCCTTTGTAAAACGCCGACGCTATTAAAGTGCGATTAAGCGGGCCCCCGAGACGACCCGGCTCCCACTTTCGATTTTACAACTGTCTAAAATTGAACCCGCCCTATTCCGTCTCTTGACCATAGACTGCACTTGTCTCGTTTTAACAGTACAACAAAAAAAAAAACCTCGTAATTCCAGAACAAGTTTATAGCTTTCTATACAGACGGAATATTACAAGAAACAGGTGTACTATATTTTGGCAGTAGAAATCTGTGGTTATTTTAATTGTAAAATATGAGATTAATTTAAAAATAAATTCAGTTTAAAAAACGAATAAGATTATGGAATGTATTCCATATTTGAAAATTGGCGCCATTAGATAATCTGTCAACACCAAAAAATGGAGTCGTGGTCAAGCGCTGATTTATTTATGTAAAAAAAAATAAAAACCTCGTAATTCCAGAACAAGTTTATAGCTTTATATACAGACGGAATATTACAAGAAACAGGTGAACAGTATTTTGGCAGTAGAAACCTGTGGTTATTTTAATTGTAAAATATGAGATTAATTTAAAAATAAATCCAGTTTAAAAAACGAATAAGATTATGGAATGTATTCCATATTTGAAAATTGGCGCCATTAGATAATCTGTCAACACCAAAAAATGGAGTCGTGGTCAAGCGCTGATTTATTTATGTAAAAAAAAATAAAAACCTTTTTTGTATTTTTGTATGAATTGTATGTAATGAAATGGGCCGGGCCACTGGGCCGATTTCAAAAATTCTTGCACCATTAAAAATCTACGTTATTAGCAAATAATATAGGGCATGTTTTATTTTTTTTTCATTTCACGCAGACGAAGTAGCGATCATCAACTAGTATATATATAGAAGTTGGTACTAAATGTTAATAATGCATGAAACAAAATTGTGTATAATTGTGGTATTTAATTAATCGTATTGCTTAATTCTAATGTTTTACACATCACTTAAACAATTCAGTGACCTTTGAATTAAAACAATGTCGTATAGTAAATAAAAACCTTTTTTGTATTTTTGTATAAATTGTATGTAATGAAATGGGCCGGGCCACTGGGCCGATTTCAAAAATTCTTGCACCATTAAAAAGCTACGTTATTAGCAAGTAATATAGGGCATGTTTTAATTTTTTTTTTATTTCACGCAGACGAAATAGCGAGCATCAACTAGTATGTTAATATAGAAGTTGTTACAAAATGTTAATAATGCATGAAACAAAATTGTGTATAATTGTGGTATTTAATTAATCGTATTACTTAATTCTAATGTTTTACACATCACTTAAACAATTCAGTGACCTTTGAATTAAAACAATGTCGTATAGTAAATAAAAACCTTTTTTGTATTTAAATCAAAAAGGTCAACACGTTCGGTTTCCGTAAATTATCTACATTGTACACGGTATGAATATTAATGGCTGTATGACATTGCAAAAAATACGCAAATTTTAATTTAATTAATTACATATTCAAATAATTGCTTACAGTCTATGATAACAAACTTCCTCTAATATACAGAATGTGTATATTAGAGGAAGTTTGAAAGTAGCGCCAGTGGTGGAAAAATTGTGAAGTAAAAGGTTAGCGTGGTATGGACATGTTATGCGACGAGACGATGGGGACATAATCCAGAAAGTGTTAAGAATGAATGTGGATGGCTACAAAGGAAGAGGAAGACCGAAGAAAGTATGGATGGATTGTGTGAACGAGGATATGCTTAAGAAAGGATTCAGATATGATGGCTGATAGAGATGTACGGAAGAGCAGCACATACTGTGCCGACCCTCCAGAAGGGATAAGGGCAAGTTGATGATGATGATGATGCTTACAGTCTTCCGCGACGTCGCCAAATAATATCAGTATCGTTATTAAGCGATAATTTAGATAATAAGAGTATAATAAAATTGGCTAAGTAAAGAATTCACAAGTCAAATCTATACCTATAAAATATTACTAACTAGCTTACGCCCGCGACTCCGTTCGCGTAGATTAAAAAAAAGTGAGTAGCCTAAGTGTTCTTCCAGACTATCCTCTACATCTATACCAAATTTCATCGAAATTCATTCAGCCGTTTAAGGCTACAAACTCTAACAAACATCCATTCATCCATCTAAATTTTCGCATTTATAATATTAGTAAGATTATCAATTTTGCTGCAAGCGACAAACTACAGAACTCACTTAAACGTATAGTTTAGCACTACTCAATTGTATGTCTAATTACATTATTATTGTAATAGTTCAAATACAAATTTGATCAATATAAGAAATGACTAACACGTTCTGTTATTCCACGTGTTAACTTCTAATCGAGTTGGACACATTTAACGTGATTCGACTGCTATTTTTAAACAAGTTATGTGACTGACATAATTAGAGTATATTTTTATAAATTTAATATGTATACTCGTATGCATAACAGTGTAACGTTAAATTAAATTAAAAATTGTAATACAGTACAAAAACTAACTTATTAATTAGGTATATTACTTTGAATTAAAAGTGTTATTTTAGTTATACTAAAAATAATAAATATCTAAAACTAGCTGTTCGCGTGCGGATTCATCCGCGTGAAATTATAAAAACTTTATTTTATTGTTTACATTTGTCAAATTATCAATAGCAAATGTCAAAATGACATGACATGACATGACAAACCTTAGCAATCTTTCTTTCTTGATTTTGGCAGCAATTTATGGTCTCTTTTCTACGTTTTTATCCAAATAGTAAATATATGTCACTCGTCATCTTTCTATACTAATATAATAAAGCGTAAACACAGACTTCTTTGTTGCCTAAGATGTCAGCAATTACAGCATATTTTTGAATAACTCTTTTTTTAATAAAAAGCCCTACACTTACCTTACGCTTTAGGCTATATATGTAAATGTATTTGGATAAAAACTCTAATGTGGGAAAGAGACCATAAGTTCCTGCCAACATCAAGGAATCAAGGTTGCCATGGTTTGACAGCAAGTCATGTCATTTTGACATTTGCAATTGATAATTTGACAAATGTAAACAATAAAATGATTTTTTTATAATTTTATGCGGATGAAGTCGCATGGGAACAGCTAGTTTTACAATAAAAATGGTTCTTGCATATTAAATTCTATACTTCGGTTTTATTCGTTATTCTCATTTAAACATGGTCCTTCGAGCCGGATTAACGATTTTGGATAATTCAAGAGTAGTTATGATTAAACCAACATAAAGAATAATCTTGTTTATGTGAGAACCGATGGGACACTGCACATGTCTCATTGGAATGTGGATGATTTATTGGTGTTAAGTCTAGATTGGTTAATAAAATATAACCCAGCTGTTTTACAATATATTTGAAGCATATAAAAGTGTTTGAATTTGCACACTAACCGTAACATGGCAAGGCAATTACATCGTTAGCTATATCTTGGAGTCAAATATCTCGGATCGGGTATCCAATTACAAGTATATCTGTATCAGTTTAATAAAAGCTATTCCGTTACTAGAATCTTAATGCTTTAGACTTATGTCTAAATTTAAATTTGAGCCTTATGGCTCAAATTTAAATGTATTAAAGCATTCTTAAGTCTGTAGTTTTAAAGTTGTTCTAGTTTTAAATTTGTTATAATTATAATGCACTATTCCGGGTGTAATAAATATCGTTTAATAACACATTTATATTAGGAAACTATAATCTGATAGAATTATATTATACTAATCTTATATGAATCATTTATTGGGTAGATTTATGCTAAGTGCCTTAGACTGGACAAAAGACCTAGCTTGACACCATTATGCAATAGCCATCAACATTACATAATGAACTCTTTCTGTTTTTTTTTTGTTTAATTAAGATATTTTATAAATTTCGTTTTTTTGCTTTTGGTTAACAAATGGTGTTTCATTTTATTTAGATTATTTTAAATAAAAATAATCTGAAAGATCAAATAGGCTTTTGTTTGTTTTTATTTTTAATTCCACGCGCGCTGAACCACGGGCGAAAGCTAATACTTAATAAAATTAAGTTCGAGATTTATTAGATTATTTTTCGTCAAATAATTTGTATGAAACAGTTTAATTATCGCGCGTTTCATAAAAAAGGGATGCAAAGTTTTCGCTTCGCGTAATAATGTACGGTCAACGATTATAGAATAGAACAATAATAGAATACCATAAATTGATATAAAACACACGGACAGACGGGTAACGAGGGTTCCACAATACATAAAAAACATCAATCATCTTTTAGGTTATTTTCTGCTTTGTAGCGACCAGTGCGACTTTTTAAATTCAATTAATTAAAGTGTTTGAAACAAGATCCGTGCCAAGATGTCGTAAATTACCGTCTAATAAAAACTTAATTATGTAAATTAATAAGTCCAAAGAATTAATGGCTTGCGGCATAGAATAATGTGCGCACAGAGCTGATATTAGCGAGTAATAGATATAAAATTATATTGAAGTTTGAAATGTGCACTTCGATGATTGCTAATTCGTTTTAATAAATATACCTAACTGTCATATAATTTTATAAGGCGAGTTTTATTTTATTTTTCTTTTAATTCGTACGCAGGTAAGATATCGTAGTCTTTCTAAACATCTATAAACTGCACCTACATTCAGTATAATCCAATTAACACAGAAACACGCGGCCGGCGATTATGATAAAAGGTAACTACGAGACGATATTCTAGAATTATCCAATTACAAATAAACGAAGCGCCACATCAAATACAATTAAAAATGAATTACTTTAACGTTTCTACGCCAAGATTCTATAATTGGTCGATTACTGAAGCTCGAAGCGATACCTCTGATTCGGTAACTACTCTGTGGCAAACAGTTATTTTGATATTGAGTAAAGAACTATGTGGAATATTACTTGTGGTTTAACGAAATCTCCAAATTAACTATCAAACCTTTTGATATTAGACTTTTAAGCTGTTGCTACCATAATTGGGTCAGAATTGAAAATGAAATTTCAAGGACGCGTTACGTTTAAGTTATGTTTGTTACACGAAAGAGAAGAAAGATACTTTCTTCTCACTCTTGACATTGATGAAGAAACAAAGAGTAAATATAGTCTCTTAAGCACCTTTCATATCAAATCTCCTACAGGGAGTTCTAGAAAGTAAAGGAAGGAAAACCGAATAAATCTGACTAATATTATAAATGCGAAACTTTGGATGGATGGATGGAGATGGAGATGTTTGTTTGAGTTTGTAGCCTAAATTGATGAACGAAACTCGATGAAATTTGGCACAGATGTAGAATATAGTCTGAAAGAACATATATAGGCTACTTACTATTTTTTTTTAATTCCGCGCAGACAGAATCTCGGTCGCAAGTTACTTAATTCTAAACGTTTAACGCAAGGAATACGTTAAAATATCAAGTTTATATCATTACGCCGCAGTATTTACTTCTACCACAACTAATTGTTCACGAAACAACAACTTCGAGTTGTGAAATGAATAATACATACCAACAGTGGGCAATAACAGACTATAATCGTGTGAACGGCAATAGAAATCACTACCATGTTATATGTACAACTTAATTAGTAAAAATTAGACATTTAGTAAGCTAATTACATATTATAATGATTCCAAATGATGGCAGATAATACGTGGAAAATATCACTTTTAAAAAGACAATATGTAAAGACATTGGTAGGGGAAATTAACGTATGTGAAAATGCAATTGTAAATTTTGCTGTAACACATTGAAAAATTTGCATTACATTCAGAAATGCGTGATTTCTCACGTTATTGTAGGTACCAGTATTAAGAGATTTTACAACTTATCAAAAAGTCTTGTAATATTCTAGATTTAGACGAAATATTATTTTTACCGGTGAAATAATAGAAAAACAAACTTTTAAATTAAATAACTTACTTATGGTAAACAAAAGAACAAAGATAACGCTTAAAACTCAAGTCTTAAAATATAATATTTTACTACCGAAAAACACAGGTATCGCTATTCCTATATTTTTAAAGATAAAGAACGGGACTACCCTATGACAAATGTTATCCAATAGTTTTTTTTTATAATATAAGGTGGAAAACTAGCAAGCGGCCACCTTAATCCACCGAAATGGAAAGCGACCGCTGCCCATAAACATCCGCAATTGCAGATGCGTTGCCTACCCTTAATTGACGGAGGAGGAGACGCACATAAAGAGGACATTTCCCCTTCCTATGCGTTTCCTCCACCGTCAAATCCACTTTTCCTTCCCATCCTTTCCTCTTAAGAAAATGGTGGAAAGGGAAAGGGACTAAAATTAGGCCATTAGTATCCACAATTTGTATTAAAAAAATAATAAAAACCCTCAGAAATCTCTACAAATTTATATCAACTTGGGTGAATATTGCTTGCTTTAAAGGTAAGTAAAGTACGTACGATCCCCACATCTCGGGTTACCAATTACAAGTGTAACGAGCAACGAAATATCTATTCTAAAATCATTAACCTGACTTTAAGGATGCGAACCGTACGAGGGTTATGCATGATCGTGTTACAAAATTAATTTCTTATAACTTACAGACAAATTGTTCTAGCTTCTTTAAACATTAAATAAAATATGACTTACTAACGACCAACCTGATCCAATGCTGATACGAAACCTCTTAAATTATCAGTATTTTTGGTATAAACATATCTTGTATCTATCTATACTAATATAATAAAGCGTAAACACACACTTCTTTGTTGTCTAAGATGTCAGCAATTACAGCATATTTTAGAATAATTCTTTTTTTAATAAAAAGCCCTACACTTACGTCATGCTTTAGGCTATATATTTTCACGCCGTTAATCTTAGGGGTAAATATTTTGGATGAAAACTCTTATGTGGGAAAGAGACCATAAGTTGTTGCCAACATCAAGGAGTCCATGGTTTGATATCATGTCATGTCATTTTGGCATTTGCAATTGATAATTTGACAAATGTGAACAATAAAATATTTTTTTTATAATTTCATGCGGATGAAGTCGCATGGGAACAGCTAGTTATTAATAAAACTTCCTCTTGAATCACTCTATTTATTAAAAAAAAACTGCATCAAAAACCGTTGCGTAGCCTTATAGATCTAAGCGCTTGTGCACAACTGTGCGATTGTCGATTGTTTCGCAGCCAATTCAACTGTTTAGTTGCACAACTAAAAATCTAGTAGTGTGCGCACGATATAAGCTCATAGGTATCAAAGCGAGACTAAACAGTTGTGCGATAGTTTAGTCAAAGATGTGCGCACGCTCTGAGCACACATAGGGACAACCATACAGCGAGAAGCGACTATTTTACTATATTGAAGTAAGATGTTACTTGATGATATTAGAGCTTACTATTGGTGAATGATTAATTTTGGTTTAATAGTTTTTGAGTTAAGGCGAAACCAATAACAATGTAGTTAAAAAGTATTAACTACATTCGGCAGTGGATAACTAAATTAACTGGCTAGAATATTGTCAACAAACATACTACGCAAATTGTAAAAAAAAGTGTGAAAAGGACCGCCATCTGTTAACCGAATTGAGTTAAAAAGACATGGTTAGGACAACGCAAAAAAATATTTATTCAAGATCTACGAGTTACGCAATCTGTGTGGTCGTCTTTTGTTAACGATATTGTATTGTTTCAAAATAAACACAGCCCCTTAAAGCCCCTGCACACTACAGATTTATGCTGGGTTTCTGAATTTTCCATTCATTTCATCGTTAAACGTAGCTGGGAAACCGGCCATTAATCGGCCGATAGTTTAGTTGGACGATATGATATGAGTATGTATAGAGGGTGCGCACATTACACCGATTTTTATAAGATTGTAGCTAAAAAGTCCGATCCTATTAGTCTAATATTAAAAAGATAAGTTATCAGTGAGTCATAGGCTATATTTTTAATTTCACGTGAATACGTGAAATATAGTCTATGTTACTCAGTAATGTGGATTTCTAAGGCAAATGATTTGGCCCAATCTGCTAAGTGCCATAGACAAGAAACTGAACTTAAGGCAAATGATGTATGTAATGTAAATCTCTCCGGTAGTTTTGAAATTTATTACATACAGAAGCACAAATCTTTATAAAATTAATTTAGAAAACTAATTGACTTCCAGATACAGACCTTTAAAGGTTAATAAAGAAGATAGTTTTGTAGTTATATATATGTATGTACTTCTGGTAGGAACGCCTATGGTGGTACAAATTAATATTATAAAATAAATTACTTGGTACTAGACACGATTTAATATTTAGTTTGATAACAAGTGACAAAAATCTCACATTTTACGCCTAAAAATCGATCCAATCAAGAACATTAGTCATTTGAATGTTAATTAACTGCCAGTGACAAAATCAAATGTCCATAAATTAGCCATTATGAATAAATCACATTATATCGACGAGTGAAATCTGTCATCGATTAATAAATCGATTTCCACATAGTAACATCCTTTGTATCAGATGTTGAATATATTTATCTACTTCTTTCAAGTTTAAAAAAACCTATCTAATCATAATAAATCAACATGATCGTGTACTAACTAAAACCAGTAGTTAATTAACGTATTAAAATGTTTCTTTGTATTAATTAATTTCCTAACGTCAGCGCGGAATTAATAAAAAAAGCTTGCCTATGTGTTCTTCCAGACTATGCTCTACATCTATGCCAAATTTTAACGAGTTCCGTTCAGCAGTTTAGTCTACAAAGTAACAAACGTCAATCCATCCAAGTTATTCTAACAAGAATATCCAGACACAGCGAATATATCAATAAATGAAACCGTTGAATAATCGCGTTCTGCCATTGCAACATTGCATTCTTCAATCAATTCGTTTGCGGGCGCAGTTCTGATACGAGCTTAAATGCAAAATACAATTTACCCAGCAATAAATCAATAATGATACATTAAACGTCGATCGAGTAGCATATGAGCACACTTACCGCAAAAGGTTCTTATCTAAACGCCACTTAGTAAGATGTCATAATATTGAAACATGCCCCGGGCCTGTTCAATGTTCCCGGCCTTAGCGTCTTGTCAAAATATTGGCGCCAACTCGAGTTCGGGAATACAAATAACATGGCCGCCACGTTGTTTTTTTAAGTCGAAGCGAAAGTCAAGGAGCTTGCTTTTTTGGAATAATTTGTGTTGAAAATATTTTTATGGTATGATTTTGAATTTTTATAACCTTAAGTTGTGAACCTATTGTTAATTATCGCAACAGACAGACGCAAAATAAGAATTTGTGGCGTTAAAAAGTCACATGAATTATCAAAATATTTTTAATAATTCAAGATATTAGGTGTATAAAAATAAAAACGGTCAGAATGTTTTATTATTTATTGATGAATAAAATATCTACATTTCATCATATATGCCCTGTATATCAACAAGTTTCTATTTATGTCTACAAGAAACGTAATTAGCCTCGGGAATAGTACGTCAATTACAGCTTTGGTTCTCCACAGATTTGATTCTTCACTTGATTTCTCCAGATTTATTGCCTCACTAATTAGGCCCGGAGCGGCCCTACTGCTACGTAATTTAATTTTAACGCTAGCAATTAGTTAATAACCGTCCCCGTTCATTACGAGCTACCTAATTTTGCTCTGTCATTGTTTTGTTTTATTAAAATATCATCTCCATGAATAAATTGGAAATGAATTTCTTCCGACTCATTTTGTATGTGTAGGGTAAAACAAACGTTCCTCATTTCGTTAACGTCGACTCACCGTCGGATGCATTTAATTTTTTTTTCGAATCGAGAACATTCGCCGGCGCCATCTCTGTCGCTAATGAAGATTTCGTATGCAGCCGTCCTTTTTTGTCAGCCATGTTCTGTTTGTTTTTGAATCACCATCAATTATTAGCCAGTTTTAAATTAGCCGCTGGCAACACCGGGCAGCTGCTATCTCGCTCTTGTGTTTACATTGTGTATGTGCGTCCTTGTCACTTTCGTGTCGCTTGAGTTTGTTTTGTGCGTGACGCGCCACGCCCCCAGTTCTTTGGATCGCAGGCGGCTGCTTTGACCGGTAGGTAGTAGCGACTCGTTATCTCATCTTTTTTTTTCCCGTCTGTGTGTGTCCAGTCTAATATTTGTGTAGGACGAAGAAAAAGCCAATTTGTAGACTGGGACACTTGCGTTTATTACTATACTAATTATGTCAGCCTATTTACATACTCATGTCTGGTAGCGTCATTGTATTATTTTTTGCATTTGTATAATGTAAACACGTGTAAATTATATACATAAAACAAATTCATTTACGTAATTAAATACAAAGCAACAAAGTAAACTCCACGATTACTTAAAATAATTCAGTACCTTTGACTTCTATAATTTTCTTTTCCTAGAATATTATTAAGAAATACGTAATTGATAGTTACAATTTAGATCAGGACATAACTTATTAGGTACTAACTATTGCCCGCGACTTCGTCCACGCAATATTAAGAAAAAAAGTAGCCTTAATATGCCCGTCTATGTCAGCTACCCTTCAGTGAAAGTCCGGTCGAAATCGGTCCAGCCGTTTCGAAGATTACCCGGAACAAACGCGGCTTGCGGACAGACAGACAGACAGACAAAAAATTTTTAAAACGCGATTTTCGTTATCAGCAACGCAAACATTATCTTCCCGAAATCTGGAATTTTTCTCTTGATATTACAAACAGACACTCCAATTTTATTATATGTATAGATTACATAAATATGTATTCCCACTTTTACATTCAACTAAAACGGCCGAATGCTGGAACGACTATAGAAAATGTAACAGTATCTTTGATACAACGCGTAAACTTTAAGAAGTAAGATTTTAAATTATCCTTCAACGATAAGAATAAGTTTTGTTATCTCTGATTGATCCCAAACCATCTTAATTCTATGTCTTAAGTACATACTACAAAAATACCAAGACAACACAAGCAACATGTAACTTTCATTTATGCTGTGTCCATACACTGTTATATTTTAATTAAACGGAAGTATTTTTTCCTCATTCAAATGACTAAATAGTATAGTAATTTAGGAATATATAATATTTAACGCCGGCGTCCAGAAACACGCTGTTTATTAATAGTTCCTAAACATTAGTAATAATAGAATATAGCCTATGTTACTCACAGATAAATTACCTTTCTGATGGTGAAAGAATTTTTAAAATCGGCCCAGTAGTTTTTGAGTTATTTCAATACATACAAAAATACAAAAATACAAAGTTTTCCTCTTTATAATATTAGTATAGATTAAAATATAGATTATTAGTTACAATGACCTAATAGTTAGAAAATCTAAGTTTAAGCATACGATATTTTTTATATTTTTTTGAGATTGAAGACAACACTTCTATCATAGTTTATTTATTTTTTTAAAACAATTAACTGAAACTAGGGTAAGTCGCTAGTTGCTTGTAAATATAAGACGGGAAGCAAGCCAAATATTATTGTTTCAATTTATGCTGTTTTCCGTTGAAATACTACCGCTAATGAGGCATAGTAATGTAGGTGATTTGTCGCTAGATGGCGTGCATGACGTCCGTCATCACGCGACCTATGTCGCCTTTGGACTATTCCTATGCTAATAGGATTACTATCGTCAAAAAAATTGACAATTATAGTGGCCAGTAGTAATTTTTTCGGTTACGGAAAATGTTTAGTTGCCACTAAATAAGTTATTACATTTCTAATGTTGCAACTTTTGTACCAAATTTAGAATTGTGCGAACGGTAAATTAAATCAAGCTAATATACAGTTGCGTTAGAAAACTAAAATAATATTTAATAAACCACTGCTATCATTTAACTCTTCTACTACTATAATAGTAAACTAAGAGTTGAGTTTTTAATGCAACTGAATTACGATAAATCGATGATCAATATCGATTCAAGTCTTACAACTTGGTGGTCCCTAATTTAAAATGAATTCACTAAACAATACGTTAGTCTGTATTCAAATATTTGTATTAAACATAAATTAAAACCTACTTGTATAGAGTACATCTAAAAGTAATTTATTAAACGTTCTTTGTGCAAATTTCTTTTGTGGCTGAATGATTGATGGACTTTTGCCTTTTCTACTTAGTAAAAACTTTCTGTTGAACCACAGACAACTATTATAACGGTTGTTGTTTAGATAACATTAATCCGCTGTAATTAAATTAGAAGGCATTTGCTTGAATGAATTTTAATCCCCTAAACTACGGTTGAATAAATTTCAATTTTTAGGTTATAATTTTTTACAATTCAATTCACGCGTACCATAAAACAGCGTTAAATTAAACATACGTTAAATGAAGTTATAAACAACAAACACCTGCTGACTAAAGAATCTACATAAATATATCAATTAGTATGAAAATTTAACGGGTGTTCTTTAAATTGTTAATTTAAATAAAACATTTTCTTTATGTATTGACGCGTGAAACAAAAATCATCGTATTCAATTAATTTTCTTTAATTTAAATTGTATTGTGTTGTCTAGGATTTTTGTTATTTTATAACGTTATTTCAATCGTAATCCATTTTGTTCGTGCTTTAAATGCAAGTAGAGAAATAAAATTATTTAAAAAGCATCTATTGTGTATCCAGTTAACCTCAATGTTACCTAAGATCGTTTGCCTCTTAAAAGTAATTTAAGAAAAAACAAATTTAATAAACGACACAAATGAAAACTAATTTCGACAACGGAACTGGCTGATTAAAAATAAGAACGACAAAAAATTAAAAAGATTCGTTCAGTTCAGCGAGTGTTAATATTGGTTTATAGAATTAATGGAGTCAAACAATGTTAGTAATCTGTTGCTAATGTTTTATTACGCTTTCCGAGGGGGAACAGATTCGCCACGCTACCAGATTACACACATCGACAAATTTAATTTGCTACAAGACGCAGCTGAAATAATGGGGTTGTGTATTGTAAAATATACTTCGACATTCATCAATTGTTTATCGAAACTTTTTTACGTTTGATTATTAGACAAATTATTTTCTACACCATTTTACAATAGGTTAGTCTTTAATAAACTTATAAGATTTTCTGTTGTTAATTATCAGTTGAATTTCACATCCTTAACCCATGTACAAAATTATATTATACTCTGTCCTTCTCTTAAAAAAAATCATAGACAATATTATGTTATTGCACTGTATCTCGGCAAAGGAAACATACGGTACGGCGAAAATATTAAATTTATTCTGTACACAACAATGTGTAAATCTGTGTATTCACTTATTTTTATACATAAATGCAATGCGGTAAATTTAATTACCACACAAAATGACAATGCCCATCAATAAAAAAGTAATCGCACTAAGCCAATAAAAAAACAAACTGAAAATTCCGAATAACAAAGAGAAGTGTAGCGTGTAAGGAATTATCTCTTTTATTAGGGCAAACCAAAGAAATGTGTGAACAGCAATAAAAGGAGCAATATGTCGGCGTAGTGGCTTGGAAAATGACAGAATAACAGTGCTGCCAACACAATGGCGCGATTGTCCGCGAGCGTTCGCGCGCCTAAATGTCACGTGGGGTTGATATAAAATTATTTTTTGGCAAAAAAACGTGATGTATCGCACACTACGTTTATTTAATTACATTTTATAGCATTTAAAGCTATAAAAATGTTATTTCATAAAAATGTTTACAAGAATAAACTTGTAAATCAATTAAAAAATGTTTACTAATATTTTAAATGTTACCCTTTTAATTGATAAATTATATATCTGGTGAATTAGTTAAATTTTATTAATATTATAAATACGAATGTTTAGATGGATGTTTGTTAGAGTTGGTAGCCTAAACTGCTGATCTCGATGTAATGTGGCATAAATGAAGGTTTTTTAAATTCCAAACGAACGGAGACGAGGGCAAAAACTAGGTTTAAAAGTATATCAACATTATTAATTAAAGCTGAAGAACATAACTTTTTACATCATAATGAAGTCAATAATACGTTTTAAAACTATTGCCTGTCTAAACATTCATTCAAGTACTTAGTCAAGAGCAGTCAGCGTGAACTCAAAGCGGGAGATAAATCGACTTGGATGTGAAAAAAACACAAAATGACGCTAATTAAACAGCGGCTGTGGAAATGCGCCAGAGATTTGTACCAAGATGCAGTTAAATCTGGTGCTTTAGATGTGATGGCAGATTGATCCACTAAATTTTTATTACCGCTACTTGTACAGGCAATCCACAGCCTAAATATAACCACAGATAATACAATACTAAATTAAATTATTCAAACTTTCGTGAGACATTTTTATAACTAATTATTTTACGGCTATTACTCACGTAAATTTTTTCGGTGGCGGCACCGACCAGTTTCATGTCTTGATGCGAGGCGCGATGCGACCGCGAAACAACCCCAGTAACACTCGCCCTGAAGAAGGACCCCCGCAGGGTCTGAAACTGGTCGGTGCCGCCACCGAAAAAATAGACGTGAGTAATAGCCGTAAAATAATTAATACTATATTAGTAATCCGAACATCACAAACAAAGAACAGTTATGCGAAATAATGAAACAGACGCTCCACGAAATACCTAGATCAAGTCATTATAAAATGAGGAACGCATAATTTGAACTAATGCTACAGCGAGGAAGTGACGAAGGAATTAACGAAATGTGAGAGCGAAGAAAAATATATGTGCGACAGTTTGGAAAGAAAACCGTCTCTATTGACAGGTTGAAAGTTTTAATGACCTTGGAAAAACGGCATTTTAAGAAATATTTAAACACTAGCTTTCACCCTCGACTCCGACCGCGTGGAGTTAAAAAACAAAAGAGAGTAGCCTATGTGTTCTTCCAGGCTATCCTCTACATCTATAGGAAATTTAATTGAAATCCGTTCAGCCGTTTAGGCTACAAACTCTAACAAACACATTCATCCATTCAAACTTTCGCATTTATTATATTAGTATGATAGACTTCAACATTGTTTTGTTTACGGATAAAAATGCTGATGCAAAAAGTATTTTTGTTAAATTTCGTAGTTTTCAAATGTAGCAATTTTTCTCACTTACATTAATCGAAGCGGAATCCCCTTGTAAATATAAAAAAGCATCTTGATTTTCCAACGTAATTTCAATAAATCATGTTATTAAACAACCGTGTAATTGTAGAGTGGGTACTATATAATTTTGTGTATGTATATAAGAGCGTGTACATAAGCGACGCCTCTAAATACACGCTCTGCTGAGTTTATGCTAAATCATGATAAATATCAAAATGAAGATATCGGAAATGTTCATTACATTTCAAGACATGTTTATTTGAAATTATGTTTAAAAGATTTCATATAAAATGGTAGATAAACATATTTTTACTTGTTTATGTTTATTTAAAGTGTGCAAATACAAAACTATTCAAATTCAAATCTAGATTAATAAAGAAGGAATTTCATTCTTGTATGAAATGTAACTACATACTTATTAATCAATCTTCTATGAATAGAAAATAAAGAATCTGTCATGTATAATATTTTATTATATTACTACCTATTTTCCTTAAAGGCAGAAAGACACAACCAGATAAAAAACAATCCATTTGAAATTGGAACGTAATATAGCTGAGCATTACGAATCAAGAGAAATGACAAATGATGAAGTCGCGTTCCATTTTCAAATTGTCACAGCCAGCATCGCACCGCGCGGGAATAATCGTTGCGTCCCGCCGGGATTCTAATCGATTATCTTCTAGCATTAAAATCGATATTTTATTTAAACTTACGCAATATTATTTGGTCTCATAATTAAAACAACGTAACTTACCTGAAACTTTAAATTTAGTTTAATTCAGGCCAGACTTTTTCTAAAAAAAAAAAAAAAAACTCGCCGGCTAACTTTATATCATGTGCTATAGAATATTTTCTGTATCTTCAAAATACAAAATATCTGCCGGAGTAGATGAAGCAGTACCATTTTACCTATAAAAATTGCGTGGAATTATTTGAACAATGTCAAATATCTAAATGATAAATATATTTCAACAAGATGATTTCATGAAAACTATGCGAGACGAATGTTCGATATGTAGTTATCATAGTTATGTCCAATCAAACAAACGAGTTCTCAGAATTGTATAAACAGAGGCACGCGCTCTTCACCGAGCTTAATAGCCTATTCGAGTGGACAATAACTAGGTTTTTTATAGTGTCCGGACGCAAGGTGTTGTTCGCAGTTGTCAATGCGTTACACTCGCTACTAAACGGCTACCGTCGTACAACAAAAAAGAACCTTTTCACGAGAGCATGCATAAACTTTTTTTAACTGTTAAATAATCGTTTAAAAATAATCTTGATTATAATATGTAAAACTATAGACAATATTAATATAGTTTATCCACTTACAATGTCGTCAAACATTTTTAATTATTTTTCTGCAATATCAAAACGTATTCAGTTTTTTTTTGTACCAGTGTCTTCTCTTACATTGTCAGTCACGTAGTCTATTTAAAAATTGTCTCATTAAAAAAGTATTTAATACCACCGTGTAAACAGTCGCAAGTGTTGTTTAAATACGTAGAGCTGTAGTTATTGCGTACACTAATGACAATGCAATGTTTGAATGCCGTCGTCAAATACAGACTAATAATTAACTCTACATTGTTGCCAATGCTGGGCACCAACGCAAAATAATGGCAACACTGTGGAATTAATAAAAACGACGATTTCCTTTAGCATGATGGCTGCCATTTAGTTTTCATCAGGAAGGAAATTAAAATGAAATTAAAATAATTTGGTAGAAATACGCTTATCTAGACTGTCAAACATCTTTAATTTTTACGTCCGTCAATTTTTAATGTTTTTCTTTGGTATAAATATAGATGAAAATATTGGCGACGGATATTACTCCGATTAAAAAATCCTTTAAAGAATAAATGTTTAAATTGTTGAAACGTGTCTCCGGAATAGTCTTTTAGTTGTCATAAGACTCAAAGTCCATTACATATTCCACTCAACCGACAACCTGTTAGCAGTCACGAAAATCGATTACAACAAAAGCGAGATATCGATGTTAAATCGAATCAATTTGTCGAGATTCCCGCTTGAGGTCGCCCCAATCGGAATGACAGTTATGACGTGGCGGGCTGCGGGCTAGAGGCGTGTCTGGGATTGTCCCGGGCTTCATTTGTCGAACCATTTGCTCTGCGGAATGCGGTGTCATCAGTGGGGAACGGAGCGTGAAATAGAATACGCCCCTACAGTGACAACCCTCGGGTGCCCATCCCCCGCAAACCCCTTAACGTGCTAACGAAAATTCCTCTCATCCACTCGATTAAATGTACAGTTCATATTTAAACAGGCATCTCAAATTACGTAAATAATTGTGAAAATAATTAATGCTATGTCAAAATGTTAATTACAAATAGTATTAGGCGATTCGCTAATCGTTTGCGCTTTTCTACTATTCTTCAAGTCTACTATCTTTAATAATGACTAGCTGTTGTTCGCAATTTCGTCCGCGTGAAATAAAAGAATAGTAAAAAAATATAGCCTATTTTACTCAGCGATAACGTAGCTTTTTAATGGTGAAAGAATATTTGAAATCGGTCCAGTAGTTTTTGAGTTATTTCAATAACAAAAATGCAAATCTCTTTATAATGTTAGTATAGATCACTGCGGATTTCAAACTACAACTATTCGACGACTAAAACTGGGTCTATTTTTCTAGTAGCACCTACAATACAGAGTTAATTTGTCTTGTCATTTAATTCCTAATGAACAACTTTCAACTTTTAAAATTGTTGAGTAAATATAAAGACAGTAACTAAGATATTTTCAGATAGTTCGAATATAGCCTAAAACATAACTAGAAATGTAAACACTTCTAGAACAAGATTGACGTCTAAAATAATCAATTCACGACCATAAATTTCAATGACCCGTTTTCAATCCGTACAAAGTTAGACACTGTGATTGTAACAAATTGAAAACTCAGTCGAGTGGAGGTGTTTCTAAATCGGCACCCTAATCCTGGCGGGGCTATTTGTTTACTAAAGGGATCTCGCGACATCTGTACGTGACCCCCAACACAATGAGGAAAGTGTTAACTCGTACGAGAACAAATATTTGAAATTTAAAAAAATGTTTATTGTGAAACCTTAATTAATTACTAAGGGATACAGTTAGATGAATTAGTATAATCTATACTAACTAGAGGAAAGATTTGTATTTTTGTATGTATTGAAATAAATCAAAAAGTACTGAACCGATTTTAAAATTTCTTTCGCCATTAAAAAGCTGTTTTATCGCTAAGTAACATAGGCTATATTCTTATTTTTTTTTAATTTCATGCATTCAAAGTCGCGAGCAACAGTTAGTAATTCTATACAGACTGGTTAGCTAAAAGTACTGTGAACACTTCTAAGTTCTTTTTCTTTTATAAGAAATGTGTTTGGATAATAGATAAAATTCTCTGAAGCTATAGTTGCTGTATAAATAGGCTTATAAACTTGCCTTTACTTAGAGATATCAAGTGGTATGAGCAATTTTATACTAGCCACACCTTACGTTCATCATCATTAGAGCGGTCATAGCATTCCCGGGATCATTGTCGTTGGCTAGCGCGGACTATCATGGCGGCCTAATGTGGCGGGAAACATACGTCTCAATTAGTGACGCGCGGTAACTAATGGCCGAACGGGAGCGACAACGGCATGGGCGCACCTCTAAAACTCTATTATCTATGCTAAACTAGCTGTTGCCCGCGACTTCGTCCACGCTATATTAAGATTAAAAATAGCCTATAATATGCCCGTCTACGTCAGCTACCCTTCATTGAAAGTCCGATCGAAATCGGCTCAGCCGTTTTGGAAATTGTCCTAAACAAACGCGGCTTGCGGACAGACAGACAAAAAAAAATGCGATTTTCGTTATTAGCAACGCAAATACATAATCTTCCCGAAATATGGAATTTTTCTTTTGATATTACAAACAGACACTCTAATATATATAATAGATTTTAAATGTCAACTAGTAAAAATATACCACGCGAAATTCATTTGTTTACTGGTTTACTACAATTGTTATGAACTTGGTTTTATTTCTTGAGAGATCAGATTTTAGAAGCAATCGTTGTTCATTTAATTGAAGTATAAATTCTAAAATGCAGTCTTTCATACAATATCTTTAATACTGTGGTCAATTTAGTATAGTCTGAATTTAAATTAAATAATTCATTTACTTTTTAATGACTTCTTTAGTTTATTTTTTGCTACGATAAGACCACACATCAAGTGTAAATGCCACCCTAGTTTAAACCCATACTTCTCTCACCACGACATCTGCGACTGGCAACAAATTACACAATTCACAATGCCGCTCGAACATTTTTGGCGAAATTCAAGTGTCATTTTATTTTAAGCCTTCAAAAAAAAAATAAAAAAAACTATAGAAGTAACGCATAAACACTGGCCGAAAATTGTTACAAATCTGCATTTGACGTTTGACATTTGTTGCTTTGGTGACCTGCTGTCAAAAGAACAACGTCTCTGATGTTGCCAAAATAATCTATGACTCTTTTTGCCTAGACAATACGGTTTAATTTCGTATAGCTGGTAGTTTTTTTGTTTGTTTTGGCGGGGAAGTGATGCTACTAATATATCTGTCGGTGGGGCGTTTTGTTGCGGGCCCCATGACAACATATGCTGTGATTTGTTTTGACCGCACACAAAATGTGTCGCTCTTAATATTGTTATTAGCCGACGATATATTTGTCGCACTTTTAAATATTTCATTGCTTTCTTACGTCGTAAAACTATTAGAGAAAAAAATGGAACGGTTTTTTCGAACGTGTTTTGTTTTTAGTTTAAAATCAAACTGTCATAGTAGTACCATTTTAATCGTCTCTTAAGCTGTCTTTAACCGTTATTAAACTACACTGAGGGACATCCTTATTATAAATAAGACTTTCTAAAATTAACGGCTAGCTAAAAGTAACAATAAGAACTTACCTTATCCTTTCCTTCCCGTCCTTATAAGGTAAAGGAATTGACGGACGGCTTAGGAAGTGGAAATATCTTCTTTCTGTACGTCCCCTCCTCCGTAGATCAAAAGAAGGCAACGGATCTGCAATTGCGGATAACTAATTGAATTCTTGTATCCTCTTGCTTGTCTCTTCTAGCAGTTTACAAACTCCAACTATCTATCGATCCATCTAAACTTTCACATTTATAATAATATGTTAAATTGCTTTATTTATAGGAATGTTAATTGTCTATACTTCCTTTTACTTGTTAGACGAAAATTTTCTTTAATATACATCCGCATTAAAATGCTTCAGTCAAATTAACACAGCTAGATAATAAATCTAAATGAAGTATCACACACAATTAATACAAATGACACTATTAAAAGATCATCTCTCATTCACTATAAATATCCTCTCCCTTCGTAGCCGCAGTCATATGTCTTTATTCCGTCTAATAACAATTTGGGCAATTATGTGACAAAAGGGAAGCGTTTTCGTCGCGAACATTTCTCAACGCTTCACTCCCCTGGGGAAGTCTGCCCACATTATTGCCTCTATCGTGATTTATTTATCACTTTCCTACTTGATTTTGCACCGTTTATTATAGAGTTACAAAGCATTAGAAGAGTATAGACCTGTCTATTAGACATCTATACTAATATTGTAAAGATTAAAGATTTGTATTTTTGTATGTATTGAAGAATTCGTACACTACTGGGTCGATTTTAAAAATTATATCACCATTAAAAAGCTACGTTATCACTGAGTAAAATAGGCTACACTTTGTTACTATTTTTTTAATTTCACGCAGGCCCAGTGGTCCAGTGGTTTTTAAATTATTTAAATACATCCAAAAACCCAAAAATACGCATCTTTCCTCTTTATAACATTAGTATAGAAAAAATTAGAATCAGTTGTTGAAAAATTCTGTGTTTTTTTAATGGTCGATTTTCATTAACAAATGCAAGTCTAAAATCATAATCAATGCTTAAAATTAAAATTAATCCAATAATCAAGTGTTTTATTTAGTAGTTAAATAGATTATAGCTACAGACAGTTTTCAATTTAAAGTACAGTCGCCATTAAAATAGCGTTTTAAAGTTACCTCTACAGTCACGTACAGTCGAAAACAAATGTGTTCGGGCACACCGCGTGTTAGCCAGGTCGGACGCAAATTGGTTTTAAATACGATTTATGTCCCGCTGCTTTTTAAATCCGGTACAGATTATGTAAGTTCCGTTTTCTTTATTGACATTTAAAATTTTATTTCTATTAAATTGTCTAGCATACTTACAATAATCTATCTAATTCTCTCTAGAAAAAATTGAGGATATAATAACATTTTAAACTTTTCAGCGGTAAAAACCCACGGTGACAGACTTTGCCTCGTTTAAAATAAATTAATGTATTAACTTAATATATTGGAACTAGCTTTTGCCCGCGACTCCATCTGCGTAGAAATAAAAAAATAAGAGTGAGTAGCCTCTCTATTCTTCCAGACTTTCGTCTACATCTATACCAAATTTCATCGAAACCCGTTCACCCGTTTAGGCTACAAACTCTAACAAACATCCATCCATCCATCTAAACTTTCACATTTATAATATTAGTATGATTAAACATGAACAGATTTCAATATTAACTAGTACAGTTTATTTGCAAAACGTGCTTTGAACATAAAAAAAACAAAGTAATTAATTATTTTAAAACAAGAAAACGCGTAGACAATAAATTAATCGTTATGCAGAAAACGTGCGAACTCGATAATTATCATAAGTTAATATCATTTGCATGACAGTTCTTGTCATTGTTAATTATTAGTTCTGTGGTGATAAAATTAACAATTTAATACACGAGCTGCACGTTAGCTGTATTAATAATTAATTAATACGACAAAGCTTAGCTCCTTTATGTTGCCTTGTTATTTAAACATAGACATTTAAAACGTAATGAAGATAATTTCGGGAATCTATCCTAATATAATAAAGCGTAAACACACATTACTTCGTGGCGTAGGATGGCAGCAATCACAGTATATATTTGAATAATTCTATCTTTTAATAAAAAACCCTACTCTAACTACACTTTTAGCTATATGTTTTCACGCAATTAAAGTTAGGGGGTAAATGAATTGGAAAAAATAATGTAGGAAAGGGACCATAAACACAAGCTGCCAACTTTAAGGAAGCATGGTAACGGTAATTTTGACATTTGCAATTGACAATTAGACAAATGTAAACAATGAAATAAAGTTTTTATAAATTCATGCGGATGAAGCCGCACGGGAACAGCTAGTAATAAATAAAGACAAAACAAAACGAGGGTAATTTCAAGTGGCATCTTAAAATGGACTCAAACGGTTTGTTGTGACTACTTGGAAGTGAAGAGGTATAAAAAGTTATCA
Source organism: Papilio protenor (assembly GCA_029286645.1). NCBI lineage: Eukaryota > Metazoa > Arthropoda > Insecta > Lepidoptera > Papilionidae > Papilio > Papilio protenor. Next base: position 950,822 of record JAGSMZ010000010.1, on the reverse strand, counting down.
ACCGCCTCTCGTTCAAAGGCGGATGAAAAAAGCTCAACGCACTCCTCCAAACTATGTTTTTTCCAAATATCTTCAATTCATATAAGCATATCAACTACTGATTAGTATAAATGGATAGGTCATTGCTTGGAAAGTCATCAAAGCTTTTGCTTCTATCCTTTTTAAACGCGTTTGATGTTAAAGACAGTAAATTCTATCTCTATTTTTAGTTCGAATACTGACCACCGCTACCAATCGCGACCGTAAACGGTAAAATTGTGAAAAACACAAAAGCACAAAATACCAACTCTTATAACCTATCCATTCATACCAACCAAATATCGGTAAATAATAAATCCAATTTCCACTAAAACAGGTGCAACTGTTAAAATTAAGCTTATGAAAACCGCGGCTAACCGCTCAGTGGAAATTAACTTACGGGTTTCACAGATTTGTTAATAGTTATGAATTTAAAATTAATTGAACGGTTCCAAAATCCTAAATGCGTTATTAAGTTTTAAAAGTTACCTACCGAAAATAATAATGTACTCAATTAGATTAGAACCTAATTTGAAAAGGAATGAACAAAAACTTAATTGGCAAACGATTTGGCGCCAAAGATTATCGTGGCGCCAAACGCTGACATTTTATTTTTTGTGTCTAATATCAACGCATCATTAGTTTCTGCAACTTGTAAAAGGGTAAAAATCTATAGCATTTCACTTGTTCAGAGTTAATTCGTCATATTTATAACTGCCTTATTCATTAAAATTCCAAACGAAAAAAAACGCGGCGCCTGAATTTAGTTTGGCGCCAAAATGCGTGACTTTTTTTTGCTCTATGACGTTTCGTTGCATAAGAAGAGTAGGGCACAGAGTAACAAAAACGGTCATAGACAAAAAGGTTACACGCGTGAAGTATTGCAGTTAGTGCAGAGGCCGTGACGTTACGAGCGATTTTTATCCAGAATGACACAGATCCTCTTACCCGATTTATACCACTAGCAGTTAAGTATAGTAGGACAAACTTATCTAGCCGGGTAGTCTGTTATCGCGTTTAGTTCTATTAGACAGCTACAACGATCTTGTGAGACTTTTTGACATTGGTATGAGACGCTAATTGGCTATTAAAAGGTATCGTTTATGCGCCCTGGGTCAAATAAATTTATCATTCTATAGACAAATACTTATGCCAAAAGGACAGGAATACTGTGTTGCATACGATGTAAGCATTTAAATTAATTTGTCATTCAAACTTTAATCTAGGCAATTACAGGCCAATTAAATCTTATTATCTCTCTATTGAAATGTAATTGTTACAGAGGCGTAATCGTATCTAAATAATGACAATAAAGTCAGTACAAAAGCGCCTACGCAGTACAACAATGTAGGATATTTCATACCACTAATTACGTGCAATGAGATATTGTACTATACCGGTTTAACTGGATAAATAGACTTGCACAATCTTAACAATACTCCTCATTCGTTGTAATTAGCCATTAAAGTGGATTAAATGATTTTATTAGTTTCTTTCCTTTAATAAGACCATTTCTATCCAATTATTATTACTTACTGACGTATTTGAAGTTCTTATTGCTACTAAAGGTCACAATTTAAGAAACACATACGTTTATTAAATTACGTACTGGTATGTAGAAAACAGATACTGATTCGGTGTCACGGCACAGCACTATCGATTTAAAAATCGACACTCACGTCCCCTTCCTACGACGGTTGAAAGTTGAATATAAACTGTATACAAACTAATATTATAAATAATGGATGGATGAATGTTTGTTGGAGTTTCTAGCCTCAACTGCTGAACGGTTCTCAATTAAATTTGGCATAGACGTAGAAGATAGCCTGGAAGAACACATATGGAGAGCCATAAACAAGAAATAGAATAGAAGAACACATATGCTACAAGCTTTGTTTTTTTTCCACGCGGTCGAAGTCGCGGGCGAAAGCTAGTTTATATTAAAGCCCAAAGGTCCGAAAACCTTCTCCATCACAATTCTTTATTAAAAACAGGTATTTTCGTTTATAAGAGCTACTTCATTGCTTAGAGCCTTCAAATGGGAACATCAAATCAAATTGTCAGATCGACCACAGATTAAATAAAAAACCTCAAATAGTGTGGTGCAATTTCACTGATAAAAAAGTTTACTCCCAGAGATCGGTTAACGGGGCGTAAAACCAGAAGTTACGTGCCGATTGCTATTGACCGAATATCGCAGTGTGAATTACTAGATGCGCCCGTGAGAATGTGGTCGAGGTTAGTTTATTTTTAATTTAATATCTATATCACTTTTTCCCATGCTGCCAGTGAGTCGACAGACCTTTCGATTTTTAATCTAAAATTGTTTACAATCACATATTATGGCAATACACTCCTTGATCAATTTATATAAATCAGCTCCAAATATACATAACAAAAAAAATGGAAATATACGCCAAAGAAATACGGATCTACTTATCATAACAATGCAATAACAAAACATATTTCATGGAATCCATTGCTCTTAAAACTTCAATTATCATGTGTATAACAAGCTTTTCGCGCCAAAACACTGAGCTGTCAAATTGACAACACGAGTTTTGGTGCGAGTATGAATTGAATCATCGGACAATGATGGCCGTTGGGGTTTGTTGAGGTTGCGTTCACGTATTGACCGTGGATAATTGTTCGGTGAAGGGACTGGCTTTATTCTTTTTTATAACTTCAAGCCTTTTTGTTTTTGTTTAACATTCTTGAGGTTTATTATTTTTTGCAATAGTGAAGTGAATTTTAACATAAATCAGTTAATGATTCATTATTTTGAAAGACTAGTTAGATTGTCCGTTAGTCCTCTGTCATGGGGCGCGAAAAACAATTAGCCATTACCGCAAACTGGCGAAGTCTGTCTGCATGCAATTACGATTACAATATTCCAAATTTGAAAATTAAAAAAACAAGTCCAACCGGATACTTATCCCTAATTAAGGAGCATAAACAGAAACATTGTCACGGGCCATTATGCGGCGGCTTCACAAAGTGTTGCCAGAACGCAGACACACGAGCGCCCTCTGTAAATAGGCCGTGGTGCCAACCGAGCCGTTCAGTCGCGACTGAGAACGTTTGTTTTGATAACACCGCGCTCACGTTTTTTTTCTAAAACGCTCTATTTGGTACTTATCATATGTTTGAAGTACAGGGCTGTCAACGTACTGTCATATATTATTCAATTTTGGCAACCCTATGGAATTGAAACACACACCACACACCTTTGACTAAACTATTGCACAACTGTTGACCGATTGTCGATTGTGTCCAGCCAATTCAACTGTTTAGTTGCACAACTAAAAATCGAGTAGTGTGCGCACCTCCATATAAGCTCATAGGAATCAAAGCGATACTAGTTGTCCGATAGTTTATTTTCAGGTGTGTGCACGCTCTAAGAGAGCTCCACAGAACAGATAACAATGATTAGTGCGTCAGTTATCAAACAAATGAAAAAAAAACACAAACTACACGCCATAAAAACAAATCGAAAGATTACATTAACACAATCTGTTTCATCGAACAACTAAAGAATTACAGTCATTAATATCAACCTATTCTTACAAAGGTAATCAAATCGGCATTCGTTAGTTTCGTTTCAATTTTTCGGTCGGTCGACACTCTGTTATTACTAGTTAATGACTACAAATGGTTCAAGTTTGCATATGTAATCATATCAATTTTATTATCTATGTTTATTATCAAATAATACAATAGTAAATACATTTGTTTCCTAATAATAAACAGGGGTGTGTAAATTACCTTCTCTACATTATAACAAAAGTCTATGTGTTCTTCCAGACTATCCACTACAACTATACCAAATTTCATCGCGATCCGTTCAGTAGTTTATGTTTCAAACTCTAACAAACATCCATCCATCCAAACTTTCGCATTTATAATATTAGTAAGACTAGTAAGATCAACGTAAAACTTATTTAACTAGTTTTCTACTATACTCAGAGTCATTAAACGGTTACGAAGGGAGGCCTTTAGTATTGGCGTAAATGAACAAATCATACTGAGAGATTGCTTAAATAATGATTATATGATTTTGGATGGTCTTGTAAAAGATACTGATATGAGATACTCTTCGTTAGGTCAACATGTCTTTTGCTAAAGGTAACAAATTAATTATTAATTACTAGCTTTCACCCGCGACTCCGTCCGCGTGGAATTAAAAAAATCAAAACTAAGTAGCCTATGTGTTCTTCCAGACTATCCTCTACGTCTATGCCAAATTTCATCGAAATCCGTTGAGCCGTTTAGGCTACAAACTCTAACAAACATCCATCCATCCATCCATCCATCTAAACTTTCGCATTTATAATATTAGTATGAAGTATGATTTATTCCTGTGATGTATGGTCACAATCACCTGTGCGCATCAAATGCTTTTAAATACGTGATTAACTTGAACTATTAAAAAAATCAATAGTGAACACGTATAAGTCCGCTTTCGCTACGCATTTTTTCCGCCAAACTTCCAATAGACCCGTACGATCTAAGAATGGAATGTTTTTCTACAAAATTCCATCAATTTGAGCTCCGTAACGAGGTATCCGAAACGTGTCAGGATATTCAATTTGTACTTGTTAGAGACCTGTCCACGTTCATTGTTCGAGTCGCACGCACTAAATTACATTTGGTTGCGGTCCCTATACGTACAAGAATTTCTAAAAAAAGGACATGTGATTCTAAATACTTTAAATCCGATTAAAAAGCAAAAATGCGAGATAAACCATAGAGACATTTATAACAAACTAGCTGTAGCTCGCGACTTCGTCTGCGTGAAATTAATAAATGTTAACGTAGCTTTTTAATGGTGTAAGAATTTTTGAAATCGGCCCAATAGTTTTAAAGTTATTTCAATACAAACATAAATCCAAATCTTTAATCTTTTTAACATTAGTATAGAAGTGTAGATATGCTAAAAATACTTTTGCTAAGTTTAGCAATAGAGTAGGGAATTGGACACAAACAATGAACGATGCGAGGTACTAGGACAGCATAAAACACGTGATGCGTCTGTATCGATCGGGCGACATGCCCCGCCAAGTCATTGACTAAACAGAACTCGACACTGCCAAGTAACGAGATTCTAGAAATATCGATTACATTCCCTTGACTTGACTCGGTTAGCATTTCCACACAGCAATTTAAACTAGGCTTACATACTTCTTCACGACACAAAAAGCCTTTAAATCGACTAAGCAACAGCAATTTATAAGTAAAATTAGGGCCCCTAACAAATGTCATTACAACGAACAAAATTGCCAGCATCGAAAATTTCGAATTCAGTACGGTGCGACGACATTTAAATTGTCCTCGTTATTAATAAGTCGTTAGAATAATAAAATCTAATGCGATTTAGGCAACACTGTCGCTTGTCAGGTGCGGTAACTCCGAGCGTGGCTGATTCGTTATTTTTTGCTGAATCTTAACGATGTCTTTTGCCTTTTTTTAGCATTTTGTGTGCTTCATACGGTCCTAATTGAGGTACAGATTCGCTAAGGATGCGATTAGGTCATGATTGATACAGCTGTTTTGCTTTGATGCGTTAGGTATTTAAATCGTATATTATAAATTGTTCTCCTTTGTTAATTTTGACTTCTTCGAAAATAAGCATGACGGCCAACGAATGGAATTTAAATTATAATTAATGAAATGTTTTAATTTATTTCTTTACGATTCTAGAATACATTTGTGTGAAAATCGACGCTTTGAACACTTTGAAGCAACAATTTCAAATACTTATCCTGTTTATCGTCACATGTAAAAAGTCTTTACTTGTATAGGGTTGCCATCGTTAAAAATCGTTGCCAGAAATAAAAATGCGATGAATCAATTTTGTGTCATACAAACATAACAAAAGCATTCATTTCATGACCATTTGCATATTAATAAAATATGTGAAATTCCATGACAAAGCGTTTCATAGGCGGTTTAAATTAACGACAAGGATTTAACTGCGATGGGTTATATTTTAATGCGTGGCTAACCGCACCCGCTAAGTGCTGGCCAGTTATCTTAGCAGAATATTTCAAGACGATATTTTTAAGCTGTACATTTAAACATTAAAATTACTAAGGTCCTGTCCCACCACTGGCTGATAAAGGCTCAGTTAGCTTAAAAATGACGTCACTGTCAGATAAGGGAACAAAATCCGATATTTCCATCACATTTTACACGTTTGATTGGAATCAGGCAATTTACAATTTGGTGGGACAGGGCCTTACTCTTGAAACCTTTGGTTGCTGTAAAAAGGTTTGCGTTAATAAATACATTTGTTATACAACATACATGTTTGTTGAAAATGATGGCCGTGTAATTGCCAAGGTTTCATAATAGACACTAACTAAAATGACTAGGTTTTACATGATACCTAACACACTTTTGTAAGGAAAGCGAGACTCGGCAGTTATATTCCATATTTTTTGTGAGATTTATTTACTGTTAGATATAACATTATCTTGGATAAACAGGCTTTTGTATCATAAAATATATTATTTTTCTATCTCAAATGTATTATATTGATTAAATAGCTTTCGCCCGCGACTCCGTCCGCGTGGAATTAAAAAAAACAAAAGTGAGTAGCCTATGTGTTCTTCTAAACTACCCTATACATCTATACCAAGTTTCATCGAAATCCGTTCAGCCGTTTAGGCTACAAACACCAACAAACATCCATCCATCCATCTAAACTTTCGCATTTATAATATTAGTTAGATTAGATTAATTATCGACCTAGTAATGTGAAACATTTTGACAGACGACAAATAATTAATATGCAACTTGGTAACGTAACACTTTAAAAAAACACTTACTTATTAATGAGTTCTGTTTCACAATAGTAAAATTAAAACTTGTAACTTGTAACTGGTAACATCTTATCGCATAGCAAAAACAATAAAGTTCGAAGCGGTTACGCAAACTAAAGCGTCAACTGAAGCCGTAAAATAAACATTAACAAGTTAATTTCAAGAAACAATTAACTGTTATACAATTTTGTTTGGAAATTACGTGCAGGTAATTAATGTAGGGCAACACTGAATGTTTTTCCACACATTTAATCTTACCAATAATATACATGCGAAAGTTTGGACGGATGGATGTATGTTAGAGTTTGCCGCCTAAACGACTGAACGGCTCTCAATAAAATTTAACATAGATGTAGAACATAGTCAGGAAGACCACATAGGCTGCTTTTTGACCGACTTCCCAAAAAAAGGAGGTACTCAATTCTTCTGTATGTTTTTTTTTGTTCTACGCGGCCGCAGTTATAGGCGAAAGCTAATACGAAATAAAATTGATATTTGGACAAGACGTAATCCAGTTTGCAACTTGGCTGTTACCGATAAAACTGTATTTGTTATGTAATAATATGAGTTTATATATCGTATATTGTAACTTATTCATTTCTATTAATTCTAGAGATAAAAGAAATGTAACGAATTTTCGTATAATTACTGACTAATTTCCAACAATGTACAGCGATTATACTTTTCTTTCGAAGCTTTTAAGAACGGCCCGTATTGAAAGCTCGTTAAAATGTTACGATTGCTGGGTGTGTTTTTTATTGTATATTTTATGGCGGGAGAGTTACATTTTAGCGCTGCGGGCTCTTTATTACGGTGTCATAGACTCGAATAATGTTTTAGTGCCTGATAACGAGTCGAAAGTCGATTCCCTTCCTCTATATACAACACTAATATACTTTATGTCTATGGTCACTCGATACTACTGTAACGAATAAATTATAATGTTACTGGTGCTTAATAAAGAATGTTTATATTGTTTTATTTGATAAATGAATGATATAAAGACGTCGGTGGCTCAGGGGTTAAGTTAACTTTTAATCTGCAGGTCCTGGGTTCGAATCCCATAATGTACATAGTTTTTTTTATTATAAATTAAGTAAGGTCAGCTATTTTTCTCTTTCATTTGTTTTATAAATAAGTTTAACTGTTATTATTAAAATATTTCCCTCGTTCTGTTAACAACGTCCTTACCTTAGTTTGTCATTAGCGCACTAATGAAAACTCATTTCTTTTTAGGCTAGTGGTTTTGTTGTGAGCGGTACTTTTTAACATTGTTAATTACTGCAGACCTTTAAAAAATTTCGTTTAATGCAATTAAATTAAAACACATGAAGTTTTCATATTCTATCTACCATACTAGACTAGTAAAAATAAAATTGAACGCCTTTCGATTTCGATAATTGTAAATTGTTATTTTTTAGTTATCTACTATAATTTGAAATTACTAATGCCATTTTATTAATATGAATTATCTTCTCTTGTTCCAGATGGTCAGTCAAATCACCTTAACTTATTCAATTCGAGGCCGCAACCGAAAAAGAAGCGAAAATCAAGAACAGCGTTCACAAATCACCAGATCTTCGAACTGGAGAAACGTTTCCTCTACCAGAAGTATCTATCACCTGCGGATAGAGATGAAATAGCCAGCTCTCTTGGTCTATCCAACGCTCAAGTCATAACGTGGTTCCAAAACCGACGAGCAAAATTGAAACGAGACATGGAGGAGTTAAAAAAGGACGTGGAGAGCGCTAAAGTTCTATCCGCGCATAAAACCTTTTTGGAGAACGTGACGGATTTGGGTATACTGAAGAAGAAAGCGATGAGTATAGGTGCAAGCGAGGAGGCCGCGACCAATCTTGTCGTGAACGCATCCAAATGAAACGAGGCAGCGCGCTCGATCGCGCCCGACAGCTACGATCGAAGCGTGCTCGATTTTTAAATCGATATAGACTATAAAGTGATCGATTATCAAATCGATACCCAAAGACTAAAACGAGTGATCGATTTTTAAATAAACTCGAGTGACGTTATAACTTTAAACGTTTATCGATACTGGCTCTCAATAAAACGAACAATTAAAAGTGTAAATTTAGTACTTAGTCACGTATTACGTTAAAACTTTTAACTGAAATTATCTATGAAGTGAATTTTAAAGATGAATATTTAAGATTTTCAAACTAAATAGTGACATTAGATGTTTTTATCTTCACTAGTTTAGCGTCGTACTACACTATTTAAAACGTTATAAATAACTATTTGTGGGCGTTGAAACGTTAACGCTATGGAAATGTTTCGCATCAGTGCATTGTAAATAAATATATTGTACAAATAAAAATGCTTCTTTCGAAATATAAATGTGATAGTTGATTGTCTTTAAGTACTTAATAGTTTATAGAAATATTTTAAATTATTTATTACCGTAGCGCTATCACTGATACATAAAACGCGAAAATTAAAATTAAAAAATTAACCAGTTGAATGCTATTAGCGTACCATAGTGCAATATAGATAAATAATCTTTGACTTATCAGTGGTAATGCTATTTCTCGAATTTTCTTGTAAATATAATTGTATAGTTAGATGCGCTTAGAGCGGGCGAAAACCGGACTAATTTATCGCACAAATGTGCGATTGTCGATTGTTTCGCAACCAAGTTAACTGTTTAGTTGCACAACTAAAAATCGGGTAGTGTTCGCACCTCCATATAAGCTGTTAGGATTCAAAGCGAGACTAAACAGTTGTGCAATATATTAGTCTAAGGTGTCTCACGCTCTTAGTTATAGAATATTTGAATATAGAACATTGCTGTCTTATACTAACTATTTAAAAAAGAAAGTTAATAATATGTTGCCTTTCTGGTGTTTCGATAATATAATTATTTATGCGAATATTGTTACACAAATTCAATTAGTAACATTCGAAATTCGTTTTTATATATTTTATCTATCAAATGCAGTAGTTCGATGTTAGTTAAAATTTGTATGTATTTGAGCATGCCTAGAGCAATTGCAACTCTGTACTTAATATTTATATAGAATCTACAGATAAAAAATAAATAGATTTACTATATTATGTTCTTCATATATTTGTGTTTAACAGCTGGTTTCTTGTCTAGATTACAGATTAATAAATGAGCATTACGGTCTTAAATTAAATAAAAAAGTGACATCTAGCATCAACAATATAAAATGCAAATGTCATACTTACTTTAGAGGTTATAAATATTTAACTTTTAAATATTTCGAGTTAATAAAACCGTCAATTAAAAGAAACTTGTTATGAAAATTAACTAAACGTTATCGATTTTACTTTTGGTATTCAAAATTTACTTTCTCCATCCGTATTTCAAACTTAAAAAAAATATATGTAGACAGTCTTTCTCTTAATGTTTTTATTTATAATTATTATTTATTTTTAAAATCTTTTGTCAAAAAAGGATTTTCAAACAAAATGATTACACAATTATCTTATAATATACTTATATAAAATCAATATTGACACATACAAAAAAAAAAATATTCAGTTTGTAGCAAAATTAATTTTAACAACCATTTCAAGATTTATTTAATTTAATAACATTTTAGCAATTCTACAGTCCTTTCATAAAATATTACAGTTTCTATTGTCTTGTATAAAAGAACATTTCATGACTGTTCGTAAACATGATTATAGTGTGTCTAAATAAGATAGTTTGATAAATGACGCATATGAAATATCGAATTCAATTTGTATGAAGGCAAATTTCGTACTTAATAGACAGGTATCGTAGTGACGAAACAAACACGCATAGCGAACAATTATGAAATATCGATATTCGGTTTAAATATTTATCGAACTCAACTAAAAATATTATTTTATTATTAACTAATTTAGAGGACAATTCTAGTATTAATTATGGTGTAGAGAATTTAGCGATATCAAAAATAATAGCGAAATCCAATTCGATTACGTACGGCTGTAGTAGTAATAAACATTTATTTACTCTCATTATTTGTAATGGTTCTGCAGGTCATTATTAATTTGTGAAAACAGTGTTTTTTTTTTTAATTCATAAGTTATGACTATGAATCTATCGATTCCAACTTCTATAAGAATAAAAATCGAAAATCGATAAGATTCATGACTGATTTTACACAACCCATCCCTACTAAATTTGAAATGAATTGTCAAACTAATCTAAATTATTTAGACACACTATAGCATTTTTTTGCTGTCAAGATTTTATTATCTGTGAATTTAATTATTTTGGATGTGTCAACACTGATTTAATGTCAAACGTTCCTACTAAGCTGCAGTTACTTATTAAATTATAACAGCACTCGATGTGTGCTTCAGCAAAACATGTGAATATTGATTAGTGTAAATAAATAATTACGTGTTCTTTCATAGTTGTTTTGTATTCCCTAACCCCTGAAACACACTGACACTTGCCATCCCTTACATTATCTTTTATTGAACAAAGACAACAATATGAACATTTTACAACGATGACTGCTTGCAATTGACCTGATTATTGTAAATTAACTTCTAGTTTTCGTGATATTAGTCCCTTTCCCGTTCCACCCTTTTCTTATAAGGATAGGATTGGATGGGAAAGTGGATTCGACGGTGGAAGAGGCGTGTAGGAAGGGGAAATATCCTCTTTATGTGCGTCTCTTCCTCCGTCGATTCAGGGTAGGCAACGCATCTGCAATTGGGGATGTCTATGGGCAGCGGTCGCTTCGCCATTTTGACGGATTTAGGTGGCCGCTAGCTCGTTTGCCACCTTATTCTATTAAAAAAATATATATATTAAGTGACAACTGAGAATAACAACGCTTATAAACTGTTTTCCACTCAAATAAAATTAATAGCAAATAAAAGTTAAATGTATTTAACTTGAATTGCTTTAAAAGTAATTTATTAAGGTCAATCAATAAATAAATGTTGTTGCTACAATTTTAAAGATAAGAAAACGAAAAACCCACTAAGAACGGCTAATTAGTAAGAAAGTTTCATCTTTCCTTCTGTTTACCTTCGTTTTATCTATATGGAAGTTAGGAGGAATCGTGGTCAAGCGCTGGTTTATTTATGACTAGCTTTCGCCCGCGACTCCGTCCGCGCGGAATTAAAAAAAATGAAAGTGAGTAGCCTATGTGTTCTTCCAGACTATCCTCTATATCTATGCCAAATTTCATCGAAATCCGTTAAGCCGTTTAGGCTACAAACTCTAACAAACATCCATCCATCCATCCATCCATCCATCCAAACTTTCGCATTTATAATATTAGTATGATAAAAAAAATGAAGGCTAAAGAATAAAGTATCACAAATCAGGAAGAATGAAATTAAAAGATTAACATATAAATTCACTTATTACTGTTTCAAAAGACAAGACTAAAACATTACAAAACTAAATTCTTTAGTTTTCAAAGACCACACCGATCTTCTAATATTTTTAATTAAGCGGAATTAAAATAATCGAATAGCAGAGTAACTAAAAGCAGTTTCGAATATTGTAATCGATTCGCCACACATCGAGTCTGGCTGTACGAGAGTTGCCTTTGTTTGAATTACAAACGAGCACTGATGACGACGTCGCGTGCCGAACGCATACGGGTTTGTTGCACAGATAATGCTATATTTTTTTTAATAAAAATAAAATACAAAATTAAACATTGATATTGCAAGACTTATCTGTAGTAGATACAAAGTACCCGAATAATCTTACTAATATTATAAATGCGAAAGTTTAGATGGATGGATGGATGTTTGTTAGAGTTTGTAGCCTAAACGACTAAACGGATCTGCATTAAATTTGGCATAGATCTAGAGCATAGTCTGGAAGAACACATAGGCTACTTGCTTTTGTTTTTTTTTAACTCCACGCGGACGGAGTCGCGGGCGAAAGCTAGTGGTCTAATAAATGATAACCATGCAATAATTTTGCCTGCATTTTAAAGTTTGCGCAAATTGCTTTCAAAACCATCTGTCAAGGAAATCTTCATCAATTTTTAAAACGCGTGCGCAGATTAAAAAAAAAACTAAACGTCTATCCGCACTTTAAATTGTCAAATTACGTAAACAATCCTAAAATGTAATTGTTAAAACTGTACGAGAATTTGCTACGGACACGAGTTTGTTATTCCATAATTGGTCGCCCGATAGATTTCATGTCCAATATACATAGAACTCATGTTCAAAATATGAAATTACTACGGATAGGTCTATGTAAGCTGGTTTGCGTAGACACGCAGTGTTTCGGCCACTTTTAAATATTCATTGAACGCCGTTTAAACGTTAACTATGGCCAGTGTCTTTAGTCGAAGTGATGATCCGTAGACAATTAGTAATTGCTTTAATAAAGTCCAAATAAAAATTGTTTCTTTCCTTTTCATGGAACACTTCGTAAATATTTATTAACTAAATTAATTTAACTAACATCGAAATAATACTTTTATTTTAATATTCAGTCACACATGTATAACATGAATAGAACTTTTACCTTAAAATATAAATAACAAAAGACCAGCCTTTAACCCAGAGTTTGCAGGTTATTTTTATGTATCCTTTTGCTTAATTACTTTACACTTTCATTCTCTGTCAATAAAGTAATTACAGAGAGTAAAAGTGTAAAGTGTAAGGAAGATCAAGTAACACAACCAACTCAACAAATCTCATTCTTTTATTTGTCGCTGATGTCAACTGTTAACATCACTGACCTGTATAAATGGACAGGCTATAAGACGATTTTGTGCCCATTTGGTTTTCCCCATTTTAGCGCTGATGGTATCAGTTGGTAATGAGCATTTGAAATAATAACAGAAATAGAATTGACTGTCACTAACGTCAACAGGAACGAAGCAAGCAGTGATTTTGAAAGATCCATTTGTAAAGATCAATGTGTAAAATAGTCAAGTAACATGAAATGAATCGTGTCAATTTTATTAAAGTTATAATTATAGCATTATATCATAATTATATGGCAAGATATAAGAACTCTATCGTAGCAATTTCACAACATTTAAGAAACCAATAGCACATTGAACAGAAACCGCAAAGAAATTATACTGGCAGACAATAAACAAAAGAAAAACAAACATTGCTTACGAAAACCGATAATAGCATAGCCGTGAGCTGTTAATTAGTTACCCTATATTAAAAATAAAATTAAAAAGACAGCTTTACATCAACTTGTACACATCGAAAGTTTTTAATTCAATACTACATCAATTCGTCCGTTTTATACAAAATGAATATAGTAATTTTGTGTTCGGCACGTGTGATGAGTCTATACGAACAATTTAAATACGCCTCGGGGCTTTAGTATCCATCCTTTCTGCGGTTGCCATTTCAAATTCGGCGGCTAATAACTGCTAGAGTTATACAATGGTTGAATTAAAAACAGTTGTTGAACTCGAATGTACCAAAATAATAACAGAGTACAGTCGTGATGTATAATTATTTAACATTTGTTTTCGGAAACAAAATCGCTGGTGTTGCTAGATGTAATTATTGTTATAAAATGTTTAATGCAACTAATCGATATGTGTTGCAATTTAAATGATTGATATAACATTTATTCAAACCGTAATTATTAGCTTTAAATTTTCTCGAAGGTAATTTTGATAAACAAATGAAGTCAGACCTTTCTCTTAATGACAATGAGATTTTACGCTTTGTTTTTCAATACAAATATCCATAAGGCTTTTATTAAACAAATTATTATACTGCTATTGTTAAATTTAAATTCATGAATTTAAAATAACATACACCATTAAAAAAAATTGTCCCAATAATATTAATTTTAAAACAAAACTACAAATGTAATACATTTTGTTTAATTCACAAACCTTCACAACAGCCGTTACATAATTTAGGAACTGAATCTGTCATTATCTGTGGCGTCATTTTGTTTATAATTAAACTGTCATTATAATTAATTTGGGCGCGCGCCGCCCTAGGCGCTGACAGTTGCAGTCGTATTTTTTGTCTGCATTTATTTTTAAGCTGTCCAGTCATTTAGTTCCTGTCATTTCTTGGTTCAAAGTTAAGATCGGTATCATAATATCATCATTGAAATGTATAATGGCCAATATTAAGAAACTACACTTTCGCACATCTGTTTTGTCTCGCTCTGATTCCTATGAGCTTATATGGAAGTGCGCACACTACTTGATTTTTAGTTGTGCAATTAAACAGTTAAATTGGCTGCGAAACAATCAACAATCGCACAACTGTTGTGCGATAGTTTAGTCAAAGGTTCAAATGAAGGCAGATCTTAACATCTGTCAATTCAATGATGTCGTGAATGAAAAGATAATAACCTCAGCGATTGGCCACACAACGCTTTTAAAGTACTCCAAATATGAATATTTCAATAGCCATTTCGCATGTCAAATATCAATGAATGTGACGCCAATTTAATATCGCTCCGGCAATTCATCCTTTGAATCCCAAATGGCGTTTACGGTAAAGTTTTTTCTCACATTAACCTACCCCTGCGGCAAAGAATTGACCCAAAAATCCAGCCTCCATACTGTAACGAATTAACAAGAGAATTTGGCCGAATGATGAATTGTCATTTCCCTTACGTTTGTACTAAAAAAAAACAAATCCCGACTCTATAGCTGTTAAAATAGATTCATTTGTAGTCTGCGTTCGAAAATTGCAAATGACACGTCTTTTGAAAGTTGCAAAGAAAATAAACAGGACTGTCTATGGTTCGTAATTCGGCACAATGACAATTTGATGTGGAGCGAACACGTAACAATGGTTGATAATGAAGTGGTTTTGTCGTGTTTTAGAGCTTTAGCGGCGAGTGTGGGTATATTAAGGCACAATTATGTTATAAATGGGGGTTTATTGGACGATTAGCGGCAACGGATCGGTGTGGCGTACGCTGTTGTGAAACTCGCTTTACGAAATCTGTACAAGTACACTCGAGTACAATAGCTATTTAATATTACGAAACTTTCTTTTTCTTTGTAACTACTCGTATATTGGTTGCCTTAAGATTATGACGCATTAGTTTTAGATTAATTGGATTTCTTTTTTCCTCTTTGAGTTTTGCCATTTAAGAAAATCGCGGTAACTAGGTATATGGATTTGTTGTTTAACGAATGACAAAACAGGTTTTTGATCAAAATTACTTTTATACGAAATCCGTTTCTGTATTTAATATGTAAGTACCTGCCATTTAAATGATTTTATACACGTGCTCTATGTTTTAACATGTCTAATAATGTATAATACATTTTCCCGAAATGTTTTATAATTATTGATTAACACTTTTGTTCTCATATGTACCATAAATGATTGTAATAAGTTATAACGTGGTAATAAATTTATGAAAGGAAACGTTTGACGCTAAGAGACAACGTCCTCATTGTAATCACATTATTATTATTATATGAATTGTAAAACTGTACATTTTTAAATAATACTCGATAGATATTTCTTCGGAAATCAAGACGCTATCACAAAATTTTGAAAAAATACATATTCATTATTATTAATGTAGCAATGTTTTATAGCCACAAGAAAAGGATGTTTAGAGTAATTAAAACATTTCTAGTTTATTAGAGTACGACTTATAAAGATAAGAAATCAGTGATTCTCAAAGTCTCCGATTAAATCATTAAAAAAATCAACTAAACCTTAGGAATACAATTTCGTATTTCTACAGAGAAACAAAAATATGCAAAATCTATAGTAAAGAGTTAAGAGTAAAGATTTGTATTCTTGTATGTATAGAAATAATTTTAATACCACTGAACCGATTTAAAAAACCTACGATCAGTAGGTTGCGTTTTTATTATTTTTTAACATCATGCAGATCGCGACTTCGTGCGAGCAGAAGCTAGTATTTGACAATGCTAATTTTTACAACTTGCATGCACATAACGTATATTTAAAAAAAGATCTACGCAAGATATAATTGGATTAATATGTAAGGGAGTCTCACAGGGAATAAGGCTTTAATTTGTTATTAACTAGCACAATATGGTATTACAATAAAGTTTGAAAACCACTGTCTCAGTGACTGTGTTTCATCAAACTTTAGTCAGTAGTCAGTTAGTCCACCGGCCAGCGATGGACTAACAAACAAAAGTCCACATCAAAGGAACACATAAAATTACGATTATGATATTCCTTTTGATATTAATTACGAGAGCGTGTCGAGCTCTGGTCTTTGATAATAAATCATCACTAGCTTTATGCAATCCTGGTACTGCGTTCGGTATTTCGCTATTTTTAATTTATGAATTCTCATTGCTGGAAACATGTTATTTGTCATGATTTTTTCTTTAATTGCCAAGTAATTCAATACTTCAGATTGTCACATTTTATCTAATACTAGCTGTTGCTCGCGACTTCGCCCGCGTGGAATTAAAAAAAATATAGCCTTATAACGTAGCTTTTTAATGGTGAAAGAATTATTGAAATAGGCCCGGTAGTTTTTGAGTTATTTCAATACATACAAAAATATAAATCCTTCCTCTTTATATTATAGTATAGAAGTGTACGTATCGGAAGCCTAATTTTAGTTCTATTCAACTTTCCAATTTTTTAATACAAGGAAGGATTACATTAGGCAAAGGAGGGGACACAAGCGTTTCAGTGGGTCCCCTTTATGTGCGTCTTTTCTCTGTTAATTAATAGTGAGTAATGCATCTCCGAATGCGGATGTCGGCGCCAAAATAATGGTGGATTACGTCACTTGCTCATTTATCACCTCATACTATAAACCACAGTGAAAAGATTTCCAATATATGCAACTAACAATTTATATTAAAACTTTCATCTATACTCTATACTATTATAATAAAGCGTAAACACACACTTCTTTGTTGCCTAAGATATCAGCATTTACAGCATATTTTTGAATAATTCTTTTTGTAATAAAAAGCCCTACACTTACGTCACGCTTTAAGCTATATATTTTCACGCCATTAAACTTAGGGGGTAAATATTTTGGATAAAAACCCTAATGTGGGAAAGAGACCATAAGTTGCTGCCAACATCAAGGAAGCAAGATTGCCAAGTTTTATCATGTCATGTCATTTTGACATTTGCAATTGACAATTTGACACACGTAAACAATAAAATAATTTTATGCTGATGAAATCGCACAGGAACAGCTAGTAATAAAATATTATCTCACGAGTTAGAAGAACACAAGTAGTTTTCCATCATTACGATATCCATTGCCGTTTGTGTAAAAAAAATAATAAAAACATATAATTACTTGACGGATGCTACTGGGCGCCATCTTTTAATTTATGAATTCTCATTGCTGGAAACATGTTATTTGTCATGATTTTTTCTTTAATTGCCAAGTAATTCAATACTTCAGATTGTCACATTTTATCTAATACTAGCTGTTGCTCGCGACTTCGCCCGTGTGGAATTAAAAAAAATATAGCCTTATAACGTAGCTTTTTAATGGTGAAAGAATTATTGAAATAGGCCCGGTAGTTTTTGAGTTATTTCAATACATACAAAAATATAAATCCTTCCTCTTTATATTATAGTATAGAAGTGTACGTATCGGAAGCCTAATTTTAGTTCTATTCAACTTTCCAATTTTTTAATACAAGGAAGGATTACATTAGGCAAAGGAGGGGACACAAGCGTTTCAGTGTGCCCCCTTTATGTGCGTCTTTTCTCTGTTAATTAATAGTGAGTAATGCATCTCCGAATGCGGATGTCGGCGCCAAAATAATGGTGGATTACGTCACTTGCTCATTTATCACCTCATACTATAAACCACAGTGAAAAGATTTCCAATATATGCAACTAACAATTTATATTAAAACTTTCATCTATACTCTATACTATTATAATAAAGCGTAAACACACACTTCTTTGTTGCCTAAGATATCAGCATTTACAGCATATTTTTGAATAATTATTTTTTAACTTCATGCAGACGAAGTCGCGAGCAGAAGCTAGTATTTGACAATGCTAATTTTTACAACTTGCATGCACATAACGTATATTTAAAAAAAGATCTACGCAAGATATAATTGGATTAATATGTAAGGGAGTCTCACAGGGAATAAGGCTTTAATTTGTTATTAACTAGCACAATATGGTATTACAATAAAGTTTGAAAACCACTGTCTCAGTGACTGTGTTTCATCAAACTTTAGTCAGTAGTCAGTTAGTCCACCGGCCAGCGATGGACTAACAAACAAAAGTCCACATCAAAGGAACACATAAAATTACGATTATGATATTCCTTTTGATATTAATTACGAGAGCGTGTCGAGCTCTGGTCTTTGATAATAAATCATCACTAGCTTTATGCAATCCTGGTACTGCGTTCGGTATTTCGCTATTTTTAATTTATGAATTCTCATTGCTGGAAACATGTTATTTGTCATGATTTTTTCTTTAATTGCCAAGTAATTCAATACTTCAGATTGTCACATTTTATCTAATACTAGCTATTGCTTGCGACTTCGCCCGCGTGAAATTAAAAAATAACAAAAAACATAGCCTATGTTACTGACTGATAACGTAGCTTCTTCTTGAAATCGGCCAAGTCGTTTTTGAGTTATTTCAATACATACAAAAATACAAATCTTTCCTCTTTATATTATAGTATAGAAGTGTACGTATCGGAAGCCTAATTTTAGTTCTATTCAACTTTCCAATTTTTTAATACAAGGAAGGATTACATTAGGCAAAGGAGGGGACACAAGCGTTTCAGTGGGTCCCCTTTATGTGCGTCTTTTCTCTGTTAATTAATAGTGAGTAATGCATCTCCGAATGCGGATGTCGGCGCCAAAATAATGGTGGATTACGTCACTTGCTCATTTATCACCTCATACTATAAACCACAGTGAAAAGATTTCCAATATATGCAACTAACAATTTATATTAAAACTTTCATCTATACTCTATACTATTATAATAAAGCGTAAACACACACTTCTTTGTTGCCTAAGATGTCAGCAATTACAGCATATATTTGAATAATTATTTTTTTAATAAAAAGCCCTACACCTGCGTCACGCTTTAGGCTATATATTTTCACGACATTAAACTTAGGGGTAAATATTTTGGATAAAAACCCTAATGTGGGAAAGAGACCATAAGTTGCTGCCAACATCAAGAAAGAAAGGTTGCTAAGGTTTGTCATGTCATGTCATGTCATTTTGACATTTGCTATTGATAATTTGACAAATGTAAACAATGAAATAAAGTTTTTGTAATTCCACGCGGATGAATACGCACACGAACAGCTAGTCATATAATAAAATGATAGGATCGGTAAGAGGCCTAGAGTTGTCAACTCTCACGCGCAGAAACTCATCAGACGAAATGCGGAATAACTTTCAGTGCATGTATAATAGAATATAAAACTTTGGCATTCATGAAAATCTCGTGTTAATAACCGATTCCTATTATTGCGATAATCTGATTAAAACACTTAGAACGCGGGCACTTATTGACTAAACTATCGCACAACTGTTGTACGATTGTCGATTGTTTCACAGCTAATTCAACTTTTTATTAGCACAACTAAAAATTAGTAGTGTGCGCACGCGCACCTCCATATAAACTCATAGGTATCCAAGCGCGATACAGTTAAGCGATAGTTTAGCCAAAGGTGTGCGCGCTCTTATAAATAACTAGCTGCTGCTTGCGACTTCGCCCGCGTGAAATTAAAAAATAACAAAAACCATAGCCTACGTTACTGACTGATAACGTAGCTTCTTCTTGAAATCGGCCAAGTCGTTTTTGAGTTATTTCAATACATACAAAAATACAAATCTTTCCTCTTTATAATATTAGTATAGATGTAAATAATAAAACAGTAGGTACCTACATCCGTGATGAGTGTGTAGGCAGACATCCCGATACGCAAATCACTGTCTTGTTGATTTGAATAATTAATACCGTCAGCTCGCCACCGAAATAGCCCCTCCTAAAATTTAATACGTATTAAACATTATGCACACATAAAACATAAACAATTATACGACCAGGCTCGCAGTGAATTGATCCTAATTATGTCGAAATAGGCGTTAATAGGACACGTAATGGCCGACTTTACGACCTTCAAGGTGCCGCCAAAGAGCGTTCCGTTGTTTTTATTGACCCCCTTTTTTCCATCTCTCTCACACGAGCTAAGTTTTTGGGCAAACATCTCGATTCAGATATCTCGATACTTCAATTTGAACCTCTCTGTTTTATCCCTCGACGGATAATGCAACTTCTGTTTGCTTTATTTGTGTATTACGACTTATACGCTTTCCTACCGGATGCTGACTTTAAAATATTGGACCACACGAATTTATATTTAAGTTAGTAAAGACAGAAGCAGAATAAAAACAAAACTTTTTGACGTTACAATTTACGTAGGTACTGTGGACGGCTACAAACGTAGAGAAATACCGAAGAAAGTATGTAAATATTGTGTGAAAGAGGATATGCTTAAGGGAGTAAATTCAGATATGACTGATAGAAATGTATGGAAGAGCAGTACATACTGTGTCGACCCTCCGTAGGGACAAGGGCAAGGCAACAAGGATACGCGTTATATAAGATGTTACACAGCGAACATTCATAATCAGTTCGTAATCTTACGAGGATTCCCGAGAGCAACAAATCGTTCGATATGAATGTTACACTACCTATCGTTACACCGCGTACCATCGGTCAATACGAAAATTCAGGGAGCTTCAAGAAAAGAGAGTATCTCATAAAAGTTGGCTACGAATCTGCGGTTCTACTTGCGAATGTTCAGAAACTACAGAATAATTTATATTAGGCGATCCGCTGCTCATTTGTCTCGTTAATAAAATGCTATTTTTCAATTACATTTGCACTCACCACTTCTTTTCAAACAAACATCAATTAAATCTAGACCTTAATACATTTAAAATACCTATATAATTAAAAAGCCTAGTAGATAAGGCCACCATCAGAGTATCCTAAGAAAATGAATCTGTCAGATAGCTTTTAACCAAACCGAGGCGTCCCAAAGAATAGGTACAATTCAACTATAATTTATAGCGCAGTCGAAGCGAGCTATAACACTATAATAGCCTTTCAGACACCAGCCGAG
Organism: Papilio protenor; assembly: GCA_029286645.1. Classification (NCBI taxonomy): domain Eukaryota; kingdom Metazoa; phylum Arthropoda; class Insecta; order Lepidoptera; family Papilionidae; genus Papilio; species Papilio protenor. The sequence goes on along the minus strand of JAGSMZ010000010.1, from coordinate 928,916 downwards.
GGAGAGGGACGGCGTCATCAGAGTGAAGGAGAAAGTCGACCAGAAGCGCCGCTTCACGTCAAAATACGTGCTCCATTCGTTTTATTGCTTTGTAGTGATGTGCAAGAATTCGATATCGAGATTTGGTAATTTTTCGAAAATTGGACTCGAGATATTTTCTATCTGGAAATTAAACCTTTTTAGTAAGATACATTGCGCCAAAAGCAATAATAGGTGTATCTATGTATATCTTAAAAGGGTATCACTAGCAACTATACAAAAATATTGCCAGATGTTACATATTTAGGAATGGAATACACTACTAGTAGATAAATAAACAAATAGATAAATTTATTCAGGTTCCATTTTAAGGAAAAAGCAAGTAGCAAATCATGAAAATAACAGCGAATTCTTTTTCAAAAGCAAACCATAAATAGTTAATATTAAAATTACGAATATTGTGATAACAGTATCACAATTGTAAACGGTATATAAGCATGTACAGTTTCGTCAAATCTTAAGGCTTTACAGTGAATATTTCGTATAAGTCTAAAATTCAAAATAAGAATTCTATCGATATCAATTAATCGATATCGGCGCGCAGTCAACGAAGCACAGCCCAACTCTGAGGGCGGCACCGCGGCAACATCAAAGGAGGCCACCTCTTTGATGTGGCCGGCGGCGCGCGCCTCCAAACGCCGTAAGCGACAAATCCATACGTCATCCCGCTGTCATTATAACGCCTCACAATCGCGCCGGGAATGTGGAATTATTAATGAGACAATATAAATTGACAAGGCGCTTTAATACCGATTACTTGATCTCGGATATGGACGCAGCTCTGAGCCCTGTGTCACTCCACAAGCTTACAAAGGCCACTCCTACAAAGTGTTGACATCAATTAGGAACGTAACAAAGTAACTTTAACGTGATTGTTTTGACATTTGACGCAAATTGAAAGTAAGTTTTTTCTTTAATAATAATGTAATTGAGCGATAAAACTGACTACCGCGGCAACGCACAGGTTAGAGACTTAAGAGTTCGAATTTTAGACATTTTTTTAGATATAACAGGAGTTAAAGTCGCCTCTACCAGTTATTCATCAACAAATCTACCAATTTTTAAGTAATATAATTCCTATTTTTAAGCAACAATAAAATATACCAAGGTAAAGTATTTTACATTAAAACCTTGTTACACCATGCGTCTGATGTCATGGGCTGTCGGCAAACCGCGCACTACTCTAACGTCAACACTGATTCCGTAAAGGAAATTATCCGTTAGTTATAACACGGTTCAAACAGTTAAACGTATAGATAATATCTAAAATGATAAATAAGATGTGATGAATACAGATCACAGACGTTTGTGTTATTTCTCTCTCTATTTCTCCAAAGAGAGTAAGTGAGATAAGGATATGTTTTTCTACATGTTTTACGTCAGTGAAAATGACGATGTATAGTCGCTCATTAGTTTATTCTGTGTTATCGCGGTAACAATAGTTGGAACCAATCTTGAAAGGGAACAAAAAGGTAATTACAGGTTGCGTCGTGCGCATTGTTGCTCGGGATAATTTGGGGTAACCCCTTTACTTATCACCGAACACCTATGTTCTGTTTATTGTGGCTTCGAGTACGAAGACTTCAGATTTGCATGTAAAGGTTACAATACATTTTAGGTTTATGTTCAAGCTTGATTTATATCACACATAAAAGTCGCCAGTTATTTATTTTACAGAAAAAATTACATGAGCAGTAAGACGTAGTCATTGTAAACTTGCCCTTGTTCCTAGAGGGTCGGCATAGTACGTGCTGCTCTTTCCTACATCTCTATCAACCGTCATATCTGAATACACTCCCTTCATAAGCATATCCTCTTTTACACAATCCATCCATACATTCTTCGTTCTTCCTTTACCTCACTTTATTGTTTTTGTCCTCATGATTTCGCCGCATAATACGTCCATACCACTTTAACCTTTTGTATCTCAATTTCTCCACCAATGGCGCTACTTTCGAACTTCCTATATTATACACATTCTTAACTTAATCCCTTCTTGTACTGACACATTCATCTTAACATATGCATCTCAGCCACATAACATAGTGGAGTATATAATCAAATTTATTTATATTTAAGAGAAGGGGGCAAATATGTGTGTTCATTACAACGGCGCGCCGACCGATTCGAACGAAATGTTAAAGTGGGCTCTACCACTGTTAATAACTTTTATGCCGACAAGTAAAACAACACGAGTATAGTAGGTATCATAGGCGAGGCTAAACAAAACACCCTAAAAGTAACACCTACGTATGTTATTAATTATAGTAAACAATTAGGTGATTAAAATTTTACATAGGCTACCAAAAAATACTAAAGTTTGGTCATTTATTTACACAAGTCGGCTTGCCTTTATTAAATTTTGTATGTATTTACATTGATGTTAGTTTAAAGGTTTAAACATTACAACACAGTCCCTTGGGTGTCGTTTAAAGTATGGATAATAAAACAAAACTAATGACTTTATTTGATTGTATAAATTGTGTTTAAAATTAACCTCAAACTAACCTCAAGTAAACTCAAAAATATAGTTAGACAGTGTTTAAACACATGTTTTAACACATTTTTTCTGGGACCGAGTTGACACTGTTTGCCTTGAAGAGGCATTTACAGATTCACCGGGCTTGAGGTGGCCGAGGTAGATGGCGCTTAGCCTAAACTTCGTTTATGAGTAACTAAGGTCGAGTTCTCCCTCAGGAGCCTCGCCACGAGCCGTTACTTCGTATAAGTATTTAATTATTAGCATTTCGTCTACGCGTAATGTAAGAAGCATGAATTGTCAAATATCCATACAGGATAGTCACAGTGTAAAAGGGTTAACGTATAACGTATTTGTTGAAGCTAAAATCTATTTAAACTTTTTTTAAACACATATAATTTCCAGATGGTTTTTTTTTATCTGTGCCCAGTTAGATTCTAGACAACAGTTGTCCGGACGTGACCTGATCCGGCGGCCACTCCCCACCAAGCTTGGCGGGCAATTAGCGATCATTTATCTTCGAGCCTCTGTCAAAATGGTGTCGTCCACATACAAAACATTTTACCAAAGCCCGCCATAATTACGGACCTCTTGATTAATTCGAAATGCGGTTGAGAGGTCTTTGTATGTCAAATTTGGGACTCTTTAACGTGTGAATTAGATGATTTTTCTTAATGATAAAGGTTGACGGATGGAAAATGCACCTTTGTTGTTAATTATGCACGGTTATCTGTTAAATTTATTTAATTATAGCGTCGTAGAGGTCGGTAGTGTCGGATGTTGCCTTTTTCGTTGATTGATGAGTTACTCGAGTTAGCGGACCCGTCTGTTTGTGGCTTATAAATCTATCATTATTACACCTACCGCAAAAAATGTTAGTCTATTGCAAAAAAACTCTAACTACAATTTCGAATGTATTACGAGACTTTATCATTCGACTTCGAATCCCAGTTAACTTTGAGAAATTGTCTCCCTTCCGAAAGTCGAAACCTTTATAATCTGTTTTTACTAAAATACGTAAGTAATTTTACTATAAAATGTGTAGAATTTTGAATAAAACCGTTAAAAATCATGTTTTTAAATCTAAAAATTACAATCATTATCAGGATCTACAACTGATCTTACTAATATTATAAATGCGAAAGTTTAGATGGATGGATGGATGTTTGTTGAGTTTGTAGCCTAAACGGCTGAACAGATTTCAATGAAATTTGGTTTAGACGTAGAGGATAGTCTGGAAGAACACACAGGCTACTCACTTTTGTTTTTTTTTAATTCCACGCGAACGGAGTCACGGGCGAAAGCTAGTTGTTAAATAAATAAAAAAAGGTAAAAATTAAGAACTAAGCACTAATGACATTACAATTAACGTCAAAATCGACAAAACACAAGTCATTCCGACATCTTTAATATTTAAACGTTTTAAAAACATAAGAATTGAAGACGGCGATCACTTTAAATGGTAACACTGTTATCATATTCGCGATCGTGGGAACCTTATCTGCACTTTACTGCATCTCAATATCCGAGATCGGTTCATGACTCAGCACTATATCTATTAACCAAATACCAATATAACTTGAACCATCTTGGAACTATCGACTCACTGGTATAGAGGTCATTTACAATCGGACGTATTACATCTAATGAGTAGTTAGGTTTTCTCCTCTGAGTGAACGTGTCATAGATAATTCGATTTAATGGCCAGTGCCTGTTAATTATCGAATTAGGAACGACCCTCGGGTGACTTTTGTCTCTGGTTTTTTGTATTTCAACAGAATTATTCACATATTCTAATTAATAACATCGTTTCATTCCAATTTCAGATAACTACATAGACTACTACCTGTTGCTCGCGACTTCCCCCGCGTGAAAAAAATTTAGTAAAAATACAGACTATATTACTTAGTTATAACGTAGCTTTTTAATGGTGTAAGAATTTTTGAAATCGGCCCAGTAGTTTTTAAGTTATTTCAATACAAATAAAAATACTCCTAATCCCCCTTATAATATTAGTATAGAAATAAGACAATTCAAATAAGAATTGGGATAGATTACAACTAGCAAGTGATTGAACAAAACAGAAACAGGACTTATGTATAAAATTGGTAAGAACGGATTTTTTTTTCATAGTAAAAGGCAAACGCAATTAATCAAAATAAAAAAAACGACAATTGTCAATGATGAAAAACAGATGGTAAAAGTGTAGATGTCCAAAGATTAATCTTATTTATATCAATAAAAATAATCTAGGATCTAATCCTAAACTTTATTTAATCCCAAAAAAGAGTTGATCTGTCGGACGAAGCGGTCACTCATTTATAAACAATACGTCAGTGACGTAAGCTCCTTTAGCGGCACAGATTTATTGCTAGTGTTGTGCCAATTTGTAAAAAAAATATATCGACATGCGACAAAAATTGCTTTAATATAGCTTAAGATTTTCTAGTTAGTATGTTCAATGTTAGAACTTTAAAATACTAAGATTAAAAGTGTTAGTAGAGACCATTTTCAGATTATATCAACGAAGATCAATCTTTATCTATATAGAGTTATACTGTTTTGACTTTACCCTAACGTGTCTTAATACTTACAAGTGGTGCTATGTGACTTAAATAATATTATGTTTAACACGAGATTGTAAACATAAAATGATATCTGCCACGTTACAATTAGTAACTATCGATATAGTACTATCGATATATAGTAGACTATCGATATCGATACTTAAATTACTTAAATTAAAAACATCGATATGTTACAACTGCATCCCTAGCGTCCATTTCCGACACAACTTGATTCAACCCGTTCAAGTTACTACAAACATCTTACGTCCGTCCCTTTCATACCAGCGTCGTGCGTCGCTTTCGCACGTCGGCGCGCCTTTGTGACGTGCGCGGCGCCTTTGATGTCGCGATGCCCCGCCCACAGGCCCTCCCCCCGCGATCGCAGCGCCCCCCCGCGCCCTTCGTTGTTAATTCGTCACAAGATAATGACAATGCTTTTTAATTACCATCGGAAACGACGGATTGCGGAATATATTTGCCAGTAAGTTGTTCTGCTAAGCGTCTATTAAGTTAATTAGGTTGGTTTTTACTTAATGAAACTACGTACTAAAGATTATAACGATTTGTTTTTTAATGATAGAGAGTTCGGACGTCACTATAAGTCTTATAAATTATTTACATATCCTGCTTTTTTATTTACTTTATTGACGTTAATTTAACACGATTAACTTATAAAGGTTTAGTTACGTAAGTTCTCAAGTGACATTTTAAACCTTAAGCAATCGAGCCACTGGCATTTTAAATAGTAATATTGCCTATGTTTCATATGAAATCTATTATACTGGTTGTACTTTCCGTCAAACAGAGCTTTTGGTTAACTTAAATCAAACTTTAAACTTATATTTGATTAAATATATGTGTCCGGTAAGTTAACATACGTAGTGGGCCGATTCGACCGAACGATGCATTCTACACTCGCGCTTACGTAATTACAGGCGGCGACTTCAAAGGGGCCGCCGCGAAGAGCGGTTTCTTTGTAGTCTAATAAACGAGCTTTAGCACCTTTAGCAAAATAAATCATATTGTGACGGAATACAGTCGCTTTTAGTTTGATATTTCAAAGCTACCTTAACACCTTAGACGAGTAAAGGGTCATATCGGTTAGGGATTTTGCCACGGATATGTCAAAAAGAGATTTTATTGCGTCTCTAAATGAGGGACCGCACGGAGAGCGAACGAATTGGGTCGTTCAGAGTGCTCCGAGCTTCGGACGTTGTTTTAGATTGATTTAAACAGGGTTATGATTACGCGCGAGTTGGGATTGTCCCTGGTTGTATGAAATTACTTTATATAATTTGAAATAATCTACAAGTGAGGTCAACACAGGTTAAAAATTTACTTTTATCTTTGTCTCTTTTATACAGAACTAGCTGTTCGCGTGCGGATTCATCCGCGTGAAATTATAAAAACTTTATTTTATTGTTTACATTTGTCAAATTATCAATAGCAAATATCAAAATGACATGACATGACATGACATGACAAACCTTAGCAATCTTTCTTTCTTGACGTTGGCAGCAACTTATGGTCTCTTTCCCACATTAGGGTTTTTATCAAAAATATTTACCCTCTAAGTTTAATGGCGTGAAAATATATAGCCTAAAGCATGACGTAAGTGTAGGGCTTTTTATTAAAAAAAGAATTATTAAAAAATATGCTGTAATTGCTGACATCTTAGGCAACAAAGGAGTGTGTGTTTACGCTGTATTATAATAGTATAGATAGTATAGAAGTATAGATATAGATGAGAGAAGCGACAACATATTTTTTATAATTCACGGTAATTAGACGTTGAAAGGTCTCTTTGAAATAAGCAATTATTAAAAACCTAAAACTTAATATTTATTACATTTATACTTTACTTCTGATTTTTACTAGGGTTAAAACCTCTAATTTACATATTATATTATTTAGGTCATCATCTCCCCTGCCTTATCCTACTCCCGTAGTGTCGGCGCACCGGGTTTTCGTCCTCCAAATAACTCTATCATCCGTCATCTCAGTCATCACTCCCTTCTTGATCATGTCACATTTCACGCAATCCATCCATCTCTTTCTAAGTCTACCTCTACCGGTGTACCCCTCCACATTCATAACTAATGTCCTTCTTGTTACTTGCGATTCATCCCTTCTCATAGCATGCCCATACCACGCTAACCTTTTACACCTTATTTTCTCAACCACTGGGGTTTACATATTATTTAGGTAATTTTATTTACATGTTCCCCGCCAAAGTTGACAAGACAAGGCTTTTTGTCAACCTTTGACCAAAGTTTTTTTTTAATTCAAAATGCAAAGGTAATAAATCTTTCGGCTAGTATTTGTTTTACTCTTATCGCGTGCTGAATAAATGCGTGCTCAGTATGTTTTTTTTTAAATCGATGCTGCACCGGTAAATACGAGTACGTTCGCCGCACACGGAGAGCTTATTATGGCCTTAAAATCACATCGGCCAATTGACTGGATGATATTACACGTAACGCGGGAAAATTTGTTTTTTTTTAATGTCATGGTAACTGACAGCTTAATTTCTGACTGATTCGCAATCTTACATCTTACTAATATTATAAATGCAAAAGTTTAGATGGATGGATGGATGGATTGATGGATGGATGGATGTTTGTTAGAGTTTGTAGTCTAAACGGCTGAACGAATTTCGATGACATTTGGTATAGATGTAGAGGATAGACTAAAAGAACATATAGGCTATTCACTTTTGTTTTTTTATAATTCCACGCGGACGGAGTCGCGGGCGTAAGCTAGTAACTAAATACTTTAATGTTTTAAGTTCGTTAACTTCTAAATAATTATGTCGTAATTTTTCTTTTGTATAAAAACTTTGGTAACATTTTATTTGTGTAAAGTTTTGAGTCTAATTTTCTCTTGTGTATTATTGAGATCAACTTTCAAATGAATTCTCTGTATGTTATATGAAAAGGAATTATTTGTATTTTTGTGTCACAAATAAACTCATAAAATACTTAATCGATTTCAAATACTTGCCTATTAGAAACTTCGAGAAACTATATGTATACGTATAAGCGTTCGGAGATTAGAAAGTTTCAATTGTTAATTATTAATATATTTCTAGATTTTTCGCCGCGGACGAAGTCGCGAGAAAAAACTAGTATTGTATTCACATGTAAACACAAGTACATTATCTTTCTAAGGGATCCGTTAAAATCTGTCGATCGGAATATTGATATTAAAGATTTTCATCAACTAGGTAATAAAAGAAAATATTTTTTCATCGCATTTAAAATCTGCGTAATGACTTTTGCATCGATAATTTTTATACCACAAAATCCAAGCCTTAATTAAAGACAAGACCTCATCCGATAGAGATAGCTTTAAAACAAATTACTATCCAATCCCGCGCATGCTCGCTCAAATAATAGATCATTGTTTAGTCGAACATAGTGATGTAACGACAATTTATCGATTCTTACTATCGATACGAATCGATTATTCATCGATCATTAAATAAACTCTGATGATTTCAGTCACAATCCGAGAGATTGATTTCAATTATAATCTACAGAACTCTACAGAATTAACAGTTTCTAATAGGTTAAATAGTCGAAGAATTTCCCGCTACTATTGAAGTTAAACCATCCAAATTTCAAACCTCTCTTTTTCATTTAATTAAAACCCTCACGACACAGGCCCGGCCTAGTACGAGGGTGTTGGTATTTTCAGAAAGCGATTTGAGAAGTAAGAGATAATGTGTGATAGGACAGTGTAGATTTTTATTTTGAAATAAATTAATTTTTTCCACGTATGATTCAGTTGTCCCTAACTATTTACCGTTTCTAACGATTTGAATCTTATCGATAACACGCACATCACTAGTGGTCATTATTGCAGATGGCCACCCAGCGAGGTTCCATCTTGCTCCCACACACATCGACGGTAACGAGAACTAGCAGGGAAAAGCGAATCAACGCTATAAAGTACTTAGGAATTAATCTATAATAACATAGTAATAATATTGACCATAAATATGTATTAAATAAACCAGTTAAATCTAGTTAGTTTTTAGTTTACATGTTTTTCAAACTACCATGGAACAGGCAAAGTATTGACAATAGCTCAATCTTTAACTTATAGAACAAGTGGCGCCATCTTTTACAAATAATTATAGATAAGTAGTTTTAGTCCGAGACTCCGTCCGCGTGGATTTGAAAAACAAAAACAAAAGTAATTAGCCTGTGTTCCAAACTATCCCCTACATTTATGCCAAATTTTATCAGTTCAGCAGTTTAGGTTACAAACTCTAACAAACATCCATCCATCTAAATTTTCGCATTTATAATATTATTATATTATAGTAAGATATGATTACTACAATGTCAACTAGTTTATTTTTGTGTTTTAACTACAATAAAAATAACTTCTTATACTTCATGTAACTAATGGTAGTGCTGATTTTTACTATAAAAGAAGCGGCTAGACTTCCAAGAATACTTGTAATAAATCGTCTCGCCTGCTTCGTATAATCGATGGCGACCGTATTAAAATTGCATTAATTCCGCACACACTCGATATATCGATGTTGTTAACAATTAATCATTCGGAGAAGCGGCGAATAATCGGTACGATATCGAACGCTTGCTTTTGCCTTTTTTATTTTTTAAATTCACACGAGCAAAGTCGTAAACAGATAGTTGTTAATAATCTTTGTTCGGTCAATACTGTTATTCAGTTACTGTTAGATTTTTTAACATGAAAACATCAGTTAAATCTATCTATCTATTATATTATACCATATACATATAATAAAATTGGAGTGTCTGTTTTTTAATATTATATCAAAGGCAAAATTCCAGTTTAACAGTGGTAGAGCCCGCTTTAACATCTTCGCACGAATAGGCCGGCTCGCCCGGTGTAATACCACGACCACACAGAAAACAGGCGTGAAGTGGAAGCAATTCCGCGTTTCGTCTGATGAGTGTGGTGCCGGAGGCCTAATTTTAGTCCCTTTTCCTTTCCACCCTTTTCTTAAGAGGAAAGGATGGAAAGGAAAAGTGGATTTGACGGTGGAGGAGACGCATAGGAAGGGGAAATGTCCTCTTTATGTGCGTCTCCTCCTCCGTCAATTAAGGGTAGGCAACGCATCTGCAATTGCGGATGTTTATAGGCAGCGGTCGCTTTCCATTTCGGTGGATTCAGGTGGCCGCTTGCTCGTTTGCCAACTTATATTATATAAAAAAAACAACAGCTAGTTGCTAATAAAAATCTTTACCTTATCTATGGTAGATGCCATGAGTTTCGCACGCTTTCAGGTGGCGACCTCTGGCGAGAACGCGCGGTCACGTCGTCCGCACGATCAATCATACGTGTCACGTCACATCAAATTATTGATGGTGAGATTTTTGTTGTCCCGTTAAAATGTTTAGCGCTTGCCCTCGATTACGTCCTCAATCGCGTCACGCTCTGACATTCTGTAACTGTGTTTCCATTGCTGAAACATATAAAAATCTATATTAACATACTGATATTATAAATGCGAAAGTTTAGATGGATGGATGGATGGATGGATGGATGTTTGTTAGAGTGATTTCGATGAAATTTGGCATAGATGTAGAGGATAGTCTGGAAGAACACATAGGCAATTCACTTTTGTTTTTTCAATATCACGCGGACGGAGTCGCGGGCGAAAGTTAGTTATGAATATTTGACAATATTTAGAGCATGCGCACACCTGAAACTATCGCACAACTATTTAGACTCGCTTTGATTCCTATGAGCTTATATGGAGGTAACACTACTCGATTTTTAGTTGCGTAACTAAACAGTTGAATTGGCTTCGAAACAATCCACAATCGGCAATTACACAACAGTTGTGCGATAGTTTAAAAGTGCGCCCGCTCTTAGAGAATTGGCAATTTATTTTTTCAACAACTTTTCGACAAAGAAAACACAAATTGTGATAATTAATTAAATTATCGAACAGTGTAACTTGGCATTTTCACGGTCGAATACTTAAAACACATTTGAATATGTAACAGGGTTTTAATAAAAAAAACGTTACATTAAACGGCCATCAGAATAGCAGTAAGGTAGATCTTTAGTGTAAACGATAGTTTAGTAATAGAGAGAAGGATATGTACTTAGCATTCAGCTTGTGACAAGAAAAACTTTAATTATGAATGTGGAGTCACATCGGTAGGGTTCAACCTACAATGGTTGGACGGCGTAAAAGTTGACATGATTAAAAGAGTCAAAATCGAAAAGTGTGATAAATTGATCACTGAACTCAGGACAGCATATTTATTTTATAAATGACTAGCTGTTGCTTGCGACTTCGCCTGCGTGAAACTAAAAAAAAAACAATAGAAAGCATAGTCTATGTTATTGAGTAATAACGTAGCTTGTTAATGGTAAAAGTATTTTTGAAATCGACTGAGTAGTTTTTGAGTTATTTCAATACATACAGAAATACAAATGTTTCCTCTTTATAACTACTTACCAGCTGTTGCTCGCGACGTCGCCCCGTGATATAAAAAGTGTACTCACAATTACCTTTCTAACGGTGAAAGAATTTTTAAAATCGGCCCAGTAGTTTTTGAGGTATGTCAATACATACAAATATACAAAAATACAAATCTTTCCTCTTTATAATATTAGTATAGATATAGAAGTATAGAAGAGTAATAGTAAAATATTTCATATCAAAAGTATTCTCATTCATAAGAAAGAAACATCTTGCATCTCACTCTAACGGGCGTGGCTTGCCCGCGCTTGGCCCACGTATTTAGACCTCTATGTGAGGTCCCGATGGTAATTTATTAACCGGGGCCCCACAAATACTGACTTTCGAAACGCACCATCCATTTCCAACTGATGGCTATATGAAATTATAAGACCTTTTTATACTTTCGTATAACGGCGCGAATTCATGCTAATTAAGACATCACGATGTAATACTGCTATCAAAAAATAATTGTATTCCATTAATTCTTTTGCATATTAAAAATCGTATTTTTGACGATGATTGGTTTGTTTTTCTCCTTATATCAATAATACATGTCACGTTGTTAATAGAAATACTGATCAAAGATTCGGTTACATTCGGAACCAGTATTGTCCCGCCTGGACTGTAGTGCACAGTAAGTGATTATATTGTTTATTTTCAAAAAGACAAAGTTAAGATATATTGTAAAGATTATTATACAAAATCAATAGTAAAAATTACCTATAAATATCCTTCTTCGTCTCCCAATCCGGTAATAATAACGAAGTAACGGCTCTCGAACTTAGTTACTCATAAACGAGGTTTAGGCTAAGCGCCATCTGCGCCCGGCCACCTCAAGCTCGCTGAATCTGTAAATGCCTCTTCAAGGCAAACAGTGGCAATTCAGTTACAAAAAAAGTGCAGATTACAGTTTTTCCAGATGGGTCATGGTCAGCATGTATCAGTGCCTTGGTTCACCAGCCGCCACCACCTCTACATAACTAAAAATGATAACAATTGTTGAATTCAAAAATCTACAAATTTATGAATATTTCTTTAAGTTTTTAACATAAGCTGGCTTATAAATAAAAAAATTCTGAAGATTCCCAAGTTTAATAACTTCTACTCAACACTAGATGGCGCCCTTTAGATAAATGTTATGAAGTAAAATTGCTACCTTATGCCGGGATGAAAATTAAGCAGGACCTTAACTCTTTAAAAAACTGTAAGATAAAGTTAACAAATAAGTTAAAAACGATAAACATATTTCTTTTTATATTTGCAAATCCTGTGCTTTCCGCATACATACTCTTTGGCTTACAGTTCAAACTTAACGAAAAGCTCCCGTTGATTTGACATTGACAGAAAACAAATAAATAATGGAGTTTTGTTATTTGAAGTTATTGTTGATTTTGTTTCGATTACTAAAGCAGGCATACTGTAGACATTAATTGTAAAGTGAATAAAGTGCAAAACTAGTTGTGCTACATTGTTACTAAGTGAAAAGTTAAGAATGAATAAGCAAATGATAGAAAAAATAAATAAAATAAACAATAACGTGTGCCCAGAATTTGCGTTTGATAATCCTTTATTGGATCGAAATGTTACTAACGCATTATCAAAGAGTTTTGTTAAAATACTTGATGTGTTGAACCCTAACAGCAATAACAACCTACGTCTCTCAGTTCTAGAAATTATCAGAAAAAGTTGTCAAACTGAATCAAATGATCATATAAAAATTGATGATAATTTATCGGAAATAATTACAGAATTTCACTGTTCTAATTTAAAACAAAAAACTGCACCAGAGTCACAAGAAAATGTAGAAAAAGCCTTAGATGCATTTCTACTTCGTAGAATAGAAAATTGTGAATTATCTGCCAAATACGAGTCTGGACTAAACACAGAAATTATGCAATCATTAATCAATCTCAAGCAGGAAGATATTTTTGACATAATTTCTAAAGATGTTATAAATTGGAATGTAAAAGATAGCAAACAAAGATGTATTTTAAAAGAGATATTCACTCATGATCACATTAAAGAAAGAAATCTTTTGGATGACATTTTCATTAAAATGACACCGGAATTAGAAAAGTTTTTTCTAGAAATTGCTCATGTGTTGATAGATGGTACAGCTGATTTAGAGACATTATTCTCTGATGATATAAAAATAAAACAGTTAATAAAAACTTGTTCCATATCACCCAGAGGTTTTCAAATTTGTTGTTTGATTTTAAACTTTATCTTCATAACAAGTAATTACAATTTAAATGTGCAAAGATTTATCGCAATGTTTGTAAATCACATAAAAGCAAACTGTACAACAGATTCCTTTCATTCACTATATCCAATACATGTAAATCACATTGTTTTACTTTTAGATTTTAATGATGAAGTATTATCACAATCTCTAAGAAATATATTTATCAAAGAAACTATTAAGTATTTAAAATTGTTACATAATAAAGAAGAAAGTAATTTAATAATGTTGCTGTCTCATTTTCCGAGATGGTTTGATGTTTATTTTGATTCTGAACATTGTACAAATTAAATCTTACAAATATAAAACTTCTTACTTTATTGCATTTATTAGCAGCAATTATTGCCTGAATACTACTTAAAATTTTCACAATTACTTCTGCTGCCGAAGTAATTACAGATATAGGAAATCAAAAAGTAAAGAGTGCCAGTAATCAATTAATATGCATGTATAGTTGTAAGAAGCAATGTTTTATACATTATATAAATTAATAATTGTAATTTAATGTGTGTTTATCCATATAATGTTAACTCTTTTTAATAAATCAATGATCACTAGTTTTGTAATGTACGAGTATGTTTATCAATTTTATATAATACTAATTGTAATTAACTCTTCAATTTACCTATAAGATTCAAATGTGAATCTTACTAATAGTATAAATGCAAAAGTTTAGATGGATGGATGGCAAGATGGATGTTTGTACAAATCCTAGTTTGTAGCCTAAACTGCTAAACGAATCCTGATTAAATTTGGCATAGATGTAGAGCATGGTGTAAAACACAGGCTACTTACTAAATTAATCGCCGGCGAAAGCTAGTTAGAATTATATGAAAGAAGTTTGACTTACCTTTGAGGGTAGCATTTTTAATTATCGAAGTGGTTACTCTCTTTGTAATGACTTCATGGCCTCTCCTGAAATATGGAGACAAGGCATAATTAACACATTTTTTTCTACATACATACATCAGCTAACTCTTTTATTACATTTTTTTTTCAATAAATTATGCATACTTTGTACGGTCTTCTACCCTCATAAATAATTGCCTTCAAATTAAATATAAGGAAAACAATGGTCTCTATTAAAATTATGAACGTACATACCAGAGTTTACAAAATTGAAGACTTTTTGGGAGCCAAATTCAAACTCTTCATGTTTCTCAAACTAAGTTAGACTTAGCCTAAGTAGCGAGCCTCAAGATTTAAATATCGACGACAACTTTACATTGATACTTTGGTGCTTCTTGATTCTTGAGAAAGCTACATAATACCGATAAGTGGCTACCTGACATCAAAATCTAGGCTACACTTTTTAAAGCCTGAAAATTCTTTGATAACTGTTTTGGAGATTGACAACAGCGCCATCTAACGTTGAGTAGGAATACTTTATGACAGGAGTAAAAGAGTGGGATCTTAAAATATTGATCATTTAACTGGATGTAAGTGAAAAAAAGGCAAATAAGTCAATATCCTTAGCTAAAATCCATACATTCCAACGATATTTTACATGATTCATGAATCGCTGCACATACTTAGTCTTTGAGAAACATTTTCGATCCAATTCATAATCACTAACATACTCTTTGAAAAATACCGTAATTGAAAAAATGGCGGTGAAGTAAATGACGCAGTTTTTGGATTTACAATTTGTTTATTGTTTTTAAGATAAAGTGAAATTGATTTAATCATGTCTGTCATATTGTAGATTAAGTGCAACGTTCATTAATAAAAGTGACGTTTAATTAGTATTTTGTTTGAAAAGATTTTGCTATAGAAGTGGCGTCCGTGGCTTACAATGAGTAAAAGACGCCGGGCATCGTCGGTGGCGAGCCGTGGGGCTGATGGTGATGATAGTGATGATGCTGTGGAACTGAGTAACCCAGGACCTCCACCTTCGCGTAAGAAGAAGAAATTGGAGCCGGTATGTTTACCTCGAATATTTAACATACCTACTAAATTAATTTATATTCATTCACTTACAAAACAAACTTATTTTTTTGCCATACCCGAGAGTAATATATTAAATTCTATAGACATGCTTAAATAATTAAATGCACGCACAAAAAATTATAAGAAGTACTAAATGCATATATGAGTAGCAAAAATCTAGAATTTTTATTATGAATTCACATTACTTTTAAATTGGTGTATCTTTTATTCCAGAGTGAAATATGCCAACAGTTGTATGACACCATTCGCTCATACAAAAAAGAGGATGGTTCTCTTCTGTGTGACTCTTTCATCCGAGCTCCAAAGAGACGCCAGGAGCCGCTGTACTATGAAGTGGTTTCACAGCCAATTGACTTACTCCGAGTTAGTATATTATTATTTTCATTGCATGACCTGGAAAAACAAAAATTTGCATGGGGATACCTAAATTCCCTTTAGCCTACACTGTAAATCCATACCACATCCTTAAAAATGTTAACCTTTAATCAAATAAGTTTTTTTTAAATAATTGTTAACTGGTGATAGTTTTTAAGTTAGTGGGTTCTGTAGATTTCAGAACAAATTCATTTTTTTATAAAGAGG
This sequence comes from Papilio protenor, assembly GCA_029286645.1. NCBI lineage: Eukaryota > Metazoa > Arthropoda > Insecta > Lepidoptera > Papilionidae > Papilio > Papilio protenor. Next base: position 912,579 of record JAGSMZ010000010.1, on the reverse strand, counting down.
GTATTATTTCTTGAAGTTGGTACTGATTAGAGTTACCAATAAAGATTTTTTTATGGTAATATCAACAAGGAAATAATTTCCAAATATTTCATTAATGCAGATTAGTAAATAGACAAGATCTAGAACACAGTCTAGAAGAAAACATAAGCTACTTACTAAGTTTTTTTTAAATTCTTCATGGGCAAGTAATAGGCAAAAGCTGTTTTTATATAAAATGTTCTTGTTACTAATTATTTTACGGCTTTTACTCACGTATACTTTTGTGGGCGATGGCTCGCAGTGCGAGACGCGACGCGACCGCGACACAACACCATTAACCCTCGCCCTGAAGAAGGACCCCCCGCAGGGTCTGAAACTGTCGGTGCCGTCACCGAAAAAAGTATACGTGAGTAAGAGCCGTAAAATAATTAGTTATAAAATGTCTCACGAAAGTTAAATAATTTAAATGCTCTTGTTATTATAAGTTAGATTCTTGTATTCTGCTATATACCAAGTTTGTATATATTCCTGATTAGGCTATAGTTAATTTGCCAAATATATCAATACAGTAAAGATATAAAAAATAAAACATTCACCTTTTTATTTTTAAGGTTCAACAAAAGCTGAAAACTGATACATATGAAGATATCGAGGAATTATCTGCGGATATTGAGTTACTAGTTAATAATGCAAAGGCATTCTACAAACCTGATTCTGTAGAATATAGAGATGCCATAGATCTATGGAAACTTTACACACAGAGTCGACAGACTCTCGAAAATGGTATGAAAATTGTCAAATACTTATATTCTGTTTCAAATGTAAGATTAGTACACAAATAAATGTAACTTATTGTTGAATGTAGGCTTTACCTCAGGAAAGATTTGTATTTTTTTGTCTAACTCAAAACTCAAAAACTACTGGAGTCCATAAAGATTTTTTTTACTATTAGAATGCTTCATTAGTAGTGAGTAATAAAGGCGATATATATTACTAGAAATTCTGTGTGGGCAAAGCTGGGAGTAAAAGCTAGTTTGCAAGTAAATATTGTTTCGTACAATTAGAATCAATTTCTAAGCCTTAGAATTAATTCCTAAACATTTTTAATAGTAAGTAGTAAAACATATTAGTACTAATATTTGCTTATACTCAGTTTATTCCTAAGTTTAACTTTATACCGTGTTTATTTGGGCTGTAAATCCACATTTATAAAAATGGCCCATTTTTAGTCCCTTTTTCGTTCCACCCAATTCTTATAAGGAAAGGATTGGATGGGAAAGTGGATTTGACTGTGGAAGAGACGCATAGGAAGGGAAAATATCCTCTTTATGTGCGTCTCCTCCTCCGTCGATTTAGGCTAGGCAACGCATCTGCAATAGCGGACGTCTATGGGCAGCGGTCGCTTCGCCATTTCGGCGGATTTAGGTGGACGCTTGCTCGTTTGCCACCTTATTGTATAAAAAAATGCGGAATTTTTTAAATTATAATCATTTTATAGGTGAGGAAATAAAAACACCAAAAGTTTCCCGCAATGGGTCATCCAGTAGGAGATCTGATGTTGCAGAAGATTTGTCAGAAACCTCTACCAACAATGAAGATGATGTTTTTGAAGAACTATTTAATGCTGTAAGTTATCCTTCAATATGAATATCAATTATTTATTGCAAGTAAATTGTGTATCAATACAAAATAACTGCCAGCAAAGAACGATTGATAAAACCTTCTTGCCTTTTATAATACAAGTGGATTTGATGGAGGAGGAGACACATAGGAAGGGGATATATCCTCTTTATGTGCGTGTCTTCCTCCATCCATTAAGGGTATGCAATGCATCTGCAACTGCAGATATCTATGGGCAGTGGTCTGCTGCCATTTCTGCGGATTCAGGTGGCCGCTTGCTCGTCTGCCATCTTATAATATAAAAAAACATATGAGTGTCAAGTATTAGGACCACTTTTATATGTATTTGATACCAAATGTTAAAAAAAAGACCATAGTCAACCACGCTGGTCCACTGCAGGTTGACTTCACATATCTTCGAATTTATTCGCCGATATGTGCAGGCATCACGATGTTTTCCTTTACCGTACGAACGTTGGGTAAATTATGTACATATGAAATTCGAAAATCACATTTGTACATGGCGGGATTCGAACCCAAGACCTGGTAGATCACAAATCAAGTGTTTAAACCCCTGAAACACCGAGACTCTTATTTCGGAATGCTTTAATTAATTAAATTTTTCATGTATATATATATATATATTTTTATTATTTGTAAAAAAACATATATTTTCAGGTAATGACGGCAAATGTGGACGGAAGACCGTTATACCCTCAATTCCAATTTCTTCCATCCAAACGTCGTTATCCAGAATACTATAATGTGATAGACTCTCCGATAGGCTTGAAGACGATAGCACAGAAGATACAAGCGGGTGAATATTCAACTCTGACGGAACTGGAGAGAGATCTGGTGTTGATGGTCAGAAATGCCTGCCTTTTCAATGAACCCGGAAGTCAGATTTATAAAGATGCAAAGACTTTGAAGAAGGTAATTAAATTTTTATTACTAAGAATAATATTAAGTTTTAAGTTGTATATAAAAATCCTTGTTATTATAATTTCTTTACACTGCGTTATACAAAGTTTCACCATTTTTCATTTATTTATTAATCTCCATTTTTGACTTATTTTAAGAAATCTAAAAATAACTTTTGCAAAATGCATGTGGGGGTCAAAATTATCACAAATGATTCCCTCCTAGTGGGAATATGTCGAATTACCAATAACCCTGTACTTCATAACGTGCAAACGAGCAATCGGCCTAAATTCGCCGAAATATTCGCGACTTAAGCCCATAAACAATCACAATTGCACATTTTTCTAGATAATCCAAGTACGTAAGCAAGAGATAGACCAGCACGGACGGAGTGGTCCTCCGAAGACATCAGAACGTATCAGAAGCAAGCGGTCTTCTCGCGTGGTCCCCGTGCCCAGTAGCCGCGCACTCGCTATCATGGACCCACTAGGACCTGACGATGGTGAACTCAAGGTATAATTGTTAGAAACACACTTCTATCTTATTACTTTTTTTTTTCACCGATAATAAGAGTGACTTCCACTAATGTATAGTCTATAAGATGTAATTTGTGCCTATTTTCTTTTCGTATTTGGAAAATTAGAATTAAAGTATTATTTACTAGCTGTTGCTTGCGACTTCGTCCGCGTCAAACTAATAAATAATAGAAATGTAGCCTATGTTACTCACTGATAATATAGCTTCTAAATAGTGAAAGAATTTTTGAAATCGGCCCAGAAGTTTTTGAGTTTTCAATACATACGAAAATCTAAAACTACAAATCCTTCCTCCTTATAAGATAAGATGACAGTAGTCCAATGGTGGATTTCGAAAATCCTTCATTAAATATTAATAAATTAACAAAAATCTACTAATATTTTTGTTAAAAAAAACCTATTGGCACTTCAACTTAATATTCATAACTAAAGTAATATTATAATAATTCTTCAGTCCATGCTTTTTTCCCATTTTATCCCCATATAATGATTAATGTTTGATATTTTATATTTCCAGCATTCTGATGACAGTGGCGGGGACAGTGACGATGACAAAGTTGATAACGAGGATACGCCGCAATGGAAACTTCTAGAAACAGTTAAAAACCACCTTGGATCTAATGGTAAATTAAATGCTTATGCGCGTCGCAGTACCGCTTTTCTATATATATATTCTTCTCTATATCTATCATAATAAAATTTGAGTGTCTAATATCACGGGAAAAAAAAATCGATATTTCGGGAAGATATGTGTTTGCGTTGCTGATTACGAAAATCGCATTTTTTTTTGTCTGTCTGTCTGTCTGTCTGTCTGTCCGCAAGCCGCGTTTGTTCCGGGTAATCTCCGAAACGGCTGGGTCAATTTCGACCGGACTTTCACTGAATGGTAGCTGACATAGCGGGCATAATATAGGCTACTTTTTTATTTTTACTAATTTACATTCTCGAGTAAAAAAGATCTTGGGGAGTTTTGACATTCTGTCTATTTATAGATATTACCAGTCTCTTTTCTTGTATGTTCCGTCTTACTAATATTATAAAGAGGGAGAGATTTGTATTTTGTATGTATTAAAATAACCCAAAAACTACTGGGTCGATTTTAAAAATTCTCTCACCGTTAGAAAGGTAGTTTGTCTGTGAGTAACATAGACTATGTTTTTTTTTTTTAATTTCACGCGAACGATTTCGCAAGCAACAGCTAGTATTTTATGTTTATCATGGGATTTCTATTTCCAGATTAATGCAACAACGAGTACAAGAATTATTAGATATAGTGCAGAGCTCCTCCAGCGATGATGAAAGTTTGTCTTCAGTTAAGAACACGCAAACACAAATCTCGACGCCACGACCTAGAGGTAATTTACTTATCAATATAAAAATCTGTTGAAATAAATAATATCAAGGTATAGTATTTTGAATTAGATAGCGGTGGCAATCTTTACATATTTTTACTAATTTACATTCTCGAGTAAATATGATCTTGGTGATTTTTGACATTCTGCTATTTATAGATATTACCAGTCTCTTTTCTTGTATGTTCCGTCTTACTAATATTATAAAGAGGAGAGATTTATATTTTGGTATGTATTGAAATACCTCAAAAACTACTGGGCCGATTTCAAAAATTGTCTCACCGTTAGAAAGGTAGTTTGTCTGTGAGTAACATAGACTATGTTTTTTTTTTTTAATTTCACGCGAACGATTTCGCAAGCAACAGCTAGTATTTTATGTTTTTCATGGGATTTCTTTTTCCAGATTAATGCAGCAACGTGTACAAGAGTTATTAGATATAGTGCAGAGCTCCTCCAGCGATGATGAAAGTTTGTCTTCAGTTAAGAACACACAAACACAAATTTCGACGCCACGACCTAGAGGTAATTTACTTATCAATATAAAAATGTGTTGAAATAAATAATATCAAGGTATAGTATTTTGAATTAGATAGCGGTGGCAATCTTAACATATTTTTACTATACTAATTATAAAGAGGAGAGATTTATATTTTGGTATGTATTGAAATACCTCAAAAACTACTGGGTCGATTTTAAAAATTCTCTCACCGTTAGAAAGGTAGTTTGTCTGTGAGTAACATAGACTATGTTTTTTTTTTAATTTCACGCGAACGATTTCGCAAGCAACAGCTAGTATTTTATGTTTTTCATGGGATTTCTTTTTCCAGATTAATGCAGCAACGTGTACAAGAGTTATTAGATATAGTGCAGAGCTCCTCCAGCGATGATGAAAGTCTGTCTTCAGTTAAGAACACACAAACACAAATTTCGACACCACGACCTAGAGGTAATTTACTTATCAATATAAAAATCTGTTGAAATAAATAATATCAAGGTATAGTATTTTGAATTAGATAGCGGTGGCAATCTTTACATATTTTTACTAATTTACATTCTCGAGTAAATATGATCTTGGTGATTTTTGACATTCTGCTATTTATAGATATTACCAGTCTCTTTTCTTGTATGTTCCGTCTTACTAATATTATAAACTAGCTGTTCCCATACGACTTCATCTGCATAAAATTATAAAAATTTCATTTTATTGTTTACATTTGTCAAAATATCAATAGCAAATGTTAAAATGACATGACATGATGTCAAACCATGGCAACCTTGATTCCTTGTTGTTGGCAGCAACTTATGGTCTCTTTCCCAGATTAGGGTTTTTATCCAAAATATTTACCCCCTAAGTTTAATGGCGTGAAGATATATAGCCTAAAGTATGACGTAAGTGTAGGGCTTTTTATTAAAAAAAGAATCATTCAAAAATATGCTGAAATTGCTGACATCTTAGGCAACAAAGAAGTGTGTGATTACGCTTTATTATAATACTAGCTTTTGCCCGCGACTTCGTCCGCGTGAAATTTAAAAGTTCAAAACTTTTTTCAACCTATTACCTAAAGTATTAACTTAGTAGTAATCTACGCAATAACAGAAATCTACCGATGCAAGATTAGAAATTTCTGAGCTGATTTTTCGGTTACTCTTATTGTTTGTGTTTGTGATATCTGCTAAATTATTTGTCCAATTTAAACACTTAAGAAAATTTTATTATACATAGCTGTTCCCGTGTGGCCTCGTCCGCGTCATTTAGTTAAGATTGAGTTCTTAGTTAATACTTCGTTGAACTGTTAATATTATCATAGTATCATTTAGTTATTAGTGCGATGTAAAATAGTTTTAACATTGATTTAAACACGTAACATGGATATAAGTACTATTTTATTATTGATCAAAAATGAAATAGAAATAGTCAGTTTAAAGTACTTCGGAATAAACAAATTTTTTTGTTAAATTTCCTTGAGGTATTAGTATGTATTGATGATCATTACAACCAGATCTTGAAAGAGCAACATATAGTTATAAATTTCAGGCGAATATATGTATAGTAGTATGTGGGAAAAGGTTAAAATAAAACACACTGTTCTTTGCAATTTGTGTTATTAATTTTGATTTATTTGTTTATTATATCAAAATATTTTAGGTCTGAAAATATTTAAGAAACCATATACATACAGCACATAAAGCATCAATACTAAATACAAACACACAATATAAATTTATTTTATTTTATTAAATCACATAAATATATTTATAGTTAATTCACTTTGTATATCATTTCTTTAAAAAAAATAAATTACTTTTTCAAAATTCAGTATGTGCAGTATGTCCGAAGCATTATTAGCATGCTGTCAACAAAAAATTAATTTTAATCTGTATCAACCAAAAATACTGAAATGACAATATGTAACAGTGTTTTAAATGATAAGTTTTAAACTCCAAATTCTATTAAAAATTAAATATTTGTTACATTGTAAGTCATGCTTGCATTAAGTTTAGTTTTTTGATATTTGACCATATTTCACTTGCAAGTTCCCATTTATTTCCAGAACAAAAGGAAGAATTAAACATAAAACAGGTTGTTTTAATAAGTCCATAGGAAGATAACCTGTAATTGAACGTAAATAATTACACTACGTATGTTACAGAATATCGCATAAGAAACTTTTAGTCATTTATACAGTTACGTCTTGTAATTTGTAAACTTCTAGTAAATCAAAAACAATACATTATTCAGCATTTAATGCAGTTTTTTCTATATTTGTTTAAAGACAAATTGAAAATCACAGCTTCCAAATTCTTCTGCAAAATGCCATATATATAAAAATTTTGCGTTTAATGAGGTAGGTAGCATGGCGTGAAATTTTTACGATTTTATTTTTCATATTTTTACCCTATTTAATTAATTTTGTTTATCACTGTGTTAACCATATTTATTTTTCTACTTCTTTTATCACACAAATAAACTCTATCAACTTTATCAATTTATCAACTTCTCAATTGCAAATGTCAAAATACAAATTACCTTACCCTACTATGGCAATTTTGCTTCCTTGATGTTGGCGGCAATTTTGCTTCCTTGTTGTTGGCAGCAACTTGTGTTCTCTTTCCCACATTAGGGTTTTTATCCAAAAATATTTACCCCCTAAGCTTAATAGCGTGATAATATGTAGCCTAAAGCGTGACGTAAGTGTACGGCTTTTTATTTAAAAAAAGTATTATTCAAAAATATGCTGTAATTGCTCAGATCTTCGGCAACAAAGTGTGTATTTACGCTTTATTATAATAGTATAGATAGTGTAGATAGATATAATAGATATATAGATATAGATAGATAAATAAAAACATATAATATACATATAGTATAGAGTATAGATAGTATAGAAGTAGATGGGGTAATTCTTCAGATTACTTTTTATTCTTATTAACTTGAAATCTAGAAAAGAAAACATAATATTTTGTACCTTGCACTTACTATTTACAATCATTATGTTTTATCTAGGAGAATTAAATGTTTTTTTTTTGCATTACAGGAGGGAGTTAAATATTACGTTCTAATGTTTTCTTTTTCCTCAAGTAAGTTTTGTACAGTGGTAGAGCCCGCATCCAGCATTTGCTGGAGCACGAATGGCCCGCTCGCCCGGTGTAATACCACGACCACACGAAGACAGGCGTGAAGTGGAAGCGATTCCGCGTTTCGTCCTGATGAGTGTGTGTGCCGGAGGCCAACCCCCCCCCCCCCCCCTTAATTCAGCATGGCAGTGGGATCTAAAGAGAGTCTACCCCAGGGGGGTACCAAAACCTTTGGAGAATCCCCCTCCGCGCACTTACGCCCGCACTCCCGTTTGGAGTCTGGGGGTAGGTGCGCGGGTGGCCCCACGTATTCTGGGGGGGGCCCAATCCCGCTCTTTCCTGCTGGTCGGGCCAAACGTAGCAAGCGCCGTTCAACATCCCCTGCTACACTTTCCGTGGATCTTTGCAATGTCAGGGGACTCCGTTCCAACCTCGAAGCCGTCCATCACCACCTTGAGACGGCCAAGCCGGCCTTGCTCTTCTTGACTGAGACGCAGATATCTTCTCCGGCGGACACATCTTTCCTTCATTACCCCGGGTACAAGCTCGAACATTGCTTTTTGCCACGGGCTGGAGTCTGTGTGTACGTCCGAGGGGACATCTGCTCTCGTCGCCTCGCCCACCTTGAAGGCCGGGACCTATCCGTTCTGTGGCTGCGCGTAGATAGCGATGACCATCCGCGAGTCTACGCGTGCCTCTATAGGTCCCATGGCGGAAAATACCGATACAGACCAACTCATGGAGCTAGTCCAAATGGGCACAGAGTCCGTGTTGGAACAGATCCCTTCTGCTGAGGTCGTGGTACTTGGTGATTTTAATGCCCACCATGCCGAATGGCTCGGCTCACGTACCACTGATCACGCGGGGAGATCTGTTCATGACTTTGCCTTAGCATATGATCTGACACAGCTGGTCACCTCGCCCACGCGAATCCCAGATGTGGAGGATCATTTACCTTCCCTGTTGGACCTTCTGCTGACCTCACATCCGGACGGCTATCTCGTTTCCGTAGATGCTCCCCTGGGCTCTTCGGACCACTGCCTTGTCCGGACAACAGTGCCAATCTCAAGACGCTTGCGTTCACAACCAACTGGTTGCCGTCAAGTTTGGCACTACAGGTCAGCAGACTGGGACGGGATGCGGGCCTTCTATGCATCCTACCCATGGGGGCAAGTTTGCTTCAATCTGGATGGTCCCGACGCCGTTGCCGACTCTATTGCCGATGTGGTGCTTCAGGGGATGGAACTTTTTGTGCCATCGTCTGTGGTGCCCACCGGCGGTAGATCCCGGCCTTGGTTCGGTCATTGCTGTAAGTCAGCTTTACGCTACAAGCGGGAATGTTACCGTGCCTGGGCCGAAGCGTTGGCAGCGGGGGATGAAACCACCAGAGAGCTCAGAAAGAAGTACAACTTCGCCTCCAGGTCCTTCAAAAGAGTTATCGCAAGGGCAAAGTCCGAACACGTGGCCAGCATTGGTGAGAAGCTAGTGCGTCTTCCATCTGGAACGCGTGCGTTCTGGTCCCTCGCCAAGGCTGTCCAAGGAAACTTCTGTCGCCCATCACTACCATCTTTGCGCAGGGAGGACGACTCGTTGGCCCACACTGCTAAAGAGAAGGCCGATCTACTGGTATCACTCTTTGCAGCAAACTCGACACTGGATGACAGAGGTAACTCGCCGCCCAAAATCCCTGGCGGTGGGACCTCCATGTCGGACATCCAGTTCATCCAGAGGTCAGTGCGTAAGGCACTGCAATCTCTGGATGTCAACAAGTCGAGTGGGCCCGACGATATCCCTCCCATTGTGCTAAGGACATGTGCTCCTGAGTTGGCACCGGTCTTAACGCGTCTCTTCCGGTACTCCTACTCCTTTGGCGCAGTCCCGAATTCCTGGAAGACTGCCCTAATTCACCCGATCCCAAAGAAAGGCGATAGCTCTGATCCGGAAAAACTACCGACCTATTGCAATTACCCCTTTGTTCTCCAAAATAATGGAGTCCATTATTAATTGCCAGCTGATGAGGTACCTGGAGGAGCACCAGCTGTTAAGCGATCACCAGTACGGTTTCCGTCAGCGTCGCTCAGCTGGTGATCTTCTAGCGTACCTCACTCACAGATGGGCGCAGGCAATAGAGAACAAAGGGGAGGCTCTAGCGGTCAGTTTGGATGTAGCGAAGGCCTTCGATCGGGTGTGGCATAAAGGGCTTCTTTCGAAGCTCTCTTCCTACGGGCTTCCCGAGAAACTGTGCGCCTGGATTGCCAGCTTTTTGGAGGGCCGGAGCATCAAGGTCGTTGTCGACGGTGCATGCTCTGACCCCAAACCAATAAATGCTGGTGTCCCACAGGGCTGTGTACTGTCGCCCACTCTCTTTCTTCTGCATATCAATGACTTGTTGCATCTCAGTAACGTCCATTGTTATGCAGATGATAGTACGGGTGACGCTCTGTACACGGCCCGCGCTAACGTTTCTCGGGATAACGTCGACGAGTACCGGAGTAAACTTGTGTCGGAACTAGAGACCCTTCTGGGTAATGTCTCGGATTGGGGGCGACATAACCTTGTCGAGTTCAACCCCAAAAGACACAAGTTTGCGCGTTTTCCGCCAAAAAACAACCCTTTGTCGCTAACGTCAACTTTGAGAACACTCCCCTGGTTGCCACAGCCAGCATCGGTATTCTCGGCGTTGACATATCGAGTGACGTCCAATTCCGCGGTCATCTGGAAGGGAAGGCCAAGTTGGCCTCCAAGAAGCTTGGTGTGCTCGGGAGAGCGAAGCAGTATTTCACGCCAGCCCATCGTCTGCAGTTATACAAAGCACAGGTTCGGCCACATATGGAATACTGCTCGCATCTCTGGGCCGGAGCTCCTAAATACCAGCTTCTTCCTTTTGACCGCGTTGCAGCGACGTGCCACTCGAATCGTCAACGACCGAGGTCTCACCGATCGGCTTGACTCATTGGCTCTGCGAAGGGACGTTAGTTCCTTTGCATTTTCTATCGCCTCTACCACGGGGAGTGTTCTGAAGAATTGTTTGGAACTATACCTGCCGCTGAGTTCCGTCATCGCATGAGTCGACAGAGTGCCAAATATCATCGTTACCACCTTGATGGTTGGCATTCCACAACGACGAGGTTCTCACGTACCTTCTTACCTCGTACAGCCGCGTTGTGGAATACTCTGTCCTCAGCGGTTTTTCCAAACAGTTACGACTTAGGGGCCTTCAAGAAAAGAGCGTACTCCTCCCTTAAAGGCCGGCAGCGCATCTGCAATACCCTTGGCATTGCGGATGTTCATGGGCGTCGGATCAATTAATCTCAAGCGATCCTTTGCTCGTTTGCCCGCTTTTCCTATAAAAAAAAAAAAAAAAAATAAAAACAATATCAAAACTAAAATAAATAGTTTTACAGCACAAAAACTGAAAATAAACATTCACTTAAAAAGCTATTTCTCTACTACATTTTAATACTACATACAAACGTTTTATTTAAACAATAAACAACAGAGTACTCTGAATTTAAATAATTTACCTTTTTACTTGAAGAAGTATCCGGTGCTATAGTGTGTTATTTTTATACAGTCTTGTAAAACTGCGCATGTATTAACAAACTTTGAGGTTACGTTGTTACATATTGTCATTTACGTTTTTAGCAGAATCCGCGATTTGTACGTTGATTACTAACTTCATGAGACTCGTTATCCACCTGCAATACAATATAAATGATTAACTAAAACTAAAGTTTTTTTTTTGGAATATTGCAATAGAAAAATAACTAAAACTAAAGTTTTTTTTTTGGAATATTGCAATAGATAATTTTACATACACAGTTATGTCTTGCAAAATTTTGTAAACATACAAACAAATAAAAAAGAATGCATTATTCAGCAATAACATAAAATGTAAAATTAATAAAACACTTACCACCGATGCGAGTCAGAAAGATTTCATCATGTAATATCGGGTAATTTGACATTTTGTTGTAGGCGCGGTACTCAGGTATTTCACTCTCAATATCACAATCCGTATTTCCACGGAATAATTATAGATCGTAACGATATGTTTCGATTAAGATATTGAATTGACGTCTACATTGTATTGACGTCTACCAAGCACATGATCGCGTGCGCACTCCGTCGCGACTCAAATCGAACTGACTAACGAATGACAAAATGGCCGCCCCCACCAGTGCTCGGTGTTGCCATGGGCATAGAGTAAGCCTACATATTTAACATTGCATTTCAATTCGACAACTTACAAATTCTTCTGCAAAAATGCCATAGATTATAAAATTCTGCGTTTGAACTGTGGTAGCATTGCGTGAAACGATTACGGTTTTACTTTTTTTTTACTCTTCTTAATTACATTTGTTCATATTATCACTGTGTTAACTATATTTATTTTTAACTTCTTTTATCACACAAATCAATTTTATTTTATTGTTTACATTTATCAAATTCTCAATTGCAAATGTCAAAATACCAATTACCTTACTATGGCAATCTTGCTTCTTGTTGTTGTCCCTTTCCCACATTAGGGTTTTTATTAAAATATTTACTCCCTAAGTTTAATGGCGTGAAAATATATAGCCTAAAGCCTGACGTAGGTGTAGGGCTTTTTATTAAAAAAAGAATAATTCAAAAATATGCTGTAATTGCTGAGATCTTAGGCAACAAAGAAGTGTGTGTTTACGCTTTATTATAATAGTATAGATGTAAAAGTTTTGATATATGGATGAATGTTTTATACTGCATATCCGGACAGCTCAAATTATTTAGCTAAAATTGGCCATAGATGTAAAACTAACTCAGGAAACATATAGTTTTTTTTTAATTCCCCACGCACGGAGTCACGTGCGAAAGCTAATTTTATAAAACAGACTTACGAGTAAATAAGGGAAAAAGAACGTTTATGACGATTATAAAACACTAGCAATTGTTCGCGATTTCGTCCACGTGAAATTTAAAAATATAGCACATGTTACTCAGTGATAACAGCTTTTTAATGGTAAAAAAAATATTGAAATCTGTCCAATAGTTAGTTTTTGTGTTATTTCAATACATACAATATATTTCACATTATTAGTATAGATATTTGAAATTTTTGAGATTTCGAGATTTTTTAAATTACACAAAAAAAATAATTTAACTGTTGTAATTTTATATGTTTTCAGGTCGTCCACGTATAAATCCATTGCCAACTTTAACACAATCAGCTCCGAGTTTACCTAAACCTAATATGCCGTTGAAGAAAAAACTACATTACATATCAAAACATTTGGTTGAGTTTACATGTTCTGATGGTAGACAACCAATGTTGTTGTTTATGGAGAAACCCAGCAAGAAATTATATCCAGAGTACTATAATGTTATCGACAGGCCAATTGATATGCTCACTATTGAAGCTAATATTAAGGTATTTATGGCTCCTATGTAAATTGTTGTAACTTCAATTTTTAAATTTTAGTTTTTATGTTTTTAAGATTGGTTTCATAATTACTAATTTCAGTATGTAATTTTTGATTTCAATAGACATTGTTTAGAGGATTTTAGGTCTAGATTTTAAATAAGTAAGATTTCAAATTGTAAAATAATATTATCAATGGTTCGTTGTAAAATAGATACAAGCTTATTTGTACAAATTTAAAAAGAAATATTTGTATGTAACAAAAACTATTGGACCGATTTCAATAATTCTTTCGACACCAAAAACTGTATTATTAGAGAAATAAAATTCCTCTCTTATGAAATCTGACAAAATATTGTAAACTATTTTTTTTTACAGAATGACCGTTATAACAGTGTAGACGAGTTAGTCGCGGACTTTAGTTTGATGTTTTCAAACTGTAGACAATTCAATGAAGAAGGTTCTATGATATACGAAGATGCGATCCTTCTAGAACGATTTATGAATGAAAAGTTGAAAGAACTCAATTCAGTAAGAGAGAGTTACGAGAAGAAAACACCAGTAAAAACAATCAAACCTGTGAAAACTAGGCAATTGTCGCCTTTTGAACAGAAATTGAGAACACTGTACGGTGCTATTCGTGATTATAGAGACCCTAAAGGTAATATTGAAAAACAGAGTTGTATACATATACATAGTAATACCTTATTACGTTTCAGTTTAAAATGTAGATTTCGAAAACTAGCACTGAAGTTTCCAAAACAAATAAAAAATAGCCTATGTTACTCACAGATAAATTACCTTTCCGGCCCAGTAGTTTCTGAGTTATTTCAATACATACAAAAATACAAAATTTTCCTCTTTATAATATTAGTATAGATATAGATATGTCTAATATTTACTGCTAAAATATATTTTCGATGAAAATGTGATCGTGTCTATGGTTTTGCAAAGAGAATAATATGCTTTTTACGGTTCTAGCAATAAAAATAATGGTCTGAACCAAGCTTTTACTTTGTTATAATATTTATGTCTGTATCTATACTAATATTATAAAGAGGAAATATTTTTGTTTTTGTATGTATTGAAATAACACAAAAACTACTGGGCTGATTTTAAAAATTCTTTCACCATTAAAAAGCTACGATATCGCTGAGTAATATAGGCTATGGTTTTTATTATATTTTTTTTTAATTTCACGCCGGTGTAGTCGCGAGGAACAGCTAGTCTGATATAATTTATTAGATGTACAGATTGTATATATTTTTTATAAAATTTTCAGCTTACAGACAACTCGCTTTAATATTCATGAAGTTGCCAAGTAAAATAGAATATCCTGATTATTATGAATTAATTAAAAACCCAATAGATATGGAGAAGATCGCACACAAATTGAAACATGGCTCCTATAATTCTGTTAATGAATTGGCCTCGGATTTCATATTGATGTTTGATAATGCTTGCAAATATAATGAACCGGATTCACAGATATATAAAGATGCATTGATATTACAAAGAGTCTGTTTGCAAACCAAACAAATGTTAAGGTAAATAATTTTTATGGGCTCCTACTTATTGTTGTAAGTCACAATTTTGCGATTTACATCTTTTGTGTTTTTTGAGAAATTGAGAAGCAAAAGGTTAGCGTGGTATGGACATGTTATGCGACGAGACGATGAGGACATAAACCAGAAAGTGTTAAGAATGAATGTGGATGGCTACAAAGGAAGAGGAAGACCGAACAAAGCATGGATGGATTGTGTGAAAGAGGATATGCTTAAGAAAGGAGTGGATTCAGATATGACGGCTGATAGAGATGTATGGAAGAGCAGCACATACTGTGCCGACCCTCCATAAGGGATAAGGGCAAGTTGATGATGACATCTTTTGTGTTTTTTAAATTAATTTGAAAAATATTTCTGTGTAAATAATGTTAGAAATAACTGTTGATTTTGCTTGTCTATCGCATTTTCTTCTTTGATGTATAGTTAATTGAATTTTATAGTTTTGTTTTGCGAAATTTCTAAATCGCGAACAAATATGGAATAAAGCTATATGTGCAGACTAAAAATGATGTATTTAAGAAGTGAATTGAAGCCCCTCTGGCTGGGATTATGTGTTTTTAACTATTTTAGAGTATAATTTGTTTTTTCAGGGAAGATGATGACGCTGTACCCGATGTGCCTTCCGCGGTACAAGACTTGCTGCTCACTTTGTTCACTTCTGTTTACAACCATCAAGATGAAGAGGGCAGGTAATAATAATCTTATAATAATTATGTATTACAACAGTATCAAAACATGACCTATTTAATAGTTTAAAGTGACAGTCGAGCAAAGAGCCACCGAAATTCGCAAAATAACGAAGCGACAGCCATAGACATCGAACATTTGTTCCTTGCCTACTTTTAATAATAGAGGAAGTATGCATAGAACGAGATTATTTTTGCTACCTGATGGTCCAATTCCCTGTCAAATATACTTCTTCACACTACCTTGTTCGAAAAGGGTGGAAAGGGGAAGAGAACTAAAATTAGGCTTCCGACAAACTAATGTCTTCCACTTGGTGCGTGCCTTTTGTATTTGTTGCACTAAAAAAATGCCATATTCGAGCAAAATATTTGATTGTTGACGTTTACTATTATTACAATGTATTCTAAATTATTTGAAACTAGAAAACTAAAGTTTTTTCAAACATGATTTTCCAGATGTTACTCCGACAGTATGGCGGAATTGCCGGAACACGATGAAGCCTCTAACGGCGAGAAAGTCCGCGCGATATCACTAGACTTGGTGAAGCGTCGTCTGGATAAAGGACTTTATAAACGTCTGGATCATTTCCAACAAGATATGTTTGCTGTTTTTGAAAGGTAAGAAAGAAGCTGTTTATAGCCAGACGGGCTGTTCCCGTGCGGCTTCTTCCGCATGTAATTATAAAAACTTTATTAATAATTTTTTACATTTGTTAAATTTTCAATTGCAAATTTCAAAGTGACATGACATGATGATAAACCATGGCAACCTTGCTTCCTTAATGTTGGCAGCTTGTAGTTTATGGTCCCTTTCCCACATGAAGGTTTTTTTTTTTTTCATATTATTTATCCTCTAAGTTTAATGGCGTGAAAATATATAGCCTTAAGCGTGTCGTAAGTATAGGGCTTTTTATTAAAGAAAGAATTATTCAAAAATATGCTGTCATTGCTGAAAACCTACACCACAAAGTAGTGTGTGTTTACGATTTATTTTATTGGTATAGAAGTATAATTATAGATGGAAAGGAAGATTTGTATTTTTGTATGTAACAAATAAATTCAACAAATATTGACCAGATTTCAATATTCCTTTCGACCTTTTAGAAAACAAATCACTTAGTAATATAACCTATATTATTGGATTTTTGATTGATGAAATCATAAAATTGCCACGATTGCATGTTTTTCTTGAGAATAAGTCCTTTTATGTTATTTCTTTTTTGTGGCAATAAATACATATTCATTCATACATCTAAAAAACCCTATGGGAGTAGGATAAGATGATGTTTTTAGTTTACGAAGTGATGTTTTTTGTCAGGGCTCGTCGTCTGTCGCGCACCGACAGCCAGATCTTCGAGGATTCAGTGGAGCTGCAGACGTACTACACGGAGCAGCGCGACGTGCTGTGCCGCGGCGCGCTGCACTCGCCCGCGCTCGCCTTCACGCGGGACGCCATCGCCACCAGCGTCGAGCTCGTCAAGCAGTGCAAGCTGCTGCAGGAGAACGACGACGAGGATGAGACCAGGTCACCACATAGTCACACCCACCGTGGGGTTTTCGTCGGTGCGAGTCCGACATATGTCGGAATATGCGTAGGCATTTCCCCACGTAAAAAAAACAACTTTTCATTCATAAATCGTTCGAAGGATCGAATCTTTGTATATCATAGAACCTTCTTCATTGAATTGTCAATTCACAAGACACTGGCCCACTGAGTTTTTTATATGGTCGCCTTTTCCTCCCTCTCGTTCCCTTAACCTTAACACATTTTTTGGATAGGGACCAGGGCAGCGCGTGTATTTTTTAAAGTTCAAACTTAGATTTACATTAAAATCTTATTTCTATCTATCGCATTTTATCCCGGATTTAAAACAAAGAAATATTAAAATACACTTAAATTTAAAATACAATATAGACTAGAAAATTATGACTAGATTTAAAAATTTCAATTAAAACTATATACAGTTAAAAGATAATAAAAAATACAATAAAAGAAAAAATCATGCATTTAAGGGCTAAAAAAGAAGGAAGTTCTCAAATCGATCGATATTATTTTATGTATTTACATGGATTATGCTGCGATTTTCGATTCGATTTAAAAGTAAAAACTATCGAGTATTTTTTTAGTTTTTCTTTAACAAAAAAGTACCATAAGTAGGATTTTTTTGAAGTCGGTTTTAATTTTATGTATTTTTTTTACCCCAGGTCAAGTAATGACGACTCGATGCCGGCGGGCGCGGCGCCGCTCAAGACACAGTACAACAAGGGAGACTTCGTGTACATACAGCCTGATAAGAGCAGCAAGGAATCACCCTCCATAATGCTAGTAGAACGAGTCTGGACAAACAACGAGGGTGTGCCCATGATGTACTGCAATATTTACTTCAGGTAATCTATACTATCTATCATACTAATATTATAAAGAGGAAATATTTATATTTTTGTATGTATTGAAATAACTCAAAATCTACTGGGCTGATTTCAAAAATTCTTTTACCTTTTAAAATCTACGTTATCACTGCGTGTTATAGGCTATGTTTTTCTTTTATTTTTCAATTTCAAAGACTGTCGCGAGCAACAGTTAAATATTAATTAATGTGTGATTGTCGTGTGCAGGTGCCCTTAGAGCCGAACAGGACGGTGTCAGTGTTCAGGGAGCGCGTGGAGAAGCATAAAGACGAATTGGCAGAGCTCGAGGTGTTGGAGAATATACAGGAGAAAGATAGACCCGTAAGTTACTTTAAAGGGGGGGGGGGGGCAGTAGTATAGACCTACAAGGATCTTATGGCAGTTTTTGGGGGCGCCTGCTAGTTCTTAAAGATTATTTAAAGGTTAATAAGAAGAAACTTCTCAACTTTCAAGTTCTCTCTTGTTGAAAATAGACGAAACTATACGATGAGTCCGTAGTAGTTGATTACTATTTAAATTGATACATCTTATTATTTTAAAAAAGGTATCTTCATACTTTTTAGTTTTAAATCATATGATATAATCATATAAATATTATAAATGCGAAAGTTTAGATGGATGGATGGATGTTTGTTAGAGTTTGTAGCCTAAACGGCTGAACGGATTTCGATGAAATTTTGTATAGATGTAGAGGATAGTCTGGAAGAACACATAGGCTATACACTTTTGTTTTTTTTTTTTTTTTTTTTTTTTTTTTTTTTTTTTTTTTTTTTTTTTTTTTTCGATCATTCTGTAACGGTTCAACATGTCTTATTGAAATTTTGGCACAGATATAAAACAAAGTCTGGAGTACACATGGGATAAGGTTCATCCCCGAGAAATGGCCGGTTCCCGAGGGTTACGCGCTGATTTAATAGGTGTCCATTCACCCTTCTCTTGAAGGCACCCACGTCATAACTACATGTAATATCAGCCCAACTGATATTTGAAAATAATAAAAATGTGTTTTGTTGTATTCCAGGACGTAGTGATGTACAATCCGTTGGGCACGGACGACGAGAACACGTACTACGAGCAGTACAACACGGTGTGCTCCGGCGTCGTGAAGACCGGCGACTACGTGTACGTGGTCACTGACGGCGGCAAGCAGATGATAGCGCAAGTCGACACTATATGGGAGACCGGAGAGTTAGTATATATATCTTACTAATATTATAAAGAGGAGAGATTTTTAATTTTGTATGTATTGAAATAACTTAAAAACTACTTGTCGTATTTCAAAAATTCTTTCACCAATAAATAGCTACGTGACTGAGTAACATAGGATTTTATATAGCTAGTAATTGATAAGAAATATAATGTATTTTCAGGCCTCAAGATACTTTCCACGTGCGCACGCGCAAGTTCCTGCAACAAGAAGTGTTTAAGACAGAGACACACCGCGCGGTGCCGCTCGACCAGGTCATAGGACGCTGCTACGTTATGAATGTTAAGGAATACTTCAAGTTCAGACCTGAAGGTGAATTTATAATTTAACTAGACTTTGTCCGCGATTTCGTCAGCGCAGTATTAAAATAAGCATACGAAAAAACCTACGTATATACTAGAAAAAATTCAGCGGTGAACCGCATCCCAATTGTTACTGCAGTCTTTGTTTTATATCTATGTCAAATTTCAATTAGATATGTTGAACTTTTGCAGAATTATCAAGTAAATTTGAAAAAATCGACGTATCTACATCTATGCCAAATTTCGTCTAAGTCCGTTCAACTATTTAGGCTGCAAATTCTAGCAAACATCCATCTAAACTTTCGCATTTATAATATTAGTAAGATTAGTAATATTTAATTAATTGTAATATATTGATATATTATCCAGGATACGCGGACAAAGACGTGTACGTGTGCGAGAGTCGATACAGCACCAAGTACAGAACGTTCAAGAAGATCAAAGTGTGGGAGGGAGCGGAAAAGGAGGTCACTCTCATACAAAGAGATGTAAGTTAATTTGATATAAGATTAACTTCAGAGTTGCTCAGCTTTTTATCTATAATTCTATACTAATATTATAAAGAGGAAATATTTATATTTTTGTATTTATTGAAATAAATCAAAATCTACTGGGCTGATTTCAAAAATTCTTTTACCTTTTAAAATCTACGTTATCACTGCGTGTTATAGGCTATGTTTTTTCTTCTTTTTTTTTTTAAATTTCAAAGACGATGTCGCAAGCAACATTTAGTTTTCTATATGGCTATATATCTGTTAAATATTAATTAATGTGTGATTGTCGTGTGCAGGTGCCCTTAGAGCCGAACAGGACGGTGTCAGTGTTCAGGGAGCGCGTGGAGAAGCACAAAGACGAATTGGCAGAGCTCGAGGTGTTGGAGAATATACAGGAGAAAGATAGACCCGTAAGTTACTTTAAAAGGGGGGGCGGGCAGTAGTATAGACCTACAAGGATCTTATGGCAGTTTTTGGGGGCGCCTGCTAGTTCTTAAAGATTATTTAAAGGTTAATAAGAAGAAACTTCTCAACTTTCAAGTTCTCTCTTGTTGAAAATAGACGAAACTATACGATGAGTCCGTAGTAGTTGATTACTATTTAAATTGATACATCTTATTATTTTAAAAAAGGTATCTTCATACTTTTTAGTTTTAAATCATATGATATAATCATATAAATATTATAAGTGCGAAAGTTACGATGGATGGATGGATGTTTGTTAGCGTTTGTTGCCTAAACGGCTGAACGGATCTTCTTGACATTTGGCACAGGTTTAGGGCATAGTCTGGAAGAACACATAGGCTACTTTTTATCCCGGGAAACGGTTCCGTGGGATTCATTAATTTAATTTTTTAATGTTTTTCGATCATTCTGTAACGGTTCAACATGTCTTATTGAAATTTGGCACAGATATAAAACAAAGTCTGGAGTACACATGGGATAAGGTTCATCCCCGAGAAATGGCCGGTTCCCGAGGGATACGTAGCTTTTTGTTATTTATATAGTTCGTGTGTTTTCTGATACCACGCGAACGAAGTCGCGGGCAACAGCTAGTCTAATATAGAACAAAACAATTACCTAGGACGAATAATCGTAAGTTAGCGTCATCATACCAATGGCAATAAAATCATCAAATAAAACTTTTTTTTTTTTTTTTTTTTTTTTTTTTTTTTTTTTTTTTTTTTTTTTTTTTTTTTTTTTTGGAGGCGCCTGCTAGTTCTTAAAGATTATTTAAAGGTTAATAAGAAGAAACTTCTCAACTTTCAAGTTCTCTCTTGTTGAAAATAGACGAAACTATACGATGAGTCCGTAGTAATTGATAAGAAATATAACGTATTTTCAGGCCTCAAGATACGTTCCACGTGCGCACGCGCAAGTTCCTCCAGCAGGAGGTGTTTAAGACAGAGACACACCGCGCGGTGCCGCTCGACCAGGTCATAGGACGCTGCTACGTTATGAATGTTAAGGAATACTTCAAGTTCAGACCTGAAGGTGAATTTATAATTTAACTAGACTTTGTCCGCGATTTCGTCAGCGCAGTATTAAAATAAGCATACGAAAAAACCTACGTATATACTAGAAAAAATTCAGCGGTGAACCGCATCCCAATTGTTACTGCAGTCTTTGTTTTATATCTATGTCAAATTTCAATTAGATATGTTGAACTTTTGCAGAATTATCAAGTAAATTTGAAAATATCGACGTATCTCTACATTTATGCCAAATTTCGTCTAGTCCATTCAACTATTTAGGCTGCAAATTCTAGCAAACATCCATCTAAACTTTCGCATTTATAATATTAGTAAGATTAGTAATATTTAATTAATTGTAATATATTGATATATTATCCAGGATACGCGGACAAAGACGTGTACGTGTGCGAGAGTCGATACAGCACCAAGTACAGAACGTTCAAGAAGATCAAAGTGTGGGAGGGAGCGGAAAAGGAGGTCACTCTCATACAAAGAGATGTAAGTTAATTTGATATAAGATTAACTTCAGAGTTGCTCAGCTTTTTATCTATAATTCTATACTAATGTTATATAGAGGAAAGTTTTGTATTTTTGTATATATTGAAATCAAAAACTACTAAGCGGATTTCACAAATTCTTGCACCAATAAAACCTACATTATCAGTGAGTAACATAGGATGTATTTCTTTTTTAATTTCACGCGGTCGAAGTCGCAAGCAACAGTATCATTATAAAGAGAAAAGTTTTGTATAATATTAATGTAGTTCGTAATTCAAATAACTCAAAAACTACTAAGCGGATTTCATAAATTCTTTCACCATTAAAAAGCTATGTTATCAGTAACATAGGCTATTCCACGCGGAGGAATATATATTATGGTTTTTAAATGTCGATGGTTAGTCTATATAACCATCGACATTATGGCATACGATAGTCTATCGTAAGCCATTTTTGCGATTTAAATTTTGTGTTTGTGTTTTTAAATTCATTAAAAACAATATACTAATCATACTGACATTATAACTGTGAATGTTTGGATATTAGAGTACCTCATCTTAAACCGATAAAAATATTTATACGGCCAATACATATCATTTAAAAAATCTAACAATTTTTCTTTTAACAATTCCAACAAAGCTCTTTGTCGTTGTGTTTGTTGTTTCAAAACGAGCAATTGGATATTGGCGTTTATAAATATCTTGGATTTATCAAGTTTCTTTGCCTTTTGTTTTATACATTTTTAATTGACAATAATTTTCTGTTCCAGTAATAAATGTTACTTCCGCGGACCTTTCCTCATCTTTCCCGCTGAAGTCGCGAATGTTATCAACAAGGTAATTTATTTTTATTGTATGTTAAATATTTTCAATTTACTAGTTATTTTATACTAAATGTCATCTATACTAATATAAAGAGGAAAGATTTCTATTTTTGTACGTATTCGATTTACGTAAAAGCTACTGCGGCGATTTTAAAAATTCACCATTAGAGAGGTAATATATCTGTGAGTAACGTAGGCTTTTTTTCTGATTTTTTAATTTCACGCGGATTAAGTCGCGAGCTTATGTTAAAAATACTTATTACTTTTAACATTTTAAATATCATAGTGTAATAAAATACCATGTAAATCATACTTCATCTTAATATTATAAATGCGAAAGTTTGTATGGTTGGATGGATGTTTGTTAGAGTTTGTATTCTAAACTGCTTAACGGACCTCGCTGAAATTAGGCATATATGTAGAGGATAGTCTGGAAGTCATGGGCTATTTACTTTTGTTTTTTTTTTATTTCCACGCGCACGGAGTCGCGGGTGTAAGCTAGTTAAATATAAATTAAAATACAGTAAAATGTGTTATTTTCAGCCGTTCTACAAGCAAGAAGTATTGTTAACGACGATGCACGACACGAGCCCGCTGGTGGGCATCGTGGGCAAGTGCGCAGTGCTCGACTACGATGATTACCTCAAGTGTAAGATATAATAATTGTAATTGCTATATTTATAGTATTAACTAGCTGTTAGCGTGCGGATTCATCCGCATGAAATTATAAAAACTTTATTTTATTATTCACATTTATCAAAAATTATCAATAGAAAATGTCAAAATGACATGACATGACAAACCTTAGTAATCTATCTTTCTTGATGTTGGCAGCAACTTATGGTCTCTTTCCCACATTAGGGTTTTTATCCAAAATATTTACCCCTAAGTTTAATGGCGTGACAATATATAGCCTAAAGCGTGACGTAAGTGTAGGGCTTTTTATTACAAAAAGAATTATTCAAAAATATGCTGTAATTGCTGACATCTTAGGCAACAAAGAAGTGTGTGTTTACGATTTATTATAATAGTATAGATATATAGCGATAACTATGGTTTAATAATTATATTTCCGTTGCAGGTCGTCCTACAGAGATATCTGAGAGCGACGTGTTTGTGTGCGAGTCTGTGTACGACGAGTCCAGTCGCGTGGCGCGCAAATTAAAGACTGGACTAAGAAAGTTTGAGCACACTAAGGATGTTACCGTTGATGAGGTGAGAAATATTTTTATTCTTTACTAATATAATGGTTTTTTTTATCGCACATTCATACATTTCAAATTAATGTTGTCAGCTTTTTCTGTGCAGTTTTTTAACTTTTACCCCCTATTAGACGCTTAAATTAATGTTGAAAATGATCAAAAACACTCCATTATTATTGTCCATTAAGTATTATATAATATATATAATATATTTATATTTCAATGATACTTGCATTAATGTCATGAATCACACCTTTGACTAGCTTTATCTATATATACTAATATAATAAAGCGTAAACACACTACTTCGTGGCGTAGGATGTCAGCAATCACAGCATATTTTTGAATAATACATTCTTTATGAAACCTACACTTTCGACATGCTTTAGGCTATATATTTTGACGCTATTAAACTTGGGGGTAAATAAATTGGGAAAACCCGTCAAGCGGGAAAGGGACAAATGCTACAACTCAATAGCAGCAAAGCATTGCCAAGGTTACTCATAAATAATACTCAGCCAATGTCGAGGGCCTTCGTTGTCATTGAGGCAATTGAATTTTGATAATAGAAAGTTTTACGAAATGTAAACAATGAAATACCGTTTTTATTATGTGATGCGGAAGAAGCCACACGAAAACAGTTACTCATATTTTGTAAAAAAAAAAAAAATTCGGTCAAGAATGTTTTCCTTAAATAAATAATTAAGCCTGCAGCAACAGCTGAAGATTTTTTTTTATAATTTATTCATTTTTGTTAAATAGAGAAATAATTTTTGAACCAGCAACTCTTATCCCTAATTTACAGCTTGACCTTGGACAAAGGCCTCTAAAGACTTCCACCTCTGTCTATCCCTAGCTTCTCGAATCCACAAACGGCCTGTTTGTTTTCCTTAGTTCTTAATTGGTAATATTTATATTTCCAGATTTACTTCTTCCCGAAGCCTTTGGGTCCGCCGGCGCTGGCCTCCGCGCAGGAGGTGCAGTCCTCCTCTACCGCATTCGCACAGAAACCATTTAACCCCAACATCAATATTGACTCAATGGTATGTGAATTCAAAGAATGTGTGAAGTCAACCAACCCGCACTTGGCCAGCGTGGTTGACTATGGCCTAGGCACCCTAACTTTAGGGTAGGCTCCGAGCCCCTCGGTGGGGACGTATAGTGAGCTGGTGATGGTGATGGTGGTATGTATTTCATTTGGCACGTCATTAACAAAATTAAATTTTAATCATACTTATATTATAAATGTGAAAGTTTAGATGGATGGATGTTTGTTAGAGTTTGTAGCCTAAACCGCTGGATGGATCTCGATGAAATATAGCCTCGTTGTTTGGCCTATATGATCTTCCAGACATATTCTACACATGTCTGGAAGAACATAGAGGCTACTTACTTATGTTTTTTTTTTTAATTCTACGCGGACGGAGTCGCGGGCAAAAGCTAGTATTCCATAAAGTTAACGTTTTTCGTTTCAATAAATGTGTAATTTTTTTATGAATATTTTTATTGATAATGGTTCCCGACTGATTCCAGGACGGCAAGCCGCAGTTCACGAACCTCATCAACACGACCATCGGCAGCCACGATGTGGAGATGATACTGGAGAACTCCCTCGACGACTCTTCTATGGCCTCGCCAGCAACGCCGCTATCCATTGGTAAATACTCTATTGAACATATTTAAATGACTTAAAAAAAATATTTTGAAAAATCCTAACGCAGGAGGCCCAATTTTAGTCCATTTCCTTTCCCACCATTTTCTAAAAAGGAAAGGATGGGAAGGAAAAGTGCATTTGACGGTGTACGAGTCGCATAAGAAGGGGAAATATCCTTTTTATGTGCGTCTCCTCCTTTGATTAAGGGTAGGCATCTGCAATTGCGGATGAATATGGACAACGATCTCTTCGCTTTCTCGGCGAATTCAGGTGGCAGGTCGCTCGTTTGCCACCTTATTATATAAAAAATCTATAGATAACATACCAAACTTACAGGTACACTTGCAATATAACAAAGTATCCAATGTGTAGAATAAAAGCTTTGAAAATAAAATTAACTATTATAGAAATATGTGTTGGTAAAATATGTACAGAAAAAGATATCGACAAATGTATGACATTTCTCATTTCAAAAATTAAATTATTTCTATTAAAGGATTTTTGTAGTCTAATAGTTTTTGAGTTTATTCGTTTACATACAAAAATACAAACTTTTTTAGAATTATTGTGATAAGAGATTTGTATTTATTTATTTTACAGTAATATTGTAATTTTTGTAATTTCCAGGTGGCAACAGTAACCCATACAATCCATCGATGACGCCGGTGAGCAACGAGCGCTCCAACCCCGCGACCACGCCCGCCACCAGCAAGAAGAAGAAAGAACAGAAGCAGAAGATAGTCACAGGGTATATATTGTACTCCAGTGAAGTCCGCAAAGCTATCGTCGCTAATAACCCGGAATCCACCTTTGGTATGTATTATTGAATACTAGCTGTTCTCGTGCGGCTTCATCCGCATGAAATAATAAACTTTATTTAATTGTTTACATTAGTCAAATTCTCAATTGCATGTCAAAATTACCGTTGCCATAATAAATTTGCTTCCTTAATGTTGGCAGCTTGTAGTTTATGGTCCCTTTCCCACATGAGAGTTTTTTCCAATTTATTTACCCCCTAAGTTTAATAGCGTGAAAACATATGGCCTAAGCACCCTAACTTTAGGGTAGGCTCCGAGCCCCTCGGTGGGGACGTATAGTGAGCTGGTGATGGTGGTATGTATTTCATTTGGCACGTCATTAACAAAATTAATTTTAATCATACTTATATTATAAATGTGAAAGTTTAGATGGATGGATGTTTGTTAGAGTTTGTAGCCTAAACCGCTGGATGGATCTCGATGAAATATAGCCTCGATGTTTGGCCTACATGATCTTCCAGACGTATTCTACACATGTCTGGAAGAACATAGAGGCTACTTACTTATGTTTTTTTTTTTAATTCTACGCGGACGGAGTCGCGGGCAAAAGCTAGTATTCCATAAAGTTAACGTTTTTCGTTTCAATAAATGTGTAATTTTTTTATGAACATTTTTATTGATAATGGTTCCCGACTGATTCCAGGACGGCAAGCCGCAGTTCACGAACCTCATCAACACGACCATCGGCAGCCACGATGTGGAGATGATACTGGAGAACTCCCTCGACGACTCTTCTATGGCCTCGCCAGCAACGCCGCTATCCATTGGTAAATACTCTATTGAACATATTTAAATGACTTAAAAAAAATATTTTGAAAAATCCTAACGCAGGAGGCCCAATTTTAGTCCATTTCCTTTCCCACCATTTTCTAAAAAGGAAAGGATGGGAAGGAAAAGTGCATTTGACGGTGTACGAGTCGCATAAGAAGGGGAAATATCCTTTTTATGTGCGTCTCCTCCTTTGATTAAGGGTAGGCAACGCATCTGCAATTGCGGATGTTTATGGGCAGCGGTTCGCCTTCCATTTCGGTGGATTCAGGTGGCTGCTTGCTTGCTTGCCACCTTATATAATATTATATAGATTTAAATATAATATATAATGTCAGGTGAGATCTCCCGCATCGTGGGCAACGAGTGGCGCTCGCTGGCCGCCGCCACCAAGCAGAGCTGGGAGGAGCGCGCCGCGCGCTGCAACGAGGAGACGGCCGCGCGCCTCGCCGAGGAGATGAGGGAACTCGCGCAACACGTTAATATTACTATTTATACTTATATTGTACTAGCTGTTGCCCGCGACTTCATTCGTTTATACTATTAAAAAGAGGAAAGATTTGTATTTTTGTATCTATTGAAATAACTCAAAATTACTGGGTCAATTTTTAATTCTTTCAATAGGTAATTTGTCTGTGAGTAATATATGCTATATTTTTTAATTCGAACGAAGTCGCGAGAAACAGCTATTATAAATGCGAAAGTTGGAATGGATGTTTGTTAGTTTGTAGTCTAAACTGATGAACCAATCTCGATGAAATTTGGCATAGAAAATAGGGGATAGTCTGGAAGAACACACTTGCGACTTCATTCGCCTATTATAAAAACTATTGTTTAACTATTACCGGCTACTTAGGACGCTCGGTATTAGAAAACATGCGGACTAAAAATTGTAAAACAAAAACTACGTAGCCCTAGGGAACCCGACAATTTTCGGAGACGAACCGTATTCCATGTGTTACAACAGGCTTGTTTTTATTTCTATGCCAAATTTCAATAAGATTTGTTAAGTCATTACAGAATTATCGAGTAAACTTTAAAAAAATAATATATCCCACGAGAGCCGTAACTATTTCCGGGATCAAAAGTAGCCTATGTAGACTTCCAGACTATCCTCTACGCCTATTCAAAATTTCATCGAAATCCGCTCAGCAGTTTAGGCTACAAATTCTAACAAACATCCATCCATCTAAACTTTAGCATTTATAATATCAGTAAATATTAGTAAGATTGGTAAACTTCCGGAATCCCCAATCTGCCTACATTTTTATGTTTATATTTTTATATTACAGGGGTTATGTAAATGTTAATTTGTTTGTTTTCAGACCCCAATGGAAATGACATATGAATGTGCATGGGACACTTGCGACTACCAATTTGAAGATCTCTCAGATTGTATGGAGCATTGTATTGGAGATGGAGGAAATAGTATGTATCATACAAGTGTAATGTCGCTATTTTACCGTAGCTTTGTTTGTGTAACTTTTTAATTTGTTTTTCATCTAAAATGTTAAATTATATTCAAAGAGATTCAAAATATATAGAGGAGGCATAGCTGATAATTCACTTGAAACATATTTCACATCTCAGTAATTGCTGTCTGTTGATAAATTTTCAAACCACATATCAATATATTTATAATAATTTCATTTAAATTAATTGTCAATAGGTTTTATTAAATAATATTTAAATGTTTATATTTTATTTTTAATATAATTTTGTAAAATGTTTATTATGTCTCAATACAAAGAGACAAGGTGGCACTAAACTTTACTACCTTTCAGAGAAAGTACCGGTGAAAAAATTTTGTTCACTGCTTGTCTATATATTTTTATGTCTTTGATTTTTTATGACATTTAATTGCATCGTTTTCGTAACACATTTTTCATGTTTTGGTTCTAATCATTTCTTTTAAATAACATTATCTAGTTGTGATAAGTTTTGCATGTTTTATTGTAATGTTGAATGTTTGACTTGATGTGAATTTTTGTTTAATGCTGCCAGTGATTGGGACATTTATTGAAACAAAGAAGAGCAAATTGGAGCGTAAGTATTTTTACATCATTTGTACGTAAATTGTTATTTATTTTATGTTATGTAATAAAGCGTAAACACACACTACTTCGTGGCATAAGATGTCAGCAATAACAGTATGTTTTTGAATAATTGTTTCTTAAATAAAGTAATCCCTACACTTACGACACGCTTTACGATGTTTCCACGCTATTAAACTTAGGGGAAAAGGACCATAAACCACAAGCTGCCAACATTAAAGAAGCAAGGTTGCCATGGTAACGGTAATTGTTATCCAATGTCAAAGGTCTTCGTTGTCATTTGTGCATTTGAACTTTGACATGCAATTGAGAAGTTGACAAATATAAACAGTAAATTGTTTTTATAAATCCATGCGGATAAAGCCGCACGGGAATAGCTATTTTTATTATAATAATACTAGCTTTCGCCCACGACTCCGTCCGCGCGAATAAAAAAAAACAAAAGCAAGTTACCCATGTGTTCTTCCAGACTATCCTCTACGTCTATGCCAAATTTTATCGAGATCCTTTCAGCCGTTTAGGCTACAAATACTAACAAACATCCATCTATCCATCTAAACTTTCACATTTATAATATTAGTAAGATATAAGTAAGCCAATATATATATATATGACAGTTGTGTTATAAAAGTGTTTGTGTACGCATGTTCGTCAGCGGGTCACGTGCAGCTGCACTACCGCGCGCTGGGCGGGGGCGGCGGGGGCGGGGAGTACGCGTGCGCGTGGCGCAGCTGCGCCCGCGTGCGCAAGGGACAAGCGCCATTCCCCAACCTGCCGCGGCTGCTGCGCCACGTGCGCGACCTGCACGTCAACAAGGGCAACGGCAGGATGATGGCAGTGCACGAACGATCCAGGTAACTTTGAAATATTTAATTGTTTATGATAATGTTACACCTGTTGGCTAAATTATCGATTTTAGTTGGAACTTTTAGTTTACAGGCCTTAAAATATCTACTACTACTACTACTAATCTTGAATTTCAAAATGATTCTACATTTTCTTGCTATCTCCTAACGTTGGGCCTTGTGACCACATGTATCTCTCTTTCTCTTTCTCTTGATTAAGAATGAAAATCATCTCCCTTCGTTAGTTTATCTACCGTCATTTTAATAGTCATTCCCATGTTGATGTCCTTTTATGGAATACATCCATGTGTTTGAGGTCTACCTTTACCGGTGTGTCTCCACACTTATAATGAAAGTTCTTGTTACAAGTGATTAAATTGAGTATGATATACCACTAGGACTACTTTCATACTTTTTCTAATATACTTACATCGAATCTTATCCATTTGTGTTAACACACATTCATATTAACATTCGCATATTTGCCATATGTACTCTCTTGTACAATCTGTGTGATTTAAAATTTATATTCTATGAAATATATTATTTTGTTTTTTTTTGCAGGAACTTTGTGCCGTCGAGTAAAAAGCCGGTGAAGACTTTTATGAACAATTTCCGCAGCGGTATCATGTCCCCTGGAGGTAAGATTTATATATATATTTGCTTTTAAAAATTTACAATTTCATTCAATATTTTAATTATCTATACTAATGTTGTAAAGAGGAAAGATTAGCATTTTTTTGCGTTGCCTACCCCTTAATTGAAAGAGGAAGAGACGCACGTAAAGATATTTTCCTCTTCCAATGCGTCGCCTTCACCATCAACTCCACTTTTCCTTCCCATTGTTTCTTTTTAACCCTTGAGTGCATGATTTTTTCTTTTTAAATACCCTAAATTGAACATAGATCAAAGGAAAAATAAAGAAAACATTTTTTTAAATAATCTATTGCGTGTGGAAGAAAAGACTGATGTATAAATGCATCATCATGCGTTTAAAGGTAAAAAGGGACTAAAACCGCTTTACAAAATTGTTTTCTAAATATATTTATATGTATTCCAGCGTCGTTGTCGGGTATGTCTCCAATGGGGCGCAACAGTCCGTCTCCGGGGGCGGGCGCGGGCGCGGGCTCCGCGTGCGGGGAGGGCGGCGGCGCTCGCGCAGGCCCCGAGCCGATATTCGTAGCCGCGCCCCCCCGGGCACAGCGACTTACACACTCTGAAGCTTATATAAGGCAAGTATACTATTGTAACATGACATGACATGACATCATGACAACATGACAATCAATTTTAAACATCATGACAACATGACAATCATCATGACAACATGACAATCAATTTCAAACATCATGACAACATGACAATCAATTTAAAAACATCATGACAACATGACAATCAATTTTAAACATCATGACAACATGACAATCATCATGACAACATGACAATCAATTTCAAACATATAAAGTTACTAGTTTTCGCTAGCAACTCCATTAAAAAACAAGTTGAGGATAGTCTAAAGAAATATTTTTTAGACTATCCTCTACATCTTTGCATCATGCCAAATTTCATCGATATCCGACGAACAGTTTTGACTACAAACTCTACCAAACATCCACACATCTAAACTTTCGCATTTATATTAGTAAGAAATATTATATGGGAGTCTTCGCAACTAATTAGCGGAGGAGCTTGCGGATTACTTGCAATGGTAATTTAACGAGTTTAAACTGATTGGTCTAAACATCCGGCGGCTAGTATGTACACGGTCGCTGTTTTAACGATTCGCTGAGCTATTGACGTTTTTAAAAAGCACTTACATAACCTAAAACATAAAAAAACCTAACCCTTGTTTTTCTGTAGGTACATTGAAGGTCTACATTCAGAGCAGAAGTATATCACACCTTGGGAGAAATCTCTCACACCGATGCCATCCAATCCCGACCCAGCTCACTTCAATATGCACAAAATGACACAATGGATGTCAGAAGACGCTGTCAATGGATATCTAGCATATGATAAGAATCTCACAGACAATGATATACAGAAAATGGATCAAAGCACCAAGTTAGTGAAAGCTATAAGCGTACTCAGAGACTATATGATGAGAGATGCCCTCGCTATATACAAGAATATGTGAATTTATGTTTTTAAGTAATAAAGATCGTGATTTTAATAATTGTTTTATTCAATTCAAAAAAATATATACACTATAGTACTTGACACACTTCCCTTGAAACATTTTTCATATCTCACTATCGCTATCTATAAGTCCCAAAGAGTACTATAATATATATATAGAAAAAGAGAAGACAGTCATGGAATAATTGTTAACAGAGCAGCCAGCGCCATCTCTCTTTCAACCCCATACACTAAATATTTACAATATCCATATCCGTATACATATTTTACCTCGTCATACTTGGCAAATACGACAGTTCATTAATCATTTTATTTTCGAAATGCATTTTTAATATATTATGCCCTTCGAAATTAAAATGATTCTTAAATCAACACTGCCGCACTTTACACATCGTTGCTTTTATTACCTGCGTGGGAACAAGGTGGAATTAATAAAAAAAAAACAACACTCACTCCTTTTTCCTTTTTATTTGGAAATATTTATATCTATCATAATACATTTGGGCCATAGCTTTTATTTCGTCATCTTTATTTTCGACATAGCAATGAATTTTGAAACTTTATATTTCATTTTACTGTTTAACTTTTTCAACCAAACCCATCAATCTATATCACTTTATTAAATTTTTATATAAATTTTCAATGTGACAATGTCAATGTATTGTTGACTTTTTAACTTAAAAAAATTAAAAAAAAAAACAACTAATAAGGTCGACATTGACACAACTAGATTATACCATGTAGTGACATCTATGTCATTCTGAGGAACTACTTTCATTCAACATTCAATGGGGACCAGGGTAGTTCAATAGATGTAGCTGCAACTCTCGCTTGTGTCAAATGTATGGAGTGTCTCGGCCCTGATAAGTCCACATGGATCTTGTGGCAAAAAAAAAATATTCACTACGTCTAGTCTATATATTTCTTAAATGTCTTTTGTTTTATTATAAATAATTTTACGATATTGAGTACAGGAATAATAAAAAAAAAAAACACTAATAAAAAAACAAGGTTTGTGTGCTTACATTATTTAATAAAGTATAAATACAATAGTACATTTTAATTATATGGCATGTTGTGAAGGCAATAACTAAACATTTTCCACCTCTTCCTTAAGGAGTCGCACCAAGTTGTTGAACTTGCTGCCGTCGAATATGAGAACCTGTAATAAAATTTATTATTTAGATTCAATAAAATACTATTACTAATCTCGGCATATGATTCGGAAAAATTATTAGAAACTAGCTGTTGCCCGCGACTTCGTCCACGCAATATTAAGATAAAAAAAGTAGCCCGTCTATGTCAGCTACCCTCAGGGAAAGTCTGGTCGAAGCGACCCAGCAGTTTCAGAGATTACCCGGAATAAACGGGGCTTGCGGACAGACAGATAGACAGA
The DNA here is from genome assembly GCA_029286645.1 of Papilio protenor. Lineage (NCBI taxonomy): Eukaryota > Metazoa > Arthropoda > Insecta > Lepidoptera > Papilionidae > Papilio > Papilio protenor. Next base: position 878,862 of record JAGSMZ010000010.1, on the reverse strand, counting down.
CAAAAAAATTTTGAATGCGATTTTCGTTATCAGCAACGCAAATACATCATCTTTCCGAAATCTGGAATTTTTCTTTTGATATTATAAACAGACACTCAATTTTATTATATGTACATAAAGAATTTCATTTGGCGAGCTTCGTGCTATATGTATAATAGCTGTTCCACGCGACTTCGTCAGCGCAGCATTAAAAGAAAAAAAAGACACGAAGTACATAATTAAATTGGCAAAACTTGAATAAAAAGATAACCGCCTGCTTCACCGGTTGCCAACAGTCTTCAGCTATAAATCATCCAAAACCACCAAAAAACTAACTTAAGCGAGCAACAGCGGTAGAGCCCGTTTAACAACTTCGTACGAATGGGCCGGCTCGCCCGGTGCAATACCACGACCACTCAGAAGACAGGCGTGAAGTGGGAGCAATTCCGCGTTTCGTCAGATGAGTGTCGTGCCAGAGGCCCAACTTTAGTCCCTTTTCCTTCTCACCCTTTTTCTTATAAGAAAAGGATGGAAGGGAAAGTGGATTTGACGGTGGAGGAGACGCATAGGAAGGGGAAATATTCTGTTTATACCTGCTTCCACTTGCATTCACCTGCAAATCAGATACAATTACCAGAAACCACCTTAATTGAATAGGATCACCCTAATAACCCCTGCTTCCACCAGGTCTTATCCTCAGTCACCCGTATCAACGTGCTCCCACTTGCATTCACTAACAAAACGGGTACAACTACCAGAAACCACTTAAACGTACAGGATCTCCTTGCCAATCATTTATATCCATCTGCACTTACCTACAACTTCCTGAACTTGAGATGAACCACCTGTTACTACCTTCAAGCACCTACTAACATTTGCAACTCCCTTAATCCACCAGAATCTAACTGCAAACGCCTGACACCATCTGCAGTCTCTTGTAGTGACATGTAACCTTTTTTTCTGCAACCACTCGCAACCACATAGTCCATGTGTTACTCCAGACTATATTTTATTACTATTCAAAATCTCAATTAGATAAGTCAAGCCATTGCGGAATTATCGAGTAAATACGTAAATAACAAATAACTACACGACATTTTTCGCCGATGAAAAGTATCACACATGTTATTACAGACTAAGTTCTATACCTCTACTAAATTTCAGTACAATATTTTTAGCCGCTGCGGGGTTAACGCATTAACATGTAAATAAGAAAAAAACACACATCCTCGGAAACCTAACATTTTCGGGGTAGAAAAGGATTCCACGTGTTATACCATACTATGGTCTGTATCTATACAAAATCACAATAAGTTGTTTAGCCACTACGGACTAATCGTGTAAATAACAAAAAACTACATATCCCTCGGGACCTGACATTTTCGGGGATGAACCTTATCCCACTGTGGTCGAGACTTTGTTAAATATCTGTGCCAAATTTCAATAACATAAGTTGAATCGTTGCAGAATTATAGAGTAAACATTAAAAACAAAATTAATGCATCCCACGGGAACCGTAACTATTTCCAGGATAAAAAGTAGCCTATGTGTTCTTCCAGACTATGCTCTACATCAGTGCCGAATTTCATGGAGATCCGTTAAGCCGTTTAGGCTACAAACTCTAACAAACATCCATCCATAGATCTAAACTTTTTTAAAAAGTTTAAAATTTGTAGTATTTAAGTATGAATTATGATTGCCCACGACTTCGTCCGCGTGGAGTTTAAAGTTCAAAACTTACGTTCGCCCTTTTTTTTTTCATCCTATTACGTAAAGTATTATCTTAGTAGTAATCTACGTAATGGACTACTACGGTGAAGGAAAACATCGTGATGCAACCTGCACATATCGGAGAAGAAATTCAAAGATACTATGTGTGAAGTCCACTAACCCGCAGTGGGCCAGTGTGGTTGACTATGTCCTAGTCACCCTAACTTAGGGTAGGCTCCGAGCCCCTCAGTGGGGACGTATAGTGAGCTGGTGATGATGATGATGATGAATCTACGTAATAACAGAAATCTATTGATGAAAGATTCCAAATTTCTAAGCCCGGTAGTTTGTGAGCTGATTTTTCGGTTACCCTTATTGTTTGTGTTCGCGATATCTTCTAAACTATTTGTCCAATTTAAATACTGTAAAGGACAATTTTGTTCTACATTAAATTCTCCTGACAACAAAGGCATTTATTTGGATAAGGATTAATACTGAAACCAATAAAACAACGACGCAAATAGCATGCGATCTTAATTCATTTTGTAAACAAAAAGTGTATTGTAGAAAATCGTTAAAGATAGATATATGCTATCGCGGACTTTTCTGTAGAACTTTTTGAGATCTACAATTCTTTCATACATCATTTTTATATACCTCTAACGGTTTAGGCAGCGTAAGCCGAGAAAAGTTAAAGTTTAGTGAATTTTTAACGCCGGCGTCCAGAAACACGCTGTTTATTAATAGTTCCTAAACATTAGTAATAATAAAATATAGCCTATGTTACTCACAGATAAATTACCTTTCTGATGGTGAAAGAATTTTTAAAATCGGCCCAGTGGTTTTTGAGTTATTTCAATACATACAAAAATACAAAAATACAAAGTTTTCCTCTTTATAATATTAGTATAGATATAGATAAGTCACATTCTCAATTTTTTTTAACTAATAATAATAACATTTTATGTTATATCCGGCTCGAAGGACCAATGGCTTCTGCTCGTTTTTTATAGATATTCGACTATCCTACAAAAGTTTTGAACCACATAAATCTCTTGTTATCTTGTTAAAAAAGCTCTTTAAAATTATAATTATAAACATTAAAAAAATCGTACCTTTCTGCAGGGAGTCAATGCACCTCCTTCATAGTCCCACTGTGACAGATCTGCTTGTTCCGTAACATCCACTTCAAAACTTGCTAATGCTTCCTCTAATAACGGTTTTTCTTCTTGATTAGCAAACAACACTTCTGAACCATCATCTAGAATACAGAAAAAGTCAAGAACACAATACTCAAATAAATTTATAAATAGATTGCCTTACAATACTGTTGTCTTTGAGAAATACCCATATAAAAACATTATTATATCAATTTTTATGTACAGTAAGAGTCGGCTTTGACTAAACTAAGACACAACTGTTGTGTGATTGTTTCTCAGTCAATTCAACTGTTTAGTTGCATAAATAAAAATCGAGTAGTGTTACCTCCATATAAGCTCATAAGAATCCAAGTGAGACTAAACAATTGGGCGATAGTTTAGTCAAAGGTGCTCGCTCAACGAAGTCATTACTGTCAGTACAATTCAGATTTTTGGTTTCTAACTTGTCCTTTTTTACTAATGTCAACAATTAATTTATCATTTCTTACTAAATCTATGTATTTACTAACCTCCAGTATTATATGTTTTACATATCCATATCAAATATTGGAATGTGTATGGCATATCTCTCTTTACCGCCTTTTCTAATTCTGACTGGAGTGAGGCGAAGAGTGGTACACTTATGGCTGCGGGAATGTTCAAGATCCTACAACAAAGATGTTTAACTTTAAAATTTACAGTGGTAGAGCTCGCTTTAACATCTTGGCACTGTAGGGAAGACTCGCTTGCTGAAATGCAGTTTGGTGACATTATTTGTAAAACCTTGTATATTTTCTTGTATAAATAAATCAATTAAAAAAAATTACCATAACCACTCAGAGAACAGGCGTAAACTTGGAGCAATACCGTCTAGTATGAGTGTGCATGCCAGAGGATTTTAGTAACTTTCCCTTTCCACTCTTTCCTTATAGGGAAATTATAAAAAGGGAAGTGGATTTGATGGTGAAGATGCTTAGGAAGGGGAATATTTAACTCTATCAATTAAGAGTAGACAACACATCTACAATTTGGATATCTATTGACAGTGGTCATTTCGGCTTTTTGGCGAATTTAAGTGCCCGTTTGCCACCATATAACAAAAAAAAACAATTACATTCAATCCAAATCTAATCTAAATACCAATGTAAACTATGACAACAAAATTGTACAAGTTGAAGAAATATTGTGCAATATTTACCTTTCATTAATGACCAGTCCTACATGCCGATCATCATATGACAGTATTTTATTAACTAGTGCCTTTGTCTTGTCATTTGCGTTTTCTTCTGCAAGTGTCATCAGTAGAGTTCTTATTTGTTGTATGCTGCTTTCATCCTAAACAGATACAGAGTTTATTTTAATGTATCCACTGTCAAAATACTTGTATCGAAACATATTGTCATCCCACTTATTGCTTTGAGAAAAAGACAAACTTTAATACAAGTGTTAGCATTGGAGTGATTACAATAAAATTGTAACAGCTAGAAATGAGGTAAAAAAACTTACTTTTCTTTTAGTAATATTTATAACAGTGGTGACTCCGAAGACTCCATCACTTCCATCGTCATCTTCATCATCATCATCCTGCCCATCATCCAGGCATTGCTTCACCACACTGCCTACATAGTTTTGCGCTGAAAATTGTTAAATGTGATTATATTCAAATGATGATTGAACATTTTGTAATGCAGCAAATTAAATTTACAAAAAAAAAATATTGTCCCTTCTGCTGAATCTAAAGTTGTTGATTTTAACTCAATTTCCCAAGAACAATTTGAATATCAAAAAGTAATTAATGCTAATAAGTTACATGCTTACATATGATAATCTGCGCCAATCCTCCTAGATCTACATTGGATTTGAGAAACAGTTGGCGCAGGAGTTGCTTAATGCCGTGGTAGTCACAGTCTTCAGGGTTTCTGCCTTCAAAGTCTGCTTGGAGCTCCTGAAAGCAGAAAACAATTATTAAGTATTATTATATAGTATATAATAGTATTTACACTATTATCTTTCACTTGAAATTTTTCTTGACTCCTTATAACTTAGGTAAATTAAAAAACCCACAGTTAAAACTTCCTTACTGTATTTAATCCAACACTATGTAACATAATATTTAAATGGTGTAATAACTGTGCAATAACACGAGTGTGCACACACATGTAATAACGATTACAAGGAACAACGCGGTAAACGTTGTGAATGGCTACTTAGATCGTGTTTAACAACAACATTAATCTTTGTTGATAGTTAACATTTGTTATGATTTATGATAGTGAATTCAAACTAATCCAGATATATGTCGACATAATTAAAATAAAACTCGATACATTTGCTAGGTGCGATTTCTAATATAATTGTTTGTAATTTAGTGTTACTTATTGCGCCATGTGTTTTTAGGTTACCTTGTCGCCGACGTAATTGCCGTCGGAATCTAAATCCGAGTCTCTGTCGCTACCAGAATCGTTTTCATTTTCACTCTCACTGTCGTCTATCTCGATTTCTTTGTTCTTTTTGTTAGACATGTTAGTAAGTTCACAAATTTTAAATCTTTTAAATACAACAACAAAATGAGGCCGTCGTCGCCGCTTACTATTTTGACATTGACAATGACAATTGTCATTCCTTTGACATTGATTGGCCACAGAGCAATAACAAAATAGGTTGACAGATATTGCACAGAGAGCATAGGGTAGATCAGACAGTTTCCGACCAGGGGGGAGTTACGGTCCACTTAAGACAAAAACGTATGTTTTGGAGCTCTTATGGAAATTAATTGAAAGTAAACCACAAGAAACATATGCTACAACTAATATTCTAAAATTTGATATCTAAATTAGTAATAGAAAATATAAATTTGAAAAGCCACGGGTGATCTAAATATATCAGGCGCGAAGCTGATAAAAATTGTTAATTTCTTATCACTTTTGTTAAGGACAGCTTTTTTAAATATTGAAGTTTGTTTACTTATTCAATTTTAATGTGCTTTCTTATCATTTTGTCTAATAGAAGAGATGTTCTAGTATCTATTTATGTGGATATTACAACGATTATTATTTTCGTAAGGCTTAAAATATAGTGGACTACTACTGTCTTAAAGCTTGTATGGGAGTACAGTTATGGCCATAGCACTTTACAGTTATGGACCTAGGCCGAGGTACAGTTTCGGTCCACCCAAACTTCATATTGTTCCCTGTTTCTTAAAGGGATGGGTAATTTATTTTATGAAATTTCCGAAAAAAAATATCGAAACAAATCTTAAATAGATTGTTTATTGAACTTTCATTGCTTTGTTACTTAAAAATTGTAAAAGTCTTATGTAGACTAGAAGGAAGGAAAATAAAACGCGTTTTTAGTAAGATAGTCTTATAGTTAGTGATCCTACGAACATAATCAAAATATAAAAAAAATAAAAGCATCTAACAGAAAGTTTACTTTTTCTACGTGATCTCACTTTTTGATACTACATTAATTTTCCAAAGAACATTATTAGAAAAGGACCCAGAAAAAATGCTATTTCCTGAAAGTAAAGAAATAACTATATTTAAAACAGCTATCCAAATTATTATTGAAAAAAGGTGTATGATTGAAACAATAAAATTTCAGCAATTTACACGAATATTTCGATTTGCATTCTATTCTAGAGACCCGTAAAATTAATATCCTTGATAATACTAATAGGACTTTTTTGTGTGTTCTTTATATTAAAATGGTAATTCAAATTATTTTGATTAGTTTCTGATTTTATTTAGATAAATTTTACTGTTCAAAATGGCAAGACAAATGACAAATAATAATCATTTTATAACTATTATAGTCATATAAAGGTGGACCGTAACTGTACCCCAGAGGTGGTCCATAACTGTCTCGGGTGGACCGAAACTGTGCTTTTAGGGGTTTAATTTTAATTGACTAATATTTTTATATTTGATAAAATACTCTGTCTAAAATGTTTATGTTCGTGTAAACAAAATATTTTCGTTTAATAAAAACATGCTTTCATCTATTTTACTCTTCAACAATGATAATTACGAAGAATTTTGTAACTCAATCTGCAAAGTGGACCGTAACTATCTGATCTACCCTATACCTAATTAAAGATAATTTTAAATCGTGATGTCAGAAAACTAATTTGTTTAAATTACTTTGGCACAGGAGTATTATGGATGATACAAAAGGTATAAATTAAAATACAACTAGAATCAACACAGTTTAATTTTTATTAAAGCAAAGATATGTTCTATTTTAATTCTTTATTGCTAATTTTTAGTATCAGAAAACGAAATGTTATTTATTTCTGAAATACGTTGACCAGTAGCATTAAATATGACCACGAAGTTTTCAAAATCTGAAATGAAAATAAAATCCAACCAACTGGTTTTTGCAGGTAAAAATATAATATTAGGAGAGGGGTAAAATATCTGCTTACTGTGCTATAACTTTCGATAGAAATAACTGAAAATCCATATGTAGTAACGTATACCTCTTTTTGGGCCCTGGAAACAAAGTATACAACTTAGTATACAACAGCTTAGTATACAAATTATCTCGAAACCAAAATAAACATCAGAATATATCTTACCGGTAAAATATAACGATTAAGAAACTCTTTACGCGATGAGGTACGTTATACCAGCCACTGAAATAAACTGCATCGGCAATGCCTTGACTCTAAAAACATACATGCAATATATTACTAAAAAAAAAGAGTTGATAGACCTAGAAGCGAAAAAAGACGAAAACTTTTTTATGTTCAAAGTTTAAACAAATGAAACAAAATAAAGATATTAGATGCGAGTTTATAAACATAATGTAGTCCATTGTTTTCAAATAAAAAGAATTAATTTACTTACGGAGTCTAGAAGCTTCTGTCCATACCAGCAAACCAGCCAGATCTGAAGAGTGGCGGTTGTCAGGAAAAATTTGTATGTGATTTCATTCCATTTCTCAACAAACTGAAATGAAAATGTAACTTATTATGACCGTTAATTACTACGGTTACTTTTTACGCAGTACTATAACGATCGTTTAACTAGTGCCGGAGAATGGACAGTAAGGGACGATAAAGTCAGTGAATTACGGTGTTAATATTGAATGTAATATTTTATTTAAAAACCAAATGTACACTTACCATACAACAAAATCCACAGAAACAGATTATAATTGAGCTGTTAATGAAATTTATGAGAAGTGAAAACGTGAATTGATTCTCCACAATGCCGGACATTCTGTTCGAAAAAAAAAAGTGTATGGAAAGTAACCCTACTTTACCATAGTCTAATACCTCTACAGAGAAATTATATTTTGATCCTAGTTGTCTTAAGTACAATAAGAGATATGCTGAAATTGTAGCTTCTTTACATCATTTTTAATAGCTTTTGCCTGCGATTCCGTTTTAAATTAAAAAAAGTCTATGTGTTCTTCCAGACTTTCCTCTACTCGTATATCTATACTAAATGTCACCGAGATCCGTTCAGCCGTTTACGCTACAAACTCTAACATCTATCCATCTATTCAATTTTCACATTTAAAAAATTAACATGAGAAATGCTAACTGAACATTATTTTAAAATATTAAAAACCTGATCAAGGCACGATGTTTCAGAATAATATCGATCAATTTCTTTTGATGTACTTTCTCCAATTCGTCGTTATTATTGAATTCTATATTATCTGTATCACATTCCAAACTGTATTGAGCTAAAAAGATAAGAAAATATAGTTAAAATACATTATTGAGTACTTTACACGTACTAAAATTAGGTATACATTCTTCTACGAGCAAAAAATATTTTTATTATGATTTGTCTACTTCGATTATTACTAAAGGCATCCCCTGGAGTCCACTATAGCCTTGGAGTGGTCACGATCAATGAAAAATTGGGGGTCCACAAAAGATTCATCTGATTTCAAACATTGACGATTGGCCGCTCGTACCCAACTAATAAAACTTTAAAAGGGGACCAATGATCTAAATGCCACCGAAGTTCCGCGTTATTTAATGTTTTTTTTTAATATCTCTAACCGAAGTGAAAATTATATTACCAAGAGGATACTCCTTAATAAGTTGTTCATCTGTAGGTACGTAAAACATTTTCTTCAATCTAATAGCAAGCAAGTCGAACTGAGTTGTAATGTGGCTCAGAAATACCCAGAACAACGCGTCTGTAGGCAGCATGAAACCAAGCGCGAGGAAACCTGAAAGTATAGATTATATAGCAACTAACAAGTAAGATAGTAAGATTTTTTTATAAAAAAATTGGTAGATTTTCATTAATTCACTAACATTTCCTTTGACCAATCCAACAAAGCTTGTGCTAGGATATGGTTCACGACAGTCGAATGGCGGGATTCGAACCCTTAACCGCAAGATCTGTAGTCCGTACCCCAAACAATAAGGGTATTGGCGCTTAAAGATTCTAGAAAACTCCTGGTTAAGTATTAAAATATGCAAATAAAGATAATCCTTACAGTGCCAAGTTTGTATAACAGCTATGACTTCGAAGCGGCCTCGTATGAATGGATCGAAAGGAAACCAGTAGGAGAAAGCCAGCGTTAACCGGACTTCCTTACCCATCGCCCGCTTTATCATGCCAGTGAATGGCGGCGCTGATAGTAATATGAACAGAGCCAATGTGCAGAAATAGTAACCTGTAAATACCGTAAAATATTAGAAATCGAAACGCTTCATTATTCAAGTTGTTAAAACCGTTAAAATTACATAGGTTATTAGTATAAAAGAAGTTGATTTTCTTATTCTTTTACCCTTTATTGACTACTAGTTGTTGCTCGCGACTGCGTCTGCGTGAAATTAAAAAAAACAATAAAAAAAGGCTGTGTTACTCAGTGATAACGTAGCTTTGAATGGTGCAAGAATAGTTGAAATCAGCCTAGTAGTTTTTGCGTTATTTCACTACGTACAAAAATACAAATCTTTTCTCTTTATAATATTAGTATAACTAGATATAGATAATTCCTATGTACCTTTGATATTTCGTCTCAGTCTAACGAGTGCTAAGCGCACTATATCGTACTCCTCTTTCGTGACCGCGTCCTGTGGCCACATATCTCGTAGTTCATTGATTAGGTTCTCATACACGGGTCGATAGTACAAAATCTTGTATGATTTCACTGCACCTGAGAGAATTTATCAATATTAACTGCCTGGTTCCAGATTCGGGGCTCGATACATTGTCGTTTTATCAACTCCTTTTATATCATTAGTCGTAGCAGTCAACGACGAGGAAAGATTGAATCGAGTTTGTTAGACTTATGGTCCGGTAGGCGTTTTTTTAGAATGCGCACACCTTTGACTAAACTATCGCACAACTGTTTAAAATCGCTTTGATTCCTGTGAGCTTATATGGAGGTGCGTCCACTACTCAATTTTTAGTTGTGCAATTAACAGTTGAATTTGCTGCGAAACAATCGCACAACAATTGTGCGATAGTTTACTCCAAGGTGCGTGTTCGCTCTTTTACATCAGAATGAAAATAAATTTAAATTTACTTTTTTAAAAGGCAAAGAATGCAAAAAAACTTCGATAGTAAAAAACATTCTAGATAAAAATTAGGCGTCAACTTTCTCTGAAGAATAAAGTTTGTTAACGAATCCCTACTTCAACCTACAATTCTAGAAATTTCCTTGCTCGTAATAACCCATATTAAATACCGAAACCTAAAGAAGTAAGTGAACTAACAAAAACTAACATAATAACAGATAACCAACGCAAGGCATCATAGTAAAAAGTTCAATAAAGGAACCGTCGCGAGCTGTTTGCTTCATTTTGATCAGCTCTAGGAACATCGCCAATAGCACGTTCATAGCCTCGAATAAGTAGAAGGCGTTCCACAGTAATCTGCAATAAACACACAAAAAATTATAAATATATCAGGCAAAATATTGTTACCCTTGAAAATAACATTTTGAACAAAATCATCATCTCCCCTGCCTTATCCTACTCCCGTAGCGTCGGCGCACCGGGTTTTCGTCCTCCAAATAACTTATCATCCGTCATCTCAGTCATCACTCCATTCTTGATCATGTCACCTTTCACGCAATCCATCCATCTCTTTCTAGGTCTACCTCTACTAGTGTACCACATTTATAACTAACGTCCTTCTTGTTACATGCAATTCATCCCTTCTCATAACATGCCCATACCACGCTAACCTTTTGCTCCTTATTTTCTCAACATTTTGTACAAAATGAGTTAAGAAATCATTTTATGTATCGGGCTTACAGGATATGTATAAAAATAGAGATGTTAGATAAAGTTGTATACTCCAAATAATAAGCTATTACAATAAACGAGTTATTATTTAGAGATCTAAATACCTTGCTAATGATGGATCATTGTGGGTTAATCGGAGGCCGACTAAACGAAACATAGTTTTTGAAAGATCGTAGGACGCGTCATATTCGCTCTTATCAAATTTTAGCTCCTGAAAATAAAGAAATTATGTACAGAAAACAATCTAGTATTGATCAGTGTAATAAAGGGCTCGAACAAACAGTCCTTTTAAATTAGATGTAATTTTCAAAGTATACCCTTTCTTTAGACTCTACCCTTAGAGTCATTTTTTTTCTTTTCTTGCTTTTCTACAAGCATTTATATAAATAATAGTAATTTTTAATTATTAGTATATTTCTTAAATAGTAAATAATATATTCTAAATACCCACTGGATTTTCAGAAAATGTTTTAACTTTGCTTTTCTTAAAAAAATATTCTTTTAGAAAAGACATTATGTTAACGATATGCGACAACTTTTGTCTTGAAATAAAAAACTGGTCGTTTTTATATTGTTTTGACATGTTTAAGGTGTAATTAAATATAAGAAGTAAGGCAACGTACACAATAACAATGTTATAATTCTTTTTAAATACTTTTCTTGTAATAGAAATCTGATGCAAGTATTAGACAATAAAATAATTAGTAACAACGTAATTATATCGATACTCAGTCTATCGATTCTCGCCAGAAAACGCGCTTATTCTTTACTCCTGATTGACATTGACAGATGTCATAGTGATGGGACGTCAATGATCTACCTACCGATATCTTCACAGTAAGTATATACATTAGGTCAACTAACTAATTCTAAATACGAAGATAAAAACTGATGTTATCAGAGTCGTTAAATCGTTTATTAGTATAGATTTAGTATGGGAAATATACAATAAATGACTTAGTAGACAATGACTGATGGCCGTATAATGAAACGAATCTCAAACACTAATGCTACATAAGCGCATCGTATAATTTTACATACTTCAACATTAATGGAATTTTGAGTTTAAGTGTGGCCTTATAATTTAAGATGGTGTTACGTGTTCGAATGTCGTTTCAGTAAACGGCCATATGTGCGGCAGTAAGAATTTAATTTAGATATTTATCTTACTAACCTTACTAATATCTTACTAATATTATAAATGTAAAGTTTAGATGGATGGATGGATGTTTGTTAGAGTTTGTAGACTAAAGGGCTGAAGGGATCTCGATGTAATTTGGCATAGATGTAGAGGATAGTTTGGAAGATCACATAGGCTACTTGCTTTTGTTTTTTTTTAATCCGCGCGGACGGAGTCGCGGGCGAAAGCTAGTACTTTATAAATATTTTTTTTTACATTGATTAAATAATTGTAGGAATCATTGTAGGAATCAGTTTAGATTGTCAAATAGCAAATTCACTTTACAAAATTATTTCTCTACTTTAAAAAGTTTTACGACTGTATAAATACGGCCTATTTTACATCACAATAGCCCTTTAATTACTCTCAATTTATTATTTACTTTTGAACTGCAGTATTGTGAAAGTTAAAAAAACAAATTGCTAGGTTTAGACGGAGTTTCTTTTGAATATTCTCTATGTTGTGTTTAAGTTAATTGTTACTTACAAATAAACATCTGCGGTCTTTCATAACCAAGCGAACGTAATTAATTATTAAACGATTTGAAAAATAACACTTTGAATATTTTTTTTTAATTAGTATTTTATGTTTGCTGTGTAACGGACGAATGTGAATTAATTATAATGCGATACCAAAAAAGTCACATTCGTCCGTTATACAGCAAATATCTATAGTTTTCCATTATGAAATGGAAAATATTTACATTACATCAAAAGCATTTTAAAAGTGATTAATATTGGAAGATTTATTTCATTATTTCTTGTAACTATTTCAGTTTGAAACCGTTTCATGTTTGAATAAGCTTGTTTTACAATATGCTTCACAACAATATGCTCATTTCTTCCAATTTATATCCCTATCTATACATATAATAAAATTGAAATGTCAATTTGTAATATCAAAAGAAAAATTCCAGATTTCGGCGAGATGATGTATATGTGTTGCCGATAACGAAGCATTTAAAACTTTTTGTCTGTCTGTCTGTTCGCAAGCCGCGTTATTCTGGGTAATCTCCGAAACGGCTGTGCCGATTTCGACGGGACTTTCACTGGAGGGTAGCTGACATGGATAGGCATATTATAGGCTACTTTTTTAAATCAGCGCTGTAAAAATGGCGTAACGGGTGGTCCAAATTTGCGGTAACGAAGTTTTCGGGCGACAGCTCGTTTCAAAGAAAAATAAGAAAAACATCTTTCTTTATTCTCGTCCTTGTTCAAGGTTCTCCTTGAAATTAATGGCACTTAACACTTAACGTTACCAGGGCGCCATAAGAATTGAGGAGTTCATTCGGAACAGCATTGTTATCACGATCACGTCGGCTGGTCGCCGCGGACGATGGATTTGCGGTGTACCGATCTGCGATTTGCATCTCAAATACAGTACACGATAACTGTAGACTTGGGACATTTTTATTGCAGCTGCTTCGGAATACACGTCCCTTGTTAAGTAAGGCTATTATTATTCCGAAATCTAAGCTATAATTGAAACTGGAAAGGGCTGAGAAGACAGCCAGTCTGGCTGAAAGGTGGCGAGAAAGCACTAGAGTGACTAGACACTGGATTAGTAAAAGTGGTATTATATTATATAATTAATATGTAAATATGCTAATAATTGCATATTATAATGATTTCTGTAAAGGCTATTGGAATAACTGCTATGATCTTTCGTATTTCCTAGCTATGAAAATGAAACGCTTCCTAGTTTATGTGGACAATTAAATGAAATTACTCGAGCATTAAATTTTAGAGGCAAAACGCCTGAAGCTTTTACCAAGATATTAAGTGATAACTCGATACTAGTAAGCTCTAAAAGGAAAATAACGTTTAACTATCTCTCTTTCATTTATTGTTTTGAGATAATGCATGATTTGGGTTAATAAAAAATATGTTTATTTAAATTACGAGTAAAAATTATTTTCTTACCGTAAGTTTTCACTGCCGTAGTTCCAAAGAAAAAAGTAAAAGATGACGATATAAGAGTGTCAGCGTAAACCGATTAACTTTTTTTCCTAGTTATCACAACTCTACAAATATATAGAGATAGTTTAAATATAAGAATATTACAAAAGTATTTTGACGTACATCTCGAGACTCGGTTAATTTTGGACGATCAAATTACCTGTAAAACGATTACATATTACGTGTATGGTTATGAATAGGTGATACGATGTCGATTGTTTTCTGGGTAGCGGGTAGTCGCCGGTAGTCGCGTGCGGCCCATTGTCAATATTCGCGCCATAAATATAACAATTGCGTACTCCGTATGTCCGCCATTACAGAACAAGGAGACGCTTAATGACTTTTTTGAATTTTAAGAGACAGGACCTATCAAACACGCATTATTTGTCAAATAAAATCGAACAATAAGTTATGAACCAATCAAATTGTGTATGCTCTGTTCATCAGCCCATTTTGTGTGTGCTTTCTTGCACACGTGTCAATTTTACAAGTCAGCAATGCCCGTGTAATTATCATCTTTTACCTCAAGTCCCTCGTATGTTGACAGAATTTATTCATTAGGTACAATGAGGCTGTTGCCGAGTCCATTTTTCTATAGTCAAAGAATTCTAACACGAAATTATATTATAATATATTACACATTATAGTAGAATAAGGACCTTGGTTTTAATTATATTTTATTAATTTAAAGGTTTATTTAAAACATATAACATACTTGAAGATGCTTTTCTAGCTTTTACATGCAATATTTTCATTAATTATCACTCAGAGTCTTTGATTAAACACTAAGGGATGTATTATAATAAATTTACATTAAGCGACGTTCAGTAGATACATAAAACGAAAGGAAAAAGGCATCGAAATTAAGCTTATGTATGCAATATCAATTTTAAAAAAGTTTTTCCGAGGTCGGATTGCATCGCGCCTGCGGATCGGCCCCATCCTGACATCGGTACCATAGAGTATAGAGATCATTCAGTCTCCGGCACGGTTCATCGCGTGTCGCACGTCTTTGTGCGTATTTAATGTAAAAAAAAGCTTACGCGTAAATTTCCGCGGCAATTTGAAATTCAGTTTTCACTTTACAGACGATAAAAAGTGTTTTAATTTGTTATTTTACGAAATATGATTATTTTCTTTTGTTTGTAAATGACCATTGTTTTGTCTAATGTGATATTTATTTCTTGTGGTTGTGACATCTTAAAGTTTTATTGGTTATAAAATGGCTTTCAACTAAAATTATCGTGTCTGAAAATCTAGGTTATAAAAGGTAAGTTTTATTTAATCGAAATTATATTCTATGAGGATGGAAATAGAATTGATATTTATTATTTATTTGTAAATACGGTGATGGAGGAGTGTATTTTTGTTATATTGACTTTACCCTGAACCGTCGATCTCGGGTCGTTTGATCTCTTCAATATATCACTATTGAAATTCTTTGAAGATTGAATATGTTACTATTTTTATTTTAGATGACTGATAGATTTGTACTTTATTAGAAAAAGAATACAATTGATTATATTATTGGCTGTAGTTAAACCTACTTAGATTTGAGAATAATTTTATATAAAAAAATGAAGGTAGAAAAAACAGTATAATTAATTATGAATTATTTATTTAAAGGTTTCATATGTTTTCTTTTAAATAAACATAAATATTGATAAGTGTAGGTTTTTATATATTTTTTAAATTCCGCGTTTTAATTAAATTTTCTATTATCTGTTATATTATATACTTATGTTGTTCAATTAATATGTATGTAGAAAGTACAAGTAAAAAGATGTGTAATAGTTTATTGTTAATCCATATATGACAGTGTACGTCACTTCCGGTAGCGACAGGTGGCGCCAAGGTCAAGTTGTCTACGTGCCGGACATAATCGGCACCTATTTACTTTGGCAATTTGGTCAATAGATAAATTTCAACAGAAAGTGTTTTCTTTATTACAAACCGACCACGCAAACATGGTACCTTGGTACGCAAGCGTGGATTCCTAACGAAACAGCACCACAAAATATAATGACACCTCTTTCACTCAAAAAATAGACGTAACAAAAGAACGTGCTACGTAATTAAATCATTAATATTATTAATGCGAAAGTTTAGATGGATGTTTGTTATAGTTTGAAATTGGGTATAGATGTAGAGGATAGTCTGGAAGAACACAGGCTACTCACTTTTGTTTTTTTTTTTTTAATTTCACGCGGACAGAGTCGCGGGCGAAAGCATGTTCAAAATAAAACAAACAAACTACAGGGTCTATTACGAATAATTGCGTGACAATTGCGAGAACGTATTCGTAACGTAATCGACAAAGTATGAGATTCGTTGGTGTATTTTGCGACCGGTAGTCTGCACAAATCTCATATAATTTTTTTCGATGACGTTACGAAAATGTTTTCACGTATATTAGACATAAACCATTAGATCTGAATAAATGGATTAGGTCATTGCTTGGAAATGACAGTTTTTGCTCCGATTCGACTTGAAGTTGTTATTATTATGAATAATAGTTAATTTTATATTACTAACTTGAATTCTCACCACCACACCGCTACTGTCAGACACAAAATACTACGTTTTTTAGTCTGTCAATTTGTAGAGGTCATTTCAAGTATAAAATGCTGAACAAACTTGTTAGATAAAATAGATATAAACCGCGAACAAAGCCGCAAGTTAATCTAGTTCAAATCAGCGGTCGTAGCGCCCCCTGTGTGTTATTATGTAACGAAAAATCCTTACTGAAAATGCATGTCCAGTGTTCCGAAACTCATAGACCGTCTTATATGCCTTTATATTGGCGACTCCATTATCAGAGTATATTTCATACTTGAATAAATTTACATTTTCTCTTTATATTCGAGTTTATGTGGTTATATTTTAAGATATATATAAAATCCCTTTTATAGCATACTAGCATGCTCGCGACTTCGTCCGCGTGAAATTTAAAAACAACAAAAAGTATACCCTATATGTATATGTTTCTCACTGATAACGTAGCTTTTTAATGGAAAAAGATTTTTTAAATCGGCCAAGTACTTTTTGAGTTATTTCAATACATACAAAAATACAAATCATTCCTCTTTATAATATAAATATGGATGAATGTCATCTTGCATGATATATAACTTGGTAAGGAATATAAGTATACTAAAACTGCTACTTAAAACAAATTATTTGAATCTTAGTATACACAATTAATAAAAAATCCTATTAAAACTATTGCTATTTTTGAATTTCGAATAGATAAAGCGACTAGCGTTTCACCGGAATTCCGAGTTCCCGAGTAGTTCATAGTTGCACTGGACGTAGTTTGATATACGATACGAGTTTTGCATTCGTTTGTGACTGGGCTGAATTAAATTTACGGATCACTTCACTTGTATTTCCGTGTCTATCTTTTATGCAGAACCATTCTATCGATAGAGGGAACCATTAATTCGTTTGTTTCATTACATACTAGCTTTCGCCAATGTCTCTGTTCTCGAGTAATAAAAATAGTAAGTAGCCTATGTGTTCTTCGAGCCATGCTCTACGTCTATGTCATATTTTAACATGATCCGTTCAGAAGTTTCGGCTACAAACTCTAATAGGCATTTATGATATTCATAAGATTAATATAAGATTACACGTTACATAAAAACATATTAAATGTAACCACAAACTGACTGAGATGACGGATGATAGAGTTTTTTGGTGGACGAAAACCCGGTGCGCCGATATTACGGTAGTAGGATAAGGCAGGCGAGATGATGAATTTAACCACAAAGGATACAGTTTTGGGTGTAGAAATACACAGGTAGAGGTAGGCTAGATGATGGATGTATTTCGTAAAAGTTGACATCAAGAAGGGAGTGACGATTGAGACGGAAAATAGACTAACCTTGGAGATTAAAACCTGTCGCCCCGACCTAAGGGTGTAGGATAAGGACTAGGAGATGATAAAAGAATATAGATATATAGGATTCTGTGTAATATAGAAGCGAAATCATACATGACGGATGGTAGAAGTATATACGTACAACAGTATTGTAATTATAAAACATTGCTTACGGAGGTCCGTAAGGAAAAAGACTGGTTGGCTCTACGATTAACTTGCCAATAAAAAACTTTTAAATTAGTGAAAAAAAAAATACAATTTGTTCCGTAGATTTCGAATTTATTCGCAGCAAACGTTTAAGTACATTTTTATTCTTAAGATTTTGTGGTTTTTAAAACGAAATACGATACAAGTTTCGAAACATTGGCTGGGCTATTAAATGTATTGGATTCCCATTTCAGTCAATTTGTTTCTAAACTCGAATAGCTCGCTGTGTTCGGCTTGATTTAACAACTTGTTATTCCCTAGTATTTTTATATTTTACCAAATTGAATATTGAATAAATATAGCGATTGAGAAGCGAAATTAATGTTTACTATTTATTATACAGTATAAAATGCTAGATTACATGGGAAATTAAATTGTTCATATAAAAGCTATGCCAGACAAACAACAATAACTACATAGTGTAAAGCAACTAACAAGTTACATGGTAAATTTATAATTTTAGGATAGCAGTGTCCCACAGAACTGTATCCAAACAGTTTGACTGGGATCTCGGATACATAAAACGAATAAGCTTTTGTTAGTGGAATATATTTCCTAACTGAAATCACGATATCGTGTAGGTAGCATATATAAACAACACATAAATAAAGCGTACGCGTGAACGCTTTTAAATGACCTTTAAGTTCCGGGTTTCGGTTTATTGTGCTTTCATCGCGTTTGCTCGTTATACTTTTTGGTAATATATGCTTTGTTTTTGAGTTATGATATTAAAATATGTAGATACGTATATCTATGGGAAGGTTTACGTCTAGTAGTACGATCACAAGTGTGATAGTTTTTTATGTCACCGAATAATCTAACTATACTAATATTATAAAGAGGAAATGTTTGTATTTTTGTATGTATTGTAATAACTCAAAAACTACTGGGCCGATTTCAATAATTCTTTCACCATTACCCTACCTGCTCCCGTAGCGTCGGCGCACCGGGTTTTCGTTTTCCAAACAACTCTATCATTCGTCGTGTCAGTCATCTCAGTCATGTTCTTGGTCATGTCAACTTTCACGCAATACATTTAATTGTTTTTATTATTTTATTATACGCGGGCGAAGTCAAAAGCAACACCTAATCGTGAATACTTTTGTAATTTTCTTATGAAAGTATAATCATAAATAAGGCATAATTGGTTTCATAAGAACGGATTCTGACACCTACACCTTGTGTTAAATAAGGAAGCTCATTAGAGGTATTACTAAAGACTTGTCACAATTTATCCGAAACAGAATGATAAAGGACAATTTAATACCGTTAAAGCTAAGCTTATCTAATCTCACCGTCTAAGATAGCTTAATGAAATGGCTTTATTTAATTAAAACCTTATTAAAACATAGCTTTATAAACTAGTTAACAAAATGCGGTTTTTTAACTTATAACATGATTCAATTATTATAGTATTTAATTAAAGAAAAAAACAAATTATTTGTGTATAAGAACATTCAAGGGACAATGCGAATCGAACAAACATCTTTTACGCCTTTTAAGTATGTGCATACTTAGGTAACCACAAACTTAAATACGCGGGAAAAACATTACCTTCCTCAGTTGGTTGGTATGCTCTACAGATTGGACATAAGATTGTGACTAATTAATCTTATTCTTACTAATATTATAAACTAGTTGTCGCCCGCGCCTCCGTCCGCGTGTAATTAAAAAACACAAAAGTGAGTAGCCTATGTGTTCTTCCAGACTATCCTCTACATCTATCCAAATTTCATCGAAATCCGTTCAGCCGTTTAGGCTACAAACATCCATCTAAACTTTCGCATTTATAATATTAGTATGATGTGAAAGTTATGAGATGGATGGATATTTGTTAGAGTTTATAGCCTAAACGGCTTAACGAATCTCGATGAAATTTGATAATATGTAGATGTAGAGGGTAGTCTGGAAGAACACTTAGGCTACTTACTTTTTTTTAAATTCCAAGTGTACAGATTCACAGGCGAAAGCTGTTTATCTAATGCTGGTATTTCACCTCTTTGCTTTGTAATTATTGTTTTTTGAAATGTTTATTTAAACAGTTATTTGAACGTAATAATACGAGTAATAGATTTTATTAAGTTTAGGATGACAATATAAAAAGATTGATTAGGATATTCATCAAATTTTGTTTCCATAATACATCATTTTCTCCATCAAAAAGCTTTCATATTAGCAAAAGATTTGCGTTAATTAAAATTTATGATCGGATACATTCATTCATTAACTTGTTATTATTTGTAATTAGTTTTTAGTACGTTTACTTTGTCTAAGTGATTATTACCTGACTGAAAAAATTTTCACAACTAGCTTTCGCCCGCGACTCCATCTGCGTGGCATTAAAAAATAAAAGTGAGTATCCTATGTGTTCTTTCAGACTATCCTCTACATCTATATCAAATTTCATCGAAATCCGTGCAGACAAACTCTAACAAACATCCATCCATCCATCTAAACTTTCGCATTTATAATATTACGAGTAGTATGATTTAAGCCTTTTCTTCAGACAATTTTTGTTTGTCAGTTGTTGTTTATTACAGTTCTGGGCTTCTGGGATATTGTTTGACCTGACCACTGACCTCTATTAATAGACAGGCTATAAGCTACTGTACCTTATGTCTTTTATTTTTGCCATTTTGGAGCTGACGATTGCGGTTGGTCGAAATTAAGAATTTTTGAACGTATAATAGTGATAGATTTAACTGTAATTAACATCTAAAGGCGAGTTTAATTAAGAACACTTATCCATATTACAGATCAGTGAAACTGACAGACAGTCTCCAGTACAGATACGCATTAGAACGAGAAGCACAAAAAATAATTGGAGATCGTTAATTGCTTTATAAAATATCGCGCGCAAGAATAAATTATTTTGGAACACAGCTCAAAGCTTATAAATCTCACAGAGACGCCAGCTCAAGCCGAACAAAGCCCTGGAATTATTTTTCAGCGTGAGAATTATTTGACTTTATAATAGACTTTTTGAATCTCTTTTATAATCTTTCTTATTTCTTACACAAAACACTTTCTTTTTATCCGAATGAAAGAAATAATATTCGCAAGATTTTACATTACAAACCGTTTTATTTTGATGTCTCGTAATTTTACAGTAGTTAATGACGTGTTAGTATTTAAGTATATTTTTTTCTCTGTAATTTATATGGTTTCAATACTTTGTTTTTTTTCTTTTTGTTGTTAAATGTACCTGAAAGGGAAGGCATTTCCACAGGATTTCCCAGTTAAGGAGCCAAAGCGATATTGATCCTGTAATCGATGATTATATAATACAATAAAGAATCTTAAAAAAAAAAAAAAATTGTTTTTTACAATTCGTTTATTCAATTGCTATTGCCCTTTAAATAAATATTGATAAGGACTTAAGAATTTTGTGCCAGTAATTATCTGTTTTTCAGAACTAAACATAGCTATATTATTACGCGTAGAATTTGATCTAGCAGTGTGGTAAATATTTATATCTATCGTTAGATATTTATTTAGTCAGGATGTTTGTTATCGGTTGTTTATTTTTCTTCTAACTGGCGTAAATATTATCATAGACGTGTCACTGAGTCTCTTAATTTTATTTTATTTCGACAATCAATCAGATTTATTACTCCATAGTACATTTACAAAGTTTCTACATTCCTTACAAAAATAGACGCCTTCGATTTTTAAAAATATAAGCTCCTATGTACCTACATGAAATGTTGCTAACTATTTTGGTAGTGGAAACCCACGTTGTAAATCTACCCTTATATGTATGACTAGTTTTCGCCCGCGACTCCGTCCGTGTGGAATTAATAAAAATCAAAAGTAAATAGCCTATGTGTTCTTCTAAACTATACACTACATCTGTACAAAATTTCATTCAGATCCGTTCAGCAGTTTAGGCTACAAACTCTAACAAACATCCATCCATCTAAACTGTAGCATTTATAATATTAATAATAGTAATACTAGGTGACATGACATGACATCAGGTATCACACACCTGATCTATAAATCTGGATGTACTACGGATCCTAAGAATTATCGACCAATTACTTGCTTGCCTACCATCTACAAGCTCCTAACATCCATTCTGAGAAGCAAAATTGAAGCACATGTTTGTACAAATAACATTTTGGCAACAACTCAGAATGGATGTAAGGCTGGTTCCCGTGGTACTAAAGATAGTCTCCACACTGATATGGCTATTTGCCAGCAGGTCAGACGAAGTAAAAAGAACATTTCTATGGCCTGGATTGATTACAAGAAAGCTTATGATTCGGTGCCCCATGGGTGGTTAAGGAGGGTGTTAGAGTTGTATAAAATACATCCTACTCTACGCACTTTTCTTGACACATGCATGGGGCAGTGGAACACAGGCTTTCCCAATCTAGGTCGGGGAAGCCTTTCTGCCTCCTCTGACCGAATTGGAATTCGGCGTGGCATCTTCCAAGGTGACAGCCTGAGTCCATTGTGGTTTTGCTTAGCTCTGAATCCTTTAAGCACATTGCTAAAGAGTTCAGAGCTAGGTTATCGTTTACGGAGAGGGGGCGAGGTCATATCGCACCTTTTGTACATGGATGATCTCAAATTGTACGCATCCAACAAGGCTGACTTAATGACTTTGCTTAAAATTACCGACGATTTTAGCAGAGCCATTGGGATGGCGTTTGGAGTTGACAAGTGTGCGGTCATGAATGTACAAAGGGGGAGGGTTGTAAATTCAGAGAATTTACAGCTTACTCAGGATGTGTCTCTCGTGTCTCTCTCCGAGAATGAAAACTACAAATATCTCGGTATGTCGGAAGCATTAGGCATTAATGACAAAAGCATGAAACAGCTGCTAAAAGAACGGTTCTTTGGTCGCCTGAAAAAGTACTGAAAGCCTTTTATCAGGCGGCAACAAATGCCGTGCTTTTAACAGCTGGGTCATGCCAGTCTTAACCTATTCTTTCGGCATACTGAGATGGTCTCAAACAGAGCTGGATGCCTTGGATAGACAAGTCCGTCGATTGCTGACAGCATACCGGATGCATCATCCACGTTCATCTGTAATGAGGTTGTACATCCCGCGGAAACATGGGGGCCGTGGCTACTTAAATGCCAAGACCCTCCATAACCGCGAGGTGTACAATCTTAGGGAATATTTCCTTAAGGTTAACGTGGAGATGTATCAGGATGTGTAGCCATAGACAAAGGACTCACGCCGCTTTCCTTGGCTACCACGAACTGGCGGAGGTTGGAGGTTTTAAGTGTCTCAGACGCATAAGTGTATGGAAGAGTAAGGAGCTACACGGTAGGTTCCATCGGGCCTTAACTGGTCCTGATGTGGACCAATTATCCTCCGTGGCTGGCTACGCTTCAGTAACCTCTTTGGGGAGACTGAAGGTTTTGTCTTTGCAATCATGGACGAAGTCATCGTAACGAATAACTACCGGAAACATATCCTAAAGGATGGTACGACTGACATTTGTCGGGCATGTCGTCGGCCCGGTGAGTCTATTAGACATATCGTTTCCGGTTGTTCTCGCCTTGCGGACGGTGCATACTTGCATAGACATAACCAAGTGGCCAAGATTATCCATCAGCAACTTGCCCTTAAATATGCTCTTGTGGAATCTGAGGCGACAGATTACCAATATCAGCCTTCACCAGTTCTGGAAAATAGCCTTATCACGCTCTACTGGGATCGATCTATTATTACGGACAGGACTATTGCTGCCAATAGACCTGATATAGTAGTAATAGATCGGTCTGAGAGTTGTGTAAGTTAGTCGATATCACTATCCCACATGACGAGAATCTCGTGAAAGCCGAAAAAGAAAAATTATTAAAATATTTGGATCTGGCTCACGAGGTTACCGCCATGTGGCGTATGAAATCGACTACCATTATTCCGATGGTCGTTTCGGTGCACGGGCTAATAGCGAAGAGCTTCGACCAACATCTCAAGAAGCTCTCGCTAGACAGTTGGATTAAGGGCCCGATACAAAAGGCGGTTATTTTGGAAACCGCACGTATTGTGAGGAGGTTCCTGTCTCTGCAGCCCTGACCACTGGTTGTTTGAGTCATCGGATTCCGCAGCCGGTGGAGTTCTATTTTTTTATATAATATGTTTTATTTTTTTATAACAAATCATGTAAAATATATTATATATAAAAATAAGAAATTAAAGATATACGAAAAAAATAGTAATACTAGCATTCGCCCGCGACACCGTCCGCGCGAAATTAAAAAAAAACAAATGCAAGTAGCCTATGTGTTCTTCCAGATTATCCTCTACATCTATGCCAAATTTTATCGAAATCCGTGCCGCCGTTTAGGCTACAAACTCTAACAAACATCCATCCATCTAAACTTAAGCATCTATAATATCATACTTCATATGAGTTCATACTAATATTATAAATATTATAAATGTGAAAGTTTAGATGGATGGATGGATGGATGGATGGATGATGGATGGATGGATGGATGGATGGATGTTTGTTAGAATTTGTAGCCTAAATGGCTAAACAGATCTGGATGAAATTTGGCATAAATGTAGAGGATAGTCTGGAAGAACACATAGGCTACTCTCTTTTGTTTTTATTAATACCACGCGGACGGAGTCGCGGGCGGAAGCTAGTTAGTAATATTAGTAAGATATGTTTGATACCTAGTATTTTTATCGGATTCCTTAGGTGGGTAAATTATTCCATTAAATGAATAACAACACGGTACTTCCATTTCCACAGTTCGCACGTCGCACGTGCCATCGTAAATTTTTGTAATAGATGTAATTGAAAAGTCTTGCTCCACGATACTGTACAAGTGCGTATTATTACCATTATTATTAATATGCAGGGCGTATTTTCAGTTCTAACGTGGAAAATGGCTTGTAATTTAAATTTATCGTTTAATAAATTAATTTAATTTTAGGTACTTTAATAACGACCGAGCTCTTACCGATCGGCTAGATCCTCTGGCCTTGCGGAGGGACGTCAGTTCCCTCTGCATTTTTTACCGCATTTACCACGGGGAGTGTCCGAGGAGTTGTTTGGAACGATTCCCTGCCGCCGAGTTTCGTCATCGGACGACACGACAGACCGCCAGGTACCATCCTCACCATCTCGATGGCTGGCATTCCACAACCGTGCGGTTTTCGCGGAACTTTCTGCCCCGCACAGCCGCGTTGTGGAACGGTCTGTCCTCGGCGGTATTTCCAAACCAATACGACTTAGGGTCCTTCAAGAAGCGAGCATATCATTTTCTCAAAGGCCGGCAGCGCATCTGTAGTTCCTCTGGTGTTGCGGATGTCCATGGGCGTCGTTGACCACCTTGGTGTTCTCGCCGCTCGTTTGCCCCCTAATGATATAAAAAAAAAAAAAAAAAAAGAGAATTGATAATAATTATTGTTTACCTATAGAGATTTGGTATAGGTAAATCATACTAATATGGATGGAAGGATGTTTGTTAGAGTTTGTAGCCTAAACGGTTGAACTGATTTGGATGAAATTTGGTATAGATGTAGAGGATATTCTGGAAGATCACATAGGTTGCTCACTTTTTTTTTTTTTTTTAATTCCATGCGGATATAATCGCGGGCTAAAGGTACTAATTTAATTATTGTTATTAATTATTGTTTGTTTAAAAAAAACTTTACTTTGCGACTGTCCCCAGAATTGGAGAGCTGTTATTACATGTTGATGTTATACCTCTGGCTACCCCCGTCAGTGTAAAGGTATGAAAGTAGAATAATTGAGAATTACTAGCCGTTTTCCTTTAAACTTATTTAAATATCCAGACTGCGTATTAAAAATCTTCAAGTTAGATTCTTTCCTGCTTATTTTTGCTTTTCCAAACTTAGATCTGTAAAGCTCTAGGAGCTTTTTAATATATGCGGTCGCTTTAGCTTGTCTTTATTACTTACTTTAGATTAAGGATTTTAATTTTAAATTCATTTAAGTAAAATTGCTAATTTAACCAACAAATATTAATTCCTTAGGTAATAAATATATATTTAAATCTTTAAAGCCTTTACAAAGCAAAGACATTTTATTACACAATATTTTAATCGGGAAATGAACCGTAGCACAGCACTCGTAGCAGTGCTACGTGAGGCTACGGGAGGCTTCACTGGTTGAATGAAACTGAAGTCTTTTAAAGAACCCACAGATAAAAGAAAGATGTAAAAGATATTGGACAACTCTATTACGTCACCAAAGAATAAAAAGTAATATACGATGCGGGTCGGTCAAATGTTGACCCATGCGGAGTATTGTGAACTGAAATCGTACACGACGAGACTTCTCACTTTACTTGTATAGTCATTTAATTGTTCAAAAATGTGTGCTCTCATTAAAGTTTTCTATAATTGTTTAAATCGGTACAGTAGTGTTTGAGTTTATTCATAAAATAGGTAGATAACAAGAGCTAACTTTTTGACACTATGAAATCCTTGATGGAGTCAATAATTCCATAGAATAACTATTAATAGGTTCTTGTTAGCAATAAAATAAATATACAAACAGTATGTTCTCTAACAAGTGTATGAGTTCCACTCCCAAGCATTTCTGAGCTTTGTAAATATAAACTTTTTCTTCGACAAAGCTTAAGGACATAATTATAAGTGTGTATTAAAAACCTTCCCGACTTCCTTATAGATATTTTCTGATCAAATATATAAGGAAATATCCTGTTTCCGGAAAATATTCCTTTCAATTAATATTTCTTATCTTTTGATATGTCTTTTTAACACGTTACAAACGATTGGGTTTTGATTGAAGAGGAATTGTTGGAAACAGCTTTTGATTAATTTATTCAAGGGATAATAATATTGTGGAAAGGATTTTAAATCTTATAAGATCGAATGTGAAAATGTTTCTTTATGGTGAAAATATTTAACTTTTGGATTCTAACAAGCTGAAAATGTTATTTATTCAAAGATATAAAAATTGAAATCGATTACGTCACATCTCAGTAACTAATACATTCTGTTATCTATGGAAATACAATTATCGTGCTGTTAGTGGAGTGAAGACACATTGCCTAGGTGAAAGTTAAAATAAATTACGACCCACATTGGTTAGTTTCGTCACCAAAAGCTAGAAAGTTCTGTCGTAAATTTCCAATTTTGTTACACAGATGACTGAATTTGGAGAAAGTTTTAGTTCAGAACTCAAGGCGACGTTACTAATTAAATATGCTAATTATTTAACATTAGCAGATTTGCGAGTAGACGAAGTATTTTGACATTACAATAGTGACATTGTTACATACGTAATGTGTTTTTATTACAAACAAACATGACAGAATGTTGGCCAGTCAAATTAAACAAAATTAAGGTGGGCAAGCTACAATAATTAAAGAGCTTGAAATTGGTAGGAATGTTGAGAAACCTATGTGAACCCTAAAAAATCCTCATTGATCTTAATTTAAAAAAAGATATATATTAAGGTGAAATGTCCCCTTGTAAATGGCTAGATTAATTCAAAAAATACTTTTTACCGAATTGTAGATCCAAATATGACTTAAAAGCTGCACAAATATAGTACAAACTTTGACATTACGAATACTTTCACGAATATTTTCGAGAAGCATCTCAATTATTGGTTTCCTCTTACGCTTATAAAGTCACATTTCGATTCGAAAAATATAACCGTACATAAATATCCAAAGTCAGTCAGCTGAAAATAATTTAATTTGTTCTCAGTATAATTTAAATTAATACTGTTGTCAGAGTTTCGTTCATAGATCGAAATTCGTAACAAAGAGATATTCGAAAAGTTTTAATAATGTGGTTTGTACAGACCATTGGCGACAGAAAATATTCAGGGTTCAATTCTTCTCAGAATATATTTTTTAAACCATTCTAGTTAGTAGTTTTTGAATTTATTAATTATATACAAATCTTTCCTCATTATAATATTACTTTAGAATTGTTAAAATAAAAACCAAAATTAGATCGTAATTTCTTAAAATTATATCAACGATGAATAAGAAATTTATGTTTATTTCAGGTAATAATTATAGAAGACTAGCTGTTGCTCGCGACTGCGCCCGCGTAAATTAAAAAAAAATATAGCCTATGTTATTAACAGAAAAATTACCTTTCTAATGGTGAAAGAATTTTCAAAATCGGCCCAGTAGTTTTTGCGTGAATCAAATACATACAAAAATACAAATCTTTCCTCTTTATAATATTAGTATAGAAGTAAAGATAAATGATTCAAATTATAAGATATACATTTTAATATATCTTCGTTAAGTCTTATTTCACCAGTTCCAAGCTCCGTCATTTACTTTAGCTATCGTAAAAGTCAAATAAAACCTGGCCGTAACATTTAAATACATAAGAAAGGGAAATATTTCTCTGAGAGGCTTGGGTTTGGCAGAATAAATGTGGTTGTAAAATTATTAACGTAGAATGCGCCCAAAATATATTAATGATAAGCTATACTACATTTGTATAAGAAACACAAGAAGGCTCTTAAGACAAACTTTGTACAGTCGAGGACTTTTATTTCCTACCCATTTCGATTAAATGTCATTTGACGTGCAAAATGCTACAAAAACTTTTTAAAGCAACATATGTATGTGTAAATTATATTTGTTAATGTTTAATTTCTCTATTACTTCACAATTGCAGTAATTACATCAACATTCAGATGTTTGTGAACTATTAATATCATATGTTGACATGTCTCGTAGCATGTAGCATTAAACGTAGCTACTGTCTACGAACGTGCTCTGAATGTTTGTAGCAAGTGTTCTACAATTGTTTATGTTGGTAACATTTTGGTAACATATTACAATGGTTTGAGTTTAAATTAATTTTTGAATTGAAACTATTTTTAGAACTACAATGAAAATATGATTGCGTCGAATAGAGGAGTTTTAAACTGTTATTTTTGAGAATGGGGTATCAAAAAATGTCTTGTTTTTTCTTGATTATATTTTTTTGTTAAATATTATTACCAAACATGAAACACTCTTAAAGGGTCCAGAAGGGCTATAAGTGTGTATGTTCAATATATTGTTATAAAAGATCGCCAATTAAGGGAAGCCATTTTATCTCTGGAAATTGTACTCGACGGTACGATTTTTTATCCTTTCCTTTTCACAGTAAATTTAGAAGAAAATGGGCAAGTCATTTAGAAATATGCCTTCAGGGTTTAGTGTATAATTTTTTGTATATTTAAATAATCACGTTATGATATAATAAAACCTTTTTTTAATATAAAACATTTATTTTTAAATTGAGATGGGTAATATATGTTTATAATTTCATCAGTAAAAACTCACGGCTATGTCAATTGAAAGCGAACAAATATTTGCAATACAAAAACAAACAGTCCTTTGTAAATTACCCAAAATTGTTTACTTCCGTTCATTAATTCAGTATTTACTCGCAATGCCGGTCGTTAAAGATCCCTTTTAATTTAATTCTATAGAAAATTTCAATTCGTTGTAATCCCTTTACAGTATTGATGATTCCATTATTTACATTTATCAAGAATTTCATATCCGAGACAACCCAAATAAAAAAAAAATCACCAACACTAAGGCCCTGTCCCACCAAATTGTAAACTGATAACAATCCAACGAGTAAAATATGTAATGAAATTATCGGATTTTGTTCCCTTATCTGACAGTGATGTTATTTTTAAGCTATCTGAGCCTCTATCAGCCAGTGGTGGGACAGGCCCTAACTATTTAGTAATTAAAAATACAGAAATCCTTACTTACTAGTATTGACATGACACCAGGGAAAGAATACGAATAAAATAACTCTTTACTCGATAAAATCGGCTCATTCGTTTATGGCGAGATTCCGATACATTTGATGTCAGATGTCCGCTGAATAACAGACAGCAATACTTTGTAGTACCTAATTATTTTTATGAAACCGATTCCAATACACGTTTGCGCCTACTGCGCGGCATTTGCAGCAGTTTGAAAATTGATTTTATACAAATTATTACTGCAAAAGTGTCTCGTGTCGGAGGCCAAGACCCACTTTGGGTCGCTGCGCCAACGCAGTAAGTAAGTACTGCAAAAGTAATGCAACAAACCGTACTGCTGTCATTGAGTCGCTGTCGGCCAACAGCCACGTCTGTCGGAATCTCGCTTTCAGGCTTCAAATGATCATATGTCGGTTTTTCTCGCAAAAAATTAATTATCTTATGTACAGTTGGGGATACTGGCGGTGTTCCGCCTTAAAAGCTACAACCGTTTGGACATTTTGAAACGAGACGCGGAACGCTTAAGGAACTAAGGAGTTCCGAGTAGTGAAACGAATATCAAACACTTCGCTTCGCAAGTAACACAATCTGACAGGAGTCAACATTTTAATAATATCGATATTAGGCCGTTATGTAATATGCGAAAGGGATGCGAACGTATTTACATTAATATTATTATGAAAGCAAGATATTATTTAGAGTATGGTAAACTTGCTATAAAGCTTTTATATTATCTAGTTCATAACTAAAGAATGTTCAAGGAGAGCGTATAAAATTCAGATTCTAGATAATGTTAAGAATTTCACAAAGGGATAAATATTTTCTTCTGTTACACTTTGGAATTCGAAAAGTTCAAGTTATTGTCGATCTTAAGCGGGTTACGATATTCTCGTTGAAGGCGATTATCGCATTCGTAGACATCCTTGAATAGAAGAAACTTTTTTCAGACATTTTTTGTTCGACATTATCTAAATGTCTTAATCTGACAAGGTATATTTTTTTTATTGTACATGTTGAATGCGAAACCAGCTCTAAAACACCTGGTACGTATCTCGCTTACAGTGCGAATAAGAAATGTATAGATGTTTTGTCTTCAGGTGTGCTACACCTGGTAATGTACAACTAAAATAATAGAAAAATCCTTTCAAATTTAGTTCAGCCTAACACTAATAAATCACTAGGCAATGATAAAATAAATGGAAACTTCAGCAACTCAGCATGAATCTGTACCTTATGAATTAAAAGAAAAAATGGCTATAAACACAGCAGGAAATGTCGAGCAAAAGGTAGCTCAGAGTAGTAAAAAGAAAAAGATAACCTTAGCCTCAAAAGATTTAACACGGCTAGTTATCTTTTCTTCCCTCTAAATGTGACGACATCGTCTGAGCGCGTGTGTTTGTGTTGGATCACTTCAAAGCGGGGACGTCATAAAATATTGACTCTCCGTCGATATCAGGCGACGACATACGATACTAATTACTCGGCGGTTTAATTTCACAATTATAACGTTTAATTTCGATACAGGTCAATGACCTTGATATTAATGTCTACGTGGCGAATGTAAGCAGTAAAAGGTTAGCGTGGTGTGGGCATGTTATTAGGAGGGGTGAATTTATTGTAACAAGGAGAACGTTAGTTATGAATGTGGTACACCGGTAGAGGTAGACCTCGATAGAGATGGATGGATTGCGTGAAAGGTGACATGATGAAAAAGGGAGTAATGACTGATATGACGTATGATAGAGTTATGTGGGGGACAAAAACCTGCTGCGCCGACCTATGGGAGTAGGATAAGGAGGAAGACGATGATGATGACGTGCACGTCATCTAAGTTTATTTGGGGTAAAACTCAAGTTACGTAGTTCGGATACCAATATCATGAAGTTATTGAACTAAAAACACTAACGAATGGTTGAATATAGCTGGGTAACCGGCCATTTAAGTTGCTATGGATTTAAAAGCAACACATAACAACATATTTATTGTTTTTTCGTGCTAAATTTCATTATCTTTCATGTAAAGAAAAACATTGTAAAATTATAAGCGTTCAAACAATTCTATTTCTTTTGTAAAGAAGGCAACTAACCAGCGCAGGGACCGTGTCCCTGCTTCTATGAACTGGCTCCCTTTGCCACACTTTTTATATTTATTGTAAGTTTATTCTTTGTGTATATTTTTAGTTTGTGAGAATACATGTTTATCTTTCTTTTTTCTGACTAATGAGCACTCACTTTATAAGATTACTAGCTGTTCCAGTGCGATTTCATCAGCATAAAATTATTTTATTGTTTACATGTGTCAAATTGTCAATTGCAAATGTAAAAATGACATGACATGACAAATCTTGGCAATCTTGCTTCCTTGATGTTGGCAGCAACTTATGGTCTCTTTCCCACATTAGGGTTTTTATACAAAATATTTACCCCCTAAGTTTAATGGCGTGAAAATATAAACCTAAAGCGTGACGTAAGTGTAGGGCTTTTTATTATAATACAAAAAGAATTATTCAAAAATATGCTGTAATTGCTAACATCTTAGGCAACAATGAAGTGTGTGTTTACGCTTTATTATATTAGTATAGATATTGAGTAAAATTGTGAAGCAAAAATACCTTATAATAATATTCTATAAATAATTCTCGAGCAAATATACTTTTTCTCTGTTTTCTGTGTTTGATGCCCTTTCGCAGCTCTACAATAATCCCGGCCGATCTCGGTACGGCACGCGGGGATCAGAGATTACCCACCCCGGGGGCTAGACAGATGCCGAGGACTACTTAGTAACTCTTAAGTAAATTAATAATAAATATTCAATTATGTATACAAGCTCTAAAACTATTACTTAGCTTAGAGAACACAAAACGTTTCAAACATGGGCTAGGAGTTGCAAGCCGAAGATTATCTGCCCCTGGCGACGCTAATGTCCAAACAAATGACAAAAACAACCTGTACAAAATATTGTTATCTAGGAAAAAACCTCGTTACCCACTCGTATGTCACAGCGTGATGACTAAGCCTCGGTCAATAAAAGCCCAGTGCGGTTCACTTCAGATCTTCAAATTTCTTCTCAGATATGCAGCTTGCATCACATTTTCCTTCACTCTAAGAATTTTGGAAGGTAGAGACGTTTTTGTAAAAGTATTTCGGGATAGGAAACATAGTCAAGATAAACAACCAAAACTACTAGTATGGCCAAAGCTCGCATAATAAAGTTGGTGTTGCCATCTAAATAAATACATAACCCAAAAAGACAGTTACCACTAATGAATAAAACGCGTGTCTATGGTTCATTTCTCAAACAAATAAACCTCTTTTATTTATTATTAAGGTTTCCTAACGAATACCAGTAGATATAACTGGCGGGTAAATTCAATTAACACGACTAATTGAAAATGTTAGAGACATGCGAGGTTATATGAAAAACTTGCATTTTCCCCTCAAATAATTAGTACAGCCTATATATCTTTTAACGGCCGTTTACAAAGAATGGAAATAAATACTTTACCGGATTATAGTAGATTAAGTTGTAAAACATTCAGTTTTTATGGTTATAATAATCCTTACAAAGTAACAGACTAAGTCGCTTCCGGCTGACTGTCACTATGTTTTTTTTATAATATAAGGTGGCAAACGAGCAAGCGGCCACTTGAATCCGCCAAAATGGCGAAGCGACCGCTACCCATAGACATCCGAAATTGCAGATGCGTTGCCTACCCTTATCCGACGGAGGAGGAGACGCACATAAAGAGGACACTTCCCCTTCCTATGCATCTCCTCCACCGTCAAATCCACTTCCCCTTCCCATCCTCTCCTTATAAGAAAAGTGTGGTAAAGAGAAAGGGACTTAACTTAGCCCTCCGGCACCACACTCATCAGACAAAACACGAAATTGCTTCCATTTCACGCCTGTCTTCTGTGTGGTCGTGGTATTACACCGGGCGTGCCGGCCCATTCGTGCTAAGATGTTAAAGCGGGCACTACCACTGTTGAATGTATGCTTAGATCTTTAAACCTACGCAACGGTTTTTGATGTTGGTTTTTTAATAGATAGAGCGATTCAAGAAGAAAGTTTATATGTATAATACATGTATTAAATAGTAGATACTGATAACTTTAGATCTTCCTAATTTGATGTCGTAAATAAAAACATTTTCGTATTACCATTTGACCCGTGCGAAATGGAGAGGGTTGCTATAATAATCATAACACTCGATAATATTTGAAATAAGAATAAAATAAAGTAAAAAATATTTTTATAATATTAATTTCAATAAAATATGTTCCAGAGACGAGTTCCCGGAAAATATAACGTGATTGCAAATTTCCTTTTGTATCACGCTCGGGGGCTTTTATTAAGATTTTTTTATTCATGTTAACAGGAAATTAATTGCCAATTACTTAACTATATAACGTTTTTTACTAACCAACATAGTATGAGGTATCTATTGAATTGGTTGACTTTAAACAAAACAAATACTTTACGAATTGATCACCATTCATTTGTTTTCATATATATTTTGTTAATAGGGTCTTTATGGTGGCAATCCACCGTTGAAATACAGACACGCCAATGCAAGTGTAATTCACTTATAATTTTCAAACCAAATCCCTCTTTTTTTTAAGTCCAACAAGTTAGGTCATAAACGTTACCAGAAGGAGGTATAGGGCAGCTGGTTCTAGATAATCCAAAAATGTACAATATAATTACGTCGTATTAGACAATGTTAATAGTAGTTCACCAAAACCTAGCTTAGATTTTCGATTGGCCGCCGACATCTACACTGGTAAAGCCCGCTTTAACATCATCGCATGAATTGGTCGTCTCGCCCGGTGAAATACCACGACCACACAGAAGACAGGCGTGAAGTGGGTGCAATTACGCGTTTCGTCTGATAAGTGTGGTGCCGGAGGCCTAATTAAAGTCCCTTTCTCTTACCACCCTTTTCTTATAAGGAAAGGATGGGAAGTGAAAATGGATTTGACGGTGGAGAAGATGCATAGGAAGGGGAAATATCTCTTTATGTGCGTCTCCTCCTCCGTCGTTTAAGGGTAAGCAACGCATCTGCAATTGCGGATGTCTATAGGCAGCGGTCGCTTCGCTGTTTTGGTGGATTCAGGCGGTCGTTAGCTCGTTTGCCACCTTATATTATAAAAAAAATCCATGCCTTAAATACTTCACGTTCACTTTTATTGCAGTAGATCGAAAATTGTGATAGTTTTTTTCACTTAAAAAGGAACGTTACTTGTTTGATTAGTATGAAACGTTTTATTCTCAACCTTAACAAATGAGATATTTTTGTATTTACAATATTATTTTGTACACCGAGACGTGAAATGTCGTGTAACAACAAGGGAGATAAAATTGTATTTCTTTTCCAAACATTACGAACTAATATCACTCCGGCCTTGCCAAGTTTGTGGAGTATTTTGTGATACAAAATCAACAAGTGTCTACAAAAACATTAAAGCTTGATACATTTCAAGGATTTTTTCATGTGTAGCTATAGATTATTGGGAGACTAAAGTTTCTCCATAGGGAGAAGCCGATTAAGCGTCGAAAAACGATGATCTAGGTTTGGTCTAAGTGGAGACAGCTACTTTTAATATGGTCTTGTTAGATAGCAGTGGGAAGGGACGTATAGGAAAACGAAATCGTTTTTCTGTAGGTCTTCTACTCTCAACATTAAAGGTTACATCACCTTTTAATTTCCCAATAATGATCATTTTTTTAACAAAATCTGATGAGCTCTTGATCTTTGCCAATTCAAAAAATATGTATGTAATTTTAAATACAATACTCGTAAAATGATAACAGTATTGGCATATGTCAGGGAGTCTGAAAATAATGGAAAAATGTTTTGGTATCCATTAATTTCACATTAGCGTCGCCACATTGGTTTTATATCCCTTCACGCTAAATATGACTTGAATTGGTATTGCTTCTCTTTTTATAGTCACTATTCGTAAATTTCAGCAATAAATACAATAAGAATATCTTTTAAATATATTTTTTTTAATTAAACAACGTAATTCTTGCTAGCATTTCCTCCAAAACACAAAGAAACCTAGGTTAGAACCTAGATGTAGTGAAAATGCTAACCTAACCTAAATTTATACATTTATAAATGTATAAATTTTATCTATTAAATTACGTCACTACAAGTATTCACCCGCGACTCCGTCCGAGTAAAATTAAAAAAAAAATAAAAGCAGCCTAAATGTTCTTCCAGGCTATAATCTACATTTACGACAAATAGCATCAAGATTCGTTAAGGAGTTTAGGCTACAAACTCTAACAAACATCCATCTAAATTTTCACATTTACAATTTTAGTAAGAACTAAGATTAAGGGTCTGTCCCACCACTGGCTGATAAAGGCTCAGATAGCTTAAAATGACGTCACTGTCAGATAAGGGAACAAAATCCGATATTTCCATCATATACTTTACACGTTGGATTGTTATCAGATAATTTACAATTTGGTGGGACAGGCCCTAAATATGATTTCTTTTATGTTAGTATATTTGTATACGTATTTTTCTTACAATGGAAGCACATTAAAATGCCATACGGATTAACTCAAGTAGCAAATCACTAACATGTGGCTATAAATAAGGCTTTTCCGTATCGCAGAAGCTTTTTTGGAGCAAAGATATTAATAAATAGATCAAAAAACCTACATTGAGAGTATACCTTAGTTTTTAAATAATAGTTATACCAAAGTATTCTATGAAAGGCCTTTACTCGCAGAGAGGTTCCCGCAACGTCCAAGAAATAAAGAAAAAAAAAAAAAAAAAAGAAACTAGTCTACTTACTTTTAATTTACACCCTCTTAGTTTAAAAATTTTAAATGTTCTGCGTAGTCAATTAAAAGAAAAATTGTAATGTATCATTAATTATTATATAATTACTAAGTTGCTGGAAATAAAAGGCTTTTTTATTTTTTTTTATTTTATTTATTTATTCTATGAAATAATTTTTAAGATCTTTTTAAACGGTAAATAACTACAACCCTTATGTTAGAGCGGGTGCACACCTTTGACTAAACTATCGCACAACTTTTGTTCGATTGTCGATTATTTCGCAGCCCATTCAACTCTTAAGTTGCACAAAAAAAATTTAGTATGTGCCCACCTTCATATAATAGGAATCAAAGCGAGACTAAACATTTGTGCGATAGTTTAGTCAAAGCACACACTTTAAGTATTATTAATCCATATTGACGTGTTTTCTTAATGTCCTTTACAGATATTCTACAAAAATATATTACGATTAATATTCGCCCGGAAATAAGGTTTACTTCCACTCCACCGAGTGCTGCGATAAATCACGTTTTTGAACGTCCGAGGACAAAGAGTAACGTTCTATACCATGTAAATATAATATAATACCGAAAAAAGCACCTTCCAGGATGTCCGGAAATATAGACACGTTGTTTTGTACAGATCCTATACACATAATAAGATTTCTTGTATAAAAATTCAATAAAAACCACCAAAATGCTAAAACCAAGTAGACTAACAAAAAACAAAAATATTCTGGTCTGAGAGCGCTTCAATCGGATTCATTAACACATGCAAATACTCTTCAATCTGATTTTTTGAATTGTTTATTTCGAGTTGTAGCTTATCAACCTTTTGGCAACCGTAGACAAACCAAGCGACGATCAGTTTAGTGACCCATCGTCTTATACGAAACTTAAATAGCGAGGGTTTTTATATTTCTGGTCAAGAATAGCAACCAACCAAACACTAAGTTCAGTAAACAACTGGTTGTCTAGAATATAGACCTTTTCAGATTGTTAATTACTAACGTGTTGAACAAAAAAAGCTTATTACAGGAGGTAGGAACCTTATATCTAACTAATATCATAAATGCGAAAGTTTAGATAGATGGATGGATAGATGGATGTTTGTTAGAGGTTGTAGCCTAAACTGCTGAACGGATCTCGATGAAATTTGATATAGTTGTAGAGAACAGTCTAGAAGAACAGATAGGCTACTACTTTTGTTTTTTTTTTTTAATTCCACGCGGACGGAGTCGCGGGCAAAAGCTAGTTAAATATAAAAGGTTGTTTATAGGTCACGTGACATATATTTTATTCTTCGTGATTCAATCGAATTTCACGTCAAGAGTTTACGTTATAAAGAAAGCTCTTTGAAGTTTTTTTTTTAACTCATAACATGGAAGTGGTAAAGTTCATTATGCTATTTTATCGTCAGTCACATACGTGTGATAAAAAGTGCACGGTTCATACAAAAATATTGTTGTCTTTGTTTTTTTAGAGCAAAAGAAAGAGACGGTAGTCTTTTTATATATCTGTTTCGGTGACCTGATATATAGACTAAATCAAATTACTCGTAATACTGGCTGGAACATAATAAAGGATATCTCTGTAATATCTTTGAACATTAAATTACCATATAAGTAGGAAATCTAAAATACGTTCATTGAATTACAATATATTCCGTCGTCAGAGAAACATTCTGTATTGCCCGATTAAATTGAATTTTTCGCTGGTCTCGATTTTTATTGAAGAAAATTTTCGTATGTTACATTTTAGGAATTCATCAGTCTTATACCTTTTTGGATAAAATTGTTAGTGAATTTGATAGCGAGGCTTAACTACCTTTAAAAGGGCATTTTTTACTATTAATATTTTAGGAAAAATGTGCGCTGATCTGATTTAAGTCGATGAAGCGAACGCGATCACAAATTATAAGGCGATTGCTTCCCCCCTATTAATGAAAACAATTCTAGTCGCATCAACTTCCCTTGTTCCTACAGATATTCCGCACAGTAAATGCTGACATATCCATGCTGTCCATACATTTCTATCAGCTGTCATATCTGAATTCACTCCCTTCATAAACATATCCTCATTCACACAATCCATACTTTCTTCGTTCTTCCTCTACCTTTGTAGCCATCCATATTAGACCTTAACATTTTCGTGTTTATGTCCTTATTTCTCGTCGCATAATATGTCCATACCTCGTTAACCTCTATTCTAGTCTATTATGATAAAAAGGGAAAATCCCCTCTAATCCTGTAATTTAATCTCGAACCTGTTTACACTCATTTGCAAGTCGACGTGACGACGGTGCTCGATTGATGTAAATAAGGTCCAACAAGAAAAGTTATATAGTTCCAAATATACTTTGGTCTAAACAAACTTTTCATGAAGGTCTTAATGTAAAAGAATCAACTTATCTATACTATATATCTAATATTTTTGAATAATTCTTTCTTTAATAAAAAGCCCTACACTTACCACACGCTTAAGGCTTATTTTCACGCTATTAGTCTTAGGGGGTAAGTAAATTGGAATAAACCCTCATGTGGGAAAGAGACCATAAACTACAAGCTGCCAACATTAAGGAAGCAAGGTTACTATGGTATTACTATTTTTTTTATAACAGTAATTTTGGCATTTGCAATTGAGAATTTGACAAATGTAAACAATAAAATAAAGTTTGTATAATTTCATGCGCATGAAGCCGCACGGAAACAGCTAGTTTATAAATAAAAAACATTTAATTCGACTTGGAATTGCTGATATCTTAATGGATGGTATAATCCAAAACAAGTACTGGCGTTTTCCTAAAAGCCCAACTTTCCTACCTATTTGCCAATCCACTAAAGAATAATTAGGTAAATTACTAACTTTCTAAATTGTGATACATTAAAACATATCTAAGTAAACCATAAAATATCTTTTTATTTACAAAGAAAGGTCAATAGTATTCGTTTAATATATTTAGGTTCGACGTAGCTTTGATGGTTCTTTGTTTAGGGTCCAGTTGTTTAGTCACGTAAATCCTTCAGCAATATATTCCGAAAATCAGATTCAAATAAAATACGCAACACGAGGAAAATACTTCTATATTATAGCAATTATCTTTTACGGTAGTATGAATGAGGAAGTAACCATGACCGCTCTATATAAAAGTCCTTCTTTCATCTTTGGGTTCCTTTTTGTGTTGTTACTTTAAACTTTAGCCGTCTTCCGAATGACCACGATCATGAAGAGAATTTAATTGTTATGAGTGTGGTGTGGAGGCACCAATAGGGGTAGGCCTATAAAAAGATGGATTGCGTGAAAGGTGATAGGATCAAGAAATGATTGAGATGACGTAGGATAAATTAATCTGGAGGACGAAAACTTGATGCTGCCACACTATGGGAGTAAGAACGACGGGGAAAATGATGAAAATTTCAAATTAAACAATATGACTTATCGATTACAATCGTTATTATGTCTGATTGATTTGAGGTTAGGTTTTAATTGAATATTTAAGCAGCATTGCTCCACGTGTACACAAGTAAATTATTGGATATAAGACTGAGTAATAAATAAACTATAGAGATTTGTATTGAAAGGATATTTGTGCGTTGTTAACAAATTCGTACCTATTTTTTATTGACATGGAAGACCAACTTCAAAAACACAGAGCTAATTATGTGAAGCCCCAAACATGACAATTGTGTGTCACGAAACATCTTCATAAAAACTATACAAGAATATATCATTATTATTTCAATCTATACTTCTATACTTTTCGATACTATTATCTATATTCTATAATTATTCTATTCTATACTATTATAATAAAGCGTAAACACACACTTCTTTGTGGCGTAAGATGTCGGCACTCACAGTATATTTTTGAATAATTCTTTCTTTAAAAAAAAAGGCCTACACTTACGTCACGCTTTAGGCTATATACTTTCACGCTATCAAACTTAGGGGGTAAATATTTTGGTAAAAAACCCTAATGTGGGAAAGAGACCATGAGTTGCTGCCAATATCAAGAAAGAAAGATTGCTAAGGTTTGTCATGTCATGTCATGTTATTTTGACATTTGCAATTGATAATTTGACAAATGTAAACAATAAAATAAAATTTTCATAAATTCATGCAGATGAAGTCGCACGGGAACAGCTAGTGTTATATGTTTGTTCATTAAATAGGAAGCCGTGACTCAAAGCGTATTTCAAAGAACCGTTAATCAATTTAGACTGATTGAAAGCACGTTAATTAATTTGAAATTTAATTAACACTCATAATAACTTAATAGCGTGACAAAGACATAGATATAATTAATGAGATCACAGATAAATAGTATCACAAATTAAATTAATTTTCTACATGTCAAAATTGTACCTACATTTTTCACGCACGTAAGGTTAAATAATTGTTTATAGTAAACTGGCTGTTGCTCACGATTTTACCCGCATGAAATTAAAAAAAAAAAAAAAAACATAGCCTATGTTACTCACAGATAAATTACCCTTCTAACGGTGAAATAATTTTTAAAATCGGCCCAGGAGTTTTAGAGTTATTTCAATACATACAAAATATAAAAATTCAAAAATACAAGTCTTTCCTCTTTATAATAATATAATAATATAATAAATAATATAGTATAGATATAGAAGTATAGGTGTAAATTTGATTTATTTGTTTTAAACAGCTAACCGTGTTTTCACCTTTACAAAACATCGCTATCTCTTTCTATTTTCAATGACAATAACAGATATGACAGTACGTGTATTCACACTGTATTCTAGGAATGGAAAAACGTCTTTAAAATAATAAAGTGTGTTGCGATATCGTGTTGTTAACGCATCATAAAGCAGTTATTTTGATTGGTTTGAAAAGCGTGTATATCTACAAATGCCACGTATTATTATGTAGCGGACAAATAAATAGGTTATCTCCCAATTAACTTGATCGGAAATCGATTAATGACAATTCATTTTATTGCTGTTAAGATCAGAGGCTGATCCAACACACATACGTAAGTAGTAATCAACTTATAAAAGCTTTAAGAAATATTTATAGATGTAGTTCGTGTGTTTGTAAGTGCTACAATAATTTTCTAAATGCTATTTTCTTAAAGTTTTGTTCTTTAATTCAACATCGACGCTGAGAATTTCTATGTTTGTCACAGTGTTTCACAACTGTTTAGTCTCGCTTTGATTCCTATGAGCTTATATGGAGGTGCGTACACTACTCGATGTTTAGTTGTGCAACTAAACAGTAGAATTGGCTGCGAAGCAATTGACAATCGCACAACAGTTGTGCAATTGTTTATACAAAGATGTGTGCCGCACTAAAAAAATAAGTCAAAGTAGTTCTTGGTACGAAATTAACACTTAACTTTGCTTAAAAAAGATGCACATTGTTTTCACTTTTTTATACCTTTTTTTTCACTACACCTTGATAGCTATCTGAATTAAGTTACCAGTATTATTATCTTGGCATGGATCATCCATGAATGGAAGGAGCTGGAAGAGGCCTATGTGTCACAGGATACGCCGACAACTAGTCTAGGATAAAATGAAAAAGAAAAAATATATATATATCATACATATTTATTTGTTAAAATTTTGTAAAAAAAGTTTCGGCAATAAAGGCTTATTAATTAATTATTATCTACTTCTACTAATATTGTTAATAGGAAAGATTTGTATTTTTGTATATTTAAATGTATTGAAATAACTGAAAAATTACTGGGCCGATTTTTATTCACCGTTAGAGGTCATTTATCTATAACATAGGCTGTATTTTTTATTATTATTTTGTTTCACGCGGACAAAGTCACGAGCAACAGATAGTGTAATGTAAAACGTATAGAAACGTTTAATTATTAAAAAGGTATCTAAACTTTTCCCATTCGCTCGTTTTGTTATTAAATTACAAGTTAGCGAAATAAGGTTAAGTTGGAAACTTCTCTTGGAAACAAAGTTAAGATTGCACCAGTTCTAAGGTCAAAGGGCTAAGTAAATGTAATAAAAACCTACGTTATCAGAAAGTCACATAGGCTATTTTTTATAATAATTTAATGTAGTGCAGACGAAGTCGTGAGAAACATCTAGTCATACTAATATTATAAATTTATTATAAAGACATTATTTTATTAATTGTATAAAAGACGAGCTTTCGCCCGCGACTCCGTCCGCGCGGAATTAAAAAAAAACAAAATTAAGTAGCCTATATGTTCTTCCAGACCATCCTCTACATCCATGCAAAATTTCATCGAGATCCATTCAGCCGTTTAGGCTACAAACTCTATCCATCCATCTACCCATCTAAACTTTCACATTTATAATATTAGTAAGATTAGTATGAAGCATGATAACTTGACATTTTCTTTTATGACCCCAAGTTTGCTAACAAATGCCATTATTTGTAATAGAATTGAATCTCGGTCTTCGTAATGTAACATCCTAACATATTGACTTTTAAATCTTATAGAAGTGACAACGTGGATAGATAAAAATAACGAGGTTCTATAACTCAGTCAGCTATGTTCCTGACTTATGTAACCGTGGGTTTTCACCGACGACACACTTGTATAAAAATGTATTGTCGTCTCGCTCGTTTTCTTTGAAAGTAAACGAGACGATTGTATATTTTGTATCTAACTTTTGTATTATGTAACTTTTATTATACTGTAAATCTAGTAGATGGTAAACAAGGTCATTAGAAGCGAATTTGGAAGTGGATATTATTTTAAGTGGATATGGGATATAGACATTGTTATTGTTTTAATTGAATAATAAATTTAACCGGGAGATATCTCTATTGTGTTAGGTTTAATACGTAAAAATAACACCCTGTACTTTTGTGCGGTACATCTGTTATTTTAGTTGTATATTTAACCGACTTCAAAAAAGGAGGTTCTCAAATCGATCGGTTTTTTATGTATTTACATCGATTTTGTTGCTATTTGTGATCTGATTTGTGTAATTCCTATTTTGTAAGATGCGGAATAGTTGCTATTTACCCACTTTCTTATAAATTCAAATTTAGCCAGTGGTTTTCGAGTTTTTCTTAAAAAAGTCGGTTTTCATTTATGGTAAAATTTTATTTAACTAGTTGTAATATTTCTTCTTTTACGTTGAAATGTTCCTCTTACTAGTGGTAGATTATTAATCGAAATATAACAATAATTTACAAACAATTTTTTTATTACTGTGATACAATTTTTTTTCACACCAAAATTGTATCACTTTGTAAGGGAAGTCCTTGGGTACTTAAAAACAGGAATCCTAGTTAAGTCGTCAAGGCTACGCTGATTTATGTAATTATCAATAGTGTGCAATAAATATATTCTTATTCTTATTCTATTACAATTGCTTGATGAAAACTTATCTAAATCTACGAAGTTTCACGTGTTAATTTAATGGTATCGTCAACTCTAACATTATTTCTTTAATCAGCTAAATTGCCCTTCAACAACGTCCATGGTCTTTTCCCATACCTTGAGCTGTCGATAATACGATGTCGTAATCTCTCATCGACTACAAACAGTTAACTTGTTGCGTTGTAGTCGAGGACATATATTTCCAACCCATTTCGGTCCAATTTCCTTTGACGCCAACAATGCAATTAAGTCGAAAATTTGTCAGAACAACATACAAAATTGTATAATTGTAGCTCTTATTGTTACGATTTGCTATACGATATTCGTACTTAGATGGGAAGCGGATTTATACTGTACATTCTATGTGATAAGTATGATGGTTTATTTTTAGACCCGACCTCGAATCACGCTGTTTATTATTCGGCAACACTTTCGCTATTGTCTCAAAAAGGGACAACGCGCGTGACATTTTTTTGCAATAGAGAAGAGAAAAAAATCGCATTTCAGATTGTTTTTTAGGACCATTGTTATTTGAGTTACGGTGATTGAATAAACATTTGATTTTGTCACTCTTTTATTATTATTCCAAACGTATTAGAACGTATGAGAGTATACTGTTATATCATGTTGGTTACACAGGGTGTATTCTGTCACACTAAGTAAATATAATTAACGACGTAAAAAAGCTTTAAATAAAATTATTTTCGGCTTAAATTTTTCAACGTTGAA
The DNA here is from genome assembly GCA_029286645.1 of Papilio protenor. Taxonomy (NCBI): domain Eukaryota; kingdom Metazoa; phylum Arthropoda; class Insecta; order Lepidoptera; family Papilionidae; genus Papilio; species Papilio protenor. The sequence goes on along the minus strand of JAGSMZ010000010.1, from coordinate 833,978 downwards.
AAAGTATTATTTCTCTTTTATGTAACTAATAGTAATGTTTGTTAACTAGCTTTCGCCCGCGGCTCCGTCCGCGTGGAATTAAAAAAAACAAAAGTGAGTAGCCTATATGTTCTTTCAGACTATCCTCTACATCTACACCAAATTTCATCGAAATCCGTTCAGCCGTTTAGCTACAAACTCTAACATCCATCCATCCATCTAAAAATTCGCATTTATTATTATTATTTAAAGTATGATTTAATATTAGACCTCTTACATTGCGAATTAGCTGAAAGCGCATTTCAAATAAGCTATTTTTAATTAAAAATTATTGATTGTTTTTAATCTAAAATTTCCATTTAAATCTTACTAATATTATAAATGCGAAAGTTTAGATGGATGGATGGATGGATGGATGGATGGATGGATGTTTGTTAGAGTTTATAGCCTAAACTGCTGAACGGATCTTGATGAAATTTGGCATATATGTAGAGGATAGTCTGGAAGAACACATAGGCTACTTACTTTTGTTTTTTTTATTCCACGCGGACGGAGTCGCGGGCGAAAGCTAGTTAATTTATATTTTAAGTTTACCGAATCTAGATAAGCGGGAAGAGCCTGGTTGCTTCGATAAATATAGCGGAATCGATTTCAATCTCACCCCGGGGAGGTGAAACTCAATCCGAGAGAATCTTTATACGCGACTAAATTGAAATGTATCTTTCCACCTTTTTTTCACTAACTCGATCTCTTAACTTGATATCTTATATTATACCAATCGGCAAACCGATAATATAAGTGCATATATGTGCATACTTTTTAAGGAATAACGCACCTTTGAAGCAAAATTAGATCAACCTTAATTTAAAAAAAAAGATTTATTGCTAGTCAAAAAAAAAGTTATTCTCTATTACTCGTTAACGTGAAGTTTCTGGAAATATATTAGATACTACTGATACTTAGAGTGCAAATACTAATCATACTCATACTAATATTATAAATGCGAAAGTTTAGATGGATGGATGTTTGTTAGAGTTTGTAGCCTAAACGGCTGAACGGATCTCAATGAAAATTGGTATAGTACATATAGGATAGTTTGGAAGAATATAAGGCTATTCACTTTTGTTTTTCTTTAATTCCACGCCGATGGAGTCGCTGGCGAAAGCTAGTATTATAAAGAGGAAAGATTTGTATTTTTGGATTTTTGTATGTATTTGATTCACGCAAAAACTACTGAGCCGATTTAAAAATTCTTTCATCATTAGAAACGTAATTTATTTGTGAGTAAAATATGCTATGTTTTTAAATTTTACACGGCAAAGTCACGAGCAACAGCTAGTATTATATCATACTCATAACTTTTTAATTAATTTTATACAACAGTACTTTAACTTTGTACTTCAAAAGTTGGGCATTTGCACACAAATGCTTTCCGCATTCACTAACAAAGAGCTTGCAATATTTCAAGTCCTAAAATGTTTTCTAAGCTTAGAACATAAATGCAATTTTCTAAGAATGTAGAAGAATGTTTCACAGCAATATGCAGTTTGTTGTATCGAGCTTAAAGTTAACAATTTACAACCCCTCAGTTTTCTGAACTCCTGCTAAACTGCTTTTGATATAAAGATCGTTGAACCGTTTTGTATGTTTATTTACAATGAGTATATTCGTGGTTTTATTTTTCGCGAGCAATAAAAATGTAGGTAATTTTTTGTTTTGGCACATAAACATTTAGTAACGGTTTCAGCATCCTTGGTACATATGCAGCTTATTTGCAAATGCTTTTGACTGCCATTGTTGAAACTTACCTGTTTACATACAAGCTTTCCCCAACTCCGCCTACATGGATTAAATAAAAACACAAAACTAAGTAGTCTATATGTTCTTCTAAAATATCCTTAACATCTATGCCAAATTTCATCCAGATCCGTTTAGCAGTTTGGGCTACAAACTCTAACAAACATCTATCCATCTAAACTTTCGCATTTATAATATACTAGCTTTCGCCCGCGACTCCGTCCGCGTGAAACTTAATAACAACAAAAGTGAGTAGCCTACGTGTTCTTCCAGACTATCCTCTTAATTTATACAAAATTTCATTGAAATCCGTTCAGCCGTTTAGTCTACAAACTCTAACAAACATCCATCCATCCATCTAAACTTTCGCATTTATAATATTAGAAGTAAGACATAATATATATTAACATATTTCTAAATTGTTAATATATCTGCTATGAAATTTATTTCTTTCCTAATTGTCGTTTCACTTTTATTAGGTACAATAATTATAGCAACATACTCGTATTACCTCTAAAGTTAACTTTGCTGTATGATTTCAATTTTAAGTGGGTAGGTTATTTAATTCTAATTGACTGTAATGATCAATATTCTATAGTACAATGATCCTTATCACATGTACTCTAGACACTGCAATGCAAATATTGTATTTATTTAATAATATACTTATTCAAATTATACGAACAACATTCCAACTTTGTTACGTTCAACTCGTTGCAAATGTAAATACAATGCAATGAACGCTTGTCAAAATAAACTTTTACTGTTATCGCATAATTTCGAAAATGAAAAACACATTTTGTATTCGAATTCAAAGAGATTACAAATATACGAGTATATAGAAGAGGCATAGTTGACACTTCACTTGAAACATTTTTCACGTGATCCACTAACGCTATCGATTTATAGATCCTCAAAAGTAACTTGCTTTCGCCCGCGACTACATCCGCTTGGAATTTAAAAAATCTAAGTAGTCTATGTGTTCTTCCAGACCATACTCTACATCTATGCCAAATTTCATCGAGATCCGTTCAGCCGTTTAGGCTACAAACTCTAGCAAACATCCATCCATCCATCTAAACTTTCGCATTTATAATATTAGTAAGAAGTAAGATTTCCAGTAGGTGTCATTTAATCATATTTAAATGTTATATTTATTTTGCTTATTATAATTTTGTAAAATGTTTTATTACATGTCAATACTACACAAGGTGACACTAAACTTAACAACTGATAGTACCTTTCAGAGAAAGTACCAGTGATATAAATAAATTTGTATACACAGTACCTACTGACTTTATTAATTAATGTACAACCTAAGAAACTTTCGACTTTTTGTATAAAACCTCCTCTTAACAAACTTACTCCAGTTTAAATCTACTGCTCGGAAAATCTAGTAAACTACAATCATTCTAAAATATAGACAAATTAAAAGCATTAAATCGACTTTTAAATCTGTTATGTAAACACTCTTTCTGTGTTCAACACACTGTTGAAAAAGTTGTGTGCATGGAATAATAAACTAAATAAAGCCTTAGAGCGCGTGCTCACATTTGACTAAACTATCGCACTACTGTTTAGTTATATTAATACCGTTTTGATTTCTATGAGCTTATATGGAGGAGTTTTATGGGCTTTGCAACAATCGACATTCGACAACACATAAGTTGTGCGATACTTTAGTCAAAGGTGTAACTGATATCGAGGAATCAATTCAAACACTACCGCGTTCCTGTTACGGTCAACCAAACTAATTCGATATATCTATGAATTATAAGCAGCTGCGGTCCTATTCTCTCCCATATAAATCATTTTATGTGCTAGGATTTGCGTCATCCCTTCATATTAGGTTTGTGCTGATCGTGTTCTGTTTGTACAGTACACAATTTGTTTGAATAATAATTGTTCAATAAATAGATGATTTTATTTTTAGACTACAAGATATCACGTAGACATGATCACTATAATAAGGTTGAGATAAATTTCCACACGAAGATTCTTCTCGTTCCCTTAGTATTTATTGTCGTTAGAAAAGTGTTGGAAAAATTACTAGATTCCACCACCAACGTTAAAGTTAACTAAATGATTGTCAATCTTCTATACGCCAGATATCAAGATGTACGGGCTCCTGCTAGAGAATATGGCGGAGTACATCCGGCAGACGTACGGTGAAGAACGTTGGGAGGACATCCGGCGGCAAGCGGGTGTTGAGCAGCCCTCCTTCTCCGTACACCAGGTCTACCCGGAGAACCTGATCACGAGACTGGCTAAGAAGGCACAGGAGGTACGTTTGCAGGATGTAGTGAGCATCAAAAGTACCAATCTTATGTGATCCATACTAGCTAATGCTCGCAACCATGCCCGCGTTAAATTATAAGAAAAAATATAGCCTATATTACTCACAGAAAAATTATTATATCTATCTAACTGTGAAAGAATTTTTAAAATTGGCCTAGTAGTTTTTGAGTTATACAAACAAAAGTACAAATCTTTCCTCTTTATAATATTAGTATAGATTGTAAACAGGAAAATTTTCCATTTTTGTATGTATTGAAATAACTCAAAATCTACTAGGGCGATTTCAAACATTCTTTCACCATTTAAAAGCTACATTATCAGTGAGTAACATAGGCTAAGTTATTTTTTTATAATTTCACGCGGGCGAAGTCGCGAGCTGTTGCTAGTATATTTTTTTTTAATATTAACGTTTAAAAATTATTGTGAATTTTTCTTTTATCGTTCCTTCCTTTTGAATTCCCGAAAAGTGAATATTTTATTAGCTATAAATGAGGATTTCAAGGCATATTGCTACGAAATGCTCTTCGAGAGTCGTTAATTTTAAATGGCACATTACAATCAAAATGGCACACTTTATTGAATTTATAACCAAGATAAACCACTTTTTATTCAAGTGTGCCTTCTATTACTAAATCTGTTAATAAAATATTTACAAGATAAAATAAGGTAAATAAAATATTCATCTATTAGGCCAAATGAGAGCTTTCAAACATTTTTAACTGAACTTATTGTTTTAAAAATTCTTCTTTAGATTATTCTTTTATGTTCTGTGAAAAAAAAATTCTCTTAATATTTTACCCAAAGCAGCAACGGCCCATTAGCTCAGTTGGTTAGAGCGTCGTGCTAATAACGCGAAGGTCGCGGGTTCGATCCCCTCATGGGCCACATCTATTTTTGCAATACTTACCATGTAAATGTTTTAATTTTTTTAATTATTGTAAGTTTCCATTGCCGAAATCAACGGTTATTGTTTACTAATATTATAACTAAAAAAATTAAAATAGCAAAAGTGTCATTAAAAAAAATCTTTTGGCTTAATAAAATACTCATATATACAAAAACATAAATATCAATTTGGAGGTGCAGGGATTTGAACCCTGGACTTTCAGCATGCGAAGCAGACACTCTACCACTGAGTTACACCCCCGGTAACTACGGACGTCGAAATTGAACATTGGATTATATATTTGTTTTTTTTTTTAAATTAATCGACTTCATGTCATAAATGTGACATGTAAATCGATGAAATAAATGGCAGGCGTTTAATTTTGTATCTTTTCAGGTACTGGGCATTTCGGAACGGGAATTCATGGATCAAATGGGAGTATACTTCGTTGGTTTCGTCTCCCAGTACGGTTATGATAGAGTGCTTTCAGTTCTTGGACGACATATGAGAGACTTTCTCAACGGACTTGATAATCTGCACGAGTATTTGAAATTCAGTTATCCAAGAATGCGTGCACCCAGTTTTATATGTGAAAATGAGACTAGACACGGACTTACCTTGCATTATAGATCTAAACGGAGAGGATTCGTCTTCTACGCGATGGGTCAAATAAGAGAGGTAAATTTTTAAATTTTGCATAATTAATTTCCTACTTTCAATAAGTGTCAAATTTTACTTTAGAATGTTGTAAAGTTGTAATGCAATAAACTTGTTCAATTTGATAAAAAATTATATCATATTGTGTACAAAATAAAACCAGAAATGTTAAAAAATAACAAAAAGATTTTGGAGGCGCCGGGTATCGATCCCGGTACCTCTCGCATGCTAAGCGAGCGCTCTACCATCTGAGCTACGCCCCCGATACGGATGATCTTGAAAATACGATACTAAAGTAACAAGTTACCTCCTAAATAAAATTAACATTTATTCATTGTTTTAAGTTCCTATAGCTATTAATTGTATAGTAGAATAAAATTAATCTCCTTTCCAGGTCGCCAGACATTTTTATCACAAGGAAATGCGAATAGAGTTAGTGCGTGAAGAGTTGCTTTTCGACACCGTACATGTCACCTTCCAGCTTACCTTCGACAACAGAGCGTTTACATTGGCTTCCCTTGCGATGACACGGGAAGAGAAACATCTACCAATCAGCGCCTCCGTATTATTCGAGATATTTCCATTTTGCATCGTATTTGGGTAAGTTTTTAAATAGCTGTAACATAACATTTACATTTTTTTTGTTTCAAAAATACTATTACAGGTTTTCAAAGATAGGAAAATACTTTCGATCTTTTGTTTTTATCGTCTCTTAACTTTTATTTAGTTTAAATTTCTCTCTGCTAGATGGCGTAAGTAGTATTTAAACAAATCATTTACATTTGTTCAATAGATGGCGCTAAATGTCAAAGTTGTAAATATTTACCTTCACATTTTGAATATCGGTACTTTAGCAATAATTCGATTCGAAAGGGATTCGATAATCCGCGTACAACGCAATTTAATATTAAGTTAATCTCTTGTGGTTACTTTCATATTTCGACATTAATTTAGTTATTGTTTAGAGTCAATTGAAAATGTTCGTAATAGAATAAATGCTGATGAGTCATGAATTACAGATCAGATATGGTGGTACGAAGCATTGGCAACTCTTTGATGGTGATCCTTCCCGACCTAGTTGGCAAGAAAATTACCAATTGGTTTGACCTCGTGCGTCCTTTGATCGCGTTCAAGTTTGAAACCGTAAGTCAACATTTTTTTAATATTTTATCTAATCTGATTTTATATATATTTGTATTTGTATTTATTTGTATAAATATACATTCTGCACTAGTTCATACAACAACGAATTTATAAATATCGAGTGAAGGATTCCATTATAGAAACGGTTTTGACAAAATGACAAGTACTCATCTCTCTCACTCTGCTTGATAAAACGGAGATAGCAACGCTCTGGGAGCTTCGGAGTCTAACCAACTTAGGTGTAACTAGGCCATAGTCAACCACGGTGGCCCACTACAATTTGACTTAGAGTGGGCGCACACTGTTGATTAAACTATCGCACAACTATTGTGCGATTGTCGATTGTCAATTGTTTCGCAGCAAACTCAGCTGTTTAGTTACACAACTAAAATTTGAGTTGTATGCGCACATCCATATAAGTTCATAGAAATCAAAGCGAGAAATCAGTTGGGCGATAGTATAGTCAAAGGTGTGCTCTTAACACATGGCAGTAAAATTTCAACGTATGAGACGAGACGTGTCCTGTAGCTGGCACGTGTCATGCCAGTGTCTCCGTTATTATTAATCTTGTGTTGTTTCTAGATATTGAATCGCACAAATAATATATTCGAATTAGTGACCGTGGAAGCTGTGATGCATGAGAAGGCACCGGATAAAAGAAATGAATTATTACGTCTCTCTGATGAATCTGACGGTACTACAGAAAAGAATCTGAGACTAAAAGGTATGTTTTAAATTAAAGAGTTTTTAAAATTGCTGTAAATCGCTTCGGGAAAAAGCTCACCAGCGGGAGCATTGCCGCGCCCACTTGGGTAATTATCCATCCTAGTTTTTCTAGGAAGTGTAATTGGTACTATATTTTTTGTGTATATTCAGAACAAAACAGGAATACTTTTATAATATTAGTGGATTATAATATTTTTTTTAGTTCTTAATCGATTCAGATTGCATCGTATAAAATTGATGCTTAGAATTGCTTTAAGTTTTTTATTATATTTTTTTATTGAAATAAATCGTGGTAAATAATACAGTAACAATTTATATTTTATGTATTATATTTTAAACTATATAGATCTTCATATACGTATTGCCTTGTTAGCATTCTTTACAGTCGAATCAAAACATTAATTATTTCTAAAAAAATATACGCCACTCGTGTAATTTCGTTCGTAAACATCCTTACTAAAGGTCAACATACTAACTCCGGACTAACACGTGTAAATAAAAAGATATTGAGACACATCACCTCCGGGAAACGGACTAATTAATTCCGAAGAAGTATATTTCGTTTTGTGACGCTTCAGTTATTTTTCGTTAGAATAACAAGATCTACATTCTTAATCAAATAATGTCAATCAATAAAACATTCCCCCTCCCCTAATCTCAATTCTTACTAATATTATAATTTATTTTTTTTATAATATAAGGTGGCAGACGAGCAAGCGGCCACCTGAATCCACCGAAATGGAAGACGACCGCTGCCCATAAACATCCGCAATTGCAGATGCGTTGCCTACCCTTAATTGACGGAGGAGGAGACGCACATAAAGAGGACATTTCCCCTTCCTATGCGTCTCCTCCACCGTCAAATCCACTTTTCCTTCCCATCCTTTCCTCTTAAGAAAAGGGTGGAAAGGGAAAGGGACTAAAATTAGGCCTCCGGCACCACACTCATCAGACGAAACGCGGAATTGCTTCCACTTCACGCCTGTTTTCTGTGTGGTCGTGGTATTACAGCGGGCGAGCCGACCCATTCGTGCGAAGATGTTAAAGCGGGCTCTACCACTGTTAATAAATGCGAAAGTTTAGATGGATGGATGTTTGTTAGAGTTTGTAGCCCAAACTGCTGAACGGATCTCGATGAATATTGACCTAGATGTAGTCTGGTAGAACAATTAGGCGACTTACTTTTGTTTTTTTTTTAATTCAACGCGTTCAATGTTGCGGGCGAAAGCTTGAAGTATTAAATACTAGCTTTCGCCCGCGTCTCCGTCCGGGCGGCATTAAAAAAATTAAAATTGAGTAGCCTATGTGTTCTTCCAGACTATAAATTACGTATATGCCAAATTTCATCGAGATTCGTTCAGCCGTTTAGGCTACAAACTCTAACAAACATCCATGCATCCATCCATCCATACATCCATCTAAATTTTCGCATTTATAATATTAGTAAGATTAGTAAGATAGCCTCTATCTTACTCAGTGATAATATAGCATTATAGTTTTAAAATATATTTTTTAAATCGCCTCAGTAGTTTTTAAGTTTATTCTTTAAATCAAAGAAAAACTATAATCTATTCATATTAGTAGTGTTGTGTTAATGTATTAAACATTTTTACTTGTACTGTAAATACCAGATTTAGTACTACGCCCTGGATGAGATATTTACAACCTTTTCTGTCTACTCTCACCGTCTACACACTCGTCGTTCGCCTACTCTAATTCCGGTTCTAAACCAATTGAGAGCTTAACTCATTAGGATGGGTTGGAATAATTATTTTTCCATTTTTACGAACTCTCAAAGTTTAAAGATATGCGTGCTTTTCAGGCCACACATCAAAAGCTCGATATGCTTACGATGGAAGACGCTTACCCGATGTTATTAACTTGCATCTCAAAGGTAGCCTTCTAAAGGCATAATTAACTTCATTACCATTTTACAGTATAATTTTGAGCACCGGCTTCGCAATTTGCATATAAAATGGCACCGTATTTTAAGTTATTGCTAATCGCTAGAAACTTCTAGAAATACAACATACTTAGATATTAAATTTAGATTTTAATTGAAAAAGCACAAATAGGTTTTATAAGTAGCACAAGTGAGATCATCTTTGACACTAGAATAGGTATTTTTAAAGGGTTTGTAAGTAGATAAGTACATTTAAGAATTTTAGATTTCTAGATTAGCTCTGTTTCATTTAATCATGCTAATATTATGAATGCCAAAGTTTAAATGGATGGATGGATGTTTGTTAGAGTTTGTAGCCCAAACTGCTGAACGGATCTCGATGAATATTGACCTAGATGTAGTCTGGTAGAACAATTAGGCGACTTACTTTTGTTTTTTTTTTAATTCAACGCGTTCAATGTTGCGGGCGAAAGCTTGAAGTATTAAATACTAGCTTTCGCCCGCGTCTCCGTCCGGGCGGCATTAAAAAAATTAAAATTGAGTAGCCTATGTGTTCTTCCAGACTATAAATTACGTATATGCCAAATTTCATCGAGATTCGTTCAGCCGTTTAGGCTACAAACTCTAACAAACATCCATACATCCATACATCCATCTAAATTTTCGCATTTATAATATTAGTAAGATTAGTAAGATAGCCTCTATCTTACTCAGTGATAATATAGCATTATAGTTTTAAAATATATTTTTTAAATCGCCTCAGTAGTTTTTAAGTTTATTCTTTAAATCAAAGAAAAACTATAATCTATTCATATTAGTAGTGTTGTGTTAATGTATTAAACATTTTTATCCAATATTTTCACTGCCTAGCGTACTGTAAATACCAGATTTAGTACTACGCCCTGGATGAGATATTTACAACCTTTTCTGTCTACTCTCACCGTCTACACACTCGTCGTTCGCCTACTCTAATTCCGGTTCTAAACCAATTGAGAGCTTAACTCATTAGGATGGGTTGGAATAATTATTTTTCCATTTTTACGAACTCTCAAAGTTTAAAGATATGCGTGCTTTTCAGGCCACACATCAAAAGCTCGATATGCTTACGATGGAAGACGCTTACCCGATGTTATTAACTTGCATCTCAAAGGTAGCCTTCTAAAGGCATAATTAACTTCATTACCATTTTACAGTATAATTTTGAGCACCGGCTTCGCAATTTGCATATAAAATGGCACCGTATTTTAAGTTATTGCTAATCGCTAGAAACTTCTAGAAATACAACATACTTAGATATTAAATTTAGATTTTAATTGAAAAAGCACAAATAGGTTTTATAAGTAGCACAAGTGAGATCATCTTTGACACTAGAATAGGTATTTTTAAAGGGTTTGTAAGTAGATAAGTACATTTAAGAATTTTAGATTTCTAGATTAGCTCTGTTTCATTTAATCATGCTAATATTATGAATGCCAAAGTTTAAATGGATGGATGGATGTTTGTTAGAGTTTGTAGCCTAAACGGCTGCACGAATTTCAATGAAATTTGGTATAGATGTAGAGGATATTCTGGAAGAACACATAGGCTACTCACTTTCGTTTTTTTTTAATTCCACGCGGACGGTGTCGCGGGCGAAAGCTAGTATCTTAATACCGAAAAGGTGAATAAATCTGATAATTTGGGTATCTTTATATACCTTTTTATTTACATTAAAAAAGCAAAAAAACCTTCTGAAATACAAGGAAATCCATGATAACGAAATATTTAATATCGGATTGAGGTTAAACGTCCGATCTGCCAAACAATTTTCAAACTTCGGTCTCTTAAATACCGTCCAATTTTGTTCATCAGGTCAGATGATCTACATGGACAACTGGCGTATGATGATGTACTTGGGCACGCCAGTGATGCCCGACCTCGCGGCGCTCGTCTCCACTGGACTCTACATCAATGACTTGTCTATGCATGACTTTAGCAGGTAAACCTTTAACTGTCGACATTGTATTAATTTGGTATTATTTACTGTATTAGGCAAAAAATATTGTTAGACTCGATTTAATTAAAAGTGTTTTTAATTCTGATAGTCTTTGACTAAACTATCGCACAACTGTTATGCGGTTGTTGATTGTTTCGCAGCACATTCAACTGTTTAGTTGCACGAAAAACGAGTAGTGTGAGCACGTTCATATAAGCTCATAGGAATGAAAGCGAGAATAAACAGCTGTGCGAGAGTTCGTCAAAGATGCGCGCAATTCTAGAAGTGATCGCACTTTGCACCATAAATACACAACACTACTTTCATTATAAACACTTTTAATAGCTAGGATTTGTCAAAAATTGACGCCGGCCGCTAGTCACAGTATAAAAGGGTTGACATATGTTTAAGCTAAATGTATGTATGTTTTTTTTTTATAATATAAGGCAGCAAACGAGCAAGCGGCCACCTGAATCCACCGAAATGGAAAGCGACCGCTGCCCATAAACATCCGCAATTGCAGATGCGTTGCTTACCCTAAATTGACGGAGGAGGAGACACACATAAAAGGGGACATTTCCCCTTCCTATGCGTCTCCTCCACCGTCAAATCCACTTTTCCTTTCCATCCTTTCCTCTTAAGAAAACGGTGAAAAGGAAAAGAGACTAAAATTAGGCCTCCGGCACCACACTCATCAGACGAAACGCGGAATTGCTGAATTGCGAAACTTCACGCCTGTCTTCTGTGGGGTCGTGGTATTACACCGGGCGAGCCGGCCCATTCGTGCGAAGATGTTAAAGCGGGCTCTACCACTGTTATGTGTATGTAACACTGTTTAACTTTGTGGTAAAGCTTTCAATTTCTAAAACATAAAAATCTGACTTTCCCAGAGACCTAATGTTGGCCGGTACCCAACAATCGGTGGAACTAAAACTGGCGCTAGACCAAGAACAACAGAAGAGTAAGAAACTGGAAGAGTCTATGAGGAAACTTGACGAAGAGATGAAGAGAACTGACGAACTGCTGTACCAAATGATACCAAAACAAGTCGCTGATAGATTGAGGAACGGAGAAAATCCTATAGATACATGCGAGGTATTTTAAATATTTTATTCCTACAGTGATAAAGTCAACATTTGCAGATGCGTTGCCTACTCATAATTAACGGAAGAAGAGACGCACATAAAAAAATATTTCCCCTGTCTATGCGTGTCCACGATCAAATCCAACACATCCCAACACACTACAAGTTTCTGAATTATTTCAGCACAAGAACGTAAAGTTTGAGATTTGATCTCATCTGCGACTTAGAGTTATTCTCATTAGAATGTAAATAGTCTAGACTTGTATTAATAAGATGTCAAAAGTTTTATATAAATTTCGATTTGTTGTTTTTGTTCTTAGTTTTTTGTTAAAAAAAACAATGCCAAATGTTTAGCGATGATTATAAATACATTATAGTTATGAGTGTGGAGGTACACCGGTAGAGGTAGACGTAAAAAGAGATGGATGGATTGACTGAAAGGTGACATGATCAAGAAGGGAGTGATGACTGAGATGACGGATGATACGAGTTATGTGGAGGACAAAAACCTGTTGTGCCACTACGGGAGTAGGATAAGGAAGATGATGATGATGATGATTATTATTTTTTTTTATTTTTTTCACTACATACGTGTTTCATGCTTATTTCTATTGCAGATGTTCGACAGCGTGTCCATCCTGTTCTCCGACGTGGTGACCTTCACGGAGATCTGTTCCCGCATCACTCCAATGGAGGTGGTCTCCATGCTCAACGCGATGTACTCCATCTTTGACACCCTCACCGAAAGAAACAGGGTTTATAAGGTTAGCTTTACAATTATTTTAGGGGATTTTTTTTAAACTTTAGTAGTAAAAAGGTTACTAGTTATAAGAAAGGATATAAAGAGTTTTCCAATTGTCGTTAATACAAAAACCTTTGGTCTATAAAAGTAATTCTTAAATTGGTTGCGTTGAACGATATCGGAAAAAAAGTTGAAGGTTCACATCTACTCCTCCCCTCTAGAGAATCGAGAAATGTAAAATACATATGAAACTATCTATACTAATATTATAAAGAGGAAAGATTTGTATTTTTGTATGTATTGAAATAACTCAAAAACTACTGGGCCGATTTTAAAAAATCTTTCACCGTTAGAAAGGTAATTTATCTGTGAGTAACATAGGCATATTTTTTAATTTCACGTGGATGAAGTCGCGAGCAACAGCTATTTTAAATAAGATAATAGTATTTCATTTGCCGGTGACGCCTATTTTAGCAATAAGTTCCTCTTCAGCGAAAATTGAGAAATTTCGAAAGTGATCTTTCATCAAAAGACAAGTTTAAGAATCCCTTTAAGTTTATAAAATTAATTTGAATCAGCAAATTAGTTTACAAAGCGAATAGTTATTTAGTTTAATCAGATTTAGTACGAATTCAAGTTGACGCTTCAAAGGTCAGCCTTTGAAATATTAACTTGACCACTTCGAACTTTATTATTGGATCTTTGGAACTTAGACAAACTTCAACGATATTCATCATTGATTTTTTGTCATTTCCATAGAAATTCGTGATTTCTGTTAAATAAGTAATTTCGTGGCAGTGGATTGAGGTTAGTTTTATAAAGTACTAGTTTTCGCCCGCAACTCCGTCCGTGTGGAATTAAAAAAGACATAAGTGAGTAGTCTATGTGTTCTTCCAGACTATCCTCTACATCTATGTCAAATTTCATCGAAATCCGATCAGCCGTTTAGGCTACAAAGTGTAACAAACATCCATCCATTCATCTAAATTTTCGCATTTATAATATTAGTAAGATTCAAATTAGACATTGATAAAACAGGACCGCTGTTTATCCACCCCTAATCTAGTTCACAACAAACAGATAGCATAGAAATTAGCATATTTAATTACGTAGCGCAATGTATTGGGAATATCCCAAGAGTGTCTTAACAAACTACTGCAATTAGTGTTCAATATATTGATTAAAGGTCGATTCAATAGAGTAATTTACAGACATACACTAAAGCCCTAGACAGTCTAAACCAGTCACCTTCAAAGTTATAAGTACAATCAGAGTCATTCGTTGTGTTCGACTTACAAAAAGCCTTGTTTGTTGCAACGATACAAATTACATCTCTTAGAAATAATCAATTATGTTGTCATGACATAAAATTAAAAAGTTACCTTACCAATTATCGACCTTTTATCGTAGAAAAACATTCATACGACTATCGCTAATAAGGTAGCAACCGCCAGATTTTTTTTTATAATATTAGGTGCCAAACGAGCACGCGGCCACCTGAATCCACCGAAATGGAAAGCGACCCCTGCCCATAAATATCCGAAATTGCAGATGCGTTGCCTACCTTTAATTGACGGAGGAGGAGACGCACATAAAGAGGATATTTCCCCTTCCTATGCGTCTCCTCCACCGTCAAATCCACTTTTCCTTCCCATCTTTTCCTCTTAAGAAAAGGGTGGAAAGGGAAAGGGACTAAAATTAGGACTCCGGCACCACACTCATCAGACAAAACGCGAAATTGCTTCCACTTCACGCCTGTTTTCTGTGTGGTCGTGGTATTACACGGGGCGAGCCGGCCCATTCGTGCGAAGATGTTAAAGCGGGCTCTACCACTGTTACCCCGATAGTACATGAATTATAAGCCTGCTAATTTAAATATGAAAGAAATCTCTAATACCGTTATCAAAGAACGAGATTTTCCATTTAGTTTAGTTACTTACACGTTGCACGCTATGCCAAGCTATACGTATTTTGTATGAAGGAACATGTTTCGACGTTTGATTATGAAGTTTATTAAAAAAGGTATTCAGAATGTCTCTTTAGTACATTATACATTAGTAGTAATATTCATGTTTATGTAATTGCATCATCATCATCAACTTGCCCTTGTCATTTAGGGTCGGCACGGTATGTGCTGCTTTTCCATACATTTGTATCGTCATATTTATGTAATTAAATACTATTTAGGTAGAGACAATAGGAGATGCTTACATGGTTGTGTCCGGAGCTCCGGAGAAGGAGGACAATCACGCAGAGAAGGTGTGCGACATGGCACTCGATATGGTCGACGCTATCACTGACCTCAAAGACCCGAGCACAGGTACAATTGACGTTAGAGATCCAATTAGATATTTTAAAAAAATACATTCAATTTATAAAAAAAGTACTTTATGAAAAATACTTTCGTGTTTTTGTTGTAAGACTAGTTTTGGAATGCGACTCGTTTGCGTGAAAGGAAAAAAAAAGTAATTAACGTATGTGTTGTTCCAGGCTATGCAGATGTAGATCTATACCAAATTTCATGGAAATCCGTTCAGCTGTTTAGGCTACAAACTCCAACTATATATTTATTGAAATAACTCAAAAACTACTAAGCTGATTTTAAAAATTCTTCACAAAAAAGCTACGTTATCAGTGAGTAGCGCAGGCTATGTTTTTCATTTTTTTTTATTTCACGGAGACGAAGTCGCGAGGAACAGCTAGTTTATAATATTAGTTAGTAAGAAATCTGATTATTGTCGGGCGTAATATTTTTTAACGCAACATATTTACTAGGTTCACATCTCTCGATACGTGTTGGAGTACACTCAGGGGCGGTGGTGGCAGGTATAGTAGGTCTGAAAATGCCACGCTACTGCTTGTTCGGGGACTCCGTGAACACCGCCTCCCGCATGGAGTCAACATCCGAAGCTATGAGAATACACATCTCTCAAACAACGCAGGAGTTACTCTCTCCCTCGTATAAAGTCGTTGAAAGAGGAGAGATACAAGTTAAAGGAAAAGGTCAGTTTTTTTATCTTTATTTTTTACCATGACAAAAAAAAATCTTTAGTAATTAAATACACTAAAAATGTATTTTTCAATCTGTCTTTAGGAGCAATGAAAACGTATTGGCTCGATGGAAGGGAATCCCGTCCGAGTCTAACAAAAATGATATCTCAATTACAACCCGTCACGGAACTTGAATGGGAAAGAGCCGCTGACGTCAGAGATAGCATCGCAGAATACTCCGCGCAGCAACTCAACAATAAAGAATACAACGCAATCAATTCTGCGCCCAATTCTCTAACTGCTAACGTCGTGAATACCTTGAATCTAAACAAAGACTACCATCTACCAAACGCAATCAATTCTCCACCTAATTCCCTAGTTAATAGCGCTGGGAATCCTTTACTGCCTGCGATTCCAAGGAACCAGGCTCCGACTGTGACGTCACCTGTGGAAGAGAGACGGATGTATTCCCCTGTCACATTCCAGGACGTCGCGAGACGCAGCATTGCCAATTCACCGAATAGAGTCGAAAGGGAACGAGGGGAGTTTTTGGAGCAATACCAGAATCGACAATACAATCAGACAGTCAAAGGTGAAAATCTTTTATTACATAATTTCTATAAACTTTTTCTTATTAAAGACTACTATTTTTTAAATAAGTTTGTGCGGAAAATGTATTTATTTTTAGATTGATAATAGCGCCATCTATATATTTTTTTAAATATTATTTTTCCAGAGTCAAGATCAACTTCAGCCAGTGTGGGAGGCGTGTGGACAGACGCGGAGTCACTGGACCCGCCAGCTACGTTGGACAGCTTGAACTCTTCCTTCTGGTAACTTTTTAATTTTGAAGTCATGTTATGATTTATTTTTTTAATAGCTAATAAAAACATATTAATCAGTGATAACGTAGCTATTTATTGCTAAAAGAACTTTTAATAGTTTTTGACTTATTTCAATAAATACAAAAATACAAATTATTTCTTTTTGTAATATTAGTATAGAAGAAGGTAGAAATGGATGTTCAAGAAAATAAACACAGAAACAGAAAGAAACGAAACAATACTTATAATGTACCGTTTATTTTCGTTTTTTTTTATTATGCGACTTTTGTAGTGTGATTCTAAATTTGGGCTAAATCTTAAGTTACAGCTCGACGTCAGCTTGCAGAGCGGCCGCGCCCACACCTAAAGACAGGGAACAAGACAACTGCATCTTCGAGACCAGGGTAAGTACTAATTTCTTTCCATTACACCATTCTAATCGTCGGGCAGATTTTTTTTTTATAATATAAGGTGGCAAACGAGCAAGCGGTCACCTGAATTCACCGAAATGGAAAGCGACCGCTGCCCATAAATATCCGCAATTGCAGATGCGTTGCCTACCCTTAATTGACGGAGGAGGAGACGCACATAAAAAGGACATTTCCCCTTCCTATTCGTCTCCTCCACCGTCAAATCCACTTTTCCTTCCCATCCTTTCTTCTTAAGAAACGGGTGGAAAGGGAAAGGGACTAAAATTAGGCCTCCGACATCACACTCATCAGACGAAACGCGGAATTGCTTCCACTTCACGCCTGTTTTCTGTGTGGTCGTGGTATTACACCGGGCGAGCCGGCCCATTCGTGCGAAGATGTTAAAGCGGGCTCTACCACAAGAAAGATGAAACCAAAATTGAAAGATCCGTCAGACTTTACGTACGCCATAAGGTGGATGTTTAAACAACATTGGTGTCAATTTGTGTAACACCGATTATTTGCAGTGTTTTTTCGTACAGATTTAGTTATATTGTTTTTTATACCAGTGTGCAAGTAACGCAACACCCGAGCAAGCAAGTGCGGAGTCCTGTCCCGCGCTGCGACCTGACTCCGCGCACACACCGCACAGGGACGATGAAATCGGTAATTTTCATTTTTTTTATATTAAAGGTGGCAAACGAGAAATCGGCTAACTGGATTCCCAGAAATAGCAAAGCAACCACTAGACATCCGCAAATGTATTGCCTGCTGTTAAATTATGGTGGAAGGAATGTGTAAAAATTTTCCCCTTCTATGCGTGTTTTCACTCATTAAATTATTTTTTCCTTCCGGTTTTATTATATCCTTAATCATGTAGAACTATAGTGATACAAGACATTACTTTTTCCCATCCGTTCTCGTTTTCCCATAGCTAAAGATAGTTTTGGGAAGGAATGTGTGAATTTCAGATCATTTCTTACTTATCCAACTTTCTTTTTCTTTATTGGCTAATATTGATCTTTTTATTCTATGTCATTTCAGAAACCGATACAGAGTATCTAGACGCGCACAACGACTCAGGACACGTGTGCACGATATCAGAAAACGTGGAAACCAATCTGCCGAAGCAAGGCAAAGTGGGGCGTTTTAAAGCGCGAATAGCGCCCGGGCATCACAAACTGTGCACTAAAGTGAAACAGGAGTCCATCAAAGAGAAGAACCAACCAGCGCCATCTAGCGTCCTGCCGCACGGACATCACCACACCAAGAACGTGAACCACCACCAGTGCTGCGGCGCCTTCGGCAACCCACACGTGAGACACAAAGCCACTAACTCTAGTTGTCATCTTATTTAATCTATGAAGGTTTTAATGCCATTCTATCCATGAAGGTTTTAATGTTAGATGCTACTGGCATATAAGAAAAATTGTAGTATTTTTTTTAATTGTAAATCGCCAGAACTTTTAATTTAATCCATAAAGGTTTAATGCGACTGGCAAATGAGAATTTTTTTTAAAATACTAAATGACATCATTTGTGTTCCGATATTAAAATTCGATTTAAAGTAACTAACAATTGGAATCGATATTTTAAATAACTTTTTATCAGATCAAGCTGAAGTAAGTTAAAAAAGATTTTTTAAATATCCCTATAAACAAAATATATTCCATTAGATATTTTTATTTTAATGGGTTTTTTATTAAAAGAATCGAATTAGTATTACAGATTTAACTACGTTACATCCTTATAAATATGATAAACTTGTTTTCATGATTTTAATTCCACTTTATGTTTTTACCTTCATCAGTCTATCAATAGTTACATTTGAAGCCCCGTTTTATGTATCAAGTGGTTACTGAATTGCTTTTCTTTCTGATTTTTTACAACGAAAGAATCTCTAAGTTTGTAGTGATATTGTTAACTTTAAGATAATTGTTTAATTTAATTTTACATAAATCGATGTTTATTCAAGAGTACAATCGCGGTATAACAATGATATTTTAGGTTATATTTTTATTTTAATTGTTTTATGAATGTTGATATTATAGTTATATAAGTAGAAAAATCATTTGAAATAATCTGCATTGATATAAAGCAATGATTTTTTGCTTTCCATATCATATATTATACATTTAGGTCTAATTTAGGTCTTAGGTCTTGTAAAATGGTTAAATTGTTTAAAAAAAACAAAGATCACTAATTTGTTACCATTGCCACCTTTCAATTAAAAACTTGGTCAGTTTATGATCAGACCAGTTTTATAATGTACCAGAAAATTGTGAACAAAATGTATTAATTGCGGTTTTTCTTATTTTTCCTGATTTACACATTTTTGATGTTGAACCAACAACTTGTAAAAAATGACATTTTTCTTTAAATTTAATTTGTGATTTGATTGTTTTAAGTAAAACGTGATAAATATCAATTTGCCTATGACAAGTTTAGTTCATAATTGGCTAACAATTTTAATAATACTAGTTTAATTTTAAACTGACCAAGATTGCAATCTGCCGGCGACATTTCACGGCCTATAAGGTTCTATTGTAGTACATTTTATTTAAAAAATCGAATTATTGTAGTAACTTATTTTTGTATAACTTAGAATAGCTTAGGCACTTTGAACTAGGATTACATTTATATCTTAATATTATAGTAATCATGTCCTTTTAACCCTTAATTTGCTAGTATCCAGTGACTAACAACTGATTTTAAAAAAGTCTACTAAATTAATTTAGAGGAAAATACGCAAGATTTTGATTTTAGTGTAACGTAACGTATAATTTTTTTTTTCTTCAAAAAACTCCGTCGAATTAAGGGTTAAGGCATTTTATCCACTAGTCACTTTTTTTTTTGTTTTGTTTTTTGTATTTAAGTTATTATTTATTTCAGATCTCAGATAAGATTACGACATGCCAAAAAGAAATTCCAAAGAATACTGTAATGGAGAAGATTAAGTCACAATTTAAAATGAGCTTTACTCGTTGACAATAGAGGTTATATTTCATTAAAAATATTATTTAATTATAACAAATGCTAAATTATTTCTAACACTGTTTAACGGTGGAATTAATAGGGTTGAAATGTGCGACAAAATTATCTGGTGCGGTGAACAAAAGTGAAACTTAAAGCCATCTTATACGATTGTGTTATTTTCTATTAACTGGCAACCCTAGAATTGATTATTGCAGTCACCTGAAATTAGTTCCCCATCTCTCACTCCCCGATAGAGAATTTAAAAATGTAAAATGGGTAAAATAATATTATACCAATGTTAACTGCCTTTAGCCTAAATAATCAACTGGCAACGCCCATTCATTTTTCGTTTACTTAAATCTCCCCTTAGAGTTGATTTTACATATTAAATCTACACTAAGAGACGCCTTTACTAGTACGAATAACAGTTGCAGTTAGTATATTTTCTAACAGAACACTCACCGGGCCAGTTAAGTTTGTTGTAAATGAGAAAACATTTTGAGGTTATGTTTAATTAGATTTTATATTATAAGCTATTTACATTAGTTTAATCATTACTTAGTAATGCATTTTAATATATTTATATGTAATTTTTATTTAATGTTTATTATAGAATGATTTTTATCGCAAATATTTTGCTATATTTGAAACAAGTGGAATCTTAGAAACATATCAAAATAAGCATAGAAGTATTGTTTATTGTTTTTCTTATATCGTGGAAACTTGCATGAAATATACTGTTTAACTTTTTTAGAGAAAATAGGATAATCTTTCGTTTTTTACATAATGTCATGTTTTCCTTTTATTCTACAGTAAAAACCCACGGTTACATCTTTTGTGCAAATGAAAAAAAGAAGATAAAACAATCTGTTTTGAATTTAACCATAAGTAAAATAATAATAATAATAACTCATTTAATAAAATAAAATAAAAAAATAAAAAATGTTGCAGGTCAATTATGAAATTGCAATCTAGTCGTTTTGAGATTATTATTTATGATTTACAAAGATTTGTTATACAAAATACAAACATTAGTCATTTTTTATTTCATTTCTTTATAATATTTAAGTAACTACATTTTGTGCAAGACCTATTCATAACACAAAAAATTAAAGTTAAAATGCTACAAATTCTGTGATTTTGTTTTTTTTTTATCTACAACATGAAAGTACTTAATATTGTATTTTACTAAATATCACTAGAATTTTTAATTATCGAATAAAACATTGCTTTAATGATATTATGGTGTATTTAAGAATAATTGATATGTTAGATTAAACAGTATCCGTGTACAACATAATAATAAGGGCCTGTCGCACCAAATTGTAAATTGTCTGATAACAATCCAACGTGTAATATATGATGGAAATATAGGATTTTGGTACTCTATCTGACAGTGACGTCATTTAAGCTATCTGAGCCTCTATCAGCCAGTGGTGGGACAGGTCCTAAGTTTATCTATACTATTATTTTGTGATCATCAGACGTATTATTAATAAGTTATTGTCACGGATTATGCTTCTATAGATGAATATAGTATCACGTTTCTCACTATTGTGGAAATAAATTGACATTTGGTATGGTTTTATTTTCCCCTCTTAACCAAATGAGGCACGAAAACGTATTCGCGTAAAGACAGAAAATGTATATAGCTGTGCCGCTTACTCTCAAAAAATGACCATAAGTATCTCTCGCTTGCACAAGATGGCGGCGTTTGCGTCTCCGGTTGTGTTTGATTTACCCCGTTTATCACAATACTTTTCACATCTTAGTCATTTTTAAAAACATGTTGCTGTCTCTGTCTTTTAAAGAGAATGATAGAGATGGATATGATTTCAGTTTCATATATTAATTTTATGAAATTCACGAACCAATTTTGATTGATTAAACTATCACACAACTGTGTAGTCTCACTTTGATTCCTATGAGCTTATATGGAGGTGCACACACTACTCATTGTATAGTTGTGCAATTAAACAGTTGAATTGGCTGCGAAACAAGCGACAATCGCACAACAGTGTGCGATAGTTTAGTGAAAGGTGTAACTATGTCTGATCTTAACGTGTTAAAAATCTCAGAAATAAAACTCCGATTACAGATAAAAAATAATTTATTCGAGACAAAGTGATACAAAAAAATAGACAGAATTACCAAAAAAAATATATATTTCTCTTATACCAAATTACTCGAAGCTTAATTCCGTCCCTTTCAGATGTCTTTCAGCCCAATCGTCGAATCTTCTAGATAAATCTTCAGACATGTAGTTCTTCCAATCGCCGATCTCCCCTTTTCTTATAAATCTTAAATCAGTTTGTTCTAAATAACTTCTGCCGAAAGATTTCTCTAATATAGCTTCGAGATTAACAGCTCTGTTAGTTTTCATGTTCTGAAAGGACAGGTGATCGCACAGTTTGAAGACTTGTTCATCAGACATCGACTTCCCGAGGAAGGCAGCGGTCTTCTTCACCACTGAAGGTAGATCTCGCTTCATCTCCTCAAATCTGATGAATAGGAGGTTCGGATCGTGACGTCTGTTCCAAAAACCTGCAGATAAATCGTTTTTCAGTTATAATTCTTTAGTTTAATAGTTTTAAGTTATTCTAGGGACAGATAATTAATTATTTATGGCATGAATTAAAAAACCAAATTAGTTTAATTTAAACAGTCAAATTAAAATGGATTAAAACAAATAAGCATTAAGTATGACGTCATACTTCTCAAGTGTAAATAAGCAGGACCAGTAAAGTATATGTTTAAATACATGTTTAAAATTTCCGCCGTTAAAAATATAATAATTTTTACTATATTTTTACCTTGAAATCTGAAATTTTGTCGCGATTTCAACCAGGTTACGGTCATTTATTTATTCATTTACTCGCTCATTCGTATTTAAAATGTACTATAATGTTTCAATAGATATGAAACTGTGTTACCCAATATATGGTTCCATACGGGCCCAAATGGCGCGCGGTCCCTCATGAAGAGGTCACAGAACTCCTCGAAGGTCCCCTTGAGGCCGTGCACCAGCTTGCAGTAGTGGTAATACGACACTACCATGTCTTTGGGATTACGTGATGTGTAAATTACCTGTTGAACATGAGAAGTATCTAATAACTTGAAACGCACCGACCAGTTTCAGATCCTGCAGGGGTCGTTGCCGTCATCGAAAGAAGTAGACGTGAGTAAGAGCCGTAAAATAATTATACTCGTATAATATATATATACTTTATATTATTATACTAATATAATAAAGCGTAAACACACACTTCTTTGTTGCCTAAGATCTCAGCAATTACAGCATATTTTTGAATAATTCGTTTTTTTATAAAAAGCCCTGCACTTACGTCACGCTTTAGGCTATATATTTTCACGCCATTAAACTTAGGGGGTAAAATATTTTGGATAAAAACCCTAATGTGGGAAAGAGACCATAAGTTGCTGCCAACATCAAGGAACCAAGATTGTCAAGTTTTGTCATGTCATGTCATTTTTACATTTGTAATTGACAATTTGACACATGTAAACATTAAAATAATTTTATGCTGATGAAATCGCACTGGAACAGCTGGTTAGTTATAAAATGTCTCACGAAAGTTTAAATAATTTAACTTGAAACGCACTTTGAAGGCCATAAAATATTAGATGTATGAATTAGTTGGATATTTTAAGAGTGGAATATCTAAATTCAAAACGTTGGTAGTAGTTGGTCAAGTAGTGGAAACAAAGTATGGAAGGATATTAAAAGATTAAGGGCCTGTACCACCACTGGCTGATAGAGGCTCAGATAGCTGAAAAATTACGTCACTGTCTTACACGTTGGATTGTTATCAGACAATTTACAATTCGGTGGGATAGGCCCTAAGTACGTGCGCACCCGACTAAACTATCTTACAATTGTTGTGCGATAGTTTAGTCAAAGGGGTGCGCACACTCTAAGGGCAGTGAAATCATTTTTGCAAGTCGCAATGGAAATAAAAACAACTAAATTAGTTACAATCTTCTAAAACAGTGCATACCTTGGGTTTAGCAGTACCGTCGTCTCTCTGCACATCAAGCGGCAAGAGATCCCAGGGCAGGTGACTGCGGATGTACCGGGGATGTGCCAATCGGTGCTTCACCAGATCCACTGAAGTTCCTTGCACTGACTCCTCGTGCCATTGCGCGTGACCGTCCACCATGATGCAAGACAATTCGACCAGTGGACAACGGATCTGGATACAGGATCTTATTATATTTGCTTCGTACAAATGCGAAAGTTTTAGATATACGGAGTTTTGTAGAGTTTGTAGCCTAAATGGCTGAACGGATTTCAATGAAATTCGATACAGATGTAGAGGATAGTCTGGAAGACAACATAGAATACTCATTTTTGTTTTTATTAATTCCACGAGGACGGAGTTGCAAGACAAAACTAGCAATTTTAAATTTTATTTATCGCATAACAAATAGTATTGTTAATTATAAATATGGAGAGTCAGGTCTAGTTAGAGATAGATGGATTGCATGATGAATGATAGATGGATCTGGAGACCGAAAACCAGTTACTTTAAACATACAGTGTTATAAAGACGGAGAGAAGATCGACATGATTCTTCTCTGATAACGTAGCTTTTAAACCGTAAAGATTTTTTGAAATCGGCCCAACAGTTTTTGAGTTACAATACATACAAAAATACAAATCTTTCCTTTATAATATTAGTATAGACATGTAGAAGGTTTTGCACTGTTAACTCCCAGTTAGAAAACACGGCATCGGCACAAATGCGAATGTACTTTGCTTGCATTTCCGGAGAAATTGCAATCGAGTGGAAACTCGTTTATACGCTTTACGTCCACTGCACATCTAGTCATTATATGCGTTTCTATTTAGAATGTGCGTATGCGTCAATGGCCTAGATCTATCGAATAATCTATATTAACATTATAAAGAAGAAAACTTTGTTTGTTTGATTGTAATGAAATAAGTCAAAAAGTACTGGGCCGATTTCAAATTCGATTCGATTTCGAAAATTCTTTCACCATTAAAAAGCTACGTTGTCAGTGAGTAACATAGGCTATGTTTTATTTATTTTTTTATTTCACGCGGACGGAGTCGCGGGCGAACGCTAGTACAGTATAAACTTAATATAATTTGAAAAATATTTACTAACGACTTTTTCGTTTAAGACATCCGTAAAACGAAACGCATTTTTATACTGCATATGTATTTTGGATAAATTGACCCGGGTACGTCGTTAAACTGCGTCCAGACCACCGGAGGACGGGCAGCAGCGTCCCTACGTACGGTGGAAATTACTGCGATCGCCAACCCGCCTGCCAAGCGTGGCGATTATGGCAAACTCCCCCCAATGATTGCTACAAGTAAACCACGGCCCCTAGTACCCGGCGGCCCCGCCGTTCCTGGTTACGGTAGCGACCAGGGCGACGGCGGGGCAGGGGGTGCTAAGAATCCCCGGTTTAGATCCGGCTACCACAAACGACGACCTTTGGCCCTGGCAACATTGAACACGCGCACACTGCGGACGGACGAGAGGATCGCGGAGCTGGAAGAAGAATTGAGCAAGTTGCGCTGGGACGTTATAGGGTTATCCGAAGTCCGAAGACAGGGGGAGGACACGATGACCCTCAAATCCGGCAACTTGTTCTTCTTCCGGGAGGGCGACCAACAGTCGCAGGGTGGTGTCGGTTTTATCGTCCACAAGTCTCTCGTGAACAATGTGGTGAAGATCGTGAGTGTGTCGTCTAGGGTTGCGTACCTGATACTCAGAATAACCAAACGGTATTCGATGAAGGTCATACAGGTTTACGCACCGACTTCGACACGCTCCGACGAGGAGGTTGAAACTATGTATGAGGATATCTCACGAGCCATGCATAGTTCCAAAACCTTCTACAACAATCTACCACCATTGTCATGGGGGACTTCAACGCGAAACTGGGCAAACGGGACGGAGACGAGCTGCGAGTGGGTAACTTTGGCTATGGACAGCGCAACCACCGGGGACACTTACTGGCAGGCTTCATGGAGAAGGAGGGACTCTTTATGATGAATTCCTTCTTCAGGAAGCAATAGCAACGGAAGTGGACCTGGTTGAGCCCAGACGGTGCTACAAAGAACGAGATAGACTTTATCATGTCGACGCGAAAGCAAATATTCAATGATGTCTCAGTGATCAATGCGGTTAAAACCGGGAGCGATCACCGAATTGTCCGAGGCACATTGAATATCGACGTCAAGCTTGAGCGCAGTCGGCTGATAGGGTCTACGCTCCGGCCAGCACCCGTCCATATCGAAGACGCTGAAAACTTTCAGCTCGAACTCCAGAACCGGTTTGATTGCCTAGGGAGTAGCGTGGACGATATGAATGACGGGTTCGTGCAAGCTATTCAGTCGGTGGGTTCCAAGTTCTTCAAGACCCACCGCAGAAGCTCGTCCAGAAAACTCTCGGACCACACTCTTGAACTCATGAAGGAAAGGCGTGACATGACTCTGTACTCTCCAGATGATGTGAAGCAGTATCGGCTGCTAAATAGACAGATCTCAAAGAGCATAAAGCGTGATATACGCCAGTTTAACACAAACCGTGTTAAAACGGCTATTGAGCGGAACAAGGGCTCCAAAGTGTTTGCACGAGATCTGTCTATTGGGCAAAGCCAACTGTCGAAACTGAAGACCGAGGAGGGTAGAGTTGTGTCCGCTAGACCTGAGATCTTGAGTGAGGTTGAGAAGTTCTATGGACAGCTCTACGCGACGCGAAAACCCGTCACTGATCTGGCTGAAGACCCAAGAGCCAGATTAACCCGACACTATACCGAAGACATCCCGGACGTCAGTCTCGACGAGATTAGTGCAGCCCTCGAACATCTTAAGAACAACAAGGCGCCCGGAGATGACGGAATTACAGCAGAGCTATTAAGGGCAGCTGGAGAACCGGCACTTAGTGTTCTTCAGAAGCTCTTCAATTCCGTCATTCTCGAGGGACGTACGCCACAGGCATGGAGCAGAAGTGTGGTGGTACTGTTCTTCAAGAAGGGCGATAAAGCTCTCCTGAAGAACTACAGGCCCATCTCACTTCTGAGCCATGTCTATAAGTTGTTTTCGAGGGTCATCACGAATCGTCTCGCTCGTAGATTTGACGACTTTCAGCCTCCCGAACAAGCCGGGTTCCGTAAAGGCTTTAGCACAGTAGACCACATACATACGCTGCGGCAGGTGATACAGAAGACCGAGGAGTATAACCTGCCACTATGCTTAGCGTTCGTGGACTACGAAAAAGCCTTCGATTCGGTCGAGACCTGGGCGGTACTGCAGTCTCTCCAGAGGTGCCAAATTGACTACCGGTACATCCAAGCGCTAAGGTGCCTGTACGAAAACGCCACCATGTCAGTCCGAGTACAGGGTCAGGACACGAAACCAATCAAACTGCACCGCGGTGTAAGACAGGGTGACGTAATTTCCCCGAAACTCTTCACCGCGGCGTTGGAAGACGTTTTCAAAGTCCTCGACTGGAAAGGACTTGGCATCAATATCAACGGCGAGTACATCACGCACCTACGCTTTGCTGATGACATTGTAGTCATGGCTGAGACCATGGAGGGACTCGGTACAATGCTCGATGACCTCAATAGGGCCTCCGAACGAGTGGGTTTGAGGATGAACATAGATAAGACGAAGGTCATGTCGAATGTTCATGTTCCACTCACTCCCATAGCCATCGGAGGCCATACTCTCGAAGTTGTTGACGAGTATGTCTACCTGGGACAAACTGTCCAGCTTGGTAGGTCCAACTTCGAGAGGGAGGTCAATCGCCGAATCCAACTCGGATGGGCAGCGTTCGGGAAGCTGCGAGATATCCTCTCGTCCCAAGACATACCGCAGTGTCTCAAGACAAAAGTCTTTGACCAGTGTGTGTTGCCAGTGATGACTTACGGGATAGAGACGTGGCCCTTCACTGCGGGCAACATCAGGCGGCTCAAAGTCACTCAAAGGGCAATGGAGAGGGCAATGCTCGGAGTTTCTCTGCGAGATCGCGTCAGGAACGATGCGATCCGCAGCAGAACCAAAGTAACCGACATTGCCCGAAGAATTGCAAACCTTAAGTGGCGATGGGCCGGCCATATTGCCCGCAGAACGGACGGCCGATGGGGCCGAAAAGTCCTGGAGTGGCGGCCACGGATAGGTCGTCGCAGCGTAGGTAGGCCTCCCGCAAGATGGACCGATGACCTGGTCAAGGTTGCGGGAGTGCACTGGATGCGGGTGGCACAGGACCGGGCATCGTGGCAATCGCTGGGGGAGGCCTACGTTCAGCAGTGGACGACCCAAGGCTGTTAATGATGATGATGATGATGATGATTTTGGATAAATGTTGACCATGAAATAATTTACTTACTTGTTGCAGTGATTTTGCTCCTTCGTAGTCCAAATCGTGACCGATGAGCCAGACCATCTCCTGGGCCCAGGTTGATCCTTAAATTATATTTAGTTCTATTATGGTTATTATTTACATATAGGCCCGGAAGCACCGGTACCCAGGGAGAGTTCTACGGCTAACTGCAATACAAACTCATATGGAAAAAGACGTCCGTGGCGACCTTTCTTGTACTACGCCCTGGGCGGTCGCCCCAACCTTGACCTACCCTAATGTCGCGCCTATTTACATATCAATTTTCGATCTCGAATAATTACTTTGTATAAAAAGGACAAGAAACTAACATTTTTAATTTGTACTTACCAGTCCTTGGATAAGAACACATCCAAACATCGTCCTCCAGCACTTCCATGTCCAGTATATCTTGACCTATAGTCATATAGTCGGCGGGTAATATCACCCGACCCGGATTAATCTCTACCATACAATCTTTCTTCTCGAACATTCTATCGAGCATCTCTCCAGTCTCCTCGTCCAACTTCGAAAAGGTTAGCAAAGGCTTCGTTCTCATTTTAAAATTTGATTGAAACCTCTTTGGAATTGAACATTTGTTTTGTTTTTAACTGATTTTTTTTTATTTTTAATTGAAATTACACAGGACTTGTGTTACGGCCAGCACTTTTCACTGTAATGTTAGATCGCGTGCATAGACGCAGCGCTCGTGTTCCCGCCAACTCTCACAAATAGGAGTGTTCACTTTCATTTACGCACAAAAAGAGGTTAAGGAATTTCCTTAGTAAATATAAGTTTTTACTTTTTTTTAATAAGTATTAGACTTGTTGAGAATTATTCAAGACATTAATGTGTAGATTTTTTCGTAGACCCATGTACTGAAAGTCATTTGCTTATTACATTATTGTGAATTTTTCACGTACTCCATATTTAAAAATCTAATTCAACCTTCTCATTTTGAAATATAATGCCTGAGAGATATAAAATCTACCTACACCAGCTGATTCAATAAAAAAGTGACCACAATTATCTTACTAATGTTATAAATGCGAAAGTTTATGGATGGATGGATGAATGGATGTTTGTTAGAGTTTCTAGCCTAAACAGCTGAATGGATCTGGATGAAATTTGGCATATATGTAGAACATAGTCTGGAAGAACACATAGGCTATTTACATTTGTTTCTTTTTAATTGCACGCGGACGGAGTCGCGGGCGAAAGCTAGTATGTAATAAATGTTATACTTTTATATTAATTAAACAGCCTGTATAACGTGCAGTTAATTCCGCATTCTCTTTCATTTAGTTTGCTTTCCATCCCCTAGAGGGGATGACGATATTACGGAAATAGATATAGATATTACGAAGTTTTACTTTCCTGTAACTTATCCAGTCATATGGATACATTATTGCACGTAACTTATAAGTTATAGAATAAGTTGTTACTAGGGTCACTCAAAATAAGGCTGTTCCTTAACATAGATTTAGTAAAAGAAGAAAGCACTAAAAGACAGCTTACGAACTTTAGTATAAAACATTTGTATGTACATTTTATATTAAAATAAAACTCAAATTAATATTTTGACAAAAATACATTAAATAAGAGTAAAATGTGAGTAACACAATTTCATCATGATTATAATCAAATTAATTTTAACATGTAATAATAACCAATTATAATACTAATAATTAATATGATCATATCTATCACTAACAAATACACTCATAATAAAAATACAGTTCTATCCAAACTTTATGGCGGCTCGGAGCTGGTACGAACAATTTGAGTCATTTTAGACAGATTGCGGAAACGAAACACGTAGTTCCTCTACATGGTTAATCACGAGCAACCAAAAAGTTTGAATCTTATATCAATCAACTGGGTTCTGAACGACTATTAATATAAATTCTTTGTCAGGAGCCACTAATACTTCGCTTTTTTTACTTCTAACACGAAGAAACGTTAAATCATTTGTTGGATCAAGATCTCTAACAACAGCTTTCGCTTTGTCCACCAGCGCGGACAAAAGGCCAGCGTATTGTACGGATACGTGGTTGTCCAAAGTTGTTTTGATGGGTATACCCTCACCGTTGACCACTATAACGCCGGCAACACCCTTATGCGTTGATAATTTACGTACGGTTTCCTCAGCTTCGTTTGCCATTTTGATTTTACAAAAATGTTATAATTTGATTTGATTTTATTTGATTGACAGTTACCGTCAATTCAAAAATTTTATCGAATCTTCAATGTTACCATTATTTGTCACGGTTTTAGTTATTTTTAATTTTCCAATATTATTTGATACTTATCGAAATATGTGGTTCGTTATTGCCGGGTAAAATCCTACATCTTTTCTTTCTTTAATAAAATACTTTTTTCTTTGTATAAAGAGCATTTACCCGTTATTTTATTTAGTGCGAATTTTAATAAGGGAGCAGACTAAAGTACTAAGATTAGCGACATCTCGCGGCATCTATGAAGCTCACTTAGTCAATAGTGTTCAAACGCCATCTATATTTAATTTACGGACCTGCATGCAAGTTAATCAAATGACTAATTTTATATCTTAAAATAAAATTAAACACTCTTTAAATTAATTTTAATCACTCTCAATAACAATTTGTTTAATTCTAACACATTTATAATAATGCGACATTTATTTACTTCTAACAACACAACATCGCAATAGCGAATACTTAAATAATTAGGAATTATATTAAGACAATATTCTTTAATTTAGCTTTCGGTTCGTAGATAACAAAGGCCTTTGTGACAAGGGGCGTTACATTCTATAAATAGAATCCGATAAATGTACCTGCGTACCTAGACTTTCGTTATTGATTATTGCAAGAGCTAAGGGTCTCCCTCCCTTCCCGTTTCATCCCCCTGATCTAGTTTAAGCATCTCGAATCTTCTGACAAAATATTATGTAATTGATTTGAATTTCAATATAATGTTCGATGGTATTCTTTAGATAACGTTATTTGTGAATAAAGGATTCACTTATTTCAAAATGTTTTTATATTTTCCTTTTCAGTGTAAATGCACTGTTATTCCTAGGCCCTAATGAACAATGAATCTTACTCGTTGGCCATTAATTTAAACCCTGGGATTTCGCTACCGAAAGATAAATTAGCCCTCCAATTGTTTTTAAAGACAGATAAAACGATATGTTTCATGTACAAAGGCATCTTGTACGAAAATTTACGAGAAATTATACTCATCGACATATGATTTATAGGTACTTTAAGATTTGCGTAACGCCCTTTGTCGATTTTGTATATGTTACAGGATTGTAGAGTACAACAGATACGGGGCACAATCGACTGAAAGTGCAATTTAGAATAAGTAGTGGTTAATAATGTTCATATTTGAAGCATTTTTAAAGAGATTGTTATAGTTTAATACCTAACACAGGCAACATTCTAATTTGTCTTTTTATTTACTGGGGTCCACCTTACTGATCATAATGATGAAATTTTCTCTTTTATTTATTGCTTCTTAGGGTTTATTAAATGAAATACATTTATAAGGGTGACTAGATATTTATTAACGTCATTGTCAGGGGATAGGGGATAAATAGGTTAGGTTATAAGGGACATGACGTTGGGCCTCTCGGAGTCTAATCCGCGCGGCGGTGCCTCTTGATGCAACGCCAGTAGCCGGTTTGGAAGTTCATCTCGAAGTGCTCCTCTTCGATCAGCTGGATGGTGGTGTTATCATCCTGTCTATAATTACGGATGTTCGAGGACAACCTGATAGAACCCACGTTGCCGTAACCAGGGCATGGGTTGCCTGTAGACGAAATTATTGATTATTGATTGAAAAAAATATCTCACTTGTATATATGTATATGTAAGTAACTTTAAATAAATAGTTGGTGATTCCTAAGGTATATAAATTAAATAGGTATTAAAGATGCCTCTATGGTCGAATCAAATCAAAAAATTCTGGCTTATGTGTGTTTTATCACTTAATGTCCGAAATATGACTGAGGGTGTTATATTAAGGTAATATAAGATTTAATTCCTTACTCCTATTGCCGGCGACGAACTTAACAATAGCGGCCCTCTCTGGGCGGGTGACGCAGTTCGCGTCGCGGAGTATCTCCGCCACCTGTTGCCGCACTTCGACCTGTTAACAAAAGTGACTATCTACAGCTGGAACTCTTGGTAACTCTTAGATATCCTGTGGCACAGAATAAACTACCAAAATCTAGCCATTGGTCGTCTTTTATGGATTACTCACAGTGAGATGGAGGGGTTCCTCGGGAGCGGGTACTTCCCTGAAGGCGATAGCGATACGCACAGGAATGGCGCCCAGCGTGGGCACCGCGTTCATTATATCCGCAGGGAACGGTACAGATAGCACCGGCATCTTGCTATAAGATATAAATAAATTCAAAAATCCATGTAAACCCACTGTACATGTTAAGTACACAGGTTTATATTTTGCTGACGTAGACGTGACGAATGCCTATTAAAATGTTTATTTATTACACAATGAATTAAAAAAGAGCGTCGCCAGCTGAATTTAGCCTAGCTTTAGGGGTATTGTTAATATTGTCTTATTTGTACGAGTTTGATATCTATTTTAGGAAGGGGGGGGGGGCACGCCCTTGCCTCCCTCTGACGACGCCCATAAATCACACTCACTGGAATCAATAATCTTTGATGAAAAGATGTGATGCTCGAATTTCATTATACATTTTCCTGAGAAAAGAAAAGAATAATTGAATATAATTGAAACACTATATAATTGTAGATTAAACATACAAGATAGAATAGTCAAAGAAAATCGAAAAACGATCAAATAAACAGAATCAGTACCTGAGATAAAAATCTTTGTAATACGCAACAAGTGAATTCTTCCCGCAAGTTAGAGGGTGGAGGTGGAAAGCAAGAAAATGTTGCGCAATTAATATTTAAAACATGTTCATATGAAATTAATGAAATGGATGAATATGATTTGTAAAAAAGAATCAAAGACAAGAATTAATAATCTATATTTTTAAAATTTAGCAATAAAAGGATATCCTTTCTCACTATCCTGTCATATTATCTATTTGCTAGCTTAATATACTTTATGTAGGCAAAAAATGATGTTCATGAAATATTCACAGCTATTAACATTTTTAGGAGAAAAATCAATACTCACAGTAGTCAGAGGAGTGCTACGAAACGTCTGATACGGCGGCCACCACAACGGCAACTGACGCCTTAAAATGCATTGCGAGCATTTAAAGCAAAAGCTGATGCAGAGGGCGCTCGTTACTGCCGCCCACGTAGTGCTTGAAAGCTAACACACCCCAGATTTACCTGAAGACTTATGCAAGCTGCGAGGAATAATGCATCTTACTGGTAGATAATTCAATTACCGCAATATTCTAATCCAATAATTAATATAATATTCTTTAGCTTGTAAGAAACATTCAAATCGATAATTAGATGATATTAAAACTTATTTTCCTACTTTAATTAACTGCTTCAATTTAATGTTTTGAAAACACCGCCATCTATTAAGAAACACTGACGACTATTAATGGACAGGCTTTTCAACACGGTATATTATGCCTATTTAATTTCGCTATTTGGGTGCTAACTACGGTTACCAGAGGTGAGGGTACAAACTAATAATATAGGTTAAATTAATTGTCAGTAACTGTGCGTTCAATTCGGAACGAAAAATGTCATTTCCAAACAATGACCTATCCATTTATACAGATAAACGGTCCATCTTCACATTTACTTTAATGTTGTGAGAAATGAGCTCCAAGGCGGAAACTCGAACTACGAGTTGAAGCTACCGAGTCTTTAAAACTCGAGCTCTGAGAGCTTGCGAGCGAGCCTAATATATAAATGAACGTTTGAAATTATAGATTTTAAACCGAATAGAATTTTATCTTATGGTAAATATAGGGTTTATAGAATTTAATAAAACACATAGATATAATAGCATTTCGTTTTATGTTTAATATTTTTGTACTATCTACTATATACAATACTTTATATATCTATAGAAAAACATAGTACAACAAAACTCGTATTACTAAAATACTAGGATATAAACAACATTAAATTAAAATAATAAAACAGGTTTTTTCCAAACGAGATAACGTCTAGTGTCCGGCGAAAAGTAGATAAAGTACAGTTATTACAAAAGAAAAATTGGAATCGTCTTTTCATATAAACAT
Organism: Papilio protenor; assembly: GCA_029286645.1. NCBI lineage: Eukaryota > Metazoa > Arthropoda > Insecta > Lepidoptera > Papilionidae > Papilio > Papilio protenor. The sequence goes on along the minus strand of JAGSMZ010000010.1, from coordinate 799,010 downwards.
TATTTTGTAAACCGATTTTATGATCAAATAAACGAAATTGCCAGTATGTTTTCTCTTATTTATTTATCAATTCTTTTATACGTATTAAACTAATCTTTAGTCCTCCAGGGACTTTAAAATCACAAAAAAATACCTTTACCGGACACTCTAAAAAACTAAATGTGGTACGAATTAAATTTACATTTCTTTCATCACATTATCTGCACTATTACAAATTGTATCTAAAAAAATATTACAAAACTTTTGGGTAAAGCATGCATTGTCTTGGTTCAACTGCCAAAACAACAATATAAAACAGTCCAATTAGAAATGAGAAATTAGACAAAGGTCGGCTGACAGTATCATTTATTGTCTATGGATATCTATCTATCTATCTCTCTCTCTCTCTCTCTCTCTCTCTCTCTCTCTCTCACACCTTTAATTAATAGTTGGCCCATTGTTTTTTCGATGATTTCGCCAACGTCAAGGTTGAAGATGTTTGAAAGTATAAAGAACAAGATTAAAATGTTGAATAGCAGCTAGCTAGATAGAGGTAATCAATCCTTGACATATAACCGGTAGCTAATGGTACCAATTGAGACACTGAAATAGGGCAACACAAATGTCTATGGATTTATTTTGAAAAGTTTTAGGCGAATTATTGACAAATCATAGTTATCAAAACATTAAGCGTTTGCTTGCGAAATATTACAAATACTAATAATATACAGCTCAAATACACTTTGTTATATAAGGTATAAGCAATCACAGTATATTTTTAAATAATTCTATTTTAATAAAAAAGCCCTGGACTAACGCTAAGCCATAAAGGCTATATATTTTTATAATACTTTATTAAACTAAGGTGTGAATAAATTGGAGAATTGTCACGCGAGAAAGAGACGAAACCACAAGAAACAAAGAAGCAAGGTTGCCATGGTTACTTAATTCAGCCAATGGCAAAGACATCATTCATATATTTGAGTTTTAACATTTGCAATTGAAAGTTTCTCAGAATGTAAAAAATAATAGACATTTATATTGTCATGTGGACAAAGCTATGGGAACAGCTAGTATATAAGGTATACTGAAAGCAGGGCATAAACACATTTTCGTATCAGCATTGGACCCAAGCAAAGGTCGTTAGAAAATTATTTCTCATTTCCATTGAATTCGACTGTTTTTGTACTTGTTTCGGCAGTGTTTTCACTAGTTACAAGACAAACTTAACACTGACATTTACTCGTAAAATATTCTCGAAAAAAAATATATATAAGAGCTCAAATTAGAGCCCAGTCAATTTGTTAACAACTAGAATAACTTATGTATATGAAGGCGCTTCAGGCATAAGTATAAACGCGTCATTATATTATTCAACATATCTTTTTGAAATCAAACCCTTTCCGACCATATCTGAAGATCAAGAGTTCAACAGTTTCCATTGACGTAACATGTTGCACAACAATATTTCCATTACTCTCACATTTGACAAAGGGCCTGTCCCACAATTCTTGTAAATTGTCAGATAACAATCCAATGCATAAAATGTTTTGGAAATCGGATTTTGGTATATCTGACAGTGACGTCACTTTTAAGCTATCTGAGCCTCTATCAGCCAGTGGTGGGACAGGCCCTTAATGTTCTTGGAACAAACTAACAGTCGGTTCGTATTGTGAAACGAATCTCAAACACTTCGCTGCGTAAATTCTTAAATCTTCGATGTTAAATGTTTAAATTTCGTTTCAATATGTCCGCTTTTATTAGTTAAATTTGAGTTTTAGTACCGGTTTTAGCGCTACTAGCGCCCCCTTTTTTAGCTTTTGGGGGGAGGGGGTTTAACCAGGGTTAGTTATTTATCCTTTTTCCGTTTTTTTTTTATTTTGGGTTCTGTACTTGAAAATATCATGTGTTAAAATTTGGCACTAAACATACAGAAGATATTTAACTAAACACACTCCAAAGTGAGATCAACCACTAACTGTCACACTTAGATTGCATTCACTAAGGGACACCCTTAGTGTAGATTTAATTAAATCCACACTAAGGGACTAATCAAGTGTGGCAGTAAAACTCATATCTCACTAACTAAAACTAAACTTAAACAAAAAAAAACTAAAACCCTAATCTCAAACTAATTAACTAAACTTCAAAATAAATTGAAAATTATCTTCACTTCGTGACGGATAAATAAGAAATAAAATCTGAACGTACCTTCGTCGTAAATAAACAGCGCTAGCAACACTCGCCATTTTCAACATTTGACAGCTGTCAATTTGACACATGTCGTTTGACAATCGCACGACAGATTAAAAAAAATGGTTTTAACAAGTTATTTAACTATAGTTCACTGTCCATACCTTTATATTATTTTTTATATCCATGTAGGTTTTAAATATTTTCTCACAACCCAACCCCACCGGGCATTTTTCTTTGACTATAAAATTGTAAATCAATTGTCAACTGTAATTTTGACATGTGTCAAACGTGACATTTAAAACATTGGACATGTGTTTATAAATATAAAGCATTAACCATCAACATTTCAGTAAATTTTAACTGCCATTCTGATTGGCTAGTGTTACTATAGATTGGTTATTTGGTGCAATAATGGAAGATCCGGGTGGTATTTTCTGTGGCACTGCGCCGTCCAGGGGACGGTACTTCTTGAGTCTCGTCCACTGGCCGTTGTTGTAGTTCATCTGGAAGTGCATCTCCGCTACCATGGTAACGAACGTGTCATCCGACTGTATCACGTTCTCGTAGTTCTCTGATAGTTTTATAGTCACTATGTTGCCGAGGTTAGGACAAGGATTATCTGCGGAGAGAATTGTATATTATTAAAGAAAAATCAACAAAAATATAGCCTATGTTACTCACATATAAATTACCTTTCTAACGGTTAAAGAATTTTTTAAATCGGCCAAGTAGTTTTTGAGTTAATTCAATACATACAAAAATCAAAATGTTTCCTCTTCATATTAGTTTAGTTTATTATAGATAAAACTTAGCCTATATAAACATTTTTATCAAAAAGTATCTTAAGACCTCCTACCATAGAATTATAACAAAATGTTGAGAAAGAAATACTAAAACTAGTTCTTATAGAAAAAAAAAATTCAACAGAGTGTTCGCGTATTGGTAGATGTCATTCCGCGAACACCCTAAAGTTATTGCGCCGCTAGAATGAGACATTATAAATGCGAAAATTTATATGGACGAATTTGTTAGTGGGTATTTCCTAAACGGCTCAACGGATCTGGATGAAACTTGCCATAGATGTAGGACATAATCTGAAGAACACATAGGTTTCATTTTTAAATGTAGTAACGGACGTATCTGCGTGCTATAGCTAGTAGTGATATATATAAACAGACCCCTGGAGCCGGCCATGAAGCCCAGTATGAGCGCCTTCTCCGGTCTCGTGACGCGGTTCGCGTTGCGGAACATGTCCTGCGCCTCCAGCATTTGTTCTCTCTGAAAATATATTTACAAACATTAAACAAATAAAAATTCATACACTTCAAAGTTAGTTAAAAGCGGTCCAAATTCGCCGAAAAGGCAAAGTGATCGCTTACCACAGACATCAGTAATTGCAGATAAAGGTTTCCTCTATACGAAACGCACATTAGGAGGATATTTCCTCATCCTATACGTCTTTACCGTCAAACTCATTTACATATCCAATATATGTAATATGAAGAAAATAAATCCATAAGCCACATTTGTTGCTACTAATCTCCGGAACGGCTGGGTCGATTTTAACGGGACTTTGACAGAAAGATAGCCTATGGGTGTGGGAATGTTATAGGATTATTATTTTTTAATTTCGACCGGTATTTTAAAACTAACCGTAAGCGAGAGTCCTCTCCGTGGTACGAGCGTCTGTTGCGGCGGCGCTGGCTGCTGTATCTGTTCTTCTTGGTTGTGTGACTGTAGAGCGGGGGTCGCGGTGGGTGCGGTGGGTGCGGGGGGCGCGGCGGACGCGGCGGGCGCGGTGGGCGCGGGGGGCGCGGAGTGCACGCCGCCCACCGGCAGCTGCGTTGATTGTACCGTACCCGGCATTTGTATCTGATTGTACAAGTCGTAATCATACTAATACTATAAATGTGAAAGTTTAGATAGATGTTTGTTAGTTTGTAGCCTAAACTGCTGGATAAATTTGTATGAAAGATGTAGAACATAATGTCGCAAACATAGGCTACTTACTTTTGTTTTTTAAATTAAATTTTTAAATTAAATTTCACGCGGACGGAGGCGCAAAAAAGCTAGTAATATTATAAACGCGAAATTTCAGATTAAAAAATGATCACACGTTGAAAACGCAACCTTAAAAAAACTACTTTAATGATACTTTTTGAACAGAACTTTTCTGTTTTTACTCATTTATGGTCTTACAAAACATGTAAAATTCTTGTTTAAAAATGTTCAAATATCCCAATTAACTACATTATTGCAAAGTTAAATATAAATCTGCAAAACTTACAGGAATGGGCTGTGCAATTTGCTGCACGACTCTTGCTGTGGTGTGTCCGGCAGACGTCAGCTGCAAAACAAATGTATTCATAACATAATTATTGATTTATTTTATATAGTTCTAAAATCTGGTAAATGTACAATGTGACTTAATATCGACTTTGTTAATATACAATATGGATTACTGAAATGATTGATAATATGAAAAATGGCTAAGGTTTAAAGACTTGCAGCTTTAAAAATAATAAAAAAACAAACTCCTGTTATTCCTAAGTTTAACTTTATACTGCGTTTATATGTAAGGCTGTTGGTGTGTGTGGTGTGTGGTGTGTGGTGAAGTGGGTTGGTAAATGTGCTTCACGACTTACTAAGTTACAAGTAGTTTAGGAAATGTACAATATGGCTTACTGAATTATTATAGTGAATATTCAGTGTCTCTAACTGTTTTGCTAGTTTGGCGATTACATACCGTGGCTTACTGACTTGGTGAATATGTACTGTGGCTTACTGACGTGGTGAATATGTACTGTGGCTTACTGTCTTGGTGAATATGTACTGTGGCTTACTGACTTGGTGAATATGTACTGAGGCTTACTGACTTAGTGAATATGTACAGTGGCTTACTAACTTGGTGAATATGTGCTACGGCTTGCTGACTTGGTGAATATGTAGTGTGGCTTACTGACTTGGTGAATATGTAGTGTGGCTTACTGACTTTGTGAATATGTACTACGGCTTGCTGACTTGGTGAATATGTAGTGTGGCTTACTGACTTGGTGAATATGTAGTGTGGCTTACTGACTTGGTGAATATGTAGTGTGGCTTACTGACTTGGTGAATATGTAGTGTGGCTTACTGACTTGGTGAACATATACTATGGCTTACTGAATAGTTGAATGTACAATGTGGCTTATAAATTGGTGCAACATGTCTTACCGGCTTGATGTTCTGCAGCACGACTGTCTTCCCGCCGCCTTGCAGTATGGTGACTGCGGACGAGTTGAGCAAGTTCTGTGTGGAGAGCAACACCGACTTGCCTCCAGCCTGGCTTATTAGTAACTTTGGCTGCTGACCTAGCACTATTGATTTTGCAGATGGTTGCTGTAAATTAATAATTTAAGAGTTGATATTAAATAGAATTATCAAAGCGTTTAATTTTATTTTTGTAAATGGCCTTTTATAGGCCCAAAGTTGTTATGTAATAATTTGATATTTTTTGTTTAGTAAAGCTAAGTCCACAAATATACAAGTTGTTAAATTACTAAACTTGTGAATTTTATAAAGATTTATAGATTGACATACATAAATTGATTATATATGATATTATTAATAATAGCTTGTGATCTTAGCTTACATATTAGATTATTAACTAAGGTGTGACTAAAGTTTTTATACTCAGTTTTCTTACTAAAGTTAATTTTAATTTTTTTTTTAGTAGATAAAATTTAAAACATACCTGTAAGAGAATAGTGTTAGGTTCAGTAGCGGGCGGGTCTAGCGGCGTGCTGGTCACTTCTGTTTCTGACTGTACTATAGTTTCCGAGTTAGCTGTAAAATTAAAATAATATAGCAAAAATATATGCTTAAATAAATTCTACATTTATTATTATTCAAAGATGAAACAAGAATAATCTAAATCAGGCATCGCAAAACGATAAAATTGCTTTGTCCGCGGGTGTGGAACTTAATAATATTATGTGAAAGTATGGATGGATGTTTGTTTTTTACTACGTATTAAATGCATCTCTCGCTGTTATTTGTCTCAAATGTAGAACATGTCTAGAAGAACACATAGGCTACTCGCCTTTGTAAATTCCGCGCAGACAAAGCTGTGGGCGACATGTATTCTGTAATAAGTGTACAGTCGAATACTGAAACGAATTTCGAACAAGCGTCGCTTACCTGACATCAAATTATTGATATAACTTTTAGTTGAATCGTGACCTTATTTTTCAAGACACTATAATTAATTGTCGTTTCAGTATTCAGCTGTTGGTGTTAATTTTGTGTACCTGTGGTGAGCGGTTCGCTGCCGGTATGGTCGTCAGCCTTGGGCATCTGGTAGTTGAGTCCCTTGGCGTAGTCCGGCGGCGGCGAGGGCGGCGCGGCCGCCGGCTGCTTCTTCGCACCTTCCTCTATTTCTGTACACATATACATGATATAGTAAAAAAGTATATTAAGGGAAAGTATATAATTGGGAAATGTGCAGATGCGGTGTTTTATTGTGATATATTGCGGAAGATATTTTAATATAACCCCTAAATTAATATAAAATCTTACTAATATCATAAATGGATGGATGTTAGTCAGAGTTTGTAGCCTAAACTACTGATCCAATCTAAATAAAATTTGTCATAGATGTAAAACATAGTCTGGAAATGCACATAGGCTGTTTACATTATTATTTTTTAATTCCACTCGATAAATCAATAACTTATTTATGAATACCGATACTACATAGGTGATGTACGACGAATAGTGCTTAAGATCAATATTGACCCTTCTTGTTACTTCTAGAAGATACTCACCGAGTTTCCTTCTCTTCTTGATCTGGGCGTGTGTAGCTGGCTGCTCGTTGATGTCTAGCAGTTTGATGCCGGCGCGCGGCGGAGGCCGGGATATAGGCGCTAGAACTCTGGACCCTGTGCGGGCTGCCCAACGTGACGGTAGACCTTTCAGAGGTGCTGGAAACGAAGAAAAGAACTCTCAAACCACATAAAATTTAAACCTCCCCCAAGTTAGGGGTGACTAGCCCATAGTCAACACCAACTTCGGGTTAATTTAACACATATTTGGATTTATTCACAAACTGCAAGTTTAATTTATTAGTTATTTGAAAAATCATTCAACATGTCACAGATCAAATGGGAACAAGAAATTTACAAGTCCGGTTCTCTAAAATGCCTTATGCCCTAATGCTCTTAATTCACAAAACTAATAAAACACTACTTGATATTTGAGTAGCACAATGAGCAGCCTCCGCCACTCCTCCAAAAAAAAAAAAAACATAAATTAGCAGTATAAACTACTTTAAAATACCAAACTACTTTCAAACCTATGAGATCCCCATAGATAACGCACAAACTTCTTGCTAGCTTTTTTTAGGAGGGTATAGTTACACAATACCATTAGAACTGTCAAATTTTATGTTTATTTGAAAAAGGGCAAACAAACCACGGATCACCTAATATTAATTGTATTGATATTACTATTGGAATTACTCTCCAAACTCACTTGTGTCAGTCATTTTCCTAGGCATCCCTCTAGATCTGACAGGAACAGTGGGAGCTTGTGCTTTCTTCTGATTGGCTTGGATCTCCGAGGCTTTAGCGAGTAACTCACTTCTTAAAGCCACTGATTTCGGTTTGCGTTTCAATGTAAAATGTTTAACAGGATTCGGTTGTTGTCCAACCTAGAATTTAGAAAATATAGAACATTCAGTAGGGGTAAATATTAAATACATAATTATTTACAAAAGGAGTTTAATTCAACTTTTTAAGCACATCTAGCATGAATGGAATAACTAATTAAATAAATCTAAAATTATTAGCAATTATATTTATTGAAATTTGAAAAAAAAAAAACATTTTTAATAAAGTTGATTAAAAACCTGTTAGTAAAAATTGATAAAACTATTACTTTTTTTAATTCACATTGTACTCTCACCAAAACTAGTCATTAAAAAAAAATACATTTAAAAACTCACCACAGACACTAAGGCATTTTTATTTAAATAAAGGCACTCCAATGGCAATAGATTTAAATCTGAATGTTTGGCTAACTCCCTTCTTAGTTCACCTATCATATCACTGAATATTGGTCTAGTCTCATCAAACTCTGCTATCTCTGTATTAAGTGTGCCGGTCGCGGGAAATGTCTTGAGGACCTCAGCCAGCATTGCAACCCAGAGATCAGAGTCCACCGCTGCAACTTCGATGATCTCCTCCAATTCATTTCTCCACTGAAATTACAATAAATTTTAATAAGTTACAGTATATGAATGGGACGGAGTTAACATACAACTGTTTTTGACTAAAGTTCAACTCTGAACTTATATCGAAAATCTGGACTGTTCTTCGGAACATTAAGAATGTTAATACTAATATTACTAATATTATAAATGCGAAAGTTTAGATGGATTGATAGAGTTTGTAGCTTAAATGGGTGAACGAATTTAGATGAACTTTGGTATAGATGTAGAGGATAGTCTAGAACACATAGGCTACATACTTTTGTTTCTTTTTTAATCCACGCGGACAGAGTCGCGGGCGAAAGCTATTTAAAACTAACTTGAGGTAAACTGAAGCCCTTAAAGAAGTGCTTTAATGCTTCAATACCGTTACGTTTACGGCTACACACTAACCCTTGACACTAAAAACTTTTGATTATTGTCAAAAACAATATCATATTTCACTTATAACCGTTACAAAAAATATTAATAAGATCTTTAAAAAAAATCCAAATTTTATATGAAATAATAAAGTGTATAAATTTTTCCACCAAAGTTTATAAATCTAATGAAATTTTTGACATTAGAGTGTTAAAGTTTAAAACCTTAATTTTTGACCAACTTCCCAGAAGAAGGAGGTACTCAATTCGTCTGTATGTTTTTTTTGTAATTAAAATGTCAATAATATTTTTAAAATAATTCAGCGGTTTCTGCCAGGCCCTATCATAGTGTAGACTGAACTCCCCCAGAGGGGATGTATATGAAGTGAGACACATGGCAATTATTAAGAAAGTTATTTTGTATTTTACATTGGCTATGAGATACATAATAGCTTGCTGAAGCAATATTTCCGAATGCTTCAGCAAAATGACTCTTGCGTTTTAACTTTAAAACATTTCTTAGTCATCTATATGTGGTGAAAAGCTTTATTATTTTTCATATTTTAAAAAAACTCTAATTAAAACAATTAATGAAACATGTAAAATAGTTAAGAAACTGCTCTCTAATGAAATATTTTTTAAACTATAAAACTTTATACAACTTTTTGCAATTGCAACTGCAAAAACATGTAAACTGTACACAACTTAACAAACTCAGGAATAAACATAGGAAAACAAATGTTATTTACATCCAATGAGATAACAGTATGATTTATTAAAGGCGCTAAGATGATAATAGATTAAAAACACGACGATTTTATCATTATTTTGTAAGCAATTTTAATGACAACAAATAAAGTACAAAATCATTTATCCTGCTCTATTCCGTTCAATTAAACTGTCGAAGAAAGAGATATCAAACACAAATCAGTTATGCAAAACCATAGAATATAAGAGAAAAGTTACCTCTTCAACATTTCTGCGCGGGATATGAAAGAAACTTAGCAATAATTTTAGCTTTACTTGTGTTTGCAAATCTGGAAAACAATCTTTAATATTTTTTAATACTTCCGCGTTTAATTGAGAACAAATTGAGCCACTTGTCCACGAATCATTCGATATTCCGAGTTTATTGTGAAGCCACAAGGATGTGTCACTATCCCGAACGTTCGCCATCTTGCAACTGAAGTTGTGACGTTTTATCAATGTGGTTATGCCAATGCGTACATGTGGTGTACAGCCGCATTATATTCTTTGGCGCGCCGTGACTCATAATTTGATATTAATAATTACTGTGAATATGGATTAAATAAATGAAAAACAAGAAATAAACATCGGAAATACCTACATCTTCACGTGTTTTTTCGAATAAAAAGATCATTTAAACAAATAATCCAAATCTTTTGTCTATGGTTTTAACCGAAACTAAGTTTCTTCCATTGTCCACAGTTTTATTCAAATAACTCCTGTTCTTTTAAAATTTTCTTTAACAGACTCTCCTCGCAATTGTAACAGATTAGGATGTAAAAAAAGCATTGTCAAAAAATCATAGAATGACAATATGACAATAAGACAGCAACAGTCACAACTCTTATTTATCGACAAAACTTTTTGACGAAACACTCAATAGAGAAAACAGTACTTACTAATAAATTAAATTTAAACATGGGTGATAATTCAATTTCATCATTATCCTTTAAATTGTATGAAGAACAAGGCAATGACGAAACTACATTGGACCTCTCCAGCCAAGGCTTAGAAACTTTACCAGAAATTGGAAACAAAACGCTATGCGTGAATATCATATCCAGGATGTAATAATTTGTAGCTTTTAAAATAATTGATTAATTTATTGGTATATTTTCAGGTACTATATCTACAAAATAACAAAATTCAAGATCTACCGGATGATTTCTTTGATACTCTGCCAAATCTTACTTGGTTCGATATTAGAGATAACGAGCTAAGTGGTATTCCAAAATCTATTAAAAATCATCAAAATCTAAGTCATTTATTGTTGCAAAACAATAATTTAACGACATTGCCTAACGAATTAGGGACTGCAATGAATTTGAAAGTACTTCAAGTTAGTGGCAATCCTCTGATATATCCACCGAAAGAGATTATAAATGCAGGCACTGGAAAAACCATTCAATTCCTACGCAAGAAATTCATCGATGAACAAGATTCACAATTGCGTTTAGCGTCTGTTAGCGATGAGACTTCAAGTCTCAATACGAAACTTTTATCAGAAACTGATCTAAAGAGCTACAATTCAGTTTATGAAGAGAATTTGAAAAACCGTCAATATCTTTCAGTGTTGTTGAGTGAAAAGGACGTAACCGAGTCAGAAATAGAGTTTTATAGTAAAAATAAAGGGAAATGTCCAAAGTTAGCAACCAGTAGAAAGAAGGTGACGCCATGCCATACTCAAAGTTCAAAATATCTTAAACCGGTGTACGCACGTAGCAAAGAAAAGCAGGATGTCAAGATCACGCAAACCTTTTTAAGAGAAATGGCGCTGAAAAAACAAAAACACTTGATGGCAAGTAAAGATAAGATCCTGCAGGGCAGAAAGTAAATAAACATGTATATGTATTAAGTTTATTTGGTAAGTTAATATTGATCCTTAATTATTGAAATATCTTCCAGAAACGTGGAATTGTTGAAGAACTTTCGTAAAACCTATAGAACGAACCAATTGTCTATGGGTCGGGAAATACATATTACAAGCGAACCGCGAATGACTATCCTTACGATACTAATCCAGAATACATGACTCTTTTGACTAGAGACGATATAGAAAAGGATTTACCGGATAAATATAAAAAGAGATTGTGGCGAAGACCCAAGCCTACTGTACCACGGAAGAAAAACGGCGACGTACATTTAGCGATGAAGATTAAAAAGTTGTTTGAAACTTTGGAAGCTATAGATTTGAATAAACGGGAAATGACACCGAGGACAGAACAGAAAATAATCTTAAATGAGATCCACAAGGTAATGCATCGCACCTAACCTTACCTTGACATTATTATATACCATAGACTATTTTATTTTTTAATTAAAAAGCTAAAACCTTATCGTTGTGCTAATTATTAATTTCAAATGAGAAATTAATATTTAAGTAATCACGTACACTCGAAATAATTTTGTTTTTTTAATTTTTCAGATAACGGAAATAAAACAAAAATTGATGGAGCTATCTTTAAAGAATTCAAAATCAGTTGAGGCTGATAAACTACCAAACTAGTTGATATTCTAAAACAACGTAATATATTTATTAAATAAAATAATTAGAAATAATTCAATTCATCAATTATTTTAGTAATAAACAGAATTCTTCACTAACTTTTAATATATCAAACGTTTGTGTGATATGTTTCGTTTATAGTTTTTGTTATTTATTTTACTAGTGCTTACTTTGTTGCAATAAAAATGATTCCTTTGTTAGAATAATAAAGAATATTACAAAAACACGCATTTTTGATTGTATATCTTTTATTTATCATACATATTCTTGCGTTAGACATGGAACGGAAATATACAATATTGGTTATTAAAATAAGAAGCACAAAAAATAAGTTAAAAAAGGGGAATCTGTTTTACTCGTGCGCAGGTTTGCCGATGGACTTATGACGTCACAGCTCAAAAGACGGTACTAAGACAAGCACGGGAAAAGGTCAGCACTAGTGGGTGGGGGTCATCGGCAACCTGGGCATGGCGAATAGCACATAATTTTCAATTTTTCCATAATTCTCAATTACCGTTTTAAGTTTTTTCTAATTATATGAAACTGTCTCTTGAAATGTCAATTTCACACAATGCTACCACTAATACATAGGTATAAATAAAATTAAAACATGATATAGTATATAGAATTTATATGCATATTGTCGTTTAAATAAAAACAGCCTGTAACAAGAGATCTATCGCGACTAAACAATGAATTATTAATTGCGTTAAAAACAAATAAAAACATATATCTTATATGTAAGAAGTTTCAAACCAAAAACTTAACGGCCGAGTACTGAAACATTTAAATATGTAACAGTGTCTTAAATTATAAGACCACGCATAAAGAACAAATTCCATTTAAATGTTGACAAGTGTTTAAATTCGTTTCAGTATTCGTCCATAAATGTCTACACAACAGAGATGGCTGCTACAAAAAGACTGACCTCTTTACAGGTTGTGAACAGCTGTTTAAAAATTTGACATTGACAGTTTAAGTCTTGTCTATGGATACACAGATAAAAAAAACGTCACAGTTTAATACATTTTCTCATTCTTTTGACTATCAAAATACACCATCATTCTAAAACTTCTCACTTATTCAGTCTTTACACCTTAAGCAGGCGATCTTGTCCGATATCATGCAAACTCCGTTACACTTACATATAAAACAACCACTGCTATTTTATACAAAGAAAAAATAATAATTCCAAACAAACGCCGCTCGACAATCAATTTAACAAAGTTGCCTTATCAATTCCTTTGTCAGGTTATATTTGTGACCATAGACTAATACAGAACAGAACAGAATTATATAAAAACCTGTAGATAATAGAATCCAGTAAATAATTTTAGAATTCATTTTCACGTAGCATTTATATTGAATATTTAAAACTTATTTATATAATGAAATAAACACTGCTATAATAAGAAATCCTGCTAAAATCTACAGTACGGTATGAGTACTTCTACTGGAAGAAAAAGATCTAAATTGGATAAAATTTCAGAGTTCATACAGAATTATATTTATTTATGATTAAGACATGAATTCTCAGGGTCCATACATACAGATCGGAGAAACATTCACAAGTTTTTTTTTAATGTTAGATACAGAACTGAATTTATTAAAAACATCTTGCAAAAAAATTAATTTAAAATCAGTAGACCAATTTCAGTGGGAAACAATTGCCACTTGACATAACCATAGATGTCAAACTAAACTTGTTACCTAGAAGCATAGATATTTATAAATAGATAGGCGATATTAAAACGTGCCTTTTGATTTTTATAACAGTTAATTCTATCACCATTATTATTTCGAAATCGTCACATGGAACAACCGCAACCGTCAGCGTCAAAATGATGAAAATCAAATAGAAACAAAACAATTTACAGCCTATCCATTTATAGAGGTAACAAATTTTGAATTACATTTAGTTCGTATTTCTTTCTGCATTTACAAATTGGGATAAACCAGTGAGAGCTTATTTATTTAAATATTGTAATACTTATTCATAAGTAATCACTATAACTTATATTATAACTAGCGACTTTTATCATACATTCAAACATTTTCACCCATTTATGGTGTATAAGGGAAAAAATGTAATATTATACAAAATTATAGAACACCATTATATTTTTCACAAATGAAATATACATTTTGACGAATGAATCATATGATACAGGGTGTTTTTTTTAGCCGAACGGTCCAATGTCAACACAATGGGAATTTTTCCCTTTAAGTCAATCGGTCTAACAGGAAACATCTACCTTAAAACTTAAGAATTGGTTTTAAGTATGGATATAGACTGAGTTGTAAAGGTCATACAACCCGCACCTTTTCTTTAATATAAAAATACTGTTTTTACATGCACACATGTTAGTATTTTACAGTATCCAAAACAAAAAAGTACATAACACAATATCTAAGGAAGACAAATTGATTGTCTGTAAAATCGGTTTACGGACGATGTGACGTCACAACGAACGCTTACACCGATCTTGCCTCTCTATCGTTTGTTGCCGTCTCTCTCGCACATTATGCTCGTCACGTCATATTTTTTCATGCAGTCGTTTATCAATATACAAGACGTTTTAACGTCAAAAATAATTTGTATATCTGTCTGGGTCATTTATTATTAATTTAAAAATATTTCAATTTGTAGAAATAAATCATTACAACTTTTTAGAACGTAATAAATAAACTGTGATTTGATAAATGATATTTCTCAATTTTTTTTTAAATATTTTTTTTTGTATGTTAAGTAAACAGAAAATAAAATAGGGTAAACAGGTATACGGTAAAATCTATTTTACAATTGTAAATAATAAAATGTAAAAACAATAGCACTGTTTATTGTATATTTTAAAACTTTTATATGATTTTTACGGATGAAATATAGCAACAACGAAAAAGGCTTATTTTTAAAATAAATAAAAAATAATTAATTTCTTACTATAAAGTAATTGAATCTGCCAACACCCTTTGTAAATCTACTTATTAAGTAACCGTGTGTTCGCACTGTCGTAAAACTTTTTTTTTATATTAGTAGATTTTTGTTAATTTACTAATATTTCCTTTAACCATTCCAACAAAGCTCTAGGCTTGTGCTAGGATATGGTTCACAACAATAGTCGAATGACTGGATTCGAACCCTCGACCGCAAGATCGGTAGTCCGTACATCAACCCATTAGGCTATTGGCCTATTACAAACATATCTGTTATAAACAGAATGTGTTGAATGACAATGTTTCTATACATGTTCGATAGTGCAAACGCAAGGAGTGTGATATTTTTGTGTGGGCGGATTTGAACTTTATACTTATACTAAAGCCTAGTTCACACTAGACTATTTAGTCGAGTACCGAGTAATTTAGTATCTAAACATGTATGAAAAATTAGTCGAAATTAGTAAATCCTATAAACGAGAGTATTTTAAATACTAAATTACTCGACACTCGACTAAATTAGTCTGGTACTAAGTAAACAAGTGTTAGATATATAGGGTGTGCGAAAATGCATAAATAAAATGTGTTAAGATAAATAAAGAGTGTCAGTGTATGGCGTGTCATAAATTAAGACAGAAGATAAGGGTGACATGTCATATGAAATAAAAGCGACAGTGTAATAAAACGCCATACAAATTGTATCGAAATGAGTCATTATTGCGTCAGAAAAAGTAAATAACGTCAGAACGCACGGCGACGTCAGAAAAGATACTAAAGGAAATACGTCAGAGTAGAGATATCATATACGCTTATAAATATTTACATAGCTTAAGATAGTATCATAATAAATCTAATTGCGTCAGATTGCAGTCAACACTGACTAGTTGGTGCTGACTACATTTAGTGTTGACTTCATTAGTGCTTACTGGAGTTGGCGCTGACTTCAGTTGGTGTTCACAACAGTTAGTAATGGCTGCAGTTAGTGGTGACCGGAGTTGGTGTTGACTGCAATTGGTATTGACTTTAGTCAGTGTTGACTGGAGTTGGTGTTGACTATAGTTGGTGCTGATTGCAGATAGTGTTGACTGCAGTTGGCGCTCACTACAGTTGGTATTCACTACAATCGGTGCTGACAGCAGTCGGTGTTGCTTGCAGTCGGTGCTGACTCTATTCGGTGCTGTCTGTAGTCAGCGCTGTCGTCGCGGGCGCGTGCGTGGCGTCCTGCGGTGCGGGTGCTAGAAGGTGCGCGCGAGGAACACCGCGCCACCCTCCCGCGACAGCTCCACGAAGCCCAGCTTTGTGTAGAACTGATGCAGGTACTGGTCCGAAGAGTCGATACACGCGTGCACACCGCTCACACCTGGACAAGTTGAATATGGATAAAAACTGTTTAAATCAACATCTATTTAAAAAAAAAACCATAACGTTTCCAGAAGTTATAATTTTCGTCAACATAGAGTCAAAAAAATAAAAACTACGTATCAATACGTGCCAAAGTTCAATAAGATATATCGGACCGTTGAGGAGTAAGAGTAAACGGAGTAAATATGATGAAACGAAATTAATGTATCCCACGGGTACCGTAACTATTTCCGGGATCAAAATCAAACAATGTGTTCTTCCAGACTATCCTCTACGTTTGTGACAAATTTCATCGGGATCCGTTCAGCAGTCTAGGTTACAAACTCTAACATCTATCAATCCAAACTTTCACATCATACTATTATAAATGCGATTTTATACACATATAAATGCGAAAGTTTGGATGGATGGATATTTATTACATTTTATAGCCCAAACTGCTGAACGGATCTCGATAAAGCTTGGCATGTAGACCATAGTTTGGAAGTACACATACTTACACTTTTTTTAATTCCTCGCGAACGGATTCCCGAAAACTAGTTTATATTAGTAATATAAGGTAATATTTACCGTTAGCCCTGAGCGCTGCCAGTAGACAGGTGAGCAGGCGGGAGGGCGCGAGCGGGTCGCGCAAGTCGGGCACGCAGCACGCCAGCAGCGCGGGGTGCGCGCGGCACACGCTCTCCGGCGCGCGCGGCACGCTGCCGAACTCGTGGAAATGCATTATACACTCCTGGAAACATTGTACAATCTGTACTAATATTATAAAGACACATAATTGTACAATTAATACCAATTTTAAAATGTTAATTGTTTGACACCGAAGCTGAGAAACATTTTCACGAATTAAACTGAATTTGGTAACGCAATAGGAGTAATCTATATCTTAATATAAATCGAGTATCATCGAATTTCAGAGCAAACGCTTTCTTTTGCAGAGCGGCCAGACAATTTAATTCACTATCAAGGCAAAATCCTGATATAGATTTGTTTAACACTAAGCTTGCCAATATTGTAAATAATTTAAGTGATGAATTCATTGATTGTCCGACTCCCTAGCCACTTATATTACGTCTAATTAACTTCTAAGATTTTTTTACTATTTTTAATATTGTTTACATTTTTCTCATTGTTCATTGTTTTTCTTATTCATGTTCTCTTAGCGATTATCATATTATTATTTACATTGTTCATAAAAAAATAAAATAAATAATGAATAATAGAAAAATTAGCATTAAATTGACAGACATATCGCCATATAGTTGTGCGACTTCATTTGCGTGAAATTATAAAAAAAAAACAACTTTGTTATTGTTCTAACTGCAAATATCGCAATTCAAATTCATTTCATTGGCAAACGGTAATATGGTAATTGTTTCTTCTTTGCTGCTATTGACTTGGTAGTTTTTGTGCCTTTCCCGCATGACGTTTATGTCCAATTTATTCACCCCCTAAGTTGAGTACTATAATGTGATTGCTGACAGCTTACATAACAAAGAAGTGTGTGTTTACGGTTTATTAAAAAAAAGTAGTCTATGCGTTCTTCTGGACTATCCTCTACATCTGTACCAAATTCTAACAAACATCCAAACATCCATCCATCTAAACTTTCGCATTTATAAAGTATGAAGTATGATAGATGGATAGATAGAATGATAACAGACCTTGGCAGCTGGACTGAGGTCTTCCCTCTGGAGCAGTTCCTGCGGGTATTTCTGGCACATCTCCGGAATCCAGGCCACTTCCTGCTTCCTGTAGAACTCTTTAGCGTTGAGCGCAGCGCAAGCATACCCTACTATCTCCGGTTTTATACCTAAAAGAGATAACATTATTAAAGTAGAATTACATTGCTATTATACATTTACTGCCTTACAAATAAACGCGGTATAAAGTTAAACTTAGGAATAAACTGAGTATAAGCAAATACTAGTACACATTTTTCTGATTAACTTTTTTTTACGACTTTGTCCCTGCGGTTTAAAAAAGTAACTTATTCTCTCAGATTATGCTCTACATTTGTGCCATTTCTTCAAAATCCGTGTAGTTTTGGAGATACGTAGTAATAAACATCTATCCATCCAGATATTATTATTAGTAAGATTGTCGTCTCATTAATTCTCTTTGACAAAACATAGTCTATAATATGTATGTACAGTCGCGGAAATCCGCGGTGTTTCACTATAAGGAAAAAAATGCCTTGTTCATAGAAAAAGAGAGAGAGAGAGAGAGAGAGAGAGATAGAGAGAGAGAAGAGGGGGTAAGGAGTAAAATATTAACATGGGTATGTTATGAGGAGGGATGAATCGCATAACAAGGAGAACGTTAGTTCCGAGTGTGGAACACTGGCAGAGGTAGACGTAGGAAGAGATGGATGTATAGCGTGAAAGGTGACATGATCAAGAAGACTCAGTCATCAGACTGAGATGACGGATGATAGTTATGTGGTGGACAAAAAGCTGTTGCGCCACTACTGGAGTAGGATAAGGAGGAAGATGCTGATGTTCATAGTAAAGAAATTCCGTCTTTTACTACAAATAACTAATTATATAGCAGTGAGTGCAAATAAAGGGATAATAATTAAAAGAGACTAACTGTGTATTACTAAGCGACTTTTTTTATAAGCTACATTGTATTGATTTTTGTTTCTCGTCTGGTTTCAAAATGTTCAAACAAGTCTTTTAATGAAATTTATGGTTGCCAATAATAACCCCTGTGTAAGTCGGACAAAAATCACTTACCATTTAATCTGACTTCCGCGATACTCTCCGATTTATCTTCTGAGTCGTCAACTTCTACTTCTGTGTCCGCTTCTTGCTGGATACAGCCAGAGTCATCTTCTATCACCATACACAGTTCAGGACATAGCGTAAGGAATGCCGACACCAGTCTGGAGAAAACATATATCGTTTATACTAGCAATTGCACGCGGCTTTGTTCGCGGAATTAAAAAGTAGTATATAATATTCCTGAACATATCAGCTATCTGTCATCGTCCCTTCAAAATCGGTCCAGCCGCTCCGACAGACAGACAGACAGACAGACAGACAAACAAGAGTGTTTTTAAATGCTATTTTCGTTATCTTCTTCGTGAAATCTGTCATTTTTCTATCAATCTCACTCCTATTATAAATGCGAACGTCTAGATGTATGTATGGATGGACTTTTGTTAGAGAATTTGCACGAATCTGAAGTATTAATACATATACTAGTTTTTGTCCGCGGCTCCATCTGCGTGTATTACAAAAAAAAATAAGTAGCCTATGTGGTTTTCCAGACTACACATCTGTGCCTAGGCCTAGGTCTAGGCTACGTGCATTTGTTTTTTTTTAATTCCGCGCGAACGGAGTCGCGGGCGAAAGCTAGTTTATAATATTAGTAAGGATAGAACATCTCCCCGAGGAGCTTGGAATCTACCCAAAATTATGTCACTGCGGGTTGATTTCATACATATCTTTGAATTTCCTCACATATATGCATGGTTATATTTATTTCACTTACCTATCCGCGGGTAAATTCTGCAGATCACTTGGAAACAGATCAGCGCAGTCGGCGGTGTCTCTGCACATTTTGTTACATAACATTGTCACCTATAAGATAAATAAAACATTTATGTATATATTTTTTGATAAATTAAAGAATTTTCTTATGTATTAAAGTTCCGTCTAAATCGGTAAACCTGTACCAGAGGCAGCGGCACTCGAAGTAGCCTATTATTATTTACTAGCTGTTCCTGTGCGCCTTAACCCGCATGAAATTATTAAAATTTATTTTTATTGTCTACATTTGTTAAATTTGAGACGCACATAAAGAGGATATTTCCCCATCCTATGCGTCTCCTCCACCATCAAATCCACTTTTCCTTCCCATCATTTCCTCTTAAGAAAAGAGTGGAAAGGTAAAGGGACTAAGCCTCCGGCACCACATTCATCAGACGAAACGCCGAATTGCTTCCACTTCACGCCTGTCGTCTGTGTGCCGGAAGCCCAATTAAGGAAAGGATGACAAAGGAAGGATTTGACGGTATAGGAGACGCATAGGAAGGGGAAATATCCTCTTTATGTGCGTCTCCTCCTTCGTCGAATAAGGGCAGGCAACGCATCTGCAATTGCGATGTCTATGGGTAGCCGTCGCTTCGCCATTTCGGCGGATTCAGGTGGTCGTTGCTCGTTTGCCACCTTATATATATATATATCGGCTTGAGGTAGCACGATATCAGAATTACTACTACTCGAGATCACATGTGGGCGGCCATGGGTAAAGTCGGATTCAAGGAATACATTCCCAATGCTACAGTCAGGATATCATCGATCTACCAAGCTCATATCGTTCAAACAATATTCTCGCAACGATCCCTATTTTCAGAATGATCTAAGTTTGAAAGTCGCTTGGCCGCGCTCGTGTTCTAATTATGACTTAAATTCAAATTGATTTCTTTTTCTGATTGCGACATTTATATAATAGTTACCGCATGTTCATCCGCCGCGGTGTAGGGGCGCACAGAGAGCGGCAGGCCGAGCGGCAGCAGCTGCGGGCGCGCGTCGCCGCACTCCACCGCCAGCAGCCGCCGCAGGTCCGCCGTCAGCCCGCCGCGGAACACCCACGGCTCCTGCAGCCCGCTCTCGAACGCCTCGCGCCAGCCTTTTGAGAACCCTGCGATTTTTTTTTTTATAACATAAAGTGGCAAACGAGCAACCGGCCACCTGTATCCGCCAAAATGGCGAAGCGACCGCTACCCATAGACATCCGCAATTGCAGATGCGTTGCCTACCCTTATCCGACGGAGGAGGAGACGCACATAAAGAGGACACTTCCCCTTCCTATGCATCTCTTCCACCGTCAAATCCACTTTCCCTTCCCATCCTCTCCTTATAAGAAAAGGGTGGTAAATAGAAAGGGACTAAACTTAGGCCTCTGGTACCACACTCATCAGACGAAACACGGAATAGCTTCCATTTGACGCCTGTCTTCTGTGTGGTCGTGGTATTACACCGGGAGTGCCGGCCCTGCAGTGCTAAGATGTTAAAGCGGGCTCTACCACTGTTAAATATTATGGAACATGTTAACAAATAGAGGTCTATCTTATATGGTTGTTTATACCTAGTTTATACTAGATAGATTTTATCTGCCATTTGTACTTATTCCTATATTGGGTTTTTCATAGATTTTTGTTATTTTTTTTTAATTACTATATCTTACTAATGTTATAAGCTAGCTTTTGCCCGCGACTCCGTCCGTATGGAATTTAAAAAAAGCAAAACATCCATCCATCCATCTAAATTTTCGCATTTACAATGTTAGTAAAATGTGAAAATTTGGATGGATGGATATTTTTGTGAGTTTGTATCCTAAACTGCTGAATGGATATTTGTTAAATATAGAACATAGTCTGCTTAGCCATTTTAGACGTTATTTTTTTAATTCCACGAAGACGGAGCGCGGGCATAATCTAGTAATTAGAATATCTAGATTTTGTAACAAATTTTACCCTGGAATAACTATTTGATCGATATCGTGGAATCACTCTTAAGTTGTTTTTTTTTGTTATATGAAGTGTGGTTTATTTATGCTACTTACATGTGTAACTCGCTTGTGTGTTGGATGTTATATTTTGCGGGAATTTGCCGAGCTCTGAAACAAAACGTAAAACAATTGATTTTTTTGTGCTGGGTACACTAGATTTTAAGTGAATTTTACCGCAATACTACTAATGAAACTCGTATTAAAATCGGTTAAGTCAATTTTGAGATTAGTGAACACGAACTCACAGACATCATGACAAGGAAATATAAAGTCAACCCTAGTCATTCTTAATTATGTCTAGTTCTTGGCCAGTACAGTTGAATAGCGCACGCTGGACTGGCAATCAACTGGTACAGTGTGAACAACTGGCATGGAGACTAAATTGCATTTTCGGCTTACGCGTCCAACTTTACTGGCTAAGGTGACTAAACATTAGTGGAAGAATAAGCCAGTAGGCATGCTATTGCATTTTCGGCTTACTCGTCCAACTTTACTGGCTAAGGTGACTTAACAGTGGTAGAGCCCGCTTTAACATCTCGCACGAATGGGTTGGCTCGCCCGGTGTAATACCACGACCACACAGAAAACAGGCGTGAAGTGGAAGCAATTCCGCGTACATTCTCATGAGTGTGGTGCCGGAGGCCTAATTTTAGTGCCTTTCCTTTTCTACCATTTTCTTAAGAGGAAAAGATGGGAAGGAAAAGTGGATTTGACGGTGGAGGAGACGCTTAGTAAGGGGAAATATCCTCTTTAAGTGCATCCCCTCCTCCGTCAATTAAGGGTAACGCATCTGCAATTGTGGATGTTTATGGGCAGCGGTCGCTTTCCATGTCGGTGGATTCAGGTGGCCGTTTGCTTGTTTGCTACCTTATATTATTAAAAAAAATGAGTACCAAGCCAGCGCAGGAAGGCGGTGAGCAGGGCCAGCACGGCGCACAGCTCCCACAGGTAGGGCTGCAGCTCGGCGTGCAGCTCGCGGTTGGCGGCCGCGCCCAGCCGCCGCGCCGCGCGCCGCACGCGCCCCGCCCACCACGAGAAGCGACGCAGACGACGTCGCCATTCGCCAGTCTGGAGTAACGTGCACAACTTCATCTATCTATACATATAATACAATTGGACTTTCTATGTGTAATATCAAAAGATAACTCTAATCTGTACCAAACACTGGAAAAAGTCCCGACATTTTTTTTCTAAATCTACAGAATAGCTAACCAATTTGGAAAAAAAAACCTTTGTTTAAGGGTTAAGATAGATTATCAGATATTGACTCGGAAAATCGCACCAGAACGGACAAGAAAACGGGGAGGGACCATAATATTGACCTTGAGTCAAGGTCAAACTGATTACAAAGCGATATTTCAAGTGGATCGTGAATTAATTTCCCCTACTATACCTCAGATTTGTTCCCTTTAGGCAGTACACTGGCCGCGTGCGTCAGCAGCCAGTTGTAGTCGTGTAGCAGGCGCAGGCCGCGCGCGCCGTGCTCGAACGGCAAGTAGAACAAATCGCACAACAACATCAAATCATCCGTTGTTAATTCACTCGCTTCTAACGCTGGCTCGTCTAAACTGAAAAAGTAATATATTTTTTTATATCATAAGGTGACAAACGAGCAAGCGGCCAACTGAATCCGACAAACAATAGAATAGATATCCGCAGTAGCGGATGAGTCGCCTACCCTTAATCGACGAAGGAGATGCATATAAAGAGAATATTTCCCCTTCCTATACGTCTCCTATACCGTCAAATCCACGTGCCGTTCCCATCCTTATCTTATAAGAAAAAGGGTGGGAAGGAAAAGGGACTAGAGTTAGGCTTCCGGACCACACTCATCAGACTGTACGCGGAATTGCTTCCACTTCACGCCTGTCTTATATGTGCTCGTGGTATTGCGTGGGGCGAGCCGACCCATTAGAAAGCTAGTTAATCATATTAAATACTGGCTGTAGCTCGCGACTTCGTCCGCGTGAAATTATAAATAAAATACAACAAAACAGCCTATACTACTTCGTGATAAGATTTGTAACGGTGAGAGAATTTTTGAAATCACTAGTTTTTGAGTTATTTCAATACATACAAAAATTCAAATCTTTCCTCTTTACATCAGTATAGATTACTATAAAAAAACTTACTCATCTGTGGGTTCAGTTAATTCCGTAGGTTCGACCATCATGTCACCACTTAATGGACTATTGCTGGGTTCCACTTGCATCGAACCATTCTGTTAATATTACAATAATATTAATTATAGGGCACTATAAATTAAACTTCTGTATCCGAAACATAAAAGAGCTTTATCAGAGGCAGAGACTAGGCATAGTGAACAATATTTCACCGGCACTTTCTCTAAAAGGTACTATATCAGTTGTCAAGTTTAGTACCACCTTGTATCCTTGTATTGACAAAAATTTTTTTACTAAATTATAAGCTCCACCTTTCGTTATAAAATAAACTGAACAGT
Source organism: Papilio protenor (assembly GCA_029286645.1). NCBI lineage: Eukaryota > Metazoa > Arthropoda > Insecta > Lepidoptera > Papilionidae > Papilio > Papilio protenor. The sequence continues at coordinate 774,699 of JAGSMZ010000010.1, read as the reverse complement.
GTTATAAAGTCAAAATAAACATTTAAATATTATGTAATAAAATCTATTGGCAACAAATAGACTAGGTTTGTAAGATTATGTGAAAAATGTTTCAAGTGAAGTGTCAACTACGCCTCCTCTATGTATTTTTGAATCTCTTTGTCCTATTTACGAAGGTAAATTACCCTACTAAGGGCCTGTCCCACCAAATTATAAATTGTCTGATGACAATCGAACGTGTAAAATATGTGATGGAAATATCGGATTTTGTTCCTTATCTGACAGTGACGTCATTTTTAAGCAATCTGAGCCTCTATCAGGTAGTTGTGGGACAGGCCCTAAATCGGACAAACTTGAATACCTCGCTAAGTCCATCATTCATGACGACGTCAGAGTCCGCGGCAGTGGAGGGCGGGTCTACATCCAGCGGCTCCAATGCAGCATCAGCATTGCTGCAGCGGCGCGGGCTTAGCGTCTGCGGCGTGGCTGAACATAGGAAATACATACATCTCTCTCACACCAATCGGAATAAATGAGATGGAAATACTCTTCAGGAGTCTCTCAACAGAAAGGAATTTCTTTCATAAAGTATCCTATTTTGAATGCATGAAAAACTATTTTTTGTCACAATACTTGTAATCTTAATACAATACAAATATTGAGTCGCGGGCAAAAGCTAGTAATGCATAATTAAAAAAAAAATATTTTAGATTAAAAGTAGAAAAATAGCCTTATGCAATTTTTCACGTTAACTTTAAACTGTGCCTTTAAACTGTAACTTTAAACTTTCTTCAGTTCGCGAATTTCATAAAAAGGGATACTTTTCGAGTTACATAATTTAGTTAATTCTTTGAAAATTCACGTAAAAATTTCCATAGCTCCTAAGTAGACTATGGTAAGTAACAATTTTGCGGTTTACACCTTATTTTATGTTTTATTAAAGTCACCTCATTAATGCTAGTAACGAAATAAAAAGAACTAAGAAAGGTTGTCTGAATATTCATGTTGATGTCTTTTAATTTTTAAACATTATTTTATTTTATTTATTTTGTTTTATTTTTAATTTTAATTAATCTTATAAATATCTAAGGATTTTTTTGCAAAGTATGATTTTTAAACATGCAACAGTTTACATAGGCGCCATCAATTTCTTATATTTACTAAAAAACTTACCTCCAATACTCATTTCTCCATTCTTTTGTATATCCAGTTGCGGTTCCACATCATCAACTATTATATCATCTTCTTTATCCTTCTTCATCTCTTCTATAAAGCTAGAAGTTTCTAGAACACTATCATTGCTCGCTGTATCGTTCATTTCTATTTTATCCATATTCTGATCTTTATCATGGCCTTCTATTGCTTTTAAACCAATAATTGGTACGGGTAAGGTAGAAACTGGTATTTCTGAAGGTAACGCCATATTGGAACTTGCGATGGGTATAATTGGATTCGGTATGGATTCGTTTAATATAACTTTAGTCGGTGATACTAAAGAGTTCATTACTGGGTTCGCTACTGGATTGAATGTTTCTATCGGCGATATCTGAAATTAACAATATTACGTCATACAAACTATTTAACTATTATATACATTACAAGCTGTCGCCCGCGACTCCGTCAGCGTGGAATTAAAAAAAACAAAAGTGAGTATATGTTCTTTTAAGACTATCCTCTACATCTATACCAAATTTCATTGAAATCCGTTCTGCTGTTTAGGCTACAAACTTTAACAAATATCCATCCATCCATACAAAAAAAATATTAAAGTAAGAATGATGATGAATAACTTGCAAATCAGTATACCTTTTTGTTACTCTATATTTTCTTAACAATAAAAAATAGCATTAAGAAATTGTAATCCCAATACCTTTGCAATTAAGTATATAGTTTTCGTGAGTATTTCTATAATTAACAAAACAAAATGATCCAATATACCCTATTACTACCATTTTTTTAAATACAAGTAGTAGTATATATTATATATATTATATACACGTAAGTTTGCATGGATGTAGACCCTTTGCTGGGTGATACAGCCAATTTACAATAAAGTATAGAACAGTCGGGCTTAAAAAAGTAGTAAAAAATAGTAAGTAAACAAAAAAGCAAAGCTAAAAGAATAAAAAAAAATGTGATAACTATAAAGGCAACAAGGTATAAATTGTAGGAATGAAAGGAAAAAACATAAAAACCAGTGTGACTGACCCCTGTGGAGAGTATCGGTCTATCAGGAGTGGCGGAGCAGACGTCAGCGAGCGCCTGCAGCTGGCTGGTGTTGACGGTGGGGATGGTGGGGATGGCCGCGCTCATGTCCGCCGTGCTGGTGGTGTGCGTGGTGCTGGTGGCCGTCACCAGCGACATGCACGTGTTCACTGACGGTAGGATAGGGACTATCGCCACCGGAGGTACTGAAAATGTTAATATTACTAAATATTTACATCAGATTTAATCGTCAATACCCTAATGGATGACCATGCGGTCGAGGGTTCGAATCCCGGCTTTCGACTCGTGAACCATATCCTAACACAAGGCTAGAGTATAGTTGGAATGGATTAAGTAGATATTAGTAAATTAACAAAAATCTACAAATATTTTTATAAAAAAAAGAAGGTTAGAATATACTTTAGAACAGTGATTTTGAGCATGCCAGTGTGAAAAGAATCTCAATTTATTTGAGAACTGTTTCTCAAAATTGGGTAGTCCATGAATTTTTAAGCGCATTAGTGTAGGGACTAAATTGTAATAAACTTACTTTCATTTGGAAAAATATCTCTATGGTTACTTGCCCCCCCCCCCCCCAACACATACACAAATAAATTAAGTGTCTACCGAAACCAGTATAATCTTGTAAGAATTTAGTTTATTCACGAGAAAAACAGTTTAGAAAACTTTGTCCTTAACTTTAAGTTCAAGTTATAGACATAAAAACATTAGTAATTAACTTAAATCCTATTTTAAAAAGGTTGTATTCACCTGTCACAGGAGGTTGTGGTTTTATAACAGGCCCTTGAGCTGTCTTAGGTATAGAGAACTCCGGCAGCCATTCATTTATCGCTTGTCTGGAAAAAACAACACAATAAGCCAAACTGAAAAGATGAAAAATTTTAACAAGCACAAATACTTTTATCTTATAACTCTATATTCACAGATTAATTAAAAACAAACATATTCATATTCAATATAAACACTTCCCAAAATAAATTAACAGACAGTGTAACAAATAAATATAATTTATCATTTTCATTTATTTACAACTAGCTTTCGCCCGCGACTCCGTCCGCGTGGAATTAAAAAAACAAAAGTTAGTAGCCTATGTGTTCTTCTATACTACCCTCTACATCTATACCAAATTTTATCGAGATCCCTTTAACCGTTTAGCCTACAAACTCTAGCAAACATCTATCCATCCATCCATCCACCTCAACTTTCGCATCTATAAGATTAGTAAGAAGTAACATAGCCTATGTTACTCACTGATACTTAGCTTATTAATAGTATTAGAAGTTTTGAAATCAGTCCAGTATTTATTGAGTTACTTCAATACATAAAAAAATCTAAAAAACAGTATAGATAATTACAGACAGAACATTCTAGAAGTATATTTACCTTAACGCTTGTCTATGATGATAGACGTGCTTGCCTAGAGTGAGAGGGGGCTCGTCCTCGCATACACCTTGCTCGCTCTCACGCTCCAATTTAATATCCCACGATACTGCTTCCACTGAAATAAATAAATATAGAAATTGAAGCTTATTGCAAAACTGGTACAAGGCACCTCTGAAAAAGGTAAAGGCTTCAACTATCTTCATTTATAAAAAATAACTGTTCCCGTGCGGCTTCATCCGCATGGCATTATTAGAAACTTTATTTTATGGTTTACATTTGTCAAATTCTTAATTGCAAATGTCATAATTACTGTTACCATAATAACCTTGCTTCCTTAATGTTGGCACCTTGTAGTTTATGGTCCCTTTCCAATTTATTTACCTCCTTAGTTTAATTGCGTGAAAATATACAGCCTTAAGCGTGTCATAAGTGTAGGGTTTTATTAAAGAAGGAATTCAAAAATATACTGTGATTGCTGACATCCTACGCCACGAAGTAGTGTGTGTTTATGCTGTATTATATTAGTATAGACTAGCTATTGCCCGCGACTTCGTCAACACAATATTAAGATAAAAAATAGCCTATAAAACGTCCGTCTACGTCAGCTACCCTTCATTATCAGCAACACAAATACATCAAAACTTCCCGAAATCTGGAATTTTTCTTTTGATATTACAAACAGACACTCCAATTTTTAGATAGAAGATATAGTACGAGTATAGAAGTATAGATACGAGTACTTACTATGCGCAGGCGCATCCAAACTGCAATTAGCCCAATGTGCTAGAGTCCATATAGGTATCATATTAGCATTGTATTCACAGTTAGGGTTGGTCAGCACTCCACGGAGAAGGGGTATTAGTTCAGGAGACCGTCCACAGTATGGTCCTGGTGGAAGAAAACAAACATATAATTTAGAGGCTGTCCCACCACTGGCGGAACAAAATCCGATATTTCCACATATTTTACACATTGGATTGTTATAAGACAATTTACAATTTGGTGGGACAGGCCATCCCTTTTACGTTGAAGAAATATATATTTGAGAGACTGTTTGCTGAATTCTGAAACGAATATCAAACATTTTACATCGTAAGCGCCGCTCATTGTCATCAGGCGTCAAAATTTTAATGGAAATCGAGTAATTTTAGATGATGTTAGATATTTAAATGTCGTTTCAATATTTGGCCATGAATATTAAGTACTAGCTGTTCACGTGCGGATTCATCCGCGTGAAATTATAAAAACTTTATTTTATTGATTACATTTGTCTAATTATCAATAGCAAATGTCAAAATGACATGACATGACATTACAAACCTTAGCCATCTTTTTTTCTTTATGTTGGCAGCAACGTATGGTCTCTTTCCCACATTAGGGTTATTATCCAAAATATTTACCCCTAAGTTTAATGTTGTGAAAATATATAGCCTAAAGCGTGACATAAGTGTACGGCTTTTGATTAAAAAATGAATTATTCAAAAATATGCTGTAATTGCTGACATCTTAGGCAACAAAGAAGTGTGTGTTTACGCTTTATTATATCAGTATAGATATAGACAGTATAGAAGTATAGACAATACAAAATATGTTGGTTCCTGTAATTTAATATCATAAATTGTTATTGAGAAATATTATAGAGAGTGTCTAATTGAAGATACCATTCCCTTTCCAATATAATTTCTTTGCTAAGAAATTTAAGAATAATTGCCTTTAAAAAAATTAAAATAAACTATTGGTTTTATTTTGATGGCAATTTAGTATTCTACGCAAGTAAGTCAAGTAAAAAACGATCTTATATCTTACCTAGAAAGATTCGCTTCTGATCGTAGTCATTAGCATGCAGATTGTCCCATATAACTGGCGGTCGACGTAACACTTGCGTGATCTCTTCTATGCATTCCGTTGTTAACGTTTTCGATATCACTTTAGGACCTGGAAAAAGTTATTATAAACTTAAGTCTAAATTTTCAATGTATTTAACTTTCATACTAAATATGGCAAGGAATGTGTTAAGGTTGCGATGTTCTGTATGAAAACGCCAGGCGTGTTAAGACAATCTTTATTTAACAACTTTCCCTTTCCATTTCCACCCCTTTCTCATAAGAATAAATTGGAAAGTGAAAGTGGATTTGACAGTGAGACGCATAGAAGGGAGGAATATAAAAAAACTTAGGGCCTGTCCCACCATTGGCTGATAGAGGCTCAGATAGCTTAAAAGTGAGGTCACTGTCAGATAAGGTAACAAAATCCGATATTTCCATCACATATACATGTTAGATTGTTATCAGACAATTTACAATTTGGTGGGACAGGCCCATAGTGATGTAAATCACCTCATCTATACTCTATACTATTATAATAAAGCGTAAACACACATCTTTGTTGGCATATCATGTTTTTTGTTGGCTTAGATGTTAGCAATTACAACATATTTTTGAATAATTCTTTTTTTCAATAAAAAGCCCTACACTTACGTCACGCTTTAGGCTATATATTTTCTCGCCATTAAACATAGGGGGCAGATATTTTGGATAAAAACCCTAATGTGGGAAAGAGACCATAAGTTGCTGCCAACATCAAGAAAGCAAGATTGCTAAGTTTTGTCATGTCATGTCATTTTGATATTTGCTATTGATAATTTGACAATGTAAACAATAAAATAATTTAAAATGTAAACAATAAAATACATTTTCATAATTTCATGCGGGTGAAGCCGCAAAGGAAAAGCTAGTAGAATATAAAAATGAAATATAGGTCTGTTCCGATAAAACAATGCAACAATATTCAATATGGCCAATGTTTACTCACGAATACTAATATACTAATAGTAAAATTTTAACATCGGTAATGATCCCGAAATTAACCAGAAAGATAACTACTATAAGCACTGAACTCTAAGGCAGTTAGATAATTCAGATATAAAAAAAAATATACATAGAAAAAGTAATTTCGAAAAGTCAAATGAGCCGTATTTTAAGAGGGTTAGACTTTTGACTGGACAATCGCACATCTGTTATGCGATTGTCGATTGTTTCGCAGCCTCAACTGTTTAGTTGCACAACTAAAAATCGAGTAGTGTAACCTCCATATAAGCTCATAGGAATCAAAGCGGGACTAGTTGTGCGATAGTTTAGTCAAAGATGTGCGCGCGCTCTAGGTGATAATGGCCGATCAAGGTTACATTACGGTGTTCTGACGAATGCAAATTTTCCATCGATACTATGTTTTTATTGAACGTTTGTTTGGATATTCGTTTATAACATCAAATCCGTTAGGTGTTTTGTTTAAATGTATTTTATATGCATTGAATATTCAAATAAAAAACGAATGGTTCCTATAACTGCGTAAAATTAGTTAAGACTTTATAGAGGGAATTTAGTTTTATTTTCATCGAGAGAACATAAACTATTATTTTACTCATTTTTAACCAACAAAGTAGTTTTTTCATTAATTTCGGAATTCTAACTGAAACTTCAATGGGACATGTAAAGCTCATTACATAAAAAAAGATAGTTCGAGTATTCTTTACTCAGTACAGAGGGTCTATCACGAACATTTGCGTAACAATTGCGTATTCGTAACGTCATCGACAAAAATAGTATGACATTTGTTGGCGATTTACATCCGGTAAGGGCGCTGCACAATTTGTCAATGACATTACAAAAACGTTCTCACTAATATTCATGATAATCCCTCTTATACGTGCTATGACGCATTAAGATTCTAAAACGTTGACGTCACAAGGTTTAATAACCTTTATTATGTTGGTAATCATCATTTTGCATCAAACTTGTGGTTCAACAACCTCAAGTCAACAATGACATAGTCTCATTTTGTAAGAAGCTACAGCTCTCAACCAGTTCAACAGTTCAGGTCATAGAGTTGAACCATTGAGCTGTGTCTCAACAACTTGGTAGGTTACGGCTCAATGCTTCATACTATAACTATGTGAACCATGAACAAATCAGGCAGCAAATCACAGAGTGACCATACCTTTTTTAATGTATTATATCAAACAAAGAGATTAATAAAATATATAGAAGAGGCATAGTTGACACTTGACTTGAAACATTTTTAAACATAATTTCACTAATAATAAATGTTTATATTTTATTTTATAAAACTGTTTAGTTTATTTTATAACAAAAGGTGGACCTTATTATAATTTTGTCAAATAATTTATTACATAATGATACAAGGTGGTACTAGAATTGACATGATATAGTACCTTTCAGAGAAAGTACCGGTGTAAACAATTTGTTCACTATGCCTCATCTATGTATCTTTAAATGTCTTTGTTTCGAAGAATAAAGGTATGGGCATAACAGTTGAGCTTTAAAGACTTAAAAATAGATTAAAATATTCACATACCAGTCCACATGATATCAATCTGCTGTGAGAGTTTAGTCCCCAAAGTGATAAGATATTCCGAGCTGTTGACTGTCGGCACGGCCCTTGTGGAACAATATTGAGTGGGGCAGAGCAGGAAACGAGGGCAGCCGAGATGTTGATGGATTTCATTGGTCACTGATACCTGTTAAAAACATTCATTACTATAACTCTATGCATATATTAATGCAATTGAAAGCCTAAACTATGTACTATGTACGTACAATAATATCCATGGTGGCTTTAATGTCATTTCAATTTCTTAGTAATTTTTTTAATTAGGACATCACATAAATGTTTCCCATTGCGCCGATCGGGCAAATGATAAATCAGTGCAATGGAATTTTTTTCCTGTTGGACCCATTTATTGTAATGTATAGGCGTTAATATGGAGGTTTGACTTTAATTTCTATGCTTGCAAATTGCAAAAACATTTTGAATTTATTCAACACTATTCATAGTAAAAATACTTACTTGTGCATGAGCAAAACTTTGGAATATCTGTTTGTCCGCCTCACTCATCTCTGGTTCAATGTCATCAAACAGCAGAGCAAAACAAGTGCAGCCAAATTGTGACACCTGCAAAATAATAACGATTGATCTATATTCATTTATTAGAGACTAGCTGTTGCTCCCGACTTCGCCTGCGTGAAATTAAAAAATATAGCCTATGTTACTCACAGATAAATTACCTTTCTAATGGTGAAAGAATTTTTAAAATCGGCCCCGTAGTTTTTGAGTTATTTCAATACTTACAAATATAAAAAATCCAAAAATAAAAATCTTTCCTCTTTATAAGATTGGTATAGAAAAACTAAACATATTACTTCAAACAATATACTTAGACACTGTTAAAGACATCTTTGATCAATGTGGTTATGGTACAACAAAAATAAGTGTTATTGTATAAGGTTTTAATTGCAAGGCCTTAATTATTAATTGGTTCTTCTAAATAAACTTTGGTAATTAATATTGTTTTATAGTTTATGGCGACAAATGAATGTGGGCCCCCAGAATTATTTATAATATAGTGAAGTGTCCTCTGCCCATAGATATCCACATTTGCAGATGTGTTACCAATATTTAATTAAAAGAACCAGAGAAGTACAGAAAAAGGATATTTCCCTTAATTATACATTCTATCCCTAGCCAAAACCAAGTTGGTTCATTATCTATATTCTTATATTAAAAAAAGGTCACATGTAAATTGCTTTAATACAAACCTGTTCCAGCTTCCTCTTCAATGTAGTTATCTCTTTCTGGCTGCTGTAAGTTATATCCAGGCCAGGTGAGAGAGCATAACAGAAGGTGATTCCTTGTGATTTCGCTGCACATATCAAGGAAGTTAGATGTTCAGCCTCTTCTACTGTATACAGTTCTCTCCAGTATGCTCTATGCTTGTAATCATCTTTAGGTGCATAGACATACATATCCATACCCCATTTCTTTAATCTGAAATCAAATTAAAGATTTTTTTTAGAATGCTCATGTTTTCTTATTTGCTTACAATCCTACAAGAAAATATTTGTAAATAAACTATAAATACAGTCAATTTCATATAAATTTTAACGAAATACGACTCCATTTGGAATTTATTCCAATGGAAAATTTATTCTAATAATGGTTTCATTTAAATATTTAGCATTTAAAATTATTACACTTACTTATGAAATAAATCTTTTCTTTGTTCTGTTGTCCATGGACGTCCGTAAAAGCCTGCAATACAAAATCCCAGGTCATTCACTCTAACGCAACTATCTTAGTTTATACTCATTTATGTATAACTATGTGACCATTATAGAACTATATGTTATCCAAAAATAAATACAACTGTACCTTCAACTACGCCGCAAATGAAGTCTTTACGCCTAGAACTTGTCTCGTCCGGTGAACTTTCAGTCATTTTTAAAACCGATAAAAACCACTACACAATTAAGTAGTCATAAATATTGCAACTTCGACAAATTCCTTTCGTTCGGTAAGACACTCGATTCACACTCACTGACGGATGAAAGCAAGGTTATAAGCAAGTTATTAATTAAACTTCAAAACACCGGTTCGACAGTTTATAGGTGTTATTTTTATTTAATTATATCCCGAAATGGAAAAACGGGGAAATCAAATGTGATGTGTCAAATCAAGCTGATCAAGCAAGGAATAGACAATATGTTGCGAAGCGACCACAGAGTAAAAAATAAACTAACTACGATGTGTCTTGCCATTTCATTTATAAACTGGAAATGTTTATATAGATTTTAACACTAACTTTTGCCCGCGACTTCGTCCGCTTTCAATTAAATAAAAAATAAGGTAGACTATGATGTTCATCTATGCCAAATTTCCATACATCTTAACTTTCGCATTTACAACATAATAGGTGTTGTGGATTTAAAAGAAGGTTTAATTATAACAAATATACACTGGCTGTAATATATAAGTACGTCAAAATGTAAAAGAAGGCAACTGTCACTTTAGGAAAAATGTGTGTCTAAAAAGAACCGAAGGAATATTAAAGACGATGAAATACATATAAATAAAGTCTTTTAATGTTTACAACATAAGTGGCGACCGTGATTAATAGAAGAAATACGAAGAAGAAATAAAATGGACCTTCAAAATTTATACGAGAGAGGGGACAATTACGTCGTATTTTTAATAGACACGCAGAGACAGAATACAAGCTTACAGAAGTCGATATAACGTTTTTAGAAGCAAAAATAAATGCAATAATAATTTTAGACAAAAAAATTCAAGAAATATTATTGCATGACGTCAACTATGACGAAGAGCAACTAACAAAAGAATTCGACGAATGTCAAGAAGTTGAGAAAAAATGGCTGGAAATCAAAGTTAGAAATAGACCAGGCACCATTAAACAAGAATGCGTACAATTACCATTGCACCTACCGAAGATGGATGTAAGAAAATTTGACGACAATCCAAAGTCTTGGATTCCGTTTTGGACGCAATACGAAAAAATTCATACGGACGCAAGACTACGGGATGAAGATAAATTTGCATATCTACTTAGTTGTATGGCGGATAATTCTAAAGCAAGAACGTTAGTAGAGAGCTATCCACCAACGAAGGATAATTACGAAAAAATCATAGATATGTTAAAAAGGCGTTTTGCCAAAGACGAAGTTTTGATCGAAATATATATACGCGAGATTTTAGGGATAATTTTGTCAAGAAATAGTTTAGAAATTACAGATATTTTTGATAAAGTTTCTGTTAACTTACAATTTTAGAGTCATTAGGCATTGGTAGAGATAGATACGAATGCATTCTACTGCCTTTAATTGAATCAGCATTGCCAGATGTTATTTTATTAGAATGGGCAAAAATACCAACGAAAAAAGAGTCAAAACTTCATCAATTAATTTTGTTCTTAGAAAACCAAGTAGAGGCATATTCCAGATGTAATCTTGCTAAGTCTTTGTTTACCTACAGCACTTCAAAAGATGACATACCAACAACGTCGTGTTTTATGACAAAGCAGGAGGACAAAGGTTACAAGTCAAAAGGAGGTAAGGTGATCAATTGTTTTATCTGTGATAAAGGTCATCACACACTTGAGTGCAGCAATGCGGATAAAATGTCGCTCGACCAGAAGAAAGATGCAATAAAGAAAAAGGGTGGATGCTTTATATGTTTAAAGAAAGGACATCTCGCCAAGTATTGCAAAGCTTTTATTAGATGTATGGGTTGTAGTAAGAGGCATGTAGTTATATTGTGTCCAACACTCCATGTAGAGCCGAAGACGTGTGAAAAACAAAAATCAGAAAATCATCGAGAAAACAATGTCGAAGTAAACAACAATTTTACTAGCAATAACACAACCACTTTGTTACAGACACTAGTAGTCAAAGTTTCAACTGGTAGAGAAGAAAGAAAAGTAAGAGTACTTCTAGATTCTGGTTCACAGAGAACTTACATTAAGAAGGAGTTGGCAGAAGACCTTGGTCTACAGGTGACAGGTAGTGAGAACCTTAGACACTCACTATTTAGTGGTGTGAAGAAACCGGCGCAGAAACATAGAGTTTTCAAGGTTAATGTAAGTAGTCTAGATAAAAAGTATAGTACTACTATGACAGCTTTGGAACAAGATGTGCTTTGTGGAAGTTTACCTAAAGTGTATGACCCAAATTTGATAAAAAGTTTGAAGAAGCATCAGATCGATTTAACTGACGCGGAAGAAGATATCAGAGAGATTGGTATATTAGTGGGTTCAGATCAATTAGGTTTATTATTGAAGGAAACATTATACGTTTAAATAAAAATCTGGTAGCAATACCTACTAAGCTTGGCTGGACGCTTCAAGGGCCTATCCAAGATGCTTATAGCACGACAATAAAAGGAAGAAAAAGAAACAACCTACATACAAAGGAGGTTTTCAGCACCAGCTGTTCCCTAGTGGGGAGGATGGTGAGAGTGAATGATAAGGCTGGTAAAAGACGTGCTGAGATGAATATTGGACAGAGCATTCGATGACTAGATCTACGAACTGAAATATTGATGTCAATAATTCATATTTTAATTTTAGAGATTGACAGAAGTTTTGACTTTCACTTTCGTTTTTGATTGCTCTTTCTTATTTTTATAGCACGTTACTTGTTTGATATTTGTTATAAATTATTTTATTGATTTTGAACTTTGTATGCCTCCCTCGAGAGTGTGTTGTGGATTTAAAAGAAGGTTTAATTATAACAAATGTACACTGGCTGTAATATATAAGTATGTCAAAATGTAAAAGAAGGCAACTGTCACTTTAGGAAAAATGTGTGTCTAAAAAGAACCGAAGGAATATTAAAGACGATGAAATACATATAAATAAAGTCTTTTAATGTTTACAACAATAGGTAAGGTAATAATAAATAACCAGCTGAGGTACCAGGAGACCTGCCTGGCAACCCACCGGAAATTAATTTGAAATGACTTTTTCCGAATGATGAACTCAACTTATGAAGAGTCCTAATACTTGAATGAAACTAAAATTATTTACATCTCATTTAATCCACTTTTATCTTATAACGTAACAATTTACATTGATATTTGGTTCTCTATATAATAATACTGATCGTGCAAAAGTTCTATTACTAATGAGAATAATCATATTTTTCTAATATTTTACCACTCTGTTTTACTATACAAATTAGACAGAGAATACAATCAATTAGCCTGAAATGTTTAAAAACGAACAATAATGACTAGAGAAACACAACGTGACGTGAGTATTTAATAACTACAGATTTATTTACAAACATCAAACTTCATATTTACAATGATAGACATTCTCAATATCTTATCATTTCCCATACGCAGTCTTCGTACAATAATTATAAGTTTTGACGATATTTTCTTCTGAAAGTCTACAAGATATAAGTAAAGGTACAAACTGTACCTACCCATTTAAAATCATTACAAAAAATGTTATCGCCTCATCCATACTTTCTGAGTAAAATGAGATAAAAACATTTCTACGGATGTCTCGACTGTGTATGAACACTACGGACCTATCCCACCACTGTCTGATAGAGGCTCAGATATCTTAAAAATGCCGTCACTGTCAGATAAGGTAACAAAATCCGACATTTCCAACACATATTTTACATGTTGGATTTTACAATTTGGTGTGACAGGCCTTAAATTTTCTGTCTTTTTTTAGAGAAAAGATCCACATTTTTTACTTTTACTCTTATTTTAGTTTCATGACTTATTTATTATTTAATCATAACTTCCCCACTAATTTTTAACAATGTATAATTTGAAGTAATTTATAATTCTCGCTACAGACGTTAGTTAGAAATGAATGTATACAGGTCTAAAGACAATAGTGCATTTATAAACGAGGTTTAGGCTAAGCGTTAACTGCGCTCGGTCACCTCAAGCTCGGTGAATCTGTAAATGCCTCTTCAAGGCAAACAGTGGCCATTCAGTCACAATATAATAGCGCATTTCGTTAATTTTTGCGCGAATATAGATAGTTTTTTTTTTTTTGTTAACAATTAGTGAAAATATAATATTTCAATAGCATATTTTTTACTAAATCATAACACTGTTAACGCTGGCACTATTAATTAATGCAAATTTACAATTTAATTGGAGTAAAGATCAAAGACTACTTAAAAATTTCATTACTCAATCTATCTAAGACATATTTAGCTTGAATTGGATTGTTAAAATTATTTAATTCTGAAATCATTGTCACGTCTTTAAAATTCAAGTCATAACTATAACACGACTAAAAAAGGTGATCACTTCTATTTTATAATGATTTAGAAATTACTATATTAACAAATATTTTTATGTAACATTGTTTAATTTTCTTACATAAGAACAACATAGCTCTATTATAACTTTTCAGACCAGTCTGTTGTTAGTTCAGTTGTTAAAAAAAAATAGACTTGGTTGCTTCCCATAAATAAAAAGAGGACACGATGATATGAATACAATGGTTTAAAAAGAAAATATAAAAATACTATTGCTCTATGCTTATGTGCGTGTTGCTAGAAAAAAATAGGGAAAGCACATGATTTTTTAACTGGAATTAAAAACGTTTTCGATTGCCAGATCAACACCGACAATACGGTATCTTTACGCCTGTTGTACACAACCGCGAAAGCGAATTGAAGCAATTAAAGCGTTACGCGAGCGAACTAAACACGACAAGGAAACGATTGAACACTTTTACCAAATTAAATTCGAGCTAATTTAATATCAAAGTCAATTTCGCTTTACGTTAGTTTCCGCGGCTGTGTGCTACAAGCGTTAAATACACTTTAAATTAATATTCTTGATTGATTACAAAATGGTTTGTAGTATGCAAGAAATATTGTATTATATGTAAGGGTAAACGGCCGGCAGACCGCATTTCTGTATATGTCAGCCAAGCACACCGCCGGACATGTTGCCGTGGACGCGCATGTGGCGGTTGAGGTTGCCAGATTGAGAAAACCTGTGTGACGGAAATGTATTAGTCATGTGACACACTAACGCACTCTAGTCAATAAAAAAACTCTTAGTTAAAGTATAGTGTAGATATATCCTTTTAAATCTATACGTAGGGTAATGAGCTCTTAAATTCTCTGAATGTAGCAGATATACCATCTAAACTAATATTATAAAGAGGAAACATTTGTATTTTTGTACTTTTGTATGTATTGAAATAACTCAAAAACTACTTGGCCGATTTTAAAAGTTCTTTCACCATTAGAAAGGTAATTTATCTGTGAGTAACATAGGCTATATTTTTTAATTTCACGCGAGTGAAGTCGTGAGCAACAGCTAGTAGTAGATAATGGTGCGATATCGGTGTAATATATGTTCTGTACATACCTAAGCAAACACAGTTTGCACTGATAAGGTTTTTCTCCTGAATGTATTCTCAGATGTTTCGTCAATGTGGAACTGTCCGAAAACGCTTTCTTACATGATCGACACCTGTTTAATTTGAACATAAATATATTAATGTTAGTACATATTTGATCACAAAAAACATATTAAAATAATAACGTCGGCTTGAATTAAAAAAAAACATAATTAAGTAGCGTATATATTCTACCAATCTAAGCTCTAAATCTATGCCATATAACATAGAGATCCGTTTAACCGTTTAGACGGCAAATTCTAACAAACAATCCTCTAAACTTTCGCGTTTTTAATATTAGTAAGATTTTCTCGAAAGTATTATATTAGGTACATGCATATGTTGCTAGAAATAAAGCTACAAAATTAATCATGATAGAAATGTACTCGTACTTAATAAGATTCTATAATATAAAGGTTTCATAAAACCTACACTTTAACTTCCTTTTACTCATATGTTTCAAGTGTTAATAGAATTTCAAAGCATACTTACTGATACGGCCTTTCACCGGAATGAGTCCGCATATGCGTTGTCACGCTTGAACTTTGACTGAACCGTCGATCGCAAATAGGACATCTACAACAACAATATTGATTTTAACAATAAAATAAAACACCAATGATAAACAGAGGAATCGACTCCTATAGTCTGAGACATGGAAAAGACACCAGCATAAAGAACGCTTCTAAATTTTAAAATAGGTTAACAGTTTTACAGTGGTAGTGCCTGCTTAACGCTTACGCTTACTCTTTAACAGCACGAATGGGCCGGCACGCCCACACAAAAGACAGCCGTGAAATGGAAGCAATTCCGTGTTTCGTCTGATGAGTGTGGTGCCGGAGGCCTAATTTAACTCCCTTTCTCTTGCCACCCTTTTCTTATAAGGAGAGGATGGGAAGGGGAAATATCCTCTTTATGTGCGTAGACAACGCGTTTTAGGCAACGCATCTGCAATTGCGGATGTCTATGGGCAGCGGTCGCTTCGCCATTTTGGCGGATTCAGGTGGCCTGCTCGTTTGCCACCTTATGTTATAAAAAAAAAGTGGTAAACACCAGCAATAACATGCGTTAAACGACTGTGACGACGACCGGTGCAAAACTATGACCACACAGAAGACGCGCCTCAAGTGAATGCGTTTTGTCACATGAGTGACGTGCCGGAGGACTAACATTAGTCCCCCTACCCACCGTTTTGAAATAAGAAAGAGTCAAACGAGCGGCGGAAATACCATACATCGTATTCATATACCATAGTGGTGTATTCTACAGTTCTCAATACCCCACTCAGATTCACTTAAGAAACTTATTAAAGACAAGCTTTCGCCCGCGACTCCGTCCGCGTGGAATTAAAAAACAAAAGTGAGTAGCCTATGTGTTCTTCCAGACTACCCTCTACATGTATACAAAATTTCATTGAAATCCGTTAAGTCGTTTAGGCTACAAACTCTAACAAACATCCATCAATCCATACAAACTTTCGCTTTTATAATATTAGTACGAAGTATGATTTCATTGAAATCCGTTAAGTCGTTTAGGCTACAAACTCTAACAAACATCCATCAATCCAAACTTTCGCATTTGTAATATTACTATGATTGAAAGTGGCTGTAAGGTATAACCACACATGTCATACCTGAACGGCTTCTGACCGGTGTGCGTCCGAACATGCGCGGTCAAGTTGGCGGCTTGCGAGAAACTCTTGTTGCAATCAGGGCAGCGGTACGGGCGCTCGCCGGAGTGTGTTCGTAAGTGCGTTTTGAGCGTGCTCGGCCGCGCGTACGTCTTGCCGCAGATACGGCATAGGTTGGGCTTCTGTTCGTCGTCTTCTGAACAACCGCTTAGAGCACCGACCTGTTATAGAGTGTCACTTGAAAACCCGATAATTTCCTCTATAGTACGACAAAAAAAAAACAAAAGGCACCAGCTACACATCAAAGTAAGAAGGTGGAAAACTCATATTTGAAATCGGTTACAAAATATAAAACTAATATTAAAGTAAAAGCGGCATACGAAAAAACTTGTTAACTAGATCTTAATTATATGGTGATAAAGATGTTTTTCGATAAACAATTACACTAACGTTCTAAATGCGTCTTGATACGTAATTCTGTGTAACCGTTAAACCTCCCTCTAGTTACTCTTGAATTAAAAACTCACCTGAACTTTGCCTGTAGAATTAACGCAAGCTGTGTACCCGTAGTCCTGTGAGTGCACTTGGGCCTGGTGATTCAATATCGTATATCCATTGTTTATATTCTGGTCTTTCTGAATTTCCTGAACATACATCTTTGGCGGCGATCTCTTCAGCACAGGCGCTATCGTCTTCTGACTTGTGTAGTTGGGTTTTTGTTGGAATAAAGAGTAATTAGGATTGGTCTTCTGTGAGTTTGGCAGCAGTGGTTTGAATGTGGAAGAGGCGGTGATAAGAGGGTCTGATTGGTTGGGCGGTCTAAAGTCAGCTGTGAAAGAATACGTGGCGGATGGATATGATGTGGGGCTGATGACGTTTTGAGCTTGAGGGTATACCACGTTGACAGATGGCGTTGACGCATTCTGGTTCCATTGTACCTGTAGGAATTATCTTTTTTCTAATCATGTTCGCTATTTCTAGGCAACAGCAAACATTTTAACAGAGAATTTTACTATTACGTAACCTGGCTAAGACTGGTCTTTAAAACATTATAATAGATCTATGAAATTATCTTGTATGGGCTAGTGGCTTTATTGAATTTATCTTTCGCTAAGCAGTACAAAATAGATTTTTTAATTGCAAACATGCTTAATCTACGATGCTACGCAACGCTACGGCGTGCTACGCCGCCGCCCGTTTCTATTACAACGATTCTACGACATTTACGCGGAGTTTTATTTTATACCGACTCAATTCGTCTGTAAATTTAATTCACACTAGTTTTAGCCCGCGATTCCATTCACGTGTAATTAAAAAAGAACAAAAGCATGTAATAAGATCATGTGTGCCTCCAGGCTATGTTCTACATCTATACCAAACATCGAAATCCGTTCAGCCACATTTATAAAATTAGTAAGATAAAAATTCTGGAAGTGTAACTGGGTATTTGTTATGTATAATCGCGTCCCGCGGAACCTTAAAATGATATTTGGTACGGTATTATTATGTGCTTTAAGGTTGAATATTAAATACCTGTGAGCAGAGCTGGTCAGGTGGACAGCCATGCATAGTCATGTTCATAGACACGTTGACGCTCATGGTGGGGAAGAGGGGGGCGGCGCCGTAGTGCTCATAGTACGGGTACCCCCCGCTGCCGTTCATCATCATCTATTACCGTAAAGTTGTTAACACAGTGCTTATACAATGGATGGAAAGTAATTGTAAAATAACCCGCTTTACTGACACATACAAAATAAAACGGGACGTTCGCTCGGATACGAGTGGACGGCACCTCGAGTATAACCACGCCCCACTCGGATCCGAGTTAAGTGCGCTATGTGTTAATATTGCAAGTTATTAATTGTGTAATGATCTTATAACGTTGATTCCTAAACTCACGCACGTTCAGTTCTGACAGTTTTTAGTTAAGACTGTGCTTAGGCAAAACTTTAACTGTAAACAATTAGTCATCAAAACTGAGCGCATGTAACTCGTAGCTTTCGTAAGTGTACTATAAATAACATCAATTGCAAAGGCATATAAAACGAACCTTTTGAAACTTTAATATTGAAATAATAGAATGTGTAACTTTGATTGCAACAGCTTTGAAACAACCCAAATCGGCAAAGTTTTAATAAGGGTAACGTTAATGTTAGACATTTTCAGGGAAGCCAATACGGAGCTTTTGCGAACGTAATTGAAATAATTACACAAAAGCCGTACGCCCCACGCACCCCGGATTTACCTGTACACACCCCACCCATTCATTCCCCCGATAACTCACTCACTTTAACTAAACTGTGCTACAGCTTTTCATCTCTGTCTTACATTAGTAAGTACTAATAAGAGTAAAGAGTACGACTATACCTGTGGATGTCCGTTATCAGTGGCGCAGTCTCCGTGCACCACGGCGTGCTTGAGGGAGAGAAGGACGTCGGCCGCCTCCCCGCCCCGCTCTCTGCACTCCCCGCCGCTGTTTCTGCTGAAGATAAAATCCAAATTAATATCTTCCTTCATATTATGACGTAAATATCAACGGTAATACCTAGAAATGTTTCCTGTCTACGTAAATGAAACGTCAAAAGATTTCACAAGACATTAAACTTATTTTTGATTTAAACATTCATCTAGATGTAATAGTCAAAGCTCCTTTACAACTTAAAACGTTTAAACTATAATGAGACATTATTAGAACTAATTCAACGCCTACATTCATTATAGTTCAGTCGATTATTTAAACTATTGTGACACGACAACGGTATAAAAGGGTAAAAATATGATATGATGTTTTGATTTATGTAATCCGAGATTATAGCCCACTGTGCACCGCTCCGCCGGTCGCGTCGCACCGCTCGTCGTAAGTTTCGTGACCGCGGCTAGATTCATACAATTATTCTAAACACAATACAACCACTTTAAAATAACCTATACTATTATTGTACTTAACTTATTTTCTGAGGAAGGTTCAACCACTATAAGAAACTACTAGATTTTTTGACTCTCCCAATAAAAAGTTCGATAAAGTTAAGAGATATATGCGACACTGCCGATAACCTAGTCTAGATCTAAGTGGCAGCTATTATTATCGTCTTCCCTTAGTGACACCTAGAATAGAGTTTTAACTCTTTCCGTCGGTGAGGTTTTGAAACTTACTTGTACCCGGAGCAGGGTGAGAACGGGAAGAGCGATGGCAGTGGATCGAGGTCCAGTGACGGCAGGGAGAATGATGCCATGTCGTCTGGCCAGGCGTCGGCCGCGGGTGCGAGGTTTACATCGCACGGCAGCGACTCGCCTAGTGCCCCCAGCTCCTCTCCATTCTCGGGGCAGCAGTTCTCTGTCTCCTGCTGCAAGGTACACGTCAGGAATTGTAAGGTGTGCACCTTGGACTAAACTCTCGGACAACTGTTGAGCGATTGTCGATTGTTTCGCGGGCCTATCAACTGTTTAGTTGCACAACTAAAAATCGGATAGTGTACAGCTCCATATTAGCTCATATCAAAGCGAGACTAAACAGTTAGTTTCAGGTATGAGCATACTCTAAAGGTTTTTTTTTAAAACAGGCGGCAAACGAATTATGTCTCATGATTGAAACTGGATTGCTTTGGGTATGATACTTTCATGTGCTTCGATATTTTTCATAAATTTTTCACTAATTTTATAATTTCGGTCTTGAATTTTCGGATTCTACAATTTTTAAGGAATCCTGTTTGTGTAGAAACTAAATAAACAACATGTCTTATCAATTAACTAATCATTTCCAAATTCAAAAATTCAAATTTAGAATGCGTCCTCTAATTCTCGGAACGGTTTTTTAACTATTTAAATTCGATTTTTAAATTTCCACTTTCTAACCTGACAGCACTCGTCCTCCGCGAACTCTCTGACTTGATCTACACAGGTGCAGGGCTGCAGAGGGTCGCAGCAGAGGCCGTGGCAGCCGGGGCAGTACTCCGCCAGCCCGTACTGCGGGTTGTTGGGCATGTAGCAGTCCATGGCTCCGCCTCGCAGCCTCGCGCATCTCACGGCGCAGGGGCGGTACACTACCGCCTAAATTTGTTTCCGACGCTTGTAATCCCGCGTTGGCATGGCTACCGAAATATAGATATCTAATTTTAATACAGTATACAGTTGTAGTGAAAGATTTAAAACGTTCGGTATACACCGTCATACGGCGGTTTTTAATTAATTGCTTAGTTGCATTCCATTAATACATAAAACAATAGTGCATTTTAAACCATTGCGAATTCAGTAATTTTTAGAAAATGATTTATAGGTTAAGAAATGTCTTATACGATATACCATACCGAATTGTGTATTATCTAGTTACAAACCCGATATCCTACCCTGTTGTGCTGCGGTCGTGAGTGTTTTTATCAATATTAACTACTAGCTTTCGCCCGAGACTCCGTCCGCGCGGAATTAATAAAAAACAAAAGTGAGTAGCTATCCTCTACATCTGTACCAAATTTCACCAAGATCCGTTCAGCTGTTTAGGCTACAAACTCTAACAAACATCCATTCATCCATCTAAACTTTCGCATTTAGAATATTAGTAAGATTTAACATGTATCTCAAGTGGTCCAAACGTTTAAATTCCCATCACGAAACATGTGATCCAGTGTAGAACTAAAACAACCGACATTGCCTAAATAGAGGCAATGTCGGTTGTTAGATTTGTTTGTTTGTTGTTGTTAATTGTCGGTTGTAAGAATATCTTAGAGCTACGTACAGGTTGTTGCAGCGTCGATAGATCTCTCAAAAATTGTCATCATCAACTTGCCCTTATCCTTTATGGAGGGTCGGCACAGTATGTGCTGCTCTTCCATACATCTCTATCAGCCGTCATATCTGAATCCAATCCTTTCTTAAGCATATCCTCTTTCACACAATCCACCCATACTTTCTTCGGTCTTCCTCTTCCTTTGTAGCCATCCACATTCATTCTTAACACTTTCTGGTTTATGTCCCCATCGTCTCGTCGCATAACATGTCCATACCACGCTAACCTTTTGCTTCTCAATTTCTTCACCACTGGCGCTACTTTCAAACTTCCTCTAATATACACATTCTTAAATCTTATCTCTCAAAAATTGTATCATGGATATATTCGTAGTCAACAACGTAGGCTAGATAAAGCTTCAAAGAGTTGACTATCGCTATAATAATTGATGCATAGGGCATCATGACAAGTCCATTAATGGACCGCAGGCTAATGTTATGGTAAACCAAGCTATTTTTGTCCGGTATTGATTGACTACATATTTGATCTTTGGCACTGAAAATCATCTTTTTAGGTTATTTCATTTATTTAAATACATGGTCGGTAAAAAATAACCGACAACAAGAACAAGCTATGGGTCGGTGATAGGAACATAGGCATTCACTTGTTTTTTTAATTTTCTAGTAACTTTATAGGTTTAGTTTGAGAAGTGAAAATCATACGAAAGAGACTGTAGTAATCGAGTATTTATGTACCTAATTTTTGCAAATCTGATAATTACCTAATCATATCTTACTAATATTATAAATGCGAAAGTTTAGATGGATGGATTTTTGTTAGAGTTTGTAGCCTAAACGGCTGAACGGATTTACATGAAATTTGACATAGATGTAGAGGACAGTCTGGAAGAACACATAGGCTACTCACTTTTGTTTTTTTTAATTCCACGCGGACGGAGTCGCGGGCGAAAACTACTATTATATAGAGGAAATATTTGTATTTTTGTACTTTTGTATGTATTGAAATAACTTAAAAATTACTATTCAGATTTCAAATATTCTTTCACCATTAAAAAGCTACATTATCAGGTAACATAGGCTATGTTTTTAATTCTCTTATAACTTCACGGGGACGAAGTCGCGAGCAACAGCCAGCTATAAAATAAACTAATTTAAATAAAATAAATTATAGTGACTTGTGGTTTTGATGATCTATCAAGGGATAGCGTTAGTGAGATTAAGTGAAAAAATGAAGTGTCAAGTATGCCTACTCTACATATTTTGAATCTCTCTGTTTATACTGAAATGCTCACTTTTTGTAAGACGACAAAGCAATAGAATTAAGTCGAAATCCATCAGATTACAGTAACTTCACCAATTACGGGATTAAAGGCCGAATACATTTAAATACGCTTAGGGCCTGTCCCACCACTAGCTGATAGATGCTCAGATAGCTTAAAAATGACGTCACTCTCAGATAAGGTAACAAAATCCGTTCTTTCCATCACATGTTTTAAACATTGGATTGTTATCAGACAATTTACAATTTGGTGGGACAGGCCCTTAAACTCCAAATTCCAATAAAATTTTGCGAAACGATGCGTTCGAGATTCGTTTCAGTATACGGGCGTTATGTAATTTCAAGTCTAGTTGTAAATTAGCTACTCTATATCTTAAAATAAATTATGGGTGTAACCTTATTCAGATGTGTTTTAATCTCTATAATTTTTTATGATAAAACTAGTTTTCGTCCGCGACTCTGTCCGAGTGGAATTAAAAGAAAAACAAAAGTGTACAGCCTATGTGTTCTTCCAGACTTCTATCTATACCAAATTTCAACGAAATCCGTTCAGCCGTTTAGGCTACAAACTCTAACAAACATCCATCCATCCATCCATCCATCTAAACTTTCGCATTTATAATATTAATAAGTATGAAGTATGAAAGTATGAATTAGTATGATTGGTTTTCATTCTTATAATTGAATAATTTTGAAGAGACAAGGGCCTGTACACCAAATTGAAAATTGTCTGATAACAATGGATATAGAAAATATGTGATGGAAATATCGGATTTTGTTCCCTTATCTGACAATGACGTCATTTTTAAGCTATCTGAGCCTCTATCAGACAGTGGTGGGACAGGCTCTTAATGTTTTAATGCTAATCATAATTCGCAATAAAATACTTACTTTTTAATTTTTCAATAATTAACAACTATTTTTATAGTATCTCACGTTCACCCGTTCGCGCAATTTTCTTAAAAAAGGGGGTACACAGTTTTCGCTACACCTTCTAATATTGATAATTAATTCTTTAGTTGTTTATTTATCGTTCGTATTGTAAGTATTTTTTCAATAGTATGAAGTCAAATTGTTCGAAGTCAGGTTTTATTTTTAACCAGAATTATAATGTAACTGAATTCCATTATAAAATCAATAATTGAAAGTTGTAAAAAACTTAAAGTTCGAGTAGACATCCGTTCCCAATCCCGTTATAGTTAAGGAAAATTTACTCAAAAATACTTGAAATCGCACTAGATTTCTAGGCCCATGTTTCTCTAAATTCTGTACCTAAATAAAAAAACGAAAGTGAAGAAAGCAGCAATTAAAATACATATGTTTTGTGCAGTTTTTTTTAAAATATCATAAATTGATAGAAAAAAACATGACTCGTCATACGGAACCTATCTACTATTGTTTCCGCCATTTATTAATTGAATTATTAATATTATCTTATACTAAGAATATCAAATGATTAATAGATTAATGTAAATTACGAGACTTACCTTTTTAAAAGCAAAATCCCGAATTATATCCAAATGCAATTTAAAATATTCAATTCAAAACACATCACAAAATCACAGTTTCGCACAGCACTTCACTAATTAAATTAAACGAATCGTTGAAATAACCCGCCATGGCAACACCGATAGAAGTTAAACTATAATAAAAATATTTTAAAATACTGATAGAGTACTCAATTAATATGTTTATTGCCGGACGCTCCCATACAGTGTGATGGTGTTCACTAAATGGCTATTTCTTGGTTAATGCACACTTCACCCGCCCCCACGGTAATTGGCTGTTTGTATCCAACCCCCTCGCCTGAAAAAAAAACATTGACATGACATATTGTGCGCGGGAAAGTAGCTGTCAACGGGTATCAGGTTATGGCGGGCTTTTGTCTGCGGCTCTGCGGCGGGGAACGTTTAGTGAACCGATACTATTTATAAGTTAATTAATTAAAATAACTATCTATGACAATGCCTTTCAGACAGTTAAATTTAACCTTAAAATCAAGAAAGTGATAAAAGCAAGTGACTAAGGTTGATATTGTTTTTATAATGGGTGAAAACATCTTAGGTCACCACATATCTCATTTTGACCGACTTCCCAAAAGAAGGAGGTACTCAATTCGTCTTTTTTTTTTTTTTTTTTTACTTATCGTAACTTTTATCATGGTAGAGATTAGAAATAAAAGCGGCAAAGTCAAAAGTAGTGTTCCAAGATGGCTGTCAGAGGTCTCTGCCTACTCCTCTAGGTTACGGGCATGACGTTAATGTTTGTCATAATTGTATCATCATAACTAGCTCACTATAGGTCCCCACTTAAGGGCTCGGAGCATACACTAAATTTGAGATGACTAGACCTTAGTCAACCACGCTGTCCCAATGCGTGTTGTTTCCTAGTTGTATAGCTCATTTATATTTTTTATACTAATAAGGCAATCGTTAACAATACAATATACATTCAGACACACCCTTCTTTTAATCTCATGTTCATGATCCGCCTTATTTACTTTTTACGATTTACTACATGTAAAAACCAGTACTAACCTTTTTGATGACTATTTAACATTACTCTTACATATGTACGTTTCTCCAACTCTACCACTATGCAGTGCAGTTCTATACGATATCTATCTTACTAGTTAATATTATAAATGCGAAAGTTTAGATGGATCGATGGATGGATGTATGTTAGAGTTTGTAACCTAAACTGCTAAGCTGTCGACAAAATTTGGCATAGACGTAGATTATAATCAGGAAGAACACATAGGCTACTTGCTTTTGTTTTTTTTTTAATCCCATGCAGACGGAGTCGCCAGCGAAATCTCTTATTTTTATTGTTGCAATCTTTACTATTAATATTAAAACAGCAATTTCATACTGCATTTTAATCTTCTGTATGAAATCCGATACACCAGTAGCGTGCACACAAGTTAAAAACAAAACAAATTTCATAAGAATCGATAAGTAGAATGTGCAATATGACCACAAGAATGTACGACCATTAACTAAATATATCAAGTAAATCACAAAAAAGTTACACTGTATGATATACAAGCTTTCGCCCGCGACTTCGTCAGTGCCAAAATCACATAGTTTACTTACTTTTGTTAAACAAGATCTTCCAGACTTTGCTCATAAATTATGTGAGTTTGTATGTGGTTACTTCCTCAAGAAAACCTAAAAGACTTTGATAAATGTAACTATTATTTTTATATTGATTTCGAAAGACACTACTCGTATAATGATATGTTAGCTATTCAGTAAACGGTAGTTACCGGATTTTTTTCGTTTTATAAAATTTGTTTCTGCTTTATTTTTGTACCCAAATTGTATGAATGAAAACATCTTCAGCATCATTTTACAAATACACAAGTAATATTTGTAGTTTTTTTTTATTTATTTTATTAATCAATAAAACAGTAAATATCCCAGGTATGGCAACACCTGACGGTATCGATTGCCAGTATGAGAAGTGCTAGCGGCCACCCAGGTCGAGGGTAGTCATGCGAGATCTCGACGTCCCGTTTCAACCAGATGTCGTGAACCCCGTGCGATACCCGTGGTACCTTCGAACTAAGAACTAACACAATAACATCCGCTTATCGCATTAATAGGCAAAAATTCGCTTTGACAATCTATACTTTAAGTATATTAAGAGAGTGCATACCTGAAACTAAATTATCGCACAACTGTTTAGTCTCGCTCTGATTCCTATGAGCTTATATGGAGGTGTGCACACTACTTGATTTTTAGTTGTGCAACTAAACATTTGAATTGGCTGCGAAACAATCGACAATCGCACATTTGTGCGATAGTTTAGTCAAAGGTGTCCGCCCGCTCTAAAGCGTATACACACTTCTTTGTTTTGACCAAATCTCCTTATTAATATTTTACATACTTTATAAATATAATTGCAGATGAAATGTAAAAAGAAAGATAGTTATGTGTGAAACTTCTAAACACGTACGTATATTGGTATCGCAACTTCGTGGGCGGTATCGAACAGGCATCGCTGCTCACTGAGCCGAGTGCAGCCGAGTGGCTCCGAGGCATTCTGCATGTTCACACGCGGTGCAAACTTCTCTACTTCACACGTATCAGCGAAACGCGGATTTTTTGTCAACAGCATCCGTCGCTTATGTTATTTGGCTTCTATGAAATCATTGATCTGTAAAAAGCAAACTTTTTCTTTTATTAAGTCAGAGATAGCAAAAACTGAGACTGCATTGAGCTGCCATATGTGTGTAGTTAATTAAAAAAATATACTCAACTGCCTGTTACCCAACTGCCATATTGAGGGACTAGGATAGTGAATTTTTCATACTAAGTAGGTATTGATATGATCTAAGCTATCTCTAGGGGAACCCATTGCTCATCTTTACCAAGCAACTTAGAAAGCATTAGGGTGATTGTAAAGGCTTACACGTTGACCATAGACATGGAACAAAATCGATCGGAAGCGCTCACCTGCGTGCTCGGAAACGGAAGTGTCGGATGTCGTGTCCGGAGACACCGGACACCGGAGTGCAGAGGACGCCCTCTGACATAACGTCACACGTCACCTCCCAGTCGATCGACGGGACGCTTTTTATGCAAAATAATATCGAATTACAAGAATTAGACATGTTAAAACGTTAAAATTCTAAGTTTCTTTCCGGATTAAGTATAGGAAAGTTACGTTTTTAGTATCTGTATTATCAGGTCTTACAGCCCAAATAAATTCTCGATGCAAATAATAAAATAAAGTATTATTATTCAATAGACCTGTAAATTATACGAGTATAGTCGTATTAGAATTTACGACCAGTACCAATTTGGCTATTGTCGATTTTAAATACGTTCAATCAAAGAAACAAAAGAACCAGGATCAAAGTTGTCTCAATATTTATAAACAAACATTATCCTGTGACTTAGAAAGCAGTCCCAAGAGATAAAGCACTTCCATTTGACGATACATCCCCATGTAAATTAATTCGACCTTAAAATCGTTAACAATAAATGCTCTACACCTGTGTTTGCCCTCAGGCTAAACGGCAAGTGTACCCGATAATTTTGATCTCACCGGACAGGTATGGTTTTTAATCATTGTTTGTTCAAGGGATGAGGGAAAATATTGGGGCGGTTTTTTTTTTAAACTGAATTAAGTGGTCTATTACCCCATTTAGGAGTGCGATTTTTATATTGTTTGATACTAGTTAATCAATAGACTTTTTATCTATACTGATATTATAAAAAGGAACGATTTATATTTTGGATTTCTGTATGTATTGAAATAACTTAAAAACTACTGGGTCGATTTCAAAAATTCTTTCACCATTACGTTACTACGTTATCTTTGAGTAACACGGGCTATGATTTTTTATTATTATTTTTTAATTTCACGCGAGCGTAGTCGCGTCCAACAGCTAGTATTTTTATATTTATTGATGAAGATAATTTCAATTTTGTTCTCATGTTTCCAATCAAACCGAATAGTTAACTTTTTTTCTTTTTTTTGTAACATATTTTTTTTTTTTTTTATAATATAATATGGCAAACGAGCAATCGATCACCTGAATCCGCCCAAAATGGCGAAGCGACCGCTGCCCATAGACATCCGCAATTGCAGATGCGTTGCCTACCCTTAATCGACGGAGGAGGAGACGCACATAAAAAGGATATTTCCCCTTCCTATGCGTCACCTCTGCCGTCAAATCCACTTTCCCTTCCCATCCTTTCTCAAAAGAAAAAGGGTGGGAAGGAAAAGGGACTAAAGTTGGGCCTCCGGCACCACACTCATCAGGCGAAACGCGGAATTTCTCCCACTTCACGCCTGTCTTCTGTGCGGTCGTGGTATTACACCGGGCGAGCCGACCCATTCGTGCGAAATTGTTAAAGCGGGCTCTACCACTGTAATAAATAAACCAGCGCTTGATCACGACTCCACCTTAAGCTAAATGAAGACGCGGCCGAAGGATAGAGCGCGCTAGCTCAATAAGTGCCGATTCACCCTGCTAACTATATCATTTCTTTGTTGTTTATTATAGAAGTCAGAGTTGTTGGGCTGTGAAAAGCTTTTGCACATGTGTGATGTATTTGCTACGTGTTATTGATAACTTCCCCGTATTTAAATAGACAACAATTCATCAGAGTGGTTCTCATCAAAAACAATAACATTTTAAACAGATTGCTAGCTCCCTGTAAACTGATACGCCTCAATCTGAAATGTAAATAAAAGATAATGTGTGTAATTCAATATTTTATTGCGGATTCGCAAGTTATCTTTGCGGATGCTCTCGATTGATTCGGATTTAATCTTTAAAGGAGGGGAATGGTGACGCGTGGCGCGCGCGTGTCTTGACAGATTGCCGCCATATTCATTTTTGTTATTTCTTTATAAAGCGTTGTACACATTAGAAAATTGCTTATTCCAAAAATGTTAGTCTTGTTATAACTATTTCTTGTATGAATTAGGTAGACGAGGCTCACCTAAAAATAAAACCATAGACAATATGTTTTTAAAAGTATTCCGATGGAAACTCACGGTAATAGCCATGATTATTCCAATATTTCGAATCGATGTAGTCTTACCATTGTTTAATTCCTTATTAATTGAAGCTTTTTGCATACATACTGAGAGTATTATATTTTACACTATATAAATTAACATAAAATAATGTAGCAAAATAAATAAGTAGAGGTTAGTGTGTACGCGCCCTTAAGCCACAAAGTAAAGTGGGAGTATTACCGGTAATCATTGTCATTTAGGGTTGCGTAAGCCGGGAACGACGACACGGTATGTGGTTATAGTTTCAAAACTATCATTATACACTCATTTCTACTGATCATATGTTATTATGAGCGAACCGCCCAAACTTCGCACTTCAAAAATATACGATTTTTGTTCTAATATAGTTCTACATTATAAAATACTAGCTTTCGTCCGCGACTCCGTCCGCGTGTAATTTAAAAAAGCCTATGTGTTCTTCCAGAATATCCTCTACGTCTATGCCAAATTTCATCGAATTCCGTTCAGCCGTTTAGGCTACAAACTCTAACAAAAATCCATCCATTCATCCATCCATCCATGTAAACTTTCACATTTATATTAATATGATTTTTGTTCCACATTCCACGAAAAGGGACTAAAGTTGAGCCTCAGTCACCTCACTCATCAGACGAAACGTGGAACTTCTCCCACATTAGGCCTGTCTTCTGTGTGGTCGTGGTATTACACCGGGCGAGCCCATTCGTGCTAAGATAGAGGGCTCTACCATTGTACCACATTTGGTTTGAAACAGTAAGCTCAATTGTCATTGAATTCTACGTACTCGTATAACGAAGTAACTCGACTTTATTAAAACAATTTTCTGTTTCCAAGAATTTATTCAGAAATTTAATTATAATTCAGTATATTACATAGCTTTATATCGCTAAAACTTAAAAATCAATTCAATTTATCGCAGTGCGCATTTATTTTATTTTTCCTCCGAACAAACATTTAACAGGTCGCAAGCTTGAATAGCGAGCTTGCAATACTAGGCACAATAGCGGGAGGGTTTTTAATTTACCTCTGAACAGAGAAGCCGTACGCTGAAGCCTCACAACTTGTAATCGATTGGTAGAATGGCGGCGGCTTTTTCGGGCTCTATCACGGGGGAGCTTTCAAATGCACTTATTTATAATAGTACGTTTAACGATGATTACAATTCAAAAGTAAATTGATGAAGCATTTATTTCACTAATGTATGTCGTAGTATTATAGTTAGTTGTATAGTTCAGTGATGGATATTGTTTAGTTATTTTATTTAAAAAAATGAGCTATCGCCCGCAAACGTTAGCGCAAATTTGGATCACCCGTTACGCCATTTTGACAGCACGGAATTTTAAAAAAAGTAGCCTATATTATGCCTATCCATGTCAGCTACCCTCCAGTGAATGTCCCGTCGAAATCAGCCCAGCCGTTACGGAGATTACCGGGACAAACGCGGCTTGCGGACAGACAGACAGACAGACACACAGACCGAAAAAAGTTTTTTAGGTGCGATTTTCGTTTCAGCTACGCAAATATATGATCTTCCCGAAATCTAGAATTTTTCTTTTGATATTAGACACTCCAATTATATAATAAGTATAGATACATAGATGTCGCCGAGTATCCATACGACCTCACAAAGAGCCAGAGAATCCTAAATTGCATCAAAAGCGCATAAAGTTAGCAGTGCGATGTTGAGTCGCTAAGACCGAAATCCGCAGAATTATAAATTAACTATATTGAAGAATTGCTCAACTTATGAACTGGAACTACAGAAAAACTGAACAGACTACTGGTATATAATAGCACATTATAATTCAAGTAATTGGTCTAGCACGAAGGGTTGTGATATGGCGACCATATAGGCCACGTAAGGTGGATTAAATCAAGCGTGACAAGTCATTATTTTATTAAAGATTTTCTAATCATTATTTAAAATAAGTTATAAAATATTTTTGGAGAACCGGCCAAGATTGTTACAGTATTATTCGACAAAGTATCTGTAGTTCCTCTGGTATTTCGGATGTTCATAGGTGTATTTGTTTCCTCGGTGTTTTCCCGCATGTTTGCACTCTACTCATAAAAAATGATCTACCGATTTAAATAACACTTAATACAGTCTATTGATATTCACCTTCAGTGGAAAATTATTACACTAATGTAAGAAACATGACCAATGTAAAAAGCTCTTATTATTAAATATCCGAGTACAAAAACATAAGTAGTTGGCACGTCGGGCAAAGGACTTCTTTGGTTCTCCACGTGCCATCTTAAATACGGGTTCTGTAATATGTTTGCATTAAACGTAATAACCAAAAAAAGTGACGAACATTAAAGAATCTTAAATTAAAAACGAATTAATGAAAATCAAATATTCTTGTAACAGTTACTAGATAAAAAATACTCAGTGCTTCAAATTTTATAGTAGCAACACTGCGACAAAAAATATCTGAAAATATTTATCTGTGCCAACTTCAAATATCAATTGTCAAATTTTATTGTCGCAAAAATTTCAGTCATATTTTGAAACATTTATTACGTGATCATTAAAATAATATTTAAAAATATATTATCAATATTAAATAGATCCATTTTGGGATTGCCGTTTTTTTCGGCTGTGTAAATTATTGGTGGAAGTGCGTGAAGATTCGCATAAATGAATGATGTCGCTGAGGTCGAAGGTCCTGGCTCTAGTGGAGGTGGTTTTACGAGTTCCACCTCTCTTTGTGGTGGATGAGTTCCTGAAGATCAGCTTGGGGCTACCGGTGTCGAGCGGCGAGGAGGTGTTGGTGCTGAGCAACGTGACAGTGGATCACGTAGACATACCAGAAACAGATGGCAATTACTACGATGCCAACTTCTACAATGCATTCTTCTTCACTTTCTTCAAATTCGTCGTATGTTGTTTAGGTAAGTTGAGTTTTTTAGAAACTATTCTTACTTCAACTATTTGAAGGCCCTTTCAATTTCGCAAGACATTTCGCAATCACGCAAACTGTTTACCTGGCGTGGTAATGTCACAATGTATGCAGACCCTGAACAAGTATTTTGATCATTTTAAATATTTGATATTTGCATTATTCTCTCATATGAACTTTAATTTTATGATTATACATTCATTTTACACTTATAATTTCAAAATATTAAAGTAACACTTATATTTTTTTTAAATCCAAACTATCTGGGGTAGACAGATATAGTCATAACTACCTACATACATTTTTATTACAATTAAATCTAAGATGTGGACAAGCAACATATTACAATCTTGTATATGTAGGTTAAAAAAACACTTCAAATATTCAATAGTTGTCTCAGAATTTAAGATAAGCCATTCATTATTTTTTAAAACATAGTAATCAATAACCATGATGCATTAAATTGTTGATAAGAGTCTAAATGTCATTTATAAGAATGACTGTACAAAATATTATGTTGAACCATGAAATCTCCAAGTATAGTTCTTTTCAAATATCTTGTTGGACCAACTTCTTTTGCACAATGTACAGCTCCTTCATCCTGCTGCAACTTAGATTGTGTTCTGCACAGGAACTCATGTAACATGTAGTTAAGAGCTGTCTCAATATCTGAAACCTACAGTATCAAAATTAAATATCTACAAATTTACTTATATAAAGATATTGGCATTCACATAATAGCTTCATTGACTGTAGTCTAGATGTCTACATTCATTTGTTTTTTGCCATAATTTATTTATACTAGAGTTACCAAAACAGATATCCTGTTTATCCCTTTTTTAAATAAGACAGTTGTCTGCCTTATTGTTTTTTAATTTAACAATTAGTTTCAATTGATTTTCTAAACTTGTGTTTCTATTCACAAATAATTTTCTAAGACAATATTAACCTATTTCATACAAAGTTTTAAAGTAATTTTTAATAATGGAATAATTACAGTTAGATATTGTTCCAATCTGATATCAAATATTACACATACAGAATGAAAGAAACGTGTGGTAAGGGTGATAATTCAAATTTTATTATGAAACTTGCCGTCTTGCATATCATTCATTGCAATATTCATAGTTTATAATACTTTTAGATTAAAATTCTACAGTAACTCAGGTTTATGATATTTTTAATTGATAATGACTTGTCAAAATATTTAATGGTTTTCTTGTTTATACCCAAATATCCTCATTCTTCCTAATATATTTTTAACAGCAATAATATTAATATATGTTGATGGGGTAGTCTTTAAGCAATTGACTGAACAGGACCATAATTTACACATGTCTATTCAATCCCTGACATATACCAAAGGTTTTCGTATTTCATAAGTATACTAGCTGTTCGTGTGCGGATTCATCCGCGTGAAATTATAAAAACTTTATTTTATTGTTTACATTTGTCAAATTATCAATAGCAAATGTCAAAATTATATGAGATGATGACAAACCATAGCAACCTTGCTTCCTCCATGTTGGCAGCAACTTATGGTCTCTTTCTTACATTAGGGTTTTTATCCAAAATATTGACCCTCTAAGTTTAATGGCGTGAAAATATATAGCCTAAAGCGTGATGTAAGTGTAGGGCTTTTTATTAAAAAAGAATTATTCAAAAATATGCTGTAATCGCTGACATCTTAGGCAACCAAGAAGTGGGTGTTTACGCTTTATTATAATAGTATAGAAGTATAGATATAGATAATTATTATAATATAATATAATTATTATAATTATAGTATAGATATAGATTTAAAGAAGACATTGCGATGCAACCTGCATATACCATTGAAAGAAAAAACAAAGATGTGTGAAGTCAACCTGCATTGGGCTAGTGGTTGACTGGTCAAATGTAGTATTGTGTTCCAAATAGATGTATTAATAAAAATTACTATAGTTAGCTACCATTATTATGGTCTTATTTGAAGTAGTTTTTATATCTATTTTACATTTTTCTATTCTCTAGAGATCTCTAGAGGCCCATTGTTACTGTTCTTCTAATCCATACTTGATCTATTTTCATCAATAAAATACCAGTTGCTGAAAAATGATTGCATATTTAAGTAATTTTACTTCATACTTACTTCCTTTTTTTTAATAATATAAATCCGAAAGTTTTGATAGATGGATAAACATCCATCCATCTAGTTAGAAGGTATTTCCATGAAATTTAGCGTAGAACATATTCTGGACACAAGCTATATTTTTTTATTCCGCATGGTAATTGTAAGTCAGTATCTAATATGTCAAAAAATGTAAAATATGTTATTTAAGTGTATGGTAAAGTAATTACTCTGTGTTATTGTCAAAACAAGCCTACCAAATTATCCAAAGATAATTTTTATCATATCAAAGTATATTTTAATAATTATAAGTCACTAACTGTTGCTCGCAACTTCGACCTCATGAAATTAAAAAATATAGCCTATGTTACTCACAGATAAGTTAACTTTATAATGCTGAAAGATTTTTTAAAATTGGCCCAGTAGTTTTTGAGTTATTTCAATGCATACAAAAATAGAAATCTTTCCTCTTTAGTATAGATTTGCCTTTTTTATCATTAATTCCACATCATTATTGCATATGTCGAGTATTTTTTATATGTGTTACATCATTATGAATTACTATATACTTAAATTTAGATAAGATTAGTTGTTGAATTGGAAATTACACTAATAAATGATAATAACAAAAAAATACTAGAACAAAAGGAGAATAAACTCTGTTTAGTTTATTCTTTAATCTATGATTTTAAAACACAAAAGACTTTATTATAAAAATAAATAAAGTTGGATTGGGT
Organism: Papilio protenor; assembly: GCA_029286645.1. Classification (NCBI taxonomy): domain Eukaryota; kingdom Metazoa; phylum Arthropoda; class Insecta; order Lepidoptera; family Papilionidae; genus Papilio; species Papilio protenor. The sequence continues at coordinate 739,429 of JAGSMZ010000010.1, read as the reverse complement.
GTCAAACTACATTTTTCGGAGTTTTACAGTTTTTTTAAGTTAAATATAATATTTAATGACTATGAACTTGTGTTTCAACATAATGACACATAGGTGTAAAGGTATACATGACTATTTTGGCACTTTATATTTTGTTGAAATACTAAAATAAGACTTTACTGATATTAAATATTAAATTGAGGCTGAATAACGAATTTGGTTATTGACATTAAAAAACTAAACTCATATTATGAGGGTTTCCTGTTGGATCCAACCTACCAACCAACAGACCCAAGAAAAACTTAAAAAAAAAAGAAGAAAATATCCCTTTTGGTTTTTCAATCGGTATGACGTCCAGTCCAATGGGAAACACCCTCAATTTATTGCTAGTAAATTAACCGAATAGATGTAAATGAAGAACACAATTTTTCGTTTATATATTGATTTTACATAAAGTACTGTTTTTTTGTGAAAGTCCGGTCGAAATCGGCCCAACCTTTTCGGAGATCACCCGGAACAAACGCGGCTTGCGGACAGACAGACAAAAAAAATTTAAATGCGATTTTCGTTATCAGCAACGCAAATACATCATCTTCCCGAAATCTGGAATTTTTCTTTTGATATTACAAACAGACACTCCAATTTTAATATATGAATAGATTTGTTAGTCTCATGAATGTATATACGGGTCATTTGTCTTTTATACTTATAGAAAAATCTAGAATAACCTTGATAGTCCTTGTTAACATGTTATACAATGTTATTCAATTCTGTTACACGCATTGCTTTGTATCACCATGACTTGAAGAAAAATGCCGTGTCATCGTGAAATTCACACTAATATATATGTGACCAAGTGACTATTATGTTTTAAATACTCATACAGTATAAAATAAGGTGGTAAGCGGCCAAAATTAATTTGCCTAAACAGTTAAGTGACCGCATCCCATAGAAATCCGTATTTGTATCCACTGCCTACCTTTAATCGACCGAGGAGGGGATGCACACAATGGACATATTTCCCTATGGGTCTACTCCACTATATAGCCAAATTATACTTTACGATACTCCTATAGCTTTTTTTTTGTTCTCTTTTTATTCATTTTGTTATTTATTTTTTATTATCTTTGTTTTATCAAAATGATTACTAAAGTAACATGATGCGTAAATAAGGTTATAAAACAATTAGATTTTAATTGATTTTACTATTAAGTTAAATTAATATTTGTGTCATTGCAGAATCTATGGGTGACAATCATTTTTTTTAATAGTTTAGTTGATATTAGATATTTTTTATGTTATTTTTTTTAGACTTAAACTTAGACTTTTAGCGATATTTAGACAGGGACTGCAACGCGTATCGTATGAGGCTGGAATCACTTTTATATTATTAATTATTTTGATGTTATTTTAGTTGAATGTAAACGTATATTTGTATTTTTTATAATAATCGTATAGGATGATTCGATAATTCGGTTTTATCTTGGTTCGATAGAATACTATCTTCGTTCTTCGTCCTTATTTGCTACTTAATGGCTAGTATTGATAATCAATATTTATCTGATACTAGCTGTTTCCCACGACTTCGCCCCTGTGGAGTTTTAAAGTTCAAAACTTAGATCGCCCCTTTTTTTTTAAGCCAAATTTCTAAGCCCGGTAGCTTGTGAAATAACTCAAAAGCTACTGGGCCAATTTCAAAATTCTTTCACCATTAGAAAGGTAATTTATCTGTGTGTAACGTAGGCTATATGTTTTATTATTTTTTTTAAATTCACGGGGACAAAGTCGCGAGCAACAGCTAGTTATAAAATATTTTTACTGAAACCACGTTGAAGTGTATAAAACCAGTGACGATCAGACCTAAAAACTTATACAACTAAACGGTGTTTAATTTTTTGTGGTATTCCAGCTTGTTTAATTCGGGTGTTTAAACAGTGGGAAATTACGGTTAGGTTTTACACAAATCAAATTACGCATACTTTACGTCATGGCAACAACTACGATAGACTACGATTTTTATTGATTAAAAATTCAAGGCTAGCGTCTGCTTTAATTATTAATCTGTATTGATTACTTTTGTTAACAACTTCCGACTTCGCGTATAGCAAAACAATTAAATAAAAGATACAAATACACACAGTGGTAGACGCCATCAACATCTGTTACGAATTGGTCGACACGTCTGGTGCAATACCGCGACCACACAGAAGACAAGTGTCAAGTGGAAGCAATTTTCTTATAAGCCCCTTTTCTTTTAAGGAAAAGGTGGAAAGGGAAATTGGATTTGACGGAGAAGGAGACGCAATGGAAAAGGAAAATCGATTAAAGATCGGCACGAATCTCCAATTGCGTATATATGCAGCGATTAACAAATCAAATTTGATCATTTTTATCTGTCAAAAACAATCCGTCCCGGAACCTTGATAACATTTTGCAATTTTGTTTTCTTATCTTTAACCTTTTGAAGTTAGATAAAATATATAAATGACCCTGAAGTAGACTTCGATACGCTTAGAAAACTTCGCTTGTTAATCAACAACCAGAACTAAAGCCCTAGTTAATAATAACGGCGTGATTTTTTTTTACAATCAAAATGGTAAAAAAATTGTAGTGTATATGAGGGTATTCCTATATAATGTACCGTCCGCTTACTAATAATAAATTAGTCTAGTACCAACCGCCGTTTCATTAGCACCCTTACATTACATTAGCGACGAGGATTTTAATTTTAATAGTGAACCCGCAAAGTATTTCGCGAAGAGGACGTGCGTCTCCTCGATAAGCGGACCCTCCCTACCCTACCGCTATATACACCCTACTATACTATACCCTCATATACACTACAGAAATAAAGTCTGATGTTGATCAAGATCTCTAAATTACTAGTCCGTCATCAGTGTGTTTCAAACGGTTTTATGTCACCCAGTATATCCTATGATACTCTGGAGAAGACGACTCGAATGACAACATTCGTAAATTCGGTTCAATCGTTTAGGGTCTAGGATGCCCCAATGACATTTACTAACCTACCCTACATACGCGAAAACAAACTTACATTCACGCTAAAAACTTACCCTCTTTGTCAGTCGAGTAAAAAATATACCTCTTACAACCTTTGACAAACGAACAAATTATCCACTGCTCTATCGTAGTTTAGAGCGAGCACACACCTTTGACTAAATTATCGCAGAACTGGTTAGTCGAGCTTTGACATAAGAGCTTATGGAGGTGCGTACACTACTCGGTTTTTAGTTGTGCAATTAAACAGTTGAATGGGCTGCGAAACAATCGACAATCGCACAATACACACAACAGTTGTGCGATAGTTTAGTCAAAGTTGTCCGCTCGCTATTATAATTTATTCAATTATTAACGGTACAAAATGTACAGTACTCGTTTTATTTATGTAGAATGTGGATGAAAAAAAAAAAACATTTAAATTTAAATCAACTTTTTGTTTGTTTTATAAGTCGGTAACCTTTTCTTTTACCATGAAACGCTGTGTGTTATTAAATTTACGATAATATTTAAAGTGTTCTGAGCGAATGATTACTATGATATTGTAACTTGGTACAGAGGCGACAATGCCCTTAACACTTGTATTTGTTCAAAAGAATTCGTGCACTTATGCATATTAGCCCAAAATACAGAGAATATATTTACGTTTACAATATAAGTGGGTAGGCAGAACATATTAACAATTTTCCATGATTTTAACAATGTTTATGTTAATCCAAGTTCTTTTGTAAATATGCATAGTAACATATTGTCATAATAAATTACACAAATCAATGGTTGACCTACGAAAAAAAACACAAGGTTGCTTCCGAGGCCATTGCTGAGAATTTGTAAAGTTTTTTTCTTGTAGTAAGCTAATTCTGAAGTTATTGAACTGAATCTATTAGAAAACTAGATTATCTTAATAGCCTACATTGTTATCATGTAATGTTAGATTTCAATTATTTTAAAGTAAACACCTAATATAGAATACCGACGGAAATCACGCACATTAAAAAATAAATCGTCAACTCTCATTGGGTCTAATTGAATTTCCGTTAAATGGTTGGTTGAAAAAAAATGTTTTTTTTCCATTAGGTCGATTGATTTTATAAATTCGATCGGTCCAACGGGAAACACCCCTCTCATTCTCAATAATAAACCTACAATGTGTTTTCTTATAGTTTTTTTTGTCAACTAACCAAATATAATAAATTTAAATCTTTCCTATACCGGTAAAGGTAATCAGACATCGATTGTAGGGCTCAAACTCTTTCGTAATGCTATCGATGTCCTAGCAACGTGTTGACTATACCAGTTTTCTGAATAGCAAGTTTCAATATTATATTTAAGATATTTTAAACCTTATGACAACACTAAAAGAATCGTTATTGTTTGAGCTAATAAACAGGATAACCGTCTGGGCTAAATAATTGGAACCGGTATTAATTTAGATTATATTTTAGAAAAGTGAAAGGTTTTTTATTCCAAATATCAAACCTTAAAATAAAACTCATATTGTATTATTGCAAAAAAATGTAGTTGATCGCCACTGATATAGAACGTGGTTAGAACACTTATTTAACTAAAAATTGTCTATGTTTTTTGGGTAACACAGATGTTTGAATACTTCTATGTAGCCAGTTATTAGAAACAACGATATCCTGTACCTGCCTCACGCTTCAAACACTTTATTAACAATAATTTACGTATCCGTTAGCCGTAATCCGGTGTTTACCGCACGATACCGAAATAAAACTGGGATAAATGTAATATTTCTTATTAGTTTAGAGCGAGCGCACACCTTTGACTAAACTATCGCACAACTTTTTGTCTCGCTTTGATATGAATTTGTTACCCTGCAGTGAAAGTCCCTTCGTAATCGGCCCAGCCGTTTCGGAGATTACCCCGAACAAACGCGGCTTGCGGACAGACAGACAGAATTTTTTTAAATGCGGTTTTCGTTATCAGCAACGCAAATACATCATCTTCCCGAAATCTGGATTTTTTCTTTTGGTATTAAAAACAGACACTCCAATTTTATTACATACTAGCTTTCCCCCGCGACTCCGTCCGCGTGGAATTAAAAAAAAGTGAGTAGCATATGTTTTCTTCCAGACTATCCTCGACATCTACTCTACAAATTTTATAGTCCAAAGTATATCTGGCCCACTTAAAATGATGCTGCTATCCCAGATAACAACGAGCATCTTTTGAGAGTTTTTTGATATTAACAGGATGATGAAAGCTGTCATAATTTAGTTTGATTCCCTTATGGTCATGATGTATGATTACATTGATAAGATTGCTTAAGAACCAATTAAAATTGTGCAATTTTAGGCTCTAAGCTACTAACATATTTAGCCAGACCGCCTAGGAATCGTATTTTACTTTATTGAATATAGCTATACTTATTTTTAAGGTTACATTTAAAATACATTTAATAGAGTTTCTGTAATTTGATTTGTTTGGATTTCTAACATTAGTTCTGACGTCATTCCATTGGGCATTCTGTGTTTGAATAAATTATAGTAAGGTCAAGTGGATCTGTTGTAGTTACGCTACAGAATCTGACATATTACAAAACGTCTAGACCGATTGTAGCTTAACTCGTTTGATAATTCGACATGCAACTTTTGTTTTGTTCTTTAATTCTGCATTGAATATTTTTTGCGTTATCGATTGCTAAGATATCGACTGATATTAGAAGAATCATTGTAGGTATTCATTCTTACGAGTGAAAATGTCTACAAATTACTTTATAAATCAATAGCATTAAAAAATAATATTGCTATAACTTAAATTGTTAGTTAGGTTAATTCTTCATTTGTTAGCAACATTGGATTAATTGAGGCAATAAATTAATAGACTTTAAACGTTACCTCGTCGTTTTATAGCGCTTTATCAATATTTCCGTATTCATCTGTATATCTGATAATTTATGGGTAAAACAAAGATTTTTAAATAATCTCGAGTCGACAAATTTACTGTTAACCGTGTAAAGCAGGATTCGTTCTAATTTTTTTTTTCTTTATAAGTGGGTTAAATTACGTTGTTTTTCTTTTCAGGGTGCATGTCATCGCTGTGCGTGTTCGTGCTTTATACGAAGCATTTAGTCATTGTGTACCTGTACCTCATCTCGCTCGGCCTCGTCTTCATCTCCTACTGGATCAACGTGTCGGCCATCAAGCAGATCCAAGCACTGACGCAAGCTGTCGGTTCCGCCCACTCATCAGTTAGCATGCTCGAAGACATTCTCAACCTAAACGTCAAGAGTCTGCTCGATCTCAACGGCCCCGGCTTCCTAGTCATACAGAACTTCGCCTTACAATATGGTCTGTCGTACCTCTTCAAGAGTGTCCATCTTGGACCCCACCATCAATCGATACAGAAAATGCTGCCTTTCAGTTTCATGGCACCGTCGTTCATTGCGATGCTCCCCGTGCCGCAGAGTTTCTTGCATCACTCGCCGGTCTTCTCTACGCTGTTGCCGCTCTTCCTCATCAACTACGTCCTCTGGTACTCCGCCTACACCATCGTCCAAGTCATCTATACGGGTTACCAGCACGGCAGGCTCTTTGTCAGCAACTACGGCCTGTCGGCGTTGGTCGAGACCGAGTGGATGCGACTCAATGTACCGTGCGTATTGAGGGTGTTTTGGGTATTGAGAGTGGCCGAACATGCGTTTCGGCTCCTTATAGACAACTACGACGACGATACCGAAGAAACTCTTAAGGTGTCAACTCTCCTGGCTGTCCAAACTCTCGCCTCTATGGCGAAATCTTTGCTGGTAACGGGATGCGAGACGATAACAGCCGTGCTCGGAATGACATCGGTGATATCTTTCTTCTGTCATTACATTGGTAACTTCTTCCAATGGATTCTACTAACAGATGAAGAGGAAGACAAAAGTATCGGCACCGTCTCAGCGATACTGTTCTACATACTGGCACTACAGACTGGATTAACTTCACTAAACCCTGAGAAAAGGTTCGTAAGACTGTGTCGGAACTTCTGCCTGTTGTTTACTGCGCTGCTGCATTTCTTGCATAATATAGTAAATCCGATCCTGATGTCTCTGAGTGCTTCCCACAACCCCAGTAGACATCGGCACGTCCGCGCCTTGGGGGTGTGCGCGTTTCTCATTCTCTTCCCTATATCGTTATTAGTGTATCTCTGGTCCCAACATTCCGTCTCCACTTGGCTACTGGCCGTGAGCGCTTTCAGTATAGAAGTTGTCGTCAAAGTGGTTGTTAGTCTAATGATATATTCTTTGTTCCTAATAGACGCATATAGAAGTACATTCTGGGAGCAATTGGACGATTACGTGTATTATATTCGCGCGTTTGGTAACACAATCGAATTTTGCTTCGGGATATTTTTGTTCTTCAACGGTGCGTGGATTTTGCTGTTCGAGTCTGGCGGCGCGATCCGTGCGGTGATGATGTGTATTCACGCGTACTTCAACATCTGGTGCGAGGCGCGCGCCGGCTGGTCGGTGTTCATGAAGCGACGGACTGCGGTTAACAAGATCAATTCGTTACGAGAAGCTTCCTCCGAACAGTTGAACCGGTTAGACGATGTGTGCGCCATCTGCTACCAGGAAATGCACTCGGCTAAGATCACACGCTGCAACCACTACTTCCACGGCGTCTGTCTCAGGAAGTGGCTCTACGTCCAGGACAGGTGTCCATTGTGTCACGATATATTGTATAAGATTGAAACCGACCCAAACAAAGATAATAATTCGGAGGCCGGTAACGAGGAGAACAGCAACAATCAGAACCTCCTCCTTGAAGAGGAGCCGGATCTGTTGCTAGGTGACGGTGTCAGGTGACTGATCAATGAACACTTACAAAACCTAGACTAAAATTAATTAATGAGTCTTAGAATCCGAGTTTTTTCAGTGGTAATTTTATTTTTGTATAGTAAGTTATTTGTTCTTTTTTTCTATATATATACATATATATAACGAATCAGTTGGCTACCTGTGATTTGAGGTTTAAATTTTGTATTGTGACGTGTGGGTACATTGATGTGCGGCATCTGTTAGGTCTTAAGTTAGTTGTCTCGTGTAGTCCTTTTTATCTTTACTGCCGTCTAAACAAATGTTCACGTTATTTAAAATGCAAAAAAAATTGCTAGTGCATCTCCCGCCTAAGCTGAATATAACTGAGTTACTGTTGCAAACGTTAACGAAGCTATTTGTAAATAGTTATTTAGAAATAGCTTTTAATAATTTTCGAAACTAATGCGGTGACGAGGACGAAGAAAAAAATTATAAAAATGGTAATTTTTTCATTAAATTGTAAATAAACGATTAATTTAGTAGTATGCTTTGTTTTATTTCCCAAAACTTTAAATCTTTAGCCTACTGAAGGTAGGAGAAAAAAACTATAATAAAGAAAAAAGAAAACGCGTAGGTATTTTGAAAAATTTTATTAATGATAAAATAACAATACCTTACAAAAATGTTTTAACCGTTTGCAGGCTCTCCACATTTACTCCTTTATTGCTATGAACAAAGACAAGATTCTAGTTGAAAATGAGTTCCTTGTAGTTGGAGAGCAAGTAATAGTTAGAAACCTGGCAGTTCGTAGAGGTCCTCACGACGGTCAGTCTGTCTGCGCGCTCGAAGTTAGCCTTCACAATCTCGTAGTATCTGCCATCGCTAGGAAATAAATAAAAAACATGACTATCATACTAATCATACTTCATACTTGCCTACTAATATTATAAATGCGAAAGTTTGGATGGATGGATGTTTGTTAGAGTTTGTAGCGTAAACGGCTGAACGGATTTTGATGAAACTTGGTATAGATGTAGAGGATAGTCTGGAAGAACACATAGGCTACTAACTTATGTTTTTTTTAATTCCATGCGGACGGAGTCGCGGGCGAAAGCTAGTTTAGTAATATTTATAACTTGCAGATTTGTGAGGAAGGATTGTTACAAGTAACCGCTAGATAGGTATTTGCGGTCGTGCTAGTGGATGTCAACTTAAATCGCGCTAAGTATCTAAGTGGAAATAGACGTTTAGAAGCACATCTTCCTTACCTCAAGACGAGACATTTTAACTTGAGACACTTGACTCGTAGGATGTCAATGGCCTTTTGACTTTTGTCACTGAAACGCAAATTCTCAGGATCCCAGCGCAGCTCCAAGCGTTCCAAGTTAGGGCAGCTGTTGGCGATGCCGTCCATTAACTGACGGAAATAAGTTCTAGATTATTCCATACTCATCTAACATACTAATATTATTAATGCGAAAGTTTAGATAGATAGATGGATGTTTGTTACAGTTTGTAGCCTAAACGGCTGAACGGATTTCGATGAAATTTTGCATAGATGTAGAGCATACAACACATAGGCTACTTGCATTTTTTTTAATTCCACGCGGACGGGGTCGCCGGCGAAAGCTAGTATCAAATAATAATTAAAAAACCTATATGTCTATGTTCTAATGTAAGAAAATTTTAAGAACAATTTATTTAGCCATAAAAGCTAGATCCTAAGATCTAATGTTCTTACAACTATAACTAAGTTAACCCCTTTAAAATCTGATTAGTTATAGTGAGACTGTTACCTGATCAACGTGGATATTAACTCCAAGTCTCTCTTGAGTTCCCATTATAAGAATCCTGCAAAAGAACAATATTTTGTAGGAATCAGAATACCTTGTCCTTCAGTCTTACATAGAGAAGTCAAAATAGTTATTGTACCATTTCTAAATCGCAAAAAAAATAACAAAAGACAATCCCAGTCATTATCATCTCCCCTGCCTTATCCTACTCCCGTAGGGTCGGCGCACCGGGTTTTCGTCCTCCAAAGCACTCTATCATCCGTCATCTCAGTCATCACTCCCTTCTTGATCATGTCACCTTTCACGCAATCCATCCATCTCTTTCTAGGTCTACCTCTACCGGTGTACCTCCACATTCATAACTAACGTCCTTCTTGTTACATGCGATTCATCCATTCTCATAACATGCCCATACCATGCTAACCTTTTACTTCTTATTTTCTCAACCACTGGGGCTACAACAAAAGACAATCCCAGTCACTTTCTTAAAGTAGAAATATTGTATCATTTTTACGTCAAAAAACAAAAGACGATCCTATTCAGGCTGTTTGTGTGTGGAATTATCGTTCCTCTCTCTCTACTCTTTATAATTGCAATCGTTCCTCTCACTCTAGCAAGGTGCACTGACTTGGCGTTGGTGAGCAGCTGCAGCACGCTCTGCCAGAGCTGGTCAGTGATGTGCGGCATGCCGCTCAGCACCAGCCCCCACAGCTGGCTGCCGTGCCGCGACAGGAAGCGGTGCAGCGCCTCGTCCGTCAGGTTGTCTGACGAGTCTACGTCCAACGCTACCAGGTTCCTTATAACATATTAAAAAGAATTATACTAGTTTGAATGCTGGAAATATGGATCTTTTCGAGGGAACCAAATTACGCTGTACTTTTGGTGTTTGACAACAAACGAATTTAAATACACACGCTGACAATATCTAAAAATTAAAAAAGTACTCTCTTTCTTACTTCTTACTAATACTCGTATTATAAATGCGAAAATTTTGATAAATGGATGGATGTTAGAGTTTGTAGCTCAAACTGCCAAACGGATCTCGATGAAATTTGGCGTAGATATAGAGGAGAGTCTGAAAAAACACATAGGCTACTCACTTTCTTTTAATTCCACGCGGACGGTTTCCCAGGCGAAAGCTACTCTATAAACATTTTAACTATTTCTGTGTAATGTAAAATTGAAAGTCTAGGTAATTCTAAAAAAACAAATTGGTACTAAACATGATTCACCTGAACTCATTGTTACACAAAGAAATCGTATCCCGGAACGTATTTTACCTGGCGGTGCCCGCTTCCATCCAGGCTTTGAGCACGGAGTCATTGAACCCGTTAATCTGTCCCGCGCTCAGGAAACGTAACCCAGGGATCCGAGTCAGCATGTCTATCAGGCATTCAGTAGACAAGTCTGTCGCGGTCACATCCAGCTCTTGTATGGATGACTTCTCCCATTCCACTTGCATCACGTACTCTGATTGTAGACCTGGGGAAAGAAAACTTAACCTCTATCCTTATCTGTTATCCAAAAAGTATAATTTTACCATAAATTGTGTGTCAGTCTGTGTTTAGATTATTATTAAGTTTTCGATTTAACTAGACTGTAGATCATCATCATCGTCTCCCCTACTTTCATCACCTCAGTCATCACTCCCTTCTTGATCATGTCACTCGCATCCATCGATTTCTAGGTCTATTTCTACCGGTGTACCTCCACACTCATAACTAAAATCCGTAACGATTCATTCCTCCTTAGACTATACTTAGTGTAGATTTAATAAATTAATTAATGTAGAACTAACTGCATCCGTTCATGAGCAAGCAGGTGAGCCGACGCGAGCGCTGGAACAGCGTCTTCATAGTAGACCCCGTCACCTTGTTGCAGTAGTTCACCGCCAAGCACTCCAACTATATACAAATTAGACTCTAAAGTATTCAACATAGAGACTATTTTCGAATAAACACTCCAGTGCAGTGTTAACGGAAGATGTAGATTTTACCAAAGTCCATTGAGATTATTACATTATAAGATTAAAGATTATAAAAATCTTATCAAATTTTGCAAGGGGATTTTCAAACTTATGTCTAAACGACCTATTTCAAAATCAGTTATTTTTCAACCCCATTTTTATGTACTCCTCTATCTCTCCAGAGGACGTTATCGCCTATTTTGGAAAAAAACTGCTAGTTATTTTAAAGTGATTTCTGCTTCAACTGTTCAGTGTTATCCTAATTTCGAGTAGCACAGTTATTTGTATTTATATAGTTATTTTGTGTTTTATCCTATGTTCGTGTTTTAAACTTAGTAAGTCTAGAACACAGACACAGGGTGGCTAGCCTCTCATAGGTTGCACTTTGGCAAGTGTGCGCGGGAATTACACGATCTTATTCCCCCGTCCCCCTTTCACCATCGGACATCTAGACGCACAGCTGGTTTCCATCCTTACACAGTTGACGTGCCACGGATTCGTACGAAACGATTTGAGACGTCTTTTCTCGTGCGCACAGCAAAAGAGTGGAATAAGCTGCCGACGTCAGTTTTCCCAACCAATTATGACGTGGGTGCCTTCAAGAGAAGGGTGAATGGACACCTATTAAATCAGCGCGTAACATCCTTCGACCACGTTACCACTTAACTATAGGCGGAATCGTGGTCAAGCGCTGTTTTTAAAAATCATAAAAAAAAAACTTACCTGTATACAATTAGAACTGAAGGCGTCTATATGCGAGTCATCAACGAAATTAATTCCATAAAGGTTAATGACCCTTAGGTTGGGCGTCGCCGACTTCAGCTTGTGCACGTTGATCACCTCGTAGATCTCTTCCTCTTCTTCTTCCACCTTCTCGTACGTTCCTAAAGAAATCAATAATTAACCATACTTAATATAAAGAGAAAAGACTTGTTATTTGTAGGTATTGAAATAACTCAAATCTAATAAGCCAACTTTAAAAATTCTTTCACCGTTAGAAAGGTAATTTATCTGTGAGTAATATAGGCTATATTTTTTAATTTCACGCGGTCTAAGTCGCGAGCAATATTTAGTACAAAATCTTATAAATGCGAAAGTTTGGATGGATGGATGTTATTACGTATTTCCGAGAAGCTTAACTTACAGTAACTGCTACATCTGTAGTACTTAGTCTGCAAGAACATAAGGCTACCGAACAAGTTTTTTTTTTAATTTTTCGGACATGGTTTCGTGGGCGAAAGTTAGTTATTTAGTTATAGTGATCAAGAGCAGATATTTATATTTGTTATCCTATAAACATAATAAAAAACATAATAATTTTATGCGATGTAACTAGAATTAAATTTGTTATAAAAATCAATTTTCTAATATTTTCACCTTTCGTTTCGTTTATATTCGACTATTTCAACTTACTTTCGCATGGGGGGTGTAACTCAGTGGTAGAGTGTCTGCTTCGCATGCTGAAAGTCCAGGGTTCAAATCCCTGCACCTCCAAATTATTTTTTGCAAAATGTTTTCTTTTCTGATAATGTGTGTCTGTTTTTTGTTTCCAACGTTGCTTTAAACATTTTAAATAGTAGTTTGAAATTAAGAATACGTTTGTCGATTTTTAGCTAAATAAAACACGTACCTATTAAATGCAATATCTCCAGTCCGTTAATAAAGTTATAAATCTTTCTCATAAAACCCTCCATGAAGATAACTTCAGACAGGCAAATGCAAAGGTATCGTAGCTTGGTTGGGAACGCCTGCATCTCAGAGAAGTCGTGCAATTGCATAGCTGAAACAAATTGCTATTTTATTCTTACAGGCTTATATTTTACAAGAGTTTACTTTAATTTTACTAAATGAATTTCAATATATTTTTATATAAATTACCTGTACTAAAGTCCAATAGCATGTGTGTCAAATTAGGACATTTAGCAGCCAATTCGTGCAGCACTGTGTGTGTAATTAATTCGATCGGCAATTCAATATAACGTAGTGAAGGGCCGAATCTTATCGATATTAATGCCAAAAGAGATTCCAGTGAACCTGAAAATTAAACACATTTGAATAATGATTGTATCGATTCGGATATAAAATACACATCACTAAAAGTCACATTGACAGCTGTCAAAATAAACCGGTCATTGTAAGACAGGAAAAATGAGTATCACTCACCCACATGCAGGCCGGATATCTCTGGTCGAAGACTGACGTGGGTCCACAAACGTGTGTCATATGCCACCATCCGCCATCGCTTGCATACTGTCGCCATGCGACATATCTCACGGTGGCTTAAATACGAGAAAATGTTCAACAACACTTTATCGGGAAGTTTCTCTATGGTCTGAAAAGTAAACATACACATCACTATAGTTTAGATACTCTATATTTATGGAATTCTATTTTTTGATTTCAATTACCTTGATCTAATTACAACTAGGAAAGGCCTAAAATTGTTATCAACTACTTTCATATGTCTTAAAAACTATACGAATTACATAACTAAGCAAAGTTTTCTCATACATTTATAACTTTAATATTAATAGTGTTAAGATACAACTTATCATGTTTTTTTTTATTTCGGCAATTTTACTAATAGTACTACTATAATCTATAAGTAAATTGTATATCTTATTATTTATATTAAACATAAAAAAGAACATAAGAAAATGCCATCTTAACAGTTTGATTACCGTGCCTGCGAAGGGACTTCTGACTCCACCTTCAGTCAGATAAACCTGACTGGCTTCCAGAGCCAACTGGCCCCATACATCAGTAGATATATCCATTCTATATCATATATTCCTCACAGTAAACGTAAAAACGCACAATTTCAATACAAACACACGACACACGATGAAAACTCAGTCGTGTTCTATTAAAAGGTACCTACGCTGTGGTTAAATTTGGAAACGTCTGGGTGTCGAAACGGGGTTTTATGTTCTTAAATGTTAGGTTAGAAAGTTATTATAGTTAAATATTACTTTATAATTAAATAAAACATTACCAATCAATCGAAATTTTAAAATATAACAATTTAAATATCATTTTATTGGTTATTTCTTTTTTAACAATATTACATTTTTGTACTCTATGGTTGTAAATAGGCGGGAAAATTTGAATGTCAAATGATATGATTAACTTGGATAGATGTTGTAAAAACCAGTAAGAGATAACCAAGAATTTTAATAACAGTGTATTTTATACATTTTGCCACTAAGACCCTGACCACTATATTAAAATGCTACGTTCTCATGCTAAAACTAATATATTTGCCAAGATTGAATTAATTATAAGATTCGGTATGCATTTCTGACGTCATTATGAATCTAAAATTCTGGAATATTTGTATGAGTTAAATAAACACGATGAGTTAGACCTGAAGATGCCGCGAAAAAACCTAAACCTAGCCTAGGTTACCTAGGCCTAGGTGTACTCAATTTTCATTTGAAAATGTGTTAGAAAAAAATGAGGACTATGATTATTGGATTATAGTGTTTACAATATTGATAAATCACAGTTTATAAACTAATTTTTTTTTGCCTCGTCTCAACAAGCATTTATGTTTTAACTAGATGTTCCCGTGCGACTTCATCCGCATGAAATTATAAAAAAAATATTTTATTGTTTACATTTGTCAAATTCTCTATTGCAAATGTCAAAATTACCGTTACCATAATAACCTTGCTTCCTTAATGTTGGCAGCTTATAGTTTATGGTCCCTTTCCCACATGAAAGTTTTTTTACAACTTATATACCCCCTAAATTTGATAGCGTGAAAATATATAGCCTAAAGCGTGTCGTAAATGTAGGGCTTTTTGTTTATGATATTATTATTAAGCTAGCGCGCTCTATCCTTCGGCAGCGTCTTCACTTAACTTAGGTGGAGTCGAGGTCAAGCGCTGGTTTATTTACGTTAAAAAAAATGATAGGATTATTCAAAAACATGCTGTAATTGCTGACATCCTACGCCGCGAAGGAGTGTGTATTTACGCTTTATTATATTAGTATAGATATAGATATATATTAGTATAGATTCTGGTAATAGTTCATCCTATCTAACAATAGATGGCGTGCTAATATAAAGTAAAATATGTCTGCGAGAAGATCAAAAATCCTATTTTAAAACATATTTATCTTGTTGCAATTTGATAATTTACCACATACTTACAAACTTATCTTGTTAACGATAAACATTTATATTAAACTGCTCTTGAAATTGTAGTTTTTGTAATTTGCCTAAAAAATAAGGTTAGGTATACAGCTTTGTACTTGTTTTAAACATTTACTATTACTACAACATAGTGCAATGCAATTGAAATGTCGTGCCCGTCTCGATTCGATCCATCATCGCGTCATGTTATTTGGCTGCATTGGTTAGACAATTAATTTGGCTGTCAGTTAAATGTTGTTCGAGTGAGACCATCACTAAGAACTACTAGTAACACACAATGTAAACAAAATGTTTACATTTTTATTTAAAAGACTCTCAATAACGACATCAATAACAATATAATAAGGGTGGGTGGTGGGTTAAGGCCCTAACCCAGAGGTTATATTAATTGTAGCAGATTTAACGACAACGTTTATTATTTACTAGCTGTTGCCCGCGACTTCGTCCGCGTGTTATTAGAAACAGACGAACTATGTAAATAACGTGTCCCTTGGGAACCGGACATTTTTCGGAGATGAACCTTATCCCATGTGTACTCCAGACTTTGTTTTATATCTGTGCCAAATTTCAATAAGATATGTTGAACCGTTGCAGAATTATCGAATAAACATTAAAATACAAAATTAATGCATCCCACGGGAACCGTAACTATTTCCGGGATAAAAAGTAGCCTATATGTTCTTCCAGACTATCCTCTACATCTGTACCAAATTTCATCAAAAACCGTTCAGCCGTTTAGGCTACAAACTCTAACAAACATCCATCCATCTAAACTTTCGCATTTATAATATTAGTAAGATTAGTAAGATTTATTTAACTTAAAAAGCACTCAGCACATGTGCTGGTCTTTCGTGGTAGCTCATCAACATCTTATAGCTTAGATAGGTTGATTTACAACAGTTAAAGGCGTAGTGGTACAATAATCTGATTTCTTGGGATTTCCTTTAATAGTAGTTTCACTTATGCGTGCCATTTCGATCGAACAATTTCTTAATGTTATTCGGTTACTTTGTATTAAACACAGAGTTAAAGCAATTTTAATGACGAAGAATTTGGACGAGCGCTATAATTAGCCATTTTGTAATTAAAATTCGGAGCCGACCGCACAAAAATGCCAATAATCCCCAGCTGAGGTGACTCATGCGTCCAGGAAATACCTCCCGCTTGCCAAGAGTAGACTGTAAGCAGACTTGACCGTAGACTTTCATTGTTGGTGGAAAATGTATTTATACATATCGCAATCTCTTTTTTGTCAAACAGAATGAAAGGGATGACAATATATGTTATAACATGTCGAGGCAGTGGAATTCTACGTTACAAAGTATTTCCATCAAGTCGGACAAAATTTATTATTTTTCGAATGTTTTCTCATTAAAACAAATGCAAGATTTCACGTTGATCGAGGCCATTTGTTGTTAATTTATTTTAAAAACAGTTTTTAGCATATATCAACATCGAATTATTTGGTAAAACAATATGGCGGATTAAAGATAGTGCCGCTATTAGCCCTACTAGCGCCCTGGACGAGGCTTCTACGATGCCCTTTTTATTGTGTGATTTGCGACCCTTACTGCGCGACGCCCTGGGCGGTCGCACAACGTCGAAATCTATCTAGGTTACTACGAGTTCTTCGTCAGAGGTAACTTGTGTCAATCATCATCATCTCACTGAATCTCTACCATCTATGTGGAGTTGATACCCCAGGATTTCGTTGTTCAAATCGTTCTTACTTCGTGAACCTGTCGCAAAATCCATCTATCACTTCCTCCATATGTTCCTCTGCTGGTCTAGTAAGTGTAATTATGGAATTTTTAGAGACAAACTCTAAGGATCGGAGGTAGAAAACTAAGTAAATAATCTGTGACGAAATAAATAAATTCCATATTACTTTTGTTTTGGTCTAATAGATTTGGTTTAGTATTAAAGAAATGTAAATTTCTGAATACTGTTAAAATCGCACGAGAAAATAACTGTTTTTTTTTAATATTTTAATACTCACTATGAGATGTTTACGCCGAAAACTGTTCTGCAAGTCACCCTCCCTCGATATAGCGATGGCCGCAGTATCCACGTTCAGGATGCCCCACGAATCCATGCTTATAAAAAAAACTTCACACTACCACAAACACTGGCTGTTTAGAAAAAGAAACGGCCGAAAAAAGTCATTCACTCAATAATTTAGGCGCGAAAAGTTAACCATTCGATTTTAGAGTTTATATTTTTTATTACAGATCAATTTTGTTTTGAATACTTCCTTTTTACGAACCGACCGCTGTTGCTTGCGGTCGAGTTTGTTGTAAAGTTATGTCGAAGAATCGTTACACAGGTTCGAATATTTAAATTGGCAAGACGAAATAAGTGCGGCATTTCGCTCCAACTGGGCTGAAATACGGTTTGGCTGCCAAGACTTGTAATGCAATCATGTCAGAGTGACTGACGGACGGACGTATTAACCCGTCCATCTGGCATCGAACCGTGTCTGTCTCACGCGGCAGACATTTAATGGGAAATTAATTATTCTTCAAAAAACGATATAGTGGTTTCAAATTCAACATCCGTTTTGACGGTACAAAATGTCGGTAGAGCAAAAAAGATGACTGCAAAAATATCCCAGACTGGATTAGGTAAAAATGTTTTTTAATTTAGCACCCAGCAATTATTTTAAGTCTAGCCCATTGCCTGATGCCAGGTCTAGTACTTCCAAATGCATAGCACTCAGATTACCTTGAGCGGATGTTTCTTGCAACAATTTGAATAACCTTCGACAATATAATCTTAGTATGATACCTGTATTTTAGATGGCGCTGTTGTAAAAGGTCACTGTCTCGTTTTCTCTTGTTTTTTTTTTCATTTTAACATCAAAGTTTAAAATTCTACGTTAACTTTTAGATGATGATTACATGATAAATCTTACAAATATTTTAGAAATTGACCCAAGGTGTTGAGTTAGGTTAGGATATTGGCAACATTTTTAAATGTCACTGTCAATTCTAATGTCATTTTCCGTTCCACTCATTCACTTTGGTTATCATTCAAAACAAAACTAATCATTTCGCTCATTCAATTGTTTTCAATCTATGAATTTCGAATAAATTCTTCATTTTATTCCAGCGAGTAGCGCAGCCGGTTTGCTTTACGTTTCCGCGGAAAATTAACTGTTTGTTTTGTTCCTAAATATAAAAAATGATGTTGATATAACGGAATTTTGTGCAGTTAAATTTCGAAACCGGTGTGGTAGGAGTGTGATATTTTATCACTAATCTGTGAAGATAAGGACACGATCGGGCGTTCTCAATCTCAGTGCAGATTAGTTCGTCAGGAGAGAATAATTTTATCTCGGATAAATATGAGAGAATATCATAACTAACAGGCTATAGATCGAGAAAGCTCGTGTTTTAATTAATTTCAATTTGATACACGTGCTTGGAAACTTTTAATTATGGAAACCTCAGTTATGGCGGGATTTGTTCCGGAATATATTTGGAATTTTGTTGGAGAATTAGACGAACACCCGTGGCTATTTTCAGCTTTAGCTTCGATTTTAGTTGGTTTAAGTGGTATTCTACCTTTGCTGATCATACCAATCGATGAAACTGCGACGTTTAAAGACGGAGGTGAGTACATTAATGTTTAGGAAATGCGTATTATTTATAACTTTGAATCGTCACTTGGATTGGCGCCGGTTCTTTGTTTTACATACAATGTCATTTACTGCGAAGTTTACAAATAATTTAAATACATTTCGGCTAATTATGTTGATAATCAGAATATAGTATTTTTTTTGTTAATCGCGACATTATTTTCAAAAGGTAGAAATAAGAAATTAAATCAAATGTTACATATGTTTATATTTTAATAGGGTGAAAATTAATAAATTTTATGAATGATTTTGCTAATTGTAATTAAAATCTCTTACATTATTCGTCTCATGAGCAAACATTTAGCATTTTACCTCTTTTCAATATTGGACTGTTTTTTGTAGGATAAGAGAGACACCATAAATGATTGTTAAGTAATCCAACATCCTTAAATATCCACAAAAAAGGATATCTTTCCCTATCTGACATTTTTTCCTTTGTTCTCTCTCTCTTTCATTCATTCTTGGGATTCAATACTTCCCTTGTTAAATATTTGTCCAATCTGTGGTACTCAGAATCACTGTTTAGTGATTGCAAAATGATTAATCAGTACCGGTTTGAGTGCTACCAGTGCCCTGGGTGAGACTTTTATGACATTCACTTTTTAGCATTTCAAGGAAGGGTTAACAGACTGTAATTCGCAGACCCATGGTACCTCATTCTGTATGTCCTGGGCAGTCCAATATTGCCCAATGTTAAAGCCAGCTCTATGGTTCTTGTTGAGTTATCTCTTGTACTCATTACCGATTGATTGGTTTTAAAGCATTTAAGAATACCTATATTTACAGTCAAGCCATATTTTCTGTTTTAATACATTTTGTTGCAACTAATGAGGCATATACCATGACTAATCAAAACATAATCAGGATGTATACTTTACACATTTTGATGCTAGTGTTATGTAAACTATGACATTAGCCTGGGAATTTTAACTTCCTTCATTATAGTTTATTGTTTAGTATTAAGATCTGATGAAAGTCTAACCAATCATAAATATTTGTACACATAATTGGTAATAAGATGAATTAATAGTTGAAAAGCTATGTATGAGGTCATTTATTTTTGAAACCGAAGGTGTACTTCTGAAACTGCAAATCTATCTATCTATGTATCTATACATATAATAAAATTGGAGTGTCTGTTTGTAATATCAAAAGAAAAATTCCAGATTTCAGGGAAGATGATGTATTTGCGTTCGTGAAAACGAAAATTGCATTTATTTTTGTCTGTCTGTCCGCAAACCGCGTTTGTTCCGGTTAATTTCCTAAATGACTGAGCCAATTTCGACCGGAGTATTACTGAAGGGTAGCTGACATAGACAGGCATATTATAGGCTACTTTTTTATCTTAATATGGGGTGGAAAAAGTCGTGGGCAACAGCTAGTGTATATATATATTTGCAACTGACTACATATATGTTATCCATTTCTTTGTTGCAGAGATAAAAATATGTTCTCATACACAAGTATTGTCAATGGAAATATATTGTTGCAATAACAAAAGAAGGTCTAAATTTATCATATTACTGTCTATATGCAAATATATCAGGGCTTCTGGTTTCTTCCTCAGAATTAGTGCATTGTTTACAACAATACATATCTATACTTCTATACTATCTATAATCTATACTAATATAATAAAGCGTAAACACACACTTCTTTGTTGCCTAAGATGTCAGCAATCACAGCAGATTTTTGAATAATTATTTTTTTAATAAAAAGCCCTACACTTGCGTCACGCTTTAGGCTATATATTTTCACGCCATTAAACTTAGGGGGTAAATATTTTGGATAAAAACCCTAATGTGGGAAAGAGACCATAAGTTGCTGCCAACATCAAGGAAGCAAGATTGCCAAGTTTTGTCATGTCATGTCATTTTGACATTTGCAATTGACAATTTGACACATGTAAACAATAAAATATTTTTTTTATAATTTCATGCGGATGAATCCGCACGCGAACAGCTAGTGTTTAATAAAATTACTACAGTGAATTAGAAAAAAAATGTCGCTCAATATTATAAATATTCAAAAACAAATTTTTAACTGACTTCAAAAAGGTGTGAAATCTGTTAACAAACATCCATCCATCCATCCAAATATACTTATAATATTAGTATAATGTAAATTATGGATCTGTATTATAACAGAATAACAATAAAATAGGATTTTCTATATGATTAATATTAAAATATTATCATTATTTTTGCGTTTGAATACTATTGCAATACAGTTAGCGTTTAACGGAGAGCACTTGAAAATCTAACGATTTCGTCAAATTACGAAACATTGAGATATTTCCCAAACAATTTCGGACAGTGCCGATTTCTACAGCGATAAGAGAAAAAACTACGATATTATCTTGCTTTGTATCGCAGATCAATCACTTTACGAAAGAAACTAAATATATTATTAAAACTCGCAATTTTATTATTTCGTCACAATGTTACTATGAGCTATTATTTTTCAGCATTTATCCAGATTTCAATGTCTTACTTTTTACTAATACTATAAATGCGATAGTTTAGATGGATGCATGTAGGTTTTTTACTACGCATCTCCAGAACGGAGGCTGAAATAGACTAAATTGGTAACCATAGTCCGGGTGACCACAAAAGCTGCTATTTTTTTTCTATAATTTTTCGTCAAAATGTGCCATTAGAACAGTAATAAGATAACAAAATAGACGACCTAGTAGTTACTAACTTTTAAATCTCTCATTTAAAAGCCTTGTTGTTAATTTGCAACTTATAAAAAAAAAGAATCACTATAAAAGTTACAAAATTATTTTTTTTTGTTTTTTATTTTTATTTTATTTTTTACAAACTTAGGCCGTATGATCTAAATCGTGGCACATACTACTCGAGTTACACTTCTGTCATCTTTCTAGTTAGCTGTTTATTGAATTGTGTATTATAATTTCTATTTTCCTCGTCGTGATTGTCACATTTTCTCCACCTAACAACTTTATCAGGGAGCCACAGATGTGCGCAACATTTTACGCCGAACGAACCGTGTAATTGCCTTTTAAATAACTTCGATAAAGTTAACATTTTCTCTAAATTACATATCGCTAGAGGAATTATTTATTAATTTAATTGCGTTTCTGAGATTGTTTTTTTTTCTCTGTCAAAATTGCCATGACGTCCTGTCATTCGACTGTGTGTTCCGAAATATATGCCCCTTAGCTTGCTCTTTTCTATTGTTTTTTTTTCCAAAACCATCAATTCTTTTTGCATGTTTCGGACATGTTCGAATGGGTTTGTAATTCCGAGAATTCTTGACTCTGAGATATTCTCTCTGGGATTAAAAATACTTGGCGAATCGATACCTCAGTAATGACCCAAAGTTAATATGAAATATTTGCTTTTATCATATAATAAAGAAATAAATTAAATAAATCATACTAATCATACTAAGTTTAGGTGGATGGATTGATGGATGGATGTTTGTTAGAGTTTGTAGCTTAAACGGCTGAACGGATTTCGATGAAATTTGGTATAGATGTAGAGAATAGTCTGGAAGAACACATAGGCTATTCACTTTTGTTTTTTTTAATTCCGCGCGGACGGAGTCGCGGGCGACAGCTAGTAAAGTATATAAATAAATTGTACATATTATTGGCAGACGACGAGTTATCTACGATAACGGTATTAATATGCTTTCAATATTTTTATCTTATATATAAAGTAAACGGGAATTTCTTGACTACAGAGTCAATACCTAAATAAAATGTACAAAGGAAAGTGAATCTTATGACATCGTTATTTAGTATTTTCTAGGTGTAAATTGTCTAACTTTGCAAATTACAAGTTCTTTTTTATCCTCATCGTTAGTACAAAAAAGAGGGTAGGTAAAAATTTAAAGCCAATGGAAAAGAATTTGTGCATCTAGTCTACGATTGGATTTATTGATTTTTATTGTTCCTTAAGCGTTATACCTTTTTATTTATCCAGAAGATTAATTCTGACAATGTTAATGTAGGAATGTGAACTGTTAAATAACTCGTAAATGTTTATAGTTCACGTTAAAATACGTATAATCCAAATCAAGAACATAACAAAGGCCCAGTGGCTCAGGTAGATTGTACAGTCAGCTGCACAAATGTTGTATACATTTACAAAACTTCAGAAACTTTATAAGGCTTGGATTCAAAAATATGCCAGCACTTATCCTTTTGTATTTTTTTTTACATCATAAGGTAGCAAACGAGCAAGCGGCCACCTGAATCCGCCAAAATGGCGAAGCGACCGCTGCTCAGACATTATTCCCCCCTTTTATGCATCTCCTCCAGTGTTAAATCCACTTTCCCTTCCCATCATTTTCTTATAAGCAAAAGGGACTAAAGTTGGGCTTCCGGCACCACACTCATCAGACGAAACGTGGAATTGCTCCCACTTCACATCTGTCTGCTGTCTCCTTTTGTATGCTTCCGACATCAATACATGTGATTGAACGAATTTATATTTTTAAAACTGAAGATCTTTACAAGTTTCTTTAGTTCGTATGCATCTGACTGTACATTGGTAAACCAGTAACATAAACGTGTCTACGAAAAAGTACCGGACATAGACAAAAAATCATTGGTCAAGTAGTAACGATTGTATTTCGTAACTTGTGACCTCTAGAATACAGTAGTGAAGGTCTATAGCATTATCGGGTCCGTCTGTGAGTTATCAGTACGTGAGAGGCTGCACTCGCTGATAGCAGTGAGATGGAGATAAGTCATTGACACAGATGACCGATAATATATTTACTTGACAATACACATTGTTTTAAATATCAAAAATGTCAGTGATACCGCAATGGATGACTTGTGGGTAGGCTAGTAAATCTCTTAACCGATTCAATACTCTTGAACCATTGAACTGCAACTCGACATAAAAATTAGCAGCCCAACGTTATCTATACTAATATTAAAACTATTTAACTACGTCGTAGTCTTTAACTCCAAAAATCAAACGAAAAAATGGGACCCACCTGCAAGCATTACCTTTCGGATAAAAAAAGAATTATCAAAATCGGTCCACTAGCGGCTGAGTTATGCCGTACACATAAAAAAAATTTAAAAAACACATACAGACGAATTGAGTACCTCCTTCTTTTGGGAAGTCGGTCAAAAAGAGGAAAGATTTGTATTTTTGTATGTAAATAACTCAAAAACTACTGGGCCGATTTTAAAACTTCTTTCACCGTTAGAAAGGTAATTTATCTGTGAGTAACATAGGCTTTTTCAACTTTTATAATTCACGGGGACAAAGTCGCGAGCAACATCTAGTATACTATAACTATGGAAGCCGATGAGCTGCAAAATGTCCAGTGATTGCTAGATCACGTAAATCATACCTTAATGAAGGGACAAATTTAGTTGATTGGTGAGCCAATTCACTGATTTACTTCACACTGATCTGATCCGCATGCCATGAATTTTAGAGTTACCCGTAACTAGTTGTATGGATTTGTTCCCATACGGAGGTTTTTATAACGCGTTTAAAAGCGTTGATATTGAATAGTATTTCCATGTATTTGTATTCATATGGCAGTACTTTTAAAACGCGATGTTTTTCGTCGCCCAGTGTTGCAATTTGTTTGCTGGGCGAAAAACACAAGAGTGGTTTAAGAGTCCACATTAGCGAAGACTTAAAAAAAACTTCAGATGATAGTTGTATTTTGGGAGGCATTAAAATTAGACTAATTATCTCTTTAATATATCTTGTCAAGTTGCTACCAGCTAATCATTATATTTCAATAGATTATAAAGATTAAATCACAGCACTTGTAAATATAGATAACAACAATTAGAAGTTGTTTAATCGTTTGATAAGAGCAATACGTGTTATCAATCGATTATTATTTATACTGATTTATATCGCTTCGTATAATTTTACTCATGAGAGTTCAGTAGTCGAAATAGCAGCTTATGGTAACAGTTTGAAATTAAATCCAGGTTGCGCTAACGAGTATGGATTTCAAATTAAATATGTACTGTGAGTCTCCCGGACTACAGAATTCATATTGGCCGATATTTTAGTTGAATGCTTAATGGCCGGTTTCTCAGCTACATTTAACCGTTCGATAACTTCATGAAATGCGTTTCCGAAATACGTACTAACGAACAAACTAACAACTAACTAATGAGTCACTAGGCGATGGTAAAATAAATGGAAATTTTAGTAACCGAGCATAAGTACACCGATTTTCCGACCAAACTATCTGCCGATAAAAAGTCTAAGACAGTAACACAGTGATGACAGCCACACGACTGCCATTGTGGCATCTCTATAACGTCTCTTCATAAGATAGACTACCAATGTGTTGTTTTCTTTTTCAGCTGGTGCTGCAACCTTGAGGATATTGCTAAGCTTCGCGGTGGGCGGTCTACTCGGCGATGTCTTCTTACATTTGTTACCAGAAGCCTGGCAGCATGATTTGGCCAATACTAAAGGTACTAGTGCTAATAATAAGTGGTCACTTAGCTTATCTATATCTATACTAATGTTATAAGGAGGAGAGAATTTTATTTTTAGATTTTTGTATGTATTGAAACAACTCAAAAACTATTGGCCGATTTCAAAATTTCACCATTAAAAAACTACGTTATCGCTTAGTAACATGGCTATTTTTAAATTTCACGTCGACGAAGTCGCGAACAATAATTAAATCTATATCTATACTATGTATACTTCTATACTATTATAATAAAGCGTAAACACACACTTCTTTGTTGCCTAAGATGTCAGCAATTACAGCATATTTTTGAATAATTCTTTTTTTATTCAAAAACCCTACACTTACGTCACGCTTTAGGCTATATAATTTCACGCCATTAAACTTAGGGGGTAAATTTTTGGATAAAATCCCTAATGTGGGAAAGAGACCAAAGTTGCTGCCAACATCAAGGAAGTAAGATTGCCAAGGTTTGTCATGTCATGTCATTTTGACATTTGCTATTGATAATTTGACAAATGTAAACAATAAAATAAAATTTTCATAATTTCATGCGGATGAAGCCGCACGCGAACACCTAGTATTTAAATATAACTACTCCAAGTACGGCTATTAGCATACGTTATATTGACTTAATTCCGGATGGATGAATACTAAAAAAGATCCTAATGACATTGCCGATATAAATTAAAAAAATAAGACGTAACTAAATAAATTATTTATTAAAATACCGAAAAGTTTATTGTTAATATAAACTTGTGTTTAAACAAGTGTTTGAAGTTATTTACGTAATTCTATTATTACCATCAAGTTAATACTGGTCGGTGAAAACTGTTTTCAGCACGTTCTTTCACTTCATACTAATATTATAAATGCGAAAGTTTAGATGGATGGATGGTTTGTTAGAGTTTGTAGCATAAACGGTTAAACGGATTTTGATGTTTGTTATGGATGTAGCGGATAGTCTGGAAGAACATATAGGCTACTCAGTTTTTTTTTAATTCCACACGGACTGAGTCGCGGGCGAAAGCTAGTTAACATATATTTTCTTTAAATACATTAAATTATTTAATGTGAAATGCACGCGACGTACAAAAATCCATTGTCAAGTGCACACACACATCGTTACATCCTATTAGAAATACACACATTCAAACAATGTATAGGTTTTGTGTTGCAAGCTTATCATAATTACTACTACATTGCAGATTTCAAATCTAATTCTTAAGCCCTATAAAATAAAGTATAAAATCCAATGAAGAAATTTTTGCTATAAAATTCAGTTCCTACATTGTTAATGTTTTATGAAATGAACTTTATAGCGTTTGCAATAAAGTCGAAGTTACAATGAGCCGTTATGACCGCGTGGTCGTATAGGTTTTGTGTTCCGAGCACGTCATAGTCATACAAAGGAGGGTAAACAAAGAAATATTAATACATTACCGGAATTCAGTGTCATCGTATCGTTTATTAAGT
The DNA here is from genome assembly GCA_029286645.1 of Papilio protenor. NCBI lineage: Eukaryota > Metazoa > Arthropoda > Insecta > Lepidoptera > Papilionidae > Papilio > Papilio protenor. The sequence continues at coordinate 712,183 of JAGSMZ010000010.1, read as the reverse complement.
GTTTACAGTAAATAAATCAAATAAATAAACATATTTATTATCTAGAAAACATTTATACAACAATGAGGTACAAAGAAAATGTTAAATTAATGAAAAGATTATGGCAAAATTACACTGAGTTTATAAGTTTATTTCTACTTAGCCCTTTTGGATGGAGATTGATGTTAAAGATCTTTTAACATTACTTAACATTTTTTTTTATCGAATACAAAAATAATTTTACAATATGTAGAGATTTTTTACCTACCTATTACTTCTTACTATATTATAAATGCGAAAGTTTAGATGGATGGATGGATGTTTGTTAGAGTTTGTTGCCTAAACGACTGAACGAATCTCGATGAAATTTTGCATAGACGTAGAGGATAGTGTGCAAGAACACATAGGCTACTCAATTTTGATTCTTTTAGTTCCACGCGGACGGAGTCGCGGGCGAAAGCTAGTAATATTATAAAGATGAAAGATTTGTATTTTTATATGTATTGCAATTTAAAAACTACTGGGACGATTTCAGTCTTGCACCATTAAAAAGCTACGTTATCACTGAGTAACATAGGCTATATTATAACCATTTTTCAATTCCACGCGGACGGAGTCGCGAGCAATAGCTAGTTAACAAAACTTTTATTCTAATTTATTTAATAATAATGTTGATATCATAAACCTTTTCAAAACAATTGCATTAAATTGACCTTATCAAATGTTTATTGTCTGGGTATATTTATCAAGTGCACTGTGACACGCCTGAACATATAAAATAACTAGCTGTCGCCCGCGACTCCGTCCGCGTGGAAAAAAACAAAAGTGAGTAGCCTATGTGTTCTTCCAGACTATCCTCTACATATATACCAAATTTCATTGTAATCCGATTAGCCGTTTTCGCTACAAACTCTAACAAACATCCATGTATCCATCCATCAATTAAACTTTCGGATTTATAATATTAGTATGATTGAAATGGGAAGTCCCTTGGGATTTATCATAATTCTAATAGTAAAGAGAAAAATTGATATATGTAACCTTTTGAACTCGTACACAAGTAACTATTGTAGTCTGATAATGGGGAAAAACAAACTACAGATAAATGGTTATTCCTCCTGCACACAAAGTATAAAACAAAATCGCTTCCCGCTGTCTGTCTGTCCTAATATAAGCTTAGATATTTAAAACTATGCAACTGATTTTAATGCAGTTTTAATAGATAGAGCGATTAAAGAGAAAAATTTATATCTTACTAATATTATAAATGCGAAAGTTTAGAGGGATGGATGTTTGTTAGAGTTCGTACCCTAAACTGCCGAACGGAACTCGATGAAATTTAGTATAGATGCAGAGGATAGTATGAAAGAATATACTTAGTTTTGATTTTTTAATTACACACGGACGGAGTCACGGGCGAAAGCTAGTGTATAATATTGTAGAAAAATACTGATGGTTTTAGTGGTTTTTAATCCTAAGTCGTGAAGAAACACGTTTTCGTATCATTGGATCCGTGTGAAACCCGGGATGGTCGCTAGTTCAATCCACCAAACACAGCAGAGATCAGGACATGATACAATTTGACATCTATTTTCAACTTTAATAACTCGGCAAATCTATAGTCCTTTCGCTAATTTGGCGAAACCTAGAGCAGCTACTCGCTCTCTAGATAACCGAAAAAATGTAAAATATATTAATACTTACAATAAGATCATATTTACGCTGCCCTATATATTTCAATGAAAACATTGTTATTTAAATATTTTTTGTAATTAATGACACTTGAAGTACCCACTTTCCCCCCTTTTTTGGTGACCTTGTGTAACTCCTACAGACTCAAGGGCGGATCCAGCTTTGGCGCCAGGGGGGGTCACATAGTCGTGGTCAAGTCAAGAGCTTGACAAAATATGTAAATATATTTTGTCAAACTCTTAACTAAACCAGCTCAGGAGGGGGTCATGACCTCCATGACACCCCCCCTGGAACCGCCGTTATCTGACTTGACTTTCTTTCCAGAAGGTGAACATGTATCTATGAAATGTGGGCTATGGTGTTTATTCGGTATGCTGGTGTTCATCGTCGTCGAGAAGCTGTTCGCTGCTGCGGAAGCTCACGAAGAAGAAGAGAAACCTAACGGACCCATCAAGCAGATAGAGATTGAAGAGATAGAGAAGTTGTTGGTAGCGGAGAGGAAGAGCAGAGGGAAGGAGAATGGCGGACTATGTGGGAATGGGACTGTTACTGCGAAGCAGTTGTACGATACGTGTGTTTTTAATAATAATACTAAAGGTTTGTTGAATTTTTACAATACTAGCTTTCGCCCATTACTCCGTCCGCGTGGACTTAAAAAAGCAAAAGTATGTGTTCTTACAGCCTATCCTCAACATGACAAATTTTATCAAGATCCCTTCAGCAGTTTAGGCTACAAATTCTAACAAACATCCATACATCCATTCGCATTTATAATATTAGTAAGATTGTATTTGAAATATTTTTTCCTACACTTACGTAGGTGGTTTTGACAGGAGAAGGTATAAAATTTGACAGGAAGGGAGGAATACGGTAATTATGTACGCCTCTCTGTTGCAAAATGTCTAGGCAGCTGTCACTTCGTTTTCTTTAGCATTCGTCTTCTACTATACTAGCTTTTTCCGGTGATTTCGTTCACGCAGAATTACAAGAAATTTTCAAATCAGTCTCGTTACTCCTTTAATCCACCTCTCCAAATGTAAACATCAGTACAATACTAAAAAGGTGCTGAAGAAATCTCTCCCAGAGTTCTAAAATTGTTATTTTAACTAAATATTCCTGGTTTGTTGTGTAAGCAGGTGAGGGCGGCTGCTGCAGTGCGGTGGCCAGCAATGGTGCTGTGAAGTGCAAGGGCAGCAGTCGCTGGATGGGCCGCTGTCTGCTGCGGGAGGCGCGGGAGAAGGCGCACCAGCTCACCAAAGAGAAGACTGACAAGAAGGACGTGAGTTACTTCTCTTCTATATTTACTAGCTGTTGCTAGTGATTTCGCCCGTGTGAAATTAAGAAATAGTAAAAATATAGCCTATGGTACTCAGTGATAACATAGCTTTATAATGGTGTAAGAATTTTTGAAATCGCTCCAGCAGTTTTTGAGTTATTTCAATACATACCAAAGTACAATATTTTCTTCTTTATAATAGAACTAGCTGTTGCTAGCGACTTCGCCCGCGTGAAATTTAAAAATAATAAAAAACATAGCCTATGTTACTCACAGATAAATTACCTTTCTAATGGTGAAAGAATTTTTAAAATCGGCCAATAGTTTTTGAGTTATTTCAATACATACAAAAATACAAATCTTTCCTCTTTATAATATTAGTATAGATAGATATGAATGTATGGAAGATCAGCACATACCGTGCCGACCCTCCGTAAGGGATAAGGGCAAATTGATGATGTATTGAAATAACTCAAAAACTACTTTACCTATATTTTAAATTCTTTCACCGTTAGAAAGATAATTTATCTGTGAATAACATAGGCTATATTTTTTAATTTCACGCGGGCAAAGTCGCGAGGAACAGCTAGTTTTTATAATATAATTTTCTATAATATATTATGTATCTTGTTTTGTATTTATTCCAGGTGGCTGGTTATCTAAATTTGATGGCTAATTCTATAGACAACTTCACTCACGGGCTGGCTGTTGGAGGATCTTTCTTAGTGGGCTTTAGAGTTGGTTTGTTGACTACCTTCGCCATACTAGGTGAGTTATTTAACAAAAATATACAAAAAAACATAGTTAGACATAGTGTAGTAAAACACTTGTTTAATTTATAGATATTATGGACCTCAAGATGGTTTTATGTTTCACCATAAATATTTATTTATTATTATTTATTATCTGTTGTCTGCAACTTCGTCCTCGCAGAACTAAAAAAACATACGAACGAAAAAAACAAAAAACTACATGTCCTTCGAAAACCCGACATTTTTCGGGGATGAACCGTATTCCAAGCGTTACTTCAGAATATGTTTTATATCTGTGCCAAATTTCAATAAGATATGTGGTTGCAAAATTATCGAGTTAACATGAAAAAACAAAATTATTGTATTACAAGATTACAAGAACCGTAACTATTTCCGGCATCAAATATAGCTTATTTGTTCTTCCAGACTATCCCCTAAATGTATGCAAAATTTCATCGAAATCCGCCAAGTTATTGACGCTGCAAACTCTAACAAACATCTATCTAAACTTTCGCATTTTTAATATTAGTAAGATTTACTTTGTTTCCAGTACATGAAATCCCACATGAAGTTGGCGACTTTGCGATACTATTGAAGAGTGGATTCTCTCGCTGGGAGGCCGCTAAAGCACAGATGGTAATATTTAAATACCCATTTACTTACGAATTTAACAATATATAACATTAGTTTACGTCTGCGATCAGCGCTGAATTATATAAAAAAAAATAGCCTATGTGTCCTTCCAGATTATCCTCTACATCTATGACAAATTTCATTGAGATCCATTTCAGGCTAAAACTGTAACAAACATATGTCCATCCAAACTTTCGCATATATAATATTACTAGCTGTTGCCCGCGACTTCGTCCGCGTGGTATTAGAAAACATATGTACTATGTAAATAACAAAAAGCTACGAATCCCTCAGGAACCGAACATTTCTCAGGGATGAACCTTATCCCATGTGTACTCCAGACTTTGTTTTATATCTGTGCCAAATTTCAATAAGATATGTTGAACTGTTGCAGAATGATCGAGTAAACATTAAAAAACTAAATTAATGAATCCCATGGGAACCGTAACTATTCCCGGGATAAAGAGTAGTCTATGTGTTCTTCCAGACTATGCTCTAAACCTGTGCCAAATTTCACGGAGATCCGTTCAGCCGTTTAGGCTACAAATGCTAACAAACATCCATCCATCCATCGTAACTTTCGCATTTATATGATTAAGATTATTTATCTATCTACCTAAAGTGCAATATTGTGATAAAACACTTCTTATTTTCCAGGCCACAGCATCAGCAGGTCTGATCGGAGCAATGACAGCTGTTATCTTCAGCGGAGCTAGAAATGCTATAGGTATGTTATTTATTTATACTTTTTTAGCCTCTTTTTCCCATTAACTATGGAAACCTACTGTAATAAAACATCCAGAGTGGAAAAGACATATTTTGTTTTAGTTATATTTATCTATACTTATGTAAAGAGGAAAGATTAGTATTTTTGTATGTATTGAAATAACTCAAAAACTACTAGGCTCATTTCCAAAATGTTTTCACCATTTCAAAGCTATGTTGTCAGTGAGCAACTTAGTCTGTGTTTCTCACTATTTTTTATATTTCACGCGAGCGAAGTCGCTAGCAACAGCTAGTAATCTCTATTCGGAAATAACTTTTGTATGGTACATATTTATTTGTTTATTAATTAATATATAAATTCCAGAGGCGAAGACATCTTGGATAGCTCCATTCACCGCAGGAGGGTTCCTGCACATAGCGCTGGTGACCGTGCTGCCTGACCTGCTGCGAGAGGATGACAAGAAGGAGTCCGCTAAGCATCTAGCAGCTCTGCTCGCTGGCATCGCTGTCATGGCTTTCATGACTAAGTACTTCGGATAGACCAGTAGACCAAAAGACCAATAGACTGGAAACTGTGACTAAAGTGTAAATGAAAAGTGTTTAAAAAGTAAATATTTTAGTGTTTGTGAAGTGTTAAGTGTAAGATCTAGTTTTAAGTAAATAATAATAATAATTGAAAAGCTTCGAGTGGAAAAAAAATTTTTGAGGTATGTAAAAAATCTTCTTAAATATATTAATAAGAACACAAAAAATTGATTTTGAAAACATGTAAGAGTTAAATTATTAATTACAAACTAAAATCATGTACATTATTTTTTTTTTTTTTTATAAAACAGGAAAACTAGATATGTTAGTTTTTGTTAAATGTAAAAAATATCTTTGTATTGATTAAAAAAAAATTACTACATAAGATAAATAAAACTTAGAGTTAAAGGCAAGAAACAATGGATATAATAATTAAGGAAAACTATAAAAGTCTTACTAAGGCTTTGTAAATAATAAATATGTACTCTTTAAGTAAACTTAAATGAAAACACACCTGCATCATATGTTCAGTTATGACAGATATACAGTAGAACCTTGATAAGTTAAAGTCCAAGAAACACAAAATATTTTAAGTTATATAGGTTTTAAGTTATCAAGGGTCTATGTTGTAGAGGTTTTGGACTCTGATGGGAGGAGAACATATTATTTTTTCAAGTTATAGAGGTTTTTAAGTTACCGAGATTTGAGTTATCTAGGTTCTACTGTAATTGAAAAGTCAAACTGTTCAGTTGAAACTGCATGTGTGGCCAAAACTTTAACTGTACTTTTTAAATGATAGTTAAGACTTTGCCTACATATGTAGTAACTGAATGGTTTAACTTTTCAGTTGAAACTGTTTTTATTGGACATTAATTAATTAAAGTTGGTAAAATAGTCTCAGTGGTAAAATCTATACTTCTATACTATATTAATAAAGCGTAAACACACACTTCTTTGTTGCCTAAGATGTCAGCAATTATAGCATATTTTTGAATAATTATTTTTTTAATCAAAAGCCCTACACTTACGTCACGCTTTAGGCTATATATTATCACGCCATTAAACTTAGGGTGTAAATATTTTGGATAAAAACCCTAATGTGGGAAAGAGACCATAAGTTGCTGCCAACATCAAGAAAGAATGATTGCTAAGGTTTGTCATGTCATGTCATTTTGACATTTGCTATTGATAATTTGACACATGAAAACAATAAAATAAAGTTTTCTATAATTCCATGGGGATGAATCCGCACGCGAACAGCTAGTAATTGTATAAAATCATATAAGAATGCTTTTGTAGAAGTATTTCAGTTACCTCATGTAACAATATAAAATTAAAATATAAGACACTATGATTGAAAAATTATTTTTGATACAAATTCCTGTACAGTAAAAAGTATTACATATTTTAAATATGTTTATAATTAGGTCTTTAGTTCACTTAACAATTATGAGATTTTTATATAGATTTAACCAGCCGGGTTTTTTATCATCTAAAAATTACCATTCTATACAACTTTATTATGGATTTTATTTCTGTAACTTTACCTTTTCCTCAGCACTGTATGTACATTTTCATAAACTATCGACTTTCATATCTAAATTTACTTTCTTAAGCATGTCCTCTTTCACACAACCTATATTTTATAATAAAATCATCCTTAAACTCTATCAAAACTGATGTAACTATTAGTACAGTCAGCTGCGTAACTCTGTATCCTTTTACCAATCTATAGAAAGTTTTATATGTTTACTATATCAAAGTATATATGTATGTAAAGTATGTATTTGCTTGCTTACTTCCATGAATATAAGTTATTGATATGTACATAGAAAAATAAAACTGAAGGTCTTTCGCATATTTCTAAAGTTTTGTAAATGTATACAAGTTTATGGAACTGACTGTACAGTTTAGGCAATAAAAATCCATTTTTTAACATATCTTTGACTTGATCCTTCTATGTTAAGTAGATTTACACCAAAAGTTAAAGCTGGTTTAGTAATTAGTGTCTACCCCAAAAGGGATAAACACTTGAAACCTAATTTTCGTATATCTATTGCTGTGAGAAATATGTTAGTCATAATATTAAGTCATATCTTATACTCTTGTAGTATAATATAATAATGTTATATCTTTAGTTATGTTAAAATTAAATTACTCTTGAATGATATATTTTACTCTTATAAAATGTAGAAAAAAAAATCAACTAATATTGCTGTGTTTTCACTTTTAAGTTTATACATACTAACAATTTTCAATAATAGTGTAATACAATATTAATATCTGCTTACCCTTCTGGGTTATAGGTGCGTAATACACAGTCATTCCACCAATATCTTACCAAAGAGTGATGAATAAATAAATACAACTATGATAATCAATTTTTGACAAAATTTGGATTAAAAAATCATTAAAAACATCGAAAAGAATTAGAAATATTTCATAAACGGCCTAATATTCAAATAAACTGAAACATGTTAAATACAAACTCAAATAGAAGTAAATAGAAATTGTTTTATTCAGAGTTAGATGTTTCGATATGTTTTGTTTTTTGTTTCATTATTTTTAATTGATATAGTTATAAGAATAGTGATAACAACTCCACTGTAGTAACTTAGATGTTAGTACAAATTACTTGTATGTTAAATGTGATAATATTATTGTGTAACTTCATTATAATTGTAAATATAAGTTTTTAACTTCAAATAAAGATATTAAATTCAACATTTATATACAGAAATGGGCTAAAAAGACAAATTTATAAAAAAAAATCTGAATTTATAGTAATTTTTTAGTTAAAAACTTATATATAATCTTCATTTGTTGTATTACTTACATACTCTTACTTCCCATATAAACAAAATTGTGTTAGTAGTAGAATGGCATAGTCCTAAATGTATTGTGATAATAATGGCCATTTAAAAGTATTGTAACATGTAAAATCTTATTTTATGGTAATAAACATTTTCAAATCATGAATTCTCTTTCATTATTACCAAAGCAACCACTGCCCAGGCATTTCCAACTAGTTTTAACGTTATCTTAAATGGACAGATGAACGGAAAGTGTCTGAACCAGCAAAGGGTTTATAGACATTTTCATAATAATTATGCATATTGTACTGTGCTTGATAAATAAAAAAGGAACATATAGAAAGTACGTATTTCTCTTTCCTAAACATCTTTTTTCTGTAAGAAAAGGGGAAGAGGACAAAAATTATTAATGTTAACTATCGTGTTACATCAAAATCCATATTTAATACACTTGATACTAGAAATTTTTATGTGTTCATGATAATTGTGAAATTAAAGCAAAGTGAACTTTACTACGTATGCTTAAAGGTTTTTTTAATAAAGCTTATTTTAAATTATACTACTAGTAACTGCATATTAGAAGCGCTAATCTGAAAATAGTAGTAGGTTAATAAAATAAAAGATTATTTTAAGATATGAATTTATTTCTCAAAGTTACACAATAGAATAGCTTATATTCCTTTATTAAAACTTTAAAAGATAAAATAACACTAAAAAATATGAAATCAAAATGGACGAACAGCACCAGCCATTTTGAATTTTATATTGAGTAGCTTTGACTATGATTAAAAAAAATTACAGAGATTCTGCTCAATTTATATGTTAAAATAATGTTTCTTTTAAATACAAGAAAAGTGGAATAAAACAATAATATAACCTTATCTCTTCAAAAATATAAAGCCAATCAGCCATGAAGTTAATCTTAAGAACAAAATTTAAACAAACCCGAGTCTTAGTGTGGGGTTACAAAGTATATTGAAAAAAAAAATATAAGTTTTTAAATGCTAATATATGGCATATATTTATAGAAAGGTGCAGTTTTACATGACGTAGACTTTCTCTACGCGCTTCATGCAGAACACCTCCTTGGTCTTGGGGCAGGTGATAGATCCGTGTTCCTTCATCATCTCCTTCAGCGCCTGAAAATTGAAATAAATTATAATATTTATACAATGAGCTTGATTTATAGTAATTTAGCGTATAGTTCGAGTTGATTTTTTGTAAAATTAGTGAGTTTTAAGGTTGCTAGTGGTTGTGTTGAGTTTGAGTAACATGAGTTAAATTATTGTAGTGGTTGTGTTGAGTTTGAGTAATATGAGTTAAATTATTGTAGTGGTGTGTTGAGTTTGAGTAACATGAGTTAAATTATTGTAGTGGTTGTGTTGAGTTTGAGTAATATGAGTTAAATTATTGTAGTGGTTGAGTTGAGTAATATGAGTTAAATTATTGTAGTGGTTGTGTTGAGTTTGAGTAATATGAGTTGAATTATTGTAGTGGTTGAGTTTGAGTAATATGAGTTGAATTATTGTAGTGGTTGAGTTTGAGTAATATGAGTTATATTATTGTAGTGGTTGAGTTTGAGTAATATGAGTTAAATTATTGTAGTGGTTGATTTTGAGTAATATGAGTTATATTATTGTAGTGGTTGAGTTTGAGTAATATGAGTTATATTATTGTAGTGGTTGAGTTTGAGTAATATGAGTTAAATTATTGTAGTGGTTGAGTTTGAGTAATATGAGTTAAATTATTGTAGTGGTTGAGTTTGAGTAATATAATTGAATTATTGTAGTGGTGAGTTTGAGTAATATGAGTTGAATATTGTAGTGGTTGAGTTTGAGTAATATGAGTTGAATTATTGTAGTGGTTGAGTTTGAGTAATATAATTGAATTATTGTAGTGGTCGTGTTTGAGTAATACGACTTGAATTATTATAGTGGTTGTGTTGTAGCGTATTGGTGGCGTTGCGTACCTTCTCCCCGTACACCTGTCCGTTGGGCAGCGCCATGGGCGGGTTGTGCTCGTTGAGCGGCTCGTTGGAGATGCGGCAGAGCAGGCGCGAGTGCGAGCAGTGCGCGTGCGGCAGCGTGCGGGCGAGCGCGTTCAGCGGCGGCGCGCACGCCGGACACGACGACACCTTCGTGCTCTCGTTGAAGCACTGAGTGTGCATATGTTAAGGAATCTATCGGCTAATGTTGATATGTGAAGTTAATATGTGAATAAATATTGAATAGTATTGAGTATAGATTTTATATGTTACAATATCTGAGAAAATAAATCTACGTTATAAAAAGCCTACGCATCTTATTTTTTTTGGCGCTGCGGTTGCGAACAGCTGTATATTGGTCTCTTCTACTATATCAAAATTAATTAACGGCATTAAGAGTAAAGGATGTCGAATAACTGCAAAGTAAGATTGTGTTTCTCTTTCGTTCCTCACTTGGAACAGATCAGTGTGGTGTAGTTGTGTGAAGTGTGTATTTTTGAGCTGTGTCGTATAAGTTGTAAGCCGTACGGTGTAGTTGTGAGCAGTGTGGTGTAGTTGTGAGCAATGCGGTGGTGTTGTGAGCAATGCGGTGGTGTTGTGAGCAGTGTAGTTATGAGTAATGCGGTGGTGTTGTGAGCAGTGTAGTTATGAGTAATGCGGTGGTGTTGTGAGCAGTGTAGTTATGAGTAATGCGGTGGTGTTGTGAGCAGTGTAGTTATGAGTAATGCGGTGGTGTTGTGAGCAGTGTGGTGTAGTTGTGAGCAGTGTAGTTATGAGCAATGCGGTGGTGTTGTGAGCAATGCGGTGGTGTTGTGAGCAGTGCGGTGCAGTATGTAAAGGATATGGCGTGTTGAGCGCGGCGAGGCCGAGCTGCGTGGTGACAGCGAGCGGCGGCAGGCGCGCGGGGTGCAGCAGGCGCGCGTGCTCGCTGCGGAACTGCGTCACCAGCGCCGCCCAGCGCGCCTCCGACAGCAGACTGCGGTATGGCTCCACATCTGCACAATTCAATTTATTTATTATATTTTTACAAAAATATACTATGCAGATACATAGATTCAATATAAGTCACCAGGTTAATATCCTCCACACTATAAACTTCACTTTCATGCACTAGATGAATGGGCCCTGTCTTTAATTTGCTAAAGTACAACGATTTTAACGCATTGATTTAACTATAGCTAAATAATAAGATTGGTTCACACTAAACCAGTACATTTTGGGCAATGCCCTACCTTAAATATATCAAAAACTAAGATAAATTTTAATTAAATTGTTCATAGTTGAAGATAAAAAAAATTAAGTACCTAAACTTTTCCGAACATACATTTTGTGACATGTAACAGAGAATCCCATTTTTTAGCCTGCCTTTGGCTCATACTTCGAGGCCAAATTAGTATTTTTTTGTTCCGTTTCACCTGTGAATTCTTGCTACAGCCTTGACAGTTGGTAACAAGCCAAACATATGGATTGAGGCCAGTTTCATACAATGCCAGTTAAAACCCATTCCAGTTATGTAATGTTATGTTCAACTGGCACAGTGTGTAACGTGATGAATTAGTTACCAGTGTCGCTGGGGAAGGCCAGCATGCCCATGCAGTGCTGGATGTCTCGGAGCTGGCCCTCTTCGTACGAGGAGAAGTGCTTCTTGGCGTAACGCACAGCTTCCAGCCGCCGCTCCGCACGGACCAGCTCTATGAACTCCTATACATAATATTTAATAATAATAATAACTCATATAATTCAGAACATAAAATAACATCGGCATAGAAGCTAAAACATTGAATACAGAACAACAGAATAATCGAAGACACAAAAAGCATACATAATTAGCAAAAATAAAAAAATGTACACTTATTTAAAGTGGAGTGTTGAATGGATATTTATTAGCCAACTGACAAACAGGTTAATATTTTTTGCGTATAAGTTTATTTTTATGTATGTGGGGTGTATGTTATGTTCCTCATGACACTCCGGAGAAGAAGACGAATCGAATGACACCTTATTCGAGGAAACCGGATCAGTCATTAAGGCTGTAGACCGTAACAATGAAATCACATAACAACCAGGGAAAATACAAACTCACATACATAAAACACATTTATAAACACGAGTACACTACCCTGTCAGTCAGGGAAAAATACTAATATAACAAATATTATTTCACTGCTGAGTAACAGAAAAAAATATAGAAAAAAAATAGAGAAGTAAAAAACATTTATATTATCAAGTAGCATCCATCCAAACGATATGGTAAACGAGCAAGCGGCCGCGAGTTACCGCCGACCATAGATATTCGCAATTGCGGATGCGTTGCCTACCCTTAATCGACGGAGGAGGAAACGCATATAAAGAGGATATTTCGCTTCCTTTGATCTCCTCCAGCGTCTAGGACTCGTTTCCTTCCCATCCTTTTTTCAATAAAAGGGCGGGAATTGGATGTAATGTCGGTCACTTAAACACTATCCTGGCTTACCCGTCTACGGATGAGGCCGGGAAGGTGTTTAAGTTGGCCGACATCTGTTTAAGAAAGCAGTTGGATAACTGAGTTTTGTAAGTTTTAGACTTATAGGGCGTTATCGTCGCTTCGCGACAAAGCCCCCTGTAGAAATAAATAAAATAACAAAAGGCGGGAAGGAAAAGGGGCTAAAGTTGGGCTTCCGTCTCATCAGACATCAGACTGTACGCGGAATTGCTTCCACTTCAGGCCTGTCTTCTGTGTGGTCGTGGTATTGCTAAGGACGAGCCCTACAGTGCGAAGATGTTAACGCCCTACCACTGTCAAAAAACATTGTAAATATGTTAAAATGACCTGTATGCGTATGTTGAACTCCATGGTGGAGTTGATCTTGCGCAGCTTGGACTTGTTGTCTGCGCACCACTGCAGGCCGCGCGCCGTGCGCCGCGCCGCCAGCTCGCGCTCCACCTGCGCCGCCGCCTGGTAGATGTCTGACACCCACCACGCCAGTTCAACAATACTACTTGCACCTTTCTAATATCATCATCATCACCAGCTCACTATACGTCCCCACCGAGGGGCTCGGAACCTACCCTAAGTTAGTGACTAGGCCATAGTCAACCACGCTGGCCCAGTGCGGGTTGGTTGACTTCACACATATCTTCGAATTTGTTCGCCGATATGTGCAGATTGCATCACGATGTTTTCCTTCACCGTAAGAACGTCGGGTAGATTATGTATATGAAAATTCGAAAAATCGAAAATCCCATTGGTACATGGCGGGATTCGAACCAAAGACCTGTAGATTACAAGTCAAGTGTTTAAACCACTGAGCCACCGACGCTCTAATTCTAATATACGTGTAGCCAATTACAATCGTAACAACGTAAATCTATCTTTGATACCCAGTCTACTGATTCCCGTTAGTAAAATGCGCTTATTTTTAACAACCTGCCCGCAAACTTTGTTACCGCGGATTTAAAAAAAAAGTCATCTATCACATTCCCGCGTGCATCTACCTTCTACCAGCTATCTTTCAGTAAAAGTCCCGCCCAAATCGGTACACCCGTTCAAGAGATAGCGCTCGGGTCGCGATTTTGACAGCGCGGAATTAAAAAGTAGCTTATGATATGCCCGTCTATGTCAGCTACCTTTCAGTGAAAGTCCGGTCAAAATCGGTCCAGCCGTTCCGGAGATTAAACGGAACAAACGCGGCTTGCGGACAGACAGACAGACAAAAATATTTTAAATGCGATTTTCGTTATCAGCAACGCAAATACATTATCTTCCCGAAATCTGGAATTTTTCTTTTGATATTGCAAACAGACAATCCAATTTTATTAGATGTATAGATAGATAGATCATAAGGTGGCAAACGAGCAAGCGGACACTTAATTCGCCAAAATAGCGACCATTGACTATGAATAGCTACATTTACAGATGCATTCCTTTCTTAAGGGTAAGGCGGTAAGGGAAAATATTTACCCTTCCCATATTGATTGAAATATTTTTTTTCCCATCCCTTCCTTAACAGAAGCTCTCTTATCTGTTGTATATTAGTTTAAAATTTCTATTTACCTAAAATTAAAGATTTTTCAGGGTAAATTTTGATGATTTTGATTTTGGAGGGCTGACTTCACACATAAAATTTCTTCTCAAATATACATATATAAGTTACATTACATTTTCTTCACAATACAAAGTTATCAAAATGCTTACCAACGTTAGTGAGGTCGCGCAGATCCTTAGCGTCAGCCAACTTGGTAGCGGAGGCATAGTAACCGTTCCTCAGGAAATAGTCCACCAACATACGGTCCAAGCGAACTTTGCGCCATTGATTCAGAGATGTCTGAAACAATTCATATAAAACCTTATACCATGGGTATCAGTCATCTTTCCCCCTTAGACTCGAAAATTATAAAATACCAGCTGTTGCCCGCGACTTCGACTGCGTTAACACCAAGTACGTCTATTGACTATTTTGACATTTTGATGTCATTCTCTAGAGAATCGGAAGACGCAACACTGAAGTGTTCTTATAAATATTATAAATGCGAAAGTTTAGATGGATGGAATGTTAGAGTTTGTAGCCTAAAAGGTTGAACGTATCTCAATGAAATTTGGCATGGATGTAGAGGGTCGTCTGGAAGAACACATAGGATACTTAGTTTTGCTTTTTTTTTAATAAAACGCGGACGGAGTCGCGGGCGAAAGCTAGTATAACTATAATTAAGTATACCCAAACAGTGTATTAGTGTCGGTGGCTCAGGGGTTTAAACACTTGACTTGTAATCTACAGGTCTTGGGTTCGAATCCCGCTATACCAATGTGATTTTAGATTTTTCGAATTTCAAATGTACATAATTTACCCGACGTTCTTACGGTGAAGGAAAACATCTACAAAGAAATTCAAAGATATGTGTGAAGTCAAGAAGTGGGTCAGCATAGTTGACTATGGCCTCGTCACCCCAATCTTGGAGTAGGCTCCGAGTCCCTCAGTGTGGGCATATAGTGAGCTGATAAAACAGTATATTAGTATAGTATCTTTACAAAATTATGCTGTTTTTCTCTCCTGAAACGTCCTATTTTTGACATCCATGGTAGAACTTCAAAAACGATATGCAAAGGGAGGGGGAAGAAAAAATATAACTTACTTGAGCAGCAACGGGATCCTGTAAGGCTTCAGCTTGCTCCTTGAGGTGATCGAGCCGCTTCTTGCAAACATAAGCTGCTTGCACCTCTTCGTTAATAGCTTCTGAAGCTTTGCGTTTCATTGTTGTCAGCTTTTCTACCTGTATAAAAAAAAATTAAGAAAAGATCAAAGAGAGAGTTCGGTTCCAAGTAAGTGTTTAGAAAAATATTGAGTAAGGACTAAAAAACGTAGATTATATAAGTATGTATTAAGTATGAAGTAAGCGCATCAACAAAGACCTCTTCAAGAAGCTAAAGTAATTATAAAGTACAAAAGTGTTGCCCACAAACATATTTAGTGTTTAACACCTTGATGTTGCCAGTAGTTTCTTGTTTTTTTTTAAATTATTGTTAGATCAATTTAAATGTAACATTTTTCTGTAAATTAAAAGAGCAAGAAGTCTAAAAATCTGATATTTCAGATAAATTCTTTTGTCAGTGATTTGCTTGCTGTCTTGTTCGAAGTTTAGTTATAAAGTTATAATCTTAATATCACAAATATGATCAAATTTTATTATTGCCTAATTTTCTGTATCCAAAATATTTAACTACTAGCTGTTGCTCGCGACTTCGTCGTTCGTGAAATTCGTGAAATTAAAAATAATAAAAAAGATAGCCTATGTTACTCATAGATAAATTACCTTTCTAATGATGAAAGATTTTTTTTTAAATCGGCCCAGTAGTTTTTGAGTTATTTCAGTACATACAAAAATACAAATCTTTCCTCTTTACAATATTAGTATAGATTGAATGATTTTCATGATAAAATATTATGAAAATAATGTTGAAAACTGCCATCAGAGTTAGTCTCCTTGATATTTAGTATTAGAACCCTTCTCTTAGTCAATCCCTTAAGGCTTAATTAAAGACTTTGAGTTGATACATTAAATTAATTAATTACTGTGTATTTCTTATTTCACATACCATTCCACCGAGCAGTGTGTCTATCTCCCCGGCAGTAACATCTGTCCTCTTACTTGCTGTGTCTAGCTCCGAGGCAGTACTGCTGACGTGACGGGCCTCCACATCTAGTATGCGTTGTGCGTTTCTGTACTTTTTGTTAAACACTTCATAGGGAACCTGGAATTGAGTGACAATAATACTAATTGTAAATCTGACAGGAAAGAAGACTTGGATATAATGTTTATTATAGCTTTTCCATGTAACTTTGTCTGCCTATTTCTCGGATTCGGAGCCTATACATTCTTATATTCATTGTACAGCTCAAATTTATTGAGATCCATTAAATTTTGGAAATTCACAATGACTCATGTCATCCAAACTTTCCCATTTACAATATTAGGTAAGAATATGAAAGACATTTCAGACTACCCACATTTGGAACACAAAGAACATATTTATTTTTATTGTCTTGTAAATTACATTTTCCGGTGTTTTGATGCTTTTTATACTAGAAAATCACATTATTGCAACACTAGCAACAACTGTTGCTTCATCACATAAATGTGTTCTACATAGATGTACAATATGGCACATCTTCAACAAACTTATAAACAAGTCAATTTACTGAATCTGAAAACATAAAAGATCTTACTTTCCTTTGGAATAGGAAAAAAGACAAAGGTAGAATAATAAAACATCCAAAACAAAAAGTTTTTCATCTTCATGTTATGTTTTAAGATATTACTTATTCTTATGGAAAATTACTTACAGATTTCTAGTGCAAAGCTATTCACAAATATAAAATATATTCGAATTTTACGTTAAGACGCAAAATACTAGTAAACAAACTTTAACTAATCAACAGACCAGTGGGTACTCAGTTAATATTACAAACTATTAGACCTCAATAAAAACACATATGGTCAATTAGTGATAAAATAATACATATTGCGAAATATGGTGGACAAAAAAAATATCAAACGGTAGTTATATATTGATTGGTTTTTACACCTCACCTTTAAAGTTGCATGTTCGAGAGATTTTATTTCGTTCATTTTAATTATTTGACACGCCAATTAACAGATGTGGATATAACGCGTAAATACGATGACAATTTAAAACAATGACAACAAAACTCAGCTGATCGTAATCAAAAGTAAACACAACAGGAAATGATTTAAAAGTTTGATGGGTCTTAAAATTGAGTTGTAATATAAAATCGACTCAGAGAATTATAAAAACATTAAGGTTTTTTGCAAAATTGATATTTTTTTTAATTAAAAGATTAAATGGAGTCTTCAGGAATCAAAAATAATTTATATTTCATTGTGGTAACACTAAATTGCAATGTTACCACATGATGTCGTATGGTGGAAACCACAAGTTATTTTTTTAACAAATAGACTTTCATATAGAAATGTATGAAAAGCATGTTAATTTATGCGTTTATTAAATTCTTGTACTCTTGATTGAAATTATTAGATCGTTTTAAATTATTTAGTCTATAACTATTCCGAATGCTTTTTAATCTGTACAACTTGTCGGCGCGTCAGCGCGTCACTTTCATTACGCTAATCCGCCATTTTGTACGGAGCTGGCGGTGATTCAGGGTTCGCTTTCCCGGTTTAGTGTTTATTGCGAGAAAACCAAGAAAACTTCATTCAAATTGACTTCGTTTATTGACTGTGAACAAAACAAACGTTACAGTGACATAATATTGCTGCCTTACGTTGTGGTTTCGTGATTAGTGAGTGCCCTCTAACTGGAGCGCGTGGCTGGTGATTCTTTGTTGTTGGATTCAGCATTTTAGACGGTAAGACCGTATATATTTGTCGTTAAAGAATCGGCTAGAAGTATGTGTCAGCGTTAGTCGGCAGTTTCGCAGACATAAACATAATAGCAACCGTGTTATATGTAAAAATGTGATAGCGTCATCGTAATGGTGCCGAAGCGGGCTCCGTGCAGTGGTCTCGTTGACGGGCGACGACATATTCGCCGACGCCACCGACGCGTTACAAATTCACGGCCACAGAACTGCGGGTCATGACTTTCTAGAACGTACCGATTTTTGGGTACGGCTTGAAGATAAACGAGCACGCGGTGTTTAAAACTGCGCGCTGTTGGGACTTTGATGACCTACTTATAGTTTAGAAAGTTAGTGCGTTTACGAACACTATTAAGCTCTTGTAGTTTAGGACACCGTTTAGGGACGTCAATCAAACGCTTTATATATTTTTGGTACAAAGTTACTTTGTACTAACGTGTCATTTCAATTCAGGCGTAGGAGAAAACATTTAAATCAACGTCGAAAAATTCAAACTAAACAATTTATGTAGAACTATGTTACCAATTTCTCTGAATTATGATAAACTCATTGTTTACTTTTGTACATTAAAGGATTTTTGTTGACAAACTTTTTAAGTAAATAGCATAAGAGTGAAATTTAAATCTAATTATTGCAGTTCTTTTACTGACATAGATGAATAAGAGTTAAGTAACTTTATACAATTTAAGTAATTAGATTTTAATATCAAACATAGTCAACATTTTGAACAAAGTTTTCAAAGTTAAATTAGTACTGACATCTCATTCAACTTACTTTGAATTGGGTAAGAACTTTGAATGGATTTCATTGGAAAGTTTTTGCCTTTCATTATTTACCTATTTAGGCTTCTTGTGTTTGTTTTAACTTTGGACTTGTTGGATTTCTTTTGTGAAGTTTCATTAAATTCTTCAAAGTTTCTCTAAGCTGTGTTATACTTGTTTTTAATAAACAAAGTTAAATTTCAAACTTTGGGAACACAGAGTTTTGCTCATTTGTTTAATGAATTTTGTTAACTTTAATTATTGTTATTGTGGTTCCCCAACTAATAAACATAAGTTTCAAAATTAATTAAACAAGTATAATTATGACTTTAAATTTTAGAACAATTATATCAAATCCCATATTCAATCTTCATTTCATATGTATTTTTATCTATTTGAATATTCTATTATTATAATATTGCTTACTAAAATAATCACTTTATTTCTAAATCCTGTATTTAGTGAAGATCCAACCTCTTTCGTAAGGTTATTTAACAACTAAGATTGCCTATTAAAAATAAATTAATCAAAGAGTTGAAGAACAGAACAGGAAGTCGAAGAGTTGAGAGACATAAAAGGAAATATGCTCCAGTTCAATTATTTTTTAGACTAGGCATATCAACTTGTATACTAGCTTATTTTATTAACTAAAATTTCATATATTTAAATAGTTAAAAATATGAAAAATTTGGTCTACAGCAGTATATTTGCTTTAATCCTCAGTTTATCATGAGATGTAGTTCTGAATAGATTTTTAATGTGGGACAGTATTATGTACATAGAAATCAACAATTTATGCTTTCATAGACAGATTGCTTCTATATTAGTATAACTTAAATAGATGACATTTGATTTTAAGTGTAGTTAACCATTGTTAATATTTAAATTATTATTATTTTTAATTCCTTTTATTGGAAAAACAGCAGCTGCTATTAAAGCAGTTTTCCAAGTATTACATTTAATTTCCTGTTAAGAAATGCGTCTCAGTTTATCTGCTTAAGATACAAGCTTAATTATAAAAAGTGCACAAACAAAGCTATTAAGTTACATATTCCAGCAGTGTTATCGGATAAGGCGATGTCGCAACGGTAATGTAACCCAGGCCGTCGACCGCCAGCCAAAGTGTGTCGTAAACTATACACTGACAACGGACGCCTTTGGCTTACGAATTTCACGTCTAGTATTGACCAGTTTAGACATTTTCGTAAATTATGTAGCTATTGTTAGATATTAATATAATTGATGCATCGTAATTTTAACAGTGGTAGAGCCCGCTTTAACATCTTCGCACGAATGGGTCGGCTCGCCCGGTGTTATACCACGACCACACAGAAGACAGGCGTCAAGTGGAAGCAATGCCGCGTTTCGTCTGATGAGTGTGGTGCCGGAGGCCTAATTTTAGTCCCTTTCCACCCTTTTCTTAAGAGGAAAGGATGGGAAGGAAAAGTGGATTTGACGGTGGAGGAGACGCATAGGAAAAGGAAATATCCTCTTTATGTGCGTCTCCTCCTCCGTCAACTAAGGGTAGGCAACGCATCTGCAATTGTGGATGTTTATGGGCAGCGGTCGCTTTCCACTTCGGTGGATTCAGGTGGCCGCTTCCTCGTTTACCACCTTTATTATAAAAAAAAATTGTTTATATTATCAAACCACTAACTCTCGCCAGAATAGCGCGATTCTGATACTTCCCAATGATATTGACAGATGTCAGATAGGGATGGTATATATATATGGTGATCGTATATGTCAATGATTTAGTGTTGCGCTAATCCAGCGCAGTACTGATTTCCTTCTTAACACTATGTAGGCTGTTAGCTTAACAATTGTCATCATCTATGTCAGTCTAAAGCTAGACGTAAAGGCTAATTAGCATCACTCAGTAGTAATTTAGTGGAGAACAGTTATTTACTAACCAAATGAACAACGAAAGTTTAATCGAGTAGATTAGTAAATCATTTAGTTGAGTCAATCCACTTTGTTCTAATTTTTTGACGAGTAGCACCTACATCATGCGTAAAATATATAACATCTGAACCTCTTTTATTTACTCTGACTCAGATCCTGCAAAACACCACTCACCTGTGTACTGCGACGAGTGTGACTGACATTTGGACATATGAGTATTTAAACTACTAAAAAATCGGTATTCGACTAAATTATTAGTCCAGTGCGAACAAGGAATACGCCTTGTCTTCCAGAGAATGTGGTGTTGCAAATCACATCCAGCGACTTCGTACCGTCCGCACTAGGTCACCGTAATATAATTATTGATTACATTATGTTATCTTTGCATACGTAAAAGTTAGAGCGGGCACACACCTTTGACAGCCAACTCAACTGTTTATTTGCACAACTAAAAATCAAGTAGTGTGCGCACCTCCATATAAGCTCATAGGAATAAAAGCGAGACTAAGCAGTTGTGCGATAGTTTAGTCAGAAGTGTGCCCGCACTCTAAGGGTCAATAGTGTAATAGTTAAAGGCAAATTCCAGCACATGAGGTTGTAAATTCGAATGCGACATTTGTCTATTGTCAGATCACTCTAAACATAGTTAAATATATTAACTTCATAACATATTAAATTGAGTTCAGTGTGCTATAATGTTTGCACATTCTTACGTATTTACGTCAGCGGTTTATCAACATTTATCAATGTTCCTATGTATTTTATACATGTTACTGATTCGCTGTTGGATAAAAAAAACTTCTTGATGCCATACAACAATGAATCATCATCACCAGCTCACTATACGTCCCCACCGAGGGGCTCGGAGCCTACCCTAAGTTGGTGACTAGGCCATAGTCAACCACGCTGGCCCAGTGCGGGTTGGTTGACTTCACACATATCTTTGAATTTCTTCGCTGATATATGCAGGTTTCCTCACGATGTTTTCCTTCACCGTAAGAACGTCGGGTAAATTATGTACATATGAAAATTCGAAAAATCGAAAATCACATTGGTACATGGCGGGATTCGAACCCAAGACCTGTAGATTACAAGTCAAGTGCTTAAACCAATGAGCCACCGACGCTCGTCTACAACAATGAATATGTACGTAAATTGCTAGTTGTAGTAACAATGACAATAAAAAGTGATAATGCTAAATATTAAAGGTTCCAACAGTGATGGATTTGTTAGGACCAAGTATTTTTTATTATCCTGCAGCAATTTTTTCTAGACTTAGTGATTCCTTCAAAATAAATTCTGGCCAGAAAAAAATACATATGACTATACGAAGATTTATCTTTCACGTATATGACATGGTTATTGAAGAAAAGCTTTTTTTACGTTTTATGTTTAAATTGATGTATAAAATTGTAAAATTGTAAATGTATGTTACGCTTAAAAACAGAATAAAACGCTTTTCTATATTGTTAGAGCACTATTTAAATGCATTCAGCCGATGGAATGATTAGAAACTAGGACAGATGTGGCGTATCCCTAGTGGTGGAGGCACCCCTGCTGTGCCGATGTCAAGATCTCAACGCTATACGTATACGCGATAGGCTCTGCATACAAAACGAATAGGGTTGTCGAATTTATTGAACCTTTTATAGGTGTAATTTCAATTAAATTGTATTAATAACATGTTCCATAATTTTTCAGTACAAGGCTAGTAAAGGTTTTTTCTTCGGTTTAATGAGCAGTTAGTTTTATCTGATTACGTTACATACAATACAGTAAAATTCATAATTGTTTTTGTATTTCACATAATTGTGTTTTCTTGATAATCTGAATGACTAAAAGACGCTTCACCTCTTCAATAAGGCTTCATTGTTACACGAGGTTTGGCCGGCCCAAGGTCAATTCGCTTAAGCTAAGCGCTTTATGTAAATTCTTCTAATCTTCTGAGAAAGAAGCCGAAAACGAACCCAACTTCGAGAATTATTTCAAAGTAAAGTTTGAATCGATTCCGCTAATTTCTTTGAAGGTCTTAGATTTAAATTATGAAACCTACAGCTAGATTATTACATCTTTTTTTTTTTAATTTTTACCATATGATGGATGGTAGAGAAGCACAAACTATGCCGACACTCGTTAAAGACAAGGTTTATGATAAATTCTGGCATGACCGAATATGTTAAATTGCTAAACTAAAATTGGCTTCGTCCACGTGTCATAAGTACGAGTATTTTTTTTTTCTTTTCAGTTCTTTTAAATTTGCCGACGTGATAAGATATGAACAATTTTTTCATGATAAACTTTTGATATACGTCTGGTTTAACTAATTTTACGTCTGGTTTGTTAATTATGCATTCGTTTATATTAACACCGAACATTCAGACACGAACTACGCCACAATTAAAATCTAATTAAAAGGTAAAAAGTACAATAAAATTAAATATTCACACTTAGTTCATTCAATATGAATAATATAATAATCTGTGATGGTGGTAATTCGTACGACTAATCAAATACAACTGGATATTGTTTGTCATAGAATTTGTTACAGTGTTTTTCCATTTGGGTGATATTAAAAATAATAAATACGTGCTGTACAACCATAAAAGCCGCGCCGCGCTATGCACGACGTTTCTCGGTAAATAGTTATTGCGATGTGTGCCCGGACCGCATCCGTTCCGTCTGTAGGCTACACACACGGACACGCACACGACCGCTTCGCGTCGATCGGCTATCGATTCTGGCCGTTAAATACGCGCCATACCTAACATACCTGTTCTTTTTTTTATAGTGCTATATTTGTAGATGGCCAGTTTTATAGTGTTTTTTTTTGTTATTAAGAATTTTGTAAGCTTAATTTTTGCCGTTAGAAAGTCTGCAAAGTATGTGCAGAATATTTTTAAGTGAAAAAAGTAATAAATGTAAGCTTTGGCATAATTTTTAAACGTGATTACGTCTTCGCTAATCTTTGGTATATCGAGAAGATTGGTTCAAATTCCCAGTAGTGCGTACTGAATTTGTTAATTGCACGCGTCCACGATCCGGCAAAGGAAATGTATGCGCATATATTGTGGCCGCGCGCCGCAGCAGCTATCGTTTTTCCGTAGGCGGCTCGTTTAGAACGCAAATTGCTCTTCTCTACTTGCAATAAATTTGTCTCTGTTTAAAAACGGGTAAAGGTTAATGGCGTATTTTTTTTTATAAATATAATGCCAAAAACGGACAGTCCCTTCAGTGTTTATATAGAGTTTACACTGTACTATAACTGTCTTTAAATATTTTACGCATTTTGTAAGATAGAAATCCGTTGTCTATGTTGAGATTATTTAATTTATAATCTTAGAATCCTGTTAAGGTTATTGTATAGAAGTTTGGGCAACGAAATATGACTTTCAAACTTTGAGTAAATCCAACTCGAATGAGTAATTGGATTCGAAACTTTATCCAAAGTACAATTATCTTAAATTAATGCTGGGTTTACAACTGGAATCGCGTACTACGTCCCGCGACCCGCGCCGATCGTTCACATTATCAAAAGCGATATAATTTTACTCAAAGCTCTCTATTGTGCTGCGGAGTGTTATTGTCCCCCTCCCCCGTCGTTCTTTCGGTGCCCACAACCCCCGGCCCCAACAGTCACATCTCGCGAGGACCGTGGTGGGGGTGACCACCCCACTGACCGTCCTATTAAAACTGTAATTACCGAACAGCTTTGCAAATTATTATTGTTGAAATGATTTTGTATTGATTTTCCGAATGAGCTCCCCGCTCATTGGGCGTGGCGAATGATGTTTTAATGCCCTGCCTTATTTTCCTAAATGTAATGTAAATGAAATAGATCAAACGAATCATACGAATAACTTCTTACTAGTATTATAATGTGAAAGTTTAGTTGGACGCATAGATGTTTTTTACTACATCTCGATGAAATTTCGCACAGATGTAGAACATAAAACACGCCATGTTTTTTATAATTCCACTCGAAGGAAGTCGCGGGCGAATAGCTAGTACTACATAAAAACCTTTATCTCTTGGCCGTTTTTATAATTACGACACCGCGTTTTCTTGATAAAATGTTTTCTTTTTTTTTGTAATTTCTCTTAGGATACCGTAGGGCATTACCGATCTCTCGCAAAAAAAAATAACGAGAACTTTTAAGATTTACGTCGATATTAAAGATTTCGCTTCTGCATCGGAAAAAACGTAAATCCGTTGACGTAAGCTAATAGTGAAAGTTGATCACATAAGTATTTTATCTTGATATCAAATAATGGCACTTTTTTAAGGTATTTTATTACGATTTTATTTTATAAGTTTTTTTTAAATAACCTACTATACAAATAACTGAGTGGTATCGAGTAAATGGAATTTGAAAATTTCCGATTGGTTTAATTCAATCTAGATACATGAAGTAATTAAATATGTTATCAGTATACAGAATCTGCTAAAATGGCAAGCAGTTATCACTGATGCAGCGACATGGCGATAACTACGCCATTGGCGATTGCTGACGTCATTGGCGATAAAATTGCCCAATTTTTATTGCACGAGCGACGCCTTAGTACATTAAATTCGCCATCTTTTACTTCAAGACGTCGAATAGACGTAGATAAAGAATTTTAATGTTCGCTATTAAATATCGAAAGAGAATGCTCTCTTTGATATTAGTGAAAAAGAAGTATTTTTACTTTGTCAAAGCTAAATATCGCCTGTTATAACAATAACGTCTCTATGACAGTTTGTAGTTTTTGATTGTAAATCAAACTTCGTACTAATATAATATTATAAATTCGAAAGTTTAGATGGATGGATGTTTGTTAGAGTTTGTAGCCTAAACGGCTGAACGGATTTCGATGAAATTTGGCATAGACGTAGAGTATAGCCTGGAAGAACGCATAGGCTACTCAGTTTTTTTTTTTTTAATTCCACGCGGACGGAGTCGCGGGCGAAAGCTAGTATAAATTAAATGTTTACGTTTTAATCACTATGATTCTTTCTATATTTGCAAAACTGAATATTTTATTATCATTATAAATATAATATAGGCCGGTTTAATTGTGCAGTAGAGGTCCCTAGAGTCCTGTGACGTATCACTAGGGCGTCTATATGACCTCGTTCCGTCCCCTTATTGTAACACACTTAAGTCTCAGTAAGGCATTACTGTTGTTCTTAAGGGAATTTAGTTGTCTAACCTTGTATGGATTTACGAACTTGACAATGAATTTGCTCATATTGTTTGATATTTATTTATATTAATGTTGACTAACAGTACTAGTGACGGCAATAAGTAATTTAAAGACAAGAACTTATCTAAAAAGAATTAGTTGCTTATGTGTTTTTCCAGACTATGTTCCACATGTTTGACAAATTTTATCGAGGTTTGTTGAGACATATACATAGTAATAAACATCTATCCATCTAAGATAGTAAGATTTGTGTACATACAATTATGCAATTACGTATTTTTAATTGTTAATAATACGTCGACTTATCAATACAATAGTTTTAAAGTAAATTTACGATACAAATGATAAAGAAGCAATTCATAGATAGTATAGTTTCCGTTGGAAGTTTTGCAGAATTCAAGTTGAGGTGTTAAAGTTGTTGTTGCAACTATTCTCACGTACATAATGTGTAAAGTTGAAGCTCGAATATAACAATCTCACGGGACAAATGTTCCACAAGTTGGGAATTCGCTTTAATTTCTGCATGCAAATTGTACAAGTTTGTTACTTGGATGAGATTGCAAACAAAAATAGCACGAACGAACAACTTATATAAAGACACTAGTTTTCGCCTACTCCGTCCGCGTGGATTTAAAAAAAAAACAAAAGTAAGTCGCCTATTTATTCTTCCAAACTATCCTCTACATCTATGACAAATTTTATCGAGATCCGTTTATTAGTTTAGACTACAAACTAACAAACATCCATCCATGTAAATTTCGCATTTGTACTATTAATAAGATTATTGTTGTCTCATATTACTTAATAATTACCAAAGAGATGACAAATAACATTTATGGAAATATTTTGATAGTTGCCACAGTTTATATAAATACTTATGTAGAAACATAATTATTGTATTGTGCATAAACTTTTTGTAAGGTTCATGCATAAAAATATTGGTAGTAATAGGTTTTCGTGAATATTCTGTTGTTTATTGCATTGGCCGTCGAGCCTGCGAAGTACAATTTATGAGTCAATTCCGCTTCTACGAAATACGTATAATATTCGGCGATGTCGTTCACCCCTATGAAATATCGACCGTATTGATGCAATACCCGACAGTACGCAACAAATATGCAAGTCAGATATTACTAATACTTTATCTGTGGACAGATATCTGTGGAAAGTTCCTGTTTGTTTGAGGTTATGATGTTTTTTCTTTGGAAGTGAGTTAAATTACATTATTGGGCTTTACATTTCGTTGGCTCCTATGTAAATCATCATTGCAAAATTTGCGTTTAAAACAAATACAAAAGTTAAAGTATCAATAAGACTAAGTCAACATCATCATCAACGTCCCCACTGATGGACAAAGCAAATCATCATAGCCCTGTGTGGATTGGTCAACTTCACACAGATCTTTTAAAATCTTCTTCAATGCATATTGATTCTATCACAATGTTTTCCTTCACCTACGTCGGTTAAATTATGTACATACAAGCTTTCACCCTCGACTCAAAAGTGAAAAAAACAAAAGTGAGTAGCCTATGTGTTCTTCCAGACTATCCTCTACATCTATACCAAATTTCATGGAAATCCGTTCAGCCGTTTAGGCTACACACTCTAACAAACATCCATCCATGTAAATTTCGCATTTGTACTATTAATAAGATTATTGTTGTCTCATATTACTTAATAATTACGAAAGAGATGACAAATTTTATCGAGATCCGTTTATCAGTTTAGGCTACAAACTCTAACAAACATCCATCCATCTAAACTTTCACATTTATATACTATTATAATATAAATCATACTAATGATGGAAATCAAAAATGACATGAAGTAAAATTTTAATTTCTTACGTTACGCAGAGTTTAGCACTTTATGATACTCGTCAGTCTAAAATTTATACATGATTGTGCGCAGTTGTACATTAGCCTAACAAATATGTAATACACCCACGTATGGTAACAAGGCCGTATACAGCGGGGTACCATTGCCTCGCAGCTGGAGCGGCCATTTTTGGTTTATCCAACCACGTTTGTATAATTAATTTGAATTACGTTGGTAATGTTGCAGACATGTTTATAAACGTTTGTACGATAGTATTAACGCTTTTGGTGTAAGAATAACTCGCTGTGATCATATTATTTGAAATTCTTAAATAAAGCTTCCTATATCGACTTAAATAACTAAATCCGTAAAAAAATAACGTAATTTCCACCTCTTTGTATTTAGATAAATGTGCGTTAACCAAGTCGTTGGGGATTAACATTTTTTACGGTTTCCGGACGTTGGTTTATTCGGTCGGTTCACGTTTGGCTCGGTTAATGAAAGCCGGGGCGATCGCTGCTAATTGGATGTCGTTTAGCGGCGGTGCAGCGGCGCGTTTGTCGCGAGTTCGTTGACCTTGATGCCGTAGCGTGGACCCCGTTTGTCGCTTCGATAGTTGCTAAAAGAATATTGTTTTTTGTGCTTGAAAAGCTGATACGTCCGCCGATCTATGTCTGCTTGTCTGGGATGCATTGACCTCGTCTCAGACACGAATCATAATTGTACACGGGTTTATATCGAGTGTTATATTTAATGGACTATTTAAAGTTATGAATCTGTGGAAAAGAACAGTAGATTTTTAATCTTGTCGACACCTGTAGTAGTATTTATATGATTTAAAATAATAATTGTCAGTTAATTATGAAAAACTTTTGGGTTTTTATTATAAACGTGCATTTAAATATTGTAGTATTTGAGTAATTTTAATGCGATTATTAATTTAAGACGATTTTGGAGTGTCAGTGTGTAAAGTTTGCGGCATAACAGCTTTAGAACCGCCAACGCATATTACCGACTAACTTGAATGGGAATTGTTACGAGGAAAGTTTTATTACAACCCAAAGTTACACAACTTTGTCGAGCGCTCTTTCGATTCAGTTTCGTCTCCGCTAAAACTTCTAACTTCTTAAACCTTACGTCGCAACTAGGGTTGCATGAAGTCAATAAACCTGTTGACTTATTAACTTTTTAAAGATCTTATTACAAAAAGGACATCTATATTTGTATGTATTGAACGAATACTTAAAAACCTAGGTTTAGTATTTCTTGAATTTGTAAGAGATTTTACTATGTTTCTTATTATGAAAGTTATGCAATCTAATTTTTGTGGTAAAATGTTATACTTTAATTTTGTTTTTGACTGTACTATTAATAATTTAATGATAAAAGTCTGCAAGTTTATGTCCCGAGGAAACAAATTTACATTCCCAGTCGCAAGCCTCAAAACAATTCCCGGAAACTCTACAAACTTGGTTCCCGACATTCCTCTCCACAGTTCCCTCAAACTTTAATAAAAAGAATAAAGGGAATTTGTCTGTGTAATTTATTCGCAGTCGCTCACGTTTATCTTTGCCAATAGCGCCATTACCGGATGTTTTATTGACTTGACTTTGAGAAGACGAAAAAAACCACCTACGTTACAAACGAAAAACAAGCCACTAAAGTCGCGCGACGTCGAATTTGATATAACGCTCGCTCGCTGCTGAGTCACGTAAGTGGCTGGAGGGGGAGGGGTTTGGGAGGAGGGTGGTGAAACGTAGTAGGTAAGAGGGGGGGGGTGTTAGGAAGAAACTCAGCTCAGCCGGCTATTGTAGTATTGTGGAGGCGCGTTGTTTTTGCAAGGAGTTGTGTCAGCGACAGGACGTGAGCCGCGTGGCCGCGGTGAATTGGGTTTACGCTTAGGGTTGACACCCATCACATTATGTTTAAATGTATTTTAAAAAGACTATTGAATTAACGTATGAAATAAATATTTTCCTTTCGTTCTTTCTGTATTTTTATGATAACTTTTTGAACTTCGATCGAAAATTCACTTTGGCAGACTATAATAAAATTTGAATGCGGTTTTTTCTATTTGCTACTAATAAAATTATTCGACTTCGTAAGTGAACGCCATAACTTGTATTAAAAAATATATATATTAAATGTTTTGATCGATAAGTGTGTAAATGCAGCCCTATTGGTACTAAGACATTGGTAAGGTCTCGAGATTTATGTGGTAGTTTTATTATGCCGCGCGAGTACATCTCGTGTTTTATCTTGCTGCGCCGTAAAAGGCGATGGATCTAGGCTACCCCTTTTTTAGTGTTACATTCGCCGGTCCGTGGGATCGGATTCTGATGTTAGTGCGATATACATTATGTAAGACGGATGTAACTGATGATGCTAGTTGAAGTTTTTACTGTACCGGTACTTTATTATGCTTTATTTTCTCCCTATACGATTGTAGATAGTTTTGTTTACTAATAACTTTTATGTTGTTGTTTTCCCCTTTCTAACACACGTTATTAAAAAAAGAAAAAAAACAAATTAGTTACACTAAAGGGTTGGCATAATTATAGTTGAAAATTGTATCCCGCTTTTCTATTTTTATGTGTGCTCATTTCCCTTTTTTCTAATTTTCTCTTACGTCCAGTTGTTTTTCTGTTGTTAAGAAGTATGATGACTCAGCTCGGAAGTTTGTTCGCGACAAAACTGTAAAAGGCAATTACTTAGTCGGCACAAAGTTGGCCACCGCCCGACAGCCGACATTCGTCGACGAACTGTCGGCTGTTGCAATTTTTATTTCCGCCGAGCACGCCAGCTGAACCAGCCGTTTGACGTGTTCGTTTTATTACTCTAACGCTTATATGTTATGCCTTTTAGCATTTTTTAAAAGAGTTGCAAACGCAATTAACTCGCTAAACGTGTAGCTTTTTCTTTGGAAATAACTCAGGGTTTATACGCAATGCTGTCTCCATTAGACGTTTAGAATTCTTTTTGTCTATTGAAAGTTTGCGGTCGTCGACCTTTCGACAGTTGAAGTATAGATAGGCTAATGAATGTGCTAATGACGTTTTTAGTCGTGACCGGTATTGTTTGTATGTCTGTGTGAATAATGATTGTTTTTTCTTCTAATGTCTAGCTTCTAGCATATTTCTTTGGATAAATAAGTGTCGACATGTTGACTAGCTGTTAGACCATTTAGCATCAAGTATTTGAAATAAAGTGAAATTGCGTATATTAACAATAATCAGAATACAACAGAATGAATGACAAATGCAATAAGACGTTTTATATATTTATTTTATTTTTACGTAATCCAGCAACTTCCCACATGTATCGTGACCACAATCCGTCAAACATGATAAGATTGTATAAACTGGATGTAACTAGTAATATCGTATGTTTAGTGTATTTTTTATCTGCTTAAAGTATAAAGTTGTGACGCACGCAGTTCTGTGTACACTAAATAAGGTGTGTCGCTAAGCCGATGCCTATTATATACATCGTTATATGTTTAAAGCGTAAGATGGAAATCGAGTAAAAAGGCGTAGTTACTACAAAATTAATAGGAATCTAAAGGAAAAGTCCTCCGTCAATTAAGGGTAGGCAACGCATCTGCAATTGCGGATGTTTATGGGCAGCGGTCGATTTCCATTTCGGTGGATTCAGGTGGCCGCTTGCTCGTTTGCCACCTGATATTATAAAAAAAAAAAAAAAAGTGTCGCCTGATAAAATAGTTTGGTCATAATATTTGTCCTTAATTTATAAAAAAAATATATAATAGTTTTCAGTCTTATTGATTCAATAACAATTTAATATTCCTGTCGGTGTGGCTGTCGTTGTTTTAATTTTAATATCTGGTATTTTAAGTTATAAGAAGTATAAGTCAAGTCCAGTTTAGCCTTATTATCTTAATAGACCGTTTTGTATAAACTACTAGATACGTTTTTGCATAATATAATTAAAGCTATTCTATTCTCTTGGGATTTTTGCTCGAGTTTGTTCAAACTTGTGTGTACTTGGCCAGCTGTGTTTTCGCTCTAGCAATAGTTGTTTAAACAACGGCGATGGTTCTCTCCGGTGATTCCGCTTACGTTGTTAATAGTGCGGTCCCCAGAATCTAATAGGGTAACCATAAATTTTAGAAGTTGATAAGACTGTTCGTGAAAATATTATTTGCTTAATCTGGTAGGTGTTTTTTTCTTCAATCTTTATACAGCTTATGTTTTTACGCATTGTTTGATAAGGACATTTAAATGAAGTTTTTAAATTTCTTATGATTTAAGGTTTTCTCAATGGTAAATAAATGAGTTTGTAGGTTTATCTAGGTTGGTCCTTGTATGGTAAAAAGGAATATAAGATTTTCATATTTGTAAATATAACTGTTTGACGTATATATTTTGTAAGCATGGTCACAGTAACATCGGCAGTTTTTTTTTCCAAGTGTCGCCACCCGCTGACGCAAACGAATCCAGTGCTATCCGGTTTCTGAGAATTGTTTTCCGAAGCACATTCACTGAAAATGTACGTCCTTTCTACCTTTGCTGAACAGTAGAGAAAATGCTCGCTTATCTTGCGATTTTTTGATGACCTCATTTCTTATATTTCTCGTTTTATAGTAGAAATATGAATTTAGTTTTACTTTTAAAATATTTTATAACACTCTGTGAGAGAATTCTTATTTTATTATATTCACAACTAAAAGTTGTGCTGACTTTTTTTTGTTCTCACGATAATAAAATAATGTGATCGCCAGAATTATTTGCTTTATTATCATTATAAATTGATTCTTGCCTTTAATCGATAAATATCAGAATGTTACGACCGTTTATGTTGAATTTAAATTTCGACAAACAGTAGGGGAGCTAAGCAAGATTGAGAAAATATTAATGTAACTTGATCCGTTCACTATTAAAATCAATAAAATTGCAGTTATACATAAATTTAACAAAGGTAACTTGGGAAGGTAAAGTTCGTTCGAACATTCAAGCTTAGAAAATAAAATTTGAGAAACATAGTTTATGAAACTTAACATTTTTTCGTCCGAAGTTATCTAAAGCTTGAAGTATTAAGGAATGTTAGGGTTAACGACTCGAGAAACTTGTGTGAACCATTATTACATTTTAAATGAATAAATGATAAGTTTGACAGCCCTGTACATTGATGTGTGACAGCGAAGCGCGTATTGGCACTTTGAAAGCGAGACTCGAGACGTGCTTCAATAAGAAATTCCTCCGTCGATACATCATGCACGATTGTTATCGATAAAGTGCTGAAGTGACTCGCGCGTTCGCAACGTATGGACTCGTAATGCCGCTACGTGACGGGTATTAAGATACGCTTTCTATATAATTAATGAGCGCCGCTCAGACGAATGGCGTTAATGTAGTGATGTGCTTAAACTCGACAATTGTCGTCTCTGTTTGTCGAATATCGATGTTTACTAGGGTTGGCATAGTAATTTGAATTAGATCAAAAAGCTGTTGACGTAAAAATTGCCTAAAATGACAGGTATTGTCCCTTTTTACTACATCTTTCTTAAAGCCAAATCTGTAGTATCTGTACTAATATTATAAAGAGGAAAGATTTGTATTTTTGGATTTTTGTATGTATTGATATAACTCAAAAACTACTGAACCGATTTCAAAATTTCTTGCATCATTAAAAAATGTTATCACTGAGTAACATAGGCTATATTTTTAATATTTTTGAATTTCACGCGGGCAAAGTCACGTGCAACAGATAGTTCTAAATATTGTTGTAATTTGAATTGCTCGGCTTGTATATACTCGAAATCATACTATCATACTAATAATATAAATGCGAAAGTTTAGTATGAATGGATGGATGGATGTTTGTGAGAGTTTGTAGCCTAAACGGCTTAACGGATTTCGATGAAATTTGGTGTACATGTAGAGGATAATCCGAAAGAACACATAGGCTACTCACTTTGGTGTTTTTTTAACTCCACGCGGATGGAGTTGGAGGGGAAAGCTAGTATTTTTATAAAAACAAGTCTTGCTTATTCTATAAAAAAGACTAGTGCCATTAAACGTCCTGGTACTGGCTAATGGGGCATCATTCATTGAATTATTTACGTCTGAATTTCTATGAAGCGACCATTCATTATGGTTATTGCGAGACTTGGTGATTTTGTTCTCACTAGGCTCGACTCGATATAAAAGTAGAAGGCGAATGTATAACAAAAACAAGTGTAATATCGAAAGACCGCGACGCCCTCTACATTGCAATCGTGTAAACCGGTTTAGATACAGAGGGGATGGGCTAACAGGCTTTGATGCAGTGTCGATTAGATTGGAATATCAGACTTTTGCTTTTACTGGGTCTGGCTTGTAATTTTTAAGTTATTAGTTGGGATAGTTAACTTCTAATATTTTCTGATTCTAGTAAAGATATAGTACGATTTATAGCATATTTTTTATGACGATTAGCTAATCTTAAATCATTAGGTGAACGTCCTTTATGTTTAACTGATTAGATTAAAATATAATCATCAAATATATTTATTATCTGTTATAAAGAGCATGTTTATAAAATTTATTATATACTAGCTTTTTCCAGCGACTTTGTCCGCGTGTAATTAAACAAAACAAAAGTGAGTAGCCTATTTGTTCTTCCAGATTATTCTCTACGTCTATGCCAAATTTCATCGAAATCCGTTCAGTCGTTTAGACTACAAACTCTAACAAACATCCATCCATCTAATCTTTCGCATTTATAATAGTAAGATTTTTTTCATTTCGTACGCATTGCGGGCGGTCGTTGATAAGGATTTAGTTTTATTATCCATCCGTTATTCGTTTGCACGGCTAATAATACTCGTGATGCAATGGACGACGATGGCGGGCTCTGACTCATGCCCGTTTTGCATAACAACATCGCTACTGATAAAAACGAGGTATTTCTAATATTCTCGTACTTTAGATCTTAAGTAAAGTGGACAGCGGTAGCTGGCAATACCACAACCTCACAGAAGACTTACAAGTGCAATTAATGGCAACAGTGTGCCGAATCTATTCTATGCTAGTGTTATAACTCACAAACTACTTGCCCGTCTTTTTCTTTCTTTTCGCCATTAAAAGCTACGTTATCACTGAGTAACATACGCTATGTTTTTAACTACTACTTATTACTATTTAATTCCACGTGGACGAAGTCGCGAGCAACAGTTTCTAATAAGTTAAGAAATAGGAAGCGGAGATGTGGATATAAGATATAAGAAGAGAAAAAAACAATTGTTTTATTTGCTTTTAGTTGAAATTGAATCATTTATCTTATACAAAGATAACTCTAACCACTATGCTATCGCGGTCTCTCGTCTCAGTCGTTAAACGTTTGCATTATTGATACAGATTACGTCGTCGCCGCCTGGTATTTTCCTATTAAAGCACCGGTTCTGCTTATCCGTATCCGTTAATTGTCACCACGTTATTAACTTATTTATTGTTAAATACTCATACAGATGTATCTCGAAAGTGAATCAGGAAAATGTAAATTGACAAATGAATAAATATATGACTACTTTAATTCATTCGTATACCTCTTCTACTATTGTATAAATGAGTGTGGGTAAAGAAAAGAAGAAAAAAAACGAATGTTAAAATATAGTTACATCTCTAACTACATATTGTGTTAACAATATCATTGTAATCGTACTCAAGTAGTCGTACCTACTTATTGTATTGTATTTGTGAACATGAATAATAAATTTATTCTCGTCATTTATTTAATAACAAACGTTATTAAATGCCTAAACCGTTGTGTAATGCTTTCTAATGATTAATTATTACATTTTATCTAAAATCAATTAGATGTAATAAGAAAGTAATTTTCTAATAGCAAAAGAAAGGTCGTTAGGTAAGCTTTAGCGCTAGTTTCCCCGTAGTACTCTCGCGGCGTGGCGCGAGCCATTTAATATAAATCGTCGAGTGTTTGAGGCGAAGCTGGGTCGCTGGTAGGTTACGTAGGCAAGGGCGGTGACCTTGGAGTCACCCCCGCGTCTTCGCCCCCCGAGCTACCCCAGGCCCCTCCCCTGCACCCCCGGGGGTGGGATGTGGACCGACTTCTGAGGGATGTATTCCTTTGACGGTTGTCGTAGTTTATTCATGCCGAAGTCGTAGAGCGCAGAGCTGACGAGAATTTTTATTGTTCTCGTGGACACCTTTTGCTTTTTTTTTCTTGGCTCAGAATGTTTGTTTTAAAATTATTGTTAACTTTAACTAAAACTAATACCAACACATTATCTGCAAACTAAGGTCACTTTGATAAATGTTTTGTTAATACGAAACAAGCGGTTATGTACGCCGCGGCGCCTGTTATAGTTTAGTTATATCAATACAAACAAGCTTATTTATACAACTACATTTAACTGGCTTCCACCAGAACGTAATTATCGAATAAACGCTAATGATAAGCGATTGTTCATTAATGTTTTTTGTAGAATGATGTTGTTATATATGTTTTACGTGTGTTATATTTATTTTCATTTATTCATAATTAAGTCACTGGAATACAATTTAATTGCCTTTTTAATAATTGTACAGTTTAGAATAGGAACAGTTGCGTACGTAGGGTTTTAGCAATTTTGCAAATAACACTAAGTGCCCTACTATAATAAATGCAAGGCTTCAAATCAACATAATTGGTTTATAGAATCCCTGATAGTAAAGTATAGTAACAACATTAAAAATTTGACAAAATTACAACGAAATTAATTTAATACCAGCGTTTAATGGACATCTTGCGATGTTTTTTGTCCTCGATTAACTAAATTCATTAAGTATGCATTCGAGCACGTTGCTCGTTCGCCTTGTCTTGCATATTTTTTCACTATTCAAATCGTGTTTCCAGGTAAGGTCGAGTACAATTTGTTGCATAGCAACTAGTTTCGAGTGAAGCAGGGGCGCGCGGTGAGTCATTTTCGGCTTTTACTATAATTAAAACTTTACGTAACTGACGCCTTTTTTTACGTTGGTACCTAGCTTACGATTCTACGAACGCTTTTAGCTTTAATTAAATTAATTATAGTGTTGTGTATTGTATGTTTATTTACGTACGTATATTTATAATAAGGTTTAGGATCACGTTGACATTTTTAAATTGTTTAATTATCTATAGTTGTGTACGGAATTGAAAGAGAAAATAGGTCATTTGTTTTAGACTAGCTGTCGCCTGCGACTCTGGACGCGTGGAATTAAAAAAAGTAGCCTATGTGATTCCTGACTATGATCTACTTCTATCCCAAATCTGATCAAGATCCGCTCAGCCGTTTAGGCTACAAACTCTAACAAACATCCATCCATCGAAACTTTCGCATTTATAATATTAGTAAGATGTTAAAACTTTGGACTACCATTGGCTATTAATATCAGTTTGGAATTTAATTGACCTCCCGACCTGTGCTTGTAATGGTCCGTTATTTCAAGTAACAAGGATGGTATTCAATGGACAAGTCACTATTGATGTGATGATATTGAGAATTTATTAATATTGAAAATGTAATAATTGTTCTCGATCATAAAACTAGTCTTGCACGCGTTGTCCAAATCGTTTTTTTTTATGATCCTTTAAAAGAAAACTAGGAATAGGACGTTGTAATGCGTTATAGTTTTTTTTTTTAAGAAAGGGCCAGTGAAATCTATAATTTTCGATGTACTAACCTAGAATCTTAACTATTCAAAGAGTTCAAAATTTAATTGATATTTTTTTTTTATATGATTATATGATTTTTTATTAATATGATTTTTAAAAACAGCGCTTGACCACGAGTTAACTTATAACTTCAGAGTTCCCACGTGAATTGCATAAGTGTGTTAACGATACTTACGATACCATAATTTATTTATTAAATGGAAATGGAATTGGTACAAGAACTCGACGTAATCAATGCAAGGTCCGATTAGATTTATAGCCTACAGTCAACTATCACTTTTCACCGGTTATTTAGGAGCAGTTTTATGTTTCCAAATAGATGTAATTTACTATAAGTAAACAATTTTATTTGAGAATATTGAGATAGATGTCTTGTTATTGTTTATTTGACGGGTTTTATATATTTCAAGCTATTGGCTCGGTGATTTTATTTCTCATGCCTCAGTATTCAAGTTTTTCCTGTTCCAATTTCTTTTACTTTATAGATTTTTTCAAAGGTGGAGTCATAAATGCGGGCCAGAAAATAAGATATTACATGTCTCGACAGAATAATCATCATAATCTTACTAATATTATAAATGCGAAAGTTTAGATGGATGGATGGATGGATGGATGTTTGTTAGCGTTTGTAGCCTAAACGGGTGAACCGATCTCAATAAAATTTGGCATAGATGTAGAGGATAGTCTGGAAGAACACATAGGCTACTTACTAAGTTTTTTTTTTTAAATTCCGTACGGACAGATTTGCGGGCAATTCGACTTATAAAGGACATCTATCTACAGTAAATTTCAGTCTACAAAGATTCGTCTTTTTGTCCATGTCGTTCACCTTCAAACCAAAACAACTTCTCGTATTTAATTCTTATTTTTTCAAAGCCTACACAAAGATCATTATCCGATCGGAGCGGGCTGCGTGTTGCCGGACAATCGTCGCCCAGTGAGGCGTTCTCTATTATTATTAGCAATGTTGGTTATTGTGAAGAGGAAAACGCAACTCGAAATAGCGCTGGCGTTAGCGACAACGGCATGCCATACTTCGTCTGTGCGACTAGGGTTGACAATCGCTAGGAAATAATTCTAGGAAATTATTTTTCTCAGTAGTTTATTGCCTCTTGTTTATTATTAAGACATGTGTGAAAATGTAATCGGTAATGGGGCTTCTGTCATGGATAGCGATTAGATTCCTTACGTTTTTAATTGTTTTAATTAACGTTTGTCTAGATATAGAATGTTAGGTTAGAGATTTCGTTTCTTTTGCTAAAGTATTTAACTTTCCTGATACAGCTAAATCTCCCTAGTCGTCAGTCTCTCGGAACACTATTTCAGTTCTAACGTAAAATCTGATGGAACAAAAATGGTGCTACGCATTTTGCAGCAGCGCGACCATTTTTAAATGGTCGTGTTGTTTTTTGTTCACTTCCATTTGAATGCGAGCGGGGGCTTTGTGTCATTTTCGGACGAGCGAACGCTTCGGTTTCCGCAGCGAATCATCGAAAAAGGCATTGTC
Source organism: Papilio protenor (assembly GCA_029286645.1). NCBI lineage: Eukaryota > Metazoa > Arthropoda > Insecta > Lepidoptera > Papilionidae > Papilio > Papilio protenor. The sequence continues at coordinate 673,098 of JAGSMZ010000010.1, read as the reverse complement.
GTTGGAACGCTTGCGTGTGCCACGCTTCATTAGCGGCCGCCAGAGGCCGCTTGGAGCGCTGCATGCTGACCGTACTATATTTTATTGTTATATCTGTTAGATATATGTGTGTGTACAGACAGATACGGGTATTGCTTTTTTTTAACCGAATTGTGCATTGTCTAGTGCGAGGTGATTAACAATCTGCTTTTTGTTTGATAACCTTTTTAATAATCTCTGGTAAACATGACAAAGTTCGTGTTGGCGTTTTACATTTGTTTGGCAATTATTAAGGAAGTGAGATAGTGTTTTATTCTTTTTAAATTATGAATTTTTAATGGTCACAATGTGAAGGGTATGAAACGCTTCAGTAGAAATTATTATTTTTTTAATCTCCTGACATCAAACTGAGATTCTCGTGTTAGTTTGACTCACTAATGTTAGAAATATAAAAGAGTTTTGATGTAAATTGTATGTCAACATACAAATGATAACATGAGTAAACATTAAAGATAATAGACAGGTATTTGAGGCATGTGATAAACGCCATATTTAATAAAAGCTATTATATCCGCCTACGCTATCATTTTGATAGGTGGTAAAATTTCTTTACACACTACGCTAAATTATGTAACGATTTCCACACGTTTTGAATATAAATTAATATTTTACCTGCTGTCAATTGGAATACATTAGAAAACGGGTTTTCTTTACATGAATACGTTGATATCATTTAAGTGTGGAGCGTTAGTTCTGTTGCCTATTCATGGCTTATTCACCGAAGCCAACACGGTCGCCAGTCCGCCGCGCATGGACCAATTTAGAAGATTCGTTTTGTACACGTCTGAATGGCCCTCCACAGAGCAATTTCCGCCCGTATGTTTCTCATGCTATTGCATATGATTCATTCGTATATAACTGTTCTACTATCGTATTTTGTTAAATACTATAGCTTTATGTGTGAGACGGACATTTAAACACAGTTAAGAGTTATAATAAACAGTATTTTTATAGCATTAGATATCGTGGCCTTGTATGAAATTAAGTAGTAGTTATTGCACGCAAACGTCGAGGGTATCAACGTTTTAATTCGGATTTCAATAACACTATAGATGTGAAGCTGTTGTTAATGCAGTGAACAATATCATTGCATTAACAACAGCTCTTAAACAGCTTTAACATGTAGCGTAGTAGGCGTTACGTGTTGTCGGGGCGGCGCATAATATTGCGCAATAGTCGTTAATAAACACACGTGTTATCTGAGAGGTTCTCGAAGCTTCCAGCTAGCGTGGCCGCGTGCCGACGCCCGCGCCACGACACAGTCTGACGCGGTGACGTGGTGACGAGTGACGCAGCGGTGTACACAGGGCTGTCAATTGCACAGGTCTTGTAAATCTACGTAACAAATATTAATGTTTGTGCCCTTTGTGTTCTTAAACCAATTAATGTATTGCGTTGAAATATTTTTTAGGGTATATTTCGAAAGACAGAGAATGTTTGTGAACTGAAACATCTTATCCTTATCGGTATTATTCACAATAATAACTCTCTAAAATACGTAGATTAGAAGTAATGTAGTACTTAGAGTAGGATAGTTTACACTTTTTGTTTTGTTAAATTAAATATATTATGCTGTTTAGCAAAAGTGACGGCCCTAATAGATGTGTTGAAGATCGTTATAAAAGATTTCTGTTGAGAAAGCAGAGTAATATGTACTATCTATTTATGTATATAGAAATTATTACAATCTGTCATGAAGTAGTATAAAACCTACAAAACTTTATTTTTCGTAGATCATTTGCATTTATAATACGTATTTAATTTATTTTACGTAATATTAATTATACAAATTTAAGAAATAACAATCTGTGTAATATGTAGGTTACGTATGTGATTAGTCGCTCAGACGAAATGGTATTGCTGCCCTTTTCAAATAAATACTTCAATGTTATCACTCACCTTTGTTAGATTTTGTAATCGTAATAATCCTGTTTATCGGCGATCATTTTGTATATATGATATGTCAACTAAAATCCATATCTGGTTTTAGGGGAATCCCCACGACGAACGTAAAATTCTTATGAAAACTATATGAGTAAAACTAACAATTTGATATTGAAATTGTTAACAAAAAAATAATGATTAAGATTAAACAAAGTGTGATGTAATTTAACGGATATCACTGTGTTTAATTTAAACTAATTATATTGTTGTTTGTACAGTTGCGGAAATACGCAGTGTTCTAGATGAAAAATTGCCTTGTTCATTGCAACCAGACAAAGTCCGCCTCTTCCTACAAATAACTGATCAGATAGCGAAGAGTGAAAATGAATGGATAATAAAAAGAAACTAGCCGTGTATCACTATCCGACAATTTTGTCCAGATACATTTATAAACTGCGTTGTATTTTTATTCCGCGTCTCGTTTCAAAATGTTCTCACTATTGCATTTAACATCTTAAATTCCATCGAACACCGCCAGTTTCCCTGATTGTACATGTCCATGGCCGTGGCCCGTGACCGTGAAGTCATTACAAAGTTTCATTCATAAGTAATGAACAAATAAAGTTTTTCCTTAACACGTTAGCAAATTGTTGTAAAATGTTATGCATCGATTGAAATTATTTTGCAAAGTGTTAAAAGAATAGTTAAATTTTATCGCGGTAACGTGAATCAACGATTTATTTTAGTATGTTTTATAAATTAGTTTGCTATCAATTTATTACGTGTTTTAGGTTTATATCTATCTAATTGCCTTGAAATACTGGTTGGGAACGATTTAAGTATCGTTTAATTGTGGAAACTAGTTTGAATGAATAACGGATGTTACTTCCTCTTAAAATAACGAAATAGATGTATCTGTTTATCTTAGATCAAGTTATAAATTAAATGTATTTGTAAAGAAGTTTATCGAAGCTATGGATGACTTCATATTGAGAAGTGACTGAGAGTGACTTTTATACTGTTCATCTAATTTTTTTTTCATCTCTTTTGAACTAAATTTTAAAACCACTAGTTTGTTTTAATATTACGTGGAAGTGTACAATTCTTATAACCGTTTCTAAACTTTTACACTAATAACATTTTTGTTTATCTATTATCTATGTTGAATCTAATTTAACTAAATAAAAAGGTATATTTTAGTTATAGCATTGTTATTTTTAAAAAAGTTTGGTCAGTCATTTTTCTATGCTTCCAAGATATATCGTTGCTCGTTTGTTTTGTGTGCAAACAGACGTCGCTAACAATACAGGCTGCTTGTTTAAAGCTGTAGGTACCTAAGTGCGCATGGGTCTGTGAGGGGGAGGCGAGGGAAGGAGGGGAGGTCGCGTTCACCGACCTTGCTCCTCTAACACGTGCTACCTTGCTGTTACTATGCTTCATTTATGGAAAATAAACGGATTATTCACATACAATTCAATGAAAATAATTATATTAAAATAAGCGGATGTTTTAACATTCAAAACGGCATTCATAGATGGCTTAGTTTCAGCCCAACTTAATTAAATACGTATGTAGTAAGACGTGTTAGTTTTGATAGCAAAGTAGAGCGTAGGCTATACTAGCTTCACACAAGGTCTGTACAGTACTGTTTTGACACTTACCGTGCTATCAAACAATGGCATAACTGCATTGTCTACTGTGCGAAACTAGCATTACAAAAGTTCGTGCGGGAAAGTTGTCCAAGTCCCAGCCGCGGCCTCACCCACTCATTACGCCGCGCACAAAACTTTAACAAGTGGCAAAATGTTTGTTACTTTTTACTATCCAACTATAGTTTGAACAGGGTTGAATTCGGTATACTAGTTGTACAGTTTAGTGGGTTTTGTTTCGTAAATCTATTTAATTTATTCATTACCACCTGAAGCCATGCCTGGAATGTTCACGAAAAGGCATAAATGTCAAATTAATTTCAATAGTGAGTGAAAAAAAATAAACCAACAATTATGCAGCTGACTGTACAGATATTGTTTTTTTTATGTATTTAAAATCTTACTAATATTCTAAATGTGGTGTCGCGGACGAAAGCTAGTATAATATTATAACGTTACACGTGTATACAGACCGACCATTAACGACACGGTGTATATACGTGAATTATTTTATCAGATGATTCATACAGCAATTATAATGCAAGGCGAGTCATTTCTGATAAAAACTGGCGTATATTATTTTTTACTAGCTTTAGCCAACAACTCCGTCCGTGTGGAATTAAAAAAAAAACAAGACCAAGTAGCCCATGTGTTCTTCCAGACTATGCTCTACATCTATGCCAAATTTCACCGAGATCCGTTCTGCCGTTTAGGCTACAAACTCTTACAAACATCCATCCATCCATCTAAACTTTTACATTTATAATATTAGTATGATATAAGATATGCATTAGTACAGTTTGTTTAAAATTATTGAATTTTCAAAGTAAATTGATAGTATGCAGTATTTATAATAATTCTTATTTTTATTTGATGAAAGTAACTGTTTTACCACTAAACTGAACTAAGTAGGAATGGGCGGGAAAGCATGTAGTTCCTCTGATATGGAATTATACATGGACGTAGTCGATCATCTCGGTATTTCGTCAACTCTTTGTCTTCTTCTCTTATTAAAACAAAAGAAACATCATTATATCGTAAAAAATAGAACAAGATTATAATAAATATTAATTTTATTGTTGACATTGTGGAAACAAAAAAAAAGAAAACCGCAATGTTAAGAATTTTAATATGACATTTGAAGAAGAGGCGCAGGCCAGGATAATGTGATAATAATAAATGCCAGCGTGTGAGCGGGTCTCATTTGAATTTGTGATGTACCCATGAATAATGTATTAAGCCAGTTTTTGTGTCGACCGATGCATTATCTGACCAACGCATCTCGAAACACGCCATGTGCTAAGATGTACGGGGAATACTTCAAATACCTATATTTTAATTACGAATTACTTTAATAGTGATAATTTTTTATACATGTACATCTGTTAATATTTATAATTCGTGAGATTGTGGTAGATAAATCTATCTATACTATTATAATAAAGCGTAAACACACACTTCTTTGTTGCCTAAGATGTCAGCAATTATAGCATATTTTTGAATAATTATTTTTGTAATAAAAGCCCTACACTTTGCCTACCATGCTTTCGTAGATTCTGTGATTAGTTACGGTCTTTCTGCTTACGGGCGCACGTTCCGAACACATATAGATAGGATAGAACATATACAACTAAGATTTGTGAAGCTATTAGTTAGTAAGAAAATTAAAAACAAATGTAAATTTAAAGGTAATTATAATTTATTGTATCAACATAGTGCCATTCTGCCAATTAATAAAAAGATCAAGTATTTGTTAGCAATTGAGCAGTGTAATAAAAATGATTTTCTAGTTAAAAAGTATGTTTACGGTAATCTAAGAAAGACAGCACGAAATGTTTTTGAGGAACCAAGTGCGCATAACTATTATGGCGAACGGACTCGTAGATATTTAGTACCTAGAATATTTAATGAATACGCATTACAGGATAACTTAGAGAAGGATTGTTGTAAGAAAAAATTTAAAACACAATTACTAAATATCTACGCGGCCGAATAATTAAGTTGTTAGTTCTAACTAAGAGTAATTCAATTTATTTTTTCATATCATAGTTTTTGTATTAGTAAAAGTAAAATTTTGATGTAAATGAGTTAATGTTTTATGTATTATATTAAAAGTATTTAGTTTATGGGTGCAGTTTTCGCCAATAAACTGCTTTGGCAGTTTGGCGAATCTTTATATTTTTGTATTAAATTTAAGCTACTTATAAATAAATTAAAAAAAAAAAAAAAAAACTTACGTCATGCTTTAGTCTATATATTTTCACGCCATTAAACATAGGGGGTTAATATTTTGGATAAAAACCCTAATGTGGGAAAGAGACCATAAGTTGTTGCCAACATCAAGAAAGCAGAATTGCCATAGTAAGGTAATTGGTATTTTGACATTTGCAATTGATAATTTGACAAAAGTAAACAATAAAATGAATTTTTTATAATTTTATGCGGATGAAGTCGCATGGGAACAGCTAGTGTTTTATATTCATGTCGACATAACAATTATTAAATTGTAATTGACTTAACAATTCAACAGTAGTAATAGCGACACAGCAAGGTTTTTCAAAGTACAGCACAATAGCGTGTATTTGTTACAAGGAAAAGCACACTCAGCTAAAATTCAATGCCGTCGTCGCGATGTGAAGGGGGAGGGGGGAGTCACGAGACGTGATGTTTTTGCTAATTCACTGATACGATACGTGCCACTCGGGTAATCAAATGTTGATACGTAACCGAGATATCGATGGCTCCTACGTATACTGTTGTATGTTTGATACGCAAATTTTGCAAGACAAAACTTTAAACATTATTATGATGCGTCAAATTCTTTCTTTCTTTCCGACGTTACTTTGAAATTTACATAGCAATTGGTATTAAGCTAATTTATAAAACATTAAACAGGGTACAAATTGCAAAATTGTGGCTTACGATAGTCTACGAAGGAGCCATTTATATGTCATCGTGTTTGTAATTATGATTGGAGAAATATAGACTAACAAACTAAGCTATAACTAAGTGAGACTAAACTACAAAAGTTTACTAACGCCCTTCTTTCAATATCACAAAAGTGTCAAGATCACTGTTGGAGTATATCTGTGTCTTGGTTTGTGTATTTTTTTATGCCTAAGAAGGTTTAACATATTCATTAACATGACTAACCGCGATAACGCCTCTCACCGAAGCGATTAGTTTGTCTGATTGTAAATCGATTGAGGTAATTAAATTGAGTATGCCTTATTCAACTATTAAGTGTAAAATATCTTAAACGTTAGATAGTACGAAAAAGAATTCATACCCGTTATATTGCAATGTAAAGAAATAAAAGAAAGAATTGTTCTCAAACCAGTTCGTCTTGTGTTGATTGCTATTCAGAAAATATTTACAGTTCACTAGTTTGCACACTATTGCAAACAAAAATTTTATACCAGTTTTGTTATATTTTGTTTGAGTTGTTAGGCGAGTTTGTTAGGGTTGTAACTTTCACAAATTTATGAGCATATTTATCGTTTTTGGTGTAAGGATGTGATACGAAAAGCATGTCAAACAAGGTTAACCGATCGGCGTTTAGAGATGGATTTGTAAGGCTTAGAAATGTAACTGGAATAGTAAGAGTAGTGTTAAAATAACTGACCTACCCTGCTGCAAGTTACTCATTTACACAAAGTCAACGCTTCCATGAGCCGTGCGCTCCGTTTCACGCGACATATATGCAGGTCCATTACTCTACATGTATAGAAAGAGCTCTCGACGTGCGACCTACGCCACGCCGCGCCGCTTTGATCCCACTACCTATCATATAGTATAGGTATATGCATCTATGTCTGTGTGCAGTGTGCAAGTTGTGCACTGGACCGGTTCTAACTCGGCCTGCAAGTCTGCGAGCCGGGCCACGTGAGCCGTGCCCGACGCCGTGTGAGCCGGCGAACATTCTAGACTTTTCGCAATTTTATGTAATTCTTTTTACGTTACCGTAATCACTGCGGTTTCGACTGTTAAAGTCAAAACTGTCTTAAATATCTAAATGTATAGAAATAGAAATTAAAACGAGAAAATACCAACTCGTAAGTCCACAGCATTCGGCAAGTTAACTGAATGCATCTTCACGACCTTTGGCATTTGTACTGTGTCCGGTACTGCATCTAGACGCCGCGTCGTGGGAAAGCGGACCCGGCTATGCGGCTTAATACCTTATTATGCTAAGCCCCCTGACCTTACACGCTTCATTGCTCTCTTAGTAATGGATAGACAAAGAGAATATGTTTAATTTCCAGTTGTCGAAGACAATAAACTATTTTACTAACTTTTAATATTATTATTATATTATTATGGTAATTAAATTTAGTGTTTTGAACTACGATTATAATCTTATGAGCTTTCTCCCGCGACTCCGTCCGCGTGGAATATAAAAAAATAGAAATAAAACCAAATAGCCTGTGTGTTCTTCCAGACTCTACATCTCAAATTTTATCGAGAACGATTCATCCAAACTTTTGTATTAATATAAAAAGATGAAGTAATTACAAGTTTCTCTTGCAACAAGTCTTATAGCATTTTATGATTAGCTGTACAAGTAAACACTTTGTTAAATGACAAGTTTATCACAAAATAAAAACGTCAATGGTTTATCTAAATTGATATATCAAATACGAGCCGTTGCTCGCGACTTCGCCCGCGTGATATTACAAATATAACCTATTACGTACGCCCTTTTTTTCAACCTATTACCAAAAGTATTAACTTAGTAGTAATCTACGTAATAACAGAAATCTACCGATGCAAGATTCCAAATTTCTAAGTCCGGTAGCTTGTAAGCTGATTTTTCGGTTACCCTTATTGTTTGTGTTCGCGATATCTTCTAAACTATTAGTCCAATTTTAATACTGTAAATGACAATTTTATTCTACATTAAATTCTCCTGATAACAAACGCATTTATTTGGATAAGGATTAATATTGAAACCAATAAAAGAACGCTGCAAATAGCGTTGGATTTTTAATTCATTTTGTAAACACAAAAGTGGTTATTGTAAGAAAACCGTTAAAGATAGATATATACTGTCGCGTACTTTTCTGTAGAACTTTTTAAGATCTACAATTCTTTCATACATCATTTTTATATACCTCTAACGGTTTAGGCAGCGTAAGCCGAGAAAAGTTAAAGTTTAGTGAGTTTTTAACGCCGGCGTCCAGAAACACGCTGTTTATTAATAGTTCCTGAACATTAGTAATAATAAAATATAGCCTATGTTACTCACAGATAAATTACCTTTCTGATGGTGAAAGAATTTTTAAAATCGGCGCAGTAGTTTTTGAGTTATTTCAATACATACAAAAATACAAAAATACAAAAATACAAAGTTTTCCTCTTTATAATATTATAGATAGATAGATAGATAGATAGTATAGAAGTATAGATAAAAACGTCAATGGTTTATCTAAATTGATATATCAAATATTTATCGGTTGTAGATAAGAATTAAATATCATTGAAATGTATTCAACGTGTATGCGATGTCTCGTTTTGATTGTGACAAATGTTGGCCGATTAATTAAGAGATAATGATACAGCAAATATTGAAGGGCGATGTAATTTTCTTTACTTACTAATCGTGAAAGCCGTAATCTATACTCATTGATATTCATTAATCTATAATATAAAATAGGTTGTGTAATTATTAAATTTTCTTTATTGTCTAAGTGACAAATGAACCAGCACTCATTTTGCATCGCATTATAACAGCTAGTAATCGCTACCCGTTATCATATCTCGCCTTGCCTACTATAAATTTATAGTGACCATATAACTTAATAATAAAAAAGACCTTCACTCAACTGGGCTTCGAACCATAAAAAGGTGTATTTTTATATATTTTACTAGCTTTCGCCTGCGACTCCGTCCGTGTGGAATTAAGAAAAAAAGAAAAGCAAGTAGCCCATGTGTTCTTCCAGACTATCCTCTACATCTATGCCAAATTTCATCGAGATCCGTTCAGCAGTTTAATCTACAAACTCTTACAAACATCCATCCATTCATCCATCCATATAAACTTTCGCATTTATTATATTAGTATGATATGGCATTTTGCTACAATTGTTGATATGATAGAAGAGCGAGCGTGCCTTATCAGAGGACCGGTCTGCTATCAGTAAACACCAGTCGTAAGTAAATACCGAAGAAATCCAACTTGGCGCGGGTTCAAAGCGCCGCCGGACGATTTATTTGCTGCCAAGTGTAATATTTTTAGGCGCTATGTATATGACATGGCGCATTCTATTTACTATATTTATAAAGCTTAGATTTTAAATAGATTTGCTTGTAGAATTAATGAAGAATGGAATTAAAAGGTGAAGTTTTTCATTAATTTCATTTACTCTATTAGATTGTAATCTAACTGTGTTACATAGGACCACGTAAGCGATATAACTTAGGGACGAAAATGTTTTGCAATTCTCTGTTCGAAAAATACGATAATGAAGTCATACCAAATTGCTAGAAAGCATTTAAATTAACAAGGCTCTGTAACAAGTTACCGTGTCTTTACTTCAATTGTATTATTAGCATAATGTTGCAAAGCGCGTTGGCCGTAGCTCGGAGCGCGTCACCCGGCCTCGCCGAAGGCCGAGCCCAACTTTTATTGATTTTATGCGCATTGTCCATTCCGTTTGGCCAGTGACGCCCCCGCGCTGTGACGTACCTATCATTGAAACAACGTATGTGAAGAATGGAGTATAATCTGTAATCTTTAATTACTTTACGAAAGTACGAAAATCCAATAATTAAAAATGATTTTGAAACCTCTTGAAACCTAAATTATTAACATACTAGCTTTCGCTCGCGACTCCGTCCGCGTGAAAAAAAAAGTGAGTAGCCTATGTGTTCTTCCAGAGTATCCTCTATGTCTATGCCAAATTTCATCGAGATCCGTTCAGCCGTTTAGGCTACAAACTCTAACAAACATCCATCCATCTATCCATACATCTAAACTTTTATAATATTAGTAATTACTAAAGTAATAATATTAGTAAGATTAGTAAGATGTACATACTATCCAGAGTAATGGATTGTGTTCACTATAAGAATTAATTTAATCCTAAGTTGCGGTATTAATAAAAACAATACTAGTTCCATTTAATAATAAGACAATTATTTGTTTCAGGTTTTTGTCGGCGAATACACTCTTTGGAATTGAGAGTGAGTATTTCTATTGAATAAAAATTCTTATTCTACGACTATATTAAAATCTATGACATGACAAAGGTTTACAAAATACCGAAAATATCTTCGCGTTCTTCAATTAAATTGCGTTCTGATGAATTTACATGTATAGTCTTCCTATAGACGGCAGTGTCCTTTCACGTTCCATTGGAATGTAAAGTCGTTAAGTCGCTATACGGAGATATAGATAGCGGTGCGGGCCAAAGAGCTCGTCTTTGTTCGCATGAGTTATGCCCGCGTCCCGACAATCCGCTAAATGGGCCCCGGCAACGCCACAAATCACCAGCCAACGGCTATGACCAGGCTAACATGGCTTGTTGTTTAGGCTAGCTTAAGATATCCAATTATGGGAAAATTATTTGAAAAAAGAAAATTGTGATTTATATCGACCTCCCAAGATCCCCCTTCGAGAGGTGAAGCTAAAGCCGGGGTTATTAGGTCCGCAACGTGACTTGATTGTTAATTTAGTCTAGAATTATAATAGTTATTTAGGTAGGATACCACATTTAATACTATTTAGAGTTTGCTCACGTTATTACAACGAAATGGTTAATTTTAATGCCCGGTCTAAATCAAAAGTTTATTTCAAGAATCTTAATTCAATTCACAGCAAAATGCTCATCTCATGACCTCCCCTCCCTCTCCCTGCCTTCGTCGTCCCTCGGCTTACGACTTTCATACCGTAGCTGTGAATTTATTCTCACGCGAAAACAGCACTAAATGCCTACGACAAAAACTTGTAAATCGTTTGCAATTCAATTAAACGGACACACACGATCATTAAGTGTGTATATCTGTTGATAATAATTGCGATTGTCTGGTTGTACGCGCGCGGAGTTACGACGCAGTTGCTGGGCGCTTCCCTCCCCCCACAGTACCACTATCCCCCTTATGTCAGTTTCACACGAGGGCTCATCGCTGTTTGAACGCACAACGCCGATACTGAAACATTACTGTTTTCGACAATACGTGTTCATTCAAATAATTGCAATACTGCACTGTCTTTTCTTACCCATGTGTGAAACTAGCATTACAGTCCGGTCGAAACTCGGTACGTCTTGAGATAAAATAGCATTCAGAATCGCTTTGTAACGCCTGAATGGATGTGGCCTGTGGCAATGCGCGCGCGTCTCTCGTACATGTGTGCGTGTGACGTGTATGAATTATCAGCCACATGTGTCGTATGCACGATCAGTTAAATGAAACTCCTCCACGCCACTAGGGTTGCTAAATTATGCATCGTTATGAGTCAAACTAGGGTTGTTTTTGCGCAGTTTTGTACACACTGGATTTTTTGTTGGCAATCCTCAATCAAACTACATCCAATTTGTTCATTGTGGAGATATTCAAGTGACTTCTTAGTTGAATGTGTGAGCTATTTTAAAAGCCAAGGTCGGTTTTTAAAAATAGTCATTTTCTCTCGTTTCTTTCACACTAATGATAAGTTTACGTAAAAAGTATTTTTAACTTTTTAAACGATATAGGAATGTTATACAATAGACCTGTTGGAGTTAGCAAAAGTTATTTTGCTGCTAAACTATATAAGAACATTTTCGTAACATAGCTTCCCATGCAGTTATGTAATAAATTCTCACCATATCTAAGGTCACAATTGGAAGTCACGCAGTGTGATAGTGCTACAACACATTATATCAGAATAACATGAGTTTTATGTCCAGTTCATTCATAATGCCCTGACTATTTGATATCGTACAACAATTATTATTAACAATGAACATTATTAAGTTAATCTTACTAATATTATAAATGCGAAAGTTTAGATGGATGGATGTTTGTTAGAGTTTGTAGCATAAACGGCTGAATGGATTACGATGAAATTTGGTATAGATGTATAGTCTGTAGAACACATATGTAGGCTAGCCATTTTTTTTTAATTCCACGCGTTAGGAGTCGCGGACCAAAGCTAGTAAGTGATAGTGGTGTTTCACTTGATTAATCAATCCAGAATATTCTTAACCCCAAATTTAAAATATGACATTTGTACATGAATATTATTGCTATCTCTACTTTGTCAGTGAGAAATATGAAAATGTCTTAGTTGTAACATAATACTCTCCCAAACAGCAAACTTTTGTAAGCAAGCAAAGGTTTTTTAAGCACATTTCCGAGTAAATTTTGGACATTTTTGTCACATTTCTTGGTTAATGGAATAAGATTTTTCAAGCGATTCATATTTTTGATCTATCGTTTCTGAATGTTTTCCGTTAGGTTGCACATTCTGGGAAGGACGTGGGTGTCGTGAGAGAGGGCAAATACTGCCCGCGCTAGGACCGGTCCCCTACGTGTACGGACTCTGTAATTGTTTAGTGTGCGCATTTTTTGTCAATAAATATTAATGTACTGTGTTAGAAAATATGTTGATTAATTATCTAGAAATCTGCGATATTTTTTATGAATACGGCCCCACTCTGTATCTACCAATGGAATACCTTTGCGTAGATTTAGAATTTTAGACTTAGAAAATTATGCTAGGCGACGACCTTATTTCATTTAAAAATACACCAAAACGATCAAAAGCCATTGGGTTAACCATATCACTAAGCGTTCTTTCGCAAAAAAGAACGCCCGTATCGCCAGTAACGATAGTACCTAACTCAAGGCTGCGGGAATTCGATTCAACTCGGATATGTGTGCGGGCATGTAAGTGGTAACGAAATGTGATAGTTAGGGTTGCCACTACGATTTTGTTAAGTAAAGAAATAGAAAAGTTTTAACGTATCTTGTTTAATTTGTAATAGTTGAAATTAAATACTTATCGATTCATAGTATTTTTTATATTAATTATAATCGTTTGGTACGTTAGCAACCCTATTAATATGCTATTTGTCGGAATACGTCACGTGAGGACGGGCGCGAAGTGATACATATTGTGTCCGGAGCGAAGGATGCCTCGCATTTGCATTAATTCTTAGTATTCTTTATATTATACGAACATTAAATATCAACATATTAACATACTTGATATTTTATGTGCCTATATATTAACACGATCTTTATTGTTGCGATACCTGTTTGATTCTATTATTATTTGATTATGTTACATTTAAATTTCAAACACTAAAAAAAAGTTGGCATTCGTAGAAAAAATGCAAACTAAATTGCCACTACAATGCTACTAGATATCTTATTATGCTTATAAATAATTATTCTTATAAAATATACACCGTTTTTATTACTTAGTCATTTTTATAGTCGCACCATACAAGGTCAGTTCTCGGCCCATAATTTGCGGCCTGTTTTTTAATAATCTTCCGAATCCGAGCATAATGCGAGTCGAGGCGCTCGCTATTACGCTTCCACACGAGCCGGCTTATGTTACCACTCGTATGAAATGTGATAAACAGGAAAATGCTTGAGGCGTTGCCGTCCAACTATACACCTTACCATGCTATAGTACACACTGTACCATAACGTTTTGCGAATAAAGACTTTATTAACGTAGCACAAGGTTCAAAGTGAAATAATCTATAGAACCTCTCGTGTGGTAGGCGCCGAAGACATATAGGACGTGTTCATGCGCTTGGAAAATAAAATCCAGTCCTCGCAAGGATTTCTTCTCATGTTTCGCCGAAAGTTTCTGCGAAGTCCCTTTTTAAGGACCCGGATGTCGACCGAAAGGTTCGATAGTGTTATTTATCGCTGTCTTATTGTTTTTTTTTATGTCGTTATAACAATATAAAAGACTAGCTGTTGCTCGCGACTTCGCCCGCGTGAGGTTAAAAATTAATACAAAGTATAGGCTATGTTACTCACAGATAAATTACCTTTCTAATGGTGAAAGAATTTTTAAATCGGCCCAGTTGTTTTTGCGTGAATGAAATACATACAAAAATACAAATCTTTCCACTTTATAATAACAACAATAAAAGAGAAAAATAGTCTTTTTACATTTTGTTATTTTCTGTATAACAATATAAACTGAAGAATTTAATATATGCATGATGTTTTTCCTAACACGGTAAGAACGCGAGTGACGTCATCCACTACGCAATGTTTACGTATCCTAATTGAGTAGTAGGTTACGACTTTGAGTAGGATACATGAATGATATGAAATATACATGCAAGATAGAGCAATAGGAATACAGTCGCGAACAAAAGTCAGACTACACCCAGAACATATAACTGTACAGTACGGTGTACAGCGTACAGCAACGGTCAATGACCAACGCCTAGCTACATGATGGTTACCACACGGACGGAAATGCGGTGGCCGTTCGATGAATTTGTAGCCCGAATTTATTTTATGTTCCATGATTCAGTAGCGTAATACCACCTCAGATATAAGCCGTATGCAGATATCTATACTAATATTATAAAGAGGAAAGATTTGTATTTTGTACGTATTGATGTAATTCAAAAACTACTCGGCAGATATTAACATTTTGACGTAGTAACGTGGGCTTTTTTTTAATTTGACGCGATCTAGGTCGCGAGCCTGTTGCTCGTCTTTATACATTTTTATTTTATACGTACGATAGTTATTTGAGCACGCGTTCAAAGGTGCTTTGGTAGATCCGTCGACACTTCGTCGGTGTACGAAACTAGGTGGCTAATTCAGCACCGCTGTCGCCAGGGCGTTTACCTCGAACTTAGGGCTCCCACTCGTTATAGTAGTCGGAAATAATGTCATTGTAGGCTGCAAATATAGCGAGGAAGTCGGTGCGAAATAAAATATGTTTCACATAAAATGACGGATGTGTCCAAATAATTAGTTCAACAAGCAATATTTAAATTAGTAATATTGTTTTATTTTTAAAGTGTCGGGCGACTGTGACAGCCCTAACATTTGCGAAGACCGCAGAGGCTGGGTGAATGAAACAGTCGTAAGAGTGGCGCGATAAACATTCTAGATGCGTCATTAGAGAAAATGGAAGTGAACTACTTTGGAACGGTCTCGATATTAGCAATTTATATGTTGCCCATGACGTAGTATTCGGTTAGTTCATTTTAACTAACAAACATACATAAACGTATTGGTAATCGTACCTTTCTATTTAAAAATCGTTTCGCGAAATGTCGAATATTAGTTGCATTTATTTTTTTAATTTATGTATCGTAATAAAGCGTTTAAGCATGAGTAAAGAATGTAATAATTATTATAAAATTAATTACTGTCAACCCTATATTTATGCAGCGACCTCGTGGTGCGCGGTGCGCGGTGTGTCGCAAATGAAATACACGGAAAGCGATCCGCTTTCGTTTACTTTCTCGTATGACCGAAGAACACGACACGGCTAACTAAAGTACTACTACTATTAAAGTAACTACATATGTGTATAATCATATTATCGGTTATTTTCGGTTATACAATAGTCGGATTCCCAGCTACATTTAAACGTTAGTGTTTTGGTTTAAAAACGAAGGTATGAAATGCGTTTCTGAACTACGTAACTTCAGTTTTACTCAGTTAAAACTTAGTTCAACTTAACAACAACTAATGAATCACTAAGTAGTGATATAATAAATGGAAACTTCAGCAACCTAGCGTTAGAAATTTTTGATCTCAACTAAAAATGAGTTACGTTCTTCAAGTTTGTGATATCTCAGTCTAAATATTCGTTTTGTTTCTTTGTTGTTGTAAGTTTTCAGCTGGGTCCTTCTGTATAAGCGAAGTCTTAGTCTAAGTTACGACTATATAAGCGTGTTACCCCTCAGTGGCGTTTATAATTAATGCTGAACTAAGTTGGAGTCGAGGCGGACTGGATTTCATAGCAACTTTGCCCGCTCAAACTTTGTCCGTTACTTAACTTCCCTTGTTATAATGCTCGCAGCTTAAACGAATGCCTAAAACAAAGTTACTACTAAAAAACTTTATTGATAAATGAGTTTGAACAGTTTGTTTTGTACGTTTAATTTGTTTTGCCAAAACTTTAATAAGCTTATGGTAAGTTAAAGGTTTAGAGAAATTAGAACTGTTATGTTTAGTTTTCAAAGTTTCTTTATTACCGCACACAGCCTCTGCCTCGCACAGCCGCGTTGTGGAACGGTCTGTCCTCGGCGGTATTTCCAAACCAATGCGACTTAGGGTCCTTCAAGAAGCGAGCCTATCATTTCCTCAAAGGCCGGCAACGCATCTGTGGTTCCTCTGGTGTTGCGGATGTCCATGGGCGTCGTTGACCACCTTGGTGTTCTCGCCGCTCGTTTGCCCCCTTTTGTTATAAAAAAATATATATATATATTACAATTATGACTACATAGATTTTATCTAAGACTGATATTTATGACAGTATTTTTCGTATATCTCAATTACGATTAACTATAAGTTATTTAGTATTTGTCTGAAGGTAGTGTGTTATGACACCGTATTATGCCGGGACTCGTTCGTTGCACTGCGACCTTCTGCAGAACACGTTGCAATCTCAATGCGAACTTTGCACTCTGATGTTTCGTGCACCGTGTTATAAATACAGCTTATATAATGCACACCTCCACACAGCTAAAAAGTACAATAAAATCAAATTAATTTACTGCTTCTACATTGTTAGATTAGATGTTTAACTGTCGCTTTAGAGTCTTTTGGTAAACAATCGTTTAGTGTTTAAATTGCTCATAATAAAACTACACTAAAGGGTTTTTTCCTTGGCAACTAAATGTCGGATTGTTGCAGAAAGTCCGAGATGTAAAATATTTCACTTCGAATTTGTTTATTCATTAGTTTAAAACTTAAATATTAACTTAATTTAAGACTTAAATATCCCGTATATTGTAGAATCTGTTAGGGCTTAAATCGTAAAGATAAGGCACTATTTATGGAACATATTAACTCCTTACTGTATCTCTGGGGACGTGGGAACTCCCACGGCTTTTTCCAAGTGATTATTAGATTTCGCTGTTCATCTAATGACAGTAGTCGTTATGAGCCTCGATTACTGTTAATTGTTACTTCAGCAAGGTTACCGCTTATAGGAAAAACGCGTTTTGATTATACTGATGGATTCTTGTATCGAAGAACACTCATTTACTTCCCACGTATTCGTATAGTAAAAGTTTTAACATTTACAATAGCTAAATTAATTAGAATGCATAAATATCAAAATTGCACATACTATGGCTAAATAAAGTCTCGTAGAAACACATTTTTAAATTAGATTTATTTCAACACCAATATTTCTTATTTAAGTTATAAAAGTTATTTAATTCGTACAAGTCATTGTTTGCATGACATAGAACACAGAAAAAGTGTTTAGTAGTGTAAATAGGACAATGTTATATGTAGCAGAGAACAGGTCGTGCGTCGGCAATTTCTCCAGAGATCGGCCCAGCGGCGTGTGGAATAAATGTTTATTGTGCCCCTCATGCATACCAACGATAAAATTTGCATTTCGGTTGCCCGATCACTCGTAAAACACAACTAGACCAACTGGAGCAATCTCGTGTCTAACCTATGATAAACAAAACTAACTGCATTCGAATAATTAATCTCTTTATCCAATTAAAATAAAATAACTTGCAGCAGAACAGTTATATTTTGGCACCGTGTATGTATTCGAACAAAAAACAATAGGCTTCTATAATTCACGTAATTGGGTAGGAAATAAATTTCCCATACTGTAAACAGCTGTGGAATAGTAAACACTCCAAATTGTTTACACATTAATCGTTTATTTTAAGTGTCTCTTCGGGTGAAATATGGTTAGTTATCATCAGGTAAATCCCCCTGTTTAAATCACTTTTAAGGTTTAATAATCAATATTCAACATCATTCAATTACGAAGGTGTCTTATGAACATAATTCAAACATTTCTGTAATTGAAAATTGTACCGTTTATTAAATAACTAATTGATACTTTAACCATAGCTCATAACAAAACAAAATTGTTACAATTTTACGGTTTTTGCGTATAGCTGACAATTAATTTATGTCATCGAGTTGAATTAAATCCTTTCATTTATCAATGTCGACAGTTCTATGTACGTGTGCATTGGATAGATAGCTATGTGTGTGTTTTGAAATTATTATTCGACACCACTATGCTTTCGAAAGCGAAAAGAATGTAATGTCTGAAATATTTTATTCATTATCTAATAATAAAAGCTTGCGTAAAAAAACTTGTCGACCAACACATAAATGAAACTGGTTCTTAAATTCTATCTAGCTCGATTCGCCAGAAACACTAATGCAATGTTTAAGTCTAGATAAAGCGTTGTATGACCGTCGTTTTAGATAACCCCGTCTCGAATTTCGTAACTTGGATCTTATCTTTTTTTCTTTGAAGTTAATCTTCTGATATAATTCAAAGGATGAATTATTAAGATCAAATGTTAAACAGGTTTTTATAGATGTTCAGATAGATTAATTCAGTTTGCCTACACGAGTATTTTTAAAAGAAATGATTTTAATATCTTTTTCGATTTACAGGAAATATGTTATCTTAATTCCGATGAAACATACTGCCTAGGTTGTTCCTCTTAGTGGTATTATTGAACGCGTTGCAGAATTGCCAACGTCGGGGATTCTAAGCGGTAATAATAGTGAAAGACACTCGGCTCGCTCTTCCGCTTAGCTCGCTGAAAAGGAATGCTGACTCGGACGGGAATAAAACCGGCCTCGGCCACACGACGTGAGCCGTTTGCATCCCACGGCGACGACACGCCAACGATTTTAATGCAGGATAGGGTAATTTTTTTTTTATAATATGTCTCAACTTATACATTTTAATACGAAAATTAAAAATGTACGGTAAGGTTACAATAAATATACAATTTTAGGTTTGATTTCATAGGCTTAAAATGTTTTCTACGTTACGTTCCTGGATTAAAATAAAGTTTGATTCAGTGAGGCATAAATAGCGGCGATCGCCATCCATCCAACCGATCGGATTTAACATGGGTCGTGTCGGTACAGTGCAGTATAAAAGTGCTGCACGCTATAACTCAGTTTACTCAGCGCTTCGACCGGACCGGAATTACTCTTTTTATTTCTAACGCTAAAACTTTTCGAATTGCAAACGTTCGGGTACACAGCCGCGTCCCATTTCTGTTTGTATTTTGTGGTTTAGTTGTAAATTTTTGTATTTAATAGTGTTTGTTTACGTAAGTTATTATAAATTTTGTTGGTGAAGTTTGAATTTATAGGGTGTCATATTTTCTTTGAGAAATATTAAAAAAATAATCTTTTAATTTGTTTTCAAAGAATATAAAATATGAATGTGTACGTTTCATTCCTTTAAATTAATAATATTCTTTTCGGTGTGGGAATAGTGCAAAGTTCAGTATGAGATAACGGTATTCGTTGTATCCCTTCGGCACAATTGTATCCACGAACAATGTGCTCGAATTTGTTGTACCACACGTGCACATACAATCACCGACATCTCATATCTAAGGGCATATCAGTGCCCCTGCCGATGATATCATTGACGTTTGAATACAGAAAACGAGGCTAGTCAGTTTGTTTGTAAATTTTCTTGCTGTTCCGTAATTTCAGCGACAAAAAGCTGACAAAAATAATAATTGTAACAACGAAATTAAAGGACTGTCTTTTCAATTGTAAAACTGCATCATAAAATATTTTTACGCAATACTATACTATACTGCCAGGTACCATCCTCACCATGTTGATGGCTGGCATTCCACAACCGTGCGGTTTTCGCGGAACTTTCTGCCCCGCACAGCCGCGTTGTGGAACGGTCTGTCCTCGGCGGTATTTCCAAACCAATACGACTTAGGGTCCTTCAAGAAGCGAGCATATGATTTCCTCAAAGGCCGGCAACGCATCTGTAGTTCGTCTGGTGTTGCGGATGTCCATGGGCGTCGTTGAACACCTTGGTGTTCTCGCCGCTCGTTTGCCCCCTTTTGTTATAAAAAAAAAATACTGCCAGTTCGTACTATGCTTTTATTTGCATGTTGTTACGACATGTGTATTGTATGTCGAATGCTTTTCAATGCAATGCCGTTTCTCGTTATTGGTGTCATATAGTAAGCAGTTTAAAATCGCACCTTTGCAAACATTTTATTGCTGATGTAGCGTTTTATTGTAACAAATTCTGTGTCAATGTCAATTGTTTTTTTGCTGTGATGAACTAAATAATTTTGCTGAACAGTATTTCTGATTTTGTTTGTTATAAGCTCACGAATGAAACGATGATTGTGAACCAAGTGCTTAGTTTACCTAGAATGTGTAAAAACTATTATAACTCAATTAGATGCATTATTTTAAAGAAATACGTCATAGATAACTTAAAATCTATCACGGAAAAAGCAATAGTATGGGCGATGAGAGCCAAAATAAAATAAAATACAGTTTGTTCTAAAAGTTTTGTAACTCTACTTGGAATGGTTAGTGGTACAAAGAACATTCGTTGTGTGAATTATTATCTGCTTATGATTCTTTGTATTCTAGAAGTGATACTAAAAGTTTTCTGGTAGTTGTTTATAAAAATCCATTTTATGAACATTACAGAGGAAGGGAATTCATGAACAAAGAAGTAGCGGCCAGTGGAACAACATAGTTTTGTTTGCAAGCGGGGCGATGGCGTGAAAAGTTGAACGTGCGTTGAACAGCCCAGTTGGCAGACTTGGCCGAGGGGCGTACTAATTTATAAGTAATAACTGCATACAACCCGGCAACGGTTACGAACCGTTTAACATTTATAGAGTAAATAGCGCAGACATGATTATTAGATACATTATTGCCAACTCCTAATTTCAAAGAAATCGGCCTGTTCTTATTATAACTGACTTTGTTGTCCTCTTAGTTACAATTGTTGTCTTTATTCGTTACACTTAATTAGCACGAGCTAATGATTGATTACATGTTTTATCGTTATACGGTTAAAATAAAATGTAATTTAATCATAATAAATTTAATTCAGCCAACATTAAAAGCATAATTCAAACAAATGCAATATTATAATGAGCGCCAAAATTATTCAGTGAAATTGTACGTCGCGTTATCTCCGATTGCAGAAGAACGAAGGGAAGGGGGTGGGGAGATGTGAGGGGGGAGTTGTACATCAGTGCCAAGTTTGCTTTCGGCAATTCATCATGTCGCCTCGGCTTATCCGTGTCGTCGCATTCAACGAAACCGAAACTCTCCCAGTTCGATTACACCTGATTATCTTTACTATCTTACTTCTTACTGATATTATAAAAGCGAATGTTTGTATGGAAGAATTTTTATTAGAGTTTGTAGCCTAAACTGGTGAACGGATCTCGATGAAATTAGGTATAGATGTAGAGAAGATAGTGTGGAAGAATATATAGGCTACTTGCCTTTTTTTTATTCCACGCGGACGGAGTCGCGGGTGAAAGCTAGTCTACAATAAATGTCGTTAATTGTATTGGACAAGATAAAGAATTGTTACAGGTTTTGAACCTCAGTGTACAAATTAGAAACTTTACTCTAACAGATGCATTTTTTGTAAAGTATTCTCCCTACATGCCAATGCATAATTACATTTGTCAAACTGCCAAATTACTCTATGAATGTTTACTTAAATAATCTCTAAGTATAAATTTCTCAGAATAAAACTATATTTATGACTAAATTAGTGACCTGTTAACGACTGCGATATTAGCACGTAATTGACTATTAGGAGAAAATACTACAGAAGTTGATTTGAAAAAGATTGTCCATCAAAGTTGAATGAAGTAAAACAATTTGAACATTTTGAAGTGTTAACTGTATAAAGTTTCTGTTGTACTATTATCTCTTGAAGTTGGTAGAGCGTTGCACGTTGACGCCGCGCCGCTCCGAATGCGATCGATCGAGAAAGTTTCAAGATCGGCCGATGTCGGGGCCTTCACGGACCGCTGACCCGCTTCGCAGACACTTAGTTTATACAACGACTTTCGATGCTTGTATTAACTTAATGGAAAAGTCCATTGTTAGGGTTTTTTTTAAACAATGTTGAAAGAAAGAAAAACTTTTACGTAATTTAGGTCGATACATTAGAGCATTACGTGGATGATCCTATCTGTCGAAAAGAAAAAAAAAACATTTTTTGTACGGTTATATGATTTTTAATTGTAGCTACGTCTGTTGATTTGAGAAATCTGATTTAATAGTTTTGTTTGATTTTTGTTAAAATTATAAGTAAAGAAGTCCATGGCAAAACGTATAATGTACTAGCTTATCTTGTTTATTACATTACATTACATTACATACATCTTTAGTCCATTATTTATATGCAAAAACTATTTGAGTAGACAAAACAGGTGTATGTAATATTTTGATTTCACTACACAACTGTACTTCAACTCGCCAACGTTCACACCGACCAGACGTGGCTAGAGAATTGTTTTTACTCACAATAGCTGTAATTGGCCGGATAGCGTCGGTTTTGTCGGCGAGACGGACGAAAAAACACTTCCGCCCGGTTTGGGTAATCGACGATTGCTTGTATTCAAGACACCTTTTACTGGGACTGCACGTAGTCTTTTTAACGTTTGCTGTGGTTGCTATACGTATTTTTTAAAAGAACCATAAGACTTAAACGATTCGATTAGATTAAACACTTTATTCAATGCTCAGATCATAAAGAAATGTCTTATATTTCGGTTTCACCATCATTAACCATTTTCCTATTTGTCTTTTTGTCCTCTATAGGCCTTTCTTTTATGCTCGACTTGTTTAAGATATAATAGTAAATGTATATATTTAGTTTAGGTATTAACATTTAGTAAAATAAATAAGAGAGTTCGAAGTGCCAACACAATTCTGATTTCAGCCACGCCTTTTACATCAATCAAATGAAATCCATTTAAACTTTTATTGATCTGTCAGACGACACCCGTCCCCATCACAAAGCTTACTGGTTTTAAATTAATGAAAGTTAAAAACGACTCGCGAATCTCCAACTCCGTTGTTTTGCGACTTTTCCTTAATGCGAACTTTGGAAATTATTTCGAGAACAACCGGCCTTTAGCGGTAGACATCTCGTTATAGCGCTGAACTGGGTCAAATGCTTTCTATTATTAGGTTTAACAATCATTGGTTTTAGAATAGAAAAAGTAAAATAAGGGTCACAATAGAATCTATCCGATTATTTAGTTGGTAACTCGAAGGAACATTTGGTAACTTAATAAATAAACTTCAGTTACTATTTATATGAGTATGAGTGATTTCTTTCTGATTATAGTATCGATTGAAATTCAAAAGGCGGTTACACGTGGTATTGTGGAATAGTGAGTGGCAGCCCTAGCGATAGCCGGCAGGTCCAGGCGGGCGCGAGGTGAACGACCTCAGCGCGTCCCCGCGGTCGAACGCGCCCTCTCCATGCTGTTACAATCCTACAAACAACATTGAACTTTACCACGTAACGAATAAGACCTATATCCTCAAATGTTTACCAACAACTAGTGAACACTAACGGTTTCAAATAAGATTCATTTTCGCTTGTACTATTGAAAACATGCTCAATTCATTACACACCTTGTTAAATAGGAATAAAGGCGATAGTCGTTTGTAATTAGGATAAATGTGAGTACAAATAAGATAGTTGTTGCGTTTGTGAACGGTTTGCGATATACGATGTTTTCGCTTCACGCTCACTCGCCTTTGTCCACGTGTTCCTTTCGAATTGCGCGAATCGTATTATCATTTCTAATTGTAAATGTTTAGTGAGGTAGCAGGTTAATTATACATTTGCCTGTTGATGTATTTGGTTCACTTAGTTTAGTGTATCACTAGTTATATTTATAAGTTGAGTAGACAAGACAGGTGTATTTTATACTATTACTATAATATGATAATATTATAAAGAGGAAAGATTTGTAACTTTGGATTTTTGTATGTATACGATTCACGTAAAAGTACTGGGCCGATTTTAAAAAGGTCTTTCACCATTACAAAGGTTATTTATTCGGTTACATTTTTTATTATTTTTTTAATTTCACGCGGACGAAGTCGCTAGCAACAGCTTTTACATTGAAGAAGTTTCTTGAAAATTCGAATAAAGTGATAATTTACTGTTACAAGAGGAATTAGGTACTTTTCTATTTTGTGTTTTTTGGTGACTTTTGGTTGATAATAGCGCCAAGATTAGATTAAAGCGAAAATAACGTTTTTCCAGGTTTATACCGTGCTTGCGAACTCAATGTTTACTTGGAATTCGTCGCAGCCGTCAGGCGCCAACCATATTTATAATGAAACAGGGAAAAACATCGAAAGTTACAATTATTCTTCAGTGTCTGTAATAAAGTTGCTTTGTTAGTTAATTTAAGTATCAAAATTAAAATTTCCGGTTTGTAAATATTGTCAAGATTCAAAATCAGCAGTAAAATGTGTTCGATAGTTTACTTGTGTCAGTAACTAGTATTTATTGAGTTTACTCTCGTTGGAAATAAAATGCAATCAATGCGTATTACTGCAGATATCCTCTACGTTGTATAGAAACTACGCATTACCGATAGGCGTTGCAATTATTTACTATCTCATTTTCATATTTATCTCGATATAAATTTCCAAGTTATTATTATAATTAGCTAACGAGCGTGTAGTTAGAAGCTAGTGCGGTTGTATTGCGTCATTTAAAATTCATAGTGGTTATGGTTAATTTCTTAACAGATGCATAGTGGGTTTTATAGGAAATAAATTTTGCCCGCGACTCCGTCCGCGTATAATTTAAAGAAAAAAACAAAAGTGAGTAGCCTATGTGTTCTTCCAGACTATCCTCTACGTCTATGATATACCAAATTTCATCGAAATCTGTTCAGCCGTTTAGGCTACAAATTCTAACAAACATCCATCCATCCATCTAAATTTTCGCATTTATAATATTAGTTAGCATGATTATTTGTACAGGAAAAGTGTGGTAATGGTAAATTACGTTAAAAATGAAATATTTTAATGCGGATGTAAACTTTACACGTGCTTTGATCAGAGTAGATTTTATCGTAAGTTTCAACTATAGTGTAGATTATAAGAAATGGAAATGTGAAAATGTGTAAATTGTTATAGTTATCATAAACAAGATTAAATTACAATGCCCTTAATTTATTCCGACAAAGATTCGTCTTTGCTGCAAGAGGAAACAAGGAAAGCTTTGTTAATTGTTTTTTTTCATCAGAGAAGAATTCTCTCTCGGCGTTTTACGTGTCCAATAACTAATGGATGGGATTTTCCGGCATGGCTTGTTATAGCCAGCCCTGAGGGTAGGCAGGAATGGAATTTCATTTGGAAATGAAACCTCACCGCTTAAGCTGTATTTGTATCTAATTATAGCTTAAGGGTGTTATTGAATCAATACAGTTTTTACTAAAATATAAATAATAGCTGTTGCTCGCGACTTCATAATTATTGTATTACTCACAAGATTTTTTGAAATCGGCGCAGTAGTTTTTGAGTTATTTCTTTACATACAAAAATCATATCTTTCCTCTTTATAATATTAGTATAGATTAGTATAGATTATATAAGACTGGCCTAAATTAGGAGAAAATTGGATCTTGCGTCAAGTTAGTAATACATCTGTGACGTTTAATTTTACACTATCGTGGTATAAAAACACAATGTGATATTATCATGATTGCTAGGGATGCAGTGTAGTTACAAAAAGGTAAATAACTCATTAAAAACTCATTTTCGGTAATCGGTGGACATAGTTTTCGTCACGATATGTTGAACGAAGAACTTCTGAGTGTCATAAGTATTGTTGTGTCAAGAATGTTAACAATAATTTAGGAAATTATAAATTTTCAACTAGTGGAATGCAATAGTTTTTTTGTGTTTAACATTATGTATGACGCGTATTTTGTTTAGCTTGGCGCCACACCTGTTGGTTTGTTAATGTATAAAAATCAAGCTTATTCGATATAATAAAACTTTGTCTATCTTGTTTCCCCTTACATGTATAAACAAGGTTTTCTTTCATTTATTACGTGTTACCTCAAGCTAATATTTAATCATGGTAATCATTTAGATTGGCTTGAAGTTATGACTTGATTTTTTACAGTTTATTTGTTAGGAATAATCCTTAGGAGATGCGATGAAACATTGGAGTGAAACTTGTTATATTAGGAACGGATGTTGCCCGCTAGATTGATGGTTATCGTGATTCAACATTCATGCTTGTTTATATAATTACAGAACGTGCGTGAACGTTATAAAGTTACCAGTAGCCGCGTAATTATGTTTTGAAATACGCAAGATTATTGCCTAATACAATCAAATACAAATTGCGATCTCGCATAATTACTATCAGATTGAAATATGATACATAGTATATAGTAGTCCCCGCTGTTTGTAATACCACTTTTAATTAAAAGATAGGTTTCTATGGAACAAACTATTGCATTAAAACGCATGGTCACCCCTCTTCTATATTATTAAGAGAAAATATTTATATTTGTATGTATAGAAATAATTCAAAAACTACTGGGCCGATTTCAAAAATTCCTTCACCATAAAAAAGCTACGTTGTCAGTAACATAGGCATTTTTATTAATTTCACACGGAAAATGTCCCGTGCAATCTTCTTATGAAAACAGAGTTAACTATTATGTTTTTACGCAGTGGAAATTAACGGTAATAGACAGGTGTAAGTACAAAGCAAGAGTCAGCAGGGACCAGGTACTTGCAAAGGCTTGATGCAAGTTGGCCGTCTTTGTCTAAGTTTGAGTACTCGGCTGCCATATCACAGTGTCTGCGTCGTTCATTATGTAAACGTAGGGTTGCCAATTACCAATGTTTTATTTGTACATTATTGTTCATATAGAACGTAGTCTAGAAGAACACATAGGCTACTTACTTAGTTTTTTTTATTAATTTCGCGCCGACGGAGTCGCTGACAAAAGCTAGTTAAGGAAATAATTTTAAAATACGGTGATTTAGGAAGGAAAAGATCCCACATGCCTCTTTCTAATTCAAAAACGCGGAAAGTGTAAAAGAAAAAAACCACTCGTCGGATTTTAACCTTTGCGAATGAGCGCGCGGTTTGCGTGAAATATGTGCAGTTTGCGACTGGGATTTTCCGCTGTGCAGAAAACAACTCTTAAATGTGAAATAGTTTAAAAAGCGTATAGGGGTCGTAGCAACCCTACAAATGTATATCTAGAGGTTAGTCAAAAAAAAAAAGTTTTATTGCTCGTGAATTTCATTATAACTTTGAGTTTTGTACACGGGGAGGGGAGGCACGTCTACTCTTTAACGTCTTTAAATGAGGATTGTCGTCTAATTTGTAAGTTATTTTGGATACTGCATTGCGCAATTAAAAGGTACGTTGGTTGTACCTGATTTATTTTAATACGTATTTTCATTGACTCAATCGACCATACATACAAACCATTACATAGAATTATAATAATACTAGCTTTCGCCCGCGACTCCGTCCGCGTGGAATTAAAAAAAAAACAAAAGTTAGTTGCCAGACTATCCTCTACATCTGTACCAAATTTCATCGAAATCCGTTCAGCCGTGTAAGCTACAAACTCTAACAAACATCCATCCATCCATCTAAACTTTCGCATTTATAATATTAGTATTAGTATGAAGTATGATTAATACACTAAAAATGGAATGGCTCTAAATTAGTACTCGTTAAAAAGTAAATATTTTAATGAGTAAATTTGTTTTAGAATTTTATGAACGGTATGCCAATTGCCAAACTTTTGGGTTTTATAATTTTATTTCGAAATAAACTTTGTGTTGAGCGTGTCTGTTGCATAAAACTAGTACAAATTAGATTTCAGTTAAGATGAAGTTTAAATTGATAGATGAATGTAGAGAGCAGTAAAAGAAATTGTAGTTTTCAACTTAATTATGGTATTAAGTCATATATAAGACAATGTTGATTAGCAGCGGAAAATAGAAACGTAAAATGTGTATCGTGGCAGTTACAATTAAATGCAAGTAAATATTGTTAAAAAATAAAAGTAACTTGCAAACATTGTTTAGTTAAGTATGTATTGTAACATGGCGAAGTTAGCTTAGAGATTATAACACGTAACAAGTTCTCGACTGGAAAGTTGGCTCTCGGGGATTCCCCTCCCCTTCCCAATGACCCACCCCCACTCTCACAACGTTCGTACGTAACGTGCCACAGGGTTACATTCTCAGCATTTATTTTAGATATAAATTTAAGACTTTCAAAGTCGTTCTGCCAGTTAGGCGACTTTAAGTGCCTATGAACTTGCAATAAATAAAATGCTTCTGACATTCTCTACAGCGGTGTTAAGACATGCATTATATCATTGTGTATAAAATTATTGTTAAATAAACTGTAATTCGACAGTAGGAACAAACAACACAAAGTCATTGCAAGAACAGTCGCGAAGGGAATGCCTAATGACCCCACTGTGAATAGCTTGTCCCCTACTTTAGAATCCTGGGGTAAACAAAAAAACGTCGCGGTACTTCCTGTCACTGAGCTCGTGCTTTGAGAGGGTAGTATTGTTTAGCAACTCTATGGGACTGTTTCTTTTGCATAATGTCGACCCTTGTACGCTTTGTTTACATTCTAATTGATGTTGTACATAAGTACGTTTCGTTAGTTTTGTTACTTTTAATTGCATCAATGCAGTTTTTGGATAGTCTCTACTTAGGTAAAAATGCATGTTCATTATACAGAACATGTATAGCTTTATTAATATTTATTACGATATTAAAATATGATAATAATTTTTAATTCAATCATCGTATCCACATTTATCTCGAAAGATAGATAACATGTTTGTGTTTCGGAAGTGGGAACCCACGGCAACAATGCTCAGATGTTTAATGGCATAGTTTAATCTGGTGTATAGTTAACTCGCTGGAAAGCGGTGCGCAGGCGAAACTAAACTGTTATGTCTAGAGCTCCGAATTGTAAAGTAATTGCGCGGAATACCTTGTGTAGGGTTGGTACAACAATCAGAATTTTTAGTTTTAAACCTATAGTTATTGATATGAAATTGCTTTGTAATTTGCGCATATATGCAATTTCCAGTACCAAAACTACTGTTTAATAAGTTTGTACTTTAGTAATTGGCATTCGTTAATCAAATTTACTATTGGTGTATGGTATGGTGGGCTTATACTGAATATTCTAAATACGAAAGTTTGAATGGATGGATGTTTGTTACTACTATTTCCAGAAAGGCTCAACGAATCACGATAAAATTTAACAGATATAAAATATAGTCTGGAAGAACATAAATTGCGCAGTCCTAATCACAATACCGCCGACAACAACTGTTAATGTATATCGTATTCGTGAACTTATTTACTTTTCTATTAAGTGTTATCTCTAAAATCAACAAGAAACAAGAGAACAAAGTTGTGGTGATCAGTCAATTTATCGATAAAGCCGTGAAAGTGGCCACCCTGCTTGTAGAAAGTTTTGTAAACTTGCTGCTCGGAGTGTGGACGCGAAAACTTCGCTGTTGTTAGATGAATATGCAAATTGTATTATACGTTATAGTTTGAGCTTCTAGGATTTATATGTTTGTCTTGTTTACATAGAATATGTTTAATAGTGGTTAACTTTTGCTCTTGATGAAATTTAATAAAAGTTTCGATACTGTGCCTGACCTTTACTTGGTTGTTTTTAAAGTTACCAGGTATTTTAATACAAGAATAATTGTCTCTTAGTCTCAAAATGTTATGTTTTAAATCTCTACAATCGTCTCTTAACTGAGTGGTGCTCGATGCCGCGGTGTAGAATGTAATCGTGTTGCCATCGCAGCACCTTGTACCGTAATTAACCCGCTTTCTAGCCCACCAGTGCAACAACAGCACGGACGATCGATATCGTAGAAGATTGCTTGTCGTACGATCGCATATCGACATGTTGCGTGATAGGAACCCCCTTACTATAGTAACTATCCCGTTTAAAGTAGTTTAATGATAATTTAAACTTTCTCATCTCGTTTAGGTTTTTCTTTTTTCAGTAATAAATGTGAATAGTGCCTGCCCTATAATATACCGTAATGCTTATTGTCTCGCGGTGAAAGGGAATTAAACGGTACGCGCGACGTGACGGCGCGTTGGGAAAGGGGAGGGGTGTAACAAAGATATGTTCATGTCACAGTCTATGTCATTTGGGAAATTGGTAGAAAGTTTGTGGACATTAACGTAAATGTAATGTGACGGCACGATCGTAATCGTTCAATTCAGGTTACGATTTTAATGATATTTGAAATGATTATGTGATATAAGTGTGCTAAGGTGGGTTTTTTATTATTAACTAGCTGTTCCCATGCGACTTCATCCGCATAAAATTATAAAAATTTCATTTTATTGTTTACATTTGTCAAATTATCAATTGCAAATGTCAAAATGACATGACATGATGTCAAACCATGGCAACCTTGCTTTCTTGATGTTGTCAGCAACTTATGGTCGCTTTACCACATTAGGATTTTTATCCAAAATATTTACCCATAAGTTTAATGGCGTGAAAATATATAGCCTAAAGTGTGACGTAAGTGTAGGGCTTTTTATTAAAAAAAGAGTTATTCAAAAATATACTGTAATTGCTGACATCTTAGGCAACAAAGAAGTGTGTGTTTACGCTTTATTATATTAGTATAGATAAACATTTTTATAAAAGATGTCTTAATGTAAAATAACAGCGATAATTAAGCTCTTATCTGTGTTCTATTTACAAGATAAACCATACTTAACGTTGATCAATACTAAAGGCAATTGAAAGACAACTATGCGAGCCCTTCCTTCGCAATCGATAGCTCAACGACCCTTCTGGCTTCGCTCCCACTGACTCAGTGCATCCAGTTGATATAACGATAAGAGTACGTTACTTAGAGCTAATTGAGCGTTCCTACAGTACAGTAGATAGGGCTGTCACAACTTTTCATGATGTGATGTAACAATTTTATAAGATAGTGCTTACGGAATTTTCATGATTTGCAGAAAGGTTTGAAAAGATTTTTTCTTTTCCTAAATTTATTTCAGCAAAGCTTCTCACGTGTCTTTAGTTTTCTTTTGATTTAAAACATTTTAATTCATCCGACAAGCAAGTAATCAGTGAGTATAGAGTTGCGGTGTGCCCGCGCCCCGCCGGATGCGATCAATGGCCCTTTCAATTAAAAGTTTCTCCCGGAGCCCGCTTGCAGGCCGCGCCGCGACGCTTTTGTTCCAACAACTTGCTACTCTCTAGTTTTTTTTTATAAAACCCCTCCCCGACTTAATACATTAAAGAGACCGTCCGACTTTGAGGTAGACGGTTTATGTAGGTTAAATGATTTCTAGCGGAATGTAAATCGAGTTGCACCCTCTGCTTTGAGATGCAATAAAGAGATTTTTTGATGTCGTTTTATTAGAATTTGTGCCTACTATGCTTTTACAGTTTCATTATTTAATGTAACCTTGAGTAATATTACAAGACCTTCCTCGCTATTATATCCGAGTGTAGAAGCTGGTGTGTTTTTGGCTTACAATAGTGTGAAGAAAAAATAATGCATTACTCATTTGTTGTTTTGTGACAAATCTATTTATTCCCGTAGATTTCCACTGTTTCGGATGAAAAAAAATGAATTATTTTACATAACTTACTTATATTATAAATGCGAAAGTTTAGATGGATGGATGGATGGATGGATGTCTGTTAGAGTGTTTGTAGCCTAAATGGTTAAATGGTTCTCGATGAAATTTGGCATAGATGTAGAGGATAGTCTTGAAGAACACATAGGCTACTGCTTTTGTTTTTTTTTAATTTCACGCGGACGGAGTCGCGGGCGAAAGCTAGTTTTACATAATTATGTTTTTGTTTAGAGGTGTAAACTGACGGTAAGTACTTGTCGTAAAAATATGTTTGAAGGAGGAGATTGTCTATTTACTATTACATCGTTTGTCACTCAATAGTTCCATAAATCATCGCACACATGGCACGTCGTTTGTTTACGTTTAAACGACGTGTGAAATCACCTGCCATACTCCGATACATTTATCATATTAGGATATCTATGTTTGAAGTAATCTGTTATAGGAATTAAATAAAAAGTCTCTTTTGACACTAAATTTTATAATCCAGCAGAATGGATAACGAGTCTGGGCTCTTAGATAATCTATACTAATATTATAAAGAGGAAAGATTTGTATTTTTGTATGTATTGAACTAACTCAAAAACTACTGGGCTGATTTTAAAAATTCATCCACCATCATCATCTCCTCTGCCTTATCCTACTCCCGTAGGGTCGGCCTCCGAATAACTCTATCATCCGTCATCTCAGTCATCACTCCCTTCTTGATCATGTCACCTTTCACGCAATACATCCATCTCTTTCTAGGTCTACCTCTACCTCTTCGCTAACCTTTTACTCCTTA
Source organism: Papilio protenor (assembly GCA_029286645.1). Classification (NCBI taxonomy): domain Eukaryota; kingdom Metazoa; phylum Arthropoda; class Insecta; order Lepidoptera; family Papilionidae; genus Papilio; species Papilio protenor. The sequence goes on along the minus strand of JAGSMZ010000010.1, from coordinate 640,089 downwards.
TTTTCATTCATAAAAATCTTTCACCGTTAAAAAGGTAATTTATCTGTGAGTAACATAATTCACTCTGGCGAAGTCACGAGCAACAGCTAGTATGAAATATTTGAATAATACCTGCCACACAGTTTTTGTATAATATAAATATTTTGAAGCCATTTGATACATCTAAAATTAAAATGATCAAGTAATCTGTATAAATTATGTAAATATCGTTGGCTGTCGTAAAACAAGTCGTCCTTGATATTCATTCATCACATGGAAACTAGTCGCCAGCGAGCAATGAATAACAAACGCAGCGATAAATTCGACTGCAATGATGTCGAGTGTGTATACTGTAAGAATGTATTCTTATAATTCATACGTTGATTTTAGCGTTGCGTCGCATGAGCAAAGGTTACGTAAGTCGGAATAGTGTGTCTGTTGCCGGGCGGTTTTTAATTTATTTACATTAATGAATGTTTTAAAACTTCTAAGTGATCGACGAATGATAGTTTCTCAAGCGAATACTTTAAATATTTCATATTTGTTGTGAAATATTGTGTCCATAATGCAGTTTCAAATTAGAATAAATGCAGACGTTGTTAAAATTTACTTACGTGTGATTCTATATAGCCTAAAGCGTGTCCTAAGTGGTAGGGCTTTTTATTAAAGAATTATTCAAAAATATGATGATGCTGCGATTGCTGAAACCCTACGCCACATAGTGTGTGTTTACTTGTGTTTAGTGTTTTTGTGTTTAGTGTTTGCTTTATTATATTATAATAGTATAGATAACTGTATCCTAGTAAACACAACTAAAGTAAAAAGCAATAATATTTCAAACTAATACAAAAACTGCAAAAGTATGGATGGATGCATGTTTGTTACTACGTATCTCCATAACGGCTTAACAGATCTCAATTAGGCACAGATGTAGAACATAGCCTGAAAGAACACTTAGGTTACTTATTAAGTTTTTTTGTAATTTCTTACGGACTTAGATGTGGACAAAGGCTAATATTATAATCAATGCTATAATAGAATTGATAAACAACAAAAAGCAATCTCGGTTCATTGCAACTACAAAGAACAATGCGCACCGTCTATAAAGCAACATTGTCGCGTATATACAACATTTTATGGACCGTAAAATATTATTCGGAGCCCCCGTACGGCCGTAACGTAGGCTATAAAAATATTTCGCCGGCGCGGAGCTCGTAAATTGCTTGATGCTCTCAAAACTTGTGATATCAACAAATCAACACTTAATGTGTTTTTAAGATGGGACGCAAATTCATTTATGACTAGTGTTAACAAATTATATGCGTCTAAAAATTGAGAGCTCAAATATCAGCTTTGTCTAGTACCTGTGACAAGTCGGTCACGATGATATTTATTATTGAAGTAATTTTCAACTTTGATAGAAACATCCTATTGTAAAATATGTTTAATAAGCTTAACGTGTCCAAATATCGTAATATTTTTCGATATAATTTCTTATCTAATCTCGAGGTATTAACTGTCATTTACAAATATGTGTTTTATTTACTTTTAAACAAAAAAATCATTAAATTGTAAGTACATTTCGTAAGCAATCTTTTCAAGGTTGTCACTAGGGAGAAATTGCCGTGCGTAATTCGGGAAAACTTTTTAATACGGCAAATGTATCGTAAAAAATATCAAGTTCGACCTTCAACTGACTTTGTATGAGATCATGCACCTAAACATACTTTTTGGTGTTTCCTTTTATTAGAAAATTTAACTGAGTTTAAATTTCTAACTTCGGACAATAGAATTCGTAACCAATGATGTGGCATGACATGGGGTTGATCACTTCTCGCCTAACTCCAGAATAAATATTTGTATTGATAAGATATAACCAAGCTTAGTCCTTGAACTTACAATCGTTTATAACAGTTTACTTTTGTTTGTTGCAGGTGTCACAGTGCGCATAGTGTTGTGTTTGGTGCAGTGCGTGTGTGGCGAGCAAGTGCGTGCGAGTGCGCGTGTAGTGCGTGTAATATAGTGCGTGGTGCGGTGCGCGGTCAGCGAGGGCAGCGGTGCGGCGGCGGTGGCGCCCACCACAGCGTCAAGTCAATGCCGGTGCGCCGATGGACCGGTGATCGCGCCCTGACTACGTCACAACAGCAGCGCTGGTGAGTTCATAAATATGCATACAATACGTTTGTAAATCTTCTTCTTTAGCGCTACAGCCCTTTGTGGGCCTTGGCTTGGTCAAGCAATTTTACCTACTTCGGTCTATTAGTGGTGGTGGCTATCGATTTCCAATTTATTATGCCAATTTCCAATTTATTACCATAATACGGTTGTAAATAGCTCGTAAAAAAGAGTAACATCTCATATATCATGTAGGACAACTACAATTATTACACGTGTGATAACAAACATTTATGAATATTTCTCGGTAGTATTTGTGACACCGGACACACTTAACTTCCGGTATAACACAAGTTATACCGGAAGTTAGTAGGTAGCGCTTTCGTCTCGTTATCTACGAAACTAAAACTAAACAGAAACGGCAAAATTTTCGTGACGTACAAGTTCCTTGTATTAGGAAATAAACACTCAGTCGATTTAGGATCACTTATTTAGGTTTATTCACATTATAGTCTAGTCTGACTCTTTATTATTAAATATTAATAAAGAGAAGAAATTTATCACAACATATCCTTGTTGAATTAAGTCGAAATGATAAAGTTTGCCGTTTTTGGCAGCCTTGAACTTTGCGAGGCCAAATGTAGGGCGGTAAATGTTTGGCCCGCCGACCGAGAACGGTTTATGGCCCTGCGGCATTAGTATCACCCTTATTCTTAATTCACAGGGTGTGAGGAAGGTCGGGATATATACGGAACAAGAAACTTTCAGACGTTTTATATTGAAATAAATTTGTAGTGAAAAATTTGAGGATTTCTATAAATATGATTTTAGTTTAAAGAAGAAAAACTGCTGTTGCTGAAAATGTACTAATTAAACTTTTATATATCTTTTTTAATGATGGGTATAACAATGTTATACACGTGTACGCACAATGGGGACTCACAGTTGTTGAATAAATTCTTTGATTTCATCATATTAATATCTTTGACATTGTCATGTCATGCAATGTACGAATTATCTGTGATTACGATTACATAAATCGCATAAACGATTTTTTATCAAAGCTAAAATAACACCATTTTGCGATAACTATAATGACTTTTGGCAAATTGTTTATAATATACCTTTTATATATAACCCGACGAGACGATAGGAACATAAACCAGAAAGTGTTAAGACTAAAAAATAGTTTATTAACTTTCCCCTTGGGCAGGGGACTGGTGTCCAAGCTAGGGTGGTGCCCTGTGTAATGGATCACCAGGCCCCCGCTGGGGATGGGGATGGCTACAAAGGTAGAGGAAGACCGAAGAAAGTATGGATGGATTGTGTGAAAGAGGATATGCTTAAGAAAGGAGTGGATTCAGATATGACGGCTGATAGAGATGTATGGAAGAGCAGCGCAACTGTGCCGACCCACCGTAAGGGAAGGGATAAGGGCAAGTTGATGATGATACCTCTCGTATATGTTACGACAATGCAATCTCAAGTTGTAATAGATATTTTTAATGTAAACTAATTATTTTATCATGTTGTTTAACTCGTACAATTTTATGTTATAATTAAAATAAAAAAAGAACATAATGGAAGCTTGTTTGTTTTTACGCTGGATGAATTTCAAATAAAATAGCAAGAGTATTTGCTACATCTTTTATAAAATGGATTTTTATGTAAACTTCCAGTGCAATATATGTTTATATTACACTATCTTAAAATGTTCCTCTTGTCTTACGTTACAAAATAATAAAGGTTTGTTAATGTGTTTTCATAAAATGGTATTTGAATATGAAATATACACTAAAAGACTGCGAAGTAACCAATTAATGTAACAGAAGTAGGTACTTTTGTTGAGAGTGTTTCAATTTTAATTAACACTTTTTGTGAAGTGAACAAGATTAACAGTTGTGCCGATATTATTCCCTAATTGCAGCCACTGTTGCCAAGTTCAGCGCCATTGTGCCGTTGCCAAAACTGCCATAACTGTGTGTTAACTATTTACGTAATTCCTACTTTATGTTCTCAAATGTAGGTTACATTTTTAAATGTACAAAGATGTTCACGATGTTCTTGTTTTGTTTACGATATCTTTGAATGATTTAGCATGTAGCGGTTTTTAGTAAATGTCAAGTGAGCTAGCTAAGTCACCAATTTGAGTCCTAGATGAGGAAATCTTTATAGTATTTGACGAGTTTAGAGTTTAGTTGCATTTATATTTATCTGATTAGCTGCCTCGTCTATAACATCAATCAATTTAAAAAGGAACTTTCTATTGTGAAAAGTGTTTTTTTTTACTTCAATTAGCAAGTTGTTGCAGATTAGATGTTGATAAACAGTACGTTACCAATACTAATATATTCAGTTTTGTTTCAATAGAAATATGTATGCAGTTTATCATATAGAATGTCTTATTTATGTATTATAAACATAAAAATGTTATATAATCTATACATACAAAAACGATAGGTATATATATACTCACGTATCGCTCACGTGTGCACTGCTCAGTTGAAGGTCACTCGGCTGCCGGCAAGATAATGAGAGTCGTTATGCTGCCCCATCGCTATAGCTATTTTGTCTTCATTGTATACGCGTCCCCGCCGAGAGTCCCAGTCTACCTTAGGTGTGATTAGGCCTTACTTAACCAGACTCGCCTCGCTTTAACGGCTTCTAGTAAGCGTCGAGCGGGTTGGTCATTAGTAATTAGGTTATTGCCTCATAACATTGTCATAGAAGTATCCATTTTAACCGCTGCACTTACGGCTCTCTCGTATCTCTTGGTGTGATATATTTAGATATGATGGCAACACATTAAGCCGTCTATATCGTGTGGGTGCGATAACGTGTATTGCACAAGTGTATCACAAGCCAGCCGGAGCGGAGCGCACGCCGCGGCACTGTAATTGTAAACAATTGTCGATAACGGGCCATTGAGCGGCTCGCGTCTTGCGTAACCACACGATAGTTCCGGGCCGCGACTAGCGCGACACGTGTACTAACATACGCCCGTTTTATGTGTAAATTACATGTTATGTGTTAAAGGATGTTACTATTAATATACACAATTGATTAAGCGAATAGTTTATACTTCTCTGTTTTTGGCTTTAAAGTCGGAATGGTTATAGTACTTTGAACAAATTCTTAAAATTCTGATGTAACTGAACATATCAAATAAAAAAGCAAAACGTCAGAAATATGATGGTGTACCGAAATTGTGCATTTGAGGTTTTTATTTATGTAATGCTACAGTATCTACTTAGTTTCTATTAATATTTAATGCGGTAAATATTTTTTATTTTCATAGACATCAAATTAAAAAAAAAACAGATAATAATGTTTGACACAAGGTAAAGATTCATTGATATCAGCTGTGTGGGGTATATTGCAGTACAGTTGATCACTGACATATTTAAAATCTAATAATTTCATCGGAAAGCAGATTTGTAAATAACGCCACATTATTCGTAAATACTGAGACCATCGTCGTTTACGTCAATTACGTAGAAAGCCGATGTTAAATATGATTTAATGTATGACCGCAGAAAATTTTCTAATGTTATTAATAGTGTGGCCAGTGGGCGACGACCCGTGTGCGAAATGAGTTTATTATTACACGTAAAGGATATATTTAAAATGCACCACGCCGCTGCCGGATTTTTTTTACGTTTATATTGTGTGCTTGTAAATATAATAGTTAGTGTAGACGAACTGAGTTAAAAATGTTACCTATAAGAACAGTTTAACCGTAAAACTGTCATAAGGAACTGTTTAAGATTGCCTCATCTCAGTTGCCCTTTCGCCTGTTCTATACAGCATGCGTCTCTTATAACATTATCAATATTACAATATCAATTATTAAAAACAAAATTCATATTGCAACTACATTATTAAAGAGTACCATTGATAAAAAAACAAGTAGGTACTAAGCTATTACGAGGTTTTTTAATACCTATCATTAAATACTTGGCCAAATTAACTAACTGTTGTAGGTAGGTATTACATGTCATCATAATTTGTTTTCATGTTTACATTATTATGTTTAAGTTCGAAGTTATTTGTAATGTTTTAAAAACTTGAGATGTTTACAAGAAACCATTATATAGATGTTACAATCAGCGCAATAAATAAAGCGATCCCACAGACTAGACAAAGACGTTGTTCGCGTAGTGCGGTATCTGCGAGTTTGCCAACTTTATGTCTTTATATTGTTTTGCTCTGGTCGTTATATTTCACTCGGGCGACTCCATGTTATCTGCCCTAACTATTGTTATTGCCCAACACTAAGTTTTTCCTTTAACAGCCATCGCTAACGACCAGTTTATATTTTACGATCTCTATGGAAATTTTAGTTTTATATATTTTTTTGTTTATTATATTTGTAGTGCAATTTTAGATGTCGCTTGTAAAAGTTTAGAAGTATTAAAATTGATTAATTTTGAAATATTTTTATCACTTAAATAAAATGAATAGTTGGTTGTATTCAATACAAGTAAAAAATTTCCTTGAACCTGTAATTTGAACGTTGCAAAAACTTAATCGGGTTAAACAATTTCCATTCCGGTTTTATTATATTTATTTAGAACACAAACCTTGTATGACGTCTGCATAAGATTCTATGAAAGTTTCATAATGTGTTCGGTGATTTAAAGAAAGCGTTGGCAACAAACACAAAGGAAGGGTTTTAATGGTCACATTTAGGTTCTTTAAGAAATTCATCTAACAATATAAATAAGATGTATACTATGTTTTTTAGTCACGTAACCCGTGAAACTATACACGTAAACGTTTATGTAATACATAGTGTAGATGAGCATGTTATGTATGAGTTGTTTACAGCCACTCGTAAGGTTACAATGTGCCCGCAATTGCTATCAATTCAGACCTGTATTGATTCAAATTGACTTTTGCCACTTCTCATCATTGTTACATTACCCACGGTTTTATGTAACATTTGAGGTTATTTTATACTTTATTATCTAAATACGAAATACATAATATTAAGTAGAAACCCTCCGTATCATACAATATCTTAGTTTTATGTTACTTCATTAAGATGGAAATTCTTTCTCCATTGGACGATTGATTGGAGTTGCCGATCGGCCTAAAGGGAAACACTCTTGCATAAAGGCTATAAATCTGCTTGTATTCGTGTAAAGATACAATATGATTGATATCGTGTCTGTCGGAAGTATTTTTATACCTTAAATAGCATTAATAATCCTTCACACATGAATTAACTAAACGCACATTAACGTCTCGGTACCTTTAACTTATTTATTGTAGCGTATGAAGTCCCGATCTGTCACATATATTTATGCGCAGCCCGTGCCCCGCTTGGCGATCCGCCAGCACGCTTGCTGTGTGCGACGACGGTAAATCCCACCCAACATTGTACGCAGTGTACCATTGTGATAAATACTGTTAGCCTATACGGCACTATGTTGCGGTCTTCGGAAATATGCGTGGAATTTGCAGTTGTTGAAGATCGAGGGGATGGAAAGAAAGAAAATGATATGTTCTTCTTTCTTCAACTTGTCAAATAGGAGCGACTACCATAACGAAATCTGTAGACGTCTGTAATTAGTTGTAAGGGTAAAGATATGTTCTGTTTAACCTCTGTCCAACATAGGCAACAAATTTGTAAAATATTAACTACAACTTCTTGGTCATTTTCTTATAAAAAAAACTTTACAACCTGAATGATTTTTTTTTACAATACAATAGGTAAATAAAACCTAAGCGTTATAGTAGTGACATTGTAACGAATAGATAGTCTAGATTGATACAAGTGCTAAATGATAGTGTGACAATGTAAGAGCAAGGGGTGACCTCGTGAATATTGACTGTAGTTACATCTAAATTGCCTCGCCGCGGCACACAAGCACACAACGACACTGCGCTAGCTACAGTACATACATTGTATAATATTTGCGTCTTGCTGTATTTACTTACTATACGCTGGTATTTTTTTGTTAATGTTTGTTAAGGTAGCGCTTGATCACGATCCCACTTGAAGAAAGTGATCATGCAGTCTAAAGATGGTACGAGCTAGATTAAAAAGTAGCAGTATACTCTAAATCAACGTGGATATCAATGTTGTTTATCAGATTTTGAATGATGGTTATTTACTAACCTCACCATGATCTTGCAAAGTTGGAATAATCAAAGGCAGATTAAGTAGTCTCTATGTATGGATCGAAGTGTAGGAATTCCTACACTTCGAGCCTGTTCTATTTATTAAAACTAAAGTTTGGTATATAATAAGGTTAGATGAGAACTTATGTAGCAAAAGTACTATCTAAAATAGGGAAAATTTTAATCTATTACCATTAAATCATGCAAAGACGTGAGAGTAAGATGATCTTTAAATTTCGTAACAAATAAGATTATCGACGTCGCGGCGTCACGGCAGCGAGGCGTTCGCAAGAATCAGTAATTCCATTACGCCTGCCTTCCGAATTCATTTGCCAGCTATTGACACTCTATTACAGTACATTTTATTCTTATTGGACACATTTTTCAACGTAATTCACTTTGAACGAAACGCTAAAAGGTGGGCCTTTGAAATTGTCAGGAACGCTACGTCGATAAAATTTTGCTCTTATATCTAGATTTGACAGAATCATCTGTGCATCGAGGTTAATGGACATGAATCAATTTTATTCATTACAAAATATATTAATTGTACAAGATGTGAGGAAATTATTGAAGAACCTATTAGGATTTCTACTTCATAGATAAAAGTATGAAATTCTTTAAAGATAATTTATGAATATTATTATAACTATTATCAAATAGGTGTAGAGACAAGGCGATATTTGTTAGTTTATTAGACGCGTCGTTTTAATCTATTAATAGAGCTAGGTTTATATTAGTGCTTTGTTATGACTGTGTTATTGATATTGAGTGTTTGTTTGCTCAGCACTAGACACGACGGTCAATTGTTTTGCAAATATTGCAGAAATATATAACATTTTTACTTAGTTAAACAAATTATAATTATTTGCAAGTGCACGCATTTCTGAATTATTTAATTAACCCAATTATTAAATTCTTGTATGGTTTTACGTCTGAGTACTGATTAGTAAGAAACCTTCGAAACGTTTAGTGAGTTTCATTATTTAATTGTCGTTAATCGTTGTATTTAAATACTAACCGATTGGATTGAATAACTAAAATATTTATAGACTCGTACTGCCGTACTCAGTGGCATTAGGCAGTAAGAAGGGAGTCCTTTAGTGGTTATTTTGATAAATCGACACTATACGACTCTTTAAGTAATCATCAAATGTCTTTGAGTGCGTTAGACTTGTAAGACGTACAGGTTTTTTTTAATGTGTGTTCTGCTTAGGATTGCTGTTGTATGATTATAGATAATAATTGGTAATTATGTTAATTTCAGGTGACGCGCTGCGGAGCGGCGGTTAAAGCGGCTCTGCCGCTTTAAATGGACAAACGCAAGATGATGCCAAAGAGAGCGCGTATGGACAGCATGCGGGGTCCCATCGCCAATGGACCCTTGCAATCTAGGTGAGTGACCCTCCCAGAGTTGTCATTTTACTAGGATATTTGCGTGTGAAAATTAACTCAATGGGTGAACGTGTTAATCTGTTATAGCTGTAATATGACAACGGTCAATCAAAAATGTCACCAACAATAAAAATATATTATAGTTTATACAAATAGTAATTAAAATCTTGACTAACTGTATCTCTGAGACTCCGGGATATAATACGAATTGAATGTTTATGCAATGTTATCAAATACGAATCGATCAAGTTTTTAGGCAAGAAGTTACATAGAAGCTATAAATATCCGCAAAAACAATGCCGTCTTCAACGCAAATCAGTCTCGCAAAAAGGTCGAGGAAATATCGCTTCGCACGTGACGATTGATGCGTATTTTTTGAATCGGATTACATAATATAAAGTGTTGCACCATCGTAAAATATTCAAAGCGATGGCCGACGCATGGATTTATGAGCTCGTATTTTCATATATCGCATTCGACTTCTGCATTGCGGTCCGCGCGTAAATTCTTTATGGTGTTTCTGTCTCTACGATGAACGAATGTTGGCTGTTTTGTCTTTTTTATAGTTGAATTAAAACATTACATTGTAGAAATAAATAAAAGTTATTGTTAGTAAGAAAAAATAGCTAGTGGAAAAATGAAGATCGTGTTTAAGAATAGAGCTAATAAAATAGCTACGGTAGTTTTTATTTAGTTTCTTTCAAAATTGTTTCAAGAATGTGAAACATATTTCACGTTATTTGTTTTCGACCGCTAATCTTATTTACTTTCTATCAAAACTTAGGAATGGCTTCACTTCTTCCTTTGCAGCCCCCCCTTTTGTTTCCTCCCCAAATCAGTTGGCAAAGTCTCGCCAAGTTTGTTGGGAATTTGAGGCGAACTCCCTTCGCGCCTCGCCGTATTACTTTCTCGTTCCACGACGAAAGTTTCTACGCTAATAATAATAATTCTACTTTAGTATGAAAGTTTTAAGTTATTAGTTTATTCTCTCTGACTTCGGCCTTAATTATTTTGTGGGAGTGGGTGGATTCCATAAACTTTGATTTGAATTTGATACTTTTAAAGATGACTAGCTGTTGCCCGCGACTTCGTCTACGCAATATTAAGAAAAAAAAGTGGCCTATAATATGCCGTTTATTATAGGTACCCTTCAGTGGAAATCCGGTGATTTTCGGAGATTACTCGGAACAAACGCGGCTTGCGGACAGACGGATAAAAAAAATTAAATGCGCTTTTCGTTATCAGCAACGCAAATACATCATCTTTCCGAAATCTGGATTTTTTTTCTATGTTACAAACAGACACTCCAATTTTATTATATGCATAGGTAGATACATACATCTTATATAATACGCCTGTATTTCTTTAAAAATTACCTAATAAATTATTTGTTTTCATGTTTGGTTCTATGAATTGAAATGATTTTTGTATGTTAACTATCGATTGATATTCAAAAATGTAATAAGAAAATGTCGTAATTATTTACGGGCTACGTAATAAAATTGGTGCACAATTTTTCGGTTCCTTTATTCCGTCAGTTTGTAATTATGATGATTAATTAAACGAGGCTTTTCTCTCGCGCTTTTCTCATTAACTTGAAAGCAGCCATTTTACCTTGCGACCGTTTAACAAATTAATTCATTACGTTTTTTTTAATTATGCTCACATTTGTTATAAAAACTGTCTCTTTCTGTAGTAATTTTTATAAAAGATCTCTTTTACTATGTAATGTTTTAAATATTATTAAGTGACAAATTCTGTGGTTTTCGTTAAGTTAAGATCTCTAGTTCGCCAGCCTATTTTTGCAAAACATAGAGATTACAGTATTTTCATACATGCTTGTGCTGCAACAGTTGAAATTCACGATAAAAATATTAAAACAACGTCAATCTTACTATATTCAAATGTATAGACAGCTGAATCAACTCTTTAATTATCCACAAATGAATCCAATAAAGAACTAAATATTATTACATACATTTCTCTAGCAAAAATCTTATTAATTATATTGTTTTAATATGTTTAACAACAATAAATGAGATGTAATGCAATAAACTTCACATAAGCGTGCGTTGTATGGATTCATTTAAATACAATATAATGAAAGCGGCGATAGTTCAGTAGTTAAATGTTTAACTTGTCATGGTTTTCCATTCTGTTGTAGACATTCGTTTCCAAAATATCCAAGACATTTGACTGCTTCTTGTGTATTCCTGATGTTTTATTGGCCCTTACGTTTTGTTACCTGTTTTTTTTACCCAAATGGAAACTCAGGATTATTTTTATTTATTTAAAAATAAACGCTTATACGAAAAATCATCTTAGAAAGGCACTGTAAAGTGTCGGCGTTTATCGTTTTTGCAAAGCATTATGAAGCAATGTTTTGTTTCCAACAATCGGCTTAGCGTTGAGATGCGCCGACCTCATTTGCACGGCTTCGGTGACATCTGCTTATGTCACTTTTGATGGTCACACGATAAAGTTGCGTAAACTAACATTGTTGATTAATTCCGTATTATCAGAAACAAACTGTGGACGTAAACGACTTTTTTTTCATTAGAGAGAAACAGTGATAGTGGCAAACAATAAACCTTCATATTATATTAAACACTAGTTGTTACTCGTGACTTCGTTAGCGTAAAAATATAGCCTATGTTACTCACAGATAAATTACCTTTCAAATGGTGAACGAATTGTTAAAATCGGCTCAATAGTTTCAAAATTATTTCAATGCATACAAAAGTACAAAAATACAAATCTTTCCTCTTGATAATATTAGTATAGATATAGATAAAGTAGTTTATTAGTGCAAATCTTATGATCGGTCCATGCTGCCTTTATTTTGTAAATGTTTGTAATATTTGTTTACTATGATATTGCAGGCCGCTGGTGGCTCTACTAGACGGGCGCGACTGCACAGTCGAGATGCCCATCCTGAAGGACGTTGCGACGGTGGCGTTCTGCGACGCGCAGTCCACCTCAGAGATCCACGAGAAGGTGCTCAACGAGGCGGTAGGCGCACTAATGTGGCACACCATCATCCTTACCAAGGAGGATCTGGAGAAATTCAAGGCGTTACGTATTATCGTCCGCATCGGATCGGGCGTCGATAATATTGATGTCAAAGCAGCGGGAGAATTGGGTGAGTTGGTTTTAATTTCTTCAAATTTATAATTTACTAGGGTGCCCGCGACTCCGTCCGCGTGGAATTAAAAAAAAAACAAAAGTGAGTAGCCTATGTATTCTTCCAGAGTATCCTTTACGTCTATGCTAAATATTACAGAGATCCGTTCAGCCGTTTAGGCTACAAACTCATACAAACATATATCCATCCATCCATCTAAAATTTCGCATTTATACTATTAGTAAGATTAAATGTGTCCAATATGTTGTTAGGAATCCAAGTATGTAGATTGTTGATAAGTGATGTATGGCGTGAGGATAGATTTCTTCAACATTTGCTTTGTCAAGCCTTTTATGCCATAACTATTATATGTTTTTACCATGTTTCATAAATTCAATTGTAGTTAACGACTCGACTGTACGTTGCAGGTATAGCGGTGTGCAACGTGCCGGGCTACGGCGTGGAGGAGGTGGCCGACACAACGCTATGCCTCATCCTAAACCTGTACCGGCGGACCTACTGGCTCGCCAATATGGTCCGCGAAGGCAAGAAATTCACAGGTACATCCGCAACTCTAACAACTTGATTATTCGCCCTCGTAATGACGTGGTAATACAATGTTTGTCGAATTAACATTAGTTAAAGGTCCAAAGCACTTGGATGCTATAAAAAGGAGCCAAATAATATATGTTTTCGTTCCATCTGCATCTCATGTAGTATATTATTAGCCCACATAATCCTACTGCAGTGCAAGACATCTTTTGACCACTATAGTGTAAATTAGATAAGTAATCTCTTAAGTTGCGGTCGGAATTTTTTTTTCTAATATAATGTGACAAACGAGCAAGCGGCCGAATCCGCTAAAATGGCGAAGCGACCGCTGCCCATAGACATCCGCAATTGGCAGATGCGTTGCCTACCCTTAATGGACGGAGGAGGAGACGCACATAAAGAAGATATTTCCCTTTCCTAAGCGTCTACTCCGCCGTCAAATCCAATTTCTCTTCCCATCCTCTTCTCATTCCCATTCTCTTACCACCCTTTCCTTAAAGGGACTTTAATAAGGACTCCGGCACCACACTGAATGTAATGAAAAAAAAAGTATATTTATTTGCTAGGTTATTTATCGTAGAAAAATATAACAGAACTTTGTCAGCTGCTTGTTCTTACCATTCCGCGCACAATAACTGCGCCGTGCAGCGGTTATTTTATCTGAGAATGAATGCTCTTTGTTTTCGTGGCCCTTGTTCGACTGCCTCCATATTTGTTTCTACTCCAGACTACATTGAAATGTTACTCTAATCAGTACATCTTTAATACAATATATATGTGGTAGTTTTATGGAAATGAATGATATTGTTTATGTTTAATATGTAGGATTCTTTTAGGATATTGTTTTCTCTTGAAAGTGAGGATGCTTGAATCTGAAGATTGCCTTTAGGATTGTTCTAATTTATGTTGTCGATATAACTAAGTTTGTGTGCAGTTTGTCAAGTTGCGATACTTTATTAATGTGTCATTAAAGCTTAGTTATTTCAATCTTAACATCTGATGTATGGTTATTTTTATGTAATATTCAAATAACAGTAAAGTAACGGCTAAAATTTAAAGGAGGCCAAAGCAACTGGTGTGGTATGTAAGATTTTAAAAAACATATAGAGGAAGCATAGTTGACATTTTTCATTTGATCCTCAGTAACGCTATCTATTCATGAATTTTTAAAACCACATGTTAATACAATTATTTGTATTTATAACAAAAGATGGAACTTATTACAATTTGGTAAAATGTTTTATAACATGTCAATACAAGGACATAGCATACTAAACTTGACAACTAACATAGTACCTTTCAAAGAAGTTTCCGGTGAAACAATGTTGTTCACTATGTCTAGTCTAAATATTTCTTAAAGGTGTTATGGCAGTATGGTATACATATATTCAACGTGTCGCAGGTCCGGAGCAGGTGCGCGAGGCGGCGACGGGGTGCGCGCGAATCCGCGGCGACACGCTGGGCATCGTGGGCCTCGGCCGCATCGGCTCGGCGGTGGCGTTGCGCGCGAAAGCCTTCGGCTTCAACGTCATCTTCTACGACCCCTACCTGCCCGACGGCATTGAAAAGTCCCTCGGTCTAACCAGGGTCTACACGCTGCAGGTTAGAATACCTTACACCACACTACTGAGTACTACATGCACAGCACAGTCTGTAATGGTCGAATATAATTAGAATTAGAAATAACTAGCTGTTCCCTTGCGGGGCTTCATTCGCATGAAATTATAAAAAAAAATATTGTTTGCATTTGTCAAATTCTCAATTGCAAATGTTGAAATACCAATTACCTTACTATGGAAATCTTGCTTCCTTGATGTTGGCAGCAACTTATGGTCTCTTTCCCACATTAGGGTTTTTATCCAAAATATTTACCCCCTAAGTTTAATGGCGTGAAAATACATAGCCTAAAGCGTGACGTAAGTGTAGGGCTTTTTATAAAAAGAACAATTATTCAAAAACATGCTGTAATTGCTGAGATCTTAGGCAACAAAGAAGTGTGTGTTTACGCTTTATTATAATAGTATAGATATATTTACATATTTTAGTAGCTAACAATGACATTTATTTTTGGAATGTTTTAGTTAAGATTATTTGGTTATAATTTGTTTTATATTGAATTAAATTGTAAAGAAAAACTAAGAACAAAAGTGTAGGAATATATTTTCTAAATGAATGAAAATACGTGAAACCTAAATGTCGACGTGAATATTTCAATATTCCATAAGCAAGTATTGATATTTTATTTTAATTTTGTTGCCAAGATTTATTACTATTTTGAATGAAATGTATTTTTGTAAATTATTATTATTTTCTTATTGAAAGTCATTTCATCTTATTTTTGCTACAGATTGCACAGGAAGAAAGTGTCTTAACTTATGCCCTATCTGTAATAGATGTCTTATTTAATTGTAATCCAAAAGGTTGTGTGTTACAGGACCTCCTATTCCAGAGTGATTGTGTGTCATTGCACTGCAGCCTAAACGAACACAATCACCACCTCATCAACGAGTTCACTATCAAACAGATGCGTCCAGGTATATTAGTCAACTATTGTTTATAATGTTAGTAGTATAATATACTGGTTCCACTGTAAACCAAAGAGATTAAAAAAATATATAGAGGAAACATAGTTGACACTTCACTTGAGACATTATTCACGTGATCTTTACTAATGCTATTTATATTATTATAAAATATTATAATATATATCCGAAAAACACATGTCAATATAATTAATTATATTTATATGAATTACCAATAGGAGTCACTTTATTAAATGTTTATATTTTATTTTGTTACACTGTTTAGTATTTTATAACAAAAGATGGAGTTCATTATAATTTTGTAAAATATCTTTTACATGTCCAATAGAAGGAAATGAGGTGGCACCAAACTTAACAACTAATATACCTTAGTACCTTTCAAAGAAGTTACCGGTGAAAAAAAATGTTTTTTCCTATATTTAGCCTATGCATTTATTAAATATCTTCTGTAAACATCGTCACACAGGTTATTAAAATAGTTGTTGTGGTGTGTCCCCAGGCGCGTTCCTGGTGAACACGGCGCGCGGCGGGCTGGTGGACGACGAGGGGCTCGCCACCGCGCTCAAGCAGGGCCGCATCCGCGCCGCCGCGCTCGACGTGCACGAGAACGAGCCCTTCAACGTGTTCCAGGTAACGGCCTGCACTAGTGTGCTGGTGACTCAATATTAGGACACTTATTCTTCTCAATATCTGTAATAAACTAGCGATTTTTTAATCTTACTAATGTTATAATTGTGAAAGTTTAGATGGCTGGATGTTTGTTAGGGTTTGTAGTTTAAACTGTTGAACGAATATGTAGAGGATAGGAAGAACAGATAGGCTTTTTTCTTTTCTTTTAACCATGCGACCGGAGTTGCGGGCGAAAGCTATTAAAATATATATGAGAGAATGGTTTGACGAAAGGTTACACACTTTTCATATTCTGTTTCCAGTATTATTGAATTTTCACACTGTTAATTGTATAAAATTTGCGGTTAGGGTCCGCTGAAGGAGGCGCCGAACGTGCTGTGCACGCCGCACGCCGCGTTCTACTCGGACGCGTCGGCGCAGGAGCTGCGCGAGATGGCGGCCTCGGAGATCCGGCGCGCGATCGTCGGCCGCATCCCGGAGTGCCTGCGCAACTGCGTCAACAAGGACTACTTCCTGTCGGGCGGCGCGGGGCCCGTGCTCAGCGCGCCCGCGCCGCCGCTCGCCGCGCCCGCGCCCTACGGCGACGCCGTCAACGGCGGCTACTACGGCGGCGCGCAGGCCGCGCACTCCACCACCGTGCACGAGCCGCCCGCGCTGCCGCCGCAGCCCGCCGCGCCGCCGCCGCAGCCCCCGCAGGCGCCCATCTCCCTGGTCGGTACCTCCCCCTCTCCTGTGTTCCTGGCGGCTTAGAGTCAACACGTTTAGTTGTGTGTAAAGGAATTATTTATTCATTTATTTAATGGTCAGAAGAGTAAAACCAACATTTCATACTTTTTTTTCTCGATAAATTGTCTTGTTGAGTGTAACTTTATAATGTGTTAATGTTATGTTGCAGCCCATCAACACTTCGGACCCGCTGAAGCAGGAGAGCTCCGACGTGCACTAGGCGTGGCGGGGGCGGGGCGGGGCGGGGGCGCGCGCTACGTTACAGTACCGCGACACAGACAAACAATAGTTTTATTGATTCCATCGCAACTATGTCATAAGTACCGTATGTCGTAAGCCGGCGAGTGACACCAGCGGCGGCGTTTGCTACACTACTGCAAGGAACATTCGTAGACAGTGGATATCGAGAGCTTGTGTCACATGGACGTGTGTCAGTGCAAACGTCGCGTTTGAAGAATTATTAAAAAAAAATATAAACATTTGAGCGAATAGTTGATTCTGTGTTTGTAATTGGTAAGGACAGCTATGCATATATAATATTATGCGTGTGACGTCGGCTGTTTGTGTGGGGCTTAGCTGGGTTGTGCTGGGACATTTTTGGGTTTGTCCTTTAAAGATGTTTTTGTTTTTTATTTTGGAATGGTTTAATTATATTTTGTCCATTCCCTTATTCTCGTATGTAATCGGGCAAACTGTAAAATGCCCCCGCCGGAGACTCCGCCGAGTGGCTTATATACCTTTTTATATAAATTAGCTGTTTGCTATGTATGTATAGAGCCCTAGTTGTCTGCATATAGGGTAGTCATGCAAACACTTCATTTGGTAAAAATTGAATGCAAATGAATTGTTTCTGGGCAAGTCAATATTATTTGATATGCAATCGATGATAGATTATGTTCTAAAAACATTGATATATGTTACTTGCTATATAGAGTATAGATGTTTAGATATTTGTTTGTGCATATCGAAGGTTGGCAGCCACTCGGTGGGGACGGATATGCAACAAATTCTGTTAATTTTAAGTTATCAACGACGTACTATCATCACACCTAAGCAAGAGGTTACATGTTTTTTTTTCTTTTGAAATGTACAAAATCACGCTATCGTTTGATTAGTTTTTTTTTTCATTTTTTTTTCTAAATAGAATTAAGTAATAAGGATGTAAATGGTCTGCGGACGGCAGGTCGCAAGCGGGCCCGGCCCAGCCCGCTACGGACGTGAGATATTGGTATTTAAAAATTAGTATTTACTTACAGTTCTAGTTTAATGACAAAACAATGTGTATATTTTATGAGAAAGTGAAAGTTCTTAAATAAAACTATTGTTTTCGGATTAATTATTTGTATGTGTTTTATTTTTGTCTTATCCCGCACGTTATTGAAATTACACTCAATATTTCTTGAGTGGTCTCTACACTACAGATGTAAAATCTACATTTAAAGGCATCCATAGTTGACTAAAAAAATAAGTGTGGCAGAGACTCAAAAATATATATAGGAAGCGCAGTTGACATTTCAGTTGTGAAATTTCACATGATCCACTTACGCTATCTATCGATAGGTCCTCAATACCACATGTCAATATAATTTATATTGAAATTAATTAGCAATTGCTAAAAGGATCATATTTCAATATTTTATTTTGTTACACTGTTTATTTTATAACAATAGATGAGCTTATTATAAATTTGTAAAAAGATTTATAACATGTCAATACAATGACAAGAGGTGGCACTAAACTTGACAGCCAACAAAGTACCTTTCAAATAAGTTACCGGTGAAAATGTCTAGTCTATATATTTCTTAAATGTCAGATGTCAATCAATAAAATAAAATAAAACAATGAAAAACGAACATTTGTATATTTTTCGATACAAATATCACATGATTCCAAGTGATTAAAAATATTTACAAGTCATTTAATTTAGGTATATACATTTCAATACAAACTACATCGCTTTACACTCCTCTACTAAATTTGTAATATTTGCAGCGAGTCCTGCATGTTCAGAGCCTCAACATATTTGAATATGCGTATACCTAGGTAGGAATTTCTTGTAATGTGGGTGTAGTAGGATGCAACGGAGTTGGTACTTTCATTCTCCTCGCCTCGTCCGCGTCTAGAGCTCGCTTCATTTCGTAATATTTCTGTTTGAAGGAATGTAAATCTCCATTCGTTCTATCTAATTCACGTCTCAGATCCGTCACTTGGTTCTCCCGCATCGCTAATTCTGTAAAAATAGATATGATTCTTTCAAAAACGATTCTTTGCGAAAAAAATTGAGATATATTTATAAAGCCATCTTACACAAGTAATCTATACTAATATTATAAATGCGAAAGTTTGTATAGTTAGATGGATGGATGTTTGGTAGAGTTTGTAGCCTAAACGGTTGAATGGATCTGGACGAAATTTGGCAAAGATGAAGAACACATAGACTACTTACTTTTTTTTTAATTTCACGCGGGTGTCGCGGGCTAATCAAAACAAGATATGAAAAGTTTTTGATAAAAGTAATATAACACAAAACAGTTTTAAGTTTATTTCAATACCTTAAATGTTAATGTTTTAAATTAAAATGATAATGTTATTTTTAATGATGAATGAAAGAAAATTTATTCTTTCATAAGATGAGCATAATCATTGTCTTTGACAAAAAAAAAATAAAAACTTCGTGAGACAGTTCAATTAATCTAGCTGTGAATATCAAATCACGCGATCTGTCATTATCAAACTAACCTAATTCAAACAAATCTGTAACAATTAAAGTTAAAGTCAATTATATTAAAAACAGGTTCTGCAAACTTTTCATTAAAAAGATTTTTTAATCTTCATTTTAATCGAAAGAAATTCGCACGCAAACTGAATCTGAATTAATGTCACGTTAATTCCATAATGCCACTTACTTCATTTTTCTTAGTGTTTTTATGATCATAGACATGCCCAAAGTATTATGTCGAGTGCCATTTATGGCACTCCACCACTACCATGTGTGACAGTTTTTTTTATATTATAATGTGGCAAACGAGCAAGCGGCCATCTGAAATCGCCGAAATGGCGAAGAAACCACTGCCCATAGACAAGACGTACATAAAGAGAGTATTTCCCCTTCCTATGCGTCTCCTCCACCGTCGAATCCACTTTTCCTTCCCATCCTTCCCTCTTAAACGGTGGAAAGGGAAAGGGACAAAAATGGTCATTTAAAATTAGCAAGAGTTGCGTGTGCACGTACTTCTGCGTGAGGCGTAGTTTGTGTGTGAGTGTGACGCTGTCAGGGTCTGTGCCCTGCAGCTTGCGCCAGCGGTGCACGTTGAGCGGCGTCTCCAGCGCCTCCTCCAGCGCGCGCACGCGCAGCCGCGACCGGCCCAGCTCGCGCTCCAAGTTGAACACCTGCAGCGCGCACAATATGAATTGAATAAAATAAAACTTATGTCAATTAATGAAAAAAGGCAAAAATAGATATGAATAAAAATCTATAAAAAAGAAAAAGTACATCAAAAATAAGGCTAATTACACTGCCAATAAACATACTAATACTGTAAGAGAGCAGGGGTGTCGTAGGCCGAATCAGCCAAAGAAAACAACCAAGGTGCAGCAACAGTCGTTTATTGGTTTCACATAACCAATGACTTCGGTCTACGCGCGGACCCCAGGTTGGGAACCACACGCAGTTACAAAAAATGTTACATATTTACAACATCGGATAGCCGTCACAACAGCAAGCGGTTATCTACTGAATTAGGTCGTCACTGTCCCGCAAGCAACCTAATCAAGCTACACTACTGTGCAAGTTCTGAGCAATATGTCACAAGACAGCAAGCTAATATACTCAGAATCGCGTCGTAGGAACTAACTTGAGAAGACAATATTTGTTATCCCCTTTTGGTTTCTTCTCTTCTTCTCCTCTTCTTCTCATTTGCGTAATGTACATAAAAATGACTTAAGCTAAGGCGCATGCAAAACAACATCGTGTTTGAAAATACAGGTGGCGCCATCTATTATGTACGTGAAACAACTAGTCTCCAGTGAATATTTGTTACAATCTCCCCCTCAGTTTCTGAAGTCGTCCCGACGATGAAACTGGAAGATTCATCTTTCTGTTCACGTTGTCGTCTTCATCCTCCCCCTGGATTGGAACAGCTCCTGTGTTGGTCGCCAGAGTTGTAGTGGAGCAATTTGACTGGCTACTGGTTGTTTACGAAAATGTTTATTATGGATAACCGTCACAGTCCAGCAAGCGGTTATCTACTGAATTAGGTTGTCACTGTCCCGCAAGCAACCTGACTTCCATGTCACTACACAAAAATGTCAATTGTGGATAACCGTCACAATCCAGCAAGCGGTTATCTACTGAATTAGGTCGTCACTGTCCCGCAAGCAACCTAAGTTCAGTGTTACTACAAAATGTCAATTATGGATAACCGTCACAATCCAGCAAGCGGTTATCTACAGAATTAGGTCGTCACTGTCCCGCAAGCAACCTGACTTCCATGTCACTACACAAAAATGTCAATTGTGGATAACCGTCACAATCCAGCAAGCGGTTATCTACTGAATTAGGTCGTCACTGTCCCGCAAGCAACCTAAGTTCAGTGTTACTACAAAATGTCAATTATGGATAACCGTCACAATCCAGCAAGCGGTTATCTACTGAATTAGGTCGTCACTGTCCCGCAAGCAACCTAAGTTCAGTGTTACTACAAAATGTCAATTATGGATAACCGTCACAATCCAGCAAGCGGTTATGTTGAAGCAGCTGTTGAAATGGCTCAGGAGTAAGCGCCATGTTGTGCCGTCGTCCTGATCTTGCGTTGTTTCTCGATTGATTCGTCCTCTGCTGATTCGCCCTGCCCCACGTTGGGCGCCAGATTGTAAGAGAGCAGGGGTGTCGTAAGCCGAATCAGCCAAAGAAAAACAACAAAGGTGCAAAAAACAGTCGTTTATTGGTTTCACATAACCAATGACTTCGGTCTACGCGCGGACCCCAGGTTGGGAACCACACGCAGTTACAAAAAATGTTACATATTTACAATATCGGATAGCCGTCACAACAGCAAGCGGCTATCTGCCGGATTAGGCCGTCACTACCGCAAGCAACCTAATCCAGCTACACTACTGTGCAAGTTCTGAGTAAAATTAGTCACAAGACAGCAAGCTAATATACTCAGAATCGCGTCGTAGGAACTAACTTGAGAAGACAATATTTGTTATCCTCTTTTGGTTTCTTCTCTTCTTCTCTCTTCTTCTCATTTGCGTAATGTACATAAAAATCACTTAAGCTAAGGCGCATGCAAAACAACATCGTGTTTGAAAATACTGGTGGCGCCATCTATTATGTACGTGAAACAACTAGTCTCCAGTGAATATTTGTTACAATACTAATATTATAAATGCGAAAGTTTACATGAATGGATGTTTGTTAGAGTTTGTAGCCTAAACGACTGAACGGATTTCGATGAAATTTGGTATAGATGTAGAAGATAGTCAGAAAGAACACATAGGCTGTTCACTTTTTTTTTTAATTCCACGCGGACGGAGTTGCGAGCGAAGGCTAGTATACTTTGCTATACTAAGATTGCTCTAAGACCTGGAATTGCTAATAGGATTATCTACCATATTCAATATTAAAAGGTTGACCTCGAGTCAAAGATATGTAAGAAATATAGACTAGGCACAGGGAACAATATGCCTACTCTAAATATTTTTTTAAGTCTACCTCTAGTATATATTTCTGTAGAATAAAAATCGCACCTCCAATCTCAAATCGGTCATATTCTCAATGCCTTTAGATAATAGATTCTTCTCTTTGCGCAGTCTCATTATCTCGAGGCGAAGCAGACGGATGTCTTCCACACGCTGTTCATACTGACGCTCTCCTGAATACAACACAAATAATGGCCAACACAAATAATGGACTTATGGCCACTGTACACGAACTGTTTTATACAATCGACGTTGGGTTCAGCATTTGACTCTAGCTGTATAGATTTACTGCAAGTCATCTGTAAATAAGATATCCTCTTAGTGAGATGCTATATCAGT
The DNA here is from genome assembly GCA_029286645.1 of Papilio protenor. Taxonomy (NCBI): domain Eukaryota; kingdom Metazoa; phylum Arthropoda; class Insecta; order Lepidoptera; family Papilionidae; genus Papilio; species Papilio protenor. Next base: position 616,854 of record JAGSMZ010000010.1, on the reverse strand, counting down.
GCCGGATTAAGCCAGCGCGGGGCCTGTTGCAAATTCTCTCAGACCCTTGGTTTGCTTTAGTTTCTCAAGTTTAGGGTATAAGTAAAACAAAAATGTTATTAACGTTAAAAAAAATCGTAAAATACCCACTTATTTTTACGCTTCAAAGTGACGAAATCGAGTTATACATTTTCAAGTGGAAGTGAAGCTAATCTAAACTCTTCGCGTTTAAGGCATGCAAGATATTTTACGCTCCTATCCAAAATAATATTTTTTTTACTCTCAGTAGCATTTGCTACTCTTGCTAGTGGTTAATCCGGTACTGGGCTATACCTACCTCTGTGCAAGGTGACCTCCAGGATGCGTATCTTCTCATAGAGCAGGGAGATCTCGTCGTTGCGGCGCACGAGCTGCGCGCCCACCACGTCGCGCTCGTTCATCATGCCCTCCAGGTCCTTCATCAGCTTAGCGCGCGCTATGTCACTCTCCTACGAACATAAACACGTACTATTTTACCAATGTCGTACATCTAAGAGCGGACACACCTTTGACTAATCTTTGCACAATTGTTATGCGATTGTCGATTGTTTCGCAGCTAATTCAATTGTTTAGTTGCACAACTAAAAATCGAGTATAACCTCCATATAAGCCTATATGAATCAAAATGAAACTAATTAGTTTTGCGATAGTTTAGTCAAAGGTGTACGCGCTCTAAAAGTATAAATAACTAAAGGCAATCAAAAGTATCAATTTCGTACAATAGTTTTCATATCACTGGGACTTAGTAATCCTTCACTTGGTGCGAGTGGTTGCACAGATCACAATTATACGTGATTGAAAAAAACTATGCTAGAACTTTACCATCGTGCGTTAATTCATGACTAACGCCATCTAGTGGCGTAGTATCGAAATGGAACATACCTGTATGATCCTGTTAAGACGCGCCTCCTCCTGGCGCAGCGCGGTGATGTCGGCGCGCGCCTCGGCCAGCCGCGCCAGCCCCGCCTGCACCTCGCCCCGCAGCTGCTCGTTCTTCTTGTTGCATTTAGAGAGCGAGCCCTCGCAAGTCTTCAGACCAGTCTCCTTGCCGCTTATATCCTCTTTTAACTGCTCGATCTGGTACGCTAGCATCTGGTATAGTTGAGTTAATAATTATTATTCTTCAATCATTTACATACATGAAGCATTCTTTTACTTTGCTATGTACACACGGTTACTTCAGCCATACGATTTCCTATTATTATGTTGGCGTATCACAAAATATATAAACACTATTTTAAACAGAAAAGTCATTTACTGGAAGTGACATAAGTGTTCGTACGGGGAAACAATTGTTTCTCAATAACAATAGTTTACAATGCATTGTAAAGATAACAAGTAACTATTAAACGTAATAAAATATTGTACTACACAAATAGACATGAAGAGGTTATTGAAATTGCAATTAAAGGAAGGATATACAGTGTTTGTATTTTAATATTCCTACTACCTTCACTTTTATCATCATTAGTTTGAAACTACCTTCTAATTCTATATTATATTTTTCGTTCCTACCTTCAATTTCTGCTTCAGATCCTGTATTTCATCGACCGCCTCCGTATAGTTCTTATGCAGCATGTTCCTCTCAGTGCGTGTCGCGTCCAACGCCACTGACAGTTTGCGACTCTTGATGGCCTCCTCTCGTAACGCCTTGTTCAGGTCCAAGATGTCAGCGGTACGGAGACGAACCTCCTCTACAAGTTACCACTTCTAGTTACAAGAGAAAAATCTAAAAAAAACTGTTTATTTAAATAACTAGCTTTCGCCAGCGACTCTATCTGGGTGGAATAAAAAAAACAAAAGTGCGTAGCCTATGTGTTCGTCCAGACTACCTTCTACGTTTATGCCAAATTTCATCGCGATTCGTTCAGTCGTTAATAATTATATTTTTGTTCAAAAGTTTTGTATTTCACCCGTTTATGAGTGAAATTTTGAAAAACATTACATGTGTAAATTCTATGTAGACGATTCCAAGTTCTTTTTTTTAATAAATAGATCTAAATAAGATCTGGAATTCTGAAGAATAATTAAAAACGATTTCTAATAATTTTGGTCATTGACTTCTGGAGTAGATTCCAAGATGTTAATAATTAATACAATACAATGGCCGTTAATAAGCACAATTAAATGTTCTTGCAACATCAGTTGCATACCTGTGATCTCGTCTATCTTGTCATTGAGAGCAATTGTTTCTTCCAACATTCTGTTGATCAAAAGTTTACACACTGATTAATAATATTTTTAATATAATATGAGCTGTTCCCGTGCGGCTTCATCCGCATGAAATTATAAACACTTTATTTTATTATTTACATTTGTGCAATTCTCAATTGCAAATGATGAAATTCAAATGCACAAAAGACAACAAGGCCTTTGTCATTGGATAAAAGTTACCATTACCATGGCAACCTTTCTTCCTTAATGTTGTCAGCTTGTAGTTTTAGTCCTATTCCCGCAAGACGGTTTTTTCCAAATTATTTACTACGTGACCTACTTAATACTTTAATAGCGTGAAAATTAATAGCCTAAAGCATGTCGTAAGTGTAGGATTTTTTAAAAGGAATAATTATTCAAAAATATGCTGTGATTGCTGACATCCTACGCCACAAAGTACTGTGTGTTTACGCTTTATTATATTAAATATTGAAGTATAGATAGTATAGATATAGATAAATTACTGTCGTTCATTTACTTATAACTATCAAGTGGCGACTTTAATTCAAGGTTGGATCTTACTCTATTGTCAGTGAGTGAGACTAGAATCGTATTATCTACCTGTCCTTGTCCTTCTCCATCTGCAGGATAGTGAGGCGCTGCTTGTTGACCTGCGCGTTGCTCACCTCCACCTCGTGCTCCAGCTGCTTGCGTCGTTGCTCCTGCAGGTTCAGGATGTGCAGGTTCTCCATCGCCTCGTCTGCCATAAAGAGGTCATTAACTGCTGCATTCAGTTACTTAGATACGGAGAAAAAAATTGTAGGGTTTCATACTTTCATAAATAGTAGCAATTCAATCTTAATGTCATTAGTTTATTATTTTAAAGAACTGACAATGCTAAATATATCTTGATGGATTCGACAACGATGATTAACTCACTCTGTATCTTCTGTATGTTCTTGTTTAGTATGTCCTTCTCTCTGTTCAAGTTCTCGATCTCCCTCCTCTCGGCCTCCGCGTGCTTGTTGCCCAACATTATCTCCCTCTCCATTACACTCACTTGTTGACGCAGACGTTCCCTGTTTGTAATATTTAAATATAAAGCGCGTTGGACATTTGAAAAGTAATTTAAAGTAATAGATTTAAAAACGATAAGGATATGACAAGCAATTAATGTGAACATTTTAGGCATAAAGTGCATATAGTAGAAGATATAAAAAAAATACCCAATAACTTAGGGTAGTCTTGAGTTCTTCGTTGGGGATGTGTTAGTTAACAAATAAAATTTCGTTAACCTCTCAGATTCCATGGCGGCCTTGGTCTGCTCTAGGAGCTGGTACTTCTTCGTCTGCTGGACTAGCTGCTTCCGAAGTTTCGACATATCGTTTCGCAGTCTGTTGTTATCATCGGTACTGTTCTACAAGATTTTATTTTATTGAGAATAGAATAGAATGAATAGATGAAGGTGTTAGAATTAAATATTAACACATTCGAAAGAATAGAATTGGCTACGAATAGATTGGCTAATGATTTTCCTCGATTTTTATAATTTTTCAATCTTCAATTAAGATTTTTGCTCAATCCTTGTCGAGGTTTGTAGCATTTACAGATAGACCAATAAGGGAAAAAGATTTTTCTTTTGTTAACGTTAAGATAAGTGTAGTGTTACCTTTAACTCCTTGGTGGTAGATATGAGCGTCTGTTTGGCCTGCTCATATTTGATGTTCGTACTATCTAGATGTTCCCTCAAGGTAGTGGCGCGCGCCGTGGCCTCCTCCTGCTCACGCTGCGCCAGCTCCAACCTGTTGCCCATACTGCTTAGCTGCTTCTCGCGACGCTCTATACCCTTCTCTGCTTTGCTCAACTGATAATCAAATCATCATTCTGTTTTATGGTGTCGACACAGTACCTGTTCTATACATCTCTATTAGCCATCCTATCTGAATTCCCTTTAGAGGAATTTACACTAAAGGGCTTAAGTAATGATTAAATTAACTACGTATTGGATATAATGTAGTTTTAAAGTTACCTTATCGTTGAGACTGCTAATTACGAGACCTCTTTGCTCCACCTCAGCCTTGAGCGTTGCGGACTCAGATTTGATGAAATCTACCAGTCTGTTCTGTCGCACTGCATTGTTCTCTGCGTCCTAATGAAGTAGAATAAACGTTATTACTCGTATTAGTATATTTAGTTTGTTGAAATTTTTCTAAAAATATATATTTTTTTCATTTTCATTTAATTCGCAATTAAGGAACAAAAAAGGGTTTCACTCTCCCTATTGCAATAATTGATAATGTATCACCCAATTTGGGATACAAGTCAGACCTAATGAAATAAGGGGCTTATCAAATGTCCTATCTATCCCTTAAACTTAAAATTACTAAGTAATCGGAATTCCGAAGAAATCAGGTAGATTATTTGAGCATGTTTTAGTTTTAAGCATACAGAAATAAATAAAAAACCTTACATAGTTTTAAAACGAATTTATTTTAAAATAAACACTGTATACATAGCTCAATATCTTAATTCTAACACCACAAGCAACACTAACAATAAAAATGACAAACACACTATAAATTATTACAATTCCGACGTGTTGACACGCAGAGCGCCCGACGCGAAATGGCAAGTGTGATACGGTCGGTCCCCCACCATTTCAAAAATCATTCACTCGTTCATTCCTGCGTAATTTCGGGATCTTCATCAAATAGTCCATCGTCTATGGGAAATAGTTGATTCATCGTGTCACTGCAAGGCCAAAACATCGACGTCTGTGGCGTAACGCATTGGCATCCAGTGCTATTTGTTGGTTCTTGGAATATCAGCGTACAGCTCGACATATTGGTCATCAATGACTGAAAAATTAGATGTATATGAGCATATTTTAAATTAATAAAACTTAGTTATAGTATATATTTCTATACTAATACAATAAAGCGTAGACACACACTACTTAGTTACGTAGGATGTCAGCAATCACAGTATATTTTGATGTTTTTTAATAAAAAGCCCTACACTTACTACACACTTTAGGCTGTATATTTTCACGCTATTAAACTTAGGGAGTAAATAATTTGGAAAAATCCGCCATGCGGGAATAGGACTAAAACTACAAGCTGACAACATTAAGGAAGAAAGGTTGCCATGGTAATGGTAACTTTTATCCAATGACAAAGGCCTTCATTGTCATTTATGCATTTGAATTTTGACGTATGTATTTGAAAATTACACTAATGTAAACAATAAAATAAAGTTTTTATAAATTTCATGCGGATGAAGCCACACGGGAACAGATCGTACTACTATGTGAGGTGTATATTTAAGATCTTTGCAAACCTGTGTACTATATTGACATATTTAATGTAGTAAAAAAAGTGATGGTTTAGTTAATAAGTAAATGACTTCGTTTAAGATAATTAAAAAAACATAAAAAGGTAGCAAATTAGAAATAAAACTGTTATCAAATATTACGTATTATATTTATTTCTTATGTATTTGTTAAATCGTAAACCATAGAGTCAAATATTCTTGAATTCCAATCCATTTGAAATATAAACTTCGAGTCTGAAAAAAAATGCTTTTGTCTTTTAAAAATCACATGAGTGAAATATATGTAACTTACTTTATAGTTATAAGCAGTAGTTTGTTTGAGTTTTGAGGTTAGAAACTCCCGAATAAAATGCTTTTTGCAACCAGTGCAAAATTACAACGTAAATCTCAAATCTTGAAAGCTTCTAATTAGCTGGATTTAACTGAGTTGTATTTCCAAACTTGACTTTCAAATCACATGTAAATTCTTGCTCCGATAAAATACTGAACTTTGAACTTTGTATACAGTTTCTTCCTATAATTATATATTGATTATTTAATAACTTAAACAGATAGCAACGCTGCGGGCGAGCAATTAAATCTATCCAGACACAAATCATCGCAATTTACCTCAGTGCAATATTATGTGCAACTTATATCACTTCCGCAAAAATCAAGGACATCAATAGATATTATTTTTTCACCGACTTCCCAAAAGAAGGAGGTACTCAATTCGTCTGTATGTTATTTTTTTTATGTGTGTTACAGCATAACTCCGCCCCTAGTGGATTGATTTTGATAATTCTTTTTTATCCAAAAGGTAGTGCTTGCAGGTGGGTCCCATTCTTTTGTTTGATTTTTGGAGTCAAAGACTACGACGTAGTTAAATAGTTTAGCTCAAAATCGCGCGACGAAATTTGGGGTCTTTTTTGCTTTCTTTTTTTATATACACTAGATGTTGCTCGTGTCTTCACCCGCGCGGAATTAATAAATATAGTCTATGTTACTCAGTGAAAACGCAGCTATTTAGTGGTTAAAGAATTTTTGAAATCGGCCCAATAGTTTTTGAGTTATTTAAAAACTTACAAAAATACAAATCTTTCTTTTGTTTATTATTAGTATAGATGTGTTAATCATAATAAATGTGAAAATTTAAATATAATGATGTTTATTACGACGCATATTTATAACGGTTTAACGAATCTCGATTTAATTTGACACAGATGTTGTATAATATGGAAAAACAAAGTCACTTACTGAGTTTGCTTTTTAATTCTCAAAAAAGAAAAAGGAAACAGACGACAATGGAAAATTCCAGAAACTTATAGTTGATTTGTGAGATTTTAAAGTAAAATATTTCAAATTGTACTCGTTACCGCAAAGTAACAATATGGATGTAATAGGAAAAAAATGTGCTCAGAATTTGTTATTCTGTCTACCCTAGTATATGTTACAAGAGTCTTAAAATAACTCATGATTAAATAAATAACCAAAGATGCATTCCATAATTTACCTCAAGTTTTTCTTCCAGCTTAGCGATGCTCTCCTCCCCTGCCGTGTTCCTGTGCTCCAGGTCCTCGATGTAGCTGAGCGCGTTGTTCAGCCGCAACTTGATGCCGTCCAGCTCGCCTTGGAGACGCAGTTTCTCTTTCTCAAACCTCTCCTTCTCTTTTACAGCTGATGTTGCACCACTGAAATTGTCACATTAAACTTTGAGTTTCTTAAAACGTAATTAGTTACAAGTAGAAATGTAATTAGTTAAAAGTAGAGACAGGGGCGTTGCCAGTCGATCTAGGGGGCAGGCTGGTAATAGGGGGTGGGTAGTAAAAATATTTTAATACTTATTAAAACGAGGTTCAATTTTTTTAATACAAAACTGACATAATCGTTATTTTTTCATTAAATATACTGGCTATATTGGTCAAAATTAACTCAAGTCATTAATTGATAGATGGCGTTATATTACATTTGGAGTGTCAGAAAAACACGTTGAGTATTAATGATTGCGTGTACAAAGAACTTACGCATCATCTTCTCCGGCGCGTTTCCTAGCATCTAACTCCTTCTCCAGTTTGATGAGCGTCTTCTTCATCGTGTCCAGACTCTCGACACTGGCTAGTTCCCGCGCGTGCATCGCGTCTGCTAAGCATCTTGCCTCCTCTGGAATAGACACCGCGTTCACAAAGCATAGAATAACCAGTATTGGTTTTAAGAGATCGCTTTAATTAAGTTTCTTCTTTTCTTTCTGTGTGTGTAATGTAATGTGTAATTCTTCTGTCAATGTAAATATCATATGTGTAATATTCTGTTACATGTGTTAAATAAATTATTATTATTAAAGCTACTAGTGCCAAGCAGTAAGGCTTAATTGAAAGCATTACCAATTTCGGTCATTAATTTTTCGATCTTCTTCTGAGCATCTGTCAGTTCTGTGATGTAGTCCGACACGGTGTCATCGAAACGACCCAATTTCGTCTACGGATATAAAAAGCCATTATAAACTAAGGTTATGGGTTCTAAGGGACATAAGACCAACAGAAAGTATCCATAGCATTTATTTGAAACTAGCTGTTGCCCTCGACTTGTCCACGCAATATTAAGAAAGAAAAAGTAGCCTATATTATGCCCGTTTATGTCAGCTACCCTTCAGTGAAAGTCCGGTCGAAATCGGCCCAGCCGTTTCGAAGATTACCCGGAACAAACGCGGCTTGCGGACAGACAGACAAAAAATTTAAATGCGATTTTCGTAATCAGCAACGCGAATACATCATCTTCCCGAAATCTGGATTTTTTCTTTTGATATTGCACACTCCAATTTTATTATATGTATAGATTGAAACTAGATGGCGCTGTTCTCAATTTTATTAATAAAGTTAATCTATCTTACCTTTAGTGAATTTATTTGTTCATTTTGATGGCCGTTTTCGTCTTTCAGTTTGAAATAGGAATCGTATAGCTTTGTGTAGACATCGGAATAATACTTCATCCCTTCAGCCTCACGCAATTGTTCCAACACCTTTAAAAATAATTAAAAGCATAAAAAATCTTTCAGTATGGCACTTAACTAAAAATAATAAATTGACCTGAGCTAAGATTCCTATAGTTCACAAAGTAATATAAATTATTTTAATAAAAATCTATAAATTAATTTTAAACTAGTAACGAAAATGAACACTGCCATTCTTTAGTAATGAATTTCTGAATCTCACAAGAGATTCAAATGATCAAGAAAAGAGATGCTACACAGACGATGTTGTAACGTACAACATACAGATTTTAGGTTATACTAAAGTTTTAGATTATAAAAATTACTGTCGTATGTTTGTAAAATGTATAACGTTTGTTTCAACTCCTATTTTAAAGTCATATTAAAGTAATTATTTTAGAGGTTATAAAATATTAAGGTAAACCTTTTCAAACTCTTTTTCAGCCTCCGTAGTCCCCGAGCCAATCCCGCGCGCGGAGTCAAAGCCATCATCATCTGCGTCCATATTTGAATTTATATAATCTAATAGTAAATAATAATTAAGCAAATAATAAGAGAAGCAAAACAAAAGTTGTTTATAAAAATGTATTGTCAGCGATGTTTATGCGTTACCATGGCAACCAAATGACTTTTACAGATAAAACAGATTGTGACGTCATAGATAATATAGCACGCAATTCATCTTAAAGGGTAGGTAGAGATAGATATTTTTTAAATCCCAGCAGACTTCTGTGGATTCTGTGATCAATACTTAACTTAATTTTTTGTTTAATTTTATTACGGCCCTGTCCCACCACTATCTGATAGAGGCTCAGATAGCTTAAAAATGACGTCACTGTCAGACAAGGTAACAAAATCCGATTTTTCCATCACATATTTTACACGTCATTGTCTGATAATTTGCAATTTGGTGGGACAGGCCCTAAATATCTTAATTTACGGCATACTTAAGTAAAACATAGTTATAAAAAAATGTAACTTATTAAATTAAATGAAATTATTCATACCCAACTGTAACGTTTGACTTAAATTGGATTTGCGTAGTTATAATGCAAGTGTAGCGAATGAGAAAAAAAAATATATTAACATTAGAAAGAGATGCTAATAGCTAGTACACTGATGATAGAAAAAGATGGAGTAACTAACGGACGTAAGAGCGAGAGGGGAACAATCGGAAGTAGACTGGTTGTCAGTAATCTAGGGACCCCTCTAATTGTAAAGTAATGAGGAAGCGGCCAATCTTACAATTACTATCAATGCGTTTTGCATTGAAGTGTTTAATATAGGATGTATACAAGGCTTCTATTAACTAAATGTAATAAGGTATTATTTAGTCAGTGTTCAACGAATAATAAACGAATTAAAACAATTGCGTAATTTGGACAAAAATTTCGATAATAAAAATGTCATCTACACTTTCTATATTAATATTAAAAAGAGATAAGATTTGTATTTTTGTATATATTGAAGTAACTCAAAAACTACTGGGCCGATTTCGAATTCTTAACACCGTTAAATAGCAACGTTTTCAGTGAGTAACATAGGCAATATTTTTAACAATATTTCAATTTTAACGCGGACGAAGTCGCGAGCAACAGTTTAACGAACAAAATCAAAAATATGTTTGTATGTGAAAAACAAATATTAGGGTATATTTAACGAATAACCAGCGCTAAATATATGTAATCAATACATATAATAAAATTGGAGTGTATGTTTGTCGAGAAGACGAAGTATTTGCGTTACTGATAATGAAAATCGCATTTAATTTTTTTGTTTGTCTGTCGGCAAGCTGCGTTTGTTCCGGGTAATCTCCGAAGCGGCTGGGCCGATTTCGACCGGACTTCTACTGAAGGGTAACTGACATAGACGGGCATATGATAGGCTACTTTTTATCTAATATTGCGTGGACGAAGTCTCGGGCAACAGCTGGTTTTTAACATACAATAAATACAAATATTAACATCATCATCATCATCACCTCCTTATCCTACTCCCGTAGGTCGACGCAACAGGTTTTTGTCCTCCATAACTCTATCATACGTCATCTCAGTCATCACTCCCTTTTTGATCATTTGATCATGTCACCTTTTACATCAATGATTGCTTTTTAACCGACTTCAAAAAGGAGGAGGTTCTCAATTCGTCTGTATGTTTTTTTATGTGTGTTACGGCATAACTCCGCCCCTGGTAGACCGATTTTGAAAATTCCTTTTTTATCCGAGAGGTAGTGCTTGCAGGTGGGTCCCATTTTTTGTTTGATTTTTGGAGTCAAAGACTACGGCGTAGTTAAATAGTTTTGTTGAATAAAACCGATCAATACCTATTATTATTATTATGCTAAAGTCGTTCAGACATGACACAAGGAAATATTATTTTATATAGTTACGTAGTAAATGTTAAAGTTCAATAATGCATGTGCGAACGTATTTATGTGTTTTTTCCACTTCATTAACGCTACGATTAGGCATATTTTCCTTAATCTGTGATGCTGGGAAAAGATAAATCGACATTCTTGAATGAACATTGTCTAGTTAATAGTAATTGTATGGTATAGTATTTTCCTTGTAGAATCAGAGAATCTAGCGGTGTACCACTTTAAGACGATTAAAACGGCAGAGATTTTATTTTCTTTCAGTTCCGTTACCAGGTGTGTATACTCTGTATATCATACTAGCGGTTCGCGTGCGGATTTATCCGCGTGAAATGATAAAAACTTTATTTTATTGTTTACATTGGTCAAATTATCAATAAAAAATGTCAAAATTACATGAAATGACAAACTTTAGCAATCTTTCTTTCTTGATGTTGACAGCAACTTATGGTCTCTTTCCCACATTAGGGTTTTTATCCAAAATATTTACCCCCTGAGTTTAATGGCGTGAAAATATATAGCATGTATATAATAACATTACAATAATAGTAAGATAGGCTATATTTTTTTAATTTCACGCGTAAGTTGGGGGCAAAAACTAGTACCGCTACGAAAACTTTGTGTTTATTTATTTTACTGTCGCTCTCAGAGAATGTTAATAGTTACTTAAACAGAAGATTAGTTTCTTTTAAATATAAGTTTTACTTTATGTTGTTTCTGGTAATAAGAGCAGAGATATCAAAGATTGGGTTCAAAGACGTACCTTGACACGGGTATCGCAACGCATCGCTGCCCTCAGCATTACCTGCGACCTTTGTGACCTCTTGAAGGTCGATTATAAACAAGAAAACTTTATTTAAAAAAATATAACTATAGTAAAACTATTCAAGAACACAAATCGAATGGTCAGTTAATACAATCTGAAGTTCCTTGTTTTGATGAATGCATGCCGTTTTTGACATAGCACCCTAAGATTTTTCACAGACCTGTGGTATCTCTGTTAGGCGCCCTGCCTTAACGCCGGTAATGTCGAGAGGGGTATTGTGTACTAAATTAGGGGTGTCTAGGCCTGTCACAATTTCCCAATGCGGGATGATTTCACTCATATGTTAGAATTCCTTCTCAGATATATGCAGATAACATCACGATGTTTTCCTTCATTAAATCTATCGCACAATTTTTGTGCGATTGTCGATTGTTTCACAGTCTCAACTCTTTAGTTGCACAACTAAAAATCGAGTAGTGTAACCTCCATATAAACTCATAGGAATCGAAGCGCGACTAAACAGTTGTGCGATAGTTTAGTCAAAGGTATGCGCGCGCCCTTATAATTCCAAAAACACTCGAAACACTACCGTATGATACAAGTCAAACAAATTTATTTACATCGCAAATATGTAGTTGAAATGTTTGACTCATTTTTAATATGTTCTTACCGCGAAATATTGACAAATCCGGGCTGTTTTTTTTAGTATTGACTTTATAAATCAATATTTACTATTGCTATGATTCTCCGTATGTTTTTGTATATCATAATTTAGAGATATTGGAAAGCTGTGGGGAATAACCATAGCTATAAGGTTAACTAAACTATTAATATTATGACTAGGTCATGTTTATTAATTTAAACTAATTAATGTTAAAATACAATATAGATAGTTCTCTGAGTAATTTCCTTAAATAATTAAGTAATCGTTTTAAATTTCATGGTTGATTTTTATCATGTTACGTTTTAAACGTTTTATAACACTGTTATCATGTCATATGCTGGGTTTCTGAAGTTACAACTTATTTTGTCATTACCTAGCGACACATAAGTGTTAGGTTTTATTTATACCATAAGGTGGCAAACGAGCAAGCGGTTACCTGAATCCGTCAAAATGATGAAGTGACCGCTGCACATAAACATTCGCGATAGCGGATGCGTTGCCTACCCTTAGTCGACAGAGGAGGGAATGCACATAAAGAGGATATTTCACCTTACTTACTTACTGTGCGTCTTCTCCAACGTCAAGTCCACGTTCCCTTCCTATCCTTTTCTTATAAGAAAAAGGGTGGAAAGGGAAAGGGACTAAAGTTCGGCCTCTAGCACCACATTCATCAGACTGTACGCGAAATTGCTACCACTTCACTTCTGTCTTCAGTCTGGTCGTGGTATTTCATCGGGCGAGTCGGCCTATTCGTACGAAGATGTTAAAGCGGGCTCTACCACAAAAGGTTTACATAAGTTTCAACGTAGTAAAACTCGAGTTACGTAGTTCGGAAACGCATTTCATGAAGTTATCGAGTTAAATGTAGCTGGGAAACCGGGCATTAGAAACGCATAATGTTATAATTAAGCCTTTATGTGTCTAATTATGTAACTAACCTTTTAATATATTGTACAAGGAAGTTCGTGCTTTGTTTTCAATTAGTTAACAGCTAAACTTTTTGTGAACCACTTTTGACTGACTTAAAGACCAAAGCTTGTTTTATTTATAAAAGTAACTTAGACAAAAACGCTTGATTCAGTTCCTTTTTATGTTAACTACAATACTGCTATAAAAATCCACAAATAGTATAATCATTCTTAATTTACGGAATAATAATATGATTGTAGTTAATTTTACATCGAAAATAATTCTGTTTGATAGATAAACGAGCTGTCGCCCGCAAACTTTTTAGCGCAAATTTTGACCACCCGTTACGCCATTTTGACAGCGCGGAATTAAAAAAAAGTAGCCTATAATATGCGGGTCTATGTTAGCTAACCTTCAAGGTCGAAATCGGCCCAGCCGTTTCGGAGATTACCCGGAACAAACGCGGCTTGCAAACAGACAGACAAAAAATTTTTAAATGCTGTTATCGTTTTCAGCAACGCAAATACACCATCTTCCCGAAATCTGGAATTTTTCTTTTGATATTGCAAACAGACACTCCAATTTTATATGTATAGATATAGATAACACGAAATTTGAAGTTAACTTGCTTTTGCATTTATAAAATTAAAAATAAGAAGTATATAATCTTACTAACATTATAAATGCGGAAGTTCTTTCCGGAACTCAACGAATATTATTGAAATTTGACTCAGATGTAGAGCATAGTCTGAAAGAACCCATAGGCTATTTAATTTTGTTATCTTTTTAATTCCGTGCAGACGGAGTTATAGGCAAAAGGTACTGTGTTATAAATAATTACAATCCTTTCTAATTCATCAGTAGCATCCTTGGCAGTAACAAATAAAAAGATCGTGTTCCGCTCCAAACAATCGTTGGCCATTGCAAAAGGTTGTAACATTCACACTTCAACGACCTAATTCAATTTATTGTCTATTTTATTACTAAATGACTAGCAATTTCATTGAAATATTAAAATACAAATGGTCTTTGTTGAGACTTGTTTTATGTGTCTAGTAGATGCCCGCAACACACACTGCACGAATAAAAACAAACTTAATTTGTTTGTGTGTTTTTCCACACTATCTTACTAATATTATAAATGCGAAAGTTTAGATGGATGGATGTTTGTTAGAGTTTGTAACCTAAACGGCTGAACGGATCTCGATAAAATTTGGCATAGATGTTGAGGATAGTCTGAAAGAACACAAAGGTTACTCACTTTCGTTTTTTTTAATTTCACGCGGATGGTTCGCCGGCAAAAGTTAGTGTTCTATATTGATCAGTTTCAGACCAAACAATATCTGATGACGAAAAAATTGTACAATTCATTTCATACTTTGAATGTACAATAATCTTACTAGCTTACAGAAGGCAAAGGGTCTATAAAAAACGTATTCTGCAACAAATCATGTTGATTAACTGTAATAATGGATAGGAGAAAAAGCCAATTTACATAACTACATATACTTCTTTTCTTTAGATGCACAGACAATAAAATATAGTTTTAGTAAATAAAGTTAATAAAACATGCCTCTTATTACTGTTGAAATCATTCTAATCATACTAATATAAATTTGAAAGTTTAGATTGTTGGATGGATGGATGTTTGTTATAGTTTGTAGCATAAACGGCTAAACGGATTACGATGAAATTTGGTATAGATGTAGAGGATAGTCTGAAAAACGCATAGCCCACTTTTCTTTTAATTCCACGCGTAGGGAACCGCAGGCGAAAGCTAGTATAAAAAGAAGCAGTTCTCTTAAAAGTGATTACAACAAAGTAATACGTCTTATGCGAATGTTTTTGTGCGTAAAAAAATTAACACATCCGTTGCTTTTAAAATTATTATCGCTCGCCTGTCATTGACACGTATATGCACTTTATATCACTTCAAATTAATAGCCAATCGTGGTCGGGCAACCTTTTTTACTACTAGTGTTAATACAACAGACCTAAAGTACCCTTATTGTAAAGGATGATTTCAACTGTCAAAAACGGTTCATCCCGTGCCACAGGAAACCATAATAGTATCAACTAAGAGCGTGCGCACACCTGAAACCAAATTATAGCACGACTGTTTAGTTGCACTTTGATTCTTATAAGCTTATATACAGCGCATACTCGATATTTAGTTGTGCAACTAAAGTTAAAATGGCTGCGAAACAATCGAAAATCGCACAACAGTTATGCGATAGTTTAGTTAAAGGTGTACACCCGCTATACATGAATATGATATACATAAATAAATCAACAATCTGTCAACCAGGCCTAGAAGGGTTATCAAGAATTTTCGTGAGAATGTTTTCGTAACGTAATCGAAAAGTATTAGACTCATGCAGCGCCCCTACCGATCGTAAAGTGCACTAAAAACCTATAATTTTGATATTACGAATTCACGCAACTGTCACACAAAATATTCGTGAACAGATGATTTTTTCGAACACTCGTCTCACTTAGTAACTTTAAATATTTGTTTTATGTTCTTATCATTGATAGACTACTGTTCTATTGGCTTGTTATTATATAATTGTACATAATTAAGGCGATAATAAGTGTATTTGTGACAACCTTCAGTATTGTACAATATACAGGCGTGGTTCAAACAGTGATCTTTCACGACCGTGGGAAATGCAAGTCCTTGCTCGTCTAATCAACATATACATGTTTGTTGGAATACGTACATTTTAATTAATTACACTTATACGGTGAGAAAATTGAATCTTGTAATGTCTGTCAATGCGACTGTTAATGCGGCAAAAAGGACAGCTGTCAATGTCACTGTCAGGGAGTAGACACGTGGGCTCGCGAACGGACTCGACTGCATGTTGTGAGTCTCCGATTTCTTCTCTTTAACTGCTGTGCGTTTTGGGCTGTTTTTGCGAGAAGTATAGCCAGCAGAATTGCTGTTCTGTGCGTTGCAGTTAAATGTGACAGTATAATTCGGGGGAGGATTATTCCGTCGAGGTCGGAGTTTCTGCTGGCCAGTCCATCGATTCAACCATCAGTCTGGTGCCGAAGAAGCGAAGTCCGGTTCCCACAATTGTCCCAATTTATAAATAAACATAAATTGTTCATATTATTTGCATTGTATTTTTTTTTGTTATCTATCATAGTTGCCGTTATTTTGTCTATAACTTAAAAAAAAACGTGAAAAATCTTTAATTAATTATATAACACGAAGCTATTTCATCGTATCAACTTTATTAGAATAATATAACGTTTAACAAAAAAATCTCTCCTTTATCGAAAATTCAATTAGAGTTGTTGATTGCCTTAAGATTAGCTTACGTCTTTAAATTACTATTCTTAGATTGGTTTTTAAATCTGATTAAAAACACTTCATTCATTTAAAAATGGTCACCAAGTTTCGTATTAAAAATCTACAATACGGGATTAACTAGTTTCATTGCGGTAGTAAAAAAAATATTAAAAAATGATTATTCGGTTCGCGCATTAGTAAATGAAGCGAACAAACGAATCAAAAGTGTTACATTTAAAATCCTGATATTCAAATATAGTTAATGTGATTTATCATGAATCTACTTCCGCACGATTCGTCGCAAGGACAACAAGGATATGACTACTAAGCGCAGATTAAAACGTTAAACCTTTACGTAATCTATTCTAGCATTTATAACAAAGTTTGTCTGTCTGTATGAATAAACTAGCTGTTCCCGTGCGGCTTCATCCGCATGAAATTATATTTTTTATTTCATTGTTTACATTTGTCAAATTCTCAATTGCTAATGTCAAAATTACCGTTACGATAATAACCTTGCGTCCTTAATATTGGTAGCTTGTAGTTTATGGTGCCTTTCCCACATGAGTGTTTTTTCCAATTTATTTATCCCCTAAGTTTAATAGCGTGAAAATATATAGCCTAAACGGCTGAACGGATTTCGATGAAATTTGGCACAGACGTAGAGGATAGTCTGGAATAACACATAGGCTACTCAGTTTTGTTTTTTTCAATTCCACGCGGACGGAGTCGCGGGCGAAAGCTAGTAGTTTATAAACTATCAAGAAGGTAATCAGTTTACTATCTATTCTTCTATACTAATACTAGCTGTTCGTGTGCGAATTCACCCGCGTGAAATTATAAAAACTTTATTTTATTGTTTACATTTGTCAAATTCTCAATTGCTAATGTCAAAATTACCGTTACGATAATAACCTTGCGTCCTTAATATTGGTAGCTTGTAGTTTATGGTCCCTTTCCCACATGAGGGTTTTTTCCAATTTATTTATCCCCTAAGTTTAATAGCGTGAAAATATATAGCCTAAACGGCTGAACGGATTTCGATGAAATTTGGCACAGACGTAGAGGATAGTCTGGAATAACACATAGGCTACTCAGTTTTGTTTTTTTCAATTCCACGCGGACGGAGTCGCGGGCGAAAGCTAGTAGTTTATAAACTATCAAGAAGGTAATCAGTTTACTATCTATTCTTCTATACTAATACTAGCTGTTCGCGTGCGGATTCACCCGCGTGAAATTATAAAAACTTTATTTTATTGTTTACATTTGTCAAATTCTCAATTGCTAATGTCAAAATTACCGTTACGATAATAACCTTGCGTCCTTAATATTGGTAGCTTGTAGTTTATGGTCCCTTTCCCACATGAGGGTTTTTTCCAATTTATTTATCCCCTAAGTTTAATAGCGTGAAAATATATAGCCTAAACGGCTGAACGGATTTCGATGAAATTTGGCACAGACGTAGAGGATAGTCTGGAATAACACATAGGCTACTCAGTTTTGTTTTTTTCAATTCCACGCGGACGGAGTCGCGGGCGAAAGCTAGTAGTTTATAAACTATCAAGAAGGTAATCAGTTTACTATCTATTCTTCTATACTAATACTAGCTGTTCGCGTGCGGATTCACCCGCGTGAAATTATAAAAACTTTATTTTATTGTTTACATTTGTCAAATTCTCAATTGCTAATGTCAAAATTACCGTTACGATAATAACCTTGCGTCCTTAATATTGGTAGCTTGTAGTTTATGGTCCCTTTCCCACATGAGGGTTTTTTCCAATTTATTTATCCCCTAAGTTTAATAGCGTGAAAATATATAGCCTAAACGGCTGAACGGATTTCGATGAAATTTGGCACAGACGTAGAGGATAGTCTGGAATAACACATAGGCTACTCAGTTTTGTTTTTTTCAATTCCACGCGGACGGAGTCGCGGGCGAAAGCTAGTAGTTTATAAACTATCAAGAAGGTAATCAGTTTACTATCTATTCTTCTATACTAATACTAGCTGTTCGCGTGCGGATTCACCCGCGTGAAATTATAAAAACTTTATTTTATTGTTTACATTTGTCAAATTCTCAATTGCTAATGTCAAAATTACCGTTACGATAATAACCTTGCGTCCTTAATATTGGTAGCTTGTAGTTTATGGTCCCTTTCCCACATGAGGGTTTTTTCCAATTTATTTATCCCCTAAGTTTAATGGCGTGAAAATATATAGCCTAAACGGCTGAACGGATTTCGATGAAATTTGGCACAGACGTAGAGGATAGTCTGGAATAACACATAGGCTACTCAGTTTTGTTTTTTTCAATTCCACGCGGACGGAGTCGCGGGCGAAAGCTAGTAGTTTATAAACTATCAAGAAGGTAATCAGTTTACTATCTATTCTTCTATACTAATACTAGCTGTTCGCGTGCGGATTCACCTGCGTGATATTATAAAAACTTTATTTTATTGTTTACATTTGTCAAATTATTAATAGCAAATGTCAAAATATCATCATATGACATGACAAACCTTAGCAATCTTTCTTTCTTGATCTTGGCAGCAACTTATGGTCTCTTTCCCACATTAGGATTTTTATCCAAAATATTTAGTTTAATGGCGTGAAAATATATAGCCTAAACGGCTGAACGGATTTCGATGAAATTTGGCACAGACGTAGAGGATAGTCTGGAATAACACATAGGCTACTCAGTTTTGTTTTTTTCAATTCCACGCGGACGGAGTCGCGGGCGAAAGCTAGTAGTTTATAAACTATCAAGAAGGTAATCAGTTTACTATCTATTCTTCTATACTAATACTAGCTGTTCGCGTGCGGATTCACCCGCGTGAAATTATAAAAACTTTATTTTATTGTTTACATTTGTCAAATTATCAATAGCAAATGTCAAAATATCTTCATATGACATGACAAACCTTAGCAATCTTTCTTTCTTGATCTTGGCAGCAACTTATGGTCTCTTTCCCACATTAGGATTTTTATCCAAAATATTTAGTTTAATGGCGTGAAAATATATAGCCTAAACGGCTGAACGGATTTCGATGAAATTTGGCACAGACGTAGAGGATAGTCTGGAATAACACATAGGCTACTCAGTTTTGTTTTTTTTCAATTCCACGCGGACGGAGTCGCGGGCGAAAGCTAGTAGTTTATAAACTATCAAGAAGGTAATCAGTTTACTATCTATACTTCTATACTAATACTAGCTGTTCGTGTGCGGATTCACCCGCGTGAAATTATAAAAACTTTATTTTATTGTTTACATTTGTCAAATTATCAATAGCAAATGTCAAAATATCTTCATATGACATGACAAACCTTAGCAATCTTTCTTTCTTGATGTTGGCAGCAACTTATGGTCTCTTTCCCACATTAAGTTTTTTATCCAAAATATTTAGTTTAATGGCGTGAAAATATATAGCCTAAAGCGTGACGTAAGTGTAGGGCTTTTTATTAAAAAAATAATTATTCCAAAATATTTAGTTTAATGGCGTGAAAATATATAGCCTAAAGCGTGACGTAAGTGTAGGGCTTTTTATTAAAAAAATAATTATTCAAAAATATGCTGTAATTGCTGACATCTTAGGCAACAAAGAAGTGTGTATTTACGCTTTATTATAATATAGTATAGAAGTATAGATTATAAAGAGGAAAAATTTGTATTTTTGTATGTATTCGATTCACGTAAATACTACTGGGCCGATTTTAAAAATTCTTTCACCATTATAAAGGTAATATCTGTGAGTAACATATACTACATTTTTTTATTATTTTTTCATTTCACGCGGGCAAAGTCGCGAGCAACAGCTAGTCAGGTAATCACAACTGTGATATTAAAAATATATTAGAAAAAATATTTTTTATAAGTTGCTTGCATACTATAGACATCCGTGTGCCTATTGTATTGGGTAATCCCCGATGTACAACTACTTACTTACACGACACCGGGAAGTATATCATATTAGTCACGATGATTCAGGGTTCATCTATAAGGTCAGTTGACCTTTCACACAAATAAAACGTGTTTATGTTTATATAATCATGACCCGACAGGTCCTTTATTCTTTGACCATAAAGGGCCCTTGAACCAAAGTAAAATAATATAATTTTAATCATAAATGAATAATAGATTTGTAATGTAATTTTCAACACGTACTTGGAACAATTGTGTTCTATATTTGAATGTATTGAAATAACTCAAACACAGTTAGAAAGGTAATTTATCTGTGAGTAACATAGGCTATTTTTCACTATTGCGCGGACGAAAGCAAACTCTAACAAACATCCATCCATCTAAACTTTCGCATTTATATTAGTATGATGACGCAGTATCATTTAATATTAATTACATACAGTAATTACTTGTTACTTGATATGTAATTGACGTACTGACAAGAGAATATCTCGAGCAACAATTTAGTTTCATATAACTTCCGTAGAAAAAAATTGACTAAACAAGTCTTATTAGCGCGCGTGCAAGTAAAAATTACCTTGGACAATTCATACCACCCACATTTGTTATTACCATAGAGAAATAAACTTTAGTTGGAATGTTTTCACACGTTTAAAGTATAATTTAAAATTATATTGACATTTTGTATTGTAAATGACAATGAGGAAATTTACCCCAAGTAAGTGGCCTTCGACGCCCTCTTTTGCCTCTTTTTTATATGGTTGCAATCGAGTCATCTTAATCTATACTAATATTATAAAGAGGAAAGATTTGGATTTTTGTATGTATTGTAATAACTCAAAAACTGCTGGACCGATTTTAAAAAATCTTTAAAAGCTATGTTATCACTGAGTATCATAGGCTATGTTTTTACTAATTTTTTTTAATATCACGCGAGCGCAGTCGCATGCAACAGGTAGTCTATACTAATATCACAAAGAGGAAATATTGGTATTTCTGTATGCATTGAAATAACTCAAAAACTACTGGGTCGATTTCAAAAATTCTTTCACCATTAAATAGCTACGTTATCTGTGAGTAACATGGGCTGTATTTTTTATTATTTTTTTAAATTACGAGGACGAAGTCGCGTGTAACAGCTAGTTCGTTCTAAAAGAGAAGCGATAGCTGCCCATAGCAATTATAAATGCGCTGCCTACCCATATAAACAGAGACACACAGATAAAGAAGATATTTTCCTTTCCTATACCGTGATATCCACTTTCATAAGAGAAAGAGATTAAAATCCCGCGATTTGTTACCACTAGGGAGTTAACTAGTTTTGTTGACATGATCACATGCTAAGTGACATTGATATCGCTACAGAAGATTATGACTGTTGCTAAGGAGATCCGCTCTAAGACTCATATTCTTTGTTATTGGGTTTTCTACAATTGCACACGTTTTGAAACTCATTTCAACATGTTGCATAACAAATTAGAACTTTGTCACATATCATTTTACAAATGTTTTTCTCTGTCAATATATAAACATTGATAAGTTTATGCGAATTAGATTTTATAAATGCCGATTTATTTTTAAGAAATTTGGCTTTAAATTATAGACCACTAGCTGTTGCTCGCGACTTCGAATGCGTGAAAATAAAAAAAAAATAATAGAAAAGCATAGCCTTACTAACAGTTAAGTTACCTTTCTAACGGTGTAAGAATTTTTTAAATCGGCTTAGTAGTTTTTAAATTATTTCAATACATACAAAATATAAAAATACAAATCTTCCCTCTTTATAATATTAGTAAATAACGTTCAAATTCGATTAATCCATGTTCCAGAGCTATGATGATTAATTACTAGTCTGGAAAGTCACTGATCCAACTTTAAAAGCAATTAGTACGTGCAGGAGGAGACTGTGGGACTCCCCCATATTATATACTTATTACATTGACCACCATGTGACGTAACGTGACATGTAATGTACTTATTTACTATGAATAACATGGACTCATAGTTATATAAGTCATGCGGCCAAATTCTGAAACGAATTTCAAACACTTCTTTACGTAAACGCCGCTTACAAATGACTGATGTCAAAATCTTAATGGAATTCGGATGTTAAGCGTAGCCTTATCTTTAAACAGTTATATGTAAATGTCGTTTCAGTATTGGGCTGATAGTATTTGATCTATCTATATCTATACATATAAGAAAATTGGAGTGTCTGTTTGTTTGTAATATCAAAGGAAAAATTCCAGAATTCGGGAAGATGATTTGCGATGCTGATAACGAAAATCGCATTTAAAAAAATTTTTTGTCTGTCTGTCTGCAAGCCGTTTGTTCCGGGAAATCTCCGAAACGGCGAAGCGATTTCGACCGGTCTTTCACTGAAGGGTAGCTGACATAGACGGGCATGTTATATACTTTTTTATTTTTATATTGCGTGGACAAAGTCGCGGGCAACAGCTAGTTTATGATAAAAAAAATATATTATTTGTTTGTTTTTCACTCATAAACTACGAGTCAGGTTTTGATAAAACTTTAGTAGTCAGTTCTGAAAACTCTAAATCATGTTTGTTTCATTCTTAGAGACTCATTTTTTCCACTTTACTAGCAACCAGTGTTCGCTCCCAGCTGAACTAAGGTAAAAGATATTACCTAGACTACTTACTGAAATAATTTATTTCCAATGGGTCGAGTTTTTGATTTTAACTGGAACAACCAACGCAAATATTTTCATATTATTTCTAGAAACACTAGAATTTTAAGTTAAATATTTCATATATAAAACCTTGTTAAAATTACTTTGATGTAGACTATCATATTTTAACTTTTATGCATACAAATTATTTTTATTTTAATAAATAATTCGACGGCCTACACAGCTCTAATATATTCTAGTTTTAGCTTCTAGAACTTCCGTAGATTGGTAAGTTTTAAATATATGGTTGCAAATATAGCTTAAATAGCGTTGATTTTTAAAAAGTCTAGACAAATTACAAAATGAATCTGTACTTTAAAAGATTGACCAACTGTTATTATTCAAAAATATGGAGTCCTAAGAGCGGACGCACACCTTTGACTAAACTATCGCACAACTGTTGTGCGATTGTCGATTGTTTCGCAGTCAAATCAACTGTTTAGTTGCACAACTAATAATCGAGTAGTGTGTGCACCTTACAAGCTCATAGAAATCAAAGCGTGACTAAACAGTTGTGTGATAGTTTAGTCTAAGGTGTGCGCGCGCTCTAAATTGCAAATATTTGAAGTTGACGCTAGCGGGTAAATTACAAGTTACAATTAAATTATTCCGAAAGTAGAACATAAGTGAAATAAAATAAAATAAAATAAAATAAGTGTGGAAATTAATCTGTTATTGCAAGGTATTTTTTATGATCTAAAAAATCTAATCTATAATAAAATTGAACTGTCTGTTTGTAATATCAAAAGAAAAATTCCAGATTTCGGGAAGATGATATATTTGCGTTGCTGATAACGAAAAACGAATTTGATTTTTTTTTGTCTCTCTGTCTGAGTGTCCGCAAGCCGCGTTTGTTCCGGGTAATCTCCGAAACGGCTGGGCCGATTTCGATCGGACCTTCGCTGAAGGGTAGCTGACATACACGGTTATATTAAAGGCAACTTTTTTAATTCCGCGCTGTCAAAATGGTTTAACGAGTTGTCCAAATTGGCGCTGAAGTTTGCGGGCAACAGCTCGTTTGTAATACAGATAAAAACGACTAGTCGCTTTATAAAACAGCATAAGTTTCAAAACTATCGCGACATTGTTTATATTATAATATGTTATTTGAATATTTATGAACTGTATTTTTATGCGTTAACGGGCGTAAAGACACGTGCGAGATAGTGAATGATGTATTGGTCGCAAGGAAGTCCGATTAGCTGAGAAATAAATATAAGCTATGTCATAATACGCATTAACACGTGTGTAATTATAATATTGTGCATTTAATACGTATAATAATTACTTAATAGATATAGAGCGTCGGTGGCTCAGTGGTTTAAGCACTTGACTTGTAATCTACAGGTCTTTGGGTTTGAATCCCGCCATGTGATTTTCGATTTTTCGAATTTTCATATCTACATAATTTACCCGAGGTTCTTACGGTGAAGGAAAACATCGTGATGCTACCTGCACATATCGGTGAAGAAATTCAAAGATATGTGAAGTCAACCAACCCGCACTTGGCCAGCGTGGTTGATTATGGCCTAGTCACCCTAACTTAGGGTAGGCACCGACCCCTCAGGGGGGACGTATAGTGAGCTGGTGATGATGATGATGATGATGAATAGATATAATCTTATGCAAGAGACACATAGGTCGCGACCAATTTCCAATTTCCAAGCAACATATTTATAGATCAGTAATAAAAGTGCATGACAACAAAATTAACCACCGAAGTAACGAACCATCTTAAGTGTCAAGGCGACTGCAATCGTAACTTAACAGTTTTTTTTACAACATAATAACGACGTCCGTTGTCTCGTTGATATAAAAAGTATTTTAAACCTCTGTATACCTATGTGTAAATAACTGAAAGTAACCTAATATTGCTTCGCTCATAATGATACTTCATACTAATATTATAAAGTTTAGATGGATGGATGTTTGTTAGAGTTTATAGCCTAAACTACTGAACGGATCTCAATGAAATTTGGCATAGATGTAGAGAATAGTCTGGAAGAACACATAGGCTATTTTGTTTTGTTTTTTTAATACCACGCGGACGGAGTCGCGGGCTAAAGCTAGTGATTAAATAAAGGAAAGTTTGTTACGATTTTCGCTAAGAATTTAAGAGACACAAAATATAACAAACCAGTAATTATTTGGTAAAAGTAGAAAATACAAATTATAAAAAAAATCATGAAAGATTACTAGTGGTGCAATTTTAAGTTTTTTTTTTAGTAATTTTTAAGTTTATTCGAAAGAACTACGACTTCAAAGAGCAATAAAATAGTGGTTTTTTAACAGTAGATGGCGATACAAGCGTCCCTTGTTAAACCGGTGGTACCACGATCTCGCAGATGACACGAGTCAAGGACTAAAGAATTAACTATAGCTATAATTATACTAGTATGTCATGTCTATCTATTACATAGCGTGGATTTCTACAGACGAAACCTGTGCACTTATTGCTAACTTCGTTTATAAACAAAATTACTAATGTACAGTTAGACAAAGTGGCATATTGAAATGCGTCAATGAAATGCAGTTCTAAAAATCGCGATAATAAGAATTCTATAAAATTCTTGATGTTGTTTAAATTATGTTAAAAATAAACTTAGTAAAATAAATTAAACATGTATATGGAATAACTAGATACATACTTTTGTAAGACATTCGTAAAATTAATTTCACATTTATTACAAATAATAAATGTTCCAAAGATCATAATATAATGCAACATTACTTTGTAAAATATTTGCTTTAATTTACATTGATTAATATAATATAATGAAATAAAATATAATCACAATATATAGTAAAATTATGTTTATTTAGAAAATAAAAGATTTAAGGCCAGCATAGAATCGACGCGCTTTTCGTCGACAAAGCGTATTAGCCAACGGCTATATAAATTGGCATTGCCCGTTGTGGCTGACAGTGCGAGCCTTTGCCTTTGTGCATACTGCATCGGCGCCAAGAGAACGCGCGGGTTTTTTTGTGTCAGTGATAGCAAAAACATATTGTGCCAGTGTTTTTTTAAGTGAACTACATTTTTTAAACTGTGAGTAAAATTTTTTTTACACATTTTTTAAATAATTAAAAATAATAGAAATGTTTTACGGAAATTAATTGATCTAATTTGAAATTATTTATAGAATAAAAATTCTCAATCACATCATATTACTTTAAACATCAAAGAATTCCGTTATAAAAAGAAGTTTAAGAATTTACCAGTCAAGTTCTTTACTTATTTACTTAGAATTGGCGACATTGCGTTTAACGACAAAAAGTACATATCTAAAACGTGGATAAGTAAATAATGAATCTTAACTTAAACATATTAAATTAATAAGTAGACAATCTGAAAATCTATGTTGAATACGAAAATAATCATTTAACATAATAGATATATGTAAATTACAGACTGTCATGTAACTGATTTCGTCCGCATAGAAAAAAAAATCAAACAAAAAAATGGGACCCACAAAGGGAAAAAAGAATTTTCAAAATCGGTCTACCAGGGGCGGAGTTATGCCGTAACACACATAAAAAAAAAATATACAGACGAATTGAGTACCTCCTTCTTTTGGGAAGTCGGTCAAAAAAAGCCTAGCCGTTGTTCCTCTGTTTTAAATTTCATCCAGAATTATGTAATCGTTCTGAAGATATCTGGGCACAAACATCCGTATGAACCTGCGTATTTATATTATTTGAAAGATTTTGCGTAGACATTGAAATCGGTGTTTAAATGTGTTGAAATGGTTAATTTTTTTTCTAGAAAGTCTATACCAGGTATGATTCACTTTAATATAAATTCATAATATAGTAAATTGAAATATTTTTGAAGGCTACTGTATACGTTATTAAATAAATTTACTTCTTGTATTATAAAAAAGGCAGAAAAAAATAAAGAAAATATGGAAATAAATTATTACGTCGGCGATATATTAAATGCAATTTAAAAAGTATTTACTCTAAACCATAGCTGTTGGCATTGATGTTTTCCAACTGGTTTGTTATAAGGAAGTGTCAAAAAAAGCGCGGGAAACTTTCTATTATTATTGTTTATCGTTCGTTCGAAAACGGCACAATCGATATTGCGTCGACAAAATAAAAAAAATAATAAAAAAATTATAAACTGTTCGAAAATGAATTAATTGTTATTTATGACATAGTTACGAACATTTTTTTATTAATTTTAAATATAATGTGAATAAGCTAATACAATCTAAATGCGTCAGAAAATGAGCCAACTGCACCAAGAATATGTTTCGCATTTTTATACTAGGAACAATACACACGTACAGTATTGTCCGGAAGAACACATAGACTACTTATGGGTTTTCCAGCTACATTTAAATAACCATTCGTTATTTTTGTTTCTATCTACATATCTATATCTATATCTATACTATTATAATAAAGCGTAAACACACACTTCTTTGTTGCCTAAGATGTCAGCAACAACAGGATATTTTTGAATAATTATTTTGTCAATAAAGGGCCCTATACTTGCGTCACGCTTTAGGCTATATATGTTAACGCCATTAAACTTAGGGGGTAAATATTTTGGATAAAAATCCTAATGTGGGAAAAAGACCATAAGTTGCTGTCAACATTAAGGAAGCTAGGTTGTCATCATGTCATGTCATTTTGAGATTTGTAATTGATAATTTGACAGATGTAAAAAGTAGAATAGGGTTTTCAAAATTCCATGCGGATGAAGTCGCACGGGAACAGCTAGTAACTTCATGAAATGCGTTTCCGAACTACGTAACTTGAGATTTACTCAGTTAAACTTAGGTCAACCTAACACTAATCACTAGATCACGATAAAAAATGGAATATTATGCGGATGAAACCGCACGGGAACAGCTAGTGTATAATATAATAGAGAAATACTAATAATCCTACAGGGTTCTAAAGTGATGTCTGAAATAAAAACATTTTCGTATTATCATTGGTTCCGTGCAAAGCCAGGGCGGGAGACTAGTAGGTAATAAATCTATCAGAAAAACATAGTTCAACGTTGTTTAAGAATTCGACATTTATGTTAAAATGTTAAATCGTGACTATGATCTAGGTGAAGCTTTATTTTAACAATCATACTATCGTACTAATATTATAAATGCGAAAGTTTAAATGGATGGATGGATGGATGGATGTTTGTTAGAGTTTGTAGCCTAAACGGCTGAACGGATTTCGATGAAATTTGGTATAGATGTAGAGGATAGTCTGGAAGAACACATAGGCTATTCACTTTTAGTTTTTTTTATTCCACGCGGACGGAGTCGCGGGCGACAGCTAGTGATTTATATAAAACTATCTTACTAAATGCTTCTTATACCAGTAATTTTTGCACTAGTTAATAGTACAGGTTTGAGTTAGTCGGTTCTCAATCATAAAAACACTTAACCAGTGCCTTAGTGAGGATATTTCATAATAAATCTACACTAAGAGCGGACGCACACCTTTGATGAAACTTTCGCACGACTGTTGTGCGATTGTCGTTTGTTTCGCAGCCTCAACTGTTTAGTTGCACAACTAAAAATCGAGTAGTGTGCGGACCTCCATATAAGCTCATAGGAATCAAATCGCGACTAAACAGTTGTGCGATAGTTTCCCTCGACACCCAATGTAAAAGCGGTAGTTAGTTAAATACATTTTTCTTATATTATTAACGTAGCAATAAACATTTTTTCTTTTTCTATAACAAAAACTAGGCCCAGAGTTGCCAGTCTTTACTCTTTGATATTCAACACTAGCTGTGGCGCGCGGCTCTCGGCGCAGAATTAAAGAAAAAACCTTAATAAGTGGCCCATGACTTCTTTCAGACTGTTGTACATTTGTGCCTAATTTCCGCGAGAAATTTAACATTAAACTAAACTTTAAAAAAAAACAAAATAGTTCTGGAAATACATAGTGACAATCTTCCATGTTAATTTTTCTAATTTAACTTGTAAGAAGTAAGATTGTCATCTTTAAAATTATCTTTCAAAATCAAAGATATATTAATATACATACTTTTAAGGCTTATTCACCTTCGTAATGTTTTTTCCCTTTCATTTTGCATTTTTTATTTTTTCATTCTTTTATTTATTTTTTTGACCTAGCATTGCATATTTACATAAGTTCATTTACCTATTTAATTTGTAATCAACTATTTTCATATTTAGTACTAGCTGTTGCTCGCGACTTCGCCCGCGTGATATCAAAAAATGTAGCTTATGTTACTTACAGATAAATTACCTTTCTAACGGTGAAAGAATTTTTAAAATCAGCCCAGTAGTTTTTGAGTTATTTCAGTACACACAAAAATACAAATCTTTCCCCTTTATAATATTAGTATAGAAATATATATAAGAAACATAAAATAAACAAGGATTAAAAATATCAAACTGTGAAGATTCGTTTAAAACAAACTAATAATGTTAAAGCATGTTTTTTTTAAATAAATTAGTTTTAAAATAGACTATTATTCACCTATACATAAGTCGTTCCATTAAGTGTTTTTGTTATGTTAATCTATGACGCTTTATTTTTTTGTTGCACAGACTATATTAATGCAGATGCATTTTCTTGTTCATCAAAAGAACTTAATCATTTCCTTGTTGTAAGTTTTTGAATTCCTTCAACTTGTATAACATCACTACGTATGGAACAAAGTTGTTTCCCGCTGTATGTCTCTATGTATGCTTAGATCTATAAACAACGCAACAGATTTTGATGCAGTTTTTTAATATATAGATTTATTCAAGAGTTTATATATAATACATACGAGTATATATTATTATATAATAAAGAAATACTGATAATTTTAGAGGATTGTAATGTAATATCGAAAATGTAATGTGCGAAACCGGGGCAGGTTACTAGTGTTTTTGAATCACCACAGATCATAGATTTTTAATCCACTGTCCCCCATGACTTAGTTTAAGCGGAATTAAAAAAAAACTATTAGTAGCCTAAGTGCTCTTCCGGACTGCGTTCCACAACTGCCAATTTTCAAAGAGTTCCATTGAGCCGTTCTAAAAATAGGTTAACCAAGATCCATCTAAACTTGCGCATTTACAAGAAATGATATTATTATTGATGTATAGTTATAAATAGTAAGATAAAAAAGGTATGTACCCTAAATCGAAGCACTATAAATGCGAAAAGGAAGTCTTTTTGTTGGGATAAATTCTCTCGTTGTTCTCGATTAAAACACAAAATGACATTTGTAAAATCGATTCTCGAATAGACGATAAAATATTTTTGATCAAAGCAAACTTGTATAATTTGTTGCACGTATTTTACAAATCTTATTGTGTAATTGTTATGAAGTAGTTAAAATTAAATAACATTGTAATGCTACGCTTTTTTAACATCGGGTCAATGTTAAACAAAAAAATATAACCTTCAAGAGTTGAGAACTGTTTATTATGCCTGGTTCACACTTAGCCGGTACAGTTGGACAGTAATGTAGACTTTAGTTGTATGGACTCACTCGCGCCAAGATGATTCTCAGACATGTGGCGCCCCCTTTCTGTTAGGTGGTCTTTCAATTGCCAAACCGCGCCTTATCCTAAAACCCTGGTATTAACCTTTGTTCCATTGCGTCAGAAACTTTAAAGGGCATGCTTTCAACCAATTACAATTAATTATATAATATTAGTACACAACCCTGTAGTAAAATGGACAGTTCGTTTAATTAATAATTGAACTTTTTTTCGTGATTCAAGGCCATCACTAGCGCTTGTATATTTACAATACTAATGAGTAATGACATTTATTCTGTCTTCGCGCGTAAATAATATTTTTCGCTTATGCAACGTCCGTGGCGTGTCAAGGGTAACTTTAGAAATAAACTACGCTTTGCTCGCGACTTCGTATGCGTAAATAATAAGTATGTGTTCTTCCAGATTATGTTCTACTGTTCCAAATTTTATCAAGATCCATTAAGCCGTTTAGGAAATATGTTGTAGTAAGAATCCATTAATCCACAATCTACACTTGAATGTGTAAAAAGATTTTTTTCATTTCAAATCGTAATATCAACGGAAGAGCGGGCACAAATTTAATTTAGGGGTAATAATAAATTTAATTCCTCCATTCCACACCCAATAAATTATCTGAAGGCTAGCTGTTCCCGTGCGACTACCCGCATGAAAATATGAAAATTTTATTTTGTGGTTTACATTTGTCAAATTATCAATAGCAAATCTCAAAATGACATGACATGGTGACAACCTAGCTTCCTTAACGTTGGCAACAATTTATGGTCTCTTTCCCACATTAGGATTTTTTTCAAAATATTTACCCCCTAAGTTTAATGGCGTGAAAATATATAGCCTAAAGCATGACGTAAGTGTAGGGCTTTTCATTAAAAATAGAATTATTCAAAAATATGCTGTAATTGCTGACATCTTAGGCAACAAAGAAGTGTGTGTTTACGCTTTATTATTATAGTATAGAAGTATAGATTTATTTAATCGCTAACTAAGAGAGGGAGAACAAATAGACCAGGCTTTTCGTTTGTTATTGCAATCCTTTATTATTAAAACCATCTACCATTTATATATGACCTCAGTATTTATCGCTAGGAACTATATTAATTTTCCCTCTTAAATTTAACATAAACAACGTGCTTATTAGGCTTCAAAAAACGAATTATACGTTCCAAAGAGTACCAATTATCAAGGTAATAAATTATAAAGACGAAAATTATAATCGAGGTGTGCAAACATGTATGCATTTCCTGGTCGAATTGATAAACCTTCCGACATTCAAGTTTTGTCACAAGATGTATGAATTATTCCATAGATAACTATAGACTATAGACAAAAAAAAGTTGTCCCGGTAATACACGGCATAAGTAATAACAATAAATTACATATTTGACACCCTGACAATATTCAAAAATGTCGCTAGATCTTTGTCGAACTGTAGCTGTCTTGTTTTATATTCTATGCTAAGTAGGTTCTGCCCACGACAACAGCGTCATCCACCGGGTCAAAGAGGTTCGTCGCACTATACTTCAGCATCAATGACTAGACTTCCCCTGAGTTTATGAATTATTCATTAAAAATTATAAACCCCAGGAAGGTCAATACGAAATAATTATTATAATTACGATGTAATGCAATTGGCAACTTTTAAAATGCAGCGTTCGGCTTCCATTCGAATTTCAAATTTGAAATATTGTCTTTTGTCAAAGAACAAGTGACGTCAATAAGAATTAATTAAATTGATCTTTATCTTTTTAACGTGATCTTATATGAGAATGATAGAGAATTGTATTAAGTAGAGTTAAACGTAGACAGTAACTGGCGCCAGTGAGCCAAAGAAATCTGAACCAGGACAGCGCAACAGTCCTAATTTATAAGCATAATGTAAACCGGGCCTAACCCTATTTACTGTCTGAAAGTGATAATGTTATCTTAAATTTATATTAGTAGTAAAGAAAAAACTTAAAATAATTTTGATTTTTTCGACTATTATTCTAATTCATTTAAACATTAATTTATTATGTATCTAAAATATGCGTCAAAAGTTTAAAAATTACATTATGTAACGTTGCTGTAACAATTTATCGGTGCATTTGTTACGCGCTACATGATTTATTTTTTAAATATATGATATTAATAAATTTAAATTTGATTATAAAATTTGCATAACACCAAATACCAACAAGGTTGAAAACGTCAAGTTTAAATCGAAAAATGCATTTGTTACTATCGAGCGAATACAAAAATTTTACAATAATCAAATAACGAACGAATAAAAACGATAAAAAAACGATTTTTACATAAGTAGCGATTTTTTTATTTTAGTTTACCTGTTATATTCAAGGTTAGAAAACAGGATTGTTGTCATCCCTTTTCTGTGACAGTTTTAGAATGTTACCAACCTTCAAATTGAAAGATAAAAGTTTAACGCAAAGACAAAGTCATGCGTATTTCGTCTATGATACATTTTTGACAGTTAATAAGGCAGCGCGTGCACTAGATATTTTTCAAAACAACATTTATTTTTTGTAGCTCAAATATTGTATTAAAAATACGAGTAAACTGAATAACGAACTGTCAGTTTCGTCTTCTTTCGTATTTCTATGATGTACCTCATATACTTTCGTAGCAACTTTAAACTTTGGAATATCCGCTAAAAGTTTAAAGTTAAAAAATATTTACAGTTTTTAAATTGGATTTCCAATTTTATAATAGAATTTCTCAACTAACATTCAATTAGAACAGGAAATAAAGAATACTTAAAAAATATTTTGTAGTAATCTCTGATCTTTTTTGTCAAAAATTTCAATATTTAATTTTTTTTTTGTAGTTGTCGAAAAAAATAGCTTTATGCCATCTTCTCAAATCATACTTCATACTAATATTATAAATGAGAAAGTTTAGATGGATGAATGGATGGATGGATGGACGGATGGATGTCTGTTAGAGTTTGTAGCCTAAACGGCTTACGGATTTTGATGAAATTAGGTATAGATGTAGAGGATAGTCTGGAAGAACATTTAGGCTACTCACTTTTGTTTTTTTTAATTACACGCGTACGGAGTCGCGAACGAAAGCTAGTATTAAAATATCATTATCGTATATAGTCCTTGGTGATAACTAGATTAAG
Organism: Papilio protenor; assembly: GCA_029286645.1. Lineage (NCBI taxonomy): Eukaryota > Metazoa > Arthropoda > Insecta > Lepidoptera > Papilionidae > Papilio > Papilio protenor. The sequence continues at coordinate 583,151 of JAGSMZ010000010.1, read as the reverse complement.
ACTAATTGCGGAAATATACAGCTAATCAGGATATACATATTATGTTAAAAATACTAGGTAACGAAATCCGCCAACTATTAATTTATGTTGAATATATACGTTACACATAACAAGAAGCATACATTTTAATTTGTATTAACGAATTATCGTGTTAACTTCCTTGAAGAATTAAATACACATATACAAAGATTAAAGATATATGAAGAACTAGCTTTCGCCCGCGACTCCGTCCGCGCGGAATTAAAAAAAAAAGTGAGTAGCCTATGTGTTCTTCCAGACTACCCTCTACATCTATACCAAATTTCATCGAAATCCGTTCAGCCGTTTAGGCTACAAACTCTAACAAACATCCATCCATCCATCCATCTAAACTTTCGCATTTATAATATTAGTATGATAGTATGATTATTACTTATCTTTAGCAAGAATGACATTTAATAATAAAAAAAAATTGAGGTTAGTTTAGCTTAGACGTGCCATCAAATAATAATGACTTCGACTTACTGGGAAGTTTCTGTAGCAGGGTTACTTGCGTTCACTTTTAAAAGTTAGCAGCTATAGCTGCTTCCATTACTACTTTTTTCTTAGAGCAAATAATAATGTGACCAATGACAATGATGTGCTCAAAATATTGTTTCGCATACCATGTTCAGCTTACCTGAGCTATAGACTCCCAATCTTAAGCGAAAGTTTCAATGGATGGATGTTTGTTAGAGTTTGTAACCTAAACCTCTGAACGGCTCTTGATGGAATTTGGCTTAGATGTAGAGGATAGTCTTGAAGACCAGAAACACTAAGTTTTTTCTTTCTTTCACTACGCGGAATTATTCGTGGGCGAAAGCTAGTAAATTTTATTTTTTGGTTTGGTGTTTTTCTCCTACACATTATTTAGTAAATGTGTTATAGTACATAAGTAAAAAAGATTTATAATTGAAACATGTGTTAGTATTCCTTCGTCCTTCGTCCCTTTACATTGTAGGTGCGGCGAAATCATTATAAGTTTTTGTTGCAAATATATTAAGTTGAAACTGGCAGTTCAGCGCATAACTTTAATGTGACAATTTAGTTGGTATCTACACAGGAGCAGATTTTTGTTTTTACTTCGGAAATTTAGGGCTGCAACATTTTTTTTTTTTTAATGTAGCTATCTCAGTGATAAAGTACCTTTTATGTATATATCATCATCTCCCCTGCCTTATCCTACTCCCGTAGGGTCGGCGCACCGGGTTTTCGTCCTCCAAATAACTCTATCATCCGTCATCTCAGTCATCACTCCCTTTTTGACCATATCACCTTTCACGCAATCCATCCATCTCTTTCTAGGTCTACCTCTACCGGAGGTAGAGTACCTTTAATATAGTGAAAGAATTTTTAAAATCGGTGAAGTAGTTTTTGAGTTATCTTAATACAAACAAAAATACTAATCGTTCCCCATTTATATCTAATTGGTATAGAAAAATCTATATATTTTATTTTTTATGAAAATTGGTTAAATTACGAGAATATGGTCTGCTTAAATCTGTGTGAATAATCACAGTGTATAAATACTAATTGTTTTTAACTTCACCAATGAAGGAATTGAAAAATTATAATAAAAGCTAGTGTACAGGGAGCCTTAAATAAATGTGCGTGCGATCTTTATCGTGCATTCGTATATCACGCATGCCAAGCCCTCATTTAAAATACAGTGGAAAATAGACCTTAAAATTGTAGTAGTAGCATTTTCATTTGAACAAAGCGTCTTTATTATTGATTTCCTGTGCAATTTTAACCGATCTTCGCACCTACCTACTAACACTTAAGAGATGCACGCGCGCAATGCCAATGCATTTTATGTTTAATGCACTTGAATTTAGAGTTTATAACAGAATACCGCTGTATAATGTTTAGCCCAAATGTAGTACAGTTAAACCTTGCCGGATCCGTTCACTTCCGAAGTGGACTTAACTCAAGGCGATTCAACTAACTTGTCAAATATTGCCAGCAAATGTTTCACTAATTTACTTTTGCCTTGCCCAATGCTCATAGATAAAATTGAAAATACAACAGTATTATAGTGCGATAAAATTAACTGACCCGGTGAGGCAAAGCTGTACAAATTATTTCTATAAGTATATAACGTAATATAGCTACAGTGCAACAAATATGTAATAAGCTATTATAATTTAATTTTATCTATGCTAACCGGGTCAATTAAATTTGTCGGACTGTTTACTCGCACAATGCGCTCTAGCCATAGACAATATTGAAAATAGAACGAGTTAACAATTATTATTTATAGTCTGAGCGTTAATTATTTCCCTATAAAACAATATTATGATATATGACGCAGTTAACATGCTTACTACAAAAGACAATATTGTATTTTAAAAATAATTACAAATATGGAGTCTGCGGACATGCTATTGAATAGGTCAAGTTTTTTTAACAATGGCTTAGGCATAACAAAGAATTTTCTTTATCCCATTAAAATTATATAAATACGTCATAGATTCTCGGACTTTTATTGTAAGCTTTCTGAATTACGTTGACTTCGGTAATTCCCCTTACACAATGTAGCTACCCTTACAAAAAAAATTCCGCCATCTTAACACTCGTTGGGTCATTTATTTGTATTTGTAATACTACTGCTTAAAACTTCGATGTTTTACAGGATCATAAAATAATAAAAAAACTTGTATCTTTACGATTGAAAGGCCGTTCTTGATATAACATAATATCAATTCTATATACAATATCTATACTTCTATACTAATATAATAAAACGTAAACACACACTTCGTGGAGTAGGATGGATTCTTTCTTCAACAAAAAGCCCTACAATTACAACACGCTTTAGGCTATATATTTTCACGCTTTTAAACTTAGGGGGTAAATAAATTGGAAAAAAACTTTCATTTGAGAAAGGGACCATAAACTACAAGCTGCCAACATTAAGAAAGCAAGGTTATAATGGTAACGGTGATTTTGACATTTGAAATGGAGAATTTGACAAATGTAAACAATAAAATAAAGTTTTTATAATTTCATGCGGATGATGCCGCACGGAAACAGCTAGTTCTATATTTATATTCTTTAATATAAACAGAATGATCCTTGATATATAAACCTTGTAAAAAACTACCAAAGGATGTGTTTGAAGCAAGAATAATGCAAACATTTAAATGCGGCGTAAGAAAAAAAAATATTACATACTTGAATTTAAATAATTATCTGTACGAGTATATATTCGAATAAAAAATTAAAGTTAAGTCTAATTTAAATTATAAAACCTAATAAAATTATTAATAAAGGCGGAAGATTTTTTTACCGAGCAGGCATAGATTAAAAGCGCTGACGTGCAGAATATCTGTGTTGCTAGATTAAAAAAAGTTCAACCAGATTTCGAGGGCACTTGAGTTTTATCTAACAAATGGAGTGGCTCTACGTTGTTAGTGCTTTTGCTTTATTTAGCTCTTAATCTATTAAAATCTTTCCATAGTTTGGTTTTAATTTTTTAATTATCGTGTGTTTCGTGTACTCTTAATCTTAATTTTTTATTTACATATTTCATGTGTTAAGAAATAAAACATACTTGTCGTCCATTAACAACAAATCCTTAATTCATAATGGAAGATATTTTTCAAACTTAATGCACTTTTCTACATTAAATTTGAGTCAAATTTCAAATTAATCCGTTATTTCGACCGCGCATTTGAAGCTAAATTAGTTTCGTTTTGATTCCTATAAGCTTATATAGAGGAAACACTACTCGATTTTTAGTTGTGCAACTAAACAGTTGAAGCTGCGAAACAATCGACAATCATAGAACAGTTGTGCGATAGTTTAGTCAAATGCGCCTACTCTTAAGAAGGGTTTTTTTTTAATAAGGTGGCAAACGAGCAAGCGGCTACCTGAATCCACCGAAATGGAAAGCGCCGGTGCCCATAAACATCCGCAATTGCAGATGCGTTGCCTACCCTTAATTTACCTAGGATGAGATGCACATAAAAGACATTTCCCCTTCCTATGCGTCTCCTCCACCGTCAAATCCACTTTTCCTTCCCATCCTTACCTTTAAGAAAAGGGTGGAAAGGGAAAGGGACTAAAATTAGGTCTCCGGCACCACACTCATCAGACGAAACGCGGAATTGCTTCCACTTCACGCCTGTTTTCTGTGTGGTCGTGGTATTGCACCGGACGAGCCGACCCATTCGTGGGAAGATGTTAAAGCGGGCTCTATCACTGTTAACACTGTTGTAATAAATTCGTTTATTTATCAATTAATTTAAATTAAATAAGGAAGTACCTTAATGTTGTACTGTTTTAAAAGGTTATGATAACTAGACGTGTATTTATTGATAAAACAACAGATTAACATTGGCTTACAATCAATTAATGTCACATCGTTTGAATAATGAATAAATAGTGCGTATCATGTTTAAGGTAACTATTTAATAATTCATTAAAAACTTAATAAAATACTTAAATAACCCGACCTACACTTTGATAGTATACTTATTTCCTTAACTGTTTTTTACTGATTACTTCATATTATTTAGGGCCTGTCCTACCAAATTGTAAATTGTCTGATAACAAAACAATTTTGTTACCTTATCTGACAGTTACATTTTTAAGCTATCTGAGCCTCTATCAGCCAGTGGTGGGACAAGCCCTTAGCGTTTTTATTCCAGCATCTGTACCCTTACTTGGGAATTCATCTTCCAACCATTTCCTTACTTTACTTAACTTCATATTATAAATGCGAAAGATTGGATGGAGGAATGTTTGTTACTAATTATCTCCATACTGGCTTAACAGATCTCGATGCTTGACACAGGACATAGTTTAAAAGAACATACAAGCTACATATCGAGTTATGTTCGTAATTCCACATGGTTGAAGCTGGAAAAGGCAAATGTTAAATAATTAGCTATAAAAAAAAAATAATTCAAATGTCGCATTTTCTAAAGTTCACAACTCATTTTTTTTTTCTTAAAAAAAAACTTTTTCCCGTCACTAATAAGCACAATTAAAGATTTACCGTTATTGGTCCGTCTTAAACGCATGCTCTGATAACCCAGGGAAATAGAGATTAATTTCTATAAAGTAAAAATATTTCTAATATTACATTTACATAGAAAACCCGGAATTAATTTGCGAGCATATTCTAAATATTTTAAACTAGCTTTCGCCCACGACTCCGTCCGCGTGGAATTAAAAAAAAAAAACAAAAATGAGTAGCCTATGTGTTCTTCCAGACTATCCTCTACATCTATACCAAATTTCAACGAAATCTATTCAGCCGTTTAGGCTACAAACTCTAACAAACATCCATCTATCCATCCATCCATCTAATTATATTTACAATATTAGTATGATTCTAGTTATTCTAAAAATTGGCTCTTGTAATACAAGAAAATGCTAAGCTAGTACTGAATATTTCTTTTTAATCTACAATCTATGTAAATATATTCCAATCTAATAAAATCGCATTCAAAACGACGCTGGAAGTTCATTACTAATTTGTATGCAAGCAAGAGCAATGTATCAATGCAGAATTAATATGGAAAATTTAGGAATCCCAGGGTTTTCCTGGGATGTCAAAGTTTTACGCGCAGTTTGTAATTATTGTTCGTATTTTAACTTGAGGAATTTAGAGGTAACACTAAGAGCGGGCGCACACCTTTGACTAAACTATCACACAACTGTTTAGTTGCAGAACTAAAAATCGAGTAGTGTGCGCACCTCCATATAAGCTCGTAGGAATCAAAGCGAGACTAAACAATTGTAGGATAGTTAAGTCAAAAGTGTGCGGGCGGTCTTAGAATTATAATATGTGTTGAATCTTACTAATCTTACTAATATTATAAATGCGAAAGTTTAGATGGATAGATGGATGTTTGTTAGAGTTTGACTCCTAAACGGCTAAACGGATCTCGCTGAAATTGTCCATAGATGTAGAGGATAGTCTGGAAAAACACACAGGCTACTTACTTTGTTTTTAAATTCCATGAAGACGAAGTGGCGGGCAATAGCTAGTAATGTAATAAATGTATCGAAAACTGTCATAACATTAGTCATTCTTTCGTCTGCTATCTTACATAATTATTCTCCAGTCACGGTCAAAATTTGACCACATAATTAAACTTGACCTACAAAATATGCAAAATAATTCTGATTCCCAAAATAGAAATCTTTGGTGAACATTTCCTTTCCGAAATAATAAAATAATAACCACAGATTACAGAATCAGGCATTGACTTTGAATGACAGGACTCGGAAAGCGAAGTATTCCCCTTTGTCAGATAAAAAAATATGTACATCAGTACCTTTGTAATGTAGTCGTTTTGTGTAATTATTTGAATCCATATGCGTTTATAAAGACGTTAATTTTACAAAAAAACATTCAGATTTGTTCCTGTGCTTTACCTATATATGCACGTAATGTGGCTGAATTTATAAAGTACTTCGACGGCTATTTGCCTAGTCCGTATCTCTATAGTCAATGGATTAAGCGTACGCATGGCGCCACAACGTGACCATAGACATTAGACCAGTTTTATAGTTTCTGTCAACGGCCTCGAATTGTCGGAAGTTTTGTCTACATTAAAAAAATAAATTGCTTTAACAATCAGTAGTAATGAACTATTAAGATCACATAATTTAGAAAACATAAATTAAATAACTTATCTCCTTGTTAACCTTTTTTCCATTACATTAAAATTTAAATAAACAAGGTTTTTGTGTAAAAATATGTAGTTAAATAAAATCGTCCGGGCAGAATTAAGTAATATTCCAATAAAAAAAATGACCTAAAAATGAGTAACACTCAATGATAATATAGTTAGCTTTTTAATTGCGAAAGATTTTTTTAAACAGGTTCAAAAGATTTTTAGTTTTTTTATTCCCTATGTGGGTGAAATATTCCCTTTTTTAGGCTGTAGTTTGAGCTGTATATTTAGTTAATTTCTTAATAGGATTAATTAAAAAAACTAAATGCAAATTCTAAAAACGCATTTAAAATATATATTAGAACTGCAAAAAGGCGGGTAAATTAAATTAATTCAGTATTTATGCATTCTACACTTGTCTGTCTTTGAGATAAACTAAAATTCATTTGTAAACTATTTAATGAATTCAGATTATAAATAAATCAACACATTTTGTATATAAATAGCTTATTACAATTCCGACTTAAATAATTCTTATAAAGTTGTTATAACGTCATTAAATAATTATTTCCTTGCTACGGAAAGTATCATAAAATGAATAGAAAATAACAATAAAACGCAATAGCTATTTAAAAAAAAAATCTGTTAAATATGAATTAATTTTGGATAGAGTCAAAGCTATTTTAGAGTCAAAGGAATTTTAGAACACGCCTTATCTTAGAATTGCATTCGTTATTGCCCTAACCTTTTATTATTTACTAGCTGTTCCCGTGAAATTATAAAAACTTTATTTTATTGTTTACATTTGTCAAATTCTCAATTGCAAATGTCAAAATTACGTTACCATAATAACCTTGCTTTAATCTTGGCAGCTTGTAGTTTATGGTCCCTTTCCCAGGTGAAGTTTTTTTCCAATTTATATACCCACTCAGTTTACAGCGTGAAAATATATAGCCTAAAGCATATCGTAGGAGTAGGGTTTTTTTTATTAAAGAAATAACTATTTAAAAATATGCTTTCATTGCTGACATCTTATGCCATGAAGTAGTGTGTGTTGAGGCTTTTATAAATCGTATTTTTAAAAATGTTCTTTCAATGATTGTTATAAAATATGTAATGTATTATAATAAAATAAAATATTTTCGTATCCTTATCGTTTTTACATGGTCATCATAATCGAGGACATGACCAAAGTATTTAAAGAATTGAAGCATCCTGTGAAAATATTTCAAAGAAGAATAATTTTAAGAAACAAAAGAAGGAACATTTATTAAATACGAACAACTTGTAAGAAAATCATTATAAAAAATGTTCATCACGAGTTCATACTTAACGAGAAAATGATTTTATGAAAACCTGAAAATGTTAACTAAACGAGCTGTCGCCCGCAAACTTCGTTAATGCAAATTTGGACCCGGTACGCCATTTTGACAGCGCGGAATTAAAAAAGTAGCCTATAATATGCCTATCCATGTCTGCTACCCCCCAGTGAATGTCCCGTCGAAATAGGCCCAGCCGTTTCGGAGACAATTCTCCCTACACGCTTAAAAAATTTAAACGATTAAAATGACAATGGAATCGCCAACTGTAAGGTTTAGTCAATTAAACAACGTGTAACAGATAAAATATATTATAAAGGAGTTAATTATAATGTTTAATTGCATGTTGATGTCATATCAACAGAACTATTATAACAATGGACACTAAACACTGAGAAAAACGTTTATTCATATAAAAACCTTGACATCAGGGTTAGGAAATGGTCGAACGGTCAATGGATACTTGAACAGTTATATATATAGCGTATAGACATATAGATATATATACAGTATAGACTTCCACCAATAACTGACTGCAGTTAAGGAAATTTCTTGAAATCTCGACATATTAAAGAAAAATATGGAACTAACTCCAAAAGCTCCAAGGCCGCAAGACCAGAATGTTTACATTTTAGGCTAGGCCGTAAATATTAATTGTATGATTTATCGTTTTATAAGCTCCTAAGTTCGTATACACTGTAGTTTACATTTCCATTCTTTGAATAATTTAATTTGAATTAATTGTTCTTTTCCAATTTACAAACAAACAAAAAAAAATTGGCAAACGTTTACAATTTAAAAATTATCTTTGAAAATCCAAAGATTACATGTTTTCTGTATTACATTTTTAATCTGTGGAAACTCTTAGTCAATGTAATTACTACGCGATGGTATATTTGGCATTTGAACAATTTCCCAGTGAACAAAATAAATTTAAAAAATGGGGGGTTATTTATTTGTATGTTCAACCCTAGCTGACAATTTACTTTTTATTGGTGGTCCATACAGAGTAAGAAATTAATAAACGATGATTAGAGTGGGTGAATGCGGTGGCTATCGGTTGTGCAACGACCAAGGCCGAGCCGTGCACTGCTTAACAAATTTAATGGTATCTTACGAAATCAGCGTCCTTACGGCCCAGCGCCTCACGTATTTCATCTAGTTATAGGGTTGTCAAACAAAATAACCATTTTCATAACACTATTTATCCATTTTTTCTTACTGTACCCCTACGGCACTTAGAACAAAATAACGAAACAAATGACACTTGTCAAAATAGGTTCAATCGTAAGAAACAAAGCAATAACTATTCTTCTGAGTCGAATGAAAATTATATAATACTAGCTTTCGCTCGCGACTCCGTCCGCGTGGAATTAAAAAAAACAAAAGTGAATAGCCTATCTGTTCTTCCAGACTATCTTCTACATCTATACCAAATTTCATCATAATCCGTTCAGCAGTTTAAGCTACAAACTCTAACAAACATCCATCCATCCATCCATCTAAACTTTCGTATTTATAATATTAGTATGATAATGGAATTCTCTTTTTAAAAAAACAATTAAATACGGTCATGTAAAAAAAAATCAACCATAAACGTCTTTATATGACAGATCTAAATACTTGTTCGAAGCGAAACACAACACAGTGGAAATCTCTAAGTAATCGGTATTTCCATATGCAATCTTTTAATATAGAGGCGGAAATACACATGCTAGAAAGTGGAATAGTAGCTGACATGTGAGCTATTGGCAGAATGCGTAAAATGCTACCGAGATCGTATGAGACGAGACGTGTCAATGACAAACTTCATACCCCACCGTCAATTTTCATGGACGTAGCTGTCATAACTTGCATGTGTATTCCAGGGCTTATATCTATGTTTATAATAGGGCTGTCACTACTATAAATGGTTATTTAATGGTCAGCTAGGGCTGTCACATTTCGTTTTTCCTGTATTTTCCTACTATTATGGGCACAAGTATTTACAATCAAATGTAATAATAATTATAATATTTCAGTAGTAATAAATTATCGCTCTAGTAGGCATCAAGATGTTAAGAAACTGAGCATCTTTTTGCATTGTATATAAAATGAATTTTGTATATAAAATAGGACAAAAATCTTACTTTTACTCAACTTTCAGCTGTTTTGAAGAGATTTCAGAAAGATAGTTATTAGTTTTGGTTAATAAAAACATAAGAAAACTTTATATTTCAAAGTTCCTGCTGTCTCTGTTTATTTAAAGTGAATAAAAGGGATGATTATATTAAAATACAAACGAAGTGTCTTAGGGTAAAATATATTAGCACCTGTCGCTTTACTCGCGACCTCTAACGAGCAAATAGCAAGCAAGGTGGTCCATGCAAATAGAACTTTAGGGGCCACAGAATTTATTACCGATTGATTAGGAAACCACGTTATACAAAAGTCTAGTCTTTGTAATTCCAATGAAAAGATATCGGTACTGCGTGAATTGTACCTATTTATGTGTTCAAACGGCAGATAGGAAAATCTTTTTAACGTTAATCAAGGCCATATGGGGTAAAACATACGATTATGCCTACCCTTATTTTATAGATCTTGTAAACACATATATCTATACTAATATAATCTATCTTGTATACTAATATAATAAAGCGTAAACACACACTTCTTTGTTGCCTAAGATGTCAGCAATTACAGCATATTTTTGAATAATCATTTCCTTAATAAAAAGCCCTACACTTACGTCATGCTTTAGGCTATATATTTTCACGCTATTAAACTTAGCGGGTAAATAAATTGTATAAAAACCCTAATGTGGGAAAGAGACCATAAGTTGCTGCCAACATCAAGAAAGAAAGATTGCTAAGGTTTGTCATGTCATGTCATTTTGACATTTTCTATTGATAATTTGACAAATGTAAACAATAAAATAAAGTTTTTATAATTTCACGCGGATGAATCCGCACACGAACAGCTAGTACACTATAAATTGCCATGCACACTTTGAAATCATAAAAACGATTTTTTATTACTTAAAAAAATAAACAGATTAATAAAAAATTATTATATTACAGAAGTCTTAATTAAATGTATTAATTTTATTCAGAAAAAAAAACATAACTATTTCATTATAAGTTTGTTACAAATAAAATTGTATTCACAAATTAATTAGCAATGAAAAATATATAATTGGAAGATTTTATCGAAAAGGGGATCAAGTATAAGGAAGTAAACAACATAAATATATTCCGTATACAAAAGTCAAATAATAATTATGTTTTAAAAAATAAATTGGCAGTAAAATTAATTTTATTACATAGCTGTTCCTTGCGACTTTTTTTTTTATAATATAAGGTGGCAAACTAGCAAGCGGCCACCTGAATCCTCCGAAATGGAAAGCGACTTCGCCCGCATTAAATTAAATAATAATAAATAATATACAAATGTTTCCGCTTCATAATATTAGTATAGATTGCTCGCGACTTCGTCTACGTGAAATTTAAAAATACCGCCTATGTTACTCAGCGATAGCGTAGCTTTTAAATGGTGAAAGATCTTTCAAAATCGGCCAAGTAGTTTTTGAGTTATTACGTATATAAAGAGGAAAGATTTGTATTTTTGGATTTTTGTATATATTAGATTCTCGCCAAAACTACTGGGCCGATTTTAAAAATTCTTTCGCCTTTTGAAAGGTAATTTATCTATGAGTAACAAACATAGGTTATATTTTTACTATTATTTTTTTAATTAAACGCATCCGAAGTCGAAGTCGCGACCAATAGCTAGTCATATATATTTTACATTTTCGACACTCCAAGAGGGGGCAGGTGACCTTCCCCTTACCTGGTGACGCTTATACCCCTTATGTAACATGCGAATGGAGGAACTTGATATTTGACACAGTTAAAAAATGCGTTGAGATCCGCGAAAACCTTTTTTTTTTTTTCATAATGATAATATTGGTTATGAACGATAGTCGGATTTCGACCAATGGGCGATGAGATTTTACTGGCTTTTTCTACGGTTAATTCAAGTAAGAATTATTCCTAGTGTAATTTAAAAAAACTTCTTTGTTTAAGTTTAATTTAACGTTTTAAATTAAATAAGGGTAATTGTTTACCTTACCTGAAACTTCTAAAATGGACCTTTAATTTTACAAGGGCGTAAATTAAAACATGTTTTTTTTTCGTTCGACAATTTTCGAAGATTAATTAAAAATGTTCAAAAATATTGAAGTATTTAATTTCAAGGGTATTTCCAATAAATGTTTTTTTATAATATAAGGTGGCAAACGAGCAAGCGGCCACCTGAATCCACCGAAATGGAAAGCGACCGCTGCCCATAAACATCCGCAATAACAGATGCGTTGCCTACCCTTAATTGACGGAGGAGACGCACATAAAGAGGACATTTCCCCTTCCTATGCGTATCCTCCACCGTCAGATCCACTTTTCCTTCCCATCCTTTCCTCTTAAGAAAAGGGTGAAAAGGGAAAGGGACTAAAATTAGGCCTCCGGCACCACACTCATCAGACGAAACGCGAAATTGCTTCCACTTCACGTGTGTTTTCTGTGTGGTCGTGGTATTACACCGGGCGAGCCGGCCCATTCGTGCGAAGATGTTAAAGCGGGCTCTACCACTATTGAAACAGTCGGTTTCTACTACAGAAACAAACACAGTTAATCTTCCCCTCTTTTTCTTTTATAAAAGAACAAGCAATTCCTTATCAACGGAGTTTTCGTCAATGGAATCCGACGTTGATAAAAAACAAATTCGAATAAGCGAACTTCCGACAGTAGTAAACAATTAACATAATTTCGTAATATCATAAAAGTATTAAATGTTTATGACTTAATTGAAGTAATTATGTACATAATTTCCCTATTCAATGGTTTTAAATAAATTTTAACGTTTTTATTATTTTAATGAATGCATACAACCACATAAGCACAGGAACAACATAATTTAATATTCCATCCGATTTTATACTGAATTGTACAATTTTCTTGACTTGGTCCCTGCACAAAGAAATTTCAACTTTAATGTCTACTAGCTTTCGCCCGCGACTCCGTCCGCGTGGAATTAAAAAAAATAAAAGTGAGTAGCATATGTGTTCTTCCAGACTATCCTCTACATCTATACCAAATTTCATCGAAATCTGTTCAGCCGTTTAGGCTACAAACTCTAACAAACATCCATCCATCCATCCATCCATCTATCCATCTAAACTTTCGCATTTATAATATTAGTATGATTTCCACTTAGGTAGTAGCATCGCAACAATTCTATGGAGTCTGCATTATTTCCACTAGCGCGACCGCGAAATCTCTACAAAATGACCTCCCAGAGAATTTTACTAATATTATAAATGCGAAAGTTTAGATGGATGAATTGACGTTTTTTAGAGTTTGTAACCGAAACTGCTCTATGTAGACGTAGAGGATAGTCTGGAAGAACACATAGGCTACTTACTTTGGCTTTTTATTTCACGCAAACGGAGTCGCGGACGAAAGCTAGTATAAATAAAGTAAGTTAGTTTTTAAATTGTTACAGACAATAAAGCGGTCATTACTTCAAATATCTGTAACGTAATAACGTCGACCCTGAAGATATAATTTGCCAGTTTAATTGTGTTAGAAATAAAAAAAATCAGGTCGTTACAAATTACGGAGTTAAAAGCCATGCGCACTTGGCCGTGGTGGATTGCGAAATAAACGAGCAACGAACACAATGTCTTTCTAGTACGCGGTTACTGACCTACGGTAATGAAAACAACGAATCTATGGAGTCGATGAATGATTCTTTTTGTTTACTTTTATAGTTTATAATAACCAAATCCATCTATACTAACTAATATTATAAAGACGAAAGATTTGTATTTTTGTATGTATTGAAATAACTCAAAATGTACTGGGCCGATTTTAAAAATACTTTCACCATTAAAAAGCTACGTTATCAGTGTGTAACATAGGCTATGTATATTTTTTATTTTTAATTACACGCGGGTGAAGTCCCGAGCAACTGCTAGTAGTATCTGCAAAATCCAAAAGTTTACTAATACAAATGTAACTAAAACTAAATGATTAGTTTTAAACTAAAAGGTACTAAATATTGTTCAACTTGCAACACGTTTTACTCCATAACGCATGTTTTTATTGGTTAGTTTGCATGCGTTATTGTTTAAGATTTGATTCATACTTAATCTTGGTATAAAAATTCAACAAAAATCGACGGACAATAATTCTCCACATATATCGCTGTTCTGATTACATAATGGCCACATCGCGTATTCAAACGAAACGTGTTTTTTCATCACGTTTCCTTTCGTTATGTGCCGTTAGCTAAGCGGGTCAGGTTCATGCGACGTATTCGCGAAGGTTACGAAGACTGCCCGCTGTCGTGGCTGTTTTACATTATTTCCATCCCTTACGATCTCATTTAAAAGACAGAGATAGCAATAGTGTAATTTTGAAATTCACGGTTACACTTAGTCATCTACAAATTATACGTTATATTACACTAGCTGTTCCCGTGCGGCTTCATCCGCATGAAATTATGAGAATTTTATTTTATTGTTTACATTTGTCAAATTATCAATAGCAAAAGTCAAAATGACATGACATGACTTGACAAACCTTAGCAATCTTTCTTTCTTGATGATGGCAGCAACTTATGGTCTCTTTCCCACATTAGCGTTTTTATCCAAAATATTTACCCCCTAAGTTTAATGGCGTGAAAATATATAGCCTAACGTATAAAAGCATGACGTAAGTGTAGGGCTTTTTATTAAAAAAAGAATTATTCAAAAATATGCTGTAATTGCTGAGATCTTAGGCAACAAAGAAGTGTGTGTTTACGCTTTATTATATTAGTATAGATATAGATATAGTAATAATAGTAATATAGTATAGTATAGATAGTATAGTATATAGTATAGATATAGATATAGAAGTATAGATATACAATTAATGTTGGATCACTTTAAACTGATATTTTAATATGTAAATATACGTTATTTGAACTATATTCAACTGAGTATAAGCAAAATTTGTATTGATATTTGCTTATACTCAGTTTACTGCTAAGTTTAATTTTATACCGCGTTTATTTGTAAGGCTGTAAGATAAGGTAATTTGTAAAATTATTCTATTATAGTATAAGGCGGTAGGTCTGTAAACACAAGGAGAAATATTTGTAAAAATCTAGAAACTTCGATACCAAACAAGTAAAATTAATTTTGATTGAAGATTTACATTAATATTATGTAAGTACCTCTTTAGTATTATAAAAAGAAAAAAAACTCACCTCAATAAAACCTTCATCTATCTGTCGGAAATTATTTCTGTAAATCAAAAGATCTTAATGTATCTGAAACATTAAAATTGGTAAATCCTTTATAAAAACACTTAATTCTTATTAATTATCAAAATATACTTAATTGCTTTTTTAATTAAGCTAACGTACGTGATTTTATATTAATACGGTAGAAAACAAAATGTTATCAATTCACTTAACCTCGAAAATACTCACATATATGAACTACGCATTATAAAGAGCTTTCGCCAGCGAATTCATTCGCGAGAAATTAAAAAAACAAAGTAACCTATGTGTTCTTCCAGACTTTTCTACACGAATATTAAATATCAAATTTCATCCATACTCATGCAACAATTCTGGTTATACTTTCTAACGAACATTAATCCAAACGCTGAATTAATTTAATAATTATTAATTAATAAATATGTTCACAAAAAATATTTACTAGTATTGCCAGATATTTGAAAATCGATAAAATAATTGCAACATGTTATGGGCATGTTATTATAGAAGAATCAGATGTAACATGGAAAGTTAGGGCCTGTCCCACAATGGGGATGTTTCCTAATGTTACAAATTCAAATAAAGTTATGTTTAATATTTTAAAGACAGTATTTTAAAACCTATAATAACATTTGGAGACCTTGAATGTTTGTCTCAATTGAAATATAAATTAAAAACGCTGCATTATTTTTTACCCTCCATTACTCGATCTCAAACACCAATCAGAGCACGGTGACGTCACTTCTTCGCAAACAACATGGCAGTGTGGCCTGCTTCAGTGAATGTCAGTGCATTTTGTAGTTATAATTTTTGTCTAAATGAATATAATAATTGAGTTTTCGTGTGTTATATTATGAGGACTCCATTATTAAGTGTTTTTATACTTACGACATATTTTACGAGCAAATGTTTCGATCAATATGACGAAAAAAAATAGTAAAACCTATTTGAGTAGCTAATTCAATTTGCATCTGGTCACATTGAATCAGCTGTCGTCAGTATTTGTCACAATTTTATAATCATAATTACAGTTACATTTTTTAAATTGATATTTTTGTATTCATAATTTATACTTTAAATGTTCTTTGCCATAAATAAGCAACAAAAAAATATAATATGTTGAAAGTATAACCTTCTCTTCAAAATTTCGTGTTATTGGTAAAAGATTTAACATAATGGAAACTGGATTCATCAAAGAAACTTAACGAAGATAGATTTTTGTTGGTGACAAGTTACTTTACTAGAAACACGTATTTACTTGTACCGGAGTTGTGAAACATGTAAAGATTTTTTAATAAGTATCAAAATTCAAGATGTCTGTTTTAGCATGACTTTGATAGAACTCGACGCGAGGTTTGTTAGCAAAAAAGTGACGTCATGAGGCGTTTTCGCGGTCTTTCGAGAAGTTGTTTTTGTAATGAAATGATGCGTATATGATTTTATTACATTTTTTTTCGTATTTAGATATGGATTATCTACAAAATAATAGCAATTCCAAAAATTAGGAAACATGCCCATTCTTGTAAATTGTCAGATAACAATCCAACGTATATTTTTTTTATTTTTTTTTAGAATAAAATATGTGATGGGTGTATCGGATTATGGTACTCTATTTGACAATGACGTCTGTTTTAAGCTATCTAAGCTTCTATCAGCCAGTGGTGGGAAAGGCCCTTAAAGTTATAAAATACACTAGTAGAGGTAGGCCTAGAAAGAGATGGATTGCGTGAAATGTGACATCAAGAAAGGAGTGATGAAATGGAAGATAAATAAACGTGGAGTAGGAAGACCAGGCGCACTGACGAGACGAGAACAAAATAGTGAATTCCCATATTAAAAATCAATGGCGATACTAGTGCCACGGTGTCAAGTGGTGTCAAGTGTCAATATAGAAGGTTAACAAGGCGTCAATAGTGATTGATACGGTTATGTTAAAGTACCAAATATGTTGAAATCTAGTTTAAAAGAGCATACCTCCCTATATGTTTTTTAAATTCTGGTCTGATGAAAGTTCAGTTATTATTTCGATTTTTTTTCTAATAAGATTTCTTCTTGTTAATTTGAAGTTTCTATACATTTTTTGCGTTGAAACGAAATTTTTTTTAACTAATTGCGTGGTGATATTATAGGCGTTAAGATGAAAGATATTATTTTTGGTTATGTTTTTAAAATGTTTATAGAAATAAATTACTTACGGATTTGAAATGTTTAATTGTAAATTATAGTCAAACAAGAGTGTCTCCCAGTGAGAGCCGTTATCGGCTGATTCTGTTAGAAAACATCTAAAATTTACACGGATGTATAAAATAGAAAAAGAGGGCGCTATCTTAATCAGATATCCTTGGCGCTGTACACCTAATAAACACACACTTCTTTGTTGCCTAAGATATCAGCAATTACAGCATATTTTTGAATAATTCTTTTTTTAATAAAAAGCCCTACACTTACGTCACGCTTTAGGCTACATATTTTCACGCCATTAAACTTAGGGGGTAAATATTTTGGATAAAAACCCTAATGTGTGAAAGAGACCATAAGTTGCTGCCAACATCAAGAAAGAAAGATTGCTAAGGTTTGTCATGTCATATGTCATTTTGACATTTGCTATTGATAATTTGACAAATGTTTGACAAATGTAAACAATAAAATATAGTTTTTTTTAATTTCATGCGGATGAATCCGCACGAGAACAGCTAGTATATTATAGAATAGTATTAGCATACACTAGCTACGACGACTCCGGCCGCGTAAAATTTAAAAAAAAATCAATTATAAATAATATAGCCCATGTTACTCAATAATAACGTAGCTTTCTAATGGTGAAAGAATTTTTGAAATCCACCCATTAGTTTTTGAGTTATTCCAATACGTACAAAAATGTAAAAATACAAATTAATAATATTAGTATAGATTAAAAATAGAAGCCATGAGTTGCTTAAAACACGTGTTTCGTTTGTCACTCTGAAAAAAATATCAATAAAAAAAGTTTTCAGTACTTTAATTTTCCTCCTTTCGTTCTTAGAATACGATATCTAGCTGACTAATGGAGTTAAATGGCTACCCTTTGGTGACATGCAAAAACGCTTGACTAGAAAAAGAAATCTACAACTGATTGTAAGAAACCCGTGAAATTAAATGGGTTTTACACTGAAATTACCTAATGATCTTAGTTATAATCTATTATTATTTAATACAATTAGTAATTAATCTTATCTTATTAATATTAAAGTTTTTATGAATGTTTGTTGGATGAAATTTGATTTTCATGTAAAACAAAGTCTGGAAGAACACATAGGTTACTATAATCAAGTTTTTTTAATTCCTCGCGGACGGAGTCGAGTGCGTTTGCTAGTTCTTTTTATAAATAGAGGTATACGATATAGCCGTATAAAATTATGGAGTAAGTTGACAATTATTCTTTTTTTCTCTCTATATTTAGACAAATAAGGCCTTCATTTTCATCGAAAATTTAAAATGTATCTATATTCCAACAATAGTGTTATTTCAACTAATTATAAATTATTGACAAACAATTATTCTTTGTTATAACAGCTTGTTAATTATTCGTATCCCTGAAAGTATTTTCAAGGTCAATCAGAGGTCAATATCGACGTAATAAAACTACATTCCAAGCAAGTTAAACTGTAATTAACAGTCAAAACATTTCTCAAGAAGTTATTGACCTCAAACATGCAATACTCTGTTCACAATTCTGAGAATTAGGTTATATTTAAAAAAATATTACTTTACTCTTTGACATGTTTGATAATAGCTCAATTATCCTTAACAATTGTAGTTAATTTGTATTAAAAATTGTTTTGTTTCATGCCAAGTTTATCGATAGTATTATACTATCGGCTGCTAATTTACATTACCATTTTAAACACTCTTAATCATACTAATATTATAAATGCGAAAGTTTAGATGGATGGATGTTTGTTAGAGTTTGTAGCCTAAACGGCGGGACGGATTTCGATGAAATTTGGCATAGATATAGAGGATAGTCTCGAGGAACACATAGGCTTGACACGAGACTTGCATTTGTTTTTTTAATACCCCGCGGACGGAGTCGCGGGCGAAAGCTAGTTTACATATAGTTCTTTGGTGTTTTTAGGTTGGACTGAAGCAACGACTGTGATATCCACGCATCTATTAAATAGAGATCATTAAATCGTGATATAAAATATGAAAGAATGTCTACTCTAATTATTGCATTATAAACTATAGAATATAATAAACATAAATAAAAATTGTCTGATGCAAGAAACGCGGCAGCTGCATCATTGTTTTTATGCACATTCTATTAGCGTATATAATTACGTACTAGATGATGAATATGGAATGCAATTGTGTGGTAAAACCATCTATTACAATTATAATAAAAAATGCACACGCACTTGTCTAGGATAAACAGATCGTGGCCATAGGTAACAAAAGTTCTATAACGTTTTTTTTAATTTCCAATTTCCACTGCACCATAAACTGTGCTTAGGACACGTAAGTTTATTACTAGCTGTTCCTGTGCGGCTTCATCCGCATGAATTTATTAAAAAAAATATTTTATTGTTTACTTTTGTCAAATTATAATATCAACTACACATTTGTACTTGATAATTTGAAGACATTTCTTTACCATACGTATTAAATATGATTTAATAAGTAAATCTATACTATTATAATAAAGCGAAAACACACACTTCTTTGTTGCCTAAGATGTCAGCAATTACAGCATATTTTTGAATAAACTTTTTTTAATAAAAAGTCCTACACTTACGTCATGCTTTAGGCTATATATTTTCACGCTATTAATTTCACGCGGATGAATCCGTTCGCGAACAGCTAGTTTAGTATAAGGCAGGCAGTATAAGTAAGTACCCTGACATAAACTTAAGTATTTAATTGATTCACTTGAAGATTATAATTGAAAAACAGGTAAATAATTGTTCATTCATTAGTATACCACTTTGTTGGTTTATGTTAGCTTAGTCACGTTTTAATCTTGTTATTTATTGTAAACGAAGACGTTAAAATGCTAAATGCGCAATATTTCATTGTTAGGTTAGGTTAGAATATCTACAGACTTCGGCTACAGTACATAAATGTAGGGATTTTAAAATAATTAGGTATACAAACATTTATATTCTTGCCGTAGTTAAATTAATCTGAGGTTTAATTAAATTAAGACAATGAGAAATCGATAAACGGAACTCTCCAAAATAGCAAAATTCTGTGCTGTTATTACGCGAATAATTTCTCTATAAACTTCAATATCGCGATTTATAAAAGACTAGCTGTTGCTCGCGACTTCGCCCGCGTGAAATTAAAAAAATATAGCCTATGTTACTCACAAATAAATTACCTTTCTAACGAAGAACGAAAGAATGAAAGAATTTTCAAAATCGGCCCAGTAGTTTTTCAGTTATTTCAATACATACAAAAATACAAATCTTTCCTCTTTATAATATTAGTATAGTAGATATAAACTATTTTACAATCACAAACCATAGCCCACTAGGTTAATCTTATTTTATAGTTTAATCGACATATTACATCATAATATTAAAAATCACAGCTACATATAATTGTTGAATTAAAATCATTTTTACATCAACACACAAACATCATGCTTTCCAATATTTTAGATTTAATTTATGATTTGATTACAGGCACAATGGGATCACTGCCGCGCGTTTCTGTGGTCACCGGGCAGAAGGTGTCGACACCGGCCGGACCTCTAACAAATATGATGGACAATCTCACAGCTAGAGATGCCACCGCTCTAGTATACAAAGGTGACGTACATCAACTTGTCCTTGTCCCAAGAGCACAGTATGTGCTGCTCTTCCATACATTTCTATCAGCCATATCTGAATCGACTCCCTTCTTAAGCATATCTTCTTCGGTCTTCCCTTTGTACAAAGATGACGTACGATGACATCTGAGCGAATGTGATGAATGAAATGCAAGAAATATGACGATTGACGTCACAAAAAAATTACGTTAAAAAAAAACATGTCTCATGCCAACTCCGGTCGCGTTTTAGTCGCACGAAAATGGTCGTAATTTTATTTTATTATTTCTAGCTCAATGGTTGAATATTTTCGAGTCAATTTTTTTATGGTTATTTTATAACAAGTAGAATCGTTTAAAAAAATACATGCATATTCCTTAGGATATTAGTATCAGCCTAGAAGCATATAATAGTGGTTAACAAATGTGATGAGTTGAAAAAAAAAGAAAAATAGACACTCTCAGCATTTGTATTGCCACATATTAGACTGAGCTTCCAAAGCTCGCAGACTTTACTTATTAAAAAGCTTAATTGTTATACTATTAGTTAATACTTGTATGTTCTTCAAGCGAATAGACAATTATCCTTTGGACAGTTGCCTATCATATGTTGAAGTTGGAAAACTCACTAATTTTACTTACATAAACAAAGCAGATTTTCACATTTATGTTAAAGAATATAGTAACAACAACTAAGTAAATACTAACACACACTTTCAGTGGACTTTCGAGAGACCAGTGCCTGTTAAATCTGTCTTTAAAGTTAAAGTTGCCCTAAAACTGAACTTTACTTTATTTTAATGCTAAATTTGTATTGGGGCATTATTGTCCTTTAATAAGACCTGCCTGTAAATACTAAATATTATTAATAAATATTTTATAGTTAGGATTGTCCTTAGAGCCGTGATCTACGTGGATAATCTAAGGTCTTCCGTACACGAATAGATTCAAGCAGAGTTCTGCCAGTAGTATGTCGACCGAGCTGTATCCGTCTCCATCAGCCCTAAGAATGTAAAGACCTCATTGATGTTTACTAATGAAATCTATCAATCAGATGAGACGAGTTGCGTACGTGTGAGCTACGCGGAACTGCAGGCGCGGACAAACGCGTTGGGCAGAGCCATCGCCGCCCACGCTCGCCCCATTGGACCTAACAGGGATGGCGATTATGTGATAGCTGTGTGCATGGAGCCAACACATAAGTGAGTGTTACTTAGTCTTTTGGTACACACATTATTTTTTAAGAAGTCTATAATTTCCTTACAGATCAATACTAAAACGAATTTTAACTACTTAACCTCGTAAAAGCTTACAATCTGAAAGACGTAAAATTTGTAAGAAATGTGAAGTTAAGCGTAGCGACTCTGTTAAACATTTAAATTTCATGTCAGTATACGGCCATTACAATACTCTCGCCGTGTAACTAATATTTCACTAAATTCTTGTATTATTTTTCAGTACGATAATGACACTGCTAGCGATATGGAAGGCGGGTGCTGTGTATGTGCCGATGGACCCGAGCTTCCCGCAAGGCAGAATTTCACATATCTTGAAGGACGCGGAGCCTTCTCTTGTTATATATGATAACACAGGTAAAGTGTACTTACAGACTGTGTAGACATTCTAAATAGATAAATCTTCAAATTACTTTAAAATAATTAGATTAATGTTTAATTTGATAACGCCTGGTATTTTGGAATTGCAAAAATATTCATTTAAAAAAATATATAAGTTTGCATCAGGCGCCGTATTTATTTTGTTATTTATTCCAGCAAATCCCTCTATGTTCTCTGGGAGTGGTATACCGGCGGTATCATTCGACGAGCTCTCTTTAGAAGCCAGTGGCTTACCAGGAGATAAGCCGAGTGAAGCGGAGGTACTATTGCAAGCCACTGCTGAGAGCATTGCGATTGTTCTTTACACGTCTGGAAGTACTGGAATACCAAAAGGTTTGTTTTATTTATTTTTTAAGACAAAATGGCGAAGAAAATTTCATGATAAAAAATAGTTAAAAGTCTTGATTTCAATAAATACTTATTGCTATTATTTTTAACTGTAAATATAATTGTTAGGTATTGTTCGATGTAGGCAAAGTAATTTAAAAAACGTAGTTTTATCTTTTTGATTTAAAAATAATTGCCGCGTACTTGGAAATAATGATAATTGTATTTATAATACTTTTAAGATTGCATGAAGTTAAGTCATTTAAGTGTTCGCTTAAGGCCGTCACTGTAACTTAAACCGCATTAAGCACAATGGTATTGGATTTATACGTTTTTTAATGATTTTTAATTGCAATATCCATTATGATAGTTAATGAAGATTATTAGCAATGGTACCTACTTTAATAAAAAAATATATTAAGTCGAAATAAAATTATAATTGTATTATAAACAATGAAACGAGTAAAGTCCAAAGTCTCAAAGCTGCCAACATCATTCGAATGCAAATAAAAAACAAAGGATTCCGTATTCTCTGTATATCCTATATATTCTCTATCTCTGTATTATATTTCGTAAAGATTTGCTCAAACAAACTTTCGCATGTATTTATTATTTATTAGTAAGATAAAAGATAAATATTCTTTCCAGGAGTGCGTTTGTCATATTCAGCAATCTGCAACCGCCTCTGGTGGCAATTCCGTACTTTCCCGTACACGGACAATGAAAAGGTCTGCGTTTGGAAGACGGCTCTAACTTTCGTTGACTCTGTTTGTGAGATCTGGGGGCCTTTGCTACACGGCAGAACCCTACTTATACTATCAAGAGAGACGACTCGAGATCCTCAGAAATTGGTTCGGGTCCTAGCGGAAAATGAGGTAAGTCAAATAGTTAAAAGCAGTAAAATCACTATAGAATATTAGAATCTTTTTTGAATGCGTTTGTATTGAATTTACTAACATATTTAATATTTCAGGTACATCGTTTGGTATTAGTGCCAACGTTACTCCGGTCTATTCTAATGTACCTCTCTTTAAACCGCTCTGAAAGACCACTCCAATCCCTCAAGCTGTGGGTCTGTTCTGGTGAGACTCTCAGCAAGGAACTGGCGGGACAATTCTTCCAGTATTTTGGTGATAACGAAGGATATAAGCTGGCCAACTTCTACGGGAGTACAGAGGTTATGGGCGACGTGACATTCTACGTTCTGGAACGTTCTGAACAATTGGATGTACATCCTACGATACCGATCGGTGAGTATACAGATTTCTCTAAGAGCGCACACCTTAGACTAAAGTATCGCACAACTGTTAACTCTCGCTTTGATTCCTATGATCTTATATGGAGGTAACACTACTCGATTTTTAGTTGTGCAACTAAACAGTTGAATTGGCTGCGAAACAATCGACAATCGACCAAAAAGTTGTGCGATAGTTTAGTCAAAGGTCCCGCTCTAAGAATGTATTAATTCTTCTCTTTTGTTTGTTTTAATGAACTAAAGAGTGAAATTTTGAACGACCAATAGCAGAATGAAGAATGAACGAACTTAAAACTTATAGAAAACTATTGAATGAACCCATCAATTGACAAATGAATGAATTTAGGAAAGCCGGTCGACAACTGCGCCATCTATCTGCTAGATGAGGAGATGAACCCCGCACGCGAGGCGGAGCCGGGCGAGGTGTGGGTGGCGGGTCGCAATCTAGCGGCGGGCTACGTCGGCGGACAGGCGCCGGAGAAGTTCTGTTACAACCCGCATGCCTCACATCCAGGTACCAAAACACGAAGTTAAAGCACTAAATATCCTAAAGTTGCCATATTTTTCCGTTAAAATACATTAGCACTGTACTGAAATATGACAATCGATTAATTTATAATAATATTTGTCAGAATTATTCTTCGATAAGTTCTAAACACAATATAGCCATCCCTGTCATTGTATTTAACGAAAACAAAGATAGCAATATTATTTTCGTATTATTGGTGAACCAATTGAAAAGTTTAAATTCACGGTTACCATAATATCCACTATCACAATTAAAAACTAGTATTTCTTCATCTATATCTAAACTAATATTATAAAGAGGAATGATTTGTATTTTTGTATCTATTGTAATAACTCAAAAACTACTGGGCCGATTTTAAAATTTCTTTCACCATTAAAAAGCTACCTTCACCGGTAAGTAACATAGGCTATATTCTTTTTCTATTTTTTTAATACGTAACTGTTGCTCACGACTTCGTCTGCGTGATATCAAAATGAAATAAAAAATATAGCCTATGCTACTCAGAGATAAGTTACCCTTAAAATGTTTTTTTTCGTGAATCAAATACATACAAAAATACAAATCTTTCCTTTTTATGATGTTCCAAAATTTAGTATTAGTATGGATAAGTCAACAATTAATTTGACAGTACGTTCAATAATTTCATAACGAGTACATATCCTAACAGATTTTGGGAAACTATACCGAACTGGAGACTTCGGTGTTCTACACAAGGGGATGGTATTATATGCGGGCAGGACTGACTCGCAAGTCAAGATCCGAGGCCACAGAGTAGACTTATTAGAAGTTGAGACTGCAGTAGCTGCTGTGGAGGGAGTTGAGAAAGGTAAAGAAATATTTTTATATCTATTTACTTAGTGTAAGAGCGGGCGCACCTTTGACTTAATTATCGCACAACTTTTGTGTAATTGTCGATTGCTTCGCTTTCAACTGTTTAGTTGCTAAAAATCGAGTAGTGTGCGCACCTCCAAATAAGCTCATAGGAATCAAAGCGAGACTAAAAAGTTACGCGATAGTTTAGTCAAAAGTGTGCTCTTACTATAGAAAATTGTACTCTGAGAGAGTTAACAATCAATGTAAAAAAATATTACAGTAGAAATTGTGAAACTTAATATTAGCAAGATTCATCTAGCAACAGTGTAACTATAATATAAACCATCACATTCCCAGCGGTGGTTCTCTGCTATGGCCTGGATCGTGGCAATCCTGAAGTGCTGGCCTTCGTGACCGTGCAGCAAAGCGCGCGGCTCTCGGCGCACCACATAGAAACAGCACTCAAGAACTCTCTGACACATTATATGTTACCACAGGTATCCTTTGTTTAATACGTGATACTCATTCATAAAGAAAGAGGGCGTACATCTTTGACTAAAACACGCACAACTGTTGTGCTATTGTCGACTGTTTCGCAGACAATACAACTGTTTAGTTGCACAAATAAAAAATGAGTAGTGTTACCTCCATATTAGCTCATAGGAATCAAAGCGCGACTAAACAGATCTGCGATAGTTTAGTCAAAGGCTCTCACATTTACAGACGTAAATAAGAGGGTGACTATATAAATCTTGGTCAACGCACTAGTAGACCTGTCCTAATTTTAGATTCTTTCCCTGTCCACCCTTTTCTGTTAAGGAAAGGATGGAAAGGGAAATTGGAATTGATGGTGGAGACGCTAAGGAAGGGGAAATGTCCTCTTTTCGTTCGTCTCTTCATCTGTCAATTAAGAGTAGGCAACGCAATTGTGGATGTCTATGGTGGTTGCGTTTTTTAGGCTAATTTACATGGCCGCTTTCTTTGGCACCTTATAATATAAAAAAAGTAGAACTAAATAGGTACTGCCTCTTATGAATGTTTCTTAAATGTTCTTTTCTTTTATGTTTACTCTATAGGTAATCGTTATAGAGAGTGTTCCTTTATTGGTGAACGGCAAGGTCGACAGACAAGCGTTACTCAAGATGTACGAGAACACTAACAATAATGGTAAGGCATCTTTGACGTTTATGTATATTTTATTTTCCTACCAGAAGTCATTTTATGCCTGCAACATACACCAGGTTTTAAATTAACGGTCATGCCGTTCAGTTAACACTGTGTTTGTAGGCAGTTCAACTGATGGTTAAAATGTTGCTTACACACGGACAGTTTTAACTGAAAAGCTCAACTCTTCAGTTAAAACTTACATAAGTTTAAGCATACATATGCGTACGTAGCGAGCTTAATAAACGAATATTGCTTGTTTCTAATACTCAACTCACTCCCTACTATCTCAAATTATTATTGTTTACTAGCCCACTACTCCATCCTCGTGGAATTAAAAAAAAAACAAAAGTGAGTAGCCTATGTGTTCTTCCAGACTATCGTCTATATCCATACCAAATTTCATCGAAATCCGTTCAGCCGTTTAGGCTACAAACTCTAACAAACATCCATCCATACATCTAAACTTTTGCATTTATAATATTAGTATTAGTATGATTAGATTGATTTATTTAAAGTTGTATTTTTTACTTTCACAGACGACTCTGAGATATCTTTCGATATTGACTATAGTGGAGTGGAAGCTGAGAATTTAGAAGCAGCTAAGGTCCTCTTCGAGACGGTGGGAGAGGTACTCGGGAGGGCGGCGAGAGGGACGCTCTCAGTGAGGGCGGGCTTCTACGAGCTGGGAGGGAACTCACTTAATTCTATTTACACTATCACTAGACTGAGAGACAAAGGATACTATATTGGTAAATTATTACATGATTTGTCAAATGTTTTTATAGGAATACTAGCTTTCGACCGCGACTCCGTCTGCGTGGTATTAAAAAAAACAAAAACAAGTCTATGTGTTCTTCCAGACTATGCTCTACATCTATGCCAAATTTTATGAAGATTCGGTTAGCCGTTTAGGCTAAAAACTCTAACAAACATCTATCTTGCTATCCATCTAAACTTTCACATCATATCATACTTCATACTAATATTATAAATGCGAAAGTTTAGATGGATGGATGGATGTTTGTTAGAGTTTATAGCCTAAATGGCTGAACCGATTTCGATGAAATTTGGTATAGATGTAGGTGATAGCCTGGAAGAACACATAGGCCACTCACTTTTGTTTTTTCTTAATTCCACGCGGACGGAGTCGCGCGCAAAAGCTAGTTTATAATATTAGTAAGATTGCGATATTGATAATGGAAATTATTAAATGTTTTATCTTAAGGATTTTAATAGTTTTAATGCAGAAGAAGCAGTATGAAATAAATTGAATTAAAAATATACTACCGGCCTAATACAATTAGGTTTTTAACTAGAATTTGAAAATTAGATATCAAACTTAGCATAAATTCTACTAAAAAAATCTATTCTACAGAGATAAGTGAGTTTCTGGGAGCGGCCAATCTTGGCGATGTACTGACACACATGAGCTGCGGTTCGGACCACGCGGCTGGCGGCTACGACCACAAGTTCAAAGCAGTGCCGATGGCTGAAGATCATGAACAGCAAGTTATCGAGTAAGTGCTCCTATCACAAAATCCCTATACTCTATAATGAACTAGCGACACGCCCTAGTTTAACACGGGCCTAATGCTAATACGAAAATGTGATTATTTACTACATCACATTAGAAACGTCTAAAATTATTATTTCTCAACTATATTATACGTGCATTACCCATAGAAATCTTCCTCTGAATCACTCTATTTATAAAAAAAACTGCATCAAAATCTGTTGCATAGTTTTAAAGGTCAGTATACATAGGGACAGACAGACAGCAGGAAGCGACTTTTTCATACGAGTACTATTGGAGTTGCAAGAATTTACTGGCTCGATCATATCCATATAGACTCAAATATTCGTCTTCTCATTGGTAATATGTGACGAAAGAGCCCTTTCGCTACAGTTTACAGTAAAGTGTTCAGACTAAATAATCATAAACTTGACTTACCTAACAGAAGACAGTTTTGACAGGAATTTTAGCAAAAATATTTGTAAACTCTCAATTATGCAGGGTTATTTTTTAATTTCCAGCATGATCGTATCGTCGTTCTACGAGAAGGCTGAGTTAGAACAGTTCTTGAAGCACGAGATCGCGACTGAGGACTACGCGCACTGTATCCGTGCTTGCTGGGACGCTCTGCTGCAGGCCAGACTCAGCGTCGTTCTAGAAGATCGTGAGTATATGTTACTTTGACTGGACTGGCAACCAGATCTAAATAAGCGACGTACTCTTAGACTTCATATTGGAAAAAATAGAATGTGTTTAATGGTACACAACAACAAAAGAGCAAGAGAATCACTAAATTTTAAATCAAGAGATAAGAACTAGTCTTATTGTGTACAGAGAAAAAGATAAGAACAACTAGAAATCCAGGGCACTTAAGTCACGAAACTCTAACTTAAATGATTGTAAAAATATTTTCAGATTCAGGAACATCGGTAGCGGTTGCATTGAATTTTGATGCACGGGATGAGCCAGAGATCGAATTGAACGGAGGTCTCGCCAAAATCATGACTTTCCTTGAATTCATTGAGAGCTCTGTTAGAGATACCATGCTGCCTGAGGGAAAGGGTAAGCGTCACTTTTATGTATTTTGTCTTATTTGCCATTTTAATATAAAAAAATATACAATAAGCTTTAAAGAACTTTGGTCCTTCGAGTCGGATAAAAATGTTCTGATATCTAGGTACGATTCTGCACTCCTTTATGATGGCAACAGCTGCCTCATTGAGCCCCCAAGACAATGTAGCAGCGATACGAGCGTTGGAACATGGCACTATGAGGATTGCACGCGACAGACGTTTCCATGGAGTGTTTACTACAAACACAAGTCCCTTAACACAGGTATAAGATATGAACTTAAATTCAAACTGTTAACTTCAAATTGATGAAATTCACAAATCAAAAAATAAATGGGCACATAGTGTATGGAACTCAGGCCTATCTATATTATAAAAATGAAAGATTTGTATTTTTGTATGTATTGAAATTATACTTAAAACTACTGGGTCGATTTATAAAATTCTTTCACCATTAGGAAGCTACGTTATCAGTTACTATCATAGGCTATATTTTTTTATTTCACGCGGACAAAGTCGCGAGTAACAACTAGTAAAATATAAGACTGGAACTTGTCAAATCTGTGAAGCAATAAAATAATCTTATTCTATTCTTTACAGCAATTGGGTACTGACGTACTCGGCTTCCAAACCTTACTGGATTACCAAATAAACGAATACATCGACCCTAACGGAGACAGAATCTTCGGGAAAGCGCCTGATGATATGAGAGCTATCGTCTGTTGGAAACCTATTGAATAGTGTTGCTATTTAAAAAGTGTAGGTATCTTTACTCTATGGTATTAGTATTGTTAAGTCATAGACTAATGCACTTCCTAATAGAATAGACACATCCAAAGTAATAGCAGTGTTATGAGAATTTATTTTAAGTTTTTTTTTAACTCATTCCAACTTGATTTCTGGCCAGTGTGTTAAAAACCGTTAAATTGATGTAACTTACAAGGCCTAAATATGTAAAATTAAACATTTACTTAGATTATTTAAATTACTTTTAAATGATACAAGAAATATTTGTAATTTATCTGTTATTAAATTTCAAGTAAATAATTATATTGGCAACATTATATTGTAGCATTATTGATATTTTGCTATGAATATTAAAGAAAGTGGAAATAAAACGTTTTTATAAAAAAAATGGTCTTATAAATTTAATCTAGACCATTCCAAGCAATGGCTCGTTTAGGTTTTATTGGCTGGCGCTAAGCATTAGTTGTAAATATAATAGTAGCATAAAAGTAAATAAGATATATATTTAATCTTTAATTTAATATTGGCCACTACACAGTACATAAACCGTAAAAAAAAGTGATTTTTCAAATGATTATTTATACAGCACCCCTATACATATTTTAATTACAAAAAATTTTAAAATCTTGCCTAATTATTAGTTAAATGCCTTAGTGTTTATGTAATATGATAATAGTACAACATTGTAATTTATAATTATAATTGTTAGATCACAATTATTGCCTACTTAATGTTAAAATAGTAGTAACATACCAAGGGCGATGCCAAGGGGGGGGGGGGTAGCAAGAAGGGCAGCGTTCCTCTCCCAGAGTGAAAAACCTAAAATAGATATAAAATGGTAACTGCGTCTAGACCTAACCTATATCATCGACTGGTGACGCCCATATTTTATAATAATTTGTTGATAAATTGCAGTTTGTGAAGACAAATTTAATATCTTCATATTAGAATTATTTTTAGAACAAAAACAATCCAGTTATGTACATTGTGATAAACGCACAGATTATATAATAGAAACAAAATATAGCGTTAATTTTGACAGTTATTAGATTATTGTATTATTAGTAAGATCTCTACTTCATGTTTATTGTGATAAATTAATATTTAAGGTTATTTTAATTGTTACGAATTATTATTTTAAAATAAAATTGTAAAAAAAGAGAGTATCGTTTTCTTTTTAAAATATCCCTAAGATAATTACCACAAGGTAATTTCCCTTTTATATTTTCCATTTTCATCAACTTCCTCACTTCTCTCCTCTCCTGCCGATAACCTTAACTCAACTGTCCGTGATATTAACAATGACCTTGGGAACGTCCTTTGATGAAGCCGATTTCATGACGTCAATCTATACAAGACTGAAGTTATAGTTATCTGTGGATTAAAGCAGATTCCAATTATAATACTAGGAATAGTATTATTATATATTTTATTATTAAGCAGGAAAAGTAGACGTTAGTATTCCCAAATGAACAATGTAAATTATAATATGATAATCACCAAGAGAACATGAATAAAGAAAAATGAAAATAGTTAAAAATCTTAGAAATATGACAATTTTACATTACCTTATAACTTTGGCGTCTACTTCGACTCGACCTTTAAGTAATTGGTCTCACCACATCTCAGATGTAGACCTTTGTAGGGTGGAATTTAAATAAAAAAATCTTTCAATTTTCATATAATTTAATACTGAGTGTAACCATCAGCTACAGATAATTGTTATTTTCGACATTAAAAGCATTAATTTTGTATTAATATAAAATCAAACATACATATTCTAAAGACTAGTATTATTGACTAGAAAATCCTTCCATTTCCTTCCAAATAATATACATGGTGTAACTAGACTTGTGTAAATCAGCTCCGAACTCATTCAAAAGATCAACTTTGAACAATTGAGTGGCTCTACAATCAATTAGCAGTTCATGGCTCAACACGTTACTATAACTATGGGAGCTATTGAGCGGTGATCCGGTGATTCGCTCACACCTCTATGTAGGTAATTGAGCCGATCTGTGAGCCGGTTCACTGATCGGCTCAATTTGCTCATTGACGGTCATCAATTAATTAGTGGTAAACATAATTACATGTAACTTGTGTGCAGTTTGTAAATTGTTTTATGACGTCACGCGCCATCTGAAACCACTAAACAGAAAAGCGCGGGACCATTATATTCTAAATTTGAATATAATTTTAACAATAACTAGGTTTCGCCCGCGACTCCGTCTGCATAGAATTAAAAAAGTAAATTATGTAGCCTATGTGTTCTTCTAGTCTATCTTCTACATCTATGACAATTTTTATCGAGATCCGTTCAGCAGTTTAGGCTACAAATTCTAACAAACATCCATCTAAACTTTCGCATTTATATTAGTTACATGAAAGAAGACTAGATATAATAACAATCTGTATTTCTAAAGATAAAATATGCTAACAAATATAACAGTTTCTATTTTTATCTAAATATATATTATTAATTTTTCATAAAATACTAGATTCTATTCAAACGAATATTTTATCCATATAAGAGTTTTGGATACTGTATGAAATCAATGTATTTCTACAAATACATTTTTTCTACCACTACGAAGATATATCTATCAAACTTCTAATACATTTTAAAAAGTTACCTATATTTTTTTAACAAATTTCATATTCCCTATAAGGGTCCATTTCATCTAAAAAGTCTCTAACATCTGACACTCTTAGGAAAAAGAGGATTGATTGATTCACAATTTCGTTCATTCATTCACTTGCTCACTCATAATTAGTTTAGCTACAGAATTATAATGAACACACACACATTAGTAGAAGTCACAAATTAATCTTGTCCCACAATGCTTGTAAGTTGCCAGATAACAATCCAACGTATAAAATATGTGATGGAAATATTTAATTCTGGAAATATTCAATTATGGATTTTGGTACATCTGACAGTTACGTCACTTATAAGCTATCTGATCCTTTATCAGCCAGTGGTGGGACAGACCCTTAAATAGCCAAAAAAAACAATACATTTCAGCATTTCCACTAATAAAACAGCTTTAACACTTTCCATGCCACTAAGATTTCGCAATTGAACTCGCCTAGCAAGTCGGTGGCATTAAAAGTGTTAACAGAACCACGTCTTAACCGGATGTCGTGTGCCATCCGTGGACAGGCTCTGTCAAATACCACCGATACCTGTCACCCCGTACTTCGCCAGTTCCGGTACATTTATATCATCCAGATCCGGTTTGATCGAGTTATAACCGGTTATATCCGGTTTCGATTGTATGAAATCCGGTTTAACGAGTACGTAGTCCTCGGTACCATCGTTGAGGTCTATTATTGGCTCTTTAGGTGTATCGTAGTTGGTTATGTTTGCCTCATTTAGTAGTTTTAGTGATTCTTCTAATGCTAGTGTACGATTGTGGTCAGGGCTGTGGCCACTGGTTGAAGGTGTTGTGGTGTTGCCAGATCTGCGGTGGTGGAGGGAGTTAGTGGTGGAGCCGATGTATGGCGGTGGTTGTGGCCGGTTGTAGTTTCCAGCGAGGTTGGTGCTCGATTTCGGACTGTACGGTCTCACGAGACTGTTGTTGGGACTGAAATAAGTTAAAAAAAAACAAATTATTTTTTATTAAAACATCTAGCTATAGTCTATAATTAACTAGCTGTTGCTCGCGACTTCGTCCGAGTAAAGTAAAAAAATATAGCCTATGTTACTCACAGATAAATTGCCTTGCCTTTCTAATGGTGAAAGAATTTTTAAAATCGGCCCAGTAGTTTTTACGTAATTCAAACACATACAAAAAAACAAATCTTTCCTCTTAATATTAGTAACTATAGATTTAAATTGAATTGATTGTTCTTTGATATCTGGTATTGCCATAACAAATTATTCTCTAAAATTTTATTTAAAACAATTCTGATATTCCTAAAAACGTAAATAATATTTTTACCTGACTCCTAAACTTTTGTTGCTGTTGTTATCCGCTTGCGTCTGCTCGGTGTTGCCAGTGCCATATCTGCAAAGTTCCACTCTCCCTGATTTGTGTGCTCTGAAAAATTTAATACTTATATTATAAACAAGCTATTGCTGGCGACTTTCTCAGCGTGGATTTGAAAAAATAAACCCTATGTTACTTAGTTATGTTATCATATAGCTTTTTAGTATTGAAAGAAATATTGCAATCGGCCCAGGAGTTTTTAAGTTATTTCAATACATAGAAACATACAAATATTTCCATTTTATAACATCAAGTATAAATAGAGATTTATAAGAAACTTTTACGAATGGGTTTATTTGTTAATTAATAAAATCATTAAAGAATGAAATCTTAGTTATTATTAAATATCTTAATAAAAATAAGAAACTTTATATGTATGGATAAACACAAAGCACACACAGTTTTTTTATATATATAGTAGCTTGCAAGCTATGTAAAAATCTATGTAAAAAAAATGTCAGAGAATAAAGGCTTATCTTATCTTATCTTAGCTTGCAAGTAGATAGATATATTGGTTAGTAGGTATCCCTAGAACACTAGAGTTCTTATTATATTTTTTTAATATCGTGCGGAAGGAGTCGCGGGCTATAGCTAGTAAAATAATTATGTTTAAAAACATATTGCACTATGAATACAGTCAAAACAAAACCATTGTTAGTGTTAAATTAATTTTTATTTATTTACTTTGTGATTAGTTATTTTAGTTCAATTCCAAATGTTTTTTTTTCTAACCTCTTTTTTCTATAATCAATACAAATATGATAGATATTTTCGAGAAAGTATTCAGATTCTGGATCCGTCCTGAAATAATTGTAAAAATCGTTTAACGACAAAGCAATAGTACTCAACAATCACAATGCAGTATATCAAACACTAGCTGTTGCTCGCGACTTTGTTCGCGTGAAATTAACATAGCCTATGTTACTCAATTTTTGAACAAACAATTTTGTAACAATTTTTGAAAACGGCCCAGTAGTTTTTGAGTTATTTCAATACATACAAAAATACAAATCTTTCCTCTTTATAATATTAGTATAGATAAAACGTCTTGGAATTTCTACGGAAGACCTAATTATGGTGGGTATTATCAAGTGCAACTGGAGAGTACAAGTAAGGCTTACATGGCGGCATATTTGAAGCAGAGTACCGCAGTGAGCGCTGCCGCAGCGACGCAGAGCAGCAGCAGCGGCGGCGCGGCAGCCGCCAGCAGCTGTCGCGCGACTCCGCGCTGCGGCAGCGACAGCCGCGCCGGCGCAGACCACTGCTGTCTATCCAGTACACGTGTACTCGATATACGACTGCTGTTGGGGAGCTCCGTCAAGTACTCCACATGTATGGTCGAACGTGGCTTGTATATCGTGTTATACTGTAATATTTAGATAATTATAAACATTTATTTTATAAGAACACAGGAAAAAAAACCACCCTAAGACACGATTTTGATCTAAAATGTTTAACTATGCCGTAGTCTGACTCCAAAAATTTTCAAAAAAATGGGACCAACCTGCAAGCACTTTCGGGTAAAAAAAGATTTTTCAAAGTCGATCTACCAGGGGCGAAGTTAAACACACATAAAAACATATCGACGAATTGAGTACCTCCTTCTTTTGGAAGTCGGTCAGAAAGGAGAAATTGATTTAAATTCAATACAAGTATGTAAACTGAGAGGAAAAATCAGATGATATCTAACTATTCCGCGCATAAGCACTTTTAAGTCACCTTCGTATAGACCAAATGATTAGGAACATCACTAGCGATAGCGTTAACGAACATTTCATTTGAGTTCAACTCCCGTCAAACTTAGGTGAACCTAACAATACCTAGATGACGATAAAATAAATGGAAACTTCAACAAAGCATAAAATAACTAACACTTACAAGTTCAAAACTACACCAATCCAGAGTGAAACCTGCGTCCCGGAATAACCTCTCCACCGTGGTACGTTTATATTCCCGCGGACAGCTCGGGAGCCGGGA
The DNA here is from genome assembly GCA_029286645.1 of Papilio protenor. Lineage (NCBI taxonomy): Eukaryota > Metazoa > Arthropoda > Insecta > Lepidoptera > Papilionidae > Papilio > Papilio protenor. Next base: position 547,075 of record JAGSMZ010000010.1, on the reverse strand, counting down.
GAGAGGACGTACCTCCTCTCTTAGTCGCTTGAGCTCAGAAGAGAACGGCATAGAACTACCGAGACGTACAACCAAACTGGAAAAAACGTTATATCTTCTTTAATATAGTTTGATGTATCCTGTATTTATGTCAACTCTTCTAAAAATGTAATTCAGTTTTTATTCATTTAAAAGATGTGGAGGGAAGTTTTTCCCGGTATCGTCTTATAAGTGTGTTATACGAAGATGTAACTAAAGCTCGCTACACACGTTGAGTTTTATCTGAACATTTCGATCTTTCAGATAAATAACAAAACTGGGAACTGATCAGTTCTCAGTTGCCTACACACTTAGATATATGAACGATCCGACTTATCAGATAAAATTGAGTTTCTGTAACTTTTTTTATAATAAAAGGTGGTAAACGACACCCATGGACATGCAACACCAGAGGAACTACAGATGCGTTGCCTTTGAGGAAATGATAGGCTTGCTTCTTGAAGGACCCTAAGTCGTATTGGTTTGGAAATACCGCCGACTGGCTTTGTAAGTGACTTAAAATTTATGTAGACGATCGATTTTCAGTTTTAGCATTTACACTGATCAGTTAAATCATTAAATGTATGTAGCAAGCTTAAAAAGTTAAGAGTCAAATCTATCGAAAAAATCCCAAATAACTTACCCTTCCCCATCACTAGGCTTCAAAGGCAATCGGGCTCCTAGATCTATAGCTGATGAGAGGAAAGTTGGATACAAATCCTCTTTACTCTCAGTCCATAACTTCATTCTTAAGATATCTTTGAGTCGTGTCATTCTGGAAAATAAAATAAGTGTTACCATGGCAACTAGTCGTTCAGTCGTTCAGCGTGTCCCCTTCGTGGGTACCGCGAATAGACGGTAATCGCCACTCTAATGAATTTGAAACCAGGCTTGGTATAGTTATAGTTTTGTAGTTACATTAAAATCATACTAATATTATAAATGCGAAAGTTTAGATGGATGGATGGATGGATGTTTGTTAGAGTTTGTGGCCTAAACGGCTGAACGGATTTCCATGAAAATTGGTATAGATGTAGAGGAGTCTGGAAGAACACATAGACTACTCACTTTTGTTTTTTTTTTTAAATTCCACGCGGTCTGAGTCGCGGGAGAAAGCTAGTTATTACATATTCATTGCTTCATCATCAGCCTTTGTCTGCCCACAGCTAGACATATATCTTCCCCAATGCCTTCCACATAATGCGTGAAGACATTGGGGAAGGCAATTCATTGCTTGTTTTAATTTAAACTAATTAAACACAAATAAACAGCTGTTAGGTTAGTTTTTAATGTAAAATACTCAAAAAATGTATGAACCTGTGATCATCAAGTAAATCTTCTACATTCAAATTGTCTATTTTGAGTTCGACTTCGTGACGCGCCATGTTTTCCTTTGGATGAATCTTCACTACAATTAAAACACGTCGAGTCTCATAGTCTTGACGATTGAGACCAATAACTTCTAACTGAAAAAACAATTCTTTCAATTTCTATTTACTTCTAAAAAGCCTAATTACAGCTTTGATTAAATAGTATAATTTACACTAGCAAAGCTACGATTGCTAAAGAAATTTCAAACGCGCGTAAAGTCGCGCGGCGAAAATTTGGTGGAAACAGGGTCTTTCTACTTGACGTTTGCATTTGACAACCATTTGATGACGTCACAATACAATAGTTACATTTGCGTAATAAGAAAAGCATTCTTATCATACTTCATACTAATATTATAAATACGAAAGTTTAGATGGATGGATGGATATTTGTTAGAGTTTGTAGCCTAAAAGGCTTAACGGATTTTTATGGAATTTGGTATAGATGTGGGGCATAGTCTGGAAGAACACATATTCACTTTTGTTTTTTTTTTTAATTCGACGCGGTCGGAGTCACGGGCGAAAGCTAGTAATAAATAATTTCAGTATGTTTATGTTCAAGAAGGGTGACATGATCAAGAAGGGAGTGATGACTGAGATGACGGATGATAGAGTGCTTTGGAGGACGAAAACCCGGTGCGCCGACACTACGGGAGTAGGATAAGGCAGGGGAGATGAGATCAATTTAACAAGCGATCAAATTCCTACTCTGAAGTCTGAGGAATTGTTTGTGATATTTTCAACCATTGAAATTTATATTTGTATGGAGTCTTTGAAGTAAATAAATTGATTCTTTTATGTATTTGGCGTTTTTACTTTAACGTCAGGTGCGGACTCAGGTGTATAATTATATCATTTATTTTTTATTTTACTAGAAAAACATAATTTTTAACCTTTTTTACAACATATACTATTAAAAGTTGAGCATAGAAATTTCAAGTTGATTTCCGATACCGCGATTCCAAACTATTTGTCGAAAAACCGTTGCATTTTTAATCACAAAATATCAATTTCGTTCGTCTTTAAGAATTTAGATAATATACTCACAGTGATCGAGGATTCGGCTCCTCTCGGCGGCGTACCGAATATGAAGCCAGAGTGATGACGACTGCTGTATACGTAACGAAGCCATGACGGTAGCTCCGGCTTGCCTTTCAGTGATGCGTGGAAACGGTATTGCTCCTCGAATTCTGTAATTAATAGTTAGACTGGGTTATTTCAGAGGCAGTTACTCTTGCGATTGAGGTAGCGCACGATACCTTATATTACCTAGTACGGTCGCGAGTTGTATAAGTGCAATTTTTATCATACTAATATTATAAATGCGAAAGTTTATATGGATGGATGGGTGGATGTTTGTTACGGTTGGAGCCTAAACAGCTGAACGGCTTACGATCAAATTTGGTATAGATGTAGAGGACAGTCTGGAAGAACACATAGGCTAATTATTTTTGTTTTTTTTATTCCACCAGGACGGAGTCGCGGGTGAAAGCTAGTAGTCAATAAGGATATTAAAAATTTGAATGTAACCACTTGTAAAATGGGAAAGTATACACAGGGTCGGTATTAGAATTACCGGCGACCTGGTGGAGATCGCCCATAACTGCAGAACAAACCTATACTAAAAAAGGCACCCGTGGCGCCCCTTTATATGATTAAGGCGCCTTTGTAAGCCACATGTCCCCCTTTTATGCAACTGAGGCGCCCCTAAGTCCGGCGCCCTAGGCGGTCACTTCACCTCCCTCTAATTTAACGCCGGCACTGCAGTATACAAGTAAATCCGATTGTATTGTGTTTGTTTATAATTGTATGGTTTCGGTATTTAGTTTAAGGTATTATGGGACTGACATGTTCCAAAAAAACAAAGTCCCTTTAAAAAATACAGAGAAAAAAAAAAGTAAATCCGATAATAACGGTCATCTAATAGTTTTCATTGCAATATATTGTCACATAAAAAATGACGCACGTATATCGGTTACGTCAGAGTGTTTGCATTCAAAATTGTTTTCCTATATAAAATAATCTCACGGGACTAAAGACCATAATATATCTTTGTCATTAACTGTACATAAACGTGGGAAACTGAGAAGTAAATGTCTCATATTGCGTTTGATTAGTAGGAGGTTTACGAAAGGTCGATAATTTTGTGGGTACAGTATTGTTGAATATATTAAAGCACTATTTTTTTTTCGACATTTTTTGATAGTTAAAAAATAGAACGGTTATGTTCTCGATGTTAACTGTTTTTTTTTTAATTTGTTAATTGAGTTAAATATATTTTCACTACGTTACTTATAGTATAAATACATAAAAACGAAGGTAACAGTAATGTCGTAGTATCGAAAAGAAATATATTATGTGTTAACTTACCCTGATAAGTCCAGTTAAATAAATTCGGAGTGATAGGAACAGCAAACATTTCCGTTTCGACAGCATTATTAATGTTTTGTGCATACACAACAGCTGCCAGCAATAACAGAGTTAACACGATACGCATTTTCGTTATTGCCTGAGAAAAGAAACAAAACATTATTTAACAAGATTAAACGTACAGTTTCACTCAACAAATCGTTAACGTGGGTTGGATTATGTTAAAAAATATTATTACCAACGGACACGGTTAGCAGTGGAAACAAGACTTAAACTTGTGATCATTACAGTCTTAATTAACTACTCACTCTGTTAAATGTTATGCAGATCAAAATGGCCTGAATCACTCATAGGAAAACATTACTATTGATTTCTATTCCATCCTTTCACAAAAGGTTGGACGCCGAACTGAATGCGCACATGTGCAGAAATGGCACACTATACAGAGAGGAATTTAAACTTGAATATTAATAAAATATATTTTTTATAACTAACTACAGTTATAGGAATTGATGAATTACAAAAAAAAACATTAATTAGACCAACGCATAATTAATAGTTACTACGTTTAATAAGTCAGATCAATATTGTTCGTTAGTTTTATCTTACTGTTATCTAAGTACGCAATAACCTATCTACGCAAGCAAAAACTATTAAAACAAAATGACAGTAATTTACATAATGAATATATGCTTCCTGAGTGAACACCCTTTTTCATTACGATTTACGTTAAAAATATACGCAAGTGCGTCCCTGAAAACGGGGCGTGACGTAAACCGAGAACCGACGTCATTGGTCAACATGCATTCGATGGAACTGTTTTGATATCGAAAATTGCGTTCCGTTACTCAACTTCGGGTGATTGGCGTGTATTTAAAATCGTTAAGATATTGGTTAATTTTCTTTTAATTATGATTACAATACATTTTTATATTTTAATAATGTAAGAAATATAAATAAACTTCGTATTTTTACAATTAGGCTGAAGTTAGAGAAAACAAGATGAAAATATACAGTTAAGACAGATTCGTATGCTCGATATTGTGAAACTAAACGTAACCCATTCATTTAGAAATGTCAGAAACCTCGAAAAGTTGAAAGGGCGAGGAGGGCTATTCGGGTGATTTTTGCGGTGTCTTTACAATAAGAATTGTACGCGGGGACAAAATAACAATCGAAATAACTATAATGTTAACAGCAGCGATTGAAGGCAGAGCGTTCGCGCGCGAAATCTGCTTCAGCGCCGTATTATAATGCCGGGTCAGTTCGATATACAAAATTGTTTTTAACTCACCAACGCCTCCAGGATCATGTTGAAATTTAAAAAAATGGGATCGGATAAAGTGCCGTTACTGCTTGTTACTGCCAATGTTGGATCTATATTCGAGGACGTAAGTATTTTGTAATTAAATGTTTTTATTATGTCTACTAAGCGACAATAATGTAATTACCCACACAGATTTCAATTAAAACGTTGCACGGTGAGATTGTGTTCTATATTTGAAACAAGAGGATTATCGATCGTTTAACATTGTCACGCCTTGTACTGTTTAATAACCACGGAAGTCGCTCAAATAGAATCTTATAAGATTTCTATAATCGAATTATGTTTCGATTTGAATCCCTACAACAGTTTTGTTTTTAAAAATCGTTAAGGACACTCCTTAATAAGCAAAACGGATGTATAATTGCGTATTAGGCATTATAAAGTATTTGTTGGATTTGTTGGTGAATAAAAAATCCCAATTTTAATTTTAGTGTTTTAAGTGTCTTAAAAATATTTACAGATATACAAAAAAATTGTCAGTATTATATATTTAAGCAGCTTAGTATTGATTTGGCTATGACCACAAAATAATACCAATCCCCTTCACCCTGAAGAATGGCTTCCGATGGGATTAAAGTTAATCAATGCAGATACAATATAAATGTGCAAATATACTTTATATTTAGTTTAATAAATCACCAGCAACATAAGGGTTTGCTGGGGTTCTTCGGAGAGCTGGGTTGGCTTGAGTAATCCATGTCCTGTTCTCACGCAAAATACATGCTAACTGTGGAGTTGTGGAAACCGTAGACCCTACTACTACTACTTTAATAAAGTCTCATAAATTTTATTTTTTATTTAAAAAAACAATTTTATTTTTTACTCAGATTGACAATATGGTTGACCTAAAATTTATCATACTAAATAGCTACTGTTTTTGCTTTTAAAGCAATTAAACTTAATAGCTAATATTATAAATGTGAAAGTTTAGATGGATGGATGGGTGGATAGATGGATGTTTGTTAGAGTTTGTAGCCTAAACCGTTAAACAGATTTCGTTGAAATTTGGTATAGATGTAGAGGATAGTCTGGAAGAACACATAGGCTACTTTCTTTTGTTTTTATTAATACCATGCGGACGTAGTCGCGGGCGGAAGCTAGTATGCACATAAATATGTAACTTATATAAAATGTAGTGCTCAATTAGCATTAAAACATTTTTATCTTTATCTGGTATAGCTTATAAAATTTATATGGGTATGTTTTAAATTTAACCTTGGTGATAATTTGATAATCACTTCCCTTGACTTATTGAAAATACACATACTTTAATTGTGTAAAATAAAAGCATGAATTACAAGGTATCAATGGCAACTTTTTGTGTGGGGAAAGTAATAAAGTAACAAATATAGCCTTTCGCCTGCGACTCTGTCTGTGGAATTAATAAAAAAACAAAAGTAAGTAGCCTATGTTTTCCCAGACTGTTCTTTACATCTATGCCAAATTTCGTCTAGATCTGTACAGCAGTTTTGGCTACAAACTAAGAAACATCTATTCATCTAAACTTTCACATCTATGATATTAGCAAAATGTTACTCAGTGATAAAGTAGCTTTCGAGAGCTGTAGAATTCAAGTGTATTTGTTACATCATCATCAACTTGCCCTTATCCCTTATGGAGGGTCGGCACAGTATGCGCTGCTCTTCCATACATCTCTATCAGCCGTCATATCTGAATCCACTCCTTTCTTAAGCATATCCTCTTTCACACAATCCATCCATACTTTCTTCGGTCTTCCTCTTCCTTTGTAGCCATCCACATTCATTCTTAACACTTTCTGGTTTATGTCCCCATCGTCTCGTCGCATAACATGTCCATACCACGCTAACCTTTTGCTTCTCAATTTCTCCACCTCTGGCACTACTTTCATACTTCCTCTAATATACACATTCTTAACTTTATCCATTCTTGTCACACCACACATCCATCTTAACATATGCATCTCAGCCACATGCAATCTCCTTTCATCCGCAACTTTGGTGGCCCAACATTCAAATCTATACAATACAACAGGTCTTATGATGGACTTGTAGATCTGTCCCTTAAACTTAAGAGCCATTCTTGGATTGCAAGTGTATTTGTTACATACAAAATACAAATCTTTATAATAGTGAATTACTGAATATAGATAATTACTTTCTATGTCTAGTAAATAAATAGTAATTATGATTACTTTTATACTTGAAATTATATTTAATAGAGGACATAGACAGCTTCTAAATTTACATAACATATGTTTTTAACCTTGTATTTGACCTGTATTTTGAAACAATTACATATGACCTTTTCCTCTAATATCTGATCGAACATTAATTCAAAGCCCATTATTTTTGCAACCACGATTGCAATCTTGATGGTATTTTTAAATAATTGCTTGTTTTTTAGTTTTCCAGTCAGTGTACCTCTTCAATAAATGATTATTTGAAAAATAGATAAAAGATTTATGTTTATATCTTAGCATATTAAATATAGAATCACTATGCAAATATTCAATTATACTTTTTTTTAATTTCGACAACTTCACTATAGTTAGGGATAATGTTTTTATATTTTTTCCTGTTTGCATAACATTATTTATTACGTAAATATTTCCTGTTTATATGACGTATATACAGGCCGCATAAGTAACATCCATTAGTATGTAAACTGTGGTTTATTTAAATTGAACTAAATTAAACAAAACAGTAATGAATTGGTCTTTTTCAGTTCAAAAGATTGATCCTTTACCATATAAGTCATTAGCTCTTTGTAGAGAGTAGAAAGAGTTTTGTTGATATTTTTTTTTGTAAATAGCTTAAACTCTACATACTATAAATATAACGTATGATTGCTGTGAGGACCTTGCCAATCTATACTAATATTATAAAAAGGAAAGATTTGTATTTTTGTTTTTTTGTATGTATTTGATTCACGCAAAAACTATTGGGCCGAATTTAAAAATTCTTTCTCCATTAGAAAGGTAATTTATCTGTGAGTAACATACTACTATATTTTGTATTATTTTTTTTAATTTCACGCCGGCAAGGTCGCGAGCAACATCTAGTTATGAATTTTGTGTAGGTGTATGTGTGTGTGGGAAAGTATGTGTATAAATTTATAAATCTTCAGTAGGTCTATAAAGATATTCTACAAGGCTAACCTGACCTATAGACGAAGGCCCTGACATTGACGCCCTTTTTAACTTGGAATATAGCCAACGTTTGGCTTTTTAAATAAAGCATATTTTAATATAGTATATGTGACATTTATAACTGTGAGTTTCCATTGCCGTAAAACTTGTATTTGAACAAAGAAATTCGTCTACATTACATTAAAAAAGGGGATATTCTGTATACATTAGTACGCACGATTTCGAAGTGTATTCATTCGTATTATATTCATCTCCACAGGTTTTGTGCCTAAGGGCATTTCAATAAATCGTAGTTCTGAAGTATCAGTCTATTCAAATATCTTGTCAGCTTAAGGCACCTATTTACGCTCCGCTACACCTAAAATTATATTCTGCGTAGCGATTCGTACGATGTTTCGAGCCGCCAAGATATTTGACAACTACTATACCGAGATTTGATTCAATTTAGTTAGTCAATTGAAGCACTTTTAATTTCAGCCGTCAGTAATGCTGCCGATATGGACATCGGAATTCCTCCAGGCCGTCTCTCGTATGGACCCAAAGTTTATAGCACTACATTTGCAAGAAGTTGGGGGGAAAGCTTACGAGAAATCAATGCAGTATGTGGAGGACTTCGTGCAGAGATTATGCGATTGCCCTGAATTGAGATTGTATGACAAGATCCGCATATTCCTGGATGAAGATTTCAGCTCACCTGAAAGGTTTACGGTTAGTAGATACTTATATATAGAAAGAGATAATACTAGAGTTTTGGTACCTTGGTGGAGAAAAGTTCTTAAGCAGACTGTAGTCTGTCTGTATGTCTAAATTATGTTCTAATTGTCTAAAAACAGCCCTGTAATCTTTTACCCTGAAGGCCCACTAATGGTTCTAGAACTAGACGATGCAGATGAAGTAACTACCGTTTTCTAATTAGAATACTGTTTAGTTTTTTACACTTTGTCGTTGTTCAATTTCTCTGCCGAAAAAAAAACGTTTTTTCGTAGCCTCCTAGAAAATATTGTAAGCTAAGTCATTGTGAGGAGACTTGATTTACTAGTATTATTGTTACCTGTGAGTACAACTTTGTGTTCTTTCCCGCCTTTCCGTGACGTCATCTTTGCATTCCGATGAACGGTAATTCTTGATACTTTATGAGTAATCAAAACAGATTTCCGTGTTTATTCTTTACCAACTAGGAAATCTTTTTTAATAACCTAATTGTTATTACGTATGTTAAATATTTATTATACTTAACACTTCATTTAATGCTATTGTTGTTTATTTTATTACTTTGTAAATGCGTAGGTTTCGTACTAAATATACTTAAATTTATTACTAGAAAGATTTTCCAAAAGCTGTCCCGATGTATGCCACAAGCCATTTTAATTTTTACATTGAGGAAAAAAAATGTTTTATTACCACCAAATGTTTTCTCCGATTTTGGTCTACCTCGACTCTTTTGGATAATCTTAACAGATGCAACTTTATTCGTTGGGTCTACATATCTCAGAAATTGTGTTCGTTGGATGATTTAGTTTTATACTAGCTTTCGCCCGAGACTCTGTCCGCGTGGAATAAAAAAAAATGATTAGCCAATGTGTTCTTCCAGACTCTAGATCTATACCAAATTTAATCGAGATCCGTTCAGCAGTTAGGCTACAAACTCGTAACAAACATCCATCCATCTAAACTTTCGCATTTATAATATTAGTATTAGAATGATGACCGATTTACTTGTTACCAGGCATTAGGTAACATGTACTTTGCGCACTCTTCACTAACTGACATCAAGATCTGGGACTTCGAGGTGAAGGGCTACGTGGAGGTGGTCGGCAAGGAGGTGAACAGCGGCAATATCGAGAAGGTCACTACCAAAGAGAAGGCCAAATTTCCACAGCATTTCTTCCCTGAGGTAATTTGAAATATATACTGAACTAGCTTTCGCCCGCGACTCCGTCCGCGCGGAATTAAAAAAAAACTACAGTGAGTAGCCTATGTGTTCTTCCAGACTATCGTCTACTTCTATACCAAATTTTATCGAAATCCGTTTTCCCGTTTAGGCTACAGTCTTACAAACATCCATCCATCTAAACCTTCGCATTTATAATATTAGTATGATTATTGAAAACGTCTTTTTAATGAGATGTTCAAAGTAATGTTATTGAAAATTGAACTATACGTTTCTAATATCAAAAATCCTTGAAATGTCAAAAAACGTTAATGTACAGTCCGGGAATCTGACGGTTTCCCACTTAAAAATTAAAATCGTTTGATCGTTTCGTTCGGAATAATAAACGCAGCTCTTAAATGTGTTTGTATGAAAGGTCGGTCAGTGGTCGACGGTTAATTGATTTTTATTATACGGCTTAGTTCACACTTGATCAGTCCAGTCGCTCAATTGGACTGGCAATCAACTAGCACAATGCGAACGATATCTGACGCCAGTGAGCTCATACAATCTATGACTGGCCGGCGCAACTGTCCAACTGTAATGGCCAAGTGTGAACCGCGCATTACACTGTCGTTTACGCAACTAAATAGTAATTTGGTTGTTTATAAGGAGCGGAGTTTGTCTCATTGTAAGGAACGAGATAATTATACATGGAATACCGCGAATTTCCCCGACTGTACAAATAAACATAAAATAAATAATTTTAAGAGCGCGAACCTTTGACTAAACTATCGCACAACTGTTTTGTCTCCCTTTGATTCCTATGAGCTTATATGGAGGTAATACTTCTTGGGTTTAGTTGTGCAAAACAATCGATAATCGCACAACAGTTGTGCGATAGTTTAGTCAAAGGTGTGCACCCGCACTAAATGTATTAAATACCACTTAGCTTACATATGGTTTCTGGTGACGGCACCGATTTCAGACCCGTTTGGAGTCCATCTTTAATTTTTTTTTATATATCATTAGTTGGCAAACGAGCAAGCGGCCACCTGAATCCGCCAAAATGGCGAAGAGACCGCTGCCCATAGACATTCGCAATAGTGGGTACGTTGCCTACCTTTAATCGACGGAGGAGGAGACGCACACAAAGAGGATATTTCCCCTTCCTATGGCGTCTCCTCCACCGTCAAATCCACGATCCCTTCCCATCCTATTCTTATGAGAAAAAGGGTGGGAAGGAGAATGGACCAAAGTCGGGCCTCCGGCACCACACTCATCAGGCGAAACGCGGAATTGCTTCCACTTCACGCCTGTCTTGTGTGGTCGTGGTATTACACCGGGCGAGCCGACCCATTCGTGCGAAGATGTTAAAGCGGGCTCTACCACTGTTAAAATTAATTAGTCGGTGCCAGTCAGTCAGTTGGTCATTTTTTGTACGTTTTTATAGATATATCACGAAAGTTTTAATAATTTAAAATATGTGCTGTTTGATGTTATTGACTCTTGTTATCAGTGCAAATGGTCGAGGAAAGGTTTCCTGCGCACGCGCTGGTTGGTGCGCGGCACCGCGGTGGAGTTCGTCAACATACATCTGTTTCATGACGCATCTAATCTTGTCGCTATGGAACCATTCCCTTCGGTGAGTTCATTTATTTACTAGCTTTCGCCCGCGACTCCGTTCACGTGGAATTAGAAAGATACAAAAGTAAGTGGCCTATGTGCTCTTTCCCACTATCCTCTATGTCTATGCCAAATTTCATCGAAATCCGTTCAGCCGTTTAGACTACAAACTAACAAACATCCATCTAAACTTTCGCATTTATGTTAGTATTAGCTGTTACCCGCGACTTCGTCCGCGTGGTATCAGAAAACATACAAACTATATAAATAACAAAAAGCTACACATCCCTCGGGAACCTGTCATTTTTCGGCGATGGACCTTATCTCATGTGTGCTCCAGACTTTTTTTTTTAAATATATCTGTGCCAAATTTCAATAAGATATGTTTAACCGTTGCAGAATTATCGAGCAAACATTAAAAAACAAAATTAATGTATCCCACGGGAACCGTAACTATTTCCGATATAAAAAGTAGCCTATGTGTTCTTCCAGACCATGCTCTACATCTGTGCCGAATTTCCGATCCGTTCAGCCGTTTAGGCTACAAACTCTAACAAACATCCATCCATCTAAACTTTCGCATTTATAATATTAGTAAGATTAGTATGATGATATATTGTAGGTGTACTGCCGCAGCCGTCGTCGTGCGCTACGTCACACGCTACGTCATCTGCACGCGGACCCGAACTCCGCACCGTACTTTATATTCGGAGATTTCAATTTTAGGACTGACACAGGCGGAGTTGTTAAGGTAATTGTCAATATCTATATCTATACTATTATAATAAAGCGTAAAAACACACTTCTTTGTTGCCTAAGATGTCAGCAATTATAGCATATTTTTGAATAATTCTTTTTTTAATAAAAAGCCCTACACTTACATCACGCTTTGGGCTATATATTTTCACGCCATTAAACTTAGGGGTAAATATTTTGCATAAAAACTCTAATGTGGGAAAGAGACCATAAGTTGCTGCCAACATCAAGGAAGCAAATTGCCATGGTTTGACATCATGTCATGTCATTTTGACCTTTGCAATTGATAATTTGACAAAAGTAAACAATAAAATGATTTTTTTATAATTCCATGCCGATGAAGTCCAATGAAAGTACAAGGCAAAGACATTTAAATAATGTATAGACGAGACAGTGGACAAATTTTTTTCACCGACACTTTCTCTGAAAGGTACTATATCAGTTGTCAAGTTTAGTGCCACCTCGTGTTGTATGTTTGATCAAATTATTTAACAAATGTTTGTAATAATAAAAAAAGGTAAAATTTGACTAAAACATTAACCTTTTACACTAAAACACTATATTTCTATTTTTCACGCTAAAAGAATTTTAAATATAAAGAACGTTCTAGAAAATGACAGAAGAATTGACAGCGTGTCGCCTCCAGCACGGGAACGCGGACAGCAAGATGCAGTACAGAGCGAGGGAGAACGACCGCCTCGTGCTCAGCGTGGCCAAGAAGGAGTTCTCACATGCTGACCATCAGAAGATATTCAGGGAGCCATGGGTGAGTCTAGAAGTTTCTAGAAGTATACTCAGCAGGAACATAATATACAAAGTTATTGAAAATAAGGGTGGGAGAAATGTTTATTTAATACTAGCTTTCGCCCACGACCCCGTCCGCGCGGAAATAAAAAAAACAAAAGTGAGTAGCCTCTGTGTTCTTCTAGACTATCCTCTACATCTATACCAAAGTTCATCGGGATCCGTTCAGCCGTTTAGGCTACACACTCTAACAAACATCCATCCATCCATCCATCCATCCATCCATCCATCCATCCATCCATCCATCCATCCATCCATCCATCGTAACTTTCGCATTTATAATATTTATATGATATATGTTTTATATGATTAGTCTTTTTTTAATTAAAAACATTGTTTTATTATTATTATTTTTAATATTATCTTATTTATGTTTTTCCAGCTTCAACGATACGACAGAGAACTAGAAGCGCTGCGGCCGCATTTGTACGAGTACCCGGTAAAGTTCCCGCCGAGCTATCCCTTTGAAGAAAATGTACAACTACCCACACATTATATGAAGACCAGGTGACTTCTATAGTATTTCTTACTAGCATGCTCGCGACTTCGTCCGCGTGAAATTTAAAAATAAAAGTAAGTAGGCTATGTGTTCTAGATTATTTCTATATCTTACTAATATTGTAAATGCGAAAGTTTAGATGGCTGGATGTTTGAGATTCTAGCCTAAACGGCTGAACGGATCTCGACGAAATTTGTATGTAGAACATAATCTGGAAGAACACATAGGCTACTTACTTTTGTTTTTTAATACCACGTAGACGGAGTCACGGGCGAAAGCATGCTATGACAAATTTAACTCTAAAAACATCTATCTAATATTATCGCATTTATAATATTAGTATATTTCATAAGATTTAGTACTTATTAGCTGTTGCCCGCGACTTCGTCCGCTTGGTATTAGAAAACATACGAACTATATAAATAGCAAAAAGCTACGTATCCCTCGGGAACCGAACATTTCTCGGCGATGAACCTTATCCCATGTGTACTCCAGACTTTGTTTTATATCTGTGCCAAATTTCAATAAGATATGTTGAACCGTTGCAGAATGGTCGAGTAAACATTAAAAAACTAAATTAATGAATCCCACGGGAACCGTAACTATTCCCGGGATAAAGAGTAGCCTATGTGTTCTTCCAGACTATGCTCTAAACATGTGCCAAATTTCATGGAGATCCGTTCAGCCGTTTAGACAACAAACGCTAACAAACATCCATCCATCCATCGTAACTTTCGCATTTATAATATTTATATGATATATGTTTTATATGATTAGTCTTTTTTTAATTAAAAACAGTGTTTTATTATTGTTATTTTTAATATTATCTTATTTATGTTTTTCCAGCTTCAACGTTACGACAGAGAACTAGAAGCGCTGCGGCCGCATTTGTACGAGTACCCGGTGAAGTTCCCGCCGAGCTATCCCTTTGAAGAGAATGTCCAACTACCCACACATTATATGAAGACCAGGTGACTTCTATAGTATTTCTTACTAGCATGCTCGCGACTTCGTCCGCGTGAAATTTAAAAAATCTTTGTAAAATATACCCTATGTTTCTTACTGATAACGTAGCTTTTGGTGAAAGAATTTTTAAAACCGATTCAATAGTTTGAGTTATTTCAATGCATACAAAAATCTAAATATACAAATCTTCCCTCTTTATAATATTATTTTAATATTATCTTATTTATGTTTTTCCAGCTTCAACGTTACGACAGAGAACTAGAAGCGCTGCGGCCGCATTTGTACGAGTACCCGGTGAAGTTCCCGCCGAGCTATCCCTTTGAAGAGAATGTCCAACTACCCACACATTATATGAAGACCAGGTGACTTCTATAGTATTTCTTACTAGCATGCTCGCGACTTCGTCCGCGTGAAATTTAAAAATATACCCTATGTTTGTTACTGATCGTAGCTTTTTAATGGTGAAAGAATTTTAAAAACCGATTCAATAGTTTGAGTTATTTCAATGCATACAAAAATCTAAATATACAAATCTTCCCTCTTTATAATATTAGTATGAAGTATATTTCTTATTTTAAATAACATCTTACTAATATTATAAAGTGAAAGTTTAGATGGATTGAGTTTGTAGCTTAAACGGCTGAAACGATTTCGATGAAATTTGGTATATATGTAGAGGATAGTCTGGAAGAACACATAGGCTACTTACTTTTTTTTTTAAATCCACGCGGACGGAGTCGCGGGCGGAAGCTAGTTCTTTATAAATGACACTTAACTTAAATTAAAACTCCTTCGACGTTTACTTAGTTGTTTTATTTTTATTTTTGGGTTGTTTATTTCTTTTTTCTCTATTGTGTATATTGTTGGTGTTGCAGATGTCCAGCGTGGTGCGACCGCGTGCTGCTGTCGCAGTCCGCCCGTCTGCTGGTGCAGCAGCCAGACAGGTCTGGAGACTCCAGGCATCATACTTCCAGGTACTAGAAAAAATAATTAAAACCTACTCTATATAGAACTAGTTCGCAAGACAGCGAAGTCGAAGACAGGAAGATCGAGTAAACATCAAAAAACTAAATTAATAAATCCCACGGGAACCGTAACTATTCCCGGGATAAATAGTAGCCTATGTGTTCTTCCAGACTATGCTCTAAACCTGTGCCAAATTTCATGGAGATCCGTTCAGCCGTTTAAGCTACAAACGCTAACAAACATCCATCCATCCATCGTAACTTTCGCATTTATAATATTTATATGATATATGTTTTATATGATTAGTCTTTTTTTAATTAAAAACAGTGTTTTATTATTGTTATTTTTAATATTATCTTATTTATGTTTTTCCAGCTTCAACGTTACGACAGAGAACTAGAAGCGCTGCGGCCGCATTTGTACGAGTACCCGGTAAAGTTCCCGCCGAGCTATCCCTTTGAAGAGAATGTCCAACTACCCACACATTATATGAAGACCAGGTGACTTCTATAGTATTTCTTACTAGCATGCTCGCGACTTCGTCCGCGTGAAATTTAAAAATATACCCTATGTTTCTTACTGATAACGTAGCTTTTGGTGAAAGAATTTTTAAAACCGATTCAATAGTTTGAGTTATTTCAATGCATACAAAAATCTAAATATACAAATCTTCCCTCTTTATAATATTAGTATGAAGTATATTTCTTATTTTAAATAACATCTTACTAATATTATAAAGTGAAAGTTTAGATGGATGGATGTTTGTTAGAGTTTGTAGCCTGAACGGCTGAACGGATTTCGATGAAATTTGGCATAGATGTAGAGGATAGTCTGGAAGAACATCTAGGCAACTACTTTTTTTTTTAAATCCACTTGGACGGAGTCGCGGGCGGAAGCTAGTTCTTTATAAATGACACTTAACTTAAATTGAAACTCCTTCGACGTTTACTTAGTTGTTTTATTTTTATTTTTGCGTTGTTTATTTCTTTTTTTTCTGTTGTGTATTGACATATTGTTGGTATTGCAGATGTCCAGCGTGGTGCGACCGCGTGCTGCTGTCGCAGTCCGCGCGCCTGCTGGTGCAGCAGACAGACAGGTCTGGAGACTCCAGGCATCATACTTCCAGGTACTAGAAAAAATAATTAAAACCTACTCTATATAGAACTAGTTCGCAAGACAGCGAAGTCGAAGACAGGAAGATCGAGTAAACATCAAAAAACTAAATTAATAAATCCCACGGGAACCGTAACTATTCCTGGGATAAAAAGTAGCCTATGTGTTCTTCCAGATTATGCTCTCAACCTGTGCCAAATTTCATGGAGATCCGTTGAGCCTTTTAAGCTACAAACACTAACAAACATCCATCCATCGTAACTTTCGCATTTATAATATTTATATGTATTTCAGAAAGTCAGTAACAGATTCGACCGACAGCAACAGCCGGCTGTCCTCCTCCGACAGCAGCCCGGCGCGCTCGCACTCGCCCGCTCGCAACCATCAGGTAAAATACACTAAAACAATATATCTTATCTTAATTTTGCTTTTTACTTTTTTAAATACGCAATTTTAGATGGATGGATGTTTGTTAGAGTTTGTAGCCTGAACGGCTGAACGGATCTCGATGAAATTTGGCGTAAATGTAGAGGATAGTCTGGAGGAACACATAGGATACTTGATTTTGTTTTTTGTATTCCGCACGGGCGGAGTCGCCGGCGAAAGGTAGTAATATTGTAAAATATATATATTATATAATATTATAATTATATTATAATATATATAAAAAGAACTCATTAATCTAGCAGAAGGATTACACAACAAAAAAAAAAAGATATAAACTGTGCAAAAAAGAGTATGGATCAAGAATCTGTAGATGTTGATTATAATAAAAAAAACTCATTTTACCTTCTAGTAGAGAGACAGAGGGAGTTGTGGGCTCGCTATTAAAATGTGTAATTGTTCCTCAGTGTAGTGGCAAAGTGTTGGAGAAGAAGTCCAGCGTGTCGGAGCTGGAGGTGCTGGCGCTGCCGGCGCCGCTCGCGCTCAGCAGGAAGAGCATCGCGGACCCCACCAGCGTGCAGCACGCACTCGGCACACGGTCAACATATACAATATCCCCTATTTATACTTACTTTAGCGCAGCGGCCCAAAGTGGCCTCGGCCTCCGACACGACTAGAGCTAGAGTTGTTTATACTAAAGACATTATATACTAATATAATAAAGCGTAAACACACACTACTTCGTGGCGTAGGATGTCAGCAATCATAGCATATTTTTGAATAATTCTTTCTTTAATAAAAAGCCCTACACTTACGATACGCTTTAGGTTATATATTTTTACGCTATTAAACTTGGGGGATAAATAAATTGGAAAAAATATCTTCATGTGGGAAAGGGACCATAAACTACGAGCTGCCAACATTAAGGAAGCAAGGTGCCATGGTTTGTCATCATATCATTTCATTTCATTTTGACATTTTCAATTGATAATTCGACAAATATAAACAATAAAATTAAAATTTTCGTAAGTTCATGCGGATGAAGTTGCACGGGAACAGCTAGTGATATATAGACGAGGCAGTGAACATTCCACCGGTACTTTCTCTGAAAGGTACTATGTTGGTTGTTGGTGGTACTACGTTTAGTGCCACCTCGTACATTTCACAGTTCAAACCAAAAATTTGCCACTTTTCATATTAATTGTTCTTTCCACTTACAGTGGTTCCGATTCTGACAGTTCTCCTAACCGTCGCCGGTTGGTTCGCAACCAGTCAGAAGGTTCGCCCAAGTCTGACGGCGAGTTGCGCCGACTTGCTGACGTCACGGCACGTCGGCGCACCGACTACGGCGTCATCGGCGACACCGCCTGCATGGGCGACCACAAGGTAACTTAGTAACTATAAGTAACATAGTAACTAAAACAAGGTACATAGTAACCGCAATACAAAATAACTGATACGAACACAAGGTATAGTAATGCAAAGTAACACATAGTTACTCATAACCGTAAAGTTCCACATAGTAACTGTAGCATAAGCTAACGTAGTAACATGGTGAAAGGCAACACAGTTACTCACGGAAACCGTAAATTACCTCATAGTAAAACATATTGAACGCAAGCTACATTATAGTAACTAAAGGTATGACAGGTAACTTAATATAGAGTGACAATAAGGTAATGAATAGAAACATAAGTAAATTTAATTTAATGCGTGGTAACCCGAGGCAGTACTGTAAATATAGGCGTCGCCTGTTTATGGGGGGCAGCTATCCCCCCTACACCAAGCATATATCGACTGGCGACGCCCATCACTATTATCTATGAAACGCATAGTAACATTAAAAAACCATAAAGTAACAATCTCACAATAAACATTAACTATATAATGCAGAAGCTTCACCAACTTTGTTAATTTTTTGAATAAACATGATTTGAACTTACTTTTTAAGGAATTTGTTATATCTAACAAGTTTTATTTTCTCCAACAGCCAATCTACTTACGCGTGATGCTGCAGAGCGACCGAGGTACGGTAGAGAGTAGATGCCCCCGTCCTTGCGCGTTCTGCCCCGCCCCCGCCCCCGGCCCCGGCCCCGCGGCCCCGCCCTGCACGCCCCCGCCCCCGCCCCGCATCGCACGTCTGCCCACAGACCCGGACATATACGCTAAAAAAACTATATATTCATATGAAATACACCCAGATACAGATGTACCTAAACGTACCAGAACCAGTTCTTTAACAGATAAAATTATACCATACGTTGAAATCACTAGTGCTGACTCAAACGATGGCATATTCGTTAACGATATCGATACTTCACTGCTCAGCCCTACGCAGTGTTTATATCCTTATACACCAGAAAGTGTAGACTCTCATACACCGAATGCGGAAAATTCAGGTTCCGATGATTTGGCGAATATCGATGTTTTAGAGAAATCGACTACTAAAGTTAGTAGAGATCGTAGTGTTTCCCCTACGCAATTAAAGAGTAGATTGGATCTGTTATTAAATGTACCACAGTTAGAAAGATTGGATAGTAGGGAGTCTTGTAAATCTGATGCTAGTAAGAAAGGGGGCTTGTGTTGTTTGGCGTTGAAATGTTACGGATTCTGTAGGCGACGGGCGCGCAAAGTCGATTGTAGTTGTGGCTTAAGTAAATGTTGCACTTAATATCGATATGTCGATGTCACATCACTATTTCGTTCCTCCACAGTTAATTTTTTTTCTAATGTCAAATACATTGACAGTAGTATGATAGAATTAATGACTTATCTGATAGATAAAAAATATTTTGACTTTTTAATTTTGGAGAAACGATAATGCATTTTTTAAGACTTAATTGTATGAAACGAACAAATGGTAGAAATTTACCATAAGATATCTAAGTTCTGTTAATTCATATTAAGTAGAAGGTAACTTAAATTAACAGAACTTGTTGACGATAAGTTCCAATAAGTTAGTATTAAGCATGAGTGTCGTATTACTTAAAAGCATGCATTTAAATTAATGGAAACTTAATCTATTAATTGTAAATATTTTTTAAACAGTCATATTTAAATATGGCAATAACTAGTCCGCAGTTAACTGCAAATGATGATGCAATATGGTCATAGTGAAGGGAAATAAATCATAGACAATAAGTTTTATATAAGAAATAAGTAATGGTGCTTAAGAAATTTTATGCCAAATAATTTTTATGTTAACTCTAGTCTTAGTTCTGCTCAAATGTTCCATTTTTTTGGTATTTTGACGTTACATTAAAATTAATGTTACTTATTTACGAACAAATAGTAATAAACATAAAATATATGACAATAGTGAAGTGTGTCGAACATGTCAAAAACTAGGGATGGACAACAATTATCGATATAAGTATCGATACTATATCGATGTCTTATAAATGATTTCGAATGCTGGTGATTTTTTTGTTTTCAACATTTCAAAACGATACTATTCTTATTATTGAGATTTTGTACTGATAATATTTAATATCGATATAACAGTATAATGAACATCCCAAGTAGATTATTAACGAAATAAACTTGATAAAAATACTTTACTTAAAACACACTTCGCTGTAAATTAAACCAAAATATTAATGTTACATTTGACAATTTAATTCATATATGTTATTATGAAAATATATGTACTTTTTATGTCACATAGTTTGTGATATATATTTCATTCAAACATGTACAAATTTACATTCAACTTATTAAAAAAACAGTGGGTTTAAGAAGATTTTGCAAAAAAGTATTCGTTACTTAGATTAAAACTTAAGTATGCAAAGTTATTTTAATTAGATGTGCTTAGTTGTTTTGTTTTAAGACTGTTTTATCGTGCAATTCCACTGTCGGAATACTTCGACAAAATTTCGCAAAACATATACAGGTGAAAATATAAAATTATAGAATATTTTGCACGCATTTCTTTACCATTCCAATTTACTTGAGACTTGTTACGTGTGAGTTGATATTTGGAAGTCTTTCAACAGTGGAAACCTAGCTTTAGCGCATCAGTTGTACCTTATACGTGTGGATTTTGGATATTCTGTTACTTTCTTATTGAAAATATTTATATGATCAGCAAATATGAGACTAAAATAGTACAAAAAACAAATAAATTAAATAGGTTTTTTCGAATATTATTCAATTTTATTCTAAATCTTTTACTTTCTTCTATCTATATTGCAATTAATCTTTTTTTTTTTCCTTTTTCCAATTTTTTTCTCACACAGTGTTTTAGTTTTTTTTTACAAAAATACCAAAAATCTCCAAAGTCCATGTTATTGTTACGTAAACGCACTTAAATTGTGTTTTGTATTAATAATACGCAATTGTATGGTGCTAGCGACATCCAAAATAAATATTATATACTTAATTTTTTTTTATTTTGCCGCTTTGCCTAGCTTTTTTTTGTGTTGCCATTAAACAATATGTTTATTTCCTGAATCCCTTTAAAAAATTTAAATGAAGTAGTCATATTTGATGCTTTTAAATGCTTGTCTTGATTTTATAAAAAATCCAAAACTCAAGGTTTTTGTATATTTTTTTTTAATTCTAACAAGGCCTGAATTTTCCATTTTATTTCTTAGTAGTGTTTGTTTTTTTATGTGTATTACAGCCAGTTCCTTTATGTCGAAACTTGCCGCTTTGCTTGTAAGTATGTTTTTGTATGTCTATTATTTAAACCGTAAAACTCCATTGTAGGCATTTATATTAATACACATTGGCATGAGAAAAAACTTATTTTTATTAACAATTACTGTTACAGAAAGAACAATAATTATTAATGAAAATGTCTGCAGTCGAAAGTAATTTTTTTAGCTTCGTTTAAAAAACTGACTATAAGTTTGTCAGTTACTTATCTATAAGTTAAAAAGGTTCGTTTAGACAGATGGGGCGGAGAGATGATTGTTTTATTACTAAAATTAAACTTTTCGAAGATTAAATTTTACTTCGTAAAAGCAAGCGTACAAAAGACTTAAAGTGATTAAAACCTAATTACGCTCCAGTCTGTGTGAACAGAACCATATGTCGATGTGAAGTTTTAAATTATTCTTTTTGGCTATGTAATTCATAAATTTGATATTCCGCAGGTAATTTCCGTCAAGAGCTACATTCAGAAAATTCGCCAAAGCACGTGAAGACTGAAGATCAGGTATCAGACGCGGTAGATTCACCAAACACAAGATATATCCATTTTAATACGGATGGCCCGTGCAATATTTTCAAGGAAACTGACATTTGAATACTTTTTAGTATTGTTAGTTGCAATTACTTATAATTAAGTTCCGGTTTTATATAAAAATAACCGACCGTAACTTATTATTATCGGTACAACACTAGAGCTCTAAATGACAGCTGTCAGTTTGACGGTTTATAAAAGATCTGCTAACTATATTTAAATAAAAGAAGCGATTAACACTAGTAATAGTAAAGAAATGCAATAAGCTCGTTGCTTAAATG
The DNA here is from genome assembly GCA_029286645.1 of Papilio protenor. NCBI lineage: Eukaryota > Metazoa > Arthropoda > Insecta > Lepidoptera > Papilionidae > Papilio > Papilio protenor. The sequence goes on along the minus strand of JAGSMZ010000010.1, from coordinate 524,407 downwards.
CTTAAAATATTGCTGGAACTAGTCATTAGAATAGTATAGCATAAACAATGTATTTCTTTTCTGACAGCAGTCTCCATTATGGTTATTCAATAGTATTCTCTGATGCCATCCAAAACATATTCAAAAAACTATTTATATCGTATATAGGAAAGTAGCATAAATGTTGCTTCATGTGCTGTAGAATGTATTTAGTAAAATAAAGTGGAATATCAGAAAAAATATTTCGTTTTCAGTTCAAAAACAGAAATATTTTTTTAATTCCTGAATGTTTTAGCGATATTTTATCTTCGAAATATAGGAGAGGTTAGGTATTTCATTGTTCGAATTTTAGTACGATTTTTTTTTAATAATGGTAAACTTTAATTGTTCAAATTATATGTGGCTATTGCTAAAATATAATTGGAAATAAATAGCATATCATATCAATACATACATTTGTCTATAGTTTTCTGAACTAAGCATATACCATAAAAAATATCACAGGGCCGGCGTTAGGATAGGGCGTGGTAAGGCGACCGCCCAGGGCGTTATACCGAAAGGGGCGCTGTAGACACTTCGCCCAGTGCCCTACTAGCCCTAAAATCGCTACTGAAGATATTTCTGGCGACTTTTCCATAATAGATAAATCGATTTTAAATATAATAATAGTCATTTGCAATAATGCCATCTTTCTTGGTAAAGAGTAATTTTGTAGAAAACTATTTAATTTAAACCGAGTCGCGTTAAGAATACTATTTTGATGCAGTTAAAACATATTTTTCTATAATATATCCTATGAAACAAAAACAATATTTAAACACTCCGTTAAATCGCCTACATCGCGTAATATCCGCCCAGTAAACGCCTAGTCAAAAAATGCAATATAAAATATAAGGACACAATAACATGTCATTTTAATATTAAAAAATATATAGACGTACTAGAAATAAAACAAATATTAGTGCTAAGTTAAGAATTTCTTAATAATCCTTAATACTCAGGAAATTGTATTAAAAATCATATTAATTCTTGGTAAAAAATACTCGTTATTTTAATCAAAAATAATTGAAATATCGCTGTATTTATAATTGGACATAAATTTGATAAGATTTTTATTATTACGTTTTAATTATAAATTGCGCTATATGAAGACTAGAAATAGAATTATTAAAATCACACTAGGATCGTGACGAAATGGATTTAAGTACAATATAAAATGCTTATCTTGCCAACAATCATCCCCGATAATAAGAAATTAAATTTAATAATTTCATTAAAATGTAATATGCAACTATTTATTAATTGTAATAGTTTTCATTCCTTTAAATTAGTTAATGTTTTTTTTTATATATTATTAGACGACAATTTATTAACAGTTCTCTTTTAATGATTACAAAGCAATACAAGTCGTCAATGTTCTTTAGTATTACTACTTAGACTTAGTTACATTAATTACATATTAATAATTATTAAACGGGTAAAAATTGAATGTGTTCTTTTTCGTTCGAATATTTACATTTCACGAATAATAGATGTATAATATAAATGTTTTTAATCGTTTATGGTTACTAATCATATTAAATAATAATATATAGTGCAATAATATATTATGTATGTAGGATTTTTAAAGACAATCTATGTGTATTTGTAAATGTATTGTGCATTAAAAATATTTTAACATTGCCAAATATATTATTGGTGTTTTTTAATGTTATATATTATACACATTTTATAATATATAATTTTGTATGTTTGTATATTAAGTATTTTTTAATAATTACTTCTCTTTTCCATTTAAAAAATTTAATTCAAATTTCTATAAATTCTTATATCTTATTAGCATCTTTAGTCATTATTAAACTTTAATGATATTTTTATTAATTAAATTGCACTATATTATGAAATATACCATTTTGTAAACAAAAACTGTTTTTCGTCTATAACAAACAGATATTTAAATATTATATATTTTATATAGTTAATAAATCGTTGTATTTTTAATTGAATATCCTATTGAAATTTGTTGAGTCATTTAATATTATCAATACATTAGTCATATTTTTTATGACAGATTATATCTTATTCTAATATTATATTTTATTAAAGACTTAAGCAGAAATAGCAATGATGCAATTATTATTATGTTATTTGTATATTTTATAGTGATTAGTAATTAAATGATTTAGTTAGGTATATAGTTTAGTCAAATCTATATAAAAATACTCATATTTTTAAAAGTTTCTTATTCTATTAAAATTGGCTTTGAATAAAAGTTGCACGATTATTAAATTGTTTCTCTGAAGTTATTATTAAAGTTACAGATTTAAAATGTTTTCTTCATTATTTCTAGACGTGTATACTTAGTGTCAAAACTTTGTCTTTAATAAACTCTTGTTAAATTATATCTAAGTCTAGATCTCGCTTAAACTATTTTAACTATCAATGTGTCCGTCTGTCTAGTCATTTTATGTATTATTGTGATCGATGTGAATAAAATTTAAAATGTTTATAATTGGTTTTATTCTAAAATTATGCGCAACCTTAGCTCGCAACTTCAACCGCGTGGAAATTTAAAAAATGGTAGGAAGTCTATGGGTACAAGTGACTTATGAGATCTGTTAAGCCATTTTGGAGATACGTAGTAACGAATGTCCATCCAAACTTTCGCATTTATAACCCTGCTATCCTACTTCCTAACAATGTTATGCGAAAGTTTAGATGGATGAATATATGTTAGAGTTTGTATCCTAAACTGCTGTACGGATCTGGATGAAATTTGGCATGTCTCAAAATATATGTTTTTATGATTCACATTTTGACAGACAGAATATTTATTTTTTAAAATCCTCAGATATTCGGACACTTCTGTACACGAGCGATGTTTAAGCTATTTTTATAATATATGTATTTAAAATAGATACACGAGTTCGGAAAATAATTAACGAAAAACAGGAAAACGTGTCATCAAAACTACGTAGGTATTTCCTCGACCCACGCGTTACAAACTAGTTGTATGACATTTTATCTCTAGTTACTCATAGCCACTACAAAACAAGTATCTACAAATGACTATTAAAATTCTTTTAAGATTAGCAATACAGCAACTACAATATAAGGTAAGGAACACACCGTAGCTAATAGATTATGGGGGGGGGGGCTTCTAACCTTAACACTGACATACGGTTTCCTGAACTGACAAGCAAGCTACTGTTCCAATTTTAATTTGTGATGGCTGAAAACTTTGAAAACTTTTGAAGCTTGAAACATTGGAAAACACAGATTTAGGGATAAGTGGGATGCAAATAGATATCAGGGTGTATCTTTGGAATGTCATTACAAGTATTGTAAAGGTAAAAAAAAAATATTTTGTTGTACACCTAACTTATGAAGATAAATTCTGTATATAAAAAAGTTTTCATTTAAAATCTTCCGGTAACGTATTATCCTTAAGATATTAAAATTTTATAGCCCATATCGTACAAGTTTCTTGTCATTTAAGCTGATTTTATGAATATTAAAGATGATTGTATATGTTTAGGTTTTTCCGTTTAAATAACCTTGATGGATTGATGAATGTTAAAACGTATCTGCAAATTTAGTACAGATATAGAACATAGACTATTTTCTAAGATGTTTTGATTCCGCGCGAACTTGGTTATAACTGACACTGGCTCATACGAACGCTTTAAAATCGCTCAAAAGGCAACATTGCGCGATAAGAAAACGTCGCACTTTAAAAGCGCGGCCATATCAATCTCTATATGGAATATCATTTGTTTGGTCGCTAAAATTAATGATTGAAACACAAATTGGATTTCAATATATTTATTTATATATCACAATAATAATAATAAATAAAATAATGTAGAAAACTGCTCTACAAACAAGACATATCGACAATAAATAAAAAAACGTAAAAGACAATAACTTTACTATGAACATTAACAGACTCAAATTACGTATAAAATAATATAATAAAGCAGATTCACTTACTTTTTTTATATAAAATTAAATAAAAATTAAGTACCTATTACTTCATCCAATCATTACTTTTTAATTCCCATCTCTTAAACTATGCTTTACAAATATTGAGATAGTAAGTTTATATATTTTTAAAACAAATGCAATCACATTGACAACAACTATCACTATTAGTGATACTACTACATTTACAACAATCGCGATATAAACATACACAATCACATTGGGTATCACCACAACAACTATTCTGACCACAATTGCCAAATTGACAACAATTTGAAATAAATCGATTAAAAAAACAATTATCACTTGCTTCTTCATTATCAACTTTCGTTTCTTTATAACTTTCTTTAGAATTGTCATTGGAATTTCTTTGATTATTTTCCTCAATATCTTGAATACAAGGGGTATTCATTTTTCCAAAATTATTTTCATTAGAAATTGTATTTTCTAATTTATTAGATTATGGTTGAGTTGTCACAACATTTGAACACATGATTGACAATTTTTTGTAGGCTTTTTTCATAAAAACATATAAAATATATTGAATATTACAAGAGTTTACTAATTGTAAGTACAGTTGCAAGTATACTGTTTGAAAATTGCAATGACCAAACACTAAGTGAATCATTCTTTACAATGTAAGATCATTTTATCCTATACTTGTATATTTTCCATCCATAAAATTTATTAAACACCAACATAAAACTACCATTATTTACACTAATAAAATATTATATTCTTAAGAACTGGTTGTAAATATAATAAAATAGTTATAAAAAACCTATATAAAGGTGTCCTCTACCTACTAATAATTAGTCTAATACAAGAGTTACTTAGAATACATTTCTCATACTAAAAAACTTATTTTCTGCACCCAGAGTTAAGTTCTAAGAACAACTTCCATAGAATACAATAAAGCAGTAAGACTAAGGGCCTGTCCCACCACTGACTGATAGAGGCTCAGATAGTTTAAAAATGACGTCACTGTCAGATAGTACCAAAATCTGATACTTCCATCACATATTTTACACGTTGGATTGTATTTAATGTAATGGAATTGTGGGACAGGCCCTAAATAGTTTAAATTCTAAAACAGTCTTATAAATTTGGCACAATTGCATGTGTTGAGTGAGATATACTATATTGGACATAACTTATTTTAAAATCTCAATCATATAAAACTTTGCAATACACATTTTATATTCTTTGTATATCTTATAAAATGGTATACATTAGCATACCATTTAATAAAAAGACTTTATGTAAAATATGTTATGTGACATCTCTTTCATTCGGATGAGTTATTTTTCATTGAGTTTCAATCAAAACAATTACAATCACATGAACAATCATTCCCACCACTATCACCATCACAACAACCAACACAACAACTATTCTGACCAAAATTGCCAAATTGACAACAATTTGAAATAAATCGATTAAAAAAACAATTATCACTTGCTTCTTCATTATCAACTTTCGTTTCTTTATAACTTTCTTTAGAATTGTCATTGGAATTTCTTTGATTATTTTCCTCAATATCTTGAATACAAGGGGTATTCATTTTTCTAAAATTATTTTCATTGAGTTTCAATCAAAACAATTACAATCACATGAACAATCATTCCCACCACTATCACCATCACAACAACCAACACAACAACTATTCTGACCAAAATTGCCAAATTGACAACAATTTGAAATAAATCGATTAAAAAAACAATTATCACTTGCTTCTTCATTATCAACTTTCGTTTCTTTATAACTTTCTTTAGAATTGTCATTGGAATTTCTTTGATTATTTTCCTCAATATCTTGAATACAAGGGGTATTCATTTTTCTAAAATTATTTTCATTAGAAATTGTATTTTCTAATTTATTAGATAATGGTTGAGTTGTCACAACATTTTGTACACATGATTGACAATTTTTTGTAGGCTTTTTTCATAAAAACATATAAAATATATTGAATATTACAAGAGTTTACTAATTGTAAGTACAGTTGCAAGTATACTGTTTGAAAATTGCGATGACCAAACACTAAGTGAATCATTCTTAACAATGTAAGATCATTTTATCTTATACTTGTAAATTTTCCATCCATAAAATTTATTAAACACCAACATAAATACAGCAACAATCATCTCCTTGTCTCTTGTTACGTCTTCTTTCTTCTTCATTCTCTTGTTCAGGATTTACGTTATCTGTTTTCATGTCGTTTTCCATATTTGTGGCTTCTATTTGTTCATCTGTATCAATATTTTGAATATTTTCATTACGATGAGGCTGTGTTGATATCACATCTTCATAACGAGGAGGATCGTCTTGTAACGCGTTTGTGTTGTTAAATGTTGGTTGAGAAGTGATAACGTCTGTCATTTTTGAAATTAATTCGATTCAGTTGTTTTTTGTTTTAAAAATTCACAACTTTTTACCACAAACTTTTAACTAACTCCTCACTCCTCGTATTTAAGGAGAACTTTGCACATATGTCAATACCGATGAGCTCAAAATCGAAACGTTTACTGATAATTGATAATTTATTAATTTATAATGCAATTCGTCGGTGTATTAATCATTTCGTGCGTCATTTTATTTATCTTTTGCACCAAACCTCAAGCAATACGCAATCACGCAACACGATTGATGGATTGGGGTCGACAAAATCTTGTCGATTTCAATCCTAAAAAGACACAAGTATGCGCCATTACCGCTAAAAAAGATCCCTTCGTCGTAAAAAAAAAAAAAAAAAAAAAAAAAAAAAAAAAAAAAAAAAAAAAAAAAAAAAAAAAAAAAAAAAAAAAAAAAAAAAAAAAAAAAAAAAAAAAAAAAAAAAAAAAAAAAAAAAAAAAAAAAAAAAAAAAAAAAAAAAAAAAAAAAAAAAAAAAAAAAAAAAAAAAAAAAAAAAAAAAAAAAAAAAAAAAAAAAAAAAAAAAAAAAAAAAAAAAAAAAAAAAAAAAAAAAAAAAAAAAAAAAAAAAAAAAAAAAAAAAAAAAAAAAAAAAAAAAAAAAAAAAAAAAAAAAAAAAAAAAAAAAAAAAAAAAAAAAAAAAAAAAAAAAAAAAAAAAAAAAAAAAAAAAAAAAAAAAAAAAAAAAAAAAAAAAAAAAAAAAAAAAAAAAAAAAAAAAAAAAAAAAAAAAAAAAAAAAAAAAAAAAAAAAAAAAAAAAAAAAAAAAAAAAAAAAAAAAAAAAAAAAAAAAAAAAAAAAAAAAAAAAAAAAAAAAAAAAAAAAAAAAAAAAAAAAAAAAAAAAAAAAAAAAAAAAAAAAAAAAAAAAAAAAAAAAAAAAAAAAAAAAAAAAAAAAAAAAAAAAAAAAAAAAAAAAAAAAAAAAAAAAAAAAAAAAAAAAAAAAAAAAAAAAAAAAAAAAAAAAAAAAAAAAAAAAAAAAAAAAAAAAAAAAAAAAAAAAAAAAAAAAAAAAAAAAAAAAAAAAAAAAAAAAAAAAAAAAAAAAAAAAAAAAAAAAAAAAAAAAAAAAAAAAAAAAAAAAAAAAAAAAACGAATAAATGAAAATAAATCCTGTTTGCGTTGCACTTGTATTTTAATGCCTGTCCCTGTCAGCTGTCAGTGATGATGGTTGAAGGACACACACCAAAGAGGATATAAAATTACCGTTGAGTCTAAGTTACTGAGAGATTACAGCGGCGTAGACGAATCTTTCGAATTAATTGCCTAATCAAAGTTATATAATTGGTTTTTTATTAATCATCAAGATGATTGATGCAATTAATTGAATAATATAAAGTATAGTTATTGCTGTTAAATTAAAAATGAATATTTATAAAATTGATAGAGATAGGTAAAAAAATAATAATAAAATGTTTACTAGATAATTACATCGAAACATTTATGTGAAATCCTACCTTATAATTTAAAGGCTAGATTCCATATCAGAATATTGCGTTATTAAAACAATAATACAATGGGCGGGAAACGTCACCGCGCTAAAAATATTTTGTAACAGTTATCTCGTTCTATAAACGTTTGGTTGGTTTACTGATTACCGATTAGTGATGTGCCAACTCGGGAAAAACGTAACTCGATTTAACTCGAGTTAAAATCTACATAACTCGGGTTGAACTCGAGTTACGTAACTCGAGTTAACTGGATGGACGAGTAAATGTTTTTTTGAGTTTTTTCCAAATTATTCCCTCGGCTTGGCAAAATATTGGAACAGACAAATTACGTTTCGGAGAAAAGTAAATTTGCATGAGAAACTTCACGATAAACATTGAAATTGCTTTTACGGAGAAAGTAGGAACTCTCAAACGATTTTTTTTTCTCTCAAACCCTCTCTAACGATTTGCATAAAAAAAGTAAAGAAAAAATGAAGTGAGGAGGTTAACTTCACGGAGGTCAAACTTCGCTCCATGTCGGTTCCATTCGGTTTTCGAACTCGAGTGAGAGAGAATTCAACTCGAGTCGATTGAAGTTAGGCCCAACTCGAGTTGACTCGAGTTACGTACTCGAGTTAACCATCACTATTACCGATCTAATCGCACATAGTGATGTGCCAACTCGGGAAAAACGTAACTCGAATTAACTCGAGTTAAAATCCACATAACTCGGGTTGAACTCGAGTTACGTAACTCGAGTTACGGATGACACAAGTTTTTTTGAGTTTTTTCAAATTATGCCCGGCTGGCATTATATATCATAATCGAATCATTTATTTAAGTATTTTTGGCTCGAATTTAAATAAAATAAAATTTACTATCAATTAAACTATGAAATTATATAGCAGTCTGTTTAAAATAAAATCAAACTAACATTATGATGAAAGTATGTGCGTTGGTATATTTACAGACGCATAGTTGTTTTATAATCAGTAATAATCACAATATTTTTATGAAAATAAGATAATTAGAATCACAAAGAATATTTTTTCCTAATGTTAGATATTTCGACACAAATGACTTCCTTCCAAATATAGGCATACGGATTAATTTTTTATTCGGAGAAAACTAAAATAGATACGACTGTTATCGACTTCAAAATTCAAAAATTTTTTACAGAAAAAGTAAGAACTCTCAAACGATTCTTCTAATTCTATCACTTTCATTTTTAATTCCGAGAAAAAGAAAATCGACTCGAAAATTTTCGATTTCGAAATTTCAAAGGTTTTTTACAGAAAAAGTAAGAACTCTCAAACACAATTTCTTTCCTCTCAATTTCTCTCAACCGATTCTCAAGCGATTTGCATGAGGAAAATTTAAAAAAAAATAAAGCGTGGGGGCCAACTTCACGGTAAACATTGAAATTGCTTTTACGGAGAAAGTAGGAACTCTCAAACGATTTTCTTCTCTCAAACCCTCTCAAACGATTTGCATAAAAAAAAAGTAAAAAAAATGAAGTGAGGGGGCTAACTTCACGGAGGTCAAACTTCGCTCCATGTCGGTTCCATTCGGATTTCGAACTCGAGTTAGAGAGAATTCAACTCGAATCGATTCGAGTTAGGCCCAACTCGAGTTGACTCGAGTTACGTACTCGAGTTAACCATCACTAATCGCACATATTCGCTCCATTGAGATCGTCGCAGCGACACTCAAATATTCAATTAGTTTGTGCAAAAAATTGAAATTTAATTTAACTGCTAAATTGTACATTTGTTTTGGGAAATGATTGGGAAAATTCTTCGGATGCTTTCAATCAGTGCAGTTGAAAAAGAATCGGGAATAATTCAAACCGGAGTTATAACCTATCAATCTGTCAAAGCGCGAGAAAATAAACAAGATGGTGCCAAAAATATTCAAAGTGAAAATAACATAAATGAGTGCTGTTCATGTCCGTTGGATTTATGTACATTATGCAATAATTTTTGGCATGATATATTATCGTGTTTTACGACTTGCTTTAACGAGAATTGTTACTTTGAAAGTTGTGATGGTTGTCTTTGCCTCAAATGTTGTACTGCGGATCGGCGTGATTCCTTTTAATTTTTTTTTTGCTAATCAGATTTTTTTCATTTAAACAGGGTCTAGTGTCCTGTTTATTTTATACATTTTTATACATTGTATGATACAAAAATTTTTAAACAATATCTACCTCGATAAATTATGTTTCTCCTATGGTTGCTAGTGATTTATGTATTTTTCTTACTATCGATTATTTTAATATGTGCTTTTAATGTTATGTCTACCAGTATTTTTATAGTGGTACAAGCTTCTTTTGGCAGCCGGCAATTTTATGAAATGAGCAGTGACATCAGGCTAGCGAAACTTCGAACAAAAAATATTTTGTATGGCTTAACGGACTTTTTGATGGCAAACTTAACAAAATTTTATGTCATGACATTAAATTTTGTCAAGTTGTCATTATGAGCATTCTTTCTCACTCTATCGTCAAGAGTTCCTTTTCTACCACAAGTGTCATTTCAGTTGAAGGTCTTTGTCAAAGTCCGTCAAAATCTATCTTACGGACAAACTAATTATATAGTACTAATTATGTATAATTTTTAGATGAATTTGTGAATAGTTCGTTTAACTGTTAAGTTTTTTAAATTTATATACAATGTCGATCATGAAACGATTTATAAAATGTGAAATTTGTAGTGTACGGTCCTTTAATAAAATAGGACAAAAAAGAGATTTTACGGCGCAATTCCCATTGGATGAAAACCGGTAATCATTTATTAATAATTTAATTATTAAAAAACGTAAATGTAAAGCTATCATGGTAGTTTTAATTAGTTGTATAAAGTTAAATTTGAAAAATTTATTTTGTGCTAGTGATGTATCTAGTTTACAGTTGTCATTGTAATTTTATTATCGATATTTTTGTTTCTCAATGTAATGGGGAGTTTCCACTGTCGATATGCTTGTATAAAACATTAATATCCCTCACATTTTCAAAAACGAATTACACTCTCTTTAAAAAAAATGAGACATGTATGTATATATCGTTAATTGAATCCTTCACATTTTACAGAAACGCACGTGTAAACATAATTCTAAGGTACTTTTAGCAGTCCCACAAACTTGAAATTTTGAATATAAATAAGGTCAACGTATAATTAAAAGGAAAAAAATGTTAAATACCGGAATCTGGGTGGATGGATAGAAATTGTTACCTGAAAATTTTTGAAGGAAGGAAAAGGTTTTATCGTAAATTCTAATGTGTCTATTAGGAATGAAGCCAGGTATACAAAATTATTATTTGACAGTTACCCTAGACAATTATTATTTCACAAAAATTTCTTTTTGTTTTCATTATACTTAAAATATTACTTGGCGATGCCTTGTAAATAAAACAAATAAATGTAATTTTGGTGATTATTTTATTCATTTGCTTCCCTTTGGGTAATTTAGGTTCAATGTCAGTAAATGAAAAATTACATTACGAATAATTTTACATTGAGCCTAAATGCAAAGTTATTTGAAATATGAGATTGTATTAAGAAGGGCCACCCAATCACCCCACATTTAATCGATATCGATATCGAGGTATCGATTATAAGAGCCCTTCACTAATGATTTTTGTTAGGTTGGTGCACATGTTTTTTCATTGTGTCGGAAAAATTGAAATTAAATATTTTTATCCTGGTAACTTTTTGCCACGAGAAGTGAGTTTGGCAGGTGTCAGACCGAATTCATTCTTTGTTCTAAGTCCCGACTCTTACTTATATGCTCTTTGCAGTGACATTTAATGTCAGTATACTTCGCGTCATTACGCATATTGTGTGGCTTTTTAATGTTATTCCATGAAATAAAGCGATGAAAGTGTTTAAAATTTTAAAAGATATTAAAATTTTATAGCCCATATCGTACAGATTTCTTGTCATTTAAGATGATTTTATGAATAATAAAGATGATTGTATATGTTTAGGTTTTTCCGTTTAAATAACCTTGATGGATTGATGAATGTTAAAACGTATCTGCAAATTTAGTATAGATGTAGAACATAGACTATTTTCTAAGATGTTTTGATTCCGCGCGAACTTGGTAATAACTGACACTGGCTCATACGAACGCTTTAAAATCGCTCAAAAGGCAACATTGCGCGATAAGAAAACGTCGCACTTTAAAAGCGCGTCCATATCAATCTCTATATGGAATATCATTTGTTTGGTCGCTAAAATTAATGATTGAAACACAAGTTGGATTTCAATATATTTATTTATATATCACAATAATAATAATAAATAACATAATGTAGAAAACTGCTCTACAAACAAGACATATCGACAATAAATAAAAAAACATATACGACAATAACTTTACTATGAACATTAGCAGACTCAAATTACGTATAAAATAATATAATAAAGCAGATTCACTTTTTTTATATAAAATGAAATAAAAATTAAGTACCTATTACTTCATCCAATCATTACTTTTTAATTCCCATCTCTTAAACTATGCTTTACAAAAATTGAGATAGTAAGTTTATATATTTTTAAAACAAATGCAATCACATTGACAACAACTATCACTATTAGTGATACTACTACATTTACAACAATCGCGATATAAACATACACAATCACATTGGGTATCACCACAACAACTATTCTGACCACAATTGCCAAATTGACAACAATTTGAAATAAAATGATTAAAAAAACAATTATCCCTTGCTTCTTCATTATCAACTTTCGTTTCTTTATAACTTTCTTTAGAATTGTCATTGGAATTTCTTTGATTATTTTCCTCAATATCTTGAATACAAGGGGTATGCATTTTTCCAAAATTATTTTCATTAGAAATTGTATTTTCTAATTTATTAGATAATGGTTGAGTTGTCACAACATTTGAACACATGATTGACAATTTTTTGTAGGCTTTTTTCATAAAAACATAAAAAATATATTGAATTTTACAAGAGTTTACTAATTGTAAGTACAGTTGCAAGTATACTGTTTGAAAATTGCGATGACCAAACACTAAGTGAATCATTCTTAACAATGTAAGATCATTTTATCTTATACTTGTAAATTTTCCATCCATAAAATTTATTAAACACCAACATAAAACTACCAATATTTCCATTAAATACTAATAAAATATTCTATTCTTAAGAACTGGTTGTAAATATAATAAAATAGTTATAAAAAACCTATATAAAGGTGTCCTCTACCTACTAATAATTAGTCTAATACAAGAGTTACTTAGAATACATTTCTCATACTAAAAAACTTATTTTCTGCACCCAGAGTTACGTTCTAAGAACAACTTCCATAGAATACAATAAAGCAGTAAGACTAAGGGCCTGTCCCACCACTGACTGATAGAGGCTCAGATAGTTTAAAAATGACGTCACTGTCAGATAGTACCAAAATCTGATACTTCCATCACATATTTTACACGTTGGATTGTATTTAATGTAATGGAATTGTGGGACAGGCCCTAAATAGTTTAAATTCTAAAACAGTCTTATAAATTTGGCACAATCTAATACCTAATGCAAAATATATTCTTATAAGATAATTAAATTTTATAAAAATCTTCATAAAAAGTTACAATATTTATGTACCTTATTAGAAAGATGTACACAATAGTAAAGTAATACAAAAACATGTAAAAGCATAAAAATCTAAAGTTATATCAAAAATGAATATCTTAAGTACATGTAAACATTTTGTACATATAACTTGTTAGAAGAAATTTTGTATTTAAATAATATTTTATGCACATGTTTCAGTAATGAAAACTCTCAGACGAGCTCAGAATATAAAAAAGTAAAAAATAACTTACAAATAATCATGTTATTGTATTTGGCACAATTGTGCCAAAATACAATAACTTGACTATTTCTCACTCAACACATGCAATTGCATGTGTTGAGTGAGATATACTATATTGGACATAACTTATTTTAAAATCTCAATCATATAAAACTTTGCAATACACATTTTATATTCTTTGTATATCTTATAAAATGGTATACATTAGCATACCATTTAATAAAAAGATCTTATGTAAAATATGTTATATAGTGACATTACTTTCAATCGAATGAGTTATTTTTCATTGAGTTGAGGAGGATCGTCTTGTAACGCGTTTGTGTTGTTAAATGTTGGTTGAGAAGTGATAACTTCTGTCATTTTTGAAATTAAATCGATTCATTTGTTTTTTTGTTTTAAAACTCACAACTTTTAACTTACTCCTCACTCCTCGTATATAAGGAGAACTTTGCACATATGTCAATACCGATGAGCTCAAAATCGAAACGTTTAGTGATAATTTATTAATTTATAATGCAATTCGTCGGTGTATTAATCATTTCGTGCGTCATTTTATTTATCTTTTGCTCCAAACCTCAAGCAATACGCAATCACGCAACACGAATAAATGAAAATGAATTAGTGATGGTCAACTCGAGTAGGTAACTCGAGTCAACTCGAGTTGGGCGTATCTCGAATTGACTCGAGTTGAATTCTCTCTGACTCGAGTTCGAAAACCGAATGGAACCGACATGGAGCGAAGTTTGACCTCCGTGAAGTTAGCCCCCTCACTTATTTTTTTCTTACTTTTTTTTATGCAAATCGTTTGAGAATCGTTAGAGAGGGTTTGAGAGAAAATAATCGTTTGAGAGTTCCTACTTTCTCCGTAAAAGCAATTTCAATGTTTACCGTGAAGTTGGCCCCCACACTTTATTTTTTTTTAATTTTACTCATGCAAATCGCTAGAGAATGGGTTGAGAGAAATTGAGAGGAAAGAAATATTGTTTGAGAGTTCTTACTTTTTCTGTAAAAATTTTTGAATTTCGAAGTCGATAATAGTCGAATCTATTTTACTTTTCTCCGAATAAAAAAATAATCCGTCTGCCTATATTTGAAAGGAAGTCATTTGTGTCGAAATATCTAACATTAGGAAGAAATATTCTTACTGATTTTAATTATCTTATTTTCATAAAATATTGTGATTATTACTGATTATAAAACAAGTATGCGTCTGTAAGTATACCAACGCACATACTTTCATCATAATGTAAGTTTGATTTTGTTTTAAAAAGACTGCTATATATAATAATTTCATAGTTTAATTGATAGTAAATTTTATTTTTAATTAAATCGAGCCAAAAATACTTAAATAAATGATTCAATTTCAAACAATAACTTTTTTGTTTCTTTAGTTAGTAGGTATAACTCTCCCAATACATTATAAATAAATAATAAATAAAGAATTGAAACAGAAAAAAAATTGTCTGTTCCAATATTATGCCAAGCCGAAGGAATAATTTGGAAAAAACTCAAAAAAACATTTACTTTTTCTTCCAGTTAACTCGAGTTACGTAACTCGAGTTCAACCCGAGTTATGTGGATTTTAACTCGAGTTAAATCGAGTTACGTTTTTCCCGAGTTGGCCCATCACTAAAATGAATCCTGTTTGCATTGCACTTGTGTTTTAATGCCTGTCCCTGTCAGCTGTCAGTGATGATGCTTGAAGGACACACACGTCAGAGTATTGTTAATACCTATTTCCACCAAGAGACTAGCTGCGCCAGTGGAATTGAAAAAGTCATTTCAAACACAATACTTCCGGCTGGACGTGATTCGTAGCTTATAAGTGGAAATGAGGCATTACCGAAGAGTCTACGGTAGTGAGAGATTGGTCTACGTCGTAGAGGAATCTCTAATTAATTGCCCAATCAAAGCTATTTATCTACTTTTATTACTAAACGTCAAGATTATTGTTGAAATATATAGAATAATATAAAGTCCTATCCTATTATTTAATACTAGCTTTCGCCCGCGACTCCGTCTGCGTGAAATTAAAAAAAATCATTACAATCAAACAAACAAAGTTTTCCTCTTTATAATATTAGTATAGATATAGTTGGTAAATTAGAAATCTTACCTCATCATTTAAAAGCTAGATCTATAACAGAATATTGCGTCATTAAAACAATAATCCAATAGGCGGGAAACGTCACAACGCTAAAAATAAGATATTTTGTAACAGTCATCTCATTCTGTAAACGTTTGATTGGTTTACCGATTTACTTGTAAAGCACATATTCACTCCATTGAGATCGACGACGTCTGTGCCAACGGTATACTGCGACATAAATATTCAAATGTTGTTGCTCTAAAAATGATTAAAATTTAATTTACCTGCTAAATTGTATATTTGTTTTTAAAAAATGACATCAACCGATACTGTCGACGAAAGTGTTCGAGTGTCTTTAACCAGTGCAGTTGAAATTGAACCGGGAAAAATTCAAACTGATGTTATAACCTGTCAACCTGTGAAAGCGCGGGAAAATCAACAAGATGGTGACAGAAACATCCAAAGTGAAAATAACATGAATGAGTGCTGTTTATGTACGTTGGATTTATGCACATTATGTGCTCATTGTTTGGACGTTATAGTAACATGTTTCGCGGCTTGCTGTTACGAGAATTGTTTGTGTGAATGTCTTAGTGGTACTTGCGAAGCTTGTCAAATTTGTCTCGAATGTTGTGCTGCCTGTGGATCAGCGTAAATCCATTTTTGCTAATGAGAAATTTTAAATTTAAACAGAGGCTAGTGGTCTGTTTATTATTTCTATTATATAATTTTGTAAGACATAAATTTTTCAAACAATATCTACCTCTAAAAACTATGTTTCTCCTATGGTTGCTAGTGATTTATGTATTTTTCTTACTATCGATTATTTTGATATATGCTTTTAATGTTATGTCTACTAATATTTTTATATACGTAGGTATGTTTATGTATTCAGTTTTAATTCTTAGTGTTTTATACGTATATGATGTAGTTGTACTTTAAGTGCCTTTCTTTCGAAGATTTTAATTTACCTATTAAATAACTGTTAAATGTGCCAATTTTTTTTTAAATCTTTATAAGTAGTTTGTCGTATAAGGAGCTGTAATAAATTGATAAATACGATAATTTCTAAAAAAGACGTTTACAAAAATTGTACATTATAATACAAGTTAATTTGAGACCTCCGAGATTTTTGTAAAAATAAAATGCTAGTAAATAAAAATGCATTTTTTTTACTAAATACTTTATTTTAATAATTTATAAATATCTCTATTCTAATTTACTGTAAAATTATTCCTAATATACAAGGAGCATTTCTTTAAGTGACACAAAGTTGCCAGTTATAATAAAAATACAATGCATTAAATGCTTGCCCTTAATTTATATTGCTTAAAAGTTTGTTCAGCCTAATAAATTACATGTTGAAAATGTTTGAGATTATGAAGCGTAGAGACTGCAGAGAAATGTAATAATTTTAGAAGAATTAAATAGTTTGTGAAGAATTCGAAAAGGGATCTATCGAAGTAAGGAAGTTTTTTTTTTTAAATTTACAATTATTGTCATGACCTTATTAAAAACCATTTGTTAAATACTTTTAATCAATTAAATACTATAATGGAAGCATTTAAACATAACTTAAAACGCCTTTATTCTGACATTAACAAGTAAGATGTTGCCATAAATATATTTTAAAATTGCCATAATCGAAAAGGTTAATATAATTTAACAATATTTGGAAAACAGGAAAAATTAAGGATTATGATACAAAATCATATTTCATTTTCATTGCTTTTTCCAAAGGTGCAGTTTATTGACTATATTACTGGTGAAAAATACTTAAAACTAATTAATTAAGCTATTAAAAATGGAAAAGATGTTTTAGTTTAATAGAATTGTTTAATACAACTTAGACGACTAATAGTGTCGGTTTTTAAATGACATTTTTATTTTATATTGTTCATAAGGGAATTTCCTTTAACAAGAGGTATCTGGAAACACTTCGCCTTTTTTAAACTCTAGAATATCTATGGCTTTAAGCAAGCTTTTTTATAAAAGATTTCATTTAATTACATTTCATTTGTCTTCAATTTAATAGGGTATCTAAAAGTGTACTTGTTTTTTGAGTTCCCCAATTTTTTAATATAATTATTATATTTTAGAGAAAAAGCAATAATAAGCCACCCTGGGAAGTCTATAAGGAAGACGAAATTTCTGTGTATCAATATTTCCTTGTTAATCAGAAAAGCCTATTAAATGTATATTCAAGATAGCTACTTCAATAAACTTTGTAATTATTGAAATAGCCGCAGACTAAATATATTTTTAAGATAATTAATTATTGCGTTCGGCTCTCATAATCTATAATTGTAAAAATATTGCAGTCTTCTAAGCGATAAGGCGATTCGAGTTTGACCTGCCCGTCAGTTTGTGAACTACTGTCATTCTCTCGGCGTACTCGGAGCGCTGTCTTCAGCTTTTCTCTTACTACCCGCAAGTTGAGTTCTATTCCTATCGGGCTTGTATTTTTCCCATTTCTTATGATTCAACTGGTCAAAGTCATCACAGTATTGTGCGATCTCTCTCAGATATGTGGATAAATGGAGTAATTCTCTATCTCTGTCTCTGTTTAGATGCGCTTGTCTGAACGGTCTGATTTTAAGACCGCTTTTCGGATTCATGATGAAGTTTCTTCGGATATCATCAAACATTATTGTATTCTTTGGACTATATTGAGGATATTTACCCCAGATTACACCTAATGGTTTTACCTGAAATAAAAAAAATTACACTTCATACTGTGTTGGCTAATTAATTTATTAATACTTAAATCATATTTTTAATAACAAAAACGGCAAAATATAAGCTTAATATTATAGAATTATAATACTGGTGTGCATAAAAAATATCTTTATTTAACTAAAAGGAAAGTTACTTAATACTATGACAAGTAAAATATTATATGACAATAAATTTGTGACTCATGGCGGGTTTCCCAGCAACATTTAACCATTCATTAGTGTTTTTGTTTCGAAAAGTACATGAAATGCGTTCCCGAACTAAGTAACATTAGTTCAACTCCCTTGAAACATAGGTCAACCTAACACTAACAAATCATTAGGTAATGACAAAATAAATGGAGACTTCAGAAACCAAGCGTTAACTAGCATTATGATATTAAGTATATTAAAAATAATCACTTACATCAATAGTACCATATTTCGTTGTATGCACTGTTATCATTGCTAAATAATCCAAATAGAACATAATCTTGTAATCCTGATGAGTGGACACTCCAAGCAGTCTCATCTTCTCTTCTATCCACTTCATACCAGTTGCCGACCATATGACTATGTCATAGTCCTCATAAGCTGATGTAAGGAATTCATGTAGGAAAGGTCTCATCAGTTCATAGCCTAGGAATCAAACATACTGTTATGCGAAAGTTATATTTGTTTACCTTTGTAGCCTTTTCATTTAAGATAGAAAGGGAAAGAGAATTTGTGGGAACATTAGGAAGCAAAAATATCATCTTTCTGTGTGTCATCTCCTCTGTCAATTAAATGTAGATAATGTATCTACAATTGTGGATATCTATGGGCAGTATTTGCCCATTATTCTAATAAAGAAGCCTACACTTACGAAATGGTTTAGGCTATATATCTGCACGCTATTAGGGAGTGAATAATTTGGAAAAACCGTCTTGCAAGAAAGGGGCAAAAGAGATCAGAAGTTATGGTAATTGTAGTTATTATCCAATGTCAAAGACCTTCATTGTTATTTATATATTTGAATTTTGTTATTTGCAATTGAGAATTACACAAATAAACAATTAAGTTTTTATAATTTCATACAGATGAATTTGCACAGGAACAACTTTATAATGTAGATATTTGTATTTTTTTGTGTTGTTTAACTTTGTTTTTCTATTGTTGATTAGCGCATTAATATTTTTGTACAACATGTCTATTATTGAGGACCTATCATTGGCTGTGAGATTGTTAATTACCACTCTTTCTACTTTGTAAATAGCTGTTGGTCATCCTTGAAAATAAATATATAATCTGTACTATTATAATAAAGTGTAAACACACACTTCTTTGTTGCCTAAGATGTCAGCAATTACAGCATATTTTTGAATAATTCTTTTTTTTTAATAAAAAGCCCTACACTTACGTCACGCTTTAGGCTATATATTTTCACGCCATTAAACTTAGGGGGAAATATTTTGGATAAAAACCCGAATGTGGGAAAGAGACCATAAGTTGCTGCCAACATCAAGGAAGCAAGATAGCTAAGGTTTGTCATGTCATGTCATATCATTTTGACATTTGCTATTGATAATTTGACAAATGTAAACAATAAAATAAAGTTTTTATAATTTCACGCAGATGAAGCCGCACGGAAACAGCTAGTATTATATAATAATACATACCGGTTTCAGCAACAGATCTATGGTCAAACAATGTGTAGTCAATATCAAGAACTAGTAATTTTTTCCCAGGCCTTGGTTCACTCAATATATTTATCTTATAATCACGAACTCTCTTGTTTATTTTAGCTAAATATATCTGAAATTACAAAAATAAACATTGAATACAAGGGTCAGAATTTACCAGCTTATGCACAATTAACTTAGTAATAAATTCTTATAGCCTAACAAATAAACATGGTCTAAAGTTAAAGGAATAAACTGAGTATAAGCAAATATTAGTACAAATTTGGCTTATACTCAGTTTATTCCTAAGTTTAACTTTATACTGTTTTAATTTATGGTTTTTATTATCTTACTAGCTTTCGCCCGCGACTCCGTCCGCGTGGAATTTAAAAAAACGAAATTGAGTAGCCTATGTGTTCTTCCAGGCTATCCTCTACATCTGTACCAAATTTCATAGAATTCCGTTTAACCATTTAGGCTACAAACTCTAACAAACATCCATCCATCCATCCATCTAAACTTTCACATTTATAATATTAGTATGAAGTATGATTAACCAAAAACATACTTCAAAGTTTAATTTTTTTTAAGAGAATGATATAAAATATTTTGTATGTGTTGGATCACAGCAATTTATAATATCACTTGCTTTACCACCTTTCTAGTTAAGAAAAAAAGAAACAATACTTTTTAAAAATTAGATTGACAGAATATTTTAACATACCTCTTGGTTTTCAACATCTACTTCTTCTTCCTCAATATCCAGATCATTGACAACATCATCTCCGACATCCGGCTTAGTCCGAGCACCTTCTATAGCTTGCTCCAGAGAACCCATCATCATTATCTTCAAGTTTGGCTTCAGATTTAAGTCCGCTAAAGTACAGTTGTCTGTAGCCACTTTACCTGTAAAAATGTTGACAATAATGGTTAGAATTCTTAAGAGTAATGCATCATTCTTACTTAAACTGGATTTTGTTGCCACTTGTTTTTGTGAAATTAAAAATAAAACCAAATTAAGAAGCCTATGTTTTCTACACTATGATTTACATCTATGCCAAATGTCGACAATATCAGTTCAGCCATTATTGCAGCAAACTTTAACAAACATCCATCCATCCATCTCAACATTTAAAGGATGAATGTTTGTTAGAATCTCCAGAATGCAACAGATCTCAATGAAATTTGGCATAGATGTAGAACATTGTCTGGAAGAACTCATAGGATACTTTTTTAATTTCGCGCGTCCAGAGTTGCGGGCAAAAGCTAATACTTCTAATATTAATATATTATATATTGTAATGTAATTAGCACATAAGCAATATTTAACCTCATTTTTCCTAATTTCTATGACTTTAAAAGTAGTTTTAGTTAAGTACTTGCGTATTTTAACTTTCAACTAATTTATCTTACACGTTTTATGTAAAGTTTTCATTAAAAAATGTTTTATGGTAGTAATGCGGTTTTTGGTTGTTGGTTGAATATTTATTGAGAATTTTTTAAAAACATAAATCATTTTTTCAAATATTTTTTTCAAAAGGATGTACTAAAATAGTAAGATTTATATTAAAATAAAATAAGAGTTTTACCTTCAAACTTAACATTGAGTAGTTTTTGTCTTTCCGGTCGAACACCCGTGGCATTTTCGATTGCAATCTTTAGCATTGCTACGGAATCCGATGGCGACAGCTCAGGTATATCGAATTCCTTTCCATTCCATTTAACACTTAATTTAATTGGATTATCATTTATATCGCACATTTTTGCATTAAACAGTTTTGCAAAATGTACATGTACAGATTCGTATAATTGCAAATGACACCAAAGTGACACATAAACAAAACAACTTTGACGCTAGGGATGTACCCTTGATTTTGATGTTATTTGCACAGATTAAAAAAGCACTACGAAATATCGGTTTTTACATTTGCCAGATGGGACAAGAAAATACTGGAATGTTATTTAAAGAATGGAGTTCAAAAGCGTAGCGTTTCCTCCCTACACATAGACCGATTACCCAATGCGGATAGAGTGGCTATGTTTTAAAGTCGCTGGATGCGGAAAGCTGAGGACCACGAACTTTAAATGGTATTAAGGAAAGTGTACATCCAACAGTGGTTTAACTCTGGCTACTGGTGATAATTACTTAACATCTGGTAGTTTTAACTCTTCTATTTTCCTTATTTCTGTTAAAATTATGGACCCTTGTGGTATTGTCCTTCGATAAGTACAAAAAGTACTATAGAAAAGACTATCGTGTAACTTTTTATTGCCAGTAGTTTCGGTCCTGAATTTAAACAATTAAGTAACGGACTTATGACCAATTTAATAATAAACGGTTGATAGGATTATAAAGATAATAAACGTAAACAAAACAATACATGTTTATTTGCAACGCCCAGTAAAGACACCAAAATTAACAGCACTAAAAACAATCATTCATCAAAAACTACTTGCAGAATTGCAGTGCCCTGCTAAACTGCTACTTTCTGAAAAAGAAGAAAAAAGTTAGAATTTCATTGCATCACAGTACTTGAATACGGATTGTATTGTATTTGTGGTGGAGATGAAGTCATTTTACGGGCATGATTTACTTCATAATAGGAAAATGCTTTGAAATTTGACACTTACTGTCTTCGGCAGCACCGTATTGTAGACATAAATTTTGCTGTGATTGCTGTAAAAATAAAAGAATTCCTATATAAGTTAGCTATCGAAAACTTTCCTATGGAAAGTTATGAGCTATGACATTATAACTTAAAACTTATGGAATAACGTAATCTTAAACCTTTAACCTATCCTTGCTCTTACGTTAACCTTACCAACATTTGGAAAAATTTAATAAATCCACACAATAATACAATACTAATATAGTTCCACAGTTTTAACTGAACGTTCAGTTAAAAAATCAAGTTTTACCTACACATGCAGTGTTTTACTGAACAGTCTAACTGTTCAAATTGTGAGAACTGAGCGTATGTAACTGGTGTTAGGTTTTTTTTTATTGTCTTTATTTTGTACACATAAGCAATATTACAACACAGTGGGATAAACATGATTAAACAAAAAAAAAAAAAAAAAAAACCTAATTAAACATACATTTTTAACGCAACACCAGGACAGCAGTTCCGTAGCAATTGGATAATTTCGGTGTAACTGCTGCCTGGGCAAAGTGCTTACTGGTTTTGAAAGTAAACCTAACTGGTCTTAGGTTAGGTTTACATTCAAACTAAAATAAACTATCATTACTCATACATGAAAAACTTAAACAAACCGTTAAAATTTTGTTTGTAGGACTTTCATAATCATGCCTTTGCCATTTTTGTTTCCGCACAGCGTTTAATTTAGCTTCATTTCTGCGAAAACAATTGTTTACGTGAATGTACATTTATATCGTATAGTGCTGGAAACTTATCTGGCCCGGTGAGAGGCGGTTTTAATATAATTCTAAAGCAATAAAAAAACATTGAAAATAACACAAAGCTACATATGACAAAACAGCTAAAGACCTGCAAGCATGTAACTACTGTATTTAGTTTTATTTATGCACCGGGTCAGATAAATTTGATGATCTTTATGTCGAACACGCAACGTGCCGTGCCAACGTGCCGTGCGACTTTGCCAGTCGATTACATGGAACATTAACCAACATTGTTTTTTATTTAATCTTACATACAAAGTTATAAAGCGCAGCGGAAAAAATAAAATAAACTATCATTACTCATACATGAAAAATTTAAACAAACCGTTAAAATTTTGTTTGTGGGACTTTCATATTCATGCCTTTGCCATTTTTGTTTCCGCACAGCGTTTAATTTAGCTTCGTTTCTGCGAAAACAATTGTTTACGTGAATGTACATTTATATCGTATAGTGCTGGAAACTTATCTGGCCCGGTGAGAGGCGGTTTTAATATAATTCTAAAGCAATAAAAAAAAAAAAAAAAAAAAAACCTAATTAAACATAAATTCTTAACGTAACACCAGGACAGCAGTTCCGTAGCAATTGGATAATTTCGGTGTAACTGCTGCCTGGGCAAAGTGCTTACTGGTTTTGAAAGTAAACCTAACTGGTCTTAGGTTAGGTTTACATTCAAACTAAAATAAACTATCATTACTCATACATGAAAAACTTAAACAAACCGTTAAAATTTTGTTTGTGGGACTTTCATATTCATGCCTTTGCCATTTTTGTTTCCGCACAGCGTTTAATTTAGCTTCATTTCTGCGAAAACAATTGTTTACGTAAATGTACATTTATATCGTATAGTGCTGGAAACTTATCTGGCCCGGTGAGAGGCGGTTTTAATATAATTCTAAAGCAATAAAAAAACATTGAAAATAACACAAAGCTACATATGACAAAACAGCTAAAGACCTGCAAGCATGTAACTACTGTATTTAGTTTTATTTATGCTCCGGGTCAGATAAATTTGATGATCTTTATGTCGGACACGCGACGTGCCGTGCCAATGTATCGTGCGGCTTTACCAGCCGATTACATCGACCATTAAAACAACATTGTTTTTGATGTAATCATACATACAAAGTTATAAAGCGCAGCGGAAAAATAAATAGCATTTAGGGAAATAAAAGCAAATAAGCTTAAAGTAGGTCATTGTTTAATAATTTGGTCAAAGACAAAGCATTTCGACTTTAAAGAAAATCAGTATGAATTAGAGAATTCTAGACATTTCACTCTCTTTCTTATGAAAATGTATTCAACAGTAAATTTAAATAGATATCAGAAATACAGAGCAATAGAATCTAGTCTTCTATCTATATCTATACTATTAGAATACACCAGAGATTACGCAATAGATTGCACTGGGAAGGGAATGCAAATATTCGATTCAACAATACCTGCCGCCGCAACGAATGGTGTTCCGGCTTCTTTACCTTGTAGCCTGTAATTATTTTATAACATCATTAAACCTGACTTAAGTACCTAATGTATTCCACCCCCTTCCTATCATTCCCTAATAGAAAAGAATGGGAAGAAGAGTTGGCTACATCATAGAAACAGTTAATAATAAAATTTTAATTTCTCAGACTCACCTTTCTGCGAGTTTCGTTTGACCTTTGAAGCACAAAAACCGCCTTGCTTTGGAGACTGTACAATAGACAATATAATACTAAAATCAGTCTAAGTAAGATAAATATTAGTCAAAATTATAAACTAAAATAGAAACTAGATGGCAGTAAAAATATTAAAACATAAAAACTCACCACAAATGCAGGGCACATATTCGTGTGGAGATACTTTGAAGAGAACATTTCATTGTAATGCCTTTGAGACTGAAAATAATAAATCAATCTATACTAATATTATAAAGAGGAAAGATTTGTGTTTTTGTATTTTTGTATGTATTGAAATAACTCGAAAACTACTGGGCCGATTTTAAAAATTCTTTCACCGTCTGAAAGGTAATTTATCAGTGAGTAACATAGGCTATATTTTTTAATTTCATGCGAGCGTCGCGAGCAACAGCTAGTATTAAATATGGAGCGTAGACATCCAACTATAAATTGAACATTCTACAAGTCAAAGTTAAGAGGGGTAGTGTAAACCCTACGTACATATTCTAAAATACGAAACGAAAGAGAGCACAATTCATTTCACTAATAAAAAATCATAATAAACAGGTTCTATATAAAACTAACCTCTAGTAGATATCTTGAAGGCGACATAATGTCACGGCAACCTGAAAAATATTGATCCAATTTACTATTTTCGAAACAGAAAAAGAGCTACAAGTATTAAGGTTTACAGAGAAAATGTGATAAATCGTGATTTAAAATTTGTTAATTTCAATACAGGGTTCCGTAGCTATGTCAGAACTGCCTGATATGGTAAACGAATTAAGGAATTTTATTGTCAATATTAAAACAGACAGTCGGACAAATTACATGTATATTTATTATACGGAACCCTAAAATTACAGATATTATACGACAAAAAGCGAAACAACATTGTGTTTTATTGTATTAAAGATATGCGTTTTTTTATAGTTTCGTAAAAGACAGTGCAGTACTGACATAACTATTGAACTTTAATTATTAGTGAAATATCCTTTATATAGTAATTTATATAAACATATCAGTCTTTAATTGCAGTAGTCCAGTTTAATTCTGTTACTCTATGCACTTTAACATGCATTTATATTTTCATTGCATTGCATCATTTCCACAATATAAACATTTGCACGTCTTTTCTGTTTTAAGTCCGAATGTTTTTCTTTCAATATTATAATTATTCTTCGGGTTCTATTTGTTTTACTAACGTCTTGTTTTACTCCCAAATATCTTAAATGTTTCCATGACTTTTCACTTGCTTTTAACACAGTTGCTTATATAATTCGACTCTTATCTCAATAAT
This sequence comes from Papilio protenor, assembly GCA_029286645.1. Classification (NCBI taxonomy): domain Eukaryota; kingdom Metazoa; phylum Arthropoda; class Insecta; order Lepidoptera; family Papilionidae; genus Papilio; species Papilio protenor. Next base: position 497,923 of record JAGSMZ010000010.1, on the reverse strand, counting down.
GAATAAAGAAGACAATAACAAAAGTATTTATATATCGTTATATGTTTAATTTCAGTTAAATACACGTGTTGTTCAATCTTGATTCATCGTACATTCATCATCTACATATGGCATACCCCAAGGAGGTGAGTTGGGACCAATTTTGTTTGTTTACGAGTTAAAGTCGTATAAAACCTCAAGATAAATGTTTAATTCGAATTTATTAAAACCGAAATGGTCACTAAGCCACAAAATTTTACCACCTTAAAATTATTGTTTTATTAAGCCTCATTTTTCCTACATGCATTTACATTTTATATAAGAGAATTATATAAAATGTAAATGCATGCATGCAAATTACTTACTAAAAAGCGAAAAACAAGTCAACGAGATTGAACACTAAATCTACAAAATACTAAAACTACTTATCAAAAGCGTCCGAAAAACAACAATTTTTGTTTATTGAAGAAACTGCACTTTTCTTTTGTTTAAATAACTTCTTCTCCTTTCTCGTTTGTAGAAAATATCATTTTTCCATTACTTTCTATTATAATACGTCTAAATTCATGTTTTTTGACAATATTTGTATTCAAATCTCGAGTTACACGTTAAAAAATTGTGAAAAATTTAAGTAAATTCAAACATTAATGGTTTTTATTATACTTTTATGGAAATTAAAACAAGAATATATAAAACAAGAGAATAACAAACTACTAAAAATGTTGTTTCGCTTTAGTCGTATAATATCTGTCATATCCATTCGAACAAGCATTCAATTTCTATAATCATGACTGGGGACTTAGGGACTGTTAACAGCGAATGCGAATTGATTATTTTATTTCAAGTTCACTTACAAGGTGGAATAATTTGCGTGCAACTCTTAAACGTGACCAATTTCCCTTCTGTGCAAATACCCTTATTTCGCCTGCAACATCTCCTCTGTATTTGATCACTTTTGCAGGCTTTCGTTATCGTGCCCACGTCCTTTAATCTCCTCGATTTGGTACAAGTCCCTTTGTTGACTTTCTTTATTCTTCGTATTTTTTCAATTGATTTGCAACAAGTTTTACAAGGATGTTTCAGTTTGGGCACTTTCTCGCAATATTCTATAGCTACTCTACTGCATACTGTGCGCGATTGTAGTGTGGTGTCAGTGATTTCTTCGCTTGTATAATCGCTGAATAGTGCATCGTCCTCCAAAGAGATATCTTGGCTTTCCACTTCTTCTTTCTTTACTGAATTTTGAATGCAAACATTGTTGCTATTATATTCTTACCAACTTTATGCATACAATTCTATTATAAAATTTACTCCAATCAATTAGAAATAACGCCCTTCATATCAAAACTATACACAATATGGTGTTCATAGTGTTTGTTGTTTAAAAAGCCTTATCGCAATTCGAAATTCGATTAGCAACATTTAAATAAGCGAGTTGTCTTAATAATAATGATTCTTATTCTTACAATTCTAGTAAAATATACAACTTACCTTTTAAGTTTGGATTTATAATATCAGTGCTGCGATAGCATCGCGTGCCGTGACATTGTGTGGCGCACGTACAGATCGGACATCTTATGTCTACAGCAACGTCTGCATATAAAATAAAATTATCTAAGTTAACTAAAGTTTAAAAATTACATAGATTTGGGGCAATGAAACTAAGTCCCAAGTTCCATTTATATAAACAGCAAGTGTATAAGCAGTTACGTTGGTTACTCAGAATTTATCTATACCTATATATATCTATACTAATATAATAAAGCGTAAACACACACTTCTTTGTTCCCTAAGATGTCAGCAATTACAGCATATTTTTGAATAACTCTTTTTTTAATAAAAAGCCCTACACTTACCTTACGCTTTAGGCTATATATTTTCACGCCATTAAACTTAGAGGTAAATATTTTGGATAAAAACTCTAATGTGGGAAAGAGACCATAAGTTGCTGCCAACATCAAGGAGTCAAGGTTGCCATGGTTTGACATCATGTCATGTTATTTTGACATTTGCAATTGATAATTTGACAAATGTAAACAATAAAATGAATTCTTTATAATGTTATGCGGATGATGTCGCATGGGTACAGCTAGTATACTAATATTTCGTAAACAACGTTCTTAGGTCTGTAGGATGTCAGCAATCACAGTATATTTTTGAACACTTCTCATTTTAATAAAAAGCCCTACACTTACGACACGCTTTAGGATATATTATTTCACTCTATTAAACTTAAGGCGTTAATAAATTGAAAAAATACAAACAATAACAGTAAATAAGCAAGATTGCTATTGTAACGGTAATTGTTATCCAATGTAAAAGGCCTTCGTTGTCATTTGTACTTTTGAATTTTGATATTTGCAATTGAAAGTTTTACAAATGTAAACAATAAAACAAAGTTCTTAAAATTTCTTGCGGACGAAGCCGCACGGGAAGAGCTCGTTTATTATAAAAATAATAAATGTCAGTGAGGGATATATAGAGATGATAGATATTAAATTTTCGTTAGCACAATATAGCTATGTCAGAACTGCCTGATATTTTAAAAGAACTTGCCCTTGTCCCTACTGAGGGTCTTCACAGTATGTATCCATACATTTCTATCAGCCATCATATCTGAATCCACTCCCTTCTTAAGCATATTTATTATATTAACAAGCTGTTCGCGTGCGGATTCATCCGCTTGAAATTATGAAAACATTATTTTATTGTTTACATTTGTGAAATCCTCAATTGCAAATGTCTCTTTCTTCAAATCTTTCTTTCTTGATGTTGGCAGCAACTTATGGTCCCTTAGGGTTTTTATCCAAAATATTTACCCCCTAAGTTTAATGGCGTGAAAATATATAGCCTAAAGCATGACGTAAGTGTAAGGCTTTATATTAAAAAAAGAATTAGTCAAAAATATGCTGTAATTGCTGAGATCTTAGGCAACAAAGAAGTGTGTGTTTACGCTTTATTATAATATAGTATAGAAGTATAGATAAGACTTACCGCGTGTCGTTGCTACAATCTTCCTTGTATCACTACACACTTTAGGTTCACACGCATCAGTCTTTGGTTTATCGGGTATTTTTTCTTCTGAATGTCCTTTAGACGGTGTAGTTTCTTTAGAAGGTACTGTTTTTGCATTATTTTTCACGTTATTTTCATTTTCTGGTTTCCTATAGTTACATGGTGCTGATTTATTTCTTAATTTCGATGTTTGTCTCGATGGTGGTCGCATACGACTATCGTTGGACGAAGACCGGAGCCTTGCTCTAGAGGTTTGTGTATCACTTAATGACGTATTAATTTTAGTCCCTCTAACATCTTCCCGTCTTCTTCTTCTATCTGTTGATGTTTTTTTAGTATCCGATACAACGGTATTTTTAATGTTGTGCTTCGATGGTTCTTCACAGGATGGTTTAGGTTTCAGTGTTGGTATCGGTTTAGGTTTTGGTTTACATTCGTCTGTATGTGGTTTCTTTACTCTGTGCGCTGATGATGATTTGTCCACTTTCTTTTTAGGTTTTTCTTTTGATACTGATCGCTGTGGTGCTGGAGGTGCCCCAGTACATCCACATTCTCTGTGAAAATAAACACTTTATTAGCTTTGGTAGTTTGTTTAGAACTTGATAAATATTTGATTTGAATTGAATATTAAATACATTAATAAGTTGGATAAAAAGAAATCTATTATTTTAGATAGATGATTGAATGGTACAGATTATATCGTAGATGTTGTCTGAAATTGCGAATGGTGGTTATGATTCTTGATGCTGCTTTATAACTTTTTCATTATCTTAACACTTGATGCAATATTCAAAACAATTACTTACTGTGTAATAGACTTGATCGATTCTTTAGGTTTCACCTCAATAACCCTGGTTTCTGAAAAGAGGTTTAAAATATTACGCATCAAACAACAAGAACATTTAAAGATACGTTGTTAATTTGAACAAAAATCCATCCATCTAAACTTTCGCATGTGTTAAGTAAATGATTAGATTAATGTATGATAATGAAAGATTCTGCAATGTCTGTCTGTTGCAAGCTTACTTTGTGCAGGTTCTTCCTCACATTTCTTCATTATAGGTTCAGGAGGACAAGGGCTAGGTGGCTCTCTGTAAGAACACATTTATTATTTACTCAATTGTGTAAATATTGTTCTAGACCCGACACGTAGTGTTTAAAAAGCTTTTTGAAGACTTACATTGTTTTCACTTTTGAATTTACAGTGACGCGTCTATCCGAATCTGAAACAAGACGTATCGCGTCAAACAAATGAGTATACATAAGTTTTTTTTCGTTAAGTTGGCAAACGAGCAAGTCTATATTTGCCAAAATAGTGAATCGATCTGTCCAAAACATCCGCAAACGCAGAAGCGTTGCCTACGTGTAATCGACTGAAGAGTGGCCGCATAGAAAGTGGGTATTTTCTCTTACTAAGGCTTCATTTCTATCCTTTACTAATAAGGAAAGGGATTAAAGGGGAATAAAACTAGGCCTTCGACGCACGATAAAGGTAAAAGTGAAAACAAAACGCAAATTTTCGTAGTAAATTCTGCTAAACGGTTTTCCTTAATTTCGATTCGCTTTCGTCTTTGGTCGAGTTCCGCAATGGATGGCTACAAAGAGACCGAAGAGGAAGACCGAAGAAGGTATTAAATTGTGTGAAAGAGGATATTCTCAAGAGAATGAATTCAGATATGACTGATAGAAATGTATGGAAGAGCAGCATACTGTGCCCTTCGTAGGGACAAGGGCAAGCTGATAATAACCTTTACGTCTTAGCGACTTTTCAGGCTTGGAATCTGCGCAGCATTTCTTCTCACTGTCACATGGCGAGGGGAAGCAACTGCCTCGCTCGCACGTGTCCTTCGCTGAACCCGGCGGCGGCTTGTAAGGCACACAACCACGAGGTTTATACTCTTGGTCGCGAGTCCGTCTATATCACAAAAAATACAACGAAAACAAGTAACAAGATCGTCTTCATATCCTATTTTCTAAATTAAAATTGTCAAAAATTCAGTAAATTTAGTCTTTTTATTTGAATGTCTGAAGTAAAAGTACTTACGAATCACTAGGAAATCGTTTAGTACTAGTCTCTTCCCGTCTCGACTCTACTCCTGAAAATGTGTAACACTTTATAACTTGTCTATGAATTAGAAAACCAAAATCTTGACTGATCGGTTCAATTGTTTAGATTTTAGATCACCACAAAGGAACAAACATACATAAAAGTTATACTTATCTACGTGCAAAAACACCGATCTCCATAAATGGACAGGCTACATGACGTGGTATTCTATGCCTAGTTGACAGTATAGAGGCTAAACTTTCTAAACTAATTTCCACGCAATGGAAGCTGAAACGGATACCTAATTGTGAAAATGCATGATTTTAAGTAATAAACAATTTATTATTTAAAAAAATGGCTTATCCATTTATGCAGATCAGTGTAAGTAAAATATTACTTTCTGATCAATCTAAAAAGCTAGTCTACAATTTTTAAATTGTAAATTGTATTGTGGGGCTCGTAAAAGCAAAACCAACAATGTATTTTGTTAGCTATAATAAACTAGCTTTCGCCCGCGACTCCGTCCACGAGGAATTAAAAAAAAAAACAAAAGCAACTATGCCAGATTTCATCGAGATCCGTTCGACCGTTTGGGCCTTACAAACATTCATCCATCCATCTAAAATTTCGCATTTATAACATAAACTAGTAAGAAGTTACATTGTATATTTTTCTTATGTGAATAAATAAATTAAAATACACTCTAGTAAGTCCAAAAATGTTAATTGCGATATTGATGTTTCTTAACAAAAACCTGCAAGTTTATAATACCACAAAAAAAAACATACAGACGAATTGAGTACCTCCTTCTTTTGGGAAGTCGGTCAAAAATACTCACCACACGACAGTTTCTCGGGGAATATCTGCGATCTATCGACGCATTTCTTTCCTTTCCGCTTGGAGCTGGGCTTGCAGGGGCCGTGGCAGGAGCTCTTCTTGTTGCAGCCGCGAGAATAGTTCCTCTTCAGTTCATCTATCGAACAACACGTGTCCACATCCGATACGAATATCGCATGTTTCGATTCGTTGTATCTGGTGTAAAGAATTCATACTTCAGTTGTGTTAAATCTTTTAATTACTGCTTTTATATTTTACAGTGGTAGAGTCCGCTTTAACATCTTCGCACGAATGGGTCGGCTCGCCCGGTGTAATACCACGACCACACAGAAGACAGGCGTGAAGTGGGAGCAATTCCGCGTTTCGTTTGATGAGTGTGGTGCCGGAGGCCCAATTTTAGTCCCTTTCCCGTTCCACCCTCTTCTTATTAGGAAAGGATTGGATGGGAAAGTGGATATGACGGTGGAGGAGACGTATAGGAGGGGGAAATATCCTCTTTATGTGCGTCTCCTCCTCCGTCGATTTAGGGTAGGCAACGCATCTGCAATTGCAGATGTCTATGGGCAGCGGTCGCTTCGCCATATTGGCGGATTTAGGTGGCCGCTTGCTCGTTTGCCACTTTATAATAAAAATATAAAAATTAAAAAAAAAAAAAAAGATAGCCTATGTTATTTAATGATGACGTAGCTTTTTAATGGTGAAAGTTGTTGAAATCGGCCAAGTAGTATTTGAGTTATTACTATACATGCAAAAATAAAAATCTTTCCTATTTATAATATTAGTAGAGATAAACTAGATAAAACAAATTTAAAAAATTATTAAACACACACTTAAATATAATTCTACTCTCAAACACTGAGACCAAAGAGTTTACATGAGTGTAACTTTTTTTAAATTAATTTATTATTATTTACGAAAAATTAGATTAATTTAATATATGTTATACTAGCTGTCGCCCGCGACTCCGTCCGCGTGGAATTAAAAAAAACAAAAGTGGACAGCCTATGTGTTCTTCCAGACTATTCTCTACATCTATACCAAATTTCATCGAAATCCGTTCAGCCGTTTAGGCTACAAACTATAACAAACATCCATCCATCCATCCATCTAAACTTTCGCATTTATAATATTAGTATGAAGTATTATAGTATGACTGTTTTTATTTACTCACGTAGATTTCATTTTCGTTACCGCTGAAACGTATTTGTCGATCTCTGTGAAAGATTAACACATGTCAAATAATCTTGAAATGTACAATAGGGGAATTTAGCGGTGTACCAACTTTAAAGTCAACGTCACGTACGCATTGAGACGACATTTTTATTATCCATTCGATTGTGCAATTCACTGCTATCTAATGCGTTATTTGTTAGAAAATTTTTACTGTTCTTTCTATACATCCATTCATCTATATAACAACGTGATCATTATTTTTTTAGAATCTGTGTTTTTTTTTAGAATTTCTTAGGATAAATCCTCATTGTCATCATTCTCTTTTAAAAAATCATATGTTTTGTAGAGTTCTTTCTGCAGTGGAAATACACGGTTAGAGATTATTCTTACTTTGGAACTCCATTCCGGTCGTACATCCAGTGGTTTTTACATTCCGTTCCTTCTTTGTTTCTTTCAATTCAGCTATAAGGTGATTCCTGTATTGAATATTATCTAACTTTATTAACGTATATATTATATTTAATACGATATTCACATCAAGACGTTTATTAGATTTTAATGACTTTTGTCGATTTAGTTGTAACATACATACAGTTGTTTTAGCACAAATTTCTTAGATGTAAAGTTTTCAGGGTATGACTTTATTTACTGTTTTAAGAATATATGAAAACCACGAAACTACTTACGGAATCGGTTCATCTATTGATGGGAGAGAATTAACTGAAAATATAATATTTCATAATAATATTTATGACCATTTATTTTATTTAATATTTATTTATTTATTAAAATATTCACCAGACGGAATTTCAGGAATCTCGGCTTTCTCGATCTGTTGGACTCTGTGAAATTATGTTTCAAATTAAATTTTAAATCTCTTACTATAAAGTAAATTACGATAAAATATTGTTTCTTCATACTTACAAAGTAGATGCTTCTATACTGGTTTTATTTTTAACTGGTTCTATGGAAATAAATAATAATTAATTTTGTTACTAAATTATTTAAAAGTACATTAACATTGGGATTTTATACCAAAGAAAATATAGATGCGTGAAATAGGATATGAGTAAGGGAGTAAAATTAACCGTGGCTAATAAAGGTGTATGAAAGAGAATACTGTGCCGACTCTACGTATGAAAAAGGGTACATTTTTACATTACTCAAAAATACCTACTTGTATCATATTCTGCATTTAAATCGTCATAAGATGATTCAGGAACAATCTGGTCTTTACTGTTACAAAAAAAAAACATAAAAAAAATCGTCTTTTTATTTTTACAATCAACATATTAAAGTGAAAACTTACAAAGTAGGTGCTGCGTAGCTAGATGTATTACGAACTGTCAAAAAAAAAATTGAAATCAGAAAAAAATATATTGTAAGTAACTTAAACATTTCATTTTGTGTCAAAAATGTTCTTTCTTACCAAAATCTTCATATCTACGGAGATCCATCGCGCTTAAATTATTCGTCCGACGTTGGGCTTCGGTTTGATCATAAGATTTCTTCATACGTAGCCTGTAAAAATTACTAAACACTAGCTTTTACTGCGACTCCGACCGCGTGGAATTAAAAAAAAAACAAAAGTGAGTAGCCTATGTGTTCTTCCAGACTATCATCTAAGACTATACCAAATTTCATCGAAATCCGTTCAGCCGTTTAGGCTACAAACTCTAACAAACATCCATCCATCTAAACATTCGCATTTATAATATTAGTATGATTAAAGCCTAACCTCTGTCTACTAAAAGTTATTTAAGACGTATAGTTTCTTTGTTTCAACATTAAATCAGTATCGAACAGCCAGTATACATAAAAACGTAAGTAAACTTAAAAGACAAAATTATACTCACGGTGTGTTATTACTTTTCTGACCAAGTTTTTTCTTTACTGAAAATTAAAACAATTTAAAATGAGCACACATTTTTCATCGTAGTTTACTATACTTGGTGAAAAAAGGGTTTAAACGTACTGCATTGACAGTTCCTGCAGACGGAGAGTGCGCTGTTGTCGACAGCGACAGTGCCCACTGTCGTCGTTGATAATGTTTGAATTATCGGAGCAGTGGTAATGCAGTTACTGTTCACTCTTGTACCACTGGGAAAGTACCACAATAAGTTAAAGTAAGGGTAATATCTATACTAATATAAAGAGGAAAGTTTTTTTTTGTATGTATTGAAAAAACTCATATTGGGCTTATTTAAAAAAATCTTGCATCATTGAAAAGCTACGTTATCACTGAGTAACATAGGCTATATGTTACTCTATTTTTACTCCACGCCGACGAAATCACGAGCAACAGCTCGTCTATTACTATATTCAAAAAACTTTACCACGGCTAAATTTCATATTATTTAAGTGATAGTGTTCAACTTACCTTTTATTTATTGTTTCCACGACTGTTTTAATTTTCCCTGAAAATAGATTTAAAAATTATAAAACAATATTCTGACATCAAAATGCTGTCGAATTACTTGGCAATTCAAAGTTACCGATTACTAGATCTCTATGTGTTCTATGATGCTATCTGTTCTTTTCAAAAAGAACGACTGGGTCGGCAATATATTTTTACATAGCAATGGCAACTCATTGTTAAAATTCACTATCATATGAAAAAATCGTATCAACATCAAAGACTAAGAAATATAGACTAGGCATAGATGAACAAAATTTTTTCACCGGTAATTTCTCTGACATAATATATCAGTTGTCAAGTTTAGTACACCACCCCATATAAAATATAAACATTTAAATATTATGTAATGATACCTATGGACAATTAAATTAAACACAATTATATTACATGTAACAAGACGGACGTTAGTTATGAATGTGGAGGTACACCGGTAGAGGTAGACGTAGAAAGAGATGGATGGATTGCGTGAAAGGTGACATGATCAAGAAGGGAGTGATGACTGAGATGACGGATGATAGAGTGCTTTGGAGGACGAAAACCTGGTGCGCCGACACTACGGGAGTAGGATAAGGAAGGGGTGATGATGATGATGATGATGATATATTGACAACTGGTTTCAAGGCTGTCAACAGATAGCTTTAGTGAAAAATGTCTCGAGTGAAGTGTCTTTGTTTACTATTTATATTTTTTTAACATGTATTGTGTAACACTACTCACCGCATTGGCAATTCCGCCACGTGGTCTGCAAATATCCGCGCAAGTCGCTGCTCTTGTTAGGGCTCACCCACACCTTCGACTGCGCCTGCGGGTTGCTAATGCCAAGACAATAGTAAAACAAATCGTATACTTCCTAACAAAGTCGTCATAAAACCTGAGTAAAATCAACAGAGAATATTCCATTTTACTGTCTCATGAGAGTCTTGGCATTTTTTTCCAAGTATTAGGCAAGTTCAAAGAATTTTAAATTGAATAATTAGTAGACTAGGAGTTGAAACTAACCTAATAAATTCAAAACTAAAAAAAGTGCCTTTGAAAAAAACTTACTGCGGTTGCGATTCTGCATAGGTTTTTTCTGTAAAATAATTTGCACTACTTTACAAAACATATGGCTACAATTTTAAAATACGTTTGTAACTTTTGTTATAAATATATTTTTTTTGGTTTAAATATTTTAAAACAAATTGGTATTAGGGATTGGGATGTAAAGTCAAGAAATCTCGCGGTGTTCTAGCTGAAAGCTACGTTCGTTAGACCGTTTTGTACGCATTGAGACAACGCGGAAAAACGACCAACTGGACGCAGCTTATGCAGTGTCTACACGTAAATTTACAGTCAGTTACACACAGCTAATTACTTACTAATTGGTTATTTGTAAGGAAAAGCGGAGTTTTTTTTGTAAGTGGAACACCGCGGTGTTCCGGGATTTGGAATAATTCCCAACCGTCACCCCGCTCTGTCCCCACGTGAGAATAAAAAGTTTCATCCATCCCATCTTTTAGTCCCACTATCACTAATCAGGTGACAGATGGAACCGTTATGAAATAAAATATGTTTCAACCGTCCCCTCTTCGCAAAAGGTGGAACGGATGAAACTTTTTATTTTCACGTGGGGACAGAGCGGGGTGACGGTTGGGAATTATTCCAAGTCCCGGAACCCCGCGGTGTTCCACTTACAAAAAAAACTACGCTTTTCCTTACAAATAACCACCTGTCACCTTATTAGTGATAGTGGGACTAAAAACTAAAAGATGGGACGGATGAAACTTTTTATTCTCACGTGGGGACAGAGCGGAGTGACGGTTGGGAATATCCCCACGACTGTAGACATTCAATAAATTTGAACAAAGATTCTTGGGTTGCAAGTCCAAGACGATTATTAGAGAGTATTTTGACAAGAAATTGAAAACAGTTCGTATTAACAGTGTTTACTCACCACATTGACAATTACGACACAACGATCTGAGATAGCCTTTAATTTCTTCAGTTTCAATGCTATGCGTGGGCCATTGCTGCAGTGTTTGGGTGGGAACTTGACTAGAAATAAACCATGTTATTTCAATTCATTCATATAACTAACATTAATTAACGAGTTTAGTATAGCGATTATAATCAGTTCAATACAAATAGCTATAGAAGTTCATCTACTTACACTTCGGCTTTTTGTATTTAAAAGCAATGCTAATAATTAAATTTATTAGAACTCACCATACGTTGTAACTCTTTTTCTTCTTATCTGAAAGACACAACAATTGTTTATTGTTCTTTCTCATTTAATTTTACACATATTTCTTAGTTGAATTGAATTTTGGAGCTCTACAGTTAAATTTAAGTTAGAAAAATTGACTTACGGCATTGACAGTCGCTACAAGGACCGTGTTTGGATTTGCTCGGATCTTTCTGATACAAAATACACCGGGGCCTTATACTTGTTTCCCCCGACGCCGTCTCTCGTGTGCCTTGTGACGCTTTCTTCATACACATTGTGCAGTCCGAGGTCTCATTATTACACGGAGATGTCTCTGATTGTCGTTTCTTGATAACCGCACAATGACTAGACAATGGTTGTAAGTTATAATTAATACTAAAAAGAAACTAAGTCTCGATACTTCGTCTGTTTAATGTAAATGTGTTTTTCAAGTACTTACTCCGTTGGCGAGTTCTTGCCACATTGAATATCACTTGGACATTTCCTTGATTGTCTACATGCACGTTTTGCTGAACTAAAAGTGAGAATGTCGTGAGTGAGTGAGTTATTTGGAACTATCTGAAATGCTCCTCTGCCGAAGTTCCCCCTACCTTATCCTACTCCCGTAGTAATAGCGCATCGGGATTTCGTCCTCCAAATAACCATCACACGTCATCTCAGTCATCACTCCCTTCTTGATGTCACCTTTCTCACAATCCATACATCTCTTTCTAAGTCTACTTCTACCGGTGTACCACACTCATAATTAACGTCTTTCTTGTTACATGTGATTCATCTCTCCTCATATCCATAACATGCTAACCGAAGTATAACCAACCCAATTTTATTCAGTTTTAATAAGAGAATAGAAGACAATATGATAGCTTTATGATAGTCTTTACAAACCAGCCACTTCAGTATTCTTAGATCGGAGTCTTGAGAGAACCTCAAACGGTGCTAAAGGGATATCTAAATTTAAGGGATCGTTGAAAGCGGATCATAATAGTAAATTTTACACTCACAGATGATCCATAACGTCAGCCGACGATGGGTATTCAGTCAGCCGAGACAGACAAGACCCTCGCTGACCTAAATCACACCTATAAACAATAATATACACTCACGATCTACACTCAATTCATCTATGATCTACAAAATATATAAAAACACGAAATCAATTAATATGTTAGCTCTAGAAATACCATCGATTACTCACGGAGAACACGGATTCCGTTGTCTGCGTGCTATGAGGCGATTCCTGAAAACAATAAAAAAATTTGCTGTTACAATGAACATTTCGAAATAACTATCAAGAGTAAAGAATTTATGACAGTTATTTCAATTTTAAAAGTAGTACAAATATAGCCTATGTTACTCACTGAAATCGGCCCAGTAGTTTTTGAGTTATTTCGATACATACAAAAATACAAATGTTTCCTCTTTATAATATTAGTATAGTTAGATGACGCAATGCGATATCAAGTATGCTTTGTGGATTTCAATATAAAACCGCCCTAAATTCGGATAGTACGAGCAACGCCAACAAATAATTTAGATTAGGTATAGCTGCTATTTAAAAAAGAGGCTGCCGAGCGAGCTAGGGAGAGGGAAAATCCCGCCCAAAGACGCCGTCGAAGTCCTCGTAATGTTTCGTGAGTGTCGCTCCTAAATTAGTTACGAGAGTATCTGGGGCTCTCGGGTGCATAAGATAGGGCTCTAAGCACCAATACCGAGACTCCGAGATGGCCGCATAATGTGCAGGACGAGCTACATTCGTAGCAAAGCGTTGAGGGGGTTACGGTCGCGTTCCAAATGGAGATCCCACAACCCCTCGTTAGCGCTGTGGGAGACCACCGTGGGGTTTTTAGTTGGTGCAAGCCCAACATCACTCATCTTTACCCCTATAAAGTTGAGTATGCGTTAAGGCATTTCCCCACGCTAAAAAAAAAGTTAGCTGCTATTTACATGGGGCAAGTGCTCTCTGCCCTTCTTATTGCCCATATCGGATAATATCGCGTTCCCTCACGTACCCTCACCTAGAACAACGGTTTTGTGTTGGTACATACGTTGAAGCCGAGGTTGGCGCTTGCGTTGGTTGATATACTGTCGTCTTGCGTTTCGGTCTGCAAATATAATTGGCTATGGCAAACATTTGGCAAACTATTGTTAAAATTGTAAAAACCCCGGTTTTTTTCTGTTACAGCGCCTTAACTTGGTTTTACAGAGCATTTTGGGCAGTGGTAATACATGTCAAAAGTAAAATGATATAATATCGAACTGAAACTTTAGTCAAATTGCTGATTTCACCAACTATAGCGTGTCTAAATAATTTAGATTAGTTTGACAATTCATGTCAATTCATGTGACAATTTGGTAGGGATGGGTTGTGTAAAATCAAGCATGAATCTTTTCGATTTTCGATTTTTATTCTTATGGAAGTTGGAATCGATAGATTCATAGTTATAACTTATGAATTTAAAAAAAAACACTGTTTAGTCAAATTAATAATGACCTGTAGAACCAGTACAAATAGTGAGAGTGATTAAATATTTATTACTACTACAGCCGTACGTAATCGAATTGGATTTCGCTATTATTATTGTCATCGCTAAATTCTCTACACCATAATTAATACTAGAATTGTCCTCTAAATTAGTTAATAAGAAAATAATAATTTTATTTAAGTTCGATAAATTTTATTTAAACCGAATATCGATAGTTCATAATTGTTCGCTGCGTGTTTGTTCGTCACTACGATACCTGTCTATTAAGTACGGCATTTGCCTTCATACAAATTGAATTCGATACTTCATATACATAATTTATCAAACTAATCTATCTTATTTAGACACACTATAGTTCTTAGTATTCTTAAATATAGAGACTCTTTGGTTAAGGTTCTGCTTAAACATAAAATAAAATTGAACTTAAGTGCTATTTAACGTTGGTGAAAATGAAATAATTATCAGGAACTTATTAAATGCTGATTGACGACCTAAAATTTAAATGATGGTTGGTGAAAATAGCTATAACAATTATTTAATGATTACTATGACGTGCAACCATTTTAGGGGCAATATTAGCTATATATCTATAATGGAATATGCAACTCACCTTCGTGTCTCACTTTGTTTAGATTTATGACATTGGGGTTTTGGATAACATTCAACTTTGAGTGGATTTTCACATTTCTTTCTGTATTCATTTTTGCCTGAAGGAATAATTCTAACTTCATCTTGGCTAAAAAGTAGGAAAGATAAGTTCAGCACAAGTTTAACTTCAGAAGAATAAAATCAAACGATAAACAAATCTAAAAAAATATTCTAAACAATCGACAATCGCATGATCGATGTGTTATGCGATTGTCGATTGTTTCGCAGCCAATTCAACTGTTTAGTTGCACAACTAAACATCGAGTAGTGTTAACTCCATATAAGCTCATAGGATTCAAAGCGAGACTAAACAGTTGTGCGATTGTTTAGTCGAAGGTGTGCCAAAGCTCTTAAAATAAGTTAATTGACTTACTCATCTGAATCATCGGAATCTGAACAATCGTCGTCTTTTGACATCATTACATTTCGACCTTCGAAGGCACTAAAAGAAGAGTAGTTAATTTTTTGTATTTAACAGTTTTAACAACAGAGAACGTTTTACTATCGGTTCTAAATATCACAGATAAAATTCTTGTATTTTTTTAATTTCTGAGACACAATTGGCAGAATAATTTGAATTTTGCGAACAACTGGTTTGGACTATTTTGCTAATCACCTATAGTACCTTGCGGGGTCAACAAAAATTAAATCAATAGCTAAATCATTTCTAGATTCCAAAGGGGCATTAGCCTGTATATAATAAAATAAAGTTGGAAAGATGTTGATAATCTGTTAAAGAAAAAAAGTCACCCATAAAGCCAGCTACAGACGCTCAGTTCTGACAATTATAACAGTCGAATTGTTTGATTAAAACTGTGAGTGTAGGCAAAGTGTAGTTAAACTTAGGAATAAACTGACTATACTCAGTTTATTCCTAAGTTTAACTTTATACCGCGTTTATTTGTAAGGCTGTAACAGACTAATTCACCTTTTGCCTACAGTTAAATCAGTACTGTGCGTGTGTGGCTTAATAGATATATACTTACACATCGTCATCCGCTGCCCACTGCGATGATTGAAACGCCGATGTTTCTATTATGTCCGAAATAACTTTAGTGAGAACTCTAGTGAGAGAGAAAATATATGGTCAAAAATCTTGAATCTATACTTCTATACTAATATAATAAAGCGTAAACACACACTTCTTTGTTGCCTAAGATGTCAGAAGTTACAGCATATTTTTGAATAATTCTTTTTTTAATAAAAAGCCCTACACTTACGTCACGCTTTAGGCTATATATTTTACGCCATTAAACTTAGGGGGTAAATATTTTGGACTAATATAATAAAGCGTAAACACACACTTCTTTGTTGCCTAAGATGTCAGAAATTACAGCATATTTTTGAATAATTCTTTTTTTAATAAAAAGCCCTACACTTACGTCACGCTTTAGGCTATATATTTTACGCCATTAAACTTAGGGGGTAAATATTTTGGATAAAAACCCTAATGTGGGAAAGAGACCATAAGTTGCTGCCAACATCAAGGAAGTATGATTGCAATGGTTTGTCATTATGTCATTTCATTTTGACAATTGCAATTGATAATTTGACAAATGTAAACAATAAAATAAAGTTTTTATAATATCACGCGGATGAATCCGCACGCGAACAGCTAGTAGTCAATAACACGGAACATATAAAAAAGCTATTGCACTCAGATTAAGTAACGTAATTGACTCATTGCTTTGAAAAAACAGTAATAACATAGATTCCCCGCAAGGTACATAATTTTTAAGAATCTTCAAACTTTTCAAATGGTCAAAGTATTTCAGGATAAAATTCAAACACTCGAGTAAATTGGTAACAAACAGAACGGACGTACAATCAGGGAAACATGCGGTGTTCCACCTTAAAAGCTACAATCGTTCGTATATTTTGAACCGCGGAACAAAAATCAATACAACGCAGCTCACAAATTTCTATGTCCGAAAACAATTCGGATATGTTGTTATTGATTCACGGCTAGTTTCTTTTTATTGTTATCCCTTCGTTTGCATTCACTGGTATTTAATTAGTTTAGAGGTAGTTTGTCTCGTTGCAATGTACAAGGCATTTTTTCCTAAAGTTCCACCGCGGTTTTCCGCGACTGTACGTAGTCAAAACATATTTTATTTTTGTCTTGTCCCTATACTCTACAATGTTAAATAACTTGAGTTGTGGGACGTTTGGAAATAAATCAAAAATATCAAATATATCATTTAAAATACTCACTTATCCTTCTGTGACTTTTTACCTGAAATGTTAAGAAATAATTTTAATTACTTGTAATATAATTCTAAGCAAACAAAGTAAAATGAAAATGGGGACAAAAACATAATAAGACAAGACAGACGAACGTGGGAAAAAACTAATGGAAATCGATTTAATTATAAATTGCATATTTAATATGTTTTTCTTACAAATATTAAAAATAGATATAATTCAATACTCACGGCTTTGTTTAGTACTATGGCATTTACTCCTCTTGTTGGAAGGACAAGAACAACAACTGTAAAAAAGGAGCTTGTAAATCACAAATATTTGGAGACTTGAAAAATAAAAACATTATAATTTTAGTTATAAGAAAAACTTAATTTGAATTAAACAGAGTTATCTACATATGAAATATTACAGTCCTTAGTTATCTTTTGAACAAAGAAAGTAAATTCGCATCTACACTATTATAAAGAGTATTTTTTTATGTAACGTATAAACTCAAAAAATACTAGGTCTATTTAAAATATTCTTTGGCTATTAGAAAGCTACTTAATCATCGAGTCAAATAGACTATAATTATTAATAGAAATAGTTTTTTCCGCGTAAAATTGTGATCAAAAGTTAGTATTAAGATGGAACAAATTTTCTTCAAACTATTAATTGTTTAATATTTTAACACTTACGAGGATTTACTGCACGAGACACGAGACGATTGGGATGACAGCGATTTATTGTCAGCTAGAAAATTATCATTAATTAAAATATGTGGAATAAAACTCCAGAGTAGTTTAATAGTCCTGAGGGAGTTCATTAAATAAACTTACAACAACCGTTACAATCCATCGATGTAGGAACACCATACGTTCGAGATGGTTCTCGCTCAAACAACCTGTTATGAAGATATCAATTATTTAACTATTGTAGATGAACACGAAGAGTTCCTATAACATATTCAAATTTAAATCTTATTGGTGTTTTCCAATATTTTTAAGTTTTTAATTACTTTGAAGTAGTAGTGTAAACGCTTCGACGCATCTCATGGCTCCACGAGTCTCCAATCTCACTTTCGCTTTGCACATTCCAAGTGCACGATCTAAATAAAAAAATATATCAAAACATTATCAAACCATTTAACAGAAATATCACAATTTTGATAATCATATCATACTAATATTATAAATGCGAAAGTTTAGATGGATGGATGTTTGTTAGAGTTTGTAGCCTAAACGGCTGAACGGATTTCGATGAAATTTGGTATAATCTTAGATGATAGTCTGGAAGAACACATAGGCTACTCACTTTTGTTTTTTTTTTAATTCCACGCGGACGGAGTCGCGGGCGACAGCTAGTACGTAAATAAATATTTCGGTTCACAACAAGTCACTTTACAATTGTTAAGTCACACAAGTTCAAGTCAAACACTTAATTGTTGAGAAATATTAAAAAAACAATATTTACTGGAAATACTCACGCCGATCTGGCTCTAGTCATTCTCGGGAAGGAACTTGGCGTTGCAGCTGAAATCATTTTTGTATAAGTCCTGCCGCCCCTTAAACTGCATCGGGACGCTGTTCTCACTTCCTCCATTAAATCTGCAACAATAATCAAATAGCAACAAGTCCTAGCTATGCTTGTGAAACCTACATAAGTTAAAAAAGCTAAAAGTAAACAGGTTATTTGTTATTCTTGGGTCAAAAATCCGGCTCGAAGGACCACTAATTCACATATAAGAAGATACTTCACATTTAAAAGCTTACAAAATAAAATAAAACCAAAAAATAAACCTTGGAATATATCTTAAAGTTTAGATTAAACATATTAGCTTTTCTCACCCATATCCTCGTCGGTTGACATTCTCGTATCTGACTTCATTTTAGTTAATTTTGGTGTTCTCAACATTGGTGATGGTGGACATTGGCATATTCTGAGAATATGAAAGAAGAAATTTAAAAAAGCTCTTTTCTTATCACCATTATAATTTAAACCTTGTGTAGAACAGATATTTAATACGTACGCTGTTTTTGTTTTCGCTTTTGAATTTCTAAATTTTTTTGCATCACCCCTGCAGAAAAAAGGAACACAAAATTTGAAATACTAATAAACACAAAAATAACGTAACATTTCATCTATATTTATGACTCACTTTCCAGTTGCCTTTGAGGTTTTCTTTGCAACTTCCGCTGTGAAATTAAACAATTGTTATTTCAAACCAATAGCTATAAAAATAACAGTAATAAGTTTTTTCTTTACGTTAAAAAACTTACCACACTCGCAGTCAACTTGTTCCGCAGCATCTAAGCCACGTTTCCTGTAAAAACAATCATCAATTATATTAACATAAAATGAAAGATACTAAAAAGTAGTCTTTAAAAGATTCCTAATAGACTTTAGTTAATACCAATGTATAATGAAAATATAGATTAACTAGCTGTTGCTCGCGACTTTGTCGGCGTGAAATTATAAAATATATCCTATTTTACTCACAGATAAATTATCTCTCTAACGGTGAATAATTTTTAAAATAGGCCCAGTAGTTTTTGAGTTATTTTAATACATACAAAAATACAAATCATTCCTCTTTATAATATTTAGTATAGACTAGCTGTTGCTCGTGACTTCGCCAGCGTGAAATTAAAAATCATAGCCTATGTTATTCACAGAAGATTAGTAAAGATAGTATAATAGCAGCTTACTTACGACGGTTTTCGAGGTACTTCCCGTATCTTACGTTCCCGTCTACTTAGTTCTTTCCGTTCCAATCGTTCAGGCACATTAACTGGTGAATTCTGAAAATCTTGTCTATCTGGACCCAATCTGTCACGACCTAAATAACTTTCTTGGATTTCATTGGGAATTCGAGAATTACGTCTTTCGAAATTAGCATATCTATCATTGCCAAGAAGTCTATCGTAGACTGGAGAAAATCTATCATAAGACGAAGGATGTCTTTCGCGGTCCGGATTCCTATCATATACTGAATTTCGACTGAGAATCCTTTCGATATTGGAATTACCGATTCTTTCATTAAATTGTCTATCATTACTAGGGTATCTATCTCGACTTATCCGACTTGCTATTCTTTGAGGGCTGGTGTAAACATCACGACTATTTTTATTAACTGGACTATCATTACTGGGACAATGTCGTTCAGTTTGAAAACAAGACTCGTAGTTGTCACTTTTATTGGTGCTGGAATGTTTCTCTGATCGTTTTCTAATCTTTGTCAAACTATCTCGTTTCGGTACACCTTGTGTTATGCGATTTTCGAGTCTGTTTCTGTTATCTTCACGTTGCAATCTACGTTTTCTTTCTTGTTCTAACGCTTCATTTTCTGAAAATAAAACAAAGTGCGAGCAATGAACCATCAGAGTCCCTGCACGATAGAGAATTGTATCATTAAATCGATTTTGTGTTTTATGATTTTGGTTTCGTGAAGGGGGTCGGTGGCTCAGTGGTTTAAGCACTTGACTTGTAATCTACAGGTCTTGGGTTCGAATCCCGCCATGTACCAATGTGATTTTTCGATTTTTCAAATTTTCATATGTACATAATTTACCGGACATTCTTACGGTGAAGGAAAACATCGAGATGCAATCTGCACATATCGGCGAAGAAATTCAAAGATATGTGTGAAATCAACCAACCCGCCAGCGTGGTTGACTATGGCCTAGTCACCCTAACTTAGGGTAGGCTCCGAGCCCCTCGGTGGGGACGTATAGTGAGCTGGTGATGATGATGATGATTTTGGTTTAACAAGCCGATCAGATCAAACTATCGATAAAAAGTCTTAAAGTTTGTGGAAACTCTTAAATATATGATAAACTAGCTTTTGCCCGCGACTCCGATCGCGTGGAATAAAAAGAAAACAAAATTGCGTAGCCTATGTGTTCTTCCAAACTATCCTCTACATCTATACCAAATTTCATCGTAATCGGTTCTGCCGTTAAGACAACAAACGCTAACAAACAGCCATCCATCCATCTAAACTTTCGCATTTATAATATTAGTAAGAACTAAGATTACTTGATTACAGACTTTTGCTTAGAACAACTTTGGATAGAATCTTACAGTCTGTAGTCGGAGGGAGCTTTTAAAATTACAAATTACTTAGTTATATTCACTATAGAATTCTCAGAACAATTTAGCATAGAATCTTACCTTGACAATGCTTTTGGTACTGCCTTTCCCATTCACTTCCCGCGTCTTCATAATTGTTTGTTCCACTGCAACCAAACATTCAATTTTCCTAACATGGCTAAATTGCGAGAGATGGACTAAAACTACAAACCAATAGCTGAAAAGCAAGGTTGCCATGGTAACCAAAAAATCTGAACCAATGAACTATTTACCTTGTAGCTATTGTTCGTTGCCTCGTTTGAAATGAATTGTGATCGTCACCTAAAATCACAAAGAGAATTATAAAAATGTAATATACAGGAAATTATATATCTATACTAATATAATAAAGCGTAAACACACTATTTTCTGGCGTACAATGTCAGCGATCACATCATATTTTTGAAAAATTCTTTCTTTCATAAAATGTCCTAGACTTACGAGACTAGGTAAATAAGTTGGAAAAAACCTTCATGTGGGAAAGGGATCATAAATTACAAGCTGCCAACATTAAGGAAGCAAAGTTATTATGGTAACGGTACTTTTAACATTTACAATTGAGAATTTGACAAATGTTAACAATAAAATAAAGTTTTTTATAATTTTATGCGGATGAAGCCGCAGGAGAACAGCTAGTATTATAATAAGATAAAAAAAACCTTTAATTCTTGGTGAGCCAAGTCCTAAAGGTTCCGGATGTGTCGGCAATGTGGGATCTTCCGGGCAATTGGTCTCATTGTGCGTAGGTCTGAAAATATACGGCTTCTGATGGTTTGTCCTGAAAAAACAATTTGAATCAATGCAATATTATAAGCTAATTAAATTATTATTGTTTTAGACAAGTATTATTAAATTAACTTACATTTGAACTTTCCTCGGTGTATATGTGGAAACAGTTTTATCTGTGGATGATTTTAAAATGTTAATATTATAAATAAGAACGTTTGGATGGATGGATGTTTGTTAGAGTTTGTAGCCTAAACGGCTGAACGGATCTTGATGAAATTTGGAAATGATGCAGAGGATAGTCTGAAAGAACACATAGGCTATTTTTTTTAATTCGCGGGCGAAAGCTAATAAATAGTAAATTTATTACTTAACAAAGTATGATTGTAAATACATTTCGCTTCTACTTTTAAATCATGAATTGTCAAAATAAAACACATTTAACCAATAGATCCAAGAAATTACAAAACATGAAGAATTAAGATAACAAACTTACTAAGTTCCATTTGCTTATGGCATGTAGAGGACACATTTCTTCCTTGTAGATATTCCGATGGTTGGATGCCTGTTTCTACAGGCCGATATACCGTCTCTACAAAATGACTGGAGCCGACACTGAGATATAAAACATAATAGCTTAGTGCTAAAACATCTACACTAATAAATCTATACTATTATAATAAAGCGTAAACACACACTTCTTTGTTGCCTAAGATTTCAGCAATTACAGCATATTTTTGAATAATTCTTCCTTTAATAAAAATCCCTACACTTACAACATGCACGGCTATACATTTTTACGCTATTATACTTAGGGGGTAAATAAAGTGGAAAAAACCTTTATGTGGGAAAGGGACCACAAGCTACAAGCTGCCAACATCAAGGATGCAAAGTTTTCATGATTGTCATTTTTATTTTGACATTTGCAATCGAAAAAAAAATAAAGCTGTTTTTTATTACATGCGGATGAAGCCGCATGGGAAGATCTAGTAATTGATAACAATAGAACACTAACTTGCAAAAAAAAAATGATTCGACATTTAATCACAACAATTTTGTGGGCAAATGGGCAATAAAAAAAAGTAAATAAAAACATCAACTTCTTCATTTTTTAAATGATTATGAATCTGGATGACTTTTTGCACTTTTTAATAAATTTAAAATAATCACTCACGCTGTATGTGTCTTGTTGTGCATTGGTGTCGTGTTTGCTGAAATTAAATTAAAAATATTAAGTTACTAGCTTTCGCCCACGACTCCGTCCGCGTGGAATTTAAAAAAACAAAAGTGAGTAGCCTATGTGTTCTTCCAGACTATACTCTACGTCTATACCAAATTTCATCGAAATCCGTTTAGCCGTTTAGGCTACAAACGCTAACAAACATCCATCGTAACTTTCGCATTTATAATATGATTATTTTATTTAGCATATTGTATACAATACTTCTAATGCTCTGAAGGTCACTAAAATATATTAAAAAACTTAAAAGAAAGGTATATTATTTACTCACTTATTTCATTTCTCTGACGTAGTACCGAGTGTGAAGTGTCAACACTTTTATTAACTGTTTCCACCCTTTGCATTGGATCTGTGTTGCTGGGCTGTTCTCTGGATTTTTGGACGATGAGGCTAGAAAATAAATAAAAATCACCAGGCACAAAATCATCATAAACATACGTACGGTAAACAGACAATTTCAAATATGCTGTAATTAATAAATTTATACTTGAAAGATTTTTTTTAATTTTCAAACTCAAAAACTGCTGGACCGATTTCTAAAAATTCTTCTGCTATTTGAAAGCTAAATTAAAGCTAAGTAACATAGACTATCTTTATTACTAGAAACATTTTAATTCCTCGCTGAAGTAAAGGCAAGAGAAATAAATTATTAATTGCACTTACAAAGACATACTTCTGATGTTAACTGTAGAGAGACTGTTATTAGCTAAAACAAACAAAAAGGCGATATCAGTTCACACGTACAACTGTAATCGTATCAAAGTTGTTAGTTGCATATTTACACCATATTAAGGCGGGCTTATCGCAAATTGCGCATCTTTGGAAGCATAGAACAGGATTTCTACAAAGATTTGATTCGTGACATTTTAGTATGTGTAACTTCAGTCCTTTAACTAAAGTCTCGTGGAACAGAATCACGATTGGACAAACTTTTCTCGATAGATTTATTTTTTGAAAATGTGCCTAATTCTGTAAAAATCACCATATATCTGCAATACAACAACGAAAGTAAAAACTCGAAGTGGTTTATTTGGTACACGTGTACTTTATCTTCGGTTAACCCGAAGCTTTTTGCAATACATTGATTAGTTAATTTTTAATCGAATTTAATTAAAATGAGCTCCCAAAACCATTCGGATTTCGCGTCAGTCCGCCCGCGGGCGTCGATGGAAGCGGACCTTTAACTAAATTATCGCACAACTGTTATGCGATTATCAATTGTTTCGCAGCCAATTCAACTGTTTATTTGCACAACTCAAAATCGAGTAGTGTTAACTCCATATAAGCTCATAGGAATCAAAGCGAGACTAAACAGTTGTGCGAAAGTTTAGTCAAAGGTGTGCGCGCGCTCTAGTTTAATTTTTGCTTTATTTGGTTATTATGCCTCACAATAATATTACTTATTACTAATATTATTATAAATGTGAAAGTTTAGATGGATGGATGGATGGATGTTTGTTAGAGTTTGTAGCTTAAACGGCTGAACGGATTTCGATGAAATTTGGTACAGATGTAGAGGATAGTCTGGAAAAACACATAGGCTACTCACTTTTGTTTTTTTTAATTCCACGCGGACGGAGTCGCGGGCGAAAGCTAGTTTTAAGTAAACATTAGACATTTCTATAACTTTGAATTGATTTATTTATGTTTATCTTACATGTTGATGTTGGATATTCTCTCCGATTCATTTCAAAAGCGGCCTGATTCCCTGTCGACGTCTTCGACAACTCTGGCTTCTGTACCAGCAATTCTCGTGTCTCACACGAGGTATCCCTAGGTTAACAAAGTAACGGTGGCAGAGGAAAGAATAGGAAGGGGATATATCCTAATTTCATGCATCCCTTATCTGTCGATTCAAGACAAGTAACGCATCTACATATGTCTATGGACAGTCACTACGATATATTTAGTGAAATAAGATGGCCGTTTGCTCATTTGGCACTTATACTATGAAATGTTACATTTGCAAACTTTATGGGTCTGTCCCACCACTGGCTGATTTGATCCGACAATTTACAATTTGGTGGGATAGGCCCTAAATGTTTAAAATAGACAACCTAGTTATATGAGGGTTATTGTTGACCAAAATGTTTTGGGGGCGCCGCTATTACCAAAAAACAACTAAAGTTGGATGATGATACTCACAGCATAGGGCGTCGATTGGTCGATTCTGCAACATTGAAAAAGAAAAATAGAGTGTGGAATTTTGAGTTAAATAAGGGGTCCATAATAGAACATGAAGAAGGTATAGTCTTATTGCGTTTCAATTTGGTTTGACTTTAGTTACATAAAGTTAAAAAATTGCATGTTTTGTAAACTAACCGTCTTGTAGCCTATCACGTAAACTTCAAAGGTATACCATAAAAAGAAACTAAATTTGGTATGGCATGTTTCATACAAGTATAATTAGCTACAACTTACCAACTCGTTCTTTCTTAAATTCATAATTTGGACAGTCGCCTAATTCAGCGTCGCAGACACCGTCGCACTGGCAAGTCCTATTAAAGAAAATCAATACAAATACATCATACTAATATTATAAATGCGAAAATTTAGATAGATGGATGTTTGTTAGAGTTTGTTGCTGAACGGATCTCTATGATATTTGGCATAGTTGTAGAGCATAGTTGGAAGAACACATAGACTACTCTTTTGTTATTTTACGCAGACGGAGTCGCGGGCGAAAGCTAGTACATAATATCTAAACAATTCGAGAACATAACTTCATCGATGTTATTCTGTCTCTACACAATTAGTCAAAAAGTTAAAAAACGCGAATATAACGTACGCTGATTTACGTCTAGGATGCACCGTTACGGCTTTACATTTACCTGAAAAGAAAAAAACATTTATTGGAAAGATCTTGAAATAAAATAATTGCCCTAGTTGATGGTATATTTCATTACAACTTTACCAAGAACATATTATTTTTTAATCCCGTGATCGTAGCACAAAAGTTTACAAAAACCGTATCGACTTTGAAACAATTTCTATAAAATTTGTAGGTGTACTCCCGGTAGAGTCGCTGCACAAATCGCATGTAAATTTCGTCGATGTCAATTCGTATATTCTCTCAAATGTTTATGCTAGTAATATTTTGTTATTGCCTGGCTTAAAATCGTTTATTTTTGTACAAGTTTTGATATTATGAAAAAACATAAAACAAATTAAAAACAACCAATTGTTATAATTACCGTCGTTTTCTTTACCATGTGTTTTTCTCATTTTCGCATCAAGCATACTCGAGTAAAAATCTCTTACCAACGGCAGTGGATTTCTTAATCTGAAAGAGAATTGTTCATAATCTTCATGACGATATAATCCAAAGACGTGTATTTCTTTATTGCAAAAATAATAATAAAAACACGCAAAAACCAAAAGTCTCTGTTAGCTAGATACAATATTAGAAACAGTTCAAATAGAACTAGAGAATGTCAAACACCAGTGTTAAAAGTTTACACAAATTAAAATTATGAACACTTTCAACGTCGAGATATAAATATCTTAACACTATAATTAATACAAACTAAATTAAATCCAAAGCGAAAAGATTATTTTTCAACTATATAGCATAGCATTTAGAAGTTTAAAATTCTATCATTCATAAATACACCCAAGTAAACTTAAAAACAATCAAACATTATCAAGATGTATTCCACATATTTACGTAGACCTTTGAAAAATATGTCTTTACAAATTAGAAAATATCTAATTCAAAATTCGTTACGAAATTAAATTTAGTTGTTAATAGTGTAATAAAATAAAGATTGAAAAGAAATCAATCATAAACAATCTATAACATACGAGAAATCACACCTTAAATAATGATCCCATTTCAATGATTATTCTACATATAATTTTTATCCGTTTTGCAGCATCAGATCCGATAGGAATGAGGGTAGAAGAAACAACAGCAATTGTTCACTGAATGTATTTAAAATACTGGAATAAAATTTTGAATATTTGCGCAACAAACCTAATACATGACACCTCAGTTCTGACATTTTGATTGACAGTCATTTTGAAAGTTCTGCTATCATCGTCAAAGTCTTTAGTATTTTTTTAAAAGAGGTTAAACATTTCGAACTCTTTTTTTAAATTCTGACCTCCTTATAGAGAGATGAAAAGATGGATTGCGTGAACGGTGACATGATCAAGAAGGGAGTGATGACTGAGATGACGGATGAGTTAATTGGAGGACGAAAACCCGGTGCGCCGACCCTACGGGAGTAGGATAAGGCAGGGGAGATGATGAGTTATCCTCACCAGCTCACTATACGTCCCCACCGAGGGGCTCGGAGCCTACCCTAATAAGGGGGTGACTAGGCCATAGTCAACCACGCTGGCCAAGTGCGGGTTGGTTGACTTCACACATATCTTTGAATTTCTTCGACGATATGTGCAGGTTGCATCACGATGTTTTCCTTCACCGTAAGAACGTTGGGTAAATTATGTACATATGAAATTTCGAAAAATCGAAAATCACATTGGTACATGGCGGGATTCGAACCCAAGACCTGTAGATTACAAGTCAAGTGCTTATACTACTGAGCCACAGACGCTCTTGAGTTATAATATATGGAGGTCAAAAACCTCTCGATGAGTTATATGGAGGTCAAAAACCTGTAGCGCCACTATAGGAGTAGGATAAGGAGGAAGATGATGACCTTCTTATTGTATTCTTACTAAATCGGCAATAGAACAGGAATTAGGAAGGTGTACACCGTAGTAGAACTTCTTCATGGATCGTGTCCACTTGTTTTGTTTATCATTTGCCACCTTAATTATAATTTTCACAGTTAAAATCTGTTTGTAGTGTTCACGAGGAATTTTCGAGATATCCCACAATAGGTTTGTAATACTAAAGCCCTAAACTGTCATATTGTAATCAACTGAGTAGTAAACGGAAGAATTAAATAACTTTAACGAAAAGACAACATTTTAAAACTAAATCTGTATTAATATTGTTAAAAGACATTTGTATTTTGTGCTTAAAAAATAACCTTAAAAACAACTGGAGTGATTACAAATAATCATTAGATGCTACATTGTTACCGAGTAATAAAGCTATATTTATTAGTAGACTTTTTAAATCCTCGCGGGCGAATTCGCAAACAAAAGTTATCTGTCCCGGTGGGCATAAGCCAAATTGCAACAGCTTACTAGCGCCCTTTCACCAATGTCCAAACAGGGGTCAAAAGAACCTTTTTACTTTGACATGTTACTTTCTTTTTGACATTTTCTATGTCCATGTAGGTTTTACATATTTTCTGACAATAATAGTGCATCTCTAAGGGCCATACATTGCTTATTTGATTTGAATATAAAATAATTGCACTTACCTCAAATGTAGAAACCGATCAGACATTGCACTGTAAAACAAAAATAATTTTAAATAAAATTTTAAGTGAGTGTGTTAGAGCGTACGCACACCTTTGACTAAACTATCGCACAACTGATGTGCGATTGTCGATTGTTTCGCAGCCCATTCAACTTTACGTACAACTAAAAGCTCGAGTAGTATGCGCACCTCCATATAAGCTTATAGGAATCAAAGCGAGACTAAACAGTTGTGCGATAGTTTAGTCAAAGGTGTGCACGCGTTCTAAATCGATGAATACCGACTGCACCCACGAAAAATATGACTACTTGTCACGTTTCCGTATAAAATTGTCGTATGTATATAGACAATTAGTTTTGTTAAGTTCCGTGTAGACGAAGTCAGGGGCAAAACGTGTAGCTAGTGTTTTTTTTTTTTTTATATTAGGTGGCAAACGAGCAAGCGGCCACCTGAATCCACCGAAATGGAAGCGACCGCTGCCCATAAACATCCGCAATTGCAGATGCGTTGCCTACCCTTCATTGACGGAGGAGGAGACGCACATAAAGAGGACATTTCCCCTTCCTATACGTCTCCTCCATCGTCAAATCCACTTTTCCTTCCCATCCTTTCCTCTTAAGAAAAGGGTGGAAAGGGAAAGGGACTAAAATTAGGCCTCCGGCACCACACTCATCAGACAAAACGCGGAATAGCTTCCACTTCACGCTTGTTTTCTGTGTGGTCGTGGTATTACACCGGGCGAGCCGACCCATTCGTGCGTAGATGTTAAAGCGGGCTCTACCACTGTTAAAAAGTACCAGTGTATAAACTTACTGCTTGATGGATTTAAGTTTAATACCGCGAACCGGTTTCGATAGCATTTCAAATTCAGTTTTGAAATTAAATGTTACTGACGATGCTGAAAATAAAAAATTAAAATATTTTATTGTACTTATTGTCGTTTAGTAAACAAGAAAGCAACCAAAAACTTACTGCCTAAATTATTGGGTTGGTAATGGTTAAAATTTTTCAAATATTTCTTGGATATATCTGAAACGAAAACGAAACTTACTCCATTTGTATTAATTTTTAAAACATATTCTTATATTGTTATAGACAGATTAAATATTATTACCTTCTGAACTGCAGCAACAGCTGTGATACGGGGAGGCTTCACTCTCTCCCTTTAACTACAAAAAAAAAGGGTTAACAATATATGGATACAACTAAAAAAAATTAATAAAAACGTTACATGATTTTAACGTGGGGAGCTAGCATGAAAAATTGCCAGAAAATAATTGTAGACCACCACCAAATCGAGTCTCGATGTCTTCAGTCTCGATGACATTACGAATAATCTCGCAAACTTTCGTGCTACACCCCTGAATTAAATATCAGTCACAAATACGACAGTCTTTTCTTACGGATTTCAAAGTTCCTTCTTCCTTTTTCAATAAATGTTTCGTTAGACCTCTAGTTTTAAATGCATCCCTGTTAAAAATAATAACGTTAGCAAATAATAAGTCATTTTTATTCAATTATTTCAAACCAAACTTACGGCCAATCAATTTGATCGAATTCAGTATTTCCTATTGAACAATAATATCGTAAACTTCGAGACATTCCATAATCAGAGACAGAATTTGCTGAAAAATGAAAATACTTTTCAGATAAAACTCAAGTGATTTAAACATAAAAGTAACTACAATTTTTTTTATTCCCTAACTCGAATGAAATATTTTTTTAAACCAACCTGCTCTCTTTGCCTTCATAATCGTTCTCAAAGAAAAAGATGATGTATTCGGTAGTAAGGAGTAGTAATTATTAAACCATTTATGTGTTAGTAAGGATTTCGGGGTTTTCGCTGTTGAAAGAAATTTTTCAATGAACAATGCATACATTTAAAAGAAAAACAATATTTTTTAACAAAGTGGATTTGGTACATAAATCCATTATCCAAGTTTATTATAAATTTCACTAGGAGAGAAATGCCAAGTAAAGACATGAGTTATTCGATACTACATATTAAATAGCCTTGACATTCTCTCATATTCACTTATTATAAAAACCACATTACTGGTATCATCTCCTGTTGTGATGGTCATTTTCTTCGAATTTGATTTCAATTCAATATCCGTTTCTTGTCCAGCTATTACATCTTCGATTGCATTAATCAATTTCCTATTGTTTTTATTTTTCTTTTGTTTAGCCTGTAAAAGGTAAATATTCCAATAGTATAAGTATAATATAACTAGCTGTTTCCGTGCGGCTTCATCCGCATGAAATTATTAAAATTTTATTTTGTTGTTTACATTTGTCAAATCCTCAATAGCAAATGTCAAAATGACATGACATGACAAACCTTAGCAATCTTTCTTTCTTTTCTTGATGTTGGCAGCAACTTATGGTCTCTTTCCCACGTTAAGGTTTTTATCCTAAATATTTACCCCCTAAGTTTAATGGCGTGAAAATATATAGCCTAAAGCACGACGTAAGTGTAGGGCTTTTTATTAAAAAAAGAATTTTTCAAAAATATGCTGTAATTGCTGACATCTTAGGCAACAAAGAAGTGTGTGTTTACGCTATATTATAATAGTATAGTAAAGAAAAGTATAGAAGTATAGATATAATCGAAGTTTAGTTCTAATGGTGACTTACTTTTGAGATATTAACAACATCGACCATTTTAGATCCAGAATGAAGTTTAAGTCTGTGCAGACTTTTAGCTGAATTAGTTCTAAATATCTTCCTCTTCTTTAATTCCAAATGATTAGATTTGCTAAATTGTGTTTTCTTCCAATCCTGTTGGCCGATGTATTCAGACAGTCTATAAATTCTAGCAGCTTCGTCTTCCTTGATATTTTCATCACTTTTACGACATGAAGAGTGACTATTGTTCTTTTTTCTCTTTTTATGATTAGTTTTCTGAGATCTAGGTGAGATTTTCTTGTTACTTCTGAACACTTTTTTGAAAACTGAACACGGTGTGAAACTGAATTTTCTATGTCGACAGAAGCATAGCCTACGCATGCGCTTGATGCATCGACAAGTGCTTTTACTCTCCGGTTTATTTGGTTCTTGCTTATCACCTTGACCTGCTGAATTATCATTGCCCTCGTTAGTTTTAGATACTTCTTCTTTGTTAGATTCGTCCTGAGGTGTCTTACTTGCTTTCTTACTGTCCAAAGTCTGCTTAGTATTTGATTCAGATTTATTTGATTTTATAAAACAAGAACTTTTACAATAATCAGACACATTCTGCGGTTCGATGAAGTTATAATCGCAGCTGCAATAATCCGTTTCATTGGCGAACAGACGAGAATTACTTTTCCTATCTTTGCTGCTGCACCGTATAATGCTTTTGTAGTTATGTCGCAGATTTTTGGCAAATTTATTAGATTGTGCTACTCTACAAACAGATAGAGAGCTGGCTTTAAATTTTATTTCATAGTAACTAGACCGTGGCGAAGGATAATCACTGCAACCAGATGTTAAGACATGCAAGTTATTCCTGGACTTGTATGAGCTATATTTAGAATCGCTCAATGTAGGTAGACTTGTAGAAAAGAGATTAACTCTACGAAATTGCATCTTGCTTATTTTACTTCTCAGATAATCGATAAGGTTTGGCTTCTGTTTAATTTCATAAACATTTCCTTTAATCTTCCTTCTATATTTAAAATTGTCTCCGGCATCATTATACTTCGAATAAAGTCTTCTAGAATCTTTGTTTTCTTTATTTTCTTTATTTTCCTTTGAATGTTTATGATAATCTTTATCGAGTTGGAATTTCACATTATGTTTAGATATTCTCCAATATTTTTCAACTTTTTCATCAACACTTGTAGGGTAATAAGTGCTACTGGGATATAAATTACTGTATTGTTTACTAGATACACTTAAAGGCAGTAAATTCGTTTCAAATTTTACATCAAAGTGATAACCGTTATGGTAATTTTGTAAAATGTTTTCTTTTCTTTGATTTCCATTTAGTTCAGCGAGAGGACGTCGACCATTCTTAAATCTGTACGAATTCTCTTCTGCAAATTTACTTTTTGTTTGAGATATAAAACAATTTCTTGTGTCGGTTTGATTTTCAGGCAACAATTCAAACCGACAGATGTTTTTTTGTTTGTCGATAGTATTGTGCTAAAATAAAAAATGTGCATTTTACTCTTTTTATTCGCTCATAAATTAGCAATTTCTTAACATAAACAAGTGGAAGTAGTATCATAGTTTTAAAGTAACACATGCAAGAATTTTAACATTATTTGTTACATTTTATTACTAGCTGTTGCTCGCGACTTCGTTCGCATGAAAATAAAAAATATAGCCTTTGTTACTCACTGATAACGTATCTTTTTACTAGTGTAAGAAATTTTGAAATCGGCCCAGTAATTTTTGAGGTTTCTTTCCCCTTTATAATATTAGTATAGATAAACTTACGTCTTGTTTAAAATTTTCATCATCCTCAGCGTCCATTTGATCATCGAAATCCTGACAGTCACTGTTACTATCTTCAGAAGAACCTCTATAAATACCAATATATTAAGTAACAAAAAATCTAGATATATTACAAATATTGAAAGAACATTAGACAACACTTACTTTTCTAAACTAACATCACTTAAATCGCCGTAGTCCACAGGGTTCAAGCAAATTGTACATAATTGTCCCAAATCATTGAAGCAATGTTGGCAATAGACTCCAGGACATTTTAGAGTATCACATCTATATTAGAAAACATTTGAATTAACCGATTCTTATAAAGAGTAACACAAAAGAATTTTTTTTTTATATCTACGACCAGATTATTAAGGACCTGTCCCAACACTGGCTGATAGAGGCTAAGTTAGCTTGAAAATGACGTCACTGTCACCTAAATCTTAATTTTTTGTAAAACTAAAACATAATCCCAATAGAATATAAGAACAAACTTTTAGGGCCTGTCCCACCAAATGTAAATTTGCCTGATAACAATCCAACGTCTAAAATATGTGATGGAATTACCGGATTTCGTTACCTTATCTGACAGTAACATCATTATTAAGCTATCTGAGCCTCTATCAGCCATTGGTGGGACAGACCCTTAATATGCTAATTTCATTAAACTTACAAGTACCTGACAAGTTTAGAATCTAATTTATTTGGCTCTTCAACAGTTCCACAGAGTAAACAATTTAGTTCTTTTGGTACAGTTCCTAATAAACAACGTAGCCACCAGCATCTAAAATAAAAATAACTCTACTACAAAAATACTGGTAAATAATCCATAGACTAATTAAAAAGAAAGAGAAGCCACGATTTTAATTTGACTCTACGGTAAAACTAGGGAAGTGTTACAAAAAGTCGCAACAAAAATAGGTATGTCTATTATTTAATAAGTCTACATTTTTGTGATATCCTTCGAAAAATATGATGAAAGATATTTAGAATTGTAATTAGTTTATGTGCAAATATGACTTACGGTAAAAAAGAATCCAGCCATTCTACAAAAGTAAGTTCATCTTTTTTAAAATACTTATATTCTTTATGCAACTTTCTTCTTGCGAACTTCATAAAACCACCTTAAATATTAAATTTTAATACTAAAATATGTCCTTTACACTATAACGAACTTGAAGGAAAGAGAGGAATGAATGGAGAAGGGGGCTCGTCTTAAATTACCACCAGTAACACTTTTAAATTTTCTTTTATTGTTTTTTCATTTTTTGTTTAATATGTGTACCCTAATTTGTCAAATTATCAATTGCAAATGTCAAAATGACATGACATGATGTCAAACCATGGCAACCTTGATTCCTTGATGTTGGCAGCAACTTATGGTCTCTTTCCCACATTAGGGTTTTTATCCAAAATATTTACCCCTAAGTGTAATGGCGTGAAAATATACATATAGCTTAAAGCGTAACGGAAGTGTAGGGCTTTTTATTAAAGAAAGAGTTATTCAAAAATATGCTGTAATTGCTGACATCTTAGGCAACAAAGAAGTGTGTGTTTACGCTTTATTATATTAGTATAGATATAGATTAACGTGATAGTTATTTGATTCAACGTTTGTTATTAAAAAAAAATCTTTTTTGTGAGCACTGTGTACCCCTGTCATCTTTATGTTCTTCAGCTTTTATATTTTTCTTTGTCTACAGTAGTTATATAAAATTTAGTTTGAACATGCAATTGGTGTACCTTTCCAATAAATAAATTTGGAAAAAGTTATGCGCAGTATTTTATTACGGTCAAGCCATATCTTTGTGAGAATTTAGATATGACGGCTGATAGATATACGAGTATGGAAGAGTACATACTGTGCCGACCCTCTGTTAGGGCAAGGGCAAGTGGATGATGACATATCTATGAAAATTATGTCTCTATGAAATAAAAATAAACATTATTTTTATTACTTTTTTAACAGTAATTTATTTTTAACAGTACAGCAATATGAAAGGCAGAAGAATTATCGTGTACAAAAATATCTTTGCCTATTTTAGTTGCGTAAAACTGACTTTTTTAATATCTTTAAAAGTACCTAATATTTTTATTAAAAAGTATATGACTAGAGCTTTGTCAAGCGCCCCATTAAACCAGTAGAAGGGGAACTAAATATATAGAGCGTGAAATTCTCTCACACTGTTGTATTCAGGTATAAACCTTACTAAATATACAAATAGCTGTTTATTTATGTGTATAAACATTTAGAAGATACCAAATGAGTTAAAAATATTGAAAGCCAGATTTAGGACAGGACTCTTTCTTCTACTGTTTGAAAATAAAGTTTATAGCGTGGAGGATTTTTAAATGGTGACTTACTATAGGGAATCTAGTTATCTGCATGGTATAATATCTTTTTGTAAAAATGTACTAAGTTATTAGATTACTAAATGATTAGAAGACAGAAGATAAAAGAAGGAATGTTATAGTATTGGCCTTTTACCATAAAGACCACTTACCGATTTGTGTATAACGATACAAATCAGGTGGATCAGGGTTAGGTAGACAGGAGACTGTAGAAGAAGGGTGTGCAGACAAAGGTAAAATCAAGAATCCAATCAAAGACCGAAGCATTTCTGCCACTGGACCATTGCCTGATACATGCACACCCGCATTTGTAGGTCCAGCTAAAGAGAGTAATACAGAAAATGAACACGAAAGAAGAGTAACTAAAATTCCGCCAGCGTGGAAAAAAAAAACAAAAATACGTAGCCTATATGTTCTTCCAGACTATCCTCTACATCTATGCCAAATATCATCGTGATTCGTTGAGCCGTTTAGGCTACAAACTCTAACATTCATCTATCTAAACATTCGCATTTATAACTAGCTTTCGCCTGCGACTCCGTCCGCGTGGAATTCAAAAAAACTAAAATAAGTAGCCTATAAGTTCTTCCAGACTATCCATGCCAAATTTCATCCAGATACGTTCAGCCGTTTAGGCTACAAACTCTAACAAACATCTATCCATCCATCTAAACTTTCGCATTTATAATATCAATATTATTACTAAGAAGTAAGATTAATCTAAATTCAAAATGTTAATATTATCATACGTAGCCAATCATCATGGCAACTTTATTGTTTACCATCTCTAAGAGAAATTACAAATCAATGCAAATTGTTTCCACAGTTTAGATAAGTTACATAAAAAAATCACTACAACTTACGTTGCAAAGGAGTTTGGAATCTCTCATGATATCGTATCGTCATCAAAACCCAGTACAGACTGTAGTCTGCAGCCATATGGATAAGTAGCTTAAATGTTGTAATAACCATATGAACAATAGATCGAGTAAGATAAATTTTCTCTGAGGCCAATAATCTAAATGAAGTTGTCTGAAAAATATATTAGTTACGAAGTTTTTTTTTATATAAGAGAAGGGGGAAAACGCGCGGAGAGAACACCGAGGTGGTCAACGACGCCCATGGACATCCGCAACAACTAGCTATTTCTCTAGCAAAAGACAAAGAAATGCTTATTGCAGTGATTCTCAACCTTTTTTTTGTTACGGCACATATTTAACGATTTCAAAATTTGGCGGCACACAAAGAAAAAGATAAAAATTATTTACTTACTACAACACACTGCATAAATAGTTTATGACAAAAAAAAATATACGAAATAAACTAATATATACTACAATAATAAACGTTTATTAAGGGATTAATTACAAGCTAATAATAAAAATTTGGCGGCACACAAAAGTGCCGCGGCACAGTGGTTGAGAATCACTGGCTTATTGTATAAGGTTGAACTTTCAATCATAAAGGTCTTCGCTAATGAAGTTATTCAGAACGGAAAATAATCAATAATGATACCAATCTGACATTTATCGGATCTCTTTGTACATATAGATATTGGTATCAAATTCGCAGAAATAATTTTACTTCCTATTTCTAATATAAAAAACAGACTTACAGTAATATACTTTGCTTTCTCTCGACGATTCAACGGCAGAACCGTTTCTTTGCCTTCTTTGAGCCTTTCAAAATCCAAATTCCGAAGCTCTTTAGTAATATAACGATTGTCGAAACGAGATCTCGTATCGTACATGTGTTGATATTTTTTCGCCCTGTAATGTAAACTTTAACAGCCTTACAAATAAACGCGGTATAAAGATAAACTCAGGAATAAACTGAATATAAGCAAATATTAGTACAAATTATGTTTATACTCATTTTATTCTTAAGTTTAACTTTATACCGCGTTTATTTGTAAGGCTGTAAATCATTAGTTCAATTCATTACCTATGGACACAAACTTGATAGATATGGACTAAAATAGTAAAATTAAAACAAAAGCCCAAAGAACTAACTTACCTAAAAATAATGAGCAATAGAAACAAGCTAGTAACACACGAGCTCCATGACAGCCAAGTCAGTAATGGATCAGCTCTGTTCCTGATCTCAGTGACGATGCCAGCCGCGACTTGACTGGCGGAGCGACTGGCATTGCTACTGAACGAATACGAATGG
This sequence comes from Papilio protenor, assembly GCA_029286645.1. Classification (NCBI taxonomy): domain Eukaryota; kingdom Metazoa; phylum Arthropoda; class Insecta; order Lepidoptera; family Papilionidae; genus Papilio; species Papilio protenor. The sequence continues at coordinate 460,548 of JAGSMZ010000010.1, read as the reverse complement.
TGGACGTGGATCTTGACACAGAGCAACGACTGGACACGGCTAGCGAAGCTCTTGAACTCTAAAGATATATTAAAGAAAATATTGGTTGAGAAAACAATCACGTAGACGTCCACTGCTAAATTTACGGAAATTCGGATTAGTCTTATTATAGCTTTAATTAAGAAATAATTTGTGAACAGTCTGATCATTGCGACTTAATACGCTGCTTAAGAAACACCTTTTTTAATTCAAAGTATCGCTACGTTACTCTGTTATTAACTGTTATTGACTTTACAGTCCTATGGTATATGGACCACTGCATTATTTTCCTTATACATAAACATTACAATTTAATTAGCTTTCGCCGTCGACTCGGTCCGCGTTGGATTTAATAAAAAACCTATGTATTCGACTGATCTACATATATGCCAAATTAAGATCCGTTTAGCAGTTTAGACTGAAAACTCTAACAAACAACCATCTTTACAATATTAAAAAGTGAGACAATTTATCGTAACAAGAAACAAAAGTAATTTAACTTACTTCTTTTCATCGTCGCAACAATAGTAGTCCTGGTATAATCAGCAATTTCAAATATTCTTTTGAAACGTTTCAATGATTGACATGAAACTTCAGCGAGATATTCATAGTTAAAGAATCTGGGTACTTTAGAACGTAACGATCTACCACCACCCAGGTTCAACATACGGACGCAATGCTTGTACGGCGTCCCTAACTTCTGGTTACATTTCTTCGTAATCGAATTCAACCATGGAAAGGAAGATTCTAGAACATTGGCTGGAATGATTCGAGAAACTTCGTTTTAATTAACAGCCAACATAGCAGAATAACGTTAATTACATCGATACTTTATTCATAAAAAGGATTAACTCAAAATGTATGTTTTTTGAGTTTTTATTATATTTCAAACATTATTTTCGCGAGAATACGACTAATTCAAAGCGTCACATTAGAATGGAAATAAAAGATATAGGACAACGTATGAAAATAAAAAATATAGGACGTTTCTCTGGTCATCTCAAATCTCCTGTAAACCTGACAAACTTCAAACGCAATTTCACAAAATATATACATTTTTAATTAATTATCTTAATGAATAACGGTGAGAAATTATTAAATCAATACTTGTGGGAATATCAAAGTGCAAGAGATATCAAAAAATTCAAGCTGTAATACATATGTGTTAATTTGTTAATAATAAACATTTCCGTTGCAAGATATGTACTGTCGGGAAAACTGGCGGTGTCCCACCTTAAAAACTATAATCGTTTGAACATCTTGAGACGATACGTGGAACAAAAATCAATAACGCAGCTTATATGAGTCTATACGAAAAAAAGTTGGTAAATGATACACGGCTAGTTTTTTATTAATATCCCTTCGTTTGCACTCACTTTCCGCGACTGTACTGAAAGTATAGTGTAACTAGCTTTCGCCCGCAACTACGTCCGCGTGGTATTAAAGATACAAAATAGTAGCCTATGTGTTCTTCTAGACTATCGTCTACAACTATACCAAATTTCATCGAAATCCATCAGCCGTTTAGGCTACAAATACTAACAAACATCCATCCATCTACACTTTCGCATTTATAATATTATTGGGTCACTAACCAATAAGAGAGGTGAAATTTTGAGAAAAGCGTTATGGCAATGGAAACCTACACTATACGAAGTATGAAATTACCTGATGACAAGCCATTGACTCGGATAATACTTCAGAGTTCTTTAAAGTGTTTGTCGCAGGGCCGGTTAGTATTAGTACTAAAGCATAGCAGGTCAACGTATATCTCCCCACGCGGGAAAAGAATTGCGGTATCAGCAGGAATACAAGACATCTGAAAAAAGTAGAAAGATTAGGGCCTGTCCACCAAATTGTAAGTTGTCTGATAATCTAACGAGTAAAATATGTGATGGAAATATCGGATTTTGTTACCTTATCTGACAGTGACGTCATTTTTAAGCTATCTGGCCCTCTATCAGCTAGTGGTGGGATAGGTCCTTATTCTGACAATGTTCGGAAAAGGCGAGATAGATGTAACCACAGTCGTGTTGATAATTCTGATAATTGACTACGCTATACCTATACTTTGATATAAATCACTCTACCATCTTTTTTATCAATACTTTATTCATAAAAAGAACTGACTCAAAATTTATATTTTTTGAGTTTTATTACAAACATTATTTTCGCGAGAATACGACTAATTCAAAGCGTCACATTAGAATGGAAATAAATGAGATAGAACGTCTTTCTTATTAAAATCTCCTGTAAACATGCCAAAATTCAAACGCGATTTCCCAAAAAAATTCCATTTTTAATTAATTATCTTTATGAATAACGATGAGAAATTATTAAATCAATAATTGTGGGAATATCAAAGTGCAAGAGATATCAAAAAATTCAAGCTGTAATACATATGTGTTAATTTGTTAATAATAAACATTTCGAGTTAACTTATTTAGAATAAAAATTAGTAACAATAAAAGTAAATCACTTACCAATACTAATCACCAATCGATGTGTACTAATTAGTGTTGTTTTTAACTTCTTTGCGACACCTTTTATACCTTCAGTCATCGTCTCTATCCAATCTTTCATTGCGTTAAATGGATTCTTTATAGAATCAGTTATATCTTTCACGCTGGTCTTTATTTGTTCCTGATAATAGGTGAAATATTTATGGCCTGTCCACCAAATTGTAAGTTGTCTGATAATCTAACGAGTAAAATATGTGTGGGAAATATCGGATTTTGTTACCTTATCTGACAGTGACGTTTCTAAGCTGTCTGTTCATCAGCCAGTGGTGGGCCAGGCCCCAAGTCTAATCAAGCAAGATCTGAGAGATTGTCTGAATTTCGAGTAAATATACGAATCTAAACGCACTTCGCTATTCAAAATCGTACTGTACATCATAATGGAACCAGCATACATAATATTATTGGGTCACTAACCAATAAGAGAGGTGAAATTTTGAGAAAAGCGTTATGGCAATGGAAACCTACACTATACGAAGTATGAAATTACCTGATGACAAGCCATTGACTCGGATAATACTTCAGAGTTCTTTAAAGTGTTTGTCGCAGGGCCGGTTAGTATTAGTACTAAAGCATAGCAGGTCAACGTATATCTCCCCACGCGGGAGAAAAACTGCGGTATCAGCAGGAATACAAGACATCTGAAAAAAGTAGAAAGATTAGGGCCTGTCCACCAAATTGTAAGTTGTCTGATAATCTAACGAGTAAAATATGTGATGGAAATATCGGATTGTTCCCTTATCTGACAGTGACGTCATTTTAAGCTATCTGGCCCTCTATCAGCTAGTGGTGGGATAGGTCCTTATTCTGACAATGTTCGGAAAAGGCGAGATAGATGTAACCACAGTCGTGTTGATAATTCTGATAATTGACTCTACGCTATGTCTATACATCGATAGAAGTCAATAGTTTTTTTTATTGTCTTAACAAGTACATTGAATAAAATCTTTAATTTTACCTACTCATTGAAGACGTATTGCGGATAAAACTTAGTTTTAACTTTTATAGTCGCAATGCGCATACATTGAATTACACAAATCCCGAATTTGAAGGTCTTTGAAGCTTTAAAAGAAAAAAATAGTTACCTTACTCGATAGCTAAAGCCAATCCCAGAGTAAGTAGGACGCCGATTATCGAACTCATAATTGTAGCATGCATCAAGGATATTGATAGTTGAAATACGAAAAACATGAAGCATAAATATGTAAATACAATCCCTCCAATAAATCCGATGACGCTCTTCATTAGGAAATTTGGAAATGTCTGATCGGTTGTCAAATAAACAAGCAAATTGGATACGGAAGATCCTTCGGGGCACAAATGTTTGAACTTCTTTACTAAACGTTTTTTAGTATTATAGCTGTAATATGACCATTTTTGCATCAATGTGTTTTTCGGAACTTCAACGTTGGTTTGTAGCACTGAATTACTTTTCTCTTTTTCATATTCCGATCTATATTTCTCGATAATGCGTGCCTTCCAGAGCAACGCAAAGTTAGCCATTTTTATGGTGGTATAAAATTGTTTGTTACGTATCTCGAATGTAAAATAATTTAAAAATATTTGGCGTCATAGTCCCAATATACAATATTCTATTAAATTGTAAAACACGGTGTATTTTCCAAAACCATCACCTGACAGAAACCTGAAGACAAAAAGTCTCAAAATTCTATTTTAATTCTAACTGAATTTCTTGGTGGCCAGTGTTAAAATTGAATGTAAGAAAGAAATCGAGACTTATCGTTTTATTAATAAATTATTTAGAAATGTTTATTAAGAACTCGTAAAGGATAATTTGATTTCAAATATTAAATGTAGGTATGTAGGTACCTATTAAGGAAATCAATTTTAAAATATCTGGAAAAAAAATTAACGGAACGCTGTTATCATAGATTATTTATCAAACAGACTTCAAAACATAAGGATTTTCCCAATTTGTATGCATTTTGCAATTTTTAAGTTCGTAACTTTTCCTAATACAAAACGATGAAAACACTTCCAAATTGTTGAATTCCAAGTTGAAAAAACATAATTGCGTAGCATATTTTACTAGGCGCCTTAAAATAAGAAACTTGTTATTGTCTAATGTAACTAGTGCCTTAACACAAATCACTTACAAATTATATAAAAACATCCAATCTTACTTATACAAGTATCTAACCGAAAGCCTTTGTTACACAATTAGTCCATTCAGATACATCAGTGTTAATAAGGATGTTCGCAATTTTATAATCAATTTTGCGGCACAATGCATTTTTTAACTGAAACGCATCCCATAGTCTGTCGAGTCCTACTTGATGTATGTATTAGAACAAAAGGTTTTACACAAGTTCGTTGACTCATCAGAGATTATCAATAACATAATTAAAATGTGCTCGCTCCGTTTTGTAGAGAATCTGCGCGAGGGACTCTTCATTCACAAAACATGCGCAGAACACTGCATTGCTACAAAATCAACTTCAGACTGTTTTAGCTCCGGATAGAAACGACAGATATTATTTTCACGGTTTTTTCTTTAAGTAAATGTCGTTTACTTGTGTTAATGTGTGAATATATTTTGTGAAAATTAAAGTGAAAATGTTTTTACTTGAAAATTAATTTATAAGAAAGCATACAAATACATGTAAGTTACGCTAAATTGTAATTTGATTCGAATAAGGCTTACGTAGTGACAATGTGCAATTGAATTCAAATCAAGTATGCATTAAACTCATGTTATTTCACCAAATCTACTAATGAGTCTAAATAATTATCATCATATATATGTACTACAGTTTAATTAAATACATAATTTTTATTAGTCAACCAGATTTGTATCAAATAGGACAATGTTTCTTTAACTTACTGAGTATTTTACATATTTTTATGTATTTGAGTCGAGTTATTTTCTAAAACCAGTACACATATACGTTCCTTAATCTTTTATTGCGCAAATATTGACTAATTAAAGGCAACATTTTTAAATTATTGTCAAATAAATTTTGACGTTGTCAATTGTGTGTTTATACAATTTTTAAGACTCTATTTTCAAAACATTAAAATTCATAATTTTATTTTTATCATTCTTGAGGGGGCCTTAATTTTTCAAATATATCGTGGCCTTTAAATTATTTACCGTTACGAAGGATGTTTCAAGGTACAAAATATTTTAGTGTTTCTTTTTGGGACTTCATGTAAATTGTGATATTTCAAAAAATATTAATTCCTTTTCTTTTGTAATAATAACTTATCCTCATAATTTCTCTCTATTTCCAAACACAGGTGCTTTTAATCTAGTTTTCCAAACATCCATATATCAATTTACAAGTTACAACATATTGTAATTTGTGTTCATCTATTTTTTTATTTATTAGACAATGTAGTAAACGAGTGAGCGATCATCTGAATTTAATGACAAAGCGAAATAAAAAGAATAGATAATATAATACGTAGTGGGAATAACGAACAGCAGTGTTCAAATGATGAAATGTCTAAGGTCCTTTGGATTGTCATTATTATAAAAAAGAACCAAATATTTACCAAATTAATCTCTTTATATTGAAACATTTACTTTTCTTTAATCTTTACATTATTATTTAATAAGGTATAGATGGATTGATGTTTGGTAGAATTTTGGCACAGATATAGTACATAATCTTTGAAGTTGTTGTCATTCCAAGTGAATTAAGTTGTAAGCAAATGTTAGTCATTCATATGAGTAGAAACATATCTATTTAATGTATGCAGTTGTAATATTTTATTGAACAAGCAAACAACCACTTCAATCAAGTGGTCAACTTATAGAAATGTGCAACAATTGAAAGTTATGTTTCCAGCCTTTATTTGTATAAAAGATTGACATTAATATATTTAATATTATAAAAAGGAAAGATATGTATATTTGTATGTATTACAATCCCTCAAAAACTACTGTGCCGATTTCACTTTTATTACTTTTTAATTTCATGCAGGGGAAGCCACGAGCAACAACTAGGTATTTTATTTAAAAAAAATCCAACCAGGACTGTCGGAATGGAACTTTAATTTAAATTGGCTTAAGTTTTCAATATTTATTTTCAATGTTTTTGATATTGAAGTTATCAAATATTACAAAATTGTAGTTACATATTGTTATATTCTATTTATTTCTTGGTATTAACAAAAACCTTTACGTTGTAGTATTAATTTTTACAAATAAAAATATTATACTAATATTATAGTACATTATATTATACTCCATATATCTTTAATTACTTATTTTTATATATAATATATTTTACATGATTTGTTATAAAAAATAAATAAAACATATTATATAAAAAAATAGAACTCCACCGGCTGCGGAATCCGATGACTCGAGCAACCAGTGGTCAGGGCTGCAGAGACAGGAACCTCCTCACAATACGTGCGGTTTCCAAAATAACCGCCTTTTGTATCGGGCCCTTAATCCAACCGTCTAGCGAGAGCTTCTTGAGATGTTGGTCGAAGCTCTTCGCTATTAGCCCGTGCACCGAAACGACTATCGGAATAATGGTAGTCGATTTCATACGCCACATGGCGGTAACCTCGTGAGCCAGATCCAAATATTTTAATAATTTTTCTTTTTCGGCTTTCACGAGATTCTCGTCATGTGGGATAGTGATATCAACTAACATTACACAACTCTCAGACCGATCTATTATTACTATATCAGGTCTATTGGCAACAATAGTCCTGTCCGTAATAATAGATCGATCCCAGTAGAGCGTGATACGGCTATTTTCCAGAACTGGTGAAGGCTGATATTGGTAATATGGTACCTCAGATTCCACAAGAGCATATTTAAGGGCAAGTTGCTGATGGATAATCTTGGCCACTTGGTTATGTCTATGCAAGTATGCACCGTCCGCAAGGCGAGAACAACCGGAAACGATATGTCTAATAGACTCACCGGGCCGACGACATGCCCGACAAATGTCAGTCGTACCATCCTTTAGGATATGTTTCCGGTAGTTATTCGTTACGATGACTTCGTCCATGATTGCAAAGACAAAACCTTCAGTCTCCCAAAGAGGTTACTGAAGCGTAGCCAAGCCACGGAGGATAATTGGTCCACATCAGGACCAGTTAAGGCCCGATGGAACCTACCGTGTAGCTCCTTACTCTTCCATACACTTATGCGGTCTGAGACACTTAAAACCTCCAACCTCCGCCAGTTCGTGGTAGCCAGGGAAAGCGGCGTGAGTCCTTTGTCTATGGCTACAACATCCTGATACATCTCCACGTTAACCTTAAGGAAATATTCCCTAAGATTGTACACCTCGCGGTTATGGAGAGTCTTGGCATTTAAGTAGCCACGACCCCCATGTTTCCGCGGGATGTACAACCTCATTACAGATGAACGTGGATGATGCATCCGGTATGCTGTCAGCAATCGACGGACTTGTCTATCCAAGGCATCCAGCTCTGTTTGAGACCATCTCAGTATGCCGAAAGAATAGGTTAAGACTGGCATGACCCAACTGTTAAAAGCACGGCATTTGTTGCCGCCTGATAAAAGGCTTTTCAGTACTTTTTTCAGGCGACCAAAGAACCGTTCTTTTAGCAGCTGTTTCATGCTTTTGTCATTAATGCCTAATGCTTCCGACATACCGAGATATTTGTAGTTTTCATTCTCGGAGAGAGACACAAGAGACACATCCTGAGTAAGCTGTAAATTCTCTGAATTTACAACCCTCCCCCTTTGTACATTGATGACCGCACACTTGTCAACTCCAAACGCCATCCCAATGGCTCAGCTAAAATCGTCGGTAATTTTAAGCAAAGTCATTAGGTCAACCTTGTTGGATGCGTACAATTTGAGATCATCCATGTACAAAAGGTGCGATATGACCTCGCCCCCTCTCCGTAAACGATAACCTAGCTCTGAACTCTTTAGCAATGTGCTTAAAGGATTCAGAGCTAAGCAAAACCACAATGGACTCAGGCTGTCACCTTGGAAGATGCCACGCCGAATTCCAATTCGGTCAGAGGAGGCAGAAAGGCTTCCCTGACCTAGATTGGGAAAGCCTGTGTTCCACTGCCCCATGCATGTGTCAAGAAAAGAGCGTAGAGTAGGATGTATTTTATACAACTCTAACACCCTCCTTAACCACCCATGGGGCACCGAATCATAAGCTTTCTTGTAATCAATCCAGGCCATAGAAATGTTCTTTTTACCTCGTCTGACCTGCTGGCAAATAGCCATATCAATGAGGAGACAATCTTTAGTACCACGGGACCCAGCCTTACATCCATTCTGAGTTGTTGCCAAAATGTTATTTGCACAAATATGTGCTTCAATTTTGCTTCTCAGAATGGATGTTAGGAGCTTGTAGATGGTAGGCAAGCAAGTAATTGGTCGATAATTCTTAGGATCCGTAGTACATCCAGATTTATAGATCAGGTGTGTGATACCTGATGTCATGAAATCTGGGAGCGTACCCAATTCAATTGCAGTTTGGAATTGGGCTGCCAGCCGCTCATGCGAACTGCGGAACCACTTAAGCCAAAAGTTCTGCAGTCCGTCCGGTCCTGGCTTTTCCAATTAGGGACCGAACGAACTGCACCACTTATGTCGGCGCCGGTGATAGTTACAGGTTCCATTTCAGTGACCGATTCGCATGCGCGACTGACAACATTAAACCACTCACCTTCACTGTGCTCAATTGGCACCGACCAAATACCGCTCCAAAACGTAGTAGTCGCGGCAGAATCTGGTCGGTGCAAATCGACCACCTGGCTTCGTGGTTGCTCCCAGCTACGGTAGACACACCTCTGATCTCTCTGAAACATACGATTTGAAGAAATCTCTCAGATCTTTCTCTGTACCTTCTTATGCGATTAGCCCATGCGTAAACTTTTTGTTTCCAGAAATCTCTGCGTTCCGTGACTCTAGACATAAATTCACTGGGTCTAATGCTAGTTCCAGCAAACGCTTGAGTCACGAAACGCATAACCCTTGGTCTGCTATTCCCCGCCTGGAAACAAGAAGTTTCGCTATGAGTCTTCTAGCTACATTTATGCGCCGCTCAATCCTGCACTGCCAGACCGGGCTAGTTACTCCACGTCGAGGATCTGGATTGGGATTTAAAACCCCACTCCAGCCACTCGACATGCAGTCAGTGCCCCGCAGTACAAAATTGAATGGGTATCGCATAAATCTAGACTAGAATCCACATATGGTGATAACAAGCGGTCTACAGCATTTACAATGCAAATATTCCGCTTGTTAACAGGCAATCGCGGTAAGCGAGGACGTTCACTGATTGATAAGGATCTATACTTCAAAATCATATCCTCCAAAGTGCTCCTCAAACGCTCAATATCCTGATCACTAACACATACCTCTTCACAAGGTTGTTCCGTTAGCACGTCTGCGGACGCAGGGACCACAGGTGCAACACTACGTACTTCAACATCATTGTGAAGGAGTCGCGCTTCGTGACGGAGTTGCTCAAGTGCAGAGTCATCCAACAGATGGCTCCGTTGTATGACCCGCACCTGATCCGACAAGCGTTGGGCAGTCACAGACACAGTTGGGTTAAGGGTCTGAAACAAGGCAAGCATTTTAGACCGATACGCCGTGAGGTTGGTTCCCCCCTCTGTCGCCCCGAAGTAGGCCCGCATGACACTTTCATTTAAATTTTTCCATCTCATGCGGCGCACTACACCACTGGTTGCGGGAGTCATCGACGGGGGATTAATCCCCGCAGACCCCAAGCGAGCCGGTGGTGGGCGTCGTCCCCTCGTAGGTCTTGGTGAGGTGGACGACGAAGGCGACCCGTCGTTGGCTGCGTCACTAGATGTCAGCAGGGGCGGGGGCATACCACCAGCCACCGCTGGTGCCTCGTCCCCCGACGTGGCGCAGACTGATGCAGGTCGAGAAGGTGTATGGCGTGCGTATGTGTCATTGCCAACGCGACATTTTCTTATTGGGTTCTGACGGCGACTCATTGTTTATTTATTTATTTACATTTTTGTTTTACATTCTTATTAATAAATTTTGTAGTATACATTTTCCAGACCATTTTTCGTTTAACTGTTTCACTTTTTGAACCAAAAACATTAATTTATACCATTTTCTGAAAAATTTTAAATAAATTCCCAGTGTCACTGTCAATGTCTCGTTGACTTTTACTATACTTACTATTATTTTACTAATATTATAAATGTGAAAGTTTAGATGGATGGATGTTTAGTTTATAGCCTAAATGGCTGAATAGATCTTGATGAAATTTGTCACAGATGTAGAGCAGTCAGGAACGCAAGCTACAAATTATGTTTTTTTTTTCATATCCACGGCAGATTGAGGTGCAGACTAATTAAAATCTAGTTGGTCATAGTCTTAACGAATTATATCATGACTTTAGTATAGGAATTATCAATGACAGCATAAACTATTATTACGACATCAATTGTGTTCCGATCCAATTATAGAAAGCCCCTTCTATGTGCTCTTTGTATTCATAATCCTTGTTATGTATAGTCTTATAGTTACAATTGGCTGTTTATGTGAATTTTCAATAATAATTTTGGTCCCTTTAAAAGTGAAATCTGATACTACATAGTTTTCACGACGAGTTTGAACAAAGGTGTTTTCTTAGTTAAAAAACACTAAAAGGCATAAAATCTAGTTATTTTCTGCAATAAAACACTATTTTTGCTGCAACAAGATACAAGTGGTAATGTTATGCATAGTTCACACTTGGCCAATACAGTTAGACAGTCGCCCAGGCATGGATTGAATGGACACACTCATCATCTTCCACTTTATCCTTCTCCTGTAGTGGTGCAACAGGTTGTTGTCCTCCACATAACTATCATAACGTCATCTCAGACATCACTCCCTTCTTGGTCATGTCACCTTTCACGCAATCCATCCCTCCAATGGACTCTGCAGCCAGTTAATATCACACTATGCCAGTTCCATTGAGCACTACTGACCAACTGTACTGGCCAACTGTGTACCAGGAATTAACAATAGTCTAAAGATAACTTCTATTTGTATCTGAATTGGATGTCTCATCATTTGTGGACATGTTATTGAAGTACATCTGGGATGTTTTGTTATAAATTGTATTGTAATGCTCTTATAAGCTTGTGTTGATTAATGTGTTGAAAATGATAGGCTAGCCCTTGAGAAATTTAAAGATCTAAGCATACATAGGGATAGACAGACAGAGGGAAGCGACTGTTTTATACTATGTAGTCATTCACCGAACGACAAATAAATAAATAAGCATTGTGTTTACTGTACACTAAATTGCGAAGTTAAATCAAAAATTCAATCAGAGAGACTGAAAGAATATTGGATTAAGTTACGAAATGAATTAAAAAAAAAAACCACCGAGTTCTTTAAATCAATGCATACTATTGGCATGCAGTTGATAGTGATAAATCTTACTTCTTACTAATATTATAAATGCGAAAGTTTAGATGGATGTTTGTTAGAGTTTGTAGCCTAAACGGCTGAATGGACCTCGATGAAATTTTGCGTAGATGTAGAGGATAGTCAGGAAGAACACATAGGCTATTTACTATTGTTTTTTTTTAATTCCACGCGGACAGAGTCGCGGGCGAAAGCTAGTATAAGATAAAGCAAGTTATTAACTGGAAAAAGATTTTTTTTAATTTCTAAAGTCGCGTGTTGTTTTATGTAAAATAAGTAATAATGTGCCCCAGTTCTAGGTAAGTTTCTTGTTGTACAGTTTATTGCTAAACACACTCTAACTTAACGACCGAGACAATTTTATGTCGTCGTTTTGGTATTATAATTTCATAAGATTTATATAACAGGGACATTTTTTTTGTATGTATGGAATACACACAAAATATACTGAACCGATTTCAAAAAGTCTTCTCCCAGTAGAAAAATAATCACTGAGTAACTAGCTATATTTATTAATAGACTAGCTTTCGCCAGCGACTCAGTAAGCGTGGATTAAAAAAAAAACAAAAGTGAGTACCCTTTGTGTTTCCAGACTAACCTCTACATCTATAAAAAAATCATCGAAATCCGTACAGCCGTTTAAGTTACAAACATCCATCCATAAACTTTCTCATTTATTATATTAGTATGATTATTTTTCCGCTAGGACGAAGTCGCAGGAAAAGTTAGTAGAAACTAATTTGACAGTAAACTATTTTTGTTAACCTGATTTCATATAGAAATGCCGTATTTAAAATGTTTTTGCGGTAAAAGTGTTTGCATGATTGGGTTGGGCTGAAAGGTATGGGTGTGTTCGTTGTCATTTACTAAGTAAATTACGTTTTTTCTACACGTATAAAACTTTTAATGCGTTGCAAAAGAATTTCCACTGTTAAAGCCGGACGAAAATATTAAACCCTTTCTCATTTCCATAAAAAAAAAACAAAAGTATGCATATGTTTGTAATTAATATTGATTTTATCTGTTACATTATATTGTATGTCTCATCGTTATAGCGTATTTTAAAGGATTGGATAAATCTACGCTTTTATGTGCAAAACAAAATTATTTATAGATCACGTTGTAGGAAAATGTATTGACTTAAGTTATGACATCTCTAGTAGAACGATATTAGAACCCGTAACGTGTGTAGATTTATGGCTGTATAAAATTAGAGTAAAGTAAAGGACCAAGTGAATGGATATTTGTAATTTAGTATTTAACTTACTAAATATTTAAAATATTAAGAACAAGTGAATAGGTTATGCGTTAACTTTATAAATTAATTCCTGAAAAACACTCCAATCTAGAGCTAAATTACCAAAGAAATCAGCGTTTCATGCCTTTTGTAAAAAAAAAAGTTTGTTCCTGAAAAAGCAATTACAGTAATTTTTTGACCAAATCTTCCTTCAATGAAAAGCGCTACACTTCGACACGCTTTAGGCTATATATTTTCACGCTATTATACTTAGGGGGTAAATAAATTGAAAAAAAACCATCATGTGGGAAAGGGATCATAAACTACAAGCTGCCAACATATTGGAAGCCGCACGGGGACAGCTAGTCAACTAATAAACGACATTATGCATTTTATTAATTTGATACACATTAAAATATGATTAAATTTGTGGTCTGTTATTTACTTCTAGACCATGGACAACGAGCAACCTCACCAAGAGCTGGTGAAGTGCGTGGTGGTAGGAGATACCGCTGTGGGGAAGACGCGGTTAATCTGCGCCCGCGCTTGCAACAAGCACGTGTCTCTCTCCCAGCTGATGACAACGCACGTGCCTACTGTCTGGGCTATAGATCAATATAGGATTTATAAAGACGTGAGTACAAATAACTGAGTGATGCCATTCCGTTTCTATGTTGAAAGTTAAATGACAAGCAAAAGTAGACCATATCCTGATGAGCTATGATTCATTCCGTCTTGTCGCTAAAATGAACTGGTGATTATGTTAAAAGGACGCAAAATTCGTGCAAACTGCGCATATCTACAAATTCAAAGATATGTATGAAGTCTGTGAAGTCAACCAAACGTGTGATAGACTGAGGTATAGAATAAAGCCTCATAACTCCTAATTTGAAGGGTAGCAGGTGCCGTAATTGTCGTCATCATCATCATCATCATCACCAGCTCACTATACGTCCCCACCGAGGGGCTCGGAGCCTAACCTAAGATAGAGTGACTAGGCCATAATCAACCACGCTGGCCCACTGCGGGTTGACTTCCACATATCTTTGAATTTCTTCGCCGATTTGTGGACTTTGCAGCACGATGTTTTCCTTCACCGTAAGAACGTCGGGTAAATTAGGTACATATGAAACTGACGACAAGTTCATTTCCTTCTTTCTACAAGGTACTATCATCACATTAACACTGGTCTAATCTTTAATCTGTGCTAATCTTCCAATCAACAGGTTCTAGAACGTTCTTGGGAAGTGGTTGACGGAGTGAACGTATCACTAAGGTTATGGGACACCTTTGGTGATCACGAAAAGGACAGAAGATTTGCTTATGGAAGGTAAATCTACAATTCTAGTATAAAAATATATTGCTTTCTCTTTCTTAGAGAGAAAAAAGGAATCACATTTTGTTTTAGAGGAGCTTCCTATGATTGTTTAACCCTTTGACCTCTAAAGTAAATTGATTTGGTGTCCATTTACGTCACTTGCCATTGTGAATCCTTATTTGTACAGTAATCAACATTATTCAATACGAGCTTTCGACCGCGACTCCGTCTTGGAATGAAAAAAAAAACAAAAGTTCGTGGCTATGTGTTTATCCAGACTATCTTCTACATTTATGCCGAATTTCAACGATATCCGTTCAGCAATTTAGGCTACAAACATTAACAAACATCCATCCATCCATCCGTTTAAACTTTCGTTTCAGATCGGATGTCGTATTATTGTGTTTTTCTATCACTAATCCGATATCGTTAAGAAATTGCGGCGCCATGTGGTATCCTGAAATCAGGTAATTTTACGTTTGTTAAATTTAATTTAAATTAATTCTTATAAACTAGTTTTGTGGTGTAAAAAATAACAAGTAAGAAGCCTATGTGCTCTTCCAGACTTCTATATTTATGTCAAATTTCATCAAGATCCGTTCAGCAGTTTAGGCTACAAACTAACAAACATCCATCTTAACTTCTACTACTACTATAATAGTATAAAGAGGAAAGACGTGGATTTATGGATTTTTCTATGTAATAAAATAACTCAAAAACTACTGGGTCTATTTAAAAATTTATTTCACCATAAAAAGCTATGTTATCGCTGAATAAACATAGGCTACATTTTTCACTATTTTAATTTCACACGGACAAAGTCACGAGCAACAGCTTGTTTACAGTATTAGTAAGATATCTTTGATTTAATAACTAGCTGTTGTTCGCGACTTCGTCCACGTGATATTT
The DNA here is from genome assembly GCA_029286645.1 of Papilio protenor. Lineage (NCBI taxonomy): Eukaryota > Metazoa > Arthropoda > Insecta > Lepidoptera > Papilionidae > Papilio > Papilio protenor. Next base: position 445,159 of record JAGSMZ010000010.1, on the reverse strand, counting down.
AAATATACTGTCTATGTTACTCAGCGATAACGTAGCTTTCTAATAGTGAAAGAATTTTTTAATTTCCCAGTAGTTTTTGAGTTATTTCAACAAATACAAAAATACAAATCTTTCCTCTTTATAATATTATTATAGATAAAATCATAGTATTAACATAATCATGTGTTATTTGTAGGCGATTCTGTCCAAACACGCCAGTGTTGCTTGTCGGTTGTAAAAACGATCTACGCTATATGTATAGAGATGAGACGTATTTGAATTTCTGTAAAGATCGCAGCCCATTTATTAGGTAAGTGTTTATTTTGTAAGAAATACAGTATCAAAATAGAATTTCTGAAAGTAATAAAAATTGTTAGGTTGTTGGTTTATCGGTGCTTTGAGGGTTAGGGATCTTGCGTCTCTAAAAAATTAATATAAACGTTACAAAAGAAAGTTAATGAAATTAGCATATTAAGGACTTGTCCCAGCACTGGCTGATAGAGGCTCAGATAGCTTGAAAATGACGTCACTGTCAGATAAGGTAACATCCGATAATTCCATCAAATATTTTACACATTCGATTGTTATCAGACAATTTACAATTTGGTGGGACAGACCCTAAATATATATTCTAATTGTATAGTCTATACTAGCCTTCGCTCGCGACTCCGTTCGCGTGGGATTATAAAAAAAACATCTATGCCAAATTTCATCCAGATACGTTCAGCCGTTTAGGCTACAAACTCTAACAAACATCCATCCATCCATCTAAACTTTCGCATTTATAATGTTAGTAAGATAGCTGTTGCCCGCGACTCCATCCGTGTGGGTTTAAAAAAAACAAAAGTGAGTATATCTCTACATCTGTGCCAAATTTCATCAAGATCCGTTCAGCCGTTTCGGCTACAAACTCTAACAAACATCCATCCATCTAAACTTTCGCATTTATAATATTAGTATGATTAAGTTTTTTTATTAACTTTTCTAGGGCTCCAAGGAAAAGCGACTTAGTAATGCCTGATCAAGGTCGTGCGTTAGCTCATGAGTTCGGTATATATTACTATGAGACATCAGTTTTCACGTATTACGGTGTAAATGAAGTTTTTGAGAACGCGATCCGAGCTGCACTGATCGCTCGCAGACAGCAGAGATTCTGGATGACTAATTTAAAGCGAGTCCAACGACCATTATTGCAAGTAAGTAATCACTTTAACGCCATTTAAATGTGTAAAAGCATCTTAAATACTTCAGCTAGAAGTATCCATTATATAAAGCTGATCGAGATCCCAATTCGGTCAGCATTGCAATGCTAATTTTTAATATTTCTTCTTTTTTCATTTCATTAGTTACGCTTTCAGTATTTTGTATTTAACTACTTTTTTATTTTTAAATGATAAAGTTACTTTTAAACTCCAAATTTCACATAACTGACCATAGACATTTAAGAAATATACGAGGCAGTGAACAAAAACTTTTCTCCGGTACTTTCTCTGAAAGGTACTATGTCAGTTGTCAAGTTTAGTGCCATCTCGTGACATGTAAAACATTTTACAAAATTATAATAACCTCCATCTTTTATCATAAAATAAACTAAACGTTTTACTTTCTGTGTTCTTCTAGGCCCCTTTTAGACCACCGCGACCGATGGAACCGGAAGTGGTGACAATAAATAGCGTTTATTTAGAAAACATGACTACGTTACTTCGTCAACAGGTAACAAACACTTGTACTTTTTTTAATATTTCTTCTTTTTTCATTTCATTAGTTACGCTTTCAGTATTTTGTATTTAACTACTTTTTTTAAGTAAGCTAAGCTAAGTTTTTTACTGTCGTATGCATTTTTCTTTTTGTTTCTAAAGTCACTTAAATTTTCCTATAATAAATTTTATAGCATACATTTTGATACTAAAGATAGCTGTCGCTTCCGACTCTATCCGAAATAAAAAATAATAGTGTTCTTTGAGATTATATTCTATATTTATGAATAACTAGATTTCGCCTTATTAAAAAAAACAAAAGCATATAGCCTATGTGTTTTTCCAGACTATCCTCTACAACTATGCCAAATTTCATCGAGATCCGTTCAGCCGTTTAGGCAACAAATTCTAACAAACATCCATCCATCTTAACATTCACATTTATAATATTAGTATGATTAAGTTTTTTTATTAACTTTTCTAGGGCTCCAAGGAAAAGCGATTTAGTAATGCCTGATCAAGGGCGTGCGTTAGCTCATGAGTTTGGTATATATTACTATGAGACGTCAGTTTTCACGTATTACGGTGTTAATGAAGTTTTTGAGAACGCGATCCGAGCTGCGCTGATCGCTCGCAGACAGCAGAGGTTCTGGATGACTAATTTAAAGCGAGTCCAACGACCATTATTGCAAGTAAGTAATCACTTTAACGCCATTTAAATGTGTAAAAGCATCTTAAATACTTCAGCTAGAAGTATCCATTATATAAAGCTGATCGAGATCCCAATTCGGTCAAATATTTCTTCTTTTTTCATTTCATTAGTTACGCTTTCAGTATTTTGTATTTAACTACTTTTTTTAATTCCACGAGAACGGAGTCGCGGGAGAACGCTAGTATTTAAATATATTGACTTGTAGTAATATTTGTTTCCAGTATTTCTCAGACATGGTGATAATCTGCGGTGCGAAGGGTTTCCCGGTGCACAGGTTCATGCTGGCGGCTGCGTGCGAAGCCTTCCACCGGCTGCTGACCACGGACTGCGTCAGCCTGTCGGCGGAACTGGCTCGCAGCTCCAGTGAGAGTAGTATGGTAAGTATATATATATATATCGGCTTGAGCTAGCACGATATCAGAATTACTACTACTCGAGATCACATGTGGACGGCCATGGGTAAAGTCGGATTCAAGGAATACATTCTCAATACTCCAGTCAGGATATCATCGATCTACCAAGCTCATATCGTTCAAACAATGTTCTCGCAACGATCCCTATTTTCAGAATGATCTAAGTTCGAAAGTCGCTTGGCCGCGCTCGTGTTCTAATTATGACTTAAATTCAAATTGATTTCTTCTTCTGATTGCGACATATACAACAAGTAAAAATGTCTATGTTACTCAGTGATAACGTAGCATCTAAACAGTGAAAGAATTTTTGGAATCGACCCAGTAGTTTTTGAGTTATTTCAATACATATAAAAATACAAATCTTTCCTCTTTACAATATTAGTAAAGACTAGCTGTTTCTCACGATTTCCCCGACGTGAAATTAAAAAAAATAAGTAAAAAGTAGCCTATGTTACTCAGTGATGCTTTGAACGGTGAAAGAATTTTTGAAATCGACCCAGTAGTTTTTGAGTTATTCCAATACAGATAAAAATACAAATCTTTCCTCTTTACAATGTTAGTAAAGACTAGCTGTTTCTCACGATTTCCCTGGCGTGAAATTAAAAATAAATAGTAAAAAATGACCTATGTTACTCAGTGATGATATAGCTTTGAACGGTGAAAGAATTTTTGAAATCGACCCAGTAGTTTTTGAGTTATTTCAATACATACAAAATTACAAATCATTCCTCTTTATCATATTAGTACGAGTATAGACTAGCTTTCGCCCGTGAATCATTCCGTATAGCATTTCAGAAATAAAATAGCCTATGTCTTCTTCCAGACTATGGTCTATGCCAAATTTCATCGAGATCCGTTCAGTTTAGGCTGCAAACTCTTAACAAACATTCATCTATTCTTTCGCATTTATGATATTAGTAAGATTTGCCTTTATGTTTAGTCCAACTGTAGTCCCTTTTTCTTATAAGAAAAGGATGGGAAGGGAACGTGAACTTGACGGTGGAGGAGACGCATAGGAAGGGGAAATATCCTGTTTATATGCGTCTCCTCCGTCAATTAAGCAGCGGCAGCGGTCGCTTCGCCATTTTGGCGGATTCCGGTAACCGCTTGCTCGTTTGCCACATTATGATATACTAGCTATTCCTGTGCGGCTTCATCCGTATGAAATTATAAAAACTTCATTTACTGTTTACATTTGTCAAATTCTCAATTGCAAATGTCAAAATTACCGTTACCATAATGTTGGCAGCTTGTAGTTTATGGTCCCTTTCTCATATGAAGGTTTATTCCAATTTATTTACCCCTAAGTTTAATAGCGGTAAAAATATATAGCCTAAAGCTTGTCGTATGTGTAGAGCTTTTTATTAAAGAGAGAATCATTCAAAAATATGCTGTGATTGCTAACATCCTACGCCACGAAGTAGTGTGTGTTTACACTTAATTATATTAGTACTAGCTGTTCCCATGCGACTTCATCCGCATAAAATTATAAGAATTTCATTTAATTGTTCACATTTATCAAATTATCAATTGCAAATGTCAAAATGACATGACATGATATTTACTTTCTTGATGTTGGCAGCAACTTATGGTCTCTTTCCCACATTAGGGTTTTTATCCAAAATATTTACCCCTAAGTTTAATAGCGGTAAAAATATATAGCCTAAAGCGTGACGTAAGTGGAAGGCATTTTATTAACGAAAGAATTATTCAAAAATATGCTGTAATTGCTGACATCTTAGGCAACAAAGAAGTGTGTGTTAACTCTTTATTATATTAGTATAGAAGTATAGATATATTGTAACTATGTGTAATATTTACAGGTAAGCAGTATGGGTGAAGCGACAACGGGTGACTTTAACGAAGATACTGAATACTTAATTAGGCAGGACCAAGCGAAGCAGATGAGGTAAGATTTGAAATAAAAGAGTTAAAATATCTCAGGCCGTTAAAGTTCTTATCAAACAGATCTATGTTGTATTCAGTTAATATATTGAAATCGCTCTTTTTGTGTGGCAGAAATGCGAATGTTAAGATGGATGTGTGGGGTAACACGAATGGATAAGATACGAAATGAGTATATTAGAGGAAGTTTGAGAGTAACCCCAGTGGTAGAGAAGGTAAGGAGTAAAAGGTTAGCATGGTATGGCCATGTTATGAGGAGGGATGAATGGCATGTTACAAGGAGAACGTTAGTTATGAGTGTGGAAAGGTACATCGGTAAAGGTAGACCTAGAAAGAGATGGATGGATTGTGTAAAAGGTGACATGATCAAGAAGGGAGTGATGACTGAGATGATGTATGATACAGTATATAGATATGGAGGACAAACACCTGTTGCGCCGACCCTACGGGACCCTAAAGGAGATGATGATGATGCTCTTTTTCTGTTTTAGAGTATGGGATCAGATAAAACGTCGTTCATCTTGTCAAATCCTGCCTCTCAGTGACAACTGCAAGAAACCACCGGATCTATATAGAGAAGTCAACCATCCAGCTATCAACTCTATTAGAGTTGTCAAGGTAATTATTACTAAATAATAATTAATAATTTCACTAAATATAATAATCTCTGTTTTTTGTCAAATGTAATGGTTTATATAAGTTTTATATGTACATGGTAAATGTAATTAATTGGAAATTATTATTATATGGTTATTATTAATAATTACCAGCAGTACAAAAGAAATTCATGATCATTCATTTAAAAAATCTCAAGCTAAAGTTTCTCTGTTTTGGTCAGTAGGAAGTACAAAAAAACTTTATATTCTTACTTTCACCGATGAAACGAATTAATTATTAATATAAAAAGGTAAAATTCATAAATCCCAATGTTATTAAAATTTACCAAACCAGTTGGTAATAATACTATCATACTTCATACTTCATACTAATATTATAAATGTGAATGTTTAGATGGATGGATGTTTGTTAGAGTTTGTAGCCTAAACGGCTGAACGGATCTCAATGAAATTTGGCATACATGTATAGGATAGTCTAAAAGAACTCATAGGCTACTTGGTTTTGTTTTTTTTAATACCGCGCGGACGGAGTCTGAAAGCTAGTTATTAATAATAACCAAAAAAAAATTATTAATAAAAAAAAAAAATACCGTGAGTGTGTTCTGCTTTTTTCTTGTCTACAGTATATTTAAATTTGTTTGGATACTTTGAAGATGCAATTGGTGTATTTTTCCAATAAATACACAAACACTAGTTTGCCCGCCTTCTTTACTTAAATTATTATTTTAATCTTTTCAGTGCGATAAAATACAACACGCAACCTCACAAACTCAAACTATAGTCACAATGAGCAAATTAATATCGCAAAATGTGATGCAAGAAATTATTAATTTTATCTACACCGGGACTTTGGATAGTAGCGCCTTCAAACAACAGGTGATTTTAACATATTTACCACCGTTTACTTTATTTTCATATATTGCTTTGCGATTTTGGAATTCCATACGATTCCTAGGAAATATGTATATTTATCAGGATATGTGTGGATCTTTGAAACATTTTACATGTTGCCATAACAGTTTTAAAATTATATAATTCCCAGACAAAGTATACAATTCCTAGTTATGAAACATTTCCGGTAACATATACATTAGCTATATAGTAATAGTATAGCTGATAGTTGTTAATATAAATATTTTTAGTAACATAATATCCTAGGTACCAAGGTTGCTGCTTCAGCAATAGCAGCAGGTACTAGCACCCCCTCGGGGGTTAAAAAAATAAACATTAGCATTGTATTAATTAAAAAATGTATTCTTATCTGTCATTCTCCTTGAAAAAGACAGATATAGTATGTATTTTTACTGTTCATTGTTATAAATGAGTATATTAGAGGAAGTTTGAGAGTAGCCCCAGTGGTTGAGAAAATAAGGAGTAAAAGGTTAGAGTGGTATGGCCATGTTATGAGAAGGGATGAATCGCATGTAACAAGAAGGACGTTAGTTATGAATGTGGAGGTACACCGGTAGAGGTAGACCTAGAAAGAGATGGATGAATTGCGTGAAAGGTGACATGATCAAGAAGGGAGTGATGACTGAGATGACGGATGATAGAGTGCTTTGGAGGACGAAAACCTGGTGCGCCGACCCTACGGGAGTAGGATAAGGAAGGGGTGATGATGATTGTTATACATAAGTTATATGTTGCTGAGAAATATTTCTATCATAAGATATACTAACGGCAGAATAGTGGAACGATATTTAAATATCTTAAATGATAAATCTACGTTTAATCTTCGAATTTCATTAAAAACAACGCTTACAAAGTGTTTAAATTTCGTTTCAATATTGTTCCTTAAAAGAGTTATAATTAACTAAAATTAATAATCTTCTTTTTTGTTAGCTTTTTAAATATAAGCTTTAGTACAATTGCCAATGTTTCTCTGTGAAATTTAAATTATTTTCTATAGCTTATATACTTTTTCTGTATAATTTTATTTCTTGTAAACCTTTAATATTTCTCAATCTGTTTATATCTTATTATTAAAAAGATGAAAATAATAATTATATAATAATAAATAATTAAAATTATGTCCTGCAGTCCGCTGCGATCGGATTACTACTGGTAATTGTCATTATAATAAATTAACGCATAAAAATCATAATTATTAATTTAACTCATTATTAATAATATTCTCCATTATTTATTGATATTATTATTATTTTTAAAGATTCTATTCATCTGTAGATGTTTCTTTTGGCATATTTTACTCACTATTAAGTTTTTTTAATAACATTTTGTAAACTTATCTTTTAGTATTCACTTCCTACTTTTATTATATCGCACATTGATATAATTGAAAAGCTCTGCAATGCTATTTTTAAACACAAGTATATATTCTCTTTATATTTTATATCTACATAGTTTATAATTTGGGGGAATTTCAACTGTTTTTGTCAGTTTTGATCAATATATTGTCATTCCGCTCATTATGTTAAAAAATAACAGTCCGTCATATGTATTCCAGACCAGTCTGTAATACTTAGCGTATTCCAGACTGTTATGGAATAAATAATTGATAGTAATATTGTAAATTCCTTGGTAACAATGGCTACAGGAGATTCGTCAAGCAGCAGAACTCCTCGGCTTCCATGAGCTGAGCAAGTTGAGCCAGTTTATACTGGACCAGCATCTACTATTTGATAAAGGATTTATGCTGCAATTTCATACAGTAAGTACGATGTTTTTATCAATTATCGCTCGCCGCTTCCTCCGCGTGAATAAAAAAAACATGTTACTCACTGATAAAGTAGCCTTTTAATGGTGTGAGAAATTTTTAAATCGGCCCAGTAGTTTCCTCTGTATAATATTAGTATATATAAGTTCGAAATATACCATTTTATGAATTACTAGCTGTTCGCGTGCGGATTCATCCGCGTGTAATAATAAAAACTTTATTTTATTGTTTACATTTGTCAAATTAATAATAGCAAATGTCAAAACGACATGACATGACATGATGACAAAGCATGGCAACCTTGTTTACTTGATGTTGGCAGCAACTTATGGTCTCTTTCCCACATTAGATTTTTTATCCAAAATATTTACCCCCTAAGTTTAATGGCGTGAAAATATATAGCCTAAAGCGTGACGTAAGTGTAAGGCTTTTTATTAAAGAAAGAATTATTCAAAAATATGGTGTAATTGCTGACATCTTAGGCAACAAAGAAGTGTGTGTTTACCCTTTATTATAATAGTATAGTAAGTATAGTATAGAAGTATAGACTAGTTGTCGCCCGCGGCTACGTCTGCGGGGAATTAAAAAAAAAACATTACCACATTGAAGTTAACATTACACATTGAAGTTAACATTACACATTCAAGGTAACATTACACATTGAAGTTAACATTACACATTCAAGGTAACATTACACATTCAAGGTAACATTACACATTCAAGGTAACATTACACATTGAAGTTAACATTACACATTCAAGGTAACATTACACATTCAAGTTAACATTACACATTCAAGGTAACATTACACATTGAAGTTAACATTACACATTGAAGTTAACATTACACATTGAAGTTAACATTACACATTCAAGGTAACATTACACATTCAAGTTAACATTACACATTCAAGGTAACATTACACATTGAAGTTAACATTACACATTGAAGTTAACATTACACATTGAAGTTAACATTACACATTCAAGTTAACATTACACATTCAAGGTAACATTACACATTCAAGTTAACATTACACATTCAAGTTAACATTACACATTGAAGTTAACATTACACATTGAAGTTAACATTACACATTCAAGTTAACATTACACATTGAAGTTAACATTACACATTCAAGGTAACATTACACATTCAAGTTAACATTACACATTCAAGGTAACATTACACATTCAAGGTAACATTACACATTCAAGGTAACATTACACATTGAAGTTAACATTACACATTGAAGTTAACATTACACATTCAAGGTAACATTACACATTCAAGTTAACATTACACATTGAAGTTAACATTACACATTCAAGGTAACATTACACATTCAAGGTAACATTACACATTCAAGGTAACATTACACATTCAAGTTAACATTACACATTCAAGGTAACATTACACATTCAAGTTAACATTACACATTCAAGGTAACATTACACATTCAAGTTAACATTACACATTCAAGGTAACATTACACATTGAAGTTAACATTACACATTCAAGGTAACATTACACATTCAAGTTAACATTACACATTCAAGGTAACATTACACATTCAAGGTAACATTACACATTCAAGTTAACATTACACATTGAAGTTAACATTACACATTGAAGTTAACATTACACATTGAAGTTAACATTACACATTGAAGTTAACATTACACATTCAAGTTAACATTACACATTCAAGGTAACATTACACATTCAAGTTAACATTACACATTGAAGTTAACATTACACATTCAAGTTAACATTACACATTCAAGGTAACATTACACATTCAAGTTAACATTACACATTCAAGTTAACATTACACATTGAAGTTAACATTACACATTGAAGTTAACATTACACATTCAAGGTAACATTACACATTCAAGTTAACATTACACATTCAAGTTAACATTACACATTGAAGTTAACATTACACATTCAAGTTAACATTACACATTCAAGTTAACATTACACATTGAAGTTAACATTACACATTCAAGGTAACATTACACATTCAAGGTAACATTACACATTCAAGTTAACATTACACATTGAAGTTAACATTACACATTCAAGGTAACATTACACATTCAAGTTAACATTACACATTCAAGGTAACATTACACATTCAAGGTAACATTACACATTCAAGGTAACATTACAAATTCAAGGTAACATCACACATTCAAGTTAACATTACGCATTCAAGGTAACATTACACATTCAAGTTAATATTACACATTCAAGTTAACATTACACATTCAAGTTAACATTACACATTCAAGTTAACATTACACATTCAAGTTAACATTACACATTGAAGTTAACATTACACATTGAAGTTAACATTACACATTGAAGTTAACATTACACATTCAAGGTAACATTACACATTCAAGTTAACATTACACATTGAAGTTAACATTACACATTCAAGGTAACATTACACATTCAAGTTAACATTACACATTCAAGTTAACATTACACATTCAAGTTAACATTACACATTCAAGTTAACATTACACATTCAGAGTGATTACACACTGTTCCAGCTGCACAACGCGCACAGCCTGGCGGAGTGGTGCACATGGCGGCTGTGCGGCGCGTACGACCGCGTGTGCCGCGCGCGACACCTCGCACCCACCTCCAGGGAGTACCTCGCCGACAACCGCTGGCCGCCCGTCTGGTAAGTCACATTACTGCGGCAAGTGGCATAATTGTGGCAAGTGGCATAATTGTGGCAAGTGGCATAATTGTGGCAAGTGGCATTACTGTGGTATGTGTCATTACTGCGGTAAGCGTCTTTACTGTGGTATCACTCACTAGTGGTTACCACAGTAATGGCACTTACTACAGTAATGACACTTACTGCGGTAAACAAACAATGAAACTTACAAAGTGTGGTAAGTGTCATTACTGTGGTAAGTGTCATTACTGTGGTAAGTGTCATTACTGTGGTAAGTGTCATTATTGTGGTATCACTCACTAGTGATTACCATAGTAATCACACTTACCACACTTGGTAAGTTTAATCACTATGGTAAGTATTGTATAGTCCTATCACACATTGTCCAAGTGAATCCATCTCTCTCACACAAGGCTGAATACTGAAACGAATCATAAACGCTTCGAAAGAACTGAGGGGCAGACTCTTACGATCTGTTGGACATCTATCCATATAAACTTTCGCATTTGTAATGGTAGTAAGATTTTAGTTTTCGGATTTTAAATATGATAATATATGTTTAAATTCCAGGTATGTGAAGGAATATGATTACTATCAGAAATGTTTGAATGAACAAACCAAAGAACAAAAGGATATCAGACCAACAACATCGCTACAAGCAAGTCAGCAGACTGGATGCCTTTGTTTTACAAGTAAGTTACATGTTTTTTATATACCACTAGCTGTCCCCATGCGACTTCATCCGCATAAAATTATGAAAATTTTACTTTATTGTTTACATGTCAAATGTCAAAATGACATGACATGACAAACCTTGACAATCTTGCTTCCTTGATGTTGGCAGCAACTTATGGTCTCTTTCCCACATTAGGATTTAATCCAAAATATTTACCCCTAAGTTTAATGGCGTGAAAATATATAGCCTAAAGCGTGACGTAAGTGTAGGGCTTTTTATTAAAAAAAAAATATTCAAAAAATATGGTGTAATTGCTGACATCTTAGGCACCAAAGAAGTGTGTGTTTACGCTTTATTATAATAATATAGATAGTATAGATAAGGTGGTAAGCAAGCAGCCACCTCAATTCGCCAAAAAATTCGACATTTGCAAGTAAAATACAAATGTAAACAATAAAAACAAATATGTCATGCGGATGAAGCCGTATGGGAACAGATAGAGTAAAGGGTATAAGTGAGATAGAGTACCATAAACATCGAGAAATAGCGGATTATACCCAGCCGTCACCCCGCTCTGTCCCCACGTGAGAATAAAAAGTCATCCGTCCCTTTTTCTCCCTCTATCACCAATAAGGTGACAGATGGAACCGTTATAAAAAAAATAAGTTCCAACCGTCCACTCGTACCAAAAGGTGGGACGGATGAAAAGTTTATTCTCATCTGTCTCCACGAGGGGACAGAGCGGAGTGACGGTTGGGAATAATCCGAAATAGCTATATTATTGGAATTAATGAAACTATTGTAAAATAGAATACGATTTCTAGTAGTTCTAGTATGTGTATTAGGCAAGGTACGTCGTGAGAGTGCGGAGGTGGGTGCGGAGGCAGGCGGAGGTGGAGGCGGAGGTGGGGGCGGAGGTACGGAGGCGGGCGCGGTGGCGGAGGCGCTGCCGGACGCGAGCACGGCGCTGTGCCGCAGCGAGCCGCAGCCCAACCCACCGCTCTGACGTACGCCCTTCTGGAGGTAATGTAGTTAGGGACATTTATTTACTACCCACAGCAAACACTTACAAATACATATGTACACCACAGTTGTCTAAACTTGACTACAACCACACAAGACATGCCAGGAAATATCCAGAAGGCCCAAGGAGGTCAAAATCGAAGTAGGACAGCAATGATCACAGAAAAAAAAAATCATAATTGATTGGATCTCGAAGCACATCCTAAAAAATTAAGGAGACGAAAATGTTAGATACCTATCGCTTCAATTTTTTTCTAAAACTATGAACCAATAATTTAATTATAGTTTATCTTAGTTTTTAGTATTTGAAGATAGGGCATTGCCTCACCATGCCCCTCCCTAGCTACGGCCATAAGAAGGCCTAATTTACACACTAACATAATTGCTATACTTTTCTAATAAAAAAAAGATAGGAAGGGAAATTTAAAATGTGTCTTCTAACAGCACATATACACTATACAAGAATCATGGCAGTTGCCAATTTCTTGAACTAGCAATGTCATTTTGAAAGCGTTATATTTTGACCAATGAGGAAGCGACAACTGCACGCAATGTCGACATTATCATAATTTCGAAAATCGATTTTGAAAAAAAAATAATTAGCATATGTTGGGTTGGTTTGTTTTCAATGTGGGTGAATTTCGAAAGAAGTTAGGAATTTTTTTGCTTACTGGTAACTCTAAAAACTAGCAGGTGCTGTCAATGTCAAAAGTGACATAAGATAGTATTTCTATGTCTAGGGCAAATCACTTTGCTTTTAACGAATTCAAGAATTCCCTTTTTTGATGGTTTGTAGTACAAAAAACATTTAAGATATGAAAATATTAGCTGTCTCTTTCTCTAGTGTTTACCGTTTAAATGTTGGTCTATAGGTCTCTCCGATTCGCGGTGCTGGTGCCTGTCTCGATGTGCTTCATGAGCACTATACTCACCATACTGTTGCTGTTCCACGTCTACACATAGCCGCGTCCCGCTCACTCACATAGATCGCACTTTACATTTAAACCAGTGTTTCTCAACCTTTTTTTATTAAAGAATCATATTTTATGATAAAATATCGACAAAAATTTAATGCAGCCGGTGCCGCTACTGTTTAATGAGTGGTTATAATGTCTCACGAAAGTTTAAACAATCAAAAAAATGTAAAAGTGGCAAGTTTTAATGTAATGTTCTTGAATGCTAGAAAAATTGAATTAAGACATATTTTTACAGACAAACAACTTCACTATCATTTTATTTTTCTAACGCATATAAGTTGGTTTTATATGTATTATATTTATTATAATTAAAAGCTAAATACACATGTTTAAAAAATGATATTTTTCTTTCATATCGATTTCTTTGAAAAGATTTGATGTTGAACGATATTTTTTTTAAATGAAGGTTGAGAACCACTGCAACACGACTGCTAAACTTTTTAAAGTCTTATCTTTCAGAGACTGTTTCTTAATAGGACTAACTTTGACGCGTGTTTATGAATAAATATCACAAATTCCGTATGAACATAGAGTGGTTGGTTCATCATTGAAACTATGACAGCTGTCATTGTGTTCTGACAGCTGTCAATGTCAAATTAGCAACATTAAAAATGTTACCAGGATACGTAATTAGGCGTGTGTTGCCGCCATTTTGAAATGAGATCTTCCCTCCTTTAATTTGTAGTGCAAAGAAAAAGGATGGAAATATTATTTTGATATGAATACGTACAGTATTGATCAGTCACTATTATTATTAAGTAACTAGCTTATGTGGTTAGTTTGTATTGATAAGATGTCATAATTCGAGTCGAATTTTATTATCTAAGCTTTAGTTCACACTATGAAATTCTTTTGAAGTAATTCTGTCGAAATGATAGGAAAATAGTAAAAAAAAATATGAATGTAATGTTTTCGTTATTACTAAGTTTTTATATTCGATTTTTCAATTATTAAATTATCATATTGGCACAGATAATTAAATTTCTTTAATGTAGGGAGAATAAAAAAATGTTTTAAATTACATTTAGATGGCAAAAGTACCATTGAAATTGAGGAAATTGTTGAATTTAAAGTGATTGATTTAGTTCATTTCTTTAAACAAACTTGTCATATTTTTATACCCCACGTATTCATTCTAGGATAGTTTAGTATTTAAAATATTTTAGTATGTAAGACGCTATATATTTATTAGGTATTGTATTATTTTTGTACTAATGATATTATTTACTCCACAATTAAAATACTTGTATAATTTTAATTAGGATAGAAATCACGATTAGCAATCGCTTACACGCATATGAAATTATTTAGTTTTTATACAAAAGAAAATTTTATTAAGAAATCATAATGACACAAAAATATCTTATCTGTGACATGTCTGCGCTATTTATTCTTTGTTTCATTTCTCGGATATTTAGCAACAAACAAATATATTATTTATTTGCCATAGGTTAAAACTACAATTTATAAAGAATTTGATTTTGGTCCCTTAATATTGTAATATTAGTATTTTTAGGTTCTGTATTAGTAGTCTGTGATAGAATAAAAATCTTAACTGTGATGTGTTAAAAACTTGATGTGTTTTGGAACTCTATGTATGTTGACAACGCCATAATCTATGATATTCAAATATCAACACTTAAATTATCCCTTAGTGTAACCGAGATTATGAGTGCGGTAATAAGGAAGTCAAAATTAGAACTACAACGATTCTAACGATAGCTAAAGTGTCAGCCAATCAGCAGGCTGTATTGAGAGTGGCGACACTAAACGATACATACTTACCTCTGATTGGTTAGGGAAAATAGGGTTGCTATATAAATATTTTAAATTGCATAGTTTTGTTATAACGCTTTGGGTTTATTTTTATTTGATAGTAGAAACTGAAACATGATTCTGTTCGTTTTAAAAGACATTACTTGAATCAATACAAATAGTAAGAAACTTTTTATTTTGTTCTATAAAGCAATTGGTTGAGTTTTTATTTTTTATTATTTTTATAAAAGTGTTAAATGTACCAGTATTATTTTAATTCCTAAGACTTTTATTAAAATCCATTTAATGGATTTAAAGCATACGTGAATATTCCTATTGTTATGTTCTATGCTTGAACTAAAATGTTATTTATTTGTCGTAAAAACTATTAAGCTAATGTCTATGACTTCTGTGTAATTGCTATTTTTGATGATGCACATTCCTTATTTGCGTTGGCGGGAACGGTAATTGTGTTCGAGAATTTAAAAAAAAATCCTAAACCAATAGACAAAAGAAAACTCTCTAGAGAAAGACGCTTTTGTCAATAAAAAAACGTAACATTTAGAAATCATCACAGAGCGTGAATGAATCTTAAATTTAATCATCTTTCCATACATTTAATTAATCTAGGTACACGTCAACTAAGAATTCTGAAGTACAAATATCAATATATCTTCGCTATCTACACATTTCGTAACCGTAGAATTTCACTGCGTTGACGCTTATAGTAAGTATCGACAGTAGTCATGGGGGTAACTAAGTTAAAAATGTCCTGCAGATCAGTTCACGGTTCACATGTGTGTTGTGTGAGTCAAATCTTATAAATTTTTTATACATTATAAGGTGACAAACAAGCAAGCGGTCACCTGAATCTGCCAAAATGACAACGCGACCGCTGCCCGTAGACATTGGCAACGCAACAGCTATTGCGAGCGGTTGCGTTGCTTACCCTTAATCGACGCAGGAGACGAACGTAACGAGGCTATTTCCTCTTCCTATGCGTCTCCTCCACCGTCAAATCTACGTTCCCTTTCCATCCTATTCTTATGAGAAAAAAGGTGGGAAGGAAAAGTTGGGCCTCCGGCACTCCAAACCAGCTCAATTGGTACGCTCATAGAGTTCGAGTCACTTAGTTGTCAGAATCGTGAGCTAGCAATTTAGTAGAGCCATTGCTCAACACTTCAAGTCTCTATGATCTGAACTTTTGAGCCGGCTCAGTTTTCCATGTCCACCTAGCAGTGGAATTCTACGGTAAAACACATGGTCTCGTCCAAAGAATCTCTGTATTTTCTTATTGCATTTTATTCCGTGAAATATTTTAAATTGTGATCTCATAACAATGCACTAAAAAGCAGGGTTTCACTAAAACTATTTGCTTCAATTATTAGATTGTAATTCATTGTGAATAGAATAGATTTCAGCGTATACATAAATTATAATATTGTTATCTGCAAGTAACTTGAAAATACTATTGAAATAACATCAATTGCTAAAACTTGCACTTTGATACACACTTGATTTAATTCATAAAGCACTCAAAAACAGGAAGCTCCCAGGCAATTTGTCTTTTCAATACTTTACTATACTTTCTGTGAACCCCTCTATTTATATTCTTTTTCTTTGAAATGTGAATCCTTAACTTTGTTTCGTCATCATTGACCCCAGAGGTCCATTCCAACCTCTTTGTACGTCACTAATTTATATAAACGGCAAGAAAATAAGTTTTTCAATATATTTGCCATACACTAATAGTTAACCTGTAGTTTTTAAATAAAAGCACATATAAACACCTGAAATCTATTCTAGGAGACAAATGTAACTTCTTATCTTAGATATAGTGCATAATTTGAAGTATATAATGTACTTTGCCAATCTTCACTGTCAGCTATTGACAATCTGCCATTTTTTACGTACCTAGTTTTTAATAAGTGTAATAAATGTATGTGTAATTAATATATTGTTTTATTATCTTCTTCCTTTTATTATTTAAAAATGTCTAAATGTTACCACGGGTTGCCACTGGAGAAAGTGTTTTATTTACCTATTTGACCACATGTAATTAAAAAATTGTAAAAAAACAGCCTATATTACTTATTAAAAATGAACCTTTTTATTAAAAATATTTTTTTTTAATCAACTAAGTAGTTTTTTAGTTATTTCAATACATACAGAAATCCGAATATTCAAATCTTTCCTCTTTAAAATATTAGTATAGACTAGCGATATATAAAAAAGTAGTCAATAATATTGCTTTGAGCAACGTCTACCTCCCTTTTAAAGTTCAGTTAAAATCTGTTAAGCCAGAAGTTACCCGGAACAAATGTAGATGTTCAGACAAAAATTTAAAAATAGATTTTTCATTATCAGTGACAAATGCATATGTTTGAGAAATAGCATTTTATTTAATCATATTTTCCAAAAGTAATATGAATAAAATGTTATTGTGCATGTAATTTAAAAAAAATGTACACATGTGAGTATCCCTCCTTTTGGAAGTTGTTTTAAAACAAAATAGCTGTATTGGGTCATTTAAATAAAAATACATTTAAGAAATGGAATATTTATTTGTCATAGAATATTTACAATGCTGCTTGGTCTTGCATATTTTATAATGAACGTAGCTGAGATAAATGTAATATTAACACAATTTCTTTTTATAGCTTTATCAAAACATTGTTTTGACAACAGTTTAATTTCATATAAATGAAACCACATGGGATCAGCTAGACAATCATAAAGGTTTGATCATAATTTTTTTTTTAAATTATCGGTTTGTATAATTTGATCTAGAGGTAATAAAATGCATTTCCTTGTGGACAAATAACAGTACTTTTAAATTGCTATTTTATTGCGGTCTTGGATTTTAAACAAAACAAGAATGATTTTAAAGTGTTTATATGAGTTATATCACCCATGCAAATGTAATTTATAGTAAACTACTTATGTAAAACTGAATCTTATCAATATATTTAAAAAAAAAGTTATAGCTAAGTTATAAAGGATGTCCTAAATATTTGATTTCACTTTTAACCTCATCATACAAGTCCTTGTATTCTTCATGTTCTTTGATCAGTACCATAATGCAACCTCGCATTGTTCCCATTGCGGAGCCAATGTCTTTACGACTCGGTGTGTAGCAATATGGAACATCCTTCTCTTCACAAACAGCGGGCAAATGACACATTATTTCTATCGGAGATATATCACCAGCGAATACAACGATTCTGAAATCATATTTGTTGATTAGTTTAGGTGTAGTAGTAAAAAAAAAGGGAAAACATTTTTAAATTGCGTGTGTAAGTTTTTCAAAAACAGTCTTGACAATTGCCGTATATGTTAATAATTATAAAAAAAAAAGAATAGTATGAAATTACGTTAACAAATTTTATTGTTTGCTCAGAATCATATTAGCGACCACAAGCTAACCTATAAACTGTAGAAAATATAAATCGCTTACCCTTTCTCGCCCAATCGTAGTTGTTTTTGAACAATTTTAAGACCATTTCTGATGTAATTTTTATGACTGCTGGATTTTTTTATGAGTTTATATATCTTTTTACTTAGTTTCTTCGGTGCCATCGGCTTGGCGATAATGCTGCAGTGTTCTATTTTATCATCATAGTTTTGCGGTTCGCCTTTTACTGATATGTCCGCTTGTTCACTACTTTCCACTGGTTCCTGTTTTACTTTTCCCATTATTGAAATGTTTTATTGTTTGTTATTTTTATAATAAACGCGACCAATCCCCACGTGCACGAAGGAGGAGTTTTGTTTACGTTTTAGGTTATATTTTTTTACAGTTTGACATTGACAGTACGCGGCAAAAGGAATAGCTCATGCAGCCAGAGGCACAGAGGAAAATAATTTAATTTAGCGTTCTAGCAATTTTTATTTTATTTCGTCACACAGTTAAATTACGCTGAAATTAAACTAAACAATATATTTCAAATAATAGCTATAAAGTGTTCTTGGATGCAGGAGATTCCAAGCCAAACGCGAATGCTATTGCAACCATAGCAACAATAATATAAACAAATTTTCAATGTCTGTTGTGGTTTTAGTGATACAAGAAGATATTTTAATATTAAGTGACTAATCCGCCGTATCAATGATGGTAATTGGTTTAAATTTATTATTTTATTAACACTAAATAACAAGTAACAAATCTCTACATATGTTTTATATTTCCAGGGGCTTTTAAATATTTTAAGAAAGTTGCGTTCGAATCCAGATAAAGAATTGCGTCTTTTACTTCTTGGTTTGGACAACGCTGGTAAAACTACACTTTTAAAGCAATTGGCATCAGAAGATGTTAATCACGTTACACCAACAGCAGGTTTTAATATTAAGTCTGTGCTGTCCAATGGTTTCAAGTTGAATGTTTGGGACATTGGAGGACAACGAAAAATTCGCCCCTATTGGAGGAATTACTTCGAAAATACTGACATCTTGGTACGTTAAACCATTGATACAAAATTTATATTTTTTTAAGTTTTACGTCGGCATAATCTTCGATGCATACTTTTAGATTTATGTTGTGGATTGCTCAGATCACCTAAGACTGGAAGAGACAAGTCTAGAGTTAGCAGAATTACTGCAGGAAGACAAGTTACGTGGCGTACCGTTATTAGTTTACGCTAATAAACAAGACTTAGATACTGGTAAGTTGCCCGTTGTAAAATAGTTTTAAAAAATATTACTGACTAATTCGAAATTACAAACTCTGGTGGTCATTCCGTAGTTCGTAATATTGAATCAATGGCATATCACGAAAGAATCTTTTTTTTAGCTTTACCAGCCAGTGAGGTTGCGCAACATCTCGGTCTTCATTTAATCAGAGATCGTACTTGGCAGATACAAGCGTGTGTTGCCATTGAAGGGACAGGAGTAAAGGCAAGTCATTTTTAGTTTATTTTGTAAAATGTAGATGTAGACTATCTTTAGTATTAAGATAGATATAGCTTGTTGAACGGATGCTTTTTAATCTGTAATTATAAAGTTTTAATTTCTATTTACAGGAGGGGATGGAATGGGTATGTAAGAATATACCAGTCAAGAAATGAACGTCTGCATTGAAAATAGTAAATAGTTAACGTTTTAACAAGTCGTTTATGATATTATTTTACAAAATAAAGCACTGTGTATACATATGTACGAAATAAATGAAAGATGACATTGACATTGACCTATTAATCTGCATAAATGGATAGGCTATGCTTCGTTCCGAATTAAACGCGGCTGTCGACGTTAATGGCAGTTAATTACATTCCTATTATTCGTTTGAATTCTAACCACTTCTACGGTATTTTCAGCGAAAAATGAGATACGGAACAATAGGAGTAGCCTTTCCTTTAACATATATCAGTACATTGCTAAAAAACTTTGACTGTCACTGGCTAGATTGTTTCTTTAAACGTATACTAAAAATCAACAATATATGTATTGTGCAATATTTATTTATTTATTTTGGAGTGTAGATATTTCTTCCAATTACAGATCGAATAAAAAAGCGATTTATTGAATAAAGTCTTTTATTCAATAAATCGCTTTTTTACCTTAAATACATACCATATTTACAAGGAAACTTAAGTTTTTAATTCAGTGAGTTTTAAGAACAGACAAAGGAAAGATTCATAATGTTTAACTTTTGTTAAACGTAATAGATTTAGCACCATTTCCAGCTTTTTTAAAACAAGACACAAAACTTTTTTTTTATAAAATGCCTTAAATAATTTTTACTATGAAATATTTTATAAAATATACTTTGCGACTTGTGTCTCATTATTATTGTTAACTACATTATTTTATTTATATTTAATCTACGCGAAATTATCAAAGGAACAGATTATAAATATTATAAAATTCTTAATGTAACAATTTTTTAAATACATTTTTAAATTTAAAGTATGTATAATTAAACACTTATTTGAATTAATATATTAATTACTATTTAACTATTATATATTTTTCATATAATTCTATATTCCTTATAATTCATTGTGATAAACCTCAGTGGTCACTTTCATTTCGTGTTCGTGGAAGGAAGCGCAATCGGCAGGATATTTAGCCTGAAATAAAAAAAAAGATTATTAAAAAAATAGCCACAATCATAATTTAATACCGAAAACTCATGTGAGAAAAAAAAACCTTATTTCAAATTAAGGCAAACTATCAGCCAGTATCAGTGTTGCCAGTGTTAAGAAATTAAAAAATAAAAAGATATAACTAACCTCGCAGTTGACGTCATTCTGTATAGCGTTGTACAAATCCCAGAACCCTTTGCCGTTTTGGAAACTGAGCGCAGCGGAGGCAGCCAGGCTGCTCAGCTTAGTGAGACCAGCTTTGAAGCCGGGCAGACCTGGAGTATATGTTTTTTTTACAATTAGAACACGATACATTATAACAGGAAATTGTAAAATGCAGATAAAAGAATCTAAAAATGTAAAATGAAGTAAAATTAAAAAAAGACTATATTAATGGTCGTTCCCTAAACATACTTGTCACGTCATTGGCTGGTAACGCTCTACTCAGGTAGAGATTCTAAAATATGGCTTATAAAGGAATTCCAATTACTTTTATTAAAAATTCAATCTGAACGATTTATTACAAAGTTTTGCCTTAAAAATAATATTGTTATATTAATTTAATAATAATAATGGGTGCTTAATCTTTCACAGACACTCTTAGGTGTCTATACTTTCATCTAGTGTTGCCAAGTTATTGAACATATCAGCTCACTATTGTCTATTCCTGGTTCCGTTACACATACAATGTCATAAAATTGCTACATAAATACTTTCTCTATGGTTACTCACCGTGCTTGCCTTGATCAGGATGTCTATTGACAAGGCACATGAGATGTTCCTGGCAATGAGGTGCTTTCACCGAGTGTTTGTACGCGCGGTACACTCTCAGCACCGGCTCTATGACTTCCAAGTTCAAGGTGTCGGTCAATCTGTCGGCGACCGCGTTATAATCGCCCCTACTTACGATACTTTGTGATGTAGATTGTGCCATTTTCAACGTTTGCTGGAAAAAATACAACTTATAGGATCTACATTTGTTCATCTATACTAATATTATTGAAATAACTCAAAAATTACTGGGCCGATTTTAAAAATTCTTTCACCGTTAGAAAGATAATTTATCTGGGATTAACATAGGCTATTTTTCATTATTTTTAATTTCACGCGGACATAGTCGCGAACAACAGCTAGTAGACAATATATTGACCAGAATCGAAGAAAGAAACCAAGTTCGATTGAAGATGGATGTTGTTATACGTTGAGTTCTATCTCAAAAGTTATGTCAAAAGTCTTCTAAATTCAGTATTCAATTAAAGTAAGTAAACATAGTGTCTTTCGCGTTACATTGTTTAAGTGAAAAATATTGCCTTACTTTAAGATAATCCACAGCAGGTTTGACGTATTCTGATACGTCAGTGTCCATATCCAAGTAATGTTGAAGCACGTAGTTGATGAGTGTTGTTAAAGACTCTGTGGGCCTCTTCATGTTGAAGTGAGTGTTTGCAGGCAGACCCTGGGCGTCGAGGAAGCTGTTAACGATGAATTGACCTGATACCAGGTATCTGGAATAGTGAAATGCTTAATTGTAATATATTTTAAAAAAAAAAACAGGGACCACAGTATAAATGTATGGGAATAATTGGATTTCACATGCTGAAAAAAGGATATACCTTTGATATACTTCTGGTTTAGCCACATGCACAACCATGTCAGTCAAATATTTCGCAGCCGTTTTAATCCAATGTCTTCTGAACGAATGATTCTCAAAGTTCTTGAACATAAGTTCAAAACTGATCGAACCGTCGGGTGCTGTGAACGCTTTCATCGTTTTCTTCAATCCGGATTTCTCCCAAATAGTCTTTCCTAATTCAGAGTTAATAAATAGATCCCAATAAAGGTGGGCCTTCTCCAAGAATGGTGGTAGGAATGTGGCGTGTTCTTTATGACTGTCTGCACGTTTATTCGCTTCAGGAGCGGTGAAGGAACTTAACGTATTCATGACTAAAGGAAGGACACTTGCTGCGTTCTTATTTCCTAGTAACCCAGAAGCTAGACCTAGTATACTATCTAAATTTAGTCCGTCCGTGTTTCCATCTTGGCTTTGTCTCTTTTGTCGTTGTGGCTTTGGTTGCTCACCTCCCATCTGGTTTGCAAACATTGATATCATAGAACCCATTAGAGCTGGGTCTATTTTGCCATCTTGACCACCGAGTAGACTGCCAAGACCTGAAAAGATAGTTGAAATAATCAGTCATAATCTCTAAATCTAAATGCAGACCATTTATTTATGTATACTAAAGCGTCTAAACTTTCTTCTAAGAATCATGAGAAACAATATCTTGGCTAGTAGAGGATTATTTATTATTATCGATTGGGAATTTCTTTACAATATACATCAATACTTATTACTAATGATCCAAACATAACGTGGGTGCCTTCAAGAGCAGGGTGAATCGGCACTTATTGAGCTAGCGCGCATCTATCCTTCGGCCGCGTCTTCACTTAGTTCTTAGGTGGAATCGTGGTCAAGCTCTGGTTTATTTATGTTAAAAAAAAAAACTTTTTTTTGGGCTCTAAAACGGTATATCTCTGTTGTAACAAAAATCCAAATTTTTTAAATCAATTTAAAACAAATTGGCGGATCACAAAAAAAAATATGTTTCTTGTTTCTCTTTTTGTTCTGCATCTTTTGTATATAAAAGTTTTCCTGCTACTTGACTTTTGAAAAATAGTCTATTTATATCTCCTTTAACTGTATTAAACTAAACCATAATTAGATAAATGTTGATATCAAAAACTTACCAGACAAAACATCACCAGCATTAGCGCCATCAGATTGTCCGAAAAGTGCTCCTAAGTTCTTAGCATTATCACCCTGCATCAGAGTTCCAACGATGTTACCAATGGCCGCCATTCCATTCATATTATTACTACCACCATCCGCCATGTTCTGTATGAAGGAGGACGCAAGATCCAAGAATGGGTTATCATCATCGCTTCTGCTGCCAAGAATTGGTAGCGTCAGAATCTGACAGAGCAAGACGAGTAGAACGCTGACCCTTGCCATGGTTTATCTGTAAAGATAAGTAAGTTAAGTAATAAGATAAGTTAGTAATATCGCGACCTAAAGTGAAACAACATTACATATAATATTTTTTGACTACAAATGTGGATGATATATTCAATCAGATAAGCAGCTACGATGTAAAGATACTAGTCGGGGACTTTAATGCACAAATTGGAAGGGAAAAGACATTTGTACCAACGATTGGTCTTTTTAGCAAACATAATACGTCCAACGACAATGGCTTAAGACTGATTACTTTCGCAGCGTCCCGTTCTCTAGCATTAAAAGTACTATGTATCCCCATAAAGACATCTATAAGGGAACATGGAAATCCCCAGACGGCTTCACTGTCAATCAAATTGACCACGTTCTAATTGATGACAGACACAAGAACACCATAGAAGACGTAAGAGTGTATAGGGGTGCAGACTGCGACAGTGACCATTACATGCAAAGGATCAAAATAAAAGTCAAAATAAGCATTAAAAAGAAAGCAAAAACTAATAGAGAAGAATACCTTGACGTGGAAAAGTTAAAGAACCCAGAAGCAAGCGAACTTTTCCGAATAGAGATCAATAACAAATTAATGGACTGAAAATAGATGACTTAAATACAGAGGACGCATGGGACAACATGAGAAACACAATATTAGAAGTAGGACTTAAAACTATAGGTAAAAGAAAACGAAAGAAGAAAAGGACATGGTGGACTGACGACTGTGAAAAGATAGTGGAAGACACGAGAAGATACCGTATCCTTGCAGAACAAGACCTAAGATGGAAACAAAAATATGACGAACTTAGACGCCAAGCAAAAAGAACTATACGATCGGCGAAAAGACACCAACTAGAGAATAGAATAACGGAAATGGAAACTCTAATGAGGGCCAATGAATCGCATAAGTTCTACAAGGAAGTTCGTGCTATTAAGAAAGGATACCAGCCAAATTCGCAACTTCTCCTTGACAGCGAAGGAAATCTCATCACCGATTCGGAAGACCTTAAAAAGATGTGGCGGAAGTACTTCCAAGGACATACTCAACTGCCTGAGGCAGAGAAGCCAGTATGACCATGGGTTGATACTTAACACAGGTTTAGTAGCTCCATTATCGCTTGAAGAAGTCAAGAAAGCGATAATGAGACTTAAAAACAATAAGGCACCTGGCATCGACAGAATTCACGCCGAAGTTTGGAAATATGGAGGAAATGCCATACAATGGAAACTCTTCGAGTTACTGGACAAGATATGGATCTTGGAACAACTGCCGGATGAATGGAAAGTGGGCGTAATCTGTCCTGTCCACAAAAAGGGATGTAAGAAAACCTGTTCCAACTACCGAGGAATCGCTCTGCTCCCGACGGCGTATAAGGTACTCGCCTAAGTGCTGCTAGCCAGACTCGAACCCTACGCGGAACAAATCATCGGGGATTATCAGTGTGGGTTCCGACGAAACCGCAGCACTGTAGATCAGATCTTCCTTCTGAAGCAGTTAATGGAGAAGAAATGGGAATACGCGCAGAGCATTCATTCGTTGTTCGTGGACTTCAGCAAGGCCTATGACAGTATCGACAGAATTCACTCTATGCCATACTTAACAACTTTGCATTTACCACAGAGCTCATCAACTATCGAAATGGCGACCAAAGTAAGTAAGATGCGCGTCAAAGTTGGAGGTGAGCTAACGAGGAGTTTGAAGTGCTGACCGGACTTAAGCAAGGAGACGCGCTGTCCCCTATGTTGTTCACTTAGCACTTGAACATGTAATCAGAAAAGTTCTGACATTAGACATCGGCATACGGTTGAATGAACAATATAGGGTGATAGGATAGATGACGATTTTTTTTTTTTTTTTTTTTGGCGTGCTGGGACAACCAGAAAGGAAGTGGAATGCTCAGTTCGAACTTTGATGACCGCAGCTTCCAGGATCGGGCTCAGAATTAACAACGACAAGACGGAATATCTCCACATGAAGCGCTACAGAAACACCCGACAAAAACGCGAAGACCTTCACGTAGAAGATACGGTGTTTAAGGGCACTGATAAATTTAAGTATCTGGGGTGCACCGTCACAGATACAAATACACGCGAAGAGGAGATTGATTCCCGCATCCATAACACCCTCCGCTGTAGTGCTGCTCTGCACAAGGTGCTGTGTCAAGACTGCTGAGCCGTAAGACCAAGATCCGCATTTACAAAACGGTCATAAGACCGATCTTGAGTTATGGCCGCGAGACCTGGACACTTACGCTAAAAGAAGAGGAGAAGTTACTAGTAGCGGAGAGAAAGATTATGCGAACGATTCTGGGTCCGACACAGAGAGAAGACGGGAGCTGGCGCGCACGGCACAATCTGGAAATAGAAAGGCTGGTGGGAGAGCCGAACATCCTAGGCGAAGTCAAAGCCCAGAGACTTCGCTGGCTGGGCCACTTGATGAGAATGGGGAGGATCGTGGAGCCAAAAAAGCGTATCTCGGAATACCGATTGGCCGCCGACCCGTCGGCCGGCCCAGATACCGCTGGCGAGACGCCGTAGAGCTGGACCTGCGCGAGCTAGAGTCGATCGGCTGGCAGGCGACGACGCAGGACAGACGACGCTGGCGCTCTCTCGTGTCGGAAGCCAAGACCCACTTTGGGTCGCTGCGCCAACGCAGTAAGTAAGTAAGTACAAATGTGGATGACCGAAGTAATTATGGATGGATTGCGTGAAAGAAGACATGCTTAAGGGAGTTAGTTCAGATATGACGGCTGATAGAGAAGTATGGAAGAGCAGCACAAACTGTTCTGTAGGGATAAGAGCAGGTTGATGAAAGGAGTATGTAACTTAGAGCTAAATTTAGAGTATTTGAGTGTTCACAATAGGAGACTCTTATTGTCGATTTAGTGTGTTAGTGCGTCAGTTAATTCTTTTACGATAAATTCGTTTATACTTTGAAGATTTCCAAGTATGAGTTCATTATATGCTACTCAAACAGACTATGGACGACTGGAAGTAATTATGAACCAATCGTGTGGGTTATTAAATTTTATAAAATGTAATTGACACTTTCATCATCCCGTAGTCAGGCTTTATGCATCGGATTAAAAAATAATTGAGTTTAAAAGATTGATATGAAAGTAACAGATGTGCCACATCTTTGAAAAATTTTAAACGCTTTTTTACCATATATTTGTTTTAGTATTGTCATCAGAATTTAAGATGTGTTAGTGCACAATTTCAGATTAATCTATGAACAGGAAGTCAGCATAGTTTTACTAGATTCTATCAAAAGATTTAATAAACAATATTATCCCTATTATTCTAATAATGAACATAACTTGTATTAAATTAAATAAAGATTAATAAATAAGATAAATAAACAAATAAAGATAAAGGAGACCTGCTATCACCTTATCAAGGATATCTAGGCGAGGTTTTCCAACTTCTTTATTACATAACTTTCTACTGTAACCATAGAAAATATGCCGTTTTAATATAATATGTGGTAAGGCTAGTTTTGGTTGACAGAAAATTTCTATCATATTAATGTTTGAGTTGAACATACAGTATTACAATTTATGTTCTAAATATTATGTTTTGTAATAATACATGTCGTGTCTAGTATTTCTGTATCCCTGTTATGATAGTATTTAATATCGTCAATATGACTCCGCATGCTATTGTAGATTGCAATTCATAGAGCGAAATGATTTTCTCTTTATGTTCACAGTGATTTTTTTCCTTAAAATAAAACTAATCTTAAATGAGCAACGACTCATGATTTCGTAACTTAGTCCTGGAGATAAGAATTGCTAAGGAAACTTTTCATACAGAATGTACTAAATGTAGTTATAATAATTTTTTAACTCACTCGCTTTGAAAAAAATGATACAAGAATATGACTTCCACGCTGGGTTACATTACACCTCGTAATGTCAGTAATAGTATAGTATATACTAGCTGTTGCTCGCGACTTCGTCTGCATGAAATTTAACAATATAGCCTATGTTACTCATAGATAAATTACCTTTCTAACGGTGAAGGAATTTTTAAAATCTGCCCAGTAGTTTTTGCGTGAATCAAATACATGCAAAAGTCCAAAAAGGCAAATCTTTCCTCTTTATAATATCAGTATAGATAGATTGCCTCTGATCAGTAAGTAATTTTAGATTAGTTTTAAACCCACGCAAATATTTTAGCATTCATTTTATTTCCAGTTATTTTCATAGAAGAGATTAAAATCTATTTTAACCGTGCAGATATTTTTAGGTCGCATCATGCACGGTGTAGCAACATGAATAAAACATGCTGTTAACGGTCCATCAGACGTCGTTTCGGGATTTCACTGTTTGTATATTAAAAGGGAAATCGGATGAAATCTCGCTCGCATTGTGTAGTTACTATGCTGTGATGTACGGTATTTTATTACAAGCTAGCTTTACCCCGCGACTCTGTCTGCGTGAAGACAAAACAATTATATGTGTTTTTTCACACTATGCTTTACGTCTATACCAAATTTCATCGAGATTCGTTCAGTTATCATCTATAATAATATAATGAAGCGTGAACATACACTACTTTGTGGCGTATAAAATAAATCAATTACCAAAGTTGAATCGGTGTTATTAGATAAGAAATATTTATATGACAATTAAAAAAGATTTTGTAATTATAATCAGCTGATACTTTGCTGATAACCATTTAAAAACACATTTTTAATACTAACTACCAAACGAGATACACATAAATATGCTAAGATTTTAGCTGCGTTTTAACCAATCACTACATAATATAAAAAGTCGCTTACCACTGTCTGTCCCTGTGTGCTCAGATCTTTAAAACTACGCAACGAATTAATGCAATTTTATTAATAGATAGTAATTCAAGATGTAATTATAATATTTGTATATTATAGTAGAGAAATACTGATAATTTTAGAGATTTCTAATGTGATGTAAAAAAACGCATTTTTATATCAACGTTGCACCCGCGCGAAGCCGAGGCGGGAGCTGGTATTAATATCTACAAAAACACTAAAGAACATTATCGGAAAAGAGATTTTAAAACACTTATTTTTTATAGAAATAGATAATTCTTTTTACTCAATTTCCGTTTTAAATAGTAATTAGGTAGATTAGGTAAACAGGTGTCATTAATTTTGTGTAATCGTGAATGTTATCGGTTAGAGAAATTGCTTTTAAACAATGTTATAAGTTGCAACTTAACTAACTGGTTTACCTAAATTTAGCAGATTGAAGTGTGGTAAATTGCCTATCAATTACAAAATCCTTGTTAATTTGTTACTTGAGTGTGCACCATACATTATTATTTAAACCATTTAAAGGAGTAGCTATGGCCCGGTATACCGTCCGCACGTTATTAAAATAAAAAAAAATAAAAATATATGGACGAATTGAGTACCTCCTTCTTTTGGGAAGTCGGTCAAAAAAATAGCATAAGAGCGGGCGCACCTTTGACTAAGCTCTCGCATAACTGTTGTGTGATTGTCGATTGTTTCTCAGCCTATTCATTTGTTTAGTTGCATAACTAAATATTAGTAGTGTGCGTACTAATATAAGCGTATACGAATCAAAGCACGACTAAACAGTTGTTCGATAGTTTAGTCAAAGATATGCGCGTGCTCTAAGAGTATGTGGAAACTAAACTGTCGATTATTCTGTCTGGTTATGTTTTTAAAAGTTTAATATCCACAGCTTGTCATTGGTGTCCAAAAATATATTTACTTCCTATTTTGGCGAATTACAAAAATACATCGTTAAGTTAAGGAAATAACAACTTTTAATTCGTAAAATGCTTTTAATGTTTTTTTATTATTGATTTAAGGTTATACATTTACTTTTAAAAATAGCATAACCGAAAATATTTTTTTAATATACTTCTCAACAATACTGCTTCAAAGGAAATTTAAATTCTTATTTTTAAGTTATAATAGCCAGCTATTTCGTGAGTCATATTTAGCGGTTTATAAAAGACCCTTTACATTTTCACAACTGTTAAAAAAGAACGTTCAAAGCCCAGAGACTTCGCTGGCTGAGCCAAAAAAGCGTATCTCGGAATACTGATTGGCCGCCGACCCGTCGGCCGGCCCAGATACCGCTGGCGAGACGCCGTAGACCTGGACCTGCGCGAGCTAGAGTCGATCGACTGGCAGGCGACGACGCAGGACAGACGTCGGAAGCCAAGACCCACTTTGGGTCGCTGCGCCAACGCAGTAAGTAAGTAAGTAAGTAAAAAAGAACGTAACTTCCGTAATATTGTAATTGTACAATACTTTTTTCTTAAATGATACTCAGATCTTAAAGCTAAAAATCAACGCGATCCAATTTTTATCCTACCGACTAAAGGTTAATTATTTTTGCCCGTTATACATAAGTATGTAAGTTTTTATATCTGTGGCTTTTTAACAGTGCTGCCGTAAGAATAATTATTTTTTTAACTTGTAGAAAATGTCACAATTTTAAATTTAATCAATGCGTTGATGTCTTTACTACTGAAGTATTACTAAAGACAATATATATTTGATTGATTTTCTTAGTAAATTATCAGTTGAGTAGTTTCAAACTTATTAGAAACTAGCTGTTCGCGTGCGGCGTCACCCGTGAAATTATAAAAACTCTATTCATTGTTTAAATTTGTCAAATTCACAATTGCAAAAGTTTAAATTCAAGTTACCATAATAGCCTTCTTAATGTTAGCAGCTTGTAGTTTATGGTCACTTTCCCACGTGAGGGTTTTTTCCAATTTATTTTCTCCTAAGTTTAATTGCCTAAAAATATAAAGCCTAAAGCGTGCTGTAACTGTAAGGCTGTATATTAAAGAAAGAATTGTTCAAAAATATGCTGTGTTGCTGACATCCTGCGCCACAAAGTAGTGTGTGTTTAAGTTTTATTATATTAGTACTAGCTGTTCGCGTGCGGATTCATCCGCGTGAAATTATAAAAACTTTATTTTATTGTTTACATTTGTCAAATTATTAATAGCAAATGTCAAAATGACATGACATGATGACAACCTTGCTTCCTAGATGTTGGCAGCAACTTATGGTCTCTTTCCCACATTAGGGTCTTTATCCAAAATATTTCCCCCTAAGTTTAATGGCGTGAAAATATATAGCCTAAAGCGTGACTTAATTGAAGGGCTTTTTATAAAAAAAGGATTATTAAAAAATATGCTGCAATTGCTGAGATCTTAGGCAACAAAGAAGTGTGTGTTTACGCTTTATTATAATAATATAGAAGTATAGATAGATAGAGTAATAGAGTATAGATAGAAGTATAGATAAACACTTCTACTTTTTAAGACAAGACTGCATATGAAAGTTATGGATGTACACGGTCCTTAACATCATAGCGGTACTAGGAACGTGACGTCATAGCGCCTTCGGTTGTTGACCCCACCTGTCCGTGGTTACACTCAAGAAGGTCTGATAAAAAAGGTTGTTATGTATGTAATTTAGCGAACTGGCCGAATTGACCACAGTTTGGTGTACATAAATTATACATTTTTTTGTTGCATTATTCAAATAATGATGCCTATTTTCGTCTAGTTTCAAAAGGTACTTTTTCTTTAGTTTTTACACAAATTACGTGTATCCTTAGATAATGAATGATTTTTAAATTGCTTAGAAGATTCTATTCGAATAATATTATTCTTTGTAGTGTCGTCGTTGTACGTTTTTTATTTAATTTTATTTCTACTAGCTGTTCCCCTGCGACTTCATCCGCATAAATTATGAAAATTTTATTTTATTGTTTACATGTGTCAAATTATCAATTGTAAATGTCAAAATGACATGACATGACAAACCTTAGCAATGTTTCTTTCTTGATGTTGGCAGCAACTTATGGCCTCTTTCCCACATTAGGGTCTTTATCCAAAATATTTCCCCCTAAGTTTAATGGCGTGAAAATATATAGCCTAAAGCGTGACTTAATTGAAGGGCTTTTTATAAAAAAAGGATTATTAAAAAATATGCTGCAATTGCTGAGATCTTAGGCAACAAAGAAGTGTGTGTTTACGCTTTATTATAATACGAGTATAGTAATAGTATAGAAGTATAGATAGATAGAGTAATAGAGTATAGATAGAAGTATAGATAGATATAGATATAGATAACTATTACCTAAGATTTTTCCACATAATTCACAAGATCGATTAAGGGTTTAAGATGTTTTCTTTTCCTTGGAATTATCTATATCTATATCTATACTAATATTATAAAGAGGAAAACTTTGTATTTTTGTATTTTTGTATTTTTGTATGTATTGAAATAACTCAAAAACTACTGGGCCGATTTAAAAAATTCTTTCACCATCAGATAGGTAATTTATCTGTGAGTAACATAGGCTATATTTTATTATTACTAATGTTTAGGAACTATTAATAAACAACGTGTTTCTGGCCGCCGGCGTTAAAAATTCACTAAACTTCAACTTTTCTCGGCTTACGCTGCCTAAACCGTTAGAGGTATATAAAAATGATGTATGAAAGAATTGTAGATCTCAAAAAGTTCTACAGAAAAGTCCGCGATAGCATATATCTATCTTTAACAGTTTTCTTACAATAACCACTTTTTTGTTTACAAAATGAATTAAAAAACTTACGCTATTTGCAGCGTTCTTTTATTGGTTTCAATATTAATCCTTATCCAAATAAATGCGTTTGTTACCAGGAGAATTTAATGTAGAATAAAATTGTTCTTTACAGTATTTAAATTGGACTATTAGTTTAGAAGATATCGCGAACACAAACAATAAGGGTAACCGAAAAATCAGCTTTCAAGCTTTCAAGCTAGAAATTTGGAATCTTGCATTGGTAGATTTCTGTTATTACGTAGATTACTACTAAGTTAATACTTTTGGTAATAGGTTGAAAAAAAAGGGCGAACGTAATAGGTTATATTTGTAATTTCACGCGGGCGAAGTCGCGAGCAACGGCTCGTAACTTAATATAAATTAAAGTAGACAAGCTTTCGCCCGCGATTCCGTCCGTATGGAATTAAAGAAACTTAGTAATCTGTGTTCTTCCAGACTATGTTCTACATCTGTGTTAAATTTCATAAAGATCTGTTCAGCAGTTTAGGCTACAAATTCTAACAAACATCCAACTAAACTTTCGCATTTATTATATTAGTAAGATTATACGATCTAACTTCGCCCGGTGCGAAAATATATGTTTCCCATCTTTCCCATTGTCCATACCCTTCCCTGTTATGTCCCTTTTATTATATAGCCTATGTTACTAAGTGTTAATTAGCTTTTTAATAGTGAAAAAGTTTTGGAAATGAGTTTAGTAGTTTCGAAGCCTATTCAATGATGTCGTGATAACATTAGCAGCCTGTCTCTCCACTGGCTGATAGAGGCTCAGGTAATTTAAAAATGACGTCACTGTCAGATAAGGTAACAATCCGATATTTCCATCATATATTTTATACGTTGGATTGTTATCAGACAATTTACTATTTGGTGGGACAAGCCCTAATTGTACTAAATTCTTAAAAATAAAGCATTTGAACGTTGCCTTATCTATTGAATTGTAAAAGAGTGAATCATTGCTTTGTACCAAAAAAATTGTCATAATAGTTAGTTAGTTGTTTTTGTTAAGAATGTTTTCTTATCATAACAGGTAGTTTTTATAGAATTCTGGTATGTTTAAAAAGTTCAATATTTTGTACACACCACTGTTTTTGTGAGGCAAAAGATATGTCTTGAACAAACCAAGGTAATATAAGGCTGTAAGACGAAAGACATTGTCGTTTTATATATAAACTAGCTGTCGCTCGTGACTTCGCCTACTTGAAATTAAAAAATATAGCATATGTTACTTAGTTAATATAGCTTTTTAATGATGCAAGAATTTTTGAAATCGTCTCAGTAGTTTTTGAGTTATTACAATACATACTCGTATAAAAATACAAAATACAAATCTTTCCACTTTATAATATTACTAGCTGTTGCTCGTGACTTCGACTACGTCAAATTAAAAATATTGCCTATGTTACTTAGTTAATATAGCTTTTTAACGGTGCAAGAATTTTTGAAATCGTCCCAGTAGTTTTTGAGTTATTTCAATACATACAAAAATACAAAATACAAATCTTTCCTCTTTATAATATTATCAGTATAGAGTATAGATATAGATAATCTATATTATAGATTACATTATTAATTACAACAAAGAGATTAAAATAATAATTTAGTAGAATAACTGTGTTAAAATTTTTATGATAAAAACATTACGAACCAAGTGATTTTATTATCTTGCATCTGATTTAAAGTGGCACAGAGAAAATCATGAATTCGCATAAAAACCAGGGCGAATATTTTGTATGACATAGTTTTATTAACGGAATAAGCAGAAACTAAAACGTGTGAATCTACACTTTTGTTTGCATACATAGGCCAAATAGTGAAACGCCATTTAAATATGTAACATCTTCTTAAATGATGCCAGGCTTAAACTCTAAATTCCTTATAACTTTTGACGTCTATCAGATTGTAAACGGCGCTTACGACGCGAAGTTTCTATTCCTTTCAGGATTACGCTGTCATTGTGAAAAACAAGGATATTAATGTTTTTTTTATGTCTTAAGACGGAGGAATCCAACTATATTCTAATTTTTTTGACTACCCTATTTTTTTAAATGCATAAAATAACAGACAAATAGTAAACATTTTATGATATGAAAGGAAACATTTTATAGTTTGCTACTTATCGTGAAAACATTTTTATTGCGAAATAGAAAACATAAAAATTATCAATAAATATTTTTATATTCAGTACTGATATTATGTATTTTATATTAAAATATTTAGAATCATCCAACAAAAACTTTAAATACGCAAGTTAATAATTTATTTTTTTAGATTATAATTAAAATAAAAGCTTACCAAATTAAATTTCAATTTGATCCAATAGTATTCAAATAAATTCATTCACTTCACAAATACTCTATTACTGTAATATTATTTTATTTTTTTAATTTAGTTCACTTGTTTCGCGCTGAGAAATGTTCATGACTGACTCAGTTCGCTGCACCGGTATTCGTAAAAGCGGTAAAAGAACACGTAATCATAGCCTGATAAAATTTTAGTGTTGCTATACCAAAAAATTAAAACTCCATAAAATCAACTAAGAAATATTTTTTGTTTATTGATAACACTTAAATACAGATTAACAAAAAGCGCGGGAGAAAAATACAACAATCTTTATTAGTTTCAACACAGATACTAAAATTATTTGTATGAAGCCATCTCTTTGGTATAAAGTGCATTCGTCCTTGACTGAGAAATTTACCGTTTTGATTTTCTGTCTCGCTCTGTGTGCGTAAATGTCTTAATGTTAGAAAAGGAGACAATTACCGCCTAGGTGTGAAAGCTGTCAATGACCGAAGTTTCGAAGGATCAAGAATTCGAACTGTTATATTTTTACTGTTATGTTAAGTCCTTTGACCTCATTTTTAAATATCTTGTTGAATAAAAATGTTTTGTATTCGAATTTATTTCTTTATGTTTGTAGGTCAATTGTCGGAAATTCTACGGTTTTAGGTTATTTTTTATTTGTCTCTTTTTGCTTTATGTTTTTATCTGATAACAAAATGTAGATTTAACAGATATCTCAGATTGTTACGTATTCAAATATTTACAAAACTAGGTGAAGCGTTGATTTATTATTTTCCGTTGGGTTTTTCTGATTTCTAGTATAAAGTAGACATGTTGTACAAAATTCGATGTTCGAATTTAAAACGCAGTTTACCTTTTATGTTAATAATTTGTGTTGAATTTGTCAAAAAAGAAAACCGAATATTTCGGAAATCAAAATTTTAATGTCTATTTTGATATATTATATGTGTACATTCCTCGATTATTATCTATCTGGTGACATCTGAGACGGTAACGGTAACCCGTATTTTAGTTAAAGTTTTAATTAAATTAAGATCCTAAAACCGAATTTATGTCGCTGCTCCGCTGGATGCGAAGTATCGCTCCAACGCTAATTAAGATAAATGGAGATCGTTTCAGTCAATACTGTGTCGTTGGTAAACAAATATTGATACAGCATAGTTGAAAATATACGATATACAAGCCCGGGTAAACTACCGATAAATTATAAGAGCAAATATTGACAATCACAACATTGCTATTAGATTTTAACAGGCGTCACAATTTATGAACAGGAATAAGAAATAAAAAAAAAACGTTGACAAAAATCATAAAGAGAAAGTTACAGGCAGCAACTAATTTATACGTTAAATGTTGTTACAAATAAAACCGTACAAAACGCCCTATCCTTTGCTCAATCAAGTGAAACTCGAAGGTACCTTGTTTCGTCAAAGTAATAAATCTTTATTGGAAGGACAAGGAAAAGAAATAAAATCGTGTTCCTATATCCTCTTTGGTACATTAAGCTTTCTGGTATTCATTTGTTACATAGCTATTTAATGTAACTATTACTTATTTAAGACGTTTTCATTTAAGTAATACATTTCCCTAAATGTTACTTTTTGGCAGACATTAAAATTTACCGTCAAGAGATTTGAAATTCAATCGAGTCGTACAGTAATTTAATTCGTCTTCTGCGAACTCCCTAATGGCTGCTTCGATTGGCAATTATTAAATAAAACGATCGTAAATGTTTCCTTTGTGGATTGATTGATGGAAGAAATTCTAAATAAAGAATGATATGAACCTCCTTTTTTCTTATAGAATTAGGAATAATGCAAATGTAACGACTATTTTTTTTAAATCTGTTTTAGTTTGTGCACCTTTAATTCAAAGCTGAGCGTGGACCCAATCCGGTCAGCGTCACAATCTTTATTATCTTTTGTTTGATTACATTTTTTTTGTACTTGTAGGCTCACTCTATGCCCATGGCGAACTTCGGGTACTGGTAAGGCGGCCATTTTGCGTGAAGCGTCAAATAGTTCGATTTGAGTCGCGATGGAGTGCGCGCGCGACCTTGTGCCCGGTGGACGCCAATTCAATGTGGACGTAAATCCAATATTGAAACATATTCAATATTGGGCGATTCGCTAGTTTTAGTATGTTCCGCCATTCGAAGCACGCTAACATGGTACTATAGTGTAAACCAAAAGTTGACAAAATCATAAAGAGAAAGTTACAGGCAGCAACTAATTTATACGTTAAATGTTGTTTCAAATAAAACCTTACAAATCGCCCTATCCTTTGCCCAATCAACTGAAACTCGAATGTACCTTGTTTCGTCAAAGTAATAAATCTTTATTGGAAGGACAAGGAAAAGAAATAAAATCGTGTTCCTATATCCTCTTTGGTACATTAAGCTTTCTGGTATTCATTTGTTACATAGCTATTTAATGTAACTATTACTTATTTAAGACGTTTTCATTTAAGTAATACATTTCCCTAAATGTTACTTTTTGGCAGACATTAAAATTTACCGTCAAGAGATTTAAAATTCAATCGAGTCGTACAGTAATTTAATTCCTCTTCTGCGAACTCCCTAATGGCTGCTTCGATTGGCAATTATTAAATAAAACGATCGAAAATGTTTCCTTTGTGTACTTGATTGATGGAAGAAATTCGAAATAAAGAATGATATGAACCTCCTTTTTTCTTATAGAATTAGGAATAATGCAAATGTAACGACTATTTTTTTTAAATCTGTTTTAGTTTGTGCACCTTTAATTCAAAGCTGAGCGTGGACCCAATCCGGTCAGCGTCACAATCTTTATTATCTTTTGTTTAATTAATTTTTTTTTGTACTTGTAGGCTCACTCTATGCCCATGGCGAACTTCGGGTACTGGTAAGGCGGCCATTTTGCGTGAAGCGTCAAATAGTTCGATTTGAGTCGCGATGGAGTGCGCGCGCGACCTTGTGCCCGGTGGACGCCAATTCAATGTGGACGTAAATCCAATATTGAAACATATTCAATATTGGGCGATTCGCTAGTTTTAGTATGTTCCGCCATTCGAAGCACGCTAACATGGTACCATAGTGTAAACCAAAAGTACCAACCACTGATCCTCAAAGCAATGCTTTTGTCACGTACTGCATAGATCAAAGGCATTCCTTTCAATTGAATATTCTATTGAACTTTATCTACGAAAGATTGCAGTTTAAATCTATATTTCTATACTAATATTATGAATGTGAAAGTTAAGATGTATGGATGGATGTTTGTTAGAGTTTGTAGCCTAAACGGCTGAACGGATCTGGATGAAATTTGGCATAGATGTAGAGGATAGTCTGGAAGAACACATAGGCTACTTACATTTTTTTTTAATTTACGCGGACGGAGTCGCGGGCAAAAACTAGTTGTGCATAATTTTGTAATCAGTGACGTGCGGAAAATATTTCGCTATTGGTCGTCCATGGTTTAGTGTAGCAGTTTTTTTAATTCTGTAGATGTCGCTAGTTGGGAAACTAATGTTTCATAACATTATTAGTTACTGAATTAATTACTTGTTTATATAATAAACGAGGGATTTAAACTTTAGTTTGTAAGAAATCTAAAAAAATATATTTTTGTTACTATTAAGTATTTGAGGCTTTATTTAAGTAAGGGAATACAAAATACATCAGAACCTCGAGGCTATGAATCAACAAATTCACAATAAATCAACTTTTATTTGCTCGATTGGTTGACAAAAATGGCTCGGCGATATATAAACCCTAATCTGTATTTATGAGAGGGTTTCAAAGCGATAAATCAATATATCTTCTTGTATATAACATATATAAAATGCTATCTATTGTATCTTTCATATAACCTACTAGATGTTGCTCGCGACTTCGCCCGCGTGATATTAAAAACAGAATAAACATAGCCTATATCACTCACAGATAAATTACCTTTCTAACGGTGAAAGAATTTTTAAAATCGGCCCAGTAGTTTTTGAGTTATTTCAATACATTTAAAAATACAAATCCTTCCTCTTAATAATGTTAGTATAGATAGATTATTATAAATGAGAAAGTTTAAATGGACGGATGGATGTTTGTTAGAGTTTATAGCTTAAACTACAGAATGGATTTTGATGAAATTTAGCATAGACGAGCTGTCACCCGGAAACTTCGTTGGCGTGGAATTAAAAAAAA
This sequence comes from Papilio protenor, assembly GCA_029286645.1. Lineage (NCBI taxonomy): Eukaryota > Metazoa > Arthropoda > Insecta > Lepidoptera > Papilionidae > Papilio > Papilio protenor. Next base: position 405,859 of record JAGSMZ010000010.1, on the reverse strand, counting down.
ATGTCTTTTATAACATTCCCGCGTGCATCTACTTTTTACCAGCTACCTTCTATTCAAAGTCCCGTCTAAATCGGTCCAACCGTTCTAGAGATAGTTACAACTTATATCTTTTTCAGAATCGTCTCTTCTATTCATTAAATGTAGCTATACATTCACAGCATGAGCGATAGCCGATGATCTAAGCTAGGTCTAGAGGGGCCAGTTACTATAAATATCAGTTTTTATATCTATTTTGTAGCAGCTAGGGCAGTTGTCCTCCCTATCCGCCTCTTTAAATGCACTATGTCTATAGAACGGTAAGTCGCTATTGAGTGATGCAAAAAACAAAATGTAACAACGATTAATTAAATATTTCTTTTAACTAACGGTTATCGATTAACACGTGAGTCATATTTTACCAAACAACAGTCGAAACTTCGATAATGTTTTCCAAACAAATGCGATAGTTTTCGTTTCTTATAACAAACGAATCTCGAACGGGTTTTATTCTACAGTCCCTAGTGAAACTTGATAGAGTATGCTCTGCATATAACCGTAAGCATTACAAATCCCCACTGGGAGGTGAATATATAACTGTCTATAAGCAATGGATTTAAATTGTCACTACTTCAAGATATTCTTGTTCGTGTGTTTTGTACAACTTAGCTTATCAAATAATCAGGTAAGAAAGGTTTTTATAGGCACAGCATGTGCTTTTATATGTAATTCTATGCACGCAAATTTGACTATATCGCACAACTGTTCCACTTTGATTATTATTAGCTTATATGGAGTTAACACTACTCGATTTTTACGAGTAGTTGTGCAACTTAACAGTTGAATTGGCTGAGAAACAATCGACAATCGCACACAGTTGTGCGATAGTTTAATCAAAGGTGTGCGCCTGCTTTTACACATCATCTTCCATATATCCTAGGCCTACTGAAAGTACCCCTAAATAACTTGGATATTCAGTTAAATTAGAAGTATTAAACAGAACTATGAATAAATTGTATGGCATGAGTTGTCACCATAGGCAATTAAGTCTCTCTGCGCCTACTAACTTTGTACCGAAGTTTAGATTAGTTGGGAATTGAGATTAATTTCTAAGTGTTGTGTTCAGGCTTGTAACTGATGGCTGCATGTCACTTAACCGAGAAATGTTTGTTATGATCTAAATAATTTGACCGAGAAATTGAACGGGAAATTCTAGAATATGGACCAAAACTGTCCAAGCGTGTTGTAATAATTTCGATGCCTCGTTTGACTAATTTCATAGATTTATCCTTACTTAGTTATAACAAATAAGAATTCTTAATAGTGATAAATGAGGCAATAAAGAAGGCGTTTGTTTAAAATTTGGCATATTTAATTAAAAAATTCTGTATGTTTTACACTTTAAATCATACTACTCGTAATATTGTAAATGCGAAAGTTTAGAGGGATGGATGTTAGAGTTTGTAGCCTAAACGGATGAACGGATTTCGATGAAATTTGGTATAGATGTAGAGGGTAGTCTGGGAGAACACTTTTTTTTCAGTTTCACGCTTACGGATTCGAGGGATAAAGCTGGTGTTTAAATAATGTTTAACTGTTCTTTCAGGTGGATGCAAAAAACCATTCAGTATTGGAGAAATATATCGGTGATTATTATGGAAAATATGATATTCAGGTATTCAATATTATAAATATTTAAATCGTCGAGCAAGCACGTTGGCTTTTTATTCCTTTGTTAACAATTTATTATTTGTATCGTAAATTTTATCGAAAACTTTAAACATTATGGCGCATAAAAATATAATACGATATGAGTTTTTTTTTAATTAATGGATTAATTAAGAAATAGTATTAATCAAGTAACTAAGAAAAACTGAAACGTACAATCATTGAAATACTTTAATGATCTAAAATAAACTTTCTGTTTACAGGACTATCCTCAAGGTTTAAAAAACTACACAGAAGTGTACGAACTAGACAAAGAAAGGGAAATGCCTAAACTGATAATTAAAAAGATTGGAAAGCATAAAAAGAAATGGAAGAAAACTGAAGAAAAGGAGAAATATATCATGATGAAGAAGAAGAAAATATCTAAGAACAAAATGAAACGAAAGAAACCTGCGAAGTTTGTGAAAACAGTTAGCGATAAGAACAAAGATTCAAATATGTCCGGATCTAAAGAAGGCGACGATGCGGGACGTAAGCCTGATATTGTAGTACATATAGTAAAATGATTCGATGCATTATGTGTTTTTTTATTGAATACTAGCTGTTCCTTTGCGGATTCATCCGGATTATATTTTACTTTATATCATTACTAGCTTTCACCCGCGTCTCCGTCCGTGTGGCATTAAAAATATAAAAGTGAGTAGCCTATGTGTTCTTCCAGACTATCCTTTACGTCTATGCCAAATTTAATCGAGATCTGTTCAGCAGTTTAGGCTACAAACTCTAACAAACATCTATCCATCTAAACTTTTGCATTTAAAATATTAGTAAGATAGCTCGCGACTTCGCTCGCGTGACAACAGAGAGTAATGAAAAGCCTATGTTACTCACTGATAATGTAGCTTTTTGCCTAATTGCTTTTGCCTTTATCCAGCTAATTTAAAACATAATAAGAACAAAGAATAGTTTTTAAATTTATTAGAAGAGAAAATGTAGGCTTTCATAGTACTTAAAATGAAACTTCATCTTAAGTTCTCTAAGTTTAAAATTCACTTTGAACTTGTTCAGTTAATGCCTTAAACTTAACTTTGGACGTTCTAGGGAATAGTTCGCACTCTACATTGACCGAGTTACAAGCATGTTTTGCCACTGCACTAAAACGCGTATACAAATCGAAGACTACGTAAATGATCGTGTGTGTGTAACGCAAATGCAAGAAAAAAAAAACAAACTTACAGACGAATTGAGTACCTCCTTCTTTTGGGAAGTCGGTCAACAAAAGTCAATACGATTAATTACGACACATAAAATATGAACATATATGTAGATAGACTAGCTGTTGTCCGCGACTTCGCCAGCGTTATTAAAAAAAATAGCCTGTTACTCGTGGACAATGTAGCATTCGAATGGTGAAAGAATTTTTAAAAACGGTCCAGTCGTTTTTGATTATTACAATCAAACAAACAGAGTTTTCCTCTTTATAATATTAGTATGATATGTAAAATCGTATGGCAGTCTACGTAAGAGCCATCGAACTATTTATATCTCAGTTTATTCCACAAGTTAGAAAGGGATAACAATGTTCTTTTACACACGTTTTACCAATACAGGGTAAGACTGTTCATGAAATACGATTACAACTTTCAGCTCTTGACGTATCGTAAAAGTACTCATAAAAATCTCATAACATAAAATGACTTTGTATTTTATGTTAAAAATGAATACTTCTTCTACTTTCAGTTATAAACATTATCATCATCAACTTGCCCTTATCCCTTATGGAGGGTCGGCACAGTATGTGCTGCTCTTCCATACATCTCTATCAGCCGTCATATCAGAATCCACTCCTTTCTTAAGGATATCCTCTTAGTTATAAACATTATCAAATATCAAAAATTAAAAAATGCAGTTACTTGGCGGTAGGTACATCGCACAATTGTTTAGTCGCGCTTTAATTCCTATGAGTTTATATGGAAGTGCGCACACTCCTTCTCCACCATTTTCTTAAGAGGGAAGGATGGGAAGGAAAAGTGGATTTGACGGTGGAGGAGAGGCATAGGTAGGGGAAATGTCCTCATTATGTGCGTTTCCTCCTCCGTCAATAAAGGGTAGGCAACGCATCTGCAATTGCGGATGTTTATGGGCAGCGGTCGCTTTCCATTTCGGTGGATTCAGGTGGCCGCTTGCTCGTTTGCCACCTTATATTATAAATAAAAAAGACACTACTCGATTTTTAGTTGTGCAACTAAACAGTTGAATTGGCTGCGAAAAAATCGACAATCGACAATCGTACAACAGTTGTGGGATTGTTTAGTAAAAGGTGTGCTCGGGCTCTAATACTAGCTGTCGCCCACGACGCCGTCCGCGCGTAATTGAAAGCTTCCAGAATATGCTCTACATCTATCTCAAATTTTATTGAGATCAGTTCAGGCGTTTAAGAGATATTTCCACATCATCCATACAAACTTTCGCATTTATAATATTAGTGAGATGTAAAATCTTTACTAATATTCTTTAAAATAAAAAAGTCATTGTTTATTAAAGTAAGTCCTTTTAGAATTAAATTAAATAAAAATGTGATACGAAAGGTTGAGCCGAAATGCATAAATAACAAAGTCTAATTCATTCGGCGCGTTAATATCGTTTCTGCGGTTTCGAGTTGAATTAACTCAGACAGTTGGATTAATTAGGTTTTAACGTAAATAGGGTCTTTGTAACATTCTGTTTATGTTGCAATTAACAGAGGTGTAACGTAGCATTGGGAAGGGAAAATTTTGAGTTAAGATGTTTTCTATTCATTACATAGGTTTGTTTTCTTATAACTCAACTAGCTTTCGCCCGCGACTCCGTCCGCGTGAAATTAAAAAAAACAAAAGTAAGTATCCTATGTGTTCTTCCAGAATATCCTCCACATCTATACCAAATTTCATTGAAATCCGTTCAGCTGTTTAGGCTACAAACTCTAACAAACATCCATCCATCCATCTAAACTTTCGCATTTATAATATTAGTATGATTATAATATTAGTATGATAACTCAACGAATTAACTCACTTTATTTTTAACTAACTGTTGCTTGCGACTTCGTCCATGTAATCCCAAAAATAGTAAAAAATCATTATTCAGCGATAACGTAGCTTTTAAATGGTGAGAGTTTTTTAAATCGGCCCAGAAGTTTCCGAGCTATTTTAATACATAAAAGAAAATCTTTCCTCTTAATAATATTGGTATAGACTAGCTGTTGCTCGCGTCTTCGCCCACGTGGAGTTAAAAATAATAGCCTATGTTACTCAGTGATATCGTAGCTTTCATTCGTTTTTGAATTATTTCAATATATACAAAAATACAAATCATTCATCTTTATAATATTAGTATAGAAATAGATTAATAGAAATGTTACATAGAGTTACTGATTTTTATTTTATTCTTTGCCGTTTCATTTTTAGATTTTCTCTTCATCTTCATCAATCTTCTTATTTTGATTTCTAATATCTTTAACGCTCGTTTCATGAATTCATTTTTGTTGTCTTTTGATATGTGTTGATGTTTTTTGTTTAATATGTGGGATAAAACATCGCCCTGCTCCAATTCAACATGGCGGCTTACCTGAGAATGAATGCATAATTAGTTAAAAAATAAAATAAAACACTATTTATTGACCAAAAAATCACAGAAAAGATAAACAAAATTTATAAAACATATTAATGAAACAAAAACAAATAAAAAGATTCTTGGCCAAAAGGAGAAGACTCAGCTGATGCGGTCTCCAGCTTATCACTGAAGGCCGCGCTGGTTTTCAGCCTCCCCTTAACTCCTAGTACATGTTTCAGTTTATGACGCAGGGGCAGTTGAGATATAAGGCATTATTGCACTCATGTGTGTGAGTGTGTGTGTGTGTGGGTGTGTGTATCTGTGTATTTTTGTGTAAACTTGTGTGCGTTTGTGTGTGCGATGAAGAAAATAAATATATAGGGATACATATCATATACATACATACATACATACATACATACATACATACATAATGTTTAGTATCTAAAAATACAAATATAAGATACTGGCTGTTGCTCGCGACCACATCCGCGTGAAAAAAGCAAAGTAATAAAAAAATGCAGCTCCTGTTACTCATTGATAACGTAGCTTTTAATGGTGAGGGAGTTTCTGAAACTGTTTCTAGTTAGACAATAGTCTTTAGTTATTTTAAGAGCGGGAGTTATAGCACAACTATTGTGCGATTGTCGATTGTTTTGCAGCCAATTCAACTGTTTAGTTGCACGACTAAAAATCGAGTAGTGTGCGTACATCCATATAAGCTCATAGGAATTAAAGCGAGACTAAACAGTTGTGCGATAGTTTAGTTTCAGGTGTGTGCTCACGACTCAGTTTCAGAACTGATACCGTTTTACTTAATTTATCTTTCCATCGACATTCTTTTGCTGGACTATGTACACTTAAAACAAAAACAATAAAGAGGTTCGAATAATTTTTGACTTGCAAAATTCCTTGTACTTACTCTTTTTAGATTTGCTGAAGAAAACCTTAAGTTTGGTGAAGCGATATATTGGTCAATATCATTTTGAGACGGTAGACCCTGAAAAAAAATGTAGACAATTCTATTTACGACATCGAATCTGGATGGCTCCAAAGGCCAAAGAATGTATGTATGGATTGAGTGAAAGAGGATATTTTAGTAAGAGAGTTTTGATATAATTTAGTTTGATTAAATTATAATAAGATAGTTTTAACACTTGTGAAGTCAAGGTTAATGTTTTTAATTAAAACTCATTCACCTCTTTTATGTGACAATCCTTTGATAACACAAATTGTACTGACAAACACAGAAAAACTATTCGTATACCGATTGTTGAAAGTATTGGATACATTTTCTATTATCACTATACCGAGAAACTTTCTATTCGATTACTAAAATCGATATGAATCGATTGTGATACCTCGCCGTTTTGCTGAATATTTAATGTGAAATAAAAAATAAAAGCATGCAATCGCTTCTTTGTAGCGTTTATAAAACAAAAGAAGATTTTTTTAGTAAACAATTGAACGTTTCGTCTTCTTTTTAAACTCACGATAAAGATCAAACTATTTGTATTTGTTTGAACAAACGATTCATAAAACCTGTCAAATAATTTAACGATTGCGTGAAATTAAACAGAAATGTGACCTTAAATATATAAAAAGAAACACTAGATTCAAAAGTTTGTAGCCTTTTAAAATATTTTTTGATAATCAAGATTAGTTTGTAGTCTGTTCATGTTAAATTATTTTTAATATACGTTTAAAAATACTTCATATTGTTCTTTCTGTTATCCTTCCAACTTTTATTTCAAATATTTAAAAGTAGTTTATTCGATTGAATCAATTCTATTTTTCTGCAAAATATTTCGCCATAATTATGCACTGTGTATTTTAATTTCTTATAGAGAAGTAGACTAGTAATACGACAGTATATTTGTATATGAGACTATTTTATTATCTACTGTGTAGATTCATCATCAACTTACCTTTGTCCCAACGAAGTCGGCATATGTGCTGCTTCCATACATTTCTATCAGCCGTCTTATACGAAATCACTCTCTTAGGCATATCCTCTTTCATAAAATCTATCCATACTTTCTTCCTCTACATTTATAGCCATCCACATTCTAATATCATTTACTTTCATATTTATGTCCTCAACATCTCGACGCATATGTCTATACCACACTAAAAATTTTCTTAGATGTCGATTCACTCCAAGTAAAACAAAAGAGGTATTAAAAAATATTTTATTGTTTAAATTCCGTGAACGCTTCGTGCTCTATCAGGTATGTAAAATGTGTTTTTCCTTATTTTCTGTTGTCCTGATCTCACTTCCATTTCGGCTCTGTCAACTTTGAATGGTCGAAGTTGACGGTTTTCATTTGGCTGGAACAAAGAATAATTTTTGTTACTTATAGACCAACTTTATTTGATCGGTGCTCACTAGCGACCTCATTTAGTAATATAAAAATTCTCACAAAATTATTTTTGTATTGTATAATAAATAGATGTTATGCCTTGTTTTTTATTTTTTTTATTTTAAATGGATATGTGGGTTTTGCATATTTTCTGGCAGAACTAACTTGTTTGACTATAAACTCGCTTGGGTATATTTTGTTTGCGATTATTATTATCTTTATTTTTTTTAAGAAATGAGATAACTAATATGTTTTTAGACATGATATGATAGTGTAAGTTTAATTTAGATTTTAAATGCGTTAATTTAACTATTGTTAGAAGAAAAATTCTAGTCATTTACTGACCTTATTATGTCGCCTATGATTTCGTACCTTCTGAAGTTTCCTTTCTAAATAATCTAACTTTTCCTGATAATATTTACGTCTCTTATAATTAAGTTGTCCATCACTAAGCATATGACTTACGGGATAATAATTCTTCTGTCTCGGATCTTCATAATTTTTAGAAACGTATCTTTCATCTGGTAAATCATTTTTTCTTAAATTACGTCTATTTATTTCTTCATCGTTACGGTAGTTTTTTAGATCCCTCATTGTATTATCATGTCTGTACTCGACTATTGCGTTCATAGTTCTAGTATTTCTATCTAACAGTCTATTAAATTTTAAATTAGCATTAATATCGTATACGTTATCATTAATAGGCTTCTCTAATCGTTTCTTTAAATTACCTAAATTCTCTTCATAATCCCTGTCTTTTTCTACCAATCGATTTTGGTAATTCATCGTATCATCAAAGTTAAGAGCTCGATTGTTTTTCGTATCCCTTAAATATATTTGAGGTTCTCTTTGCGCGTTCATTAAATGTTCATTCACTCGATTTTCGTATTTAAGAAAGTTCTCTCTTTCTTCATTGATCTTACTCTTATAAGTGTTATCTTCAAGTTTTCTAGCAGATATTAAATTCTTTGGTTCATTACTTATGCGTCCGTATATCTTTCTCAGTTTGCTATCTAATATTTCTTTTTCGTTCTGGTCAAAGTTTATATGATTGACTTCTTGTTCTAAATTATCCAGTAAATGCATTACCTTTTTGTCTACATTTTCATTTTTTGAAGTAACATATATTTCAGGTATGGAATCATTTGTAAATATGTCGTCGTTCACTTTTACATATCTTTTATTTTCATCGTCGCTTGACAGAGCTGCAGTGTAATTTCTCTTCTTATTAAAATAATTGTTTACGAGGTTTTGGACTTTTGCGAAATCTTTTCTTGGTAGAACATCTTTTTTTATCAGAACCTTCACGGGTAACTTGAAATTATTGACATTTGAGAAAATACTCTTTCTTCCATTATGTTTCTGTATTGTAATTAAAAACGAGTATCTATACTATATTATAATAAAGCGTAAACACACACTTCTTTGTTGCCTAAGATGTCAGCGATTACAGCATATTTTTGAATAATTCTTTATTTATAAAAACGCCCTACACTTACGTCACGCTTTAGGTTATATATTTTCACGCCATTAAACTTAGGGGGTAAATATTTTGGATAAAAACCCTAATGTGGGAAAGAGACTATAAGTGGCTGCCAACATCAAGGAAGCAAGATTGCCAAGGTTTGTCATGTCATGTCATTTTGACATTTGCGATTCATAATTTGAAAAATGTAAATAATAACATAAAATTTTTACATTTCATGCGGATGAAGCCGCAAGGAACAGCTAGTTTTTAAAATAAAGCTAAAAATCAAGTAAATTATATTAACAGATTAAAAACGTACATATAACACTTACGTTAGCAGTTCGTACTGCATCAGAAGCTTGGGGCACGGTTTGTCTATTATCTGGTGCTAGGGAGCTTTTACCAAAATATCCGTTGTGAATTTTCCATGTGTTCTCTTTGTGGGTCAGTGCTCTGTGAAATTGAAATAAGATTTTTTTTATCTGAAATTGAATTAACAGCTTCCTAGTTATGGTTATTTTATGTATTAGTTAAATGTGTAATTTAAAATAATAAATTACAATTAATCCAAATAATCAAAGTAAACTTAGTTTTAAATTCATAAATGATTTTGATTTTACATTAATAATAGGTAAAGTAGTGCTCTGTGAAATTAAAATTAGAAAAAGTTTTAAGCGAAATTGAATTAAGCTTTCAGCCGCGACTTCATCTGCGCGTAATTAAAAAAATATAGTTAAGTTTATAGTATGCGTTCTACCAAACTATGTTTCTACATCTGTGTCAAATTTTGATCGAAATCCGTTCAGCAACTTAGGCTATAAATTATAACAAACATCCATCGCTTTCGCATTTATAATATTTTAGTAACCAGCAGTTATGATGTTTGTTACCTTGCTTGTTGCATATTGTTGCGTGCTTCACGTAAAGTTTTTTCAAAGTCACTGGTAACGTATGTCTGGAAATGTTGAATTACTTAGCAAACGACATGGTTATATGGGACGGTTTAATTCTAATTTCAATGAGTATATATCTATACTATTATAATAAAGCGTAAACACACACTTCTTTGTTGCCTAAGATGTCAGCAATTGCAGCATATTTTTGAATAATTCTTTTTTAAATAAAAAGCCCTACACTTACGTCACGCTTTAAGTTATATATTTTCACACCATTAAACTTAGGGGGTAAATATTTTGGATAAAAACCATAATGTGGGAAAGAGACCATAAGTTGCTGCCAACATCAAGAAAGAAAGATTGCTAAGGATTGTCATGTCATGTCATTTTGACATTTGCAATTGATAATTTGACAAATGTAAACAATAAAATAAAGTTTTTATAATTTCACGCGGATAAACCCGCACTCGAACAGCTAGTTTATTATATGGTCGAATAGTGTACAATATTACCTCTTTCCCGTGAATACTGTTCTCACCATTATCGTTACTGAATATATCTATATTTTCATATTGTTCGTCGGTATCATTATTATATCTGAAAAAATATGTTTTCATTAATCCGTATGTCAATTATTTATCTATTAACTCAGGTGTGCACCTTTGACTAAACTATCGCACAACTGTTTAGTCTCGCTAGTCTGTCTCGCGTCAAAAGTTTTATTAGTTATAGTATTACTAGCTTTCATCCGTATCGAATTAAAGAAAACAAAAGTGACTAAGCCTATGTGCCATTTCATCGAGATCCATTCAGCAGTTTAGGCTACAAAGTCAGACAAACATTCGTCCATTTCTATATTATTATAATATAGTGAGATTTTATAGTATTAGTAGATTGTGTTTATCTCTGAATATAGGTGTTCATCTATTCTATACGTATAATAAAATTCGAGTGTCTGTTTGTAATATAAAAAAATCCAGATTTCGGGAAGATAATGTATTTGTGTTGCTGATAACGAAAATCGCATTTAAAATATTTTTGTCTGTCTGTCTATCTGTCTGTCTGTATGTCCACAAGCCGCGTTTGTTCCGGGTAATCTCCGAATCGGCTGGGCCGATTACTACCGGATTTTCACTGAAAGGTAGCTGGCTGCTTTTTTATTTTAATATTGCGTAGACGATGTCGCGGGCAACAGCTAGTGTTTAAACTAAACTCTTAAGTGTATTTAAAATGGTTTACCTTCGGTTTTTCAGTTTATGAAGGGGCGCGTCCTCCATTGCAATAATTGGCAATAAAACGATGGGTGGGACACAGTTTTTTCCATTGCACGTAGGTTTGTTTTTAGGAAACGCTGGAATAAATAATAATGTAACTAGGATGTTTCATTTACAATGCGTAAATCTATACTTCTATACTATTATAATAATTATTTTTTCAATAAAAAGCTTTACACTTACGGCACGCTTTAGGCTATATATTTTCACGCTATTACACTTAGGGGGTAAACAAATTGGATAAAACCCTAATGTGGAAAATAGACCATAAGCTGCTGCCAACATCAAGGAAGCAAGATTGCCATAGTAAGGTAATTGGTATTTTGACATTTGCAATTGAAAATTAGACAAATGTAAACAACAAAATAAAGTTTTTACAATTTCATGCGGATGAAGCCGCACTGGAACAGCTAGTTTTTAATAATAATGGGAAAGGATTCTCACGTCTATAATTAAAACTTTCGGTGCATAAACAGTCTTCGTCCTCGTCGAAGCCGGGAGGACAGCCGCATTGTGTTCCCGGTGGAGCGTCTATCGGAGGTTCTGTGTTGTACACTGAAGTACCGGGTGTCGGCCGAGCAGAGAAATTGCAGATCACTTGGACAGACTAAAAATATATTTACACTGGTTGTATGTGTATCGGCAAGGGGAGAGTTGAGGCAGATAGTAGGTAATTGAGGCAGGTAGTAATTCCCCTGAATATTTGATATTAGGCCGTTCCCTAATGCAAACTGGATGTTCGCTCCAATCCCCCAGATGTTAAATAACGTATCGCTCTCTTAATCCGACTTAAATTCGTAAATCGAACGTGTTGAATCCCAACTGAACTCGGGTAACGAAATATCGTTTGTCACATCCCTAACCTTGCCGTTTATCGGTTTGGTCGCATCGTTTCTTTCGCATGAGAAATGCTTAAACCTGTTTCATCCGACCCGAATTATCGGATATACTTGTAAATCTAATTTTATAGATTTTCAAGTGATTTTTTAATTTAAAAATAGAATATGTGTTCTTTCAGACTACCCTCCACATCTATGCCAAATTTCATCCAGATCCGTCCAGCCATTTAGGCTACAAACTCTAGCAAACATCCATCCATCCATCTAAACTTTCGCATTTATAATATTAAAGTAAGATTAGTAAGAAGTAAGATTAAGATAGTAGTAGACTCCCTTAGTGATCAATTAACGATTCTGGGTGCAGTTAGTACTTACATTATAACTCATAGCAGCAAAGTTATTTCTATACGTGTATTCGGTGTAGGCAGAGATGCCGCAGCCCATGTGCGTCGCGTGGCCTGTCACCATCTCTAGGTACAATTTTCCAGCGTGTTTTGTTGGATGTCTGTAAACGTTCAGATTATTTATTATAAGTTAGTTAAAGAGGGTGTTTCCCGTTTTGTGTTAGAGCGGGCGCACACCGTTGACTAAACTATCGCACGACTGTTGTGCGATTGTTACACAGCCAATTAGACTGTTTAGTACAAATAAAACGAGTAGTGTGCGCACCTACATATAAGCTCATAGGAATCAAAGCGAGACTAAACGGTGACTTTATCTGACAGTGACGTTATTTTTAAAGCTATCTGAGGCTCTATGAGCCAGTGGTGGGACAGGCCCTTAATATAAATAGAAAGATAATTAGATGAGAGAATACTTACTGGAGCCAATCAGGATAGTTCATTATCATATCAGGTGAGACGGATGTCTTCTGGATGTACCATGACTTTGTGCTTTGCTTGATAGCGTAAATTAGCTTGTCTTCAGTCAGACCAGCTACATTATCATCTCCACTGGGAAACGTTCTTGATATTGAATTCCAATCAGGATAAGTATATCTAACTAATCCAGCGGTTTGTCCGGGATCGGGGAATGTTTCTGAAATGTATTCCATATTATAGTTAACTAGTGGCCAGCCTCTATTTATAATGCTAATACGAAAATATGTTTATTTACGTCATGTTAGTAACCTCTAAAAATATTAGTATTTCTCTATTATATTACACATGTATTGTACATATAAACCTTCCTAGTGAACCACTATCTGTTTAAAAAATAACTGCATCAAAATCCGATGCGTAGTTTTAAAGATCTAAGCGTACGAGTACATAGGGACAGACTGATAGCGGGATGCAAGTTTGTTTTATACTAACTGCAATGAAGATAAATTAGTAAAATGAAGTACGTTTATTTTAGTACGTTAAAAGTTTGACGCTGGCAAATTGTTGCGATTATGATACTGTGGTTTACCTTTCACGCAATTCATCCATCTCTTTCTAGGTCTACCTCTACCGGTGTACCTCCACGTTCATAACTAACGTCCTTCTTGTTACATGCGATTCATCCCTTCTCATAACATGCCCATACCACGCTAACCTTTTACTCCTTATTTTCTCAACCACTGGGGCTACTCTCAAACTTCCTCTAATATACTCATTTCGTATCTTATCCAATCGTGTTATCCCACACATCCATCTTAACATTCGCATTTCCGCCACATGTATTCTCCTTTCCTTCGTCCCTTTTACTGACCAACATTCAGATCCATACATCATGACAGGTCTTACGACGGTTTTGTAATTTTTCCCCTTTATTGTATTATATATTTAAATTAAACAATCATGATCACTTACTATGAACTATAAAAATCTTAACATTACAAATTCATTTCAGCTCAAATACCTGTACCCTTTTAGACCATGGCTAGCGCCTGGCGAAAATTTTTCGCAAATTATGGTTATTGAAACATTGCTTGAAGCAATAAATAGAAAGAACTTGTACCGATAACCGCGTGGTGGTACATATTTATGTTGCAACATATGACGTTAACATCCATACTATATATGATCATTGGTTTTTTGTTGTAAGTATTTAAAGCATACTTACTTGTTGCGCGACAAATATCGTGCCTCAGAACACACTGGTTGGCCAAAACTTGAGCAAATGTTGCTAATTCTTCATCCCATTGCTGTAAATGTTAAAATCGTAAATTTTATTAATCTTACTGATGTTATAAAAGTATAAGTTTAGATGGATGGATGTTTGCTAGAGTTTTTATAAAAATAAAAAAATATAAAATAGTATGTAGCCTAAACGGCTGAATGGATTTTGATGAAATTTCGTATGGATGCAGAGGAGAATCTGGAAGAACACATAGGCTACTCAATTTTTTTTAATTCCACGCGAATGGAGTCGCGGGTGAAAGCTAGTAGTTAATATATAAAACATCTGCAGTATTAAGACTAGTACATATTTAACTTAACGTTTATAATTTTTTATCTATGTTACGAGAATGTAATTTTATCCTTACCAATCTAAGCATGCCAAAGCCTTTAGGCAATGGACTTCCATCCTTCCCCTTTTCCCTGCCCAAGGCAACTTTACTTCTTATACTGAAAGGAAATTATTGCTCATAGAATAATATTACGAGTTAGAGCGGGCGCACACCTTTCACTAAACTATCGCACAACTGTTGTGCGATTGTCGATTGTTTGGCAGCAAATTCAACTGTTTAGTTGCACAACTAAAGGTGTACGCTCTTAAACACATTTATACAAGTACAAGTAGATTGTAATTAACTACTTTTTTATGAAATGTACAAAAATATACATATATAAGAAAATATTAATCTAACACATAATTAGTAATGAAATTAAATTTCATTGACAAACATTCTTGCAATTTTAGACTCCATTTTACTTAAAGGCCAAAAGTAAAATGGAGTTGTTATCTAGAAAAAGACGCTTGTATTTTCCAAAGTTAAACTGAATTTACAATTAGATATATAATAACCGACTTTTGTATTAACATATTTATTAATTGGAATTCTATAAAATCACTTACGCATTTGATATTTCTAGAAGTTTCGATGCTAAGGTTGGAGTTATCGTGATGTTCGGCGAGTTGAGACAGTGTGGTCCCAGTTCTTTATCCTGGAAAGTGAAATATTTACAAATAAATTAAACAAATACAATTTATCTATACACCAGGTTTTAGATCGAACTATCAATCGTCACTCTTCTTGTTGGCTTGTAGTTTATGGTCCTTTTACCACATGAAGGTTTTTTCCAATTTATTTACCCTTATGTTTAATAGCGTGAAAATATATAGCCTAAAGCGTGACGTAAGTGTAGGGCTTTTTATTAAAGAAATCATTATTCTAAAATATGCTGTGATTGCTGACATCCTACGTCACAAAGTAGTGTGTGTTTACGCTTTATTATATTAGTATAGATATACGTATAAGTATAGAAGTGTAGATTTACAGCTAAATATTACCTTATCATAGAACATACACATTACATGTGTCCCTTCCTTGCAGTACTGCATCTTTGGACAGTAATCAGAGACGTAGATGCTCTTTTGATTGACTGCATCTAGAACTCGAGAGCATTCCAACTCATCCAATATCGATAAATATATCAGAAGAACTGAGCATGTCTGAAAAGAAAAAAAACACTTTACAAAAAAATTCAGTTCTGTTCTGTGTATAATCTATACTAATATTATAAAAAGGAAAGAGATGTATTTTTGTATGTTTTGAAATAACTCAATAACTACTGGGTCGAATTAAAAAATTCTTTTATCATTAACAAGCTACATTATCATTGAGTAACATTGGCTATATTTTTCGTTATTATTTTAATCACGTGGACGAAGTCGCGTGCGACAACTAGTGTATTATAAGGTAAAGGAGCCTCCATCTTATTAATATCATAAATATGGTTGTTTGGATGGATGGATATTTGTTAAAGTTAGTAGCTTAAACTGCTAAATAATCTCAAAATTTGACATAGATGTAGAGGATAGTCTGGAAGAACACATACATAGGCGACTTTCTTTTGTTTTTATTAATTCCTCGCGGACGGAGTCGCGGGTGAAAGCTAGTTGTATATTAACGATACTTACCCAGGAAAACATTATAACATATCTATATATTTCATTATAATCTTTGATAAATTGTCGCCGTCATAGAATTCAAAATCCACAACATCGTTTCATTGTTCCTCGCTGGGTTTTATAATTTCCACGTTGTTAAACTCTCAAATATCTAAAACATGTCAAATAACAATGTTTTTATCTATAAAAATATTCGAAATTGTAAATCGATGATACTAACATTTTTATTTTTATTACTCTATTGTAAATACCATAGATACGAAAATTGTATATATAAATTCAAATAAAAAACTCGAATAATCTCACTAATATTATAAATGCTAAAGTTTAGATGGATAGATAGATGGATGGATGGATGTTTGTTAGAGTTTGTAGAATAAACGGCTAAACTGATCTCGATGAAATTTGGCATAGACGTAGAGGATAGTCTGGAAGAACACATAGGCTACTCACTTTTGTTTTTTTTTAATTCCACGCGGACGAAGTCGCGGGCGAAAGCTAGATTCTTTATAAATTGGTATTATAAGAAGCTTTAATCAGAAACCTTGTTAGGTGAAAAGCAAAAATCTAAACAAAGGCATCGACTTTCTGGCCAAAACAATTACAGGTGTTGCTGCGATATGGATGTTTAAAAACGCCTCCTACTTAGATGTAGGGCATTAGAATACAATTGAATTAAGAATAATTTAAAAGGAAATATTATATTAACCTAAATTAATACAACTAAAGAAAATAATAATCATGAAAAAGTTAAAATGGATGGGTGGATGTTTGTTAACGTTTGTAGCCTAAACTGAACGGATCTCGATGAAATTTCGCATAGATGTTGATGATATTCTGGAAGAGCACATTGGCTACTTACTTTCGTTTTTAATACGTCGGAGTCGCTGGCGAAAACTAGCATAGAATATTATAATATACTTACTTATATAATGTTCGTAAGATACAGGTTTCTTACCACGATTGAATAGTTTAGGTATAGATATATAGATAGGTATCCCCGTATCTTACGAACATTACATTTGTAAAAACCACGACAGTTTAAAGTTATATATTATACTTACTTGTAATATGATAATATACTTTGGAATAAAATATATTAACGTAAGCACGATCACTTTTTCATTTGTTTACTGTACAACCACCGTCCAATGTAAAGTATGAACTGCACAATTGATAACATCTATAAACGCACTGCACCAGTATCAAGAATACCGTATTGTTTATCTTCCGTATTGTAAAAAGGAATAACTTTCCCACATTAGAATAAAAAAGTAATACTAGAACGTCGCCCTTTAGCTACTTTTTTCAAACAGCCAGCATTGAGTGTTCGAGAACAATAGTGTTTTGTGTTTCTATTTCGATAAACTTTGCCCATAGTTTATAAAAGTAGTTCTTCTCGATTTTAACTTGTATGTGCCAACGACTTGACTGATGACAATCTGTACCAATGATGATCTTAATTATATTCATTATAAATGTTGTTTTAAAATTATCATTAGCAACTGACGCGCACGTAAGTTATCAATCGTTAATTTATTTACACCTAAATTATTTTAATTTTAATGTTTCAGTTTTATTTTGATATCTTATTTAATTATTTCATTAATATACGGTTCGAGAACATTCTGGTTAGATACGCAATTGTTTTGGCATAAAGCGAAGCGTATCTTTAAATGAAATCCTTCTAAGAATCTCCTAATCTTCATTTGTTTTTGAAAACATTCTTCGCCTTAAATTCACAAACGTATCAAAACATCTCGTTGTCCCTGTCTTTTGTTAAGAGAATGAGAGAGAGGATAGAAGTGGTTTCTAATGTTGTCTATCTTCTGGTTTCTGCGTAGGTTTTAGGTTTTAGAAGAAACCAGTATACCTTTGAATAGATCTTACTAATATTATAAATGCGAAAGTTTAGATGGATGGATGGATGTTTGTTAGAGTTTGTAGCCTAAACGCCTGAAGGGATCTCGATGAAATTTGGCATAGATGTAGAGGATAGTCTGGAAGAACACATAGGCTATTTGCTTTTTTTTTTAATTACGTGCGGACGGAGTCGCGGGCGAAAGCTAGTGTAAAATAAATGTTTGAGAATCGCTGAGAGAGAAGGATTGCGTTCCATCAACGGCGAACCCAAACGCATTAGAAACCAAATTAATTTGTTGTAATCAATCGTTAGTAATTAACGCTTCGCTTTTACTGAATCAGCTCAATGACTATAGTAATGAAGTTGATCTATTTTTACCCTATTAAAAGTACTACAGGGCTGACCCTGCTTACAGTTCGATCTACAATCAGACAGTTTTTAAATAATCAGACCAACGAATATCAGGTTCTAGCGTTTTTTTTTATAAATTTAAGATGCTTTAAGGTATTTCAAAACATTCTTACGCATTTTTCTTATTATTTTTAAATTTTCCAGAATTCGGCTATCGATCAAAGAAATCATACTGTCTTCAAGCCAACATCCTATTTCACAGAAATGATGTCCGTAAGTGTTAATGTATTATATTTAATTGACCCTAAAATTGATGTCTTCAAATATTTGGAATTAAAGTGATGAAATCCAAAAGTTACATTATAATTGTTACTATATTTTAAACTAATTTCAAATCTGTTTCCAGTTATATCCACAGCTACCGACGAAAAATGTAAGTTACTTCGAGAAATCGGAAAATTTACTACGTCTGCCCAAGAAATACTACGAAGATAGGAAGAGGAAACGAAAAACGATAAAGAAATTACCAAAGAGAACTGTACAGAAGATAATTAAAAAAAGCAAAACCAAATATAGAAGAAATTTTAATCTAGCGACGATGCAGCCAACACAAGTATCGAATTTAATAGACAAATCATTCTCAGTACTAGTAAATAACGAAGTAACAACACAGATGAACTTAAGAAAGAAATCAAGGAAGAATTTGAAGTTAATGAGATATCCAATGCCATTCCAAAAGCTACCTTTTCACTATAGATATAAGAGAGATAATGATAGGGATGTTTATATTTTAAAAGATTTAGATGAAATTCAATTTCTTAGTGATGAAGACGGCTATGATGTTGTAAAGGCACATGTTAAGAATTATTGGTAAATCTGTTTGGTTATTGTATTTAAGTTTGTTTATTTTTAATTATTGAAGGAACAATGTAATGTAGTTCTGTATTGGTTATTTTTTTAACATTGAATATTGTTGAGCATTTTTTTTCTTGTTTTATTTCTTTTACACTTTGATCAGTTTTATTTACTTTTCCTTCGTCTGTTATTCTTTTAACTTCTGTGGATTATTTAAATCCTATTGCAACAGAAAAATTCTCCGTGGATTAAGGGTAGGCAACGCATCTGCAATTGCGGATGTTTATGGGCAGCGGTCGCTTTCCATTTCGGTGGATTCAGGTGGCCGCTTGCTCATTTGCCACCTTATAAATATAATATTATAAAAAAAATAGTAAGATTTATGAGGTTTTTGATTATTTGTTAGTTCGATTGAATTGATATTAGTTTAGTTTTACAAAACACCTAGACAGAGAAAGGTTACTCTGATTTTTTCAAACAGAATTAGATGGACTGCAACATTTTTTTGTTTAGTAGTTTTGGCGTTTGAAACCTATAGTAAGTGGTTTGACAATAATTTGTATTTTGCTCGTATAAATATTAAAGGTGTTATTTTGTTAAACTTATTGCTTACGTGAGTTAACTTGACCTATATTTTGTTGGCAACGTTTCTATTTCCTTGTGCCAAATGATAACGGCTATGATGCTTCGAGCATGTTACGATTTTGGTTTAAATTGTATTCTATGTGTATTATTTTTTATTGTTTATAATTTCAATCAATTATAATGAAATGTACTATTAATTTCTGAATTTAAGTACATTCTAAAAATTTCCTATTTATCTATAAGAAAATTAAATTTACTTATTAAAATAATACTAATCTATACTATCTATATTATTATTATAAAGAGGAAAGATTTGTATTTTTAGATTTTTGTACGTATTAGATTCATGTAAAAACTACTGGGTCGATTTTGAAAATTACAAAGGTAGTTTATCTGTGAGTAACATAGGCTACATTTTTTATTATTTATTTCACGCGGACGAAGTCGCGAGCAACAGCTAGTTCAAAATATAGTAGTAAATGGTAAATTAAAAACGAATTTATTTATTAAAATAATAATTTATTAAATATTCGTTCAATGCACTGAGTATTAAAAAATACTATATCTATAGTAAATTATAACTAATAGATACTATTTACATTTCACTTATAAAGTATACCAAGAAACCGATTATAATATATCGGTTTTACAAAATTAACAAAAACTATTTTAGTAATTTTTCCAAAATTACAAAATGACTTGCAGCAAAACAGCGCTGCATTTTTTTACATTCATAATCAGTCTTCAAGCGCTTTCCGCTTTAATTTCTTCGCCACCGTTTTTGTTCCTGAATTCCCAACCTTGGTACGCGAGGTCCTGAGGGCTTGATTCATGGTCCCTGAACGCGATGCCATTTGATCCGTATTTATGAGGGTTCTGGAATAATAGGGAATTATTAATACCTTTGTTAGTTTTGTTCGTACATCTTGAAGGTTTTGTACTATTGTTTATGAGGTTAAATGTGGATACATGATTATTATGTACACGTATGTGTAAATAATAAATGGTCCAATACCATTTTTTGTAAAAATAAATTTAGACCATTTTTTTTAATAACAAAAGGTGGCAAACGAGCAAGCGGCCACCTGAATCCACCGAAATGGTAAGCGACCGCTGCCCATAAACATCCGCAATTGCAGATGCGTTGCCTACCCTTAATTGACGAAGAAGAAAACACACATAAAGAGGATATATTCCTCTTCCTATGCGTCTCCTCCACCGTCAAACGCACTTTTCCTTCCCATCCTTTCCTCTTAAGAAAAGGGTGGAAAGGGAAAGGGACTAAAATTAGACCTCCGGTACCACACTCATCAGACGAAACACGGAATTGCTTTCACTTCACGCCTGTCTTCTGTGTGGTCGTGGTATTACACCGGGCGAGCCGGCCCATTCGTGCGAAGATGTTAAAGCAGACTCTACCACTGTTAAATTACATTTAAGTTATTATAAGTTCGTGTATTCGGTTAAAATCTAAATATAAGTCTGATTGGATTTTAATTATTCCGACCACTAAAGTATACAAACTTACATCTTAAAGTGTGTTAATAGCGGTCTTTTGTTATTATTCCTTATTATTATAAATATCGCATTATAATAAAATAACATGCCAAAGAAACATTTCAATTCCAATCAATAATTTCTCAGAACATTAACAAGAAGTACAACTAAGGTCAGACATTACTGACGCATTTAAACTGCAAAGCAAGCACATACAAAAAAAGCATAAAGGTGGGGCCTTGGGAGGTCGCCGTACATCGCTATACCCTAACGCTGGTATTAACTACAAGTTATTTACTTACGGGATAACTTTCGTATTGAGCGTAATGTGGTGGACTTTCTCTATAAGGGCCATGGATGCCGATACCAGCTGGAGAGTATTGAGGCCCGGAGTAGTGGTTGGAGGAGAATGGTGAAGTGAGGTTAGGCTTGCAAAACTTGAAGTAGCCAATGACGCCTGGAATAAAAACGTTGCATTAGTGGAAATGTTCAATAGCTAGGTGTTGAAATTGTGGAGCAATCTGATATCTGTGGTATTTACCAATATAATGTGAACCTTCTTGCATTATTAAAGTATAGTCTGTTTTATCATGATAATCATAATAAAAGGTTCAGTAGTATCTAATTATGTATGTCTATTGTAAAGATACAGGATAACTCTTTTCACAATATTGTTTTGGTTTGGATCTTTTTTCAATAGTTGTTCTAAATTTTCATTGTCAACTTGGCCTTGTCCCTATTGAGGGTCGGCAATAAGTGCTGCTCCATACATCTCTATTAATAGTCATATCTGAATTCTCTCCCTTCTTAGCATGTTGCTGTTGTTAGTGGTTCTAAATTTGAATTACATCAGATTTTTCGTTGAAACTAGATGATATTTACCTGGTACAATAAGAGCCATGAATCCTAGGAATTTCTTAAAGCTCGCGAGACCTAGGATGAGAGGAAGGAAGAGTAGCAGCTTCAGCTTGAACAGCTTGAGGATCAGCAGCATAGGAATTATCAGTTTCTTCAGCTTGTGACGACCTGTAAATAAAAATTAAACGGTCTTGTTATTTTTTTAAGGTTTTATTGGTAGGAATTTTTACGTTGGTGAACATTGATTTTTTTAATGGATTAGATTTGTTTTGCAATCTAATTGTGCATGTTTTTCAAACTCAGCAAAGTTTTGCTTTGTATTGCCTTTTATTTAAGCCGTTTAGGAAACTTTAGATGCTCTCGTAATTTTATCTTTCATGCAGAAAACAATGCTTTGTATTGTAATAGATTTATTTAGACAATTATTCTTTAAGAACTCACGGAAGGGTGCTTTCTTGTCTTCGATGATATCGACTTCATCTGCGATCTGATCTAAGAAACGAGGGGCAATGACTCCGTTAGATGTGACGTCATCATCTAATTGCATCTCCAGTGCTGTAGACCTTAAGAACCTGGAAAATGAGAAAAAAATAACAATACTACATCATCATCAGCCTTTATCTGTCCACTACGTATATCTGCGGACGGTCTACGTCCAATATTCTACGAAAAATCATAGTTTTTCGCTACAATGTTCTCTTCTAAATATAATTGAAAGTTTGGCTTTTATAATTCTACATTGTTTTAAAAAGCAATACGATGGCATTTAGAGTGCCATTCCTGTTTCTGCCTTGGCACGTATTAACGGAAATGTCGCCAGTAACAAGGAGGTCAAGCCAATTCATTTGCATAAACTGATGCTAACATTCGACTGTTATTGCGCTTGTTTACTCCAATTACCAACTTAACAGGCCGCAAGTAGATGTTTAAGCTCTCTGGATATCAATATCCAATTACTTTTAAAATGAGTTTCTTTATTTTGTTCCTAGTATTAAGATAATCAAGAGACCAAAAAAAAAAAGATTGTGAGTCCATTGTTTCAAAAATTGCTTCATTTCGTGTTACTTGATTGTATGATTTTAATTAATTTTCAATAAAGTCAAGTGTTACTCACGATCACTAATGTTTGCTTGCAATTTATTGTGTAAAGATTAAATTGCACATTTCGTTTAATTAGTTTGTCTACAAATTTAAATCCAATCATGATAATAATCCTGTTCTGAAGTTATGAAAAAATCTTATTATACTAATATCATAAATGCGAAGGTTTAGATGGATGGATTGATGTTTGTTAGAGTTTGTAGCCTAAACGACTGATCGAATTTCGATGAAATTTGGTATGGATGTAGAGGATAGTCTGGAAGAACACATAGGCTACTCACTTTTGTTTTTTTTTTAAATACACGAGGAGGAAGTCGCGGGCGAAAGCTAGTAACTATATTATAATTTCTACTTAGTATATGAGCAAAATTCAATCACAAAACCATGTCTTAGTAAAAATAATATTATTGTAAAAGACATGAACAATTGTATTCACCTTTCAATTTTCCTCATTCCAAATTTGACTAGTGAATCCCAATCCGTGTCTTCGCTGCGCGGCTGCGAGCTCAGCTCTGGAGGTTCATGTGCCAGCGCGCGAGCCTGCGACTCTACCTTCACCAGAACTGCATTGTCTGATAATCTGAAAATGGTATTACAATTATTAATCTTTAGGACAATCTTTGGAAGTTGCTTCAAAGAATTAAATCATACTTCATACTAATATTATAAATGAGAAAGTTTAGATGGATGGATGTTTGTTAGAATTTGTAGTCTAAACGGCTGAACGGGTCTGATGAAATTTGGTACAGATGTAGAGGATAGTCTGGAAGACCACATACGCTACTCATTTCTGTTTTTTTTTAATACCACGCGGACGGAGTTGCGGGTGAAAGCTAGTATTGATATAAACGCTAAGTCTAATTAGCGGTCGCACACCTTTGACTAAACTATTGCTCAACTGTTGTGCGATTGTCGATTGTTTCACAGCCAACTCAACTGTTTATTTGCACAATTGAAAAAGGAGTGTGCACACCTCTATATAAGCTCATAGAAATTAAAACGAGACTACACAGTTGTGCGATAGTTTAGTTTCAGATGTGCGTACACTCTACATAATACTGTTCAAGCCATTTGAATTTTGTTTTGTCATACTTTCATTTCTGCTATTATAATTTCTACACACTTGTATGCTTGTTTGTCAAAGAAATCATCGAATGATCTCAATGCTTGTGCTTTGAAGCAATCGGCCAGGTCACCGTTGATGCACTGCTGCGTCGCTTGCTGGATGTATGGGTCTTGGTCCTCGCCGAGACCGATCCAATCAAGAAGTCCTCGCCCGGATGCTTGTGGCTGGAAATTTTAGAATTTGTATCATTGAAATATTGTTTCGTGTAATACAAAATTTTATTATTTACGGCAGACTGTTGAATTGTTTATTAAACTAAAGTTCTTACAAACTACTTGAATTATTATTATCTCTTGTTAGAAGGTATCTCTAAAGGGGCTCAAGGAAACTCGATGAAATTTGTGACGTATATCTTTTTAAAATTATCTTTTTAAAATTCACCTACTATGTTTTTTTTTTATCTGTCCTAAGGAATTATATTGTACTAGCTTTCGCCCGCGACTCCGTCCGCGTGGGATTAAAAAAACAAAAGTGAGTAGCCTATGTGTTCTTCCAGACCATCCTCTACATCTGTACCAAATTTCAACGAAATCGGTTCAGCCGTTTAGGCTACAAACTCTAACAAACATCCATCCATCCATCTAAACTTTCGCATTTAATTATAATATTAATTAGTAAGAAGTAAGATTGTTGCAATTATTTTAACAAAACTAAACTTCGTTAAGATACGTCATTTTGCTATTGTTAACTAAAATGATGATAAAACGATTGACTAAAAGCAAAAAGTGGAGGCTTTAAAATTGTGTTTCAGTGTTTTTACTCGCATCGTCCACGGTAAAAAAAAGTTTAGTGCACAACGTATATGAACTTTTTATCGTACGACGGGAAAATCTGCTGTAACACTTTTATGGATTGAATATTTTCTTTTTACTACTACAATTTTTTTTTATTACGTATTTACATTTTTTTAATAAACCTTCTTAAATATAGTGCGTACGGATATCTGGCCAATGGGTCAGAACATTTTGTCGGTCTATAATTGATTAAAACATCTATCATTTTTGTCTTCTAATATACCGTTGCGTACTAAAATACACATACATATTGCTATCTCAATTTTTCCGCCGAGAGTAATAGAGATGACATGTCTATTCTCACTCACCGATCGTCCATTGTCATTGCCGAAATTCAAAGACCTGCCTTCTATATCTTCTTTGGGCGGCTGATCTGGTAATCGTATACCGCCATCTCCTTTAGATTGCAGCGCTAATGCAGCAATAACCAGCATGAACCACCTAGCTTGGTACATTGTTATAGTAATCCTGAAACAAAGAAATAATCATATATGAATCTTATAAAGTAAAACAATAATAAGAAATGAAAAAATATAGCCTATGTTACTCACAGATAAATTACCTTTCTAACGGTGAAAGAATTTTTAAAATCGGCCCAGTAGTTTTCGAGCAAATTTTTTAGTAAGTTTTTCTCTTTATAATATTGGTATAGATATATATAGGAGTAGTATAGAAAATCGGTTTTCCTGACCTTCGCGTCATGTTCTACTAAGCCACGTTTTATGTATTCCTGATGGTTTGTATATATTGAAACACTAGTTGTTGCTTGCGACTTCGCCCGCGTGAAATTAAAAAATAATAAAAAATACAGCATATGTTACTGATAACGTAGCTTTCTAATGACGAAAGAATTTTTGAAATCGGCTAAGTAGTTTTTGAGTTATTTCAATACATATAAAAATACAAATCTTTCCAATTCATAGTATTAGTATAGACAATTTAATCGATGCATAACTGTGGGCTTTTACAGGCGATACTACAAAACAGTTGTCTTGCTCATTTTCTTTCAAAAAGCTGAAACAACATGTTTTATACAAGCGTTTAGGGAGTAACCTATTGTTAGATACCGAACGTAAATAATGTTACACTAATTTCGTTGTTGAACGTAATTTTTGTTACACTCACGACTTTATTCCCAATTGAAATGTAAATCTTTTACATTCTTTCGTAAATTTTCCTCGTTTTTCATTTTACTCTTCACGTTTTCTGATTCCTCTAGTAGCGTGCATTATTGTTGATAGTGTAAATTAGTTCTTAATGCTTGGTAATAAAGTTTACAATCTTATCGGTTGTTAAATATTTCCATTTATTACTGTCAACGGTAGAAAGTGCGGCACATGCTTTATGTCACGATGTTCTCAAATGCTATGGATGATTGCGTTTTACGTATTTGT
Source organism: Papilio protenor (assembly GCA_029286645.1). Lineage (NCBI taxonomy): Eukaryota > Metazoa > Arthropoda > Insecta > Lepidoptera > Papilionidae > Papilio > Papilio protenor. The sequence goes on along the minus strand of JAGSMZ010000010.1, from coordinate 379,300 downwards.
GATGTGAAAATAAATAAAGCAAATGTGAAAATAAAAAAAAAACACTTTTCACAGATTAAAAATTATTCCGTTCAAACATTTCTATTTCAAATAGATTAAAAAAAAATACTGGCTACTATTAAAGTTCACAAACAATTAATAGAGTGAAATTTGAAAATGGAATGTTTGCGCGCTATACGTGCGAGCGAGACGCACAACTTTCGGTTGCGAACTGGCGCAAACGCACGTAATGGCCACCGGTAACGGTTAGCGACAGTTTTGGCGCGCGTTCGACAAAAACAAAACGCCTATTTGAATACTAAACAATATAAGAGAAGAATTCAATAAAAATAATTGTGAACTTATTAATTACTATTCTGTACTAATAAGTTGACATTTTTAAGTGTCGAACATTTCGGTAGAAGGCAACAGAACGTGGCTTTATATACCTGATGCTTGGATTTCAAATAAAAATGTGCTCAACAAATTAACAAGCTATAAACGTTCTACTGGGCTTTAAAATCAAGTAGATTTAAAGAAATACACAATGAAATGGAAAAAACTAACCGATTTATTAAAGTTAACATTTTAATTCCATAGATGGCGTTAGTAGTCACAAAATATTTTCTCCAGAATAGATATTTGGAAATCCTAACGTAACTGTAGGTAAATCAAACAATAGACAGGGAAGTCAATACCGTGAACAGTAAAATTTACATCCAAAGTAGTTCCTTTGTGTTATTTGAACGAGTTCAAGTGAAAGCATTTCCACAGCCAAAACCATCAATAGTACTTATAGTCCACTTACATTAGCTATTTGTAAAGATTTAAAGTTTATTGGAATTACCTTTTAGTTAGAAAATGTACCAAAGACTAGAAAGACTGGTAAAAGAGTTCAAAAACAAATATTAAAAAAAACTAGCTGTTCCCTTGCGACTTCATCCGCATGAAATTATAAAAAACTTTATTTTATTGTTTACGTTTGTCAAATTATCAATAGCAAATGTCAAAATGACATGACATTACATGACAAACCTTAGCAATCTCTCTTTCTTGATGTTGGCAGCAACTTATGGTCTCTTTCCTACATTAGGGTTTTTATCCAGAATATTTACCCCCTAAGTTTAATGGCGTGAAAATATATAGCCTAAAGCATGACGCAAGTGTAGGGCTTCTTATTAAAAAAAGAATTATTCAAAAATATGCTGTAATTGTTGACATCTTAGGCAACAAAGAAGTGTGTGTTTACGCTATATTATATTAGTATAGAGTATAGATAGATTATTTCAACGACTGGCTATATCACCATTAAATGTAAGATACGGGAAAAAATAGTTTTTTAATTTCGTCGTAGGAAAGTTTTGACATTGTCATTCTGAGCAGCTGAGCTCGTCTCGTGATTTAAATGAATAATATGAGTACTTGAAGTAATAGTAACTTCGTTGAATGCGGTATTTATTATTTATATTTAATTGACATGGAATCAATTATTTAAGTATAGCTGTTGCGCGCGACTTCGTCCTCGTAAATTGAAAAATAATGAAAAATAGCTTTTACTTACAATACATACAAATCTTTCCTCTTTATAATATTAGTATAGATAGGAATAACGAAGTATTCATGATTATAATTGTCATGAAAAATGAGACATCATTTTTATTTTTACTTGGTGACCTGAGGGTCTATCACGAATATTTGCTTGACAGTTGAACGTATTACGAGCCATCCACATACTTTCTTAACACTTTCTGGTTTATGTCCCCATCGTCTCGTCGCATAACATGTCCATACCACGCTAACCTTTTGCTTCTCAATTTCTCCACCACTGGCGCTACTTTCAAACTTCCTCTAATACTTACTCATACTGGTCAATCGCCCGATTAACGACCGATTAACAGTCTATGCGAGGCAGTTAGTGATCACGCGTAATATTAGATTTGTCATGTCCTCAAAATTTAAACCGTTCCGTTACTTTATTATGAAATGCGTTACATAATGTCAATTTTGAATGCCTCATCCATTCAGCGTATGATTCATAGCTCTGTGCGACCCAGAAACAAAGTACCCTCTGTTTAGGATAGGAAACTTTCTCTTAAATACTAAAGACATTTTTCAAGTAAATTCCTGACGTCCTAAGTTTTTTTTTTTGGAATTGTTTTGCGCCAGACTTTTTGCTCAATGGATTTTTTGTAACTGGTAACTAAAGCAACCATAAGTAATTTAGTTCATATATTTGTAAAGTAAATTTCGATATTAAAATTCATTTGTACATTGGTTCATTTCTCTGTGTAATGGGGTGGAGGTGATCTGATCTTTCAATTAACATATAAATATTTTATGTACCTACATATGTAAAAGAAATGAAGGAAGTGGATTCACTGAAGTTTTTAAATAGAATAAAAACATGGCTAAATCATACTAATATTATAAATGCGAAAGTTTAGATGTATGGATGGATGGATGTTCGTTAGAGTTTGTAGTCTAAACGGCTGGACGGATCACGATGAAATTTATATTGGCATAGACGTAAAGGATAGTCTGAAAGAACACATAGGGTACACACTTTTGTTTTTTTAATTCCACGCGGACAAAGTCGCGGGCGAAAGCTAGTTAATAATAAATAAGACGCTTTGACTAATTTTGTTTTTCATATTATATCAATTTGCTACGACTTATAGTTAATTTTTTCAAATAAATATGTTTCAATTATTTTCTTAATTTTTGATTATTTTGTCATCTAATTATGGTAACGCATTTTGTGATTTATTTCTTGGCCGATTAACATCAGGTGGATAACAAAATCTGATTGATTAAATTAAATTAAATGTAAATAATAACTCACCTCGATTAATTAACAAAAAAAACTATTTAACTAATATCTAGTTCACGTTCAATGCACTGAACGATGCAAGTAAGAATGACCCAAGTGGCGACTATCCTTATATAATAATAACATAAGAATTGCATAAACTTCTCGGATCCGTATTGTATCCATTCAATACAAGACAAGCAAATTTGAATCATATTATTTGAGTCATAAGAACTATTTCCAAGCATACACAAATCTCAGTTTATACACTAACGTTTATGAGTGTCTTGTACTCTCATTTTATTTTAAACTCTAATCTGTTGAGCTTTTGAGTTCGTTTTAGTTTAATAAATACAGTTTTAAAGTCTTAGTGGATACAGAAATAATATGCCATTGTAAAATGACTCATAAAGATATGATAGTTAAGATTTATTTTACGGAACTAATTTTTGCAAAACGTTCGCGTTTGAATGAAGATAGCGTAACTTCGGGATATTCCCAGTGATTGTTTTAAGGTCTCTAAGTATGGAGAGAGACTGAATTATTTTTTTTTTTTTTTTTTTTTTTTTTTTTTTTTTTTTTTTTTTTTTTTTTTTTTTTTTTTTTTTTTTGGAATTGTTTTGCGCCAGACTTTTTGCTCAATGGATTTTTTGTAACTGGTAACTAAAGCAACCAGAAGTAATTTTGTTCATATATTATAAAGTAAATTTCGATATTAAAATTCATTTGTACATTGGTTCATTTCTCTGTGTAATAGGGTGGAGGTGATCTGATCTTGCAATTAACATATAAATATTTTATGTACCTACATATGTAAAAGAAATGATGGAAGTGGATTCAGTGAAGTTTTTAAATAGAATAAAAACATGGCTAAATCATACTAGTATTATAAATGCGAAAGTTTAGATGGATGGATGGATGGATGGATGGATGGATGGATGGATGGATGGATGGATGGATGGATGGATGGATGGATGGATGGATGGATGGATGGATGGATGGATGGATGGATGGATGGATGGATGGATGGATGGATGGATGGATGGATGGATGGATGGATGGATGGATGGATGGATGGATGGATGGATGGATGGATGGATGGATGGATGGATGGATGGATGGATGGATGGATGGATGGATGGATGTTCGTTAGAGTTTGTAGTCTAAACGGCTGGACGGATCACGATGAAATTTATATTGGCATAGACGTAAAGGATAGTCTGAAAGAACACATAGGGTACACACTTTTGTTTTTTTAATTCCACGCGGACAAAGTCGCGGGCAGACTTACGTCTTGTTTATTTTTGTATGAAAAACTAGCTGTTCCCATGCGACTTCATCCGCATAAAATTATGAAAATTTTATTTTAATGTTGACATGTGTTAAATTATCAATTGCAAATGTCAAAATGACATGACATGATGACAAACCATGGCAACCTTGCTTCCTAATGTTGGCAGCAACTTATGGTCTCTTTCCCACATTAGGGTTTTTATCCAAAATATTTACCCCCTAAGTTTAATGGCGTGAAAATATATGGCCTAAAGCGTAACGTAAGTATAGGCCTTTTTATTAAATAAAGAATTATTCAAAAATATGCTGTAATTGCTGACATCATAGGCAACAAAGAAGTGTGTGTTTACGCTTTATTATAATAGTATAGATAGATACGATATCATCGATTCGAGTTAACGTAATGTTTGTTTTGATTCGATATTTCATGTAAATAAAAGACAATCTCAAAGATATTTTGGTAAAAATAATACCTTTATTCATGGATTTTTTTGTACGTTTCAATATTGAATTAAGATTATCAAAACAGTCACGTGAAAGTTGGGTTTTAAGTATTTTGATATGATACCTGGAATTTATGTGTATAATGGATGGACATTCCATTAAAATTAAGTAATGCAACGTTGCTTTTAAGTAACTTTACATTAGTTGCGAATGATACTTAGATGATAATTTAGAAATTGTGTAATATTTTTTTTGAATTATCAATAGTGCGTAACATTAGCATGCGATAATAACTTGATAACTTCAAATTTTACAAGTTAAATATAGATTTCTGTAGCTCTTTGCAGTATGAATTCGAAATTTATACCTTATAGCTGTTGCTCGCGACTTCGTCCGCGTTAAATTCAAAATGAATTAAAATAAAGCCTATGTTACTCACAGATAAATTATCTTTCTAACGGTGAAAGATTTTTTAAAATCGGCTGAGTACTTTTTGAGTTATTTTAATACATACAAAAATATCATCAACTTCATGAAAAACTAGCTGTTCCCATGCGACTTCATCCGCATAAAATTATGAAAATTTTATTTTAATGTTGACATGTGTTAAATTATCAATTGCAAATGTCAAAATGACATGACATGATGACAAACCATGGCAACCTTGCTTCCTAATATTGGCAGCAACTTATGGTCTCTTTCCCACATTAGGGTTTTTATCCAAAATATTTACCCCCTAAGTTTAATGGCGTGAAAATATATGGCCTAAAGCGTGACGTAAGTGTAGGGCTTTTTATTAAAAAAAGAATTATTCAAAAATGTGCTGTAATTGCTGACATCTTAGGCAACAAAGAAGTGTGTGTTTACGCTTTATTATAATAGTATAGAAGTATAGATATAAATAGTATAGATAGATACGATATCATCGATTCGAGTTAACGTAATGTTTGTTTTGATTCGATATTTCATGTAAATAAAAGACAATCTCAAAGATATTTTGGTAAAAATAATACCTTTATTCATGGATTTTTTTGTACGTTTCAATATTGAATTAAGATTATCAAAACAGTCACGTGAAAGTTGGGTTTTAAGTATTTTGATATGATACCTGGAATTTATGTGTATAATGGATGGACATTCCATTAAAATTAAGTAATGCAACGTTGCTTATAAGTAACTTTACATTAGTTGCGAATGATACTTAGATGATAATTTAGAAATCATACTTCATACTATACTAATATTATAAATGCGAAAGTTTAGATAGATGGATGGATGGATGTTTGTTAGAGTTTGTAGATTAAACGGCTGACCGGATCTCGATCAAATTCGGTATAGACATAGAGGATAGTCTAGAAGAACACATAGGCTACTCACTTTTGTTTTTTTTTAATTCCACGCGGACGGAGTCGCGGGCGAAAGCTAGTTGTGTAATTTTTTTTTTGAATTATCAATAGTGCGTAACATTAGCATGCGATAATAACTTGATAACTTCAAATTTTACAAGTTAAATATAGATTTCTGTAGCTCTTTGCAGTATGAATTCGAAATGTATACCTTATAACTGTTGCTCGCGACTTCGTCCGCGTTAAATTCAAAATGAATTAAAATAAAGCCTATGTTACTCACAGATAAATTATCTTTCTAACGGTGAAAGATTTTTTAAAATCGGCTGAGTACTTTTTGAGTTATTTTAATACATACAAAAATACAAATCTGTCCTCTTTATAATATTAGTATAGATTAGATAGCGTAAGTTATTTTTATATTATAAAACCTATTAAAGTAAACATAAGAGCGTCGTTGGCTTAGCGGTAGACATCTCTAGGTCCGCGGTTCGAATCTCGTGATCCAGTGTTTTTCGATTTTCAAATTTCTTATGGACATAATTTAACCGATCCTGTTCGACCTGATCCTGCTAAGAAGCACTTATCGTCAAAAAATCTTTCCATGACCATCGTTTATCTTTTCTTAGGCACTTAACGAAAATGTTAAATGTTTTTTTTTATACTTTCACTTGTATGGAGAGCTTTTTAAATCATACTTCATACTAATATTATAAATGCGAAAGTTTAGATGGATGGATGGATGGATGTTTGTTAGAGTTTGTAGCCTAAACGGCTGAACGGATTACGATAAAATTTGGCATAGACGTAGAGCATAGTCCAGAAGAACACATAGGCTGTTTAGTTTTGTTTTTTTTATTTCCACGCGAACGGAGTCGCGGGCGAAAGCTAGTAATTTAATATTTGTCATATTATTAAGAGACCTGCGTGACATTAATTGACACAAAACAATGACCGAATGACACACAAAATATTACCTAATATTATGATTCACGTATAAATAAGTATAACAGCGTTTGGTTAGTTACAATTTAAGCTTTATCTATTGGACGATAAGATCGAGAATCACTTGCTTTAGTGAGATTAAAGTAAGGTCAACTTTCTACTGATACAGTAGTGGGATAAACAACCGGATCTTCGAGTACATTCACCGTACACTGACTGATGCGTTTTGATACTCGATGAATTAAATATTGTTTATTTTTTTACACAAACGTTCCAAATATAACTTTTTAAGTTAAGTTTACTAAGAGATATATAATTTTAGAAAATTAAGAGTATTAGATTCAATTTTTTTAGTAGTGCTTGCTTGTAAAACTGCAATACTTTAACTATAAAATTATCAATATTTAACTATACAAGAGTTTCTGTTCAATGAGAGAGAGAGAGTCTTGTTCAATGTTAAATTTTCTCGTCGAAAGTTTAGATGGATGTTTGTTAGAGTTTGTAGCTGAAACTGTTGAACGGATGTCGATGATATTTGGCACAGATGTAGAGGATAGTCTGGACACAGCCTACTTACTATTTTTTTTTAATTTAAGACGACGTCGCAGTCTAAAGCTAGGTTTTCATAACGAAAAAGCATGTTGTAAAAAAGCTTTATTCTTACGATATTTGTAATCCATTCACCATTTCTTTAGTTACAATTAAACAAAGAAATACCCCAAACCTTTCCCTTTACACGTTGACACTATTAGGTAACAAAAGGGAAAGGCCACTATAGTCTAGACCAGACATAATATAAAAGGTACATTTAACATCGATATTGAGGTCGTGGAACTTCCCCATTCCAACCGGAACATTCATGTAACAATTGCTACAGTTAAGTTATAACTGAAGCTATCTTATTACATACTACGGCTTCATCCGCATGTAATCATAAAAACTTTATTTTATTGTTTACATTTGTCAAATTATCAATTGCAAAAAATTAAAAATAAAATTACCGTTACCATAATAACCACTCTCTCATGTTGGCAGCTTGTAGTTTTTAGTCTCTTTCTCACTTGAAGGTTTTTTTTTTCAAATTATTTATCTCCTAAGTTTAATAGCGTGAAAATATGTAGCCTAAAGCGTGTCGTAAATGTAGAGCTTTTTGTTAAAGAAAGTATTATTCAAAAATATGCTGTGATTGCTGACACGAAGTAGTGTGTGTTTACGCTTTATTATATTAGTATAAAAGTATAGATTAGTGGCATATCTTTTGCTTAAAACATGTAGAAGTTAACAACCAAATCGATTATGACGAATTAGAGCGGGCGCACACCTATCTATTTGTTTTTATTGTTGTGCGATTGTAGATTGTTTCACTTCCAATTCAACTGTTTAGTTGCACAACTAAAGTAGTGTGCGCACCTCCACATAAGCTCATAAGAAAATAAAGCGCGACTAAACAGTTGTGCGATAGTTTAGTCAAAGGTGTGCGCGCGCTCTAAGTATTTATTGTGACGTGTTAACGATTCTTGTTATATTCATAATTGAATTAAATAACTTCATATCTAAAACTAATTGTTTACTGTCACTTTGTACGTTTATTTGGTCTGGTATAATTAAGAATGAATTCATGTAAAATTCAGTTCGTGTTGTTTGCGAATTACGTTGAATACTAAATATACTACGGTCTTTAAATTTAGTTAATATTGGGTTACGTAAATAATGAGTGGATCTGTAGTTATTTTAATCATATCATACTTCATACTAATATTATAAATGCGAAAGTTTAGATGAATGGATGGATGTTTGTTAGAGTTTGTAGCCTAAACGGCTGAACGGATTTCGATGAAATTTGGTATAGATGTAGAGAATAGTCTGGAAGAACACATAGGCTATTCACTTTTGTTTTTTTTAATTCCACGCGGACGGAGTCGCGGGCGACAGCTAGTTAATTAATAAACGTTAAATCAACGTACATATTCATTTTTTTCTCTTTATTTTTATTGGGACTTTGGTTTCTTAGAATATGTCAGTTCCATATTCATTATTATAACCTCCGATAGTTTAGGTTTAGATAGGTAGAGGTAGACCTAGAAAGAGATGGATGGATTGCGTGAAAGGTGACATGATCAAGAAGGGAGTGATGACTGAGATGACGGATGATAGAGTGCTTTGGAGGACGAAAACCTGGTGCGCCGACCCTACGGGAGTAGGATAAGGCAGGGGAGATGATGATGAGTTTATAATCTTATTAACCATGTTAATATATAAAGGATTTGTAATCCTAAACATGTAATAATTTTTGAAATAATAGTCTAGGTGTATACTAACATATTAAAGATGATAGCATTTCAAAGATGGATGGATTGCGTAAAAGGTGATCAAAATGGGAGTGATGACTGAGATGACGGATGATGAGAGATTTGGAGGACGAAAACCCGGTGCGCCGACCCTACGGGAGTAGGATAAGGCAGGGGAGATGATGATAGCATTTCCTTCCTCCTTCCTTAATGTTGGCAGCTTGCAGTTTATGATCTCTTTCCCACACGAAGGTTTTGTGAAAATATATGTTTCTGCAGCGTGTAAGTGTAGGGCTCTTTATTAAAGAGTTAATTATTCAATAATATACTGTGATTGCTGATATCCTACGCCACGAAGTAGTGTGTGTTTACGCTTTATTATATTAAGTATAGAATACATATTGTTATGAAATATTTAAAAATAAGTGTCCACGCATGCGAATCGGGGATCCATCGCTAGTTAAGAATGAAAAACAAAAACAAAATGTCGAACGATATATAATTTATTAACTTATTCCATGACTAAATAAATTATTGCATTAAAACTAAACACAACTATATTAATTTTTAAATAAGATATGTTAACGTATTTTACAAAATTCCCTCAAGACTTAATCTTTATTTAAATTTACAAAATAACGTGTTTCATAAAGAAGAAATTTACATAGAGAGGTATAATTTAATTAAAATATTAAATGAAATAACATAAAACTCGCAAACTCAGGCATTTGTATCCCTAGAAAAATGGACTTTGGCATACCTTTTTTTCATTAATATCTTAAATTGTTAAGGTTAAATTTTACAACAAATTATAATATTTTAATTAAATTACACCGAAATATTAATCTATATGAAACATTTCCAATGCATTAAATAATATAAAATGTAAAATTTGTTCCGAACACACAATAAATACAATTACACAATAAATTACATTCACACAATAAATAAATAAATCTATACTAATATTATAAAGAGGAATGATTTGTATTTTGTATGTATTGAAATAACTCAAAAACTACTGGGCCGATTTTAAAAATTCTTTCACCATTAAAAAGCTACGTTATCAGTGAGTAACATAGGCTACGTTTTTGTATTACTTTTTTTTTACTGTTTTTAATTTCACTGGGACAAAGTCGCGAGCAACAGCTAGTATACAATATTATTGGAACGTACCTGGACATATCCACGTTAGACAAATCATTTGCATCATTAGCTGTAGTTTTTGTATTACTTTTTAATTTCACGCGGGCAAAGTCGCGGCCAACAGCTAGTTTTAAATAAATGTTAAATTTAAACATTACAAAATTAAATGGTTTTTCATTTCAACAATTTAATTAATCTAATATTTACATCTTAATAGAACAAAATATTATTTAATTTATATGAACATTTTAAATTAATGTGTCAAAGTTAATTAATGTTTCAAATACAATAAAATTATAATCACAAAATCTTATTGTCAAGTTAATTACGTTGAGACATTTTAATTGAAATACAGGGTGATGATTTAATGGAATATCAAAAGTTAAAATTTAGAGTGGATCTTTAAAGTAGAAACAATAAGAATAATTGGTCTGAATATTAAATGTAAACGTTTTATAAAAGCTTTTACAATTTGGACAATTCATTTTGATTATAACATTAAAATAAATAGACTTCAAAAACCGCAGAATGAATCCAGATCCGAAATTGTCTTCAGAGTCCTGTAAAATTTAACATAATGTAAATATTATACATAATCTATATATATATACTAATATTATAAAGAGGAAAGATTTGTATTTTTGGATTCTTGTATATATTGAAATAACTCAAAAACTAATGGATCGATTTGAAAAATTCTTACACCATTAAAAAGTTATGTTATTACTGAGTAACATAGGCTATCATATAAATATTATAAATGCGTTGCAAGTTGCAAGGTACGTTGCAAGTTACGATTGATGGATGGATGTTTGTTAGCGTTTGTAGCCTAAAAGGCTGAACGGATCTCCATGAAATTTGGCACAGGGTTAGAGCATAGTCTGGAAGAACACATAAGATACTCAGTTCTGTTTTTTCACGCGGACGAAGTCGCGGGCGAAAGCTAGTATTTATATAATTTTATAATTTCACACGGATGAATTCGAGAGCAACATCTAGTCGTTTATTAAAACGAAAAACAATTTTACTATCCACATACCGTAAAGTAATAGAGGTCTTGACAGTAAATAAAGAAAATAAAACTACATTTATTTACGCATCTAAATATTAACGAATTTGGCACACCTTTTATAAACTTATCCGTTTATTTTTACGGCGCTTATTTCTCTTTTATTTTGTCGTCGCATGTTGTCTTTATATTTTAAATGCATATTTTAACTGGCCAGTTATTCTTTGACGTGAATATGTAAATTCGCATAAAACATTTCATGTCGAAAATAATATAAATTCATATGACGGAGGAATTTTTGAGATTCATAAAAGAAAAGCTAGTTTACTATTTAAACGACGAAAAATATTTCTTATTTAACAAAACATATGAGTCTAGATATTTTGATGTGCAAGGTATTCAAATATTTAAACATTTTAAACGCTTTCATATTTTTTTTCTAAATTACATCGACGAACTCAAATAAACCAAATAGTTATTTTGATTAAAACTTTCACAACGGTATTGATAAGAGCGTGCGCACACCTGAAACTAAACTATCGCACAACTGTTTTGTCTCGCTTTGATTCCTATGAGCTTATATAGAGGTACGCACACTACTCTATCTTTAGTTGTACAAATAAACAGCTGCGAAACAATTGACAAACAACAATCACACAACAGTTTTGCGCTAGTTTCGTCAAAGGTGTGCGCCCGCTTAGGGTTTATTTACCGTTTCATTTTCTTATCTTCCTAGCGGTGACGAGTTTGTTGATATCATGGTAGGCAGCGATCATAGTATGCGAGGGTGTGGCGGTAGCACACGCCGGGTGCAGCCCTATGCAGTCTGCTCCCTCTTGGCCACGACGCGCTGCCCGCATGTAGCGGAAGAATCGCAAGATCTCAGGGTTGTCAGACACTGGACGACGGAGCTCGTTTAGTTCTCTGAAATTATAGACATTTAAAAAAGAAGTTTCTTAAGATTGCTTATTAGGTAAAATTAAGCCGGGAATACACGTGTCAATACACACTTGCGTGCCAGATACAGTCGGGGAAAATGGCGGTGTTCAACCTTCAAAAGCTAAAATCGTTGGACGCGAAACAAAAAGCAATACAACGCAGATTTTAAATGCGTCTGTAATTAAAGAAGTCGGTTAGTGATACACGGCTAATTTCTATTTAATATTATCCCTTCGTTTGCACTCACTGCTATCTAATTGGTTATTTGTAAGACGTGGCAGAGTTTATCTCGTTGCAATGAACAAGGCAATTTTTCCAAAGTGGAACATCGCGGATTTTCGCTACTGTACCAGCACGTGTTAGCTGTAGGTATGTTTGAACGTTAATCTGGCATGCATCGCGCCAGTAGCTGGCACGTGTCAGTAATGACAAAACGTTAGGTCGTTGGTTCAACTTGAATTATCATGATCACTTTTAGTTGCTTCCTGGTATCAATATTTTTATAGTTACCTGCTCAATTGCGCCGACACCAAGTTACTGTAGGGCGCGTATTTCGCAGGGCTGGAGTACATCAGACAGATTAGCTGCTCCCGACACGATTCCAGTTTCATATCGATCACGTTCTGACCTCCCATACCAGCGTCGATAGAATTCTCCGACGGCGCTAAACCTGTTGAAAATAACAGGATATTGAGACTTATATAGTATATAGAGACATTATGGGATTATCCCACCACTAGTTGATAAAGGCTCAAATAGCTTAAAAATCGTCACTGACAGATAAAGAAAAAAATCCGATATTTCCATCACAAATTTAACACGTTGGATTGTTATCAGACAATTTTGTGCGACAGGTCCTAAATAAAGTCTACATTCATTTACCATTAAACGCTTAGTCTAGTTTAACTAGTCTGTAAATACTGGTCGCAAAATATCAGTCTCATACTCTGGAAAAAACGGCCTTGAAGGCTACAAAACTAATCGTTGTAGCCAGGTTAAGTAAACCTGAGTGTTTTAATTTAGTTTATAAAAGTGTCTCAGGAAAGTTTTAAAAATTCAACAAAAATAGCCAATTCAATTTACACAAGCTTTAGGTGCTTTATAACTATTGGTTATTGTTCCGCGCTCTCAATATAATATTTAAGTGACTACCTTTTGTAGTGGACACGGCCAGATTTCTCGACTGTACATTAAGGCTTATTGGTGGTAATATGGAGTATTGCGGTTTGGATTCCATACTATAAAAGAGGTACAGACCAACATCTACAGTTGGTTTTTAATTTAAACAGCTTTAGGTTTGAAGTTTGATGCGAGTTTTTTTTTTGGTAAGTGGTACACCGCGACCGAAGTTGAGTGTACATAACTTATATGGTCTTTTAAGATCATCGAACGGTGGCTTTGTTATTCGTATTCTTTTATTTCCCTTGACCTTCTCCTAGTAGTATTATATACAGAATGGGTCCTTGAGTTAAAAATATCACATAATACTTTATTGTCTAGCGAACAACAATGGAAATAATCCACTATCAATAGGACCCCAATTCTCTTGAGATATCGAAATCTTTTCTAGATTTGCGTCAGCATTTTATATCTGGGCAGATTCTATTACAGCGTGCGCACACCCTTATCGCACAACTGGTGTGCGATTGTCGATTGTTTCGCAGCCAATTCAACTGTTTAGTTGCACAACTAAAAATCGAGTAGTGTGCGCACCTCCATATAAGCTCATAGGAATCAAAGCGCGACTAAACAGTTGTGCGATAGTTTAGTCAAAGTTATTGCTAAAGTAACACAACACAAATAAACACCAAACAGTACAGCGATATTCAAAGACAATTAATTATGTTTGGCTTTCCTTTTGCTTATTATAAAAATATTACATGCGTAAACCTTCGTATTTCAATATTTCCACGTAATATTTTCGACAAAGAGTTTACATGTTAAATGTTTTATATTAAATTGAAAATTTACGTAAGGTTTTAATATCATCTGAATGTTATGAAGATATTCAACGCTCTGAAATGCTGATAAAATATTTATGTAAACATAGAGTTTTAAAACACGGCAATTTAATAATCAAACTAAATTATTAGGTAGGTAAGTCGGTGGTTCAGGTGTATTTACTTGACCTACAGGTCTAGGTTACCTAATCTACAGGTCCTAGGTTCTTATCCTTCTTAATATAATAACTCACAAATAGGCAGATTTTAGTCTAGAAAAATTATTGACACGATTTAAAAAAATGTTGAAATATAATATTAAATGCCTTCTCTATTAACAGGTTTATTAACTCTACGTTCGTTCCGACGAGAGATAGGTTTCACAAAGTAGAAAAGATACCTTTCTGTCGGTTGTTATAAGTTGAAGAGGTTTGGTGTTTCATGTTTTTAATCTAACCCGTAACTTCGTTAAAGAAAGCTAGCGACTAAGTACGATTTTTGTTTGAATTGGTGTATTTAGTAGTAGGTGGACTTAACATTAATTAGTAATTTTATTTCTTTCTTCAATACTTCGAGAAAAATCTTACTAATATTATAAACTAGGCATTTGCCTGCGACTCCCTCCGCATGGAATAAAAAAAATCAAAAGTGAGTAGCCTATGTGTTCTTCCAGACTATCCTCTACGTCTATGCCAAATTTCATCAAGATCCGTTCAGCAGTTTAGGCTACACACTCTAACAAACATCCATCCATCCATCTAAACTTACGCATTTATAATATTGGTAAGAAGATGGATGTTTGTTAGAGTTTGCCGCCTAAACAGCTCGGATCTGGATGAAATTTGGCATTGATGTAGAGCAAAATCTCGAAGAAAACATAGGCTAGTTACTTTTTTTTGTCCACGCGGACAGAGCGGGTGAAATCTAATAATCGATAATCATTTAAGGGTGGGTACTGACTGACGTTACGAGGTGTAATGTAACTTGTTATACGGCGAGCATTTCTGCTGTAACAATAAGTAATGGCTGCACGAATGCGCGTCGTAACAACAGTCAGTACCTACCTTAAAAGTGAGTCAGTAATTGAAGGCAGTTTATTTTGCAATTCAGTGTACTACGGTATTTACTCACCTAATCTCGCGAAGATACCATCCAGACGAGAGAGCAGAGGTGAATAGAACGGATCGTAGTTACTGAGAATTACTGAGGAGGACGGTATTTTCTGGAATATCTGAAATGAAAACAACTTTGTGAGTATTCCAGTTAATTTCGAGAATAGTTTGAGCGTTAGTGTTTCCGTTTAAAGCTGATTATAACATCTATGTAGAAAATATTTTAAAGATTCTGTGTATTCTATGAAGCAGGATTAGGATTTTTTTTATAATATAAGATGGCAAACGAGCGAGCGGCCACCTGAATCAACCGAAATAGATAGCGACCGCTGCTCATAAACATCCGCAATTGCAAATGCGTTGCCTACCCTTAATTGACGGAGGAGGAGACGCACATAAAGAGGACATTTCCCCTTCCTATGCGTCTCCTCCACCGTCAAATCCACTTTTCCTTCTCATCCTTTCCTCTTAAGAAAAGAGTGGAAAGGGAAAGGGACTAAAATTAGGCCTCCGGCACCACACTCATCAGACGAAACGCGGAATTGCTCCTACTTCACACCTGTCTTCTGTGTTGTCGTGGTATTGCACCGGGCGAGCCGGCCCATTCGTGCGAAGATGTTAAAGTGGGCTCTACCACTGTTAAAAGTATGTATGCTTATTTGTTAAGCTGCTTTTGGTTTACCATTGTTCAAATACTCGTACAAGAATATTGCTATCTCCGTTGCTTTAAAGAGAAAGGGCTTTGGAATTTACTTTAGAAACAACTTAATTAGTAGCCTATTTGTGCTTCCAGATTATGTTTTACATCTGTACTAATTTTCAGCGAGATAGTAACAAAACGACCATGACACATTCGAATGTCTAATAAAGTACAATTTAATACATTTCAACATATTGAAAGTTATTAGATAAGATAAGATTTAATTAAAAAAAAAAACTGTAATATTGACATTGATTACGGGACCAATATGTTGCTATGCGCATAGATTATATTGAAGTGTTTGAAACTGTTCAGAATACAATAATAAATTGATTTAAGTATTTAGAGCGTGCGCATCTTTGACTGAACTATCACACGACTGTTTAGTCTCGCTTTTATTGCTATGAACTTATATGAAGGTGTACACACTAGATTTTTAGTTGTGCAACTAAACAGTTGAACGGGCTGCGAAACAATCGACAATCACACAACAGTTGTGTGATAGTTTAGTCAATAGGCGAACACTATTCTTAATCTTATCTCCAAGAAAGGTTTTATACAATTTATCTAGAAATCCCGAAAGGTTTGTCTCAAGGTTATAAAATACGCAGCATTTCAAGCATAAAGAGACTTCCAGTGTAAGCACGACACGTTCGCAAGTGGGTCAAAGTGTCTCAACAACTTAGATAAAACAAAACGCTAAGTAAAACTTTTTGTTAGAAAATATGACTTCTCTCCACGTTGACTTATAATTCGGGTCATAGTAAGTGACGTCTCTGGGGATATATTAATCTTTGACACGACAAATTGTTACGTTTATGATAGAGGTTTCAGTGGAATAGACTAATCCAGTTGAGGACGTAAATTTCCTACCCACTTCATTGAAATTCCATTTTAAGATCATGCGTTTAAATCATACTAACAATATAAAATGAGAAAGTTTAGATCGATGCATAATTAGATGTTTGTTGGAATTTGTAGCTTTAATTGTTGAACGAATCTCGATAAAATTTGGTATAGATTAAGATGTCTCGAAGAACACATAGGCTTTTTTAAATTCACGCGGACGCAGTCGCGGGCGAATGCTGATACGTTTATAAAAATAATTACCTTGTAATTGTTAGTGTTGGACATTTGATTTTTGTAATAACTGTTCTTCGAAGGTAGGTACGACACTTTCTGGCCGCTAGCACCGAATCTGTAACCGAAAAGTTTGTAATATTAAAAAAAAAAGGTTAGCCATAGTCGTATTCTGAATTCAAAAAAATGAATATTATTTTATGCCCGTCATTACAAGGTTGAACAAAAATTGTCTATACAAGACACGCATATAATAAACATTTTGGTTCGGCATTTTACATTTTAGCAACAAATTGGAAATGCGCTGGCGTTGATAGAATGGCTAAAACCGCACGGAAATTCTATTCCGGGTACTATATTTCGATTTCCTATTTTATTTGCGTTCTGTTTTACGAATACATCAGAAAAGTAGCTTCAATACAGGAATAGAGTAAATATTCAATCAGAATTCGAAATAATATTCATCAGACAAGAGCGTGCGCACACCTTTAACTAAAATATCGCACAACTGTTTAGTCTCACTTTGATTTTTATGAGCTCATAGCACCTTGGACACACTACTCGATTTTTAGTTGTGCAACTAAATAGTTCAATTGGCTGCGAAACAATCTACAATCGCACAACTGTTGTGCGATAATTTGGTCAAACGTGTCCGCCCGCTCTTAAAATACCTGTGACATAATGCACGGTTTACATGTCGCCAGTACAATTGGTCAGTAGCGCTCAGTAACTGGCACAATGTTAGCGGTAACTGGCTCCAGTGAGTCCATTTTATGACTGGCTTGCGCAACTATCCAACTGTACTAGCCAAGTGTGAACGGTCCAAAGGTCGTCAAAGATTACAAAACTTGATTTTTCCATCTTCATAAAGACATCTTTGGCTTTTTATATTAAAAGAATACTAGCTTTCGCCCGCGACTCCGTCTGCGTGGTATTAAAAAAAACAAAAGTAAGAAGCCTATGTGTTCTTCCAGACTCTGCTCTACATCTACGCCCGTTCATCCAGATCCGTTCAGCCGTTTAGGCTACAAACTCTAACAAACATCCATTCATCCATCCATCTAAACTTTCGTATCTATACTATTATAAAACACACACTCCTTTGTTGCCTAAGATGTCAGCAATTACAGCATATTTTTGAATAGTTAATTCTTTTTTTATAATAATAAAAAGCCCTACACTTACGTCAAGCTTTAGGCTATATATTTTCATGCCATTAAACTTAAGGGGTAAATATTTTGAATAAAATCCTAATGTGGGAAAGAGACCATAAGTTGCTGCCAACATCAAGGAAGCAAGATTGTCAAGGTTTGTCATGTATGTCATTTTGACATTTAACATGTAAACAATAAAATAAAATTTTCATAATTTTATGCGGATGAAGTCGCATGGGAACAGCTAGTATATAATATTAGTTAGATTTACGATACAATCGTTTTATTTAATAAATTCGTTGTTAACTATTTTATTCATATACGCGATTACTAGAATTCGCTATAATGCCAGAATTAAATGTTTTCGGTTTGATAATTCCTTCGTTAAATAGAGATCAACATATAAAGTTCATCGCACATTAATGTTATGACGTATATTGTCGTAGGCAAAGATGTAACGATTGCATGTGGCTAATGAGCGATGACCTTTAGAGTTAGTAAACATTTATGATAGTTGTTTAAATAGTTATTTACTGATGGCAGCGATTTACAATAGAAAAACTTATTTTCAATTAAGGAAACATATATTTTATAAATATCTATACTAATATTATAAAGAGGAAAGATTTGTATTTTTGTATGTATTGAATTAACTCAAAAACTATTGAACCGATTTTAAAAATTCTTTCACCATTCAAAAGCTATGCTATCACTAAGTTACATAGGCTTCTTTTTACTGTTTTTAATTTCACTGGGACAAAGTCGCGAGCAACAGCTAGTATACAATATTATTGGAACGTACCTGGACATATCCACGTTAGACAAATCATTTGCATCATTAGCTTCAGCCATTGCCTCGTACAGTCCTTCTTGAGGGTACGCATAACTGCCAGCTTGGTTTGTATCGTATCCCATAAAGTCTTTGTTATCGTTATATGCGCTTTGGTCATCAGTGTTAGCTGGTGGATAGCTCGCTTGACTCGATGCGGCTGATAACTGGGATATTCCTGAAATGCGATAAAAATAGCAATTAAAAAACAAACATAACTGATTGATATAAATCAAATCTTTTTGGCTGACAAGGAGTTCGTTTACAGCAAAAGGCATATTGGCCAACAAGACTTTTGTCTATCTATACTAATGTTATAAAGAGGAAAGATTTGTACATTTGTATTTTTGTATGTATTGAAATAACTCAAATACTACTGGGCTAATTTTAAAAATTCTTTCACCGTTAGAAAAGTAATTTATCTGTGAGTAACTTTGGGGGTGTATTTTTTAATTTTCATTCAATTTCACGCCGACGAAGTCGCGAGCAACAGGTAGTTGAATATAAAAAACTTACAGTAAAAACAAGAGAAGTGCGGGAGGTGTTCATGAGAAAAGATGTGATTGTAAGAACTTGCACGCTTTTGACGAAACTATCGCACGACAGTTGTGCGATTGTCGATTGTTTCGCAGCCAATTCAACTGTTTAGTTGCGATTAAAAATCGAGTAGCGTGCGCATCTCTATATAAGCTCATAGGAATCAAAGCGAGACTAAACAGTTGTGCGACAGTTTAGTCAAAGTTGTGCGCACGCTGTTCATTTCCACGAAATTTTCAAACTAACAAATAATATAGAGTTTATTTTGAATATTTCAATTGTCAAAGTAAATAATAAATAACGAGAATGTACGGAAATATAGTGAAATATCGGATTTCCATGAAAACATCCTGTTTATTTTGATACAAATGATTACTCTTCTGGAAATGCCGAGTTCCTGTTATAATGTGTTGTTATTATACAATAATATGATAATAATTAAAAATGTCAGCTCGTAATATCATTCTTCATTTTATTTTAATTAATGAACTTTAACTTTATATTTCGCGACTTCGTCCGCGTTAATTTAAAAAAATAATTAGAAAATATAGCCTATGTTTCTCACTATAACGTAGCTTTTTAATGGCGAAAGAATTTCGCCCCAGTAGTTTTTGAGTTATTTCAATACATACAAAAATACAAATCTTTCCTTTTTATAATATTAGTATACGAGTATATTATTATTTTTTGTCCTCTAATTGAAACACTGCTACTAAAACGCGACTTTGTTTGTGCGGTAAAATTCTTTATCTATCAATAAATATAGCCTATGTTAATCACTGTTCATATAGCTAATGATAAAAGAACTTTTAAAATTAATCCAGTAACTAGTATACATTATAAAAACTAAAGTTTTGATGGATGGATGTTTGTTAGAGTTTGTAGCCTATACGGCTGCACGTGTCTGGATGAAATTTGGCATAGATGTAGTCTGGAAATGTAGATGAAGACATAGTCTGGAAAAGCACATAGGCTACTTGCTTTTGTTTTTTTTAATAACCCGCGGACTGGGTCGCGGGCGAAAGCTAGTAATACATAAACTAACTTGGTATACTTTATTGAGAGACAAAACAGGATATGTAATACAACCGCGCCAACTTAATTAAGGAAAAGTTAAGAACTTTCACTCACCTTTACCGAGAATTTTGCCGAAACTTCCCAAAATACTCGGCAGGAACATTGCCAACAATATGCTCTTGAAGACTTGCATGCCGATTATCAGCGGTAGGAAGAATTTCTTTAGACCAAAAGCTGAAAATATATAGATAATCATTATTGAATGCAACACAATTTTTATACCAATATTTTGCTTTAATTCAATATCAACAAAACATCATCATCATTCTCTACGTTACGCTACGAAAGGATAAACATGTAGTATTATTCCCTACATCTCTATCTGCCATCATCTTTCACACAACCTTAGATAATTCTATATTAAAAAAAAATTGCAATCGTAAATGCCAGCAACACCAACTTTGGCACAAATTGACCGACTACCTAGTGCAATTCTACCACACAGAAGGCAGGCGTGAAGTGGAAGATATTCCGTGTTTCATCTAATGAGTCAGCGTGCAATAAACCTTGTTTAATCCCTTTCCCTTCCCACCTACTTATAAGAAAATGGTGGGAAATGAAAGCGGATTACATAGAGAAGAAGCTGCAAAGGAAGAGGAGATATCTTATTTTCACGTCTCCTCCAAAAGTAAAGAAGAAACGTATCTGCAATTGCGGATGTATATTGAAAGCGGTCTATAATCTATAGTAATATTATAAAGATTAATAATTTGTATTTTTGAATGTATTCGATTCACGTAAAAACTATTGGGCCGATTTTAAAAATTCTTTCACCATTAGAAAGGTAATTTATCTGTGAATAACATAGGCTATATTTTTTAATTTCACGCGGGCGAAGTCGCGAGGAACAGCTAGTATAATATATACTTACATCTAAATCCCATCAGTCGTGCAGCCTTTGGAAGGTTGATAGATAGTATGTGAGTTTCAAAAAAGTTCTTTATCTTCTGATAAACTCTGTATTCATAAGTATAAGTGCTAAATAATGCTCTTCCTTCTGCTTTGTCTGATCTCATCAAGTCTTTCTTGGCATCTACAGGTTTTATTTCAATTCCTTCTAAAATTTCGTATCGATCTTTACTTAATGCATTGTCTAATACTTTTTCGAATTCATTTTCCAATTGACTATCTGTTTGATTGACAATTATATATTTTTTCGTGAACGTGTTGATGCTGTCTATAACATCTTCCATAAAAGTCTCAGATTTCTTCTCTTCATTGTTAACTTTTTCTTTTGTAATATAATTTTCATTTAAATTACTATTTTCACAACTATGGCAGTTATTAGATTCTAAATTATTTTCTATATTATTTACTATTTTGGTTTTGTTGACATTTTGACTTGAATCACTGAATTTAGTTTCACAGTCACATTTAACAATTAGAAGGAATATGTACAGTATAATTACGATTTTATCAGCAACCCTCAACCGATATCTGTTAAGTTTCCTAAATACGCTGTCATTTGTTTTCTTCATTTTGAATAAATAATCTTTCAAACTTCATCACCGGATAGTTTTTTGTTTGAGAAAATCAGCAAATGTTCATCGATGAGATAATCTGAAACAAAAGAAAGTTACACAATCATTAGGCAAAATAGTTTATTGAACAAAATATATCATGGCTATTGAATTTGTTGAAAGAAAGTTCAGATTTTCAATATAGCTGTGACAAATTACTATAACAATTCAATTGAAAGTTTCTATTCAATTTGAAGTTCTTTTCATTTGTTGACATTTATCAATTATGATAGATTCACGAGCTAAAAACTCGTATTATACGAGTAAGTAAGTTTCACCTCGAATAAACTCTCTCTCAGATTAAAATATAAATTTAATTTTTAAAGTTTCGTACATTAGCTTATCTAGATTCAGTTGTTTTTGCAAGGCTTGTGAAAACAATATCAGACTTCTTACTTCTGACTAATATTATAAATGCGAAAGTTTAGATGGATGTATGTTGATGATGAATCTCGATGAAATCTGGAAGAACACATCGGCGTCTTACTTTTGTTTTTTTAAATCCACGCAGACAGTCACATGAAAGCTAGTTATATTTTCTTTTCATTACTTCTGATTGTTTTATCAAGTATAGAATACGACATACTTAATATTATTTATAATTTTATAGTTAGACTAGCTTATCTGACCCAATGGGCATAAATTAAAACACTATAGAGCTATAGAAGTCCCTTGGAAATCTAAATTAAACGACCATTTTAATCATTACATTACACTGAGGACGGTAAATCGGTTTTCGTATTTTGTAACAGAACTGCGATTAGAGCGCCACTGTCACCTGGCCGGATAAATTTGTCGCATTTTAATTTTGAGGTTCTTTTTTTTTCTTTATAGCTATCGAGTTGTTGACGTTCACGCAAGGTCAATTAAGGTCGGTCAACGACAGGTGACACTGATACAAAGTCTACCACAAATGTTCACACAGCGTGACAAATAGAGCGGCCACATACTGAGTCTCCTATAGTGCCTTTTAATGGTTTCCACTAACCATAAACTATGATATTTACGAGATGATATTTTATAGAAGTACAAATGACATTGTGTCCTTTTCTGACTATCTTCTTATTGTCTTCGGCCGCCGGGTCTATAATTCATCTCAACAGCCCTTCTTAGCTATGTTACCTTTCACAGTATCTATCTCTTTAGAGGTCTGCCCCTATTGAAGATTATCACACCATACTCCTATTAATTTCATCCAATCATAATGGTCATCTATATCTGTACTAATATTATAAAGAGGAAAGATTTGTATTTTTGGATTTTTGTATGTATTGAAATAACTCAAAAACTACTAGGACGATTTCAAAAATTCTTGCACCATTAAAAAGCTATGTTATCACTGAGTAACATAGGCCATTTTACTGTTTTTTTTTTTTAATTCTACGCAGGTGAATTCGCGAGCAACAGCTACTAATAAATACATTTGTTAAAATTTTGATATTTTGTTATTGAAAATGTACTCGTATTTTTGCGAACATCTTTTGACTTATACGATCCATGTTCTCAAGAAACTTTCCGCAGAGTCATAAATAAAAGGAGGGGGTGAAGGGGGGGTTACTTTCTATCGGAGACATTAACGATAATGTATGCCGGTAATTTTGTCGTCTGACTGATGTTATGATAAATATCACGGAAAGAGTTTTCTGTCAAAACATAAAAATATTTTTTTGTCCGACTATTTGTAATGATTTTTTGTATGTACTTTTATGTATGGTCCTCCTATAGCTAATACAACGGAGGGTCTATCATGAAAAAGTAACAGTTGCGGGTACATATTCGTAACGTAATCGACAAAATTTGTTGATTTTTCCTATCGGTAGTAGCCGAATAAATCTAATACCAATTTTATCGATGATATTACGAAAACATTATCACGATTATTTGAGATAGGTCCTCTGAACAGAATACGAAAAAATCTTTTGTTTTTTAAGAAATAAATAGTATTTTATCTATTTTAATTCGAACTTGGGCGTTATAATTTTTTTGTAGAACAACAATATAAAACGACTGTGTTTTCGAAAATGTGTGTTATAAGTTACTCAACTAATTAACTTGTTGGAAAATCGAAGAAAATATATGACTAAAGTTGTACATTTCATAACGAAGCTATTGAAGGGAAACAAACTTAGTAATTTGCAAACAAACAGCTTGCAATTAAGCTCCTTGAAGAAATAACAACTTCTAGAAGTCTCAGTAATGTAATATAATACAATTATAACTGTTAATTATTTTTGTAGTTGCAAGTTTAATATATGTTTTTTTTTTAAATTACATATTCAAAACATTATTGTTAATTTACAAATATATAGTTTTTTTATTTTATTTAATTTTTTAATAGTGTTGTTAAAAACACGTTTACCAAATTCATAAATAGAAGCTAAGCTTAAATATCTACTAGCAAAGAAACATACAATAGTATACATTGGGTTAATTAATACAACATTAAGCGGTATCTACACAATATCGTTATTAGGGACCGCACTTACAGCCATACCCTTATAATCCCCATATTTGTTATAGAAGCAATTCCGAGGCGTCACTAGATTACGGCTTTATTACGGAGTCAGGGACAATCTTGTATTCATTATTAAAACTAATTAATTTATTGTTAAGATAGTCAAAAGGTATTTTTTTTTATTGAAAATTTTACAGAAAAACTCAAATTAAACATATGCACAAATAAAGCCCCGCAAAAACCATATAATTGGTTTGTCCGCGGGTGCGGTGTTACAATATTACATATTACATATATATGTAGAGTGTCGTAGTGGAGTGTAGCGTAATTATATGACATTTTTTTTTTGTGTAAAATTATATAAAATATATACATACATAATATATTGTATATAAATAAAATATTTTATTCATGGGCTTATGTATGTATCAGGTTTTAGTTTTATAACAGCTTTTATAAATTGAACCTTCTTTCACACGAACAATTGTTAAGAAAATCAACTATTCACTTGACTGAATTTACTCAAATTACACATGATATTTGCGAAATTAATTATTTTACGGCTAACATTCACGTCTAGTTTTCCGGCAGTGGACGAGTTTGGAAACCGCTGGGGGCTATGGTCAATTGAATTTAAGGATTTGATTAAGGATACTTTAGACATTGGTAATAATTGAAATGTAAGATTAGACTAGTATTTATGTTTTGAGTACGCAGAATATTAAGAACATTTTTTGACTAACTGCACCCTTGGAGCGAACATTGACTAAACTATCGCACAATTGTTGTGTGATTTTCGATTGTTTTGCAGCCAATTCAACTGTTTATTCCACAATTAAAAATGCGTGCACCTCCATATAAGCTCATAGGAATCAAAGCGCGACTAAACAGTTTTGCGATAGTTTAGTTTCAGGTGTGCGTACGTTCTTACACGTAGTAGTGAATACAAAGCGAAAGACATTTTACGTGATACACTTCTGTCCTGGAATTATGTTCTCTTTTTCTCTAACCCTTTACCAAAAACCTATTTAACCTTCCCCAATATAACGTATAAAAATATACAAGCAGTGCGTGATAGTGCTTTCGACTCATATTTCAGCACTAATAATGTAACGTTAAACGTGGGGCCGGCAAGTAGGGCGGTGTGATAAAATAAACGTAAAAATTTATAGCCCTGCCTTATGAGGTTTGTTGTGAAAATGCGATGTGACATTGTGATGGAAGTCGTAAATAGTTTTTTTTTCTTATTTATTGGATGCAACATATTTTCTATATCAAACTGTAAATATTTGTCCATAATAATATAATACTTTATTAACACTTCTTGTAACTTCACTTGGTAAAATATATTATAATAGCAAATTTTTTTCTTTGTCAATTTTCTTTTACCATTCCAACTAAGCTCTAGGCTTGTGCTAGGAATAGTTTACAATAGTCGAATAACGGGATTCGAACGCTTGACCACTTGATCGGAAATCCGTACTCTTAACCATTAGGCTATTGGCATTTAATTTGTGGTTCGTTTTCAATAAACGGAATGATTAATTATAGGTCTACCTGGGGGTCGAAAACTGGTATGCTGACCTTATATACGGTGGGGTAAATTATAATTTCTTGACTTCAATAATATAGTTTTACTCAGAGACAGAATATGAACCGAAATAAATAATCACTTAAAATAGGTTATGTCGCCGGCAAAGCACAATTAATATGTCTGTCACTCAAGAGAAAATAACGGTTGTTTTGATAAAATCAATCATTACAATAATCACAATTATGTAAACTGTAAGACTCCCACGCTGTTATAAAGTACAATACGCAAAGATTTTTAATGACAACAATTACTCTTTACTTTTATTTATTAACTAGCTTTCGCCCAAGACTTCATTCGATCATTAAAATATCAAAAGTAAGTGAATTCTTCCAGACGCTCTACGTCTGTGCCTCATCGAGTTCCGTTCAACAGTTTAGACTACAAACTCTAATAAACATGACTTTCGCATTTACAATAGTAAGATAGATTTAGCCACAAGTACTCGTATAGTTGGCTAATTTACCGTTATGCATTCATTAATATAACTAGGTGTTGCTCGTGACCTTGCCTGTGTTAACTTAAAAAAAATAATAGAAAATTTCGCATATATTACTCACTGATAACATAGCTTTTTAACGGTAAAAGAATTTTTGAAATCGGTCCAGTAGTTTTTGAGTTATTTCAATACATACAAACATACAAATCTTTCCTCTTCATATTAGTATAGATGAGGTTAATATTCGAATTCCGATAATCGTCTTCCAATGAACTGAAATATTAATTGGTATCTTAAAAGATGCTGTAATCGAAGTCGTATCTTGGAATCGATTATTAACGTTCAGCTGGAGATGACATCAAATGACGTGAAATGAAAATACCAGAGGGCACGGCGGTGCCCCCGCTGAGACGTGCAAGACTAAATCGGAAAGGAAAAACTTAAGGCATTTTTGGTTGTTTAGATGGATGGATGGATGGACGGATGTTTGTTAGAGTTTGTAGCGTAAACGGCTGAACGGATCTCGATGAAATTTAGCATAGACGTGAGGATATTTTGGAAGAACATATAGGCTAGTCACTTTTGTTTTTTTTTAATTCCACGTGGACGGAGTCACGGGCGAAAGCTAGTACGCTATAAAAACGTTAGGTTTTCCAACGATAAATCAATGGTTAGCTCACAATTTTCTATCAATTGTAATATCTAGTGAGATTATAAACAAAAAAGTTCACAATCTCACAATAACAAACGCATAAAATTTGTGAGTTTAAAAAAGTTAGAGCGTGCGCACACCTGAAACTAAACTAACGCACAACTGTTTAGTCGTGACTTTCATTGGGCAATTAAACAGTTGAATTGGCTGCGAAACAATCGTCAATCGCATAACAGTTGTGCAATAGTTTAGTGGTGTGCGCCCGTTCTTACAGTGTAATTTAAAAAAACAATCCACGATGTATTGCGAATTGATGAATTTCTTATATAGATTTTATATTTTATGTTTACTTGTAGAAATGGAAATTCATAAGTAAGGCGTAAATCTAAAAACGATGCTATTCTATACCTTTATTATAAAATTATTCTCCTCACCGCTTCACTCAGCTGAAAGTACTATTGAATTACAAAATAAGTGCACCTTTATGCAAGATATTTTATAGAAAAATAACTTTGCGGTATTTTCTATTATTGCATTTTGTTTTCTTCTACGTCAAAACAGATTTCCGTTTTTAAATAACAAATCTATACTTACTATTATAATAAAGCGTAAACACACACATCTTTGTTGCCTAAGATGTCAGCAATTACAGCATATTTCTGAATAATTCTTTTTTTAATAAAAATCCCTAAACTTACGTCATGCTTTAGGCTATATATTTTCACGCCATTAAACTTAGCGGGTAAATATTTTGGATAAAAACCCTAACGTGGGAAAGAGACCATAAGTTGCTGCCAACATCAAGAAAGAAAGATTGCTAAGGTTTGTCATGTCATGTCATTTTGACATTTGCTATTGATAATTTGACAAATGTAAACAATAAAATAAAGTTTTTATAATTCCACGCGGATGAATCCGCACGCGAACAGCTAGTCTATAATAAAACCGGGAACTGTTTAGTTCTCAGTTTTGGCTTACACGTTGGATTAAACTGAACGGTCGGACTGTTCAGATAAATCCGAGCGTGTGTAGGAAGCTTTAATTGATAATTACTGCGGAGTCTTTTAATGATTTATTAAACGTTCAATGCTGCATGCAGTTATTTAAAATCTTACTAATATAAATGCGAAAGTTTTTTTTTAAATCAACATCTACAGACTCTCGGTCCGTACTCTTTTTTGCACAGTTTATATCTTTTTTTTCTTTTTTTTTGTTGCGTAATTCTTGTTACATTAATGAGTTCCTTTTTTTTATTATATGTTTTTTTTTCTTCTTTTCGTTCCTTTTTCTTTTTTTCCATTATTTTTATTAATATTTTAAGTTATGCTTAATTACAATAAAAAAAATGCGAAAGTATATATGGATGGACATGCAACGACATATTATAATATGCGATTGTATTGCAAAGGGTAAGCGGATGATCATAAAAAAAACTACTTTTTACCGTTAATCGCTTCAGCGTATGACTTGTAGCGTACGCGGTAAAAGCAACGTACTTCATGCAGATGGTTCAGTGGCGTGTGACAATATCGGTTACCACTTTCTAAGTATCGTATCTATCTACGGATATGTAGATATAGCATGCAATACTTGTATCATTTTCTTGCATAATATTACTAATATAGTTCGATGACTGCACTTTCGTTTGAGCTATTAAGTGGACAATCATGAATCTCCCATCACTATGTGTCATTTGTGAGGAAATTTTCTTAGTTGACGATTTGATTTAACAAGTTTTGTCTTTTCTTTATGGACTTTAGAAACGGTACTAAAAGAAGAAAAAAAACTTATCTTCTAATGTTATATATGCGAAAGTTTAGATGGATGTTTGTTAGAGTTTGTAGTAGCCTAAATTGCTGAAAGGATCTCGACGAAATTTGGCTCAGATGTAGAGGATATCCGGAAGAACACATAGGCTACTCACTTTTGTTTTTGTTTATTCCACGCGGACGGAGTCGTGGACGAAAGCCAGTTATTTCATAAACAAATGACTTTCCATTTCTTTTCTAAATGTATAGGGCTTGTCCAACCTTGGTATTGACAGAGTCAATTAGCAAATGTGAATTGTGAGAGTGGAGAGTTGTCTATTGACTTACCACTGACCTTGTAACTCGCGTAGAGAATCCGGCTTCGAGATGCGTACATTTGTTTTGATGACACCGATATATGTAAGGTGATTAGTTTTTATTGATTAATACTTTACATATAGTTAGAAAGTAGGCAATATTAACGCCCATAAATATGTAAAATTCTGAAGAATATAACGTTATTGTTTTTTTTATCCAAAATAGCATATACGAGTAAAATAACTACCTTTAAATTTAGAACACGCACGAGGCAAAGAGGATCAGGAGGCCATTAAGTAACTGCACAGATAATACTATACTAGTAATATAAGCCGTCTTATTGTTTTTCAAACGACGTATTTTCTAAAGCCGATTGAAAAAACACATAAAAACCATCTTAAGGATGGCAACATACAATATATTATAAGGCTTTATCTATATTTAAAAGCGATAAGAAAAAAATAATAATACATAGACAAAGAACAGGTTCGTAAAATTGGATTGTCATCAAAAGTAAAATGTGTGGCAAATTTTAAATTAACCTACCAACAGGAAGTGGCTGTAATTTTAATTACTCAATAGATTTGACCCAAAAAAAACTGTTTAATTTCATGTTTTAAAAGGCGATTATGCACAGGAGAATGTGTCTAGGAATATTAAACTTTGTGAGAGTCATCCCTAAAGCATTCAATAATAAAACAGAATAACACAGAGCATGTTTATTACACCAGTTGTTCTCAAAGTAAAACATACGGTAATATAAACTTATTGTCTCTGTTGCGACAGTGCTCTGTGCTTTGGGAAATCATCCTCATGGTCAGTTATAACAATTTTATGATTTACAAAAAGTCCTAAATACTTTAAAGTGCATATTTTAATTGTTTATTAAATGCTATTTATTCTAGCATATATTATCTAGCTTTGACAATCAAAGGACAATTCAATTTATCCAAACGAAAAGGTCAATATGTACAACGCATTTCTCAACGTTCATTATAAATGTGCAAATACCTTGAAAATGGTCCCATCCTGTGCTCGTTAGATCTGGTTTCAAGTTGCTATTTTATATGAAAAGTTTAAAGGATTGCGATATTATGTAAGTGAACATGACCGTTGCTGCTTTTATACGATAGATAAAATTGTCTTTTAAAGTAATACAGCAATGTATTCATACAATAAAAAACTTTGTAAAATTGTATATAAATTTTTGTTTAAGTGTTATGGGATCTAAACCTTACTTTTTATTATCTTACTAATATTATAAATGTAAAAGTTTCTTTGGATGGATGTATATTTGTTAGAACGCATCTCCTAAACGATAGAACGGATTTACATAGCAAGGTAGCATATTTCGCGCGGACGGAGTCACGGGTAAAATCTAGTACAGCAATATTTTTTATTAAGGTGAAGCTATACTTCGTGGTTGACTTAGGCCTAGTCACCCATAACGCGAGAAGCTTACGGCTCAACTTTTTTGCTAAATTTATCATACTTTATCAAACAAAGCTTTAAAAAGACATTAGCAGAAGCTTCGAAAAGCTTTTGATATACCCCATATCTTAGACTATATCGACATTTCTCAGTAAAAGGAATTCAATTTAACTGTGAAAATGAAACCCAATATCGTTAGACATTGGCATTGCATGCATTCGTAGTAAGAAATACGTATTATAAGAACGTTTAACGGCTTAGAGTTTTAATAAAAGTTGTGAAGAAAACTATGAACATTATTACAAGAGATTTTCTTATTAAATATCTTAGATGATTGTATTAAATCTTAATAATATTATAAATGCGAATGTTTAGATGGATGGTTGTATGTTAGAGTTTGTAGCGACACGATAACACGATGAAATTTGGCATAGATGTATAGGATACTATGAAAGAACATATAGGCTACTTGCTTTTGTTTTTTGTCGTGGGCGACAGCTAGTAGATTAATAAATCATTTATGTTATTTTCCAAATAACACACATGTTTTTTTTTTATAGAATATTATGATAAAAAAAATTGTAGAAAGCGTCACAAGTATTGTACCAAGTTGATTTATTTACTGTGGTTTTCGTAGGAGATAAAATACACATATAAAAGGTTACTATGAAAGTACAAAAAAAAACTTTTGAAGAAAATGATTGTTTTCAAGTACGTGTTTTGTTTCAAAGATTGAATATTCGCGTTGATGTGAGTTGAATAACTTTAGTGAAACATGTTTCTCTCCAAAATCACTTAACTTATTTGAAAGATAACTAAACTTTTCTATAGTCTTAACTACTTTAGTCTGGTATACAGTGAATGGATATCACCTATGAAATATTTTTGTTTCCTTTAAATATGAAAATACAATTTGTTTTAAGGCACAGCATTGTTTTTTAAACCTAAAGATATTACAAACCAGTTAAAAACAGCTAAACACATACTTAGACCAGTGTCGACATAGATTAATTTGTAGACTTGTTAGTCCTTGATGGTGGTTCTGGATGGAGCGTCAGTGGCTCAGTGGTTTAAGCACTTGACACTTGTAATCTACAGGTCTTCGGTTCGAATCCCGAAAATCGGAAATTTCCGATTTTTAGAATTTCATTTGTACATAATTTACCCGACGTTCTTACGGTGAAGAAAAACATCGTGATTCAACCTGCACATATCGGCAAAGAAATTCAACGATATGTGTAAAGTCAACTAACCCGCAGTGGGTCAGCGTGGTTGACGTGATGGCCTAGTCATCCTAACTTAGGGCAGGCTCCGGGGCCCTCAGTGGGAACGTATAGTGAGCTGCTGATGATGATGATGATGATGATGGTAAATGAAGCATTTTCATTTAGTGTTTATGTTTTTAAGTTTAACTAGAAATATTTAACAAAAATTGTTAGTTACGATTAACTTAGGGGTGCAACGAATCGCATCGCCATTAATAAAACTTAGACGGAATTCAAAAGCCTTTGTATTTCAGCGCAGTTGGAGTGAAAGTATGTTATTTCGTTTCACGTAATGTTGCTTTTAATTCATAGAGCAACAGCGAATTTATATTCGGTTCTCGTATATAAAATTATTTCTGTACGTCGTAGATATCAAAGAATTAATTTTAGTCTAGTGGTATTACAAGATCACAAGACAAATAAAAAAGGGAAGATTTTTACAATTCTTATTTAATTATTAGCTGTTGCTCGACTAGCGTGATGTTAAAAAATTTAAAAAAATATAGCCTATGTTACTTACTGATAACGTAGGTTTCTAATGGTGAAAGAATTTTTGAAATCGACCCAGTAGTTTTTGAGTTATTTCAATACATATGTACAAAAATACAAATCTTTCCTCTTTATAATATTAGTATAGATATAGATAATTCGATATGTAAGGGAATATTAAATACGTGTGGGAAACATAATTATAAAATTATTTTTATTTATTATAATATTTACATATTTTGTTTAGTTAATGAATTAAAATGTAACACGTTTAATTTGAAGTCATACTAGTTTTTTATTTAATTTAATATGTTAAATACTACAAACGTTTTTATTACATTTTAAATTTATTGGTACAAATATATTAGTTTTCTGTACGAATATTTGTTCGTTTGTTTAAACAGACATACTTCTATATTCCGAGCGCACTTTAATGAATGAAGCATGATTCGATTTTTTACGCCGTGCCGTTGAACGGAGATAGTTCAGTGCATTTACAATAAGTTTGTTGCACCTATATTTAGCGTATAGAGAATACGTCTTGAATAATTCGCTAAATAATTTTGAACTTGATCAAAGTTTTATTACCCATAGCCAATGAGATGAATTTTCAGTTTAATTATTTTTTATCTTCATTTTGATCGAGATCATACATTATTCTATTTCACTTCGAATGTAATCATCAACTTGCCCTTATCCTTTATGGAGGGTCGGCACAGTACGTGCTGCTCTTCCATACATCTCTATCAGCCGTCATTTCTGAATCCACTCCTTTCTTAAGCATATCCTCTTTCACACAATCTATCCATACTTTCTTTGGTCTTCCTCTTCCTTTGTAGCCATCCACATGTAATGTTCGAATGTAATATTATTTGAAATATATTTAAATCTTTATTCTTAAAAGAATGTTAACTAAAAAACGGAGAAACTTTTTCACGAGAATACGAGTTAAGAATACTGTAAAAAGTTTTTGTTTTTAAAGATTAAACGCTAAGATGCAATGGATTAGAAAAAATACACGTAAAGTTAGTATTTAAGTTAGTGAAAGTTTTTTGTCTGTCTCAAATTTTATGCAAATACTCTCAAGTTAAAAATGTCATTCATACTGTCTTATTGTATGTTAATAATTATTTAATCTTTGTAACTGTATGACTTTTCTCTATTGTTGAATGTCATTAACTGAATATTACAAAAAACAAAATACACTAAAAACAAAATCTTCTCAAAAAAACAGTACACTAAAAAGTAACGAAATAATTTCTTGAAAATAGTAAACTTCCCTTATTGTAGCTGTTATGTCTTTATTGTACAATTATAATTACTTTGATGTCGGTGTCAGCCGAGGTATATGCAGTGATATTTCTACGTAAGGTTTTCTACATTTTTACCATAACAATTGACAATTGAAAGTATAGTAACGTTTTTAGTAATGACTGACACCGACTTCAAAGTAATAATAATTGTACAATATAGACATAACAGCTACAATAAGGGAAGTTTACTATTTTCAAGAAATTATTTCGTTACTTTTTAGTGTACTGTTTTTTTGAGAAGATTTTGTTTTAGTGTATTTTGTTTTAGTGTATTTTGTTTGGAAGTCGGTTTTGTTTTTTATTAAAAAGTTTATTTATTTCTCGATTTTTAGTGAATCTAGACATCGCAGTATGATAATCACTAGCTTTCAAACAAATAATGAGTTATCTAAATCGATTATCTAAGAAATTAAGTAAACAACTAATACATCGTTGCGATCATACACTCATAATTCGGAGCGGCCGCGCGCCGTTGTTGCCCGTGAGTTTTAATATTTTGATAACTTCTAGAATCTTGCACAGAATTACATACTGTAAAAGGCAATTACGATCTACATATAATACTCTATCGTGAAAACATATTTATTTGGATAAGGATTCATGCCAAATAAGAATAAAAGCGTTTTAAATAAAGTCGATTGCACTTATTTGACGGTTTTCTCGAAACAAACGGTTATTGTGCGACAACCTTAAGAGATAGATATATGCTATCGCTGACTTTTATTTAGCAAATTTAAAGGGCTACAATACTTCCATACATAATTTTTGTGTAAGTCTTATAGTTTAGGCTACGTAAGCCAAGAAAGCAAACTTTGTTACAAGTTGATATTTTTTTCTGCGACTCGTAATTTGCTATTTATGATATCTCCTAAACTATTTATCGGAATTACACAGTTCCAAGGGTATTTATAATCTACATTAAATTCTCTTGATGATGGATACATTTATTTTGATAAGGATTCATACCGAACACGAGTAATAGCGTTAAAAGTGGGGTATAGATTTTGATCGAAATTTTAATGAAAAAAGTGGTTATTGTGCGACAACCTTAATAGATAGATATATGCTATCGCTGACTTTTATTTAGCAAATTTAAAGGGCTACAATACTTCCATACATAATTTTTGTGTAAGTCTTATAGTTTAGGCTACGTAAGCATAGAAAGCAAAAAAGACACCAAATTTCGTCACGCAATTTTGATCTAAACTATTTAACTACGCCGTAGTCTTTGACTCCAAAAATCAAACAAAAAAATGGGACCCACCTGCAAGCACTACCTCTCGGATAAAAAAAGAATTTTCAAAATCGGTCTACCAGGGGCGGAGTTATGCCGTAACACACATAAAAAAAAAAAAATAAAAAAAAAAAAAAAAAAAAAAAAAAAACATATGGACGAATTGAGTACCTCCTTCTTTTGGGAAGTCGGTCAAAAGACATGTATGGGAAAGTAGGATAACATAATTTTTAATTGTTTACATCTTTGTTTTCTATTCACAAATGATTTGTTGATGTTTTGTCTTGAATGTTATTGTTGTTTTTCATCTTACATAATTATAAATGCGAAAGTTTAGATGGATGGATGGATGGATGTTTATTAGAGTTTGTAGCCTAAACGGCTTAACGGATTTCGATGAAATTTGGTATAGATGTAGAGGATAGTCTGGAAGAACACATAGGCTACTCACTTTTGTTTTTTTTAATCCCACGAGGACGGAGTCGCGGGCGAAAGCTAGTAGCTAACATAAAATGATAAATGATGAATGTTTTATTTTTTATATAATTACAAAAATTTGAACATTTTATTTACATTTTCATGTCATTTATAAAAGCATGTGAATTATTACTTTATTTCTTAAATCAATCTTTTCCCATACTTTTATATTTCTTAATTATCGTAGGTTGTATGCTTAATGCGATTTTTTATGTATTCCTAAAAAAAAATCTAGTAATCACTCATGTAATCATCAAATTAAACATTCCAATACTATACAATAATAAATTACCCTGTCTATGTCTTGAAAGCAATATTATTTGGTATTTCGAGAGACGTGTTCTACAGTTTCAAAGTAATATAAGAAACTAACAAGATAATGAAGCTATAAGCAAGTTCAGTGACCTTTAATAGTGGACGCACGTGACCGACTTTTCCGGGTTACCCGTTTACATTGGCGAAACATGTATAACAATTGTTATTTTGAACCGCTTATCCGTTGATTGTCTTTAAGGAGTACGTGATTTTCTTGAAGGCCTGTAAGTGGTATTTGTATTTTTTTTAATTTCTTCAAAAAAGGTGGGCAGACGAATGATCGGCAGTGTATGTGCTGGTCTTCCGTACATCTCTATAAGCAGTCATATCTGTATCCACTCCCTTCTTAAGCATATCCTCTACTTTTGTAACCATCTACATTCATCTTATTACTTCCTTGTTTATGTTATCACTAGCTGTTCCCATGCGACTTCATCCGCATGAAATTATAAAAATTTCATTTTATTGTTCACATTTGTCAAATTATAAATTGCAAATGTCAAAATGACATGACATGATGTCAAACCATGGCAACCTTGCTTCCTTGATGTTGGCAACAACTTATGGTCTCTTTCCCACATTAGGGTTTTTATTCAAAATATTTACCCCTAAGTTTAACGGCGTGAAAATATATAGCCTAAAGCGTGACGTAAGTGTAGGGCTCTTTTTATTAAAAAAAGAGTTATTCGAAAATATGCTGTGATTGCTGACATCTTAGACAACAAAGAAGTGTGTGTTTACGCTTTATTATATTAGTATAGAAGTATAGATAGCAATATAAACTTTGTAATTGTGATCCAACACATTATTTAAATATTTATATCATGGTTTTAAAATGTCGGAATTCTACTCGTTATGTTAATAATCGGACAGTAGTCAGATGTCAAAAATAAGGGTGTTGCATTGGCTCGACGACACGACGGCCATATTGGTAGTGGCGAGCGTTGATACATGGAAAAACGGTATTATTGGTAAGGGTATTCTGTGCAAATTGGAAGAAAACATAAGAGGTAAAGAAGACTATATTTTATTAAAGCATAACATGGATGTGACGCCAATAAAATGTATAAGACTTCAATTTAATTAGTTAATTATAGTATATATTTTTTTTATAATAAAAAAAGAAAGTAGAAAACAAAAGTAAGAGTGATACATTTCGATGAATTGACTGAAATAATGTGTTAACAGGATGTTAACGTATGCGGACATATAAAGTAGGTTAAGTTAAAGTTTATACAAATTTTACGACCTTTAAATTTCGCCGTCGGTCGAATCGAGTTTCTCGCGTCTACGCATTTCTTCATTACCGTAAACCTTTTCTATTGAATCATTAACAGAAGTAACCTGTTTGATTAAAAGATAATAAGAACACGTATAACTCTGACTAAACTATCGCACAACTGTTTAGTCGCGCTTTGATTCCTATAAGCTTATGTGGAGGTGTACACTACTAGATTTTTAGTTGTGCAACTAAACAGTTGAATTGGCTGCTAAACAATTGACTATCGCACATATGTCAGTATGATAATACTTTTATCGTGAATGGAAATCGGCACTAAAATTTTTGATAATTTCGAAATAGACCCTCTGTTCAATTTTCAAAAAAAAAGCAGTACTGTTCACTGTTCTGTCCTCGTGTGAAACTAACAACGAACCGAACGCCTTTTGCGACCGCTGACGAATTAATTACAACGAAATACGAAACAGTGAAAGTAGAATTTCGACGCGTCGTGTAGTGACGCTATCGGAATGTTGAAGATGAAAGTGGAGCCGAAAGAAAAAGTCTGATCATGCGATCTTCTTCAAATAGGGAAATTATTTTACTCATCTATACTATTATAATAAAGCGTAAACACACACTTCTTTGTTGCCTAAGATGTCAGCAATTACAGCATATTTTTGAATAATACTTTTTTTAATCAAAAGCCCTACACTTACGTCAGGCTTTAGGTTTATATTTTCACGCCATGAAACTTAGGTGGTAAATATTTTGGATAAAAACCCTAATGTGGGAAAGAGACCATAAGTTGCTGCCAACATCAAGAAAGAAAGATTGCTAAGGTTTGTCATGTCATGTTATTTTGACATTTGCTATTGATAATTTGACAAATGTAAACAATAAAATGAAATTTTTATAATTTTATGCGGATGAAGTCGCATGGGAACAGCTAGTATTATAATATTTTTATGGCAGAAGTTGCTATATATTGAAAGACTAGCTTCCCGTTTGGCTTATTCCCCGTGACTTTATAAAACTTGTGTTGTATTGTTTGCATGCCGTTTAATAGATAACGTCAAATTTTAAATACTCAAATGACAGGGAAGACTTTTGCCATTGGCTAACAATTACAGTTACCATGGCAATCTTGTCTCTTTGCTGCTATTGGTTTGTAGTTTTTGTTTTCCCCTAAATAAAAAGTGTGTATACTATCTGTTGTTCGCGACTTCGCCCGAGTGAAATTAAAAAATATTACTCACTGATAACGTAGCTTTTTAACGGTGAATAAATTTTTGAAATCGGCCGAGTAGTTTTTGAGTTATTTCAATACATACAAAAATTCAAAAATGAAAATTATTCCTTATATAAGTAAAATGCTAATAATGATTTTTAATTAGGTTAAAGATAAAAAAGTTGTTGTTCTCTAATACATGAAATTCAGGTCAGAACCTTTGCGACAATAATCTTTCTGTATCACAAATTGTAAGAACTTTCCGGCCTATCTACATTTCTACGCTTACAAATGGCAGCAGTTAGCCTAGATACAGGGTGTTGTAAGCTAACAAAAAATGTCAATAACGATTTGAGGAAAATCTTTCTTATTCCTTTTAGTAGACGTTACGAGTATTGTGAATCCAGGCGTTTATAGTTTCTATTGATATTCGTATTTTTTTCTAAGAAAGATTTTTACTACACACTAGATACACAGACACAAATAATTTTTTTACAACACACCTTTACAATGGTGAAAGAATGTTTGAAATCAGCCCAGTAGTCTTTACGTGAAACGAATACATACAAAAATATAAATCTTTCCTCTTTATTATATTAGTATAGATTTCTTCAGACTGATAAACAAAGCTCGTATTTATACCAGTTGAGATGTGCATGTGCCTTCGACGAATTCTGCGTTTTGTGCAACGAGATCACGACCTTAATTTTGACGTACGGTGAATTGTAACGTCCGTATCGTGCGATTTGAAAAGTTTTCATATGTATCGAAACTGTTCTTACCAACTCGTTTAAGGCGCAGAGATTTTTCTATTCTTTCAACCAGGTGTCGAACACCCTGTATACATTTCTTATTCGCACTGTAAGGGAGATAGCACCAGGTGTTTTAGAGCTGGTTTCGGATTCAATGTGTTAAGTGACAAAATTGAATAGGCCGTTTTGGTAAAATTTACAATACCATGAGGGTAAGTCGAGCAAAAACTGCACTACTATGTCCAACGGTTAAAAGATTTATTAATCTTTAATGACTATTGGTTTCTCTTTCTAATATCAAAGAGTTCGATTAACGGGATATGTACATAGATACTATATTTATGGATTAAACATGAAGTCAATCTCGGTCGTATATCTAGGTTGTGGTCGGTATAGGCATATAAAGTCGAGGGTTTACACTTGTGAAATACTTGCAAAAACAATATTGTCATCTCTATTTTTTGCATGAGAACGAGAGAAACCGACGAAATAGATAATAATATGGAAATTGTATTGCGATTCACTTTTGAACAATTACATATTGTTTGTTGTCGTAATATTTTTGTTGGTAATACACGTAGACTAATCTTACTTCTTACTAATATTATAAATGCGAAAGTTTAGATGGATGGATGTTTGTTAGAGTTTGTAGCCTTAACGGCTGAACGGATCTCGATGAAATTTGGTATAGATGTAGAGTATGATCTGGAAGAACACATAGGCTACTTAGTTTTATTAATTCCACGCGAACAGAGTCGCTGGCGAAAACTAGTAAATAGTAAGTTGAATATTTATGTAGAAAAGATAATAATGAAGTTAAAAAGCATAAGTATTTTTGCATAAAAAGCTAAAGAATCTATTTTTTTTTTATTTAATCGTTTTGCTAGTACGTTAATTAAGTCGTGTAAATAACGCTAATAACATTTAATTTCTTTATGAAGCTTCATTTTGAGTTGTAAAAGAATCTCAAATACGTCGTTTTAGTATACTAAAGCGGTCGTTTTTATCAAATTTTACCTTTTTATTTTGCTCAATTGCTCTCTGAACGGCAATAAACACATCATTGGGTTTTGTCGCAGTTACATGAAACGTTATTAAAGTCGTCTGAAATATATTTTCACGATATTAAAGCTGAAAAAATGCTGTAAGTAAAATCAGGCATAAAGATCAAACAGTCGGTTTCGACTAAGGAATGTGTAAAACATAATATTGGGATTTTAAACCGCATTCTGTAGAAGGTATTGCGAAATGTCTGTCCACCAGTGGGCAAATATAGCCTGATGATGATGAAATTTTACAAGTTGTGGTAAATAAAAAAAAAACAAAGTAATAGGAATATTATATATATTAATAATATTAATTAATAGAGGTATAAAATCTGATGGACTTAACATGGACAT
The DNA here is from genome assembly GCA_029286645.1 of Papilio protenor. NCBI lineage: Eukaryota > Metazoa > Arthropoda > Insecta > Lepidoptera > Papilionidae > Papilio > Papilio protenor. The sequence continues at coordinate 338,824 of JAGSMZ010000010.1, read as the reverse complement.
CCATGTTAAGTCCATCAGATTTTAAATAAACTATCCAGTGCCTGCGACTTATTAATATCTGAAAAAAAAAAAACAGAAGTAAGTAGTCTGTGTTCTTGCATACTATGTACATCTGTGACTACCGAAATCTGTTAAGCCATTTTATAGGTTGGTAACAAACGTCCATCCATGTAAGCTAGTAGTAAGTAATCATACTAATATTATATTATAAATGCGAAAGTTTAGATGGATGGATGGATGTTTGTTAGAGTTTGTAGCCTAAACGGCTGATCGGATTTCGATGAAATTTGGTATCAAAGTAGAGGATAATCTGGAAGAACACAAAGGCTACTCACTTTTGTTTTTTTAATTCCACGCGATCGGAGTCGCGGGCGAAAGCTAGTATGTAAATAAATATACTATGTGTATGTTGGTAAAAATAAAAAATATTCATTTAAACTTTTTAGTACATTAGTAACTCAATACAGTAATGGCGATGCGGCTTATGAGATAGGAGGTTAGTGAAAATTAGTTCTGTCAGTCGTTTTATAAAAAGTATTGTAACTTAAATAATTAACTATAAAACGTTCTTAAGAACCGACACTAGTTATCACAAGCATTGATATTTGTAGAAAGTAGCGAACAGATGACGTCGGAATGGGTAAACGAGGGAAAAATGCTAATCCTTAGCAACCGGTGCCAAGTGGGACGGTCTCGCTAAATTAAATACCTGGGTACGCTTGTGTTCATACTGTTACCGGTTTCTTTTGCCAAAAATATTTGTACGAAATATTGTAACCCCTTTCATTCTCTATGAAAAAATTATGTAACATTTTTTTTTTGGTTTTATTTGGCAGTGCAAAACGCTTGTTAACAGTTGGCCCCTAAAATGCATTGATTCGTTAAACTCTTGGCTTTTAGTCTTTTGGCTCATGTAATACCATATCTTTGGCTAGGCAATGTTTTAAGCAAATTATAAAATTGCCTTCATTTGATCAATTTTAACAAATGCTCAATCCAAAAGTGTTTTTTTTTTGCTGAAGTGTTCAGTTGCTTTACTTCTTTCGGTCTGTTGACGTCAAAAGAACTTGATATTTTTCATTCTATCAAATCACAAGTAGATAAATATTTTTGACGAGGGTCAAAGTAAATTTACAGATGAATTGACTACGTGTCAAATAGATTTATGTTTTTGCGATTTCTATTTTGTACAAATTCATAAATAATTTATCTATACTTCTATACTAATATAATAAAGCGTAAACACACACTTCTTTGTTGCCTATGATTTCAGCAATTACAGCATATTTTTGAATAATACTTATTTTAATAAAAAGCCCTACACTTACCTTACGCTTTAGGCTATATATTTTCACGCCATTAAACTTAGGGGCAAATATTTTGGATAAAAACTCTAATGTGGGAAAGAGACCATAAGTTACTGCCAACATCAAGGAATCAAGGTTGCCATGGTTTGACATCATGACATGTCATTTTGACATTTGCTATTGATAATTTGACAAATGTAAACAATAAAATGAAATTTATATATTATAATTTTATGCGGATGAAGTCGCATGGGAACAGCTAGTCATACATAAAAGTGAAACATTTTAAGAGCTTTGTTATTATTATTTTCTTTTTAAAAATATTTTGTCTCCGTCTGGCTGGCTTTTATATATAAAGAAAATAAAATATTCACATTTTTAAATATACACTAAAAAAATATTAAACAGTTTATTAATAATGTTATATTTAATGTATCTGAATTCGTAAAACTGATTATTTTGAGTAGTTTTGTCGATAACTTTATCATCGCAGACATTTCTAAGAAAACTGTTAAATATTCTAACCAAAGAATATTCAAATATACTCGTAGTATTGAATATGCATAGAAAATTCAAAGTCAAAGTTGATCTATGTCAATTTCCAATAGACTTATTAATATTTATAATTGTCGTAAAAACTCGGCTGATGTCATTCTGTTGTCTCTGAATATCTTACACTAGCTGTTCGCGTGCGGATTCATCCGCATGAAATTATAAAAACTTTATTTTATTGTTTACATATGTCAAATTATTAATAGCAAACGTCAAAATGACATGATATGACAAACCTTGACAATCTTGCTTCCTTGATGTTGGCAGCGACTTATGATCTCTTTCCCACATTAGAGTTTTTATCCAAAATATTTACCCCTAAGTTTAATGGCGTGAATATATATAGCCTAAAGCGTGACGTAAGTGTAGGCCTTTTTAATAAAAAAAGAGTTATTCAAAAATCTGCTGTAATTGCTGACATCTTAGGCAACAAAGAAGTGTGAGTTTACGCTTTATTATAATAGTATAGAAGTATAGATAGTATAGATAGATACACATTTAAGATTTTTGCTAAACTAGACAAACGCACCGCAATAGGCCGTCAATCGTCTAAATTGAAAATAAAACCCTTAAGAAACATAGTACACGAGCATTCGCCCGTGACTCCGTCAGCGAGGAATTAAAAAAAAAAGTACCCTATGTGTTTTTTCAGACTATCCTACACTTAACGCCAAATTTCATTAAGTTCAGTTCAGCAGTTTAGGCTACAAACTCTAACAAACATCCATCCATCTAAATTTTCGCATTTATATTAGTGAGATCAGCTTCTACACGCGACTTTATCCGCATAGAATTAAAAAGAATGCGATAGTTTAGATGGATGAATATTGGTTAAATTGCATCTCCAGAATGGCTTTTGATGAAATCAGTTACAAATTTAGAATAATCTAGAAGATGCTAAATACTCGTACTAAATTTGTGTAATCGCAGACGAACTCGGAGTCAAAAGCTATGTTAGTAATGTGTAGATTATAAATAAGACGTAAACATTAGTGTTAAAATATTGTTTACGGTGAAAATGAAGATGTTCTACAACTTAACATAAAATATAGATTTCCATAGTAAATCTCCGACTAGTATTAGCAGACTAACAGTGTATATTAGCATAATTTCCTCAGAGAAACTTAGGCTGTCGGCTTAAGTTACTTTCTGTTTTTTACTTAACTACTTACATACATTAATGAATTTCATGCTAACAATGCTTTTAGGTGACGGATATCGCATAAATTTTTTTTTAGCATATAAAGGTTTTAATACTCAAGAGTTCAAACAACATAGACAAGTTAGTTTAACATTGTCTAAGCCATCGAATCAGTATAAAGCATCTCTAACGAACACATAAAACACCATAATACTTCCATACAAATTTCTAAAGACCGCTTGTTATTTGCGGTCAAGTTTAGACGTACGCAATTATTCGGGTTAATAAAATGTCGAACATGTGGTTTACGTTTCTAATTACTATATAGTCATTTGTTTTGATCGAAACTGATGTAAAGGCGGGAATACATGCCAGTAGTAGTAGCTGGCAAGCAATAATTGGCACGTGCCGACAACTGGCACGATACGTTTAAACCTGTAAAATGTTCACGAGATTGTACGGCATCGTCGCGTCATCATCTTCCTCATTATCCTATTCCTGAAGGATCGGTGTAACAGATTTTTTTCCTCCACATAACTTTATCATAAGTCATCTCAGCCCCGGTGTACCCTTCTACACTCATAACTAACGTTCTCCTTGTAACATGCGATTCATCCCTCCTCATAACATGCCCATACCATGCTAACCTTTTACACCTTACTTTCTCCACCACTTTACTACTCTCAAACTTCCTCTAATATACTCATTTCGCACCTTATCAATTCGTTACCATACATCCATCTTAACATTTGCGTTTCTGCCACATGTAGTCCTTTCATTCGTCACTTTTACTGCCCAACATTCAGATCCATACATCATGACAGATCTTACGACGCTAGTTACTAGCAACACAGGTACTGGAATCACAGTTGACATTTACACATGCCTGTAGCTGGCAAGTGTCAGTTTGCATACGAATGTCCAACGGGCATGTGTATTCCCGTCCTTACTATCGATGTTTATTGTTGGTTTCCACTTTCATAACAATTGCACGGAGACATTTGTAACGCGAAAAAAACAACATCAACACAAGTCAAGCTTGACCCAGAGATGTAGGTACAGACATCTATTTGCGCTAGTCCATGGAACGGTCCTGGTACTCGTACATAGTACGCTAGCAGTTCCCGTGCGGCTTCATACGCATGGAATCATAAAAACTTTATTTAATTGTTTACATTTGTCAAATTCTCAATTGCAAATGTCAAAATTACCGTTACCATAATACCATTAGTTCCTTAATGTTGGCAGCTTGTACTTTATGGTCCCTTTCCCACATGAAGTATTTTTCCAATTAATTTATACTTTAGTTAAATAGCGTTGAAGTATGTATATACCCTAAAGCGTGTTTACGCGTTATTATATTAAATATAGAAGTATAGGTATAGATATGCAGTTAGTTTTCACATTAGTTGGACCTTATAATTGCTTAGGGCTTCATCTGTAATTCCTTGAATTGACGCCATTAGTTCAGACATTACAAGCCTTACAAATACCTTTGAAATAACTAAACAGATTATTCTAATTAGTTATATGATAACAATACAGAGTATAGATGCAGTTACATACATCCCAAAGGTAGAAAATCATATAATTTTCCTTTTAAATTTTATATCATAGTTCAAAAATCCTCGTAGAAGATCAGTAGAAAAATAACGGTAACATAAAATCAAAATCCAATTATACAAACATGAAAGTACTCACAGCGTAAAAACATCCATTTCGTGACTCTCACCGAAAAATCCGATAGTTATAGAAAGAGAAAACGAACCCAGTTCTTTTCCTTCAACTACACAAACACAAACTTAACAATCAATATAAAACACAATAGAAAACACAACACCGATGTACGTTTATCGTACTTTTATTGTTTATAACATAAAGAGATTTTGCTCCGAGCAAAGTTTCTGCTCCACTGTCACGGTCACAGACCGACATACCCTCTCCCACCAAACAACTTTTACCGCGACAAAAAGTTGCCACGCGTGGGGACATGGCGATATTTAGCAAATTAATATAATAAATAAACGTATTCTAGCGAAAACAATACTGTTTGTTTCTTCCAAAATGTACTACTTATTAGTGGAAATTAAAGGCTCCAAACAGAGCAGTGGTTTCTGAAGCGTAAATGTTTTGTCTCGCTCTAAGCGCTTGCGCAGTTCGTACCACGAGTGTGAAAGTCGATTGTGGATCACTCTTTAACTCGAATAAGAGTCGTTGGTATAAAAAGTCTTGTTTCTAGGGTTATGTTCGAAAACTTCGTAATTATAATACTAGCGTTTGGAAGAATCAGTGACGGTAGACATACAATTATGTTCAGAATTGAGGTTTTAGAAAGTTTTAAAAAAAATCTAAGACTGAAGGTGCTTCGTACATTTTTACACATTTCTCATAATAAAATTTATTTTTACTGAAAAATTAAGCAATGAGAATCTATTAGGTATAGCGGCTGGAAAATATTATGAACGATTAAAGTTACTATCAAATAATAATTTTGAGTGCTGGCAATATTTAAAATTGTTATGAATTGGTAACTACTGTAATTTGAGTTTTTCAACGGGCAACCCCTAATAGATGTCATGGCGGCAATAAAAGACAGATGTCAGGTGTCAATAGACGAGTGAGAGACTTTGGTGGTGCGCACGTACAAAGTCAATTGGTGAATCTCTGTAAATCTTTGCAATCCAGTTGGTTACTGTCGTGCAGTTTCCACTAAAGATTGAAAGCCTGTGTTTTTGATATTATACGATTGTTATTTAGTTAATTATCACGGTCATAACATAATATATTACTCGAGTTCGCCATAAAATCTATTCGAGTTTTGTAACTTCATTCGAGTTTCAATAGTTACGGTTTAGTTCAAACAGGTGAACGCACTTGACCGATTGCCAAGCCGGTGTAATTGTACGAACATAATAAATAATGGAGAGTTGCACATTATAGGTAAGCCTACATTTTGTACTAGCAAAGTTATGAAGTTTCTCCTAAACTAACCAGCAATTGAATATAGTTTTTTTTATTATATAAATGATTTAACATCTTACCAAAGTTTTATAACAATCTGATTATTAGTATAATTGTATTGCCATTTTTTGGTGTAATTTAAAAAATATATTTTCTAATGTTACCAATATTATAAATTCGTAAGTTTAGATGGATGAATTTTTGTTAGAATTTGTAGCCTAAACTGCTGAATGGATCTCGATAAAATTTGTCACAGATTTAGAGGAGAGTCTGGAAGAACACATAGGCTACTTACTTTTTTTTTAATTTCACGCGGACGGAGTCGCGGGGAAATCTAGAGATTTTATATTTAATAAACTTCAGTATACGTAAGAAGTATTCTTCTTATATGTGTTTTCAGAAAATACTAAATAAAACGTTAATGATGTTGCTTTGTACCTTTAACTTCTAAAGAATGTTTTCGAGTCGTTTCTAAGTAGAGAACTTCAAAGAAATAATAAGAAATACGAGATCAACATTCGGTGCAAGATTTGTATATGTTTTTGTTTGTCTAATTACGGCTGTATGCTTATATTATTTTAAACAGCATTTATAAAAAGAAAACATTGAATGTATGACCCTCTGAACAATATTAAGAGCGGGCGCTCACCTTTAACTAAACTGTCGCACAACTCTTCTGCGATTGTCGATTGTTTCGTATCCCATTAAACTGTTTAGTTGCACAACTAATAATCGAGTAGTCTGCGTACCTCCATATAAGCTCATAGGAATCGAAGCGAGACTAAACAGTTGTGCGACAGTTTAGTCAAAGGTGTGCGCACACTCGAGTCGATATGCACCACACACTTTACAATCAACGAAACTTTTTAAGCCAAATGACAAAAAATATATAAAAGCAAATAAAAACTAGTTACCTACAATTTTTTTGTGAAACTTCTAAAATTTCATGAATTTAAAAGAACTTTCCATACGTATTTCGGTCTATGAAAATGTTCCACGTTTTATTTAAATCAATTCATTAACAAAAAGTCTTTCGACGTAATTTATTTTCATACTATTTCCGGAGACTTCACATCTTAGTATAAGTTAATTCCGCTAAGTAACATGAAAGCTCCGCTCGAAAGCGAAAGCTTTGTGAAAAATAATCCGATGCGAAATCCTCTTCCGCAAGAATTATGCGCTAAAGGACGTGGGTGTTAACGGATAATTTCATAGAACCATTAGCACAATGCAGTGAGATTTACTCAAAAATAACTTCACAATTGATAAGAATTTGAAATCATACTTCATACTAATATTATAAATGCGAAAGTTTAGATGGATGGATGTTTGTTAGAGTTTGTAGACTAAACGGCTGAACGGATTTCGATGAAATTTGGTATAGATGTAGAGGATAGTCTGGGTCTGGAAGAACACATAGGCTACTCACTTTCATTTTTTTTAATTCTACGCGGACGAAGTCGCGGGCGAAAGCTAATCATTAATAAATGAAAATATAATCATCGTAATACTTCTTTACTACAATGTATAAAACAAAATAGCTTCCGTCTGTCTGTCCATATGTATATGCTTAGATCTTTAAAAGTACGCAACGTATTTTGATGCAGTTTTTTTAAAGACAAAATGATTCAAGAAGAAGGTTTGTAATGTGATATCGTTAATACATCTTCGTCTTTCGACCTAGCAAAGTCTGGGCGAGTTATTATTAGTTTTTTTTTTTATAATATAAGGTGGCAAACGAGCAAGCAGCCACCTGAATCCACCGAAATGGAAAGCGACCGCTGCCCATAAACATCCGCAATTGCAGATGCGTTGCCTACCCTTAATTGACAGAGGAGACGCACATAAAGAGGACAATTCCCCTTCCTATGCGTCTCCTCCACCGTCAAATCCACTTTTCCTTTCCATCCTTTCCTCTTAAGAAAAGGGTGGAATACTAGCTAGTATACTAGCTTTCGTCCGCGACCCCGTTTGTCTTAAAAAAAAAACAAAATAAAGTAGCCTGTGAACTTCCAGACTATCCTCTACATCTATGCCAAATTTCACCGATATCCGTTCAGCAGTTTAGGCTACAAACTCTAACAAACATCCATCAATCTAAACTTTCGCATTTATAATATTACTATACTAATGCATGTAACTCCGCGATCAACACCTAGTATGAAGTTAATTCGTGTATAACTTTTAATTAGTTAATAAGCCAACAGAATGAAAAACGATCCTCCTTAAGGTTTACAATTACTTTGTAATTACGTTTTTGAAGTCATTAATTAAGACGCTTTGTTCTTAAAATATTTAAGAATTTCATATGTATTTTATTTAATTAGTTCTTTGAGAAATTATAATACATAGTAATAAAATTGAGGTTTGAAACAAAACATTCTAAACTCAACTTTGATTAAATTATATTCAACTAGTTAAAAGCACGAGTAATCCTTCAAAAGATATTTACACGTCTAGCTTATGCTATAGATGTAAAAAACGCATATTCAAACAAATCAATTTTATGTGCCATTTATAAAAAAATAATTAAAGAAGCAAAAGGTTACCATGCTATGGCCATGAGAAAAAGAGGAATGTAATCAGGAGTATGACAAGGTATACTGGTAGAGGTAGACGTAGGAAGAGATAGAATTGCTTGAAGGAAGACAGGATCAAAAGGGAGAGCATCTTAAAAACCTGGTTTTCCGACGCTTCGTTAGAGGAATAAGAACAAAGATGAGTGCCCATTCCTCCCCTATCTCCTCTAATAATAAAAACGTATACGTCTCGTTGTCGGGCAAATAGAGTTTGTAACTATTTTAAACATATGTTGGTTTCTATAGCATTTTATTGTGACTTTTCGTTCACAATTCCCACCAGCTTTCAGATTATAATACAGCGTATCGTATAAAGTGTTTCGTTAATCTATTTTATGCAAATTTAATGCAATGCTCTAAATGCAATTCTTATCTGCAGACTGAATTTAATTCGAATTTAGTTGTTAATTTTGAATTGTAATGCAAATTAACACTTAACTTTTATTACAGTTATTTTAAGCGTACGTTACTTTACAATAAAACCTTATTAGGTTTCATGAAATAGAATTAATTTAATTAAATAATATTGTAACTGAATCTAATTGTACTACTATGTTTTTAAACGTACGAGTATATCCCTATTGTGCTATTTGGGATTTATTTGGTTTTCTTTTAATTAACATGATTTTAAAATGTTTTTGATTTCATATGTTTATTTTAAAATGTGTAGTTTATTGTGGTAACAGTGACAAAAGTTATGTTTTAAAATTATTTATATTATTTATACATCATCATCATCACCAACTCACTATACGTCCCCACCGAGGGGCTCGGAGCCTACCCTAATAAGGGGCGACTAAGCCATAGTCAACCACGTTGGCCAAGTGCGGGTTGGTTTGACTTCACACATATCTTTGAATTTCTTCGCCGATATGTGCAGGTTGCATCACGATGTTTTCCTTCACCGTAAGAACGTCGGGTAATTTATGTACATATGAAACTTCGAAAAAATCGAATCACATTGGTACACGGCGGGATTCGAACCTAAGACCTGTAGATTACAAGTCAAGTGTTTAAACCACTGAGCCACCGACGCTCCTTTATTATTTATACATCATCATCATCACCAGCTCACTATACGTCCCCACCGAGGGGCTCGGAGCCTACCCTAATAAGGGGCGACTAAGCCATAGTCAACCACGTTGGCCAAGTGCGGGTTGGTTTGACTTCACACATATCTTTGAATTTCTTCGCCGATATGTGCAGGTTGCATCACGATGTTTTCCTTCACCGTAAGAACGTCGGGTAATTTATGTACATATGAAAATTCGAAAAAATCGAATCACATTGGTACACGGCGGGATTCGAACCCAAGACCTGTAGATTACAAGTCAAGTGTTTAAACCACTGAGCCACCGACGCTCCTTTATTATTTATACATCATCATCATCACCAGCTCACTATACGTCCCCACCGAGGGGCTCGGAGCCTACCCTAATAAGGGGCGACTAAGCCATAGTCAACCACGTTGGCCAAGTGCGGGTTGGTTTGACTACACACATATCTTTGAATTTCTTCGCCGATATGTGCAGGTTGCATCACGATGTTTTCCTTCACCGTAAGAACGTCGGGAAATTCATGTACATATGAAAATTCGAAAAAATCGAATCACATTGGTGCACGGCGGGATTCGAACCCAAGACCTATAGATTACAAGTCAAGTGTTTAAACCACTGAGCCACCGACGCTCCTTTATTATTTATACATCATCATCATCACCAGCTCACTATACGTCCCCACCGAGGGGCTCGGAGCCTACCCTAATAAGGGGCGACTAAGCCATAGTCAACCACGTTGGCCAAGTGCGGGTTGGTTTGACTTCACACATATCTTTGAATTTCTTCGCCGATATGTGCAGGTTGCATCACGATGTTTTCCTTCACCGTAAGAACGTCGGGTAATTTATGTACATATGAAACTTCGAAAAAATCGAATCACATTGGTACACGGCGGGATTCGAACCTAAGACCTGTAGATTACAAGTCAAGTGTTTAAACCACTGAGCCACCGACGCTCCTTTATTATTTATACACTTACGATTATTTACGTAGGAGCCATCGATGTATGTGAATATTTTAACGTCTAGATGTTCCATAAATACGGGGTATATGATTTATTTACGAATAATTACGCTTTCTCGAAGAGTAAAATGAAATAACGTAAACTACTTTCTCCTGAACGCAGTACATTTTGGTTAACTTTAAGTAGGTGTTATTGACAAATATGATTTTATACGTTTAAAACATTTCAACTATCCAAAAATCATCAACTAGTTCACATTACGTTATCAGCTGGTTTATGACCCGGGTGTGAAGCTCGAGCCTGTACTACTTCTAGGCTCATTTCGATTTGGTTGACTATAACTTTGTAATTCGGAGATAGGACATTGCATACGGAATGTGGTCTTATGTTGCCACAAAGATCCCGGAATCCTCTTCTATTTCACTTGAAGATGGCCTCCAAGGGTTATTAGTGGGTGAAATCTCATATAATCCTGCTTACCCCTCAGGTCGCAGGATATCTTTAGATTTGGAAGATGTAGCATGTGAAATGCACGTAGTTAACATACTCATGATTCCTTAGCAGGCAACTTTGTACGTTATGACACCACTTTCCCTACTGAATGATGCACGGTGACGTAACCAGGAACCGTTTACTTTCGCTGTTCCATTTATGGTCGCATCGTGATTCACGTACGAAAAACTATGCATAATACGTGACAAGTGTCTTTATTTGACTGTTGACGTGCGGCTTCATCCGTATGTAATTATAAATTTTTTTACAGCCTTACAATTTTTCTTTTTTGTTTGTTTTGTTAAAATTTGTACTAAAGATAAATATAGATATAGATAGATGACGTTATCTTTGTGTAGTCTATAATAAATACTAATATTAAAAAAAGGAAATAAAATGTATTTTTGTATGTATTGAAATAACTAAAAAACTACTGGTATTTAAAAAAACAATTTACCATTAAAAAGCTACGTCATCAGTGAGCAATATAGGTTATGTTTTTTATTGTTTTTTTAATTTCACTCAAGTCGCGAGCAACAGCTAGTCTATAATAAAGTCGACAAGTATTATGAGTGTTTACACCTACGTATGCGGGATTGTCTTGCATATGAATAATAACATTATGCAGATACATGAATACAATTTGGATATTAACTGGAATGTTCCATGCATTCCACTTTTATTATTCCTCCCTCATATCCTTTATGAAATACTAGCGACTAGCTTCGCACGGGTCCAATGCTGATAAGAAAATGTATTTATTATATGAGAAATCTCTGAATTTATCAGTATTTCTCTAAATTACATATATGAACTTTCCTCTTGAATCAAGGGCGGATCCAGCTTTGGTGCCAGGGGGGGGGTCACATAGACGTGGTCAAGTGACGTCAAGTCAAGTGACCAACCAGCTCAGGGGGGGGGTCATGACCCCCATATCCCCCCCTGGATCCCCCGTTGTCTTGAATCACTCTATCTATTAAAAAAAAAACTGCATCAACATCCGATTCGTTTTAAAAATCCAAGCATACAATAGGGACAGACAGACTTTGTTTTATACAATATAGTCATCATCATCATCATCATCATCATCTCCTTATCCTACAATATAGTGAAAGCCAATTTTAAAAGTAGTTTTTTTATCTCAACGAATTATATGTATACTGACGTGAATGAATCTATCTTATTATCGATTTTAACTGTAGAAAAAGTTATAAAAAATTATATCATCATGACTATTGTCTACTCCTCGTTTTTAACTCCACATTCGCGGGATTCTCTTTTTTTTCTTCTCCTCTTAACTTTTTTTAAAATCAACAACTTTTTTCAAATATAAAGGCTATTGGCCATTGTATGATCTCTTTGACGGAATGTCTATCACAACGTTAGATACGTAATTATTCACTTAACTATTTTTTTTTTATAATCTGCCGACCGTCTGTGTGCTAAGGTATTCCGTCAGAGGAATCGCACAATAATATACATCTATGTGATTTATCTAGTAAGACTTATTGTATTTAACCTAATGTTTATTTAATCACACACATACTGTCAAATGTAATGATATTAAAGACCACAAAGGATTAAAGTAAATTCTAAAGTAAAGTAAACCTTTGTCAACAGATAAAACCCTTTTCAAGTGTCTTGAAGTCGGCTTAACAAAATTCAAATACCGAAGTGAATACGTTACTTTAACTATAGGATTTTTTATAAGAATTTGGGCAAAGGTAAAAATATTTTTCATCCAATGTAGATAAAATATGTTCCAAATCATTTATTTTACTTCTTAAAAATTAAATTATTGTGTTCGATAGCATACGTTGAAGCCGTCATTTATGTTTTTTTTTTTTACAATAGAAGGGGGCAAACGAGCGGCGAGAACACCGAGGTGGTCAACGACGCCCATGGACATCCGCAACACCAGAGGAACTACAGATGCGTTGCCGGCCTTTGCGGAAATTTTAGGCTCGCTTCTTGAAGGACCCTAAGTCATATTGGTTTGGAAATACCGCCGAGGACAGACCGTTCCATAACGCGGCTGTGCGGGGCAGAAAATTCCGCGAAAACCGCACGGTTGTGGAGTTCCAGCCATCGACGTGTTGAGGTTGGTACCTGGCGGTCTGTCGTGTCGTCCGATGACGAAACTCGGCGGCAGGAATCGTTCCAAACAGCTCCTCGGAACACTCCCCGTGGTAGATACGGTAAAAAATGCAGAAGGAACTGACGTCCCTCCGCAAGGCCAGAGGATCTAGCCGATCGGTAAGAGCTCGGTCGTTGACGATTCGAGTCGCTCTGTTGTTGTATGATGTAAGTTTTCATTGCCGAAACACCCCAACAATGATACTATCTCTGTTTCAAATAGAATTAAAGGGATGTGAATATGTTTTAAAGATGTAGTTCGTTCTAAAGATACTAGAAATTTGGTTTAGATATAGAGGATAGTGTTAAAGAACACATATGCTAGTTTTGATCCCGGAAGTTACGGTTCCCATGGGGTGACATTTGTCTTTACATATTTAATCAATAATTATGCAACAGTTCAAAAAATCAAAGTCTGGAGCAACACTTGGGATAAAATAGCCAGGTTCTCGAGGAATACGTTGTTTATAATGCTGCACAGACGAATTCGTGGGCATCAGCTAGTCTTACTAATATTATAAATGCGAAAGTTTAGATGGATGGATGGATGTTTTTTAGAGTTTGTAGCCGTTAGGCGTTCAGGATCTCGATTAAATTTGGCATGGATATAGAGGATAGTCTGGAAGAACACATAGGCTATTTAATTTTGTATTTTTTTCAATTCCGCGGGGACGGAGTCGCGGGTGAAAGCTAGTAGTTAATAAATACAGGAGGAAAACGTCCAGGCATATTTGTAACGCAGTCATTTGTTATGCAAGACGCTCGTTTGGTCCCTGGGGCCGCGGTCCCTACGTGTCGGGAATGAATTGGAATAAATAACGGATACTGCGCCGTAAAGCACTTCCTGGAATGGAGATGTCGAAATACTAGAACTTTGACTATTAAACGCATATTCATATTTACTGGGACATATTTACAAAGGAACTTAGGTTTTAGACCCGCAAAAGTGTAGCTTTGCATAACGATTAGAGCGTACACCTGAAAACAAACTTTCGCATAACTGTTTAGTCTTGTATTATGAGCTAGTGAGCTGTATTAATTAATTCGACTTACACCCACCGGGCCAATTATCTTAGTTGGTCTACGAAGAATTCGATGTCTATATTTGATGTTTGTATGCGTCACAAAATAGTGAAAGTAATGCACTAAGTATTTTGTGATCCGAAATATGTAATTTACTATAACGAGTTGACAAATTACGTTGTTAGTTACGCTCGAAAAAATAAAAGAAATTCAGCTTATATGAGACATAATTACGTATTTCGAAATAGTGATACGAACGAAACTACTTATCGATATATTTCTATTATACAAGTTAAGGTCATGTCCCACCAAATTGTAAATTGTCTGATAACAATCGAACATGTAAAATATGTCATGGACATAGAGGATTTTGTTACTTTATCTGACAGTGACGTCACTTTTAAGCTGTCTGAGGCTCTATCAGCCAGTAGTGGTACAGGCACTTAATATTTTAATATGCTAAAAACATAATATTTGCATGGTAAATGGTGACTTGAAAACATTTAATGCGTTTTTTTAAACTTATTCTCTTGGAATAGTAAATATTGAAAACCCAGTCTTAATTAGTAACTACGTTTTATGTTTAACCTAACATCAAAGATGTCGTGAGAGTTTGTAATTAAATGTTAAAGTAAAGCAAAGGTTTGTTGGTTGTTTCAACACGTGCAGATTTATAGATAACTAGCTTTCACCCGCGACCCCATCCGCGTGGAATTAAAAGAAATAAAAGTGAATAGCCTATGTGTTCTTCCAGACAATCCTCTACATCTATACCAAATTTCATCGAAATCCGTTCAGCCGTTTAGGCTACAAACTCTAACAAACATCCATCCGTCTAAACTTTCGCTTTTATAATATTAGTAAGATGGCAAAGTACTGAAAAATCACACACAAGCTTTATGACTTTAAATAAAGTACATTTAATATTTTTATTATTACAACGACCGAACACCTTTGACTAAACTATCGCACAACTGTTGTGCGATTGTCGATTGTTTCACAGCTAATTCAAATGTTAGTTGCACAACTAGCAATCGAGTAGTGTGTGCGCACCTCCATATAAGCTCATAGAAATCAAAGCGGGACTAAACAGTTATGCGATAGTTTAGTTTCAGGTGTGCGCATGCTCGTGTTGTACTGTATAGTTCTGTAGTATTTGAAATAAGTATAAAAAATGCGAATTAGAACTGTGACTTCACACTCGTATTAAACTAAGCTTTGTAGCTAAAATTACTGAAAAGGTAAAAGCCTAAGGGCGTGTTCCACCACTGGCTGAGGCTCAGATAGTTTAAAAATGACGTCACTGTCGGATAAGGTAACAAAATCCGATATTTCCATCACATATTGGATTGTTATCAGACAATTTACAATTTGATGGGAAAGGCCCTTAGTAGTTATTAACTAATCCTTATTCAATTCTCAACAATAAATACCAAGGTTAACCCAACGAGGTATTAAAATTTACATATTAAATGAATAAAAACGTAATAAAACCGTTTCTTTATTGTATGAAATCGCTTTCACCCTATTCCTTGGTTATTTTGTTATCAGATTGCTACAAAGTAAATTAGGTTCGCGTGACCTGTAAGACCTCTAAAGGCCGTGTTTTGCAACCTTACATAATTTGTATGACCCCTTAATATCAGAAACTAGCAACCTGCCCTGGCTTCGCATAGTATGCTGATACGAAAATGTGTTTATCATCATCATCATCTCCCCTGCCTTATCCTACTCCCGTAGGGTCGGCGCAATTATTATGTAAGTGTTTAATTAATTAATTAATACGCCTTTATTGCCGAAACCTTTTTTTTTACAAAATTTTAACAAATATTTTTTTTTTTTCATTTTATCCTAGACTAGTTGTCGGCGTATCCTGTGACACATAGGCCTCTTCCAGCTCCTTCCATTCTAGGATGTTATTATGTAAGTGTTTAATTAATTAATACGCCTTTATTGCCGAAACTTTTTTTTTTACAAAATTTTAACAAATATTTTTTTTTCTTTTTCATTTTATCCTAGACTAGTTATCGGCGTATCCTGTGACACATAGGCCTCTTCCAGCTCCTTCCATTCTTGGATGTTATTATGTAAGTGTTTAATTAATTAATACGCCTTTATTGCCGAAACTTTTTTTTTTTACAAAATTTTGACAAATAATTTTTTTTTCATTTTATCCTAGACTAGTTGTCGGCGTATCCTGTGACACATAGGCCTCTTCCAGCTCCTTCCATTCTTGGATGTTATTATGTAAGTGTTTAATTAATTAATTAATTAATACGCCTTTATTGCCGAAACTTTTTTTTTTTTACAAAATTTTAACAAATTTTTTTTTTCTTTTTATCCTAGACTAGTTGTCGGCGTATCCTGTGACACATAGGCCTCTTCCAGCTCCTTCCATTCTTGGATGTTATTATGTAAGTGTTTAATTAATTAATTAATTAATACGCCTTTATTGCCGAAACATTTTTTTTTACAAAATTTTAACAATTTTTTTTTTCTTTTTATCCTAGACTAGTTATCGGCGTATCCTGTGACACATAGGCCTCTTCCAGCTCCTTCCATTCTAGGATGTTATTATGTAAGTGTTTACTTACTTAATAGGAACTTTTAAAATTATCAGTATTTCTCTACTATACTATATTTTACCTTTCTCTTTAACTACGTCGTAGTCTTTGACTTCAAAAATTAAACAAAAAATGGGACCTACCTGCAAGCAATACATTTCGGATAAAAATAAAAATCGGTCCACCAGGGGCGGAGTTATGTCGTAACACACAAAAAAAGTACAGGCGAATTGAGTACCTCCTTCTTTTGGGAAGTCAGTCAAAAGAAGACTGAAGAAAGTATGGATGGATTGTGTGAAAGAGGATATGCTTAAGAAGGGAGTGGATTCAGATATGACGGCTGATAGAGATGTATGGAAGAGCAGCACATACTGTGCCGACCCTCCATAAGGGACAAGGGCAAGTTGATGATGATGATGAGTCAAAAAGTCACTGCATCAAAATTTTCCGTACTTTTAAAAATATAAGCATACATAGGGATAGACAGCGGGAAGTGACTGTTTTGTACGAGTACTATGTAGTAATGTAGTTCGCTTTAAAACTTCCTAACTACGAACTGACTGGTATTGTGAATTCCTCCTTTACAATTTGAGGTGGCGTGTGTATTTTAATATACATGTTGCGATTTTGATAAATGAGGCATAATTTGAATCTTACTTATTTTATCATAGGTATACAGTCCACACAGAGAACAGCCGGTGGCTCAGTGGCTTAAGCACTTGACTTGTAATCTACAGATCTTGGTTTCTAATCCCGCCGTGTACGAATGTGATTTTCGGTTTTTCGAATTTTCATATGTACATAATTAGTCCGACGTTCTTACGGTGAAGGAAAACATCGTGATGCAACCTGTACATATCGGCGAAGAAATTCAAAGATATGTGTGAAGTCAACCAACCCGCACTGGGCCAGCGTGGTTGACTATGGCCTAGTCACCCCTTACTTAGGGTAGGCTCCGAGCCCCCCGGTGGGGACATATAGTGAGCTGGTGATTATACAGTCCACTCCAAAACCACCGTAAATTCATGATATCGCTTTATAAACATGTATTAAACGCACTGTAGTCCGTAACAATTTTCTTGATACGCTCTAATGTGTACAATGCTAAACACAAATTATTTAATACTTGACTGACTAGGGACCATTCATTAACGTTGTGTGTATATGTACATTGTGATATTACTAGTTCTACTTTCTATAAATAGTAAATTGTACGCGATTGTACTTTCGAAATTGGAATTATCATAATTTAAAGGTAATGTCGTGCAAAGTACAGTCAATTCCAAAAGATAAAAGAATAATTTTTTTTAAAGTTTTTAAGCTAGCGCTTGACCACGATCCCACCGATACAAGTTGACAACCTTCTTTTTGGGTCTGTTAAATCTACCACACTCTAAGAGGGTAATTGGTCACTAAGGGTGGCCATTAGTGTCGTATCTTTGTGTGAAAACTAGACTAAGGAACCACCTAACCATTGTGGGTATTAAATATGTTAAAAAATGTAACGTCACACTATCATTTATAAAATTTAGAAACGTATTTTGTAAAAGATTTTAAAGCAAAAAAAAGGGTTTTATTTCTCCTTCGTGATTCATAGTAGTTATTTAAATCTAATAAAATAATTTCAAGTGACCTCGTTTGAAATGAAAAATAACTTGACTTGGGACAGTTTTAATTAAAAATACTTGTTAATTATAACGCTATCGAATATTTAAGAGAAACTCTATTAAGAGTCTCTTGTATAACTATTACGTACAATTTCGTAAGTCTTAATTTCCGTAGTTTCTTAGTAACTTTCTTCTACTTTCTTAGTACTTTTAACAGTGGTAGAGCCCGCTTTAACATCTTCGCACGAATGCGTCGGCTCGCCCGGTGTAATACCACGACCACACAGAAGACAGGCGTCAAGTGGAAGCAATTCCGCGTTTCGTCTGATTAGTGTGGTGCCGGAGGCCTAATTTTACTCCCTTTCCCTTTCCACCCTTTTCTTAAGAGGAAAGGATGGGAAGGAAAAGTGGATTTGACGGTGGGGGAGACGCATAGGAAGGGGAAATGTCCTCTTTATGTGCGTCTCCTCCTCCGTAAATTAAGGGTAGGCAACGCATCTGCAATTGTGGATGTCTATGGGCAGCGGTCGCTTTCCTTTTCGGTGGATTCAGGTGGCCGCTTGCTCGTTTGGCACCTTATATTATAAAAAAAAAAAAAATAGTAGTACTTAGTAGTTTCTTAATTTCGTAGTTTTCAATATGTAGTGTCGACACTGTACTCATCGATACAACTTTATCAGAATATCTGAACTAACTCCCTTGAGAATATCCCCTTTCAAAGGCTTCACTAGTAAGGGTCGAAGGGGATGACTGTTAGAGAAGACGGGTCTTATGAATCATCATACCGAGCCTACACAAAGTTAGGGACCAAATCATAGTAAACCACACTCGTATATTAGGGATTGGTTGACTTCACACATATCTGGTGCTGGCGACGCTTGTTTTATAAACACTAGCTGTTGCTCGCGACTTCGTCTGCGAGAAATTAAAAACTAATGAAAAAACATAGCCTATGTTACTTACCGTAGCTTGTCAATGATGAAAGAATTTTTGAAATCGGTCCAGTAGTTTTCAAGTATTTGCAATAGATACAAAAATACAAATCTTTCCTCTTTATAATATTAACTAGCTTTCGCCCACGACTCCGTAGGCGTGCAATAAAAAAAAAGAAAAAAAGTGTCCTATGTGTTCTTCCAGATTATCCTCTACATTTATGCCAAATTACGCCGAGATCCGTTCAGCCATTTAGGCTATAAACTCTAACAAACATTCAACCATCTAAACTTTCGCATTTATAATACTATAGTGTGTCTAAATAATTTAGATTAGTTTGACAATTCATTTCAAATTTAGTAGGGATGGGTTGTGTAAAATCAGTCATGAATCTTATCGATTTTCGATTTTTATTCTTATAGAAGTTGGAATCGATAGATTCATAGTTATAACTTATGAATTTAAAAAAAAAATACTGTTTTCTCAAATTAATAATTACCTGTAGAACCATTACAAATAATGAGAGTAAATAAATGTTTATTACTACTACAGCCGTACGTAATCGAATTGGATTTCGCTATTATTTCTGTCATCGCTAAATTCTTTACACTATAATTGTCCTCTAAATTAGTTAATAATAAAATAATATTTTTAGTTGAGTTCGATAAATATTTAAACCGAATATCGATAGTTCATAATTGTTCGCTATGCGTGTTTGTTTCGTCACTGCGATACCTGTCTATTAAGTACGACATTTGCCTTCATACAAATTGAATTCGATATTTCATATGCGTCATTTATCAAACTAATCTATCTTATTTAGACACACTATAGTAATAATTTCCTTTTTTATACTATTTAACAATCATAAACAGGGTAAAACTAACCGAATGTAGGCGTATAAAGTTTATTCGGCCTTCGGGCAGCGAAGCACAATATATCAAGAACAGTCGAACACAATGGCGTAAAAACTAAAAGCAATTTGTATGGTTATTCCTGCGTCGTAATATTTGATATATATCGATCATCTTATAATACAATATTGTTTTGTTTTCCATTAGTGAAATAGAAAAATATAGCCTACGTTACACGACTTTTTAATGGTGAAAGAATTTTTGCAATCGGCCCAGTAGTTTTTGATTTATTTCAATACTCTCAAAAATACAAATCTTTTGTCTTTATAATATTAATATCGACATACAACATTACGTGAAAGCAACCTATACATTTACAAAAACATTTTATAAAACTTAAAAATTAAAGTAAGCCTTGATTAAACGAATCTGATTTATTTACAAGGTATATACGAAGACACGCAACATTTTTTTCATTTATTATTGTCACGAGGTATCGCTAGTACAACGGAACAGAAAAGTGGTATTGTGTTTAATTTCGGAAGTATCCAAAATTTAAACCAATACAAGGTATAACCGATTATTTCAAAACATCGAAAATCACCTTTCACAATATTATAGCAAAATTTCAATCTTAAGAAATTGCTATCAATTTCATTTAAGGTAACTCTTATATTGTAACAAAACGTGATGTTTGACTTGAAAATTTAACACTAAACAATGACTTTATTTGTATTAGAAAAGCTAAAAGTTCTAAAACACAAACAATTGAGCACCGTTCAACATAAGAAGGAAAAAGAACGGACACTTAAAGGAAAAACTTAACCCAAATTCTTGCCTACACAATGAGGACAATAAAATGTTAAAACTTAACGCGCCCGCATTTCTCGGACCCCAAGCTTTAATGAGAGTTTTGTGACCGTTAAAATAAAAGGCCACGATAATCGACACGATTCTCGCGTTATACTCAGAAATCAATTTTATGATAAGGATCCCTTGTTATTTGGTTAATTTTAATAAAAAAAAATATGAATGTTACGTCTTTTATAGAAAAAGTGTTTTACCAGAAAAAAATAGAATTAACGAGACTTTGAAAGTTTGCTATAGCTTTTACTCGTACTTAGTAAGTTATTTCGTGGTCATTATCCACTTGCCATTATCCCTTACGGAGGGTCGGCACAGTATGTGCTGCACTTTCATACATCTCCATCAGCCGTCATATCTGAATCCACTCCTTTCTTAAGCATATCCTCTTTCACACAAGCCATCCATACTTTCTTCAGTCTTCCTCTACCTTTGTAGCCATCCACATTCAATCTTAACACTTTCTGGTTTATGTCCTCATCGTCTCGTCGCATAACATGTCCATTCCTCTATAACCTTTTGCTTCTCAATTTCTCCACCACTGGCGGTACTTTCAAACTTCCTCTAATGTACACATTCTTAACTTTATCCATTCTTGTCACACCACACATCCATCTCTAGTTAAGTTATTCGTTGTATAAGCATTATTTAAATGACTTATGACATTACAAACCCCAAGGGCAATCCTTAATAAGGGCTTTATTTAAGCACGTCAAGTCCCTTTAGATAGAATTCATTATCAAAATTATGAAATAATTTCCACTTAAAATTCCTCTTTGTGAGATATTTGAGTGACACTTAACCTTAAAATTGTTTTAACATTTCATTAAGACCTTATATTGTTTACTTTAAAGAATGTTTTTGTTTGTTTGGGTTTATCATTGTTTATAAATTGTTTTATGTCCAGAATCGTCCGCGTGGAATTAAAAAAAAAACTAATAGAAATATGTAGCCCATATTACACACAGATAAATTGTCTTTCTAACGGTGAAAGTATTTTTAAAATCGGCCCAGTAGTTTTTACCTGAATCGAATACATACAAAAATCCAATAATACAAATCTTTCCTCTCTATAATATTAGTATAGATATAGATATAGATATAGATATAGATATAGATATAGATATAGATATAGATATAGATATAGATTATAGATATAGATATAGATATAGATATAGATATATATATATAGATATAGATATACTGAGTCTTAAGGGAAAACATTGTATATTATGAAAGGTTTTGTTTGATCTGATATTATTTATGTAGATGAGATGACACAAAAGAAATGAATGACATAGAAGTAAGTTTTTTTTGCAATTTTAATTGATATCTATACTTCTATGCTATCTATAATATTAGTATAGATATAGATATATTGAATCTTAAGGGAAAACATTGTATAATATGAAAGGTTTTGTTTGATCTGATATTATTTATGTAGATGAGATGACACAAAAGAAATGAATGACATAGAAGTAAGTTTTTTTTGCAATTTTAATTGATATCTATACTTCTATGCTATCTATACTTCTATGCTATCTATACTAATATTATAAATGCGAAAGTTTAGATGGATGGATGGATGGATGTTTGTTAGAGTTTGTAGCCTAAACTGCTGAACGGATTTCGATGAAATTTGGTATAGGTGTAGAGGATAGTCTGAAAGAACACATGGGCTACTCACTTTTGTTTTTTTTATTCAACACGGACGGAGTCGCGGGCGAAAGCTAGTATTAAAAAAAGTCAGATCTCGATCAACAAGTAATTACTAATATTGCGTTTAAGATACGCACTAACCGCTTATGGATTAAATAAAAAATGAAAATATAAAATAATTAAATGTTTATTAAAGAAATTTTACAATTACAAATAAATTAAACATTGGATAAATAGTTTTCAACCTATAGATGAAGCCTGGCCCACTACAGCCACTGCTGGTCCAGCCTTAATGATGCCATCTCTTATGTTCTGTCCAAGTCTCTCCTGCAACATAGATAATATATTTGTTAGAATTAAAGCGGAAATAATATCATCATCATCCTCCTTATCCTACGTTTTCTCAGTCATCACTCCTTTTTTGATCATATCACCTTTCACGCAATCCATCCATCTTTTTCTAGGTCTACCTCTACCGATGTACGCTTCCACACTCATAACTAACGTTCTCCTTGTAACATGCCATTCATCCCTCATAACATGCCCATACCATGCTAACCTTTTACTCCTTACCTTCTCTACCACTAGGGCTACTCTCAAACTTCCTCTAATATACTCATTTCGTAAAAATTGAAGCGGAAATAATAAAAACAATAAAACAAACAAAGCGTTGTTACATATTTGTGTGTAACAATATTCGGCCGTAACACTATTATAATTAAACTAGCTGTTCCCGTGCGACTTCATCCTCATGAAAATATAAAACTTTATTTTATTGTTTACATTTGTCAAATTATCAATAGCAAATGTCAAAATGACATGACATGACGTGACAAACCTTAGCAATCTTTCTTTCTTGATGTTGGCAGCAACTTATGGTCTCTTTCCCACATTAGGATTTTTATCCAAAATATTTACCCCCTAAGTTTAATGGCGTGAAAATATATAGCCTAAAGCATGACGTAAGTGTAGGGCTTTTTATTAAAAAAGTATTATTCAAAAATATGCTGTAATTGCTGACATCTTAGGCAACAAAGAAGTGTGTCTTTACGCTTTGTTATATTAGTATAGAAGTATAGATATATTAGTATAGATTATACTTACAATTTTCTTGAAGAACTTCCATCTTGGTGCTGCGCCGACCATAGATACAGCTAATAAATAAAATAGAAACACAATAATTCTTTTGAAATTCATTTTAAATTATAGAAGTCGTAATTGTAATGTTGAATTAATTGTGAGGAAGAAATTATTGTTCGATTATTTTATAGGTAAAAAATCTGATAACCGACACTATTTTGCAATTAATGAGATATTGGAAAGTAGTTTTTATTGTACAGATGATAAAGTACTAAGGAATGTCATATGTCTTAATGGGTTAAGTGCCTCTTGAAACTAGCAAACGTTTCTACAAGATTTAATCTCATTTGTTTAATAAATGCACATATTTGTTTGCTATGTGTATATAAAGGAGACTCAATAGTGAAATGTAACGTAATAAAATACATGGAATCAAGCGGTGTTGATAGTTTCTATAGATTCGAGTCATAAAACACAAGTCCATTAGTAAAAATAGCATCCTGTAGAAAATAAAAAGCAATTTTGCATTAGTATATTTTATCTATTAAATTTGTCAAGGTGCTTATGGTAAACAATATTTGGGGATATAACCGTGTCACGTAACGTTTATGAACTAACAATAATTCGTGTTCCTATTGTTGATACAAGGAAAACGTTCAGTTTCCTTCGCTGGTGTTGACAGGGAATATAATATTGTCATGATAAGAGAAAACAATGTTATGATAAACTAACATGTTTACTATGAAAATAGTTTCGATTCATTTATTTCTAAAAAAATGTATTGGTTTGTTTTGCCAAATTTATTCTAACATTTTTAGATTACAGTTCATTTTAATTATATAGTTATTATTGGTTATTTTTTACTTATAGTTGTACGCGAATTCGTCCTCACAAATTTTCCCCTCACCTCACAAATAGCCTAAGTTGCTCAGAGATATTGTTGCTTTTTACTTGTGAAAGAATTTTTAAAATCGGCCCAGTACTTTTTGAGTTTATCCATTACATTTAAAAATACAAATATTTCTTGATATTATTAGTGTAGATATCAGTACCATAATTATTTACTACACTCTCTCTCTCCTTTTCCTATGTCCCTAAAGTGGGGCAGAGGGCGTCCACAGTACGCCGCCAGCTCGCTCTGTCCTAGGCTCTGCGTTTGGTCTCGGACCACGACAACCCGACCATTTACTACACTACGACCATTCAATATGAGGTTCTTCACCCGTAGCGTAATTGATTCGGCTTAGTCATAAAACAAGGAAAAGAATTTCATAATTGAGTATACAAGTCACAATAAAGAACCTAGTATTTCCTGTTTTAAGAACTGAATGAAACAACCGTAATTAAGTTTACTATGAGTGTTCAATAGGGGATTGACCTACTCAAGTCGTTTTATAAACAAAGCCATTAGCTGCTTGAGTGACAGACCAAGCCAAGGTCCCCTCTCGGGGGCCCTCGTACCCAGTCACTCCATGAAGCGTCCACCGAAGCGATCTAAGAGCTCGACGGCCTGCCATATCAGTAATAATAACGAAGTAACGGCTCGAGCCGAGGCTCCCGAAGGAGCCCTCGAGCTTAGTTGCTCATAAACGAGGCTTAGGCTAAGCGCCATCTGCGCTCGGCCACCTCAAGCCCGGTGAATCTCTAAATGCCTCTTCCAGGCAAACATAGCAATTCAGTCACAAAAAAGGCGCGAGCGTAGTGCGCGGTTAGGCGACCAGGGCGCAAAACAGATAGGGGCGCCACCTGTTAGCGTCGTGAAAAACTCTCCCAGGGCGCTGGTAGGGCTTAGGCAAACTAGAATTGTATGGAAGAGTGGACCCTGTGATAACCCTGCGTATGGAAATAGGAGGTTGATGAAGCTGTGTGTAGCTATTAAATGTATTATTTATGTAAGAATACGCATACCAGTTGCTAGCACATTTACACGCAAAATACTTGTACTCCAGTAACTGGTATGCAAGTAACATGTTATTTGATTTCGTAACAGCTACGGGTATGCCAGTTCAGGAAAAAGGAGGGTGGCTATTCAGTTTGACAATTAAATGGACTGCCAATAGATATCCGCAATTGCAGATCCGTAGCATATCCTTAAATGACGGAGGAGGAGACGCATTTAAAGAAGTATTTGTCCTTCCTGTGCATCTCCACCGTCAAATCTACTTTTCATTCCAATTTCTTTCTATATACAAAACTATAATATAATAATAGTAATTAACTTGAGCAAGTAATATAGTGCCTAAAACATATCTGAACAACAAACATTTAATCGGAGGATTAGCAAATATAGATACAGAATATTTTAGCTTCTAAATGGTATTCAAATATTAGCCAAATGCGATCTAGGTACTAATGTAAAAGAAAAAATCTTTATCCATTGTTTACGAAAGCGTTCATACAATTAATATGCGTATCGAATTGTTCGATTGAGCGTAACATTGATTAGATATTAATATGTTTCAATTATTAAACGCTCCAGTTCATTAGAGATTATTAATGTGTATTGATATTATTATTAATATAACAAAGCATTATTGATTGCGTATTATAGTAACTGTTTAGAGCGCACACCTGAAACTAAACTATCGCACAATTGTTTAGTCTCGCTTTGATTCCTATGAACTTATATGGAGTTAACACTACTCGATTTTTAGTTGTGCAACTAAACAGTTGAATGGTCTGCGAAAAAATTGACAATGACACAACAGTTGTGCGATAGTTTAGTCAAAGGTGTCGCTCTAATATGTTTTCATTTGGGATATTGATTAGTTGCCATCTGACAATAATCCGATAAAGTTACTAGATCTCTGTGATCTTTATATCAGTTTTGCTAATTATCGGGTAACATGCTATGAATTTTATCTTAAGAAATCTTAAGAAAGTACTCGTAACATAATCGACAATTTTTTATTAGACTCTTGGTTTACGTTCGGTGGCTGTCTAATATTTTGTCGGTAACGTTATGACTACTTTAGCGCTAATATTCGTGCTAGACCTAACAAATATAATTTTGACAATCATTTATATATTTTAGCCGCGATTCCATACGCGCGGAATTAACAAAAGTAAGTAACCTATGTGTTCCTCCAGACTATTCTCTACATCTACGCCAAATTTCATCGAGATCCATTCAGCCGTTTTGGCTACAAACTGTAACAAGCAAACATCCATCCATCTTATAAACTTCTCAATTCATAACGTTGAGTCATCATCATCTCCCCTGCCTTATCCTACTCCCGTAGGTTCGGCGCACCAGGTTTTCGTCCTCCAAAGCACTCTATCATCCGTCATCTCAGTCATCACTCCCTTCTTTATCATGTCACCTTTCACGCAATCCATCCATCTCTTTCTAGGTAATTCTCTTGAGTAAGATATAAAATGGTTCTAATTTTATTCACAATCTCTGATCCTTTCACATACCGTGGATATGATACAAAGACTGAATAAAAAAGTTTCATAATGAGGTAAGTATTTATTGGCAGTATTTACAATAACTTAATTTAAACTTAGATAACTTATGTAGACTAGTTGAACTACTTTATCCTTTTACTACGGTTGCAGCTTGTCCAACCACAGCCACTGCTGGTCCCGCTTTGATGATGCCGTCGCGAATATTTCTGCCGACTTTCTCCTGCAAAACAAAACATGTCTATAATTAATAATTAAAAACATTAACAAATTCAATTTAAAGCAAGAAATAGTTAAATGAAAAAGACGCCTTTAAAAATTCAGGGCCTGTCCCACAACTGGCTGATAGAGCCTCCGATAGCTTAAAAATGACGTCACTGTCAGATAAGGGAGCAAAATCCGATATTTCCATTGCATATTTTACACGTTGGATTGTTATCAGACAATTTACAATTTGGTCAGAAGGGCCCTTATTATTATTATTTTACACATAACTTTTAAAAGATAATATAACTAACTTTCGTCCGCGACTCCGTCCGCGAGGTATTAAAAAAAGAAAGTAGCCTATGTGTTCTTCCAGACTATGCTCTATATCTATGCCAAATATCATCAAGATCCGTTCAGCAGTTTAGGCTACAAACTCTAACAAACAACCATCTAAACTTTCGCATTTATAATGTTAAGTGTTTTATTTAATTCTAAGACTTACAATTTTCTTGAATATCTTCCATCTAGGACTGGCCGTTGTCATGCTTAACGCGGCCAAACACGCCATAACGAAAAATAAAATTTTACAGAAATTCATTTTTAACACAGAATTTTATATTTCAGTACTGATATTCTCTGAAAGGCTATAGTTGTATGATGAATGCTTAAACACGCATCTCCTTTTATATTTTAAAATTCACCATTTTATTATTGAAGATATAAAACCAATTGTCACTTTATAGTGAACTTTATCGCTATACAAATAAGGCATATCACTAAAAGATGTTTACGAAAATAACATATTGTAATATCTTGTATAAACATAGCTCGGGAACGTCGCGTCGATTCGAGGAAGTGTGAATCCCCGTATTAAATGGATTTTTAATACATTTTGATAGCATAAAAACAAACTTTTAAATTTTTTTAGTTATCCGGTAGACCCCCTATTTAGTTAGAACCTGAAAATAAGGGGAAAACCTTCTTATCAAAGCATTAATTATATTTTCAAAACCAGTTTTGGATATACCATAGTCATTTGTGATGTCATCCTAAGCATATGAAGGAGATACTTTAGATATAGCTACGAAAGTAGAGCTACGCCCCCAACGCTATTTATGAGATAAATAGATTTTGCCTGCAACTTCATCTGCGCGTAATTAAAAAAAACTTCCTCAGCCTAACCTCCCTGTTGAGCTGTTTTAAAGATACTTAGATCTATCTAAAGTTTCTGTGTAATATATTTATGAATTAAAATCGTCTTTCACATCCATCTATAATGTATGATATTGTTAAAGAAACAAAAATAATACTTGCTATTTCGGTATAATCCAGTTAACAAACAACATAAATGAATGTTTGTTCAGTTAGAATACATTTTCTGTAAACATTTGCTTTGTCTTTTTGGGTCGCTAATCTTGATTCCTTAATCCTTTGGGCTCGTGAAATACGAAGTAAGCCAGTTTATTTTTATAAAACAAACTGACAATAAACACAGCTTTATGTTTACATTTCGTCACGTTATCATTTTAACACATTTAATCTTTACCATGGTTTGTTACCTGCGAAACGAATCTTACTAAATGCGAAATTTTAGATGGATGTTTATTAGATTTGTATCCTAAACGGCTGAACGGATCTCGATGAAATTTGACATAGATGTAGAGGATAGTTTGGAAGAACACATAGGCTACTTGCTTTTGTTTTATTTAATTCTACACGGACGACTTCGCGGGCGATAGCCAGTAGTATACAAAGATATATTGCTTTACAGAGCGTTGATGGCTCAATTAATAAGCGCATGATCTGATCAGACTATAATATAAATCTAGTTTCGATCTCCGCTTGTATCAATGTGTTTTTAGATTTACGAATTTCATAAGTACCACCCGACGTGTTACGGTGAAGGAAAACATCATGATGCAACCTGCACATCTGCAAAGAAGTTCAAAGATGTATGAAGTCAACACGCAGTTAGCCAGCGTGCTCTTATTTAGCACTTCAACTACCCTTTTTCAGTCGAAGATCTAGGGCCAGATCCAAATCAAGGATGGTTTTTGCACGTGTTTCGTTTCAAATTCATGGCTAATTTTATTGAAATGTCTTTAATACAATGTTAATAATTCTCCAACCTACAATGATTCTATCGCTTTTGTATCACTCTCTCTTATAAAGTTACTAGCTTTGGCCAGCGCCAAAAAAACAAAAAAAAACAAAAGTAAGTAACCTATGTGTTCTTCCAGACTATCTACATCTATGCCAAATTTTATCGAGATATGTTCAGCCGTTTAGGATACAAACTCTAAAAAACATTCATCCATTCAAATTTTTGGTTTATTTCAATTGTTTTTGGAACGATCTTAAGGATCCATAAGTGGGTTTAAACGGTATTTTCTTTGTAACTTTATCCTCAACTTCCACAAAATATTAAGTGATTGTTCTATATTTAGAAAACATGCATCAATTAATATTGACCCTAGATTTGTGGGTTCATAACCGTTTTTATAACACCGGGGATTCACTTCGAATCAATTGCGGTTCTTCTTAGTAACCGAGCAAAATGTTTTGACCCGTTATCATTTAAACTGACTAGAATTGTTCATACAAATATAGTTCTTAAGTTCGTACTGCTATGGTTCATTTTCCTTTAAAGTTGATGTATTAACTGTAAAGGAATGCTTGGTGCTATTTTTCATATAAATATTATGTCGAATTATTTTTATATTCATTCAAGTCACGAGCTTTACAAGCTTTGCAAGCTAAAGGTTTCTATTAAAGCTTTTTCTTAATTTATAAAATGAACTTCACTAAGATTCTTTTCTTTGTTGTGGCGTGCTTTGCCGCCTTCTCAGTGACGTCAGCGAGTCCTAAATGGAAAATCTTCAAGAAAATTGTAAGCATAGTTTCTCTTTTATTCATTAGATACAATTAATACTTGTATTGGCTGTTTTTGTTGATTTATTGTACCTCAGATACTAGTAGATTGTATTTAAATAAAAAAATATGTATTTTTAATTAAGAATAACGCCATCTAGTGAGTGGATTTGAAAGTATTTTTAAATATCCCGTTTCTTAACTTTTTTTTATTCTTGCAGGAAAAATTTGGACGCAACGTTCGCAATGGAATCATAAAAGCAGGACCAGCGGTGCAAGTCGTCGGTCAAGCATCACAGATATACAAACAAGGGTAGACGAATATCAACCTTGTTGTAGTGCAATAAAACTAACTTTAGCATGTAAAAACAACACTGCCAAATTGTATTTATAAATTAAGTTTATGTGAAATAAAATTTAGTATTACCGAAATACGTTTTCTTAATCCAGCAACATTTGAACTTTCTTACTCAAAAGAAAGAATTAATTAGAAGAAATTAGAACACAGATTAAACCCATTTTCACTAGCGCTATAATCAAATAATTTAGGTTGCGTTGGACCGTTTATTCTATGACTAAAACCGTTTCCACTGCCGAAAACATTCGTACCTAGAAATTTAAATTAACATCAGTATACAATCACTAATATTATAAATGCGAAAGTTTAGATGGATGGATGTTTGTTAGAGTTTGTAGCCTAAACGGCTAAACGGTTTGCGATGAAAGGCATAGACACAGGAGATAGTCTGGAAGAACACATAGGCTTGCTTTTGGTTTTTTTAATTCCAACCGGACGGAGTCGCGGGCTAAAGCTAGTCGAGAATATTAACAAGATATATGACACTTGTGGTAGACGTCAGCAATAACAATGTATTTGCAAGAAAGGTCTGGCTACCTCTTTGCAATACCACGACCAGAGATGGGAAGGGGATAGATATGACGGTAAAGATAACGCATAGGAAGAGGAAATATCTTTAAGTGCGTCCTTCGGCCAATAAGAGTATCTTATCTGTCGATTGTTATTAAGTGATATAATTGGAGTAAAAGAGGCGCCAAAGGTAATTTTCGAAATCTGATTTACTCTACATCTCAAGTTTATATAAAAAAAAAAAAAAAAGACAGATAAAAACAATACCAAGTTCAAAGTCCCTCCCTGTATAATCGCGCAGTTCACAACGCGTGCAGTGACGTACAGGTCGTCCGATAAGAGTTCATACTAGGTCATGTTGTTATCTGACAATGCTGTAAGGGGATCCCCTACAAGATATAGTGATCACACGCGACTTCGTCTGCGTGGAGTCGAAAAATAAAGCCTAACTTACTACCTTCCGGTGAAGTCTCGTTAAAAACGGTCCAACCGTTTATTTCTGAGATATTCGGAGATCACCAACGCAAATTATGTATATCTATACTAATGTTATAAAGATAAAAGACTATCTTTCGTCCGCGACTTCGTCCGCGTGGAATAAAAAAAAACAAAGTGAGTAGCTTATGTGTTCTTCCAGACTATTCTCTACATATGTATGTACCAAATTTGATCGAAATCGGTTCAGCCGTTTAGGCAACAAACTCTAACAAACATCCATCCATCCATCCATCTAAACATTCACATTTATGAATGAAGTATGATTTGTAATTTTGTATTGAAATAACTCAAAACTACTGAACCGATTTCAAAAATGCTTACACCAAAACAAAGCTACGTTATCAACGTAAAACATGCTACGTTTATTTTTATTTTTTTTTCACGCAGACGTACTCGCGAACAACAGCTAGTGATATATAATTTGTTTTCTATATTATATAAAGACGCTGCAATTAGAAAATGCACAAATAAAAATGGAAATAACGGAACAAAGACAGTAAATTTCGAATAAAACTATTTATTATCTACTCTTTAAAATTATACATGATCTACTCTTCATCGTCAACATCCTCTCCCCTGGCTATCTTCTGTGCCCTGGCTACCACGTCCACTGCCGGTCCCGCGCTGATTATCGCGTCTCTAATGTTCTGACCCGCTCTTTCCTGGAAAAGAAACACACAAGTTAATATTATCAAAATCGTACAAAATATTTACTGAGAGATTTTCACATAATCTTATACTAGCTGGTTTAAACCTGTAATAAAAATAAAATGCGTTTGTTTAATAAAGATGTTATTGTTAAAGAAGGCATTGTAATGTTTCATTGTAATTTATAAATAGTCTAAAAATTGCTTGACTAATTTTTGAACTACACATCAAGAGTTTTATGGAATTTTATTTGGAAATATTCATAAAACACTAAATCAAAGTAGCTAAATAAGGGTTTTTATAAATACAAGCTATACAAAAACGAACTTCGTTGTCTTACTAATATTATAAATGCGAAATCTAAGATAGACGGATGAATGTCTTTTAGGGTTAGCAGCCTTAAACTGCTGAACAGATCTTGGTGAATTTTGGCATAGATGTAGAGGATAGTCTGGAAAATAATATATTATACATAATTTTCTTTTATTTCATTCCACGCGAACGGGATCGCGAAAGAAAATGATAAAGTTGTGGTTAATAATGGACAAAATTCCGAGATTATAAAAAAATGTCTGGTATAGTGTAGTTAGTACATATAGTGGCAGAAGTATTTTATATTTCAAATTAAAATGATTTTAATGGAAGAATTATTTGTAAATTATAATAAAAACTCACCAATTCTTTGAATGGATTCCAAGGTATCGGTTCCGCGGACACATAGCTAACTGCCATGACCGCTATCACGACGAGAAAAATGATTGTAACGAATTTCATTGTGTGATTGATTGTACGAGACACTTCAAAACCTGCGAAAGCTACTCTGATACTAGTTTAAGTCTTAACCAGGTATATATACTGGGATAAACAAATTTATTTGTGCGGTTAGTAAATTATTTAATGCAAATAATGTGCTTTACGCTAATAAAAATAAAGTTGCATTTAATAAATCATTCAATAATAATATACAGTCGTGACTTTGAAGAAATAAAGACCTTATAATATAAAGAGGGAAGTCCCTTATATTATTGACTAGCTGTTGCTCGCGACTTCGACCCGTGAAATCAAAAACTAAACATATAACCTATATTACTCACTGAAACCGTAGCTTTTTAATAGTGAAAGAATTTTTGAAATCGGTCCAGTAGTTTTTCAGTTATGTTAAAATAAATACAAAAATACAAACATTTCCTCTTTATAATAGTATAGATAACCTTTATTATTCATGTTAACGCATAAAATTAATTAATTACTCTATTAATTTATTAACTTGTGTTAATGGTAGTTTTATCTTTTTTAATTAAACTAGCTTACGTCAGCGAGACCATCCGCGTCGAACAAAAAAAAACAAAAGTAAGTAGCTTATGTGTTCTTCCAGACTATTCTCTCTATGCCCTTCATCGGGATCCGTTAAGAGTTTACTACAAGCTCTAACAAACATCCATCCATCTAAATTTTTACCTAATCTATACTGATATTATAAAGAGGAAAGATTTGTATTTTTTGTATGTTAATTTAGAAAATGGATGGCTACAAAGGTAGAGGAAAACCAAAAGTATGGATGGATGAAAGAGGATATGCTTAAGAAGGGAGTGGATTCAGATATGACGGCTGATAGAAATGTATGGAAGAACAGCACTGTACCGACCCTTCGTAGTGATAAGGCCAAGTTCTAACATCTTCGCACGAAAGGGCCGGCTCGCTCGGTGCAATACCACGACCACACAGAAGACAGGCGTGAAGTGGGAGCAATTCCGCGTTTCGTCTGATGAGTGTGGTGCCGGAGGCCTAATTTTAGTCCCTTTCCCTTTCCACCCTTTCCTTAAGAGGAAAGGATGGGAAGGAAAAGTGGATTTGACGGTGGAGGAGACGCATAGGAAGGGAAAATGTCCTCTTTATGTGCGTCTCCTCCTCCGTTAATTAAGGTAGGCAACGCATCTGCAATTGCGGATGTTTATGGGCAGCGGTCGCTTTCCATTTCGGTGGATTCAGGTGGTCGCTTGCTCGTTTGCCACCTATTATTATATAAAAAAAAAAGTTGATAATGATTAGTAAGATTTTCCTTTTTTTCAAATAGGTAGTTCCTAAATTTGCATTTGATTGCATTGCATTTGCATTCATGCATTTAACAGATCCAGTCCAATAGGACTCTAAATATAGAGGACCATGATCTATTTTTTTAATCCCAGTTTTTTCTCTGCGGTTTATAACGGTTTTTAAATTTATTTGAACGATCGGGACTTTACTTTTGATGATACCGTCGGGGGTTCCCTATACCTCTGGGTAACTTCGAATTTGCTAAAGTGTTTTGACACTTAACACTTAGGAAATAAAGTTGAAAATATTCTTTATAATATTAATGGAACTGCATTATACAGTTAAGGTTTTTAGTATATAAAGACGAGTTCTCGTGGAAGAGCTTTATTCATTTTCTAAACTTATAAGTTGCAACTTAATAAACTTATATTATCAATATGAATTTTAACAAAATCTTAAGTTTCGTGTTTATTTTGTTAGCGGCTTTGAGTTGCGTTTTCGCTGCTCCGGATCCCAGATGGAATCCTTTTAAGAAATTGGTAAGTTAAAATTATCTTATAACTAGCTGTTGCCCGCGACTTCATCCGCGTGGTATTAGAAAAAATACAAAATATATAAATAACAAAAAGCTACGTATCCCTCGGGAACCGGATATTTCTCGGGGATGAACCTTATCCCATGTGTACTCCAGACTTTGTTTTATATCTGTGCCAAATTTCAATAAGATATGTTGAACTGTTGCAGAATGATCGAGTAAACATTAAAAAACTAAAATAATGAATCCCACGGGAACCGTAACTATTCCCGGGATAAAAAAGTAGCCTATGTGTTCTTCCAGACTATGTTCTAAACCTGTGCCAAATTTCATCGATATCCGTTCTGCCGTTTACGCTACAAATTCTAACAGACAACCATCTAAACTTTCGCATTTATAATATTAGTAAGAAGTTTGATTAACGAATGTAATAGACGAAGAACACAGCAGCTAATTTCTTATGTTTTTTCTTAATTCTTCGCGGACAGAGTCGCGGGCAAAAGCTAGTTATTAGTACAAGATTTTAAACATTATTTCAACAATAAATTGTTTATTACAGGAGAGAGTGGGACAGAACATTCGCGATGGCATAATCAAAGCGGGTCCGGCAGTAGCTGTTGTAGGGCAAGCGGCATCTATAATCAAACCAGGAAAGTGACGTCACCAATATTCTTCGAGAGAAATGAGGCTGTTATAAGATCTGTATTAGTAATTTATATTTTAGTTTAATGGTACTTAATAAATCATTTAAAATTAATCCTGTATTTTTCATTTATTAAGAGCAGGCACAGTCCTTTGACTCAACTATCGCACAACTGTTGGGCGATTGTCGATTGTCAATTTTTTCGCAGCTGTTTAATATCACAAAAAAATCGAGTAGTGTGCACACCTCCATATAAGCTCATAGGATTCAAAGCGCGACTAAACAGTTGTGCGACAGTTTAATCAAAGATGTGCGCGCGCTCTAAGAATGTAAATATTTCAGGCTACCTAAAAACATCGTTCGCTATTAAATAAAAGGTAAACAATATACGAGTATATGCATAGATGTAAGAGCATTGCTTTCACTTGTTTGTGGAGAATAATATATTTTATGTACAAATTGAGACGAGTAAATAAATCCTTTGTTACAAAACATCTACGTTTTTATTTTCCATTACAATAAAAGATATTGTTCCTTCAGTCTCCACAAAAACTACTATCAGATTTTCGACATCATTGACTATAGAATAAAGGACTCGGCAGAGCCACTTGTTAGTGCACACTTCTCGGGGTGTTAGCTAAATATCACACGTCTGCATTTCAAAGAGATATTTAATCAATTTAAATATTTTTATGAACGCATATTGATCTAAATATAGCATAAATAAGCAAACAAATAATCGTTCAATTTTACTTGGAAGACGGAAGTGCGTGGATTTGACTGATCCTGTCTCTCTAAAGTCAAAGTTGAGGAACAATGCGTCTTGTAGATGTTACTAAAGTGGTTTGATATTTATCGTCTATGTCTATTTTCATTTTATAAGATTTATTATTTTCTGTTTATATTTCATTCAAAGGAGAATCGGTGGTGCTGTTCACGTGTAATCTACATGTCTGTGTTCGATCCCTGTCTTTCATATTAACATTTATATGATAAGTAAGTAGCCTACGTGTTCTTCCAGAGTATGCTCTACATCTATTCCAAAATTCATCCAGATCCGTTCAGCCGTTTAGGCTACAAACTCTTACAAACATCTATCCATTTGCTCAACTAACACACAATGGCCCAACGTGGTAGAAGCCTATTCGATGACGAATTTTGTTTCAAAACCGTATTTAGCGTAATATGTACATTCACGTTTATTTTTTACAGCATAAGAGACAATCTTGCATAAAGATTACCTTGGACTTCATGATAGGATATTGTTAAAGAAAAGGCAAAAATTCAAAATATAGCTTTATTTTAAACACACATTTAAATTTAAAAATAAAATTATAATAAATTTAAATAATTTATTAACTGCACGACAATTGTATCTTTAAATGTAACAAAAATCTCAAATAATAGATTACAATCAGATCTACATTGATTATTAATTAAAATATGTAATAAAATATTTCACAAAATGTTTTAAAAATATTTGAAATATCACAGTGGGCTTGGTACACATTTTTTACAAGTTATAAGAGCAAATGGCCATAAGGTATTTCCAAAATAGGATAATTACTGCTGCCTATAGATATTTGCAACAATGTTGTCTTACCTTTAAAGGACAATATTAACATAAATAAATCTTAAATTATATTGAATTTGGATGGCTACAAAGGTAGGGTAAGACCGAAGAAAGTATAGATGGATTGTGTGAAAGAGAACATGCTTAGAAGGGAGTGGATTCAGATATGACGACTGATAGAAATGTATGGAAGAGCAGCGCATACTGTGCCGACCCTCCGTAGGTCAAGTTGATGATAATGACAAATGGTTTTATTTTCCAGGTCTAACGATAGATGCCGCTTGCCCCACAACAGCGACTGCCGGACCCGCTTTGATTATACCGTCGCGAATGTTTTGTCCTACTCGTTCCTGAAACAAATGAAATAACATCGTTAAAATCACTTAAAAATGTCTTACGTATAGGTTTAATAACAGACAGATCAATGGAAATGTGATATTTCTATGAAAATCACACATTTGACTGGCTGTAATCGTCTATGGAATTATGTGTATTGGAAAGTTCTAATGTTTATTTACGATACAAACATGTCTATTTTGTATAAGTCTATGATTATAGCCTTATGAAGATTAAAGGCCTGTCCTATCAAATTGTAAATTGTCTGATAACAATACATGTAAAATACGTGATGGAAATATCGGTTTTTTTTTATAACAAAAGGGGGCAAACGAGCGGCGAGAACACCAAGGTGGTCAACGACGCCCATGGACATCCGCAACACCAGATGAACTACAGATGCGTTGCCGGCCTTTGAGGAAATGATATGCTCGGTTCTTGTAGGACCCTAAGTCGTATTTATTTTGTTACGATAACGGACAGTGACGTCATTTTTAAGCTATGTGAGCCTCTATCAGTGATTGGTGGGACAGGCCCTAAATAGTTTAAATTGTTTTGTCATAAATATTCTTTCTATTCAATAGGAATATGAACTAATAGTGGGCTTTCACTGCCGAAAAATATGTACAAAAACATACAGGTTTCCATCTTATTCTCTTAAAAATATATTTTTTTCCAGTACAAACAAAGGATATACGAATTTAATTATAGATTTAAAAAGATTTTAATATTCTATTTATCCAAATAGTATTTAATTACATTAATAGTAACATGTTTAATCTAAGTAATTCTAAGTGACTTACTAATTTCTTAAAAGGATTCCATCTTGGGTCTGGAGCGGCGATAACGCAGCTCAGAGCAGCAAATAAAACAAACACAAAACTTAATAACTTGTTGAAATTCATTTTGTAACTTAGATGCTTGAATCGTAGCTTAATTCTCGATAGCTAATGATGCTTTTAGGTTACAACTTTCAGTTATATAGTTTCCAACTGGCTGGTAAAGTTACACTTTAACAGAATATAAATTCAATTTTGAACTTTATTTCGTCAATGTTAAGTGTGAATTAAGTTAAGTCTAAATTAATGAAACGTAAAGTTATAGAAGTTGTGGAACAGAGTGGGGTTAGGAAACTCCCTAGCCAACTTAACCGGTACATCCCCGATCGTCTCAATTGGTATCGAAACTTATAATATTTAGTCATTTTTATTATTATCTATACACTAGATGTTCTCGTGCGGCTTCAACCGCATGAAATTATAAAGACTTTATGATATTATTGACATTTGTCAAATTCTCAATTGCAAATGTCAAAATTACCGTTACCATAATAACCTTGCTTCCTTAATGTTGGCCGCTTGTAGTTTTTGGTCCCTTTCCCAAATGAAGGGTTTTTTCCAATTTATTTACCCCCTAATTTTAATAGCGTGAAGATATATAGCCTAAAGCGTGTCGTAAGTGTGTTGCTTTTTATTAAAGAAACCATTATTGAAAAAAATGCTGTGAATGCTGACGTCCTACGCCACGAAATAGTGTGTGTTAACGCTTTATTATCTATACTAATATTATAAAGAGGAAAGATTTGTATTTTTGTATGTATTGAAATAACTATCTAATATCGAAAACTACTGGGCCGATTTTAAAAATTATTTCACCAATAGAAAGGTAATTTATCTGCGAGTAACATAGGCTACATTTGTTTTATTATTTTTTAAGTTCACGCGGGCGAAGTCGCGAGAAACAGCTAGTTATATATATATTAGTATAGAAGTATAGACATAGATATAGATTATAATAGAGATTCAAATATAATACTAAACTAGCTGTCCCTTGCGGCTTCATCCGTATGTCGTTATAAATATATTTTATTGTTTACTTTGTAAATTCTTAAATGGAAATATCAGAATTAATATGTACAAATAAAAAAGAATACTTTAGCCATTGGATAACGACTTCTGTTACCATGGCAATCTAGCTTCTTTGCTGCTATTGGCTTGTAGTTCTTATTCCTTTCCCGCAGGACATTTTTTCCAATCATGACCGTAGTTTGAAAGTTATTAATTCTATTTCATTTATCGTGTTGCTAAAAATGTAGTGTTAAGTTATATTCAGTTTTAAATATAAGCCTTTTTACTAAGAACTATAAAATTTCAATACCAACACGTTGATCTAAGGTCATTAGAGTCAAAAGTTATTAACTTCAAAATATTTTGATAAGAAGAACAAAACAATATGCGGTACTTCCCTATTAAATCAATGATAATAATGTAATAATAAATTTTATAGTATAACTTTAACCACAAAGGACAAGGTTCATATAATTTCTTTTTTTATTTTAATAGCTGCAAAATATAATTTTGTATACTCAACTTTATAAATACATTTGAATTGAAGATTTACAATCATTTGATCTCTTTGTCTATTAGAGTAAAGATCGAATTGTATTTTAAAATGCAACTGCTAAAGATTTTATTTTTCTTTTTAATAATTGCAATGACTTCGAGTTATGTAACCGCTGGTAAAAGACCGTGGAATCCTTTTGAGGAATTAGTGAGTAATATTTTAATTAAATACTTGTCACTACCTTTTGTCAGCGACTCCGTCCGTGTGAATTTAAAAACAAAAGTGTATGTGTTCTTCCAGACATGCTCTACATCTATATCCAATTTCATCAAGATTCGTTGAACCGTATCGTAGGTACTTACAAAAAAAGATCCATTCATCCATCTAAATTTTATTATTATTATGAAATGAATACACAATACGAATTATACCGTAATCCATGGCTTTGTTACTTTAGGTTTATAAAAAAAAACAATAAAAAAATAAACACATTTTATTAAGCAATATGTAATGTAAAAAATACTACAATCATTTTATGGCCATTGTTTATTTTTTAAATATCCGAATTAGTATTATTTTCCTTGATTTGGCTTGACGATGGACGCAGCTTGGCCGATCACCTCGATTGCTGGTCCTGCTTTGATGATGCCGTCGCGAATGTTTTGGCCTACCTTTTCCTATAATAAAGAACATAAAACACATCTAAAATAACTAGAAGAATGTTATGAATTGTAAAGGAAAACAAAAAGCGCCTGTTAAAACATGATCAGCAAATTTTCATACATACATTTTATTTTTATTTAAATTGGAATTTCTTACAATATTTTTGACTGATGCATTTACAATTTGTTCACAGATGAAGAAACCAAGAGGAATTAAGAAGAAGTCTCATTAATTTTTCCGGGCATACAAGCAGATTTGATGAGTTATACTGCATTTGTTGCAATAAAATCATTACCCACTAAAGTTAAGTTTATAAGAATGTTTTATTATTAAGTTTCAATAAACATATGTAAATAATCTCTTTTTTATAAATTATCTATTACAAAGTATAATGTACAAATTACCCTAGCATCTGCTAAAATAAAGTTCAAAAACCAAGTAAATTACAAGAAAATGTTTTATATGAATTTATATAATTTTTTTTAAAAGACTTTCTTATCGGAAAACTAAATGTTAATTGTTATAGTTGGCTAAGATTCTAGTTACACTTTACTCGGTTACTAGCAAAATATAATTGGTTTACCATTCGTTGCTAATAAAAACCAATAACATACCAATTTCTTAAATGGATTCCATCTCGGTTCTGAAGCACCAATAACGCTACTAAAAGCTGTTAAGAAAACGAATACAAAACATAGAATAATGTTAAAATTCATTTTAAAGTTGTTTTAAACTTAGATAAGTTACAATAAAGGTCTTACAATTCAATGAATACATTGCAAGTAAGCTTGCTTTTATATTGCACTTTTTGAATATATTTAAACGATATATTAAAAAGCTACATTCCAATTTCAACGTTATGTTCAGGCTGTTAGGGTTTAGAAATGAATTCAATGTATTTCAAACTAGGCAGGTGTAAAAGAAAGTAGGACTTAGGTGATTCCCAACCCTAGTTATAAGTGAATCCCCGCAATACTAAATAATTCGTATTCTTGAAATTTGTATTAATAATTACCCGCATGTGCAGAAAATAATTTTAAATTTTCCTCTTATCTTTCATTTTATTTTGATTTTTTCAAATTTTAAAATTTACTGATACGAGAATCACATAAGGCACTTATTGGAAGATAATTTAAGCGTAAATAGAAATCACTTTAATTTGGGCAGGCGCCTGTCATAATATTATAGTAATAATATTCGTTCTGTATATCTGGATCTTCGTTCTTTTACTGCAAGGCGAAAAAATAATTCATTGCCTTCAAATACTATATGTTCCTCACTTATTGGTTCAAAATCTACGTTAAGATGAAAATTAGCTTTAACTAACAATATTTTAGGATCAGGAAATATTGAGAAAAAAAATGTTTAGGGCCTGTTCCACCAAATTGTAAACTGTCTGATAACAATCCAACGTGTAAAATATGTGATGGAAATATCGGATTTTGTTACCTTATCTGACAGTGACGTAATTTTTATGGTATCTGAGCCTCTATCAGCTAGTGGTGGGACAGGCCCTTAGAATCATATTTATTTCTTTCCAGTTATGAAAGTTGACGTCTTGTTAGAAAATAATTACACCAGGGACTCCCTGAGCTAATGTAACTATTGTCTGAATGGAATTTTAGTTATTTGTATTCTCCGGGAATAATGTTGATAGTAAAAATGATACGTTTTTAACGCATTCATGGACAAAAACATAACTTTGAATTTCAACTTTCTCAATGGATCTGAAAGACCTAAAGTAAGTCCATATCAAGAACTGGGTACGAGCGTCTTAAGCATTTTTTGAAAGTATAAAAGTCAGTCCTCGGTAGAGGCAGACCTAGAAAGAGATGGATGTATTGTGTAAAAGGTGACATGATCAAAAAGGGAGTGATGACTGAGATGACGTATGATAGAGTTATGTGGAGGACAAAAACCTGTTGCGCCGACCCTACGGGAGTAGGATAAGGAGATGATGATGATGATGAAAAGTCAGTCCTATCAAATTCGTGTAAATTCACATAACAATCTAACCTGTCAAATATTTGATAGAAATATCGGATTTTGGTACTCTGACAGTGACGTCATTTTAAGCTATCTATCAGCTAGTGGTGGGATAGGGCCTTAGAATAAAATATTGGGCAGTTATTTGCTTAGGTATTTTTGTTATGCTATGAGAATTCCGTACCATACTATAGGGCATTACGTACATAGACATTGTACTATAGGGCAGTACAATGTCGAGACACGTAATTTGGTTTTATTTCATGTTAGAATTATATTTTTGTAAAGAAACATAACAAATCAATCTACGAAATAAAGAATGTCACTGTAACATCTAATTGGTTGAATCTAAAGCCTGATAGAAATAAATAGCAAATGTTTAACCTTGCGTGATAAAAATAAAAATCCTTGATATATTTTGTATTACTTCGTGTTCCTTAAAAATACTACAATTGTTATTTCTTACATCATCTCAAAGTCTTTATAAATAGGTATTTTATAGTGTATTTTGTTAAAGTGATATCTCAAAGGAAGTTCGACCTTTTCGTTTATTGAAAGAGTAAAATGTTCTTTGATGAATAATAGAATATTGTTTCCAAAAGTTAATTTAGCAATAGTTTTGTGTCCGTTCTTTATAACATGTTATATATAATTTAAAGAATGTTGTTTAGTTTGGACTTCTTAGTTTATAGTTTCCAATAAGCTATTTTAGCTTTAACTATAGTTAAGTTTTGATCCTAAAATTTTTTATTATAATTTCTTAACATGTAAAAGCTTTGAAAGGATTCTTATAAATGTAGAATGAATTGGCTCCTTAAGCACAGGATTTCCTAGTTAAGGAGCCAAAGCGATATTGATTCTGTAATCAATGATTATACAATAAAGAATCTATATTATTAAAAAAAAACTTTTTTTAAAAAACTAGTTATCGTCCGCGTGTAATTGAAAAACAAAAGTAAGTAGGAGTATGCGTTTTTCTAGACTGCTTTCTACATCTACGCAAAATATCATCGAAATCCGTTCAGCCTTTTAGGCGGTAACTAACGGTAACATCCATCCATCCATTTAATCTTTCGCATTTATAACATTAGTAGGATTTCTAAACATTTAAAATATGATCATTCTAAGAAACAATGAATTTGTAAAACCATTTTTTTTATCCTTTGGATAATATATCATACTTCATACATACAATAAGACGTAAAATTCAAATCCTTATCTACAATATGCTATTAAATGTTCCCGTAATTTAAAAAGCAATAAAAAACCGCCATTTAACATACGAAGGCAGTTTATCCCAGCCGAGTTACGTTCGACTTTATAGCCTTTTAATTCAATAACTTTGTTATTTATGTTTAATCTTCATTATTTTTCATGCTGCTTAGAGAATATCTTGTTGGTTTTTTAATTTGTTTGTGTAAGTAGTAATCTTTTTATATAAAAATGTGAGAAGAAACAATAAAGATTGTCAGAATTCGAGGTGTAATCTATATCTATACTGATATTCTAAAGAGGAAAGATTTATTTTTGCATGTATTGAAATAACTCAAAAACTACTGGGCCGATTTCAAAAATTCTTTCACCATTAAAAAGCTACGTTATCACTGAGTAATGGGGAGTAATTTTTCATTATTATTTTAATTTCACGGGGGCGAAGTCGCGAGCAACAGCTATAATATAAATTGTTATTCATAATGTTAAATGTTTAAACTTCAAACTCTTTCTTGAACTATCGTCTTTGAAAAATCCTAGTAAATTACGCTTTGTAGTGTTTCTTTTCAGCTCTGTATTTAGTTACGTCACAGATAGAGGTAGACTAACAAAGAGATAGATGGATTGCGTTAAAGATGACATGATCAAGAAGGGAGTGATGACTGATATGACGGATGATAGAGTTATTGGGAGGCCGAACCTTTTTTTTTAATAATAAAAGGGGGCAAACGAGCGGCGAGAACACTGAGGTGGTCAACGACGCCCATGGACATCCGTAACACCAGAGGAACCACAGATGCGTTGCCGGCCTTTGAGGAAATGATAGGCTCGCTTCTTGAAGGACCCTAAGTCGTATTGGTTTGGAAATACCGCCGAGGACAGACCGTTCCACA
This sequence comes from Papilio protenor, assembly GCA_029286645.1. Lineage (NCBI taxonomy): Eukaryota > Metazoa > Arthropoda > Insecta > Lepidoptera > Papilionidae > Papilio > Papilio protenor. Next base: position 294,332 of record JAGSMZ010000010.1, on the reverse strand, counting down.
ACGCGGCTGTGCGGGGCAGAAAGTTCCGCGAAAACCGCACGGTTGTGGAATGCCAGCCATCGACATGGTGAGGATGGTACCTGGCGGTCTGTCGTGTCGTCCGATGACGAAACTCGGCGGCAGGAATCGTTCCAAACAACTCCTCGGAACACTCCCCGATTCTATAGAAGTAGGATTAGGGGGAGATGAGTGTTGTGTTTAATTATATTTATAAATGTTACATAGTAATGGCTGGTGCCTTATCGGAATATGTCAACGAACGTCATACTGCACCGTGGAAGGTACGATTCTATCCCAAGAAATCGGTGTTTAGAAAATCAGAGCTCATTGATAGAGGTTGTACGGTTTTCCTCACTGACTGCCCAGGTAATTATAAGTAAGTATTTTTTCAATCATACTAATATAATAAATGCGAAACTTATGGATGGATGGATAGAGGGATGTTTGTTAGAGCTTGTAGCCTAAACGGCTGAACCGATTTCGATGAAATTTGGTACAGATGTAGAGGATAGTCTGGAAGAACACATGGGCTACTCACTTTTGTTTTTTTTAATTCCACACGGACAGAGTCGCGAGCGAACCCAAGTTAATCAATAAACTGAAAAAAATAGGTGAAACTGATTTATGCCCTCTCCAAAAATCCAGTTATCTTACTAAATATACCAGTAAAAGCGAAAGTTTAGATGGTTGTTTGGCCGAAGGTTTCACGATGAAAGGCATGTATGTATAAGATTGTCTGAAACATGTAGGCTACTTTATTTTTTACTGCAAAGTGAATACTGCTTTTATTTAAATTAACTATATTTACTTACTTACTGCGTTGGCGCAGCGACCCAAAGTGGGTCTTGGCCTCCGACACGAGAGAGCGCCAGCGTCGTCTGTCCTGCGTCGTCGCCTGCCAGCCGATCGACTCTAGCTCGCGCATATACTTATTATAATAAATTCGATATTTTATTTTTAGAAAGAAATTGGTTTGTGCTCGCCATTATGATGGTGAACTCAAAACATTCACAAATTACTGTGCATTGGAATACGAGAATTGTAATAGCTGGAGAAGTAAGTTCTGTTTTTTTTTGTTTAGCCACTATTCTTAACCATTTACCTATTTTTTTTTATTTACGAATTTCATATTTACACGACATACACGCCGTTCTTACAGTGAACACATATCTGAGAAGAAATTCAAAGATATGTGTCCAGCATAGGGCCAGCGTTGACAGCGTGGTCACACTAAGAGCGGACGCACACAATTGACTAAACTATCGCACAACTGTTTAGTCTCGCGTTGATTCCTATGAGCTTATATGGAGGTGCGCACGCTACTCGTCTTTAGTTGTGCAACTAAACAGTTGAATCGGCTGCGAAACAATCGACAATCGTGTAACAGTTGTGCGATAGTTTAGTCAAAGGTTAGCGCCCGTTGTTAGGTTTCGAGCTCTTCAGTGGAGTATATGAAGATGAATATTCATATGAACAATGTTATTTTTGTTTAACCAATGTCGTATTTTTATTGTGTTTTTCAGAATGGAGCTTGATTAAAGAAAGTAGATGTTAATTAAAAGATTGTAGAGTTAATATAATATGAAACGTTACTTATTGTTTTAGTAAATTAAATAAATCGATACAAATAAATAATTCTTTGGAAATAATAGAGAAAGACCGAAGAAAGTATGGATAGATTGTGTGAAAGAGGATATGCTTAAGAAGGGAGTGGATTCAGATATGACGGCTGATAGAGATGTATGGAAGAGCAGCACATACTGTGCAGACCCTCCGTAAGGTATAAGGGCAAGTTGACGATAAAATAATTCTTTGTGTTAGAACTCATGCATATATTAAACTTATTTAAACGTTAACACTTTCCCGTCCCATCATCATCCTTCAAATAATGCCATGACTCTGAAAAAAAAAACAGTCTTATTAATATAATAAAAACAGAATTCTTTGTATTTTTTATTCTTCCTCACTATTAGCGTTAACTGTATCGTTTCTTGAAGGAAATTATGTTTATTTAAAAGTGAATCCTCATGTATAATGCTATTCAAAATTTATAGAAGCTCGGAATATCAAATGAAACATTACGGAAAGCACGATTTTAGATAGGACAGTAAAATGATGCATGATATTTAACTATACTAATATTATAAAAAGGAAAGATTTGTATTTTTGTATGAATTGTAATAACTCAAAAACAACTGGGCCGATTTTAAAAAATCCTTCACCGTTAGAAAGGTAATTTATCTGTGAGTAACATAGGGTGATTTTTTTTTATTATTTTTAACGTTCACGCGGGCGAAGTCGCGAGCAACAGCTAATCATTCCTAAAGTGGATACTTAACATTCAACTGCAGACATGCGCTAACAGCTGTAATAATATTTGAATATGGTTATACTTTCGTTGGAATTACATCTTACCTACATTACTTTTGCAGTTCCTATAGTGCATATCACAGAATGTTGGGAAGGCCTTCTTCGTTGCACTAGAGCCCTTTAAAGTTTTTTCATTAACAGCACATATGGGTATTTTACTGTAATAAATGAATGAGTTGTTTAATTTCTCAGCCGACAGTTTTTTTAATTTGTTTTCAAAGTTTGAAAAGAATTTGAAGTCGAATAAAAAATGGGGATAAAATTATTGCAAAAGTATGAAAGATAAACTGGCATATATTAAACAACATTTGAAACTGTATATATTTTTGTTGTCTGTCTGTCCGCAAGGCCGCGTTTCTTCCGGGTAATCTCCATAACAGCTGCCCCTTTTTTGAAAGGAAGGTAATTATGCACGAGGTAATATTATAGGCTAATATTTCATGTTCCCCGCTGAAGAACTCCCAGGCAATTGCTAGTTTGAAATAAGTGTATGGTGTAACCGAATACACTACAATGAAAGAGTATGATTTTTATTATGGGTATGATGAAACTCTGCTTGTCTTGACAGCGTTTAAATAAATAATACTAATACATTGGTCTTGTTTTTTTACTGTTGATATACTTTAAATTGTCCTTTTACCTTTAACAATACTCTATGTACCAGGATTAGTAAAAATAATGAACATTTTTATTAGGGTTGTAAAGGAGGCCATTTTAACGGAAGCGGATGCGGAGTTATCTTTTGTTGCGGAAGTTCCGCACTTACGGATGCGGAGGCGGAGTTCCGTTACAACCCTAATTTTTATAACACAATTAAATTCTCTTACAAAATCGTCATAGTGTAGCACTCCATCAGTTCTGTAGCACAATGAGATACTGAAGTTTCGATAGGGAATGTCTCCAATTGTGCTGGAATGGTCCAGAACTCCACCATAGGTTCGGTTGTTTCTGACGTTACATTAGACATTAGATCTAATAGAACTGAAATGGTTAGAAAAAAAAACATTAACAAAAAATAAAACCAAATTCCAAATACACTGAAAACAAAATATTCTCAAAAAACAATACACTAAAAAGTACGTTAATTCAAAATACTGATTGGTACATAATTACAAGATACAGTTTATTACTTTATTACAGATACCTGATCGCCCCACTCGCGTTAAAGACGTAAATTAACCTCCGTTATATCTCCGCATAAGAAATAACAGAAGCGGAGGTCAATAATAAAATATTAATTGCGATTTATTAAAGAAATAAAAACTAAAAGTACGTTAATTCAAAATACTGATTGGTACATAATTACAAGATACAGTTTATTACTTTATTACAGATACCTGATCGCCCCACTCGCGTTAAAGACGTAAATTAACCTCCGTTATATCTCCGCATAAGAAATAACAGAAGCGGAGGTCAATAATAAAATATTAATTGCGATTTATTAAAGAAATAAAAACTAAAAGTACGTTAATTCAAAATACTGATTGGTACATAATTACAAGATACAGTTTATTACTTTATTACAGATACCTGATCGCCCCACTCGCGTTAAAGACGTAAATTAACCTCCGTTATATCTCCGCATAAGAAATAACAGAAGCGGAGGTCAATAATAAAATATTAATTGCGATTTATTAAAGAAATAAAAACTAAAAGTACGTTAATTCAAAATACTGATTGGTACATAATTACAAGATACAGTTTATTACTTTATTACAGATACCTGATCGCCCCACTCGCGTTAAAGACGTAAATTAACCTCCGTTATATCTCCGCATAAGAAATAACAGAAGCGGAAGCGGATGCGGATGCGAAGGCGAAGGGCTTCACCTCTGCAGAAGCGGAGGTCAATAATAAAATATTAATTGCGATTTATTAAAGAAATAAAAACTAAAAGTACGTTAATTCAAAATACTGATTGGTACATAATTACAAGATACAGTTTATTACTTTATTACAGATACCTGATCGCCCCACTCGCGTTAAAGACGTAAATTAACCTCCGTTATATCTCCGCATAAGAAATAACAGAAGCGGAAGCGGATGCGGATGCGAAGGCGAAGGGCTTCACCTCTGCAGAAGCGGAGGTCAATAATAAAATATTAATTGCGATTTATTAAAGAAATAAAAACTAAAAGTACGTTAATTGAAAATACAGATTGGTACATAATTACAAGATACAGTTTATTACTTTATTACAGATACCTGATCGCCCCACTCGCGTTAAAGACGTAAATTAACCTCCGTTATATCTCCGCATAAGAAATAACAGAAGCGGAGGTCAATAATAAAATATTAATTGCGATTTATTAAAGAAATAAAAACTAAAAGTACGTTAATTCAAAATACTGATTGGTACATAATTACAAGATACAGTTTATTACTTTATTACAGATACCTGATCGCCCCACTCGCGTTAAAGACGTAAATTAACCTCCGTTATATCTCCGCATAAGAAATAACAGAAGCGGAGGTCAATAATAAAATATTAATTGCGATTTATTAAAGAAATAAAAACTAAAAGTACGTTAATTCAAAATACTGATTGGTACATAATTACAAGATACAGTTTATTACTTTATTACAGATACCTGATCGCCCCACTCGCGTTAAAGACGTAAATTAAATTCCGTTCTTAAAATATGAATAGAAGACACCTCGTTTCTTAAGTGTAAGAGTCGTAAGTTTAAGATCTCTCAAAAGTAGGTCACTACTAACTAGGAATTAAGTCAAAACTGTACAGAGTTGTAACCATTTCCAATAAAATGATCGATCGAGCACCGGATCTCACAAATTCCTGTTACTGTCGTTTGTTACTATCGAAAAGTGTTCTTTGAACTTTGAATATTCATACTAGGATTTATTATATTCACTTTATAGGTTAAAATTTTGCTTAAATTTGTCTCTTTAACGAAATTTGTTTTTTATAGTGGCCAGGTATGAGGATGAAAACATTGAAAATATAAAGAAAAAAATAACTTTATAAATTCTGCTTCCGCATTTGAATGGGAGAAAAAGTGAACAACGAAATGAACGTCGAATTCGAGAAAATTCGAATGTTCCGAATGAGAAAACTCTGAAAGATAGCAGAAACAAAAGAGCAGAGTTTTTGTAATGTTTTGCTGCATAGAATTAAGGCACGTCGAATATTCTTTCAAACACAATTACAAATAATGACCAATTTTATTAACGATTACTTAAATTTAAGGGTCCCTTGAGCATCATCTATGGACCCTTAGGTATTACCACATTTTTACATGTTTAAGTGTTACCATGTACTAAGGATTTCTATGGCCGTCTTCTGGTTTTTCCAAAAAATGATTTTATAAATTTTTCTTTTACACTGAAAATTTTTCTTTTACACTGAAAATTTTTCTTTACCACTGGCGCTACTTTCAACGCTAATTACTATGTGTATATTAGAGGAAGTTTATTGTAGCTGTTATGTTTATATTGTACAATTATTATGTACATATACAATTCGAAAAATCGACAATCACATTGGTACATGGCAGATTCGAACCCAAAACCTGTATACAAGTCAAGTGCTTAAACCACTGAGCCACCGACGCTCCATCTTTGAAATATCGATTACAATAAATTAAATTCCGTTCTTAAAATATGAATAGAAGACACCTCGTTTCTTAAGTGTAAGAGTCGTAAGTTTAAGATCTCTCAAAAGTAGGTCACTACTAACTAGGAATTAAGTCAAAACTGTACAGAGTTGTAACCATTTCCAATAAAATGATCGATCGAGCACCGGATCTCACAAATTCCTGTTACTGTCGTCTGTTACTATCGAAAAGTGTTCTTTGAACTTTGAATATTCATACTAGGATTTATTATATTCACTTTATAGGTTAAAATTTTGCTTAAATTTGTCTCTTTAACGAAGTTTGTTTTTTATAGTGGCCAGGTATGAGGATGAAAACATTGAAAATATAAAGAAAAAAATAACTTTAATCTATGTTTCATGATTGTAGCTAATGATTGTTTAAACTAAGTTAGCTGTGCAACTGCCCGAGAGACGGCTTGAGTCGCCAAGGTCATATAGGTCATTCGCTCTCTTATCACCTCCCCGCGAACCCGTCACCGTCCAGTCTAATTGTCACTCTCTCATTGGTATTAAGCTGTAAGGAATATCATCATAGATATTTGAAAATATCGATTGCAATAAATTAAATTCCGTTCTTAAAATATGAATAGAAGACACCTCGTTTCTTAAGTGTAAGAGTCGTAAGTTTAAGATCTCTCAAAAGTAGGTCACTACTAACTAGGAATTAAGTCAAAACTGTACAGAGTTGTAACCATTTCCAATAAAATGATCGATCGAGCACCGGATCTCACAAATTCCTGTTACTGTCGTCTGTTACTATCGAAAAGTGTTCTTTGAACTTTGAATATTCATACTAGGATTTATTATATTCACTTTATAGGTTAAAATTTTGCTTAAATTTGTCTCTTTAACGAAATTTGTTTTTTTATAGTGGCCAGGTATCAGGATGAAAACATTGAAAATATAAAGAAAAAATAACTTTATAAATTCTGCTTCCGCATTTGAATGGGAGAAAAAGTGAACAACGAAATGAACGTCGAATTCGAGAAAATTCGAATGTTCCGAATGAGAAAACTCTGAAAGATAGCAGAAACAAAAGAGCAGAGTTTTTGTAATGTTTTGCTGCATAGAATTAAGGCACGTCGAATATTCTTTCAAACACAATTACAAATAATGACCAATTTTATTAACGATTACTTAAATTTAAGGGTCCCTTGAGCATCATCTATGGACCCTTAGGTATTACCACATTTTTACATGTTTAAGTGTTACCATGTACTAAGGATTTCTATGGCCGTCTTCTGGTTTTTCCAAAAAATGATTTTATAAATTTTTCTTTTACACTGAAAATTTTTCTTTCCGTTTACTTGATTGGTAATGAGTTAGAAAAGAGACATTTATCTATACTGATATTATAAAGAGGAAAGATTTGTATTCAATAAGGTTCTTGGTGGCCGAAATCTGTGTTGCTTTCATTTAAAATTTTCCAATAATCCATCATTTATACTCTATAGAAAAGCGTCGTTCGTAGAATTAAAAATGAGCGAAAAGATTTTTATCAATAGTTAGTTAGGCCTAATATTTTTTTTGAGTCAATATCTGAAATTGAGTTCAAGACTTTTTCATGGTTAAAAAACTCTTTCGAGAACCCTTATTGAATTATTATTATATGTAAAATATATTTCTTTCATATCAAAATTTAGGAAAAATTGTGATATAATTTGGTTTTTCTAAATATCGAATAATTATGTGAAAAAAAATTTAAATGATAATAATAATTCAAGTGAATTTAACTTTGAAATGTCTGTTTAAATTTCGTTACCTAAAGTAACAAAAACTATGTTAATGGAAAACTAACGTAACCCGACAATTCAAGTTCCATTAGCAAATCCCATGCGTCACAACTTAACTAGTTTAACTTAACTTAGCTTAACATACAACTTCCTGTGTTGATAACATTTACTCGTAGTTATTGTTTTCACATAAGTAACTTGTTATTTTTACTTTATTGCGGGGGTTAAAAATATTGTAAAAGATTACATATTTTCGAATTAAGTCTGGAATTTGGAAGCTGTCGAATTATCATCATCTTCATCATCATCATCATCATCATCATCATCATCATCATCATTTTGATTGATGATGAACGTAAGAGTTCTAATGCTGTTATGTTTTTAATAATTTTATATACTACACCCATAAGAACTTTGTTTGTCAAGGAGTAATATAGCTATAGTTTTTTTTTATCTATTTACTTTAAATTGTTATATATAAGAATCCAATTCAACTTTTCAAATTATTATTTGACTAGAAACGATTCGTTACAATAGATATTTATTCAAGGGTTCAGATTTTGTGTGTTAGATAAAGTTTTTCAATTTAATGGAAACCGATGTTGAGTTTTAAATGATTTGCCGAATTGCGTTGGATATTAATCTATACTTATACTTATTACTTATTACTTATATTACTTATTACTTATTTACTTATTACTTATTTACTTATTTTACTTATCTATCTATATCTATATCTATATTATAATAAAGCGTAAACACACACTTCTTTGTTGCCTAAGATGTCAGCAATAACAGCATATTTTTGAATAATACTTCTTTTAATAAAAAGCCCTACACTTACCTTACGCTTTAGGCTATATATTTTCACGCTATTAAACTTAGGGGTAAATATTTTGGATAAAAACCCTAATGTGGGAAAGAGACCATAAGTCGCTGCCAACACCAAGGAATCAAGGTTGCCATGGTTTGACATCATGTCATGTCATTTTGACATTTGCAATTGATAATTTGACAAATGTAAACAATAAAATAAAGTTTTTATAATTTCACGCGGATGAATCCGCACGCGAATAGCTAGTATATCAATATTTAACTGATTTAAAAAATTAACATTATTTGGAGTTACTGTTGCTTTATTCCTTTGTTTTTTTCCTTTTTTCAGAAATCCCAACTGAAAAAATTGACTTAAATTAATGATTTTCCTTATATCTCATCTTGTAAGTTTCAAAGTATTGTTCATTGCTAAGACTTCGAAATTCATTGTGTTCAAACTAATGTTACGTTGTCTAAGGGGAACTTTAAAGTCTTCACTAATTGTGACAATATGTAAGCGTCGGCACAATAAAGAAAATTCAACTATCTTTAAATCCGTAGAGATACTTCACATTGAGGCCCATAGAGTGTTCTCGACCTATTTACGGAACCGAATAAGGGGAAAAAGTACAACGTTTATCTATTTTTAATCTACGTCTTGATTAGTTGATATCAGGTGGACCTGATTTTGTGTCATATCTAGTGCTCTTTTAGTTTTTTTCTTTTTTTTTTCATTTATTGGGGTAAAAGAAAAATAGCACAAGAAAAAAAATATACAGTAGAAATCAGAAGTTTTGAGTAGATGTGCCATCCACAACTTTACCACGTAGTAACTCTAATATTATAATAAAACTAGCTTTCGCCCGCGACTCCGTCCGCGTGGAATTAAAATTAAAAACAAAAATGAGTAGCCTATGTGTTCTTCCAGACTATCCTCTACATCTATATCAAATTTCATCGAAATCAGTTCAGCCGTTTTGGCTACAAACTCTAACAAACATCCATCCATCTAAACTTGCGCATTTATAATATTAGTATGTAATAAAACTAGCTTTCGCCCGCGACTCCATCCGCGTGGAATTAAAAAAAACAAAAACGAGTAGCCTATGTGTTCTTCCAGACTATCCTCTACATCTATACTAAATTTCATCGAAATCAGTTCAGCCGTTTTGGCTACAAACTCTAACAAACATCCATCCATCCATCTAAACTTTCGCATTTATAATATTAGTATGATAAATCTATTTTAATTTAATTTAATAATTAGTTTGACCTATGTGGAAGTTCAGTTTTATCTACTGATGTTGAGTAATTAAAAGATTGATTTATTAAGGATCGATGACTTAGTAAGGGTTGCAGGATTGACTGGACCAGCCACTGGATACGGAGAGACAGGACAGGGCATCATTTTAATTGATGGAGAAGGCCTAAGTTCACCAGTAGACGACCATAGGCTAATTTTGATGACCTAGAAGAGTGTTGTTTCGCAATATCTGTTACGATCTCCTGTACGTTACGGTAGAACCAAGTAATCCGCTTTACTATTTTTAATGAACTGTTCTTTTAGTAGAAACGAGGGCAAACGAGTGGAGGGATCACAGAGGTGGTCTGCCCGTGGACATCCACAACAACAGTGGAACTACAGATGCGTTGCCAGCCTTTGACGAAATGGAAGGCTGGCTTCTTAAAGGACCTTAATTTTGGACCCTAAGAATGTAAGAACCAATGAACCAGTATTAAAACCTTATTAGGTATATATAATTTATATTATGTATTTGATTATGAAAGTGAACTTTCTCCTAAATTCTCCAATAGTTGAAAACTTTTGTACGATATGAAATATTTTATTATTTGTTCCGATTCAATTTGTTTTTTGGACTTGTTCCAGTAAAGTTTTCATTATTGATTTATATAGAAGTATATCATTTTTATTGTAACAAAAGGTATATTTCGTTGTTTAAGTTTTGATATAACTCAATAGATCTCGATAAAATTTGGCATAGTAGAACATAGTTAAGTACATAGGTTACTAATGAGGTTGTAGTGTACTTATCTATTTATTTATATAATTATCTATCTATTTATATATTACACTAGCTGTTGCTCGCGACTTCATCCTTGTGAAATAAAAAATATATAGCCTATGTTACTCACAGATAAATTACCTTTCTAACGGTGAAATAATTTTTGAAATCGGCTCATTAGTTTTTGAGTTATTTCAATACATACAAAAATCCAAAAATAATCTTTCCTCTTTATAATATTAGTATAGACTATTTTTATTTATAATATTACATACACGCATTCACAAATTCATAACTCACAACATCATACACTCAAAACACATCACACAAAATACACATACAAAAATAAAATATCATAACACGTACAAACAAACACGCTCACTCTAATTAACCTCCATAATTGGTGACCCCGACGGTTTTGTTTCTGATGTTTTTTTAACACCGCGCTAAAACCTGTCATAGAATAGGTATAGATGTTATAGGTGGATTATAGAATATCCTTGAAGGAATTTTTTGTTCACTATTCCTCGTCTATATTTATTCTCTATCTATAATATTCATCGTCTACACTGTTCCTCGTATATATTTGAATGTCTTTGTAAGGTATGTTCATATAAGAAATGGATGTCTGTCGGCAACAAACTGTTTTTCATTTGTAAACCATTGTATTTTTTTTTCTTATCTATACTATATCTATATATATCTATCTGTCTATATCTATATCTATCTATATCTATATATCTATATCTATTTATACTCTATATCTATATCTATACTAATATAATAAAGCGTAAACACACACTTCTTTGTTGCCTAAGATGTCAGCAATTACAGCACATTTTTGAATAATTATTTTTTTAATAAAAAAGCCCTACACTTACGACACGTTTTAGGCTATATATTTTCACGCTATTAAACTTAGGGGGTAAATATTTTGGATAAAAACCCTAATGTGGGAAAGAGACCATAAGTTGCTGCCAAATCAAGGAAGTAAGATTAAGATTGCAATGGTTTGTCATTATGTCATGTCATTTTGACAATTGCAATTGATAATTTCACAAACATAAACAATAATATTACTTAGTTGGAGTGGTTAAAGGAAATATTAGTAAATTAACAAAAATCTACAAAAATCTAATATGTTAATAAAAAAAATATAATATCTTCATAATTTTATGCGGATGAAGCCGCACGGGAACAGCTAGTGTAAATAAAAAAGAGATTTAAAAGATAGTTTATTTATTAAAATATAATTTACGAGCCGTTGCTCGCGACTTCGCCCGCGTGAAATTACAAATAGTTATAACCTATTACATTCGCCCTTTTTTTCAACCTATTACCAAAAGTATTAACTTAGTAGTAATCTACGTAATAACAGAAATCTACCGATGCAAGATTCCAAATTTCTAAGTCCGGTAGCTTGTAAGCTGATTTTTTGGTTACCCTTATTGTTTGTGCTCGCGATATCTTCTAAACTATTAGTCCAATTTAAATACTGTAAAGAACAATTTTATTCTACATTAAATTCTCCTGATAAAAAACGCATTTATTTGGATAAGGATTAATATTGAAACCAATAAAAGAACGCTGTAAATAGCGAAAGGTTTTTAATTCATTTTGTAAACAAAAAAGTGGTTATTGTAAGAAAACCGTTAAAGATAGATTTATGCTATCGCGGACTTTTCTGTAGAACTTTTTAAGATCTTCAATTCTTTCATACATCATTTTTATATACCTCTAACGGTTTAGGCAGCGTAAGCCGAGAAAAGTTAAAGTTTAGTGAATTTTTAACGCCGGCGTCCAGAAACACGCTGTTTATTAATAGTTCCTGAACATTAGTAATAATAGAATATAGCCTATGTTACTCACAGATAAATTACCTTTCTGACGGTGAAAGAATTTTTAAAATCGGCAAAGAGGTTTTTGAGTTATTTCAATACATACAAAAATACAAAAATACAAAAATACAAAGTTTTCCTCTTTATAATATTAGTATAGATATAGATATAGATATAGATTACATAATTAAAAAAGTAAACGCCTCATTATGTAAATAAGAGCCTTAAGCGACCAATTATGTACATGTTAATACACAAACAAATTTCCAAGCTTATAAATGTTGCGCGCTGCGTAACAAATTAACTGAGGCTTACGAGATTTTCCTTATTAATTATTTAAGTATCACTGAACGAGGGATTTTATTATAGTAGATACAATGTACTGCGTTACAAATATATTTTGAGTAAAACAGCAAATAATAAAGTTTGTTTATAGAAAACTAGCTGTTCACGTGCGGATTCATCCGCGTGAAATTATAAAAACTTTATTTTATTGTTTACATTTGTCAAATTATCAATAGCAAATGTCTAAATGACATGACATGACATGACAAACCTAAGCAATCTTTCTTTCTTGATGTTGGCAGCAACTTATGGTCTACTGTTCGTAAGACACGGGTTTCTTACCACGATTTACTAGTTTTAGCTCCCGATATTTCGGCACAGTTGCATGCGCCATGTTCACGGGCTGACTGAAGTGATGCGGTAGTGTGAGAAAAAAAAAAAAAAAAAAATATTACACGAAGCCATATCGATCTACTTTTCTCCTGATACGGCGACCACTACTATTATTGTTCTCGTTTTCACTAAAGTCCACACTAGCTGTTTTCTGTCGACAAACTACACTCACGGTGTCCACACTTATGCGCTTACTTGAAGTTGGCTGCTGTCCCGTTTTGCTGTAATACTGGATTACTGGATTCCAGGCACTCGACAATTTAAACCCATCTTCGCGATTGAAATTTTGGCACTTTGTAATTTCAATCGCTTCTCTAACCAATCTCGGTATGTAGTGGCGTTCTGTCGAAAGTACCTGTGGACTATGAAGTTCGATCCAGTGATTGGTGGAGGGATCCAGAAGATGTTCAGCTATGGCCGACTTCTGAGGATCGACGTTTTTGACAGCTCGAATATGTTCTTTTATGCGGCTGGTGATGGTGCGCTTGGTTTGTCCTATATACGAGCTGCCACAACTGCAGTTAATTTTGTAGACACCTGGTGTTTCAAACGGAATACGGTCTTTCGGTGAACGCAGTTTTTGGCTTATCTTACTGTCGTAAGTAAAAATAGTTTTTATCGAGTACTTTCCCAAGATCTTCGACAGTTTGTCAGTTACTCCTCTGACGTAAGGCAAGAAGGCAGGCTGCCTCGCCACCTCCACCGGTCTGTTCCGTTTGCGTCGTCGTGGTCTTAGCTTTCCATCATATCCATTCCGCCGCAGTACGTTTGATACATGTTCGAGTTCACCTGGTAAGTGATCTTTGTCACAAAGATCATGGGCTCGGTTTACTAGTGACGTGACTACGGCGTTCAGGTGCAGAGGATGATGGTGTGAGCTCGCGTGAAGGTACCTGTCAGTGTGAGTTGGCTTCCGGTAGACAGAGTGGCTAAGTGATCCATCCGGGCGAACTTCTATTAAAACATCCAAAAAAAAAGGCAACTTCCTCTCTTTTTCTGCTTCACAGGTGAACTTTATCTTATTGTGGATGCTGTTAAGATATGACAAGTACCTCTCAGTATCTGCTTGGTTACCTCTCATGATACAAAAAACGTCATCTACGTATCTTTTCCACAGTTTAACCGGCGATGGTGTGGCTACAATGGCGGTATTTTCAAAATATTCCATCCAAATGTTGGCTACTACTGGTGCCACAGGGCTTCCCATGGCTACACCATCGATCTGTTTGTAATACTGACCATTGTACAGAAAGTAACTCGTAATCAAACAGTGTTCAAGTAACTTGGCATATTCCATCGGGATGTTATTATTACTAAGAAGCACCTTTATAACATCTAAACACTCTCTAATGGGTACATTGGTGAATAGGGAATCGACGTCAAAACTGACCATAACCTCATTTGTTTCAACCCTGGTGTCTTTTAAGATGTCTACGAGATGACGGGAATCCTTCACGTATGAAGACGTGCGACACACTAGAGGTTGCAGTACATTCGCAATATGTTTTGCCAGGTAATATGTGGGCGAATCGATTTGGCTCACTATCGGTCTGAGTGGAAAATTTACCTTATGAACCTTTGGCAAGCCATATAGTTTAGGCGGTTGCACTAATCTAGGCTGTATAAGATGTTTATGGACGTCTGATGGTATTATATCTTTATGTTTGTTTATTAAAGCTAAAGTTTCCCGATTCACTCGCTGTGTAGGATTGTTATTCATTTGTTGATAAGTAGAAGCATCGTCTAGTAAATCCCTGATTTTAGTATCGTAGTCGTTTACATTCATAACAACCGTCGCGTTGCCTTTGTCTGCCTTCAACACTAATATGTCGGAGTCATTGCGAATTTCTTTCAATGCGACCAGTTCTTTGATAGAAACATTCTTATGAGGAGGTTTTGCCTTACGTAACGTGACCGCCGCATCTTGTCTTAGTATGTCAGCGTCGCACGACTTTAATTTATTTCGACTAATCGCCTCCTCTATGCCGCCTATTACTTTTTCGTAAGGTATGCGTGTAGGTGACGGCACAAAATTTAAACCTTTTTCGAGAATGCTAATTGCCGATGTACTAAGCTCTTTGTTTGATAAATTAATGACTGTTTTTGTTGTATCATAGCTATCCCCAATACTTCCTCTCTGCGATTTTTTATCAACTAAATAACTAAACTTACGTTCGAGGTTTGTAGCACGGAGTTCACTAGTACGTTGCGCTTGTAAATAAGTTATGCGGTCACATAGATCAAAATCACTGTTTGTCAACAAGTCACTGCACTCCAGATGTAAACAATATAACTCACACTGGGCTTTTTCAAATAAGTACCGGTTATTCCGTATCAATCTATGTAACAATTTCACACTCGCATTATGCAGAATACTCGCGGAACCGTAGATGTCTAAACGTGGTTTAATACGAACGCATTTCGGTATAACATTACTGTCCCGACACTTAATCAAAAATTCGATCGAAACACGAATACACTCACTCTTTTTCCGCGCGCGTTCTAGTTGACGTATTTTGTTTACACATTCCGGCCCGTACCGGTTAGCGATATATAACTTTAAACTGTCGTGGTTTTTACAAATATACTGTTCGTAAGACACGGGTTTCTTACCACGATTTACTAGTTTTAGCTCCCGATATTTCGGCACAGTTGCATGCGCCATGTTCACGGGCTGACTGAAGTGATGCGGTAGTGTGAGAAAAAAAAAAAAAAAAAAAAAAAAATTACACGAAGCCATATCGATCTACTTTTCTCCTGATACGGCGACCACTACTATTATTGTTCTCGTTTTCACTAAAGTCCACACTAGCTGTTTTCTGTCGACAAACTACACTCACGGTGTCCACACTTATGCGCTTACTTGAATTTGGCTGCTGTCCCGTTTTGCTGTAATACTGGATTACTGGATTCCAGGCACTCGACAATTTAAACCCATCTTCGCGATTGAAATTTTGGCACTTTGTAATTTCAATTGCTTCTCTAACCAATCTCGGTATGTAGTGGCGTTCTGTCGAAAGTACCTGGGGACTATGAAGTTCGATCCAGTGATTGGTGGAGGGATCCAGAAGATGTTCAGCTATGGCCGACTTCTGAGGATCGACGTTTTTGACAGCTCGAATATGTTCTTTTATGCGGCTGGTGATGGTGCGCTTGGTTTGTCCTATATACGAGCTGCCACAACTGCAGTTAATTTTGTAGACACCTGGTGTTTCAAACGGAATACGGTCTTTCGGTGAACGCAGTTTTTGGCTTATCTTACTGTCGTAAGTAAAAATAGTTTTTATCGAGTACTTTCCCAAGATCTTCGACAGTTTGTCAGTTACTCCTCTGACGTAAGGCAAGAAGGCAGGCTGCCTCGCCACCTCCACCGCTCTGTTCCGTTTGCGTCGTCGTGGTCTTAGCTTTCCATCATATCCATTCCGCCGCAGTACGTTTGATACATGTTCGAGTTCACCTGGTAAGTGATCTTTGTCACAAAGATCATGGGCTCGGTTTACTAGTGACGTGACTACGGCGTTCAGGTGCAGAGGATGATGGTGTTTTTTTTTTTTTTTTTTTTTTTTTTTTTATAGAGGGAAAAATGCTTTACAGCACCGTCAGACATGGGAGCTGCATGCCTGGTGTGTCGGACTCAGGCTCATTAGTATTCACCTAACCTAGCATGAGTCCCGTTACCGACTAAACAACCCTCTCTATGGACTTTTTGTGCCCCCACGGGACTACCGTCAAGTATTACATCGTGGGGGCGGTCTCAGCAATTATGCTTTTCCTGCTTGCAATCTGTGCTTCAGCTCCTTGAGTCCATTAGATTGGCTCTTCGCCGTTCTTGTTCAGCACGCCGTAATTTTCTCAGTACTACGGCGGCGTATTCACTCACTTTATTCCATGCTTCTTCCGATTGAAGCATGTTGTCCACCATGTTTTCCACCGTTATAGGTCCGGTGGTGTTCTCTAAGTCATCTCGCTCCATGGAGTGGGCTGGGCAAGCGAAGAATACGTGTTCCGCGTCTTCGGGTACCCCGCACCCATGTGGGCAGTCGGGCAAATCGTCGTGCCCAAAGCGATGCAGGTACGCTCGATAGCACCCGTGGCCCGTTAGCATCTGTGTGAGGTAAAAGTTCACTTCTCCGTGTTTGCGATTCAGCCATTTTTCTACTTGTCCAATCAGTTTGTGCGTCCAGCGGCCCTTTGTCGATTGGTCCCACTCTTGTTGCCATGCATACATTGTCTGGCTTCTGGCTGCGTTTCGTGCTTTGTTTCGCACTACGTACGCATCATTTCTTCTGGTAAACAGGCGTTTTCTCTCGTCTGCAATCAGGTGTACGGGTATTGCGCCGGCGATTACGCAAGCAGTATCTAAGGATACAGTGCGAAACGCGCTGATGATTCTGATCAAGCTTACCCGATACACTGATTCCATCTTTTTCCTGTTCATCCTGTTGTTAAGTGCATCAGCCCATATGGGGGCACCATACAACAGGACAGAGGTACTTACCGACATCAACAGGTTCCTCTTCTTCTGGCGCGGGCCCCCCACATTTGGCATGAGCCTGGCGAGCGCCGCGGTGACTTTCGATGTCTTCATAGCTGCTTCTTCCACATGTTGATTAAAGTTTAACCTGAAATCCAGAAACACCCCAAGGTACTTGATAGAAGGTTGGGTTGTAATGTAGCTGGAGCCCACGGCTAATCTCAAGTTCTCCACCATTTTCCGGCTTGTTACTAGCAGCGCCTCCGTTTTGTGTTCTGCTAGTTTTAGGCCGGTAGACTCCATCCACGATTGGATTCGTCTATAGGTTTCCTCAAAGATTCTGCGTATCTCCTCGGTGTGTTTTGCTGTTATCGTGACCATGGCATCGTCCGCAAAAGCGGTTAATTCCGCACCGTCTGGTAATATGAGATTTAGCAATCCGTCATACATAATGTTCCACAGCAGGGGACCGAGTACTGATCCTTGTGGTACACCTCCTGTAACTTTATAGGTCTCAGGTCCATCTTCAGTATCGTAATGTAGGGTACGATTATGAAGATAGTTTCGTATTATCCTTCTGAGGTACTGTGGCACTTCTAATCTGTCTATCGCCGCGCATATGCTGTCCCATCTTGCCGAGTTGAATGCATTTTTGATGTCTAGTGCAACCAGCAGGCAATATTTTTTCTTTCCTCCTTTCCAGCGCTTACCGTTCGTGGCATTTTTAGCGATGTTTACTACTCGTTGTATTGCATCCAACGTCGACCGCGCTCTTCGGAAGCCAAATTGCTTACTATTGAGGACGTGACCAATCGCAGCTTCTATCCTATTGTAGACAATTCGTTCCAGTATCTTACCTGCCGTGTCAAGCATACAGAGTGGTCGGTATGATGATGGTTGTTCTGGGTCTTTGTTACCTTTGGGTATGAGTACTAATCTCTGTCTTTTCCACACTTCGGGAAAAGTTCCTTCTTCAAGGCACCTGTTGTAGGCATCCAGGAACATTTGCGGGTTTTCGGCTAGTGCCTCTTTTAAGGCCACATTAGGTATCCGGTCCATTCCAGGTGCCTTTTTGTTCCTCACCGTTTTACAGGCTGCCACGAGTTCTTCCATCATGATGGGTGGTATTTCTTCTAGGCGTCCTGTTATTTCGTAATTTAGTACCTCCTGTTGTGGGAACAGTGTTCTAACGATGTGTCTTAGCTGTTCTGTGTTCCTGGGTTGTTGTGTAGTCCCTTTCAGTTTCTTCATGACAATAGTGTATGGTCTTCCCCATGGATCATTGTCTACGTCCTCGAGGAGTTCAACCCAGGTTGCTCTCTTGCTTTGTTTTATTGCTCTGTTGAGCTTACTTCGCAGTTCCTTGTATTTCATATGCAAATCAGGGTACGATTCTTTTCTTTTCGCTCGTTGCGCTAGTCTTCGAGCTTTCAGGCATTGTATTCGGATTTCCTGGATCTCTTCGTTCCACCAGTAGACCGGATCTCTTTTGTTTATTGCATTCCCGCATCTAGCCATCGTGGCATTACATGCCTCCGTTACTCTCTTCATAATATTTTCGACGATTTCCTCCGCCTTGGTGCTTTGAGGTTTTCTGTACTCATCTCCTTCTAATGCAATACGGAATGTGTCTCTGTCGAAGGTTTCTGTTTTCCAACCCCTTGGCTTGTCCGCTTGTTGACTCCGGCGCTTCTCTTTACAACAAGGGATATGCCACGTGATGGCACAGTGGTCGCTATGGGTGTAGATGTCAGTTACCTGCCATCTTGTCTCGAGTTTCGCGATGCTGTTGCTTGCGAAGGTCAAGTCTATATACGAGCTCGCTTTACCTTTGACGAATGTAGGCATTTTAGCATCGTTCAACAGAGTTAAGTCCCATTCAGTATATGCTTCTAGCAATGCTTGGCCCCGTTTATCCGTTCTTTTGCTACCCCATTCTATTGCCCAAGCATTGAAGTCACCAGCGATGACTTTTGGGTTTTGGTTTCTGGTGGCAATGGTTATTAGGTCCAACATATTCTCAAATTCTTGCTGGCTCCAGCTAGGTGGGGCATAGCAGCTATAGACGTGTGTACCGTTGATTTTGGCACCGATAACACCTTCTTCGACCTTCATTACGGCTTGGATCGGGAATCTACCACAGGACCAGATAGCAGCTTTACCTGTTTTATCCGAGGTCCAGCCTGGGTGTTCTATGTCGCCGTAGGGTTCCGATATTATTGCAAGATCAATCATTTCTTCGCGTATTATCTGCCCAAGTAAGTCCTGAGCAGCCTTGCAATGATTTAGGTTTATCTGTAGGACCTTGATCTTGTTTTCTTAATTAGCTCCTGGATTGCTTTTATATATGCAGCGCATTGGCTGCTTCCGGCTATGTGGTTACTAGCTTCTTCTTTTCCATTATCCCTGCAGAGGACGCAGTGGGCATCTCGTATACACATGCCAATTTTATGCCCTTCTTCACCACACTTAACGCAGCACGAGGACCTGTTTACAGGGCTCCTACACGTTTTTGCTAGGTGTCCGTAGTTCCAGCATCTGAAACACTTCAATGGTTTGAGTACTTCTCGGATACGGCACACCACCCATCCTATACGGACTTTTCCTATTTCAAGGATTTTGTTGGCGAGCTCGACTGGTAATGTTATCAGTGCTGATTGCATTCCGCCGTATGTCTTCCTTAACGATTTAATATTATCTATGCCTACGGTACCATTTTCCCCGGTAAGACTTTCGAGAGCAGTCCTTATCTCTTCTTTCGTGGCTACTTCGTCTAAGTCCTTGACACAGATTGTCTTCTCCGGTACTCTGCTCCTGACGGCGGCTTCTTCGCCCAGTACCCCTTTAATGGCATGACAGTAGTCTGATGTTTTGCCGTTACTATTTTTGTTTATTAGTATTATCATATCACCAGTTGCTGTCCTTCGGATTTTCGAGACGTTATCTCCTACTTCTTTCAGAGTATCATCTTTTTTAATTCTGCTGAGTATTTCAGCATAGCTCATTGTGCCCTTCTTCTGTATAATGAGGGCCTCTGATAGTTTTGGTGCAGGTCGCTGTCTCTTCCTTGTGGCCACCTTTTCCCATTTCCCGTTTCTATTCTCATCCTCAGTGGCTGCGTTGTGTACTGGGGTGTTATCCATTTCCACAAGCACTGAAGGCTTGAGCGGGGGTTTCTTATTTGTCATGCCCTCGATGATTTTCCGCTTGACTCTTCGTGGGGAGTCTACTGCTGGTTCTGGGGTTGTTACCTTTCTCTTCCTAGAGACTGGGCTTTCTGTTTGAATGCCCTTTTCTTTGCTCATGCAGGGACGTATGTTAGGCGATGTTTGAGTTGTCGCCGTGGCCATGCTTTCTTTATGACTCTGTTGGTTTTTTCCTTCTTTAAGGTAGAGCATCCTATTATAGGTTGTAGTCAAATCATTTATTTTTCTCTTTATGTCCCCATGGACATTGTGTCTTGGCGTTACAAACTCGAGCAAGTCTTCAATTTGTCTGCCAAGTTTTTCCATCAGTTTTTGCCTAGTTACATCTCCATCTTCATCTAGGCTGATCGTCTTAATTTGCACCTTACCTTTAACAAGTTTAGGTTCTCCTTGTCCTTGATTTTCTTTTTTCTTCGTCGGTGGTGTTCTCTTCAATCCTTTCTTTGCAAATGGGTTCTTTGTTTCTTCTGATCTTGCTCCTTCTTGTATGATTGCTTCTTCTTCTTCAAGTCTTCTTTCTTCTTTGTTGCCGCTCGAGTCAGGTTGCAAAATTTTGCTCCCCCCAGAATACGTGGAGCAGCACGAGTCGAGCAAAGGACAGGGTTCCCCATCCCCTCTCTTCTCGTGGAGGGATTCCCCGCTTTGTGCGGTACCCCCCTGGGGTAGGTTATTTTTAAATCTTGCTTCCATTTTCGTTTCCGTACTCCTACATAAATCTAGCCCTTTCTGGAATTCCTTGTCCCACGGCTCGCTATAGCCTCTTGTTCAGCATGGGGTCTCCGCCATGCATCGGTCGCCATTGCCTCGTCGGTTATCTAGCAGGGAGCACCACGGTAGCGGGTAGTCTTGCTACCGTTGCCAGGTACTCGGTTAGGTAGGATACGTTGTATTTACCTCCTTGGTTAATATCCCATTGTTATATCTCTGGCACGTGCAGGTGAGGTTGGCTTGGATAGGTAAAGTTGTTAGTACCCATCCCTTACTCCCCATGATGGTGTGAGCTCGCGTGAAGGTACCTGTCAGTGTGAGTTGGCTTCCGGTAGACAGAGTGGCTAAGTGATCCATCCGGCGAACTTCTATTAAAACATCCAAAAAAGGCAACTTCCTCTCTTTTTCTGCTTCACAGGTGAACTTTATCTTATTGTGGATGCTGTTAAGATATGACAAGTACCTCTCAGTATCTGCTTGGTTACCTCTCATGATACAAAAAACGTCATCTACGTATCTTTTCCACAGTTTAACCGGCGATGGTGTGGCTACAATGGCGGTATTTTCAAAATATTCCATCCAAATGTTGGCTACTACTGGTGCCACAGGGTTATGGTCTCTTATGGTCTCTTTCCCACACTAGGGTTTTTATCCAAAATATTTACCCCCTAAGTTTAATGGCGTGAAAATATATAGCCTAAAGCATGACATAAGTGTAGGGCTTTTTATTAAAAAAAGAATTATTCAAAAATATGCTGTAATTGCTGACATCTTAGGCAACAAAGAAGTGTATGTTTACGCTTTATTATAATAGTATAGAAGTATAGATAGTATAGAAGTATAGATAGTATAGAAGTATAGATAGCCTCGCTAATAAATTAGAATTTATTCAACTTAGAAGTTGAAATGTAGATTATAAAATCTAAGCTGATAAGTTTTATAGGAAGTGTTCATTTAGAAAAAAAAAAAACAGAATCATAATCACATAATTTTATTATAAACAGGAAGTGTAACAACTAAGTATTGGTAAGTATTAACATAGGCTAATATTCATACTCTACGTTTTGGGCTCATAAAAACGTAGAATAGAGTATTATTATTACTAAACTATATTTACAAAGAAATCGAATAGAATCAGTTATTAAAACATAATTATCCTAACAATTTTACTTTACAATTACACTACATTTTAGCAGAAACAACAACACACCGTACACTGTACACACACTCTGAATTGACGCCGAAAATAGTTCAAATGCTTTGCATTTCAATAGCACTTTCATGCTATTTGAAACAGCTCTTTAGTCAGAAAATTTGCGAGCACTGAGATGTCTTAGTGTTCGCCGTAACAGTGTGTTCAATTTGAGCTAACGCGGTCAACTCCGTATCCATTTTTCTATTTTTAACCCTCGTGTCTTTTATTATCTGTCGCTTCTTGCAGCAGCAGAGTATCTCTTCGAATTCCTTTCTAAAGTTGTCATTTAACCAACCGTATAACAATGGATTGGAGACAGCGCTTGACATTCCGAACATGTGACAAACAGCATAAGTAATAGTCATTGTTTTCTCTTCCAATATCGGTTCCGTACTAAAATCTGCTACCAAATTAAACACGTTCAATGGCAGCCAACTAATAACGTACGTAACAGCGATAGCTATTAAAATAGCTGGTGTCTTTCTTGTCGTTCGTCTACGTCCACGTAATCTCCTATGTATTTGTACATGTGCCATAATAACAACTAAAACTGGAAGTACATATTGTAGTATTAAACTAAATAGAGAGTATATCGCCCGTCCGTTTGCCATCGGCCAGTCTTCGATGCAGAAACTTAGTGAATCCATATCCTTAAGTCCTATGTTATGAGTTTTGAGGTTTCTAAATATATAGAGAGGCGATGCGAGGCAGAACGCAGTGACCCAGATGCAAAGCATTGTAACAAGAGCACCCATTGTCTGCAGGCTGGGCCGCGTTGGGTACACGATCAGCTGAAAAAAAAAAAAAAAAAAAAAAAAAAAAAAAAAAACAGAATAATTATCACATAATTTTATTATAAACAGGAAGTGTAACAACTAAGTATTGGTAAGTATTAACATAGGCTAATATTCATACTCTACGTTTTGGGCTCATAAAAACGTAGAGTAGAGTATCATTAATACTAAACTAAACTATATTTACAAAGAAATTGAATTGAATCAGTTATTAAAAAAAGAATTATTCAAAAATATGCTGTAATTGCTGACATCTTAGGCAACAAAGAAGTGTATGTTTACGCTTTATTATAATAGTATAGAAGTATAGATAGCCTCGCTAATAAATTCTAAGTTGAAATGTAGATTATAAAATCTAAGCTGATAAGTTTTATAGGAAGTGTTCATTTAGAAAAAAAAACAGAATAATTATCACATAATTTTATTATAAACAGGAAGTGTAACAACTAAGTATTGGTAAGTATTAACATAGGCTAATATTCATACTCTACGTTTTGGGCTCATAAAAACGTAGAATAGAGTATTATTATTACTAAACTATATTTACAAAGAAATCGAATAGAATCAGTTATTAAAAAAAGAATTATTCAAAAATATGCTGTAATTGCTGACATCTTAGGCAACAAAGAAGTGTATGTTTACGCTTTATTATAATAGTATAGAAGTATAGATAGCCTCGCTAATAAATTCTAAGTTGAAATGTAGATTATAAAATCTAAGCTGATAAGTTTTATAGGAAGTGTTCATTTAGAAAAAAAAACAGAATAATCATAGCAAATATTTAATTTAGCAATTTTATTTTTCACTACAAATGTGTCCGATGAAAACATTGAATTAATAGAAACTATAACGCCTGTAGAATAATCATAGCAAATATTTAATTTAGCAATTTTATTTTTCACTACAAATGTGTCCGATGAAAACATTGAATTAATAGAAACTATAACGCCTGTAGAATAATCATAGCAAATATTTAATTTAGCAATTTTATTTTTCACTACAAATGTGTCCGATGAAAACATTGAATTAATAGAAACTATAACGCCTGTAGAATAATCATAGCAAATATTTAATTTAGCAATTTTATTTTTCACTACAAATGTGTCCGATGAAAACATTGAATTAATAGAAACTATAACGCCTGTAGAATAATCATAGCAAATATTTAATTTAGCAATTTTATTTTTCACTACAAATGTGTCCGATGAAAACATTGAATTAATAGAAACTATAACGCCTGTAGAATAATCATAGCAAATATTTAATTTAGCAATTTTATTTTTCACTACAAATGTGTCCGATGAAAACATTGAATTAATAGAAACTATAACGCCTGTAGAATAATCATAGCAAATATTTAATTTAGCAATTTTATTTTTCACTACAAATGTGTCCGATGAAAACATTGAATTAATAGAAACTATAACGCCTGTAGAATAATCATAGCAAATATTTAATTTAGCAATTTTATTTTTCACTACAAATGTGTCCGATGAAAACATTGAATTAATAGAAACTATAACGCCTGTAGAATAATCATAGCAAATATTTAATTTAGCAATTTTATTTTTCACTACAAATGTGTCCGATGAAAACATTGAATTAATAGAAACTATAACGCCTGTAGAATAATCATAGCAAATATTTAATTTAGCAATTTTATTTTTCACTACAAATGTGTCCGATGAAAACATTGAATTAATAGAAACTATAACGCCTGTAGAATAATCATAGCAAATATTTAATTTAGCAATTTTATTTTTCACTACAAATGTGTCCGATGAAAACATTGAATTAATAGAAACTATAACGCCTGTAGAATAATCATAGCAAATATTTAATTTAGCAATTTTATTTTTCACTACAAATGTGTCCGATGAAAACATTGAATTAATAGAAACTATAACGCCTGTAGAATAATCATAGCAAATATTTAATTTAGCAATTTTATTTTTCACTACAAATGTGTCCGATGAAAACATTGAATTAATAGAAACTATAACGCCTGTAGAATAATCATAGCAAATATTTAATTTAGCAATTTTATTTTTCACTACAAATGTGTCCGATGAAAACATTGAATTAATAGAAACTATAACGCCTGTAGAATAATCATAGCAAATATTTAATTTAGCAATTTTATTTTTCACTACAAATGTGTCCGATGAAAACATTGAATTAATAGAAACTATAACGCCTGTAGAATAATCATAGCAAATATTTAATTTAGCAATTTTATTTTTCACTACAAATGTGTCCGATGAAAACATTGAATTAATAGAAACTATAACGCCTGTAGAATAATCATAGCAAATATTTAATTTAGCAATTTTATTTTTCACTACAAATGTGTCCGATGAAAACATTGAATTAATAGAAACTATAACGCCTGTAGAATAATCATAGCAAATATTTAATTTAGCAATTTTATTTTTCACTACAAATGTGTCCGATGAAAACATTGAATTAATAGAAACTATAACGCCTGTAGAATAATCATAGCAAATATTTAATTTAGCAATTTTATTTTTCACTACAAATGTGTCCGATGAAAACATTGAATTAATAGAAACTATAACGCCTGTAGAATAATCATAGCAAATATTTAATTTAGCAATTTTATTTTTCACTACAAATGTGTCCGATGAAAACATTGAATTAATAGAAACTATAACGCCTGTAGAATAATCATAGCAAATATTTAATTTAGCAATTTTATTTTTCACTACAAATGTGTCCGATGAAAACATTGAATTAATAGAAACTATAACGCCTGTAGAATAATCATAGCAAATATTTAATTTAGCAATTTTATTTTTCACTACAAATGTGTCCGATGAAAACATTGAATTAATAGAAACTATAACGCCTGTAGAATAATCATAGCAAATATTTAATTTAGCAATTTTATTTTTCACTACAAATGTGTCCGATGAAAACATTGAATTAATAGAAACTATAACGCCTGTAGAATAATCATAGCAAATATTTAATTTAGCAATTTTATTTTTCACTACAAATGTGTCCGATGAAAACATTGAATTAATAGAAACTATAACGCCTGTAGAATAATCATAGCAAATATTTAATTTAGCAATTTTATTTTTCACTACAAATGTGTCCGATGAAAACATTGAATTAATAGAAACTATAACGCCTGTAGAATAATCATAGCAAATATTTAATTTAGCAATTTTATTTTTCACTACAAATGTGTCCGATGAAAACATTGAATTAATAGAAACTATAACGCCTGTAGAATAATCATAGCAAATATTTAATTTAGCAATTTTATTTTTCACTACAAATGTGTCCGATGAAAACATTGAATTAATAGAAACTATAACGCCTGTAGAATAATCATAGCAAATATTTAATTTTAACAATTTCTGCGCCAACAACAAATCTCACTGAATTATTAATCTAATTGAAACGTTTCAAACAATACCATTCACTCTATTTCGATATTACTCAATTAAGGGTTACAAAACCTATTCATTGCGAATATCACATTTGTGATTGGAATTCCAGAACTATATTGTCCGTCCCGTTTATATTATGCATAAATTTGTTTCTAATATTATTGTCAACCTAATATTACTTTGGTCTTTCGAAAAATAAATATCTCTCGGCTATAATCTTAATAACTTATCTAAATAATAATAAATAACGAATCTAAACGTAGTACCGCTTATAATCCATCATTTTCAAAATTTTTATGTAATACATTTACAACACGAATATTCCCAACAATTTATAAAGAACCCCCTATAACGCGATTTATGGCTCTGACGTCGAATAACGTGTTATACGGAATATAACGTGGAACCATCAACCGCGTTATATGACTGTACTACAATGGCTATAAACTGGTATAAACAGTTGAAATTCACAGTTCGAATTATCTTGATACTTACAGATATAACAACGAGGGCATTTCCAACAGCTCCTATAACTACCAAGATGCCGTAGAACGTGAGAAGTAAAGCGCTTGTCCGGTCATCGACTTTTCTGTTCAAAGAGAACTTTTCTAGTAGGTTGTTTGGGTTTTCTATACCTCGAGATGCTTCTATTAACCATTTTGCTGATGCGTTAAGTGTCAGATTCATGCTGCGGTCAACTTTCTGTAACAAAAATAGTAAATAGTTTAAAAAAAACAAGAACTCAATCAAAAAGTTTAGTGTATCAAATACATTAAACAATATAATAATAATCTTAAACATTTGCCAATCCTTTCATACCGTGGCTTTAGTTCTTGGTGTTGATTTTAAGAAATCATGATCATTGGAATATTATTAAACCTAAAGCCAGCTACACACACTCAGTTTTATCTGAACAGCCCGATCGTTCAGATAAAACTAACGTATGTAAGCAAAACTGAGGAATGAACAATTTCCAGTTTTGATATTATTTTGTCAGGTAAAACCGAATGTGTATAGAGGGCTTTAGCTTAATGCGATCTTAACCTATAAATTATAAACCACTTATACAAAGAGCAGTGTGGTGATAAATATTTATGGTAAAATATATAACCATCTTGTCAATAATAATCGACAGTCAAAGGCGTTAAAACATTTGTATAATAAAACAGTGTTTAACTAAATTTTTACGGCAATACAGTAACTTGACTTTGACGTCATCAACGCGTTAAAATCGAATCAAACGATATCAAAACTTACAGTAAAGGACATACACGTACCCAGTGCGTCTGAAAAAACTAAATGCGTGTGAAACTATAAATAACATTAGACTTGCTCTAACTATTCGTTGAATCAATAAGTTATTTCTGGTATAATTGCGGCTACTGAGGCTAATATAGAATGTAACATC
Organism: Papilio protenor; assembly: GCA_029286645.1. Classification (NCBI taxonomy): domain Eukaryota; kingdom Metazoa; phylum Arthropoda; class Insecta; order Lepidoptera; family Papilionidae; genus Papilio; species Papilio protenor. The sequence goes on along the minus strand of JAGSMZ010000010.1, from coordinate 266,050 downwards.
GGTACGTGACGGGAATCGTTTCGATTCGAAATGAACTTGTTCCCGCGAAACGTTCAGGGAAATACGAGCGGGTAGTACAAAAATAGATACTTGTGTGGTTTTGATGATCCTACAACTGGGTTGTGGGTTTTCATTGTCGCAACTTTTCTCTCGTTATTCTCTTTGTCATAGACTAGCTGTTGCTGGCGATTTCGTCTGCGTGAAATTAAAAAAAAAAAACAGCATTTTACTTCCTGTATCGTAGCTTTTTAATAGTCAATAATTGAAATCGGCCCAGTAGTTTTCGAGTTTGCAATACATACAAAAATACAAATCTTTCTTTTTATAAAGAAGAAAGATTATAGAAACAGACTCAGGTGAATATAAAATCAATAGATGCCATAAAATATGTGACAATTCTATTACTGAACAAAAAATATAACATATAATTTACTTTCATTCTTATACCGCCGAATAAAAACACGAATCTTAAACACTTCGTTTTTTAGTCTCCATGGAATCTGACAGACATCAAAGTTTTGCTCATTTAATATCTGTTACATTTATGACAATGTCGTTTCAGTATTCGGTTAATGTACAGGTCAATACGTATTCTCTCCACGCTTAATATAAATATAAAGTAAATTAAGAAAAGAGAAACAATTCTAAAGTAGTTGAAGAAGTTAGAAAACTTATAAACAGTTAATGGAAAGTGGGATCAAAGGGTTAACTTTTTTCCAATAAATCCGTTCATTGAACCGAAAAAAACTTTCTTAAATCAATTCTAATATAAAATGTGTTAAAGCATAACATTATCGTCATCTATACTTCTATTTTTCTATGTCTATACTAATATTATAAAGAGGAAAGATTTGTATTTTTGTATGTATTGAAATAACTCAAACCAACGTTATCGCTGACTAACATAGACTATATTTTTAAATTTAACCCCAAAAATCCATCCATCTAAACTTTCGCATTTATAATATTAGTAAGAAGTAAGATAATATGTAATATATTGTTTCAGTACACCTTTTATAATGTTTGTGCTTTAAGTATTAAATAAATAAAATAAGGTACCATGGAAACCCACCTTAACACTGTTAAAAAACTGAAATACTTTATTGTGTTTAAAATACATTGTGTGTGTTCTATCCAAACATCTTTACACTTATTACCTGTTATTTTTTTGAGTGGAATAAGAGAGATGACGATAATTTTAGCACATGGAAATCTACGGTTACTTAGAAGAGATAGCAAAATTATCGAACGGTTCGGTTTTACAATTGAATCAACCTTGAGTGTAAAATCACATAAACAAATAGAAGAAAAGAATTTAGGGCAACATAAAACACATCAAAATATAAGAAATTTATGACACAGATTTAACGAATTATGTGTTTACAAGTAATGGAGGCGATAAATGATTCTGTACAGTTTTCTTCAGTAAATATTATTGCTTCGTTTTATAAATTTAATACAAATCCACAAAAGAATTTTTAGTGTATTAATTGTGGAGATTACTATCGGCCGAATACTAAAACGATATTTAAATATGTGTTCAACAGTGGTAGAGCCCGCTTTAACATCTTCGCACGAATGGGTCGGCTCGCCCGGTGTAATACCACGACCACACAGAAGACAGGCGTGAAGTGGGAGCAATTCAGCGTTTCGTCTGATGAGTGTGGTGCCGGAGGCCCAACTTTAGTCCATTTTCCTTCCCACCCTTTTTCTTATAAGAAAAGGATGGAAGGGAAAGTGGATTTGACGGTGAAGGAGACGCATAGGAAGGGGATATATTCTGTTTATACCTGCTTCCACTTGCATTCATTTGCAAATCAGATACAATTACCAGAAACCACCTTAATTGAATAGGATCTCCTTGCAATCTTATATATTCACCTGTACTTAACCTACAACTTCCTGAACCTGAGGTGAACCACCTGTTACTACCTTCAAGCACCTACTAACATTTGCAACTCCCTTAATCCACCAGAATCTAACTGCAAACGCCTGACACCATCTGCAGTCTCTTGTAGTGACATGTAACCTTTTTTTTCTGCAACCACTCGCAACCACATCGTCCATGTGTTACTCCAGACTATATTTTATTACTATTCAAAATCTCAATTAGATAAGTCAAGCCATTGCGGAATTATCGAGTAAATACGTAAATAACAAATAACTACACATCCCTCCGGAAACCGACATTTTTCGCCGATGAAAAGTATCACACATGTTATTACAGACTATGTTCTATCTGTACTAAATTTCAGTAAAATATTTTTAGCCGCTGCGGGGTTAACGCGTTAACATGTAAATAAGAAAACAACACATATCCTCGGAAACCTAACATTTTCGGGGTAGAAAAGGATTCCACGTGTTATACCATAGTATGGTCTGTACTCGTATCTATACAAAATCACAATAAGTTGTTTAGCCACTACGGACTAATCGTGTAAATATGTAAATAACAAAAAAAACTACATATCCCTCGGGAACCTGACATTTTTCGGGGATGAACCTTTTCCCACTGTGGTCCAGACTTTATTAAATATATGTGCCAAATTTCAATAACATAAGTTGAACCGTTGCAGAATTATCGAGTAAACATTAAAAACAAAATTAATGTATCCCACGGGAACCGTAACTATTTCCAGGATAAAAGTAGTAGTAGTGTGTTCTTCCAGACTATGCTCTACATCTGTGCCGAATTTCATGGAGATCCGTTCAGCCGTTTAGGCTACAAACTCTAACAAACGTCCATCCATAGATCTAAACTTTTTTAAAAAGTTTAAAATTTATAGTATTTAAATATGAATTATGATTGCCCACGACCTACGACTTCGTCCGCGTGGAGTTTAAAGTTCAAAACTTACGTTCGCTCTTTTTTTCATCCTATTACCTAAAGTATTATCTTAGTAGTAATCTACGTAATGGACTACTACGATGAAGGAAAACGTCGTGATGCAACCTGCACATATCGGAGAAGAAATTCAAAGATACATATGTGTGAAGTCAACCAAGCCGCAGTGGTCCAGCGTGGTTGACTATGTCCTAGTCACCCTAACTTAGGGTAGGCTCCGAGCCCCTCAGTGGGGACGTATAGTGAGCTGGTGATGATGATGATGATGAATCTACGTAATAACAGAAATCTATTGTTGAAAGATTCCAAATTTCTAAGCCCGGTAGTTTGTGAGCTGATTTTTCGGTTACCCTTATTGTTTGTGTTCGCGATATCTTCTAAACTATTTGTCCAATTTAAATACTGTAAAGGACAATTTTGTTCTACATTAAATTCTCCTGGCAACGAAGGCATTTATTTGGATAAGGATTAATACTGAAACCAATAAAACAACGACGCAAATAGCATGCGATATTTAATTCATTTTGTAAACAAAAAAGTGGTTATTGTAAGAAAACCGTTTAAGATAGATATATGCTATCGCGGACTTTTCTGTAGAACTTTTTGAGATCTACATTTCTTTGATACATCATTTTTATATACCTCTAACGGTTTAGGCAGCGTAAGCCGAGAAAAGTTAAAGTTTAGTAATTTTTTAACGCCTGCCTCCAGAAACACGCTGTTTATTAATAGTTCCTAAACATTAGTAATAATAAAATATAGCCTATGTTACTCACAGATAAATTACCTTTCTGATGGTGAAAGAATTTTTAAAATCGGCCCAGTGGTTTTTGAGTTATTTCAATACATACAAAAATACAAAAATACAAAAATACAAAGTTTTCCTCTTTATAATATTAGTATAGATATAGATAAGAATAGGATAGAAAGGGAACGTGGATTTGACGGTGGAGAAGACGCAAGGGGAAGAGGAAATATCTTCTTTATGTGCGTCTCCTCCTCCGTCGATTAAGGGTAGGCAACGCATCCGCTATTGCGGATGTCTATGGACAGCGGTCGCTTCGCCATTTTGGCGGTTTTGCTTGCTCGCGCTTGCTCGTTTGCCACCTAATAATATAAAAAAAATGTGCGGAGTGACGAGCGGCTTGCCGAATTTAATTTCGAAGGTAGATCATAGACATGGTAACTTATTCTCCATTTTGGGCATGTCGGAGATAATGAAATAACAATCGCATAATATTAGAATCACAGTCTTTCAATCTTTAGTGAATACTGCACATCTAACCGGATTACAAAGATTAACAGTGATTCACCAATTCACTTTATACGTACAAACAACCAAACTGCATCGCTCAACTCGATGACAACTGACGTCTGTCTTTGATCGCCGCCAAATGGCCGCCATGACATCTATTCGGGGTTGCCCGCACAAAAACTCAAATTACAATTTAAAACAATTTCCAATGTTGCCAGCACTCAAAATTTTATTGGATTGTAATAATGGTTCAAAAATTAACAATCTCAAACACAAAATTCTATTAAGATTTTGACGTCATCAGATTGTATCAATGCAAACTGAGGTGTTTAATATTCGTTCCAGTTGGTTTGGGCGTAAGTCTGTACAGATAGACCTAAAAAAGGTAGAAAGAGTTGTAAGAAAGATAAGTAAGATAATTATACTATTTTCCAGTTGCTGGCATGGCGGCTACTATTATGTTTCACAGGCATATATACATATTTCCGTCTTGATGTCATGTAACCTATTTTAGCAAGTTTATATGCGACCTGGTTTCACATCCGGTGACTACGGAAGTGCACAAAATCGACTATAACTAGGAAAAGCGATGACATAGAGGGTTTTCAATATAAAATATTCCCAGTTACATCAACTAAGATAATAAAACGTAAACACACAATTTGTTATGTAGGATGTCAGCAATCATAGCATATATTTGAATAATACCTTTTTCAATAAAAAGCCCCGCACTTACGACACGTATTAGGATAAATATTTTTATGATATTGTACTTAGATGATATACCATTATAAATTGGAAAATATTGTCACTCGGGAAAGAGACAAAAAATGAAATAAAACAATCATATAATAATTTCAAGGGGGTGAAGCGGCACGAACTAATCTATACTAAGATTATGAAGAAGAAAACTTTATTTGATTGTATTGAAATAACTCAAAAACTACTGGGCCGATTTCAAAAATTCTTTCACCATTAAAAAGCTACGTTATCAGCGAGTAACATAGGCTATACTTTTAACTTAACGGGGGCGAAGTAGCGAGCGACAGCTTGTTTTAATAAGATTTATACTCTTTGATAGTCACAGACATCTGTTCAGTAGATCGTAACACAGTTGATTAAAGTGAGGCATAAAAATTGCAGTACTTCAGAGCTCGGACAATAAGTGGCTATAAACACTAAGGTACGGAGGGTATCGAAATACGAGAGGAGAAACAAATTGTTACAATCAAATAAATCCCAACTTAAGCCTGTTCCTTTTTACGGCTCGTAAATTATAATTTACTAACAATCGCCTGCGACATTGTCGTGGAATTTAAAAAACACAAGTAGCCTATGTGTTCTTCCTGATTATTTCTGCCACCGAGCTCCGTACAGTTTAGATTACAAACTTTAACAAACATCCATCCATCCAACTTTCTCATTTATTATATTAGTTTACATGTATAAAATACTAGCTGTTGCTCGCGACTTCGCCCGTGTGAAATTTAAAAATATAGCCTATGTTACTCACAGATAAATTACCTTTCTAACGGTGAAAGAATTTTTAAAATCGGCCCAGTAGTTTTTGAGTTATTTCAATACATACAAAAATACAAATCTTTCCTCTTTATAATACGAGTATTAGTATAGATTTGTTGCATATTCAAACAAATTTGATCGTTTGTTTGTTTATAATAATTACGATACTATTTGTAAAGTCCAATTTAATTTATTTTAATAAATTAATCATTTGATGCTTTTTGTTTCTTTTTAAACACTGCTAGAATTCGATTATTTTTTGCGCCTGTAAATAAAAAATCCCTCTATAATTTTCCCGTTCGTTGAAAGCATTATTTGTCAGTCAATTTATAAAGGTCAATCGAATACAGTTTTATTTATGTACGTTTGGTTATGGATTTGGCTATTTTTGTTTACTATTTCCATTATCATTAATCAAATATTAATATAACTAATAGCTGTTCTCGTGCGGCTTCATCCGCATGTAATTATGAAAATTTTATTTTATTGTTTACATTTGTCAAATTATTAATAGCAAATGTCAAAATGACATGACATGATGTCAAACCATGCTTCCTTGATGTTGGCAACAACTTATGGTCTCTTTCCCACATTAGGGTTTTTATTCAAAATATTTACCCCTAAGTTTAATGGCGTGAAAATATATAGCCTAAAGCGTGACGTAAGTGCAGGGCTTTTTATTAAATGAAGAATTATTCAAAAATATGCTGTAATTGCTGACATCTTAGGCAACAAAGAAGTGTGTGTTTACGCTTTATTATAATAGTATAGAAGTATAGATAGTATAGAAGTATAGATAGTATAGAAGTATAGATAGTATAGAAGTATAGATATAGAAGTATAGATAGTAATTGAATTAAACTTCGCATATTGGTTAATGAATTCACTATCCTTCTTGGTATTGTAGTTTCATACTTATCGTTCTGTTTATTATTATAAAAATAAGTTTTAAATATAACAGAAAAATGTGTACTTATTAAAAAATATTATTATGATTATCACAAATTAATTTGATGAGAAACACACGCCATCTGGTTTTCAATTTACAACAACACATTTTTTATCTATCTCAACCAATACGATAACAGCAACATCCACGCTATCCAATGACGCGTCTGACATGAAACAGACGTGATTTTTTCCATCGAGCACAAACATCCCGAGCAATCTATTATATGTAAATTTATTTTTCCACCGAACCACGACAGTCCTTATGAATGGGGTTTTCATAAAATGTAATTAATCTCAATGAAAAATGGTATAACCAAATATTTCCGGCCATAATATTTAAGTATTTTTCCTTAATATTTTTGGACTGTTATAAATTCTATTATGTGCTTATTTAATAAATAGCAGTACAGTATAAGTATTTAATTAAAAAACTTAGTAGACTCTAAAGCAGTTAAAGAGCGTAGTTTTTGGTACGGTACAAAAAAAAATTGACAATGTGTATCAACTTTCGATTCTTCGCTGATAAAAAGTCAATCAGTTGTTATATAACCAAATGAGTACACCTTAATTGTCACTGTCTATTGTCACAATAGTCATAGTGACAAAAGTCCCAAGGTCTATCTACTATCACGAATATTCCTAAGAACGTTTTCATAACGTCCTCGACATGAGTATCAGATTTGTCCAACAAATCGTATAAAAAAAATTATCGATAAGACAACAAATATTTTCTCGCAACTGCCATGCAAATACTGTGACTAGCTGTTACCCACAACTTCGTCCGTGTGATTAAAAATAATTAAAAGCCCGGCCTATGTTATTCACTGATAACGTAGCTTTAGAACTGTCAAAGATTTTTTGAAATTGGCCCAGTGGTTTTTGAGTTATAATAACAAAAATGCAAATCTTTCCTCTTTACAATCTTAGTTCTTACTAATATTATAATTGCGAAAGTTTAGATGGATGGATGGATGGATGTTTGTTAGAGTTTGTATCTTAAACGACTGAAGGGATCTCGATGAAATTTGGCATAGATGTAGAGGATAGTCTGGAGGAATACATAGGCTATTTGCTTTTGTTTTTTTTATTCCGCGCGGACGCAGTCACTGGCGAAAGCTAGTATTAGTATAAAAGTATAGATAGACCTTCAGAGCGCTGCTTGTTTAAGATTTGAATTACAAAGAAAAAGTGTGTTTGCTTAAATAAATATACGTATCGATTTGAAAAGAAAACGTCACGATAGTATACGAGTATACATTAGTTTTACGTAATACATACAAACATAATGAAAGTGAGAAATACGTAGATGTAAACAAACTCGTGAAAGAAATACAAAGCGTACGTCATTAAAGCTTTTACTGTAACACCGGTGCTTTTAACCTCAAAAATCAAAGGCACAATATATTAGTTCGCTACAAACTGACAGCTCGGTAAAAACATAATACAGGGGAATGTAAAAATATCATAAAGTTTCTAATATTATAAGCGCCAATGGCTCAGGTTAACTGCAGGTCCTGTGTTCGAATCCTGCCGGATACCAATGCGTTTTTCATATGAACATTTTGCCTGACGTTCTTATTGTGAAGGCAAACAACGTTATGCAACCTGCACATCTGAGAAGAAATTCAAAGATATGTGTGAACTCAACCCGTTGTGCAGCGTGGTTGACTATGGCTTAATCACCCCTAACTTAGGGCTCCGAGCCCTTCAGCGAGGACGTATAGTAAGCTGGTGAACGATGAATTAATATTAAAATGAAAATTAAAACGGCTTAACTCACGTATTTATTATCCGGTATCGGCATGATGATTTAATATTATAAAGAGGATTTATTTTTTCAAATTATTTCGTTCGAATATATCGATGTGCACACGTTATTTTTTTCTAAATCATGAATAAGGTTGCTCTTTTACTCATAAGAGGCTTTCAGTGAAAACCTACCTACTGTGAAATACTCGTATATTTTAAATACCTTTTCAAGTTTTTTAACGCTTTTGATTGTTATGAGAGAAACAAATTGAGTTTTAAAAATATATTGCAGTTTGAAAAATCAGTCATTGAAATTTTTTATGTGAAATATTTTCTATTTCTTCGAATGGTTGGAAAGAAAATACTTTCTACTCTCGGTTTTCACGTCAAAGCAATCTACCGCTGATCAAAATTAATTAGAAACTTTTTTCATCGAGGAAATTCATTATATTAAAGTGAGTTTTTAATTTGAAAGCAATTAAATTAATGAAACGAGACAATTACAAGTCAGAAAAAAAATAATTTCAATTTAAAAATACAGTACAAAGACAAACATTTGTAAATTAATGCAAGATGCAGAAGAAAAGATGAAAAGATAAAAATTACTCAAAAACGTGTAAGTATAAAAAAGTAGTATTAGAGCACGAAGGTAAATCTTTAAACTGTATTTCAACTCATTTTCGGTCTTACCATGACAACTTTTAACCAGCGTTTCATATACATTTTAGCTTAAATATATGTCAACCCTTTTATACCGTGACTCTCGCGCTTGACACAGATTTTTGACAAATAATCGCAATTAAAACTTAATGCGTAGGCTTGCAAAATTCGATGTGGACCAATCTATACTAATATAATAAAGCGTAAACATACACTACTTCGTGGCGTAGGATGTCAGCAATCACAGCATACTTTTTAATATTTTTTTTTAAATGTTAGTAGATTTTTGTTAATTTACTAATATATTTCCTTTAACCATTCCAATTAAGCTCTAGGCTTGTGCTAGGATATGGTTCACGACAATAGTCGAATGGCGGGATTCGAACCCTCGACCTCACGATCGGTAGTCCGTACCCCAAACCATTAGGCTATTGGCGCATAAATTCTTTCTTTCTTTAATTAATAATAAACAGTATGGTACACATTTTTGATGAAATATATATCGTTTATGTGCTCAATCACACCGGTGGTCAAAGTTTAAACAAGTATTTAACTAAACAGTGTCTGTTCTTATGGTAACACAAGTTGTGTTAAAAAACACTTTAATTTAGGAAAAAAGCTTACAAAAAGCCGCATATCTAAAGAACTAAAGTTAACGACTTACGAGAAATGCTATTTCAACAAATTTTTCGTATCTAAAAGCGTAGAGCGTCAACTTACGTGAAACTTCATCCACCAAGTGAAGTATGCTTAAAATGATCCCACTTTAAAATAAAATCGCTGGCCATTGGTGAGTGAATGACCCGGTCTATAATAATCTAGAGTTATATGAGAATGAGAATGAGTGAATTGTGTGAGTTAGAATGAATGACCCGCCTCTATGAACAATCCGTATTCCAGCACGAGTCTAAATCTCTAAAGCTTTGTTGGAATAGTTACAAATATTATTGAACTAGGTTTCACTCTGGAATTCAAGAATCCAAGCGAAACTAAAAGTACTTAGTATAAGTTCAACCAGATTATATTATAAATCTAAACTTATGCATTTAGAATATTAGTAAGAAGTAAGATGATTAGGAATAATCTAATAGTTATTGAAATATAAGATAACAAACGAGCAAACCACCAGAATTCGTCATAATAGCGAAGCGATGCCCATATACATTTACATTTGCAGATGCGTTACCTTTAATCAACTGAGGAGGAGACACACTGAAAAATGATATTTTCCCTGCCTATTCATCCCATTCCCCGTCAATGCACTTCTTATTCCTTGTACGAAAAGGATGGATACGAGAAAATTAAATACTTTAATACTAAAAACAAGATACGTATTCAAACAGGCTAAGAGCGTACTCGCACGGACGTAAAAACGCTGGACGTGAAAAATGCGTTGACCTTGAATTTTGACGCGGCGTAAAAAGTGCGCCCGTGGGAATGATCGCTAAAAGTCTGTGCCAGAACTCGTTAGTCGTATTCGCAAGTAGAGTGGTCTCAGAGTACTCTAAGATAATACGGTCAGTCGGTCAAAGCGTTGAGGACAATATAGCTACTCGAAATGTACAGAATGATATCTTGATTTGGCTCTTGTGTACTTGCTTTGATCCTAAATAGAGTTTTTCTGATTGGTCTTAATGAATGCTTAGCAAGATTGTCGAATTATTTTTGTCAGAATTTGTGAAATAACATGTCGGTTGTACTTAAAATTACTGTGGATTCTGAAAGATGAATATTAGTATACTTTTACGAGGTTTTCTTTCGAAATTGCAAATTATAGTAGTTATTCGGAATGTAGTAACAAATGGATTCTGTTAATGTGTCAATATTAACAAACTATTGAAATACCGAACATTTTCAAGTGCTTCAAAACACAGAAAGCAGCAGCAGTGCAAGCAGGGCAGGAGGTAGGATAGCGGTCGCTTTGCTATTTGGAGAATTCTGGTGTCTGTTTGACTGTTTGTCACCTTATAGTATAAAAAAGACATAAGAGACTTCGTATATATTCTTAAAACATTTTTAGACTGCTGTAACTCGTTTTAATAGAGCCATTTGTAACTAATGTTAAGAAAAAGTAAATACTTTTTTCTACTTTTCAAACATAAAATAAAATAAATTTATAACATGGAACTGAGCCATAGTCAAAAATAAAACATGCAATTTTAGTTTTAAATAAACTTTACATTTGCTGGCCACTAATAACAGTTTATCAAAAGAAAAAATCAAACATAAGCATTGGAAAAACTAATTTGAGTCAGAAATATTTGATGTTCCCGTAATATTAACTCGTTCTCGACTTTGCACACAGATGTATTTAAGAACTCTAATACTTTTCAATTTGCTATTATTGCCATGCTATACCAAAAATAAAAAGAAATGCTGCACTAAATTTTATCCCTAAGCTGTGGGTTTAAACTTTATTTAATTTAAACTTTAACGGAAGAGGTTTAGAGTATTATTTTCAAAGAAGTATTTTTCCCTCATCTTTTTATTGTCACTTTCTTATTTCCCAGCTTTAATAAAAAAATATTTTAAACTAGCTGTCACCCGCGGCTACGGCTCCGTAAAAATAGTTAAGTAACCTTAGTGTTCTTTTAGACTTGTTCTACATCTATACCTTATATCTTCAGATATACATACAAACTTTCGCATTTATAATATTAATAAATAGCTGTTCCCATGCGACTTCATCCGCATAAAATTATAAATTTTCATTTTATTGTTCACATTTTTCAAATTATCAATTGCAAATGTCAAAATGACATGACATGATGTCAAACCATGGCAATCTTGCTTCCTTGATGTTGGCAGCAACTTATGGTCTCTTTCCCACATTAGGGTTTTTATCCGAAATATTTACCCCTAAGTTTAACGGCGTGAAAATATATAGCCTAAAGCGTGACGTAAGTGTAGTGCTTTTTATTAAAAAAAAAGTTATCCGAAAATATGCTGTGATTGCTGACACCTTAAGCAACAAAGAAGTGTGTATAGATAGTTACAAGATTTGCAAAACGTAAAATGATGATGATAACAATGAATGTTTGATTAATAATTATTAAATTTGTACAATTATTCTTAACTTCGTATCTAAAAAATATAAAAGTAGCTGAGACGAAATGTGAACTTGTGTATTTATAACAGTAATTAAAAGCATTTTTCCCAGTAGAGTTTGTATTTTTTCCTCCAAGCGAGCCATTTAACATTTTAAAATCAACGATGTAACGGCGTTGCGAAAAATGTGGAGAATTTTATAAAATTAACCTTTCCTTTTTTTAAAATACCGAGTAGAACTACATTTATAATTTATGTTTTATTTGATAAAATCTTATGGCTATTGTAACCGTGAGTTTTCACTGCCACATCATCTTTAGCTTTTGACTGCCCACTGTCTGACATAGGTTTTCCCCAATGTTTTCCACGGTATATCACATCCAACGACATTCCTACTAACAGATTTTACTAATATTATAAATGTAATAATTTAGATGGATGGATGTATGTTAGTTTACCACACAAACAGCTGAACGCATCTCAATCAAATTTGGCATAGATGTAGAACAAAGTTTGGACGAATATATAGTCTACTTGCTTGTTTTTGTTTTTAATACCAAGGACGGACTAATGATAGTATTAAATGTGACAGTTTTATGGAAATACAGACAAAATAAACATGCAAACATTTACTGATGTATGTATCGTTTCTTTTATTTGTTACCGGCTTTTCCATTTCGTTTAATCATGTTTTATTTTTACAAATTTGAATAAAACCTCCTCGAGGAGTTCAAGAATCTTAGCTAATTTAAATTTCGCCTTTTTTCCTGTTACGCTACTACCGAACACCAGATGGCGACCGAATATAAACAGATACGAAATTCTTTTCCAACATCAAGAGTTATTCATTGAAATTATTGAATAAATATTCTGAGAGAACATTTTATCTGAGAAGATATCGTAAATCCGCAAGGAAATTCATCCGTAAAGACGGAAAACGCTTATAAAACGTGATAACGATTAGATGAGTTTACCATTTTTTTTATAATCAAAACTACAATATTCTGTTAAGATTATTCTAACTATAATTTTAACAATTGGACTAAAGCTAGAATCTACATACTATTATAATTTAATGGAAATGCGAAATTGTAAGAAACCTAATCTTCACAATTTCCCCTTAATAAGGCTGTAATCATAAACTAATTACAAACAGACGCCTTTCTATTATCAACTAGCTGTTCTCGTGCTACTCCATCCGCATGAACTTATGAAAATTTTATTTTATTGTTTACATGTGTCAAATTATCAATTGCAAATGTCAAAATGAATGATGATGACAAAACATGGCAACCTTGCTTTCTTAATGTTGGCAACTTGTAGTTTATTGTTCCCTTCCCACATGTAGTTTTTTTCTAATTTATTTATCCCCCAAGTTTAATAGCGTAAAAATATATAGCCTAAAGCGTGGCGTAAGTGTAGGGCTTTTTATTAAAGAAAGAATTATTAAAAAATATGCTGTGATTGCTGACATCCTACGCCACAAAGTAGTGTGTGTTTCCGCTTTATTATATTAGTATAGAAGTATAGATTTAAACTCTAAAGTCGTTCTAAGCCAGTATTATGTGTGTGAAGTAAAATTCTTTAACATTCTACAAAAGTTCACTAGTTTTTGGACCTCTGCTTCCTGTCGTGGACATCTGTGTTATGTGAGGGAGGACCTTCTATTAATCTAAATGCCAGATACTTTTGTGCACGATTATATCTATATGTCGGTGAAGAAATTCAAAGATATGTGTAAAGTCAACCAACCCGCAGTGGGCCAGCGTGGTTGACTATGGCCTAGTCATCCCTACTTGGGTACTTCCCTTAATGGGGACGTATAGCTGCTGATGATGATATCTCTATGTGTTTGGATGGTTATAACCATTTTAAAATATCACATAACGTATTCAACATTTTATGAATAGTATTTGAGAAGAATCTTTTACTACTTAATCTAAACGGCTTTGCAACAAAGCTATAAAGATAAAACTCGGTATAAACAGGAAACTGCATGGAAATCCGCTTGAATTTCTGATAAGTACGTTTATGGCGACGTGCCAGAAATAAAATTCGTTTATGTTTCACTGATATGTTATCAAGTGTGACTGATAATGTAACGAATGGTACATTGGATAATATCAATTTACGGGATTAGACAATCTTAATGCATGTAACAGTTAATGTATTTGACAGATATTGTGTAGGTTACATAATCCTAAAGCCTTATACATTCAATTTAATAAACTATCTTCAATTATAATGAACATTTAGATTTCGTTTGTTTAAAATATTCTGCTCAAGGATGCAGAGTTACTAATCGTGATTTTGCTATGCTTTTATTCTGTGTTATTTCAGAATATAATAGCTTCTTTTTTGTTAAAAAGGATGAGAGGTTAGTTTTTCTTAATGTAATTAACCTTTAACAAGAAATTCAGAGAAAGCCTAAAATATACCTTTAGAAAACAAAGTTAAGAAAATTGCCTTCGTCCATTAATTAGAGAATGGATGTACGAATTAATTTGTAAGAGAAAAGGGTAAATAAAATTAATTTAGCTTCATTTACTCCTTAAGGTCTTTTTAAAGTATTATTTGTAGCTTTTCTATGCTTAGTAAACCTGACATCTTTTATTTCTCTTGTGTGCGGACAGTGTGATCTATTTGGTAGATTAATTATTAAATTTATGGTTTTAACAAACAGTTTACGTTTAACATTTTTGGACTAATAAAATCAAATACAATTTTACACATTTAATTCCGATAATAACAAAATTTGTGAGTAAATGTTTCTTTCAAAAGACATTGATTATGTTATGGATGTTGAACAATATAGTTTTCAAAATGATCTTAAGAAGGTTAACGAACAACTTTATTATAATTAAAATATTTACACACGTGTTTATGATCTCATGAGATTTTGTTCAACAATCAGTTCCCAAAAATAAATGACGCAAGCTCGATCAATTTGAACAGTAAACAGTAACAGAAAAATGTATGAAATAATCAATAACCTCTCAAATCAGACTAGATATTAATTGTTACGATTATTGGTGAATTTGCTCGGAACATTTGTGATTGTTTGAATTCGTATCATGACTATATCGCGTAGCATTACATTATTGCAATCATTTTCATTCACTTCAGAATAAAAGAAAACATAAGTTTTAAAGTGCAATTTAAAATTGATAATCAAATTAATACGATTGTCTTTTTTTATTTACGATAAAAAAAATAGTTAAAAACAAAAAACTGCGCCCTAACGCTTTTGAATAAGGTATATGATAATTTGGTAACAATTTCAAAATTTTAATAAACTAAACTTTTTCCATTTTCAAACTTTTATCGATGGCTTCGTGGTTCGATATTCGTTTGGAATGCGTGTAACGTAGAGTTCGAGTTAATTATGAAAGTTTGGACTGCACGCGCTGTGCCTTTGTTTATAATGACGCCATTTTGAAAAATAGTCTAACTCTGATCACACTTGATGTTTAGTGGAAAGTAATTTCTAGTTTTTCGTGCTAAAATAAACGAGTCCATTATAGGTGAATTTTATCTTAGCGTTTGTTTTTTATATCTTTATCGAAGTCGTTTGAAAATCTCAAATCAAGGTGAAAACTTTAAGAATGAAATTCCAAACACTAAAGGCAATATAACGCTTGTTACTGATAGTGAAGATCACGGTCGAATACATTTTATCAAAGTGGATTGTATCTAGATATAGTTAGATGACATGATAATAAACAACGCACTTAACGGACGAAAGGACATGATATAATTTACATGGTTTCGATTTAATCATGCCTTCTTATTAGTTTTAGTAAAAGTTTGTTATGTAATATTTGTAAGTTTTAAAATGGTAGAGCCTGTTTTAACGTCTTGGTATGGGCCGGCTCGACTGCTGCAAAACCACGACCACAGAGAAGACAGATGTCAAGGCCTCATTTTATTCCTCTTCCCATTTCCAACCATTTCGTATTAGAAAAAGATGAAACGGAGAAGTGGGTTTGGTGCGAGATAAACCGAATATTTGGGACAATATCTTCTTTTTGTAAGTCCCTCCTTCTCCTTCTCCTTTGTTGATGAAAGGTTAACAAGTGCGAAAGTCCATGGACATCGGTCTCCTCGCTTTTTTGGCGAATTCCAGTAGTCGCTTATAACGTATACTAAAAAATGTTTTTAATAATAATCGCAATATTAAGGGCCCGATACAAAAGGCGGTTATTTTGGAAACCGCACGTATTGTGAGGAGGTTCCTGTCTCTGCAGCCCTGACCACTGGTTGCTTGAGTCATCGGATTCCGCAGCCAGTGGAGTTCTATTTTTTTATATAATATGTTTTATTTTTTTATAACAAATCATGTAAAATATATTATATATAAAAATAAGAAATTAAAGATATACGAAGATCGCAATATTTCGATTTGATAGCAAAATATTTGAAGTTTCTGGCGGCAAATTGCTGACGGAAAAATGAATTAGTAAATTAAAAAGAAAGTTATTTTTTCTTACCGGCCAGTTGTAAAGCATATAGAAACTCTTTGAATTATTTGCATAATAACGATTACGGTTACAGAAACTCGATAATGTTATTCCAAGAAAGTTAACCCTCTTAAAATTTACGAATTAAATTACACCAAAGGGAAGCATATGGTGAAAATGTTAGGAGTTTGTAGGTTATAATTTTATTCTTTCTCTTTTTTTCATATAAAATTAGTAATTTGACTTTGTCCTGGATAAAAAGGTTTTGAGTAATTAATATATTTACTACGTACATTAAAATATTCCTGTTATTAATATCGTCCGGTCGTAAAAATAAGAGTTGGAAAGGTATTTATGGCGTTCCATTATCGCTGCTTCATTAGTTATTGCTCCAGAGCCTCGTATATAAAGAAAAAGTAATGAGTAAGATATTAATGTTCATGTTTATTGCAAAACTAGCTTTCGCATGTGACTCCGCCAGCGAGGAATTAAAAAAAGCTAATTTAATAGCATATGTGTTGTTTCAGACTGTTTCTGTATCTGTGCTAAATTTTAGAGAGATCTGTTTAGCCGTCTGGATATGTAATAACAAATTTATATCAGTAAGGAGTAAGGAATACATTTATCTTTTGACTTTTCTTACTTCTTACCTATAATATAAATAAAAAAGCTTAATTGGATGGATGGATGTTTGTTATTGATAACGGCTTAAGTATTAATATTTATATGACATAAATATTTGCATGACAGAGAAGTAAAATTTTTATATGGTGTATTCATGTTTATTTTATTATAATTGTCCGTACCGTGTTACAAAAGAATCCAGTGAAATACAATTCTATAATATACTCGTGCGTGAGTGAAATTTTGCAAAATCCCATATTTTGATCACGTTTGACCAAAGAAAATGTTATTTTGTGGACACAACCTTTGTAAAAATAAATTGTTTACCGACAATGTGATTATGTGATACGAAAAAATGTTTTTTTTCTGTTTTACTTTTCGCTATTCGAATTCGACATGCTTTGTTTAATTTTACGTCAAGAGTGTACATAGAATTTTTTAATTCCGCGCAGACGGAGTCGCGTGAATGAATGAATGAAATAATGACGAAATATTTGCATTTTTGTATGTAACGTATAAACTCAAAAACTACTTCATATTAAAAAAAAAAGTTACCATTTAGATAGGTACGTTTTACTGAGTAAATTACTAGAGTTCAATCTCGTGTACGAAGTCACGGGCAAAAGCTATGTTATTTCCAAGCTAGTTTACAAGTAATATAATCTGTGGACGATTATGTACAACATATTACCTACAAGATGACCCGTGTCGACGATAATCTTATAATTGGTCTGGGAGAAGGTAATTTTGCTCTAGGTATGCGATAAGCTATTTAATTTAAAGTAATAAAAGATAGCTTTATATGAGAAAAGAATATATAAATTGTACTCAGAGTTGTACCTTACTGTATAGACTTAGTATGGGGAATTAAATTAACAAAAATCTGTTAACAGAGCTAAAATACTAAGGGTCTCCTTTAGACCAATCAATAAATAACGACTAAGGGAATTTCAGGTTTTGTTCATACCTTAAGTTCTCAAATAACTAAAAGATAACTTGGAGATATTTATAAAACCCTGTGAGTTTATAAACCGACGGAAATTAATATAGCTTGTGGGAAAATTGCTATAAGAATCTTGTCAAAATATGTGACAGCTAAACGTATTCTTTACGTGTTAATGTCGCAAACATAATGATAAATTGCAGTCAAGTCCCTGTGGCTTTTAGTCTAGACAGTACAAAGCTCTTTAAAGCCCTTGCTTCATACTATAGACGTGTTGAAGAATAATAATAGATATGGAATATATAAAACTCGTCTAACAATATCGGGGATAAACTCAGAAAATATTATACTTTACTTGATGAAATTTACTACAAACTTCAACCACAGGGCCGATATAAAAAAAAAATCTGTTCCCGTGCGGCTTCATCCGCATGAAATTATAAAAACCGTATTTTATTGTTTACATTTGTATAATTCTCAATTGCAAATGTCAAAATTCGAATGCACAAATGACAACCATGGCAACCTTGATTCCTTGATGTTGGCAGCTTGTAGTTTATGGTCCCTTTCCCACATTAAGGCTTTTTTAATTTATATACCCGTTAAGTTTAATAGCGTGAAAATATATAGCCTAAAGCGTGTCGTAAGTGTAGGGCTTTTTATTAAAGAAATAATTATTCAAAAATATACTGTGATTGCTGACATCCTATGCCACAGAGTAGTGTGTGTTTACGCTTTATTAAATTAGTTAAGAAGTATAGATACCATTTTTAATATTATGCGATCGAAGTCACGATCAAAAGCTAATTAAATACTGAAAATGTTTACCGATAATTCCTACAGCAAAACTCGATCGCGAACGATTTCGGAAAATAAAGTTGGGAATTCATTGAAATCCGAAAAAAAATTGTAAGAGGTCTACAAGTTTAGGAATCCCTGTTCTAAATATATTAATAGCTATAGCTAATTTCAGTATTATTAAACATTGCGTATGAAGTTTTATCAGTTCGATACTGCATTTTATTACTTTACGATGAGCAATAAATGATAGCAAGAATTAATAATCTCTGGACACAGCCCTAATGAAAACCCATATTGTGTTTCATTTTCAGACTTTTATTGATTAAGTTAATACATTAGTTATTTAAAATGTACATTTATGGAGAACATAAAATAATCTATACTATCTATACTAACATAATAAAGCGTAAAAACACACTTCTTTGTTGCCTTAGATGTCAGCAATCATAGCATATTTTCGAATAACTCTTTTTTTAATAAAAAGCCCTACACTTACGTCACGCTTTAGGCTATATATTTTCACGCCGTTAAACTTAGGGGTAAATATTTTGGATAAAAACCCTAATGTGGGAAAGAGACCATAAGTTGCTGCCAACATCAAGGAAGCAAGGTTGCCATGGTTTGACATCATGTCATGTCATTTTGACATTTGCAATTGATAATTTGACAAATGTGAACTATAAAATGATTTTTTTATAATTTCATGCGGACGAAGTCGCATGCGAACAGCTATTATTTATACAAATTAATAAAGTTAGAGTAACTGGATGTCAAATTTTAAATTTTAGGCTATATGTCCACAAGATAGCGTTTGTTCCGGGCAAACTTTGGAGCGCGTACACCTTTGACTAAACTATCGCACAACTATTTATTCTCGCTCTGATTCCTATGAGCTTATATTGAGGTGTGCACATTACTCGATTAATTGTGCCACTAAAAAGTTCAATGGGCTGCGAAACAATCGACAATCGCACAACAATTGTGCGATTGTTTATTCAAAGGTGTATGCCTGCTCTTAAAATGGCAGATTTGAGAAAACTTTGACAGGAATGTAGCTGTTGTATGCGGAAATATATTGTAATTTTTTATTTTACTCTAGTAAGGTATCTTGGACGAATCAAGTAATACCTACACTAGACAAGACAAACCGATGAAAAAAATGTAATACCGCGTACTTTCGCAGATGGCGGATGCATAAATTTTACCTTAAAACAAAAAAATGGGACTCACCTGCAAGCACTACCTCTCGGAAAAAAAAGAATTTTCAAAATCAGTCTACCAGGGGCGGAGTTATGCCGTAACACACATAAAAAAAAATACAGACGAATTGAGTACCTCCTTCTTTTGGGTAGTCGGTCAATAAAAGAACTGTGCAAGCTTGAATCGCTAAATTATGATGTAGGTCTAACGACGAAAGTGTCAGCAACAACTGAGTTGTACAAATTGCTGAAATGAGGCATTACTTGAGGGTGTATAGGAATAAAATCTGAGGCTTCTAGCACCACATGTTTGGTTACATTATTTCAGAAGATAAATATTTGCCAGATGATTAAAGTGTCAAACTTCTAATTCCAATGTTTTCCTTCTCAATTCAAATGTTAAAATCTTTTGACAATCCCTCATTGTTTCCAAGATTATCTTTGTTGCTATCAGATGATATCATTTTCCTGTCTACTATCAATTTTTCTAACATTACATGCAATAAGTATAAATAATAATAAGTTACTGATATGTTATCTTGTAGTTTTGACTGATGTTTTTTCTAAAACTGAATGATAGACTAAACAAAAATATCGGTTGGACGCGAGTCGTCGACGTGAATCGTCTGTTGGGTTGGTACAGATATCTCCGCCATCTTGAAAATCGAAGCAACTCTCACGATAAATTGAGTTTGGTTGAAACTGGTTTTCGTTATTAGAGATAGAAATGTCGATCGATTACAGATTCAAATGGCTTTAAAAATTACATACCTTGTGTACGAAGAGCCTTTATTTCAGACATAAACACCATAATAATCGTGCTCTAAAGATATGCAGATTGTCGATTGTTTCGCAGTCAATCCAACTATTTAGTTGCACAACTAAAAATCTAGTAGTGTGCGCACTGTACTAACTCATAGGAATCAAAGCGAGACTAAACAGTTGTGCGATAAAGGTGTGCACACGCTCTTAAACAAGACAAAAATACATCGGAATTCAAAGCATTTGTTTTTTTCAACGTTGTTAAAAGATGTCATTTTTCATTTACTTTATGATGACTTAAATGATCGCTGTGACGCATTTATATGCATTTTAAAATCACCACAGCTCCCATAATTACTTCCTATTTCTGGTTCGCGTGTTTAATATTGTCACGGCATTGACAGTAGCGTTTAGTTCAATTAAAGTTTCCTTTTATAAACGTAGTTTCAATAGATATATACGAACGATTAGTATACAATCTAATGGCCGAAATTAATAACCGATATCAAACCATTGCTGTTCATCGGCTTTTTTTAATTCAGTTAGTTGATAAAACCGATTACCTCGACAAAACATAATAGTCTTTAGTAGGAGATAAGTAATTTTTGAACTTGCTTACTATTGATTTCGGTCTTACCCATATTTAAAACTTAATGCTCTTAAGCGTTATAACTTAAGCAATAGCGTGATATTCAAAACACAATTAAATTAAATTGTTATGGCGAAAATTGCCGGTATTTATTACTACATTTAATAAAAGATTAGCTATCGCCCGCGACTCCGTGCGCGTGGAATGAAAAAAAAAACAATCGTAAGTAGCCTATGTGTTCTTCCAGACTATCCTCTACATGTATGCTAAATTTCATCGAGATCCGTTCAGCGGTTTAGGCTACAAGCTCTAACAAACATCCATCTAAATTTTCGCATTTACAATTTTAGTAAGATATACCAAATAATCGGTTTGTTAGACTAGCAAAGTAAGCTCCTTTGCTTAATTCTAAAACAATATTTTATATCGAAAACTTATTAAATTCAAACAACAAGAAAATAACGCAAATGATGTTAGTATTCCAAAGAGAAATGAACAAAGAACTCGCTCAAGTTTGATATCAGAACTGTTTGAATTTTTGAAAGTCAAACACATCGAGTATAAGTTTTGCAATAAAAAGCTATACGGTACTGCGGAAAAGAGGATATTAAGCGGTTCGTAGCACAATGCACAGTTCATATTAAACCATTATGTTGCAATATATTTTCATAATATTTGTTTAATACTTACTATTTGCCGTTTTTAGTATATATTTTTGACAGTTTATTATTATTTTTGACCGTACATAGAAATAGCTCAATTAATCATTTGAATATTTTTTAAAATAATTTATCCACAGAACCTAACTAAAGTTTGGATGGATGGATGTTCTTTAAAACGACTTAAAGGATCTCGATGGAATTTAGCGCAAATGTAGAATTAAGTCTGAAATAACACAGACTACTTAGTATTTTTCTAATTCCGCGCGGATATAATTGCGTGCAAATCTATATGGAATAAAAATCTTACAATATTATAAATGCGATAGTAAGGATGGATAGAAGGATGTTTGTTAGAGTTTGTAGACTAAACGGCTGAGCGAATTTAGATGAAATTTAGCATAGATATAGAGCATAGTCTGGACACAAACGGTACTAAGTTTTTTTATTCCGCGACTGAGTCAAGTAAGTTTTAAAAATATCAACATTATCTTACCATACTATCATAAAAAGGCATGAGGATGGTTAGAATTCGCTGCACCTGGTATACACATAATGTCCAGTTCACGTAGAAACCATTACACATCGAGTGAGGCGACCACTGGCCATCGTTATTATCGTTTACTTCAATACCACCTATTTTGACTACAAAACACTATTTGACCATATAAAAACACTTCACGACCACATATTGTAAAAAATCTATTTTATTTTGGATTTTACTATTTTATAAATTAAAAATTTTTAGGATATTTAAGGGAATGAAGCAATAAGTTAATTTCTAATTTCTAATGTAAAAATAATATACGACTTTCGTAAGTATCAGACGATATTTGGATAGCAAGAGACGTGCGTTCCCGTCGACTTCTGAAAGCAAACTGGCATGGAATAATCGCTTCAGCTTGTAGGTGTGTGATTTTATCGTGGGTTATCTTTTTGTATGGGAATTTGGTTATGCATTTAAGGGCGGTACCATTTGAACGGATTTTAGCATTTTAATGAAGTAACCACAAATTATTTAGCAATCAGATAAATCAATTTCAGATGGTTTATGATTTCTTTTAGTAAAAAATCTCTTGTTATAACTAGATTATCTATCTATATCTATACTAATACTAATCTATACTATTATAATAAAGCGTAAATACACACTTCTTTGTTGTCTAAGATGTCAGCAATTACAGCATATTTTTGAATAATTCTTTCTTTAATAAAAAGCCCTACAATGACTACACGCTTTAGGCTATATATTTTCACGTTATTAAAGTTAGGGGTAAATTAATTGGAAAAAACCTTCATGTGGAAAAGGGACCATAATCTACAAGCTGCCAACATTAAGAAAGCAAGGTTATTAATTTTAATTTTGACATTTCCAACTGAGAATTTGACAAATGAAAATAATATATTTTTTTATAATTACATGCGGATGAAGCCGCACGGGAACAGCCAGTATTTTTTATTTGCGTAATTGTAATTTAGTACTCGAGGAAAACTAGTGTTTGGTAATTTTTGTTATTATTTTCGATGAAATCTGTTGCGATTTTTTTCGGAATAGTTCACTAAAACTCTGCATTTCTATATACCACGAAACGAAAACGTTTATGTTTGCACACGTTTTAGTACTGTGCAATCGTGATAAATTGTTCTAAGATTTCTCCTGATTATTCTTTACTTTAAACTACTATTTAGAACATTATAGTACAAATTTCTCTATAAATTATTGCGCAAAAACGAAAATAGCAGTCACAGAATGTTAATAATCGGAATCCTATAAATGGGAACAAAATACTTAGAATTGTAATGAGAAAATTGTTTAACTGAAACTAATATTGAAGCGATTGGTTAATTTCAAAATTGTGGTCAACAGTGTGAGAGACTTTAGTCAATGGTTTGTCCTATTTATCTTGGGGAATTCTTATATTTATTCGATGTATTTATTAAATAGTTATTACTGTTGCCCGCGACTCGATCCTTGGAATATTATGATAAAAAGTAGCCTATAATATGCCCGTCTATGTCGCTATCCTTCAGTGAAAGTTCGGTTAAAATCGGCCCAGGCGTTTCGGAGATTACCCGGAACAAACGCGGCCGGACAGACAGACAGACAGACAAAAAAAAAATTATTCAATTTTCGTTATCAGCAACGCAAATACATCATCTTCCCGAAATCTGGAATTTTTCTTTTGATATTGCAAACAGACCATTATCACCATCACCATCACCAGCTCACTATACGTATGTGTGACTAACATAGGTATTAAGTTTTTTTTTCTGTTACTAACAAACTATGAGCAAAAATGTAGCTTGAAATAAAGTTTATTATTATTATTATTATATACGTCCCCACCGAGGGGCTCGGGGCCTATCCTAATTACATTTAATTTAATTCATTAATTACAAACAGACACTCCATGTTTATTATATGTATAGATAGATAGAAGATAGTTAGATTATTGTCTTACTGTAACTCTATCTTATCAACAATATAACATTCTTGTTTATGACCTACAATTGGTAAATAATGGATCCATTTACTACTTTGTATCAATTTCTTTTTATGTATCGTTTGATGGGCGAGTAATGGTTTCCTGTTCTCCTGAATGTGTCAATGGCAATGAGAATTTCGGCCACTGGCCATTTGAATATGCTGTTGGAAATAAAACTTTACATAAAAACGTACAGACGGGTAAAATCGCGGTGTTCCAACTTAAAAGCTACCATCGTTTGAATATTTTGAAACGAGAGGTGGAACAAAAATCAATACAACGCATTTTATAAATGTGTTTGTACGCAAAAAAGTCGCTCAGCGATACACGACTAGTTTCTTTTTATTATTACCCCTTAGTGTGCACTCATTGCTATCTAATTGGTTACTTGTAAAGGCGGAGTTTGTCTCGTTGCAATGAACAAAGCAATTATTTTAAAACGGCTTAACTCACGTATTTATCATCCGGTGTCGGCACCGACTAGTTTTAGACCCTTCGGGGGTCCTTCTTCAGGGCGAGTATTAGTTAGCTTTTGTTCGCGGTCACGTCGCGCCTCGCACTGCGGGCCAGGGCGCGGAGGGCGCGGTTCGAGGGCTCGGGGGGCGCAGGGAGCGAGGAAGCGGCCACAACGTTTTAATTTTCGTTTTAAAGTAATGTCTCATTATAGTTTAAACAATTTAAAGCAATTATTCCTGAAGTGGAACACTACGGATTTCCGCGACTGTACATGACTCACATGAGTTCTTTGGCGAAAAACGTGTACAAAAATCTATTGTTGTCCCGCTCTTTCCTATTTAAATAAATGAGATAGTTATTTTCTACACGTATCTGCAGTGGAAAGTGGTTTATCATAATGTACACAAGCTTGTTATTCTCGTATGAAAATTGAAGTAATTAAAAAGGGTATTATTTTATGAAGTTAATTTTGTAAATTGGTGTCGACGTACCTTGTAAATAAATTATTTTCCATTTACTACACTGGTATATACTCGTAATTAGTAAATTTAGTGTGCAGTGAGATGGATTAATGACTTATAAGAATTTAATTAATTAATTTTCTAGATTTAGTTCATACTGGACAGTATGATTTTACTATATTACCGCAAAGCATAGTTAAATCTCGTTTTGTAAATGTGTCATGTTTTTTTTCCAACTCTAACATCACCTGTACTTTTGGAGACAAAAAAGGGAAACCGACCTCAAGAAAACAAATTTAAGAATTACAGTAAGCTGTAAGTGCACTTTTAAAGTAAAAAAAAACACTGGACAGTTTTTAATTTTCTGAAGTGGTACCAATTAGCAGCCTTTCCACATGGAAGAAAAAATAAATCTCGTCAATCGGGTCGTAAATCGCAGAGTAATCGATGTACAATCGCGGAAATCCGCGGTGTTCCACTTTTGGAAAAATTGCCTTGCTCATAGCAACGAGACAAACTCAAACTCCGCCTCTTCCTACATTAATTAATTAGATAGAAGTGAGTGCAAACAAAGGGATAATAATAAAAAGAAACTAGTCGTGTATCATTAACCGACGTTTCGTACATACTCTTTCATAAGTTTTTTTTTATATAGTATAAGGTGGCAATCGAGCAAGCGGCCACCTGAATCCACCGAAATGGAAAGCGACCGATGCCCATAAACATCCGCAATTGCAGATGCGTTGCCTATCCTTAATTGACGAAGGAGGAGACGCACATAAAGAGAACATTTCCCCTTCCTATGCGTCTCCTCCACCGTAAAATCCACTTTTCCTTACCATCCTTTCTTCTTAAGAAAAGGGTGGAAAGGGAAAGGGACTCAAATTAAGCCTCCGGCACCACACTCATCAGACGAAACGCGGAATTGCTTCCGTGTCACGCCTGTTTTCTGTGTGGTCGTGGTATTATAATATAATTTACGTACTATTGATTTTTATTCCACGTCTCGTTTCAAAATGTTCAAACGATTGTAGTTTTTAAGGTAATAATAAAATATGATAAATAAGTAATAAACATTTAATCAGTTCCAAAACACATTGCAACATAATACACTTAAACACAAAAAAAAATACAAACGAGAAAAAAGAAAACTAACTATTAACAATCAAAACAAATGACAAGAAAATTGAAGAGAAAAAAGAAACAAAAGGTATGTAATAAAAAAATAAATATAATAATAAAAGTAGGACACCGCCATTTTCCCTGATTGTACATGAAAAAACTAGTCGAATTGAACCTCCTCCTTTTTAAAGTCGATTAAAAATAAAACCATAACAATTCATTCCCGACAAAAGTATTAAGATATAATTTTCTCTCAGTTAATATGCTAATGTTGTTCTGAACAAACAAAATTTACTATAGCCTTAGATTGTGAAGTTAATTAACATATTTTTGCTAAAATAACAAAACTGTATAATTGGGGTCGCACCCTAATACATAATTTATAACTCACATTAGAAAAGGAAAAAGCATTAAAAAGCCAAAAAAGATTAATTCCAAATGAACTTATTCAGTCGAACATGTACGTATCGGTCAATACGGATGTCTATGGGCAGCGGTCGTTTCGCTATTTTGGCGAATTCTGTTGGCTCCTTGCACACTTATCACCTTATGCTATAAAAATATTAAGATATCTATTCGTACTAGTATAGTAATAGACAAATCGGATCCTAATTATAATAATCTGTAGCAAAAAAACATATTTCAGTTATTATTTCGATAATTTTATCAACAATCTGTCATCCATTAACGATTATCACAAAACGTAAATCACGTACGTTACAGGTCCATATTAATGTCAATCAATTTTGATGACCCTTTATTGTTATCTGATAGAAAAAATGACAACATTATTCATAGAATTCTACTAACAATGTGTTTCCTGTTTGAGTTTTCACTGCTGAAACATGTACAAGAAGAAATTATTAATTCTCTCATACTCTTCCCGGAAATTGTATTAACAATAAGTTTTGTAAGTCTTTAGACAGTGAAAACACTTGTAAAAACATTTGAAATTCAAATGATTTTTCCGTTCCATTCATTAGTGTTGACAAAAGATGACCTAGTCTAGGTCTGGTGGTGGAGGGAGGGGAGGTGCTAACATTAATATAATCTAATTTGATGTTTTTGTATCTATTTAACCTTTTTCTACGCCAATGCTTCTGTTATTCACTTTTTTATTCTATATTTTTTTAGAACTAAAACCCCAAAAGATATGAACACTAGCTAATTATGAGATTATCTTTAACTCTTTATATTTCTTAAAATTATTTTTACTGCTATAATCAGGTCTCGCAGATCAATATATTGACATCCCTTTCTTTCTCCTCTTAGAAAAAGAGATAACAACGTTTTTCGTATTCGTGTTACTGGATTGCAAATCACCAGTAAGCATTTATTCAGTAACATTGAATTGTGAACACATTTGATGGATTCCTGTCGAATCGAGAATATTTATGTTCCGATAGTTCATTTGTCAAAGTCAAGAGTATTTTGTTGTTCTAGGATTTGCTGTTTCATCAGTGATAAATGTAACATCGAATGAATAATGAGTAAACTATTATGGTACTAGCTTTCGCCTGCAACTCTGTTCGCGTGCAATAAAAAAAAAACAAAAGCGAGTAACCTATGTGTTCTTTCAGACTATCCTCTACATGTATGCCAAATTTCATCGAGATCCCTTCAGCCTTTTAGGCTACAAACTCGAACAAACATGTATCCATCCATCTATTCATCTAAACTTTCGCATTAGTCAGATTAAATTACTTCGATTTTCTGATAATGTTGTTTAAAATCTACTTAAATAGTCCTAATGGTAGATTTTCATCTACACTAATCTATATTAATGTTAAAGGGGAAAGATCTGTATTTTTGTATGTATTGAAGTCAGAAAACTACTCGGCCGATTTTAAAAATTATCAGTAAGTAACATAGGCTATATTTTTTAATAATTTTACACGGACGAAGTTGCGCGCGACAGCTAGTATTAAATAAACACTGAAATTAAATTTCACCTTAGGTTTCGTGTTATAATTCGTAACAGATTTAAAATATTACATTTATTTTATCTTTTACTGTGTGCACAGCTGTATATCACAAAACATGGATGATGGATTGTGACAGTTTGATCCGAGCGAACATGATTTTGTTTTACAATTTCACATCGGAAACAAGCAATGATTGACTACACTAAATGACTGCATAGGTAATAAAAGCGAACGCATATCTTTGACTAAACTATCACACAACTGTATAATCACGCTTTGATTTCAATGAGCTTATATGGTGCACACACTACTCGATTTTTAGTAGTGCAACCACAGTTGATTTGGCTGTAAAACAATCGACAATCGCAGAACAGTTCTGCGATAGTTTAGTCAAAGGTGTGCGCCCGCTCTAAGCATTCCTAACAGCCAGATGGGACAGTCTGTTTGTGGCGGTGGCTGAGCACAAAAGGTACTAAGTACGACGTTAACATAAGTTCATTGGCTCCCTTAATAGCCTCGGCTATGGACTAAATTTAGATGAATACAGGATTGCATGAGATTGGAAAGGGTAACAGCGAATGGTAATTATATACTAGCTTTCGCCCGCGACTCCTTTCGCGTGGAATTATAAAAAAAAAGTTAATAGCCTATGTGTTCTTCCAGACTATACAATACATCCAATTTTCATCGAGATTCTTCAGCAGTTTAGGCTACAAACTCTAACAAACATCCATTCATCTCAACTTTCGCATTTATAATATGAGTAAGATTAAAACCTTGGTATGGTTAAAGTTTATTTATAATTTGTTATAATGAAAATACGAGAACAATTTTTAATGCAGAAACATTTGAAATATAAGTCTCCCATTTTTAGAACCACGTCGCGTCGTTCAAACTGAATTTTGAATTTAATTTTCTTTATGTTCCAATGTGGGCGTCATTTACTTGTTCAGTGCATTACGTATACAATTTTACTTTGGAAGGTCGCCTGTTTAATAAAATCCAGTGACCGTCGTCTAAGGATATTGAAATTCTTCGTCTAGGAGACATTTTACAGTAGCGCTTCGGGCTTTTCGAACCTGCTTTTGTTTATTTTCTTATAAAAAACGTGTGTATTCAAAAATAAACAAAAGAAGGTATTCAAATGCCTTTCACGGCCACTTTCCCAACCACATTTAACCATTCGTTAGTTTTTTATTCGATAAATTCATGAAATGCATTTCCTAACTACTTGACTTGAGTTTTACTCCGTTAAAATATAGGTCAACTTAACACTAACGAATCGCTAGCTAACCTATAGCTATATCTTTACACATAGTAAAATTGGAGTGTCTGTTAGTAATATCAAAATAAAAATTCCAGATTTCGGGATGGTGATGTATTTGCGTTGTTAATAACGAAAATCGCATTAAAAAAATTTTGTCTGTCTGTCTGACCGCAAGCCGCGTTTGCTCCGGGTAATCTCCAAATCGGCTGGGCCGGTTTCGACAGGTCTTTTACTGAAGGGTAGCTGACTTAGATGGGCATATTATAGGCGACTTTTTTATCTTAATATGCGTGGACGAAGTCGCGGGCAACAGCTAGTGACAAAATAAGTGGAAAATTCAGAAACCTAGCATAAGTATTGTAGTGATGTAAATGAATACGACCACATGATATTTTCAATTCAAAGTTGTTTCAATTTAAATAAGTATTTTATACTAAATACTTATTTTCTTATAACAACAATTAATTGATCTGAAGATAATTATTGACTTCATATGGATTATCTATTTTGTTCTTCTATTTTATTTTATACTCATACTAGCTTTCGCCCGCGACTCCTTTCGCGTGGAATTATAAAAAAAAAGTTAATAGCCTATGTGTTCTTCCAGACTATACAATACATCCAATTTTCATCGAGATTCTTCAGCAGTTTAGGCTACAAACTCTAACAAACATCCATTCATCTCAACTTTCGCATTTATAATATGAGTAAGATTAAAACCTTGGTATGGTTAAAGTTTATTTATAATTTGTTATAATGAAAATACGAGAACAATTTTTAATGCAGAAACATTTGAAATATAAGTCTCCCATTTTTAGAACCACGTCGCGTCGTTCAAACTGAATTTTGAATTTAATTTTCTTTATGTTCCAATGTGGGCGTCATTTACTTGTTCAGTGCATTACGTATACAATTTTACTTTGGAAGGTCGCCTGTTTAATAAAATCCAGTGACCGTCGTCTAAGGATATTGAAATTCTTCGTCTAGGAGACATTTTACAGTAGCGCTTCGGGCTTTTCGAACCTGCTTTTGTTTATTTTCTTATAAAAAACGTGTGTATTCAAAAATAAACAAAAGAAGGTATTCAAATGCCTTTCACGGCCACTTTCCCAACCACATTTAACCATTCGTTAGTTTTTTATTCGATAAATTCATGAAATGCATTTCCTAACTACTTGACTTGAGTTTTACTCCGTTAAAATATAGGTCAACTTAACACTAACGAATCGCTAGCTAACCTATAGCTATATCTTTACACATAGTAAAATTGGAGTGTCTGTTAGTAATATCAAAATAAAAATTCCAGATTTCGGGATGGTGATGTATTTGCGTTGTTAATGACGAAAATCGCATTAAAAAAAATTGTCTGTCTGTCTGACCGCAAGCCGCGTTTGCTCCGGGTAATCTCCAAATCGGCTGGGCCGGTTTCGACAGGTCTTTTACTGAAGGGTAGCTGACTTAGATGGGCATATTATAGGCGACTTTTTTATCTTAATATGCGTGGACGAAGTCGCGGGCAACAGCTAGTGACAAAATAAGTGGAAAATTCAGAAACCTAGCATAAGTATTGTAGTGATGTAAATGAATACGACCACATGATATTTTCAATTCAAAGTTGTTTCAATTTAAATAAGTATTTTATACTAAATACTTATTTTCTTATAACAACAATTAATTGATCTGAAGATAATTATTGACTTCATATGGATTATCTATTTTGTTCTTCTATTTTATTTTATACTCATACTAGCTTTCGCCCGCGACTCCGTCCGCGTGTAATTAAAAAAAAAACAAAATTAAGTACCCTATGTGTTCTCCCAGACTATCCTCTACATCTATGCTAAATTTCATCGAGATCCGTTCAGGGTACAAACTCTAACAAACATCCATCCATCTCAACTTTCGCATTTATAATATGAGTAAGATTAAAACCTTGGTATGGTTAAAGTTTATTTATAATTTGTTATAATGAAAATACGAGAACAATTTTTAATGCAGAAACATTTGAAATATAAGTCTCCCATTTTTAGAACCACGTCGCGTCGTTCAAACTGAATTTTGAATTTAATTTTCTTTATGTTCCAATGTGGGCGTCATTTACTTGTTCAGTGCATTACGTATACGATTTTACTTTGAGAAGGTCGAGTCTTTAATGAATTCCAGTGACCGTCGTCTGAGGATATTGAAATTCTTCGTCTAGGAGACATTTTACAGTAGCGCTTCGGGCTTTTCGAACCTGCTTTTGTTTATTTTCTTATAAAAAACGTGTGTATTCAAAAATAAACAAAAGAAGGTATTCAAATGCCTTTCACGGTCACTTTCCCAACCACATTTAACCATTCGTTAGTTTTTTATTCGATAAATTCATGAAATGCATTTCCTAACTACTTGACTTGAGTTTTACTCCGTTAAAATATAGGTCAACTTAACACTAACGAATCGCTAGCTAACCTATAGCTATATCTTTACACATAGTAAAATTGGAGTGTCTGTTAGTAATATCAAAATAAAAATTCCAGATTTCGGGATGGTGATGTATTTGCGTTGTTAATGACGAAAATCGCATTAAAAAAAATTGTCTGTCTGTCTGTCCGCAAGCCGCATTGTTCCGGGTAATCTCCAAATCGGCTGGGCCGGTTTCGACAGGTCTTTTACTGAAGGGTAGCTGACTTAGATGGGCATATTATAGGCGACTTTTTTATCTTAATATGCGTGGACGAAGTCGCGGGCAACAGCTAGTGACAAAATAAGTGGAAAATTCAGAAACCTAGCATAAGTATTGTAGTGATGTAAATGAATACGACCACATGATATTTTCAATTCAAAGTTGTTTCAATTTAAATAAGTATTTTATACTAAATACTTATTTTCTTATAACAACAATTAATTGATCTGAAGATAATTATTGACTTCATATGGATTATCTATTTTGTTCTTCTATTTTATTTTATACTCATACTAGCTTTCGCCCGCGACTCCGTCCGCGTGTAATTAAAAAAAAAACAAAATTAAGTAGCCTATATGTTCTTCCAGACTATCCTCTATATCTACGCCAAATTTTATCGAAATCTGTTTAGCCGTTTAGGCTACAAACTCTAACAAACATCCATCCATCCATCCACCCATCTAAACTTTGGCATTTATAATATTAGTATGAAGTATGATTATGAATGCGAAAGTTTAGATGGATGGATGTTTGTTATTAGCAATATTCAGAACAACTCAACGTAACTCTACTCAATCAAGTTGAAGCCATATAGAACATAGTCTGGAAGTAAGTTTTTTTCTAATTCCGTTTCGAGGGAGTTACAGGCAAAAGCCAGTGGGTTATAAATACTTCATAAGGAATGCTCTCTGTGCGAATATCTTTCTAACATTTCTTACTTTAGATAGATAAAACTACAATATTATGCTTTTAAACAGAATATCGTACGAGAGTTTACCATAAGTAATACTTTTAAAGCAGTAAACCATTTGAAGTGGAAATAAAAAGCTTTTGAATTTTTATTTTATTTCTCTGTCGTAGTGTACAACATGTTCATTTATAACCATGTTGTACATTTTTTAATTGATATTAAAATATACAATTTGAAATAAAAATTTTAACTACTAGTTACTGTTGCTCGCGACTTCGCCCGCGTGAAATTAAATATAGCCTATGTTACTCACAGATAAATTACCTTTCTAATGGTGAAAGAATTTTTAAAATCGGCTCAGTAGTTTTTGAGTTATTTCAATACATACAAAAATACAAATCTTTCCTCTTTATAATATTAGTATAGATATAGATCTATAAGAACCTATGAAAATTTTACAATACGTTTCTTAATGGTATTTCATACAACAGTAACATCTAAATATTTACATTTATTTTTGGTTAATTTTGTATGCTGCAATATAAGCAACGTACAAATAGTTTTAGTGCAAATGAAACGTTTCAATCGTAGGTTTCATTGCCTCATTACAGCAAACAAACGGTACTCACGATGCGTTCGCGTAATGGAACAACGTTTGTCGTGTTCACATACAATTTATTTAGACAAGGCATTAATGGTCGCGTATTACGACTAAATTGTGACCGTTGTTTTACTAATGAGCTGCAATTCCGGTGTTTTCCTTGTCTATTGGGATTCGCCGTAATTTCGTTTAAATAACGTAATTGCGAATTCGAGAGAATCGTGTCGATTTTATGGATTCAATATTTTAACCCGCGACTTCGTCTGCGTGGAATTAAAAATACAAAAGTCAGCTTATGTGTTCTTCCAGACTATGCTCTACATCTTTGACTAATTTTATCGAAATTCGTTAAGCAGTGTAGGCTACAAACTTTAACAAACATCTAAACTTTCGCATTTTTAATATTAGTATGATTGTTTGAAAATCGACTACTCACGTATGATTAGGTCTACGTATACATCTTAATAATATTATAAATGCGAAAGTTTTGATCGATGAATGGATGGATGAATGGATGAATGGATGGGTATTTGTTAGAGTTTGTAGCCTAAACTGCTTAATGGATCTCGATAAAATTTGGCTTAAATGTAGAGCATAGTCTGGAAGAACACATAGGCCACTTACTTTTGTTTTTTTTTTAATTCCACGCGGACAGAGTCACGAGGAAAAGCTAGTAAAGGAATAAATTTAAATCAATATAAAGAAAGAAAAACACATTGAAGAAGTACGAAATAAAGGAAATGACACAAATGAAGAGACTCCAAGTAGTTGATACAAGTATAACAAAAAAAGTGTTTCTAATAATGACATCGCTACGAATTCGTTGTCCGAAGTAGGGTCTGACAGCTTCCTTAATAACTTTTTTATTACCGCGTCGGCTCCTTTCGTTAGGATGACATGAAACAAAAAAGATTCCTTAACAATATTTCGTTGTTATTTATCATGGAATTGTGTCCAATTTTGTAGATTAAATAATTTAAAATCATCATCTTCCTGGCCTTTTCTCAATCACATATTTATAAACTTTAATTTTTACAGCCAGTCACTGTCGACGACCCTACTTGGGAGAATTAAATTTAAAAAAAAAAAACCCGACGCTGTATGACTTCACCTCATTTGTCAAAATAAGTTTAATCGTTTAGGCTTAAATCGCAATGGAATTGCCTCAAAACATACAACGAATACATACTAAAATAAAAACATATGCGTAAAAAAAATATTATACAAACCTCCTAAATGTAATATCAAACGGAACGGCCGAATACTGAAACGTCATTTAAATATTAACCAGCGTCTTAAATGATAAGGTCATGCTTATAGCGTGCGCAGACACGAAACTAAATTATCGCTTAACTGTTTAGTCTCGCTTTGATTCCTATGAGCTTATATGGAGGTGCGCACACTACTCGATTTTTAGTTGTGTTGTTTAAAACAATTGAAAATCGCACAACTGTTGTGCTACAGTTTAGTCAAAGATGTACGCCAGCTCTTAAACTCCATATTGCACCTTACTCCTTATGACATTTATTTGATTGTAAGCGGGGCCCTTACGAAGTATTTAGGATTCGTTTCAGTATTTGGTCGTAAGAAACTTGAACTTTTAAAGCATCCTTATAGACGTAAAGCTCCGCGCAGACTTATAACGTGATTCAATTAATTAGAAGTTGTAAAAGCTTTCAAAACGTTAAGTATCCTTGGCCGGGAAGTCGTAATTAAAGAGTTATAAATTTTATTTCTTCGTATCTGAATTAGATGATATCATTTTTTGAAAATAATGCCGGATTATTTAAAAAAAATAACTAGGTCATAACTAAATTATAGTATTTAAATAGATATAAAAATGTCGAATTTTAAACAAAGTATTGACCATACCTGACCTTAAAAGCGTGCACACTTTTGACTAAACAATCGCACAACTGTTTAGTCTCGGTTTGTTTGCTATGAGCTTATGAGGTGCACACACTACTCGATGTTTAGTTGTGCAACTAAACAGTTGAATTGACTGCGAAACAATCGACAATCAACATTCACACAACAGTTGTGCGAGCATTCAGTCAAAGGTGTAAGCCCGCTCTAAAGAAGATGAAATATTTATTAACATAAACTTAAAAAACGCGTTACTGTACTTACTGTAAACGTATCGAATTATTCATTCATTATTTTTTTTAGTTTAGCCGTTTAGTCTACAGGGTGTTACAATTAAATCTACATACATATTTACAAATCTACATACATTTCACTCGGGTAAAATATGACCCATCAGTCGGGTAATGAAAGAATGTTCGTCGAATAATTTCAATAGCGAACAATATTGGTATAAATTAATTAAATTCATAATTTATCTTACACCAGCGTAAATCCAATTTACCAGCGCGTTAAATTGGATAGAAAATATAAATGAGCGAGTAAAATGATTAAAATCGGATAATATGCACAGGTATGACGTGTACAATCAGCTGCATAAACATCTATATATTAATTTAGCTATAGAAAGTTGTATGTTTACGGTTTCAAAAACATATATGTGCGTGTTTGTCTGTATGCTTCCGACATATGACAGAAAAGTGAATAAACAATTTTGATACCGAAGACCGATACAAGTTATACATTTTTGTAGCTGACTGTACTTTATTAAAATATAGTATGTATCATCCTTTTTTAACCCGTTCTGTTAGAGAGAGATAACAATAGTTTTGCATGTCTGTTTATTTTACAATTACAAAAAATTTGGATCTATGGACGAGAATTTAGCGAATAGAATAAGAGAGGGAAAAAACTCCTTTATCATTCATATTCATGAAGTAGTCATTTGCAGCTTTTAAAGTTCATCTGTTACTAGCTTTCGCCCGCGACTCCTTCCGCATGGAAAAAAAAGGTAGTCTATGTGTTAAATTTCATCGAGATCCGTTAAGCAGTTTATGGTACGAATTCTAACAATCAACTAAACTTTCGCATATTTGTAAGATATCATTGTAGGTAATAAAACCCTACTTGCTTTAACATATCTATCTTTTTATAATAAAAATAGCTGCTTAATGGTAAAATAATTTTTCTTCTATATAATTTTAGTAAATTCAACGACATCGTTAAGTATTTTGAACAATACATTGCAGAATCGACCTTTGAGATTAATATCTACATTTATGAACAAAACTTTGATTTGAATCGTGTACAAGTATTCATGTGTTTTATGCTAGCTTTTAAAGTTCATCTGTTACTAGCTTTCGCCCGCGACTCCTTCCGCATGGAAAAAAAAGGTAGTCTATGTGTTAAATTTCATCGAGATCCGTTAAGCAGTTTATGGTACGAATTCTAACAATCAACTAAACTTTCGCATATTTATACGAGTAAGATATTATTGTAGGTAATAAATCCCTACTTGCTTTAACATATCTATCTTTTTATAATAAAAATAGCTGCTTAATGGTAAAATAATTTTTCTTCTATATAATTTTAGTAAATTCAACGACATCGTTAAGTATTTTGAACAATACATTGCAGAATCGACCTTTGAGATTAATTTAGTAAGATTTTCAGAAGATGGTACGATATTATGGGAATCGTGCTCAAGGGAGCTTGTTCGTCACAAATTCGTCTGTTGAATTATGCGCTACGGCGAAATGCCCTTTGTTAACGATTCAAGTGAAAACTTGATAACAAAGGTCATATTAAAATTATATAAAGAATGTTTAAGGCTCAATGATTTACTAAAATAATACGAAACGTGGCTTTACTAAAAGTGGTCTTAAAGTTTGTATATTTTTTTTAATTTTGACGTAATAAATTAAATCTTAGGACTATCAAAAGACTTTTAGGATTGGAAATTTAATAATGTTTAAATGTTAAATTACTCAACATTTGGTACTATCAATTAAAACTGATTTATTTATTTATTTACTTATATATCTATACTAATATAATAAAGCGTTAACACACACTACTTTGTGGCGTAGGATGTCAGCAATCACAGCATATTGTTGAATATTTCTTGCTTTAATAAAAAGCTCTACACTTACGACACGCTTTAGTCTATATATTTTCACACTATTAAATTTAGGGGGTAAATAAATTGGAAAAAAAAACTTTCATGTAGGAAAGGGACCATAAACTACAAGCTGCCAACATTAAGGAAGCAAGGTTATTATGGTAACGGTAATTTTTGCAATTTTAATATTTTCCTAACTTCATGCGGATGAAGCCGCCCGAAACAGCTAGTGAATATTCTAAATTCGAAAGTTCAGATGGATGGATGAAGATTTAAGGATATCTATAGAATGGAACAATGGATGTCGTTGAAATTTCTCATACATGTAGGGTATAGTCTGAAAGACCACAGTTTTTATTTCATTCTATTCACTAAGTACATGTTAGATATTTAATGTTTTTATTTGTTTTTATGTCCATGGTATGTTTCTTATATAATATTTTAACATCTCTCACGCTTGAAAACTCTCCAGTCTGCAACAAAAATGAACTTTGAGTGTGAATGTGGATTTTTTTAGTTTTTTTTTTAGGAATACGTACTTCGCCATGTGTTACAATTTTCATAGTGCATGCGACAAAAGTCACCGAAATCTTTATATTCACCATTGTAGTTTATAGCACAAATGTGTTGATATCTGAAAAAAAATGGTCTAACGATAAAAAAATCATAATCACCAGCTCACTATACGTCCCCACCGAGGGGCTCGGAGCCTACCCTAAGTTAGGGTGACTAGGCCATAGTCAACCACGATGGCCCAGTGCGGGTTGGTTGACTTCACACATATTTTTGAATTTCATCGCTGATAAGTGCAGGTTGCATCACGATGTTTTCCTTCGTCGTAAGAACGCCGGGTAAATTATGTACATATGAAATTCGAAAAATCAAATATCACATCGGTACATGGCGGCGGGATTCGAACCCAAGACCTGTAGATTACAAGTCAAGTGCTTAAACCACTGAGCCACCGACGCTCGATAAAAAAAAACAAAAAAAAAAAAAAAAAAAATGTTTGTCTGTCTGTCTGTCCGCAAGCCTCGTTTGTTCCCGGTAATCTCTGAAACGGCTGGGACGATTTCGACCGAACTTTCTCTGAAGGGTAGCTGAAGCAGACGGGCATATTATAGGAATATATTTCGTGGACGAAGCCGCGGGCAATAGCTAATCACCAATAAATGATAAATTACTTATACTGAAAGCAGTTTGGTAATTCATATTTATTGTGTAACATAACCACGTTGAAATTCATAACATCTATCAACGGCGCACAAAGATTTAATTTTTAATTTTGACTACAGTGAAAATATTTTATCACTGTTATTATCAACATTACAAATATATTGTTAACACGTGTCGTGCGATTATATTTTCCCTTACTTTCGCCCGCGATTCCGCCCATAATTTTAAAAAAAAGTGAGTGATATGTTCTTGCAGACTATCCTCTACATCCATGCCAAGTTTTATCAAAATCCGTTCAGCAGTTCAGGCTACAAACTCTAACAAACATCCATCCATCTAACTTTTCACATTTATAATATTAGTATGATATGATTTGAAAATAATCTCGCCAGAAGTGGCAACAAACCTGTTAAATAACTCACCTGAAATGTATAGGACAATCATCTAGAAAATTCCTACATCCTTTAACCAAGAAATCTGTTACCCAGAACAACGTATCTTTTGGATATTTGATCTTTGGCTTGCGGTATTTTGCGGTTGAAACCATTCCAAACAGGAGAATTACTGTGAATGTGACTGACAAGAAACTCACGTTAATTCTTAAAGTATTGCAAATGTTAATCTCACTACATAGGGTCAGTTCTAACTAAAGAGTCGAATTCAGGTATTTTATTCCTACAAACGCACTGGTTTTATTGAAGAATTCGACTTTTCAATTAAATCTGTTAGAACTTTTTTTTACATCATAAGGTGGGAAACGATCAAGCGGCCACCTGAATCCGCCAAAATGACGAAGCGACCGCTGCCCATAGACATTCGCGATAGCGGATGTGTTGCCTACCCTTAATTGACGGAGGAAACGCACATAAAGAGTATCCTCTTTCTATGCGTCTCCTTCAGCGTCAAATTCACGTTCCCTCCCATTTTTTTTTATAAGACAAAGGGTGGAAAGAAAGAGGGACTAAAGTTGGGCCTCAAGGTTAGAACTAATCGTATGTTGTGTGCTTTGATACGTCAATATCATATTACATTAGCATAAGACCCTAGTCCTAAAATGCTCGTCTTAAATTTTTGGACAAAAATATGAAAATAAAATATAAAAATGGTTATTAAAAAGTTAAAGAATTACTTAAAAATAAGAATTTTTTGGAAACATCTCTTCTTACAGAGATATTCTTGATACGTATTTTTTTTTGACTGGCTTTCGCCTGCGACTCCGTACGCGTGGAATTAAAAAAAAAACAAAGTAAGTATGTGTTCTTCCAGCCTATCATCTATATCTATCCAAATTTCGTCGAGATCCGTTCAGCAGTTTAGGCTACAAACTCTAACATACATCCATCCAACTGTCTAAACTTTCGCATTTATAATATTAGTAAGATTTTTAACGAAAATAGAAGATAACATACCAATCAAATATTTAAACATCGCGCATAACTAAAATCGATTTTATTGTAGCATTCCGATTTTCCGATGTAGCAAAATTTATTGTGAAACATAAAAGCAGCCGTACAATAGTTGTAAGCTAATACA
The DNA here is from genome assembly GCA_029286645.1 of Papilio protenor. Taxonomy (NCBI): domain Eukaryota; kingdom Metazoa; phylum Arthropoda; class Insecta; order Lepidoptera; family Papilionidae; genus Papilio; species Papilio protenor. The sequence continues at coordinate 225,616 of JAGSMZ010000010.1, read as the reverse complement.
AAATAAAAGATTTTATACAAGTAATAAAACTTCAATATATAAGTAAATATTTGTTATAGGTAATAAATATAAATATGAAAGAACTAGCAATGTACTTTGTAATATTTTTCTTTTCACATTTTTCGTGCAACGCCAGTATAACCAGTATAACCAGCAAGGAGCGTTGGTGGCTCAGTGGTTTAAGCACTTGACTTGTAATCTACAGGTCTTGGGTTCGAATCCCTCTGTACCAATGTGATTTTCGAATTTTCGAATTTTCATATGTGTATAATTTACCCGACGTTCTTACGGCGAAGGAAAACATCGTGATCCAACCTGTATATATCGGCGAAGAAATTCAAAGATATGTGTGAAGTCAACCAACCCGCACTTGGCCAGCGTGGTTGACTATGGCCTAGTCACCCCTTATTAGGGTAGGCTCCGAGCCCCTCGTATAGTGAGCTGTTGATAATGCCAGTATAGCCAAGTGACTTAAGTTTCAACGGAATAAAACTTAACGTAGTTCGGAAACTCATTTCCTGAAGTTATCGAACCAATAACACTAACGAATGATTAAAAGTAACTGAGAAACCGGCCATAAATACCTCTACTTGTATTCGCTTTTAAATAAATCTATCGTATTATTAATTCTCTACACGCAGTAATTTTCATTTTCCATAACTGTTTGAAATGAATTTCTTTAGAAATTACATTAAATTACTAAACGAGTTTGCACGCGTATCTTTAGATCGCTTTTATACAATTTTCGTGAAAGTAAATCTGCATAGTAAAGGCTTATTTATTAAATAAAATGAAAATTTACATAGAACGCACGTTTTGTAATAAAAAAAATAATTAATGACTCGTAAAAACGGTCAGCTAACTAATAAAAGGAGAATAATTGCAGACGCATACCTTTCAGGAAACTATCGGACAACTCTAGTGCGATTGTCGATTGTTTCGCAACCAATTTAACTGTTTAGTTGCACAGCTAATAATCGAGTAGTGTGTGCATCTCCATTTAAGCTCACAGGAATCAAAGCTAGACTATTTGTGCGATAGTTTAGTTGCAGGTGTACGCACGCTCTTACTGTTGACTTTTGTTCGACTAATAATTTTGGTATTGGAACTAACAGTAAGGGATTTTTCGACACTAACGGGGTGTAGGTGGGCTGTCATAGTTGGACTTGTGACCACCGTGTCAGAATCAATGTCTATAGATTAAAATCACAAACAGAAGACTATCTAGATTACATATATAGTATAGATGGAAGTTGATGATTAAACGTGAAATCGAAACTGCAAATATTAGATTTAATTGCCGTTGTTTTTTCGAAAACAAAAATACATATTGATTTTTTAATTAAATTGTACAAAATTATGATTCTTTATGCTTATTTTTTTTCAATAGCCGCAATCAAGTAAACCAAATTTTATCACAAACCAGTGTACATCATAATATGTAAATTCTAAGGTGAATTCGTTTGTACGTTCGCTTCGTATAATGAAGATACGTTTGAAAATTCAAAGTTGATAGCTCGTTACGTTTGCAAATGTTGAAGTTCAGATTGAAGAAAAGTTTCAAATTATTGTTTTATATTTATTTACACATATGAAAGGTTTTTATATACTCGCAGTCACCCTGAGTCGTTATATCATAAAAAATAAATAATTAATAAACTAACTTTCGCCCGATAATCCGTCTACATTGAATGAAACAAAAACTAAAGGAAGTAGCCTAGGTATTCTTCCTGGATATCTTCAACATCTATGCCAAATTTCATCGAGATCCGTTCAGCAGTTTAGGCTACATACTCTAACAAACATCCATCTATCCATCTTAGCTTTCACATTTATAATATTACTAAAATATGTTGTGATTACTGACATCCTACATAACAAATTGTAGTTTAGGCTTTATTATTTTAGCATATATAAATAAATAGATATAACAATTTAATAGATGATAATAAGCGCTGATATAAATTTGGAGCCATGGAGTTCTATGGTAAGTTATTTTGCCTTTTGCTTGGTATTAGTATAGAAAATGCAAGTGAAATCGGAGAAGGGGTGAAAACGTCGGGGTGTAACATAACACTTTCGATATGGAGAAACGGTATTCATATATAAGAGCAATGTGTTTGTTTGTTTATTTTTCTAATATAAATAAGCAATTAGACCAAAGTATTACTTGTCATTCCGGTTTCTTGTCTCAGCCATGTCGAATATAACCAATATTGTTTATGGAAAATATATATTTTTAATTTTCATGAATTACATAAACCTTTTAATGCTATTATTCCGTATTGAAATATTTTGGAATTCAATGATTTCGATACGTCTATTTTTTTTTGTAAAGAGTCTAAAGAGACATCATTCAGAAAATTCATACATATCTAACACATAGCAAATAAAGAAATGATTTAAGTTTAACGGCACGTGGCCGTTATCACCATTTTCTGCGTCCATGACTGCCGAGCGAATGTGGGTAGGCGGGCGAGGAGAATTAAAATCACTTGTATAGAAGTTAACTCACAATAATTATATTGGCAAAATACAAGTGCTATTACAATCAGCAATTTTAATATTATAATAAAATAACGACACTCCGCAGAACACGTCTTGTCTTAGCGAGATGCAAATCGATTGTGTGTCGTTTTGCCCCCGCGCACAAAAGAGCTCAGCGTTGTGTCAGAGTGTAGAAACGTCAAATCACTCCTTTTTATAATGTCATTGTCAAATGTCGTTATGACGTTTCTTGACACTCTAAAAAAACACGGAAGCGCCGTCACGGCCGGACTGACATTCGCACGTCCTCGTGCGACAGCTCACACCCTGGGTGACCTGCCGAGAGAAAATACAACTGTAGTGCATGGCTAGGCCTGCTCGCCCATCCCTGACAAGTTACCAGTTATGTCACATGTTTAAAAAGATCTGGATCTTCATCCCCCACATAAACTACCAACACACTGGGCGGACAACTGACCTCATGCGCCCCTTCGACCAGCTCACCAAGCCACATGGTGAGATGGACGGACAACATGTCAGCGCCCCTTCCACCAGTCATGACCACCAAGGTCACCACCAAACCACACACTGCTGCTACAATTAACTGATCTGAAACATCGACCCACATAGGCCAGTTCCAGACCAATTCCTTGTCACTCAGCTCGCACCGAGAAGTCGTAGTCTGATCCCAGGCGTTGACCCGGTTTAGGCCAGCCCAGTTGATCAACTACACCATATACCACCAAGGAAAACATAGTCTGGTTATGGGCATCGACCCGGATTAAGCCAGCCCAATTAACCAACTATATAGCCTCCAACTGCCTAACCAACATCGTACTCTAGATCGAAGGTCAGCAGAAGAACAGGGTTTACACATTATGTTAGATATACTCACGATTTACTATTCTTCACGTTCAGAGGCAGAGAGGGTGTCAGAGTTGGCAGTCAAAGTGTGTGAACTAGATACCGACACTGTATCACTATCATCATCAGATTTTACCATTCCGTTCTCATGACTATGGTCTGCCGCCGTCTCGGCCTCTTCTGCATTATGAATTAAGGATGTAGCTACTCTACCAACCCACCGTAGCCCTCAGGCACTGCACGTAGGTTTTCATGGGCATATTTATAGGTTCGATTAGATCCATCAATGTCTCGCAGCTCATACCTATCATGATCTAATACCCGGACTATAGTAAAAGGACCTTTGAACTTTCGCTGTAGTTTAGTTTGGTTACGCTCACTACCTTTGATAAATACAAAGTCACCTACACTAAATGGTCTTACTTTTGCTCTACCCGGTTAAAGCGTTTTTTTCTTTCTTCCGCTGAAGCGGTCTTTTTGATATTTTCATAAGCGTTATGCCGAATAATGTCTAAATCTAAACGGGGCTCAGGTTCTGTGTCCACGGATATAGATGATATCCCTAATGATTGTGCTCGTACGCCGAACATTAGTTCCATAGGAGTATACTCCGTTACTCTCGACCTGGTGCTATTCATCGCAAGCTGAACTTCGGGGAGTTCGTCTCGCCACGTTTTGTTTGGGTCGTTTTCGACTATTGTGAGAAGGCATTTTAAGGTACGCATTATCCTTTCAACTTGGCCGTTGGCTCTGCTGGAGCCAGTGGCGATGAGGTGAAGCTCTATACCATGTTCACTACAAAACCGTTTGAAGTCTGCACTAATATAGCACCTACCCTGGTCCGCTATTATACGTTTCGGTGTTCCAAATAGGCAAACCGCTTTTTTGAGGCACTGGATTGCGCTTGCGGCATCGAGGGTAAGTGTGTATTCTAAGAGGACATATTTAGTGAACGCATCAATAATTACGGACGCATATTCCTTCCTATCGCTCTTACCGCTTAGTTTGCCCGTGATGTCTATATGTATTGTATGCCAAGGCGTGGACACTTTGGGTATTGGATGGAGTCGAACTTGTTGCGCCCCTGAACATCCCTTTGAAGCTTTGCATACTATACATGAATCTACAAACTTACGCACCTGCTTGGACTTTGTGGGAACCAGTACTGTTCATATATTTTGTTAAGTGTCTTATCTGCCCCGAGGTGCCTAATTTCTGAATGGATATGATTTATAAGTGTCCATGTTAGTGATCTAGGAACAATTGGTAACCACGAGCTGGTTCTATTGCGGTCAATTTTCCGGTACAATATGCCTTTCCGCACGTCATACGTGTGCGCAATTGCTTCCGGTAACTCGTTGTTTTCATGTTTCCTGATAAGGTCACATATTTCGCTATCACTTTTTTGCTCAACGGCCAGCCAGCCCTGACGCAATTCTATAAAGTGAACTTCTCTACTCCTCTTCCTTGAGTCATTTGGATCTTTAAATTTTTGCACATAAGGTAAAGGCTCTAAAATAGGATTTCTAGATAAGTAGTCAGCGTGGCTCATGCTAGTCCCCTGTTTATGGATTATATCAAAATCATACGCTTGTAAGAAAGCCCACCATCTATGAACGCGTGGAGTTAAATCGGTTTTTGATTTGGATGCTTTTAAAGAATTGCAGTCGGTGAAAACGGTGAAATGCTGGCCATACAAGTAATGCCTGAAGTTCTCGACCGCGCGAACGACCGCCAGAGTCTCTAACTCGTATGAGTGATACCTCGATTCCGCATCAGACGTACGACGGCTAAAGTAAGACACCACGTGAGGGGCACCATCTTTTCTCTGGATTAATATAGCCCCGTAGCCTTCAGAGCTCGCATCGGTGTGAAGCTCAATAGGGGAGTCTGGGTCAAATATTGTAACACCGGTTCTGATGTAAGTATATCAACAATCTTTTTGTGAATGTCGTTGTGAGCATCTGTCCATTTGATAGGCCCCTTTAGTTTCGTTAGCGGGTAAAGAGGTCCTACTAAACGGGTGAAATTTGGTATGAATCGTCTAAAGTAAGAAGCCAGGCCTAAAAATTGCCTAACATGAGTGGCTGTTTGGGAGTAGGAGCATCGACTAAAGCCTGTATCTTTCTAGGGTTTGGTGTTACTTCTCCAGCCTTTATGACATAGCCAAGGTAATCTATCTCCTTTTTCATGAATTTACATTTTTTGATGTTTAACGAAAAACCTGCACCAGAAAGGGCTTTCAAAGTTAGGTTGAGACGTTCTAACCCAGTTGTGACATCACTTGAATAGCACATGACGTCATCCATATAAGCCAATGCTACTTTGTCTTTTAACGGCCCAAGAGCTGTGTTGATGCACCTTTGATACACAGAAGCAGCATTTCGTAAACCAAACGGCATGGTCAAATATTCAAATTGGCCATCTGGTGTTACAAATGCCGTTCTCGCTACGCTATCCGGATCAACGGGTATTTGGTGGTAGCCCGATGCCATATCTAATGAGGAAAAATAGTACGCGCCGTGGAGTCGGTCAATTTGTTCGTCAATGCGAGGCAACGGATAATGCTCGGGACGCGTGTTGGCATTAAGTTCCCTATAGTCTACACACATCCTATCACTATTGTCGTGCTTTTTAACTATAGAATGGGGCTCGCAAAAGGAGAGTTACTTTTCCCGAATAACGTTCGCTTTTAGTAGAGATTCTATTTTTTTGTTGACTATTTCTTTTTCCGCAGGCGCTAACCTATAGGGATGCCTTTGCACTGTCTGTTTGGATCTATAGGATCTATCCGGAGAACGCCCGTTGTGACTCGACGCGTTGGTATATCATCGATGAAGAACTCGCTATATTGCTCTAATATTCTAATCAAAGCAGTTAGCATCACCTTGTAAATCCGTATCAATATTCGTAAAATCAAAACGACTAGATTTGTTGACTAAATTAACGTTTTCACGCCGAGAAAAAGTAATTTGGTCGTTACCGATATGCACTTGCACGTTCTCCTCTAATACAATCTCTACCTATTATTACCGGTTCCGCAATAGTGCCATCAGGTACTATGTGCAATAACACCGAGAGCGAAAGGCCTTGAACGTTGATGGAACTAATAACCTGAGAAACACATTCCACATCATGACTACCAATGCCCATCAGATACACTAATTCACTCTGTGCCGTACCAGGGAACTTATCGGCGTAGCTACTAGTTACTAATGAACAAGCAGATCCACTATCAAAAAGAAAGGAAACTGGCTCACCAGATGATGTAGTCAACGTGCTCCTCGATGCTTTGCGTTCACACACGTGGACCTCTTTGACCGCCGCTGCTCTGCTGCCGCCCGCTCGGTCTGGACACGCCGACGCCACGTGTCCTGGTCGTCCACACACGAAGCAGGTGATTGATCTGTCTGCGCCTCTGGATGTTTGATTGCGCGTCTTGTCTGAAGCAGCAGGCTCTTCTTTTCGCTTGCGACAGTCAATTGCTTTATGACCCGAAGTACCGCAACGGTGACACGTTCCCGCGAAGCGCATTTCATTAAATCGGGTCTTTTTTACATCCGGATCTTGGCTATCGATACCCTCATGTTTTCTTTTTAGTGAAATGTTATTAAGAATTCGCAAAAGTTGAGATCTTGTAGTCGGGTTATGAGAGTGGAGCTCACGGCGAATTATTCCGTCTTTTTGACATAAACTGAACGATACAAATCCCGTGGTAATGTCTTCAGGCATCTCCGTCCGTGGTATGCGTCCTATTATGTTCCATAAGCGTATGGCGCCTCACTTGCGGTTTCTTTAACTCCAACTTGAAAACGTAGGATTTCGTCGAAATATCTTGTGGCATCATAGGTTTGGCAAACTTTGCGAGCAATACTTCCTTTATTTGAGGCCATGTAGTTGTGATACTTGCAGTCGTGTTAAACAAGTAGCAGCCCGACCTTTGAGTGCGCGTGTAAGCAATAAGAGTAGGTCTGCACCTCCCAATTTGCGGGCGTTGATTACGATTTCGGTTACGTTGCACCAACCTTCGATATCTGCTTCCTCGTCGTCAGGGTTGAACTCAATCAGTTGGATAGGTGCGCTGGTTGCGCTTGCGCGGTTGTGATAAAGCCATCATTCGAGACAAAACAATTCCATGTGTGGCGGCAGGTTTTGTTCTGGTGCCGGCGTTGAAGATCTGGTGTGAGTATTCTCCTCAGGTGTAAGCCCTTCACATCCCACTTCTGATAACGGCACGTGGCCGTTATCACCATTTTCTGCGTCCATGACTGCCGAGCGAATGTGGGTAGGCGGGCGAGGAGAATTAAAATCACTTGTATAGAAGTTAACTCACAATAATTATATTGGCAAAATACAAGTGCTATTACAATCAGCAATTTTAATATTATAATAAAATAACGACACTCCGCAGACACGTCTTGTCTTAGTCTTAGCGAGATGCAAATCGATTGTGTGTCGTTTTGCCCCCGCGCACAAAAGAGCTCAGCGTTGTGTCAGAGTGTAGAAACGTCAAATCACTCCTTTTTATAATGTCATTGTCAAATGTCGTTATGACGTTTCTTGACACTCTAAAAAAAACACGGAAGCGCCGTCAAGTTCAATAAAAAATAAAATAAATATTATTCACGAGTGATGTCGCGTGAAACAGGCTAGTCAAATGGTGCTTGGAAATTATCCGGTAAGTATTAACGCTGTTCCACTGCTGATTTCTGGATCATTTAAATAGCGGATCAGATCCGAGCTCTTGACATTGATCTGTCAAACGTCAACGTATTCGCGTTGACAGTTTTTTTTTTACTTGTGACCAGTTAAAAAATAAATCTTTTTTTATCTTTGTATGTGGCCAGTAATAATACTGTTAGTGTATTTTATATAGTGAAGTGTGGAATATTATTTCAGAAGCGGTAAATATTTACAAGCTTATAATTAGCTAGCTGTCCCCCGCGACTTTATCCGTGCGAAAAAAAAACATAGTAGCCAATGTGTTCTACCAGACTATGATATGTTCTGGATCTATGCCAAATTTTAAGGAGATGATTCTTGCTAATATTATAAATGCGAAAGTTCGGATAGATGGATGGAAATTTGTTAAAGTTTGTAGCCGAAACTGCTCAACGGATTTCGATGCACATAGTCTACTAACTTTTGTTTTTTTTAATACCATGCGGACAGAGTCCTAGGTGAAATCTAGTTTTATGTATTACTAAAATAGGACAAAGACAGTTATCACTTTTAGGTTGTTGCATAAATTGAATTTCACAAAAACAAGAAAATCGTAGCCCATAAAACCATAAAACCAAACTTTCTATTAAAAACTGTAGTTATCTTATCTCGTAAATTTAATAGGAAACCTTTAAACACGTTTCAACAGAAATGATACACTAATTAGACTAATAATACATAGGAGGGAAATAGTTATGCGTGGGATAATAACCGTCAGTTTTCACTGCCACTGTCAATCTTTGCATACATATAATAATATTAGCTGTTGACCGCGACTCCGCCCGCGTAGTATCAAAAAATAGTATAAAATACTAGCTGTTCCCGTGCGACTTCATCCGCATAAAATTATGAAAATTTTATTTTCATGTTTACACGTGTCAAATTATCAATTGCAAATGTCAAAATGACATGACATGATGACAAACTATGGCAACCTTGCTTCCTTGATATCGGCAGCAACTTATGGTCTCTTTCCCACATTAGGGGTTTTATCCAAAATATTTACCCCCTAAGTTTAGTGGCTTAAAAATATATAGCCTAAAGCGTGACGTAAGAGTAGGGATTTTTATTAAAAAAAGAATTATTTAAAAATATGCTGTAATTGCTGACATCTTAGGCAACAAAGAAGTGTGTGTTTACGCTTTATTATAATAGTATAGAAATAGTATAGATAGATAGCTTCTCTCACTCACTTTTAAAGTAGCTTTTTATGGGTGAAAGAATTTTTGAAATCGGCTTAGTAGTTTTTGAGTTTCAATACACACAAAAATCCAAAAATATAATATATGTTTTCCTCTTATAACATTAGTATAGATTGGAGAGTCTGTGTTGCTAATAGCGAACAATTTTTAATTCAATCACATCTGTACCAAATTTCATCATAATTCGTTAAGTCAACATTAAATAGACCGATAACTACTTTATTTTTATCCTTCTTGAGTTTATTCTCACGGTAAAAAATATTAATTACAAAAATTATAAACTCTAGAAGTGCTTGGAGATGAAGTTTGTTATTGATAGAACTTGTCATTACAGGTTAACGACCTAAGTTTCAAACCGATACTAGGAACTGTTTTCATACTTTTAATTAAACTGCAAAGAGTTTAAACTTAACTAGAAGAGTAGAAGTACAAGATTAATATAAAAATATAAATGCCAAAGTTTAGATAGATGGATGTTTGGAGTTTGTAGCCTAAACTGCTTAACGAATCTCGATGAAATTTGACATAGATAGAGGATAGTTTGGAAGAACATAGGCTACTTACTTTTGTTTATTTTAGTTCCACACGGACAAAAACGCGGGCGAAAGCTAGTATCAAACATTCCAAACCTCATTAATCATACTAATATTATAAACATACTAATATTATAAATGTGAAAGTTTAGATAGATGAATGGATGGATGGATGTTTGTTAGAGTTTGTAGCCTAAACGGCTGAACGGATTTCGATGAAATTTGGTACAGATGTAGAGGATAGTCTGGAAGTACACATAGGCGACTCACTTTTGTTTTTTTAAATTCCACGCGGACGGAGTCGCGGGCGAAAGCTAGTATTGTAATTAAACTATTATAAATACTTAATTTCAGCCTTAAGATAAAATTTAAAAACAAAATGTTTGACACCAAAACTGTAATGTTACAATTTACTGTCTTGATATTCATATTAAAACAAGCAAAGACTATAGAAGAAGGATATCTAGGTCATGTAAAAGATGCTTGTTATATTAAAGGAGAAGCACTTTCTTGTATGAAATATAAAGCATTAAAAATAGCAACGAACACATTCTTCGGTGACATATACTCAAATGAAACTATCAGAGCAAGTAGAATGATCAGTTTCGTACCACTAGATGAAGAAACGATTAAAGAAGTAATAAAGAACGAGGAAGAAGAAGCATTGACGGAACCTAGAAGCTTAATGTCGGAATGGTCGGAGTTTACTAAATACTTGATGAAATTAGTGAAGGAATTCTTTAAGACTAAGGGATTGAAAGTTGATCTTCCAGAAGGTGCTAGAACGATTGAGGAAACAGATGACGATGGTAAGTATAACCTTATATATTGTTTTCTTCTTAATTTTTAATGAAAACAAGATGAGATTTCACCATTAACAAGTAAACCATTTGTAACATGAGCTGATAGAATTGTGAAAGAAAACCTCAAATTTAAAGGAAAACTGTTCAAACATATGAAAATTTTAGTAAGCTTTAGTACAGTCAATAACCGTAACAAGGAAGTAGTTGTATCGAGGAACTTTCCTCTTAGATATTTACACGACAAAAGAAGGCTCAAAATAACTATACATTGAACCCTGGTATATTCACCCGGGGTTCTTTGATAGTTCGTGTTTGTGACAATCTCTTACAATTATCACAATAAACAGGGCTAATGGATATAACGGTACACAGATTATTAACGAATATCAAAGATAAAGCGTATCAGAATAACTTCTGATGTCAATGAACCGTTTGATGATAAAATTAATAGTGACGGTAACTGGTATCACAAAAAAAGTATAAAAGAAAATATTCTGTACAATTATTATTAGACATTAGTTAAGTATTAGCTTTCTAGTTGTAAAAAATATTTAAATATTATAGATTTTATTTACATCTCCTAGAATGAAAAATCAATTTTGATCTCCATTTAATATTTGTATCAAATAGGAAAGATTGGTATTATTTTATTTATTGGAATAATTTAAAAACTACTGGGCCGATTTCAAAAAGTCTTTTATCATAAAAAAAACATACAGACGAATTGAGAACCTCCTCCTTTTTGAAGTCGGTTAAAAAGCTACGTTATCAGTGAGTAACATAGGCTACTTTTTTGCTTTTAAATTCTACGTGGACAAAATTGCGAGCAACAGCTAGTAGATAATAAAACACATTCTATATTCTAAAAAAACAATCGCAAATCGTAAACTGTTCCGTGTTATACTTTTTTAATATTGTGCACCCTTTTTATCATTTAGTAATTTACTCTTAAAAGTTTAGTATAGTGATTGTTTTAAAACACATTAAAAAAACACTGCTATTTTATAAAACAACAAATAATATAAACAAACCTAATTACGGAATAATTAACACAGTTTTGGTAAACCAAGAGAATTGTTTGCTTCCAACATTTATATGCAATAAGGATCGCCACAAATTGAGCTGTAACCCTATTATGTGGTCGAACGTGCAAATATTTAAAGCAGTTAAAGGTTATCTGTGATTTAAACGAATTTATCACAGTACATACGTTGTTTTACATTTAAAAATGTATAGTTAAATGATACTCTATGATATAGTAAATAGAAATCAAAATTGCATTTTTGTCTTACTAACTGGTAATTTATTCAATTTGGTAATTCAGGGAAAATAGTGATTCGCATTGAGCGTAAATGTGCTTACTGAGTATATAAAATGTTCTCCGTGTTACATTACACCGCGTAACCGGCTTTAGGTAGTTACATATGTAACTAGTGTTTTTATTTATAACTTAAATTAACCAAAATATGTCATTCACACTTCATATGTTTTGTAAAACAATGCCTGTTAATCTCAAAGCTTTCAAATTAAGAAGCAACGCAACGCTAAAACCAAACGATTTATCTTGTTTCACATCATTTGGCAAATTGTAAGAGACCGTACAAAGGACGAGATTAAAGTGAAAAGCATTTCGATAGATCTTTACATGTGTGTAATGTTACTAATACGCACATAATTATTTTATGTCATTTATTGAGTATAATAAAAAAAAACTATTTGAATATAAAAATTAATTTTAGCAATTCTGTTGATGTTAACATTTTGCTTTGTGTGTTTAAAAGCATTTTTTTCAATGCTAACTAAAAAGGATAAAACATGGCTTTCGAATATTATAAACTAGCTGTTCGCGTGCGGATTCACCGCGTGAAATTATAAAAACTGTATTTTATTGTTTACATTTGTCAAATTCTCAATTGCAAATGTCAAAATGACATGACGTGACATGACAACCCTTAGCAATCTTTCTTTCTTGATGTCGGCAGCAAATTATGGTCTCTTTCCCACATTAGGGTTTTTGTCCAAAATATTTACCCCCTAAGTTTAATGGCGTGAAAATATATAGCCTAAAGCATGACGTAAGTGTAGGGCTTTTTATTAAAAAAAGAATTATTCAAAAATATGCTATAATTGCTGACATCTTAGGCAACAAAGAAGTGTGTGTTTACGCTTTATTATAATAGTATAGATAGTATAGAAGTAAAGACTAGCTTTCGCCCGCGACTCCGTCCGCGTGGAATTTAAAAGAAACAAAAGTGAGTAGCCTAAGTGTTCTACCAGATTATCCTCTACCTCTACCTCTCTACGGTTCATCAGTTTAGGCTACAAACTCTAACAAACATTCATACATCCATCAACATAAACTTTCAAATTTGTAATATTAGTATGAATAACTCATACAAAACATCATCATCAACTTGCCCTTATCCCTTACGGAGGGTCTCACAGTATGTGCTGCTCTTCCATACATTTCTATCAGCCGTCATATCTGAATCCACTCCCTTCTTAAGCACACAATCCATCGGTCTTCCTCTTCCTTTGTAGCCATCCACATTCATTCTTAACACTTTCTGGTTTATGTCCCCATTGTCTCGTCATAACTTATACAAAACAATTCGTGTCAATTTACTATCGCTCCAATAAACTACGACCTGTAAAGTAAACAACTCTAAATTAGACCATGAAATAAATAATGGATTAAGAATATTCCGTGTCAATAAATCTGTTACAAGAATTATCTGGCTTTAAATTGAAGCGTGAGACTCGAATCAAATAACCGACTCGGAGTTTGTAAAGGAAGGTGGGACTAATTTGACTTTAATGATGCTAGACTTGCTTCGAAATAATTGGGACTTGAAATTAGTAGGTCGGCAAAACTTAAGAACACACGACAGCGTATTACGTTTGAATAAGTCATCTTAAGTAGTAATTAGTGAAAAGTTTGTTTTGTTAAATGTCTCATGTTTTGTCTTTGATATGAATAAGTGCAATTTAATTCTAAAAGCGTATTAAAATAACCCAATTAAAAAAAATATCGATTCGTTTCGACTATTGGAAATATTTTGTTAAACATTTCTTTCTGATATGTGATGAATAGCAGAAAAAATATGCTATTTTTAACTAAATTTTTGTCATAAACTGTTCCACAGATTTGCTTAAAATAACTAAGATTAAACTAAACTAAAAACTAATTAAATTTTAACAAAAAATAAACTAAATCATTGTAAGGAAAATTAAACTTAACCACACTAACATCCAACTAAATAAAAATGCGTGGACAAACTCACAATAGGTTGTAATAAAAAAAACTAAAATCACTCGAAAACTACTACTACTTAAACTAAATTAAACTAACTCAACGTATAAACATTTCAGCTCGAGGTAAAAAGAAGAAGCTGGCAGTGATGGTACCTCTGCTCAATCTCCTTGCAACATTGAAGACCAAGATGCTGCTTATACCAATTCTATTAGCTGTACTGTTGATAAAGAAATTACTTTTAGTTGCAGCGCTATTAGTTCCGAGTCTGCTTAGTACACTAAAATCGTGCAAGGTAAATATCTTATCAATAAGAAAATAAAGAAATAAACGACTGTCAAAATACTTCGACCTCTCAAAGACATCCATCAAGTAAAAGTATTTGACATACGAAAGGAGTTAGAGAATACAGATGCCAGTAAATTACCAGTTCAGTAATACTTAATCCCTTCCTTAATTCGCATATCCGTAACTACACAAAGCTAAATATCATGCTACCTACTAGCATGCAAGAGGATACATATGCCAGTAGCTGGCATGAGCGGGTAATTTGCATGCAAGTGAGCCAGCTACTCGTACTCCCTAATACACATGGTATTCACATTAGGTCACGTAATTATATTTTATTACAACTTATTTAGTGGTGCATAAACCAGCGCTGTTTCATAATCTTACTTCTTACTAATATTATAAATGTGAACGTTTAGATGGATGGATGGATTGATGGATGGAGGATGGATGGATGGATGTTTGTTAGAGTCTGTGGCCTAAACGCCTGAAATTCAATGAATTCAATAATTTTCAATGAAATTTGGCATAGATGTAGAAGATAGTCTGGAAGAACACATAGGCTATTCACTTTTGTTTTTTTCAATTCCACGCGAACGGAGTCGCGAGCGACAGCTAGTAGTCAAATAAAATCAAGAAAAGCGCTTACTCGTTTGTTCCTTTATTAACTTTACCATTTAGTCTTAAATTTGAAGAAAACTAATGTACGTAATATGTTAAATACGGGCTCTATTTGAACTTCGTTTTACTTTAAAAGTCGACCCTTATCTTTTCTATTCCAGCCGTCTTTGTTTAACGCTTTTAGTAAAATCTCCCAAACTGACAAGCGAACTTAGCTTGAAGGTTATATTCCTTTATTTTATATATTAACTTTATATTCCAAGTTAATCACTGCTTATTCATAATTAAAACTATGGCTTTAATATGCTTACATAAAAGTATGATAAACCTTCAGCACATTTATTAAGATAACAACGCACAAGGGGAAATATCCTCTCATCCATTGATTAAAGATAGGCAACGCTTCTGCATTTACGAATATCTATAGACAGCAGTGATTTCGTTATTTCGGCGAATTTAAATGGTCTTGCTAATTTACTAACTCATGACATACTAGCTTTCGCTCGCAATACCACCCGTGTTGAATTAAAAAACAAAGGTAAAAAGCCAATGCATTCCTCCAGACTATCTTCTACATCGAGATCCACACAGCAGTTTAAGCTATCCATCTGAACTGTCGCATTTGTAAGTAAGATTAAAGGGCCCTTTGTATTTCAGCATCATCACCCCATGACACACTACTCGTCTTACCTCGACGGTGGTTCATCAGATTTCAACACAGACTACGGGAGTAGCTACGCGTATTCATCTGGCGGTGGTTACGGCAAAGATTATGCATCTAACAGAGCGTATTTGTTGCCTAAACATAGACCTACGCCAGCGCCTATGTATATAACAGCACCTGGAACTACCGCCTAATATTCTTTGAAATATTTGATCCATATAGTAGTATTAAGAATATTTATTTAATTTTTAAAATATGCATGTATGTTTGTTGAAAATAATGAAATTTAATTTATTTGCTTTAATTTAATTTAGTTTTACCATTTTATTTATTAACATTTCTATCTAAGTAAAATTGTTAACTTTAAAATAAAAATCATTAAAATTGGACTGTTGCATTTTATTTCCGTCTTTTTTAAAGAATGACAACATTAATATTCTATTTTTATGTGAAGTCGTTTGCTTCGACTCGTTTGCTAAGAAATACAATCTAGAGAGGAAAAGTTTTCCAAGAAATTAATTTAAATAGAACCTGTTCAAAGAATAAGATTTTATCCCGTCGTGTCTTCATTAACAAAGAATGTATAAAAGTAAAACGATTTAATGTAAAAGAAAATTACAAAAACGAAAGATTTAAAAAAAAAATATCACTGTATTACAAATGCAAAAGTTTAAGATGGATGTTTATTAGAGTTTGTAGCCTAAACTGCTGAACGGATCTCGATGCAATTTGGCATAGAAGTAGAGTATAGTTTGAAAGAAGATAGGCTACTTTTTTTTATTCCACGCGAACGGAGTCGCAGGCGAAAGCTATAAAAATCATTTACAAAACCCTAATTATTCTGCGACGTGAATATGTCGGAAGAAGGGTGAACCGTAATAAATATTTTAATAGCCCGTGTGCGTATTAATATATTTCATTAATCCTGATCCACCCATATTGTGTTCAGAGCTGTTTATTAAAGTCCTATTTAATTAAATTTCCTATTAAATTGAAAATATGTAAATGACTTTTAAATATTCATAAGATTTAGAATTACCAAAATCTGCTTGAGGAATGTGAGCTATGAAAATCTGAAATGAATTACAAAATAGTGCGGCAAACATATTTGGCCCATCGGATAAAAGTGAGAAGTAGCCAGAATGCCCACCTGTCTCAATGCGTGTCACAAAATCCTTGTCGGACTATCTTATTAATATTATATGTAAATGTGAAAGTTTAGATGGCTGGATGGATGGATGGATGTTTGTTAGAATTTGTACCCTAAGCGGCTGAACGGATTTCGATGAAATTTGGTATCGATGTAGAGGATAGTCTGGAAGAACACATAGGAAACTCGCTTTTGTTTTTTTTAATTCCACGCGGACGGAGTCGCGGGCGAAAGCTCGTATTCTATACAATTAATATGAAGAGGAAAGGTTTGTATTTTTGTATGTATTGAAATAACTCAAAAACCACTGGACCGATTTTAAAATTTTGTTCACTGTTAGAAAGTTAATTTATCTGTGAATCACATAGGCTATATTTTTTAATTTCCCGCGGGCGAAGTCGCGAGCAACAGCTAGTATTACTTTGTCGGAAACACTAATTTAAAATTTTAATAAAAGATAACTGAAACTGTACAGTGTATGACTTACTTATGGTAATATGAAAAATAAGCAAAAAGGTTTTAATATTTACAAAACGTTTTCAAAGTATTCAAGTTCTAATCTAGGTCAATCCAGTTATATAGATAGAAAACTCTATTTCATTATTCGTGAGAAACACGCTCTGGATTCCTGTAAATAAACAACCTCGTCCTATTTAAGGGAAATAGGAAGTAACATTCGGAATAAAGTGTCCCCAATTTATGAGCATCATTGATGGAAAGAAATTTGTGTACCCGGAACGAAGTCAATAAGCAAACGGTTGACTTACCAAACGAAATGGCTTTTTTGTCATTTTTCCCCTACTTTTACTTATTTAATTTCATATTTATATTACTTTGTACATGTGTTAGAAGACACATTTTGACATTCGTGGCATAATTAATGACTTTCCCAGCTAGGTTCGGCCATTCCTTAGTGTTTTTCGTTCAATAACTTGATGAAAAGCATATCGAACTATGTATCTTGAGTTTTACAACGTTGAAACTTAGGTCAACCAATACCAATGAATCACAAGGTAATGATAAAATAAATGGGAACTTCAGAAACCAAGCATTAGTGTTTAATTTTTGAAAAGTGTGCCATTGTAACCGGCCACCTGAATCCGCCAAAATGACGAAGCGACCGCTGCCCATAGACATCCGCAATTGCAGATGCGTTGCCTACCCTTATCCGAAGGAGGAGAAGACGCACATAAAGAGGACACGTCCCCTTCCTATGCATCTCCTCTACAGTCAAATCCACTTCCCCGTCCCATCCTCTCCTTATAAGAAAAGGGTGGTAAAGAGAAAGGGATTTAAATTTGGCCTCCGGCACCACACTCATCAGACAAAACACGGAATTGCTTCCATTTCACGCCTGTCTTCTGTGTGGTCGTGGTATTACACCGGAAGTGCCGGCCCATTCGTGCTAAGATGTTAAAGCGGGCACTACCACTCCAGCCACCACCTGTACGATCTTGGCTTCTAAGATGCCTAAAACACTTGTGCAAAAATTGTTGATACGTATTTTATTGTAGTTTTCCTAACTGTAAATAGGAACATTATTTTATACGTCATATAATTTGGAAACAAAGACGTTTTATCATCTCCTAGGTTTTAACAATGATGTGTACCGCAATAAAACCGTCTCCGGATGTAGGCAGTAAAATATTTTTACTGCTCTTTGCTGAGTAAAATAAATTTCTTGTTCGCAATGTCCGGTCTTTAAGCATCGAATTCTCTCTGTGGTATTACTGGTATCTTTCGTTTTTCATGTTTTAATTTCATTTCATCTATACTTCTACACTAATATTATAAACAGGATAGACTTTTTTGTATGTATTGTAATTTCGCAAAAACTACTCGGTCGAATTCTTTGACCATTATAAAGCTACGTTATCTGTGAGTAACATAGGCTATGCTTATTTTTTAACTAGCTTCCGCTCGCGACTCCGTCCGCGTGGTATGAATAAAACAAAAGAGAGCAGCATATGTGTTCTTCCAGATTATCCTCTAGATCTATGCCAAATTTCATCCAGATCCGTTCAGCCCTTTAGGATACAAACTCTAACAAACATCCATCCATCCAAACTTTCGCATTTATAATATTAGTAAGATTTTAAACGAGCGAAGTCGCAAGCAACAGCTAGTATACCAATACAAGTATGGCGTATCAAGATGGAAGATAGATATCGGAAAATCATAACAGTCTTCGTTTGTAGATTTTGAGTGTGTTAGTTTATTTGTTTCTATACTAAATAATTACATTGTGATTTAATATAAAAGATTTTCTGTGGGTTTGCATTATCAGAATTAAAATTTTATAACTTGACCAGGAATTTTAAAAACCTTTTCTTATTACCGACATAAAAATGGAACTTTAGAAAGACCCTTTTTATTAAAAGTGACATATTTGTCACAGTAGATACTTCATCGAAATTTAACATTGTAAGTGGCATAAAATATTTATTAGAAAGTGGTGTAATAGAGAAGGCAATTGAACCATTTTTTTTACCCGAGGGGAATGCATCTTACGCATACTCCGCGTCCAGGGGGGACGTGGTAGTTATGTGGGACTCTCCCCCCATAATGGGGGGCATACCCAATAAACCACTCGGTTCCTCCAACGCCTTAAGCCGAGGCTGCGGGCACGCTTTCGCTTACGTCCGCGGCCCCGGCTTGAAGGCAATTGAACCAAGCGCAAGGCAGGTTTTTCATATTTTTGGCCATTTCATAATTTCCATTTCTACGGATGGATGTGTGTTTGTTTGAGTTTACCGCCTAAACTACTGAAAAATCTTGATGAAATTTGGCATAGATGTAGAGGATAGTCTGAAAGAAAAAACAGACTACTATTTTTTTTTAACTCTGCGAGAACGTAGTCGTGAACGACAGCTCGTTTAGTAATAAGCTGAATTCACATAGACTGATAATTTCTTTATTCTTTGATCATCAGACAGTTCAATCGATGTCATGGGCAACAGACTGTTAAATGAGTACTAAAGTTTTTTTTTTAATAAAGTGAAAATATGCTTTGAATTTGTACAGCCAGTTTCTTTTGCTTTTCACTGAAGTGTTTTATTGATTTACTTTTATATTAACTTCAACAGAAATATTGTAATTTTGTGGAACATTCAAATTAACTTCTTGGAATTAAAGATAAATTGGTGGCGATAAATATACTGTACTCAAGATAGTTTAGTATTAAATTTAGTTATGTTTATTTAATTAAAAGTGTTCAAACATGTACGAAGACTAAAAGAATTTGGGCCTGTCCCACCACTGGCTGATAGAGGCTCAGATAGCTTAAAAATGACGTCACTGTCAGATAAGGTAACAGAATCCGATATTTCCATCACGTATTTTACACGTTGGATTACTATCAGACAATTTACAATTTGTTGGGACAGGCTTAGTAATAATAAGTAATAAATAACTATAGTCATCATCACCAGCTCACTATACGTCCCAACCGAGGGGCTCGGAGCCTACCTTAAAGTTAGGGTGACTAGGCCATATAGTCAACCACGCTGGCCAAGTGCGGGTTGGTTGAGTACACACATATCTTTGAATTTCTTTGCCGATATGTGCAGGTTGCATCACGATGTTTTCCTTCACCGTAAGAACGTCGGGTAAATTATGTACATATGAAAATCTGAAAAATCGAAAATCACATTGGTACATGGCGGCGGGATTCGAACCCAAAACCTGTAGATTACAAGTCAAGTGCTTAAACCACTGAGCCACCGACGCTCTCTAATAACTATGGTAATCTGTTGAAATCATATTTCCTGTTCAATACATTATAGGAGCACATCTGACATCGTATAATAAACGGTCTCTACGTCGAAAGTGACGTTAGGAAGTTGAAAGCATTATTCTACAGTGATATATCGAGCAAATCCAATATGTCATGTTAGTTCTTTGTTAGCTTCGTTCGATCGTTTTTTACTACTACATAAAAATAACTACAAACTCTTCAAAACGACTAAAGCCAGCTACACATCTTGAACTCTACAGCCGGACTGTGCAGTTAAATCGTATACTTGGTGTTGGCGATGTAATAAGCCTCTTTGATGCATGTTTACTTTTTTTAATTTTTTCAACATTAGAATATTAGTTTTAAATTTTATTCTTTTTTTAAAAAATCTTTCATTTATTTTGATTTAAAGTCTGTGAAGAATATAGAAATAAAATACTTGTAATACGTAATTTTTTATTCATAGTAAATATCTTTTCTGTCAATATGATGGTTTTCATTGTGAATTACGTTCTCTGAATGTTTGTTGCTCCAATCTTGATATGGATCCGAGTCAGTGAATACCTCCAAAGTCACCTCTTTCTGTTGTGCAAAATATGTTAATAAATTAATTAATAATGAGAGTGTGATCACACCTTTGACTAAACTATCCCACAACTGATTAGTCTCGATTTGATTCCTATGAGCTTATACAGTGCGCCCACTACTCGATTTTTAGTTGTGCAACTAAACAGTTGAATTGGCTGCGAAACAATCGACAATCGACAAATCACAACAGTTGTGTGCTTGTCGATTTTCGAAGGTGTGCGCCCGCTCTTAGTATGGTCAACGACTAAGTATTGTAGATGCGTTGCCAACCTTACTATTTATGTCTAAACTACCACATAAAAGCTTTTGTTTCTTTCGATCGCCATCAAGCTAGATTCAACGGATGAGCTGTGTCATTTTAGTCAAAATCATCAAATTTACTACCCTTATCCTTCTTTATTATTTTCAAGCAAATTTGCAACTATAATATTAGGTGCTTTAAGTTGTTAACAAATTGATTAAAATGATTTCCACTACGTGATCTTTTGCAAGCCAAATATATATATTTTTTAAGTTATACGGATAACTAGCTTTTGCCTGCGCCTCCATCCGCGACGAATTAAAACAAATGGGATATATTTTCTTCCGGAGTTTGCTCTACATCTATGCCAAATTTCATGGAAATCCGTTCAGCAGTTAAGGCTGCAAGCTCTAACAAACATCCATCTTAACTTTCACATTTATAATATTAGTATGATAGGGTTGGGGGTTGATTAAAATAATTTTGTTAGTGATTAATTCGTTTAATCAAAAATACATGTTCGTTAGTACATTTTTAGTAAATTATGTAACAATATAAATTAATATGTTTTACTTAGCCATTTGTTAAATGCAAAATAGCAATACAAGTTAGAGCAACTTAGTTTTTAAATAATAAATAAATAAATTATTATTTACATATCCACCACGTAATTTTCGATTGACAAGTAACTATAAAAATTGCCAATTCTGATAGAATCGTAACTCTATATGTCAAATGTCAAACGGAAACAAACAGTTTCATCAATAGTTTGAGGTAAAACCATAAACCACTCGCCACAATCTCCGATCAGGTCTCAAACACCCAATTGTTTAGTCCTTTTTGTTGATAGCCTGGAAAGTGTTCGCACATTTAATTCGTTTAATCAAAAATACATGTTCGTTAGTACATTTTTAGTAAATTATGTAACAATATAAATTAATATGTTTTACTTAGCCATTTGTTAAATGCAAAATAGCAATACAAGTTAGAGCAACTTAGTTTTAAATAATAAATAAATAAATTATTATTTACATATCCACCACGTAATTTTCGATTGACAAGTAACTATAATAATTGCCAATTCTGATAGAATCGTAACTCTATATGTCAAATGTCAAACGGAAACAAACAGTTTCATCAATAGTTTGAGGTAAAACCATAAACCACTCGCCACAATCTCCGATCAGGTCTCAAACACCCAATTGTTTAGTCCTTTTTGTTGATAGCCTGGAAAACGTTCGCACATTTAATTCGTTTAATCAAAAATACATGTTCGTTAGTACATTTTTAGTAAATTATGTAACAATATAAATTAATATGTTTTACTTAGCCATTTGTTAAATGCAAAATAGCAATACAAGTTAGAGCAACTTAGTTTTAAATAATAAATAAATAAATTATTATTTACATATCCACCACGTAATTTTCGATTGACAAGTAACTATAATAATTGCCAATTCTGATAGAATCGTAACTCTATATGTCAAATGTCAAACGGAAACAAACAGTTTCATCAATAGTTTGAGGTAAAACCATAAACCACTCGCCACAATCTCCGATCAGGTCTCAAACACCCAATTGTTTAGTCCTTTTTGTTGATAGCCTGGAAAACGTTCGCACATTTAATTCGTTTAATCAAAAATACATGTTCGTTAGTACATTTTTAGTAAATTATGTAACAATATAAATTAATATGTTTTACTTAGCCATTTGTTAAATGCAAAATAGCAATACAAGTTAGAGCAACTTAGTTTTAAATAATAAATAAATAAATTATTATTTACATATCCACCACGTAATTTTCGATTGACAAGTAACTATAATAATTGCCAATTCTGATAGAATCGTAACTCTATATGTCAAATGTCAAACGGAAACAAACAGTTTCATCAATAGTTTGAGGTAAAACCATAAACCACTCGCCACAATCTCCGATCAGGTCTCAAACACCCAATTGTTTAGTCCTTTTTGTTGATAGCCTGGAAAACGTTCGCACATTTAATTCGTTTAATCAAAAATACATGTTCGTTAGTACATTTTTAGTAAATTATGTAACAATATAAATTAATATGTTTTACTTAGCCATTTGTTAAATGCAAAATAGCAATACAAGTTAGAGCAACTTAGTTTTAAATAATAAATAAATAAATAAATAAATTATTATTTACATATCCACCACGTAATTTTCGATTGACAAGTAACTATAATAATTGCCAATTCTGATAGAATCGTAACTCTATATGTCAAATGTCAAACGGAAACAAACAGTTTCATCAATAGTTTGAGGTAAAACCATAAACCACTCGCCACAATCTCCGATCAGGTCTCAAACACCCAATTGTTTAGTCCTTTTTGTTGATAGCCTGGAAAACGTTCGCACATTTAATTCGTTTAATCAAAAATACATGTTCGTTAGTACATTTTTAGTAAATTATGTAACAATATAAATTAATATGTTTTACTTAGCCATTTGTTAAATGCAAAATAGCAATACAAGTTAGAGCAACTTAGTTTTAAATAATAAATAAATAAATTATTATTTACATATCCACCACGTAATTTTCGATTGACAAGTAACTATAATAATTGCCAATTCTGATAGAATCGTAACTCTATATGTCAAATGTCAAACGGAAACAAACAGTTTCATCAATAGTTTGAGGTAAAACCATAAACCACTCGCCACAATCTCCGATCAGGTCTCAAACACCCAATTGTTTAGTCCTTTTTGTTGATAGCCTGGAAAACGTTCGCACATTTAATTCGTTTAATCAAAAATACATGTTCGTTAGTACATTTTTAGTAAATTATGTAACAATATAAATTAATATGTTTTACTTAGCCATTTGTTAAATGCAAAATAGCAATACAAGTTAGAGCAACTTAGTTTTAAATAATAATATTTAACCTGTATTTTTTGTGAATGTTATAATTTATCTCGGAGGTGTTTTTAATATAATTTATGAATCATAATTCACGTCTAGATGTTACAAATGAACGGGAATTTTTAAGTTTCATTTCAAATTACCTTGTTATTTAGTTGTGATTTACGACAAGAAAAAACAGTTTACTATTATACTTTATCAGAACAAGTAATAAAACGTTTTTTATTATCCATCAGTTATAATAAATAATTCATGCAAATACGACTACATCTAATCGATCACCTGTGGAGAGAATAATTTCTTGAGTCCAATGATTGTTGCTAAGAGAAGAGCTATCTTGGAGACTAGAAGGGCCTTTCCGACCATTAAATACAGGCCTTTAAATGTCAAGGCCCCGAGTAGACCAAACTTCATAGCTGCTGCAGCCAAGAATGGACCCATGTTCTTATTTCTGGCTCTTCCAGTTTCAATTGTTTTTGGTGCTTTCATTGAAACCCCTATATAAAATGTAAACATTAGCGTGGGTTTCGATTATAGAAACACTTGTATTCATTTATATTGTCATCCTTTTTTTACTATTTGTAAAAACAGAGACCACAATATTGGCCATTTCAAGTACTACCATAGTGAAACAATACTATTACTTTTACAATCAATATTTTTGTGTGTTAAATTATAAGGTGGACTAACTTTGTAGCTTCGTTAAAAACAGTGGACTTTAATCTAGTAATTAAATTAATAATAATATTTAACCTGTATTTTTTGTGAATGTTATAATTTATCTCGGAGGTGTTTTTAATATAATTTATGAATCATAATTCACGTCTAGATGTTACAAATGAACGGGAATTTTTAAGTTTCATTTCAAATTACCTTGTTATTTAGTTGTGATTTACGACAAGAAAAAACAATAAAAGTGTCCCTAAAATTTATGATTCAATTATATATTAAGTAAAGTTTTATACAAGATTTATAATACTATCGTTTTTCAATTTGATTGTGCGAATTGAATTTCAAATTATAACAAGGGAGGTGACATCTTAATAAAATTAAGGGCCTGTCTCACCAAATTGTCAATTGTCTGATAACAATCCAACGTGTAAAAAATGTGATGAAAATATCGGATTTTTTTACCTTATCTGACAGTGACGTCATTTTTAAGCTATCTGAGCCTCTATCAGGCAGTGGTGGAACAAGCCCTAAATGACGAATACATTTTACTAGCTTTCGCCCGCGACTTCGTGCGCGTGGTATTAAAAAAAAGTGAGTAGCATTTGCATCTTTCCAGGCTCTACATCTATGCTAAATTTCATCGAGATCCATTCAGCAGTTTAGGCTACAAACTAACACACATCTATCCATATAAACTTTCGCGTTTATAATATTAGTAAGATTGTTAACTCACCTACACCAAAGCTTCCGTCTTTCTCTTGTTTACCAGAAATAACAACATCAGCATTATCAAGCAGCCTGTACCGCAAAGACCGTGTAGTCGCGAAGTTCCATAATTTATCAATGATAATCTCTTGCGCTTTATCTTCTAAAGATTTACCAGCTCGTGCTAATGATTCAGACTTTATTGGCATTTTAGCTGCTGCGCCGTTGCTAGAAATTATAATGGATTTCATGAATAAACATTCGAAAAATTCACTGGTTTTTTCCATCATCTCTCTGGCTTCATCCCACTTGGGTCCACATTCGAGGTCAGTCGTAATGTTTTGGCCTCATTTTCACTGCCCATCTTTCAACAATCATTGTTAAAAACAACTGTTTGAAATCAAACAAATGTTAGATCAAAACTGAATTTACTTTACTAGATGATCAGAGGTAAATTAATCTTCGAAAAATACATCAATGTATTAATTGTCCACTGGTAACCATCACTGATCATATTTCAACTAATAAATTTAAAATGTAAATAAGGATAAGATTTCTCGTGAACTTTATTCTACTTGCATTAGCAATCTCACCCTAATTATTTATAGATTTTATAAATATCTCATGCCTAAGAGCAGGCGCACATTTTTGACTAAACTATCACACTACTGTTGTGCGATTGTCGATTGTTTTGAAGCCCATTCAAGTTTAGTTGCACAATTAAAAATCGAGTAGTGTGCGCACCTCCATATAAGCTCATAGAAATCTATGCGCGACTAAACAGTTGGATAGTTTAGTCAAAGGTGTGCGCGCTAATAAATATTTCTGTGTAGTTTACCTTTCATCAACGATCATTATATCGTCTGTAAGTTGGACCGTGGCAGTCTTCAGAATTTTGTCCGCGTACCCGACGAACTCTGCAGCGAGACACGACGAGATTTCCCGCGCGACGCATTTATTGTTTAAGCTACGTTTCACCGATTCTTCTGATCTTATCTGGAACAAAGACAGGAATCTATCAATTTTCTATAAGAATGTTAGAAATTCAATAAACATCTCCGAGGATATGAACGGGAGAAACATGAAATATGATACTGGTAATTTATCATTGTTTGAATATTATACTCGTAGGTGAAGTTAGTAGTAAGAAGAAAGATGAATGTAAAAAAATATTGTAATTATCCATACTGATATAATAAAGCGTAAACACACACTACTTAGTGGCGTAGGATGTCGAGACGCTTTAGGCTATATATTTTCACGCTATTAAACTTAGGGGGAAGTAATATGAAAAAAAAAAAGTTCATGTGGGAAAGGGACCATAAACTACAAGCTACCAAGATTAAGGAAGCAAGGTTATTATGGTAATAATTGTGACATTTGCAATTGATAATTTGAGAAATAAAATAAAGTTTTTATAATTTGATGCGGATGAAGCCGCACGGAAACAGCTAATCAATAAAGACTCAAACTGTTTATTTTTTGTCCTTATATATCTAATAGAATGATTGTCATCAAAGAATTTCAAATCATTATAATCATCTTATTACAATTGTTCAGAATTGTGGGAACAGTGTTAACAGTACCAAACACTTTCAATACATTCATCATAAACACTTTCATAATCATCACAATATGGTATTGCAAAAAAGTACATGGGAAAGTAATCTTTATTGAAAGGGAATAAGAACCAATCAACGTAATATCAATGTTAAGGAGAAACTCGATTAAGGTAAAAAGGAACTGGTGTAGCTTCTGTACTTTTAAGGCGAAGCTGGAATTTAAATTAAGCCAATGACGCTTCTATTGACATCTATTGTTATGTCTCTCTTTTTTTAGGAAAAAAACAGAGACACAGGTATCATGGCATTCGGAACCCAGAACCATAATAGTCGTTGATTGCTTATTTTATTTTATCAAAAAAAAATTACATAACTGTTTCATTTTACACAAAATTGCAATACTTGTAAAATTACATCAGTTGTCTTTGTTTTCTCAAAGAGTATGACAGAGATAACTATAGTAATAGACAAAGATGAGTTTTCAGATCTGTTGACAGCAAAACTCAAATAATTATTGAAATAATATTTGCTTATTACTTTCGTCATTACTTCTACACGCTAATTACCAATGCCTTAAATGATTTTTTTAAGAGAAGGGGCAAAAGAATAGCATGAACTCGGTTTTTATCGATTTTCAGATGCATAGTCGACCTTTGAGAAGGTCATATTACTCTTAAAATGCAAGCATCGCCTTAACATAAAGCCAATAGCTCTGGGAATCGACAACGTCGCGCTAGTTTTCCACTTTCCCTGTATAATTCATACCTTGTATAGATTGACTGTGACCTTGTTACTTATTAGTAACTTAGAACACGTATTTAACATGTTATACATAATGCAGAAAACTTAGAAATAAATATTAAAGGTAACAATTAAAAACTTACGTTTCAAGAGTCTTTATAATATTATATTAATCTAGTATAGTCAAACAGTAAAAAAACAAAACTGAACACCGACTTCAAAATAAATTTCAAAGAAGAGATAATGTGGTAACAAAATCAGACGATTCATAAATATTCTAGAATTTCATAAACCTATTGAGAAAATGATCCAATGTTAGCGCGCGCACCTTTGACTAATCTATCGCACAACTGTTTAGTCGCGATTCGATTCCTATGAGCATAAGCAGTGCGCACACTACTCGATTTTTAGTTGTGCAACTACACTGTTGAATGGGCTGCGAAACAATCGACAACAGTTGTGGGATAGTTTAGTCGCAGCTGTGCGTCTGCTCTTACACTGCCATCCATTTGAAAACAAACATCACGGTCTATAAAACAAATGGATTGATAATACAATTAGCACTTGATATGAGAACCGTTTGAAAATATAGTACGCCAGAAGATAATCCGTTCAACCATCACATTTGTATTAGTACCCGTTTCCACTGGTAAAACAACTGAATAACGGTATACTTTACACGAAAAAATCAGTAATTTCTGAACAATTTCAATATTGACAACATTTGAAATTGTTTTAAATTGATGTTGTAATTCGAATTTTTGAACAACCCCAAATGGGTTCTTAGTGTCATGGCGGCAATGGTAGTGGTCATTAGATGTTCGAGTGATGAGAGATACAAAATCAATTGGTATAGTTAG
Organism: Papilio protenor; assembly: GCA_029286645.1. NCBI lineage: Eukaryota > Metazoa > Arthropoda > Insecta > Lepidoptera > Papilionidae > Papilio > Papilio protenor. The sequence continues at coordinate 197,039 of JAGSMZ010000010.1, read as the reverse complement.
GTGATGATGATGAAAGTAATGCATGTTCGATCTGATGTTTACTAATATTATAAATGCCAAAATTTGAATTTAAGGATTGAAGTTTGTTAGAAGGTACCTAGAGAACGGCACAATGGTCTTTCTAATTGGCATAGCTAAGGAACATATTGGAAGAACAGCTATGTTATTAATATAGTTTTTTTTTTTATTTTACCCTAATAGAATTTCGGATAAAGCTGGCTATTAATAATAATTCTATAGAATCCATTTCCAATATTAATAAGCGTAATTTTATCCCTTGATTTAATAGGAAGGAATCTGTTAAACCGATAATGAATGAGGCATTTCATTTAACGCAAAACAATATCACATAATAAAGAATTTGCCAATTATGTACAGTACACTCATCAATTATAATTAAAATATAATAATTCAAAAGATATTGCTTTACCATATGTATTCTATGCCAGAGTATTTTAAATTAAAAATAAAAGACTTCTTGAAATAAATCATGTTTTAACAAGCTTCTAAATTGAATACTTTTTATGAATGAAGTAGGATGTCAGCAATCACAGCATTAATTTAAATAATTCTTAATGTAATAAAAAACCCTAGATTAACAACACGCTATACTTTACGCTATTTATATTAAGAGGAAAATAAATTGGAAAAAAAACAATCAATAAAGGAACAAATTACAAACCAATAGCCGCAAAGGACCAAGGTTGCCATGGTTACTACAGCCAATGGCTAGTTCATTCGTTGTCTTGTAAAATGTTATGGATATGCCCTTGAACAACTAAATAGTTCACAAGTATTGTCCTACATTCTCATTGATGAAACAGAGACAATGTTTAGAACGTGCGAACACCTTTGATAAAACTATGGCAAAATCGTTTGGTTTCGCTTTGATTCCTATGACCTTATATGGAGGTGCGCACTCTACTCGATTTTTAGTTGAGCAACTAAACAGCTAAACGGACTGCAAAACAATTGACAATCGCACAACCGTTGCGCGATTGTCAATTGTTTTTGCTTGCAGTATATCGTTAATCATTTAAGGCATCATAAATCGTAGCTTCAACGGTCTCGTGCAGCAAGGCATGCGTAACGTTACACATCAATCAAAGATAACAGTTTCCACGACGTTTGTTTCATCGTGAAATTCTATAATTAATTACTATTGGTTTTTGTAAGAACCTAATTCAGGATAGTCTGTTTTATTTAGTAAAATAATATTAGAATGTAGGACAATTTTCTCATTTAATTTCTAACGCTATCTTATCATAGGGAAACATTACGTAGCAAGTTAAATAATTATTTGTACGAAAACTATTTTCAAAAATGATGTATATTTTCCAAGCGGTAATCTATAAGCCAATATTCAATTACAACTTAAGAAACACCTTAAAGCTATTCACAAATGTATCTCATATAAAAAAATAATTTAGATGAAAGATATTCTGTTTTAATGAAATTTGTTAACATTTTCATTTGAAATAAAACATTATAAGACATAAAACCAAATTTTGTGTAGTACTTCTTTATTTATTTATCGTTAAAAAACCAATAAAACTACGAGTAGTTTAACTAACTTAAGATCATAACTACAGCATCACAAACTATTCATCGGAAATATAAAATAAGTTGAAAAGAGTAACTTTGGCACCTCATAGGAGATGTAACTGTTTTCGTCCCCATCAAAAACTAATAAAACCAACCTCATTGTCGACCTCACTCGACCTCACGATTCCAATAAGTAAAATCGATATCAAAAACGCGCTCTTCATTTTAATCGATTAAAGTCTCTCACTTCACTGTCAGTTTGTCACTTATCTACACGGTTTCTACAACTGCACTTTACGTTGTAGAATAAATGCAGAAATGCAATGAATACAGTCTTATATCAAAACGCATCAATGAACATCGAGTGGGGTGGCATAAAATATGCCACACCTACGATATATGTACGTTTTAGTTTCTATAAAGTCTTTCTGATCTATATAAGAAAACTGGTAATTTCAAGTGTAAAGAAAATGTACCTAAATGCTTGTTAAACATACAGGAAATCTACTATATAATAAAAGACATGAATACAAAAAGCATTGCAACAGAATGTTAAAATATAACTAACATCTTTCGCGAATCCATCCGCGTGGAATTAAAAAAACAAAATGAAGTAGCCTATATGTTCTTCCAGACTATTCTCTATATCTTTGCCAAATTTCACCAAGATCCGTTCAGCAGTATCAGCTACAACCTTCGCATTTGTAATATTAGTAATTAGAAAGATTAGCTAAAAACTGTAACACTCATATGTTTATTCGATGTTAATGACTAATTTCGAGCCCTTCGGCGTTCTCTACCCATATTAATATCTCAAGTAAACAATTCAATTCAAAATGTCAAATTTAATATGACAATCTACACACTTTTTAGGTTATTACAGCGTTAACCGTCTCCTTCATCCTAAATTATTTCCAATCTTTTCTCCTTGAAGTTTTATTTTTTTTTTCGTTTTTAACTATGACGAAAACAAAAATAATTTTTCTTCGGTGAACATTTTGATTATGTTCACGATAAAGGACTTTGTTTATTTGTAATAGTAGTAAATGGTGAATAAAATTTTATGCTACCAATTACGTGATTTGGAAAACAAAATTATGTGACACTATGCAAATTGGATTTTATCTATAGACGTTTGTGTCGAACCAGTCTCTTTTATGCTCATCAAATTTTAAAAAAATGTGTTCGTTTCAAAATTAAAAGCAAATTCAAGATCAAACGAAATCTATTGAAATATTTTTAATTAAGTTACCCATTTCTTTTAATTGTTAAAATTTGTTTAATGTTTCAAAGTAAAGTTACATTGATTTGTATTTTTGTATGTATTAAAATAACTCAAAGACTGAACCGAATTTAAAAATTCTTTCTTCATTAAAAAGCTACGTAACAAGTGTATAACATGATTTTTTTTTAAATTTCACGCGAACGAAGTCGCGAGCAACATGCTTTTATTATAACTAGTGTTATAATAAAAGCAATGATTCCAACAGGCTTGACAGAAGCTAGATACGTAGTAATGCGCTTTGAGTATAGCAACACTTAAAGTGGAGTATTTGTTCAATAAATGTCACACAAGTTGGTATTAAAAGTGTTACGATTTAAAATAAAACAATGACGTAAGTAAGAGTATTGTTTATTTGTTTTTTAACATTGAGATAGCTAACTATACGTTTTTGTATTAAATTATCATACTAGGTAATATATATAATATAATATACTATATACTATATACTTTATACTTTATACTTTATACTTTATACTTTATACTTTATACTTACTAATATTATAAATGCGAAAGTTTAGATGGATGGATGGATGGATGGATGGATGTTTGTTAGAGTTTGTAGCCTAAACGGCTGAACGGAATTCGATGAAATTTGGCACAGACGTAGAGGATATGATGAGGATATAATTCCATGCGGACGGAGTCGCGGGCGAAAGCTAGTAATGTAATAAATACGAAATGTTTAGATGGATGTTTGTTAGAGTTCAGCTTAAACGGAAGAACTGATCTCAATGAAATTTGGTATAGATGTAGAGGACAGTCTGGAAGATCATATAGGTTACTTGCTTTCTTTAATTCCACACGGAGTCGCGGGCGAGAGCTATCAGACAAATAGATAAAACATTTCGACTATAATGTACAGTGTAATTATGTAGCAGTCTAGAATACTAATTTAGTAATAAAGATCATAACTTTCAGCTCTAAAACCACAACCAACTTGAGTCTCAGCATACATAACTTGAAACATTTATATATATTGTTTGAAATGTAACCTTACTACGATTAAATTCGAAAGTTTGGATGGATAGATAGATATTTATTAGAGTTTGTCTCGTAAACAGCAATACGGATCTCTTTGAAATTTGACTTAGATGTATCGGATAGTCTAGAAGAACACATAGACAACTCACTTTATTTTTTTTAATTCCGCGTGGACATTAAAGTTGCAGGCGAAAGCTAGGAAAATATGTTAATAAGGCGACTCAACTCTAAGTTTCAGTGTTTAATTTCATTCTAAATCATAATAAAAACATCATTTATCATCATCATCATCATCATCATCTCCCCTGTCTTATCCTACTCCCGTAGGGTCGGCGCACCGGGTTTTCGTCCTCCAAATAACTCTATCATCCGTGATATCAGTCATCACTCCCTTTTTGATCATGTCACCTTTAACGCAATCCATCTATATCTTTCTAGGTCTACCTCTACCGGTGTACCCCTCCACATTCATAACTAACGTCCTTCTTATTACATGCGATTCATCCCTTTTCATTACATACATTTCTCATCATATACTTAATATTATAAATGCGGAAGTCTAGATGGATGGATGTTTGTTAGAGTTTGTAGCCTAAACGGCTGAACGTATCTAGATGGAATTTGGCATAGATAAAGAGGATAGTCCGGAAGAACACACAGGCTACTTACTTTTGTTTTTTTAATTCCACGCGGACGGAGTCGCATTCAAAAGCTAGTATAAAATCATTACCTTATTATTCTTCATAACACATTTCGTATTTCGTTCGAACATTTAATAAATGTAAAAATAAACGAGAGTCAATACGTCTGCACTTGGAACATGAATAATTTAACGCCGTCACATTACAGCGGGGAAAATTGTTAAGAAAAAAATTACTTTCAAGCGAACGAGCTACTCTTAATGTGGAAAGTAACACGGCATTATTGTCACGCGAAATAACTGAATAAGATCGCATATATAGGAATATACATGAGGTTTAATATTTGCTTAATAAGACAATAAAAACATTATAAATATTTAAAAGTACGAATATAGACAGACACGATATTTTTTTTAATCTATGCTGATATTTTAAAGATGAATGATTTGTGTTTTGTATGATAAAGTCAACAACTAATTTACCGGTTTTAATAATTCCTTTACCATAAAAAGCTACGTTATAACTAATTCACAATTTTTCTTTAATAACTCTGCTGAATCAACTATTTTTCACATAAAGAAAGATTTTAAATAAATGTAGATAGTCACAATATTTATAATTATCTCTTCACGGAATACGATTATTCATGGAATTATCGGAATTTCCTATTTTCTGTTTTCAAGAAAATCCAAGACAAATAAGAGGATTTCTCTAAGAAAATATATTTATAAAACAACATCTATTTTAGTAGCGAATAAAAGACGAGCATTTCGCAGAGCAAAACGCCTACTAAAATTGAATAAGCAAAAATGTTTATCAGTTATTTTGCTGTTCTTTTTATATTTTTCTCGTAATAGTAACCTGAATTACATATTTTTCGTTGTAATCGTTTAAGTATCTGAATAGTTTATAGAAATATTATCTATATTATTAAATTAATCTTCACAGTTATGTATATTAAATTATTTGTTACGTGTATTCTTGTAAAATTAACATTTTTATTAAAATTAATTAAACAGGGTTAAATTTTATGAAAAGAGTTTAGAAACAGATTCTACATCTTATTAAAAGTTACAAGCGATACTGACTTTTTAATATTATAGAAACTTATAAGAAAAATCTTTGAAAAACTATCCCATAACATAAATATATTAAAAGCTGGAACAAAGGATTGTTAACTCTATTCCAATATGTTAAGGACTACTGTAACTGTATTTATAAAGTTGCATACTTATTATGCTTATTTTACTTTAAGTTAGTACGCTCAAAGTCGGAAAGCAATTTAGTAAAGTTAAGGGTTGCTGTTACGGAAGTAAAAGGGTTTCCTGAAATGCCTGTTTTGAATGGTTTAGAAGAAAGGTTCTGTTTATTTCCTTATAACTTTTGTTGTTAAAGATACGTTAGTAAGTTAGTAAAGTTAGTAAAAAGTCGTTTGCAAATATTGTTTTACTAGCTTTCGCCCGCAACTCCGTCCACGTGGAATTAAATAACCAGTAGCCTATGTGTTCTTCCAGACTCATCTACATCTATGGCAAATTTCATCTTGATCCGTTCAGTAGATTAGGCTACAAACAAACATCCATCCATCAACTTTCGCATTTACACGTTAGCAAAATTATTGACAAATTAGCAAACGAAAAGAGCAACATTTGTTCATCATTTGTTATCTAACTGTCAATACTAATATAATAAAGCGTAAACACGCACTACTTCGTGGCGTAGGATGTCAGCAATCACAGCATATTTTCGATTAATTCTTTCGTTAATATGAAACCCTACACTTAAGACACGCTTTAGGCTATATATTTTCACATTGTTAAAATTAGGGGGTTAATAAATTGAAAAAAAAAACCTTCATGCGGGGAAGGGACCATAAACTACAAGCTGTCAACATTAAGGAAGGAAGGTTATTATGGTAACGGTAATTTTGACATTTGCAATTGAGAATTTGACAAATGTAAACAATAAAATAAAGTTTTTCATATTTTTATGCGGATGAAGCCGCACGGGTACAGCTAGTATGATATAAAATCTCTCCAAAGATCCACGTATTGCGAATATAGCAACATTTAATATTATGAGATACATAACAAGTGAATTTGGCAACACAAAGACGCAGCCACTGGCACGAAAAAGCTTCTATCATAAATGAGGGAGGGATAATCCTACAGGACGAGATGGGTCATTAGAACAAAATACTTATCCTTATATGATTTTATATTTATTTATAGTTATTTTGACTATTTGTAAAGTTTATGTGAAGCGGTCAATTTGCTTTGTGCCCTTATTTGCCCGCCTTTATTTTTTTTTAACATAAATAAACCAGCGCTTGACCACGACTCCACCTAAGCTAAGAGAAGACGCGGCCGAAGGATAGAGCGCGCTAGGATAGGATATGATAGGATTTGCGAAGAATGAAAAAAAATGTAATACATAGCTTTCTTATACCAAAAGTATTTATGAAATCGATTTAGAAGTTTTTGAGTTTATTCATTACATACAAATATCTATATATAAGTAGTAGTAGTAGAAGTATTTTCTGCAATTATATGTGTAACAGCCGGATTTTGAAACGAATCTCAATTAGTTAGTGAATTTAATACTCTGTATTTAAATTTCAATATTTGTCTGTAGGCAATAAAAATAACTTTTTTACAACGACGTCCTTTTACGAATACTCGCAATTAAAATACTCTATTTGAAACTTAATTTATATTAATACTAGTTGTTCCCGTGCGGCTTCATCCGCATTAAATTATGTAAAGTTTATTTAATTGTTTACATTTGTCCAATTCTCAATTGCAAATGATATTGGCAGCAGCTTATGGTCCCTTTCCCATATTAGGATTTTTTTCCAATTTATTTACTACCTATGTTTAATAGCGTGAAAATATATAGCCTAAAGCGTGACGTAAGTGTAGGGTTTTTTTTTAAAAAGAAGAATTATTCAAAAATATGCTGTAATTGCTGACATCTTACGCCACAAAGAAGTGTGTGTTTACGCTTTATTATATTAGTTAGTATAGATTAATATGAAAAATGACAATTTTCTTGTAATATATTCAAAAACATCTACAAAAATCATTCGTTTTCTTAACTTTATTATAATTTGTATCAACTTTGATTAAAAAGTTTTATAATACGAGTATAATATGAAAAGTTTCGAAGTAGGAATTCGGCACACGTTTGAACTTTTTTTTCGCGTTTTTTTTCTTGATACATTTTTTTTTCTATAAATGAATGACTACCATTTACTAAGTCAATTTCAAAAATTCTTTCACAATTTGAAAGCTACATCTTACTAATATTATAAATGCGAAAGTTTAGATGGATGTGTGGAAGAACACATAGGCTACTCGATTTTAATCATTTATTTCCACGCGGACGAAGTCGCGGGCGAAAACTATAATAGTTAGTATATATTTTACGGGTATACGAAGTCGCGAGTAATAGCTAGTCGACAATAAAACAATAGTGATTTCTACATATAGTCGTCTAGCAACAATCCAGCAGTCGTTAGATACACTGGGCAAGGCTCGTAAAAATATTTTATGACGCCTTCGACTCGGCTTTATTGAATTGCGCATCAAAATAATGGAATGTTAAGGATCTTGCCTATTTGTATGATTTTATTACTAAGCTAGCTTATGTATTTTGATTATAAGTAGAGTTCTCAAGCTTGAGTACAGATTATATGTAGTACATTATTGTTTGCGCATTTTAGAGCACGCGCACACCTTTGACTAAATTATCGCTCAACTGTTTAGTCGCAATTTGATTCATGTTAGCTTATATGGAGACACACTACTCAATTTTTAGTTGTCCAACTAAACAGTTGAGGCTGCGAAACAATAGACAATCGCACAAATGTTGTGCAATAGTTTAGACAAAGGTGTGCGTCCGCTCAAGCGCCAACGATTTGATAGACGTCAAAATGTTGAAAGGAATTTGAAGTTCAGGCGTAGTTTAATCATTTAAGAGGCTGTTTCATATTTAAATGCCGTTTCAGTATTGGGCCGTTAGTGTCCCATAGTCAACGTAAATGAATGTTCATTTAATAAGACTTGAATCTTGCCAATTCGTATGTAAATTCTCATTAATTTCAAAATGTCGAGTTTATAAAGGCATACGTACAAACTTTGTCTATACCTTAATTTAAATGTTTATGAGCCAAAGTTACTAAGAAGTTGAAATTTCATAAAGTTGAAAACGATAAATGTGGAATTTAATTTTCTTTCAAAGCAGTTTTATCTGTTTTCCATTATTCGGTATTTCCATTATTCGGTATTTCCATATTTCGGTAAAGCCGAATCTCTAAAAATATTTACATAGTACGAGTATGTGGTCGTAGGAAAATATTAGTTCTATAAATTTTAGAGCGTATGGTAATTGAAAACTTGGAAATGTTTTTTCACAAAATGTGTCTTTAACATGTAACTGTCAATTGAAAGCTTGTCTTCTAATGTTATGTAAAATTTTTTAAATGTTTTTTTTTTTATAAAAAAACTAGCTGTTCGCGTGCGGATTCATCCGCGTGAAATTATAAAAACTTTATTTTATTGTTTACATTTATCAAATTATCAATAGCAAATGTCAAAATGACATGACATGACATGACAAACCTTAGCAATCTTTCTTTCTTGATGTTGGCAGCAACTTATGGTCTCTTTCCCAGATTAGGGTTTTTATCCAAAATATTTACCCCCTAAGTTTAATGGCGTGAAAATATATAGCCTCAAGCATGCCGTAAGTGTAGGGCTTTTTATTAAAAAAAGAATTATTCAAAAATATGCTGTAATTGCTGACATCTTAGGCAACAAAGAAGTGAGTGTTTACGCTTTATTATAATAGTATAGATAGATATTAGTAGATTTTGTTAATTTACTAATATTTCCTTTAACCATTCCAACTAAGCTGTAGGCTTGTGCTAGTATATGATTCATGACAATAGTCGAATGGCGGGATTCGAACCCTCGACCGCAAGATCGGTAGTACCCCAAACCATTAGGCTATTGGCGCTTAATATAATGATCTGATATGAAGAAAATTTATATTATAATCGTGTTAGTTAGTTACTATAATGTTTTATAGTAAATTTATTAAATTGCCTGTTGGAATGTTCTTGTTCTAAAATAGGAATCATACTTAATATTATAAATGCGTAAGTTTGGATGGATGGATGTTTATTAGAGTTTGTAGCCTAAACGGCTGAAAGGATTTCAACGAAATTTGGTATAGACGTAGAGGATAGTCAGGAAGAACACATAGCCTACTCACTTATGTTTTTTTTTTCATTCCACGGGAACGAATTCGCGAGCGATAACTTGTATTTCATAAAATAAAAGAATGTATAATTTCATATTTTATTTCTTTCAGTGCAGAATAAATAATCTTACAACATACCTTAAAAATAAAATAAATTAAACTAATATCAAAATAAATAAAGTCGACGGGCTCGCACTACGATCTCAGATTTAAACTACGAAGATTTACTTAGTATTTTATTTAGGGCGGGAGAGTCATACAATGCTTTAAGCTAACTTGACCGGTTTAAGTTAAGAATCAAGGAACTTCATATTTAAGAATAAGGTCGGCTAACTTAAAGCACTGCGACTGCTTAACAATAGCTTAAATGTCAGATTACCACGTCGCTCTCGTAAAACTGAAGGGACCAAGTTACCGACGTGGCAATCTGACATAGAGCGGTCACAAATTAAAGCCACTTGGTCCATTCTCTCCAAAGGTTACATCCAGATGTCCAATTTTGTTATTGATTAGTTGGCATGGCCATTGTAGGCATCGGCATTGTCGGGCCGTACATTTGTGGCATTGCGTACATTGGCATCGACATCGACGCTGAATTGCTTAGCGGCGGGATTTCTGGTAAGCCAAATACGATTCTGAAGTAGCGCGCGAGGTTCCATAAAACATTGGACGTCCCCGGTACCCTGCATAATACAATCATTATTATACAACGAAAATTCTCTTTGCAAATATAACTTGCGAATCTCATCGACAATTTTCTTATTTCATTAGCAATACCAGTTTTAAATACAGTCTGAGAGTGCGGTTCCACTACCGACATATAAGAAAACATATTTGCATCCTTTACTTTTCCTTTGAAAAAATAAAGACATGAATATGGTTTTACATACGTGTGACAGTAGTCTCATTTTCACAAGATCTGTATGCTTTGAAATAAAACGATTGTCAAGTAAATGTATTGAACAATCTACAAAGTTACCTATAGAATATTTACAATATCCGAAACTCTGAACTAATTTTAGAACCCATCACCATTTACATCTAAATATAAATGCTTGAATAAATGCAATCCCTATACAATCTCCATCTTATAATATCAAATATTCTAATTGGACGAAATCTTATTGCTTATGTTACGTTGGTGGTGTTTAAAATTTGCTAGTTATTTTAATTTTTGGTTTCTGCTTCTTATCCTTTACTTTATTCTTACTTTTATTTTTCTTCTTTACAAGATTTCCGATATATTGTTCTTTAAGTACATTAGTAATATCAAACATACCAGCAATCGCATCCAAACTATACATTACCATATTATAAGCTACGGAATAATACGGTGGTGGTTTTTTCTTTTTCGTTGAAGCTTCTAAGAAATCTTTAGTGATTTCACCAGCGTGTTTGAAAATAACAGACATAGGATCAATGATGAATTCGTAAAGACCGCTACCGAAAATAGTAAGAAATCCTCTACCAACAGCAAATATTTTTGTATCGTTATCTAATTCTGTCTCGTAGAAAGGATTAGTAACTAACTCTTTCTTAATATCTCTTTTGGATCGTTTATTTTTTCGCCTTATGTTTTTTTTATTACCTTTTTTTGCTTTATTATTCTTATCATTTACTTTTAATGTAGCATTTGTGGATGGCATAATAATAGGCTTCCAATCAGTTGATTCGGTAAAAAAATCATTCTCGTTTTTTGATATTGTTTCATTTTTTCTTATAGTTTCTTTTCGATATTGTGACAAACGACTGTTATTAGGTTTTGTAAATGTATTGGGATTAACAAAATATTTCACTCTAGGATAGTAATATGTAAGAGGATAATTGTATTTATATTTTTTTGTCTTTAAATAGTCGGGTAAATCTTTATTTTGCCTTAGTCTCTCCAAGTTAACTTTTAATTCGGTGTATTTTTTCGTTCTCGGTGCCATTCTGTAATTCATTTTCCTTTGTGCTATATGTCTCGGTTGAGGTATGAGGAATTCTTTTATATTTTCATCTGCGTTCGTTTCACTGCTAGCTGTGGTAACATCAGAGTTGAGTCCGCGGAATGTTGCCGGCATCGCGTAGAAGACGTTTGCGAGCGGCTCGAATACGTTTCTTACTGAGCCGAGAATCGGTTCGAGAAATTTGAGTAATTTTGACTTACCATCCCATCTTTCTGAAGCGGATCTTGTCGAGTTTAGCAGTAAGGTCGGCGCTTGCTGCGATTGCTGTGCAGTGACTTCGTTCTGATGTATCTCATGCGAATGAGACTGGGAACCCAAGGCCGTGGGATTATATATGTCTGGGGAAGCAAATTGCGTGTTGACTCCATTTACGGAGTACGCTTGCGATGATGCGCTCGGAAAATCGATCGGATATTGCGAGTATAGATACGGATTATTTGGCAAACCGATGCTGCAATTCAAAGAAATTTTATTGGTCAGTAATTTTATCTGCATCAATCGTTTTTCTGTTTGGTCATGTGTCAAATTTCCGTCGTACTGTTTGGTCACGGTTGTTGTCAATTGATACTGTTAAATTCATACAATTGAAATTGGAGTGTTTCAAAATATCCAATATTTCGATCCTTAGATTTCTACATCGTCATTAGTATATCGAATTGTGTTGATAATTTGTCTAGTCTTAGGGTTATTGCTTTTTGTCTAAGTTCTAAAATACGTAGTGATGTGAAATCTACATAGTCAAAATAGTGAGTCAAGCGTCAGTCAAAGTTATTTGTCAATTTGTGAGTCAACGTGTGAAGTCTAGTCTAATGTTGTGTACATCTTATCTAATTATTAGTTAACTATCTATATTTAAATCAAAAATGCATTCCCAGTGACATATTCTTGACAAAAAAAACTACTTCTAGTTTAATAAACTCTTATAATATACATATATGAGATTAATTACTTCTCTGGCTTGTGAGTCTAGAAAGAAAATTTTCGAGAGAATATTCCTAATTTCATCAACAAAACTTTATTATTTCTTGTTGTACTTTACACTTGAAATCGCTGCACTTCTTTTGCACGAATTTTGTTAATATAATTATTAATATTATCTCGCAAACTTTCCTGCTAAACCATTAAATATGTATAACCTTAATACATAACTGTCTATAATACTCACCCATTACTATAACTTTCGTATAACTTCTTCATAGCCATGCCTATCGTAACAAGAAGGGCCAGTTTACTTGCGAAGAATGCTTTCATAGTAATCGCAGTCACCAGAGCCATGGCAAATAGAATGGCGCCGGTTGACTTCATGCCGAACAGAAGTGGTATAACTGCTTGAAGGACCTTCTTCTTCGGTCGTTTTCTCTCTGGAAAATGGTAAGATGTTTTTTGAATTCCCTCTTTCTGTGCCTACAAATCTGTATTTGTGGATGTCTATGGACAACAGTCGCTTTGGTAAATTCATGTGGCCGCTTGCTCATTTGTCATCTTATAGTTTGGTAATTTTTACCCGACGTTCTTACGGTGAAGGAAAACATCGTGTGCAACCTGCACATATCAGCGAAGAAATTCAAAGATATGTGTGAAGTCAACCAACCCGCACTTGGCCAGCGTGGTTGACTATGGCCTAGTCACCCTAACTTTAGGGTAGGCTCCGAGCCCCTCGGTGGTTAATTAATCTACATGTGAATATTATTGTGTAAAATGTCACGTATCATAGTTAATTAAAAAAAAATAAAGTAGAAGGTGGCAAACAAGCAAGATTTTACTGATTTAGCGCTACAAAGATGTTTTAATGCAATATTGGTTAATACATTTTTTTTTCTTGACCTAGAAAAAGCTTTTAGTGAGTAAACGAGGCGCATTTAATTTTATACAGAAATATATAAATTTGTTGTACGTAACAGCTTATCAAACATATTTAATATCCACAATCTTGTATGAAATTGAGGGAGTAATAAGATCAGAATTCGAAACACATACCCCTCTTTAGAAGGAAGGTTAGGGTGGCTATAATGCTGGCAACACACGTTAGAATTTCCCAAACTGTTTTGACCTTACAAGCAAAATCTACAGGCAACTCTACCATGTGTGGAACTAAAGTTTGCAGTTGTGTATACTTTGAAACTCGGTTATGCTTGTGAGTTTAACCTGCTAGATTAAAATCTTACAACACCTGACGTGTCTGGCCGACATTAACGCGGTACGGAAAAACAAGCGTGGCATTATAATGTATGGGAATTATTATCATGAAGATAAAAAATACGTGCTAAGGAAAATTTTAAAAGCTCGTAAAACAACTTTTATCGTTTATCGTATTTTGATGTTTATATATTTGATGATGTATGTCATGTAAGAGGTAAAACTGCGTTAAAAATTGTATTCGAAATTATACTTTTTAATAATACATGAAAACCTCCTCCATGAACGAAAGGTTAGCTATCGTTGTTAACGAAAATTTAGCACTAATTACTAGTAATTTCGAAAGACTATTTAACTAAACTGTAATCTCTCAATTTTGAACTAAATTAAAACTTCTATGGAAATCGACATAACGTAAAGTTTGTACCCTAAACTGCTGAACGGATCTCGACTTGTTGTAGAGGATAGTCTGGAAGAACACATAGGCTCCTTACTTTTGTCTTTCCACGCTGACAATGTCGCGAGCGAAAGCTAGTCCTACTAATATTATAAATGTGAATGTTTAGATGGATGGATGGAGGTTTGTTGGAGTTTGTAGCCTAAATGGCTGAACGGATTTGGATGAAATTTGGCATATAAGTAGAGGATAGTTTGGAAGAACACATAGGTTACTTGTATTTATTTTTTTTATTTCCGCGCGGACGGAGTCGCGAGCGAAAGCTAGTTATTTATATTTAAAGACGATGAAATATTGAGACAATTTTGCTGAGAAAATGAGTTATATTGTTCTGAACCGTCAAAATGATTCTATTAATTAATTTCAACTATATGAATATTTTCACTGTTTTCTATTTTAATTACAAGATTGTTAGTAACGGTCGAGTTGATTTCTGTGTCAAATCCGTTTACAACCGGATCTAAGAAAGTGACGCTTGTTCATCCGGGTGTGGATCTATAATCTTATTTATAATATTATAAATGCGAAAGTTAAGATGGATTGATGGATGTTTGTTAGATTTTGTAGCCTAAACGGCTGAACGGATCTCGCTCGAAATTTGACATACATGTAGAAAATAGCCTGGAAGAACACATAGGCTACTCACTATTTTTTTTTAATTTCTCGAGGACGGAGTCGCGGGCGAAAGCTAGTCTTGAATTATTTTATCACTGTAGAGTTTTACCAAATATATATAATCCCTCGACATAATGCGGTAAAATATGGTAAATTTTTTAATAAATTTGAAAGTTAAACATGGGAAGAAAAAGCCAATAAAAGCGCCTTCAGACCAGAATTTTCTAAATTATTGTTTAGTTTATAAATGCTTGTGAATTCGCTCGCGTTAAATTAAATAAAATAGTAAATAGCCTATGTTACTCACAGATAAATTTTTAAAATCGGTCCAGTAGTTTTTACGTGAATCGAACACACAAAAATACATATCTTTCCTCTTTATTATATAATATTAGTATAGATGTACTCAGAGCGAATTATTCCTAATTAGTATGAGTAATATACCATTTCCTAATTTTAGCATTTCCAGCGCTCTGATTAGTGATCTAATAATGTTATATTCCTATTTTTGTATGGAGTTAATTAAAATAATAATTTCATAAGTTCAAAAAGTGCTTATATTTATAACAAGGCTTACTCCAGTGAAGATAAAACTTTGAAAAACATTCACAGAAATTCTTCATGTGGAAATTTTCATGCGTGAAAAAATATTTCGCAATTCAATTCCCAATTGGTGTATTCCTTCGTATGTTTATTAGATTAAATGAAATATTTTAAAATAAAAGCTAGACTAATTAACTGTTTATTATTCAAAGTTTACATTCAAGTTCACTTTGAAATCATAAACCAACTTTCATTCAAATTTATTTTCTTAGTTCTTCAAATGTTCTCTACTTTCATTGAATTCAATAAATTGATTCAAATGGATTTAGTTTGATATTTCTTATGACACAAATCATAAAACTATAAAAGCGTAAGCACTTTGTTTACATTAAAGCAATAATTTACGACTTATCGAATCTATTCAGTTAACGTTGTTTTTAAGTGCCACCTACTAACTTGTAAATTTGTATCCATTGAGATTTACGATCTAAAGAAATTATTTGTTTGTTTATAGGGGGGTTGTTGAGGGGTTCATAGGTTATAAATCCATTTGACTATAGCCTGTTACACAGAGCGTAGCTGGCTCAGTGGTTTAAGCACTTGACTTGTAATCTACAGGTCTTGGGTTTGAATCCCGCCGTGTACCAATGTGATTTTCGATTTTTCGAAATTTCACATGTACATAATTTACCCGACGTTCTTACGGTGAAGGAAAACATCGTGATGCAACCTACACATATCGGCGAAGAAATACAAAGATATGTGTGAAGTCAACCAACACGCAGTGGGCCAGCGTGGTTGACTATGGCTAAGTCACCCTAACTTAGGGTAGGCTCTGAGCACCTCGGAGGGGACATATAGTGAACTGGTGATGATGATGATGATGATGATGATGATAGCCTGATATTTGTTATCTTTATTAACAAATAGATTTATTCTTATACTAGCTGTTGCTCCCGACTTCGCCCGCGTGGAATTGAAAAATAATACAAAATATAGCCTATGCTACTCACAGATAAAACCTTTCTAATGGTGATAGAATTTTATAATCAGCCCAGTAGTTTTGGCCTGAATCAAATACATACAAAAAGACAAATCTTTCCTCGTTATAATACTTTATAAGCTGTGGCCGTATAATTTACTAGCTGTTTCTCGACTTCGTCCGTGTGAAATTAAAAAAAAACATAGCCTATGTTACTCAATAATAACGTAGCTTTTTAATGGTAAAAGAATTTTTGAAATCGACCCTGTAGTTTTTGAGTTATTTCAATACATACAAAACTGAAAATCTTTCCTCTCTAAACATTAGTATAGATAACGCTGTTACATATTTAAATGTTGTATTCGATCGTGTACACTGACCTCTATTAATGGACAGGCTGTAAACTGTGTAAACTATGGTATTTTGTATCTTGATTTTCGTCGTTTCGACACTGATGGTTGCGGTCGGTCGCGGTGAAATTATAATAATAGCGGTAGACTTGGCTGTGTATCAAAGGCGCCTTTAAATATTATCGAAGCAAAATGTTATTTCCAAACGATTGCCTATCTATTTATTTTACTTCTTACTAATATTGTAAATGCGAAAATTTAGATGGATAGATCATATTTGGCCTAGATGTAGAGCATAGTCTGAAGGAACACATAGGATACTTTTGTATTAATAATGTTCTTTTATTTCATTTTTTTGTTTTGTAACTTTGATTGTTGTCTGTGGGGCGGGGGCCTGGTGATCCATCACACAGGGCGCCACCCTAGTTTGGATACCAGTCCCCTGGCCAAAGGGAAAATCAATAAAGCTATTTTTTTTAATTTCACATGGACGAAGTCACGAGCAACAGCTAGTATTTATATCTATACTTCTATACTATAATAATATAATAAAGCGTAAACACACACTTCTTTTGTTGCCTAAGATGTCAGCAATTACAGCATATTTTTGAATAATTATTTTTTTAATAAAAAGTCCTACACTTACGTCACGCTTTAGGCTATATATTTTCACGCCATTAAACTTAGGGGTTAATATTTTGGATAAAAACCCTAATGTGGGAAAGAGACCATAAGTTGCTGCCAACATCAAGAATGTCATGTCATGTCATGTCATTTTGACATTGCAATTGAGGATTTGACAAATGTAAACAATAAAATAAACTTTTTTATAATTTCACGCGGATGAATCCGCACGTGAACAGCTAGTATCTAATATATGCCAGTATATCTTTCATTTTGCAACTGTGTATCAAAACATGTCATTATTCTTGAGAGAGAATACTATCGTAAATTTATATCAAATCAAGATAGCTTACTGAAGGAGAATTGTTACATTCTGTACAAAGATAAGACATGGTAACTATTTTATGACTGTATATTAAGTGGTCGTCCATTTTACGATATTTCGTGTTTACTCGTATTTGTACTGAGAATTCCCTTTTTATGACGAATTCCTGGTAATCTATCTATCTATCTATCTATACTAATATAATAAAGCGTAAACACACACTTCTTTGTTGCCTAAGATGTCAGCAATTACAGCATATTTTTGAATAACTCTTTTTTTAATAAAAAGCCCTACACTTACATCACGCTTTAGGCTATATATTTTCACGCCATTAAACTTAGGGGTAAATATTTTGGATAAAAACCCTAATGTGGGAAAGAGACCATAAATTTCTGCCAGCATCAAGAAAGGAAGATTGCTAAGGTTTGTCGTGTCATGTCATGTCATTTTGACATTTGCTATTGACAATTTGACAAATGTAAACAATAAAATCAATTTTTCATAATTTCATGCGGATGAAGCCGCATTGGAACAGCTAGTATAAGACTAAAGATATCTTTAGAATAAGCTGAGTGTTTACAAAAGAAAGAAAAGTTAATTAGCACTTAATCTATACTAATGTTATTAAGAGGAAAGATTCGTATATTTGTATGTATTGGAATAACTCAAAAACTACTGGGCTGATATTAAAAGTCTTTCACCATTAAAAAGCTACGTCATCAGTAAAATATTTGCTATTTACTATTTTAATTTTACGCGGAGGGAGTCGCGAGGAACAGCTAGTTTGATAACAATCTATAAGCTAGATAAACAATATAAGATTGTAATGTAAAAACACAATTTTTTTTAATTGAAAAGTTTGACATTAAAAACCCAAATTGTTCCAATGATATAGGCTGCTAAGTTATTTTCAAATATTATAAAAATGAGTATTATAACGTTTTATAAATGCTTATTTAAAGAAGAATTAAATAGGGATAAAACTTTTATAAATTCCAAAAATTAAAGAAATTTAATTGTATAAAAATACTGATACGTTTCAACTAAATATAAAAAATGCTACAATTCGTGATAAAATGTAAATATCTGTGAACAGAAAGAAAGTGAACGGGACGTGTAAATACTTGTGTGTCACGCAAACTTAGAGATCGCTACCGAGAACCGCAAGGTGAAAACACATAAATTATTCGCAACACTTTGAAAGGAATCCAATGTATTCCAGATCGTTTCGAATTCAACAATGTCAATTTATATCAGATCTAAGTATATTCTGACGGATAAAATGATGTTAGGACCTTAGCACACAAGGTAAAGTAAATCGAGTTGATTTTAGTCGGCGACAGTGAGGAGATAAAAAGATCGTCATGTGAAGTCGCAGCGACTTTCAAGGTTGATTTTCAAGTTTATCTAGGTATACTAATATAATAAAGCGTAAACACACACTTCTTTGTTGCCTAAGATGTCAGCAATCACGGTATACTTTTTAATAATTCTTTCTTTAATAAAAAGCCCTACACATACCACACGCTTTAGGCTATACATTTTCACGCTTTTAAACTTAGGGGTTAATAAATTGGAAAAACCTTCCTGTGGGAAAGGGGCCACAACCTACATCAAGGAAGCATGGTTGCCATGGTTGTCATTTTTACATTTGAATTTTGACATTTGCAATTGAGAATTTCACAAATGTAAAAAATAAAACAAAGACATTATAATTTAATGTGTATGGAGTCGCACGGGAAGAGCTAGTCTATACTTCTATACTATTATAATAAAGCGTAAACACACACTTCTTTGTTGCCTAAGATGTCAGCAATTACAGCATATTTTCGAATAATTCTTTTATTAATAAAAAGCCCCACACTTACGTCATGCTTTAGGCTATATATTTTCACGCCACTAAACTTAGGGGGTAAATATTTTGGATAAAATCCCTAATGTGGGAAAGAGACTATAAGTTGCTGCCAATATCAAGGAAGCAAGATTGCCAAGTTTTGTCATGTCACGTCATTTTGACATTTGCAATTGACAATTTGACACATGTAAACAATAAAATAATTTTATGCTGATGAAATCACACGGAACAGCTAGTTGTTACTAAAATTGTAGATTTTCATTAGCGTTTTTTCACTATCCTAGTAAACCAACACTCTGGACTCTTTAGTCATATGTGGAATTAGTAAAATCCGTGTAATTGTTGATCGAAAACTTTTATTGCATAAATAACGTAACGTATATGTCAGTTTCTCGGTAGTTGTGTTTTTCTAGAATAAAGTATGAAAACATTATCTCTTTGTAGTCAAAGTAAACAACTGTTTATTTTTAAATAAACATCACTGACATATAAAATACATGTGTAAACTTACAAAAAGGAAAGGAAAAAACAGAGATAGCGGTTTGGTAGGTTCTTACGTTAAAAATGCCTCCACCCATCCCTAAATATTTATACAATAGCAAAAGACGCGCGTGACCTCATTTCGCATTTGTTTTAAAAGGAAATTTTGCCCAAACACACGTGTATACATTTACCTATAACTATCTGTTGCCCGCGATTTCGTCCACGCAATATTAAGATAATAAAGTAGCCTATAATAAGCCTGTCTATGTCTGCTACCCTTCAGTGAAAGTCCGGTTGAAATCGGCACAGCCGTTTCGCAGATTACCCGGAACAAACGCGGTTTGCGGACAGACAGACAGACCAAAAAATTTTAAATGCGATTTTCGTTATCAGCAACGCAAATACATCATCTTCCAGAAATCTGGAATTTTTCTTTCGACATTACAAATAGACATTCTAATTTTATTATATGTGTAGATTTCAAGAATCAAGTATACTTAAATAGTTACTTTATAAGCGATTTTACCATTTTATGAAGGTAACAATAATAAGTAAAATTCAAAGATTATTGAGGCTTATTCCGGTAATGAGAAAAGGTAAATTGCATATTACTTTTAATGCAACCAAGAATAGTACTAAAGAATTAATTTTAATTTCAAAATTTTTATATTATTAGACAATTGGATAAATTATTTCACACGAGAGCGTCGGTGACTCAGTGGTTTAAGCACTTGACTTGTAATCTACAGGTCTTGGGTTCGAATCCCGCCATGTACCAATGTGATTTTCGATTTTTCGAATTTTCATATGTACATAAATTACCCAACGTTCTTACGGTGAAGGAAAACATCGTGATGCAACCTGCACATATCGTCGAAGAAATTCAAAGATATGTGTGAAGTCAACCA
This sequence comes from Papilio protenor, assembly GCA_029286645.1. Classification (NCBI taxonomy): domain Eukaryota; kingdom Metazoa; phylum Arthropoda; class Insecta; order Lepidoptera; family Papilionidae; genus Papilio; species Papilio protenor. The sequence continues at coordinate 176,095 of JAGSMZ010000010.1, read as the reverse complement.
ACCCGCACTTGGCCAGCGTGGTTGACTATGGCCTAGTCACCCCCTTATTAGGGTAGGCTCCGAGCCCCTCGGTGGGGCGTATGGTGAGCTGGTGAGGATAAATTATTTAAGAGTTTATCTATAACATACACGTGTTTTATGTTTATTTCAAGAATGTTATAACAATATTTTATATTAATTAGTTACATCATTTTCTTAACCTTTGGCATCTGACTTGCACTTCAATGGACCATTTGCGGAAAACAGCGACCTCTATAGTCTATTTTGAACATTATTAAAGCGTTTTGCGGTCAGATTTCTAGTAACAATTGATGCGAATTTATCTACATGAATGATTATTGTGTTATTCAAATGTTAATTATAATTTTACCTCTGATATTTTCATATTAACGTAATGAATAGAATTAAATTTTGAACTTATGTTTTTTGAATGAAAATTTGTAGCTCAGTTTCTTTGCTATGTTAAAAGTTGTAGGAGATTATCGACCAAATACTGAAACGTTATTTAAACATGTAAATGTAACAGCGTCCTAAATGTTAAGGCCACGACTGAACTCTAAATTCTTTTCTTAGACGTCTATCAGATTGTAAGAGGTGCTTATGATGCGAACTATTAAAGATTCGTTTCAATTTTGGGCCGTAACAATCTTATGTTATGGAATGTATAGATTTTAACGGCTCCCCATATTTTACAAGCTTTGGGGGTGAGGTTAAGAGTCTTGTGTGTGTAATGTGAGGGTGTATTTGGCAGACCTTTCTGTTCGCTTTAGGCGGTCCCGCAATCCCGCCCTACCTTAAAGCAATGCGTTAACTACTATTTTTACGAGTCAGGTAATTTTAATTCCGAGTCCTATTCTTTCATTGAGTTTCAAAGGATAGTGGTTGATAGTGCTGTAGTCAATTTAATAATTATGACGATAATAATTTTGTCTAATATTTACTTACTGATACGACTCTTTGGTAATTTGTCTTCGGACTCGTCTTCCGCTTTAACAGCTGTCTTCTTTGGTACCGTTTCTGGTTCATCTGAAAACCAAAGATAAGTTATACTTAGATTGTGCCGTAATTTACATGCTTCTAACTTAGCGACGGGCGTTAAGTGACGTTGATACAATACAATTAAGAGCATGCGCACACCTTTGACTAAAATCGCACAACTGTTTAGTCTCGCTTTGATACCTATGAACTTTTATGGAGGTGTGCCCACTACTCGATTTTAATTGTGCAACTAAACAGTTGAATTAGCTGCAAAACAATCGACAATCGCAGAACATTTGATCGATAATTTAGTCAAAACTGTACTCTTATAACTATTTTTATAGTTTGTCTAAATAAATTAGATTAGTTTGACAATTTAGTAGAGATGGGTTGTGTAAAATCAAGCATGAATCTTTTCGATTTTCGATTTTTATTCTTATAGAAGTTGGAATCGATAGATTCGTAGTTATAACTTATGAATTAAAAAAAAACACTGTTTAGTCAAATTAACAATGACCTGCAGAACCATTATAAATAATGAGAGTGAATCAATATTTATTACCACTACAGCCGTACGTAATCGAATTGGATTTCGCTATTATTATTGTCATCGCTAAATTCTCTACACCATAATTAATACTAGAATTGTCCTCTAAATTAGTTAATAAGAAAATAATAATTTTATTTAAGTTCGATAAATTTTATTTAAACCGAATATCGATAGTTCATAATTGTTCGCTGCGTGTTTGTTCGTCACTACGATACCTGTCTATTAAGTACGCATTTGCCTTCATACAAGTTGAATTCGATACTTCATATACATCATTTATCAAACTAATCTATCTTATTTAGACACACTATAAATTGTCACATGAATTGACATGAATTGTCAAACTAATCTAAAATATCTAGACAAACTATAAGTAGTTAATTGGACATATCGAGATATCTTAGAGTTACTGTGTGAAATGCAATTTGCCTATTGAAAAAAATCAGGCTTAGAAAACAAGGTACTATGAGAATAGTTTTACGCAACATATATATACATATATACCTGCCAAAGTCGTGGAGATCGTAAATTTTATGACGTAATAAATTTTTATAGTCGATGTTTTACATTACACGTGGGTAGCCGTATGGTATCACTTTTATCAGACGCGGAAGGGTTGCTACGTAATGCTTTTATCTCGCAACTTTATGAGACAACGGCAGTGAAATACGAACGCGTAAAAACTTATCCCATTGGTTTAACAATGTGAAGCTGTTAACGTGGAGTAAACCAACTCTTATAACTGTGATCAAAATTATAAAGTTATTTTATAGTACAATTTTGAAATTGCCTAACCAAAAATGTAACAAAGCTCTTTCGGATTTTCTTTCGTCTTTAGTTCTTTAGTCAGCGGAACTCACCCTCCCCCTAAAGTGCGTCTAAAAATGTAAAAAAATGTAAGAACACATTTATAAGATTCCATAGCTAGGTCCCTATACCCTAATCCCTATACCTTTTTTTTGTATCGGGGTGGGGGGGATCTTCGAAAGATACCCTGCCTTTTTAACACAGGGTTATGTGAGATTTCAACTCACTAAAAACCCTGTTTCTAAGTAAAAGTACTGTCTGTCTGCAAGCTGCGGTTGTTCCGGGTAATCTCCGAATCCGCTGATTTCAACCGGACTTTCACTGTAGATTTGCTGACATAGACGGCCAAAATATAGGCTACTTTTTTATCTTAATATTGGGTGGACAAAGTCGCGGGCAACAGCTAGTTATAACGTAAGTTAAAAAATTATATTAGATTTTATTAATACTCAATTGTGGTAAAAATAGCGGCCATCTTAATTGGCCTAATTGGATACTTTCACACTAATAAGAAGATTTTCATATTATTAGTTGTTTAAGTTTACTAAGTTTACTAAAAGAGGCCCTAAATGTACATTTTCTCAGAGATTTTTCTACATTACAAAATAGCTCTATATATCTCAGTTAGTTATTTTTTTATTTAATTCCCGAGGATATTTTTTTAATTTAGAGTTCGTTTTTTGTACGAATTTATCAAATATACTAAATCATCGTAAGAACTAATTTGTAATTTTTTTATGCTTTTGTGGTATAAATATTTGTTATTGACGTATGAGAGTTACGTGGAGGACAAAAACCTGCTGCTCCGACACTACGGGAGTAGGATAAGGGTGATGATGTTTGTCATAAGCCTTTACTTGTTAATAAATCTTTATAGGGCGGATTTAGTAGATACTAGCTGTTCGCGTGCGGATTCATCCACGTGAAATTATAAAAACTTATTTTATTGTTTACATTTGTCAAATTATCAATAGCAAATGTCAAAATGACATGACATGACATGACAAACCTTAGCAATCTTTCTGTCTTGATGTTGGCTGCAACTCATGGTCTGTTTCCCACATTAGGGTTTTTATCCAAAATATTTACCCCCTAAGTTTAATGGCGTGAAAATATATAACCTAAAGCCTGACGTAAGTGTAGGGCTTTTTATTTAAAAAAGAATTATTCAAAAATATGCTGTAATTGCTGAGATCTTAGGCAACAAAGAAATGTCTGTAGTATAGATATAGATAGTATAGATAGATAGTATAGACTAATTAATACCGGATACACGGATCTATCCTATGTATATGTTAAGAGTCATCGTATTGTGACGATGAATCTAATTTTTATGGACTACTTGTTTCAGATCGCGTGATGGAATCATGCGGCCGTAGAAAACCGTCTGAATTATTCATATCATTCATCTAAATAGATCGCATTCGAACTAGATAACTAGTATAATTGAATAATTATCGACATATTTTTTTAAAAACGTTTTTAAGTGTTGTCAAACACGAATCAACGCCATATTGAGTTACATTTGATATAAGCGCCATCTACCGCATAAAGCGCAAACTAGGTGGACGCAAAATTGATTATTGTATTTCATTTTACTCAGGCATGCGCAGGCTCGTTAGCTCAGTGGTTAGAGCGCCTGTTTAATATTTAAATAATGGTGGTCGGGGGTTCAATTCCCTCACGAGCTGAACTTTTTTACAAGAACCATTTTTTTTCTTTGCTGATAATTTTAGGAGGACGTATTGAAGGACTTGCTATAAAAAATTGCGTAACTAGCTTTCGCTCGCGACTCCGTTCGCTTGGAATTAAAAAAAACAAAAGCGAATAGCCTATGTGTTCTTCCAGACTAACCCCTATATCTACACCAAATTTCATCGAAATCCGATCAGCCGTTTAGGCTACATACTCTAACAAACATCCATCCATCGAAACTTTCGCATTTATAATATTAGTATTAGTATGATTACGTCCATACTAACGAGTGACTTTTGGACGCAAAAACTTATTATTGTCTTTGTTCATTTTATGGCATGACTTTGTTTTATGTTTTTAATTTAGTTTACTTTTACTAATTCTGTGTAAAAGAAGTATCGTTAGAGTTAAGACTCTGATTGCCTTAAGTTCATGTTTTGCGTAGTTATAAGTTTATTCTCCAAATGTAACGACAGTAGAAGCTTACTGTCAAGTGTACACTCACCTTTATTGGATCTATTCTCGAACACTTCTAAATCCATGGAATCATCTTTGTCATCGGGATTCGATAATCTGAAGGTGAAATCATTCCAATCGAAGCTGATAGCATGGCTTGTTAACAACCTCGTTAATGGTCCTTTATACGACCTCGATTCTCTAGTCCTTAACGGTTCAATAGTTATCAAATCGAATAACCTTACTGTTTTACGTTGCTTTATACTCGTGTACAACTGCCTACCCAAATTATTTATACAGGTCGCGTTATCACCGCAACTTAATTCGACCACCTCCGCGCTAATCTGACCGATGAGTAGAACAGCGATTATATAAATTCCAGTCATTTTGATGCACTGTATTGCCACCAAACACAATTACACTAATCACCAATCCATTTGTATGTCACCTAGTTACGTACCACCTACATCGGTGGTTCATTCGTCAATGAGACTTTGTTAGTTCTGATGATGATTTTTATCCTACGTCACGCTGCAATGCCTTTAGCGGTTCGTGTGTGCATTATTTTTTTTACACAACGCCTCGTGTGTGTTCCTATATTTAAGTATACCACTTTTCTTTCCACTGTTAATCGATATATTTGAAAAACCTACATCGGTTTTCCGCATAGAGTTCAGTATTGTGAATTGGTGGATATTAGTGGTTGAAAAAAATATACGCGTTACGCACTATACGGTTTCGATTAAAAAGTTTGGTGAAATATTTTACTTTCATAAGTAGAGTTAGCATATAAGGATTAAGATTGGATTAAACTAGTTACAAAAAAAAAAACAATTTGGAGTAACTTTTTTTTAACAAAATTAATCGAACTAGTCGATGAACTGAAAGCATTTTTTTATTTTTGTAATTTGAATAAATTGCGTATCTGATAAAATAAAAACTTACAAAATGTATATAAAAATCAGAAGGATATTCGACAAACAAAAAGAAAATCACAATCTTACTAATATTATAAATGTGAAAGTTTAGATGGATGGACGTTTGTTAGAGTTTGTAGCCTAAACGGCTGAACCGATTTCGATGAAGTTTGGTATAGATGTAGAGGATAGTCTGGAAGAACACATAGGCTACTCACTTTTGTTTTTTTTAATCTCACGCGGACGGAGTCGCGGGCGAAAGCTAGTTGTAACTAAAAATTAGTGATTTCGCAAAATTCTATTCAGAATTTCTATTGAGCTTTAAAGATGGCGCAATTTGAAAGGAAATAAAGATTATCCCAAACCCGAAATTCTATTCAAATTTTTATCTTTAATGCTTTGAAGAGTCCCCGTTAAAATATAAATACTTTTCCATCCTGTTAATTTTGGGGTTCCGTTTCTAATATAAGAATGATTTTTTTTAATAAGCTTTTTTTACAATATGATATAACAGTTCATTAAGAAAATGTATTTTAAGTTCCTTTTATCTATATCTATACTATTATAATAAAGCGTAAACACACACTTCTTTGTTGCCTAAGATGTCAGCAATTACAGCATATTTTTGAAAAAATCTTTTTTTAAAAAAGAACCTATACTTACGTCACGCTTTAGGCTATATATTTTCACGCCATTAAACTTAGGGTGTAAATATTTTGGATAAAAACCCTAATGCGGGAAAGAGACCATAAGTTGCTGCCAACATCAAGGAAGCAAGATTGCTAAGGTTTGTCATGTCATGTCATTTTGACATTTACTATTGATAATTTGACAAATGTAAACAATAAAATATTTTTTTTATAATTACATGCGGATGAAGCCGTACAGGAACAGCTAGTCATCATATAAAAAAAATGTTTTTTGTTTAAAATAGAAAAACCTATTAGTCATATGATTTACTTAGCTTTTAGAATAACATGAGCTGGTTTCAACAAAAATATTACTCCTAAGCGTTTTTAAATTGATAATTGTTATTTAGAAAACAATGTTTTAAAAAGTGACCACTAACGCCATCTATTGTTACATTTAAGATTTACGAAATCACGATATGGTGAGATTTCTGAAACTGCAAATAAATATCATTTTATGACTTTCTTGCTAACGCTACAATCGTATTGTAACCGAACTATAGATTGAGGGCTATCATGAATATTCATGAGAACGTTTGCATAAAACAAATTCTTACCGCTGTCTGTCTGTCTCTATGTATGCTTATATTTATATCTATACAAATCTTACTAATATAAAGATGAAAGATTTGCATTTCAGTATTTTTGTATGTATTAAAATAACTCAAAAACTGCTGGGCCAATTTTAATTCTTTCGTGATTAGAAAGGTAATTTATCTATTAGGAATATAGACTATACATTTTATTATTTATTAATTTCAAACGGACAAAGTCGCGAGCACCAGGTAGTGTATAATATAATAAACACATTTGATGTAAATAAACACATTTTCTTGGACATTGGACCCGTGCGAAGCTGGGATAGATCGCTAGTCATAGATAAATTTATATCAAGTTTGTGCAGTTCACATATAAATTTTATCGATTGCGTTACGAATATTCGCAACTATCATGAAAATATTCGTGATAGACCCTCTAAGATGTTGAGGATTTGATTCACAAACACGCTATCGCACTGTATTGGGCGACTGGTTGTGGTTACTTCAGACGGATATTGGATTTCCAATGTGCCTTCGCACTGCATTCAAGTTAGGTATTGAAACGTTATCCCTTTGTACGGTTCTGTGATATTCAATTGTGTGTGGTATATTTCAAGTACTTATTATAGCTTTTTAATTATGTATGTATATTTTTAATTGCCAGAGGAATTGTGTTTATGTTAGTCCAGCTGTTGCTTGTGCCTTCGTCAGCGTAAAATTAAAAAAAATATAAAAAATATAGCCTATGTTACATACTGATAACGTATCTATTTAATGGTGAATTTTTTGAAATCGGTCCAGTAGTTTTTCAGTTATTTCAATAGATACAAAAATACAAATCTTTCCTCTTTATAATATTAGTATAGATATAGACTACAATTTTTTTTAATCAAAGAAAAGGAACGACGGAAAATAAAATTAGTGCATATTTCTTTATTTATTAATAACTAGATTTCGCCCTCGACTCCGTCCTTGTGAAATTAAAAAAATATACAAAACATAGCCTATGTTACTCACTAACAACGTAGCTTTTAATGGTGAAAGAATTTTTGAAATCGGCCCACTAGATTTTGAGTTATTTCAATACAATCAAACAAACAAAGTTTTCCTCTTCATAATATTAGTATAGTAAAAACTCCCTCAGGTTGCTTATAAATTATGAAAGACAAAAGAATACTGATAAAAAATCATTCTATAGTAAGTTTGTGGGAAAGTAATATAGGAATGGGAAATGAGTCATTTATTAATTAAAAACTGTTATTTTTAAATTTCTTTTAACAACGTACTTTATATCAAAAAGACAGTAATTTCCCAATTATCAGTCGAAATGGACGTGTAAATAAGTAAATTAGGAAGTGAACGATACAAGAAATGAAGGAACAATACAGACACGCGGCGCAAATACTCGATAAACCGATTTCCTAGATTAAAAACTTTATTGCAGACAAGACAAGTTGTTTACACGCTATTTTTATTTCACATGCATTTATTAACAACAATTATGCTAACTGATATTATTTCTCCGCATCCGATAAATTAAATCTTTGAAATAAAAAAAAAGTCAAGTACAATAAACTTATCTAGCCCAGTAAAGGTAATTTTGTTAAGGTATAGTACACTTTGTGACGTTGACAAGGGGCGCTAGTGGTCTATCCTAATTTAGTTTAACTTATGTATATCAGCTAACTTTGTTTATCTTTAACTGTCTAGCATATGTGTCATTGTTCATTAACTACTAAAGAAAACGTACTCTCTCTTTATAGGCAACGCATTTGCGGTTCTCTTGGCGTTGCAGATGTCAAAGATTAAATCCGCAGCTCGTTTGACCCTTCTATAATAAACTACTCTTTGATACAATTATTAGCATTAGTTTTCTTCTGTCTCCGCGCGCTGCGTCACGGTTGACAGGTTGCTATCGCATTCGTGCGGACATAATTGGCCCGACTTTGCTCAGACTTTTCCGTTCCTACACGGAAAACATGGAAGTCGAGCATTTACATATATCGTGGAGTTAAATAGATACAATAGTTTCCTTCGCATGTAAGCATACAAAGTTAGAATACTTTTTAATTTGTAAAATCTGAATAATCATACTAGTATTACAAATACGAAAGTTTACATGGATGGATGTTAGTTAGTTTGTAGCCTAAACTGCTGAAGAGATCTTTATGAAATTTGGCATAGATGTAGGGGATAGTCTGGAAAAACACATAGGCTACTTACTTTTTTAATTCCACGCAGACGGGGTCGCGGGCGAAAGCTAGTAATTAACATTTACTAAGTTAAATGAGTATTTATCGATAATTGTTAGCAAAAAAACAGCTGAATGAATTTGGATGAAATGAACAAAACAAAAACGTTATTATCTGGAATAGAACATAAACCTTTTAGTGTTACTTTTTTAATTCCGCGAGAACTAAACCTCTAAAACCCTGTTACTTTATAATGTTACTAGCTTTCGCCGGCGATTCCGTCCGCGTGGATTTAATAAAAACAAACAAAGTACTTAAACATAGGCTACTGCCTATTGACGTTGCATTCTACAAGACTCCTCTACATCTGTGTCAAATTTCGTCGAGATCTGTTCAGCAGTTTAGGCTACAAACTCTAACAAACATCCATCTAAACTTTCGCATTTATAATATTAGTATTGGTACTGGAGTTAACTCTTTAATACTTAGCATTACATAACAGATTCTAGAAGGAAACTAGGTCTTAAATCTAAAACAGGGAGGGACAAGGACGGACGTATTCTAAAAAAACCTGACGCAACAGTGAAAGTATAACGCAATAGATTGGCGCAATAGAAAGCCTGTTTTATCATTTACTCTATTTTTAATTCAACAATAGTATTGGTCGACTTGTCTGTCGTATCGGTTTTTTTTGTTGACAATCGAAAGTTATATCCGTACCTTTATGGAATGCGAGCATTTAAATTATTTCACGTATTAAGTAGTTAATGAATTAATCGGTCAATTAAAGATATTTATTGTCAATACTACCAAGTAAATTGTCTGATAACTATCGAACGTGTAAAATACGTTTTTTTTTATAATATAAGGTGGCAAACGAGCAAGCGGCCACCTGAATCCACCGAAATGGAAAGCGACCGCTGCCCATAAACAACCGCAATTGCAGATGCGTTCCCCACCCTTAATTGACGGAGGAGGAGACGCACATAAAGAGGATATTTCCCCTTTCCTATGCGTCTCCACCGTCAAATCCACTTTTCCTTCCCATCCTTACCTCTTAAGAAAAGGGTGGAAAGGGAAAGGGACTAAAATTAGGACTCCGACACCACACTCATCAGATGAAACGCAAAATTTGCTTCCACTTCACGTCTGTTTTCTGTGTAGTCGTGGTGATGGAAATATAGGATTTTGTTCCCTTATCAGATAGTGACGTCATTTTTTAAGCTATCTGAGCCTCTATCAGCCAATGGTGATCTATGCATACAGACAGACAGCCGGAAGCGACTTTGTTCTACTATGTAGTGATTTCAAATATGTTACAGAGATAATTAATTATTATTAAATTATTAAATCAAACATGTGTCGTTTCCTACCTTAATCAAGATTAATAACAATTAACGTTAGTGAATCTAGTAATTATTAATGACGCTATAACTTATGCTTGTAGGGATGTTCCACTAAAGTGATCGTTGGTAAGGCAGGAGACGTAGAAGAAAGGAAAATATCCTCCTTATATGTTCCCTACTAACGTTTACGCTACTTTTGGTCAAAACGAATTTCAAATTATATTACTTACTAGCTTTCGCCCGCGATTTCGTCCGCGAGGAATTAAAAAAAATAAAAACGAGCAGCCTATGTGTTCTAGCAGACTATCCTCTATATCTATACCAAATTTCATCGAGATCCGTTCAGCCGTTTAGGCTACAAACTCTCACAAACATCCATCCATCTAAACTTTCGCATTTATAATATTAGTAAGATTAATTTATTCCGTCTCCATAGAAACAGTATAATTGAAAGGCTAAATTGTTTTTGTACATTTATGTCAGTCTATACTCTACAGTAACACAGACATAACTTCAACTAACTGCTGTAACATTTAATTGAAGTGGAGTTGTTAGTTCACTTTGACAACCCTAATGGCGTAACGTAATATCGTCGCATCGACCGGCAAGCTAATTAATGTACCTACATCAGAGCGAAAGCAAACTATAATCTAAGTTACCTATAAATTTACATGGATTTGATCCATTTGGAATCGTCATATATGCTCACTATATCGAAGTATGTCTAACGTTCTTACGTAAACCATCGTGATGCAAATTTCAAATCGGAGAAAAAATTCAAAGACGTGTCAACCCGGATTGCCTGTGGTGGAGCCTAGTAACCCCTTTAGGGATGACTGTGAGGTTCTCAGTGGCGACACATGACGATAATAGGGAAGTTATTATAAGCCAAATTAATAAATTCTTTAATGAATAGAGGCTTTAATAATGACTAGCTATTGCTCGCGACTTTGTCCCCGTAAAATTAAAAAGATAACAAAAAATATAGCCTATGCTACTCATAGATAAATTACCTTTCTAACGGTGAAAGAATTTTTAAAATCGGCATAGTAGTTTTTGGGCCTATTCATTACAATCAAACAAACAAAGTTTTCCTCTTTATAATATTAGTATAGATTAAAAATATATAGAGTTTCTTAGAGCCCTTACGTTCTGTTCAACTTTCGGTCCTAACACTCTCACTCGCCATAACTAAAGTCTCATTTAAATAGAGAAAAACCTTCGCGGTTACTTGTAGCCGCCGGCGGAAATCGCTCGTTCGAAGTGTTATTTCACTGTCGACGACATAGATATTTAATACTGGATGTGGCTTCTTTTCCGTGCCATATTTTAAATGGGAAATAAGTTATAAGTCTATTAATATAATAATTTTAAAATATACTAAATGTTCTTTAGAAAATAAATGGTTTAAAATTATCAAAACATGAATTGTTTATAGTATCAAAATTTATTGAAGAATGTTTTTCGTTAAATGAAAGATTTTTAATAAATGAAAATTTTGTTATTTAATTTGTCACATCCAGTAAATAATAACGCTTACTACAAACTATTGTTTTAGTTTTATTTGTAATTTGTTTCAATGTCGTCCGTTGGGTTATTCTGCAACTATAATTTTAAAATGTTAAAGTTTACTTAATAAACACATTTCAGTTTTAAAATTTAAACCTCTTAATTATTTATACTAATATTAGAAAGAGGTAAGATTCGTATTTTTGTATGTATTGAAATAACTCAAAAACTACTGGACGGATTTTAAAAATTCTTTCACCGCTAGAAAGGTAATTTATCTGTGAGTAACATAGGCTTTTTTGTTATTTTTTAATTTCACGCGGACGAAGTCGCGAGCAACAGCTAGATTGAAATATAAATGTAGATTGACTTTTTGCATTTTTTTTATTTTTACATGCTTGTGACATAGAATAATACATAGAATAGGAAATAACTATAATACTTTATTGCATCCCAAATGTACACAAATTTACTCACAGCGTGATTGATTCGATAATTATTTTCTGTTTTGTCTATCTGTGATCTGCTGTCTTTGTTTGTTTAATATTTTAGTGAACTCGTTTTTATAATTTCCTCTGTTTACATATAAAATACAAAATGACACGAAAAGAAAAGTATTGCAAATGCAATTTAAACTAATATTATGACGAGAAAAGATTTGTATTTTTGTATGTAATTCTTTTACCATTAAAAAACTACGTTACCACTAAGTAACATAAGCTGATATATTCAAATGTTTTTTTAAATTCCACGCGGATAACCGCGAGCAACAGCTAGTTGTAGTTAAAATAAATTACAGTAACGTTACAGAATAACCCACATTCTTTTTACTCTCGCGTCGCAAGAGCAATTGCTATTTAGTTTTTCATTTTTTTGAAAGCTATCACTATAAAAGCATTCATACCTCCTTTTCTAGCTTATTGATCGAACGTCTTTTAGAGAAAATGTATCGAGAAGCTGCCGTGTTTTTAACTATCGTAACATTAGGCTTAGGTTCATTATTGGATGGAGATTTTGACATAACTGATGGTGTTAAATTAGTCAGTACACCAGTGTCTAATAGTATAGAAGATGAAGGCAGATCTTTCGATAATTCGCCATTATTCCGAATGGCCAAATTCCTACAAGGACACGAACTACATGTCAAATTGCCGAACATAATCGAAAAGGATAAAATAAGTAATTTATTGGCCGAATCTTTGAAGATCGTGGATGAATCTTACAAGAGTAATAATGGTAAGTCATTTATGTTCATGACCAATGTTCGACCAATGTCAACCAAGTTTAACCAACATTAAAAACAAAAAACAAGTGAAGATTTAAACTAAACTATAGCGATATTTTAAAAAGAGGCAAACATAAATTAAATATTGTAATTTCTAATACCGTATGGAAAAGTATACAATCAAAATTACTGCTTTTTTAAAAGATTGTTAACTGGCTTTGACCTTCTTTCCGCCAAAGGACGATAATAGCATCAAGGGTAGAAAATAGGCTTTTAGAGCGTGCGGACACATCAAACTAAACGCACAACTGTGGTGCGATTGTCGATTGTTTCGCAGCCTCAACTGTTTAGTCGCACAACTAAAAATAGAGTTAAGTTTTAACAGTGGTAGAGCTCGCTTTAACATCTTCGCACGAATGGGTCGGCTCGCCCGGTGTAATACCACGACCACACAGAAGACAGGCGTCAAGTGGAGGCAATTCCGCGTTTCGTCTGATGAGGGTGGTGCCGGAGGCCTAATTTTAGTCCCTTTCCCTTTCCACCCTTTTCTTAAAAGGAAAGGATGGGAAGGAAAAGTGGATTTGACGGTGGAGGAGACGCATAGGAAGGGGAAATATCCTCTTTATGTGCGTCTCCTCCTCCGTCAACTAAGGGTAGGCAACGCATCTGCAATTGTGGATGTTTATGGGCAGCGGTCGCTTTCCATTTCGGTGGATTCAGGCGGTCGCTTGCTTGTTTACCACTTTATATTATATAAAAAAAAAGTGCGCACCTCCATATAAGCTCATAGAAATCAAAGCGAGACTAAACAGTTGTGCGATAGTTTAGTCTCAGGTGTGCGCACGCTTTAGCGTGATTTCTACAGCGCCCTCTTTTTTTTAATTTCGTGTATGTATGCATATGATAACGTACCTTTTTAATGGTGAAAGAATTTTTGAAACCGGCTCAGTAGTTTTTGAGTGATTTCAATACATACAATAATATAAATCTTTCCTCTTTATAATATTAGTACAGAAGTATAGATATAGAAAACAGGTGATTATGGTAAGCGCTAGTTCTTCATTATAAAAAACTTTATTTAAAAGATTGGTTCGAGTAATTTATAACATTATTTCCAGCGACTGGTAGAGGCAAGGGCGATGGCGGAGGTGGTCTGGCTCTGATGGGTCTCATGTTTGCGAAGACCATAGGAGCAGCAGGTATCGGCGGCCTGGGTCTACTAACTATGAAGGTACACGTATTTCAGATAACTTAGAGCGCGCGCACACCTTGGACTAAACTATCGTGCAACTGTTTAGTCGCGCTTTAATTTCTATGAGCTTATATGGAGGTGCACACACTACTCAATAATTAGATGTGGAACAGTTGAATTTGCTGTAAATCAATTGACAAACGCATAGCAGTTATGTGATAGTTTAGTCAAAGGTGTACGCCCGCCTTTAAGAACAAGTACAGTCACGCAGAACAAGTTAGTTGTATAAATGTGTTAAAATTTACCTACACTAACTTATATACGATTTTAGCTTTAAAACATCTTAATAACGAGTGCATGAATACTTTCGAAACCAAAAACCTTAGGTTTTGTATGTACATTTATGACGCTGACTGTACACTATACAATCGTACTAATATTATAAATGTGAAAGTTTAGATGGATAGATGTATGGATGTTTGTTAGAGTTTGTAGCCTAAACGGCTGAACGGATTTCGATGAAATTTGGTATGGATGTAGAGGATAGTCTGGAAGAAGACATAGGACACTCGCTTTGGATTTTTTTAATTCCACGCGGACGGAGTCGCGGGCAAAAGCTAGTAGTATGTACATATAATAAGAAAAGTGGAAAACACATCTCGATGGTCATGTCGCGTGGTAAAGAGAAACGCGTCGCTATTTATTCGTTTTGTTGCAAGCGTCTACTTTCCTATGTTGAATATTACACACGTAAGATATAAAAAATCTAGGCTTTTTTGTATGTGTTTTGTTTATGTGAAAGTAGATACTTTTATATGATACCTTTACTACTTTTTTATTTTCAAAAATGTCTTGGCTAATTTTTTTATTAATTTGAATTACGTAATAATATTATATCAGAGAGGGCGTACACCTTTGACTTAACTATCGCACAACTGTTGTGCGATTGTCGATTGTTTCGTAGCCAATTCAACTATTTAGTTGCACGATGTTATAGGAATTAAAACGAGATTAAGAGTTATGCCATAGTTTACTTTTAGGTATGCACACGCCCTTATTCGTGAGAATGTTCAAGTATGTTCAGTCAATATTCTCTACCATAACTTAATTGGCAGAGGTGTCTCCTTATTTTACTGCACATTCACAAATGCTACACTTAGGGCCTGTCCCACCACTGGCTGATAGAGGCTCAGATAGCTTAAAAATGACGTCACTGTCTGATAAGGTAACAAAATCCGATATTTCCATGACCACCTCGGTGTTCTCGCCGCTCGTTTGCCCCCTTCTCTTATAAAAAAAAACTTATTTCAAACGTTGGATTGTTATCAGACAATTTACATTTGGTGGCACAGACCCTTAGTAAAACAATCGAATGACTAGTATTAAAACATCTGAATGTCGTATTCCAGGCGCTAGCAGTATCAGCGCTTGCATTAATGCTGTCAGCTATCGTGGGCGTCAAGAAACTAGCTTCCCACGACGATCATGATGATCACCAAGTGATCTACGCAGGGCACGGACATCACCGGAAGAGGAGAGACATTGATACACCGCTACCTTACAGAGGATGGACACAATACAGACAGGAAAACTAAAGAACACTTTAAAATACAGAAATATTGTTGACGTCTAATCTTTTAGGTTATAGTAGTGAGAATGTGACCTATTTGTAAGAAATAACTTATTTAAATTATTTATTTAAATCCATTATTGTTAATTGAAAATAAAATTGTTTTATAAATATACTTTATGCAATTCACCTTTAAGAGACCTTCACAACATTATAGAGTTTTCAATAAGTTTAGTAGATAATGGAACATAAAATAAATTGTTTAGAATTTAATTAAAAACCTGCCACGATATTCATCCATTAAATTTTGTATGCGCCTGTACAAAAATAATAGCAATTGCTTTTAAGTGCAAGTTACTTGTATACATTGAAAGTATGTGAGCGCAGGCCACCGGATGTGCTGTTTATCCCAAACTATGCAAAAATGGCAATTCCTCTTCAAAATCCGAAGTAACAAAATAAATAATGATAAAGTATAAATTAGCGCCATCTAGTATAATCATCTTCAACTTTTGATTCTCAAAAGGTTTAGCTTTACAAATAGTTAATAAAAACTCTACTAGATGTCGCTATTATCAATAAAACATTGGTAAAGCCCATACTGTATGAAGGTGGAATTGATCAAAGACTTACTACATAATATAATTAACATTCAAGTAATAGTTTTTTTGCCTTGTTATTACATTTTCATTATTACGATTTTTAGACAATAATAAGTCTCAAGAATCATCCTAATAGGAAACTATTTGAACAAATTTTGAAATATTATGACTTTTAAATCTAATTATTTTAACCACTGGGTACGCAGGTTATAACCGTAACGTAATTCTAAACTATACGTTAGAGAGCACGAGCAGGTAATCTATATAAAGCAAGTTAGCTCCAGTTCGCCAAGTTTCTACGCCAACAAGGCCATTGCCGCTGCGCCAAGTGTAGTACTGTCGACAAAGAAAATTTGCACAACTTTTTTTTCTGAAAATAATTTAAGCGTAACGATATCATACTTCATACTAATATTATTGATGGATGGATGGATGTAAGAGTTTGTAGTTTAAACGGCTTAACGCATCTGGATGAAATTTGGCATAGATGTAGAATGCCTGCAAGAAGACATAGGCTACTTACTTTTTTAATTCGGACGGAGTCGCGGACAATTGCTAATTTTTTTTAATAGGTCCAGTTGTTTTTAAGTTATGTCAATACATGCTAAATACAAATCTTTCCTCTTTATAACATTACTATAGATTAATAAATTAATTTCTGTATTTTTGAGTGCAAAATATTGATTTTTTTTTCACACGCTACATCAAACTAAGTCCGGTTAAAGACAATTTAGAAAATAGACTCGTACTCTCCCGCAATGGTCGTATCCGTAGTCACTGCCCGCACCCGAGCCGGGATATCCGAGGGCGTGAAAATGTTACACCTCCTGTGTACAAATACACTTTACACATAAAATTACACGTAAATAGATTGTGTATTACACAAAATTCGGAACACAGTGATTTCTTTAACACTTAATATTTCTGTAAATGTATAAAATTGTATTATCTTACTCACATAAATGCAAAAGTTTAGATGTATGGATGTTTGTTAGTATTTACTATAAATTGCTAAACGGATATCGATGAAATTTGGTATAGATATAATCTAGAACACATATGCTAATTTTTTTTTAGTAAAACACGAACGCAGTCGCTGGCGAAAGCTAGTAAATTAAATTTAATAAAGCAGTTAAATCGTAATATCTATTTTTTTAATTATGTTTTTATATTTAACCAACATTAACTGTAAACCATAAAATATGTTAGACAATATTTAAACACGTGATTTAACTCTAACTACCGCTAATTGATATAGACCCTGCTCTTAGTTTACTAGTTACTAGGTTTCGCTCGCGACTCCGTACACTTGGAATTAAAAAAAAACAGAAGCAAGTAGCCTAAGTCTTCTAGATATATATGTCAAATTTCATCGAGATCCGTTCAGTCGTTTAGACAGCAAACTTTAACTAACATCCATCCATCCATTTATAGACTTTCGCATTTATAATAATAGTAAGCTTGGTGCAGATGACATTCGCAAGCCTTTACTTATTACACATTTTGTTAAAAATTCACACCATCCCTGTGTCAATGCCAAAGGGTTGACATATACTATGTGATGACTACGTTCTTTATATATTTTTGACTACTTTACAAAAGAAGGAGATACTCAATTCGTCTCTATATTTTTTATTAGCACATTTCCTTCTAACTATTCTCTACTCTATGAACATTAAAGTACATCGCACGCGCCCGGTATCTATGTTTGTAGGTAAATCGTTCCAGAATGTTACTTTCTATACAAATTGAGAATATGAACCGGATTGATGTATTAACTATTACATTGCAATCGAGTGCTTAGAGCGTTCACATCTGAAACTAAACTATCGCACAACTGTTTAGTTACTTTCCTATGAGCTTATATGGAGGTGCGCACACTACTCGATTTTTAGTTGTGCAACTAAACAGTTGAAATGCGAAACAATCGACAATCGCGCAACAGTTTTGCGATAGCTTAGCGAAAGATATGCTCATAGTGACAAGATGGTTTTTCGTTAACGAATAAAGCTCGGAATACACATGTCAGTTTCTGGTATCCAAGTTAGAGTTCACACATAATTTTAACTGTTACGTACAGTCATGCAAATCTACCTATTTGCATGTGTATTCCCAGCTTTAATCTTATAACTAAAGCGAAACTAATACTATATTTTATGATAATATTCAAGCGGATTCGACCTACGACCTTAAATAATTTTGCTGACCGTACCCAATCCGATTTACTTGGCAGAAAATACTATAAACTGTGCAAAGCTACCGTTTTTTAAACTAAAACTACATTGACATTGCCGATTTCAAATCTTTTATTGTACGTACAATTTTCTACGTTAAGAATTTTTTTTTATATGATAAGGTGGCAAACGAACAAGCGGCCATCTGAATCCGCCGAAATGGCGACGCGACCGCCTCCCATAGACATTCGCAATAGCGGACGCGTTGCCTACACTTAATCGACGGAGGAGACGCATATAAGCAGGATATTTCTTTTTCTTATGCGTCATCATGCGTAGTATCATATGCTTATATCGATGGTTCATACGTAAATTATCGTATGTTTTGTATTTAATAATAGTATGATGTATAATTTTATAACATTTTAGTGTTGACTATTAAATTGCTTGCTGAAAAGCGTGAATAATTATTAAATGTGCTCACAAAGTACTAAATCACGTTCGCTCTCCTAACAACAATGTCAAGTGCGTGTAGAAAACAATTGAACTTTCACTTTGACGAAATTTAAGAGCGCGCCTTTGACTAAACTATCGTACAACTGTTTAGTCTCGCTTTGATTCCTATGATCTTATATGGAGATGTGCACACTACTCGATTTCATTTGTACAACTAAACAGTTGAATGGGCTTCGAAACAATCGACAATCGCACAACAGTATGTGATAGCTTAGTCAAAGATGTGTGTCAAAATGTCACTCAGTTTTTAAAGCTTTGAGTAGTTATTGTAATGCTAGAAATGGGTCATACTTATTAGGTAGGGAACAGGCAGCTTCATGTGAACCTAGCAAAAGTATGGGTTCACACTGCTGTTATGTAATATCGCTTTGTATAGCGAAACCTAGACAAGAATCATTTGAACTTGTATTCAATGTCATTGAACTGCAAGTACACTTGAAAGTGAAAGGATTATCTGCGAGCAAGAGAACGGTCAAAGTTGCAGTGTAGTTGATACTGTTGGGTTCCGTATATATCATACTAGCTTTCGCCCGCGATTCCGTCCGCGTGAAATTAAAAAAAACTGAGTAGCCTATTTGTTCTTCCAGACTATCCTCTACGTCTATGCCAAATTTCATCGAAATCAGTTCAGCCGTTTAGGCTACAAACTCTAACAAACATCCATCCATCCATCTAAACTTTCGCATTTATATTATCAGTATGATACGACTAATCTAACTAAGGATATCATTGACGGAAGTGTACTCATTGTGTTGTGGGAACAGCCAAAAATTCCGCTATCAATGTACGTGAGGTAAATCCTAAAGCCTCGAGTTCATGACTAAGATCCGAGTGTAAATAGGTTTATGAAAATTTTTCAAATTCCTAACGAGAAAGGTGTTTTTGATTTAAGTTCCATACAATGTACAATTTTTTTACTAAATAGATGTAGGACTAACATGCCTCTCCACTGCTAAGATATTGTCATTTTATTTTAATTTTATTAATTACTAGCTTTTGCCCGCAATTCCGTCCGCGTTTAATGTGATGGTGTGAAGTGTGTTCTTCCAGACTATCCTTTACAACTATGCCAAATTTCATCGAGATCCCTTCAGCCGTTTAGGCTACAAACTCTAACAAACATCCATCTATCCATCCATCTAAACTTTCACATTTATAATATTAGTAAGAAGTAAGATATATATAATATATCGATAATATCGCCTAAAATGGCGGTTGAAACAAATAGCCTTTCACCCGTCGATATAATTTTGACACAACCACCTTTGAATATATCCAAAGTACGTCATAAGGGGTAGAACTATACACTCTTCTGTGGGAACTACTTCCTATCAGACATACCATCTTTGTTAAAAGAAAGTTATAAAGACGATAAAAACATTTTCCCAAGCTCAACGGAGACACAGTAAGCAAATCGCACGACCTCGACTAGTAACCTGGATGTAAAATTCTCCCACGTCACGAAATACTAACTTACATATTGATAAATCAGTTCATCATTAAGTTAGCGTTGTATTGACATATGTGGAGTGATTTATATATTTATAGCAAGCGGCCACCAGAATCCAGCGAAATGGAAAGCGACCGCTACCCTTCATTGATGGAGAAAGAGACGCACATAAAGAGGATATTTCCCCTTCCTATGCGTCTCCTCCACCGTCAAATCCACTTTCCCTTTCCATACTTTTCTCTGACGAAAAGGGTGGAAAGGAAAGGGACTAAAATTAGGCCTTCGACACCACACTCATCAGACGAAACGCGGAATTGCTCTCACTTCACGCCTGTCTTCTGTGTGGTCGTGGTATTACACCGGGCGAGCCGACCCATTCGTGCGAAGGTGTTAAAGCGGGCTCCACCACTGTTAATGATAATGTGCGTGTAAAAGAAAGTAATTAGATTGTGAATGGCTACAAAGACAGAAATTTACGGATAAATTGTGCGAAAGAGACCGGATACCGCACATCTGAAACTAAACTATCGCACAACTGTTTAGTCTCGCTTTGATTGCTATAAATATGGAGGTGCGCACGCACAAGGTTTGGTTGTGCAACTAAACAGTTGAATAGGCTGCGATATATTCGACAATTGACAATCGGACAACAGTGCGATAATTTAGTCAAAGGTGTGCGCGATGAAAGAGTAATAGTTTACTCTGTCGACCGTTTGTAATCTGGAATATGATATTACAAACAGACACTCCAATTTTATTATTATATGTATAGATGACTTTTATCTGCAAGAACCCAAGTCAGTAATCATTTTAATATGCAATATATCCGGTAAGCATTCACTGTGCGTGACGAATACAAACTTTTACTTCAAAGAGTTTACGCTCTCTCAATATTTTGAAGATTATACATTCTAAAAAAGTAGGCTGAAATAATGCATCTAACATTCTAGAGGTATAATAAATTAAAAAGCTAAAATCAAATTAAAAATTAGTCGTATTGTTGTAAATGAGAAAAGCTGATTAAAATAAAATGGAAGCTACTACTTACCTATTTGTCTCTTTTTAATTTTAATCTACACTAGCTTTTGCTCTTGACATCGTTCGTGCGGAATTAAAAAGCTTAGTAAGTAACCAGTGTTCTTCCAGACCTTGATCAACATCTGTGCTAAATTTCATCAAGATCCGTTAATTAGTTTAGACTAAAAACTCTAACAAACCATCAATCCAAACATTCGCATTTATATTAGTAAGATAAGGTTATGGTAATATAAAACAAGACCTAAGAAAACTACGGCCTTCACTCTGCGGTGTTTTGTTTGATACTCTAGTGACATACTTCGTGACCACTCTTTTACTATTTTTGTTCATTATGACAATTTGTAGAGCAAGATAACTAGTATTGTATAATACTACGTAATAACGTGCTAGTGGTATGCCAGTTATCATTTACGTTTTCCTATAGCATATGTCAACTTGCTTGGATTTGCCAGCTTCTGGAATGTATATTCCCCATCTAACGTGTAGTTAATTTTCATCTATAATGCAGTTTTGATTTAAATTATGATCAAAGATAAAATTAAATCACTTATAAATTTTCCCTTCGTTCGTATATTTGGACAAAGCTTTTTTAATAATGTCTTTCGCTCGCGACTCCGTCCGAGTGGAAGTAAAAAAGAAATAAAAGTATGTAACCTGTCTTTTATCAGACTATCATTTACATCTAAGGCAAATTTCATCGAGATCCGTTCAGCAGTTTAGGCTGCAAACAACGCCGGATCCAGGGGGGGTTATGGGGGTCATGACCCCCCTGAGCTGGTTGGTCAAGAGCTTGACAAAATATATTTACATATTTTGTCAAGCTTTTGACTTCACTACGACTATGTGACCCCCCCCTGGCGCCAAAGCTAGATTCGCCCTTGGCTGCAAACTCTAACAAACATTCATCTACACTAGCTTTTGCTCTTGTCATCGTTCGTGCGGAATTAAAAAGCTTAGTAAGTAACCAGTGTTCTTCCAGACCTTGATCAACATCTGTGCTAAATTTCATCAAGATCCGTTAATTAGTTTAGACTAAAAACTCTAACAAACATTCATCTACACTTTCGCATTTATAATATTAGTAAGATAGTTACTTATCAGTTCGAGGGTAATGTTTCGATCTATGATAAGTGTAAAACGTTGCTATAATGTACTACAAACTTTCATAGCATTACCTGACTTTGCAAACGGGTTCTGTGCAGATTTCTACACCAAGTGAGTTATTAAACCACCAGTTTTTGTTGTAAACGGGAATAAAGTCACTGGATTTTCTAAAAACTAATGATTAAATATGAAAATAAAATAACCACAATCACGATCATTGATCGATATTTGTCGATTTTCCAGTTTTTAAGCCAAGATAAATAAATTACGAGAGAGGTCTTACCGCATCAAATAAATCCATAACCCCTGTGTACACCTTTGAGTTACGGGTTTGAATTATTTTGGCATTATATTAAATATACTGGCATATTTGTTGAAAATGGTGCATTATTTAGAGCGGACACACACCTTTGACTAAACTATCGCACAACTGTTAGCGATTATCGATTGTTTCGCAGCCAATTCAAACTGTTTATTTGCACAACTAAAAATCGAGAAGTGTGCGCACCTCCATATAAGCTAATAGGAATCAAAGCGATACTAAACAGTCGTGCGATAATTAAGTTTCAGGTATGCGCACGTTCTTATAATTCAAATGATAATGATGGTATAAATAGAAATCAATTTAAGTTCAACAGAAGATATCTTACGGATCTCAAATTGAACGTTTTATATCAATACAGTTGATAGCTTATGACTTCAGCGAGTCATCATTTAATTTATTTATAGAGACTATAATCATTTAAGTAAATGGTAATCAAGGCCATCAGTATGAACTCTATCTTAGTAATGAGGTAAATCGTAACATACATATAGATTAGGCCAACGGCCGTAATAACAAATCTGTAAGATCGATCTAAAGGTTTGAATTACATTAAAAGACTGCAAATACTGTTAATTCCTTCATGGAGCTTTCACAATATCCATCCATCCATCCAAACTTTTGCATTCATAATATTCGTAAGATAAAAAAATAAGTGACAAATGTTTGTTGATAAGTAAGAAACTTAAAATATAAATTAACAATTTAAAAAAGAAGTTTATAAAATGGCTATAAAATTATGACCTGAAGCCCATCATATAATACAATACACCTACAGGTTTCAAGTTCACGATCCTCGCATTGACCGCTTTAATTCTCAGGCTTTCACGTAATCAAGTATTATGAAACCTGGACTTCACTTTTACTACCAGACCACTGAGAAAGTACATGATTTCGGTGAGTTTTTTCTATCGACGAACAGCCTCCCGAGGGGTGCGGAGAGGTATTTAAGTTTAAAGCATTCGCGCCGGCGCACAGTCTCAGTACAGACAGCACACAATGTGGAGGACTTGCGCGATCTTCGCAATCACTGCCGCGTGCGTCGCGCTCCCCGCACAAGACACCGGCCCAACAATAAATGATACAGAAAGCATCAGCGAATGCCTAAAGAAAGAATCAACATCATGTCTAAAATACAAATTCTTCTCGTATCTAGACAAAGTGATCGGACAAAGGGAAACATTCCCGTTATCAGATGGAGTCACTGTTGTTCGAGCTAATGATGCGCCCGTGGATTTCGGAGCGCCACGATCATTAGATCCTGTTACAAGATTGAAGAGATATTTGGATACTCACGCGATCCGTGTCGAAGTCAAAGGTTCGGATGTTATCGATGCAGTTTCCAGTGCGGGGCGTGCCTTAGAAGATACAGTGTCGAGTTTTACAGAAGACAATGAGGTCACGGAAGAAGGAAGAGGGAAGAAGAAGAAAGCTGCCAAGATCTTTGGACCATTGATCGCTGCTGTGATGTTAAAGATGATGGCTATACTACCTTTGGCGATAGGAGCAATTGCTTTGATAGCAGGAAAGGCGTTGCTAATTGGAAAACTGGCGCTAGTCTTATCTGCAGTGATAGGATTGAAGAAATTGTTGTCACAACAGAAGCACGTCACTTACGAGGTGATCGCTCATCCACATCATACATCCAGTCATACATCAAGTCATGATTACGGTGGTACAAGTGGCTACGGAGGTGATGCGGGTGGTTACAGTAGCGGTGGAGGTCACTCAAGCGGATGGGGACGTTCCATGGAGTCGCAAAGCTTGGCATATTCCGCACAGAAACCTCAATAGCTCGCCCCAGTTCATCGACCTTGTTCCCGTGATGATTTCTCTGTGACCGCTAGATGTTGAATTATTTATTACTTGTCGTGTGATTGTGAAGGATACGTTTATATTTATTTTGACTGATTATTTAAGCTTTTAATTATCTGCCATTTGCAAAAGTCACTTCTTCTTGGTATGCCTTATAGGCATTTTGTAACTATATTTATAGTGTTTTTATTTACAATATTTTTAAGTTTTATTTATGTATTATATACCTAAGATTATGTACAATTATTTATTATAGTATTAGCAACGTATATATGGTTGTCTGAACCAGTACTTGGCTTTAATTTTTTAAATACAATTTAAGTTTATAGCAGGCTTATTTGTTATGTACAGCTAGAATTATTTATGTCTATTTCTAATATACCTTTTCCCACGGGTTGTATTTTCAAAGATTGTTTTCTTTATTTGTACTTTTGATTTTATTATAAGTTTGTTGAATTATTTAATATTATTAAATTGTCTTATTATTTTTTTGTTGTACAAATTTATGTTATTAAATTATTAATTCGTGTCGTGCATTTTTAATTTAATTAAGAAAAAAAAAACTGGATTTTGATTTACATAATTTCAGCATTACTAAACATCTTTTAACTTTAAGATGAAAGCAAGAAATGCATTTCCATATTCACTTTTCCTACAATTATCTAATTTAATTAACCAGCCAAATTTCAATACATTTACATACAAACAACTTTTAATTAATGCACTTGTTGAGATAAAAAGAAACTTAGTATTTTGTCACCGAAATTGCTATGGTAACCATAATTGTTATCCATTTTCCAAGGCCTTCGTTGTATTTTGTTAATTTGTATTTTGACATTTGCAATTGAACATTTAACAAATGTAAATCTATTTTATTGAAATTATTCAAAAACTACTGAGCCGATTTAAAAATTCTTTCACCATTAAAAAACTACGTTATCAGTGAAAAAATTAGGCTATGTTTTTTATTGTTTTTTTTATGCGAGCGAAATCGCGAGCAACAGCTAATAATGAAATAAAGTTTTTATAACATCATGCGGATGAAGCCGCACGGAAACAGCTGTGAATTAAAAAAAAACCCTTAACCTTAGGTGTAGAAAACAGAAACATCTCTGATTTAAAAATGTTAATGTTTTATTATGCATAAAAAGCCATACTTAATTTTCACGCTAACATTTTCGTTGTTAGCAATTAGAGTGTTACTTATTTGTAACTTGGTGAGTCATTTTACGCTAAGTTAAGTATGATACGGCTGGGAAACGTAAGTCGGATGGGAAATCTTAATGCATTATCTAGAAACTTGGCTCGTTTATCTGATGGCGCTGACATCCGGTGCAGTTGTACTACATTCTTGTTAGTTAGCTACGTTTTTATATAAGGGGAATACAGTTTTCAGAATTCACATAAGTTTGAAAGTAGCGCCAGTCGTCGAGAAATTGAGAAGCAAGTTAGCGTGGTATGGACAATTTATTCGACGAGAGGATGGGGCCATAAACCACAAAGTGTTAAGATTGAATGTGGATGGCTACAAAGGTAGAGGAAGTCCGAAGACAGTAAGGATGGATTGTGTGAAAGAGGATATGCTTAAGAAGGGAGTGCATTCAGATATGACATTTGATAGAAATGTATGGAAGAGCAGCACATACTTTAACGACCCTCTGTAGAGATAAGGGTAAGTTGATAATGATATTTATTTCTTGGTTAAATTATCCAAGATTGGTTTACGTAGATTAAAAAATCAAATACTATGCGGTTTAATCGTTTTATATAATATAATACTAGCTTCCGCCTACAACTCTGCTCGTGCGGATAAAAAAAATAACTCAATTAGTAGAAGACTAATTTTGAAGCCAAATTTCAGGAAGACCGGAGATTTCAGAAGATACGTAAACATCCATACATCCATCTAAACTTTTGTATTTATGATATTAGTAAGAAATAAATTTTGAAAGAATCTTGGACTGCACGTAATATCATGGATAAGCCAAACCCCATCATCGTTCCTATTTAAAAACAAAAAAAATGGAAATATAAACTCCCTGCTGCGGAATTATTTAGGTACTAGCTGTTCTCGTGCAGCTTCATCCGCATGAAATTATGAAAATCGTATTTTATTGTTTACATTTGTCAAATTATCAATAGCAAATGTCAAAATTTGACAAACCTTAGCAATCTTGTTTTCTTGATGTTGGCAGCAACTTATGGTCTCTTTCCCACATTAGGGTTTTTATCCAAAATATCTACCCCCTAAGTTTAGTGGCGAGAAAATATATAGCCTAAAGCGTAACGTAAGTGTAGGGCCTTTTTATTAAAAAAATAATTATTCAAAAACAGGCTGTAATTGTTGACATCTTAGGCAACAAAGAAGTGTGTGTTTACGCTTTATTATATTAGTATAGATAGATAGACTTCAATAGTTCTTAAATATACATACAGTAAAAAGTTTTTTGGGATATACCCCATGTCTTACTTAACTGTAGGTCATTTTATGGCTCATATACTAATACTTGCGACAGAGCTTTCCTTATTTCCAGGTCGTCAGTTTGCCCTCTAGCCGCTAGAGAAAGGTAAGTAAGTGAAATCACCAGATTCTTCACCACTATAGAATTATTTTACACTAGCCGTTGCTTGTGAGTACTACATGGTATTTTAAAAAAATAGTAATAAATAATTTTGAATGTAAAAACTGGCCCAGTAATTTTTGAGTTATTTCAATGTACCCAAATACAAGCTTTCCTCTTTATAATATGCGTATTCATATATTTACAAGTTATGTGGTCTAAAAGTCAACTTGCGGTTATCGATTCCTTATTGTCAGGTGAATTGGTATACTTTAGAGTTTCTCTGTTGAATATTTCATACTCGTATAACGACGTATCCCTTACCTTTCCTTTAAAATATAGAGATATATTGTGATATAGCTGGGTTGACAATGGAAACTTACGGTAACCAACTGTGCAAGTGTGTTATTGATGCTATTAGTACATTTTTTTTTAACGTAAATCAGCGCTTGACCTCGACTCCACCTAAGTTAAGTGAAGACGCGGCCGAAGGCCGTAATTTCATTTGTGGATTTCATATTATAATATGTAAAACGTTATAACTTTGATTCTATGTGTACTATGTATTATTTGAAACGTATGTAACACATAGAAGTAAGACTCTGATTAAAAAAAAAGTACAGTAACATTCAAAATTGAAGGCGGCTCGAAGTTCCGCATGAGACATTACGACGAAACAATTTGCTTTTACGTATCTTTTCTTTGTAGACTTGTGTTGGCGTTGACTGCTAACGAGCGACTATAGAGTTTGAATGTTGTAATACAGAACATGACTTTCGTTCAGGTTGTGATCGTAGAGAATAGAAAACGTTATGTTCTTAAAGGAGGGCAGAAAAGCTGGATGTTGCTACTATTTATATATCTGAAGAGAAATCATCATTTTCACTTGGTTATTTTATAAAAGTAATTAGTAAATATAATAAATGCGATAGTTTAGATGGTTGGATAGATGTTTGTTAGAGTTTGTAGCCTAAACGGCTGAACGGATCTCGATGAAATTTTGCATAGATGTAGAACATAGTCTGGAAGGACACATAGGCATGCTTTTGTTTTTTTTTAATTCCACGCGGACGGAGTCGCGGGCAAAAGCTAGTATTTGTATAAATATAGATATAGATAAATAAATACGTGTACTTATTTTATCACATTGTGAGATACGATAAAAAGAACGTAATCACGCCATCTCGTGGTCAAAGCGTACAATAAAACGATGCTGGCAACTCATAACCAGTGTGTTGATTCTATTCATAAACATACTTCTGTTTAACACATTTGTGTGAATAAAAATTATGTAAAATGTGAAAATGAGTCACGGTCCACGTTTTTATAATAATGTCGACATATTATTGTAAAATAAGGTTTTATCTTGTGGTTTTTGTAACCAATATAGGTTGTATGTAGAAGCGTCCTTTTTGTCATTTTTTTGTAAGTTAAGTTTTCCTAGTACATATACCTAGGTAATGTTTTTAGATTGTTTAGAAGTTAATTAAAGAAACAAAAAGCTAATAAACCGACTGTAATTCAAATTACCATAGTCTGAATAAATTATTACATCAATAAATTTAAATTTTTGGCCTTTAAAAGTACCAGTTATAAAGTCATTATTTCATTGCCGCGATGCCAGCGCACGTGTCCTTTCTCAGCGACGCCTTGAACTTACAACGTTCATTCATAAACTTACCACGTGCACTACGTAAACAAAATCGACCATGATCGTAGTTTACGTTGTCTCGTATAGATGACGCTGTTTTTCGTAATGTTTTTGTGTTTTACTTTTAATTTTACCGGCAGTACCCTTAAGTCTACATCTATGTATACTAATATTATAAAGAAAAAAGATTTGTATTTTTGTGTATATTGAAATAACTCAAAAACTACTGGGCCGATTTTAAAAATTCTTTCCCCATGAAAAAGCTTTGTTAGCGGTGCTATATAGGCTAATTTTTTTATAATTTTTTCAATTTCACGCGGACGAAGGCGCGAGCAACGGCTAGTTTAGTTAGAGCTATTTATCCAACAATATAAGATATAGTTCTTTTCAAATATCTTGGAAGTCTAAGATTATCGGCGCACTACCCACTGCTTCCCCCGTATCCCCTATGACAACAACAAAGTTATTGCCAAGATATTTGAAAACTACTATACAATAATAACCCGACGTTCTTACGGTGAAGGAAAATATCGGGATGCCTGCATATGTCGACGATGTAATCATACTAATATTATAAATGCGAAAGTTTAGATGGATGGATGGATGTTTGTTAGAGTTTGTAGCCTAAACGACTGAACAGATTTCGTTGAAATTTGGTATAGATGTAGAGGACAGTCTGGAAGAACAGATAGGCTACTCACTTTTGTTTTTTTTAATTCCACGGACGGAGTCGCGGGCGAAAGCTAGTTCAAATATATGTGTGAAGTCAACCCGCAGTGGGGTAGAGTTGACTATGACCTAGTCACTAACTTAGGGTAGGCTCCGAGCCCCTTAGTAGGGATGTATAGTGAGCTGGTGATGATGATACAATCATTGATACGTTTACTTTAGACTGTTGTTTTGAACTTGAACATTAATATTGATATTAAAGGATGGGTTTTAATGTTTTCAACTTATCAGTATGCATGAGTCGAGTTAACCGTTGACTTGGTAATTGAGGTAGGCGCGGCTAATCTTGTTTATTGTGGGTTACCGTGTTTTGTTAGGAATGTGTATAAGTAACACAAAATATATATGGATTTAAATATATTAAATAAAAAAAAAGAATAAATCAAAAGATAAAACTTTGTTCCTAATTCTTTAGGACAATGTGGTCTTTTTTAATTTTTTTTACTTTTTAGATGACACGTTTTCACTAAGGATTTTTAAATTCGTCAACTTGTTTGTAATTGAAATATTTTGTAAGGAATGACTTATTTTTTTTTACTGTTTATTGCCGTTTTATATTTAAAATGTGAGCTCATGATATGTGTAAAATTTATTAAATAAATTAATATTTGCCCCTAAATATGTTTTAAATACAATAATATATTTATGTAACTTTGTAAACATATCTTTTTTAAAAATAAATATGTTAAACCTTCAAATAAAGTACAACAGTATAAATACAAAGGAGTGAACATAAGCTAAGCCAAATCTGCGCTCTGCCACCTCAAGCCCGGTGAATCTGTAAATGCCTCTCCATGGCAAACAGTGGCAACTCAGTCACAAAAAAAGCTATGTTGATTTAAGGTTTACGTATGTGAATTAGTCGTTGTATCGCATACCTAGACCTTGCCTTGTATCTGGGTTACACTTAGTATGAAACTACGAAAGACATTATACGAAGAATTCACTTTCATACATTCTCAAACGTATATTGTACTATGAATGCAGAAACCAACACACCAACACTACGTATGTTCAGGGATCTATCACGAAAATTTACATGGAAGTAATCGTAACTTTACTTCCGCAAGGAGCAGCAATGTCATTGATTTTGTAGATATCAATACTTTCTCGTAAACTTTCGTGCTAGACCTCTTAAATTAGACATAGTGCGGTCTATGTACAAGTAATTTCAATCATACACGAAAATTAATGCTCTATAGCAAAGCTTTATAAATATTTATTAACAGAACTATTTTTCATTTACTATATTTTTCTCAGTTACTATTTAATAATAGGATTATGTTATTATTAACTTTACTCAAACACTAATACGTAATGAAAACCGCAATTATATTTTGTAAGGCGAAAGCTTCCTGACCTTTGTCAGGTGAAAACTTTCTCGCCTTTGGCTGTTCATTACGATTGACACTTGGCCTTATAAGTTCTTAAGCGCAAGAATTTCTCTTAGAATTATATGTGATTTTGCAACTAAGTGCAGGCGCATACTTTTGACTAAAACATCATAGAACTGTTGTGCGATTGTCGATTGTTTCGCAGCCTCAACTGTTTAGTTGCACAACTAAAAATCGAGTAGTGTGCCCACCTCCATATAAGCTGATAGGAATCAATGCGAGACTAAACAGTTGGAAGATAGTTTAGTCAAAGTTATGCGCACGCTCTTAATTTCTCTAATGTACATGTTAAAGTAGACAGGCCTACGTTCAGCAGTGGACGACCTTTGGCTGAACATGATGATGATGATGAAAGTAGACAGTGGATCGGAAGTCGAACAGATGTTGAAATAAAACGAAAGAAATAAATTTATAATATGTATTTCTTGATATTAAAATGACTTTAGTTATTAATGTTATGTTAATTTAATAAAAAATATAACTCGTGAACGTCATGTTTGTTATGAATTATTCATAATGTTAATATGAAAAGTAAAAGCGAAGTTATTGGAAGAGCATCACCAAAGAAATATACATATTTATAAAATATAAATATAAAATAGCGCATAAATATATAAATATCGATAAATGAAGATGCAAAAAATAATATTTTACATAAATAATCATAATTAAGCATATTTACAAAAGGCATAATATAATATAATATAAAACAAAAAGAAATATAACAAAAGTTAAAGCTAAAAAAACTTAAAATAACATTTTGTACTATATAAAAAAACAGGTACAATGTAATAGCTTTGATGATGCGAGAACAGTTAAGGTACAGTTTCACTAAATAATTTAAATAAATTACTAAATAATAAATTAATTCTCAACATTTGAGGTCCGTTAGACTTAGTACCTAAATTTGGATTATCTTAGGTTTAATTGGAGTACGCGCTGTAGGCGAGGTTCTGTGCATCTTGTGACCTTCCCCAACCGCCGTGACCGCTGCCATGACTGAAATGTTCATCGTGATGAGGATGGGCGACCACTTCGTAGCTCTCATGGTGTTCGTTCTTGGACAGTAGTTTCTTGAGTAACAGAAGAGCGGACGCAAGTAATGCTGCTTTAGCCAACATTAAACCCTTCACTGCAGCGAAGGCGATGATTCCAAGGAAGAGTGGGATGAGAGATTGGATTTTCAATTGCAGAAGAGCGAAGATGGGAAGGAGCTGCTTCAACTTCTTCTTCTTTCCACGGCCTGGAAGAAGGAAAACGTGTTTCTTTATTGTAAGCTAGCTTTCGCCACCAACTCCGTTCGCGTGTAATTAAAAAAAAAAACAAAAGTGAGTAGCCTATGTGTCCTTCCAGACTACCATTTACATCCGTACCAAATTTCATCAAAATCTATTCAGCCGTTAAGGCTACAAACTCTAACAAACATCCATCTATCCATCTACAATTTCGCATTTATAATATTAGTAAGATGTGTATTATTTACAATTGATTTATGTAGCTGTGGTATTTAGAGGTTACTTAAACGGTCTCATACTGCAGATTTCATAACTCGTTATATGGAAGTAAAACGTTTTATTTTAATACTAGCTGTTCCCGTGCGGCTTCATCCGCATGAAATTATGAAAATTTTATTTTATTGTTTACATTTGTCAAATTATTAATAGCAAATGTCATGACATTATGACAACCTTGCTTTCTTGAAGTTGGCAGCAACTTATGGTCTCTTTTCCACATTAGGGTTTTTATGAAAAATATTTAATCCCCTAAGTTTAATGGCGTGATAATATATAGCCTAAAGCGTGACGTAAGTGTAGGGCTTTTTATTAAAAAAAGAATTATTCAAAAATATGCTGTAATTGCTGACATCTTAGACAACAAAGAAGTGTGTGTTTACGCTTTATTATAATAGTATACAGGTATACATAATAAAAATAAATAATAAAATAATAGTATAGATAGATAGAAGTATAGATATAAAAAGTTATTTAAGTTTAAAACTAAGGAAAGAGTTATATTAATTGTTATGTAAATCTCCAGACCGAATGCAAATGATAAAAAGTAGAATAAAAGAAAGTTGTTTATATAAATTGTCACGATTCAAGCGTACAGTCAACTTGTTAATTTCTAATTCCGTATACTAATTTGAATACAAGAAATGCACTTCGAAATTCAAAACACACGTCAAATGAAACTTTAACAGGTTGATTGTAATTCAACAATGTTACGTCCAGTTTGCATAACAACCTCGTTTATCTAGAAAGCAGCATCGATTACTGAGTTACAATTCGAAAGCTCCAAGCCTACCATATTTCGTCTGAGATATCGCCCCGAGCGACTTTTACCTACAGAAAGAGCGGAAATCTCAAACTAGTTGGATAGTCCTACATACAGCAAAAACTAGACGTAGGTAGCTTTCAACTATAATGAGTAGTGTTAATAGGTTAGAGAAATCCCAAGTAATACATGTTTAGATTTCTAGATACATCTTCAAGTCTTAATTACAGATATGGACTTGTAAGAAAATCATTTAACATGCAATTTTCTAGTTATAATGTAGTTACAATTAAAGAAATACGCTTCCCAATTGATATCTACTATCAGAAAATAAACAGTCACAATAAGTACGAGTACACCACGCAATATTGCTGCTACAAATTTTCGATCTTAATTTTGAGCGTCCAATGATATTTTATCTAATGGGTAGGAAATAAATTACCTCGACTGCACGCTGAGTAACAATGATAGAAAACTTTCTAATTTAGAGGTTCACCACGTGCGGGTCGTGCCGATCAAGTGGTTTTCAAACATTTCAAGTGTGTGTGATGAACAATAGAATATACAAGTGATCTTACATAACGCTAAGCAAATTTATCATAGAAACTGTACAGGCCAAATCCATGAGTGGGAAGTGAATTTAATTCTTTGATTGCATTTTTAAAATCAAATACTTCTATCAAATGTTAGTAACTAATGTGTCAATGTATTCTAAGCTATAATTAGAACCTCTTCAATCTCAAACCATCTTATCTTACTAATATTATAAATGCGAAAGTTTAGATGGATGTATGTATGTTTGTTAGAGTTTGTAACCTAAACGACTGAACGGATCTCGATGAAATTTGTCATAGATGTAGAAGATAGTCTGGAAGAACACATAGGTCATAGGAACACACTATCTTTCTTTTTAATTCCACGCGGACGGAGTCGCGGGCGAAAGCTAGTATGCCTATATTTATTTGCACTAAACAATTTACATTCGTCTAGCATTTGACCGCCGCAATTTTTTAACTGTCAATTGAATTGCACAGTTAAAGTAACAACATACAACTAAGCATACTTAGCGGTATTAACACTTAGACTGAACTTGTTTGAAATTTATTGGTCTATTTAACTTGAATTTCATAAGCATTTTGATAATTAAAAGATGAATCTAAAAGTATGACGCATGATATTTTAAAAGTCGTAAAATTGACTTTGACATAATTCTTTATGTATAAACTAAATTACGTAAGCGTGTTAAAAAAAAAACAAAAGCAAGTAGCCTATATTTTCTTCCAGACTATCCTGTACATCTATGCCAAATTTCATCGAGATCCGTTCAGCCGTTTAGGCTACAAACTCTAACAAACATGCATCCATCTAAACTTTCGCATTTACAATATTAGTAAGATTAGTAAGATAAAACACCAATACTTTTATGACAGATATATAACAAATCAAAAACCTACTTAATCTTAGTAACTAGTATATAATAACACTTATAGAAACAAAACCTGTTTTTCACAATTAATATTGACAGATTTGTGTTAAAAGATAACGTTAAAAATGTTACTTAGTTTTTTTTTTTAATTAAAAATATTAGTAGAAATTTCTTAATTTACTAATATTTCCTTTAACCATTCCAACTAAGCTCTAGGCTTGTGCTAGGATATGGTTCACGACAATAGTTGAATGGCGGGATTCGAACCCTCGACCGCAAGATCGGTATTCCGTACCCCAAACCATTAGGCTATTTGGCGCTTAACCTGTTAAAAAGACAGATTGTAGAAACAGAACCATTTCATTAAGTGTCTTATAGATAAGAACTTAGTTTTTACTTTCATTCTGTTTATATTAAGTCTAAATAATATATATATTCTGAGCGTCGGTGGTGGTTTAAGCACTTGACTTGTAATCTACAGGTCTTGGGTTCGAATCCCGCCATGTACCAATGTGATTTTCGATTTTTCGAATTTTCATATGTACATAATTTACCCGACGTTCTTACGGTGAAGAAAAACATCGTGATGCAACCTGCACATATCGGCGAAGAAATTCCAAGATAGATGTAAAGTCAACCAACCCGCACTGGGCCAGCGTGGTTGACTATGGCCTAGTCACCCTAACTTAGGGTAGGCTCCGAGCCCCTCGGTGGGGACGTATAGTGAGCTGGTGATGATGATGATGATGATGATATTGCCATCTTTATCCTTTTAAAAAAAAGGACAAGAATTTCCACGAGTGTTTTAATAAAGTTAGATAACAATCGTGGTTACACGGTCTCATAGTTTCGTAATAAAATTAATTTGTTATTTAAAAAAAGAAATCCGCGGCGTTGAGATAACGAGTTAGTCTATAAATTATATCCAATTAAAAAAATACTTTCACGATCACGTTATACTAATTCAGTGAACAGAGATTGTAATTAATTTAAACTCTCCTTGATAAAATCTACAACATAAAACTAGTGATGTTGTACAGGCTCAGTAAATGTGCAAATTTAAATCAAAGATTAAATTTACTATTAAATAGAGAATTGAGACTAATAACGAACCAAACTGGAATGCACTATATCAGGGAAGGTAAACCTTTACATATCTATACTAATATTATAAAGAGGAAAGATTTGTATTTTTGTATGTATTTGATTCACGCAAAAACTACTGGGCCGATTTCAAAAATTCTTTCACCATTAGAAAGGTAATTTATCTGTGAGTAACATAGGCTATATTTTTTATTATTTTTTAATTCCACGTAGGTGAAGTCGCGTGCAACAGCTAGTCATTTAATAAGGTTATATACGAGCCATCAAATAAAGTTTGGATTAAGAACATTTCGTTGTGTATGAAACATTATTCGGAAACTTTACATTGTTTCATAATGAATTTTGTGATCAGTGATATTCTTAAAATATTGTGTCGCGTGCCACCGGTTCGTCACACTTGGACTTTATTATTTTAGTTTATCTCAAACGAATATGAAGGGCCATTTACTATCTGACCTTTACATTAACAATAAACATTTTGATAAAAATATTCTCACGAAAATGTTTCCAATCTCTGCTTTAAAATGTTTGTTCAATAATGTCATAACCTCCGAATGTTATCAATAATTACGTTTTTAAAATTACGATTGTTTTTAAATGTCAAGGTTTAAGATAGGTACAGAGAGTTAGGATTAAAATTCATTCATTTGCACTAATCATACTAATATTATAAATGAGAAAGTTTAGATGGATGGATGTTTGTTAGAGTTTGTAGCCTAAACGGTTGAACGGATTTCGATGAAATTTGGCATAGATGTAGAGGATAGTCTGGAAGAACACATAGGCTACTCATTTTTGTGTTTCAAATTCCACGCGGACGGAGTCGCGGCCCAAAGCTAGTTAATTTATAAAATTATTGCAGCACTCTGTACTATTGTTATTTTAAAATTGTAGATCTCTAAAGTAAAGATTATGCTTATTAGCACATTTATAATGTATTAATCTATAATTTTTTAAATTAAAACAGTTTATTAGGGCTTAACGAATAGTTTTTTTGACACTAATTTCGTATATCTTGTTTAATAATAATTCGTTTTTATTATATTACAATAACAAAGATATTGGAGTACTCATAGCTTAATTTCTAACATAGAAATGAAGTATTTGAAATAATGTTGATAACTTACCTTCCTCAAGTGACCTTTTAACATCTTCGACCGCGCCTTTTGGTACTCTCAGTTGAATGACATGGTTTTCAAAGAAGTCAAGGGCAGTGTCAATAAGTCTGCCCTCTACTTGGTTCTCCCTGGCCTTTGGTTCCTCGGATAAGGGTTCAAATGACCTCGCTGACCTTGAAGAGCCGGTCCCAATGAGACTGATCCCATCAGTGATGCTTACTTCCCTAGCCGCTGCCAAATTTTCAGCGTATTTGAGTGCTCGTTCCTGTTATAGATAAAATTTAATTATTGTTTTAATTGTTTTTAAAATTTGAGATATCTCAATATACAACTATTAAATAAATGTATAAGTTATTATTAGGACGTTTTCTTATTAAAATTTAACTTTTTAATAGTCTAATTGTTACTAGAAATTAAGTATGTCAACCAATTGACAACCGTATTGCACTTAGTTCCTATTTGTAGGTCGGAATTATTTATTTCGAAGAATCCATTGTTTTAACACTTCACAATCACACACCTTGAGGCACAAAGAGACATCTTCTTCAGCACAATTCTTCACCACACCGATGACTGAACCGACGACATCTTCGTCACTGGTCGGTTTCGCGGCTGTCACACCTAAACACACGACTGCTAGAAGGATCGCCTTCATTGTATCTATTCCGTATCGATGTAACAGAGTGTAAAGCCTGGAGTGTACGATGTTGTTTTTATTCGATGTACCCCCACTGCGGTTCTATTCCCGCCGAATTGCGTACGCGCGTAGAGTACTGAAGGGAGAGGTGACCAGTGCAATTGTAGAGTACGCACGACATAACTACAGTATTACTCTGTGCATGATACGATGAACATTGTTAGAACAGGATTTTATTTTAAAATTAGAATCACATTAAAACAATTGTTTTAATTGTTGATTAAAATGTTTGTTCGTAATGAGATTAACAATGTTGTGATTTTAAAATAATTGTTATAGTTTATAATGCGAATGATTTGAAACACTTTCATGTTAGGAAAGTTTTGTTAGTTTTAAAATTGTTTTAATTATTTAAATCTATAATTTCGAAAGTGTAACATTTGATTTATGTAATAGATTTGTAATCTTATTTTATTTATGGTTGCAGTGTCTTTATTTTTAATTAATTAATAGAGAAACTAGTATTTTTTTAAATACAATATAATTATGTTTTTTTTTACAATGTTATGTAGTTAAAATAAATATTTTCTTTCATTATTACTTAGATATAGTTAATAATTTAGTTAGTTGAGCCTTTGTTAAAATTGTAATTGTAACACAAACATATTTGCTTTTTAACTTAGAGCTTTTTAACATAAGACAATGCTATTAGGGTGTAATTAAGGTTCAAAACAAGCCTATTATAGCTAAGCATACAAATGAGTTTCAATGTGAAATGCAACGGCCAGTGAAATTACACTAACTAGACTAGGCTAATGCCTCAAGGCTTTAAACGTAATGACGTAGGATCTTATTTTCAATTTCAAATACTATATTTTCCATATTATCAACATTTAACTTCAAGAGTGGTAGAGCCCGCTTTAACATCTTCGCACGAATGGGTCGGCTCGCCCGGTGCAATACCACGACCACACAGAAGACAGGCGTGAAGTGGGAGCAATTCCGCGTTTCGTCTGATGAGTGTGGTGCCGGAGGCCCAACTTTAGTCCCTTTTCCTTCCCACCCTTTTTGTTATTAGAAAAGGATGGGAAGGGACCGTGGATTTGATGGTGCAGGAGACGCATAGGAAGGGGAAATATCCTCTTTATGTGCGTCTCCTCCTCCATCTATCAAGGGTAGGCAACGCATCCGCTATTGCGAATGTCTATGGGCAGCGGTCGCTTCGCCATTTTGGCGGATTTGGGTGGCCGCTTGCTCGTTTGCCACCTTATGATATAAAAAAAAACTTGTTTAATAAGACTATAAAAGTACGTACGTATATTAATACACGAAAAACAAAAAAAAAGACATTTTAAGTCTCCACTGCTAAAAACTCGTTTAAAAAAACTGTCCTCCCTTTCATCCTCCTTGAAAATACAATAGATAAGAATGTTTTAGTACAACTAAAACTCTAATTTATATGAACATTATAAAGTTTAGATCCGGTGTATGCATAAACTTACGTATATGGTTATCTCTTTTATTTTTTTTCCTTTCCATCCTTTCCTCTTACGAAAAGGGTGGAAAGGGAAAGGGACTAAAATTAGGCCTCCGGCACCACACTCATCAGACGAAACGCGGAATTGCTTCCACTTCACGCCTGTCTTCTGTGTGGTCGTGGTATTTCACCGGGCGAGTCGACCCATTCGTGCGAAGATGT
Organism: Papilio protenor; assembly: GCA_029286645.1. Taxonomy (NCBI): domain Eukaryota; kingdom Metazoa; phylum Arthropoda; class Insecta; order Lepidoptera; family Papilionidae; genus Papilio; species Papilio protenor. The sequence continues at coordinate 136,816 of JAGSMZ010000010.1, read as the reverse complement.
TAAAGCGGGCTCTACCACTGTCAAAACTGTTGTTCAGCCGTTTAGGCTACAAACTCTAACAAACATCCATCCATCCAAACTTTCGTATTTATATTAGTATGAAGTATGATTATTATTATGTATTATAATAAGAAGGGTAGGCAACGCATCTGCAATTGCGGATGTTTATGGGCAGCGGTCGCTTTCCATTTCGGTGGATTTAGGTGGCCGCTTGCTCGTTTGCCACAATATAATATATTAAAAAAGTTCATAAATCCTTGACCGATTTTCAATATTCTTATACCATTAAAAAGCTATAATACGTTATCAAAGAGTAACATAGTAACAGTAATTTTTCGCGGAAGATGTCGAAAGCAACAGCTTGTTTTAAATATAAAAATAAATTACAGACCTAATACAATTGTATACCACAATTTAGTAAGAAAGCATTTCTTTAAAACATATCTAAGTTACTTGCGGTCAATAATATTTAAAGTTATATAAGTTACAAATAAGTTACATCATCGCCAACAGGTAATATGACCTAGATATACTCTGTCGTTGTTCAATCCAAATTATTTATTATTAATTATTAAACTATTAAAACAATACTATTTGTTTTTTTTTTATAATACAAGGTGGCAAACGAGCAAGCGGCCACCTAAATCCACCGAAATGGAAAGCGACCGCTACCCATAAACATCCGCAATTGCAGATGCGTTGCCTACCCTTCATTGACGGAGGAGAAGATGCACATTAAGAGGACATTTCCCCTTCCTATGCGTCTCCTCCACCGTCAAATCCACTTTTCCTTTCCATCCTTTCCTCTTACGAAAAGGGTGGAAAGGGAAAGGGACTAAAATTAGGCCTCCGGCACCACACTCATCAGACGAAACGCGGAATTGCTTCCACTTCACGCCTGTCTTCTGTGTGGTCGTGGTATTTCACCGGGCGAATCGACCCATTCGTGCGAAGATGTTAAAGCGGGCTCTACCACTGTCAAAACTGTTGTTCAGCCGTTTAGGCTACAAACTCTAACAAACATCCATCCATCCAAACTTTCGTATTTATATTAGTATGAAGTATGATTATTATGATGTATTAAAATAAGAAGGGTAGGCAACGCATCTGCAATTGCGGATGTTTATGGGCAGCGGTCGCTTTCCATTTCGGTGGATTTAGGTGGCCGCTTGCTCGTTTGCCACAATATAATATATTAAAAAAGTTCATAAATCCTTGACCGATTTTCAATATTCTTATACCATTAAAAAGCTATAGTACGTTATCAAAGAGTAACATAGTAACAGTAATTTTTCGCGGAAGATGTCGAAAGCAACAGCTTGTTATAAATATAAAAATAAATTACAGACCTAATACAATTGTATACCACAATTTAGTAAGAAAGCATTTCTTTAAAACATATCTAAGTTACTTGCGGTCAATAATATTTAAAGTTATATAAGTTACAAATAAGTTACATCATCGCCAACAGGTAATATGACCTAGATATACTCTGTCGTTGTTCAATCCAAATTATTTATTATTAATTATTAAACTATTAAAACAATACTATTTGTTTTTTTTTTAACGCTCTCGTTTACAAGAAAACGGTAAAATCTCTTCAGTTTCGTATATACTAGCGTTCAAAATGCCATACCGATAAAATGGCGCTGCCGTATAAAAAGTTGCATGATATGAGCATGTTCTATTTTTGTTTTTTTAACGCTCTCGTTTACAAGAAAACGGTAAAATCTCTTCAGTTTCGTATATACTAGCGTTCAAAATGCCATACCGATAAAATGGCGCTGCCGTATAAAAAGTTGCATGATATGAGCATGTTCTATTTTTGTTTTTTTTTTAACGTTACGTAACGCGTTTTTGCCACGCGGATGGAGTCACCGGCGAAAGCTAGTTTCATTACAAATCCGAAAGTTTAGATGGATGGATGGATGGATGGATGGATGGATGGATGGATGGATGGATGGATGGATGTTTGTTAGAGTTTATAGCCTAAACTGCTGAACGGATTTCAGTACAATTTGGCATAGATGTAGAGTAGAGAATAGCCTGGAAGTACACGTAGACCACATACTTTTATTCCATGCGGACGGAGTCGCAGGAGAAAGCTAGTTAATAAATTAAAAGTGCCACACGATATATCCGATAGCAGCATCACACTGCACGTATGGCATTGCTCTTAAGTGTTTTAGTGCAAATGACATTGATAAATCAGTTGAATTAGTATTTGGAATAAGAATTTTAACCTTTATTCACACGGGCGTTTTGTAAAGCTCGGTGTGGGCGCTTTTTTAACGCTCTCGTTTACAAGAAAACGGTAAAATCTCTTCAGTTTCGTATATCCTAGCGTTCAAAATGCCATACCGACAAAATGGCGCTGCCGTATAAAAAGTTGCATGATATGAGCATGTTCTATTTTTGTTTTTTTAATGCGCGTTAGAAACGCGCCCGTGTGAATGGGTGTTTATTCTTAAGTCAAGCGTTTTGTACACTCAAGTAAAGAACTAAGCAAGTGTTATATACTTAATTGTTTAGTTTCTAATGTTACATAAGTTGCGTGAATTCGCACCGTAACACGTTTTATATGATGGCTCACGAATTTCTATTTTAAGTTGTACTAAGTCATCGTATATGAGTTTAAGTTGTTTTTTTTAGCTTAGAAGTGGATATGATATTGTACTTTAAAGTTTTAGTGAAAGTATAAACGTATTTGCAAATTCATTTCTTTTTTTTGGTTGATAATAAAATGCTGGTAGTAAATTTAATTAAAAGTAACATTCTATACTTTGTTTCTTTTAAATCATACTACAATAATATTATAAATGCGAAAGTTTAGATGAATGGATGGATGGATGGATGTTTGTTAGAGTTTGTAGCCTAAACGGCTTAACGGATCTCGATGATATTTGGAATAGACAATAGTTTTTTTAATCTGCTAGCGAAACCTAAGGTTGTGGATTTAAATCTGCCATACGACTATTATTGTAAGAAACATGTTTAAAATTATTATAATAACATAATTTTAATACAGAAAAATATCAATTTTAGTACTACTACAATCTACTAGTACAAGTACATATATCTTACTTATGCAAAAGTTTAGATGGTTGGATGTTAGTTAGAGTTTGTAGCCTAAACTGCTGAACGGATTTTGATGAAATTTGGCATAGATGTAGAACATAGTCTGGAAGAACACATAGGCTACTTAATTTTGTTTAACTTTATTCTACGTGGAAGAAGTCGCGGACGAAAGCTAGTAAATCATAAAATCTAATAACCAGACAGAATGGCGCGTACCTCAAAGGCTTTGTAATCAATGGATTTTTAAACTGAAATCCCACTGCCGAAACATGTATCAAATGATACAGCCAACTTTCTTCAGTATGAAGAAGGCAGAGATAGCAATATCTAACAGGTGTGCTGTTTGTTTGTAATAAATGTAGGCTAAGCTCGTTATGTAAATGCTTTAGGCGATAATTATTTCTAGCTTTTTCATTTAATTAAACGTCGGATAGCTCGTTTTTAATGATTAAATTTCTTTCATACGATAATTTTGTGACCCCATTTTTTCTGTTATACTGAACATTTAATAGATAGTTTGTTATTCTGTACGCAGTTTGTTATACTTTTAAAATGTGTGTTAAACTAGTTATTGCCCGCGAATAGGGGGAGGGAGTTTTTTTTTGATCCCGCAAAAAACAAAAGCATGACAATTTTCATTACGATCCGTTATTTTCAAAACAATCATAATATGTTATAATACATTGGTTTAATTTAAGTATGTTTCTATGTTAACTAAAAAATGTAAAGGTCCAGTCAGCACCCATGTCCGCAATTTTGGTTTAGGCAAATTCTAATAATTTCCATTATGATTATGCTATCACATTTTTATAGTGTTTTGTATAATTTACTAGCTGTTGCTCGCGGTTTCGTCCACGTGAAATTAAATAATATAGCTGTTACTTACAGATAAATTACCTTTCTAACCGTAAAATAATTTTTAATATCGACCAAGTAGTTTTGAAGTTATTTCAACACATACGAAAATACAAATCCATCCTCTTTTTAATATTACTATAGATCAAGCTTATTATCATTTTTTATAAGTTGCAAATAATATTCTAAGTAATAAACAAGGAAACTAACAAAACATTCTTAATATTTTTTTTTATTTGTTTTTATTTTTTTCAATATAAAAATATTAGTAGATTTTTTGCTAATTTACTAATATTTCCTTTAACCATTCCACCTAAGCTCTAGGCTTGTGCTAGGATATGGTTCACGACAATAGTCGAATGGCGGGATTCGAACCCTCGACCTCACGATCGGTAGTCCGTACCCCAAACCATTAGGCTATTGGCGCTTATTAACTTACAACTTAGAGTAATAAAAATTATATAAGCTCTTACTTAACAAGATCGTGCGAATTAAATCGTACATAATTTTAATATTGCATCCGTTAACACTTTCTTCCGAATTCGAACGAAATGGTCACGCGAAATATCGATCGTTCGATAATTTAACGAGTTATGAAAACTTTCATTCGTATACGACAATTAGAAACACATCGTGGACGATCTCGTCCACGTTATAAAATAATAAATCGAATCAAACCGTGAGATAACGGTAACGAATTCATCGGAAGTCATTACGTGTATCGCGAAGTTACTTCCAGTTCCGGTGGTTTCAAAATGTATGAGACATTTGTGTTTTTACGAAACATTCGAATGCCTTTATTAGTGACTTAGTGCTCGCGACTTCGCCCGCGTGTATTTAATATAATAATAAAAACATAGCCTATGCTACTCACAGAAAAATGACCTTTCTAACGATGAAATAATTTTTGAAATCGGCCCAGTAGTTTTCGAGTTATTTCAATACCTACAAAAATACAAATCTTTCCTCTCTATAATATTAGTATAGACAGAAGGATTATTTAGCCGGTAATTGTATTTAAATTTTGTATTTTTAATTCTTAACTGGAATAACTTACAAAGTTTACAAAACGTTCTTTTGTTTCTCCGAACTCTTTTAGCTTTCTTTCACAATTTTTTCATTAACCAAATATTGATTGTATTTTGAAATAACTATCATTACCTTATCTTTTTTCTATGTAGGGTTAATGTATACTATTCTCTACTTTACTTATAGTTATATAGAAATACTCGTACGTTTCAGAACTACGTAACTTGAGTTTAACTACTTTGAAATTTAATTTAATCTAACACTAATGAATCAGTTTATGAAATAAATGGAAACTTCAGCAACTCAGCATAAATCCATCTATTTTTTTAATCGTCCTCTACCTTTGAATCTCTTTTATAGTACAAGCAAACGAGCAAACGGACACCTTACTTCCTAAAGTAGCAAGGCAACTGCTACCCATAGATATTCGCGGATGCGTTTGCCGATTTTAATTGGCATAAAACATAGAAAAAGCGGATTACGCTTTCTATTCATCTATTCCTCTGCCAGATCTATGTCCACTTCCCATTCTTACCTTATAAGAAATAGATGGGAAGGGGAAAAGGACTATCTTATTTCTTACTTAATATTGTAAATGCGAAAGTTTAGATTAAGGTTTTGTTACTACATATCTCCAGAACGGTTTAACGGATCTTACCAAAATTTGGCATAGATGTAGATCATAGTCTAGAAGAATAAATAGGCTACTTACTTTATTTAAAAAAAATATTCCGTGTGAAGTGAATCGTGGACGACAGCTATTCTGTTGCACTAATGTGGTTCATGTGATTAAAAAACCGTGGGATCGCTAACAATTCCCGTATAAGTAAATGAAAGATTACAATTGTTTCCGGACGACCTACAAAACGCGAACACCCCGCCCGTGTACATTTTCCCTCACGCGCATCGCTCCGTACATGGAATACGTATCATCTAATTGTACGATTTATGTTACACTATTCGACTTTGCAATACGCAATTGCCTATTATAGACTCAACGCTAAAGAAAGTGAACGTCAAATAGGTATATATTTGCCTTTGTTTGACGATCATCATTCATTCGTAAGCTTGTTTATTTGAACACTAGCTTGTAGCCTAAAGGACTACTCGTAAATCGATCTCGATGAAATTTGACATACATGTCGAGGATAGTCTGGAATAACACATAGGCTACTTACATTGTTTATTTTTTCTTCCACACGGACGGAGTAGCGAGCGAAAGCTTGTGTCTATATAATTAGAAATATAATAGCATTATTTTTTTTTATTTCAGTATCTATTGAACAATTTTAATTAAGTCACAATTAAATTAATCAACAATATTAATAAAAATATTGTATTAATGTAAATAATATACAACAAAGTTCTTCATATAATTGATTTATTAGGAAGTAAATCGTAATTAAGTAACACCAATTAGATGTCAATGACCTTAATAGCCTCTTCCAATACATTCGCATATCAATCGCAAATCTTTCGAATTGGGTCGACTTTCGCTTGAATTTGTGACAAGTGTTATAAGCAAAGAGATTGAAAAAGTATACAGAGTAGGCATAGTTGACACTTCACTTGAAACATTTTGCACATAATATCACTTACCCTGTCTATTAATAGATCTCCATAACCACATGCCAATTTAATTAATTTTATTACTAGCTTTCGCCCGCGACTCCGTCCGCGTGAAATTAAAAAAAATTTAAGTAGCCTATGTGTTCTTCCAGACTGTCCTCTACAACTACGCCAAATTTCATGGAGATCCGTTCAGCCGTTTAGGCTACAAACTCTAACAAACATCCATCCATCCATGTAAACTTTCGCCTTTATAATATTAGTTAGATTTAAATTTATATTCTTTTTAAGACACTATTATATACTATTTGTAAAATGTTTTATTATATGCCCTTGGACAAGCGGTGGCACTAAACTTGACAAGTGATTTAGTACCTTACAGAGAAAGTACCGGTGAAAAATTTTGTTCACTATGCCTAGTCTATATTTTTCTTAAATGTCTTTGATCATAAAGTCAACGACCGTACCATCTTGATCCGTGAATGCACATATTGTGTAATTTTTAATTAATTGCGAAACGGTGAAACCTCATACATTATGATATAACATATTAATTATTCGCAATGCAGTGTCTCATTATGGTTTTGGACGACTATTATTTTTTAATAAGCTCCAAATTAATTTGTATGATTTATGGCGTGGCAAATTATTTTTGTGTAACCTACTACTGTAGAAGGATACGACATTTTTTATAACGTTTAGTGACTCAAATGTCATGTTCAGATGTCACCCGACATCATTCGCATGGAATTTAAATAAAAGTTAAAAAAAAGCTTATGTGTTCTTCCGGCCAGTGTTCTACATATACCAGCAAGCAGTAGGTAGCCTTTCTGAACCTTCTAACAAACATCCATCTAAATATTTGCTTTATAATATTGGTAAGATTGAGAATATAGAAACATAAAATTGTAGTACTTTTTCATTTCAGATTTATCAATATAAGTTTCCACACTCTTTTACAAATTTTGACGTCCCATTTATTTTCACCCTACTTATGTGTAAATACCTGTGTAAAGGGGCGAAATGAAAACTGGCGCAGAAACGGCCTGCGCCGTTTCTGTATTAGCTGAGCTTGCCACCTTTTGCTACATTTTTTTGACTAATTCTAAGGTTGTTTTTTTTATTTATTTACACAAGAAGATATATAACGTTTACAAATGATGTGGCTAAACTGCACAACAGTTTGTTGGCGACAGGCACCCATTCTTCTATCTTACATTTATTTTTATATACGAACTTCTGTTTTAATTTGTTGTATGTATGATTTCAATTATATGAATTCAGTTTTTTGTGACAATAAAAGTTCGATATATTTATTTATTTTCGTTCAAAGAACAAAGACAAATTTTGTACATGTTACAGTGGAAATTCGCTTAAGACCTTGACCGTTACAACATCCGGCCGGATATAACGAAAGTTGATTCTTCAATATGGTAATGTGAGTTATGAAACAGCGTAAAAAGGAACAGTTGTAGAATGCCGCCAATCAAGATGGGAATATTTGCGTATATCCGTTAAAAAGATAGTGAAAGTGTAGTAATTTATTGTAGGAGTGTACTGTGATGGTTGAATTTTACATTAAACGACTTAAATATATTTAACTAGCTTTCGCCCGTGACTCCGTCCGCGCGGAATTAAAAAAAAACAAAAGCAAGTAGCTTATGTGTTCTTCCAGACTATCTCTACATCTATGCCAAATTTCATCGAGATCCTTTCAGCCATTTAGGCTACACACTCTAACAAACATCCATACATCTATCCATCCATCCATCTAAACTTTCACACTTATAATATTAGTAAGAAGTTAGATTGATAATGAGTTTTTTTATTGTATTTTATAGGGTGTGAATAAATCAGAAACTGTTACAAGAAGCAAAGACGAAAGATTACCATGGTAACGGTAATTGTTAGCAAATGGCAAAGGCCTTCATTGTAATTTAAGTATTTGAATTTTGACATTTGCATATAAAAGACTATCGGTTTCTCGCGATTTCGCCCGCGTGAAATTTAAAAATATAGCCTATGTTACTCACTGATAAATAACCTTTCTAACGGTGAAGGAATTTTTAAAATCGGCCCAATAGTTTTTGAGTTATTTCAATACATACAAAAATACAAAAATACAGATCTTTCCTCTTTATAATATTAGTATAGATTTAGGGAATTAAATAATGTTTTTATAATATGCGGATGAACTCGCATGGGGACAATTAGGTCGATGATAAAAATCCCTTGACTTTCCCATGTTATTAGAAAGTTTTCACTTTTAAACCTCACACCCGCTAAACAATGGAATGTGAGAAACCCAAGATGTTTTAGTAAGATTTTTATGACTCCCAATTTACTATAATAATCAACATGATTATACATTTGGTGTGGTTGTGATAAAGCTATTATTAGAATCATAAATTACCTAATAATTGTGACGTGTGAACTGGCCTTTATTCCGAACAAAATGTATCTTCCGTTCGAATTTGGTAATCATTCGTCGAGAATTTAAAAAGTTAGCGTGAAAGAGGCATCAATCAAAGGCAAGGCAATCGCACGTGATAAGGAGACCTTTGTAGAGTGTGGAGGTACAGCGGTAAAGGTAGAAGGGGAAAAACCTAGGAAGTGATGGATTGCGTGAGATGACATGATTAAAAAGGGAGTGACTAAGATGATGGAAGATAGATTGACCTGGAAGACAAAAACCTTGTGCGTCCTACGGGTGTAGAATAACGACATTGTGATGATCTTCAATTTGAACTTAGAACATTGGAACATGTGTTTGCTTCTTCTTTTGTTTACTCTTAAAATGCGGTAAAAAGGTCAACTTTTGAAGTGATCGTGAAGGAATTAATTTTATACTTATTATAATAATCTTTCAATAATTTAAGCAACTTCGTTCTTCGTTTGTTTCTAGAGGTAGTCTCAACCGTGTTATCAATGGAATTCGTACTGTCATCTTTGTAGAAAATTAATACGTGTGTAAACAATATGCCAGTGGTACTCAAACTTTTTCGATCATTAAAGATTAACTAGCTGAGCAAAAATACGAATCGGTAGACTTCAAAATAGTTTATATTCGTTAGACATTTAAATTGTATATTTTAGCTCAAACACATACGGCGCTTATGAAGCGTTGCCATTGGACAAATTTTACGTATCTGTTCATACTACACGATTTTTTTATCGCACAGTGTCGCACTTTTGGGGATGAACAAACAAAAGTGATTTTAAAGGTTTCGTATGTGTGAAACGTTAAAAAGCATCAACGCCTAGCCTTAAGCTCCCGTGCGAATATGGGCATAGCTTAAGTGATCACCTTTTTTTGGGCAAAATTAATTAATTAAAATAAATAGCACAGTTTGAGTATCGCTGATAAAAAGAATCTAGTAAAGAATTAGTTGAAAGTAAAATTAAGGTAAGAAAACGAAAGTCCGGCGCGAGATCTATGTCGACGGGTTGTCATGACGATGAGACTCGAAAAGACGCACACGCCAAAAGGTATTTTATGACGTGTAGATTAGATGTTTGTGTTATATCGACAATGTTCTCACATGTTTGTTTTTAAAACTCTTTTTTTTTGTGCAAATGACATATTATATTTCAGATGCACTTTACGTCTTTATGTTTATCTATATTAAAACACAATAAGATATAATTTGGCTTTAAATTAAACATTTTTAATCTTCAATCTAAGAGCGGGCGCACAATTTTGACTCAACCGATCTGCGTTTGTCGATTGTTTTGCAACTAATTCAACTGTTTAGTTGCACAACTAAAAATCGAGTGTGCGTACGTTCATTTATATGTGACTAAACAATTGTGCGATACTTTAGTTAAAGGTTTGCGCGCGCTCTAACCCTACTTTTTATCTTGCTATTATTACACAACTTCAAAGCGTGTTCCTAAATCTGGCTGAAATTTGGTACAAGTGTACAACATACACAACAGTCGCGGGCGACATCTTTTATGTTATGTACCGTTTTAATTATCATTCCACTTGTCTTTATCTTATTAATTTGTTATGATAGTTTCGTCTTTGTGTGTAAAATTACTTAGCAACTTACAACTGTTACTGGGACAAAGAAACTTAACAGTGACCTAGGTATTACGGCAACAAAGGTTGCATAGACCTGATGGTGCTACTATTTCATCAACGTTAAAAGCGCACATCTTGGACTAAACTAAATTATTTTAGTTTAAATTGAAATAAGCTATTTTCATAAATTGAGCATTTTTTAAATTTGCCAAGAATTTTGACTTAAAACTTAAACCGCACTTAACTATCTGTTTGTGTTGTAAAGCAAAGTGCCAATAAAATATAATTATATAATTTATCACTAGATGGCGCTGTACTGTTTCAATGCCCACTATGGTTTTTCCGCGTTGTTATTATGCGCTTGCGACAAGCGACGAATAAAGTTGGCTCATCCACCAGACCCTGGAGTTTTATTTTACCATCGGGCAGTTCGTGGTTTTTTGGGATTCTGTACATGGTCCTTACGATCGCCGGATATTGGCGTCTTGGACAGTTGGCAGTTGCATGTGCAGATCCAACGCACCATTAGGTTCCTTGGTGCTAAAAAAAAGGGACAAACGCGCTACGTCGAGTTCCGCAGTAACCTGCGACAGTGACAGCAGAGTTCGGGCAGCAGTTAGTGCGGAGAGGCCGCACTAGCAACACCAAGGCAGTACAACTGGAGAGCAGCGGGGGGAGCAGAGCACCTCCTCATCCCGCCATCTTATACAACAGGACAGCAGTGAAGTGTCAATGTGTGAGTGTTTTATATTAGCTTACATTGTGTACTATTAGTGTTTTATTTTAAGATAATATTCTCATTTATTGTTAATTATGGATCGTTTAGTAAAATGTCAGGATAGTCTTAAAAGTAGAATACTTAAAAACAGAATAAATTTTAGTAAACAGTCTAAGGATAAAATAACATTTTCATATGTAGAAACGCGTTTGGATAATTTGGAGGAATGTTGGACATCGTTCAAAGAGACTCATCAAAGGATCATTTTTGAATCAGAGGACAAAGAGTTGGAATCGTCTGATTATTATAAGTCCGATTGTTTCGATGAAGTTGAGGAGATTTATATTGATTTTAAATCAAAATTAAAAGGTGCTTTGGCGTTATTGCGGGCGACCACGCCGACAACGCAATCTTTAAACACTGAATCTAAAGGTTCCTGTGTACGCCTACCTAAGATTGACATCCCAACTTTTTCGGGCAAATATGTCGAGTGGACTAGTTTTAGAGACCTGTTCGTGTCTCTAGTTCATAATAACTCAAGTTTGGACGATGTACAAAAACTCCATTATCTCAAAAGCCATTTACAAGGAGAAGCCGAGCAATTGTTACGGCATATTCCCATCACTGCCGATAATTATATTACTTGTTGGGCTCAATTAGAGAGTAGATATAACAATAAAAAGTTCTTGGCCAATTGTATATTAAAACGATTTATGAACCAAAGGAACGTCACCATAGAGTCTTCAAGTGCCATTAAAGACTTACTTGATGTTACTAATGAATGTTTACATGCACTTGAAAACTTGGGAGTTGCCGTTGGTTCATGGGATATATTAGTCATTTTTATTATCAGCCAAAAACTTGACCCAGAATCTCGTAAATCGTGGGAAACCTTGATTAACGACGGTACCAATGAATTGCCAAACATGACACAATTTAGAAAGTTTTTAGAAAATAGATTCAGAGCTCTAGAATGCCTAGATTCGAATAATGTTAATAAATGTAACTCTAAGCAGAAAATGCCACGGCATTCCATGTAAACACTCACAATGCCACTAATTGTCCTTTTTGTCCTGATAACGGACATAAATTGTATAATTGTAAAAAGTTTGCCCAGGAGGATGTAGACAATCGGCGTAAGTTTGTCCAAACCAGTCGGCTGTGTTTTAATTGTTTGAACCCAGGCCACTCCGTGTATACCTGTCGACAGTCCACAAGGTGTCATCTTTGTCGAAAAAGACATCATACACTTCTTCATCCTAAAAGTACCTCGAAAACTGATCTTAGTCAACCTGATCATGCCATAAGTACCGATGTTGTTGAGACAGCAGCGTCATCTTCAGCGGGTGAGCCCACGCGCGCTGTCACGTGTTTTGCCAAGGCTAGTACTCACGTACTCTTGGCCACAGCTTTGATAAATGTAGAAGCGAGAACTGGATCTTTGATTTGTTTAAGATCCCTGATAGACCAGGGGTCTCAGGCTTCGTTTATATCGGAGTCCGCAGTCCAGTTATTGGGATTAAAGAAACATCCCATCAAAACTGTTATTTCGGGTTTGGGCGGTGACCCCCAAGCATCTTTGGCCTGTAAGTTCATGGTTCCCATGAAAATTCAGTCCCGCCACGACCCCAGTTTTGTCATCTCTGCAAGGCGTATGTTATGAACAAAGTAACGACTTTCTTGCCTGATAGGAAGATTGTCGTCCCATTGTTCCCTTCATTATCGTATGAAGTTTTAGCTGACCCTTCATTCGACACACCCAATAAAATCGATGTTCTGTTGGGTGCCGAGGTTTACAGCCAAATTCTGTTGCAAGGGTTGATTAGGGGTCCACCGGGCTACCCTCTTGCGCAGAACACTAGATTTGGCTGGATCCTGTCTGGTGAAGTTGAAGAAGCAGGCAGCCATTCTGAAAAGTGTCACAACATTATTGTTAGTTTGCACTCAGCTCATTCAAACGAGAATGAGCTCTTACGGAAGTTCTGGGAGTTGGAGTCTGACCATTACGATGTCGAAAAAACATTTTTAACGGAAGAAGAGCAGTTGTGTGAAAGATTGTTTGCGGAAACGACTCGTAGAGATGAATCTGGTCGTTACGTGCTTAACTTACCTTTTCGCACACCGGATCCGAAATGTAAATATGGTGACTCGAAACAAATTGCCCAGAAAAGGTTTCTTATTTTAGAAAAGCGGTTCTTACGAGACCCTGATATGAAAAAAGAGTATGTCAAGGTAATCAATGAATACTTAGATCTCGGCCATATGGAGAAGGTCGAAGATAAAGAAAAAGCTGGTGCGGTTTATTTGCCACATCACGCAGTAGTGCGAAATGATAAGCTTACAACCAAGCAGAATCCTGCCGATTGCGCGTCCAGAGGCGTGAAACCATCAGTATGCCCTGATGTCAAGATTTGGAAGCAGGGCCCGGCGTTCCTGAAAAAGAAAATCATCGATTATAAAAGGGAAGTTATGGATACGACATTGAAGAAAGAAATCTAAAATGTCACACTACTACAAGCAATAAAATAGAGAATAGTATACTTACCAAGTATTCGTCGTTAACACGACTTACCAGAGTTGTAGCTTACTGTAGAAGGTTTTTGTCTCCAAAATCAACGGGTACCTTAAAGGCAGCGGAGCTGGGACTAGCGTTGAAAACCTGTATTAAAATGTGTCAACGGCATCATTTCCAAGAAGAGATAGATAGTTTAAAGAAACATGGCAAGGTGAACAAGAAAAGTAGACTCACCTCGTTGAATCCCTTCCTTGATTCGGACAACATCATGAGAGTCGGTGGTCGTTTGCAGAAGGCTCCACTAGAAAATGACACGAAGCATCCCATATTGATTCCTCAAGGTTCGCACTTCACGAAATTATTGATAGACGACGCACATCAGAAATTGTTGCATGGTGGCCCTCAATTGACAGCCAACTATCTCAGATCCAAATATTGGATCATCAATGCAAGTAGTCTCATTCGGCAGTGCGTCTGGAAGTGCGTAGTTTGCGTTCGTCATTCCGCAAGGTCTAGACAGCAGATGATGGGCCAATTGCCGGAGGCGAGAGTAACACCTAGCCGCCCTTTCTTACGAAGTGGAGTGGATTATGCTGGCCCCATCAGCATTCGTCCTTCCAAGGGTCGTGGTTATCACTCCACGAAGGGCTACATCTGTTTGTTTGTCTGCATGGCTACGAAAGCTGTTCACCTTGAAGTAATCAGCGATATGACATCTCAAGCCTTTTTAGCGGCATTTAAGCGCTTCGTAGCCAGGCGAAGACATGTAGCAGAAATCTGGAGTGATAACGGGACCACGTTCATTGGTAGTGCGAAGGAATTGAAGGCGTTGTTCAATGTGGAAAGATCTGGCCTAGCAAGTGAAATTGCCGATTGGTGTGCTACAAACGGTACAGAGTGGCACTTCATACCTCCACATTCTCCAAATTTTGGAGGATTGTGGGAGGCAGGAGTGAAGTCTACCAAACACGATCTCCGGAGAATAGTAGGCAATAGCACACTGACGTTCGAAGAGATGACCACCCTTTTGGCTCAGATCGAAGCCTGTTTAAATTCAAGGCCAATCTCCCAGTTACCGACATACCCGGATGATCCATACCCTCTGACCCCTGGTCATTTTTTGATAGGAGAACCACTAGTTGTGGTCCCTGATAGGAACTATGAGGACTCAAATGTCTCCTCATTGAAGAGGTGGCATCTTACGCAGCGCATGCTTCAGGACTTTTGGCGTAGATGGTCACAGGAGTATCTTACTCAGTTACAACATCGCTACAAATGGACAGATCAGGTTTCGGAACCCAAAGTAGGCGATATTGTGCTAATTCGTGAAGATGATCTTCCACCTGCCAAGTGGCTTTTTGGCGTTATCGATAAGAAGCATACTGGTTTGGACAAACTTACTAGGGTTGTCAGCGTAAGATGCAAGGGCAGTGTCATAAAGCGACCATTGTCAAAATTAGTAATATTACCTGTCACTTAATTATTAAATTTAGATTTTGTATTATACAGTCCACTAGAATAATTGCTATCATTGTAGTCATAAGTTTTATTTGTGTTTAGTTTTAATTTTTTTGTCGATTTTATTTATGTTGCAATGCCACCGTACAATTGTTTTACTATGTTTATGTTTGTTATTTCATTAGTTATTCCTTAACTTTATTATTGTATACTTTTGCATTCCGGCATGGTGGGCGGACAGTTGCTGTTGTTTAATTTGATTTTGCGCCCCATTATGGAGCATTGTACAACTGCCGCTAAATTTGTAAATATCTCAAATTTTTGTATACTTGTGATGGACATGCTGTCCATGGTGGGCGGTATGTTTGTGTTGTAAAGCAGTGTCAATAAAATATAATTATATAATGTATCACTAGATGGCGCTGTACTGTTTAAATGCCCACTATGGTTTTGCCGCGTTGTTATTATGCGCTTGCGACAAGCGACGAATAAAGTTGGCTCATCCACCAGACCCTGGAGTTTTATTTTACCATCGGGCAGTTCGTGGTTTTTGGGATTCTGTACACTATCGGCGTTAACATCAAACAAGTGAAATGCCGCAGTTGTCATAAATTACTTTTCTCATATAAAAACCGGTTAACTGTCTTATGTGATACTTTTCAGACTAGTGGAAAAGTAGTTCTAATCCAAAAAAATATTTTGTTATAAATAAATCATTGCAATTGATTTAAAATGTGCTGAAATTATAACTATTTTTTTTTAAAGAAACCGGTAACTTTTGGAAATTAATTGTAACCATTTATATAAAAAATTATTTACCCATATACCGTATTTTGTTTACTAATATCTCGTACAAAGGTAAACTCCAAAAGATGGCCAAGTTACGGATGCATGACACGATTATATTATAAGTTAAGTAGCCACTTATGTTGTACTTATGCTGAATTACTTAACTCAAGAAGTCTGATCTAATCCACTTAAACTTATAATACTACACTTTTTTACTCTACTAAGAAAACAAACTCTAGAAGGAATGGGATGGGGAGGGGTGTACAGGAAAATGAATATCCTTCTTGCTTACATCCTCTACTGCTGCTGCCTATATTCATGCATAATTGATGTCTTTCCTACCTTTAATCGACAGAGGAAGGAATGCACAAAAAGAGAACATTTCCCCTTCTCATGCGCTCCCTAAGCTATCAAATCTATTTCCCCATACTGATAAGATAAGGATTTCGGGTAAAGATGCCTAAAATTAGACTTCCGTCACACACAATCATCAGAAGAACCAAAGAGTAGCTTCTCCTTTCTTTTCTTCCTATTATCTTTTCCATACATACTTAATAAGACATAATAATAATTATAAGACATAATACCTGAATCAACACCCTACGTAACCTCTTTCACACAACCATAAAAAAAGTTGTAAAAGTGAAAGAAAAAGATTGTATATCTAGTTTAGTGCATTTTGTACTGGATTTAGTTTGAGATAAAAGTGAACTTTTCCGCCGTTGAAACCACACTCTGTTAAGCTAAGTACAGTTAAGTATGACCGTGTCTTTATTCTTAACTGTACGAACACGTGTTTACTAAAGATAGATTAGCAGTAATCTCAAAGTGACTGACCGTAAACTATTTATGCTAATATTTATTTTATTTAATAAGAATTACCTATCTAAGGTACGCTATAGCTATAATAATGCTCTATTATTTAGTAATCGATTTTTGGAGATTGGTAATAAAAATAATCGTAAATTGAGCCACTTGGAAAAGAGCTCCAATAATAACACAATAACAACATTTAAAATATTATTTTCGACAAATTTTGATCGCAGATTTATTTACTTTGAAATTACTAACCTACCAAGCTGGGTAATAATTTGTTTCAATTTAAAACGAAACTTTACCCTATTAACATATTTGAAATTGTTGAGTAAATCACATATAATTACTGTTTAAAAACTAATTTGGGCTACGAATGTTCTGATAAAATTTAACAAAGAATGACATTTTAACTCTAAAATTGCTTTTGCCTCAAGTGTTCCTATCGAAGTCACCGAGCAACAAATGAATTTTCATAAAGCAAGCCGCTTATATCGAGTTCTAGCCAACATTAACATAAAGTTATACAATTGTTAAACAGAGTTTTCTATTGATTTTGGTAATGGGCGTCGCTGTAGGTTCATTGGCTTATGGTTTGTTTTATTAAATAACGATAATATCTTCTATTTAAATAAACCACTTTCTCAATTCTTAACTCTTTAGAAATTCATTTTTAATTGATAATGTACGCTTCCGTTTTATATTATAGTTTAATATCTATATCTATATCTATACTATTATAATAAAGCGTAAACACACACTTCTTTGTTGCCTAAGATGTCAGTAATTACAGCATACTTTTGAATAATTCTTTTTTTAATAAAAAGCCCTACACTTACGTCACGCTTTAGGCTATATATTTTCACGCCATTAAATTTAGGGGGTAAATATTTTGGATAAAAACCCTAATGTGGGAAAGAGACCATAAGTTGCTGCCAACATTAGGAAAGACAGATTGCTAAGGTTTGTCATGTCATGTCATGTCATTTTGACATTTGCTATTGATAATTTGACAAATGTAAACAATAAAATGAAATTTTTATAATTTCATGCGGATGAAGTCGCATGGGAACAGCTAGTTAATAGATAAAACAAGAAATTGTATTCAAGTATCCAATTTATTCGAACACTTAATTTTTTTTGTGATTCTAAGTTCAATGAGAAATATTAGATATTACTTAATTAAAAGTAAATGTTCTTGAAATGATTTCAGCTGTTTCCATAGACGATCCGCTTTAGCTTCGCCTGAGTGGCAAAAAATAGACGTCTCATATCTTTTCTCTCGCATCTATACCCTTTCCATTGATGTCCCGTTTATTATATAGCCTATTTACTCAGTGAAAATGTATATTCTAATGGGATTGAATTTTTAAAATCAGTTCAGTGGAAGGCGTATTCTATGTAATCAGTCACATCTTTCCATATAATGTTAGTATAGATGTACAATTAATTATGGTATTTATAAAACCAGCTCAAAAACATTGTGATCCCACTAACTCCCTTATAAACAAGGTCAGTGATAAGTTTCTGAACATGTTATTTATCAATGAAAACTCACGATTAAGAGTAAAGTAACAACTGTAGCAATAAGGACAATAAATAACATCCCGTCGTTCAAGATTGTAACTTTCAAAGAGAAACTGTTAAATATCTAAATAGATTTACTTTGTAATATTCCCGTAAAGGTACTTAATAAAACAATAATTACTTATTATTACTTAAAATCATACATTTTTACAAGTAGAAATCCGATGCTGGGACGATCTTCTAAGTACAATAATTACTTTTGTCAGAATGTCCCGTTCTTCCGTAGCATACATTACTTTTTTTATATCTAACAATTATACATATTAAGAATTTTTATAATTTGTTAATATGTTTCTTTGTTGCATTTTTGTGCGAGCGTATGTTTAAGTATATCATGTTAATATATCGATTTTCTTTCTTATAGTTAGTATGGAAACGATTAATTTTATCTTTAAAAATAAGAGAAAAATCCTTTTATGCGTAAGTTTTTACATAACCTTAAAAGTGTAAATTGGAAACCATAGTAAAAAATTACTAGATAAAACCTCTTAAAACATTTTATAGACATTCCACAAAAACCATCCATCTTTTTAATATTTAAAGAAAATACCTAACTGATAACCGCTAATATTTACAAAGCATACTTATTTGCATAAACATTAGGGTCCAAACTGATTCGAATTTCATCTGTAACCCAGATGAGAGGTTCGTATGGAGCAAATAGACGACGAAGTGGGGGGGAAATGATAAAACTGTATGCCCGCTTCGCCATCTCACCAAACACAGCCGGACATCACTCGATGTCAGAAAAATTAGAAAAGTGAAAATAAAATTAATAATTTTTAACGAAAATGAAATTCACTCTTGTTCTTGTGATCGCTTTGGGCGCCTTCGCAGCTGCCGAAGAGGATAATACTATGGAGATAGCTTTAAGCTTCGTCAAGGATTGCAAAGGAGATTACTTCTTATGTGTTAAGGTTCTTAACATTTATTACTAAAGTGAAAGTGTTCAGTGTAAAGTGATATAGTGTCCAGTGAGAACGATTCTGTTTTAAAATCAATCCGCGATCAATTTTAATTAATGAAATAATTAATCAAACGATATTAATTAATGAAATAGTGTTAAGTAATAATTGTAGAATATGTAATGTAGAAAAAAATATTTTTCTTCTCAGGAAAAAATGCTGAAAATTGTCGACAATCTGAGAGCATCTCGTAGGATAACGATCGCCGAAGGTGTCGTCTTGAAGGGTGAACCAGATGTGAGATCCCCTAAGAAACTGGACTCCTTACCTGTGGACCCTACAGCAAGAGATGTTGAAGTTAACTACAGACTTATGGATGGTGTCGTCAACTTGTTCGAAACCCACGCTCTTGAGGTTAAAATGAACCCCGCTGATAAGGAAACCGTGCAAAGATCCTTGGAAGAAGGTAATTTAAAAACTTAACATTCAACTCGATATCCCTATGTCTTATTCTTACATTAAGTTGCTACTTTTAAACGCCAAAAAAAGAACATAAAAATAGTAAACAATTGCCGATCGCGATTTAATATTTTTTTTTTAAATTTCCAGGTCGCGGAAAAGGTGGAAAGAAGGGAGGCGGCGGTATGGGAATCATCGGTCTTCTCGCCGCCAAGATGCTCCTCGGGAAACTCTTCATTGTCAAACTGATCGCTCTGAAGGCGTTAGCCACCGCTAAGATTGCCCTAGTCCTTGCCGTCATCCTCTTCGTAGCCTGGTGTATGAAACATGACCACACTAAGACGACATACGAAGTTGTACCCCACGCTCATCACCACGAATCTCACCATCCGGTACATGTGGAACATCTCTCACATGACGCTGGCCATGGCCACGGCTATAGCTCAGGCTACGGCTCTGACTGGAACAAGAACATCGACGAAGCTCAAAATCTAGCCTACGGCGCATACGCTCCCCACAGAAAGTAAACACCAAAAAAATGTAACATTCATAACCTCTATTGTACAAAGAATTATTTATTTAATTTATTTAATTTATTTAACTTATTGTTATTAACTTATTGCTCCATATCGTAAATAAAATTTTATTTGAGTTTTACTGTTCGTTTCCTTTCTATTTCTATGGTAATATTTGATGAGAAAGTACTAATTGAAAGATGAAATAACTCTCTGATAGCATTAAAACCACAAGTTTGTAGAAAGCTGAAACAACAATGCGGATATTAAATAACTAACATAATGGTCAATTAAAGAAATCATTTTAAAAATCCATTTCTATTTTAGTATAGAGTCTGTTTCCACGGAAAGACCTATACCCAGAGCATATATCACTGTTCTTTTCAAAGACAACATGTTTTTCCAGTGAAAACGCACTTGAAACATGATCCGCAATCGATAGTGAAGTTGTAAAACTATTGACACGTTCATATGCATTGTAAAGAGTTGACATTTCTAAGCATTATCTAACGTTCACTCTCTCTGGTTTATTAATGTTTGGTCCACTTTTGAATGTTATTAAAAGATATTCGAGAAATCTCTAAGACAGGTTAACGGTCGAATAGACCACGTGCGAGTGGTCAAAGGAACAGGTTTTAAGATATTTTAAAGGTTTAACTTTCTATTTATGAAGTTATCCATTGTTTAAACCGAGTTAATTAATACTTTACATATTTAAGTAGAAAACTCTCTTATTATAAACAATTGGAACTCATTTCTTGTAATTAATTGATAATTAATGAATGAATATTCTTTTGTTTTTGTCAGAGATTGACTTGTGTTTTTTTTATAGTTTTGTTGTCAATAATTTTAACACTTTTAAAAGGACATAGGGGATTAATTCTTCACATATTTGTGATCTAAAATGTTTACAAAAAGGCTAATATTATAATACTCTAAACATAAACTTTGGTTTTGAATATGTTAAGGTAGCATTTGACCCGCGAGACTGTCTGTTCGGATAAAAAAAGTACTTAGTACGTAGCTTATGTGTTTTTCCAGATCATGTTCCGTTAAGCCGTTCCGATGATATCTTCTAACAAACATCCATCTAAACTTTCGCATTTATAACATTAGTAAGATGTAATAAGCTTTCGTTTTGAATTTTCGAATATTTCCGCTTGTAATATTGGAAATATGTGATGAGAAAGTGGCGATAAATTAGAAATTCCGCCCAGAACGCGTTGTAATCGCTTGATAGACGGCAAAAGTTTCTAACACCTACACAATACGGCGTACGTTCATCTCCATTAACACGCCATTTTAATTGATTAATTGCTTATTTTAATTGTTACATAAATCGTTATAACATTTCACATTATTTTTACCATAGTTATATTAAATTAATTTTTAATATTCATTAACTTTTAATAACTTCAATCTACTAGGAAAAAACTTAAAATATTTTCAACCAAATTCAGATATCGTTTATTAGATTTGCAGGCGTATTAATCTTACTAGTGTTATAAATGCGAAAGTTTAGATGGATGTTTGTTAGAGTTTGTAGCCTAAACTGCTGAACGGATCTCGATGAAATTTGGCATAGATGTAAAGGATATTTTGAAGAACAAATGGGTTACTTACTTTTGTTTTTTAATTCCACGCTGGGTCGCAGGGAAAGCTAGTATACACTAATTAATAAAAAAATATGCTACTACAACTATAAATAATACAAGCCTTAAATTCACTTTGTCGATAATATCCTACAAATTTAATTATCTTATTTCACTACTAGCTGTCGCCCACGACTTCGTCTGCAAGGTCTTAAAAATTCATGTACTTCATGTGTGTCATGTGTGTCATGTATGTCATGTGTGCCATGTATGTCATGTATGTCATGTATGTCATGTGTGTCATGTATGTCATGTGTGCCATGTATGTCATGTATGTCATGTGTCATGTGTGTCATGTACGTCATGTGTGTCATGTACGTCATGTATGTCATGTTTGATGTGTGTGATGTGTGTCATGTGTGTCATGTATGTCATGTGTGCCATGTATGTCATGTATGTCATGTATGTCATGTATGTCATGTGTGCCCTGTATGCCATGTGTCATGTGTGTCATGTACGTCATGTATGTCATGTATGTCATGTATGTCATGTGTGCCGTGTACGTCATGAGTGTCATGTACGGCATGTATGTCAATATGGCATGTATGTCAATATGGCATGTGTGTCATGTATGTCATGTATGTCATGTATGTCATGTATGTCATGTGTGTCATGTGTGTCATGTACGTCATGAGTGTCATGTACGGCATGTATGTCAATATGGCATGTGTGTCATGTATGTCATGTGTGCCATGTATGTCATGTATTTCATGTATGTCACGTGTGTCATGTGTGTCATGTGTGTCATGTGTGTCATGTACGTCATGTATGTCATGTGTGTCATGTATGTCATGTTTGATGTGTGTCATGTATGTCATGTGTGTCCTGTATGTCATGTACGTCATGTGTGTCCTGTATGTCATGTGTCATGTATGTCATGTAAGTCATGTGTGCCATGTGTGTCATGTGTGTCATGTACGTCATGTATGTGATGTATGTCATGTGTGTCGTGTATGTCATGTATGTCATGTGTGTCATGTTGTCATGTGTGTCATGTATGTCATGTTATGTCATGTGTGTCATGTACGTCATGTGTGTACTGTATGTCATGTACGTCATGTATGTCATGTGTGCCATGTATGTCATGTATGTCATGTGTGTCATTGTGTCATGTGTGTCATTGTGTCATGTGTGTCCATGTGTGTCATGTATGTCATGTATTTCATGTATGTCATGTACGTCATGAGTGTCATGTACGGCATGTATGTCAATATGGCATGTGTGTCATGTTGTCATGTATGTCATGTGTGCCATGTATGTCATGTATTTCATGTATGTCACGTGTGTCATGTGTGTCATGTGTGTCATGTGTGTTATGTATGTCCATGTATGTCATGTTTGATGTGTGTGATGTGTGTCATGTGTGTCATGTGTGTCCTGTATGTCATGTACGTCATGTGTGTACTGTATGTCATGTGTCATGTGTGCCATGTATGTCATGTGTGCCATGTATGTCATGTGTGTCATGTGTGTCCATGTGTGTCATATGTGTCATGTATGTCATGTTATGTCATGTGTGTCATTGTGTCATGTGTGTCATGTTGTCATGTAAGTCATGTGTGCCATGTGTGTCATGTGTGTCATGTATGTCATGTATGTCATGTGTGTCATGTACGTCATGTATGTCATGTACGTCATGTATGTCATGTGTGTCATGTGTGTCATGTGTGTCATGTATGTCATGTGTGTCATGTATGTCATGTGTGCCATGTATGTCATGTATGTCATGTGTCATGTGTCATGTCCCCGGTGATGACTTACGACCAGTGTGCGCAGGCAGAGGTCCTGGTGCGGCGTGCGCACGTCGAGCGCCGCGCGAAGATCCCACACTTTAATCTTGCCGTCGTACGCGCCGCTTACTATCCGCTTGTTGTCGAAACTGGAGTAAAATACGAGTATATAGATAATTATATAGTGGTCGACTCTTGGTCGAAATTTGTTAAATATGATAATACATATATGGACTAAATTTGGTCGAAATTTGAACAAAAATCATTTTTTTTTAGGATTAACAGCCGTATCTGCTTATTCTCGTTGAAAAACGTTGTAATTATTGCTAATGGTTTGAATAATTTGGTCGAAATTCGACGTCAATTTACAATAACTGCCTTAATAATAAAAAATTTTTGCTTTTATCTGTGGAAAATTTCCAAAGATACGTGGACTTGTTTTAACTATACAAGTTGGACTCTTAAAACATACGTATAATTTAACTGTTAAATTAAATTGCCTGATCAAACTATAAAATCGCTCAATCAGCTACCAAATTACCCAATCAAGTATAAAATTACGAAAAAAAAAACTACAAAATTAACCAATCAGCTTTAAAATTTCCAAAATAAACTACAAACTTGTCTAAAAATTACAAAATTGCCAAAATCGACTATCATCATCATCATCATCAACTTGCCCTTATCCCTTATGGAGGGTCGGCACAGTATGTGCTGCTCTTCCATACATCTCTATCAGCCGTTATATCTGAATCCACTCCTTTCTTAAGGCAAGGCAACCCCAGGAAATCCGAAAAACAGGCACTTTTCCGTGTAAATTCTATCGAGCTGGTTCAGTGTATAATCTTGAAAATAATAATGTGCGTAGATGGATATTTAAACTGTTATATTATCCAAATACATTTTTAATTATCGGTTCCATTTATAAGAAAAAAAAATATTAGAGAAGGCCTTTGAGAAACGTTTACTGTTAGTTATCTTTTAATTTTCAGCGACTACAGTGCTTTTTTTTTAATGCATCTGATAGATAATTAAGTGTTTAATCCTAATAGCCGTATACATTTTTTATAACATTTATAAATTTCCATTAATATTTAAAAAAACACTTATTTAATACGAGCCGTTGCTCGCGACTTCGCCCGCGTGAAATTACAAATATAACCTATTACGTTCGCCCTTTTTTTCAAACTATTACCAAAAGTATTAACTTAGTAGTAATCTACGTAATAACAGAAATCTACCGATGCAAGATTCCAAATTTCTAAGTCCGGTAGCTTGTAAGCTGATTTTTCGGTTACCCTTATTGTTTGTGTTCGCGATATCTTCTAAACTATTAGTCCAATTTTAATACTGTAAATGACAATTTTATTCTACATTAAATTCTCCTGATAACAAACGCATTTATTTGGATAAGGATTAATATTGAAACCAATAAAAGAACGCTGCAAATAGCGTTGGATTTTTAATTCATTTTGTAAACACAAAAGTGGTTATTGTAAGAAAACCGTTAAAGATAGATATATGCTATCGCGCACTTTTCTGTAGAACTTTTTAAGATCTACAATTCTTTCATACATCATTTTTATATACCTCTAACGGTTTAGGCAGCGTAAGCCGAGAAAAGTTAAAGTTTAGTGAGTTTTTAACGCCGGCGTCCAGAAACACGCTGTTTATTAATAGTTCCTGAACATTAGTAATAATAAAATATAGCCTATGTTACTCACAGATAAATTACCTTTCTGATGATGAAAGAATTTTTAAGATCGGCGCAGTAGTTTTGGAGTTATTTCAATGCATACAAAAATACAAAAATACGAAAATACAAAGTTTTCCTCTTTATAATATTAGTATAGATATTGATATAGATAAGGAAAGTATTATAAAGAAAACTTAGAAAATTATTTTACGATTTTAAAAAATCTGATAACCGTTATTTAAATTACATTAATAGTTATATGTAGAGAAACTTTTTCTGCGAAAGCCTTTCATATTCTAACGGAAGAATACATCTATACTATGTATTAACATATAAAATATACAAGTCATGCTTAAATAATGAACTTATAACATAAAGAAGAATGATTGATACACTGATTGCTAAATTACTTGGCATATATCGTATAGATATGACGGCTGATAGAGATGTATGGAAGAGCAGCACATACTGTGCCGACCCTCCATAAGGGGTAACGGCAAGTTGATGATGATGATATCGTATAATAAGACGTTTTATAACAAATAAAATTATTTTTTTACCTAATAAAGGAGTCAAGGATATATAATTACACAGACTTATAAAAATTGGAAATTAAAACAATTTATTGACCGACTTCTCAAAAGAAGGTACTCAATTCGTCTGTATGTTTTTTTTTCTTTGTGCAATGTATTTGTCAAGTTATAAGTGAACTGTATTAATGTGTTTTTGTATAAAAATAAAAATGAATCATAATTTCAATGTTCCTATTACTTTTCTGGGCCACAAAAAGTTGCAATTAAATAATCAACAAAACTGACAATCTTAAGTTAAGGGTAAGCTTTAATCTTATTAAAACTTTGCTGAAATTATATTGTTTACGGTGAATTAAATTTACAAAAAAGTTTATTAACAAATATAATTATTATATTTCCCACATTATTTTATCTTACTAATCTTATTAATACTATAAATGCTTAAGTTTAGCTGCAGAGGATAGTCTGGGAGAACACATAAGCTACTTACATTGTTTTGTTTATTTCCTCGCTGACGGAGTCGCGGGCTGAAGCTAGTAACATCATATATTTTACAACACATTATGATGTTTTGAAAACACATATTTCAAATTGGAAAAAAGACGTTTTTAAAATAGAAAAGTAACTATTACCATATCTGTTACTCATAAAGTATAGAAAAATCCAGTGACCCAGTCCTATAAGTGCTATGACAGGAAGCGAGAGCTTAAGTAAGATGACAGTCATTACGTGCAATAACTCTCGTACCGTGAGAGTTTGATTAAGCAGGCCATGCACTTGATATGAGCTTTCAAAGTGCTTTAGTACTACAAATTCAAGAAAAGCTTTGAAAGTCTTAATTATATGAATTAAGAGAAAAATTATTTGTAAAAAGCAAAAACATTTTACTTTATTTTATTTCATTTCCTTTATTAATGTGATCCATTATCACGTTTACTGTGTAACAGGCCGATATCGGCCTGACGCGGTACTTAAGCTGGTGCGGACGAAGAAAACTATGTCCCTCTCGCTGGTGCGAAACGATTATCTCAGGTGTATACATCTACATAAAATGTATACAGTATCCACAATTATAATAGCAATTTAATCTATCCTAGTGCTGGTGGGTCTATAAAGACCTGCCACGAAATGGCGGAAATATCATTGGGGGCGCATTTTGGCCCTCCGCTGCACCGGATGAAGAATTATGATTTTACTTGCCGCAGTAAACATGTTAACAAGCCTGTCATATTTAATATTTCTTTATAATTGGCCACCGAAGATGCAAATATTTATTCGATAAGTTAATTGCTTAATACTAACTTTCATAATTAAAACTGATTTTTTGAATTATCCCGTTGATGTCTTTTCCATGAAGAGTCTTTTCTAAATTGTTGGTATTATAAATATTGTTTCTTTTTAGTTTTTAATAACAAAGTAAGACGGCCATTGACCATTCTGATACAAGGTTATTAGAACGCTGGCTGCGTTCCAAAGACATCGTATTGTAAATTGCGTCATAGGTCTTTTTTGTGCGATTTTTTATGAATGACTCGATCGTTTCAGTTCAATCCGCCAACATTTGTAACTATTAAGCGGAAAGACGCTGACATTGTTCGGAAAAGAAAAAATGCATGCATTTTTTGACATCCATTCAATCATATTACGAAAAAATTAAGTCCGTTTTGTAATTCTAAACTATTAAATACAAAGTGTAATTTATGTTAATGCGTCCGAGTTTCAATTATGCACTTTTTATTTATAACAAACACATATATAATAATAAAATAGAGTATCTGTAATATCAAAAGAAAAATTCTATATTTCGGGAATATGATGTATTTGTGTTGCTGATAAAGAAAATAGCATTAAAAAAATTTTGTCTGTCGGTCTGTCTGTCCGCAAGCCGCGTTTGTTCTGGGTAATCTCCGAAACGGCTGGGCCGATTTCGACTCGTCTTTCACTGAAGGGTAGCTGACATAGACGTGCATACTATAGGCTAATTTTATCTTAATATTGCGTAAACGAAGTTGGGGGCAACAGCTAGTTTATAATAAACACACTAAATTATACATAACGTACATATCTTTACATAGTACGACGCTGTGATCGTAATAGGCCAGTGGGCCATTAACACGTATTCAACTCAACGAAATAAGGAAACACGCATAGTGGTACAAAAACATAAAATTACGATCATTAGCTGACACTAGCCTATGCAATACATAATGATCGTATTGAAGCGTGATAGAGACATTGACCTTTATAAAAGGAAGCATTATGCCAAATTTTATTATATAAAGACTTAAAAATTAACAGAACTATAATTTGTACGATACTTTTAATACATATTTAAGTAAGCACCTGTAAAATTTATTACGGCAATGTTGCGGCCGCGACATTGATCTTCTCAAGGCCAAGGCGTGTCTAGTTCATTGCTACTTACTTCCGGTCGGAGAGACATGTATACTTTGCTGTTATGTTTTGAACAGGCGTTAGATAAGCGATGTTCTTTTCCCTTTATAATAATAACAATTTGATATCATCAATAGTAAAATATGTATTATATTAATGTTAACTTTATTTTGTGACGAGCGTGAGGCTTTCACCCATGGCGTTAATTTGTATAGTTAATTTCTCCTCGGATTTTCTTTTATAATTTGATGCAATTCATTTTTTATATTTATTTATCAAACACAGTACAATATCTATGAACCCATTGCGTATGTGTCCACTTATATCCCCTATCATCATTCTTGTACAGCCAGTGTAAATACAGCGCGGTCGGACGCCTGCCCAGGGCGGATAGCCTCACATTTTTTTTATAACATAAGGTAGCAAACGAGCAAGCCTCTACATGAATTCGTTAAGAAAGCGAAGCGATCGCTGCCCATTAACATCCGCAATTGCAGATGCGTTGCCTACCCTTAACAAACGGAGAAGGAGACGCACATAAAGAGGATGTTTCCCTCTCCTATGCGTCTGTTCCATCGTCAAATCCCCTTTTCCTTCCCATCCTTTCCGTAAAAGAAAATGATGGGAAAGAGACTAAAATACGGCCTCCGGCACCACACTCGTCAGACGAAACGCGGAACTGCTCCCACTTCACGCCTGTTTTCTATGTGGTCGTAGTATTACACCGGGCGAGCCGGCTCAATCATGCGAAGATATTAAAGCGGGCTCTACCACTGCCTACACTACATAAGCCTGTTAACCCTTCATCCTCAGACCTGGTATAAATGAGGCGTAGATATCACGCCCAGGGCGCTAGGAACTCTAGAATAGGTACTGAAACATTATTTTTTAAAAGAGCATGTAGAAGTAAATTTTTACTATCATAGCTTTCTATTTCAATTTACCCTTGGGTGGTATTAACTGTTAGTATTCATATCTTGTACAGCACATTTAAATCTTGTAAAACGAACATCGCATAACACAATAGTGTTTTGATTGTAAATTGTATCATACATTTTGAACTAGTTCTTAAATAGAATATAAAGTGCATATTAGATATGTCTTGAATAATTTTGAATTTCTATCGAAATTAAAGAAAGTCATACTTTGATGACGTGATGATGAGCGTCGGTGGCTCAGTGGTTTAAGCATTTGACTTGTAATCTACAGGTCTTGGGTTCGAATCCATGTACTAATATGATTTTCGATTTTTCGAATTTTCATATGTGCATATGCAATAATTTACCGGACGTTCTTACGATGCAGGAAAACATCGTGATGCAACCTGCACATATCGTCGATGAAATTCAAGAAGACGTGTGAAGTCAACCAACCCGCACTTGGCCAGCGTGGTTGACAATGGCCTAGACACCCCTTATTAGGGTAGGCTCCGAGCCCCTCGGTGCGGACGTATAGTGAGCTGGTGATGATGATGATGATACTTTGATGGTTTCAGTAAGTAAAATAGTGGAAAGGTAAACAAACTTCTGTCATTATAAAATACTGCTATTGACTGTTATTATAATTGACATTTGTTATGGCAATGTAATTGATTGAAGGTTTTTATTTCGTAAGTTAATAAAGTTAAAACGTTGGTTTTTACGTTTATATAGTAGTTTAATCTTTTTGATTCATTCCTCGTTTACATACTTAACTGTTACGTACTTCTTTACTATTTTCGTACTTCATATTGTCTTTATTTAAGTTCTATTCTCGTATTTATTCGTAGTATTTAATAAAAAAAAAACAGCATTGTAATGTTCATTGAAGTTTATTATTATACATTTTATTAATAAATTACACGCAAACATACGTACAAGCAAACAAAAAAACAGAATGAGTATTGTACAAAAAGTCTTAACAAAAAATAAAATAAAAACAGAATTTGGTGGCGACGATTTCTAAAAGTAAAAAATAAAAATAATAATATAAATATCTTACATAGAATAGAAAATATAAATATGAAGATATGTTAAAATAAAGTCAAGGGCATAATTAATAAGAACAAAAAAATATATACAAATATGAAAATAAATAAATTGAAATGAATAGATATTATTTTTACATAAATTATACATAAATATCATAAAAATATATAAATCATATTTAATACATAATGTGAAGATAAATATTATAAGTACAATAAATATTTACACGTAAAATATATTACAATAATATCACAAATTAACTCAAAATACTAAAATCCGACACACAAATTAAAAATCCTTTTCAGTCAGATTATTAAAATAAACAAAACAAAAGAAAAACAACATAAAATGACCGAAAAGAAAAACAAAATAAACTAAAGAAAAAAACAACAATAAAAAATTCATACTCTCTCACACTCACACAATAAATTAATCAATAAATAGCTTCGAAAATTATTTAACGACAAAATATAGCTTCGATTTTTTTTACCCGGAATACATTATTTGGTTGCATTATTGACTATACGCGGAGTATGCTAAGTTGCTAGCATCGTTTTTAGAACGAGACCAACCGCCGTCCCAACCTCCATGTTGGGGATGTTCCTCGTGTGTAGTCACCCAGGTATGCTCTTCTTGGGAATGCTTCTTGGCGATAAGAGCCTTCACAATGGCGATAACTTTGGCGATAAACGCAATCTTGGCGATAAGAGCGAGTTTGAATACGGATGCGGCGATAACTACAAGAGCTAGGACAACGATTGCGACAGCTTTCACTTTCGCTAAGATGGCGAGAGGAATGAGGAGTTTCAACTTCTTCTTGATCTGCTTCTTCTTCTTTCCACGGCCTTCAGCTGAAAATAAACATTCAATTAATTGAATTGAAAAAGCTTTGTATTTAATGACTTCACTATTAATATAAAATCGCATTGTTTTATAAATATTGACTAATTTGGATTTAAGATCCTAAAATACGACCTAAATAATATTCCCTAAGCCAAAGATAACAAAGCAGTTCACTGTAATAAGTGTGGACATAAAATATTGCATTAAACTGATCATTCTTGACCTCTGGGTCACACACTAAGACGTGATAAAATGTTCGTGAAAGCATCTCATAACTTTATATGCAGTAATAAAACAATCACTTTCCTTTTTGTGGAAACTTCTCTAATGTCTTTTGTTTTATGTGATAAAGATTCGTAATTAACACTTTTGTAACTTAACTAACATAAATAAGCTTTATGTTTGCGCTAGGGTATGGTTTTCAACAATCAAATTCGAGAATCGAATCCATAACTGTTTGATAGCGATCCGTTCTCTTAAATCATTAGGCAGTTGGTAATCAAATTGACTAATTTATGCGTTAAAATAAATCAATAACGGAACAAACTGGAATCTGAATAACCGTGGAATTTCACTGCCGTTATACTTTGTTCACAGACATTGTTCTCTCCGTTTTGGATAATAGAAAGAAAGGGACAGCGATATGTATTAAGTCAAGTAAGACGACAGTGGAGTTCTGCTGTTAGTTGTTTTCTTAGAAGTGTCATATCAAATTAACCGTTAAACTAACGATACGTTTTATGTGTAACCGTAAAATGAAAAGTAGTTTATAACCACCGGACAAACAACTAGAAAGAGAAATTTCACCGGATTTTATTTTAAAAATTACACTATTTTTACAACTAATAGATTATTGTCGGAATATAATTTGTTATGTTGAAGTCAAACAAGAATATCTGTGTTAGACAAAGTGACTTTCGATTATCGCTATCTCTATTAGAATTGACAAAATGTGTCAAAACGTATGGGAATAAATTCGTGAGAAGCACATAATTTGTGTGACAGTTCAAGCCGAGATCCCCTATCAGGGGCTCTTGAGCCAAGTCACTCCATGAAGCGTCAACATAATCGACCTATAGCTCGGGCAGCCTGCCAATCGGGTATAATGTAATAATTTATTCTGACTTACTACCAGGTCAGATATTTTGTCGGTCTATACAAATATGTTTGTGATTACTTGAAGTGCGGGCGCACACCTTTGACAATACTATGGCACAGATGTTTAGTCGCGATTTGATTCCTATAAGCTTATATTGAGGTGCGCACACTATCTGAATTTTAGTTGTGCAACTAAACAGTTGAATTTGCTGCGAAATAACCGACAATCGCACAACTTTCGATAGTTTACTCAAAGGTATGCGTCTGCTCTGGATGTTGTGACACTTGACATGTGATTGATTTTAATATTTGCTTTTTTTTGTTGAAAATAATGAAAGGAATGACAATTAAATTAAAATAATGAATTAGATTAGGTTAACAATAATGTCTCCATGGAATTCCACAGAGAAAACAACGTGAGAAAACATATTAAATTAATTAAATCACAACATTCTATTCATTTGTTTTGGAAAGTTTGTTAAAATTTATAATTGCTGGGAGATTTACGCACTGCGTGCTTTGAGAATATTTTGTGAGAGTGCGTTTGTTAGTTTTACCGTAAAATTCCACTGACGACTTGCATTAAGTCCTCTACATACATTTTTAACTGTACATTCGAATTGCACAGTTAAACCTGAAGGTGTTGCGGATTTTAGAGTTCGTAACTAAAGGCGTGTAGGCAAAATTTGAACTTTACAATTAAAGTTAACAAACGTACAGATTTAATTGTGCTTGCGATTTTACGATTAAAATTTTGCAGTTTAACTAAAGGTGAAGCTTATTTAAAACATAATTTTGTCACTAACTTATAAAGAGAATAAGAGTGGAAAGTACATTTTAGTGCACGTATTTGACCCTTTGGTTCATATTTATCTTGAACGAAATTAGAATCTAGTGTTAAAAATACATTTTTAGAGAAAAGTATCGATGTTTAAAATATATATATAAAATATTCTGATATCGAAATACATCTTTAATTTTAAAAGATATTATACTTCTAAAACCGTGGGATAAATTTTACTATCAACTTTATGAACAACTAGCTTTCGCCCGCGACTCCGTCCGCGCGGAGTTCTAAAGAACAAAAGTTAGTAGCCTATGTGTTCTTCCAGACTATCCTCTACGTCTATGCCAAATTTCATCGAGATCCGTTCAGCCGTTTAGGCTACAAAATCTAACAAACATCCATCTATCCATCCATCCATCCATCTAAACTTTCGCATTTATAATATTTAATAATTTGATTATCTCACTGCGAAATGGCAAAGCAGTTATTTTTTTACATGATTAACAATTTCCATAGTGTTCAATAGAATAGTTATCTTACCTTCGTCTAAAGACCTGGATTCTTCATCATCATCATCAGAACCGTTAAAACTGAGTTCCAAGTCGCTCTTAGTGAGCAGATCAGAGGCGCTCTCCCAAAGTCTTTCGTTGATCTGTCTGCTTCTTTGTTCAGGGTCGGTGGCCAAAGGTTCCAAGCTACGTGCTTCCTTAGGTCCATTATTGTAAAGTGTCACTCCTTCGATAATGTTCAGCTTTCTTACTGTACCCAGTCTCTCGGTAGCTTTCAAAGCTTGTTCCTGTGAAATAATTAAATTATTATATGTTAATAATGTTTTGTAAATGTTAAATTCAATCTTAGTTAAGATTAATTTAGAATTGTGAATTCTGTCAATATTTTTTTAATAACTTTAAATTTAAAAGAGCTTTTTAATTTTGAAGTTTATCACTTTATAATTTTAATTTACTTATTGTTTAAGTTATTTTTTTCAAGTGTTAACACTGCTGTTATTTTATCGATCGTCCAATAAGCACGAACACAAAGTAAACGTCGCGCAAAGAAAGTGAGTAGGGAATGTCACATGCGAAACCAGTTGGTCCTTTCAACTTCGATCTTAAGAAAACGTTCCATTATTGAACACTGATATTACCTTCAAGCACATATTCAAATCACTGTTCATGCAATTCACAAAGTTTCCTATCACCGATTTCATCACTGTATCTTCTTGAGACAAAGGCACACATCTTGCTACAGCCACAACACTTAACAATATGATGAACTTCATCTTTTTAATTTTTTTTTTAATTTTTGACGTACGTCCTCAAGCGGAGCCGATTGGACAGTGTTCATCGGCAGATTGGTAAGAGTTTTTTATCTAAATTTCCCCCACTATCCCGTTTGGTCATATTAACATTTTAATGTAATTGATGCTGTATTCACGACGTAGAAGACATTATGCCATAGTTAGTGACATAGTTATTTTTTTCATTAATATTTATTTTATTTCTGATACGCGCGCGCTTTTTCTTTCATTTATGTAAGGTTTATGCAAAAGGTGTGAAAACATTAGACAATTTTATACAACACTAGCTTTTACTCGCGACTTTGTCCGCGCGGGATAAAACTATTTAATAATAGTATTTTTCAAATAGGTCTAGTATTTTCGAAGCATATTCAATACTAATAATAAAATCTTTCCTGTTTACAAAAATTATAGATTACATTCTAATAAAAACAGATTGCAGTTTAAAAATATTAAAAGACAATAAATAAAATTGAAGAATTTATTTATTTATTTAATTAATTAATTCGAGGTACATTCACACACAAATAAATACACACATACACAAATAAATAAACAAACGTTCTGTTCTAATTTCCTAATTGTCCAGCATATGCTAGAGATTGAGCATCATTGACTCGTCTGCTCCATCCACCTGCAGGTTCGTAGGAGTACCCTGGATGCTCATCGTGATGCTGGGGAGATGCTGCATAGGATACCACTCCTGAATCATGATTATTCTTGCTGAGTAACCTTCGGATTAAGTTGAAAGCATTGATGGCGAATGCGATCTTTCCTAAGAAGACAGCCTTAACTGCGACGAAAGCGATGATGCCGAGGAAGAGTGGAACGAGAGCGGCGAGTTTGACCTTCAATAGAAGAAGAAGGGGCAGGAGCTGCTTGATCTTCTTCTTCTTCTTGCCACGAGCTAGAACAATTAGATAATTTTAAATTAAAGCACTATTTGCCTGAGGGTTAGGGGTACGAATTTCAGATCACGTGGTCGAGGGTTAGAATCCCGCCATAATTGTAGTAAACCATATCCAGGCATAAGCCTAGAGCTTATTTGCAATGGTAAAAGAAACATCAGGAAATTAACAAATATCTACTACTATTTACATTAAAAAAAATTTAATGTTTCGACCTGTCGGCGGAACACAGGTCAGTTTTCGTTTGATCTGTAACTTTCTGGACAACGTGTAGAAGTTGCTGCTATAATCTTACTTTAATCAGTTTATGATTAACTGTTTAAATTAAACTAATGTATCGTTCATTTAATACTGTTTAAAAATAATGCAATACCTCAAAGTCTTAAAGATATTAGAAATTGCAGAGTAAGACTATAATTTAATATGCATTCTTAATTGTTAACCTAAGGTTGTCCAGTGCTAAACGTAGTTCTGCCCATCGATTATTACTATACCCGTCCATGTGCCGTCTTCAACCAGTGCATTTTTACAACCTTGACCAGTTCTTTGGTCCAAAGATATGCAATATAATAATTGTTTTAAATGAATTGTAAGTCTCACCTTCATCATCAAGATCACGACCTTCAGAATCCTCAGACAAACGCAACTGCAGTACGTGATTGTCTAAGAAATCGCCTACGTTATTAGCGATTCTCTCCTCCAATTGTGTTTCCCTCGTCTTCGGATCTTCAACCAAAGGTTCGTAGCTTCGTGAACTGCGAGCTGAACCGGTGTTTACTAAACTGATGCCTTCGTATATGTCTAAGTTCTTGGCAACTGCTAACCTCTCGGTTAGTCTGTATGCCTTTTCCTGGAAAAATTTAAACATATGTTAATAAATTATTACAATGAAGTATTTAATGTATTTAATGAAATCTTACTAATATTATAAATGTGCAAGTTTAGATGGACGGCTAGAAGTTTGTTAGAGTTTGTAGCATAAACTGCTGAACTGATCTTGACGAAATTTGGGATAGATTGTGTTTAGATTACACTTTTGTATGTATTGCTTTATTATGTTTAATGATACTTTAAAAGTCAGTAATGGTTTGAATAGGTCATCTAGCTTTATAGGTAAACGTGAGATACTAGCAACCCGTCCCGGCTTCACTTGCTAGGCAAACAAATATTTCTTAGTTAATAATTGTCAGAAGAGTTTTATAATCGTTAGAAATTTAAGTTTTCGTTAAGTAGTTGTTTAGTTTATCCGTAACTAACTACTGTTTGTCTTTCAAATAGTAGGAGAGACTTGTCTTTATCCACATCACTGCACTTTAACACGTAAAATCACTTATCACCTTTAAACACAATGACGTGTCTCCGTCCACACAATCGGAGACTGCGCCCACAAAGTTTTCTGCGACACCATTTTCAATCGGGCTGGTATACACCGTCGCCAAGAAGGCTACACACAATGCTATCTTCAACATGATTCCTGTTATGAATGTATTACAAGCAATGCTGAACAGGTTATGGTTTCTTCCAAAAAATGTGATGTATTTTATCCTTAAGCCCCCACTATGTGACGGAAGATGACGCAAAGTAATGTTCAGTTTGACGGCTCGTGCTAACTGATGGGGCGCGCGTCAAAGTTCTGTACACGTAAGGATAAGTAGAAAAATAAATATTGA
The DNA here is from genome assembly GCA_029286645.1 of Papilio protenor. NCBI lineage: Eukaryota > Metazoa > Arthropoda > Insecta > Lepidoptera > Papilionidae > Papilio > Papilio protenor. The sequence continues at coordinate 99,921 of JAGSMZ010000010.1, read as the reverse complement.
ATGTTAGAAAGCGTTTTCTGACATCCCAGTACGAGTTAGCGTTTGTTATGTGTACACGAAATGAAAGAAAAAGTGTCATTATTTACACTTCATAGGCTCCAGTGAAAATGGTTGTGTAATACTCGTATTTATTTAATTCACATGTGACTTAATATTCAAAAATATAGTTTTAAATTATAATTTAAAATAAAGAATATTAGAAAAGAATTGATCACTTTGGCATAAACATTTTCTATTTTTATATATATATAGCCAATTTTAATTCGTCGTATAGGAGGTTCTAATAGTCAACACAAAACCGGAAAGGATAGTGTCGTATGACCTCGATTGACTTTCCTTGGTCGCATCGCATTTCTTTCTGGCAATTTCTCATTTGAATTGTTTTCGTTTTCATTCAATTATATTATGTTATTATAATAAAAAATTATTAAAATTAAGGTATCTTTTTCAGTTTTTATCCTTTGATATATAAATTTCAAATCAAATATTTATGTAATACTAGCTTTAGCCCGCGACTGCGTGCGTGTTAAATTAAGTAATTAGCCTCTGTGTTCTTAAAGTCTATTTCTACATGTATGAGAAATTTAATCGAGATCCGTTTAGCAGTTTAGGCTACAAACTCTAATAAACATTCATCCATCTAAACATTTGCATTTATAATATTAGTAAGATTGAGAATATTGTTGCAACTTGAATAATATCGTTTAGGAAGCTTTGATATTTTAATTCATAAAACAATTCAATGAATATTCACATAGAAACCAGATGGTTATATAAAAAGAGGAAGTATAATTGGTTTAGAAAGAGATATTAGTTACCTCAGATTGGTAATGGATTATACACAGATTATTTCTTTGACTTTTAAATAACAGGACCTGTCAAGCAGGCGCATACCTCTCTGCCAAATAGTGAATAATAAATTCTACGCATACTTATAAGCTCTTTTTGTATTACAGTGAACAGTTAAAAGTTATACGTTTAAAAATACCTTTTTTTAAATTGTATATAAATCATCCAGAGCATAAGATATCAGCAAATTACACAGACGTGTTATCATGTTTACTTTACCATCCACGTTTAGTGGTTTTAATATAACAGTTCGTTACTTAGTCCATTTCTCTATAGTCAAAGTATTATAAATATTATTTTGACTGTAATTACATCGTGTTTGGTATGTGTGTGACTGTGTGTGTGGCTATTGATTTATGTGTTTTAAGTGAAAGTGGTATGGCTGGTATGAAACAAGTTAATATCATTTCCTATCTACCTTTAAAGGTACTTAAAAATGTATATGTTGAGAAAAATATCGTTATTATGTATGTTAATTCTATTATGATATGTAGCTTAAACGACTTCTACGATGGTAACAATTCTATTAAACGCATCTCATTCTTTTCATTCCATTCCATCCTATTCTTTCCATTCTATTAATTCTATTCCATCCTTTTCATTCCGTTAGATTTACTTTACAAGTTTAGTCGTCATTTAGTTCTAATTATAGTTGTTTGGTATTCAAGGGAATATTTTTGAATTAAGGAGTCATTGTTTTGCTTATATTAATGATAAATTACTTAGTGGAGATTTCATTTCTCCAGCCTACATTTATGATTAACAAAAAGGCTGTAAAATCACACACAAAGATTTCTCACAGAGATAAATCTAATTTGTACGTTCCTTTTTCTTTGTTATTGTTTATAATATATGCGGTTTTAATCTTGTAATTTCGGATTCATTTAGCCAAACTTTTGTTTTTGAATTAATTTAATAAAAATATTTTTACTATTACTATAATGATGTAATAAGAAACTGTTAATATAAAGCAGTATGTTTTCTTTTTTAATTTAAATCGAATCTAAATAAACCTTTTAATAAATAAAATATTATTTGAATGTCGTAATGGATTGAATTATTGTTTTAATTTAATATCATATTTACTTGAATGCTACTTATTTTTTTTTTTGTTAATTTTCCAATTGATTTTGTGTAATTCCGCAGTTAGATTTTATATATACATAACGCATAAAACATAACTATAATACAAGACGAAACAACTATAACGATTGTTATTTAATATTTGTGCTGCATCTATAATATCTAAGTTACAAATAAGTAAGCGACCGCTGACCATGAATTATTATAAAACGATTAAGTAATTGAGCTCAAGTGTACAATTGTGTTACATCGATAGCTGATGCAATACTTGCATTACGACCGCCTCAACGGTGAAAGTATGCGATTGCTTTTTTTTACTTGTCGCGAAATTCGAGACCTTTTATAACTTACACCTAGATGTAAGTAAAGAAAGATATAGAATCATGTTTATTGCATGTTAGTTATCAAAACCACTAATTCATTTTTATATAGTGTTGGCTTTCACCCGTGACTCCGGCCGCGTTATATTAAAAAAAAAACAAAATCAAGTACCCTTTGTGTTCTTTCAGGCTATCCTCTGCATCTATGCCAATTTTCATCGAAATCTGTTCAGCCATATAGGCTACAAACTCTAATAAACATCGATCTAAACTTTCGCATTTATAATATTAGTATGAATTGTCATTCTAAAATGTCTAAGAACAGTTTTCCTGGCAATATTTCCAACCAAGTACCACAAACAATGGACAACAACAACTCCTTGAAGGACAAGGAGCACATGTACCATTTTCTCAAAGGCCACCAACTTCACTAGTATTGTAGATGTCCGTAGGCGTCGTTGATCACTCTACTTTATTTATTACTAGCTGTTTCCTTGCGGATTCATCCGCAAAAAATTATGAAAATTTTGTTTTATTGTTTACATTTGTCAAATTCTCAATTGCAAATGTCAAAATACCAATTACGTTACTATGGCAATCTTGCTTCCTTGATGTTGGCAGCAACTTGTGGTCTCTTTCCCACATTAGGGTTTTTATCCAAAATATTTACCCCCCTAAGTTTAATGGCGTGAAAATATATAGCCTAAAGCGTGACGTAAGTGTAGGACTTTTTATTAAAAAAAGGATTTTTCAAAAATATGATGTAATTGCTGAAATCTTAGGCAACAAAGAAGTGTATGTTTACGCTTTATTATAATAGTATAGAGAAGTATAGATGTACACAAAAAACCTAAATGCTATAGGTATCGCCTAGAAAAGGTCTTAATTCTAAATTGTAAGTCGATTACAGGGTTTAAAAATCCTAGTTTTATAAACAATAGATTAGGTTACTGTTAGCTTTTCGACCAAAAAGTGATGTAAAGACGCGTTTAAGTCGTTTACATGACGGGTCGTTAAAAAATGAGGTCACTGACTTTTCTAATCGGCCCTACCTAAATTCAAATCACTTTCTAATCTTTAATTATGTCTATAAAATTATTTATTAATAGATTTAATTATAGTCTTCCGTTTTAGATTAATAAAAGTGAAATTATAATTTACTCATAGATTGTATTTGACTAAAACTAATGTTTAAATGTTTCCTGATTTTTATTTCAACTCTAATTTTAATGAACTTTTTGCTTCAGTGATACCATAATCTTATTGTACAATTTTATTTCCGTGACATAATTATAATACATACTGTCATGAAACAAAAGAAAGACTTTGTTGGATTAAGTTATGTCAAATAACTTCTTAATTTAATTTCTACATTAAAATAGTAACATTGAAAAAAAGTTGAACATTCTTTATATCAAAAGATTTTCAACTTAAATTCTAATGAAAATGTATGTTAGTGAAATCGCTTAAAATAGTTTACGGTCGCGCCTACCACATAAAGTATTATTTATCAAAATGAAAATTCCTTAGAAACCGAAAAGAAAGTGACTACCGATGACTCAGAAACTGGGTGTTGGTTCAGAATGTGAGTGACCTTGAGCAATGGTATTTTAGACGTAAAAGGGGCTTGGTATATCCTACTTTAATTCTGCTATGTTTAAAAGCTAAAAGCGAACTTTAAGTCATAGATAAGCATAAATTACGACCATTTCGTCTGCACAACCAATGTTAATCGCCTTCACCTTTAATGTTATTTCCTACTTAAAAACATATGATAATAATCTATGATATTTTATACAAAGAATGGAAGCGGAAGTGGTTTAGGCGGTGTAGGTAACGCCTAGGTAGGGGAAATAATCTCTTTTTGTGTGCCCCTTGTCTTTTAAACTAAGGCAAGGCATATAAAAACACTCCCGTTTATAGACAAGTTGTCACGTCGGTATTTTGTGATATTACTCGTATGATGGTAAATATATGTAATAATACTAGGACATTAATGTTACAGTGAAAGCTCTTTGTTTTGTTTCTTTTTGTTTTCAAGAAGAGAAGAACTTTATGTGTTTATACAAGTTTTATGACAATGGAAAACCACAGTTTGGGAAGATGTTTAACATGCGTATAATGGGTGCGGTTATACAAACTTTCGCATTGCACCGCGTGCTGAGTGGTTGTAACTCACGGTCATGGGCCATATGATTTTCATGTACAACTGACACACATAAAGATATGTGTTTACTATAATGTACATTACAATTGATAATTTAATTAGCTAACACTAAATTGGTTAAACCTATTACTACGCATTTTTGTGAAGCTTTTCAAGGAAATATCGTAAAATATCATGAGTGACTTATTCTGACTATTTTTTTTTTTTTAATTAAAATTGTAACAAATATTCACTGCAACCCAGTTGTTTCACGTACATAATAGATGGCGCCACCTGTATTTGAAAACACGATGTTGTTTTGAATGCGCCTTAGGTTAAGCCGTTTAATATACATTACGCAAATGAGAAGAAGAAGGAGAAGAAACCAAAAGGGGATAACAAATATTGTCTTCTCGGTTAGTTCCTACGACGCGATTCTGAGTATATTAGCTTGCTGTCTTGTGACTAATTTTACTCAGAACTTGCACAGTAGTGTAGCTGGATTAGGTTGCTTGCGGGACAGTGACGACCTAATTTCAGTAGATAACCGCTTGCTGTTGTGACGGCTATCCGATATTGTAAATATGTAACATTTTTTGTAACTGCGTGTGGTTCCCAACCTGGGGTCCGCGCGCAGATCGAACGCATTGGTTATGTAAAACCAATAAACGACTGTTTTTCCACCTGTGTTGTTTTTTCTTTGGCTGATTCGGCTTACGACACCCCTGCTCTGTTACAATCTGGCGCCCAACGTGGGGCAGGGCGAATCAGCAGAGGACGAATCAGCCGAGAAACACAAGATCAGGACGAATCAGCCGAGAAGATCAAGACAATGGCACTAGTTGTGTCGTTGAAGTTAGGTTGCTTGCGGGACAGTGACGACCTAATTTCAGTAGATAACCGCTTGCTGGATTGTGACGGTTATCCATAATTGTATAGTGACACTGAATTTAGGTTGCTTGCGGGACAGTGACGACCTAATTTCAGTAGATAACCGCTTGCTGGATTGTGACGGTTATCCATAATTGTATAGTGACACTGAATTTAGGTTGCTTGCGGGACAGTGACGACCTAATTTCAGTAGATAACCGCTTGCTGGATTGTGACGGTTATCCATAATTGTATAGTGACACAGCATTTAGGTTGCTTGCGGGATAGTGACAACCTGATAACCGCTTGCTGGACTGTGACGGTTATCCATAATAAACATTTTCGTAAACAACGAGTAGCCAGTCAAAGTGCTCCACTACAACTCTGGCGACCAACACAGAAGCTGTTCCAATCCAGGGGGAGGATGAAGACGACAACGTGAACTGAAGGATGAATCTTCCAGTTTCATCGTCGGGACGACTTCAGAAACTGAGGGGGAGATTGTAACAAATATTCACTGCAACCCAGTTGTTTCACGTACATAATAGATGGCGCCACCTGTATTTGAAAACACGATGTTGTTTTGAATGCGCCTTAGGTTAAGCCGTTTAATATACATTACGCAAATGAGAAGAAGAAGGAGAAGAAACCAAAAGAGGATAACAAATATTGTCTTCTCGGTTAGTTCCTACGACGCGATTCTGAGTATATTAGCTTGCTGTCCTGTGACTAATTTTACTCAGAACTTGCACTGTAGAGTAGCTTGATTAGGTTGCTTGCGGGACAGTGACGACCTAATTTCAGTAGATAACCGCTTGCTGGATTGTGACGGTTATCCATAATTGTATAGTGACACTGAATTTAGGTTGCTTGCGGGACAGTGACGACCTAATTTCAGTAGATAACCGCTTGCTGGATTGTGACGGTTATCCATAATTGTATAGTGACACTGTATTTAGGTTGCTTGCGGGACAGTGACGACCTAATTTCAGTAGATAACCGCTTGCTGGATTGTGACGGTTATCCATAATTGTATAGTGACACTGAATTTAGGTTGCTTGCGGGACAGTGACGACCTAATTTCAGTAGATAACCGCTTGCTGGATTGTGACGGTTATCCATAATTGTATAGTGACACTGAATTTAGGTTGCTTGCGGGACAGTGACGACCTAATTTCAGTAGATAACCGCTTGCTGGATTGTGACGGTTATCCATAATTGTATAGTGACACTGAATTTAGGTTGCTTGCGGGACAGTGACGACCTAATTTCAGTAGATAACCGCTTGCTGGATTGTGACGGTTATCCATAATTGTATAGTGACACTGAATTTAGGTTGCTTGCGGGACAGTGACGACCTAATTTCAGTAGATAACCGCTTGCTGGATTGTGACGGCTATCCATAATTGTATAGTGACACTGAATTTAGGTTGCTTGCGGGACAGTGACGACCTAATTTCAGTAGATAACCGCTTGCTGGATTGTGACGGTTATCCATAATTGTATAGTGACACTGAATTTAGGTTGCTTGCGGGACAGTGACGACCTAATTTCAGTAGATAACCGCTTGCTGGATTGTGACGGTTATCCATAATTGTATAGTGACACTGAATTTAGGTTGCTTGCGGGACAGTGACGACCTAATTTCAGTAGATAACCGCTTGCTGGACTGTGACGTTTATCCATAATAAACATTTTCGTAAACAACGAGTAGCCAGTCAAAGTGCTCCACTACAACTCTGGCGACCAACACAGAAGCTGTTCCAATCCAGGGGGAGGATGAAGACGACAACGTGAACTGAAGGATGAATCTTCCAGTTTCATCGTCGGAACGACTTCAGAAACTGAGGGGGAGATTGTAACAAATATTCACTGCAACCCAGTTGTTTCACGTACATAATAGATGGCGCCACCTGTATTTGAAAACACGATGTTGTTTTGAATGCGCCTTAGGTTAAGCCGTTTAATATACATTACGCAAATGAGAAGAAGAAGGAGAAGAAACCAAAAGGGGATAACAAATATTGTCTTCTCGGTTAGTTCCTACGACGCGATTCTGAGTATATTAGCTTGCTGTCTTGTGACTAATTTTACTCAGAACTTGCACAGTAGTGTAGCTTGATTAGGTTGCTTGCGGTAGTGACGGCCTAATCCGGCAGATAGCCGCTTGCTGTTGTGACGGCTATCCGATGTTGTAAATATGTAACATTTTTTGTATCTGCGTGTGGTTCCCAACCTGGGGTCCGCGCGCAGACCGAACGCATTGGTTATGTAAAACCAATAAACGACTGTTTTTCCACCTGTGTCGTTTTTTCTTTGGCTGATTCGGCTTACGACACCCCTGCTCTGTTACAAAATTAAATTAATATTTTTGTTATGTAGAGTACTGTACTATTGTAGTTACAAAAGGTTTTCCAAGTAGATAAGTGCTTTTTAATAAGTTTATAAAAAATGTTATATAAAAATATCAGCATAAGCTTTGTCGTTGCAATTAATATAAATGGATGCTTTAGGATTATTTTTTTTAAACGTAAAATGTACGTATAATTTACGAACGAAGTTGCCACCATTTTGTGACTTGCATATCATGCTCAAACTTTGTTACAACTTATATGGTTTTAATATCGCTTTATTTTCTCAGAATAACGACATGACGTGTTCAAAATAGATGTTTACGGATTGCATCCGCCTCCGACGTGGACGACTGTATCGTGCACATTGTGTTTTCAAACAAACCTGACACGTTAACGACCCACATACATATAGGGTTGGCAAAATACATGTGTTTATTTTCATTCATGATTTCTAAAATTATTTTATTTATTTATCTATTCTAATAAAAATACATTTTATATGTCTGCTGATCCCGTGTTGCTTAACCACTGAATAGATTGTGTTCTGAGAACGCCAGAAAAGTTTTTTGTATGCACAAAAATTATTAAAATAGTCAAGTTAATTACTAGTTAACTCCCTGTATATACATCTTAAAATCTTTTAAGCCTCTATCGATAATAATGTGTCACCTTTAAGTGAAAAGTTAGTAATTTAATATTAATAGTTTAAAGTTAGTAACTGTGTAGTATATCTTCTTAAAAAAGGAACTTGAAATTTTGACAACCCTGAGCGTGACACATGATATTTAAGCAGACGATTTCACGCGATGCAGTGCGTTGCATCTATTCATACTCACGTTCACACATACATAAATTCATGGATCCTTTGTTAAGTATAGGCTTTTTATACTAAGGAGTACTTAACGTTTCTGAGTGCGGTTAGTTATATATTATATTTCAAATTAACGACAGAATTTTAAGATAGTTTTACTTTGATTTTTATACTTTATTTGTAATTCTGCTTTCAAGTAAAGAACGAAAACAATTTTTTGAGAGGGAATAGATGAGGGAAATCACATAACTCCAGAACGGCTTAATGCATATGGCTAAAATTAATAACAGATATAGATTACAGTCTAGAATAACGCATTGGCTATCGTTTTTATTATTCCATTCAGAGGAAGTCGCGTGAAATAGCTAGTCTGTATCTATACTAATATAATAAAGCGTAAACACACACAACTTTGTTGCCTAAGATGTCAGCAATCACAGCATATTTTCGAATAACTCTTTTTTTAATAAAAAGCCCTACATTACGTTACGCTTTAGGCTATATATTTTTACGCCGTTAAACTTAGGGGTAAATATTTTGGATAAAAACCCTAATGTGGGAAAGAGACCATAAGTTGTTGCCAACATTAAGGAAGCAAGGTTGCCATGGTTTGACATCATGTCATGTCATTTTGACTTTTGCAATTGATAATTTGATAAATGTTAACAATAAAATAAAATTTTCATAAATTCATGCGGATGAAATCGCACGGGAACAGCTAGTAAGTTATATTAACATATACGAGTATGTGACTGTTCGTCACGTACACATTGTGTAAGCCTCGAAAATTCCTTTACATGAAAATGAAAGTTTTTTTTTTCGTACATCGTAACGCATCCGCTTATATCATCTCACGATGTATGCCATTATAGACCTACTTTCTTTCAACTTAAGAGTGAAAGTTACTTGTACTCATGTGAAACTTCGAGTAACGTATTGTTTAAATAATTTTCTGTTGACAAAACTATCTACGAGTTAATATTTGATGTGCCGAGTACTAATTGCACTAAACTTTCAACAAACAATAAATCGTTTTTTATTACGTGTACCCATTTTGTCGAAGCTCGTTAAAAGTATTGTTTAAACATCTTTTGTAAAAAAACTGCTTTCGAAATTTGATAATTACATTTAAAACTTATAATTTAAAAATATTAGGACTTCTTAAAAAAATCTAACAAGCACATTATCACTGGTGTGAATTATCTTTAAAAATGTCTTATATTATATAGGATCTCAAAAGCAGTTGAGAATTTTAATGAATAATTATTTCAAATGTATTTAAATTAATTTATAATATACAACTTTCCCCAATGAATTTATTATTACAATCCAGTGTGTATAAAATATTCTATTTAAATTTATTATAATATTAATAATTAATGAAAATATGTTTTCTATATAACACACTTTTACCTTCTGTTGGCATGTAGAAGGCGTGTACTTGGAACTGATATGAGACCTAATCTCATATTCAAGGATTTCATTGCCTTTTTGTATTACAACTGACTTTGGAAATTCGCCAATACTTCATTCGGAAGCGATGTTTACCTACTTTCCATTAAGATATATTTTTCATACACGTTTTTGGTAGTTTATTTTTCATGACAACGTTATTGGGAGTAAAATAATTTCTTCCATTTTTGTATAAAAGTTTTATTTCCCTTATGTAGATCTGTTGCAAATGTTTTGTATCTTAAAAATAACATTCATATATAAATCGGTAATAAATATTTCGACTCGTTTTCAATGCAGGCATACTTCTATCGTATTTATATGATATAAAATAAAATAAGAAACTTAAAGAAATCATATCTTTGGAACATAAAACTTAAAAAATAAATATTTGGTAAAACAACCAGTATTACTCAATATCTTATAAAAAAGTGCATTTCGTGAACAAAAAATATACTATTATACATAAATATCATAATTACGTAAATAAATATATATTACATAAACTAAATTAAAATCAGTCATGAACTTAATAGACAAAAAAAAATAAACATACATAATAAAAAATACTGTACAGTAAAACTCACAATCTTTCACACACACAAATTGAACGCGTCACAAACGGTGGTTAAGAAAGAAATAAAATTTAAATACGTGATATAAAAAACGCTTTTAGACTTAGATTACACGAATAAATAAATAAATAACTTAAATTGTTATCTACGATTGCTTAGCGTGGGCCGCGTAAGCTAAGTTTTGGGCATCTTGGGACCTTCCCCATCCGCCACCGCTTTCCCAACCATGCTCCTCATGAGGTGGTTCAGACCAGCCGCTGTTCTTCTTCGATTCTAAAAGCTTCTTCAAAGCTCCGAATGCTGCGGCGATGAAAGCTATCTTGCCGAGGAGATAAGCCTTGAAGACAGCGAAGGCGATGATACCGAGGAATAGAGGTATGAGGGCAGCGAGCTTCAGTTTAATCAAAGCTAAGATGGGAAGGAGCTTCTTCAGCTTCTTCTTCTTCTTACCACGACCTGGAAAGAAGTACAATATTATAATCACCATCATCATCAACCTGGTCTTATCCCTATAAAGGGTCAGCATACTATGTACTCTTCCATACATCTCTATCATCCGTCATATCTGAATTCACTCCCTTCTTAAGCTTATCCTCTTTCACACAATCCATCTATACATTCTTCTGTCTTTCTCTTTTGAGTCATTCAATCTTAATACTTTTTGTGTGTGTGATTATAATATCTTCGCATATGTTAAAATCACTAAGTTATGTATTAACTGTCGCAAATAAATCGAAATTTATTAGACTCTTGAATAATGTGTTGAATTGAATTTCAAAATCTGATTAATTATAATTAATAATTGATTAATAATAGATATCAAATTCAGTTAAAAAGGATTAATTATATTCTTAATTTAAATAATATAACAGTGCTTAATATAACACATCTTCAATAATGTATCTTGATTTAGGAAAATATAATCAAAATTACTGTGTTCACTAACAGCTCCACACCAAAGCGTAAATCGGTCACTTAAAGTGTCTAACAAAGATTTAACTCTGAGTATACCAGTAAGTATATCAATGTTCACCACATAATCATTATGTTAATTTTTAATCATTTAAAATCTTTTCGGTAATTTAAACATGTATAAGAAATTAACCATATAGTGTGATACTATCTCAAGTAAAAGTTAACTTAACGATGCGTTAAGTCGAATTAATTGTAATTTAATTTATTATATACCTATTTAAGAAAAACTTAAAACCAACTTAAACTTAAAACCTTTTGACTATCAGGCTGGTTCATGAGATGTTTTCTACTGTACTTATTAAAATGATTTTATCAATAATTTTGACATTTATATCATCGACATAAATCTGTACAAATAAATTTAATAAACTTATTTTTTAATAAGTGCTAAAGAGTCCTTAACACTATTTAATTACTAATTTAATAAGCAAACGATAAGATATTGAATCACCAGTTATTAAAATGTTACTACGAGTTTGTTATAAAAAACAAAAACATTTAAAATTAAGTGAAAATCTTAAAAAGAAATTTAATCTCACCTTCCTCTTCAACAGAGTTGTCTTCGATGAAAGATTTCGGCATTCTTAATTGCAGAGCATGGCTTTCTAAGAAATCAACTACATTATCCATGATCCTATCTTCGACTTGTGTCTCCCTAGCTTTAGGGTCTGTGTCCAAAGGTTCATAGCTTCGCGCTGACCTTGGGCTGCCGGTCCTTGCGAAGGTAACACCTTCAACTAAATTCAAATCCTTTGCCACCGCAAGATTGTCCGTGAATTTCATTGCCTTCTCCTGGAAAATTAAAAAAAAATTACTATCCGATAATAATTAAAAAGCTAACTAAACTAAGCTTGAGCTTCTTTAAGTAATTAAAGAGTATTTAATCATTTAGACGCTTGTTAATTGTTTGTAATTTAGTTTCGCATAACGTCATTGTCTATAGAATACAAGCTTTCTCGTTTAATTATGAGAACTGAAGCACGATTCAGACGCGACATTTATAATTGCAATGAGAGAGTAAGACAAAAAGAAATAAATGCAACTAGTTCTGGATTATCGTTTTATCCCATTTAAGATGTATTCTGTACTTTTATTACTTAATTAGGATAGATAATATAAGAAGTCTAGACTGTAAACGAGTCTAAAGCTCTGTTAAATAACCCCTTTAACCTACAGTTTACGGTTAAATGTTACTGTAATAATATACTTTATAAATTTAAGTAACTTAAATTCTTTCTCTCTTTAAACAGGTGGAAACACCTTAAAAATTTATATATATCCTGAATTAAATGACGTCACATTTCACTCTGTCACTTCACTACACTTCACTTCACACACCTTAAGGCACAGCATCGTGTCGGTTTCCACGCAATCTCTTAAAGCGGAGATGAATCTCTCCATGACTCCATCTTCTTTCGCCGTTGGCATGGCAACGGTGACAGCCACCAGACACAATATCACGAACGCCTTCATCTTCGACGATGTCCAATGTTCAATTGTCATAGAAGCTTGTAAGTCGGAGAGTTTTATTTTGTGCCCCCCTCCTTCTGCTTCCATATGTCACGTTGCGGCAGATGTGTGCGGCTATGACGAAACACAAAGCACACGAATCTCGCGTACATTAAACAAATTAACATTACACCGCTATTTTTAATGGTATATTAGAATAAGTGTGCTATCATATTACTACAGGGTCAGGTTGTCCGCATTTTCACTTTTCTATTTTTAAGTTTATGTTAAGTTACTTTTCACTTAATTTCTTACGGTTGAATTTTATGACATAAAGTCTGACAAGTGTAATTTCAAGTTGTTATATTTTGTTTAAATTTTTAAATGTTTTTTAACCTAAATAAACGCTGAATACTGTAGCCTATTACTGTTCTTACAAATTTTAGGTTGCAGTTGGCTGCTGTTGTTCCTTTATTTTTTTATTAATCAACTTTTATTACCTTTTGTCAATTAATATATAGGCATACATATAGTCATACAGACAGATAAGTCCATACTTATTTTTGACAACGAAGACGTGCACAAGTTCGTAAAATTCGTAGCCTAAACTGAATGGATCTCTATGAAATTTGGTATAGATATAGAATGTCTGGTAGAACACATAGGCTAAATTGTTCATGAAAATAGTTAAGGTTTCCTTGGAATTCATTTTTTTTAATGTTTTTTTTAATTTGGCCCTGATATAAAATAAAGTCCGGAGGAACACATGAGGTACGATTCATCCCTGTTAAATTTCAACTTTTAAAGAATAAATAGTTTTTTTTGGTTTTCGTATGTTTTTTCAATAATGAGCGGAGGAAGTCGCAGTCAACGACTAGTATACATTCAGCTGACTGTATGGTTGTAGGTTAATGCAAAATGTTAAAAATCTTCTATAATAAAGATCCAAAAAACTTGTTCCGCGATTTCAGGTTGAAATTACGTTCGTTCATTCATGTTTTTTGCATAAGAGACATTCTCGAGTATCGCACTTTCGAAAGTCATTGATAATTTTCCCATTAAATGTCGAGGTATCGATCCTTGGGCGCAATAAATGCCATTTGTATGCGGTAAAAAAATTATAGCACCTATTTAGGCGAAAGTTTAGTATTGTTCCGAACATAGTTGTTGAATATAAACTGTCGAATTATGTAATTCATTCACTTAGAATTGCTGTATTTTTTTTCTTTAAATTTCACTTACGAGAGTTTATGCAATTTAAAGCTTAAGTTAGCATAATGAATACAATGTGAAATTGTATGCGTAACTAATTTTCTATTTTTTTTGTTGAAAAAAATTGGATGTACTAATTTTTTATATAGTACTAGCTTTTTCCCGCGACTCCGTCCTCGTGGTAATGAAAAAAACAAAAGTGAATTCTTTTGTGTTCTTCCAGACTATCTTCTACATCTATGCTAAATTTCATCGAAATCCATTCAGCCGTTTAGGCTACAAACTCTAACAAACAACCATCCATCCATCCACCCATCCATTCATCCATCTAAACTTTCACATTTATAATATTAGTAAGATTTAAGATGTTTTGGAAGTTAGTTGAGGGAATTAAAAAGTGTTTTACAAAACGCATTCAATAATACATCTCAACTCTTATTACTAAGTATGTCGTATTGAATCGTTTGATTGTATTATATTTTTATTTAGTTTTGGACAATCTTAATACTTATTACTATAAATCCGAAAGTTTAAATGGATAGATTTGTTATAGTTTGTAACCTAAACTGCTGAACAGAACTTTAAAAAATTAGCATAGATGTAGACTATAGTCTGGAGGAACACATACTACGTCAAAGTTAAAATAATTAACTTAATTTATTACAGTGAGAGACAGAAAAGAAATGTCTCTCGTCTTTGTACATCTCTATATTATAGTCAAACGAACAAAACTTAAGTCCACTAAGTACTTAAACAGCGTGGTAGCGGGTGTTTGTAGGTTGTAATAACCAATAATTGCATGTGAATTTAGAAGATCAGAGTTTAGCTTTTACCCCAGCTTTTAAGTAATGGCTGAGTAATTTTCACATACAATTAATGATAGAGTTCAAAAGATTCTCAGACTTTAGAATACACTCTCTTTATACAAAACAAAAAGGTACCATTGACGTTCAGACAAAGACATCTGAATCGGTGAGAGTGCACTCCAGTATCCATATTCAAAGACATCCAAAGAATAATACTTTCACATTAATTTAGATTTTAATCATAACGAAATAAGGTTCATAATCGATTGTCGCGTTGTATTTTCTATATTTAAACTTGGCTGTAAGGACAAAATACGTCTTCGAGCACTGGTTGAATGTTTAAGTAATGAGAGATTTCCCTTACATGTTAGTACCAAATCTATTAACGGAAGTCTATAGATGACATTCTAGTCTCTATGACTATGTAATAGTTTGAGTTATATAAAACGACTGAGGCAGTCAATCCTCGTTGGCTCACGTTTACTTCATTCGTTTCCTTAAGTTAAATGTTTTCTCAACGGAAGTTAAATTGCTATTCTGTGATAAAACTTGAAAGTAAATTTCTCTTATCATGTAATGATTATAATTTGTATTTTAACTTAGGTAAATGTTTTATGTTACCTCAAAATTACTTATTTTAATGAAACAAAGATCTTATTTCGAACGTCATACAAAAGACATAAACGGGAGTGTTTATATAGTAACTTAACTTAGATCCCAAATAAGCCCAAGCTGAGGTTCCCTATCATTGGTCATGGAGCCCAGTAATTCTTGTAATCAGTTGAAATCGGTTTAGTAATTTCGGAGCGTAATCAATGCAAAATAAATTAAATATCCTTATAGTTTCCTTTATAATAATAATATTGGTAAATTAAATTTTAAATATTTTACTCTATTCTAATTTCAATACTATTGATGTTAGTTATTTAAGTTAGTATATTTTATTACCAAATTACAATAAGAAATAAAATAGAGGACACGGCATATTTACACCTTGCGACACGAGACTTTCTTTGTTTGTGTTTCACGTTAACGATGGGCGTAACCGGAATCATGCGTTACACAACACTCATTGATGAAATATTTAGGTGGGAACTGCGAATATATGCCTATATTTGAACCGGTAATACTTTAGAAGAAAGTCATGAACCTAAATATTTCGTATAAGTTTTAGAAAAGTTGTCATACCAGTCATCGGAATGTTGTACATTTTTAATTCGATGTCCTTAAAAATTATGCAGAATCAGTTTAAGGTTAGATAAAGAATGTTAAACTAGACTTTTAACGGTTTTTGTAATAAAACAAGAATTAACAATTTATGCTTTTTTTGTTAATCTATATCTATACTATTATAACAAAGCGTAAACACACACTTCTTTGTTGCCTAAGATGTCAGCAATTACAGGATATTTTTGAATAATTCATTTTTTAATAAAAAGCCCTACACTTACGTCACGCTTTAGGCTACATATTTTAACGCCGTGAAACTTAGGGGTAAATATTTTGGATAAAACCCCTAATGTGGGAAAGAGACCATAAGTTGCTGCCAACATCAAGAAAGAAAGATTGCTAAGGTTTGTCATGTCATGTCATTTTGACATTTGCAATTGATAATTTGACACATGTAAACATTAAAATAAAATTTTCATAATTTTATGCGGATGAAGTCGCAGGGGAACAGCTAGTAATTAATAAAGTGTCATGATTTAACTTAAAAAGTCTAAAGTTACATAATTAGCTTTTACCCGCAATTGGACCTTTGTAGAATTAAAAAATATATAGTACGTAATGTAGCCTATGTTACTCATCGATAATGTAGCTATCTAATCATACCTCATACTAATATTATAAATGCAAAAGTTTAGATGGATGGATGGATGTTTGTTAGAGTTTGTAGCGTAAACGGCTGAACGTATTTCGATGAAATTTTGTTATATACGTACAGGATAGTCTGGAAGAACACATAGGCTACTTAGTTTTTTTTTTAATTCCATGCGGACGGAGTCGCGGGCGAAAGCTAGTAGTAAAATAATTTTTGAAATCGATCCAGTATTTTTTGTGTTTATTCGTTACAAATAAAAATATATTTTCCTCTTTAAAATATAGATACGATTACTTCTTAAAGGAAAATAACAATAAGAATATTTGTAGTTGTAATAATAAGAATAATTTATATGAAACTAGCTTTCGCCCACGACTTCGTCCGCGCGGAATTAAAAAATACAAAAATGAGTAGCCTATGTGTTCTTCCAGACTATTCTCTACATCTATACCAAATTTCATAGAAATCCGTTCAGACGTTTAGGCTATAAACTCTAACAAAGATCCATCCATCCATCTAAACTTTTGCATTTATAATATTACTAGCTTTCGCCCGCGACTCCGTCCGCGTTGAATTGAAAAAAACAAAAGCGAATAGCCTATGTGTTCTTCCAGATTATCTTCTACATCTATCCAAATTTCATCGAAATCCGTTCAGCCGTTTAGGCTACAAGCTCTAACAAACATCCATCCATCCATCCATCCATCCATCTAAACTTTCACGTTTATAATATTGGTAAGATTGGTAAGATTAGTATGATAGTTGAATTAAAAAGACGTATTTTGATATGACATAATTTGTGATTTTAAACATGATGTCATAAGGATGAAAGTTGTTTTAATCATCCGTTAAATATTAAGGTCGTCGACTCGCGTCATTATTACGTGAGTTCAGTTTTACGGCATCCTTAAACTTTCACGTTTTATTTTAATGAGATTCTTACTCACGTTAGCGTAAATAAAATATTCGTTAAATATGACATAAAAGTGAAGATTTTATGTTAAAACATAACTCAATTGTTTTTAGATAAGTGATTTAAAAAAACTTTATTTCACTCGAAAACTTTTAAGAGGCGTATTTATTTATCAAAATAGTTACTTAGACATTTTTCTTTAAAAAATAAAAATATAGAATTTGATTAGTATTAGTAGCAAACATTTCCTGACAGATTTTACTTTTCTCAAATGCTTTTGAAGATTTAAAAAAAAAGAGTGGAAAAACTTTTACAACGCCATCTACCGCCAAGAGGACGAACTAACATCTCTTACACAATCACAATCAAATTTAAAAAAAGTTGTAATCCAAATTGTTATTTACGTATACTTTTAAGTTTCTTTCTATGAATGACAAAGCCTTTGTAATTATTATAACTTGTTTTTTTATTATCAATATTATGTTTGTATTAACTTAAAATCGAGTGTTTTATTTTTTTTCTTGAAATCCTTGGATACTTATTTACAAATTTTTGTATCGCCATTCTCTCAATATTTTAAAAATCAAATTTTAAAGAATTATTGAAGAAATGTTTTCTAGTGACGGCTCATTTGTCTTGCAGTGGCTCTTAATTATTTCGTATTGGCGTCGCTAGGGGGCGGGCGTTAAATTAACTGGACGACTTATCAAAAAGAAATGAAAACTATTCCAATAAGCCCATATTATGGTAGCTGTCCCTACCCTTCCTTCGTCCCTTTTTTTTCCGAGGGGAATGCTTTAAGCATACTGCCGTCCCCCGGGGGAGCGCGGCAGTTATGTGGGATTCTCCTCGCAGATGCGAGGCATACCCACTAAAACCCTCGGTTCCTCCAACGCATATGGTCGGGGTCACGGGAACGCTTTCGCTTTCGTCCGCGACCCCGACCTGAACTGTCCCTACCCCTAGAAATATCCTAAGTTTTCGATTGCCAACGACCATAGTAACAAATCAATTCCTTAGTAAAGTAAACTGTTTATTTTACTACTTAGTGTTGTATGAGTACATGCAGAATATATCAAATTTTCTCGTCTTGTTAAATTCTCTATAATCTGTCTCTCTATAAACAGTCTGACATCTAGTTCACACTAGTTTAATAATTTTATCGATTATTTTAGTTGTTAAAATGCCCTTTATCTTAAAGATTTCCTAAACGACTAAATTTCTTATAAATTATTCGATTCTCGACTAAATTACTAACCTGGTATGAAATGGGCATATCATATTTATAAGGTTAACCGGCGAGGAGTGTATACTCGAGACAGGAGCGACATCTATATAAAAGTTGCGCAAAATTGACTAAGACTAGCTATTGTTCGCGACTTCGTCTTCGTGAAATTGAAAAATAATAAAAGATGTAGCCTATGTATAGATAAATTACCTATCTAATGGTGAAAGAATTTTTGAAATCGGCTCAGTATAATAGTTTTTGAGTTAGTCCAATACAAACATACAAATCTTTCCTCTCTATAACATTAGTATAGGGGTATAGATATAGATTAACAAGCCTGGACTTTCTGTAATCTTATTCAATGTTTAGTTGTTTTTATTATTTTTAAATAATACATTTGAAGGAATTATTTCATTTATGTTCTAAAGGTTGTAATTAAAAACAATTTTTATTTTTCAGTTCTTTATTTGTACGAATCTTCTTATGCGAAAATATTATGTGCATTACAAGATATGGAAAACAGTATTTGTAATTAACGTGCGTGCAAAATAAGTATATAATATAATATATCTATATATTAACATATATTATATTTGTGAAGTTGTACATATATTTACGATATATATTTACTAAGATTATGTAAATATGACAGGCAAATGAAATATAGAAAAAAGCAATATCATAAAGTAAGAATTAAAACATAAATATAAACAAATATCGAATTAAAAGTTAAACTAAATATATTTACAAAATATACAAAATACTTAAATATTATTCAGGTGGATAGACATATCTATAAATTAAATAATGAGAATATAGGACTAGAATAAAATCAATACATAAACATACAACAATTTGTATGAAACACGAATACGGATACCGTATTGGGTTAAAATACTAATATAGTATACATACAAGATCATACAAATTCAGAACAAATTTATGAAAACAACAACAATCTTATTCTACATCTTTCATTAAAACTTTGAATAAATAGTTTAATAAATATTCTCTTAAGTCTATCATAAGTTACTATGACTCACACAAGCCCGTAGATGAAGCCTTATCCGATAAACGATATCAGTATAAAAATCAACAAAATGCATAGAAACCTGACAATAACATAATAAATAGATCTTTTTAACTAATAAAGTGCAGTAGAACTCCGACATAAGGCCTTTGAGAAAAATATACATTCATTTCTAGAAGGAATAATTCATACTGGTTTGGAAATACCACCGTGGAGAGACAATTTTTGTCGCGTCGTCACATTTTTACTTTTAAATTATCGATATCGTTAATGCTAATCTATGGCTTCGTTTAATCAGATTTAATATGACCGGAGTACGCCAAGTTCTGAGCATCATCAATTGATCTACCCCAGCCGTGTCCACTGCTGGCGAAGTGTTCTTCGTGATGTGGATGTGCGACAACTTCGTAGCTAGTTTCATGGTGTTTGCTTGCTAGAAGCTTCTTCAACGCGATAATACCGGCGACGAGAAGTGAGATCTTGGCGAGGAGGAGAGCCTTGACAGCAGCGAAGGCGATGATAGCCAAGAAGAGAGGAATGAGGGCCATGATCTTCAGTTTAGCGATCGCCAAGAGTGGGATGAGCTGCTTAAGCTTCTTCTTTTTGCCACGAGCTGGAATTAAAAATATATTTGGTTATAGACTTTGTTTAACTGTTCTAAGATTACGGAGTTCAGGTATATGAAATTGAAACCTAGTTAAATAATAGCCTACAAATGTATAAACGTTACGTTTCTTCATGTTCTGTTGTATAGATTTGTTTTTGTTTTTATATAATTGTTCAATACTTTGTGTTGAAATGACGACCTCATTTTTATTTTTATAAGAGAAGGGGGCAAACGAGCGGGGAGAACACCGAGGTGATCAACGACGCCCATGGACATCCAACACCAGAGGAACTACAGATGCGTTGCCTGTCTTTAAGGAAATTGTAGGCTCGCTTCTTGAAGGACCCTAAGTAGTATTGGTTTGGAAATAATTTATAAATTCGATGGTGACCACGACTGAAAAATATAGTTAAACATGTGTTCTAAACTTTGAATTTTAACTGCTTTTATTATAAGTGCTTTGTTAAGTATGGTCAAATTAAAATTTCGCAAGTCTAATTTTTATAAACCTCAAAGTTGACGTATTTTTAAAATAAAATCCATTTATAAACACTATCGGATTAATCTTGAAACGATAGTTAAATGTAACAGCATCTCAAAAGGCCACGCAAAATATTCAAATTCCATCATACTCGTACTAATCATACTAATATTATAAATGCGAAAGTTTAGATGGATGGATGGATGTTTGTTAGAGTTTGTAGCCTAAACGGCTTAAGGGATTTCGATGAAATTTGGTATGGATATAGAGGATAGTCTGGAAGAACATATAGGCTACTCACTTTTGGTTTTTTTAATTACACGCGAACGGAGTCGCGGGCGAATGCTAGTAAAAAATATTTCTGATGCATTGCTAGTGGCGTTATGAAGTAATGTGTTTAAAATTGTTTTAATATTCGGCCGTAAATTAATAATTATGTTTCTTCTTTAATATTCCATTGTTAAAATATTGTGTAAAGTAATTGACCGATATATGCAAGCTATAGCGATAATTTTTTTTATTATAATTAATCATACTAAAGTAAATGCGAAAGTTTAGATGAATGAATGTTTGTTAGAGTTTGTAGCCTAAATTGCTGAACGGATTTCGATGAAATTTGGTATATATGTAGAGGATAGTCTGGCACACACATAGACTACTCTCTTTTGTTTTTTTTAATACCACACGGCTGAAGTCTCGGGTGAAAGTAAGTTATAATTAATTAAGAAGATTGTATAAAAATCAATAACTGTAAAATGTCATTCAATAATGAGTGATTGAATGATTCGACAACGCAATGAATCATGATTGACCATCAATGGTAGAACAACTTTCTTTCCGTAACATCATGGTCAGATTTCACGATGACTTGCCTAAGGTAACTGGTTTGAAAGCTCGGAACAAGGATTCCGACTACGGAACTCGTCTAATGGCCGTTATAGGAATTCCACTTTGAGTTCTACTTTGAGTTCCACTTTCCTGACCCAGTGGGTGTATACTAAAGTGTTATCACGTATTACACACCTGTTAGGCATACGAATACACTTAGTTGCAAAACAATTGGGTCAAAAAATGCCTATTGTTTGCACGATTTATTAATAATGGATGTAATAGCGATTTATATAGACGTCAAGTGCTATATATTATACTAATAGATCTAGTTAAATAGCATAATATATTAGTTTCCGTTGAAATTTAAAACAGTTTAATTTAGTGCGAATAATGTTATACTAATATTATAAAGAGGAAAGATTTTTATTTTTGTATGTATTGAAATAACTCAAAAAATACTGGGCCGATTTTAAAAATTCTTTCACCGTTAGAAAGGTAATTTATCTGTAACATAGGCTACACTTTTTCATTTCACGCGGGCGAAGTCGCGAGCAACAGCTAGTGTTATATAAAGTGTTCTTTTGTAATTTTTTATAGTTCAATTCAGCCATGAAAAGCAGAATTTAACATTTGTTTATCTAAATTAATTACTGATTTAGTTTCCATTAAGTAATTTTGTTGTCTTTAAATATTTTTTTTTTATAATACAAGTGTTCGTAGTACATAATAAAGTCTCATTCACATTTACCACCGTATAAACGTGTTTATGGTAATACAGCGGCCAGTGACACAGTGAAAGTTGCCAGATCCTTGATGCGGGAGAAAGTGACTAAAATTGTTATTTAACAGAAAGGAAAACATTAAGATCAATTAAAACCGATCATTTGAAAGTAAAAGTTGTTTTGAACGTTAAATTTACAGATTACTAATAACATTGACTTTATACTAGGTTTCGCCCGCGACTCCGTCTGCGGAGAATTAAAATAAACAAAATCAAGTAGTTTACATGTTCTTCCAGATTATGCTCTACATATATGTCAAATTTCAACAAAATCCGTTCAGCTGTTTAGGCAGCATACTCAAACAAATATCCATCCACCTAAACTTTCGCATTTATATTATTGTAAAACTAAATGTCGCGACTTTGTCATAGTCTTAAATTAAAAAAAAACGTGTTACTTTATGCTGTACATTACAAATTTCATATCGATCCGTTAAGTTCTAGAGTTGTTATATCAAATATCTATCTATACTAATATTACAAAGAGGAAAGATTTGTATTTTTGTATTTATGGAAATAACTCAAAAACTAACTGGGCCGATTTTAACAATTCTTTCAACTTTAGAATGGTAATTTATCTGTGAGTAACATAGGCTATTTTTTTGTTATTTTATAATTTGACGCGGACGAAGTCGCGAGCAACAGCTAGTATCATATATCCATACAAAAGTAAAATTGAATTAGAAAAAAGATAACTAGAATAACTAGGTTAATTCTTTCTATAAATAAACATAACATTTAAAATACGATAACGGAAACAATTTGCATTAATTAGTTGTTATTTTTAGAATGGTTTTTGAATGTAACTATTCACCATTTCATTTTCATTACTAAAGGTTAGTAAACTTCTAATATAATATGATAGTTTGATCTAAATATTTATATTTAAGACACAGTATGTGACTCCTTCCGCTTGGTGTAAAAAAAAACTTAATTTTTAATCTGTTTCCTTCCAGACTAACTATATCTATGCCAAAAAGCAAGATCCGTTGATCCGTCCTAGAGATACGTTGTTACATCCATCCATCCATCTAAACTTTCGCATTTATAATATTAGTAAGAAGTAAGATAATATATTAGAGTTTCTAGCCTAAACTGCTGAACGGATCTCGATGAGATTTGACATAAGTGTATAGGATAGTCTAGAAGAATATATAGGCTATCTTCTTTTGCTTTCTTTAATTTCTCGCGGACGGAGTCGCGGGCTAAAGCTAGTATTCAAATAATTATGTTAAGAAAAAAATCTTAAAAGAATATCCGACTAAATTGAACGCATTGTAATACGAAGTGTAAACTGCGATAAAAATAAAATGGTCTCGTTATCTTTTATTTGGTTAACATTGAAACGCGGACCGTGAACTGAACACATTTAGCTTTGCATTTCTTTTATTCTCGCGATGTTTACCGACCTACTTTATTGTTGGTTTTTCTTATTTGTCCCTCTTATTTCATTCTTTTAGTTCCTTGTTTCGTAACTGATGTAATAACTTGTGTTGAAACCGAAAGTATTTGGCGAAGTTCCAATAACTGAATTCTTGTATTTTGAATTTTTGAAAATGGAATAATTTTTTTTTTAATATGGATTAGTTAATCGGTGCATTGACCTTAGTTATTTAGCCGTTTTTGTCATTCTTATTTTGAAATTGAATATGTAATTACTGAAAATTTGTTTCTTTTATTACTATTTACTTATTATAGTGAATAAAAAAATTAATGACAATGTTCTTATTAATAATGTTGCTGTTTATCGGACCAATTATTTTTAAATCTAGTTTTTATTTTATTAGTACGTTTTGTTTTTGCGAAAATTACGTGTTTTTTTTTATACAATTTGGTTTACTATTGTGTCTCATCTTACTAATATTGTAAATGCGAAGGTTTGGATGGATGGATGTTTGTTAGAGGTTCTAGCCCAAACGGCTGAAGGGATCTAGAAGAAATTTTGCATAGATGTAGAACATAGTCTAGAAGAACATATAGGATAATAAGTAATTACTTTTTTTCATTCCACCAGACGGAGTCGCGGGCTAAAGCTAGTAGTTAAATTTATCTGAACTTACCCTCTTCCAAGGATCGCTTCATGCCTTCAACCGCTGATGAAGGCAGTTTGAACTGTATCACATGGTTCTCCAAGAAGTCAGCAGCGGAATCCAATAGTCTTGATTCTACTTGAGCTTCTCTCGCTTGAGGTTCATCAGACAACGGTTCGAAAGCCCTCGCCGATCTCGGGGAGCCATTACCAAGAAGTGTTACTCCATCAGCCAAATCCATCTCCCTAGCAGTCGACAGCGATTCAACATATTTCAATGCCTTCTCCTGCAACCAAAAGATAAACTTAATAATCACGTAATACACGAACACTTCACAACACAACACTAGACACTACGACGTACCTTTAAGCACAAGGACACGTCATTTTCAGCACACTCCTTGACAACTCCCATAACGCTAGTCATCAATCCTTGTTCTTTCGCATCTTGGTCGAAGGCAGGCATAGCCCGCGCGGTCGCGACCAGAAATAGGGCGAGTAGACCTCTCATCTTGCCTGCAATCCCAGAAAGCTTGGTACAAAGTGTGGCTACGGTGTATAAGACGGGCTGTTTTAAGCGTATCACCCCACTACCGGCCGGACAAGAAAAGTGAACCCAATGGCGGTCCGATTAAACTAGCACCGACGAAATAATTTCACGTTAACACGATCAGTTTAATGTACGTTAGAATTTTTGGGTTCATTCACATAGTATGTACATATATATATATATGTGTGTGTGCGAGTTACAGATCAACGGTACCACTTACGTACAGGCCGCACGGATGCGTTCGAGACTAGATAAAAACTTTCTTGATACTGATCTAATTATTTTTTATATTTAATATTTGTTTTCAATTGTATAATTTTGTGTATTTGATTTGTGACTATTGATGAATCTAAATTTAACGAGACAGGGATTTAATCCTTATTATTCCAGAAAATAATTTAAATCGATTAATAAAAAGAAATCGGAATTACTTAGCATAACCGAGTACCGATAGTAATGTAACTTTGACTAAACAATCGCACAACTGTTTAGTCGCTTTGATTCCTATGAGATTATATGAAGGTGCACACTAGTCGATTTGTAGTTGTGCAACTAGACATTTGAATTGTCTGCGAAACAATCGACAATCGCACAACAGTCGTGCGTTAATTAAGTCAAAGGTTTGCGCCCGCTCTAAATAGAGTTTGCAATGAATAGTACAGATTTTTCATCCTTGTCTATTCTCTATTCTTATTCCTTTCAACCTTATATTCCGTATTTATCATACTAATATTATAAATGCGAAAGTTTAGATGGATGGATGGATGGATGTTTGTTAGAGTTTGTAGCCTAAACGGCTTAACGGATTTCGATGAAATTTGGCATAGATGTAGAGGATAGTCTAGTATAACACATAGGCTAGGCTACTTGCATTTGTTTTTTTAATTGCGCGCGGACGGAGTTGCGAGCAAAAGATAGTTGTTAAATAAATTGTAATAAGCCGGTTTTGCATGATCTACATACAAGGAAATGTCCAAAATTAATTACGTAAAGAAAGTGAAATGAAATCGTTCACCAAGGTATTATTTTTAAATAAGAAATCGATTTACATTTTAATGCATACTCATGTCTAGACGTGCGAATATTTTATACAAGAAATTTCGCCGGTAAAAGGATTTCGAGTTTATTTTCGCAGTAGTATAAAACCAGAGGACCAATTTAAAGCGATATTACTCAAGCTTACTTGTTACTAGCGGTAACAAATAAGCTGTAAAAATCATTATATTTTCAACTAGCAACCCGCCCCGGCTTCACACGGGTGCAATACTGATACGAAAATGTATATATTAACAACACCACATTAGAAACCTCTAAAACTATAATTATTTCTTTACTATAATGTACATGTAAAATACAAACCTTCCTTTTGAATAGTAATTAAAACAAACTGCATCAAAATCCGTTGCGTAGTTTTAAAGATATAAGCATACATAGGGATCTGTCCCTAGTGGGAAGCGACTTTTCGTACAAGGAAAGTATGGAAAGGGAAGTATGGAAAGGGAATAGATTTGGCGGAGAATAGTATGCATGGGTATGTTTATGAAATAAAGCTGTTGCTCGCGACTTCGTCCCCGTGAAATTAAAAAAAAGAATAAAAAATACAGCCTATGTTACTTACTGCTAAATTACCTTTCTAATGGCGAAAGAATTTTTAAAATCAGCCCAGTAGTTTTTGAGTTATTTCGATACATACAAAAATATAAATCTTTCTTCTTTATAATATTAGTATATATAGGCAAAGCATGTAAATGCTGATATCTATGGACATCGGTTACTTCGTAGTTTTGTCGAATACCATTGGCCGTTAGCTCGTAAACCTTATACAATGGAAGATGTAACCAATTTTAACTTTATGATCATTAAATGCCGTATCTATATCTTACTTAGAAAGCTACATACGGACATATAGACTAGTTTTTATGATCGTACATTGTGATGAGGCCCACAAACATTTAAAAATGAACCGCGTGGGAAACGCATACTTCTCATAAACGTAACATAAATTTACCATGAAAGAAAGCAAGGGTTTACTACTATATTGGTGTTCACATCAAAAACAATGCCTAACAAAATCACATGTTATACTTTCCGTTGAGTGTTTGAGAATTCTCGTTGATTTTATTGTTTTATACAGAGTTTACTGCGTTTATGTTTCATTGTAATTGTGAATTAATTCAGCGAAGTGTGTTGCAGTATTGAACAACAATACCACGGAAACCAAAAATGAATAAATAAAAAAGATAAATAAATAAATAAAAGGTAGGGATTACGGACTTCCATTTGACGTGGTTTTAAAACATTTGTATTCAATAGTTTAAAATCAATTCACATGCTAATACTGCCATCTAATTTCAAATGTATTTAATTTTAATTTAGCGTTGCAATTTGATAAAATAATTAAAATTACCAAGTATCAAGAACTATTAGTCGAACTATATGTTGACGTGAAACGACGTCATAAAAGCCCGTCCACTCATTGCGGTGTTTGTAACGAGAGGATATTTAATAGAAACTTAAGACCTGTATATTATACAGATAACATATTCTATTTTCTAAACATAGATAAAAACGATTGTATATTTGACATCCAAGCGGTCCTAAGCCATAACATTTTAGGACAGTGTTTATTTGTTTTAAAGGTTAAATACGAAAAATTCGTGTTTCGTTTTAAATTTTAAACTGTTTATTAAGTCGATGATATAATTAACAATAATTAAGTATTTGTATTATTCGTATGTTACTGTTATTTTGTCTTCATGCTGGATTAAAATAATCTTACTAATATTATAAATGCGAAAGTTTAGATGGATGGATGTTGATTAAACTTTGTAGCCTAAACTGCTGAACGGATCTTGATGAAATTTGGCATAGATGCAAAGAATAGTCTGGAAGAACAAATAGGCTACTTACCAAGTTTTGATTAATTCTGTGCGGACGGGGTCACGGAGGAAAGTTCATTTCTATAGTTTTGAAGTTCATTTCGAAGGGTGAAATTCTTTCCGTACATGATATAGAAAACACAGTTGTTTTCGACTTTCCCTTGCACTGCAGTGTATGTTCATTGTTAGAGATTTAGCTAGACATCTTAGTACTTAGGGTCTGGGTGTCAATCGAATGATTTGCAGAAATGTTCTTACTACAAAGAGTACAGTAGTTTCTAAGTATATTTGGAATGATGTTACTGATGTTTGTAAATTGAAATACAAAAATATTTTATAGATAAAATAATCTATCTATCTATATCTATACCCATATAACAAAGCGTAAACACACACTATTTCGTAGCGTAGGATGACAGCAATCACAACCTGTTTTTGAACAATTCTTTCTTCAATAAAAAGCCGTACACTTACTTATATATTTTCACGCTATTAAGCTAAGGGGTAAATAAATTGGAAAAACCCTTTTTTATTTGAAAAAGGGACCATAAACTACAAGCTGCCAACATTAAAGAAGCAAAGTTATTATGGTAATTTTAATTGTTTCCAATGTCAAGAGCCTTCGTCGTCATTTGTGCATTTGAATTTTGACATTTGCAATTGACAATTTCAGAAATGTAAACAACAAAATAAAGTTTTTATAGCTTCACGCGGATGAAGGCGCACAGGAACAGCTAGTGTTCGATAAAAGTTCATAAATCTATTATATATATCCAACTAAGTAATACACAACGTGAGAAAAGTAAATAAATACAAATAAGGTCGTTAAATTACTCAAGTTGTAGCGGCAGCTTTCAATGCAACATGTCATAAATGGAGTTGAAACTTTATTTCTTAGAGCATCCTGTGTACATCGAGCAAGTTTGCCATGGTTACGATAATTGTCAGTCAATGGAAAAGGCCTTCGTTGTTAAGTATTTGGATTTTGATATTCGCTAATGAATGTTATACGGGATATAAATCTTACTAATATTATAAATGTGATAATGAAGATTGAGAGATGGATGTTTGTTAGAGTTTGTAGACAAAACCGCTATATGGATCTCGATTAAATTTGGCATACATTTAGATGATAGTCTCAAAGGACACAGAGGCTTTTTTAATTCCACGCGGACGGAGTCGCGAGCGAAACCTAGTATTAAAATAAAATGTTTATAATGTCATAAACTGTACGGGAACAGCTTGTTCGATAACAGAAATCCAACTTTAAATATTGTTGTTCAGTTTCAAAATAACTTGTAATTAAGTTTATATTGTTGTTTTGTGAAAAGCGCGTGGAACGTGTTAATAATTTTGCCGGATTTATACCAAAAGTGAAAAAAAATTAACGTCAGTTAAGTTCCAACATATAATATGAATGTGATAATTTCTTACATGTTATACTATTTATTAATGACTTGACTTGTATATATTTTAGAACTCTAAGACTATCCTCTACATCTATGCCAAATTTCATCAAGATCCGTTCAGCAGTTTAAGCTACAAACTAATAAACATCCATCCATCTAAGCTTTCGCATTTATTAATAAAATTGATCACGATGTAATTTCCCACAGATGTAGAACAAAGTTTGGAATAACACAAGTAAGTAACTAAGTTATTTTTTAGTTCGCACAGACAAAGCAGGGGCCAAAAGTTTGTCATAAATAAAGATTGATTTACGTTTATATTTCGCTTTTGTATTTCGAATCAAAATGAAGTTCGATATCATCTCCACTGTAATCAACTTCACTCCACACACCTGTAATTGCCTTCAAGGCATCGAAGGCCGTGTAATTTAAGGGAATTATTTGTACATTGAGTACTTACGGAGATTTGTTACTTTCTCCGGAGTTCAATGACCTTACGGTAAAAAAAAAATTAAAAAGATAATTGGTCAGTTTTATGAGTTGTAAAAGTCTTGGCATAGTTAACTCCTTATACTAACTTTACTATAATATTATACTTAGCTTATTTTTTCATATAGTTAGAATACGTAATTTACTAGAAATTCTAGAATAATTTAATACCAAAATTGCGGCTGCGTCGTTAATTACGAGTTAAGTTGTCCCTTAGTGTAAGTTTTTCATATTTTCACTCTCAGTATTAGTAACAAATGTAATGCAACAGTTTAAGGCTTTACCAATTTTGTAATGAATTTTTGAATCGATTTGAATTTTTTGGGACGTTGTAAGTCAGGGGTGGAGAACCATTAGCTCCAGTGTTATTAATAATAACCATACAATATTTTACGGTGACCCATTATGTAATACAAAATCATACTAATCATATTCATACTATCATACTAATCATACTAATATTATAAATGCGAAAGTTTAGATGGATGGATGGATGGATAGATGGATGTTTGTTAGAGTTTGTAGCCTAAACGGCTGAACGGATTTCGATGAAATTTGGTATAGATGTAGAACATGGTCTAGAAGAACACATAGGCTATCTACTTTTGTTTTTTTTTGAATTCCAAAATAAAGCAAGAAGTAGCTATTATATGAGTATGTACCCTATAATAATAAAATCGAAATTATTATTAAATGGCATATCTTTGACTGCATATTTTTTTTATAATGAGTTGATACGTAAAGGTTTCGAACCCCTGATATATTTACATCTATATAATTACTAAAACCATTGTTATTTAAATTGAAGGTCAAGGGAAATTTATGTTCGACATACCTTTGGGTCGTATCCGACATAAATTTAATCGTCTTTTGGCAACAATGCGAATTCATTTTACATTATGCATGAGTTTCATTGACTATTTCAGTTACCAGACCATATTGGATATATCGTGTATTGAGTAACATTAGTGAAAGTTTAAAAACTAAACATAAATTTATCATAAATCATATTTTAATTTTTAATTAAATTTAAATGCCGGAATTAGTCGGATGTTCAAAGACTGAACAGGAAGTTATTATAATATGTATTCATAATTTATTATCGATTCTAAGAGCGGGCGCACATCTTTGACTAAACTATTGCACAACTGTTGTGCGATTGTCAATTGTTTCGAATCCAATTCAATTGTTTAGTTGCGCAACTAAAAATCGAGTAGTGTGCGCAGAGCATAAGCTCATAGGAATTTTCATAAGATTTTCATAAATCGAAATTGTCTTTTTTTTTCTTAATTTAAACACACTAGAGTTGTAACTGGTTTGTAAATATTTTCGATTTTCATAATTCGAAATTGTTTTTTTTTTTTTTCTTAATTTAAACACACTAGAGTTGTAACTGGTTTGTAAACATTTACTTTGTTTGTCAAAAGATTTGAAACATAATAATTTAGAATACTCCTCTTTGGAAAGATAAAGTTTCACATGCCTATAAAATATATCAGAATAAAGTTTTCTATAAATAAAACATATTACGAGCAATGAAAAGTTTAATTGATTATTGTGAACATGAAATAATAAATAAGTTAACTTCGTGGTACATTCATTTTAAATAAATAATTGATGTAACTTTAAGAATGAATGTAACTTTATTTATATTATTTATTATAAACGCCAATTGTATAAATAAATATTAGGTAAAATAATAAATATGTTTAAAAAACAATTGAGATCTGTAATATATATTATAGAAAATATATAGTATGTATTAAATAATGTATATTTAACATATCTAATTATATTTATATAGAACTATATTGTAAAATACATATATAAATAGATATAATAAATGCAAAAAATATTTACATATGTACATTTTATTTATTAAATAATATTGTAATACTATACATGCATACTTTAAAACTCATAAATACTATATTTCCATACATATATTACTGATATACAACCTTTAAAATATAATATAGATTATAATACTGATAAATAAGTAAATATAAATACATAAATATTTATATAATCATAACATTTTTATCTTAGTAGTAATTTTAAAATATTAAAGCATGTCCAAAGACTTATCAAAATACCTAAGTATGTAACATATAGTAAAGTTATATACAATTAAATTATGTATAACTAAATAAGTATAATTAAACATAATAATTTAGAATACTCCTCTTTGAAAAGATAAAGTTTCACATGCCTATAAAATATATCAGAATAAAGTTTTCTATAAATAAAACATATTACGAGCAATGAAAAGTTTAATTGATTATTGTGAACATGAAATAATAAATAAGTTAACTTCGTGGTACATTCATTTTAAATAAATAATTGATGTAACTTTAAGAATGAATGTAACTTTATTTATATTATTTATTATAAACGCCAATTGTATAAATAAAATTTATATAAATAAATATTAGGTAAAATAATAAATATGTTTAAAAAACAATTGAGATCTGTAATATATATTATAGAAAATATATAGTATGTATTAAATAATGTATATTTAACATATCTAATTATATTTATATAGAACTATATTGTAAAATACATATATAAATAGATATAATAAATGCAAAAAATATTTACATATGTACATTTTATTTATCAAATAATATTGTAATACTATACATGCTATATTTAAAACTCATACATACTATATTTTCATACATATATTACTGACATTCCACATTTAAAATATATATTATAATACTGATAAATAAATAAATATAAAAATACATAAATATATATAAATCATAACATTTTTATCTTAGTAGTAATTTTAAAATATTAAAGCATGTCCAAAGACTTATCAAAATACCTAAGTATGTAACATATAGTAAAGTTATATACAATTAAATTATGTATAACTAAATAAGTATAATTAAACATAATATTTATAAATATTTTCAACGGAATAAGAGTATTGAGGTACTTCCAAATTAACTTAGCTTATATAAATATGTTAATTCGTGATTTTATATATGTTTTGAAAAGAAATCTAAATTCAAAATGGCCGATATATAACGCTTTATGTGTTTTCGTTTCTTGTACTTATTTCTATAAAATCAAATATAATTTATATGATATTATCATATCCTTCTTGTATATATTTTTTTCAAATTTTATTTATATGCATGTGTCACGTATACGTGTAAATAAATAGTGCTTAATAAATTAATTTTCAATTAGCATAATAATTTATTCGACGTCTTGGTGGGTTTTGGTTAATGGGCGTACGCGTTGTAAGCTAGGTCGTGAGCGTTGTCAAGTGATCTGAAAGGAGTTAATAATAAAATATTAATAATTTAAAATTTCATGAGAAATTCAATTCAAAGTTCAGATTCTTCAAAGTTCAAAATTTCAATTTCAGATTACAAATTTCAAGATCAGATTAGAAATTTCAAATTCAGATTAAAGATAAATCTTAACAAAAAATTTACCTGCTCCAGCCAGAGCCGCCGTGTCCAGCGGAGACAACAACCTCATGTGCCTCCCCACCACCACTAGATGACAGCAGTTTCTTCAGACCGATGATACCGGCCAGCACCAGCGCTAGCTTCGACACAATCAGCGCCTTGCCCGCGAGTAACGCAAGTGCACCGAACGCGATGGGAACCATCATACCGCCGATGAGCAGGGGAATCGCTAGCAGGGGAGCGATCTTCCTTCTCCTGCCTCGGCCTTCTTCGAACGCGCCTTGCAAATCTGAACCGGTCGGGAATTTGACCTGGAACAATTTTATGATGGATATAAATAAAGAGTAAAAAAATTGTTTTACTTAGCATTCGAACAAATTTTATAAATAAACAAACAAGTTATCTTGGAAAATTTCGATGTTTACTGTTATGAAAATAAAAAAAAATGATTTTTAAAAATTAAAATTGGATTCAGGTATAATCTATAATTAGAAGTTAATTCAATCCAAGTATCAAAATAAATAAAGGGCCATACGTTTGTATTCATACCACCTTTTTATGTTAAATTAGCGTGTTTTTGACCGACTTCCCAAAAGAAGGAAGTAGTCAATTCGTCTGTATGTTTTTTTTTTAAGTAAATAGTAATATAGTAAATAGCGTTAACGCATTAATCCAAGGTAATTAGTTAGTAACGGTTGTTAGTGAAGTAGGGCGTCACAAGACGCGGCTTAATAGAGTGTGGTAGTAAAAACGTAAATATGAATTAATAATGTGCAATTACAAAGATCCGTGAAAGCGGTCACGGTGCGTTGTGTGGTATGTTTTTAATGCGTTCTCGTGATGGAATTGATTTCGTGTGATTTATTAGTCATTCGAATTTATTATTCGGTTTCCCTTCTTTGCGTTATGATGTTTTTTTGCTGTTGTGAATATTTAGTAGAAAGAACAGTAGTAATTTTTTTAATTCTTATTCGCGACTATGATACGTTTAGATTTTTTCATTATTTAAATTTAATGTGACGATTTTGTGATTTATTTTTTTAGAATGGTATATATAAATTTTTTCGATTTTATTGTACTTTTTGCGCTATTTTTTATAAATTGCGAAAAACATAATCTTATCACTCTTGTTTTCATTCAAAATATTGAGACAACACTTTCGCAAAACAGCGACAGTCTTAGCGACTTATGGCAGGTTTCCCAGCTACGGTTTAGTTAGAACAAATGGTTAAAAGTACATGGTTTGATAAATTCATGAAATAGGTTTCCAAACTACGTAACTCTAATGAATTGCTAGATAATGATAAAATATGTGAGATCATCAGAAACCCAGCATAAATAATACATTCCAAAGAAATCTCTTTAAACTAATAATTTTACTAGTTCCAGTGCTCTACGAACTGTGACATAATACTTGCACACTATTAATGAGCTGTCATGTACTCAAGTGTCACTAATTTGCTCGAAATGGAGAAACTTTCATACCTTCAACATGGACGTCACCAGGGTGGGGTGATGGGGGGAGGCAACTGCCCTCCCCTAGATACTTCAAAAGTGTAAAATAAATCATTTTTTACTGTAGCTGTCTCTCGTCTACCTAAGTGATTGTCTAGACTAGGTCTAGCCTAGATCGTCACGTTTTCAAATGTCAACGACTTGTAAATGGCGCTAAATGCCTATGAATACAAGCATATTCTAAATTATTAGTAAGTTTTGAACAATAAAATTACTTATAAGCTGAAGAGACTTTGTTAAATTGTATACTGAAAGTTTAAGTTTATAAGTTAAGTTAAAATTATGTAATTTACGAATCCAAGTTCGTCAAGTTAGTATAATACGTCATGAACCCAAAAATAATTTCTATTGCATTTTAATAGACTGACTGATGTTTTATTGTCAGTACACTTGTTGAATAATGATTACCGTGATGAGGGCTTATCACGAATATTTGTGAGAACGTTTTCGTAACTTCATCGATAAAATTAATATTAGACTAGCTTTTGGCCGCGACACCATCCACGTGAAATAGAAAATGAATACTTTAGTAAATAGCGTAAAAGTTCTTCCAGACTATTTTCTGTGGCAAATTTGTTCGAGATTTAAACGTAGTAACAAACATCCATCCATCAAAAGTTACGCATTTATAATTACACTAGCTACGTCCGCGACTCCATCCGCGTGGAATTAAAAAAATCAAAAGTGAGTAGCCTACATATGTGTTCTTCCAGACTATTCTCTACATCTATACCAAATTTCATCGAAATC
Organism: Papilio protenor; assembly: GCA_029286645.1. NCBI lineage: Eukaryota > Metazoa > Arthropoda > Insecta > Lepidoptera > Papilionidae > Papilio > Papilio protenor. The sequence continues at coordinate 64,271 of JAGSMZ010000010.1, read as the reverse complement.
GGTCCATCCCTCTAAAATTTCGCATTTATAATATTAAATATGATAAAGTACAGTATTTTACAATATTACGGCATCATTTATGAAGCGTGTCTACTAACGTAAATAATACCAACAAATCTCATCCAAAATTAGTCGATGACGTTATGAATACGTTTTCGTAACTGTAATTTTTCGAGATAGACCCTTAGTTCTATAATGGGTGACGGGTAATCTGACATTAACCCTGTTACTTACGTCATAGTTGATATCGTTACGTCATGGTACACTTGATGCTTGACATTGGTTAAAGAAATTAATGAGTGTTCATTTCTAATCTATATAGAAGCTATGAAAGTGTGATCTTTGTTTTAAAAAATTGTAATAATTATGTCCATTTCTATACAGATATAAAAAAAGAAAAGATTTACATTTTTAAATCGTTAAAGACATATTCGCATTAGCCTTACGATGTCTACATTTTGACTTGAGACAAGGAAAGAGCTCGATATCTGAGGAATTTTTATTTATGACGAAAAGGTATACGAATATTTACTGTCATACTCACAGTTATAATAATCACCTAATCGGTTCTTTACTGGAAATATGTCTTACTAAATTCTCGCTAAAGGACTGCCTCATTGGTTTAATGGCTCTTAGTATGGTAATTGGTTTTTACTGTAGGTGTGCATATACATTACCTGGATGGTATGAGTTCGCATGAATCCAACGATTTTGTCCAAAATAAGGCTGTCCAATGAGTTCTCGTCAAGACTCCTTGGAACCGCTTCTTCAGCTTCAACATTCTCGACTGCATTTTTGTCCTTTGAAATCGTAACTCCGTTCAATAGAGTTATTTCATCGCTCTTTGTTACTCTAGTTAGAGCCTTGGCTAGTTTCAATTTGAGACAATTGCCGATATCACTGCCGCTGCAATCTTTATACGTTTCGTATGCGATCTTCAAGTCGCCTAAAACACCGTCCTCCGAACTTCTGGCTTCGTCTACTTTGTTCTGATGCGTTGATGCCGTTCTGCCGCTAACGACAACGACCAGAGTCAGGATAAAAAGGTAGTTTGGTACCATTTTGGCTTCGTTCGCACTTCGTTGCCTGTTGGCACTCTGTTCGGAATTAGAACAGTGTTAGCGTTTATATGCGCTTAGTTTCACGCTACAGTGGGTGTTACTGAGAGGGATGCATCGATGCATTTATGCAGTTGAGTGTACAATCAGGGAGAAAAGTTAATTAAAGTTAAAATTATTACTAGAGAAAAGTAAACGTACTTATATTGGTTAGAATATATAATTCATACTAATATTATAAATGCGAAAGTTTAGATGGATGGATGGATGGATAGATGTTTGTTAGAGTTTGTAGCCTAAACGGCTGAACAGATTTCTATAAAATTTGGCATAGATGTAGGGGATAGTCTGGAAGAACACATAGGCTACTTGCATTTGTTTTTTAGTTCCGCGCGGACAGAGTCGCGGGCGAAAGCTAGTAAGAACATAAATCAAAACTAAATTGCATTTAGCATTGCGTTAAGCAAATACAATTGATGTCATGAGTATTCAAGACATAATATAGACCGTGGTCAACTTGGTCAAATTAGTCGTGGTCAAAACTTTAACAATTCTGTAGGATATCCAAACGATAGACTTAACCTCCATCCGTGACCTATGAGAATATACTTAGTTGTAGAATTATATACTATCCTTATTTAGTATGGTTAAGTAAATAAAAAATATACTTCACACTTTTTCACTCGACTGTACAAATGGTTCCAATTCTCCGTCAACAGCTACTCTTTGATCGAATAGAATATTTTCATCTACTCATTATTAGAACAAAACGGTAACGTATCTCGTTAGTGTTTTGTTCTATTAATCTTGAATTTACAGTTTCATAGACATTTAACAAAACATCAAGGATTAAAGCCTCTAAACAGATAGATATTTTTGTAAAATGTAATTATTGAAAAATAATTGGAACCATACCTCAGTTTTCATCTTCTATACTTATAATAAAATTGGAGTGTCTGTTTGTAATAGAAAAAGAAAATTTCCAGATTTCGGGAAGATGGTGTAATTGCGTTGCTGATTACGAAAAATATATTTATTTTTTTGTCTGTCTGCCTGTCTGTCTGTCCGCAAGCCAAACGCGACGGACACATTATAGGCTACTTTGTTATCTTAATATTGCGTAGACGAAGTGGCGGGCAACAGCTAGTAATAAATATACCTACATACACAGAAACGTTTTAGCGTTCTGACAATATAGTAAATTTTAAAAAATCTGACAATAATGCTGCCAAATCTTTCAAATCTAAAATTATGGATGACCAAAATGTTCGTATGACAAATATATTTTTTTCTTAACATAAAGTAACAAAGAAATCAAAACGTCACGCGTAGTCTACTTAAAGTGTTGATGGTATTTAGCTCACTCGTATTCAGCATTGGATTAACATTTACGTGATTCAATGCCAACCATACTAGTGTCATGTGAATAATTTTAAACTATCAGAAATGGGCTATTGTACCTTTGGCATATAGTACAGAAGGATACTCTCATTTCTGGTGTGCCAACTTTCAACCGCATTTTTTTTTTTTATTGTTTACATTTCGGAAAACTTTAATCTGCACATATCAAAATTCAAATGACAACAAAGACCTTTGCCATTGGCAAACAATTACCGTTACCATAGTAATCTTGCTGCTTAGCTGCTATAGGTTTGTAGTTTTTGACCCTTTTGCATAACCTTTTTTTCCTCTACTACTACTCTATTCTATTCTCGAATCAACTGCGATTTTCTTTTGTTAAAAAAAAAACACAAACGATATACATGAACTAGGAAATGTTCTATATTTAACAACGAATATTTCGCATGAAATGTTCGAATACTTTTTGTACAAAGACATTTAAATAATATATAGACGAGACAGTGTACAAAATTTTTCACCGGTACTTTCTCTGAAAGGTACTATATAAGTTGTCAAGTTTAGTGCCACCTCATGTCTTTGTATTAAAATCTCTATCTTTTATTAACAAACATTTAAATGTTTTAACAATTACGCCTATTGGCAATTAATTTAAATACAATTTATTACATTCACATGGTGTTTTGAGGATCTATCAATATAGCATTAGTGATGATTATGTGAAAAATATTTCAAGTGAAGCGTCAACTATCATCATCATCATCATCACCAGCTCACTATACGTCCCCACCGAGGGGCTCGGATCCTACCCTAAAGTTAGGGTGACTAGGCCATAGTCAACCACGCTGGCCAATTGCGGGTTGGTACTACAACTATGCCTACTCTAAATATTTGAATCTCTTTGCTTTTGTATAACGCACGATTTCGATGTACAAGTATATTATTAGTTATGTGGATTTATTGTCACGTGATTTGACGTAACTTTGTAACTAATTTGTACGGTTATTAATTTGGTTGATATATTATAGCACTTCCTTAAATATATTTTGTGTTTCATACCCATTATTTCAGTTAATTTAATGTCGAACATTTTTTTTTCTTTGTAGGAGCAATTTATGATCACTTTTCTTATAGAAGTAATAGGTGAAAATATATTTAGTTAAATGGGTGTAGAGGAAATAGTATTTTTCTATGCGTCCCCTCCTACGTCTATTAAATATCAAGTCATCTCCTTTTTCGGTTTACGGCTAAATCCGGTGCCGCGGTTTGCCTCGTCTCGATAGAAAAAAATATGACTATTGTAATATCACACTATTAAATACGATTTTTACTATTTTTAAACCCGGGCGGACGAAGTCGCGAGCAAAAAATAGTAACTAATTACCTAATACAGGATTTCTTTTATCAAGCCCCAGTTTGTGAACGTTTTTTTGCGTCAATAAAGAACAATCTTTTGTTACTAGTATAATTAAATGTATAGTGTGAGTAGTAAAGTGTTAAAAGCAATATATAGAATACGCAAATATCAGTCTGGTTGCGGGCAAACAGCGCATTACCAAGTTAAATGAAGAAAAGCGAGACGCTTCATTTTAAATAATAACACTCGTATGTATAGTCTGATCCTTGATGCAGATATGAGTATTAAAAACCAAATATAAAAATCATATTTACTTTTGACACTTATTTTGGTAGAATTGTTGTTATTCATTTACAGTAAAAATCTGAATTAACGAGAAAAAGTTCACTTAATATTAAAAATTTTAGCATTACGAGAAACCTAAGTATGAATAGCTGTTTTGTTATGTCCTGAATTTTGTAACACTTTACCACAATATTATTTATCTCGTTAGCCTTCATAATAAACTCTTATAATATTCTTTAAAACGATTCATTTATCAAAACAATAGGTCTTGCTATTTTTTATTATAATTAGTGAAAGTGGACTGTGACTATGAATATGAGCCGATTGTCACATTTCATTGGAACATTGTTGCATGCGGTGTTTATAGATTAATTTCACTTTTGTGAAAATTCTCGATAAGATTAAAATCATCTCATTTTCTACAACAGATTTGTAAAATTTAAATTAAATTCAATCGAAATTTTGTTAATTAGGTCTTTTGTTCTTGTCCCTACGATGTCTGAATAAAATGTACTCTTAAATACAACCTTTTCAGCCGTCATACCTGAATTCACTCCCTTCTTATCCTCATTCACAATTCATTCATACTTTTTTTCGGTATTCCTCCAATTTGATTATCTTAAAGTCTGTAGCTTAATGATTTTAAGTGTGTTCTAAGTTATTTTTATAGAGCCCAATTTGTTTATAACTTCGAATGTCCTTTTTTTCTTTTTTTTTAATACCCTCGAGGGGGCCCTAGTACCTGCTGCTATTGCTGAAGCAGCAACCTTGGTACCTAGGTAACTTCGAAAGTTATAGAATTTACAAATTATTAAACTATCAATAAGTTGCTTAAAAAAGATTTAAATGATACGAACGCACCTATCATTTTTACAATTCGATTATCGCTTTCTTATTTTATTTAGTTGTATAACGTTACTGGTTCAAAACGATCGCTTGTAATCTCAATACAATATTATGTATGTTTATCTAATTTACTACTTTACTCAAGACGAAATATTATAAAAAAAATAGAACGCTTAATTATTTTTACGAGTTGAAGTAAAATGTTTAATAGTAGGACATATTTCTGACTTTTTTCACTATCATTCACTGCTTTGCTTTATGATGTTTGGTTAGAAAAATGTAAAGAGGATGCGATCTATTTAATATAGTCAAGTAATGACAAATATGAATAAAAGATATTCATTGCTACTTAAAGTCCAACTTCTAGGAATTATTTAATTAATTTGATACTATTAGTGTTTTTTTAAAACCTATGTCAGATTACGAATAACAGTTCAAGTACAATATACTAAATAACTATGTATGTATATGTATGTATGTATGTATGTAAATACAATATACTAAATACTAAATAAATTTTATAAAATATACTAAATAATAGTTTATAAAAACTAGCTTTCGCCCGCGACTCCGGCCACGTGGAATTAAAAAAAAACAAAAGTGAATTGCCGATGTGTTCTTCCATACTATCCTCTACATCCATGCCAAATTTCATAGAAATCCTTTCAGCCGTTTAGACCACAAACTCCAACAAACATCCATCCATCCATCCATTCATATAAACTTTCCAATATATAATAAGCTTTCGCCCGCGACTCAGTCCGCGCGGAATTTAAAAAAAAAAAACAAAAGTCAGTAGCCTATGTGTTCTTCCAGATTATCCTCTACATCCGTACCAAAATTCGTTCAGCCATTAAGGCTACAAACTCTAACAAACATCCATCCATCTAAACTTTCGCATTTATAATATTAGTATGATTAGTATCATGTCTATTTTATATTATTATGGTGTTAAGCTATTAATTTTTACTAAACAAAAATCTAAAAATAAAAGACTAAAGTAAAACAAACAAAGGTTGAGTCATTCAAAAGTAGCACATAAACACAAAAGTCTTGTATTATGTAAAATTTACAAGCATTTTATTGAATGGTTCACGTAATTTGATGTCAGTTGTAAGTATGTCGAACACCCACGACATCCTTTGCAGAAAATTGAATAAAAACCTTAAGTTTCTCTTCACACGAGTCCTATGTCCGGTTTACGTCCGCTTTTCTTTTAAAACTATACAACGCAAACTTCACACCAAACGTAGACGTAGCAAAATGAACCATAAATCAATTAGCATAATGTTTTAAATTGCAGTTAAATAGTTTTGCAGCCGCATAACTAAAGTTGTATCGCCATGTAAGCATTCGAAATATGTTAAGCAATTATAGACCTTATTCCCTTTGAAAAATCCCGTCTCAATAGTTATAAAATCTCCAACACAATTCTACGTAAAGACGCAACCTGTTAAACTGTCTTTTATAATATAGAACCACGGAAATTTGAGTCGAATTCCTTTGTGATAAGCTCTATTTTAAACTGATGTACAGGTCTTAGAGTGTAAAACTAGTTTTATATATCCGAGAAAGGGGGGAAAGAGGGGATATTACATAAAACACGTGAGACACAGAAAGCCTGAGCGCCCTCTGGCGTCTGCGGCGAAAGCTTTCGATGACTAATGTATGGGAGTACGCATAAGGTCATGGAATGGAAAGGCAGCAAATTACCTACGAATACCTTTAGATTTATTGAAGATTTACTAATTTTTATACTTGATCACAAATCATCAATCCATTTTAACAAATTAAGGGCCTGTCGCACCAAATTGTAAATTGTCTAGTAACAATCTAACGTGTAAAAATGTGATGGAAATATCGGATTTTGATACCTTATCTGACAGTTACGTCATTTTTAAGCTATCTGAGCCTCAATCAACCAGTGGTAGGATAGGCCCTTAATATCTTTAATTGACTACCAAAAATAACGGTGAATGACCTTTTCATAAATCCAACGAAGCAAGAAATGTTAGCCTTGATTTATCAAACTGCTACTTTAATATAAAAGTATTATACATTCTAAGCTGAGATAATAAGTGTTTTACGTAATAGATCGATTTAATCTAGTTTTTCTATACTAATCTCATAAAGAGGAAAATCTTATATTTTTGTGTAACTACTAAATTAAAAAACTAACGAACCGATTACAAAATGTCTTTTGCCATTGATAAACTACGTTAATACGAGTACTAAGTGACACAGACTAAATTTATTACTAGTTTTTAAAAAGTAAAATCTAGTTATAAATAAAACAAATATGAAAATCGTTTAACGATTTATTTATTCCAAATCAAAAATTTCGTTGTTAATTTTTTTTAATTAATAGATCGAGCTTCAATATAAATCTTTATTGTAGTGGTATAAAACTAAAATTTGAAGCGAAGAAAATCATTAGAAAAGTTTAATTAATACGTGAAGATTTAAATAATAATTATAAAACAACAAACAGCGTTAAGTCTGGGAATATATTACGTCAGACAAACAAAACTTTTACTAAACCAAACCGGACATGTAAGAAAAAATATATGTACACTTTCACTCCATCGTATACCGTCCTTCCTAAATGCTATATCGAACAACACATTGAAGTTCAAATTTAACTCCTATCAACTAAAGAATGAAGTTAACTTTTGCTTGGCAGTTTTATATGTTCAAATGTCCGATGACGCGGTTGAATGAGCAGGTTGTGAGACAATGAAGAGGTCAGAAGCCCTGTGAATTCTATTAGAGTTCGAAACTTCGAGCAAACATTTTAGTTCCGTACTATACTACAATCTTTCGTCCAATAACGGGACCAAGACTTGGAGTCTTTTGTTATCTACTGATGCAAAAACAAATTACATTATGCCAATTAAATTCTTAACTTGCTTTTAAAGTACCAAAACATTATTAAAACTGCGATATCATAATCGTAGTTTTACAAGAATACGATGTTTTTCAAGCGAGTACGTGCGGAATAAAAAAAAACTAAAGTAAGCAGCCTATGTTGTCTTTAGACTAGTTACTACATCTATACTAATATTATAAAGAGGAAAGATTTGTATTTTTGTATGTATTAAAATAACTCAAAAACTACTGGGCCGATTTTAAAAATTCTTTCACCATTAGAAAGGTATCTGTGAGTAACATAGGCTATATTTTTTATTATTTTTAAATTTCACGCCGGCGAAGTCGCGAGCAACAGCTAGTCTGTGATAAATTTCATCTAGATTCGTTTATCGAAACTTCGGGATTTAATTATTAGTACTATTTATTGATATGAGCAAGTTCATTGATAAAATCAGTTGGCGAACTTTGCTTAATATGATAAAATATATTATCTCACGAGCTGTCGCCCGCAAAGTTCGTTAGCGCAAATTTGGAACATCCTTTACGCCATTATGACAACGAGGAATTACCCGGTACAAACGCGGCTTTAAAAAAAAAATAGCCTATAATATGCCCGTCTATGTCAGTTACCCCCCAGTGAAAGTCCTGTCGAAATCGTCCCAGCCGTTTCGAAGATTACCCGGAACAAACGCGGCTTGCGGATAGACAGACAGACAGACAAAAAATTTTTAAATGCCATTTTCGTTATCAGCAACGCAAATACATCATCTTCCCGAAATCTGGAAATTTTCTTTTGATATTACAAACAGACACTTCATTTATATGTATAGATGAAAGAAACTAACACAATGACTCTAGTAAGAAAATAAAATATATCATAGATATTAACATTTGAAATGAATTGCCATTGTAATGTATATCATGCTCCAAAAATCGAATTACATTTTGGTACAATTCTTAAATTATCCATAACTAATGCTACAAATTAAATCTCATCCAAGTTACTTAAATTACACAACACATTACGTATTATATTCGCAATGCAAATAACTCTCACAGATTGCCTCGCGATTCTACGTCCAATTTTCACCCTATTGTCGTTTCTGTGGGAAGTACCCGTGACGGGCCTCACAAAACAATGGACAGAATTCAACCAGACATAACAAGGAAAGCTTATAAAACGGCCCACTTCTTACAATTTCGCTATACACAATAATAAAGTTCACAAAGGAAGATCTATCCTAGCTTACTCTGAAATATAATGAATTAATTTGAAATGTAGATATAAAAACATTAAAGTAATAATGGCTTTGATTAACAAAAATGTTTTCTTAATACTTGTATTAATTTCTAAAGTGATAACGATTCAAATTGATAGACATGACGAAGAAGTAGTTGACGATACAACACCGAAATCACAATTGAATAAGTGTTTGAGTGTTAAAAGAGGTTCAGAAGTAGGAGTGTGTTTTGGTGAAGAATTATTAGCTAATTTAAATCATTACGATGAAACGGAATCATTCAGTTTAGCTACTGGCGTCTCTTTCTTACGAGATGAGAAGACACCAAGAGGTTTGGGAAACTTCTTGGATAAGGATCCTATGGATTACAGGTAAATATTTTATTAAGTTATTTTAATACAGTAACAAAACTTCTGTCCTTTCAAATTGCTTTTTATATAACAAATATTTAGATTTAGATAATTACTAACTATTTATGTTTTAAAACGAAAAGAAATAGAAAACTAATCTTGCTTCTTACTAATATTATAAATGCGAAAGTTTAGATGGATGGATGTTTGTTAGAGTTTGTAGCCTAAACGGCAGAACGGATTTCGATGAAATTTGGCATAGATGTAGAGCTATCTGGAAGAACACATAGGCTAGTTGCATTTGTTTTTTTTTTAATTTTGCGATGACGGAGTCGCGGGCGAAAGCTAGTCAGGCTATGTTAAGGTTAGTCTGATGGAAGACATAAGCTACTTACTTTTGTTTTTTAATACCACGCGGACAGAGTCGCGGGCAAAAGCTAGTACAGGAATAAAATAGTCTTCGCTGACTTCCAGACAACACTATTTCTGTATCAAATTTCATCCAAATCCATTTAGATTTAGATTCACGTGGTAACAAAATATCTGTTTTCAGATCGATATTAGAAGACGCGAGCGATTTAATTTCAAAGAGATCGTTACATTGGGACATGAGTGGACTTTGCCCTGGTCTTGCGATGAGAATTGGACCTACTTTATCAAACGGAGTACTCGAATTTGTATTGGATTCAAGGATTAAGGATCGAGGTTATCAGCAAAATCATGGTGAATTAACGACAGGTAAGATATTTTACATATTGTCAATGAATTATAAAAATTACACTCAACATTGTTGTTAAAAAGAGTCCGGCAATATTTTTTTTACACCGCCATCTATGTTCTAAATTCAAAACTACAACACCGAACAAAAATCAAGGCGATAACATTGAACTTGAACAGCGCCATCTGCGTGAAGGTTAACGAAATAAAGAAATTCTAGTAATGCCTATACAAGTAGAAGTATATTTAAATTGAAATTTCCAAAATAATTGTTGTAAAAATTTTTATTAAAAATACTGAATTAATCGAAATATTTGACGATCATGAGAGTTAAGACTCACTACTTGTATTTGTCGTTTTTAAATGACTGCATGTTTTAGATTTTAAATTCTTCTTAATTGTTACACTACGAGCTTTGAGTAGCTCGATGCGAATGTACAGTCGCGGAAATTTACGGTGTTCCACTTCAGAGAAAATTGCTTTATTGATTGCAACGACTTAAACTCCGCTTCTTACAAATAAATATTTTTTTTTATGTAAAAATAGTAGATTTTTGTTAATTTACTAATATATCCTTTAACCAATCCAACTAAGCTCTAGGCTTGTGCTAGGATATGGTTCACGACAATAGTCGAATGGCGGGATTCGAACCCTCGACCGCACGATCGGTAGTCCGTACCCCAAACCATTAAGCTATTGGCGCTTAAATTAGGTAGCAGTGAGTGCGAACGAAGGGATAATAATAAAAATAAACTAGCTTATCACTAACCAACTTTGGTACAGACACATTTATAAGCTGCGTTGTATTTATTTTTGTTCTGTATCAAATTTTCAAACGATTGTAGCTTTTAAGGTGGAACACCGCGAGTTACCTCGACTGTACCTCGAGATGTCATCTCAAAATAACAATAAATAAATATCTTTTTGTTTTCAGGTCGTCTATTGATACGGAATCTATTAGTACCATTTCTCCTCGGTCTCAAATTTCATATCGCAACGTTATTACCATTACTACTCGGTTTAGTACTATTAGCCAGTAAAAAGGCATTTCTTATAGCCAAAGTAGCTCTTGCTGCAGCAACTCTATTCTCTATGAATGGTTATGGAGGACAATATTTCTCCGGATTTAGTCCAACACCGCCACCTACGTTTACATCGACGGAGGATTTCGGACATTACCACTCTTATCCTGGAGGTAATTTAGATATTCTTACATTGAAATTGTAAATTTTAGATGACGTTATACAAATCGTTTTTTTTTTTAATTGATATTTTAAAGCATTTCTATTTTCTATTTGATGGAAATATATTTAGTTATGTTTCAATTGTAAAGTTTTTTGTAGCAAAAAATATTATATGTTAGAGTTAAATCTAAATTACGTATTTTTCTCTAAACTAGTTCAGTATATTTTTTTTAAAATTAGTTGTTCGTCATACTGCGCACTATTGTATAAAGGACTAGCTGTTCGCGTGCGGGTTCATCCGCGTGAAATTATAAAAACTTTATTTTATTGTTTACATTTGCCAAATTATCAATAGCAAATATCAAAATGACATGATATGACATGACAAACCTAAGCAATCTTTCTTTCTTGATGTTGGCAGAAACTTATGGTCTATTTCCCACATTAGGGTTTTTATCCAAAATGTTTACCCCCTAAGTTTAATGTATATAGCCTAAAGCGTGACGTAAGTGTAGGGTTCTTTATTAAAAAAAGAATTATTCAAAAATATGCTGTAATTGCTGACATCTTAGGCAACAAAGAAGTGTGTGTTTACGCTTTATTATAATAGTATAGATATAGATTAATAAAATAATAGTACCAATCATTAAAAAATATGTTTTTTGTGTCTTAATAAGTTAATAGTTAATTTTAAATGAATGGTAATTTATCATTTACCAAAGCTTAAGTATTCAGTCACTTGATATAATAATTTTGCATTAGTATTATCTCTGCAAAATATTCTTTTTGTCCAGTTTTCTTCCCACTTTCCCCTTCAGGTCCACTGACTTCCTGCCGGTGCACTGTTACCTCCTCCTCTAATCCCTACGGAATCAAACATTATCCTTAAAAATATTACCATCACGCACCAAGTAAGTGTTTATAGGCTCTTAGAGAATCCAAAGAAGAACAAAAAGAGCTGCCAGTATTAAAATAATATTTGAAAAAAAAAACATATTTTGTACCATAAATGATGCCTTTATCTAATATTTTATATTAACCATGGCTATAATTTTCAAGATGACGTTAAAAATGAATAATTAGCTTGTTTTTTATTGTAAACTAACTTTCGCCCGTGACTCCGTCCGCGTAAAATGAAAAAAAAAACTGAGTAGCCTATGTGTTCTTCCAGAGTATCTTCTACATCTATACCAAATTTCATTGAAATCCGTTCAGCCGTTTAGGATACAAACTGTAACAAATATCCATCCATCTAAACTTTCGCATTTATAATATTAGTTTGATGGGCATAAACTCGTAGCATATTTTGTGTCAGTTTTTTCTTTTTAAATACCATAAATTAGGGTAGTAAATTGAACATAGATTAAGGAAAAAATAGAGATTTTTTTTTTCGAACTATTCTATTGTGTAAGTAAGAAAAAACTAATTTATAAATGAATCATTATGCACTTACGGGTAAAGATAATGTGGCTTGGATTTTTGTTTTTTTTTTCAATAAAGTATTATAAAACAAACCCTTTTTTCCCAGGTTATCACCATAGAAGGCAGTATAAGGAGAAATCAGCAGAACAAACGACAGCATCACCGATAACTCCAGACGAATTAAGAGATAGATTAGAACGTTTGTTTACCTCTAAGAAAGGTATTGAAGATACAAGAGAGGAGACGAAAGTTCGGAATGCAAGAAATTATGCTTGGACACCGATTACCATTCGACATAATTAAAATGAACTTAACTGTAGCTTAAACAAACTTTTTGAATTAACTTTCATTTACTCTTTTAATTACTAGTCTACTAGTCATCTTTCTCTCTGTTAGAAAAAAAAATAATCTTCTTGATATGAAAATAAATTATGAGTTATTTAAAACACTTTACATTCAATTCTGCCTTTTCTGGTATCAGGGGGCTATCTTCAAAAGGTAGCCTACATTTTGGGGGAAAGATAGGGTTGTATAAGATTTCTACTCATTAAAACTCGCTCGTTGGACATCCTCAAGCACGACTGTAAGAGTCCCGGGATCTCCAATCGCACCCAGTTTTGTTTTCTGTCCATACCTTTAGACGACTCCAGAAATGTATTTCCTAACATTTTAAATTAAGAACAAAAGGCCAGGAATACACACTATGCTAGTAGCTGGTATACCAGCTGCTATTCTATTTTACTAGCATGTGTATTTCCGTCTTAGGGCCAGTCCCACCAAATTATAAACAGTCTGATAACAATCCGCCATCTAGAATATGTGTTGGAAATATCGGATTTTGTTACCTTATCTAACAGTGACGTCATTTTTAAGCTATCTGAGCCTCTATCAGCCAGTGGTGGGACAGGCTCTTAATGTTTTTTCTTATTATAATGCATAGAATTAAGGACTGCTTTATATTATTGTTTATGTTAATGAATTACCTTTAATCTGTTCAGAAATTAAACGTTTTTTATAGAAACTTCTGATATTATTTTCCCTTACTTACGTCCAATTGCTTTTCACATGTGCCTATTTAAGCCTACTTCACATTGTGTGACCGATTACACGCCCTAATTGTTACGAAGCGACTGTTAATGCATTTTTATACTTTGAATTTGAAAGACAGGATCTGTTAAACGCGCCCATAGTCTATACTACTACTAGATTTGTATTTTTCTATGTAATGAAATAACTCAAAAACTACTGGGCCGATTTCGAAAATTCTTTCATCTTTAAAAAGCTACGTTTTCAATGAGTAACATATATATTTCGTATTACACGCAAACGATATCGCGAGAAACAGTTAGTGTAAAAGAAAAATAGGTTTTAAAATTTTAAACTACTTGTGTGCTTGTTTTTAAGTGTATAAATGGACTCATATGCTTTCATAAATACTTCTTTAATTTACGTGTCAGTATAATTCAAACATGTGTGTCATCCTATCTCATCCTCTCTAGAAAAAGTAGTGGGTTTTTATTACAACGTCGATTGCGTAGTCCATTTTTCTTTAGTCAAAGTTAACCAAGTGCAGTAGGATATGTTTCCGATGAAAGAAATAACGAGGGAAAGCGAATAGAGTGTACGCACGTATTATTTATTTCTTTACGATGTTTTTTTTTTATTGAATCCGGAATATTGACGCACTGAATTCACTCATCCAAATACTACACAGGAAGAGTTCTTGTTGTTTTTTACTAATCCTCATTTATGATAAGTTACTATGTTTGGCTTAGCTTTATCATGAGGAAGGAAATTAAATCGGACAATAGATTTTTGAGTGTAGACTTTTTGCTTCATTAAATTTAAAAAGTACAGTCAGCTGCACAAATTTGTATGGATTCACAAATCTTCAGAAAATATACGATTTTGTTTAAAAAAAAATGCTTATCCGAATATACACACTTTCTGCCCGACGAATTCATGGTATTAATACATACAAAAATATTCTTTTTAATCCGAAGGCTCTAAGTTTCTAAGGTTTTGTAAATGTTTATGCATCCGACTGTACAAAATTAAAGGATAATTTCGTATTTTGATTAAAATAGAGACATTGTTTTTATATCTATTATATAATTGTTAAAAAATGTATAATAATACCAGGATTTCATAAATATCGAAGATAAGAAGTTTACTCTTCGATAGTTGCTTTGTTCAACTGCCACATGACATTCAATATATATACATATTCTACTGCGTCCGTAGCACAGTTTTCTTGACTTTCATCGTTTTTTCAACGGATGCCGTACGCTAGTTGTTCAGCTTCGCGTGATAATTCTTCGTGTCGACGTCACGCTCGTCTAATAAAAGATACTTCTCTTTACTAATATTTCAATTATCACCAATTTAGTTTTACCAGCCATCCTTTGGATGAAGCAGGAATTTTACTTCTCAGTTCTTATTATTTTCTTACTAATGTTATACGAATATATGAATGTTTGTTAGAGTTACCGCCTAAACGAGTGAAATGTGACATAGATATAAATCTGGAAGAACACTTAGGCTACTTTTATTTTTATTTTCCACGCGGACGGAATCGTATAAAATGTGAATTGTATAAAATCGGTCAACTAGCGGCGGAGTTATGCCGTAACACACAAAAAAAAAAACAGACGAATTGAAGTACCTCCTTCTTTTGGGAAGTCGGCCAAAAATGGAATCAATCGTTTTAGGACTTAGGATGTCAAAGGGTTCGTTTTTTAAAGGCACATTCAGAAATAAAATATAATTTACTTACATAATCATACTAATATTATAAATGCGAAAGTTTAGATGGATGGATGGTTTGTTAGAGTTTGTAGCCAAAACGGTTGAACGGATTTCGATGAAATTTGGTATAGATGTGGAGGATACCCTGGAAGAACATATATGCTACTTACTATTGTTTTATTTAAGAGAAAGTTAGTAATGATAATAAAATAAGAACATAAAGTTTTTTTTATATATTTAACAGTTCGATGCATTTCCGATATTAACCCAGTTACCTTGATATCTTCGTTCTCGTTCGTTAAACGCATTTACTTGCATTTATCTGGGGAAATAGAAATAGGATGAATAACTGGCTAGAGACGCTCCAACTGGCAATCTTATAATTATCGCAAGGCGGGATATCGGTCTACTAATTCGTATAGTTATTTCATTGATAAAAACGTTTTACTCCTCTCTTATTAGTGTTAGCCGATAATCATATCGTGCTTGAATTTGTTGCATATATTATCATTTTTTAAAGAAAGAAGCCTTGATAATGTTAAAAAGATACGTCTTATTCATTGAAAGAAAAAATAGTTAATAAAATTAAGGCCTGAAAATCAAGGAATTCAAACATCTATACTAATATAATAAAGCGTAAACACACACTACTTTGTGGCGTAGGATGTCAGCAATCACAGCACATTTTTCAATAATTCTTTCTTTAATAAAAAGCCCTACACTTACGACAGGATTTAGGCTATATATTTTCAAGCTATTAAACTTAGGGGGTAAATTAATTGGAAAAAACCTCTATGTGGGAAAGAGACCATAAACTACAAGCTGCCGGACGGAAGCAAGGTTATTATGGTAACGGTAATTTTGACATTTGGAATTGTGAATTTGTCAAATGCAAATCATAAAATATTTTTTTTATATTATAATATCATGTGGATGAAGCCGCAGGGGAACAGCTAGTTAGTTTATAAATGACTAATAGCCAGTCTTGATTAATTATAACATTTCATTGTTAAAGAATAATTACAATATCTCACGGCATAATTTACACTCTTTCATATACAGTGAGCGTCGGTGGCTCAGTGGTTTAGGCACTTGACTTGTAATCTACAGGTCTTGGGTTCGAATCCTGCCATGTACCAATGTGATTTTCGATTTTTCGGATTTTCATATGTACATAATTTACCCGACGTTCTAACGGTGAAGGAAAACATCGCGATGCAACCTGCACATATCAGCGAAGAAATTCAAAGATATGTGTGAAGTCAACCAACCCGCACTTGGCCAGCGTGGTTGACTATGGCCTAGTCATTATCTTAGGGTAGGCTCCGAGCCCCTCGGTGGGGACGTATAGTGAGCTGGTGATTGATTGATTGATATACAGTGAGTTTCCATTGACGAACCACTACAAAATATGTTATTATACTTACTATTTTTTTTTTAAATAAAAGAGGTTTCTAATATTTGTGTAGATGTTTTGATAATCACTTAAAATTAAAACTTTTTCAAATTCGTATAACCACGATTTTTTTAATGTACGGTATAATATTGTCTGTATTTAAACTAGATCGAAAATTAAATGCGCCGTGTATTTACTTTTGTACGAGCTTTTTTAATACAATTTAAGTATGATCTTTATGTTGTGACGCAAGAAAAACTCGTTAGCTTGCAATGAATACTTTAATCTAGAAAATCATAGACACAGTACAGTATTGGTATGTTCAAAGCGAAAAAAAAGGATAAGACAGCTAACGAAAGACAACGACAGAATTCCTTTTAACATAGGGATATATATACGACAGACCGCCAAGTACCATCCTCACCATATCGATGGCTGGCATTCCACAACCGTGCGGTTTTCGCGGAACTTTCTGCCCCGCACAGCCGCGTTGAGGAACGGTCTGTCCAAACCAATACGACTTAGGGTCCTTCAAGAAGCGAACCTACAATTGCCTCACAGGCCGGCAACGCATCTGTAGTTCCTCTGGTATTGCGGATATCCATGGGCGTCGTTGACCACCTCGGTGTTCTCGACGATCGTTTGCCCCCTTCTCCTACAAAAAAAAAATGAGGATATGGGTGCTTTCAATTGTTACTGAAATGTAATGGAGGTAAAATGAACTAGGCTATTTATAATTAAAAATAAACAAAGATTTAAGTTGAAATTTCGACCAATGAGCGACCACTAGTTTTCGCTAAATAGCTCACTCGAAATATTTAGCGTGGCGATAATTAAAAGTCAATTATCTTTAAAATCCATCGATCGTCTTCCCTATTCGTGTACTCGAGAATCTGATAGACACGCGACAATGGATCGTTACAATAAGCAATTATCACGAAAGAACATTTTTAAAATACCACTTATGATAAGATGTAAATCTGTGAAACAAAATATCTTTAATCTTACTTTTAGAGCGCGTTCATACCTTTGACTTAACTATCGAACAACTGTTTAGTCGCTTTGATTCCTATGAAGGTACGCACACTACACGATTTTTAGTTATGCAACTAAACAGTTGAATTGGATGCGAAACAATCGACAATCGCACAACTCTTGTGTGATAGTTTAGTCAAAGGTGTGCACTCTTGCCCGCTCTCTAGCCAGAAACTAAAACACAATCGTGAAATCATTAGTATTGGATTTTTAATGAAAATCTTGAATTTAGAAACCCGGTTATATTGGTTCTTATCGATTTCCATCTTGTTTCAGAGTTTGTGGTTACTTAATTATATCTGGAATAGCTTAAAAATTTAATTACATTATGGGAATTCCTAAATGTCTTTTTTGCATAATTTTGCTACTGAACTTACATTGTTTTTATTTTAAAGGTAACCATTTCGGTAATAGTGAAAAACTTAACGGAAGGGGAAAGAAATTCAAATTTTTAAAGTCCAATAAAAATAAATTTAATTTTACTGACCTCTAAGTAAACTAAAATAAAACAATAACGAGAGTGGAATAATTTATAAGGCATTTAGTCATTGGTTGTTTTTTAGGATATTTCTCATCATCAATATAACTATGAATCTTTGGATAAATAAATAAAAACATGTACCACTTAAAAGGTATACGCGTAACCACCAAAACATAACAAGCCTACTAAAAACAAAAATAAATAAAATCACTTAACAATAAACTTAACAGCACCAACTTAAAAAATAACATTAAACTATTTCTATACAAAATTGGACAAATGAATAATTAAGAACACAGAAATGCACAGTACCCGTCGACTAGCCTAATTGTTAAAATTATTATACTCACTAACGTAATATACACCACAAAAATAATCATAAATATCATCATATAAAAATGTCTTATTTAACAATAAACTTAAAATTATTTACATACTAAAATAATCAGTGCAATAAAGTGGGTATAACACTATTAAATAATAATAATATCATCATATAAAATTGTCTTATAACAATAAACTTAACAGCACCAACTTAAAAAATAACATTAAACTATTTCTATACAAAATTGGACAAATGAATAATTAAGAACACAGAAATGCACAGTACCCGTCGACTAGCCTAATTGTTAAAATTATTATACTCACTAACGTAATATACACCACAAAAATAATCATAAATATCATCATATAAAATTGTCTTATAACAATAAACTTAACAGCACCAACTTAAAAAATAACATTAAACTATTTCTATACAAAATTGGACAAATGAATAATTAAGAACACAGAAATGCACAGTACCCGTCGACTAGCCTAATTGTTAAAATTATTATACTCACTAACGTAATATACACCACAAAAATAATCATAAATATCATCATATAAAATTGTCTTATAACAATAAACTTAACAGCACCAACTTAAAAAATAACATTAAACTATTTCTATACAAAATTGGACAAATGAATAATTAAGAACACAGAAATGCACAGTACCCGTCGACTAGCCTAATTGTTAAAATTATTATACTCACTAACGTAATATACACCACAAAAATAATCATAAATATCATCATATAAAATTGTCTTATAACAATAAACTTAACAGCACCAACTTAAAAAATAACATTAAACTATTTCTATACAAAATTGGACAAATGAATAATTAAGAACACAGAAATGCACAGTACCCGTCGACTAGCCTAATTGTTAAAATTATTATACTCACTAACGTAATATACACCACAAAAATAATCATAAATATCATCATATAAAATTGTCTTATAACAATAAACTTAACAGCACCAACTTAAAAAATAACATTAAACTATTTCTATACAAAATTGGACAAATGAATAATTAAGAACACAGAAATGCACAGTACCCGTCGACTAGCCTAATTGTTAAAATTATTATACTCACTAACGTAATATACACCACAAAAATAATCATAAATATCATCATATAAAATTGTCTTATAACAATAAACTTAACAGCACCAACTTAAAAAATAACATTAAACTATTTCTATACAAAATTGGACAAATGAATAATTAAGAACACAGAAATGCACAGTACCCGTCGACTAGCCTAATTGTTAAAATTATTATACTCACTAACGTAATATACACCACAAAAATAATCATAAATATCATCATATAAAATTGTCTTATAACAATAAACTTAACAGCACCAACTTAAAAAATAACATTAAACTATTTCTATACAAAATTGGACAAATGAATAATTAAGAACACAGAAATGCACAGTACCCGTCGACTAGCCTAATTGTTAAAATTATTATACTCACTAACGTAATATACACCACAAAAATAATCATAAATATCATCATATAAAATTGTCTTATAACAATAAACTTAACAGCACCAACTTAAAAAATAACATTAAACTATTTCTATACAAAATTGGACAAATGAATAATTAAGAACACAGAAATGCACAGTACCCGTCGACTAGCCTAATTGTTAAAATTATTATACTCACTAACGTAATATACACCACAAAAATAATCATAAATATCATCATATAAAATTGTCTTATAACAATAAACTTAACAGCACCAACTTAAAAAATAACATTAAACTATTTCTATACAAAATTGGACAAATGAATAATTAAGAACACAGAAATGCACAGTACCCGTCGACTAGCCTAATTGTTAAAATTATTATACTCACTAACGTAATATACACCACAAAAATAATCATAAATATCATCATATAAAATTGTCTTATAACAATAAACTTAACAGCACCAACTTAAAAAATAACATTAAACTATTTCTATACAAAATTGGACAAATGAATAATTAAGAACACAGAAATGCACAGTACCCGTCGACTAGCCTAATTGTTAAAATTATTATACTCACTAACGTAATATACACCACAAAAATAATCATAAATATCATCATATAAAATTGTCTTATTTAACAATAAACTTAAAATTATTTACATACTAAAATATTTAGTGCGATAATGTGGATATAGCACTATTAAATAATGAATAAATAATCTCAACTTAATAAGTGTCTAAAACAATAAATTATTAAAAACTATAAAAATTAATAATGTCGCTATAACACGCACTGAACGCATAATCTGCGATTAATTACGTTAAGCAGCAAATTGCATTTTAAATCCGCTTCGTTAATAAGTCTGTAAGATAACGTCTCTATAAGAGCATATTTTATGACATGATAAATTGTTGCACTTACAGATTCACTTTGATAAAAAGTAATTAACAATTAAATTGACTAGTTCTGTAATAAGAATAAAATATCTGGTACAACAGAGACAAGGTCAGACCCAGGGCACATCTATGTATGTCTTTTTTTATATTATGATGGCCACCAAAATGGCGAAACGACCGCTGTCCATAGACATTCGCAATAGCGGATGCGTTGCCTACCTTTAATCGACGGAAGAGGAGATGCAGATAAAGAGGATATTTCCCTTCCCTATGCGTCTCCTCCACCGTCACATCCACGACCCCTGTCCATCCTTTTCTTATAAGAAAAAGCGTAGGAAGGAAAATGGATTAAAGTTGTCTCCTACAAAGGGAAGCGTTAAAAAAAGAGTGGTCAATTTGTGTTCTGAACGGAGACACAATTAGCTCTTCAACCTCTGTATAGTTTTAGTTGATTCAGATCTTACTAATATAAATGCGAACGTTCAAATGTTTGTAAGAACGTATTTCCAGAACGGTTTATCAGATCCCTATGAAATTTGGCACAGATGTAGGACATATAGGCAACCTTTTTTTTTAATCCTCGCGAATGAAATCGCCAGCTAAACCTACTCTGACATCGCCTAGAATCGAGTTTACCCCTAAACCCCATTGAAGGTTAACATAGCCCATGTTAAAAATAAAGATTGAAACAAAGTACACTTAAGTAAACAAAGAGTAAACTTGACATTCATTATTAACATCAACGAAGCGAGCAAGTCAAACATAATGTACATTAAACAATGGCAGTGAACGAAGCACTTAGTGTGTTCAAGCCTTAATCACCAAGTGGTAAGGTTAACGTAACGACGCGACATTAAACTTCAGATTATAGCTCAGGTAGCTAATTGCTTACCTAGTTAGCATTTTGATATTATTTTAATAATAATAATAAAGCCTTTTATTCTGAAATTAGATAACCCAAAAATAGGAGAGTTATAGTAAGTCCCTAATTTCAGCGTGTCTCTTGTCATAGGCCTCCTCCAAACTCGTCCACTTTTTTCTGTCTTGCGTAACTCTTATCCAATGTGCAAAAACATTTGCAATTGATAACTTGACAAATGTAAACAATAAAATAAAGTTTTCATTAATTCATGCGATACAGTCGCACGGAGACAGCTACTTATTAATAAAAAAAAAAAAAAAACATACCGTCGAATTGAGTACCTCCTTCTTTTGGGAAGTCGGTCAAAAATGTCCTTTTAGGGTACCAGTCAATTGTCGTACATTAATTCAACGTGAGTGTAGGGCATCTCAACTAGCATTAACACTTACTTTCCCATAGCTTTTCATTCCTAACTACATACTATCTAAGCTATTAACATTTTCTAAGCTTTGACCCCAAGAAGTGAGAATTAATTTCTTTTAAGTCATACTATCATACTTCATACTAATATTATATCATACTAATATCATAAATGCGAAAGTTTAGATGGATGAATGGATGTTTGTTAGAGTTTGTAGCCTAAACGGCTGAACGGATTTCGATGAAATTTGGTATAGATGTAGAGGACAGTCTGGAAGAACACATAGGCTATTCACTTTTGTTTTTTTTTATTCCACGCGCACGAAGTCGCGGGCGAAAGCTAGTAATTCATAAATTGCATATTAAAAATTTAAACTAAATATTTTATATCTTACTAATATAAAAAATGCGTAAGTTTATATGGATGAATGTTTGTTAAAATGTATGTATGTATATGAAACGGATTTGGCACAGCTGTAGAACAGAGTCTGAAAGAAAACTTTATTTATTATGTTTTTTTAGTACGGAGGGAGTGTCCGGCGACAGCTAGTGTCATAATGTGACAAAAGAGCAAGGAGCCACCTAAATTCGCCGAATTAGCGAGACCACTGCTCATAGAATCTGGAACAGTAGATACGTTGCTTACCTTGAATAGACGGTACGCACAGAAGTCGGATATTCCCACCATCAAGCTTCTACCTCCATCAAATAATAACTGCAAAATTATTTAACTCAAAAGTGAACTTTGAATCTATACTGTTATAATAAAGCGTAAACACACACTTCTTTGTTGCGTAAGATGTCAGCAATTACAGCATATTTTTGAATAATTCTTTTTTTCCTAATAAAAAGCCTTACACTTACGTCACGCTTTAGACTATATATTTCACGCCATTAAACTTAGGGGGTAAATATTTTGGAGAAAATCCCTAATGTGGGAAGGAGATCATTTTGACATTTACTTTTGATAATTTGACAAATGTAAATGATAAAATAATTTTTTCATAATTTCATGCGGATGAATCCGCACGCGAACAGCTAGTACATGATACAGATTTGGAAAATTATTAAAAAAAAATTACAATACAAAACATATTTTTCTAAAGAGAAAAATAATGTTTTAAAGAAAATAATTTTGTCTCGCAATAAATAAACACATTTTTTACATATTTTCTAATAATTAAATAATTTATATGCATAAAGTCCAGATATTTACTTAAAAAAAGGTATATTATTACAAGTTTATTGTGTTGGCATTCGAATTAATTTATTACCGTTTAATAATCAATTAAAAATTTAATTATTAATTTATTTAATTTATATACTTTAAAACACATGCAGTCTGTACCTTCTAATAACTAATTGTGTTACCATTAGTAGAAGCCAGTATTATTTATGGCACAAAAGCAATCCGGAAACGTTACGTCACGTTCAATTACTAAAATTATTAATTGCGCACTAATTCCGTATTGTATACATGCAAAAGTAAATAACAAAGATGTGGAAAATATCGGATATGGTTTATCTATACTATCTATATCTATACTATTATAATAAAGCGTAAACACACACTTCTTTGTTGCCTAAGATGTCAGCAATTACAGCATATTTTTGAATAATTCCTTTTTTAATAAAAAGTTCTACACTTACGTCATGCTTTAGGCTATATCTTTTCAGGGCATTAAACTTAGGGGGTAAATATTTTGGATAAAAACCCTAATGTGGGAAAGAGACCATAAGTTGCTGCCAACATCAAGAAAGCAAGATTGCTAAGGTTTGTCATGTCATGTCATTTTGACATTTGCTATTGATAATTTGACAAATGTAAGCAATAAAATAAAGTTTTTATAATTTCACGCGGATGAATCCGCACGCGAACAGCTAGTTCTACATAAAACAATAAGTTTTGTATGGCGCTTGTTTAAAAAATGACATTGACATTTAAAACGTCACAGCGTTATCTGCTAGTGTGTCGTATCTGAAACTGGTGGGACAGAATTTTGTTACTTTGCCTGATAGTGACGTCATTTTAAGCTATCAGCCTTATCAGACAGTGGTAGGACTGGCCCTAAATATACATTTTTTTTATTTACTGACGCTTTTAAAGAACCCTTTAATACGGACTTAAAAGAAGTCCAGCATAAGGAACAAAAAAAAGACATACAGACGAATTGAGTACCTCCTTCTTTTGGGAAGTCGGTCAAAAATAAGAATCAAGAAACTTATAACCTTAAAAGTAAGTTATTTAGAAGTTAATTAACAATTTAATTTATTCAAACATTAACGAATAAGTACCTCACATTCTACTTATTTTATATACTTATTTATCCTTTATTTCTTAATACCTTCTCCAACAAACCTCTAGACTATCTGATAACACTTACATCAACATCTTTCCGTTTTTATAACCGCACACTAGCCTACGTTATAAAGTGGTCTTTACACTCGCAATAATCCGTACTGCTGCTTACTTGGTACTTTCAGTAAATGTACATAGAGTCTCCTACTTGTACCAGTGTAAACTCCCCTTTACACCGTACCCCCGATCTAAGAGACGATTGTTTATACTCACTGCATAGCCTATAAATACGGTAGACGCTCACGTGCTAACCTGCAGTCTTTTTTATAACCACAACCCGTGTACATCATTCAAAAATGTTTACTAAAACATTCATCCTTATTTTATTAGGTGTGGTAGAAATCAAGGGGGATATAGGAATGAAGTATGTTATGAAAGTATATGAAGATTGTCAACATTCAGATGTTATACCATGCTTGAAGAGGAAGGCGATTTTATTCTTCGATCGTGCTGGAAGAATGGAGTCGATACCAGTAATCGATGGTATAGATATCGTAAAGAATGAACTAGAATTACCACCTATTAGTGAGAATGATATAGATTCGAATCTACCAAGAGGTTTGGGCAAAGATCAAACATTATCAGCAATGTTATGGGACAAGATTGCAGCCTTTGCTAATTCTAGGACGGTTCAGTTTTCATTACCGAAAATGTCTGGTGAAGAACTAAATAAAGGAGTTGAAGAAGGTATGTCATTTTATCTACTAATTAGCTTAAATTCCTTAAAGATATCCCATTTTCAATTGCTAGGATCGAAACATTTATTACGTTTTAAAATTAACGATCTTTTCTAATTATTCTCGATGTTTCTAGTGTGTTAGATACATTTTCATTACCATAAGGCTTTTGTATTATTATTACTATCAATTAATTATTCGAAACTATAACTATTTCCTTACTAAAAAAACAGCTAAAATACAGATGAAATTCTCTCATGAGCACGATTAATTTATCAACACCAATGGATATTAATCTATAGTTCTATACTTAATATAATAAAGCGTAAACACACACTTCTTTGTCGCCTAAGATGTCAGCAAGTACAGCATATTTTTGAATAATTCTTTTTTTAATAAAAAGCCCTACACTAACGTCACGCTTTAGGCTATATATTTTCACGCCATTAAACTTAGGTAGTAAATATTTTGGATAAAAACCCTAATGTGGGAAAGAGACCATAAGTTGCAGCCAACATCAAGGAAGCAAGGTTGCCATGGTTCGTCATCATGTCATTTTGACATTTGCAATTGATAATTTGACACATGTAAACAATAAAATAAAATTTTCATAATTTTATGCGGATGAAGTCGCACGGGAACAGCTAGATAAGCTATAAAAATATACAATACATCCAATTTAATACATTTCTATGTAATAATGGTATTTACTTAATGTCTGTCAACTTAGAGATTCATGCCGTCCTCGAAAGCTGGAGACGATTGAACTTAATTTACTATCAGCTTAAAGCGCTTAACTTAAAGGGAACTTCAGTGAAAGCTATGTTACTAAGCTACTAACCAAGATATTCACATTATATACGTTGATAATTATATACATAATCTTTATGTACTAGCTTTCGCCCGAGATTCCGTTCGCATGGAATTAAAAAACCTAAGTAAGTAACCTATTCATTAAAACAGTCTTTTACAGCTACACCAATTTATATCGAGATCCGTGACATAAAGAGTCTCTAACTTTTAACAAATATCCATCCATCCATCCACGAATGTCTCTGGTAAAATAGGTTACCATAGCAATTATATCCATTGAAGAAAATTTTAATTTAATTTAAATCAATTCCATCGATTGCGAACATTTAATCCGCAAAATGACAGCAATGGAAAAGCGTAATAAATAGTCATTTATTAAAATGATCATGGACTCGATTACATTGTCTTGTAACCATAATAACAGGTGAACTGGTTTCTAGTAGCTTTTCCCATCGCTTTGAATGTTCTTGCAAAGTCAAGTCTGCAAGTACCATAAAATTAAACGACAATGCCATTTCTAGCGGATGTCGTTTGACAAATCGTTGGACATTTAACTTTTACTGAAAACATTATAAATAATTGTGATAAACACGGAAGCGAGAGTTAGTTTAAATATTATTTTGTATTGAAGTGGTTTTGTTAATTATGAAGATTTTTTTAAAGCATATTTGTACATCCTATATTTATATAATACTTTAGTATTTTATTAATGACTAGCTGTTTCTTGCGACTTCATCCACGCGACATTAAAAATTGTATTATTGTAACAAAATATAGCCTATGCTACTCACTGATAACGTAGTTTTTTAATGTTAAAAACATTTTAAAATCTGCCCAGTTTTTGAGTTATTTCAATAAATACAAAAATATAAATCTTTCCTCTTTAAAACATTAGTATACTAGCTTTCGTCCGCGACTCCGTCTGCGTGGGATTAAAAAAAAAACAAAAGTAACCTATGTGTTCTTCCAGACTATCCTCTACATCTGTACAAAATTTCATCGAGATCCGTTCAGTAGTTTAAGCTACAAACTCTAACAAACATCCATCCATCTCTACTTTCGCATTTGTAATATTAGTAAGAGTAAGATATGTGTTTTATATTTAACCATTTGTATTTATTATGTAATCAATAATTTAAATAAAAAAGGTCTTTCTAAGCTTATTACTATGCAACATTGAAGTAACAGTATTAAAATCGTCAACTTTAACATTCCAGGTCGCGGTAAGATGAAGAAGATGATGGGGATGATGATGATGGGAGGGGTGATGAAGTTGGCAGCGATGATACCACTAGCTATGGCAGGTCTCTTCATCCTGGCGGGGAAAGCTTTGATCGTTTCTAAGGTAACGTTGCTTTAAATTTTTTAAAACCGTCATGAGACTTATAAAAAATAAGCAAAGATATTTTGAGCCTTAGACAAAGGCGAATGTGATATTTAAATGATTTGGGAGATAAGTATAGTATCTCCCAAATCTTAAGTAAGCCTGCATCAGACTCTCAGTTCGAACTGTACAGTTCAACAGTCAAACTGTTCAGTTAGAACTGAGGGTCTGTCGATACAGATCAAAAGGCATTAAGACTGGTTAAATCCGATGATTTAACCTGTCTTTATGTCTTTGACGTCGAAACAAACAAACATCGATAAAAGTAGTTGTGGCCGCCATTTTTTGATTTAAGATTAGATGAACAATTAAAAGACATAGCAAATTTCACCTTAATTATATCCAAAATAATTGTGTATTAAAAAGCACGAAAGATTCTTGCATTTAAAGTATTTCAAACCAATTATTATGAAACTATTTTTATATCTCTTTGTCTATTTTAATTACACTTTCCATTCAATTATTTAATGAATGAAATTCATTCAAATCCTACTGACTGTATAAACAGTACGTGAGAGGGTATAGTTAAAAAAATGCAGTTCTTCAATAATAGGACCAACTTCCATTCAAACATAACACAACGTGAGAATCATTTTATTAGGTTATTAGCGGCACACGGGTCTGATGCTCATACGAAAATGTGTTTATTCACATCACAAAAGAAACCTAGAATTATCAGTATTTCTCTAATATAACATACATTTATTTTGCATGCAAACATTCCTCTTGAAACACTCTGTCTAATAAAAAAACTGGACCAAAATCGGTTGCGTAGTTTTAAAGATCTAAGAATACATAAACAGACAGCAGGAAACGACTTTGTTATCCCGCTGTATTTTGAACGCATTGCGATAGTAACTGGCATGTAACTGGCATGCAATATTTTTGCTACCATATACTCCCGTCTTTCGATTAAATTGTCACTTTATATTGTACTGTTTAGTGACAACTATAATGAAGAAGCTCGAGTATGCAATTAGCTTCTTTGAGAAAATTCTTCGCATGTTCCACTTTTATGCCTTCGTTTAGTACAAGTACACTTGTACGAGTACTGTACTTTTGATTTATGTCAAGATTATACATAAACCCATCACGAGTACGTGAGTAAAATATCTAGGTTCATCTTTAAAGGCTTGTTGATGAACTTTTTGACATCTATACTATTACATTAAAGCGTAAACACGCACTGCTTTGTTGCCTAAGATGTCAGCAATTACAGCATATTTTTGAATAATTCTTTTTTTTTTCTAATAAAAAGCCTTACACTTACGTCACGCTTTAGACTATATATTTCACGCCATTAAACTTAGGGGGTAAATATTTCGGATAAAAACCCTAATATGGGAAAAAGACCATAAGTTGCTGCCATCCAGATGCCAGCCATCAAGGAAGCAAAATTACCATGCTTTGTCATCATATCATGTCTGTCATTTTGACATTTGCAATTTAAATTAACAAATGTAATCAATAAAACAATTTTCATTATTTCATGCGAATGAAGTCGCACGGGAACAGTTAGTTTGTGATATTTATAACTAGTGATTCGCCCCAGCTTTACCTGAATGACAAACAATATGCGTTTTATATATATTTTTTGGTTTTTTGCTGCTGATGACCCGATTATTATATTATAGCCTAATTTGTGATTATGTGCCTTCTAAAGACTAGATAGTTTTAAAGGAATTCTTAAGGTTAAAAACGGTTTAGTGGTTTCGGTGCCTATACAACGCAATCAAGACTTTCCCCTTTATAGTATCACAATAAATATAGATAAAAAATTTAAATAATTATAGTTTTTGTGATGGTAATCAAATTAATAATAAATTCCCGCAACTAAATTAATTGACTATTAAAAACCTTAAAAAATCTGTCAAACAATTCTTGTGCCACTAAAGTCCATTTATAAGAAATCATTATAACTTATGCGGCCGTGACTTTACATCAACAATAGCAAGACACAATCATCGTCCAACGTCAAATGTATCGCATTTACATCACGAAAGCGTGAAAAATTTAATTCGCTACCACGCAAATGACGTACAATCAGGGAAACTGGCGGTGTTCTTTAAAAACTACAATCGTTTGAACATTTTAAAACGAGACTCGGAATAAAAACCAATATGTTTTTGTCTAGCTTCTCCTGTCCCACTGGGTTGCCTGTAAGATATTGATGATAAGCCCTTGCAAAAATCTTGTAGTAGCTTGGTTTAAGTATACTCATTGTATGTTTGTACAAAAAGTGTTAAATGAACGATACAACGCAGCCTATAAATAGATCTGTACCAAAAGAAGTCTCTTAGTGATACAAGGCTAGTGTATTTTATCATTATCTCTTTGTTTGCATTCACTGATATCTAATTAGTTATTTGAAGGAAGAGGCGGAGTTTGACTTCTCGAATGAACAAAGCGATTTTTCCTAAAGTGGTACACCGCGGATTTCCGCAATTGTACTTTGAGTAATGTTAAATTGTAAAACGTATCTAGTATCTATTGGAAATTTGTGACATACAGACATTTTTATTAAACGTATAAACAATGGAAAATTTCTCTGCAATAAGTCATTTTTATTTATTACTAGCTTTCGCCCGCGACTCCGCCCGCGTGGAATAAAAAAAAACATTCCAGACCATCCTCTACATCTATACCAAATTTCATCGAAATCCGTTCAGCCGTTTAGGCTACAAACTCTAACCAACATCCATCCATCGATCTCAACTTTCGCATTTATAATATTAGTATGATTTTATAAGATTTATTTTCTGACTGTACTCAAAGTAAAATCCAATTACAGATATAAAATAACGAGGTTCCGTTTTATTTCTAGAGCGCTGCAGTCACAATCTCGACTGAACATTACGTTTCGCTTTGGGAACACAGTAAACTAATTAGATAAATCTAAGTAAACTAACTCAAATACCAACCATAGTATAGTAAAAATATTAACATTCATCTTGATAAAAATATAAGATGAAATAAAATTAAAAGTATAAACATTTGCATATTTAATATTGCTGTAACAGACGGAAATGTAATTTATTTAAAAGTGATAAGGCAATAGAAACGTATGGAAAATTAGCAAATATTATATCGACCCTTCATTATAAGGTCACATTTGATATCTATTAATTTTAGCATCACAGTGAACTAAACTGCTTAAAACATCGATTAAAGTGGATGAATCGATTTATAATTTAAACATATGCATAGAATTCAGTTGTTAATTATAATCGAGAATTTCCGTTAGATGGAGCGCGCACACCTGTGATTGAACTATCGCATAACTGTTTAATCACTCTTTGATTCCTAACAGCTTATATGGAGGTGCGGACACTACTCGATTTTTAGTTGTGCAACTAAACAATGGGCTACGAAACAATCGACGATCGCACAATAGTTGTGCGATTATTTAGTCAAAGAGGTGCGCTCTTAAATGATTTATTTGAAATACATCACACAAAAGTCAATCTTATTTATATCACGGACATATAAAAAAACATAGCAAACACGACATGACATATTGCCAACAATCAAAACTTAAATCCCATAACTCAATCCCACGTCAAACAAAGTGCTAGATGTCTAGAATACAAAGAACAGATTTCACAGATTCACAGTATCTGCTCTTAATGATCGTTGACATTGATTTTCCTACATAGTTCATTGTGACAGGAAATGTAGAACAATAATGAGAACGTTATAAGTGATGTAAGATTACACCTCTCTTTAATTACTCTATTTATGATTGGACTGACAAGTGACTTATCTTTTTTAAAGGTTTAAACATGATCTAGGTAGACTATACTACACTATCTTACTAATATTATAAATGTAAAAGTTTAGATGTATGGATGGATGGATAGATAGATGGATGTTTGTTAGAGTTTGTAGCCCAAACGGCTGAACGGATTTCGATGAAATTTGGCATAGATGTAGAAGATAGTCTGGAAGAACATATAGGCTTTTGTTTTTTTTTTTTTTAATTCCAAGCGGACGGAGTCGCGGGCGAAAGCTAGTACTAATTAAAATTAGACTCACTTCCCCTTGAAACATTGACTTGAAAAGGAAATCATTTATTTCGGTAGGTATTTTCCTATGTGTTATTCTAGATTATCCTCTACATCTATGTCAAATTTCATCAAGATAAATTTAGTTTATGTGAAAAACCCAAACAACCATCCATCTAAACTTTCGCATTTACAATATTACTAAGATTAAAATTACTGACATTTCTACGCTAAAATTAAGGAAATGACCCTCTAATACCATCATCCGTTTAGTCACACAACATTATAATTCAGTACGGATCATTAAATAGAAAGTTAGAGATTATGTTCATCTTTTGTCACAAACTCCACAAGGTCACGATATTTTCAAATTACTGTTCAAATTGAATAGTTATGTCCTTTCAATTGCAGAAGGATATTTAAATCTCCATTAACAATCGACTTACAAATGACTAGCTGATGCACGCAACTTCACCGGCGTGAAATTAAAAGAAAAGCACAGAAATAGCCTATGCCTACTTACTGATAACGTAGCTTTTTAATGGTGAAAGATTTTTTTAAATCGGCCCAGTAGTTTTTAAGTTGTTTCAATACATATAAATATTTCCTCTTCATAATATTATAGTACAGATTAACCATTAATAATTAACTATTAGTCTATATAAATCGGTTAGACATTTAGCCAGGCTTAGCCTATAAGATGTGATTCAGAAGTCACGGCTCCGGCTGTTACTTCACTTCATCATTCAATCACTCTGCCCTTTTACTTTATGTAGTACATACTGTGAACACACTAGGAGAAATATCCTCTTTATGTGCGATTCCTCCAACGTCGATTAAGGGTAGGCAACGCATCCGCTATTGCGGATGTCTATGGGCAGCGATCGCTTCGTCATTTTGGCGGATTCAGGTGGCCGCTTGCTCGTTTGCCACCTTATGATATACTAGCTGTTCCCATGCGGCTTCATCCGCATGAAATTATGAAAATTATATTTCATTGTTAACATTTGTCAAATTATCTATAGCAAATGTCAAAATGACATGACATGACAAACCTTGGCAATCTTGCTTCCTTGATGTTGGCAGCAACTTATGGTCTCTTTCCCACATTAAGGTTTTTATCCAAAATATTTACCCCCTAAGTTTAATGGCGTGAAAATATATAGCCTAAAGCGTGACGTAAGTGTAGGGCTTGTTATTAAAAAAAGAACTATTCAAAAATATGCGGTAATTGCTGACATCTTAGGCAACAAAGAAGTGTGTGTTTACGCTTTATTATAATAGTATAGAAAAAAAAACATCTCCATCAGCCGTATGTGAATTCACCTCTTACACCCCCTTTCACACAGTTCATCCATTCTGTCTTCCTTTACCTTTGTATCGTCATTCAATCTCCAGAACTACCTATAGCTAGTAAATTACTATTCTAAAAGTTAATTTTCCTACGTTTGCGTGACTAAAGACTATTCTACAATATTGTTTACTTTCTCGTTAACTATTTGGAATACCTTGTCTAGAAAATCTGCATCTGGTATTTTAATGACGTCATAATTTATTTGTTACAAAACTATTAGAGCGGACACACCTTTGACTAAACTATCGCACAACTGTGATTGTCGATTGTTTCGCAGTTAATTCAACTATTTCGTTGCATGACTAAAAATCGAGTAGTGTGAGCACCTCCATAAGCTCATATCAATCAAGACTAAGCAGTTGTGCGATAGTTTAGTTTCAGGTGTGCGCACGCTCTTAAGATAATAATCTAACAATCTATTTAGGCAATTCAAAGTATTTTAAGTGATTATAACCTAACATTATTCCTATTTGATTATTACATAATTTCACTGTTCCAGAGAAGGTACAATTTTTAAGAGCTACGTACTAAATAGTATGTTTTTTTTGGTTTTAATTCGCTATAGTACAGTACATTTTGACTCCCATTATACATTGTAAGTTAAATGAGAGAATAAACAGTTAACTAAAGTAGGAATATCTCCAAGGTAACATTTAACCTTGCTGAACCAATTTAGAAAGTATATCTAAGTACAATAATTAAATAAAATTTAATTATTGTACTTAGATATACTTATAAAAGAAGAAGAAAAATTATTAAAATATTTGGATCTGGCTCACAAGGTTACCGCCATGTGGCGTATGAAATCGACTACCATTATTCCGATGGTCGTTTCGGTGCACGGGCTAATAGCGAAGAGCTTCGACCAACATCTCAAGAAGTCATATCATTTGTACGTCGTTACAATGTTGCGTCAGTGAACCCTTTTTCATATACTAAGGATGTTGCAAAAAACCAAACTTAAAAACAGATTTTTCATAACGACTGATTTCAATTGTCATATGTTTGAAGTTCGTATCAATTCATTCCCCCACTATGAAATAGAAATTGATATGTGGCCTTTTATCTTGATCTTTCTATAATAAATATTCATATTCAAAATGAAACAGAATTTCCTCATTGTATGCAAATATTTGCCTTTTCAAGGAATATTGACCAGAGCTTCAGTTATTTAAACAATGGAGCAATGTTTTGGACTGAAAAAAATTATTTTGATTAACATATATAGGCCACTTACTTTTGTTTTTTTTAATTCCACGCGGACGCAGTCACGGAAGCTAGTGAGTACCCTATGTGTTCTTCCATATTATCCTCTACGTCCATGTCAAATTTCATCGAGATCCGTTCCGCCGTTTAGGCTACAAAATCTAACAAGCATTCATGCATCCATCTAAACTTTGTCATCATACTAATATAATAATTGCGAAAGTTTAGATTGATGGATGGATGTTATGTGTGTAACCTAAACAGCCGAACGAATTTCGATGAAATTTGGCATAGACGTCGAGGATATTCTGGAAGAACACATAGGCTACTCTCTTTTGTTTTTTTTTATATCACGCGGATGGAGTCGCGGGCGAATGCTAGTTTATAATGTTATTAATACTAGTAAGATTCATTTATGTTTTTTTTTCTCGTTTCCAGATCGCTTTATTACTGGCCGGTATTCTTGCAATAAAGAAGATATTATCACAGAAGAGTAGCGGTGGTCACGAAAGTCACGGTTGGTCTTCAGGGGGCGGTAGCCAGGGATGGGATAAGAGGTCCCATAATGATGTTTCGGATTTAGCATATTCCGCGTATAAGACTGAATAGACATAAGTGCTATAATTGATTTCAAGAACAATCATATATCATACTAGCTGTTTCTCGCGACTTCGCCCGCGTGAAAATAAAAAATAATAAAAAATATAGCCTATGTTTCTCACAGATAAATTACCTTTCTAATGGTGAAAGAATTTTTAAAATCGGCCCAGTAGTTTTTGAGTTATTTCAATACATACAAAAATAAAAAAATACAAATCTTTCCTCTTAATAATATTAGTATAGATATAGATATAGATGAATATTATAAATGCGAAAGTTACGATGGATGGATGGATGTTTGTTAGAGTTTGTAGCCTACACGGATGAACGGATCTAAATGAAATTTGGCATAGACGTCTAGGATATTCTGGAAGAACACATAGGCTACTCAATTTTGTTTTTATTAATTCAACGTGGACGGAGTCGCGGGCGAAAGCTAGTATTAGCTATAGATGTGATCAAAAATATTTGATTTAATTTGTGTAATGCAGAGAACAAAATTATTTAAGCATCTTCAAATAGTAGATTTCAAATTGTCCATTTCTTATAGGGTAGGTTTATTTAATGTTAATCAAAAAACACTAGTAAGTAAATCGTTTATTAAATTCAGCCGTTGTTGTAAATTACACTTATTGTAATCTAACACAAAATTCAAATTAAACAGTGGTCAGTGTTTACTTAAATTGAGAAGCAAAAGGTTAGCGTGGTATGGACTTGTTATGCGACGAGACGATGGGGACATAAACCAGCAAGTGTTAAGAATGAATGTGGATGGCTACAAAGGAAGAGGAAGACCGAAGAAAGTATGGATGGATTGTATGAAAGAGGATATGCTTAAGAAAGGAGTGGATTCAGATATGACGGCTGATAGAGATGTATGGAAGAGCAGCACATACTGTGCCGACCCTCCATAAGGGATAAGGGCAAGTTGATGATGAGTGTTTACTTAACAACTTTGAGTATTGTAATACTTTTAAGACAAAATGAAATTTCTTCGCTTACTAATTTAATTATATTTCATTTATTATGTTAGTTATTTGGTGGCATCGTAAGACTCAAGTATTGTTATTTTAAGATTAAATTTATTATAGTGATTTAAAATATTTTTATTGTTGATCGGTGCTCCAATAGATTCTCATAAGGAGAACAAATTTGAAGGAACGCCTATTTTGTATGAATTAATATTTATTTTCAAGTTTAACATTGTTAATAAATGAAGCTGAAATGTAATAATCTTTTCATTCTATTTAAATGTTCTTTTTCTTTTTATTTTACTTTTTTGTTTAAAACATATTTGATAAGGTTATTTATTTTATATAATTTCTAATAATTTAAGTGTTGTTTATTTACAGGAAACAATTTGTTTTGTACTTTTTATTAAAAGATATCTTAAGATTATTTAATAATTGTTTAATTTTAAACCAATTTATTCAATTGTTTATTAAATGTTTCATTTGTGAGAATTGTGTTTATTTTTAAATCTCCAACTAATCGCCAATAGCCTAATGGTTTGGGGTACGGACTACCGATCTTGCGGTCGAGGGTTCGAAGCCCGCCATTCGACTATTGTCGTGAACCCATATCCGAGCACAAGCCTAGAGCTTAGTTGGAATGGTTAAAGGAAATATTAGTAAATTAACAAAAATCTACTAATATTTTTATAGAAAAAAAAAAATCTAAATACAATGAATTAAGTTCGTAAGTTTCCATTGACGACAAATTTGTATAAAACATATTGCTATCTCTATTTTTCAAAGAATAAGAGAACACGAGATAACAATGTAACCAAAGGACCATCGCAGGGAAACCTGAAAAACGTTTCATGAGATTTTTGTTCATTTTGGTATCTCGTAAAAATGCAACACGAGTTTATGCAACAAAGTATCAAGAAGCTTCCATAATAAGATTGTACTGCACATAATCCAATAATGCCTATATGGCTTCCAATAATATGCTGTTCCACAAACAAGTACTAAATAAGTACTAAAAATACTAGTAACCCCTTCCCACACATTTATTATAAATAAAGGATTGCAAAGAGAGAGACAGAGGAGACTCATAAGACGAAATATCTTGTCTGTCTCTCCTCCGTTAATTAAAAGTTGGCAACGTATCTGCAATTATGGTTGTCTTTGGGCAGCGGTCGCGTCGCTAATTCGATGCATTTGGCCGCTTGCTAATTGTGTTATGATATAAAAAATGTAAATTAAAAATTAATTTACAACCTTTTTACATGGAGGTGATTTGTTCAATTAAGTTGTAGGTAACAAAAAACTAGATTGGCATAGACGTTAGCTAATTTGCAACGTTAGAATTAATTGTAACTTTGATTACTTCATAGACCTTCAAAGGTCATAGACTAGCGCACGGCGGTTTTAACCTTGAAGGTATTATTTACGAGCCTAAAGTGTGGCTTGTCTGCTAATCCGTTCGAACATTCATCATAGCTTATTTGAATAGACAAAAACTCAATTTTCAGTGTATTTCAAAAAATACATTAAATAATTAAAATATACAAAATACTACTGTAATATTACATTATGTTATTGATATTTTTAGAGAGAATTTAGACACTTAAGTAGGCCTTACTCTAGTCATTGATTTAACCATGCACTAAGTGAAATAATAAGTTACATTCAGAGTGTAGATTTAGACATTTTTTTCGTTGATCTTTTAGCAAACTTAAATTTCCGGAACACCGCCATCTAGTTATCAATCTATAAAACAGGAACATTTATTTTGTGTACGTGTCGGCCTATATTAGACACGACTTCGCGTGAACTTAAAAAATAAAATAAAAATAATTAAAAAAGATATCCTATGTTACTCACTTACAACGTAGCCAGTAATGGTGAAAGAATTTTTGAAATCGGCCCAGTTGAGATATCTCAATACATACAAAAATGCAAATCTTTCCTTTTTATAATATTAGTATAGATGACTACACAATTTGAATTAAAAAATAAATTGTACAGTAAAAATAATAGAAGAAAAATACTTAGTTGCTTTTTAAATTTACTATTTGTTTTTTCCACATCCGTATATTCTAAACGTGAGTTTCCACTGCCGTTACTTATGTAGTTTATTCAGAAATATAAAATTCTCTACATATTGCGGAAAAATATGGAACTAATCTGATTCCGTTGTACATTAAACAGTGATCTAATAGAAGGCGGTTGAAGCGCCCTCGATTTTTCGTATAAATGGATAAGATAATTTGTATGGATGGATATAGTCATTGTGAGCATTTGAGGTGATACAGACGTATTGTTACTCTCTCCTATTTAGTATTACTATTAGTAGAATAACCTTAATTCTAATCTACTCTTAAATCATCCAAGATATTTAGCTCTTAATTTTTAATTTAAAACAACCTAAACAAACTCTTACTCGTACACTTAACCGTGGGTTTTCACTGCTAGTACAATAATACGAAAACACTTCTCTTTTCGAAAACACCGAACAAAATAAATATTTTGTTATAAATATAACTAGCTGTTGCTCGCGACTTCGCCCGTGTGAAATTTAAAAATAAAAAAATGTAGCCTATGTTACTCTCTGATAACGTAGCTTTTTAATGGTGAAAGATTTTTTGAAATCGGTAATATTTGAGTTATTTCAATACATACAAAAATACAAATCTTTCCTAAATATAATATTATATTAGTATAGATGAATTCGTCAATAAAATTATCTAACTCTCAGAAAAATTGCATTAAAATATAGGCTTGTATAAACGTCAGTGTAAACACACGTTAATGTAGACGACAGTAAGTGGATTTCAATTAAAACTGGAAGCATTGCTTCCGTCGAATGTCGCACGCAACTGAATTATGTACGCACGATCTTTCCGCGATGATGTTTTGCTGCGTAATTTCTCGCATGGCCAGGACTACACAAGTAGTAATTACGTAATAACTTTGGGCACTAAATTCATATCAATAAGAGATACCTAATAGAGTAAGTGGTTTACTTAGTACCCAAATTATTTCCGATCTCAAACCATTTACGGTTGTTTCAACTATAATGAATTAGTTGAAATGCTTTAATTGGGATTCAAACCTATAACTTCGATACTTACGATACGATACAAAGTCTACATATGTTATAATAATTTGAACCAGCGTCTAATAAGGTTAAGATAATCTAAACTAATATTATATACTAGAAAGATTTGTATTTTAGTATATATATATAAATAACTCAAAAAAACTACTGGGCCGATTTTAAAAATTCTTTTACCGTTAGAAAGGTAATTTTTCTGTGAGTAACATAGGCTATATTTTTTTAATTCCACGCGGGCGAAGTCGCGAGCAACAGCTAGTATTTTATACAAGAAAGATTTGTATTTTAGTATATATATATAAATAACTCAAAAACTACTGGGCCGATTTTAAAAATTCTTTCACCAATAAAAAGCTACGTTATCACCGAATAACATAGGCTAAAGTTATTTTAATATTTTTTAATTCCACGAGCAACTAGTTTTGAATATCATAGAATTAATAATTCAATATCAGTGTAAGGGATGCGGAGATGAGGAGACGAAATAAAACACTTGGTTTTAAATAGGTGCGCACGGTTCGAGTTCCGACGGCCGACTTTTGCTCGTGTGCCGGCCACCCTCCACATTCACTTTATTTTTTATATTCAAAAACTACCAACATTATTTCCATCTACCGTGGTAAAACTTAGTAGAATACAGATAATATATGGTAGAAAATGGTACACAATACAGCTTAAAAAATATAAAGAAATAAATAAAAATAATACTAATTCGACATATTTTGCTGTATTGGACAAAGTATTGAATACTTTTAAGTTACATCGTTAACAATCAGTATCAACTTACTTAGAATCTGTGCTATTTGTCAATGCCACTTGTATACAGCAATCAGTAAAGTATAATTACTCGTATTATACAAGCGCATGTTATCACGTTTTTGATGGATTCCTTTTCTACCACTAATTAGGTAAAAAAATTAACAATGAACATTACACCGATTGACAGATTTCATTATAAATTTCCAAGTTTTTGTGACCGTATATAATATAACTGAGGACCATGTATTTTTTCATAAATAAAAGACATTTAGGAGTTAATATCGCTATTGCTGTGAGACAAACCGAAGACAGGTCGTAGAAGAGTCAACGCATAAAAACATATCAAGAAAAACAAGACATTCATAACAATCTCATTTACATATGTGCATTATTTCACTTGAGTGCGAAGAAACCAGCCGAAAACCAGCACGGGAACGGCTTAGCCCGTTCTGCATACGCTGAGCTGGCGTCCTTTTGCCATTGTCTTTAGAATAATTACGTAAAATCTTTTTCTTTGTTTCTATTTTTGTGGCAATGAATGTATTCTTTTCTATTCGTATAATGGAGACAACGAAGAAGAGAAACTAGCTCTAAACCAATCGTGGTTTAGCCCTTTTAATGTTGAATGTTAGATGTATGGAAAAAGATATAAGGGGCTTTATTAAGTGCCTATCCATACGATTCTTGAAGACATCTACATTACTACGGGATCACTGACGAAAGCAACATAATGGTAAATTAAAACTCCAATGAAGTGAATTTGGATAGATAATTATTAAGGAGAAAAGTATGTCATAAAACTAAGGTAATTAGAAGCATAAAAAACCGTAGTGGCATTTATCTCAAACAATAGTAATTAAATAATATCTTCAGATTAATGGAACAAAATGTTCATTTGTCCGTTATAATTGAACAAGATATAGTGTGAGATAAATTTTATATTACTCTTAAGCACGGTACTGTCTTCTAAAAGATGGACAGCATCGCTAATGCAGAAATACCAACGTCTATTCAAGACACGAGCGAGCGATGAAATAGAAAAGTGTCGAAGTCAAAGTAAATATAATAATTCAACCCTTAAAACCCCTTAAAATTTTAAGCATCTGTTAAAAAATTAAAGCTTATAGATATCATGATAGAACATGGATGTATTCGCGAAAATTATATACCTTTTTTTGTATTCCCTTGTTATAATGTCCGAGTACCTAGAAGTTGAGAAAAAAAATAAAGGTGAAGACATTCCAAGATGATATTATTTAGATTGAAACATCAAGCAATTTTAAAGGAAAGTGAATACTCTGACAAAGTATAATATGATCAAATTACAGGGAATTGTCAAATTATTAGAACTAGGGTATATTCGAGAATATATGACGTATTGGATGGAATCATTAGCGGAAGAAGCAGTGCGTAGTTTCTCGGAGACATGCGATGGAAATGCTTTTTATTTTGGGTTATTCTACATTTCGATATCGGAATTGCCAAGCGGTAGGTTCCGCGAGCTCATCCGACCGTGAACAGTCTGGAAAAACGCAAGTTTACACTTACACATGTATAAATATAACGTCGCCCAACGACAGTGATTCAGTTTTGCGCGATCGCTTGATACAAAATGATGGTACGAACGGGGTGAGGGTAGGAACAGTTATAGAAGAAAGTATTATTGTAAATAGTGACGCACCACTCGCCCCGCAATCGATTAAAACAATCAATATGATTAGCGAGACGTGGTATCGAATCACAATCGTTTCATGTTTAGCCGTGCTGTCCACAGCTGAGCAAGTATACGACAACAAACTAACGAAACTTTGGTCTTTATCTGGTGCATCGAAAAGTGATGGATCTGCAATAGTAAATGTGACCAGTGCATCTATTGTGATACAACCAAATGGACAGATATCTTCGCGGAAAACAAAAGATTTAAAAGGTACTCCTTCCGATTACGGCTACGCGTTTAAACCTCGAACAATACCAGTTCGGGATCATCAAGACGAAAATGTTTATTATTCTCAAGATGTGAAGTACAAATCGGAAGTACCTTTCCCTGGTAATTATCACATTGCCAAAGAGAAAGGTAGTGAGAGCCTGCATGAATCCCCTTACAATTATGTCAACGAAGGTACCTTTCATCCAAGAGCTATCCCTTTCATAATTAATCCAGAATTCCAAGGAAGATCATTGAGTGAACACGAGGAACCTATTCTTGAAAAACCTGAAGGATTTTCGGAAGTCACTGCGTCGAGGAGATCATTGTCATGTGAGTATATGATAACATTTATTAAATAACTAGCTTGTGCCAGTGACTCCATCCACGCGGAAAGAAAACAACATGTACCCTATGTGTTATTCCACACTGTCCTCTTCATCTATGGCAAATTTCATCTAAATCCGTTGAGTAGTTTAGGGTACAAACTCTTACAAACATCCATCCATCTAAACTTTCGCATATAAATGATAGATTAATCATAATGATGAAACTGATCAATGCAACAGAAGACATGTGCGTTAAGCGTAACGATTATACAATTGTTATGCGTCTGAGTGTTTATCCGGTGTTAATGAATGAGGTAAGATCTAAATTCATATTCAATACCACAGAATGAATGATATTAAATAGTGATCAATCAATCATACTAATATTGCAAATGCGAGAGTTTAGATGGATGGACGT
Organism: Papilio protenor; assembly: GCA_029286645.1. Lineage (NCBI taxonomy): Eukaryota > Metazoa > Arthropoda > Insecta > Lepidoptera > Papilionidae > Papilio > Papilio protenor. The sequence goes on along the minus strand of JAGSMZ010000010.1, from coordinate 22,033 downwards.
TTGATAAAAGTAGCCTTAACTTCTGAACGTATCTCGATGAAATTTGACTTAGATGTATGGAATCGTCTGGAAGAACACATAAGCTACTTGTTTTGTTTTCTTTTTAATTCCATGCGGACAGTGTCAAATGCGACAGCTACTATTTAAAATAAAACAGAAACGGATTTCAAGGTCATATCTAGTTAAATCAAACTGGCAGCTAATAATTACACTTAGTTTGTTTTATTACTTGTTCTCTAAATGGATGAAAAGATCTATTAGTTTCACCTACATCCAACTTTTGCTCTGAATTGTATTCGCATTGACAATTTCTATTTAATATTGCATCTAAAGCTATCATTATGGTCCGTTAGCAGTCACCGTCTAGCGAACACCAACTCTCCCCAAGACCCTAAAATTTCATCGATACAACTTATAATCTTTTCCGCTTGACGACTGCTAAATGTAAATATCATGAGTTATCGTCGCGTGGATAGTAAAATGACATCGTCACGCCATGTTACAATGAACCCAATATTCGTGATACTAAACCATTACTACTGTTTATTGATTTTTATTTATTGACAAAATAGCTATCGCCCGCTACACCGTCCTTGCAGCATTAAAAAACAAAACAAAAGCGAAAAGTAGGCTATGTTTTCTTCCAGACTATGTTCTACATCAATGCCAAATTTCATTAGTCTTACTGAAAATATCTTCAGCAGTTCTATAGTCAGCCATTAAATATTTTCTTGGTATAATGACTTTGGTCCAATCTACTCGTACAGTCGCGGAAATCACTTCAGGAAGAATTGCCTTGTTCATTGTACAAAAAACAAACTCCATCTCTTCCTACAAGTAACTAATTAGAGAACAGTGAGTGCAAACGAAGGGATAATAATAAAAAAAGTAACAACGTATCACTAACCTATTTTTGGTACAGATACATTTATATGCTGGGTTGTATTGATTTTTGTTCTGATTGTAGCTTTTAAGGTAGAACACCGTCATTCCTCTTTTTTTTAATTTTATATTATAAGGTGGCAAACGAGCAAGCGACCACCCGAATCCGCCAAAATGGCGAAGCGACCGCTGCTCATAGACATCCGCAATTGCAGATGCGTTGCCTACCCTTAATCGACGGAAGAGGAGACGCACATAAACAGGATATTTCCCCTTCCTATGCGTCTCCTCCGCCGTCAAATCCACTTTTCCTTCCCATCCTTTCTCATAAAAAAAAGGGTGGGAAGGAAAAGGGACCAATGGGCCTCTGGCACCACACTCATCAGACGAAACGCGGAATTGCTCCCACTTCACGCCTGTCTTCTGTGTGGTCGTGGTATTTCACCGGGCGAGCCGGCCCATTCGTGCGTAGATGTTAAAGCGGGCTCTACCACTGTCCTCTACTGTACAAGCCGTGAAACGTCTAGTTTAATACAAATAAACTTTCATACTTGTTAAGATTTATGTGATAACAGGAACGCATGTCTCGTTAAATTATAATAGAAAGATAGCACTCATAAAGATTAATAAACATTAATTTATAATAATTGATTCTTTTTGCAGTCTTAGGAGGTGAGGATGACGAGGAAGAAGTAGACGATGACGAAGAAGAAGAAGAAGAAGATGGGGAATACGAAGTCAGTGAAGATACCGATGATAAAGGTCACGGCTCACACGTCCACAGACCTCATAACAAAATAAAGAAGAAATTGGCTAAAAAATCGAAGAAAGTGACCAAATACATGATGCCCTTATTATTAGCTTACAAATTGAAATACTTCGCTCTTGTTCCTGTGATGATAGCTGGACTTGTATTATTAGTAGGTGCGACAGGATTGGCTGGTTTCTTCTTTGCATTATTCGCAGCAGTTATGGGACTACAGAAAGGAGGGTATTAATAAATTTATGTCGACGGGTTGCTCGCAGATGCCATTTCAGTTAAGTTAGTTAGATAATTTCGAAGACTTTTTTACCACTTTCCTTTTATTATTGTTAAACTGTTTCGATTCAATTTCGAATTATCTGAGAAGTACACAATTTAGTTTCTAGTCCGATGAAATAGTTTTCTGTATCTATTATTTCTTTCATTTCATATTATTATTTAATTAATAATACAATGAAATGTTTTCAGTGTTGTAAATATTGATTATTGATAAGGAATTTGATAATTTTAAGTTATTTATTTATTTAAATTAACACGTAGCGTAAACTAGAAAGATAATGTAGTTACCATTAACCATTGTTTATGACACCAATGAATAATATAAAAGTTTTCAGATTGGTACTGTGTTTTACTGTAACAGAATGACCTTGAATTGATTGACCTTGCTTTTCTGACTCTAATATAAGACAGAGTATGACATAAAGAAACTTTATCGAATTTCGAATTTCGAATCATATGAAATTCGACAATTAATATCACATTACTACATACGGGATTCGAACTCGGAACCGATAGATTACAAATCATCAGCTTAACCCCTGAGCGACGGACGCTTTCGACTTACCTGTAAAATTCTACAAATTAATCTGCTATTTTATAGAGTTTAGTAATGGGATTAAATGTAATAAAAATTGCATAGTAACTGAGGAAAGCTTCGGAGGTCGTTAACCTTCCATCAGAAAGAATAGCCATAAATCACGGAAGGCCGATCCCAACGCCTTGCCCAGATTAATATTGCGATAAAAGTTTATTTAGATTGATTTCTGCGGTAACTTTAAGAAATAGAGCGTAATAATAATAGGTATTAAGTTAATAATAATTATAATATAAACTGGAAAACCGTCAATTTACAAATTTTAAAAATATCAATACTGTATTAAATTGTACTAACATAGTGACAAACAATTAAATTCAAAATGTGGTTTAAGAATTTATTTCTGTTAAGAATTTACACCAATTCACTTGATGAGAAAAAATTATTTACCATCAAACATTCACATTTTACACCATTAAAATAATGCAATGACGCATATCTTACATGCTATCTTACATCATAAAAACATTTTTCTATACTATTATAATAAAGCGTAAACACACACTTCTTTGTTGCCTAAGATGTCAGCAATTACAGCATATTTTTGAATAATTCTTTTCTTAATAAAAAGCCCTACACTTACGTCACGCTTTAGGCTATATATTTTCATGCCATTAAACTTAGGGGGTAAATATTTTGGATAAAACCCTAATGTGGGAAAGAGACCATAAGTTGCTGCCAACATCAAGAAAACAAGGTTGCCATGCTTTGTCACCATGTGATCTCATTTTGACATTTGCAATTGGGAATTTGACAAATGTAAACAATAAAATAAAGTTTTTATAATTTCATGCGGATGAATCCGCACGCGAACAGCTAGTATACTATAAGGCATTATTGTATCATTCATTAACTATTTGAATTATCTGTTGATCTTGACATTGCCGTTATTCAAACATTTCTTAACATAAAAACTAATTACTCCTTTTCCTTTTTCCGACTTTCCCTGAAACAAATTTGATTTTTAATTGACAATTAAAATGTTAAACACTGTACTTAACATAAAGCTCAAATACTTATGTTCTACTTAAGACCATATAAATATAAGTTACAGTCACAAAACTGCGTATTTCAAATTAAATTAACATGCGAATAACATACGTGTATATCTTAATCGTTAACTTAGTGGTCAAAGTCTAATTAAACTGAACGACACGAAAACATAATAGTATTATAACTTAAATATAAACTTTTGTAAAATAAAAACTAAATAGTGAAGTAACTGTGGGAAATAAATAAAATATTAAAATAACTATGTCGTATTTAAACGGTCTTGTTTGGGATAATAATTATGGGATAAGAGAAACCTTATTCAATAATGTACCTAAAAGTGAAGTTAATTTTGACAATGTTAGTTTTAATGACGATGGAAACACGAGATGGATAGTAACTCAATTACCTTTGCAGGAAAGAGCATTTCAAAGTAAGTAATTCCGTGATAAGTTATTTCTAAAATAAGGGTCAAATTATATTATTCAAATAAGAACTAACATAGATTGTAATAATAATTATAAATTAGAAAAAATATCTTAATGTTTATTGTAATTTTTTCTTCAAAATAACATATCTTACTAATATTATAAATGCGAAAGTTTAGATGGATGGATGAATGTTTGTTAGAGTTTGTAGCCTAAACTGCTGAACGGATCTGGATGAAATTTGGCATAGATGTAGAACATAGTCTGGAAGAACACATAGACTACTTACTTTGTTTTTCTTTTGATTCCACGCGGACGGCGTCGCGGGCAAAAGCTAGTAATTTAATAATTCAAAACACTATAAATTTTTAACAAGTTAAATATTCACAGACGTGGTGCCTAAAAAACTGACTAAAACTGTACCTGAAAAAAGAAATGTAAAAAAGGCTAAAAATCTAACAGAGAAGAAAATTAAAAAAATACATAAAGGAAAAAACAAAATCAAGAAATGTTTCCTTAAACTTTTCAAGAAAAAAGGAAAGAAAGGCAAGAAAATCGGAAAGCATATGCTCCCTTTAATATTTGGATTAGTGTTAGCCAAAAGTTTATTAATACCAATTGTCCTAAAGGCTCTCGCATTCATTTCAGTTAAAGGTACGTATATTGAATTATAAAACAAAAAGTAGAAATGTATTTATTGTTACACAAACACTATACCAATAAACCTTTATAAACCATACACTATCTTTAGAAGTTAGAGCACGCGCACATCTTTGACTAAACTATCTCATAACTGTTTAGCCGCGCTTTGATTTTTAGTTGTCCAACTAAACAGTTGAATTGTCTGCGAAACAATTGTGCGATAGTTTAGTCAAGAGTGTGCGCCCGTTTTAAATTACAACAAATGAATTCATTTGTTTCAAGCATAGGTGTAGGCAGGAATTGTGGATAGCCAGCCAGATATAGTCCAACATCTACAATAAACCAGTAAACAATAGCTTGTATTCTTCAGGTCTGATGATGGGTTTCTTCTCAACTGTCCTTGCTTCAATGCTCAGTTTAAAAACCATGTTTGGATCTCACGGATATAAATCTCGGATAGACGACGCAAATACACGAGTGGAAATCATTCGATTACCAAAAAACGATTACTACGATGACCTTCATATTAGAAGAGATTTCATACCTATTTATAAACGGATAAGTTACAATTAAAAGTGTGTTGAAATGTTTACGTTAATAAACCTATATGTACTTACTATACTTTTATATATCACATACATGTAGATGGCTTGATAGTAAATGACAATATGATTCTGTGACAGAAACGTATACGCTTTGATTCCTATGAGCTTATATGGAGGTGCGCACACTACTCGACTTCTAGTTGTGCAACTAAACTGAATGTCTGCGAAACATTCGACAATCGCACAACTGTTGTGCGACAGTTTGATTAAAGATATGCGCCCGCTCTGACATGCATGCTATTATTCCATTTTACAGGCATGTGTATTCCCGCCCTTTTAAGATGAATCTTGTAACATCTACTCTTAAAATTCATATATTTGTTAGTCGATGTTCACAATTAGAAAGTATAAGACGGTTCGTCGTATCCTTTTGGAATATCGAGAGTTTGGAAATAAAGGCTATTTTACATGTAACTAAAAAGTTTTATGTCCTATATTATTATCATGATATTATTTATCTATACTAATATTATAAAGAGAAACGATTTGGATTTTTGTATGTATTGAAATAACTTAAAAACTACTAGGCCGCATTCAAAAATTCTTTCACCATTAGAAAGCTACGTTATCGCTGAGTAACATAGGCTATATTTTTAAATTTTACGTGGACGAAGTTGCGAGCAATAGCTAGTTCTATACAAAAGGTAATACATTCTTTATAATCAAATATAATATCTTCAGACATAACGTGCAATGACATTATAATTACTGTTAAGAAAATAAGTAGTTACTTAATACGTGTCACTATAATTTTTGTTAAAATTATGTAGAATAATAAATTTAACAAACCTATTTGTGCTAGTAAAAATAAAGTCGAAGTGTTTTATAACATCAGTGTAAACGCACCTTTAAACCTAAAAGAAAGTTGGATGTCCTTGACCTGTTTAAGATGAGAAAACTTCAATCGCCAGATGGATACTGGTTCAGTATAATAGCCGCTTTGGAAGGTCAATGACATTTATATCAGTTTTAAAAACAATAGAGAAAGAACTCTAGTTTTTCTCGATTACAAAATTTTAAGTTACTTAGAAAAATATGTAAAGCAGATGAAAGTTGGTTTATACTTATCTTACGAGTTAACAGAAATGTATAATATTTCTGATCTATACTAATATTATAAACAGGAAAGATTTGTATTTTTGTTATATTTAATTTTTTTTTTTTAAATTCCACGCGGGCGAAGTCGCGAGCAACAGCTAGTATTACATATAGCAAGTACCGTAAGTTAGGCGTAATCAGCAAGGTACGTTCCATTTATCAGTGTAGTTTCGTCAACACTCAAATTTTCTGTTCAGCTTTTGCAATTTTATTCGTGAAAGTTTGACATATTTTTGATAACATAGACTATCTGAATTATTTGTTTACCAACCGTCACAATGGAATAATAAAACAAACTGCACACGAATATAAAATGTGAACACATATTGTAAAATTTTATAGTATAGTGTGTCTAAATAAGGTAGATTAGTTTGATAAATGATGTATATGAAGTATCGAATTCAATTTGAATGAAGGCAAATGCCGTACTTAATAGACAGGTATCGTAGTGACGAAACAAACACGCAGCGAACAATTATGAACTATTGATATTCGGTTATTATTTTTTTATTAACTAATTTAGAGAACAATTCTAGTATTAATTATGGTGTAGAGAATTTAGCGATGACAATAATAATAGCGAAATCCAATTCGATTACGTACGGCTGTAGTAGTAATAAATATTTATTCACTCTCATTGTTTCTAATGGTTCTGCAGGTCTTTATTAATTTGACTAAACAGTGTTTTTTTTTAATCACAAGTTATAACTATGAATCTATCCATTCCAACTTCCATAAGAATAAAAATCGAAAATCGAAAAAATTCATGCTTGATTTTACACAACCCATCCCTATGAAATTGTCACATGAATTGACATGAATTGTCAAACTAATCTAAGTTATTTAGACAAACTATAGCGTCAAAACATCTCTGTACTGACACATAAATTAAATATCGTCGTCCCTTTCATTCTCTTTGACAAAACAGAGGCAACTATAAGTGTCATTACAAGGCACGTTACTCGATAGCCTAAAGATGGATGTAAGACTAACGGCCGTATTCTGATACGAATCTTACCTGACACGTCGAAATTTCAATGTCATTTGGAGTTTAAGCGTCTCATCTTTTAAGACTTTGTTACATATTTTAATGTAATTTCAGAATTCGTCTGTTATTTTTTTTTAACGAATACTTTATGACAATGTCCTTATTCAACTCTATGTAGTGTTCATACAATGATTTTCTCCTTATTTACTTGCATAATTTATATGAAAATAAAAATATCATTTCTTCAAACCCATAACAAGATTAGCTCTATATCCTAAAGTCACGCCTCCGAATTGTTGATAGTGAGTCTTCGCCCATATGAATGAGAGTATAACAAGACCTTGTAGTCTTAATACTTTTGGGTTTATTTCAAAAATTATAAGAAATCAAGTATTTATTTATTGATCTACTAAATGCATTGCCTTATTACTCTGAGAGACCCTGAATTCTTATCGCTTTTATGTTATTTTTTTTATCAGTTAGAGACTTCACTATTTTAAAATATATGAAAAACTACACGATCTTTCCTTTGTGATTTATAAGTAAGAATCCATTTCATTCGTTGTTAAAACTGTATCTATAATTTAAATAAAAAATAACCCTCAAGTATCAAGAACCATTGTTCCACGTAATTCACGGAACCTAATCCAATGGGTCTAAACCTCACAGAATTTATTCGTCTTCCCTCTTTGAATATAAAAGCGTGGGCATCCCGGACGCGTCTCAATCGATCCCCGACAACAGCCTAAGTAGGACCAACCGAATAGTTAGCCTAAGTTACAATTAAGTAACATGATGCGAGTGTTGTGTACGATCCTTGTCATCGCCGTGGTAGCCTGCAGTGCTGCGCCGGGACCCTCTGAAGATGATGGGAGGATAGAGCTTTTTTCAGGAGTGGCTATAGAGCGGTAAGTCTATACTAATATTATAAAGATTTATGTTTTTGTATATATTGAAATAACTAAAGAACTACTTAGCCGATTTCAAAAAATCTTTCATCATTAGAGAGCTACGTTAACAGTGAGTAACATAGGCTGTATTTATTATTATTTTTTTTATTCACATGGGCCAAGTCGCGAGCAACAGCTAGTATTATATATTTAACATAGCACTGTAATTTATCAGTTGGCAATAGTTGTATTTTAAGTTACAACTTGATAGTTGAAGTACCTTACAAAATGCTAAGGTACAAAAAAGGATATTAGAAATGAAAATGAAATCAGAGTGAATCATAAGTAGGTTTAGGTATTAAAAAATGAATCATGTTGTAGTGCTTTCCCAAGTAGTTTATAGGAAATGTTGTGTATTTTTGACATTGGTATTAATTTATAATTTTATTATATTACCGTTTATAAATATTTCAATTGTTAATTGATGATTTCGTAATTTTCAATTACTTATCTTATGAAAAAAAAAACGATAGTATTATAATTTGGCAATGTATTTCAATAACCTTTTATACAAATACCACTTTCTATTGTAAATGAAAATATTAAATAATAACATTTTACAAGAAGTTAGTTTCGTACATTACCTTTTACAATTCAAAATCTTTTAGAGCAAAAGACATCAACGAGTGAAAGAATCACAATTGAACTGCAAAATAAAAATTTAGATATTTTTTAAGGGATATGTCGATTATTTTCCCAAATAGTCTCATATTTCTTATGTTTGCTATAGCGAAAATTGTACTTAATAGTGTGTAACTTAAGGTTGTTTTTTTATTTTCTTAGGGACGCAAAAGGTGAAGAAAAACTTAATGTAAAATTCGAACCAGGAGAACTGCGTGAGGCGGCAAGAACTTTTGAAGAAGGTAAGAAATTAAAAAACCTTGCATTTAACGTATATCAGTGTTCAATTTAATTTTATATAATTCAATCTTACTAATATTACGAGTATAAATTCGTATTTAGTTTAGATGTATGGATGGATAGATGGATGTTTGTTAGAGTTTGTAACCTAAACGGCTTAATGGATATCGATGAAATTTGACATAGATATAGAGGATAGTCGGGAAAAACACATAGGCTACTTGCTTTTGTTTTTTTATTACGCGCGGACAGAGTCGCGGGCGAAAGCTAGTTAATCATATTCTTTTAAAGACTGAGAACTTCCACTGTCGAAAAACCTATAAAAAATGTAGTCTACATTAGTTTTAAGTGAACTTTAAGCAGAACTCATCGATATAAATAAAGTTAAATTTTGCAACAACATCTCTTATAATTCTATTAATTATATTATAATAAAAAAAATTCTTCTTATACATAAGGTCACTAAATATTTACTAAAAGACCTAACTAAGTTTTTACACGCCCATGCAAAGATCAGTCTGCAATGAAATATCGTAAGCGCGTACGGTCGAAGCAAAAGAAAGTCATTGGTCGAGTTCGTTGGCCTGTTACGTGAGCGGACGCAACGCTCGGTCAAGGTTAAGTCGTTGGCTCCGATACGATCGAGGCGGGCGCGAGAAATGATACATAAGGACGTAGCTACATAACATAAATTTAAAACTTACTAAATGTCCCCGTCTCCATATTACCCTTTCCTTCCATTCCCTCCCCTGCCACTATATCATCATCAACTTGCCTCATCCCTACGAAGGGTCGGCACAGTATGTGGTGCTCTTCCATACATTTCTATCAGCCATCATATCTGAATCCACTCCTTTCTTAAGCATATCCTCTTTCACACAATCCATCCATACTTTGTTCGGTCTTCCTCTACCTTTGTAGCCATCCACATTCAATCTTAACACTTTCTGGTTTATATTCCCATCCTCTCCTCGCATAACATGTCCATACATCGCTAACCTTTTGCTTTTTTTTTCAATCACTGGCGCTACTTTCAAGATAATTGTTACTAATAAAACCCCTTTCGTAGCTCGAGGCAAGATCAAGAAGTACACGCCACTTCTAGCTGGCATCGGAGTCAAGGTGATTGCAGTGATCGGACTGCTTTTCGGGGCTCTAACACTACTGGTCACTAAAGCATTGGTGGTCGCTAAGCTAGCCTTCCTAGCTGCAGCTGCGCTTGGCCTACATAAGTTATTAAGTGGCGGTGGACTCAATAACTTAAGCGGAAAGGTAATATATTCCTATCAATTAATATAAAGAGGAATGATTTGTATGAATTGAAAAAACTCAAAAACTACTGGACCGATTTAAAAATATATTTCACTATTAAAAATGTATGTTATATTAAATATTTTAAAAGACTACTTTTGTACTGTTTAAGCATTTTTATCGAACAAAGGAAAGGCAACGACGTCAATTTTACTATAATATAAAAGTGGGCTGCAAATGCTGTATAAGAACTCGTTGATTTCATCTTTAAATGTATATGTTTTTTGTACAAATATATCCAAAAAAACTTTCAAAAAATCCACGTAAATTGTTGCATTGTTAATTAATTTTAAGCTTTTCTTTTGGCTTTCCATCCACTTAAAGTTTAGTCGGTCCTTATTCTATAGCATTCATCACTTCAGGTTTATAATTTACATAAAAATTTAACAAAACAATAAGTTTAATGAATTATTATTTCCAGATCGCAGGTTTCCAGTCATCACCACAACAATGGACATCACCCACAGCGTCTGCAGCATCCTATCCTTATGCTAGATCTGCGAGTTTAGCCGCCGACGCTAACGATCTCGCTTATAAAGCACAAATTAACTCATAAACTTCTACACAATAACAAAACATACATTTTTAAATGATTAATTAAAATACAATAAAATACATAAAAGGAGAGTGAACAGCCATCTATTAGGCTAGCGCGTACCATCTTTCGGCTGCATCGTCACTTCCTTCAGGTGGGATCGTGGTCAAGCGCTTGCTTAACAAATATAAAAAAAAAAAAAACATTCGACTAACTTTTGCGCGCGACTCCGTCCGCATGATATTAATAAAAAACAAAAGCGGAAGCCTATCTGTTCCCCAGACAATCCTCTATATCTATGCACAATTTCATGGAAATCTGTTCAGCCGTTTAGGCTACAAACTCTAACAAACATCCATCCATCTAAACTTTCACATTTATAATATTACGTAAGATGTAGATTTGACGGTCGATTTATTTCGTTCGGTATCATTTGGTTCTTTGTTAGAAATCTTTTATTTCATAAATTAAATTTAAAATTTACAATTAATTTATTATCTTAATACGTCTAAGAAAAATATCGCTTGTAAAACTATCTCTATTATTTAATAATAAACGCTGGTTAGGGTGAAAAAATATTTTAAAATACTATTATAGCTTTCAAATGCCTAAATTTTGATATTTAATAATAAAGTTTATTATTAAAATAGGACATTATTAAATCTATTATTAAGCTTTTCCAATGATCTTTATATTTATTATAAGATGATTAGCAATTATTAAAATTTTAATAGTATTTTATAGGCTTTAATTATTCGGCAGCTGAATTTTATGGTGCATTTTGATGTTTTAAATTTTATTTACATTTATTTCTTTTAATTTTAGTGTAGATTTCCACTGCTAAGATGAGCCTAGACTAGATTTTAGCAGTGAAAATCTACGGTATTCATACTAGTAACTTTAGTTTTAAAAATCATTGAAACTACAAATAGGTTATTTTTAAAGTATTAAAAGTGGCCAGTATGAAATTATTTTATTTAATCAATTGTATAAGATTAGTGTAGTGTTACATTACACCGTGGGATTCTACGATCGTATCTGAATCAATTTTTTTTAAAATGAGGCGGCTAATGATTAGTACAGGTTTATCAGCAGTGGAAATCTACGATATTTTTAAGACATTGTAAAAATAACGAAGTTTGGTATAGACAGGGTAATCGTACAAATAAAAGTTTCACTTTAAAATAAAAAAATATAATAATTAAAAAAAAAATATTATTTAATTATATTATATTTTAAATAATTAAATGTAATATTATATTATTTTCTTAAATTATATTTTTAATTCAATGTTTTTTATCGTATTAATTTATTTATTATGTTGTATTTTTAAGAATGATATATTTCCATGTTTACGGATAATTTGTCTTTCTCTTTTACTGAGAGCTTATTTTAAAAAATAATTAATAGATTATTGCAAAAGACTGTGTATCTAGGTTTAAAATTAAATAAAGGTTTTTCTAAGTATAAAATACGTGTTTAATTACTGACCTTTATTTGCAACTACAAATACAATTTATCTACAATCAAATCTTAAGTATAAATATTATATTTAAAAAAACGGATATAAGAACAGTAAATTCAATTTATTACAAGCTATGACCAACCAACTAACGCCATCTAGTATAGAAAAGTGTAAAGCATTTTTACTAGAGCTTGAATAAAATATTTCATTAATCTGTTATAATATATAATATAATAAAATTATTTCAATATATAGTATTACAACAAATTATATATTAATAGTAATGTCACTGGAATTAGAACTTAAGTAGCAATTAAATAAACTTATTTTAACCTAAAATTAGATGAAGCAAATGTTAACGTAAGTATAACTAAGATAAATAACCATTTTTATAATAAAATTTACTAAAAAGTGGATTTACTAGAGCCCGCTTTAACATCTTCACACGAATGGGTCGGCTCGCCCGGTGCAATACCACGACCACACAGAAGACAGGCGTGAAGTGGGAGCAATTCCGCGTTTCGTCTGATGAGTGTGGTGCCGGAGGCCCAACTTTAGTCCATTTTCCTTCCCACCCTTTTCCTCATAAGATCAGGATGGAAAGGGAACGAGGATTTGACGGTGGAGGAGACGCATAGGAAGAGGAAATATCTTCTTTGTGTGCATCTCCTCCTCCGTCGATTAAGGGTAGGCTATTGCGGATGTCTATAGACAGCGGTCGCTAAGCCATTTTGGCGGATTTAGGTGGCCGCTTGCTCGTTTGCCACCTCATAATATAAAAAAAAAAAAAACTAAGAAATACTGGAAACTCAAACAACCCAATTGTCGGAAAAAACCCGTGTTTTACGAATATTATATTATTTATATTAACTTTAAATACTATAAACGTTTTTTTTTTTAATTTGTGTAACCAGTACATAAAACAATATACTAAATGATTATAGTTGTTCAAGTAAGTTGTGATTAATAAAAATATAGTAAGCCTGGCTATAACATGACGCAACTTAAAATAACTTTAGTTTCTATACTTATTCTTTAACATTAGTAATAATTAAGTGCCAATAGCCTAATGGTTTGGGGTACGAACTACCGATCGTGAGGTCGAGAGTTCGAATCCCGCCATTCGACTATTGTCGTGAACCATATCCTAGCATAAGCCTAGAGCTTAGTTGGAATGGTTAAAGGAAATATTAGTAAATTTTTCATAAAAGAATATTAATAAAGACCATTAAGTAGCAATATTGGACTTAAAATAGTATAATTAACTTCTTACTAGCTTTTGCCCGCGACTCCGTCCGAAATAAAAAAAACAAAAGAAAGTACCTTATATGTTCTTTTAGACTATGTTCTACATCTATGCCAAATTTCATCGAGATCTGTTAAGCTGTTTAGGCTACAAACTCTAACAAACATCCATCCATTTAAACTTTTGCATTTATAATATTAGTCTGAAGTATGATTGGATGTATTTAATTTCATAGAAGTGTTTAATGAACTTAATGTAAGAAAACATAGAAATAGTGAGTTTAAATTACAATTTAAGTAATAAACGGATTAAGTTAACAATGGGCAATAACATTGACATAAGCAAGTGAAATGTTAAATTTTATTTTCAAAAAGAGAGAAAGTGAGACATTTTCATTCGAAGTATATTAATAAGTCAAGAATAGCTAAATTGTGAGTTGAAAATAATTAAATTTCCTCCCTAACTATTCTAATTTTAATGTGAAATTAGGATTCGAAGTCGTAGATTTCTATTTTATCCTGAAAAACATGAGATGCACCACTCTCTATTACATTTTAGAAACTAAACATCGTTAACAGACAGACCCACTTTTATACTGGTTTTGTATTGTATAGAGCATGTAAAAAAGAACAAATGCCATCTTCACTCACACATATAAAAAACAGCGTGATTACGTTCCTATATGTATACGCCTTTCACTCACCCACACATAGAATAAACGTCGGAACAAAGAAAATATGGAGTTGCCAGGTGTATTTTAAATTTTTATAGTTATTATTACAAGATGAAATATCAAAATTATACCAAAGTACAATTAGTACTTGAATCAAATTATTCAAGATATGTTTTAAATTATAGTAAATGTGAATTAACTTTTATTTATTTTTTCTTACTTTACATTACATTTCACATCAAAATACTAAAAAAAAGGGTAAATTCTATTCATATTTAATGTTAGATATATACTATTAATAATGCAAAAAAATAACATTCCTACGCTTTGTTTTTTATTCCATTTTCACATGAGTCGTAAAAAGCGTGAAGTTTTCAAACAAGGAATCATTAATAATTTAATTATTTTTGATTTTAATCACAAATAAATATATTAAAAACCATTATATTCTTGGTTTACAAATCTTACAAATTTCTTACAAATCTTATTAACGTTAGGAAATAAAATCAATATATGACTGCGTAGTTTTCCCTGTCCGGATTTTCAATGCGAGAAACTTTCTTAACAACTACAAGAACAATGCGTTAGTGTGAGTGCCACTTTCACTCTACACATTTTAGTCGTATTTCTTTATCCATTATGATGTATTTAAAAAAATACATTCTGTTATATCATTAAAAAACTTTCCCTCTGACTATAAAAATTACCTACATCATTTGAGTTTCACTTTAAAAGTATACATTTTTGATATCTAAAATTTTAATATAACGAAAATACCGCTTAACCGTGCTCTTGGGACATTGCTTCGATTCCAGATGGAAACTATATTAAATACTAGCTTTCGACCTCGACTCCGTCCTCATGGAATTAACAAAACAAAAGTTAGTAGCCTATGTGTTCTCCCAGACTATCCTCTATATTTACGCCAAATTTCATCGAGATCCATTCAGCGAGTAAGACTACAAACTCTAACAAACTTCCATCTTTCTATACTTTCGCATTTATAATATTAGTAAGGAATATTTAACCCAATCATCAAAAAAACTTAACTAATTATGGGGCAAGGAAATGAATTCTTTGGCATCTGTCAACTTTCAATAGAAAAGTTATAAAGGCTTATGTTTATTTTTAATTTTTAGTATGGATTTTTAATTGTCCTATGAGGAGACGGGACCAATTAATTTTAATCCAATCTTTATCTTTACAGTCATTTTAAATTCAAACACTAATGTTTCAAGTAATTGAAAACAACTCAATAACATAATTATATTTCGTATTAAGATCTTTTGAATTCCCTTAGTAATGACTTAGAGAAAATTATTCAATTGGACTAAACTTATCTTTTGATTATTGAAAAACAATAAAGTTCTCTTCGTAATCTTACTAGTAAATTTAAAAGTTTAGATGGATTGATGTTTGTTACTAAATATCTCCAAAACGGCTTAACGGATCTGTATGAAATTAGGTTTAAATGTAGAATACCATCAGGTAGAATACATAGGATACTTTAATTTTTTTTATCACATCCATTAAGGGCCTGTCCCACCACTAGCTGATAGAGGCTCAGATAGCTTAAAAACGACGTCACTATAAGGGAACATAATCCGATACCACCATCACATATTTTACACGTTGGATTGTTATCAGACAATTTAAAATTTGATAAGACAGGCCTTATCGTAAAACTCTTGTCTACTTCGAATTTACTTCCTCTAAATCCAAATTAACTCCTAGATAATAATCTAAATATCAATTCAACGTTTATTTAATTTAACTCCTCATTCTATAACATGATAACAAACGTACAAATCACCTGTGTTTATTACGGAGAGAAAAAAATCTCACCGCGTTCGGAATTTGGAGGCCACTGACTACGTCCGCTTTCACGTCGAGAGAGCAAACATAGTGCCCTCGATGGCGAGCAACCCTTGTAATAACATAACTACAAATACCATACAATACAAAATAACCTTTAACACATTGAAAATAGGATCTGTAATACTATGACCGTTAAAGTAGTTATGTCTAAATGAAAGCAGGGAATGTAGTTTCCATTTTTTTTGTCTGACTTATTTATTTCAAGTGTGGTACATCAAGTTGACTTTTTAGTTTCATCTATTTCCAATCAAAGAATTATTTCCTTCTTTAATCATCATACTTCATACTAATATTATAAATGCGAAAGTTTAGATGGATGTTTGTTAGAGTTTGTAGCCTAAACGGCTGAACGGATTTCGATGAAATTTGGTATAGACGTAGAGGATATTCTGGAAGAACACATAAGCTACTCAGTTTTTTTTTTTTAATTCACACGAACGGAGTCGCGGGCGAAAGCTATTACTTCATATTTATTTGTTAGTTTATATGGATGTTTGTTACATATTTCTGAATACTAAAACTGAACGGATCTCGATGTAATTTTGCATACATCTGTGCATAGTCTAGAAGAACAGTTACTTACTAAGTCGCGAGCAGATGTTAATATTTTTAAAACTAATCTGAAAATTCATTTGTAAAATCTAATTTATAGTTTCCATTCCAGATAAGAATACGAATTGACTATGACATTAGCATCTATCTAGCCGTTTATTCTATAGATGAGTAGCTTTCGCTGGCGACTCCGTCCGGGTGGCATTAAAAAAAACAAAAGTGAGTAGCCTATACGTTCTTTCAAACTATCATTTACGTCTAAGCCAAATTTCATCGAGATCCGTTCAGCCGTTTAGGTACAAACTTTAACAAACATCCATCCATCCATCTAAACTTTCGCATTTATAATATTAAGTGAGATTAGAAAGATTACAATTGATTTTAACGTGTAAAACATTATACAAAGTCAAGGTCAAGAATTCATTTTTCCAAGGCCTGACGGATTAAATCCATATTAACAAAACAAAAATTATTCACTGTTTTGTCAGTAAAAAATAAATTAAACCACACTAGCTTAACACATTATTAAATACTAGCTTTTCCCATGCGACTTAATCTGCATGAAATTATAAAAAAAATCATTTTATTGTTTACATTTGTCAAATTATAAATTGCAAATGTCAAAATGACATGACATGATGACAAACCATGGCAACCTTGATTCCTTGATATTGGCAGCAACTTATGGTCTCTTTCCCAAATTAGGGTTTTAATCCAAAATATTTAACCCTAAGTTTAATGGCGTGAAAATATATAGCCTAAAGCGTAACGTAAGTATAGGGTTTTTTTTATTAGAAAGAGAGTTATTCAAAAATATGCTGTAATTGCTGACATCTTAGGCAACAAACAAGTGTGTGTTTACGCTTTATTATATTAGTATAGATAGTATAGATTTATAATTATAGTTTTTCCATCAGAGATGTTGGCAAAGTTTAAGTAAATGCAGAGTCAAACTCTGTAATTTGTATGAAAAACTGTGTTAAAATTATCTACATATAACATACAGTTTGTTCTACAATGTGTTATATTTTGTAGTCTATTTTGTTTATATTATATATTAATTTAAAATAACTTAACATTCTTAAAATGCGTGTGAATGATTTTAATATTTAATTGTTGAAAAAACATTATTAAAAGCACAATTTGATTCATGAAAATCACTGCATCAAGTGTCATTACAAAGCGAGTTTATAAAAGCAGATACAGATCTTAAATTCCACTTTCCACGGCGTGACATTGAAAATTGTTGCTTTCAAATTAGAAAGTTGACGCAGATTAACTCGAAGATGTATCGCTTTAATGTGTACGTGGAGTTTTGGAATTAATGAAATCAAATTCCTACTGTAGATATTTTTCTAAATATAAGCTGTTGCTCGCGACTTCGCCGCTTGAAATTACAAATATAGCGTATGCTACTCACTGATAACGTAGCTTTTAAAAGGTTAAAGAATTTTTGAAATCGGTCCAGTAGTTTTTGAGTTATTTAATACATACAAAAATACAAATCTTTCCTCTTTATAATATTAGTATAGATTAGCAACCCTAATTCCGGTTGATACACTTGAAATATCGTTTAACAATCAAAGTCATTATCTTTAATACTAGCTATTGCTCGCGATTTTGCCCGCGTTAAATTAAAAAAATATAGCCTATGTTATACACAGATAAAGTACCTTTCTAATGGTGAAAGAATATTTGAAATTGGCCCAGTAGTTTTTGCATGAATCAAACACATACATAAAGAAAAATGTATGTTTTTAATTATTATAAGAACTTTAACTTTTTGCTGAGAATTATCAGCAAAAAGCCGCCTATTGTTTTCATATGACTCTAAGTATCCTTACCAATAGCATTACCAGAAGGGTCTTTTGTCAAAAGGCTATCTCAAGATAGCAATTACAGCTCTTCATTTATTAATAAAAGCGTCAGTGGCTCTGTGGTTTAAGCACTTGACTAACTAAAGGTCAAAATCCCGTCATGTACTAATGTGATTTCGAACCCGACGCTCTTACGGTGAAGGAAAACATCTTGGACATGCATATAACAGCGAAATTCAAAGACATATGTGAAGTCAAACCGTAGTGGGTCAACGTGGTTGACTAAGGCCTAGTCACCCCTATTTAGCGTAAGCTCCGAGCTTCTCATTGGTGATAAGCTGTTGATGATGATGATTTATTAATTGACTTGTCATCCTGTTAAGCTTTTATCACTTTCTCAAATAATTTATCGAAAACACAACAGGTGTTTCTTAACCTGCGAGAGCCGGATGTATTTTTTCGCCAGTCGAAAGTGAAAGTAAAGTGAAGTCTTCGAAAGTTGTGAAAGTGAATGGTCGACAGTCTCTTTGCAAACGTGTAACGTAGCGAAGACACCGACTGTTTTAGTAATCGAATGCTCACGGGACACGCCTATGGAAATTTGGGTGGCCTGTTTCATCAGGCAGTGTGCATGTCGTTTAAATTATATTGAAAACTGTATGATTATATATATTACTTTTAAATTTTAAAAACTTTCATAAATTTTCATACAATTTTTGCAACAATTATCTTATGAAGGAAAACAACGCATTCTTACAAACTCAATCTTAATATCTCGGATTAGGAACATCTTAATCTTACTTTTAATTAAATTATAAATGTTAATGTTTAGTTCTGATGAATGGATGGATGTTTGTTAATTCGTATCTCTAAAACGGTATAACATATATCGCTGAAATTTAGTATAGTAGTACATAGTTTGGAAGAACACATAGGCTACTAATTGATTGTTTAATAACACCCGGATAGAGTGAAGATTGACAGTTAGTAATTCATAATTGTTTCTGTACAGGTTGGATGTAAAATAAAAATAATCAGTCCGCGTGGAATTTAAAAAAAAAACGTAAAATGCCTATTTGTTCTTCCAGGCTATCCTCTACATCTATGCCAAATTTCATCGAGATCAAATCAGCAGTTAAAGCTACAAAATCTAACAATCCGTCCATCCAAACTTTCACCTATAATATTAGTAAAATAAAGACAGAAAGAAATGTTTCTATAGAGTTACAGTATAATGTCAAATAGAAATCCGTGAATATGTTGTTTCTATTACAAGTACCAGACAAAACACTCGTATAATCGTATTCCCAACGTAGAATCAACGCCCACGTGTTCAAAATTTCATCAGCGTAAGAGAAAGTTTCGGTGTAATGACATCATTTGTGACAGCATCCTTGGTAAGGTTATATCACTCCTCTCGAGCCAAGATGGCCGCCGAGAAAGTCGGCCGACGAACTCTCGCACACCACGCTCACGTTTTTGTATCGACTTGTACGTACTTGAATATTTATCTACATACTAGCTTTGAACCGCGACTTCTTCCGCGCGGAATTTAAAATAAAATAAGTAGCCTATATGTTCTTATAGACCGTGTTCTATCTTTATCCATCCATTAAGATATTATTTACTAGCATGTAAGTTAATCTACAACTCCAAACATTCTTACATCCTATGTATAGTAAATGTTAACTTGAAACTTACGGAAATCTTAAATTAACGACGCGATCGGAAGTCTCCGAGCGTCTACACTTTCCATCATACGCTTGTGTGCGTGCGGAATTCACACACACGTACACTACTTACCCACACATAATATCCTTCCCCGACAGCTCGTAGCCTTTGTCATTTTATAATTTTACTAGCTGTTCCCATGCGACTTCATCCGCGTGAAATTATGAAAACTTTATTTTATTGTTTACATTTGTCAAATTATCAATAGCAAATGTCAAAATGACATGACATTACAAACCTTAGCAATCTATCTTTCTTGATGTTGGCAGCAACTTATGGTCGCTTTCCCACATTAGGGTTTTTATCCAAAATATTTCCCCTAAGTTTAATGGCGTGAAAATATATAGCCTAAAGCGTGACGTAAGTGTAGGGCTTTTTCTTTAATCAAGTCTTCTCTTTATATTAGTATATATAGAAGTAAAATCATTAAAATATAAAATAATATTTAAGATAAAATAAAGATTTTTATACATATCTTATATTTACACTTAACGTAATTTACTAGATTAAAAAGCTATGTTTAATTTATTTCATTCAATTTTCAATTAAAATCTGGATCGATTACAAAATGACAAAGTGTCCAATTGTACCGTGACAATATATACCGACCTGATTTTCCATCCCGTTGCGTTGAGCGTATGTATTTATGTATTTGGGATGTGGAATGGAATGCCGGACCTACTAGCACGGTTACATGCTTTTGCTAGTTTAATCGACTAGACAATGTTGAGAATCAAGTAATTTATCCAATACTTTGTCTATCTTTAGAATACTTAAGTCAATGAAATCATATTATCTATACTTCTATACTAATATAATAAAGCGTAAACACACACTTCTTTGTTGCCTAAGATGTCAGCAATTACAGCATATTTTTGAATAATTCTTTTTTTAATAAAAAGCCCTACACTTACGTCACGCTTTAAGCTATATATTTTCACGCCGTTAAACTTAGGGGGTAAATATTTTGGATAAAAACCCTAATGTGGGAAAGAGACCATAAGTTGTTGCCAACATCAAGGACGCAAGGTTCCCATGGTTTGACATCATGTCATGTCATTTTGATATTTGATTGATAATTTGACAAATATGAACAATAAAATGATTTTTTTATAATTTCATGCGGATGAAGTCGCATGGGAACATCTAGTGTAGTCATAATTGTGTTCGTAAATTTTTTCATGGGACCCAAAGTCCCTGATCCCAACACGTCAGGGGTACGAGAGGGGTAAAGGGACGCCCATTTAAAAAGTCAACGAAATCGATTGGATAAAAGACGTGAACATGACTTTGGGTCAAGTCTCTGTTAAAATTATATTTTAAAATTGCAATAAAGCATAATGAATATTATTATATTAAGATCTGAAGACGTCAGAATAGTGGTCCTAAGTCTAAACAATTGAATAACATAGATTATCTATTCAATACCACTTTTAGGTTAAATGAAATATTTTGGAAGTTATTTTAACTTTGGCCCAGCACACATTTTAGACAAATACATTGCGAATTTCCTAATCGAAAAGTATTTTTCGAGAGTTACTTAAATTTAATTTAAACCACACTAAGAGCCTGTCCCACCACTGGCTGATAGAGGCTCGGGTAGCTTAAAAATGACGTCACTGTCAGATAAGGTAACAAAATCCTATATTTCCATCACATATTTTACACGTTGGATTATCAAACAATTTATAATTTGGTGGGACAGGCCTTTAGTCTTCCAATTCCTTAATTGTAACTATAATTA